>OZ007587.1:200750620-203528120 GCA_963931845.1 Maratus michaelseni
TTTGCTGTGGGATGAGGAGATTACGTCATCGGCTCAGACACAAGGCAGTAATGTATTTAAGGAAAGAGGCAGTCGTATGTTTGTATTCTAGCTGGCTGGAAGCTGTCTCAGTTTGTTTTGTTTTAAGTGTGTCGTCTAGTCGTTTGTCTGGTGATGTTTTGCTTTAATAAGGAAGTGCTTTTAACTTGTGTTGTGATGTGATATTGTTTTTAAATGAAGTGGGATATGCAAGAGAGGAAATGTTTTAAAGAACGCCACGTCTTTCATTGTTGGAAATGAAGCATTTGATTTCATCACGTTTTTAGAGAAACCTTTTGAGAAATAGTTATTAAATAAAAAGGCAGCTTTTTCTTGTGTTATTCCGTGCAGTTAATTTCATATCTTTTGATTTAGTTTTCCATTGGATATAAAGCTTTTTATTTAAAGTGAGTAAAGCTTTTCTTTTTTGTCCTGATGTTGTGGTTTTTAGACTTTCATAATATTAACTTCATCAAAAGGCTATTGATATTTTTAATAGTTCAGATCGTGATTCCATTTAAAGTATGTTGACACCGTTCTGTCTATTATTCTTGCATCCGAAATTACTTGTTACCGTTTTCGCTATTGAAACACCAAATATGGTGACTCGATTTGGGTTTCTATGGATAGTGCTTTATATCAGTAGACCGTTTGCCATTGGGCTTGTTACTTAATAAGTATAGATAGTACCCTGGAGTGGCATGTTTTGTCCGGCGGTTCAAAGTACGACTGTATCGTGGTCGAGCAGGTACGGTTGGCCGTTACTGACAAGTTGATGAATGGAGGTTGTATTTGGAAGGATAGAGGCATTGGATCGGGAAGTGAGGAAAGATATTGTTTTATGTTTTATTAAAGTTTTGGTTTTAGATTAATGGAATTTATTTAATGTTAATATATTTTTTACAAGATTAAGGTTATTTATTTAAAAGATCATTAAGGTAAATTATGTTTCTTTTGAATCTTTGTTAAAGCCTTTAATTAAAAGTAGTTGTTTTTTTTTCATTTAAGTTAATCTGGTAATGAACTTAATTTAATTAAAGTAAATTTGTTAAATGAATTTTTCCATCGGTGCTCCAGTTTTCATATCCAGAATATGAGATGTATGTTTAATGGTCTCAAGATATATTGTGTAAGTTTTAGGCTTTATGTTTCTGACAAATGCAAATATGAAGTAAATGCTAATGAGACATCGTTTTTACTCTGGAATGTTGGAGATATGTATTTTATTCTGAATAAATCTTGTTAAGTTTAATTCCTTTTGTCTGTTATTATTTCATTTATATTTTAGAAACTTTCAGTTATCTTTATTTTGCTTTTGAACATTTTAAAACCTTGGTCAATTACAGCATAAACGCACCACTTGTGCCTATGCTCTGCTTACTTCATATATTACCTTAGGGTTTAAAAATAACAATGGTATGGGGTGCCATTACTTACGATACATGGTCATCCCTAATATTGAACCGTGGCACAATGACAGCCCAGCGGTACGTCCAGGACATCCTTCAGCCACATATGTTGCCATTCGTGGCATGGCTCCCAGCAGCCATTTTTCAGCAAGACAATGCTCGGCCACACACAGCAAGAATGTCACAAGTCTGCCTCCACCACATTACCACCCTTCCCTGGCCTGCTCGATCCCCAGATTTGTCACCAATTGAGCATATCTGGGATCATTTGGGACGGCAAGTTGGACAACCTACGAGTTTGGTTGAACTCGAGGCGCGTTTACAGCAACTGTGGAACGAGATGTCTCAGGACATCATACGGAACTTGTATGCCTCAATGCCCGCTCGTATCACATCGTGCATTCGCGCTAGAGGGGGTCCAACAGAGTACTAAAATTTCCGTTCATTTGTACTTTTTTCTCGAATAAATGATCCTTTTTCTTTGGTTTTCTGCTCACTTACTTATATCACAGTAGTACTTTCGTTTCATTTGGACGTCTTTTGCTTGGTGCACAAATTTTTATGGCAATGAGTGTACTATAAAGAGTATTTCAACCTCTTGTGCAAATCACTTTGTCTACCGCCTTTCAGTCCTTTGTAACTCAGAGATTTTCAGTTCCAGCTTCAATGAAACTTTCTACTGAACGTTGTAGGATTGATTAGGTGTTTCACTCTGCTTACTTATCTTTGCTAGGGAACTGACATTTGTTAGCTTAATTTATTGAATATTTATTGTTGTTTGTATTAAAATATGTCAAGGCAATCTGTATTTAACTGTGACTGATGTGATAAAGAATTTCATCCTGATTTGACAAAATGGGATAGAACCTGATGCTAAAAATGTATATCTGCAAAATGTTTAGCATGTAAAATGTTCAACAATTTGTAAATTTTCCAAAAAATTATGTAACATATCGGTAATTTGTACCTCAGAATCAGTTGTGAGAGTTCCACTCTCATATTCACAACTTTTAAGAGTTTTTGTGTGTAACATCACAAAATATCGAAACCTGGAATATTTTTTTTATTGGTATGGAAAACCTGGAAAAGTCAAGGAAATTCATTGTTGATCTGGAATAGACACCCTGTCTGTTTTCATTTAATATCTATTTCTCTGGAAACATCTATCTAAAAAGCTGTCAGCAGATTATATGCTTGCTAAAATTAAGCAATTTTAGTATACAAATTTGATTTTTAAATTCAGTAATATGAAAATAATACGACTCCATCTTAAATATGACATAATCACCATGGCAACATAGAATCATTACCTGTCATGGGATATCATTGAATTAATTACGTATGATAGGATTTAATAGAATGAAGATTGTGACAACTTGGTCATAGAGGTTATATAATGTCATATACATCATATATGACTCTAATGTTGTACATGTCAGATAACTTGGCGATACATCTCAGTTGCTTGACGTTTAATCCTTGAATAGATTAATCCTATGAATAGATTAAAACATATAATATTATAAGTAAATAATGGTGTGTATAAAAGAGAGACAGATAAGAATCACTATTTATGTAAGCTTAATTTATTTAAATACCAGCTGTTACCCGTAACTTCGTAACATTTAAAGAAAATTAATGCATTAATTAAGCAACATATACAATTAACAAAACTCTTTATCATATTTTATAGTACATAATACTTCTGATAATCACAATTTGTGTATTTCTGTTTTTATATATATGATCATTTAAATTTTTTTCATGAGCTTGAAATTTCATAATCTTTCACTAAGATTAAGTGTTGAACACATTTTTTTCTTTCTTCTATTTTAGCCTTTCTATTTTTATTCTATTTTTGTTTATTCCGTTCATAGAAATTGATTTAAATTTTCGTGTAAAGAATATTTTTCAAAGTGATATGTCAGTAAATATTTTTGAGGAAATTTGTTAATTAACATGTCACTTTAAATATGTTTTTTATTTGATTAGAATAATTTAAAAACCAACATAAATTATGTTTCTTTTCCAAAACAGTTTATGATATGATATTATTATATGATATTTAAAAAAATTAATTAAAACGTGGTGAAGCATAAAACTTTAAAAATAAGTAAAATAAGTAGAAAAATACCTTTAACCCTCATATATTTATTGTATTTTTATTTCATAGTGCCACACTTTTAACAGCTTTAGATCTACCAATAAAATCAAAATGTTTATCACACTCCAAAAACTTTCAAAGCTTAAATGCTTATTTGTTAATCAATAGAGTTGCTTATTTATGTGAATTGCAAAAACAACCTGAAAAAAGCACCCCAGTTATGGAGCATTGTCATATTCATTTTTGTGTTGTAGTTTAGGATTATGGGAGTTTCGAAATTTGACAGGAATGTATTCTAATGAGAGGCAAAAATTACCCCGAAGAGTCATTTTTAACTATAGATTTAGATATTTTAAAATTATAAGGAATTATATAAGTATAAGAGAAAGATAACTAATAATACCTGGATTTTTAATTGGCTTTTCTCTTGCTCTTTCCCATAATCGTGGTGCCTTTAAAAATGGAAGGGAGGAATTCCTTGTTTAATTAGTGGCGTCGACTCTTCCTTAAATTTCACATGAATGATATCAAATGCAAATTCCATTCTCCAATGAAAATTGCCATATTGTTACGCCACCGTACATTGCCTCTGTATAAATTTATGCAAATTTAATTCATTAATTTATTTTAATTAACCACTTATTTGTACAATCATTTTTCTTTAAAGTCTTTTTTCTTTCAAAAAATTCAAATATTCTGTTAATTTTATTCTGTTATTAAATACGGTACTTTTCGGTTAGCCGGGCGCCAGTGATATATGTACGTATATAAATACATATGTATATACATATATGTATATATATACATACATATATGTATATATATGTGTATGTATATATATGTATATGTAGATATGTGTATATGTGTGCGTGTGTGTATATATACATGTATACATATCACTGGCGCCCGGCTAACCGAAAAGTACCTTAAATACTAATATTAATTAATAAATCAAAAGAATTAATCAACAAAATCATTAATATAATATTCAGTAAAAGTAATCTCCGTAAAAGATACGTTTTTCGCGAAATTTTAAATATTAATTATTCTATCTTAAAATCATATTCAATCTGTAGATCAAAACTTTTACATTCAGAATCCGTTTACGGTTTTTAAATATGATATTTACTTCAAAAGTTATGGCAAGAGAAAGTATTTATTCATTTTGCTTTTCAAAGTTCGCGCTATTTGTTTTGCTAAATTCTAGACATCTTGAACGCGCTTCTTGTCCAAAATACTTGTTGTTTGAGATCACGTGATAAGATTTTTCTGAAAAAATAGTTTCAAGTTCATTGCACTTCGGCAGGGACGCTAGCTCAAGTCCGCGTCCATCCGGGTCTTCTGCCGACGACGTTGCCATTCAGGAATAACTTTAATTTTAATACATCTCAACTCTGCGCGGCGGCGTGAGTACTCTATGCTCATTGGCTGAAAGTTTGCTTTCAAAAAATTCTAACTGCTTTTCGAATGTCATGTTTCTAGAGAGTCGACAAGCAGGGATTAACTCGAATTGACGTTCTATTTAAGCGGCGGACCTTCGGGTTCCGCTGCCTTCGTTCCTGCAGTCTTCGTTCCGGCAGTCATCGTTTTCCAGATCATCAAAGACTTTTTATTCGGAGTGGAAACTCTGCCAAAGTCTTCAATTTCCTACCTGCAAGTTTTAAAATAATGTCCCGTAATATCCGAAGTTTGAATCCACAATTGTAACTTTCGAGCAAGATTTGGCCAGCATCTACTAAGGCTATTAAGTTGACGTTCTAATGAACTCAAACTAACTTTTAAAAATAAACCGGTACCCGCAGTTGTTTTCTAGACTCTTCAAACCTATACAGTATGTTGCAAGAATTTTAAATGCCGACTATCTGCAATTCGATAATCTACAGAGTTCCCTGAAAATTTGATCTACAAGCATCTGCAAATTCAACGCCATTCTTTAATAATGAACATTGCCAGACCGACTATTCGATAGTAACTTACTTCCTCAAGCTTGGCCTAATCTTTTTCAACAGGACACCTTGTTCGAACTATAGTGCTATTTCCATTTTCTAAATTATTTCAGTCTTTAAAATTTGCATAATCCGAAACCACGTTACACACATGATAACATCTTTTACATCAACTTTAATATATTTATTAAATTTTATCGAAATGTAATATTCTGGAAGATTGTATGGTAAAAAGATGTTAAACTTATGCTTTGGCAAACAATATATTCTGTGGAAATTACACTAATTTGTGAAATTGCTATACAATACTAATATTTTCTGAATGAAAACTTTCACATGATTTAAAATATGACGCCACTTTTACTGGGGATAGATTTTTCCTATAAACCGACACTTGTCTAGTTTAAAAAAATTCTTTCACTTCATGAATCATGTAGAAATATGTATTTATATTTATAGATAACTATATGCATGTTTGTCAACTTAACGTAGGCAAAACGTGAGCTAAATTGCTTGAAGTTTTGCTAAGTTTCTTGTAATTTTCAAGTAGTTAGAATACATTATATTATGTGTAGTAAATAAGTACTAACTCTGCAAGAATTGTTACTTTTCACCTACAATTAGTTGAGAAAAACACCTTCACTTGAGTGTGTGATGTCACATGCACATAATCTATTAAAAACATGAAAGCGTTTAAAGAAATCCAATACTACTGTATATATATATATATAAAAAGTTTAAACATTAATATTATTAAAAACTAAATTTAACTCAGAAATTATATTTACAATGTAATTTAATTTGCCTCCTTGGTTGAAGCTCAAGCTGAAAAAAGTTATGATGTAATGATTTCTAAATGTCAATATTTCACAGATTATTTTTGATTATGTAGAATAAATTGAATCATGAAGTTTGAAAACACTAAAATATGTTTTTATTTCTTGGAAAATTTACTTTAATATTAACAAAACCATGAAAACAATTTACCTTTATAAAATTATGAGCTAAGTTATTTTTATCTCCAAACACATTTAAATGAATGTACTATGTCCTTTAAACGCACTTGTAGTAATCTTTGTAATATATTAAAAAAATCACATTATCTGCCCAAAATTACGTCCGTTTTGGATAGAGAGAATCTGAATTTTTATTGGTTAATAACAATATTGTCCATACATAGTTTCTTTTTATGGCCACAAGAAAGAAATTGCATTAGAGGAAAAAAAAAAAATAGATTTCTGTAATGATAAACTATGAGAGATGTTTGAAAACAGTGGTAAAGAATGGTCTGAGAAATTTTTTAAATTGACAGTAATTTTACTCGTGTTCTAAAACGTATGTACATCAAGTTTCGTTCAAATTGGATAAAAACTGTAGATTTGTATATGGAACAAACACACCAAGAACGGCTTTTATATATATATATATAGATAGATAGATAGATATTGTATTATTCTAAAAAAATATTAAGATACAAGGATGAAGTGCACTTGTCTGAATTAATTATAATTTAATTTATACTAATATTATAAAGGAGTAATTCTTGTTTGTTTGTTTGTAGGGGGTAATCTCTGGAACTACCGAACCGATTTCAAAAGTGATGGTGGCAAATTGATGGTGACAACCCCTGCTCCAACATAGGCTATATTTTATGTCGGTGCCACTAACCCCAGGGGGTGCAGGAGCAAAAAACGTTCTAAAATTCCGATTTTTCAGTTATCACACTGGCTGTCAAGCCCTGAGAGCTTGGCAGCCGGTTCTGTATGTATGTAATGTACGTAATGCGATAACTCTTCATAGAAATATCCGTTGTCCTTCAAATTTTGTTTATAGGTTCACTGTGTTAAGGCGCTTCCCTGATTAGTTTTCGGAATTGATTGGTTAAGTATAAAAGGGGGGGAACAAGGGGCTAATTCCCCCCCCCCCCCCTTAATTTATATAAATGGGTTTTTCATGCAGAATTATTCCGTTTCCCTTCAAATTTTGTTTATAGGTTCACTGAGTTAAGGCGCTTCCCTGATTAGTTTACGGGTTTGATTAGTTAAGTATAAAGGGGGGGATCGGGGGGGGGGGCTAATCCCCCCTTAATTTATATAAATGGGTTTTTCATGCAGAATTATTCCGTTTTCCTTCAAATTTTGTTTATAGGTTCATTGGGTTAAGACGCTTCCCTGATTACTTTTCGGGATTGATTGGTTAAGTATAAAGGGGGGAACAAGGGTCTAATTCCCCCCCCCCCCCCCCCCCCTTAATTTATATAAATGGGTTTTTCATGCAGAATTATTCCGTTTCCCTTCAAATTTTGTTTATAGGTTCACTGAGTTAAGGCACTTAACTGATTAGTTTACGGGTTTGATTAGTTAAGTATAAAGGGGGGGGGGGTCGGGGGGGCTAATCCCCCCCCTTAATTTATATAAATGGGTTTTTCATGCAGAATTATTCCGTTTTCCTTCAAATTTTGTTTATAGGTTCATTGGGTTAAGACGCTTCCCTGATTACTTTTCGGGATTGATTGGTTAAGTATAAAGGGGGGGAACAAGGGGCTAATTCCCCCTTATCTATACTAATATATAAAGTAGTAAAGATTGCTTGTTTGTTTGTTTGTTTGTTTGTAGGGGGTAATCTCTGGAACCACTGAAGCGATTTTAAAAGTGATGGTGGCAAATTAATGGTGACAATCCCTGCTCCAACATAGGCTATATTTTATGTCGGTGCCACCACCCCCAGGGGGGTGCAGGAGCGAAAAACGTTCTAAAATTTCGATTTTTTGTGTACTGAAGGAGATAGAAGTATCAAATTTGGTATGGTAGTTACTTATAAGATGTAAATGCTCTCTAAGAACAAATTATAAAAACATTCGCAATTTAAAAGGGTGAGATGAGGAAGAAGCGTTCTAAAAACATTCTAAATTACAATTTCTATGGAATCTCTGAAACTACAGAACCGATTTCAAAAGTGATGGTGGCAAATGGATGGTGACAGTCCCTGCTCCAACATATGCTAAATTTTTTGTCGGTGCCACTGCCCGCAGAGGGTGCAGGAGCGAAAAACGTTCCAAAATTATGATATTTTCAATAATGAAGGAGTTAGGAACTTGACATTTTGTATGGTCGTTACTTACAAGATTTAAATGCTCTATAAGAACAAAGTCTAAAAAAATTCGAAATTTAAAAGGCTGAAATAAGCAAAAAATTTTCTAAAAACATTCTAAATTACAATTTGTATGGAATCTCTAAAACTACTAAAGCGATTTCAAAAGTGATGGTGGCAAATGGATGGTGACAATCCCTGCTCCAACATAGGCTATATTTTATGTCGGTGCCACTACCCCGAGGGGGGTGCAGAAGCGAAAAACCTTCTAAAATTGCGATTTTTGCGATGCTGAAGGAGCTAGAAACTTCAAGTTCGGCATGATTGTTATTTATAAGATCTAAATGCGCTCTAAGAACAAATTCTAAAGAAAAATGATCTAATGATTCTGCAATTTTTCAACTATTGAATTTCTAAAATTACCAAATTTCACAATAGAGTACCATAGCGAAACCTTCACGCATAAAAAGATAATGATAAGGGCGACGTGTCCTGACGTGTATATTGGCTATAGCACGAGTCACAAATTATAGTATCCTTATTATTCTGTTAAAATATAAAAGTGAATTATGAAAAGTCAATATTTTTTTTGATTAAAGGTTCGTTAAGAGAAATTGACCAGCGTCGCGGGCGTAGCTTGCTAGTATATTATAATACTTTAACAAGGCTAAAGATCATAATCACAAAATAAGATCACTAAATATAGTTAAAATCTAGAGAAATGCTTAAGTGATACAAAAAGAAACAACAAAAGGCTTATAAAAATCTTTTAATGATCAACATACGTTTCAACGCTCATATGGCACCATTTTCAAGTAATATAACGATAAACAAAGTATTCTCGCAAATTTGGAAAAGAAACCATTTGGAGGCTAAAGATGTTAACAATTCAATCAATCAGTCGAAGTATCATCAAAACAACAATATTTCGCGAGATACATTCATTGTGACCTTGTATTAATTTAAATATTAATTAACAGCAATTCCATTCCTCTAGTTAAATCCATTAATAATGTTTATCTGAAAATTATCTGTCCATTATTGTTGGAACATGTTGAGAAAATGTAGAGATGTGGCTTAAAGTAAGGGTTAAAGAAACGGCCGAATAACTCGAGAAATATACATTGGATTGAAAATATATATATATATATATATATATATTTTCAATATTTGAGAGAAACTGGCAAATTTTATATCCCTAAATAGATTTTTCAAAACTATTGAACATGCATTTTTCCATTTTTCAATCCTATGTATATTTCTCGATTACAGCACCATCTATGATTTTCCGAAGAAAATGTTCAATACAAAATTATGCATTTTTTTTCCATAGAATCCGAATCTGCAATTAAAAAAAGCAGGGTTATCATTTAAGATTTCAAAGTTGCTCACCTTTCCCCCCAAGGGGACAGAGATAGGGGGCAACTTTGATATCCCTAAATACATTTTTCAAAAATATTGAACATGCATTTCTCCGTCATAAATCCGAAAATTCGGACATTAAATGTATTGGTATTTCGGCAAATGATCGCCGAAAAAAATCAATCTCGTCTTTCGTTCAAAATCGCGAAAAAATGGCAGATTTTGTCAAAAAACATTGCGAAAAGCGGCAATTTTTGTTAAAAGATCGCGAATAAACAGCAAATTTTGTCAACAGATCGCGGGAAAAACATGACTTTCGTCAGAAAATCACGAAAAAACGGCAAATTTTGTCAAAAACGACAAATTTCGACAAAAGATCGCGAAAAAACAACAAATTTCATCATAAACATTGCGAAAAACGGCAAATTTCGTCAAAAAGATTGCGAAAAAACGACGAATTTTTGTCAACAGATTGCAGAAAAAAACGTGATTTTTGTCAGAAAATTGCAAAAAAACGGCAAATTTCATCAAAAACATTGCAAAAAACGGTAAATTTCGTCAAAAGATCATGAAAAAACAACAAATTTCCTGAAAAACATTGCAAAAAATGGCAAATTTTGTCAAAAGATCGCGGGAAAAACGTGACTTTCATCAGAGAATCGCATAAAAACAGCAAATTCCGTCAAAAACATTGCAGAAAAAGGCAAATTTCGTCAAAAAGTATTTAAAAAAACGCAAATTTTATCAACAGATCTCGAAAAAAACTGCAAATTTCGTCAAAAGATCGCGAAAAAACACAAATTTCGTCAAAGGAACACAAAAAAAAGTGATGGGAGTAGACATCCCCACTCCCGGGTTGTATCAGCTTACTCGACCTGATGAAGGACTCTATCTCAGACATTTTTCTCTGGGAGATATACCTGTAGTTCCATCACCCCCTCCCCCCAACCGCCTTGGAATCTTTCAGAAAATTCACTGTGAAGTTCAGAAATTTGGCTTAGGAGTGGACAGAGCATTAATTAAATAGGAATAATTATGTTTAATCAATCCCACCTGCAACAAATAAATTAGCAAAAACAAGAGTCTCTTACTTTGTGTGCTTATGGATGTACACATGCGTTTAATTGATTAGTATTTGCTCGCTTAAAATTTACAGCGTAAAAAACAGCCACCAACCAACCAACCTTCAGATAAATTTGAATTTGGTGTGCTACTATTTCTCATTTTCAAAGGTTGGCAGGTCTGCCTTTGCTATATTATGAAATAGATCATATATGTTTGAGATGATCAATACACATATGAAATTTTAGTATAGCGAACTTCTAAATAATGCATGATTCTTTCTTCCTTTGTTGTCTGGGTTTCACAATTTGTGGACTTAGTTTTTTAAATTCTTATCATTTGCAAATTGCTTTTATTTTCTCTCTTTTTGTTTGCATTTTCTATATATTAGCTAACATATAAATTTAGCTAGTTTCTTTTTATTTTCAGCTGATTAGTTTAGACTCAATTATGAGTTCCCCTGGTCATGGTGCAAAAAGAACAAATGATATAAAATCATTAGCTTTCTCAGTCTTTTCCCAGTCTCATTACATGCAATCCTATCAGTCATCTGTGAAATCATTGACGGGCTTCGGACCAGCTGCTGTTCAAAGTCTGTTTTTGAAAAACAATTCGGTGAGTTAGTTTTATATGCATTTAGTTATAATTTAATGAGAACTTTTTTCTAGGGATATACTTCTAAACATTTTCTGAATCTAACAAGAAAAAAATCTTGAGTTACTCTACTCAACTTTCTGAACACTTTATAGAATATTTTGCATTCAGATACCTGGCAGTCCAAAAGTAACTGAAAAATATGTAATGCAGTATATACAATTTATTCTACTAAAATACTTCAATTATGTTGTAACCGTCAATAATCGATGAATCCATGGCCAAAGTTGGCATCATATAAAAGCAATTCTGAAAACAATTAAGGTGTATGAGAATTACAACAGTGATTACAATATTTTAATTAATTTTGCACCAAACCACATTTGCTGGAATATGCCAATTTGTTGTGGATTAAATTATGGAAGAATCTCTAGTTATAGGCTAGTCTGTGGGTAAACAAAAGATGCTTATTTTAATAACAGCGATTATATGGAAATTCTGCCAAATTCTTGAAATAATGCCAATTTGGTATTATTTTTGGCACCAAATTTGGTGATATTTTGTGAAGTATTACCCAGCTTGGCAAAGATTTTGGCATGCAAGTATTGCTGTACGTTTCCTTGGTGACCTTTCTCTGTCAAAAACATACTTATCAGTTACTTCTGGTCACAAAATGGTTGATAAAGGATTGAAGAACAGTTTAAAAATTGTTTAGATGCCAAACCCAATGGCTGATTTTTCCGAAAGTGTATACAGAGCTTGTGACAGGACTGAAATCATTTTGATAACTGACAGTTCAATCAAAGACACATTTCAGATATTATCTTGTTCACTTGTAACCATACATACATACATCACGATTATAATACTTTCCTTACTCTGTAATTAATACTGAAACTGAATATACGTAGTCTTTTTAGTAATCATACTAATGGGAGTTGTTTTAAATGCATATATTTTGCCTTTATCCTCAATAAAATGCAATACTTGAATTTTGATATGCTTTTATCAGACCCATAAAACTCATGTAATTATTTTTACTTTAGTTTTTTTAATTTAAAAATAAGTTTTACTAAATGAAGTAACATTCTGGTAAAATATGATTATGGTATTGACATAAGATGAGCGTGATTTATACAGATATGTAATTGAATAATTGAGTTAAAAAGTAAAATAATTATCGGCTTTCTCTGGTCACAAAATGATTCAAATATGGTTTCAATACCAAACCTGTTGTTTGTTTTGCATGAAAATGAATACAGCTCTTGAGACAATAGCGTATAACATATTCACCAAATGTTAGCTCAATCAAATGCTTTGCATGAAAATGAATACAGCTCTTGTGACAGTAGTGTATAACATATTCACCAAATGTTAGCTCAATCAAATACTTTGCATGAAAATGAATACAGCTCTTGTGACAGTAGTGTATAACACATTCACCAAATGTTAGCTCAGTCAAAAACATTGTTTGAACTAGGGATGCACCAAATATTTGGTATCTATTCGGTATTCGGCCATATTACCGAATACCAAACTATTCTGTCTGCCGAATATTCAGCTTGGCAGAATATCAAACTATTCGGCCTACCGAATATCCGGTTTGGCCGAATATCGAAGTATTCGGCCAAACTGAATACTTAAAAAAACTTTTTTTAAATATTTTTAAAAACCCACAATTTGTACTTTTAACTGTCAATTAATAAAGATATTCAAAATAAATTATAAATAGAATCATATTTCAATGAAAGAGAATGCTTTTACATTATTTATTTGCTATTTGAAAAGTGCTACTCAAGAAAATTAACCATTAATGATGACCTTCAAAGGAATTAATGATGTTCAATAAGTTCCTGAATAATGTCTAGGTAAATAATCTGTTTCTTGCCTTTTTCGCAAACATCATGTTTCTAAACAAAATGGAAAAAAACTTTAACAAGTGATAATAGACATCAAGACAGACAATTTTTGTCCAGGAAACCAGGATTGCAACACATTTATTCAATCAAAAATAAAGTGCATCTCACTCCAGGTTAAATTGCAAATTACAGGAAATTGATAAAATTGATTTAAACGAAAATAAAGCATTTAAAATCATTTAGAAAGAAAGGTTATTTAAAATTGAAGATTGCAAATTTGAAAAGTAAATAAATATTTAAGATTTTAGAAATTTAATGAAGGGTTTTAAATTAATTAGGATTTTAAAATTTTAAAAAAAAATTATATTTACTTTGTTAAAGTATTGCAGAAATTACTCAAAGACAGACTGATAAATGGTGATTTTCTTGAGTCAAACTGAGAGTGTACCAATGCATTTTTTTTAGAAAAAAACCCCCTAGATTTTTTAGATTTTATTTAAAGTGAGGAAGACGGTAAATTCATTAGACTGGAGTAATAAGCTTGGATGGATTGAAAACTTCTTTATTATAAATTAAAATGAGAAGAAATCTTGAACTCCACCTTTGGTTTGAAAGTTGATTAATTTAGACTTCACAAATTAGTCATGCAGAATTAAGATTAAAATAAGAAATTTTGGCAGTTACTTTTTATATGGTAGACATCTACATTTGGAAAAGATAGTGCATGTAGAATAAATACTGACTCAGAAGATGTGGCCGTTCATCTCAAAATCTGAATATCCCTATGAACTATAAAAGGATTTAAAAATAAGAAATGTTTAATGAAAAAGGTTGCAAATTTTGTGAAATTGATAAAATTAATTGATTTAAACGATTCATACAGTTGGAAAATTTATTGATAATCCAAACATACATAAGTGGCATTGAAAACTAAAAAATATAGAAGTTAGTTAACCCATAGACTTTGGTTCAGCATCCACGCATTCCACACTAGTTTATTTTGATATCTTCGATTCAGAACTCATGCATTCCACACTAGTTCGATTTGGGATTCCATAACTTCAACTGTGTATAACTTTGTTGGCAATATAGTGATAATGAAATATAACATATGATTCCTGTCAGTGGCATAGCTACATGTTCAGCGCCCTGGAGCAAGTAAAATTAGTGTGTGTCCTTGTTACTCAAAAACGCTCTGTGAAACTTGCAATTTAAAAGCCATATATTAATTCTTATTTCGATTTAAAAGTTTACTCTTATTTGAAAGTCAAACCATTTTAACAAGATATTAAACGTAAGAAACACAAATAAAATAATAAAATGAAGTATAATTTTTTAAGTACAGAGTACCTATTAACATTTACTACGAACTGGCTGGAATTTTTGTTTTAAAAGCGCTGCTTTTGTTTGCTGCCTTCAATAATTGATTTTGCTTTCAAGGCTTTCGAAGCATTATAGGAACAGAGGTGTACACAGGTGGAAATTTCCAGGCCCGACTCGTACAAAGATTTTATTAGTCCGGCCCAGTATAAAACCAAAAAGTTAGGTCTGATCCCAGCCTATACATTTTTTTTTTTTTTTTGGCCCAGTATAAAAGCTAAAATCTTGGCCCAAGCCGAGTTCGGCCCGACCGACATTGAATTTCTATAAAACATGTCGAAATTTGTGAAGCAATATTATCCTACAATTAAAATTATTCAAAAAGCACACTTTACTTATGCATAGATTTTATTTTCAGAGTATGCTCAACATGCATGGAATACGAAATATCAACAATATTAATCACCACTTAGACAATTATGTGCATAAACATTGATTTAAAAAAAAAAATGACTTAGACAATTACATTCAAATGAAGATTCAGTAAAGAGAAGAAAAATCAGGAGAGAAGAAAGATCTGTTATAGACAGATTCCAATCTTAGCAGGTATATCGACTGTTGTATATGTATTATATACTTTCACTTGGATTATTGTATTCATTTTACACTGATCAAGATATTTTTCCGTTTAAGACAAGTTTCCGTCATAGAAGTTCTATTTCACAGGTTTTACTGTATTTTAAATTTTTTTTGCCTAGAAATGTATGTACTATTATATTTAAAAAGAAATTTAACTCTAGAATAATGACCATTTAAAAATCCATGAATTTTTTTCAAAAATTGTTGTGCCAGGTCTCATTTTATGGATTCTTATACAGGCTTGGCATGGCCAATGATTTTCTCATGGGCTGAGTCAGGACTGGGCAGAAAATTTCAGCCTGTTCAACCCTCTAGAAAGAATGAAGTCCAGGCTTGGTCCCACCCCCAAAAAAGTTATGACTAGCCCGAGCCTACAGAAGAAAGTAAGGTCCAGCCTTTAATTTCGTGAATGAAATTTGAACTGAGCCTGGCCCACGGTCTTGTGCAAACCTCTAATATAGAATGATAATAAAGAAACACACTATTGTTAATAAATTTTTTATTTTGAAATGTCATATTCAGATTAAACACGTTTTTCTGTTTCTTAGTGCCAGAAAATGCTGAAACTTCCAAAATTCAAAGTATCATAACTCGATAAGTTTTGGTCATACAAAAAAGGAAGTTTTATTTTTCTCCCTGTTAGAGTACCGAGAAAGTTTTTCTAAATATACCTTATACAAGGATCATATATAAATTTAAAGTTCGTAACTTTTAAAAAATAACTATTTGATATTTTTTTTATCTTTAAAAACACTATGAAGAACAAATTTGAAAGTTTTTAGCTATTGCAACTATACTTGCAAAGCCAATCATTTAAAAAGTTAGACAATGGACAAAGATAAGAGTTGACACCCTTTTATGCCAATCAAGATTGCAGCCATCTTATAACTTAAAAGTTCATTGATTAATGATGTGTGACATCAAGTAGAAGGCGGTTGAGGTAAATTCGGGCTCTTTTTCGTAGCCTGAACACAATGATTTCAAATCCAAGCCCACTGGAGTCCAAAAAATTTTGTGTCTCCAGAGCCCAAGCCCGATACCAAAAGTGAAACAGAAAAAAAAAATTAAAAAATGTTTCAAATTTAATATTTCATTTTTAAAGTTAATATCTTACATAAAAATAACTGGTAATCCTTAGCATACAATTGATTTTATGAAAATTTTCATTCAATCTTATCAAAAGAGAAGTTTGGTATCAAATAAAAATATACTTTATACTTAAAAGGAATTTCATATTTTTTCTCCCTCAACAAGCAAATCTGATGGCCACATTAATAAGGTGCATTTTATAAATAAATGTATTAAATTTGCAGAAATTATTATTTATATGCCGAAGAGTCAGTGTTTCCCAATTTCCTATAAAAGGTATACAACTTAAATTATAATTGATTCCTTCCTCATAACAATCTTTCGTAGTTATTGTGTCCCTGAAAATCATGCTAAATTAAAAATTTGACTCTGAAAGATCCAATGATTTTATAGGGAAAGCGGAAACACTGCTTGATTGCTTATTATCGAAAAAACAATACATGCCAATTATATCTACTTACGAATGAAAATGATTTCATGAATGTGCAGTGCAGGGCCACAGCATGAACAGAGTTCATGATGAAAAATAGATAATCATTAATGTTATTTTTATATGAAGAGCGATTGTTACTCGTACACAATAGAAAACAAAAAAGTTCGCTAACCTTAAGGTAATGCTGGTTGACTGAAAACAAAATAAAATATTCATTTTGTGTTATGTCTCTAAAAAATATTGTTCCAATTAAAAAATATTCTACTGCTATAAAGGAAAATCGAACCACAATTATTCTTGCTTCTGATTGGCGCCATATCAGTAGGTCACCGACGCCAATGCTAGTCATACAAATATCAAAAATTTCCTTTTGAAATAGAATTATTATATTCTAATACTAAAAAAGAAAATCACTATTTCTGTTCGCCCTTCATTCTAATCAAAATAGCATTAAAATGACTTGAAATGGAAAAAGTAATTTTTAAGAAAAAAAAACCCGAAGAGTTTTATTTATTTTTTCTTCTAGCTGACCCGCTCAGCGTTACCCTGTCTCATTAAAAAAAGAAAAAAAAAGTACAAATCATGAAAAAATGCTGAAAATCACAATAAAAAATCTCTGCACGAATTCTGAATAAACTTTTTTGAAAGAAAGTCTAAGAATTTATTATATTGACCTAGAAGATTGAAACCGGATTATTTTTACTATTGTGCAAAAATGGCAGCAAATTGTGAAAAAATGCTAAAATATCAAAAATCACAGATGACAAAATTTACTATATTGGGCTAAAAGATTAAAACAGAATTTCTTATACGAATGTCAAAAAATCGCTGCAAAACGTGAAAAACTCTAAAAATTGCATAAAATATTCGCAAAAAATCTAAAATTTACTGTACCAATTTCGAATAAACTATATTGAAAAGGGCTCATTCCATGCCAAATCACCTAGTGCCATGTGCTCTTAGATCTCAGATTTTGTTCATATTTTTTCTGTGTATAGATACCTAAGAAATATGAACATAGTAATTATTTCAATTTTTTATCTCAAAAATTGGGTTTAGGAAAAATATTTTTAATTTGTGCATATTGTGCGATTCTTCCCATGATTGTGTTGACATCAAATTACGTAAAATGTGGTAGCTCTCTTATTTTTGAAACAATATATATATTTTGGTATCAAATGAAAGCTAATTTTTGATACTTTCCAACTATGTTATAATATTTACAAAAAAATTATTATAAAAAAAATTGGGAGCCCTCAAAGTGAAATTTTTGGTTTTTAAAAGTCTTGCAATAAATTTGGAATAACAGGCAAGTACCAACAGACACATACTTTAAATTTTAACAAAAGCTGTATCTCAATATGTGTTTTCAGCTGTAAAAAAATTAAAAGGATGTTTTTTGTGGTAGTTAAATAATGCAAGTTTATTGTTCTCCGCTATTTAATGATTATTATGATTATTCAACTGCTACTAGAACTTTAAAAAAGTGTTGAATTTTAGAAACAAGGTGATACAATTTGATATTTGGGTTAACATTTAAATAGACCAATAACCCTATACCAAGTTATTAATTGTTCAACTACTTTATAAAACGAAACGTTTAATTTGTTTCGCTGTACACTCCCAGCAGAATTATTTTGAATGTGAAACAAGAAGTTCAGAATAAAATGTCATGTAACAGATGATGTCTCGATGGATCAACATACAAAAGAACATTTAAAATATTAAAGAATTACATTTTAACTGTTAATACCTGTTCAATGAGCACCAACTTATAAAAAGTTTGTAAATCATTCCACCATTATTTTCTTTCAGAATGTATATGTTCTGCCTGAAATTAACGTTGATGCTTAATTTCAGCAAGTTAGAGCTGGTTTCAACCAGTTGTAAAGTTGTATAAATATTGGTGCAATTCTATAGTAGTGATTATTTATCATTATGCAACCATAGTATTCATGTAGTGTTGTAAATACCTAAGACTTAAGTTAAGGTTGTAGCATTTAATAAGTGAATTATATTTCAACTTAAGTTTTGTTATAATGGAGTGGAGTGGAGTGTTCAGTTTTTGTTTACAATTTCAAGAATCAAGTAGTTTGTCACAGAAGTCAAAACAGATTTGTGACTTTAAACCAACTGATATAGAACTGATTAGAACAAAATGTTTGGACTTGCAATTTATATGTCATGACCATGTAAAAATGTTTTTGGCAACTTTTGAGAACATTCAAAGAATAAGAATATGTTGTGATCCGTTCAGGAGGCATAAACAAAACATCAGAAAAGATCTAAGATAAATTTCTTTATAATTTTGAAAGAAGTATCAAGATATCGATATGTTACCTGGCAAAAAGTTGTGCATATCTTGTAGAAAATCAGTGATAGCAAATAATACTGAAACTTATGAGAATACTAACATTTTATCAAACAGTGACTATGAACCAAATGAATCTTACATTGAAAAACTCAATGACAGTTGTGAATTAATTGATTGCTCCCCACTAAAAGTTACAAAAAGGAAAGTAGATGAGAGAAATGTATATTTGAAAAATTAAGCTCAATGTGTAGCAGAGAGTTTTACTGAGTTGACCACAAAAGCTTTAGGCATTGAAAGTAGTTCTTTTATATTAAAAAACAGTGTAATGATTGTAGTAGTCACATGGGGAAACTTAAACAAAAAAATATTGTAAGTAATATTTATGAAAAAATACAAATTTAAACTTTAACTCCAGAATCATGGAGCATACAACAGACATAAATTTTTTTTAAACTACTGAATATTTAGTAAAAAAAGCTTGAAAAGTATTGCAAGAGGGAGGCGTTTTATGTAAATTTAAAAAAAAAAGGGGGGGGGGGACGTGTACTCTTCCTGAAGATATAATAAGAAGTGTGAGACTCTTTTATTTTGATGATGAAATAAGTCACATTTCATCTAATACAAAGGATTATATATAAATTCCCAGTGAACATGGCAAAAGAGAACTCAAGACAAAAAGGCTAATACTGCATAATTTACGAGAGGCATATTTAGCCTACAAAGAAAAATACCCAGATCATAAAATAGGTTTCAGCAAATTTTCTGAACTTCGCCCCAGAGAATGTGTGACTGATAATAATAGTCACGGTATTCATTCAGTTTGTGTCAGCACCTACCATCAAAATGTAAAGCTAATGATGCAGAGTATTCATCTGAATATGCCCTATCAGGATTTATTATTAAAACTAATATGTAATCTTCAATCAGAAGAATGTATACTTCACAGATGCCCAAGTCTAGTGTGGCTTCACTGCTAATTTCATAATTGGTCCATTTTTTCCGAGGAAGTTACACAGACAGGTTTCAAAACAGTTTCTGTCACTGGTCAGCGGTATGTAGCACTATTACAGAACAACATTATTCCTGAACTGCAAGCGCGACAGGCACTCCAAACAGTCACCTTTATGCAAGATGGAGCACCATCTCATATTGTTCTGCCTGCTACACTCAACATTTGGGGAGGATCGCATTATCAGTCGCTACTTTAATCACGCATGGCCTCCAAGATTTCCCGATCTGACACCCTGTGACTTTTGGCTGTGGGGATTCTTGAAGTCAAAAGTGTACCGCGACCAACCAGCATCACTAGCAGCACTGAAAGATGCCATCCACCAAAATGTGTCTGCCATAATGCAAGAAATGCTACTAAATGCTGTGAACGGTGTGGTGCCTCGTCTCATAGCTGAACTTCTGAATGATGGACAGCACATTGAACATTTACTGTAGTACTAATTAACTGTAATTAAGCTGACTTGTAAGTTGTTGTTGTGAAAAACAAGCCTTCATTTAATGTTTCTAGTTTTACTGCCTCAGATACACTTTTAAACACATGCATTTATTAACTTTCATTCGTATTTCACCTTTATTTACATTCATTTAATCTCAGTATAAAGCTCATAAACAGTACATATCAAAAATATATCTTTATTATAAAAACGTAATTACTATAGTTAATATATATTTTACTTACCCACATTTTTCTATTTCTCTGTTCAATATTAATAGTTCACTCTTTAAAAGTAGTTAATTTTTACTTTACAATAGTTGATAAATTATATTTATTTCATAAACATTCAAACGCCACGCTTCAGTTATTTTCATTCATGGCATACGGCAATGTTCGATTGAGACGATAATCGAATAATCGATTGACGTAGTACGCTTTCGTTCCGAGAGATGCCGCCAGACAAGTCTTTGTCTGATTTGCTAATCTCGTGATTATTCATGTTTTTGGCCACGCGTCATTTCCGTGATCTTTCTAGAAATATGTTCTCATTGGCAAGTATATGTTTGGCAAAGTATATATACGCATTCCCTCGATTGTTTAATTTGCGGTTTTTGTTTTGATTAACTAACCATCTCGTAAGCAGTCGTTTTAGAATGGCTGTAGTGCTGGATCGTATGCTGTATATTTAAAATGGATTCTGGTCTGTTAAAACCGGCAGCTTGGTATTCAAGTATGGTATGATTTGTTTTTATTATGTTTTATCTACATTTATGATTTATAATAGCCAAGAATATGTTTTTCCTAATGAACTATGTGATACTGGACTTGCATCTGTAAAATCATTGTTGAAAGTAATTTTTCAAATGAAACGAACTGGATTATAAGTTGTCTTCAATTTGAAATCTTCACATGATGAAAACATCGGTTATTGATTTTGTATTTGAACACCATTTAATCTGCAAGGGCAAATTTTTTTACAGAATTATTGAGCCATTTTTACATCATAATTTAAAGCATAACTTTCAGCATATCGCTACTCTGCGTTATCTGCTTCTTTAATAAGTGTTATTTGGGACTATGGCTTTAGCTAACGCTGCCATTGTCTAAGAGTTGTCAACATTTTTTCATTTGTAAATCATCTTTTGGTGCAATAAAACACTATAGCGCCATCTGTTGGTCGCCAACAGAACTTTTTTTTTTTTTTCGTTGCCACACAAAACCCGGTTTCTTTTCCATCCGTTTGGTGCAAACCGTATCTTTGTATCTTGATTCGTTTTCGAATTATTCATTTTTAAAGTTCATCCTGACTTTTGGATCACCCGGTATATATATATATATAATATATGTGTGTGTGTGTGCATGCGTG
The DNA here is from genome assembly GCA_963931845.1 of Maratus michaelseni. NCBI lineage: Eukaryota > Metazoa > Arthropoda > Arachnida > Araneae > Salticidae > Maratus > Maratus michaelseni. The sequence goes on from OZ007587.1 coordinate 200,772,673, forward strand.
TAATGGTAGAAAAGAAGTATGCCATCACTAATTCCACCCCCAAATCATTGTATAAAGATGACACTGGTGCCAACCAATTTGCAATAACGCCTGCAATTAAAAGTTATGTATGAATTAGGATTTGGAAATAATAAAATACATAATAAAAATTTTACCAATTTTTTTTTTCAAATGGTAATACCTACTTTTGACACTATATTTGAGTTCCAGGGATAAAAGCAGCTTGATAGTCTATGCTCTTTTTAAAAAATCTTCATAGGGTTAGAAGAGGTCAAAGTTTGAGGATGCTAATGTTAAATCCATGACAAACTTTAATTTATATTTTCAAATAATAATATTAATCCAATTATTTTTATTTCTTAATGAGATACAATGAATGAACCCAAGCATGATTTGAACATTTCTGTAATTTCAGAAACATATTTTTTAAGATTCCATCAGATGGTGCTATTGTAAAAACTACAATATTTGCATTCATTTTCTTTTAATTGATAATTGGTGTGTGTGCCTGGTTTAATTCTTAAAGTTATTAATAAATTCGGATTCAAAAACAATTATGAATTAAAACCTACATAATTTTTTACTTAGGAGAATCAATATAGTTTAAGTATGGCTGTGAAAATTTACAGCTCATTCCTATCATTAGGTTTGAAAATATAGAAAATATTTACATTTCAACACTTCTTATCGTTTATATTCCTAATAAATAAATAATAAGTAAATAATAAAATAAATAAACAAGAACGAAAAATCATGCGTCAAGCATAGATTATGTAACACTTTCCAACACTTCCAAAATAATTTTACAAATCATACCGTTTAATAAGCTAAAATATAACATCTGAGTGATCCGAATACTTTTATTCAGCCCTGTATAGGATCTATAGATTTGTATATATACTACATAGGATGCTAAATTTTAGTTCAGTTAGGAAACTCGTAGCACAGTTTAAATTTCTCCGTCTGGAGTTAAATAATACGGAAATGTGTTTGCGAACTTTTGTGCTTCCCTGTATAGGATCTACAGAATTTATGCACACCACGTAATAGACAAAAAGCGAGTTAAAATTAAAATCGTGTTCGGTAACTTAAAACTCACTTCCAGGAATTATTGTTAACATACAGTAGAGAATTCTTTTGTGTGTCCCTGTAAATGAACGATGACTGCTATACACACACTATTCTGTAGTAAGCCTCTTGTAATGCACCTTAGTGGTATATATAAATTTCAATGCGTTTAAAATAGGGAAACATTATTTAAATAAACCGCAGACGATTTTTCTCCATAGACGTAATGTAACGGAATTCTTTTGACTATCCCTGTAAAGTAACTATAAGTGCTATGCACACCCTATTCCATATTAAGCTTCTTCTAATGCACCTTAGTGATATATATAAATTTCAATGTGTTTAAAATAGTGAAACATTATTTAAATAAACCGCAAATGATTTTTCCCCATAGACCGCAATGTAACGGAATTCTTTTGAGTGTCCCTGTAAAAAAACTATAAGTGCTACACACTTCCATTGAAATAGGGAACATGCTATAGATAACGACTATAACATATAAAAATTGCAGAGCAATCCGAGCATATTTACGGGAGTTAGAGCACGGCCATACGACAGACAAACCGAAGTCATAAACACTTTTCAACTAGGTTGGAAAGTGTTAAAAAGAGCATAACTGGGATAGTTTATAAAGTTTTATCCTATAAAATGCTAGTTTAATTTTTATTTAGATTTTTATACAATTTTACCGGTTATTAATTAAATGACTCTTGCCCGTTTCCCCTCTAAGATCATAATTTTATCTTTTTTAATTCATGGATAAACCATAATCCAGTTTCTTTTGTATCTTTTATTCTTGTGGATATATTGGCCAAACGGTAACTTTTCCAAGCTCATCTGAAGGTGTCAAAAGTGGGTGTTATCATTTGAAAGAAAATAAAAGTAAATAAATAAAAATGTATTTTTTCTAAAATATGCTTTTATTCGTGCGATAAAAGTAGAATAAATATACCTTTTTATCTGAAATCTGGACATTAAAACAAAAATCGTAAAATTCTACGGTACTGATAAAAATACTATAAATAAATTAAAATATAATAACATTTGTAGCATATTTTAGGAATTTTCTTTCTTCTTATTTTCATTGTGGTTTAATTTCTTTATCATTCTTTTCAGATTCTCAGCATTTTTGTTTTGATAAAAGATTTTTGTATAATTTTTGTATAAAGATTTTATTGATTTAAAAATATTAATTTTTTTCTACTGTTTAATTAAAAGCTAACAAAAAAAAAAAAAAATTCTACTTTTTAATATTTAATATATGTTATAACTCATTCAACATCAGTTTTTGTTGAACCCTTCCATCATATATTTCTTCAAAAAATGAAATTCCTTGATGCTAAATCCCACGTTATCGTCTTTACGTAGTTTTATTCTTTTCTATTATTAAATTGAATTATTATATATTTTAATTATAATTGATATATTTACTTGATAATTAATTTAATAAAATATTAAAATACTGCATTCTCATCGGAAATACACAACTGTACATAATATTACTGCCAGTAAAACAAAACAATATCTTTGCTAAAACAAGATGAGTGGACTTTGAAGACATTGATTGTCTCAAATATAAATATCTTCCATCCAGCCCTGTAGCATACAATATCCTAATTTAGCTAAAATGTTCCTTCTTCCTTCCCTATCGCAATAAAAACAGTATCTTTCTTTCTTTTCTTTTTTTTTTTCTTGCTTGATCATCTTATTATCCTATTCTATTGGGTCCAATGTGAATACATCTCTTACCTCTCCCACCATACATCCCTGGTAAAAATACTAGAAAGAAGGATGTAGACCTATGTCAGGTCTTAATTTGTGCTGGAGCCCAGCTCCGGTACTTCTCTATTTGTAGTAAAAATTTAAATATTGGGCAGAATTCACTGGAGCTCATAAACACTGTGCTCCAGATCCCAGTGCAATAACACTTCCAAAAAACTAATCCTAAATTACCCTTTCCTTTCCCTCTCATCTCCAATCTTTTGCCTTTCGTATCAAAACACTTATAAGTGACGTAATGTGTCACTCACATACGAGATGGAGATGAAACAGGCTTGATTTTTATATCAGTCTTCGGGGTTTGGGCAGGCTCGAGCTCAGTCTGTCTTAAATTCAAAATTTTATTTATTTCCATTTCAAATCATTTTAATGCTATTTTGATAAGAATAAAGAGTAGTAAACAGAAAGTATTTTTCTGTGCTGCATAGCTGCGAACTATTATTATTATTATTATTTTTTGTGTGTGTTAACACTATTTCTGAATTTAATCTTGAGCTTATTTAATCACAGAATTCTGTGATTAATTAACATTAAGATTAGGCAAAGGTTTCTATTTGGAAGTAGTAATAACTAAAAAGTGGAATAGTTGATAGCTAAGTATATGCAGATGGATATATTTAAAATTTTTGTTTTGCTAAAGAAAAAAACAATGCTTTAAATTTTAAAAATAATGTGTGAAATATAAACATGCAGATTGGAGTGACGTTGGAGGGGAAGGGTACGCTATGAGTGTTAGTACTGAGGAATATTAGGGCTCCGATACTTTTTTTGTTAGAAATTAAACCCTGCCTAATGTTTACTTTTGGCTGTTAACTTTCGAGATTGCGGGGGAAAAGGAGAGGAAGAACTATTTTCTGGTTAGCCGGCAGCAGAAGAAGTCTGTAGTAAAAAGGCTATGTAGGGGATCTTCTGCCTTTTAACACAAGAGGTTGTGCTACTCGCCTGCAATTTATTTACAAAAAGAGTGAAAATTCCCCTTAAGCCATTTGATTAGTAAACTTTATCATCAGTGTGAAGGTTGTTCTCCAGTGAACTTTCTGATTCTCCTCGCTAATGTTAAACCTATGAGCATAGGATACATTCATATATTTAAAATATCTCCCCAGGAAATTGATATTTTTAACTTCTGTTTTCTGTGTACTTTTCTTAAAGAATTACTCTTTTATTTATTTATTTTTTTTTTTTTTAGTTGTCAAAATCTTATTCAGTTTCACTAAGATTTTAACAGATAAAATTATAAATTAAGCACATATTTTAGAAGTATTTTGATAACTAAGGAAAAAAAAAGAGACATCCTTTGAAGTGTACACAGAAAACAGAAGTTTAAAATTTTAATTTCCTGAGGAGATTTTTTAAATATACAAATGTATCCTATGCCTATAGGTTTAACATTAGCGAGGGGAATTGGGAAGTTCACTGACAAACAACCTTAATAACTTGTTTTGTTTCTCAATCTGGGACTGGTTTTTATATTTTAAAGTTTTGCTCTCTGATGAAAAAAGAAAGAAATCACAATTATTAAATTTTAAATATAATGGAGGCACAAATTCATTTATTATCATCCATTTTGCAGCATTAAAAGCTAGATCTTGGATAAAGAAAATTATGTAATTAAAATATTATGGTCCATTTGTATTTTAATGTAAAGCATATTTTAAATGTGCATTTTACATGTACGTAAAATTCAAAAAATAGTTTTTTAACAGATTTTAATTTTGGAAGAAGATAGTGGATGTTATATATTCATTTTTGCAAATGCCTGTGTAATATGTTCTAATAATCTTCATAATGTTTTGTTTTGATAATGTTATGTATATTTACTTTATTTTAGGCTAAAATACTCCATCCTTTGAAAGTCTACAATCAGCCGTACATTCTAGCTTCTTTAAAAGATAAGCAGACTGAATTAGGTGAAATGTTTGGTGATGGACGAGACAATTCTGGCACTCTTTTTTGTTCTTATTGCCTTTCAAGGGATAAAAAGTACATCATTACATCTTGTACTAATGATAAAGGGGAATTTACAGAATCTCATGTTATTAATATTGATATACCAGATAGGTAATTTTCAAAATTTTTTCCTTCTAAAATAAAATTATAAGATATAATAAATAAATTTATTTATCCCTTTGCACTCTGTAGACTCTGCTTTGGAGCCAAACTGTATTAGATGAAGAAAAAACAGAGTACAAAGCTTATTATCAGTCTTATAAGATGACAGATACAAATAGCTATTTATTAATGTAATAAAACAATAATTTGGTGGCTTTGTTTCCATCAATTTTATGTCTTAAAGGGTCATATATTAAACCAGTTCTTCTAAAAAGTTGCTCACTTGCAATTGAGCTTTGCAGAAGGATAAATAGTGCTGTACTATCAGATTGAAAATTTTTAATTTTGTGTTCGTTTTATCATAGCAAAAGGTTTAGTGTAGAGATATGATAGCTGTAGCATCAATAAGATTGAATAACAATGTTTCTTTACTATACTTAATGAGTAAAGTTTTTCAGTTTAAGAAGACAAACAACTGGCCAGTAAGTCTTGCAATTCAAATGGGAATGAAATTGGTGAAATGACTAATATAAAGTTATATATGAGTTACTGGCATTGAAATATATAACACATACTAATATAATTATGTTCAATTTTAATTAAAAAAATATAAATTTGCATAGTTACAAACCCTGCAGAGCTCTTATTTTTTCTACTTTTTCCTATTGTTTGGGACTCTCACCTTTTTTCCTATTTCCCCCCCCCCCCCCTCCTCCTTTTAAACAGACTGCTTCAACTTCTACATCTATCTGTCATCATTATTTCGTCATCGCACTGGCATGCAATCAGCGGCAATCAAAATGGTGGGAATAAGCAGATGTCATTGGTTGCCAGTTTATGATGCAAAGTTGGAGGGAGAGTGTATCTTTTTTAACACTCCATCTTCCAAGCTGTATGAATGAAAGGTCAAGAGTCAGATGACTTTTAGCCTTTCAGATCATCAGATGAGACCAGGGTTAGAAATTAGCAGTTGTTAGTCGCCAAATGCAACTAAATTATTGCATTTGACGACCACAAAATTATACCTGGTCGTCAAATTTGACGCCTAGCTTTTTTGTTTTTTGTTTTACAGATACTGTTATTCCTACTTTAGCATAAGTTTCCCCACCCCCCACCCACCCACCCTCCGCTACTTTGATAAAAGATTGAACATTAGCACATGTTTTAGACATACTTTTGCACACACAGAAGGATAATAGCTTAGTATCCTATCTATGCCACTAAGCACTTCACCTTAACCCCTTAACCAATGACAGAAAATTTCTGTTGTTAATTGAGCAATTTCCTTGAAATTTTCGCCGAGTTACAATAATAGTAAATTAGGCAGTGTAAAAATTTTTTATTAAAATGTAATAGCTTATTAGAAAATTAGAACCCCCACAAAAATTGGCCAGTACAGAGCAATTAGAAAGAGCAAATGTGGCTTTTTGTTTATCCAAATGCATGAAGTCTGAATTGGAACTGAAACATGAGGTCTGCAGCGGGCGGGTGTTATCAAAACAAGATAATCAGCTTTGGATGGATATTTTGTTATGCAGAAAGAAACCATGCAGAGATTTTTTTTTTTTTCCTAATAGAATATTTTATATTTTACCATGCTTAACAAATCAATCTAAATATTAGAAATAATAAACATGCTGCAGTGAATAGTTTTGCTTCATTATAGATACATAATGTTATCATAAATCCGCTGGATGGCAAGCTGGATAATCCGGCATGTCAGGGGCACGAAATTTTCCGCCCGTCCAAGCCTGCACTTTTATCTGTATATATTTGGTAAAAGATTAATGATTTATGTATCTTTTTAACTTTAAATTTGAAAGTTTTGTTTAAAGTAATTTTACTTTTGTTATTAACATTTTTATTTAAAATATGCAACTACAATTATTCAGTTTAAATCAGCTTTTTTTTCTCTTTTGTGCTTTAAATAATTTTTCTTTTTTAAAATTGAAATTGACAAACTTAACATTTATTATATAACAAATTACATTATTATTTCTTAGGATTTTTCCCCCTCCTTCATGATGATGTAATTAACAAATCATCATATATAATTAATTATCCACCAATTAAAGGTAAAACAATTCTTTTACAAATATATTTAATCAAAACTTCCTTCCTTTTTAAAAAATATTATTATCTTCATCTCTTTTGCAGCTAATAAATATAATTCTTTAATGATTTCCAGATATTCAGCTGTTAATAAAATAAATAAAGAAATAAAAAGCAAATCAACTTTTCTATTAATAATTCAATCACATTTATCTCATGGTTAAAATGAATAAATAAAAATAAAATCTTTGATTATTCAAAAATCATCCAATAATCTTCATAATTTATTATAGCCTGTCATAAAGTATGACATATTGTAGTATTTAATTCTCTTTTTTTCCCCCCAATTATTTTATCAAAATTGCTTAATAAATTTCCTTTTAAAAAAATTACATCTATTTATTATGGATAATCATTAAAAAAAAAAAAAAATCTTTATTTATATGCCCAAATCTTTGAGCTGCTGTATTTAAAGGTTAGCTATAACACAGAATCACCCGGCTTTGCCCGGGTTAACATAAATTAAAATACAATAATACGACAATAACAATGACGGAGCTTTGTGCATTCTTGACCCTAAATCGATAAAAAAGACAATTAGAAAAAATAGCGTTACTTTGACTCAATCATAGTAAAATTTCTTAGCTTTATAAATTAGAATGCGCATTTTCTTTGCGGATACAATAGAAAAATATACGAATTTCCTGACAATGAAAAAAAAAATCAACCAAATGTCATAACATTTTGCGATATTCGCTTTCATATGGCATCTGTCTATATTATAAAACAAAAACATATCCGTGAGTAATGACGACATCATATTGACGGCCTAACCATTAAATTTTGCTTGTACTGCATTTTTGTAACTACTAAATACATAATTTAATTTTTTAAACTGTCAATGAAGAAAAAAAAAATGCACTTTCGAATGTAGCTTGAAAAGTTTATCTCAATTTACTGATTTTTTATGGATTTTAAAGCATGTATATTTTTTAATCTGTGTCCAACCCAATTATGAAAGATTAACTTATTTGATCTTTATAAAGTAAAGACATTTACTTCTAAACATAGCATATTAAATTTCTATACAGTCGAATAAAAAAAATGTTCTTTCAATGTTATTTGTTAGAAAATCGTATCTCAGTTTACTGATCTTTTATGGATTTTAAAGTAATTTTCAAGAATGGATATTTTTTAATCTGTGTGCGACTCAATTACAAAAGTTTAACTGGTTTGTTCTTAAAACAATGTAAATAATTCAGCATTTGTTGGTTTACATGTAATATTCCATAACTAAATTGCCAAATTAAATTAAAACTAAAAAAAAAAAAAAAAAGAAAGAAAGAAAATATGGAAGCCTGACATAATATTAGAAGGGGTGTTCAAAATATATTAATTTCATAGTTTTAAATGTTTTAATATCACTTATTAATTACACCAAAATCAATATCACCAAAGAAAACATTTTATTTATTTTTTATTACTAGGAGGCTCTGCCCCCTACGAGCTACACTCGCCCATCCCCGTTCTGACACTGCATGATTAAAAAACACTCTGATTTGATCAACTCTAAAATGATTACGGAAGATTGTATTATAATTAAACAACCAGTGGCAATCTGCTGTAACTGGGTTTTCCTGATTGATTAAATAAGATCAATTAAAGATTTAAAAATCAACTTGTGTGAAATGGTTAAGTAAACAATGTCGCTGCATCGGAGGATTTTATAACGATGCTATAGAAAATTGGTTACTTCTCCAATATCCCGTTGACTACTTTCTATAAAAAGAAAAGAACTGTCGGAAAAATGTATCATTTAATGACAAATGTGCGTGATCTTGGCATCGCGTCACATTCAGTTGACATCAGATGCGTTACACGCATTAGTTATTTCATCGAAGGATTTTTAATTCACCGTTTGTCTTTTTGGTACTTCTCCATTACCCCGTCAATCAATTTTCATTTTAAAAAAAAGAAAAGAAAAACTTTTGCCATTGGAATCTCAAAAAAGTAAAAATAAATAAAAAAATTAAATATAAATAAACAAATAAATAAAATACAAGAAATTCGGAAAACCCCACTCGCCAAAATGTCAACTGTCAGTAAGTTTAAACAATAAAATTTACAATATATTAATGAAAACAGAAAAAAAAAAATAATCTTGTATATTTATTTACATTATTTTTCTTAATTACTCTATCTTGGCTGGTGAATAAATGTTTGTGACATCAGTTGAAACTGATCTATTGTATGTAACTGTTCATTGCAACATTTTTCAATGCCTTTTCTTTTTTAATATCATGGCACTGCCATTTAAGGATTAATGAAATAATTAATAAATCAGTGAAACATAATGAAAAATATATGTATATGTCGATTTAAAAACCACTTGATGCGAGAAACATATGTGATGCATAACAAACACATGTAATGCCTCTGACGTTAAGTGTACGTGACGCCACAGTCATGCATTTTTGGTGTTAATTCCTATAGTTTGGCGATAGTTTTTTGTTATGAAAAGTGGTCGACGAGGTAAAGGAGAAGTACCATATTGTTAATGATATTTTAACAATTTATTAGTTATTTCGGTATTTTAAAGATAATTATTAAACGTAAAAATATACTTTTTAACTGAGAGGAAATATTATTTATGCTGTTTTAAAATTTGCAATAATATGTAAAAGATTTGTCGAAATAAATTAATCTCTCGTGTAAATATAATTTTTAATTGAAATTGTTTGGAAATATTGTTATTTGAGCATTTAAATATGACATAAGTTTCCCTACTTAATGCTTTGAAAACGCCTAATAATTTAATTATTTCTCTTTTTAATATTCACGCGCAAGTATATTTTATCGTGACGTAAGACGTTAACACGTGATCATTTAATTATTATTTTAAAGTTTTATTTCTGTTTTTAATGGTCACGTGTAAATACATTTCTTAATTAAAAGGGAATATTATTATGTGTGCTATTTTACAAATTGGCAACAATTCAAATAATGGATTTTATGAAATATGAAATAAATCTTCATCAAAATAATGAAAATTTTGACTAAAATATTGAAATATTACCTAAAAAAATTACTCAAATTAAAAAAATTATTGCAGTCTGCACACTGCAAGCTTGTCAACTATATCCTTATAAATTGTGGTTAAATTCCTGTGCACAGTTTTCATTCCTATAAAACTTTTTTAAGAAAACTATTTTGACCAACTTTAATATTCAATATCTCTTAAAATAATTCTTCGATTTAAAAACTGTCCGCTTCAGCATGTTTATCTAACATTTCTTTATAAAATTACCAATTTTAAAATTTTTATATGCAATAGTTTTCTGGATATTAGTCCAGAAAGACTTCAAGGCACAAAATTGACAGTGGCTGTGACTACTTTTTTTTTGTTAATATAGAGAGATTCTAAAAAAACTATAAAACTGGAAAGCTTCCAGATTTCATTAAATAGTGTGCCGATAATTTTAACAGCAGAAGTAAAATAAAATAATGGAAACATGGAGTTAGTAAAAATAACATTCAGGAGTACCTTAATATTTACTTTGAAGTTGGGTCTAAATTGCATAACCGAACCGCACTACAGTAGCATTTAAAAAAATTATTTCGTGTGGCTTAAACGTAATTGTGGGTAAGCCTATGGATAATAATAAACGTTGATTTCTGAAAAAGACTTTTCACTGATAATGAAACATAATTTTAAAATTGAAAATTAAATTTTCATTAATAAAAATTAAATCTATAATTATTACAGTGGAACTCCAGATATACGTTACCTGAGTTGTACGTTTCCCTCAGTTATACGTTTCAACTCAGCAGTTCCGACCACTTGCCATTAAAAATTAGCTGAGTTATACGTTTTGAATTACACATTTTTCTCAGTTATACATTACGTTTTTGCGTCCCCAGACGAATTTATTTTCCATTTATCCATTTTGAAACCGGAAACACTGACGACTCGGCCGAGGAGTCTGATTTGAAAGATCCCACTCAAACTTCAGAGCTGATGTGAAAGCTTTTGACGTAGTAAAAGCAATAACCATAAGGCGGCTGCATTATTAACAGAAATGCAAAATTTGCAGTTCAGTGTCGACTCTGCCGAAAAGAAACAACCGAGGATTAGTGATTATTTCAACAAGATTAAATAAACTACTGAAATGTCTTTTGATAAATCATAAATGATTTATATGCCAAGGCGATTCCAACGTTTTTTTTAAGTACTCTATGTGTATTGAAAATAATTTTAATAAAGCTTTTATGATAAAATAAGTTCATGTGTACTTCTCTTATGTACTTTTTTTCTTCTCATTTCCATTTCCAAAAACTTATGTCATGGAAGCAGTACTACTTAGGAAACTTCTGTTTTCAATATAAAAGGTAGCAAACACCTCAGCGGATCAAAGTTTTCACGATATATTTTAAAAATTGTTCTGGTAAAACATTAATTGAGTTGTATGTTTTACTGAGTTATACGTTTCGTTTGTCCGGTCCCAGGCAAAACGTATAACTGGAGTTCCACTGTAGATGAAAGTAAAGTTAATTTTATATGTACTTTTAGTCATGAAGTTTTTGTTGAAAAACAAAAGAAATGATCCCCTCTTTAATATAAATCAATAAAAATGTTACCACTGCTTCTAAATCAATAAAACACTTAGCAATATAACATATAGCTATAAGATACAGCTGTAGTATTATACAACCGAAGTAGGAATAAAACATAGCCGATGATTTCTTAAGACTCGGTTTGAAATCAAAAATTTTAATAGAATGTGACATCATACCTAGCTTTTTTTCTTTAAACCTTTTTACTAAATTGTTTTCTTGAAATTGAAACGTCTGTATTAAAGTAGATGCGTTAATTACAAATAAATTTAAATTAAGGTACTACATCATTTTAACGTGTTTTTAAATTATTGTTTTCTTTTTATATAGAAAAAAATGTGCATTTTCTTCTTAAAATCACTTTAATTTCAGAAATTAAAAAATATAGAGAGTGATTCTGAATTTTTATTGGCTTATAAAAAGAAAATAAACGTGTTATCATTTGTTTTTAAATTCTTGTGCCGTTTTTTAGAGTGTGGCAACAGGAAAGAATTATTGCATTAGAAATTGAAAAAAAAAAATAGATTTTTGTAATGATAAAATATGGGAGATGTTTAAAAAAAGTGGTAAAGAATGGTCAGTTTTTTTGTTAATTGACACCATTTTTAATATATACATATCTACTCCTCTGATTTGGTCAGAACTAATTCCATTTTAACAAATTTAACATTTTTAGCTTATTCTGTGCCGTTTAATTGCTGTTATATAGAGAGAATACTGGATGTTTCAAAAAACAATTTTCGCAAAAGTTAAAATTACGTTCCTAATAAAAGTGCACAACCGTACTCAGTTGATGCATACATAACATCAAAATTAGTGATTTGTTGTTGAGTATTTGACCTTGCGCTCCCTAGCAGCCCTCCGTAATGTTTTTTTTTCTCTAACTGTGGCTTATAACCATAACTCAGCTAATAATGTTCTGAGCTTCTCCAAACCGGTTCCATTTTGCCTTATTAGCATAACAATCAGCATTCACAGCTTCAGGGTGTATTTCTATGAAAAAACTACCAAATTTTTTTTATAATAATCTGAACAATATTTGAAATTAAGTTCTTAGCCTAATGAAATGAATAAATCTTTAAAGATGCATAGTAGTCCTCCTAATTAGTCATTTAATGAAAGGCACTTAAAAATCCGCTACCCCAGCCCCTCCCTCATGGTTTTTAGTTTAACTGTGCCTCATTTCTGTATCTCAAGAACAAACTTTCCAATTTCAATGCAACTGATTCCAAACATTATAATTAACTTAATAATCACCCTCTATAACATTAAAGTAAACTTATCAGTTGTGTATACCACTCTTTCCAAATAATGATTTCAGATAGTTTTTTTTTTTTTAATTTCTTTTCAAAGTATCTCGGGTTCTATGGGTCCAATTAAGACAGGGTTTGGTTCATTCAACTTCATATTGATAGCCTTACATATTTTAGTTCCATTTTCTACTGCCAGGGGACGCATTCCTATTTCGTGTTATATGGGCTTGATTATAACAGGGTTTGGGTCATTCGACTTGATAATTATAGCCTTACATATTTTACTTCCACTTTCTACTGCCAGGGATGCATTCTTATCATTGTTATGATATTCGAAAAAATAGACCGGTAAATTTATATTTTATAAAAAACATGATTTTTTGGAAAATGAAATTTATTTAGATTTATTAATTAAAGGATAAAGTGTTTTGAAAGGAATATTAAACAAAACCCTTTGTGATCTTTGATCACACTTACCAACTTATTTGACTGAAAGACGCAATGAATTTTTATTAAAATCATGAAATATTCAGAAAAACATGTTTTTGTTCACACAAAAATGTTTTGCAGTTCATAAGTATTAATCCTTAGCATTGTGAGATTACCTGTGTACATTATGCTTCTAAAACTTCATCAAAGCATTTTGATTTTATTCTTATTATTATTAAAAATACTGTGTGTATGTTTGAAATGAAAATACTTTATATTCTATTTCATGTTTGAAATTATTCATGAATCATAATTATAGTGTTTTAAACATTCATTTTAAATATTGTAAAACTATATTTTCTATCCATACCATAAAGGAATTTTTGCATTTTTTTATTATAACATACAAAAATATGTTTTGGTTTACTTCTGAGTGTAATGTATATACACACAAAGTTGAGTCAAAAGTTTTTTCGTATGTTTTACTTACTTTATTTGAAAATCTGTCTGTCACAAATGCATCATTAAGATTCCTGCCCACTAGCACTCATTTGGTAGAATAGATTTTAGAGTTTATATTTGATATCATTTTGAGTGATTTTATTTATGTGTGTTATGTTGTAGTTTACTATAGTGGCAGAAACGATTCATGTTTTTTGCTCTTAAAAAATCACTTAACACAAGAGCAGCAACTAAAGAAATAAATTATGTTTAGCATCCTTCTTCTGTTAATGAATTTACAGTGCAGAACTGGTTTAATATTTTCATTGATAGTGATACGAGCCTTTAAACTAAACCAAGCTTATGGAAAGCACACCTTTGTGACTGGTGAAATTCTGTTTGAAATTATCAAACAGCAGCCAAGCTTCCAAGCTTTGGCACCCATGAATTTTTGGCGGAACTTAGTCTTTCCCAAAACACCATCAATCAATAGCTCCACCAGCTCAAGCTTGTGAACAAGCATTGTTGAAACATACTTCATGAACTGATGCTATCTCAGCAACAACAGTGAGTAATATATGCAAAAAATGCTTGTCAACCTCCAAGATATCTAATTTTGTCACACAATAATAAGGAATGAAAAATTAATTTATTTGTGATAGCTAGACATGAAAAAACAGTGACTACATCAAGGTTTGCTTTTGAAATTCATTGTCAAAGATGGATGGTTTGAATACAAAAGGTTGTGTTGTGCATTTGGTAGAATTTCAATAGAGTGTCCCACATGATCATGCAATGCTGACATCTATGGCCAACAAGTGCAACAAATGCACACCATTTTAAAGGTTCTGCATCCATTAGTAGTCAACAAAAAGCATTCATCCTTTCTCCCGACATGACAATGTTCCAACACTTGTAGCTTAACTAGACAAAGAAAAACTCCAAGAACTTGAAAATATCGAAGTGTTGCTCCATTGTACATTTAGCCCAGATGTTGCACTGTTTGTCATAATTTTAGGTTATTAGTTAACATTATGTCTGGACCAGTTAATAATATAATGGTATGTTGAAAACAATCGTCATGATTTGTTTGGTTTCAAGCTGGCCAAATGGTACCAGTGTCGATATAAACATATGGTACAGAGATATATCATAAGAGTAAATATACCATAATTTATGCTAGAATTTACTTTGATGAGTAACAGCTTTCTGTTCCATGTAATGCCATTTATATTTATACATTAAATTAAAGGTAAAAGTACAAAAAAAAAAAAAAAAAAAAAAAAAAAAAAAACTTTTGACTCAACTTGGTAATAATTGAAGTAAATCATAAATGTATTAATTTTGAAATTATACTTTATAGGCACAAAAGGAAGCATACTTCAGTTTTAAAATTAGGATTGTGCAAACTTTTGGAATTTCTGCTTGAAGTGATGTCTCTTTCTGTTACCCCTTGGAGATTAGTTATTGAGAGATTTGGCAGGTTAGGCCAAGGTGAGCTTAGAACATGGGCCAGTCTACTAAGTAGAAAATCCTTCTCATCATATTCTAAAAAATTAAGAGAAATGTGTGGACAGTGTTCAATATCTGGCATAGCAGGTGTGCCTAGTATCTTATCTGTTTGTCTAGTCTCATTAGAACCTGACACCACTTTGAGATTGATGCCTGACCAGATTAGAATAACTGAACGATTTGGTTGCAGTCGATCTAAAAACTGCCATCTTAGTACTCCAGAAGATGCTTCGTGCACGCACATTTTAGTTTTTCCCACATCTGCTATTACTCAGGTATTTATTCATTATTTTATTTGATATATATTGTCTAAGTACAGTAGTCTCCCATTATATGGCTCATTAAGATATATTGCACTTTTCTGTTTTTCCTAAAGAAGAAAGAAAAAGAGCTATGATATAGTTTTCTGTTCTTTTTAAGTGTCTGCTTGTAGATACCAATAAATAAATATAATTCTCCATTGTTAATTTTACTAAGAAAATTGCAATATACATATAATTAATCTTTAGTGACAAATATAAAACATTTACTTGTTGTTTACTTTATTTTTATTTTCTCAATCTCATCAATTACATTGTGCTTTTATTTAATTATTATTTATCTGACATATATGATATAACAGGGTCTATTGTACATATTTCTTTTTTAAAAAGTGTAAAAATCATTAGAATTCAAATTAGCATTTCTAATTTGTGTTATTTATATTTTATAGCATGTAGATGCTGATAACCAAAGTATATTTTGCCTATAGTTCATTTGTAAATAGTTTAAATAAAATCAAGTATTGGTAGTTTTAATGAAGATTTATTTTTATTTTTAAAGATTTTTTGATGCAAGATAATTATAATAAATATTAAATTCATTTCATCAAATAGTGATTTTTTTTCTTTTTAAAACTTTTATTTTTCCAACTATATTGTAATTTTTAATCATAATAAAAATTATAAGACAGATGCTGTCTATCCATCTGGGCCACATAGATGGCAATTTTGAACTGCAGAAAAACCTAAAATATGAGAAAGATCTTCTGATTTTTTTAAACTAGTAAATATATATATGTGTAATTTTTTTTTTTTTTTTTTTTAATGAAAAGTACTGTTGAGAGCAGAAAAGAGCCTTTGTGGATATTTTTTGTATTTCCATCTGTGCTATGGTGATGGCAATTTAAAACTGCAGAAAATACAGAAGATATGAAAGTGACCAGAAAAAAAAAAAAAAAATTAGACAGTAAATATTAATTTTTTTTAAAATTTTTTTATGAAAGATACCTCCAGTACCATCTAAACATATATATTTCTTGTTTTTTTTATAACTCTGTCTGGGCCCTGCCAGTTGCAATTTTAAAATAGAAAAAAAAAAACGTTAAATATAAAAAAGACCTTTAGAAAATATTTTTTAAAATATTAAATATTCATGGTTCTTTTAATGAAAAGCACCATCAATACAAAGAAAATACCAGCAGGTAGGTTTTTTTTTTTTTTTCTTTTTTTTTTTTTTTTTTTTTTTTTTTAATAACTCCATCTGAGCATCAACGATTGCAATTTTAAAATGCCCAAATTTGGAAAATATGAAAATGATCCCCCAGAAAATAAATTTTGAAAATAGTAAATATTAATTTTTTTAAATGAAAGATGCCCTCAGGACCATGATAGTATTGTCTAAACATAGATTTATTTATTTATTTTATTTATTTATTTATTTTATTTTTTTTGGTGGTGGTTGGGGGGGGGGGGGGGGCATTATAACTTTGCATGGGGACCGTCGATTATGATTTCAAAATGCACAAAAAATAGAATGTTTCCTCCTGTCTTCGAGTTATGTGCTTGAAAAAACTGCATTTCCCCTGGACATGTATGGAAGTGATCATAATGGTGGTAAACTGTGGAAAATTACAATTCCTTCATTAGTGTTCGATTGGGGGTTTTTAATTAATGTCTTGACAAATTGCCAAAAAATTAAATATCTGAGTCTCATGTGCATTAGGATTTGTCTTCGTCTATCCTTATCCAAATTTGAAGATCCCTATGTGTGATAGATTTCCCTAGCCATTGCTAACAGGCAGACACACGGGCAAACATCTTTCCTTTATATGTATATATATTATCATTCATTAAGGATAATTTATCAAACTGAATAATAAATTTAGTAAATCTAGCTTTTTTTATTTTTATTAACTTTAAGATTTAAAAATATTGTTTCTTTTGCCTTTTATACAATTGAATCCTTTATGTATGTTTCATTTATTTATCTAGTCTTCTCAAGTCACATTTCAGCAAGAACATATGGATCCTTTACAAGGAGGTGTTGACTTTTATGAAACTTTAAAAAATGATGATATTATTCCTGAAAATTTAGCCATATTTGATTGGAATGAAGGTTTACAAAGCCCTGGAAATTTTCATCAAGAGAGCTATTCCCAGCCTTCTAGTCCTAATGCATTTAAAAATTCCTTTATTCAAGAGGGAACAAACCAGGTTTGATATTTATTTTATTTGTAAATCACTGAATTTGTTTTATTCTTATAAATTGTTGTTTTTTGAAGGGTATTTCTGTTTCGGAAATACCGGGAATTCAGAAATTTGTGACTGATCAGGCCAAAAATTCTAGTTTGTTTTCTCTATTATCGGGGGGAGGGGGGGGGATACTTACATAGTTTAAAAACTGATTTGTAGGTTTGTTTGACTAGGTTTGTTTGTTGAACTAGGTTTGTTTGATTCTTCCGTTTGGTTTTCGGTTAGTAATGAAAATCTAGCTAGCACTGTATTCTGCTGGTACTGACAAACGTTTGATGGTGTTGACACTTATTCCCTACAAAATTATAAAAAGCTAGAAATTTTCTATTATAAAAGGAACGGACCAAAAAGGTTTGAAATGACAAAAATTGACAGAAATTTGATTATGGATTAGGAACCCTGTAATTAATTTAGACTAATATTTATTTTTGTATTTATTTACATTTTATGGAATTAAAAATTCTCTTTTAAAATGTAGTAGACAACAATAAAGTATTAATATTTTAGGACACAATTAATCTTGCAAAAATAGTTTTGCCATAATTGTGAAGCCCAGGCTCCATATTGTTCAGTCATCATTTCTTCTTTATACTTCTTGCGGCATTTCACATTTTATGTTGTCTCTCCACCTACCTTAAACAAATAAAAAATTTTAATAAAAAACTATCACATTTTTTGTTATAACTTGAAAGAATTTTTCTTTTTTTTTTTTTCAGTACAGAGAATTTAATTTCCTTTATTAAAAAAAAAAAACGAAACATCTAAATCCGTTAACTTGTTCAAAAATTATTGTGGCAAAACTGCTGAAAAACAGTGTTTCAAGATAATTTTGTTTAAAATTTTGCCTTTGCAGTTGTCGCCAGATCTGCAGAACGGTGTTTACGGCTCACAGAGCTGTAATTTGAGAATTTTTTTATTAGACCCACAGTATGATATTCTTAAAGGTTCAAACTCTATAAAACAGGTCGTACGCCTCCTGGAATTCCATTTTTTTCTCAAGGGCCCTTAAAACTTCTGGAATTTACCTATGACTGCTGGAAAATATTAAAACTATGATATTTTAATTATTTTTTACTCTCTATAATTTTGAGAATATTAAACATTAAATATTTATTGATTTTTGTTGGAATAATATTCCATACATGTCTATATTTTTAGTCTTGTCACTTCATTTAAAACATTCATCTAAATTCATTCATTTAAGTTCATTTATTAGAAGCTCTTAAGTTATTATCAGTTTCATATTTATTTCTAAGTTCTGGCTTACTCACATATATCTTTGGTTTATAATTTATTTATTTCAATAGTTAAATATCATATTTAATATTTCCTTTAGTTTACTTACCTTTAATATCTTTATAAATATCCTGGTTTATTCACTTTTATTTTTACACGGCATCTTTAAAAGCCTACGTATCTTTGTTTACATTTTACCAGCTTCTTTTCCCGTACACGACAAGTGTTACGATGTTCTGAAGCGACTCCGGCAGCCGACAACAGATGGCGTGACCATCTGTTTCCTCCTTCGTCGCTCTCTCGCCGCTGCTAGGAACTTCTCGATCTTTCAGGTAACCGGCAGTGACGTAGTTCTCATTTAATATGGATAGCCGTGTTATTGGATGTTTACCTGGGGAGATACATTTAAATACTAGCTCTCGGATATCTCTCATCAGCTTCGCTTCGTTTAGTTTCAGCTTTTGCTGTGTCAGTGTGTTGTGGTAGGGCATTCATTATGCCGCCTCTCAGTCACGGCTAATAACGGTGAGATGATTCGAGATGTCATGCTGCTTACTTTTTTCGCATAAAATTTTGTAACCCAGTCAATAAAAATAGATGATGTCATTCACGATTTGATGTTGTTTTCGTATTCACAAGGTTTTCTTTTAATGTTCTTAAAACACCTAGGTTGCTTTGATTTGCCTATAATAACTAGTGGTGGGGAAATTTCTCAGATCCATCCGAATTACTGCACAGTAAAACAGTCAATCGCTTCTTACTGTGTTTTCCACCAAAACATTTTTCGTTCTTATATGTCAAAGTACTACATCATATTGTAGAATAGGCCTGTCTCATCTGCATTAAAGTTATTCTTCTTATTGTATCCATCTAATATCATCTCTAAATTCACCTTTCCATTCTTCCAATATTTTTTTGCATTTGCTTTTAAATGCAAGTCCATATCTTTCTTTAAATTTTGCTAGCCAACCAGCTGAAGCTTGAAAATTTTCCAATCCAAATTTTTCTGCTAAAATTACAGGACTTCCTTTGAATATTACTCCGGAAATTGGAATATTTGAAGCTCTTGCTTCACGAAACCATTGCAGATGTGCTTTAACAAATTCTTCTGACCGGCGGCCTTGAATCTTTTGCCGTTTGGAAGTTAATCCATACTTTTGTGCTCCTTCAAGAATTTTTTTCTTTATTTGCTAAAATGCCTTTGAATGTAGACTCAGGTAGACCAAACTTTTTTGCAAATTTGACTTTTGATATAGCAAAACTTTTATTTCACTCTTCAATAATTTTCACTTTTTCCTGTAGCGTAAGATGCTCTCGTTTCGATGCCATTAATCTTCCTTTCTACTCAGAATTTGGATTCGCACGGGAAATGAGCAAGCACTACTCTGAATTCCTAAGCTCTGACAAAGAGTTGTGGCTGACTGTTTAGAAAGGAGAGATGGAATGTGCCATTGGACGATGGAAGAGAGGAATGGAATGTGCTTTTGGACAAAAGAGAGAGGTGGAGGGAGAAAACAAAGCATCACATTTCGGACAATTACACCCCTATCTTTTATCTGTACTTGTCTAAATTGCAAGAAAACTTGTTTTTCTATCACAGGAAGTTCCTTCGCTTAATATGTTTCAAATAAAAAAAAAAAAAAAAAAAAAAAAAAGGCACGAAAATCGTCATTAAATAGAAATAATGTTGTCTTTAAGTAAGGACTTTTGTGTTCGAAAGAGTAGTAACCACAAAATACCGTCCTTAAGTAGAGATCATCATTAAATAGAGCGACATTAAACAGAGAGCCAACTGTAAATAGATTGATAGCTATCTCTATGCATATGTAATGATGCACATTTATTGTTTCATTTTTGAGTTTTATTTATTTATTTGATATGAAATATGGATTAATTTTATTGCTGTTTTTTCATTATTACTTTCTTTTTCAGTATCCAAGTTTAATTTCTGATAGTCAAGATGAGCCTTTGCAGTTGCTACAGCAACCTTTAGCACTAGGGTACTATGTATCCACTGCCAAATCAGGGACCCTTCCAAAATGGTTTTGGTCCTCTTGTCCTCATTTAGACAATAAATCTCCTGTGTTTTTAAAGGTAAATACTGGCTGTTTAAGACTGGGGAATGTGTTATGATAGCTTAGAAACTTTAACTGTTATATTATCAAATAATGATAAATGAATTATTTTCATCAGTCCAGTCTGTCATGTGTAATATAATGAATAATCATGTAATTATTCATCTATTTAACCATCCAGATATTTTTTATTGCATTCATGCAAGTGCTATACTGTATATCATTAAAACTGTTTCTGACTTTTTCGTGGTAATGAGCAATCTGGGAGAAGCTTTGGTACTAATTTTAAACTGCCCTAATAGATCTGGAATCATAAAGCGATAAATAAATTACTGTAAAATGACGTTAACTCACCAAGTGCAGGAATTTTGTGCAAAATCTAATTAGTTACAAACAGTTTATAGGCAAAAGCCACTCCTTTGTATTGTTTATGAATGTTGGCTTTAGAGTTTTTGCATTTTTAAGTAATCTATGGGGTAAGCCATAAGTTTTCATACATATGGTTTTTAACATTTTATTTTTTATATTTCAGATACCTTAAAAAATGTGTTTTAATAAAGAGTAATAAATTGAAATCATACTGATAGCTTAATTCATAGTGCTATTCGTGATATTCATGAATCTAGCTTATTATATAAATAAAAATAGTTAAATATTTATTTTTTGTATCTTATGGAAACTTATGTCCCACCCTCTATAACTATGTAAATATCTAGAACAGTGAGAAAAATTTCAAACTTATAGCAAAAATAATAGAATTATTATAATCTATTTCATTTTGTTAGTTTTTAAGGCTTTTAAATATTAAAATGATAAAGTATTAATATAACATTATGTATATTTCTGAAAAATTAGTGAATTTTAATTATGCTTCATTTTTAGTCTGCTTTGCTTATTCACTTGCCATATGTTCAAAAAACTTCTGATGAATTACTACAAAATCCTCAACAGCAACTAACGTGTCATCCAATGGACTCAAGTTATACTACAGATGTCTTAAGGTACATTTTTATTTCAACCTTTTACGATTATTTTTGAAGAGTTTCTTATTAAAATTAATATTTCATGTAATTTTAGTCTCTTAGATATCGGTTTTGGAATTTAAAAAAAAAAATTAAAGTTAATTTAAATTCTATCTTAGTTGTACCTAGAATGTACTAATTTTGTAACAGTTTTCTGTTATTGCTATAATTTTTTATTTCTTCCCTGTTACTAAAGTAAAACTTCTATAAGTTGAGTTTGTGTGTTTTAAAAAAAGTAAGTTATTGTGATAATAAAATATTTTCCATAGATCTAAACTAGTTTAAAGTTACTGTTATATAATTTATGAAATTAAAATCTCAATTTACTCTGTTTCGGTCTAACATAAACAACGGCAAAATATATTGCTGTATGTTTTGTTATTATACATATTAGTAGGTGAATCTTTTCTGAACTTCTTTTATAACTTAGGAACATACAAAAATTTAAATTTCTTCCTTTCTTTTCTTTTTTTTTTAAATTCAGAAATGCATTTGTTAATACAAACAGTATCTAAAGTAGATTTTTATCTTGTTTGACAAATGTTTATAATTTGTATATTTGCAGTGAAATATTTTAAAGTGATAACAGGAGGCATATTTTTCCTGTAAATACTTGACATCCTTGGTAATTAAACATTTATTCACATTGTTGACTTAATGTTAACTTCAATAAGGAAAAGCTCTCTAATTCGACACATTTTATTAAAACCTCACTTAAATTGACTTCTTTGCACTATTTTTCAGTAGTAGAAATGATATTCTCAAATCAATATAATAATGCTGATATTTATTTATTTATTTATTTTAGTTCTGAAACAGATTTACTTTTTTTTGTGTGTGTTTTCCAAAGAGCAATATTTTATGTGGTGTTTAAAAAAAGGGGTTGGGGATTTAATAATAAAGTAATAATAAAAAGTATTATAAAACATAAACAATTCTTCTAGCTACAAATTTACATGGTTTTTTAAATTCTTATTAATTGATATTGTAAAAGCATTGTTGTTTTAAAGACATTACTACTTATTTTATATACCACAAGAATAACAAAAAGTTATGGAAGGAAAATCTAGAAAATTTTTGAGCATTAATTCGGAAAGTAGACAAGAAAACATGAGAATATTTTTGTTGTTCTTTTGGTCGAGGTCTGCATGGGCCGGTCTCAGGCCAATTTTCTCTTCTCAGACTTACACAGGGCTGAGCCCAGTCTTACTTCTTTTCTGTGTACTAGGGCTGAGACTGGAATAGACTTTATTCTATTTGGGTCGTGTTGAGCTGACTTTTGTATGTGTGTGTGTGTGTGTATATATATAAAAATAATAATGATACTGTAAATTTTTTTAATGGAATATGTAAAAATGTATTTTGATTTAATAAAATAAAGAGAAATATATTTTTTAAATATATATGTATTTTTTTCTTTTTTAAGATTTAAAATTTTGATTTTCTTTTAACCACCATTTTCTAAACTACATTAATTCTTTTAATGAATCTTCATGTGGGTGATTGTCAAGCAAATGTTAATATTATTTCCTATTCCATTGCTTGCCGACATATAATCTGAAAAATGCTGTACTTTTAGCTTGTATGCAATATTCTTTTAAAAGGGTTTAAATTTTTTGTTAAGAAAAATCATTATTTTTCACAGAAATTAAGTTGGGCTGGACCATGAACTGTTGAAAAATAAATAGGCTGGGCCAAAATAACTTTCATTCAGGCTGTTCCTGAAACTTTTGTCCTATGCAAATCTCTATGGATGTTTAATTACTTAGATTCCTCTGTACCTGTACTTTTTTATTTTTTGGCATAAATTATCATTAAATTATGGTGATAAATAATGTTATTTTTTCAGGTATGTTTTAGAAGGCCATAATTCCTTGTCATGGCTTACTTTTGATTCCAATTATCGTGACAGAAGATCCTGTCTTCCCATTCATTTTCAAATTTTAATCCAGCTCTATGATATTGTGGAAGCAATTTTGTGATACTGTGTGGTGATATTGATCTGTTTGTTATGTTTAGCATTAGATACAAATTCCTTCAAAAATATTTTGAAGTGTATGTATAAATATTCACTTTATTGCAAGTGAATAAAATGTTTTATTTTAAAGTAACAGATTTTATAAAACTACTGTTATGTAGTTGTTTTTATAATGTAATTAAACATACTATTTTTATTATTCAGTAGTTAAAGTGATGAATGACTAATCAAAGTAAATGTAAAGCGTATTCTAAATTAATGTTGATTCACTGTATGATTTTATATAGATATATATATATTGTTATAATTAAGATTGCATTATACGAATATCAAATTAAATTATTTTTTTGTTAAGTTTAAAATGAGTTTATCTGGCTTTCTGTTTCATAAAGTGTCTGTGTTGCTGATTTTAAAAAACAGGATTTATTTTTATTTTTAAAAAATTGCATATATGCATTTGAATTGTTACTGTTATTTAAAAAAGTATGTATTGCAAAACAATAGTTAAATAAATTTGTAAGCACATTTTCATTAAAAAAATTTTATATTGGGGAAAAAAGAGTTAAGAGTAAGTGAAAAAATATTATATACATTTCAAAAATAATACTTTTTGGTTATGTAAAATCACCTGTGAAATAACAACAAAAGTATGCAATAAGTTTCAAAACTTTAAAGAATGGTAGAACTTGTGAAAACAGTTTTCATCTGACAAAAAAATGGTGGGATTAGAAGTAGAAATCGACCGAAATTTCGGTTTCAGCACAAAATCTGAGTTTTGCCGAATATTCGTTTTTGGCGAAACTACTGCCAAAATTTCGGTTTGACCGAAACTACCTGTATTTCAAAATCTCATTCCTCCTTCCAGAAATTTTCAACTTTACTCATTGATATGAGTTGTATCGGCTCAAATGCGACACTGTTTATTGCAGTGAACTCCACTGTTTATCATTATCCATCATGACTGCTTCATGATGCAAGTGTAAATTATAAAGCAAGCAATGCATAGATGACTAAACTTAAAAGACACTTATCACATGATTTTTAAAAGCTGCAAACTTAACAGTAATGAAAAATTTTTACTTTGAAACTCCAGATTGTTTCGAATGTTTTATGAGAAAGGTGTTGTTAAAACACATTACTCATAAAGCATTCGAAACATGAAGATTTACGAAATTTATTACAAAAGATATATGGAGGTATGTATACTTAAAATATTTTTTTATTAGATGAAATTCATATAATTGGAAACTATTTCTGTCTTAATGATAAATTAAGTTTTATTTTATATGAAAATAAATAGTTTTGGATAGAGGCACAGATAGTCAACTTGGCACAGGAGATAAAATTTTCAAACAGGGGTGCCATTTCAATACTTTCTTAGGGAGGTAGAGAGTGGCAAAGTTTTTAATTTTTTAATTTTTTTTGGAGGGGTGGGGGGGGGGGGGGAGGTCGTCAGGGAGCAAAGATTTATTTTGATCTTATTGTGCACATCCTAAAAGAAAATTGACAGCTGTTACATTTTTATCTTTATATATATATTTAAAATTAGTTAAAGTACAAAATAATGTTAAACATATCTCACTTTGAGAATATTGAAATGGAAAATAAAGTTTATAATTAATAATTTGTAGGCTTAAAATGTTGTCTTAATGCTAATTTTTCTTTTTTAGTCAAATTGAACAAATTATTTTAGCTTTTGTTCCCTTTACTTAAACTAACCTATAATCACTCATACATTCTTATCACATTCTTTGCGGGAGAAACTGCCCCCTAACCTTCCCAAATGACACTCCTGTTTGTAAAAAATCGCACATATGGGTACATAAAAGGTATTAATAATATTGATTAAATGCATTATTTTAAATTACATTATTTTATATTAATTTATATGTTTATAACAACTTATATTTAATTATTTATTTTCGATAAATAATTTTTACTTAAATTCATTTTTAATAAAATTAACACTTAATTAACAATTATGTATAGTGTTCTATGCAAAATATTGTTTAGATAACATGCATAGCAAAGTAAATGCAATATTCTGCATCAATTTAGACAAAAGTTCTACATTATAGTTCTATAGCAACTATAAATATCAAGAGAGATCCTGTTAAATTAAAACAAATTTATAAATTGCTTTGAGCAGTGTTTCAAAAGTATCCATAATTTTATGTTTGAGGCTGTAATACAATGTAATATTTTTTTCAAGAATTAAACAATTAAATTATATTAATATAATTACATTTTTGTTTGCATACTATTGTTCATTATGATAAGAAGATAGCTGTCCAATTATTTCTCATAAAAATAATTATTGAAAACTGGAATGTTTTATTTCATGTGACTGGTATATTATTATGCAAAAATGTACATGAATATATATAAATATTAGGTAGGTTATATAAGTATTGCGATGAAACTAAAATGTTTTATTTTATGTCAGTGATATATTATTATAAAAAGAATTACATGAATATATATATAAATGTGAAATAAGTTATATAAGTTACGTGACGAAAATAAAATATTATATTTCATGTGAGTAACATAATACAAGTCTTTTTTACTATCAAAATGTTACTTGAATATATAAAATCATTAAATATTTTATACAACTACTGTCATGAAACTAAAATATTATGTTTCATCTGAGTGATATATTATAATTAAAATATTACTATTATAAAAATTTTACGTGAATATATAAAACTATTAAATATGTTTTATAAATATTGTGATCTAATTAAAAATTCTTGTGAGTTATTTATTCATAATTCAAGTTTTATAAAATTGTTTATAATATAATATAATATAATGTAATGTAAATAAAAAGTTACCATATGAATGCAAAAAAAAGTAAAATAAACATGTTAAACATGTTATTTAAATATATGTACCATAAAAATGTTTATACAAAATTTTAATTAATTAATAATAATATTCATTAATATTTAAATATATATCTATATTTAAATGTCTATTAAATTAATAATATTTATAATTATAAAATGATTAACACATATTCCTAAAAAACAAACTTTTAAGTACTTTATTTCAATCAATTTAAATGCAAAATATTAACGAACTGAAAATATGAATATATTTTAAAATTAAATATTCATTATTGAATTTGTTTTACATTATTTAACTACATTGTTAATTAATTATTGATAAATGCCTAAAATTATTGGTGATTATGAAATAATAAAATATAACAGTTGTATTATTTATGTTTCATTTTTGTTTGAAACTTATACACACACTTATATGTGTACGTTTGTTTATTAGAAATGTGGTTCAATACACGTATAATTAATAAATTAATTAGTTATTATTACATAATTATTAATTATTTGTTATTAATTAATTAATTTTAAAAATATATGCAGTTATATATGTATTAATCGGTTTAAACAAATTTTTTTTTTTACACTCTCGATTTCGGTTTCGGCCAAAAGTGGGAAGATCACCGAAATTCGGTTTCGGTCGATCTCGAATTAGAAGTGTTAGGATGCTATGATAAGTTGGGCTGTTAGTAGACAAAATGCTGTTATCAAAGAAAATCTTTTTTAAATAAGGGCAAACACTAAGATAATACAAGAAGTTTTATTTAGGTCTATTTTATAAAAGCAGCTGAAAGTAAAAAGAATGAGTTAAATGTGATAGATGTTCGAACCAATTCACACATAAATAATTCAGATCTTTTGAAAAGTCTTTCTTGAACCTAGTAGCAAATCTATGATTGACAGGATGAAATGTGGTATGTTGGCAATGATATTTTTTGCATAGTGATAAGTATCCTCATAATTTCATAAGGGAATAGTTTCAATTTGATTTTACAATGAAAATTTCTTTAACAGACTATAGTATTCTTCATCAAACCACTTTTGATAATTAAGAATCAAGAATAAGTTTTAATTTTGTTTCAGAATTACAAAGTTTAGAATAAATTTTAATTTTGTAATTTTCATATCTTTTCTTGTATTTTTCTGCTATAATAGCATTGTTGGTGTAAAAAACATTGATGGTTTGATTCTTCTAGGAGAAGGCACTTCTCATGGTAAAATGACAAAAACTGGTTGATGCCTGTAGCATTCATTAAATATAGTATTCTTCATCAGGCCACTTTTGATGATTAAGAATCAAGAATAAGTTTTAATTTTGTTTCAGAATTACAAAGTTCCGAATAAATTTTAATTTTGTAATTTTCTGATATTTTCTTGTATTTTTTCTGCTATATAATAGAATTTTTTATCTAAAAAACATTGTTGGGAATAAATAAATAGTATATATTTACACATTATTATAAACATATCTTTCTCTGCAATCATAGTACCTGTAGTACCAGTAATACACACACACATATTTCTTTTGGTGAGTTCTATTATCACTTAAAGTTTATTTCATTAGTTTTGAAATATCCTGTATAATACTACCTGTAAATTTCAAGGTTAAATGTGAGTATTTTTAAAACATCAAAAGACTATTTACATTTTTTGTTGTTTTAAAACTTTTTCTTTTCTTAAATTGTTTTTTGTCACTAATGTTATTTCCTCCTTTAACTTATTAATTTTCTACTAGAAAAAAATGTGTTAAAATTATTAGTATTTAAAGAAACAGAAAGTCAGAAAAGGTTTTCCAGATCTTTTCATTTATGCTTTAAATCCTAAAACTGATACAGTGTAATAGTATTGTGGAAATTTTCTAGTTATGAGATGTATCCTATAAATTATGCGTTAAAAAATGTGAAATTTTATAATTTTGGCTCTCTAATATTTGTTATAATTCATAAACATTTTAGTCATTTGTAATTTGTTTCTGTTAATCATGTTATTTTTATAAATTTTAATGAAATATTAATCAAAACTTCAATGTCTGTAAATGCTTAATGTCTTGTAAATGTAAAAAAATTAAAATTGTAAAGTTCCATATGTAGAAGTAAAAATTCTAGAGCTCCGTAAAATGATCTGTGATTTTAGTGCATTAAAGATATGTGATATAAAAATATTAAATATATATATAGCTATTTAAAAAAAAAAATGCAATATAAACTTAAAAATCTGACATTATCAGCTTTGAAATTGCAAAATTGAGTTTTAAAAGAGGAAAGTTTTATATGTTAAGACACTTTATTAAAAATTTTAGCATTTAGCAAATGAGATGTATGATCGCATATTAAAGGAGAAAAAGCACGGTAGTATTTTAAAAAAATGTTTTGAGAATAGAAGTTATCGACTATGACGTATAATTGGCAGTAACTAAATGATATGGAAGTGCAAATTAATTATTTTTAGACTATTGACAACATTATTTTGTTTCATTAACAAAGGTAATAATAGTTACTTATTAGGAATTTTAAAATGATTCTTGCTTTATAAATATATGTAAGAAAATTAATCACCATGCTTAACCACTTACTTGACAAAGCATATTTTAGGCATTCTTAATTTTATGTGCTTTTAAGCATTTTTAATTTATTGAAAATTAATTTTAAATGCAAATAATTAAAGAGAGTAGCAAATTCTCTCTCCCTCTTTTTTTTCCTTTCTAATATTTTCATATTTTAATCCACAGCATATTTTCCTTGCTTTGACATTGTGTACAATTTCGAATCCTGTCTCTGCAATTACTTTTGCTTTTCATCTAATTATATTATCTCTCCCTTTCTCCATACTTTTTTTAAGCAGCATAAACAAAGATAAATTTAATAGTTAGCTAGATTAGAGAATTTCCCCCCACTCTACTAATTTCATTAAATACTACTCCTAATTTAGCGGGAAACTTAGACAACATTGTTATGTGCTTAATATTATTGTAGCTTCCCATTGTATTGCTCTTTTTCTTTCTTTATTTTTATTTTTTTTATTTTTTCGTGCCTCCTGAAAAAAAATTTCTATCTTAATTACACTTTTTTAAATAACTTTATGGCAGTTACAATAAATGTCATTCTCTATTGAATTTTTTTATTAAAGAAAATTGTAATATGTGTATAAAAAATATTTTGACAGCATTTATTTGTAAATTATTATTCTTAATTTTTAATGTCCTCTGTTATATCACACTTTTTTCTTGTCTTTCGGCAAGCAAGATATGAGTCTACTATATATGTCTGTGTATGATGATGACATTGCCATCTCTTTCTCTTTCCTTAATTGATTGATGTCTAGATAATTATATTTAATAAATTCCCATGCCGAGTTGAGCTCACTATTTTAATATGCAACTGTTTTGAAACTTGATCAGAATAACTGAGCAGCATGGCTGCTATAAGCCTATTTTGTAAAACCCTTTGTCTTGTATCTAAAACATCAATATTCTTAGTCAAAAGTTCGTTTAATTTTGTTCAGTTAGGAATCAATTCATCATTTCAATATGATTTTAAATTTTACATATTCGAACACTGGTGTGAAAAGCTATTTCTCGGATATATTTTTATGAATTGGCAATTCTGAGTGCTTAATATCAAATTAATGCATTATTTTTATTATAATTAGCATAGTAAAATTTGCTAAAATATTTCATTTTACATGGGTTTCCAAATAAGAAATTTGTTTTTTTAATTCTTAGTGCTTATAAATAATGTGTAATGTATATATAAAACATTTGCAATGCACTTAATATTTTGAATCTTTCTATGTTTGTTTTAGAGGTTGCTTTTTATATGCATAAAGACATTTTTCATGTTTGTTGAGATTTGTAATTTTTCAATATCATTAAAATAGCTCACTTTTCATTACAATATTATCACATTTTTTAATAATTATTCTAATATAGAAAATATTTTGGCTCTGCTGATTTTTTATATTGGAATTGAATTATAAGTTTCACATTAAAGTATTGGCTTTGGTTTTGTCAGATTTTTTAGTTTTATGTATGTTTTTCTTTGCAATTTCTCTGTGGTGCTTTCCTTTATTTTCATTTCAATTCTTTCCAAAATTGTTCCTGTATTGTACAGTCCCTGTTAAAATAATGCTTGTAAATAAGCAAATATGTAGCAAACAATATCTTTTTTTTGCTTGTTACATGATATTTTGTTTGTTTGTTTTATAGATGTTCTATATAAGATTGTTTGTATACATATAAATATATAGCTATTGTTAAAACTTGTGTATCCTTAATGTTGTGTAACATGTATAACATACTTATTTTGTTACTGCAATTTTAGAATTGTTGTCTTGTCTTAAAAATTGTGTGCTGTTGTGTTCAGATTTGTCATTTTAGTCATTCATTTTAGTCAGCATTTAAATATGTTATCATTTATTCACTCAGCCAAATATTAAAGAATGGTGTTGTTCTCAAAAGAAACATGAAAATGTTTCACATGAATTACCTCCTAAAAGGCACAGTTTTGTTCAGGGAATTCCTAAGGCATTATAGCAGAAATTTAGATTTTCCTTTGCATGGAAGTAAAATTTCTCTGCAAATGGAGGAATACACAAATTGTGTTTGGGAATGTCTCCTTAAGATAAATAAACCACTTATCAACTTTGGAATAATAACTCTGCAACATCTGATTGCATTTTCAATAAGTTATAATATATATATATATATATAAAGTTTCAATATTTATTGCAAATATTAATGAATAAGTATATTGAAAAATATTTCAATGTCATATGTTTTATAGTTTCAGTATGACCTACTTATAATGATCTTACATTTAGTGAGAGTCTGGATTTAGCAAAGGAAATAATATTGTTTATTTTGATATTATGTTAATTGCATTGCAATTTTATTGTTTTTAGTTACATTTTAAATTTGAAAAAAAATTTATCTCAAAAAAAAGAAAAAGAAAGAAATTGGAGATAAATAAATTTGCAGTTTAAAAGAGAGAAAAAATATATATATCAAAATTTTATGCTGCAATTTTTTTTCTGTGCATATATATACATTTTTTTTTCCCAAGTTAAAATATTGCTTTTATCCCTCAGTGTTTCATGAAATAATTAATTAAAGGACTATTAAAAAAAAGAATGATTAATTTATTACAATGTACTGGTTTTCTGGCTTCACAGCCAGAATGTAAAATAAGTTCAATCTTTGAAAATACATTTTCTTTCAATTAATAATGAAGACGTTATTTGACTAAAGAACAAAAATTGTACTTGCTACTTAATTTTGTCTTTTATTCGGTTTAATAAATATTTATTTTATCAATTTCTCAAATGTCAGCAAAAGATAATATCATTTTTGAAAATTAATAATAAATAAATTAACACGATGCATGAATGAGTAAAGTGTTGTGCAGTTCACATTCATAAAATTCAATTATTTTAAGCTGTTACTTAATATTTGATATATGTATACAATATAAATATCAGCTTTAAAATTCTTAAATATTTTATTATATTTTTTTAAGTATATTTTAATTTTTCATATAAAACTTAATTTTTATATTACTAGTTGCTGCTCAGTTGTTTTTGTAGTAATATATTATGTAATAACTCAAAACTTCAGGTTTTTATCTTGCACAAAATACGGATTTTATTCTCTTGTAAGATAAATTTGTAAACAACTTATTTATTTTTATTAAATATTTGGTGAATAACAAAAAAGTATAATTAATTTTTTTTAAAAATTCTCTGTGTAAATAATTTGTAAATTTAGAAGAAAAAAGAAAGCAGTCAGTGATATGCAATTAATAGAATTTAAGTTTCATTATTTTTTTTATATTAAAAATTATAATAATGAAAATCAGTTTTTAATTTATTGTGTATTATGAATGTAGTATAAATCTGTACAGTATTTGATTTGCTTCATCTTTTTTCTCAATCCTTCCCCTTTAACTAAATATTTTATTAATTGTTATGGATTTTAGCTTAGTAAATGTGTTTTAACTATTAAACTATATATTACATGTGTGTGTGAGAGAGAGAGAGAAAGAGAGAGTAAGTAAGTAAAGGAAACAGTTATGTTGTTGAGATCTAGTGTTAAACCAAAGATATAGAAATTAATATTTTTAGAATGTATTAAATTTCTTCAAGATATATCATTTTGTAAGATTTTATATGTTATTGTTATTTCTTGGTATTGAAAAGCTTGTCTTCCCCTTCCCCTCCTCTAAATTTATAAAATTATCATAAAATTACTACTTTTTTATATCTAATAAAGCAAGTTGTCTTTTACATTTTCTCAGTTTTTGAATTATCAGGGGAAGGGGTCTTGTTTATAGTCTCCATATTACTGTGTATAATTAATCTGAGCAAATTTATTTTCAGGAACTAGTTATATTATTAATTGGAAGAATAATATTTTAGAATAAATGATTTTACTTTTCAACAATATAACTAATTAAAAAGGTTTTAATTTAAAGCAAGCAAAAATTTTGCTTGCTTGATACATTAAAATGTTGGCTTTCCAGATTTTAATTACATATTTTTATTTTTATTTATTCTAATGTATTTATAAGTTAATTTTAACTTTTTTTTTAAGAGAAATAAATTGTCTTACTATAAGACAGAAACTTCTTAAAATGTATAACTTCTGATTTTCTGTATATAATTTAATGTATTAACTAAACACTGTTTATTTCATATTAGAAACTTTTATTGTTGTTGTATCTGGTTTGCATAATTTTCTGTGTCTTTATATATTTAAGTAAATTTTCAATTTTTCATGTATTTTATATTGTAAATTTTTTAAATTCTATCCA
This sequence comes from Maratus michaelseni, assembly GCA_963931845.1. NCBI lineage: Eukaryota > Metazoa > Arthropoda > Arachnida > Araneae > Salticidae > Maratus > Maratus michaelseni. The sequence continues at coordinate 200,806,352 of OZ007587.1, forward strand.
GGGTAGAAAGCCATGTTCTTCTGCTTAATTTAAACCTCATTCTTTTTGTTTAACTTAACTTTGTTATTGTATGTAAAGAGGTAATTTTACAATCAATTATTCACTCATTTCCTGATATACCAGAATTATAAAAAAAAATTATATACACAGGTGTGTTTCCGATGACAATACAACATTTTAACATTTTTAGAACTTGGCTATAAATTAATAAAAAATTAATTTTGAGGCATTTTCCCACCAGCACTTACAAGTGATAAATCACCAAATAATCAATGTTACAGCTGTTTACATGTTACAGAAACAATTAAGTTAATTATGCGTCAAACCATTTTCACCAAAATATGCCGGTGAAACTGCAACGCTGAAATATTTTAAACACTGAAAAGTACAAAATTTAAGTAAAAATTGAAGAGTGTAATAATTATTTTTAAAAAATACTCTTTTATCATTTAATAGTTTAATATTAATTAAATTATGATTATACATTGAAAAAAAAGTTAGAAATCCTGAATAGATAATTTAAATAAGGTTTTTCCCCCCCTTTCCTTTTGCCATTTCTTTTAAAAAAACAGCAAAAACTATAATTTTTTATATAAATTCACTAGTTTGTGCATTCAAATTCACTAGTTTATCAAGCATGAATTGAAGTGGTGATTTTTTTTTAATAATCAGGGTCCATGCTAATTCAACATATTGTTACAGAATTTCTTTGTAACTACATGAATTGTAGTCATGAAATTAAGCGTGATTTTTAAGATAAACTTTTAATGTTTATAAAAGAGTTGCTTTTTTTATTCTCTAAAGTCTGCTTTCTTCCATTTCTGTTACCTCGTTTTTCCGTATGCACATAAAATTAAACAAGACTTTAAGTAGTATTCACTTTAAGAACTAAAAAAGCACTATTGAAGCAAAATTAAAAAAAGAAAAAAGAAGTAGTAGAAAAATCATTATTTCATCAGAAAATTTATCGCGTTTAGTAATTTAAAAAAAAAAAAAAAAAAAAAAAATAGGTATGGTAAATGGGGTAATAATAATTTCAAATAAATTAATGAACTTTAAAAAAATTCAATTAAATTGAAACATGATTGAATAATTACTAGGAGGCTTATGATTTTTGTAAGCTTTCTAGCATACACACAGATTTAGAAACAGTGTAGCACATAGAAGATTTTTAATAGTAATCTATGGATGCATTTCACAATTTTTACTTAGGTTAAGGCTCATTTTGCTGTTTTTAAAGATGGCAAGTTGTGTGCCCTTAAATAATGCCCTAGGGCAGTGTTTCTCAAATGCCGGGCTGCATAAAAAAGTTTTGAAAGAGTGGTGTTTTGTTTTGGGGTTCTTGTTTAACTAAACATTATGAAGAGATACAGCCTGCATACTCTTTTTATAATGGAAATTTTATAAAAGAGTGTGGTGAGTTGTAGAGTCCATTTGAAATGTGCTTACTATACAGCCGTATAATATACAGTAATATACAGCCGTTTGTAAGTGTGAATGCTTTTTAAAAATATTGTAACATTGTATGGGGTCTATTAAATCGTTTATTATACCAATAAATTTATTTTACCTGCAGATATTATTACCTGTAAAAATGCAGGATAAAAATTTTAGTGAGTCCCAAAGGAGGGGTATGACAGAGATGAGTTCGGGCTCTCTTTTCGGAGACTGAGCCCGCCCGAGCCCGATGATTTCAAATCCGAGACCGCAAGAGTCTGAAACATTTTGCATCTTCAGAGCCCAGCCCCGATACCGAAAAAAATTGCATAATATTTAAAAATTGTAATAAAAGTAATATCTAATTTTTAAAAAAATTCATACATGAAAACAACTTTTAATCCTGTGCACATTATTAATTTTATGGAATTTACATTCAATCTTACCAAAAGAGAAGTTTGGTATCAAATAAAAATATACTTCCTTACAAGGATGTTCATATTTTTCTCTCCCAACAAGCAAATCTTATGGATGGACATATTAACGAAGTGCATTTTATGAATAAATGCATGAAATTTGCAGAAATTACTATTTCAATGTCGAAGAATTGAACAACGTTTTCTATGTCCTATAAAAGGTGTATATCGTAAATTATAATTGATTCTTTAATTTAAAAAATATTTCGTATTCCTGAAAATCAGCTTAAATTAAAAGTTTGACACTGTTATCTAAAAGATCCTATGCTTTTATAGGAAACACTGTTCGATTGCTTTCTATCAGAATAACAATACATGACAGTTATATGTACTTACGAATGAAAGTGACTTCGTAAATGTGCAGAGCAGAGTTTTAACATGAGCAGAGTTCATAATTAAAAATCGAATCACTAATGTTATTTTCATATGAAGAGCAATTATGACCCTCACACAATAGAAGAAAAACAAAAAATTTGCAAACCTAAGCTAATGCGGATTGACTAAAAACAAAAGAAAACAAAATATTCATTTTGTGTTAGGTCTCTAAAAAAATAAAATAAACATTTCAATGAAAAAATAGCCTATTGTCACAAACTAAAATCTAGCAACAAATATTATTCGTGCTTCTTCACCATAATCGCTCGCCGTATCACCCAGTCATCAGTCGCATTGCAAATATCGTAAAATTTCTTTTAAAGTCTCATTCTAATAGTAGAAAAGAAAAATAAGATTTGTTTCCCCTTCTATTCATTCTGATCAAAATATCATTAAAATATACTTGAAATGGAATATGTAATTTTTTAGGGGTAAGAAAGTTATTTTTATTTTTTCTATTTGAGAATAAATAAAATTATCAGTTTCAGAAAGAATGAGCCTGAGCCCGCCATGGCTCGAAGGCATAAAAATCAAGCTCAGGCTGAGCCCATCTCATCTCTAATAACAGTGAACCGCACCTCAGAAAAAAAACATTGGGAAATGCTGACCTAGCAGAAACACTACTTTAAGTACTTGAAGGAAAGAACTAATTAATGAAAATTTTCAATCCATTTAACTAATAAAGCATCATCATATTTAGAAAGTTTTTTAATAAACAGTATTTGGGGCAATTTTAACCAGTTTCTCTTAGCAGAAATTGGCACAAAAGAGAATTAACAAGTAAAAAGTTGAGCAAAAGGCTACTAACTAGCAATCTCATATTTATCATTCATTCTAAATTATATACTTAGTTTGTTCCCATTTCATGTATTTTTTGCGCAACTGTAATTTCCTAAAAATATTGCATGTAATGTACATTCAAAAAATTTGCTTATCTATTTGCTAATTTTTTTAAATAATTTCAATGCTATTTTTCAAACCATTTCAACGTATTTGCCATTTTAGATTAACGTATCACATTTCCCTCCTTTTCCAGTTCTTCACAATTGATATATTGCAGCTTTTCTTCTGTGACTGGGGGAAAAAATTAGAAAACTTAATTCAAACTATCCCATTTAAATTTAGGCAGTTTCTTTTTTCTCTTAAAAATTGGCTAGAAGTTTAAGTCTGATAAAACCTTAACAAGCACAAGTGTGCAGCGTGCTTTCATTTTTATTCACTGCTTATAGCTCATTTTGAATTATACCGTATATTCTGGCTTATAATGCACAATTTTGATACCCAAAAAATCCATCAAATCAAAATTTACAGGTGCACATTATATGCGGCTACAAAAATAAAAATTTAAGAAAGAATGAGTACATTGAAAGTAACTGGATTGTATAAGAATTAAGATTTCTACATTAATGAACAATGTACGTATCACAGGAATTGAACCATTTACTGGTACTTTTCTTTGTTTGTTCAAATTATTATATTTTCATTGTTCTTTATTGTATATTCATGCTACATATCTCATGAAGCTTTCTTTGCAAAGATGAGGATGGTGCATGTAATATGGTAAATATACATGAAAATACAAAAATGTAGTCTCAAATTTTAAGTGCACGTTATATACTGGAATATACGGTAATATTAACTCTTTCATTCCTGAGCAGCCTCAAACTGGACATCTTCAGAATCCCAGACAACTGCCCAAAATTCTCATCCCTCTCTTTTGAGATAATTTTCTTTCTCACGTTCATCAAACTGACACATGTTACACACCTACTACAAAGTGGACTCCTTCTCTCCTTCCCTACTTGAAGGTGTGACACTTTGTCAATTAGGAAGCCAGCGTAATTGATAGATGTCTTCACTTCCCAAGGTGTGGTGGGGGGAAGAAACGTTCTTCGGCTGGCAGGGCCGTAATGAGATTTTCTATGTTAGGGCGGCTAAGGCCGGAGCGAGAATGAAAGAGTTAAACTTGTAAGTTATGATGAATTTCTCAAAAACATTTTAAATGATGGTCTAAATTGTTTCAAACAAATTTGTGGCATGTAATATTGGCATATTTCTTATACAATAAATGTAGAATGTTGTTTATTATTTTCGGTAATGAACATTAATGATGTTAATAATAATAATAGATATAAAAAAGAACAAGTTTTTATTTTTCAGTAAGTTATTTTGCTGAGTGATTATCTGTTTTTTGAGTGACAGATAATGATGTAAATATGTTTTGAAAGAAGTGTGCTCATCTGTGTGCCATTTTTATAATTTTTTGTTTTATTTTTCTTTTATAGAAAATATGTTATTGTTTTTAAATCATTTTTCATTTGTCATTTTGGTTTCTTTGATTCCATGTTCAAATTTATCAAAAACATTTAACTAATTAAAATCTAACTTAATATTATTACTTTATATATATAATTAGAATAATTTCCCATAAAGTATCTGTCATTTTAAGCACTTGTAAGTAATAACTTATTAATATTGTAGATAATTTATTTTGCATCTAATTTTGTGGGCCAGTGTTGATTTTAGTAGAATAATGACAAATGGACAAAAAAAAGAGTTTTAAGTAAAAGCAGGATTTGATCTATTTAAATTTTTGCTTCATATTAGGTGTTTTTAAATACGTAATTTCTAATAAATTTCTAGAATAAAAAGTTTTTTGGGAGAATCCTTCTAATGTCTGATACATATAATATTTAATAAAAACTTTTACTTTCTACCTCAGGTAGCTTTTAAAATCTATTGACATATTTTATTTGCATATAAAATATGTTGAAGCCATCATTGGACGATATTAAAAGTAAGTATGTGCCCTCAAAAGAAAATAAATGTAAATTGATGTCATGTTCTTTTTTTTTTTTTACAAATTCTAAAACCAATAAATAGCTTGTTCTTATAGCAGAATTGAGAAATTTCAACTTATATTGTTGTATGTAATATGTATATTTACTCAGAGTTGCGTGGAACATTCTAAAGAATTGTATTAATTTTGTTTTAAAAGGGGTTTTTATTTGGGTGGGGGGGGGGGGGGTGTATTTAGTAATTGTATTTGGCCAGTACTGTATTGTGTAAGTTGGTGGTTACTGTTCTGTTTAAATTAAGTATCTTAGCATACAAATACCTCATATTTTCTTCATTATTAGTAACCACCTTTGTCTAATGTTTCACTTTTATAAATTTTCACTATAATTCCATCAAGAAAATGCCCCCAAGCTTATGAAATTCAGCTGAGCTAATGATTTACATTATCATCTATTTATTTTTGTTGTCTTATGTAAATAATACTCATCAGCATTTATTTAATTGAAATTATGTCTGAAAGAATTTATAATATAATTAAATTCTTTAAAGAATTTTCTATGAACAGAAACAGTTTTCTAAAAGATTTAAATAATGTAAATCTTGGAATGTTTTGTAAGGTTGTAAATGTTGCCATGTACAATGTATATATCTGTACAAATATTGTTATTTTTTTTCTCCCACTGCATATGTATATTATCTTTGTAAATTTCTATTGAGAATATAACATTAAATTGTATTTTATCTGAATGTTTGACTACTGTTACTTATTTTGCATCTTTTATTTAATATGTTTTATAATCACGAATATATCTTCTTTAAAATAGAAATTATGATTGAGTCATTTTCTTAACCTTATTTAAAAAAAATTAAGTAAAAAAAAATAACCTTGCTTAATTCTGAGTTTTATTTAAGGAATATATTAAAATGTAAGGTAGAATAAATTCTCTTTCATTTTTTTCTTAACTTTACTAGGTTTTTTTTTCCCCCTTAAAAAAAATAATAGTCCTAATCTCAATATGTTAGATCTAGCTTTTGTGGTCAGATGAGGAAGTTCTGAAATAATTTCGGGTTTATCGTGCTCACCATCCATTACCTGGAAACACAATACTTCAGCTATAAGCTCTAAAATGCCAATTAGTCAAAATGACTTTTATGTTTATTGGCATTTGAGAAAAATAAGTAAAAAGGAAGATAGCTAAGGAGTTTTATTTTTTATGCCACATTCTATAATGATGTGAAAATCTATAAAATTAATTTAGGCTGCTTCTTTTTTTCTTTTAGTTAAAATAAAAATTAATTAAAATGTCTGGATAATATCTGTCAAACTTGATGGTAAAAGACTTCAAGGTTCCATAGAAATAAAAAAAAAATCACAGAATTCTTGTAACAATAGTTAAAAGAAGCAGGGCTGGCACAATGTTGTGCATAGCCCTGCATCCCTCACTGTAATATCGAAGATATTGACTAATAAAATTTGTCATGAAAAAAGAATAAAAATAGAAAAGAGATTTTGGTATTTTCTCAAATAGAATTGACTGAGATTTTTGAATAATTAATTAAACATTTTAAATTTTGATTTTTCAAAAAAGAAGAGAGATAATTTTAGGCACAGTGATTGGAAGTGGTTAAAAAGAATACAATGCCTAATGTGAAAATAAAAGAAAGAACAATTTAAACAAATATCTTCATGGTAAAAATATATAAGATATCACTCACCTGAACCAGACTGCTGATATGCTGTAAACATATTATCATTTTATACCCACTCAGGGTTCATAAATATCATGATATTTTCGAAAATATCAAAAATATCCGATATTTTGATATATATCCGATATTTTCAAAATAGTCAACTTATTGATGATTATAAATGTTTTCAGAGTTAATATAAATTAGACATTAAAACATATGTCATTTAGCATGGAAACTTAATAAAACAATACTCTAAATGTCTTTTTCTTTTTTTTTTTTGTATTTACTTAACAAAATTTAAGATCAACTTATAGAAAAGACGCAAATTGCTTTTTACACTCACAAAAACAAATTATTAATATTTAGTAATCAAGTTTTAAGAAAAATTTATGTTTTATACAACAAAATAATTAGTTTTTATTAGAAAATTTGTACATAAATATAGTAAGCTTGGTGTGCTTAACTGAACAAAACGAAAACGAGAAAACATTATTTCTAATGAAGCTGCAAGTTTATCTCAATTAGATAGTTTAATCTTTCAGTGGCTTTTCTAAGTAAATACAGTCTCACATAATTACACTGGTTTACAAATTTAAACATTTTTTATATACTTTTGAGGAAACATGTATTTTCTTATTATACTACCTCTTATTAAAGAAAGGCGGTATTTGAAAAAAATCTATCACGTCACATTTTTAAAATTTTTACATTTTTCAATATTCACATTTTTAATTCTATAATATATCTATCACGTCACATTCAACTTACCGGCATTGTCAACTTTGATTCTATATTCTGTTTTCTTGTGTTTTTGTGCTTTTGTTTTTGATAAAATGTCTAATCGAGTGTGTAAATTAAATTCTGGTCATTTTTGTTACGTTTGTGTACAATTTATATTCGCAAAAAAAGGAAAACCGATATCGAAATGTTCTAAAACAGCATATGTGCATTATTTTGGATTCTCAGTGATTAATCAAGATGAAAAGTGGGTCCCACATGTTTTTTGTGAAAGCTGTAATCTTACTCTTATATGCTGGGCTTCGGGAGAAAAAAAGTATCTTCAGTTTGGACCTTCAAACCATGAAAATGACTTTATTTTTGTTTGGCAAACACTGCAGGCTTTAATTAAAAAAATTAAGATAAAATTCAATATTCTGACTATAATCATCAGTCTCAAAACCGATATCACATTCGGAAACTCTGTCACATCTCGTATGTCCAGGTATGTCAAGTGCGAGTTGTCAAGATAGTGACGATCTGTTTATGGAGGATGAAAATGATGACGAATTCATAATCGAAGATGATAAAACGGCATATTTAATAAACCAAAATGAGTTGAACGACCTTGTGCGAGACTTGCAACTATCTAGATCTAAGGCAGAGATTCTTGCCTCTCGTCTACAACAGTGTAGCTTATTAACACTAAATATCAAATTAACATATTAACAAAATCAAAGTCAAATTTTCAGCAGTTATTTCACCAAAAAGGACGGTAGTCCATGGATTCTTAGGAAATCATTAAGATGAAAATTATGAAAAAGATATTGTTGTTTTATTAAAAAATTATCATGCAATGGGTGTGAACATGTCTCTGTAGGTACATTTTTTCCATTTCCACCCGGATTTTTTTCCTGAAAACTTGTCCTCCGTGAGTGACGAGTAGGGCGAGCTTTTTCAACAAGATCTTAAACTTTTTGAAGACAGACACAAAGGTTTTTGGAACGAAAGTATGTTAGGGGACTACTGCTGGTCTATTTTAAGGGAAACCATATCAAGAAAATTATAAAAAAAAGAGTGAAATCAATCATTTCTAATTTTTTCTTTTTATATTTCATGTTATTATTTTTTTAAGTATTTAATAAATATTTTTTAAACTAGACGTGACAGATTTTTTTCAATAATTTTCCCGTATTCAGTGCACTAGAATCTAAGAAAAAATACACATTTCGGTGAAAGTATATAAACCGTGTAAACCAGTGTTATTAATTCTACATTTTTTTTTTGTTGGGGGGGGGGGGGGTGCAAAAGCCACTATAGGAGCAAAAATTCTTTATTTACAGGACGACACAGCCAATAACAATTAAAAAATTCCTTTGCACTTGTTTTGACTGATAATATCAAAAAATATTATATGCAATATTTTGAAAATAAATATCAACTATGTGAAAATATGGAAAATATCAAACTTCATGATATTTTGAAAATAAATATCCAGATATATATCCATTGATATATATCACCGAACCCTGCAGCCACTTATGTGCTAAATTATTTATATTTATTTATAATCCATATTAAAATTACATTAAATTAATTCCTATATATAAATTTGTATATTTTCATTTTAATATTATTTAATATTTACTTTGTTGTAAAATATTGAAAATTCAAATTATTAGATTTCTATTTATTAAAATTCAAATTATTGATTAAGATTTCACTCTTAGATTAAAATATAGGCACATATAATATCTACCCTATATATATAAAATCCTAATGAAACGAATTTGTGAAACGATTTTATGAAACGAATTTATGAAACGATTTTATGAAACGACTGATTATGTTTCAGGACTATTTTCAATAAAATATTAAATGCTTGATTGTGAAATTAATACCAATTGTCCATAAAAATCCGCGGATGTCAAAACTGATAATAGAATTTTGAAATTGGAATTAGTTTTCGAGATATTAATTTTTTTCTAATTTTAATGACATTTCTGTAATGATGGCAACTAATTACTCAGTTTTTTTGTGACAAAAAAGGGGGAAAAATTGAAAAGGATCCCGATAGGGATTATTGATTTCTTTTTATTCGTCATTTTCAAATTGAAATTGAATTTATCTTTTATTTCAATCGATAATGAAGACAAGATTGTGATTAAGTTATGTTTTTCAGGAAAATTTGAAAAAAAATCACATTTCTATCGTCAGGATTCAATCGTCTGTCAGCATTTAATTTAATTTATAAACTGAAAATATTTTGAATAAATTCGTCCAAATGACGTCATTTATGTAAACGCAAAAGAAAGGGGGAAAATGGAATTAATAGTAATTATTATTTATTGATATCATTTTGTTATTTTTTTTGTAAAATTTAATTAAACGAATTTATAAAATCACTAATTTGGATATTTGAAACGAATATATAAAATAATAATTGCCCAACTGAACGGAAGGAGAATAAAATATCCTGCTTGGTTTTCTATCCTGCTTGGTTTTTTCCGCCAAACTTTTTAAAAAAGCGTCAAGACCCCTATAATAGAAAAACACCAAAAGTTCATTGGGTTTGTTTTTATAACTTTTGGCAACAAATCTATGTATATTAATGAATCTATCCCTTTTTGAAACTCGAATTACTCCAAACCTAAAAGCAAAGGATCCTATAATGGAAAAGTACCCGATTTTCTTATGGACAATATTCAAGTGACATAACATGGTGTAAAATTATCGCGGATAGCAAATTTGTTTAAATATCCCATCAATTGATGCCGAATAAATGCAGGCATGCATGCACAAAATATTTAATTAATTTTGTATGATAAATAATTATTAGAAAATTCGTATATACATATTAATTAAAATAAATAATTTACATATTTAAAATAACATGAAAATATGCATGATGGTGCACTAAAATAGAGAGAAAATTAAAACCTGTTACTGAAAATGTCTATAACATAGTACTTTTCAATACCGTGGTTCTTAATATTATTCACAAGCAGATGGAATTTTTATCATCCTTAAACGCAAAGGAAGAATAGAATACAGATCGTTGTTATAAAAGTCCGAGAGATAGCCACAATTTAAACCTAACCATTTTATACAAACTGGTTTTCAAAGTGTAATTGATTTTACTTATCAATTCCGAAAACAGTCGTCAGTTGTCGCAACAGCTGTGTATGAGGACATGATAATCAAAAAAATGCCCCATTAAAAGGTTAAAAGCATGGCAACACAATTACAGATTTACCAATATTTTTAAAACAAAGCACGCTGTCATGTTTTTAGAGGCCTCGAAGTCTGAGCGGGGGTTGGCGAGCGTAGCTCACAGGGGGTAGGCCCCCTAGTTCCCAAATAAAATATATATGAACAATGGTGTAAAACAGTATACATAGAAAAAAGACAGTAATAATATCAACCAAATATTTAATTAATATAATTGTATTAGAAGTGAGTATATATATTATGAATTTTCTGATCAGAATTTCATATAATAATCTCCAGTGATAAAAAAAAAAAAAAAAAAAAAGATTAACATTATTAATTTTACGATATGATACATATAAATTATTTTCTTTTAAATCATAAATAGACTTTCCTTAAATTTACAAAATACATATTTTGATGTTGTGCAGAAGAATACAGAATTCTTTGAAACTAAACATAATTACTCTTTTTACTCAGAAAGTTTCCAAAGTCTGTAAAACAATATAATTAATCAGAGTTTTAAGTGCTTTCATTAAGTGTTCTATCGCCAATAATGATTTAAAATACTTCTGTCACTCAAGATAGGAAATAATCTGAAGCACGAAGATACCTGGAGGAGTCGAAGTTGATTTGTGGTTCCAAAGAAACAGATACAAGAAAATAATTGGAATTCTCTTACCAATTCATCAAAACAGCCATGAGAAAATTCCTTTGTTGAAGAAGAGAACATCTTCTCTTCTTTTCTTTTCCTCCATTAATAGAACAACAGATAGTTGATTCATTTATTCTGGTAGAAATGCTGTCACTATCATTCTCCATGCAGTATCTTACGTGACAAATTTCAATTTCGAAAAGATGAAAAATTTAAATTCAGAAGAATAAGTCCGGACGATTGTTTTTTCTTGAATGCCAAGACATCATAGCCGGTCACAATCATATGTTAAGAGCAATTAAATTATCTGCACTATGCCAAAACATACACAAATATAAAGATGTGAAATTAATTTAATTTTAGATAAAGTACAAGTATTAATAAATATTTAATCATGGTACCGACTTCTGGACCTATTTAATTCTAATGGCTGGTCCAAATTTTTTTGGACGTCCAGAGACACGTCTGTCTCACATGACTTTTTTCAGCAGAAGAGGGAGAGATGACAATGCCAAACTTGTTGATCGTTCACCAAAGACTCTCAGCCAATAGGTGGGCTACATGCCATTACGATGCCAAAACCTATCCGAAAATGATATAATGCCTAAAAATTTGAAAGTACGACACACAAAATCAGAGTTGCGCTCGCAAAGCAGAGCGTTGATGAAACGAAATTATTGTGCGATTGGCAACCGTAAATGGAATTTGAAAAAGGTCGGGAAGAAGATGATTAAAAAAAAAAGATGGTGATTGTTTATTGAAAACAAAAGAAATAAAACTTAAAGTTATGGTTGCCGATCAAATAAATAAATTGAAAGAAATTGTTTGTCTGTGACATAACAAAATTAGTTTTTTAATTTTGCATATTATAGAAATTGAAACAGATTTAACACGTTGCCCATTAATGTTTGTGATGATATCTCAAAATAACACAGTTTTTATGCATTCATTTTTTTTTCTACTGAAATGTATGAAAACACTATGTAACTTCTTTCGCATTTACTGTGCACAATTCTGTTTATTATCCTCAGCGGCTCCTACTTAATAAAATCTGTTGGAGTACAGCCAGCTTAAATTAACACAAGTTTATAGTTGGAGATAGTATCCATTAACCGAATTTGTTGCAGTTCAATGATAAAAAAGCTATTGTATTTTTTGTATATCAGATAAATTGAACTAAACTACAGATAATAAAACTTATGTTGGATATTTAGGATACCAACTCTTCAAAATTTTATGAATTTCTCTTGAATATTAAAAATATCAAACCTATACAATAAAAGACAAAATCGTTCTCTGTGTGTGTGTGTGTGTGTGTGCGTGATGGCTAGCGAAATCTACCGCATCTAGAAGCATGAAAATTTATATTTAGGTAGTCCAAGGCCTCTTCTTATGCACCTGAGACTCAGAATTTCAGTATTTTAATTATTTACCGAGATATTAATTAAAATCCACAAAGAACTCTCAACAAAAATATGCTTTTTTTTCTTCATTTAATTGGCTGTATAGAGTCTTCTCAGAAATAATTAAATAAATCAGCGTAGCGATGTAAAGATAAGGACTTGTAATGAAATAGTGTTAATACTGACTCACACGGTTCTGCACTTACTGGTGTACAGCCATGCCAATGTAGCACCACCTCCACATGACAAACCGAAAATGTCACTAGGCCAGGATTGTCCGGTTTTTTCCACCCTGGAAAAAACCGCCCCCAGAGAAAATATCATTTTGTCTATTTCGTCCATTTTGTCGACTTTTAATAAATTGAAAATTAAAAATACAGAATTTAACAATAATAAATAAAAATATTAATTCTTCCCATTCAAGAAACAACTTTTACATCAAAATATCACATATACATATTTATATACACAACAGTATGTGAAATATTTTGCATGAAAATATAAAACCATGTTCGGTTCCTCTAGAAGCTTTTTTATGCAAACATGTTTATAAATAAAATTTATATCAATATTAAGTTACAATGTATTAAATAGCAATTGTAAAACATATACATTTGCAGTAAATTTTAACTTGTTTTTCTATCATACGGCAGTTCCATTGCAATTAATAATCAGTTTACAAAATTAAAAATAGAAATAAAAAAATTAATGTTTGACAGCCTCAAATCTCATTAAAAAACAAAAGTTGTATGATGAAATAACAAGCTAATGTTAATTAAGAAAATGTTACATTGAAATGAAATCTGTTCTTGTAATGACATTAATAATTTAATGTATGCATAAAAACATTCAGTATATACACATTTTACTATGGGAGGAACATCAATAAGAAGTACAAAAATAGAATGATAAAATTTTTCTATTAGTTAAAATATCAAATGCAAAATAACCAGGAAATAATAAAGAAATCAACAGAAAGGAATAAAATCTAAAATGCCTACTATGAAATTTTGTTATTCAAGATACATAAAGGTTGTAAAATATTTAATAGTCGTCAAATGCTTCAGGATCAGGAGCAAGTTGTTTGGCTTTAGAATTTAACATTTTACAAGCGATTAAAATATTTGTAGCAATTTGAAATCCACGCCTATTTCTTAGTTCATTTAGAATCATGCTGAATTGGAAAAAATTCGTTCAATGCTTGCTGACAAGGCTACACAATGAAAAAGATGACATGCAAATTTTGAAATATTTTCCAAGTTACTGTATCATTTCAGTGATTCCCACCATTCTGTTGATGATAGATTATTTATGATTGCATCTTAAAAATATGTATCAGGAAATGGAGATGCCTTCATGGAAAATTTGACAATCAATGGCAAAAATTTTTTATTAATGTCATTCACACAGTTCCTTGCTATTTCTTCTTGGTCATTAGTAAGTCCCTCACACATGTATTTTGGATGCAGTATGTATGATAAAATCTTTCCTGTAAACATTTATTATAAATTCCAAGTTCTTCAGATTTAAAAGTGTCAAGAATTCATTGGTTACATCTGCAATAGTATAGGAATCTCTCTGTAGCACATCCAGTGAAATACTGATGGGTTTCAACAGACTGATTAGATGTTTCCTTTCTTTATATAAAGCAATATTGTTAATTGTATTCCTTATGTTTGTATCTACTTCTTCATGTTCATTAATAATTTTCATGAAAACATCTTTGTTTTACACATATACATTTTCAAGCATTTAATGTGACTGTTCCATCGAGTTTCTTTGGGAAGTTGAGGCATTACACCACCATAAGAATTTAAAAAACCTTTAGCTACGTGATGACTGGAATTCTTAGACAGAACTATAGGCTAAAGTAAAAGACAATCAACTCCACCACTGATAAAATTCATTATGAATAAGAGAGCCTAAGTTTGAGTCCAGCTTCTTTATTTTTGGTTTAGGTTTTTAGTTTCTGTTCAAGTTTTCAGTTTTGGTTTAGACTCTGATTCAACTTAATCAAAACTGTTTGATATATGCAGCATAAGATTATTTTTACAGTAAAATATTGTCTTAAATTAATTGTACCAACATGTAATTAACATTTTCTTTATGGATTTATTAGATTATGATTAATGTGCAGTCATTCTATTTCAATTAAATGATTAATTGAAAAAAAATCTATTCTATTATTAAAAAATAATGTAGGAATATAATTCTATTACATCATAACAATAATTTTATATATCAAACACATGGAAAATCAGCAGATTTTCATTTTGTCCAATTTCTTCCAGTGTCCTGGACTTTTTACAACAAAGTGGACAAAATAGCAACCCTGCACTAGGCAGACGAACTGATACAACTGTCTTACACAGATTCTGTTTGAAGCACTTGTGGAGGGACGTTTTTCTTCTTTGAAAGGCTATTTTGTTAGAAGTATTTTTGCAAAAATCCAATGGCGCCAGTACAAAAAATCCGAGAAAGCCAGATAGAGGTCAGCTTTCATTAAAAATTGAAATGCAAATAGATCTGTTTCCCTGCTTATCCTTCCAATTACTTTGTGAAAATGAACGAAAATAGCCAATTTTTATTGATGAGCAAAAATTAAGATAGCTAATTGAGATATAGATTTGAATTTGAGGATGGGAAGGGGAGCCATCTGGCAGCTATTTTAGCATAGTCTCTTACCTTATGTTCTAATTATCGGAAAAATTAAATTCTTTTTAAGGTTTCGTTCATCTCACGAAACTCTATTACTCCCGCTTCGTTGTCTGTCTGTCACAGAGCCGGTTCTCAGAAACTATATAACTTGCATACTTGAATTTTTTTGTACTTACAGCTGAATATCAACTATGAAGCTCAAAATCATAAAATTTGAAAAAATCGTATTATTTTAATATAGAGAGATAAAAAAAACAAAAATCCAACAGCCTTTTCCTATTAAATTTCAACATTTTTCGTTATAGCAGTTGCCAACAATTAAAAATCCACAATAAAATTCTTTCTACAATAATTAATTTTCTATTGAAAGAGGAAAATGAAATAAAAAGTTTCAACAGTTGAAAAAAAAGATTAATATGACGTCATATTGGTAATAAAACGGAAATTTTCAAACATTTCTCAATAATACATGTGTAATAGTATGTGTAAATACAGAAAGCAGCTTAATATGACGTCATTAGAGAATTAAAAAGAAAATTAGTCTGACGTCATATTGGAAGTTTGACGGATTTTTCTCAAATGTTTGATAATAATACAAAGAGAGTATCAATATGAATATGAGTTATAGAGATAGCAAGTAGATATGACATCAACAAGTGATTATAACGTCATATGAGTTTGAGGAATGTATCGAATCATGATAAAAACCCGATTATGGAAATATTGGCATATTTTAACATTTTAAAAGTCTCTATACAACATGTTTAATTTTGAAATTGATTTTCTTTTAATATCGCATTTAGTCCACATGACAGATATTATTAGGACAGAGTATAATAGCGGGCTTTGCCCGCTATGGGGCCGGTTCAGATATTCGAAAAAAAAAAGAAAAATAGACCGGCAAATATTTACTTTATAAAAAACATTATTATTTTTTTCTTTTTTTGAAAAGGAAATTTATTTGGATTTATTAAAGAAAGGATAAAGTGTTTTTGAAAGGAATATTAAACGAAACCCTTTGTGCGATCTTCAATCACACTTACCCACTTGTTTTAGTGATTACGTTAATGTAGGGAGAGAATTTCATAGCCGTAAATTAAAAATTGCGTTAATGATAAAACTACCAACATTTTTTAACATTAACGGCACATTCGACAATTAGAAAAAAAATGACATTATTTTCATGCAATCATACTAAATCCCTCCGCTTCTTAAATGAAAATACAGGTATTCTTTGCAGGTAACAGAAAACTATACGATTTTTCTGACAAAACAAAAACTGCAAAAAATACAACCAAATGGCATAACATTTAGTGAAATTGTATTTCGAATGGCCTGACAGTAAAGCTTTTATTTTATAGATCATTTAAGATGAGCAAGTAATCTTCATTGATGATAAAACATTTTTACTTTCTGGACACTGATAGTATAAGGAAAGTATTATAATCATAATAAATACCCGATTCTGGAAATTTTTACATTTTAAGTTTTCCTTTATTCCGTTATTTTTAAACCTATTCCATTTGCATGTATGTTGATGTTTATGTTTTTAGGTCCCCAGAGTCTGTATTACGTGTTTTTACCAGGCATGTCACTTTTCCGCTGAACGGCGGATTTCCACTATTTATATATTTTTTAACAAATCCACAATTTCCTCGGATTTTCCATTTTCCTCCATAATTCTGCGATATTTACCCCTTTTTCTCTATACGGCAGTTGCAATTAACGTCAGGTTGGAGGGCACACACTACAAGTAGGCAGTTCTGGTTGGTGGAAGTACCCTGACCTCCAAGTGAAGTACAATGGTTGATCAGCTGATTGCAACTTTTCTGTTGCCCATAATTATAAAATATGCATTAAATATGGATGCCACTTTGTCGCAAATTTCTAGCTTTCTGGTTGTTTTTTTCCTGTTTTTTAAATCAATCTGCGATGTCCGCGGAAAACAATCGCGTTGATATGCGCGGCGAATGAAGTCAGCGGCGGCGGCATGATGAAGCGGCTTATAAAAAATCATGCAGAGAAGAAAATAATTTTAGGTTCCACTCATTAAATGTATAGGTCTGGGATTATTCAGATATGTTCTTACAAGCAGACACTAAATATGGACATACGATTCTTCCACATATTAGCAGAATTCCGGGAAATTTTGAACATTTGAAGGAGTGATGCTTTGACACTTATGGACAAAGGCTGTTGTCTTGAATGATCCGATCCATATCTATATATGTATTTCTCTTACGTGGCGCGAAAATAGGGCTGAATTTGTAGCTTATGGTTTGGCAACAACCGTAGTTTTCAGAGCTCAGACCAACAGACTAGATTGTGTTAGATCAGCTCTGCTTCCAATATGGCGGTCAGTGTGAGAGCAGTGAAACCATAGAATGAAACTCAAACTAGCAATTATCTATACTAATAAAAGAAAGTTTCGCTCTGTGTGTCTGTGTGTGTGTCTGTTGGCGATGGCTAGCAAAATCTAGCTCACCTAGAAGCCTGCAAATTTAGATTTAGGTAGTCCAAACCCTCTCCTGGTGCACCTGAACCTCAGATTTTTAATATTTTGAAAATTAGAGTAGTTATTGATTAAAAACTGATCAAAGATCGTAAATAAAAAATCTGTCTTCTGAAAACAGCTTGCGCATGCACAGAAGGCATGTATTCGTTCCTCCGTTAAAAGATTAAACAAAGCGTGGGTCATTCCATTTCTTTCAAGTTTTTCTAAATTCGCCATGGGCGAACGGCTAGAAATACGGAAAAACCTTCTACATATTCTGAAAGAACATACTTTTACGTCTCGAACGATCTGGTTGGTTTGAAAAAAATTTACATTTAACCCTTTCAAAAAAAATAATCAAAAAGCATCGAATTCATGTTTTTTATTTTCTCCTGTTTTCCGAACCTTGCATCCACCGGAATACAAAAGATACGGAAAAACGAAGGTCACCAAATTAAAGATCTGAGTTTGCCCTTTTCAAAGCCACTATTGGATTTTAAAAATATGAAAATTAACCCTTCGAAAAAGTATATTTTCTGTATGTCGTTTTGCAATTTTTTCGATTATGGCAATTTTTAAAAATTTGCATCGGCGATTCAGAGAAAGGTACGAAAAACTAAAAATACCAGACAATATCTACATTTATTCCTTTTTCGACATCTGTATTTGTTTTTGAAAAATACGAATATTAACCCTTCAAAAAAAATTCGTGCGCAGGACTCTCTTTTGCGAATTCCGATTTTCTGCGATATATAAAATCTGGCATCGGCTTTCTAAAATAACCAAACAAAAAACAAACACACCTAAAGACGTATGTATATAATTAGTCTTAATCAAATAATACTATAACATATTAAGGTGTAATAACTTCTCTATGCGTATATAATTAGCCTTAATTAAATTATCCCATCCCATCCCATAACATAGTAGGGTGTAATAACTTCCCTGTGGGAAAGGGAAGTTATTACATCTTACTATGGTATAGGATGGGATGAGATAACATGATTAAGACTAATTATATACGCACAGGACAGGGAAGTTATTACACATTAATATGTTATGAGATGGCATGGCATTATTTGATTAAGACTAATTATATACATCACATTCTCGTACTACGTAATTGCCAAGTCACAAAATAATATTTAACTAAAGATGTAGAGACTAGGAGTGATTTGTGAATGAAAATTTCAGAGTTAATAAGATAGCTAAACTTAGCTTTACACGATCTCAGAATTTTTTACGGAAAAAGAGTCACGAGACTTGGCTGCATTTTTTACAGGTGACGTTTTTGTTTTTGATGAGATTTCACTTCTTTTTGTAAGCAATCCTCCTTTTCTTGATTTTGGGTTCTTTTTGGAGATCATCCACTGATTTTTGCTAAGCCCACACTCTGTCCCTATTATTTACAGGTATCAAAAACTTGAAGCTTTAGTTTCGTTTGCATAGTACTGTAGATAAAAAGAAGTTTCAAGTTCCTAGGCAAGCACTAAATTATGGGAGGGGGGAAGTCAAAAGTACTCTCAATTGCTTCCAGGAAAGGTGCTATCCATCTGAGATATTACTCGCAGCCCTAGATACTTGATATTTAGCATAAAAGTACTTTTTAGTAAACTTTTTAGTATTTCCAATAAAAAAAATTATATTCAGTTTTTCCGATGTTTTTCTTTTTTTTTTTTTTTTTTTCGTTTTTTTAGTCTTTTTTTTTTTTTTTCATTTACGAATTTTTAAATTTTTCCTTACTTTGTATACTAAACCCTACCTTTCTGCCAAATGTCAAGCTTCTAGGACTACAAAATAGAATTATTTTCAAACTTTCGACTTGTTATAAATTTATTGATTTTTCGATTTTAATTCTAAGTTACCTGATTGTCATGCCAATATAGTAATTCTTTGATCCGTCTTCTTAGGATCATTTAGGTTCAATTTAGAGATAAATCAAGTGAATCTTAGAGTCACCATGATTTTATTTAGAAACGACTATCAAGCCATAACCAGCCAGTAATCTCGGGAGGGGAGGGGGAGCTGTAAAAATTTTTATGGGGCTAACATCATATAACAATCCCTATTTCATATGCAAATTAAATAGAGTATAACCTGTGAAAGAAAACAAACCTGTCTAAAAAGAAATCGCCTATAACGTAGCTAGTCTATAGCGGAACTTTTCTATAACGAAATTCGTAAACGAAAGAAACGAAAACCATAATCCGGGGGAAATAACGTAAAACAATTATGGGCGGTGTACTAGCTAATAGGACAATTATCTTAAAACTAATGTTTCTAACACTACAAAATCAAATTGTTTTCAAATGTTCCATTTTTTAAAGATATTTCGATTTTATTTTCGAATTTAACGGATTTTTTAATTGTCCATTTTATTGAATAGTAAATACTACCTTTACACTTTTAAGTTTCTAAGACTACAAGATCAAATTATTTTCAATTTTTGATTTTTTCGAATTTTTTTTCTAATTTTCTGGATTTTTTAATTTTTTCTTATTTTGTATCCTTTATTTACAAATTTCAAGTTTCTAGCGCTACAAAATTGAATTATTTTGCAATTTCCTATCTTTTTCCAGTTTTTTATTCTATTTTCGAATTTATTGTGTTTTAATTTTTCCTTTTTCTGTATCCTAAACAATAAGTTTACGCCGAATTTTAAGTTCTAAAGCTACAAAATCGAATTTTTTTTCAATTTTTCGATTTTTTTTTTTCGAATTTTACAGATTTTTTTAATTTTTTCTTTTTTTGTATCCTAAATACTACCTTTATTCCAAATTTCAAGCTCTACAAAATCGAATTATTTTCAAATTTTCGTTTTTTTTTCGATTTTTTCATTTTATTTTCGACTTTTGTTGTGTTTTTAATTTTTTCTTTTTCTGAATCCTAAACACTACCTTTATACCAAATTTTCAGTTTCTAAGACTACGAGATCATATTATTTTTAATTTTTGATATTTTCGATTTTTTTTCGAGTTATCCATATTTTTTAATTTTTCCTTATTTAATATCTTAAATATTATCTTTATTCCAAATTTCAAGTTTCTAGCGCTATAATATCGAATTATTTTCAAATTTTCCTTATTTTTCGATTTTCTGATTTTTTTTATTTTATTTTCAAATTTTATTGTGTTTTTTATTTTAACTTTTTCTAAATCCTAAACACTCTCTATAACGCGAATTTTAAGTTTCTAAGGATCAAATTATTTTAATTTTTTCAATTTTTTTCGAATTTTTGAATTTTTTTTTCGAATTTTCCTGATTTTTTAATTTTTTCTTATTTTTCATCCTAAATACTACCTTTATTCCGAATTCCAAGTTTCTAGCGCAATAAAATCGGATTATTTAAAAATTTTCAATTTTTTTCGATTTTTTCAATTTTTCGATTTTATTTTCGATTTATTTTTGGTGTTTTTGATGTTTTATTTTTCTGAATTTTAAACACTACCTTCACATCAAATTAAAAATTTTTAAGACTACACGATCGTGTTATTTTCAATTTTCAATTTTGTTCGAATTAGTTGAATTTTCGTTTTTTTTTTTTTTTTTTTTGTATTCGAAACACTAGCTTTATTCCAAATTTTAAGTTTCTATGGTAGCGAGTTTCTAAGTTTCTATGGCCCAATCTTTTTGGTGACGCGAGAGTGAGTGAGTGACAAAAAATCGAAACTTTGAGTTCATATATCGTCTGCACTAGAAAAGACAGAATCGAGAAATTTCAAATTTTGGTTCTATTTGACACATACTCTATAAACGAAGTTTCAAATTTTTGGGATACTCCAGCGCAGCGATATGGGGGGGGGGGGGGTCAAAAGTGCCCTGAGTTGCTTCCAGAAAAGGATGCTTACGGCTGTGCTTTGTCGACTTGGCGGAGGCACTGCCGTGCCTCCAGATTGGTTTCCAATTACACTTTCTTATATAGCTCAGCTGGGCTCAAGTCTAAACTTTCTTTTCTAACACATTCTTAAAATCAATTATGTATTTTTTTAAATGCACGAAATTATTTACAGATATTCAGATGCTAAAAAATTTTTTTTTTTTCCTATGAAGGCAAAACATCATTCGGAAAACGATGTCAAAGATGGTGTTTTGTATTGATTTTATACACAACAGGAAAAAGTTGTCTTCTAGTAGCCATTCTTTTATAATTCAAATTATACTAGTAAATCTGCAGATCAGGAGCCTCAACGTCAGCTCTGCAAATCATTTGTTTCTTTAAATCTCATTTTTGATATCATTTACATCGTACAATCCGCAATTATTATTTTTTCAATTGCATGCACATTTTTATAAGCATATATAAAATTCTTCGGATGTTCCAGAAAGTAGATTCATTAAATTAAACACGGTGTTAACAATGATATTCTGAAATTCTGATGAACAGCTTATTCTTTTAATTTTTTATAGGTATTCATCCTCCCGTAGTCTCGTTAAATTTACATTCGTTTTGATTTAAGGAAAAAAAAAAGATATTTCATCACCATAATAGTGCGAGTTCCTTGAATTTTATTATTTATTTTATACTCTTTGAAATATGGTTGTTAAGCAACGAATAACTTAAAGTGGAAAATTAAAATTAACTTTAAGAATTGTAAAAAATATGAAAATAAGATGTTTATATTTCCCGAACAGATGCAAAAACATTTTCAAATATTAAAAAAAAATTAATTTCTAAATTCTATTAAATTTATCAACAAAATTTTAAAACTATTGGAAATCTATATCGAAAATTTAGCATTCATAATTTTATGTCGAAATCCATTATGCAAATATTCCATTTTCATTTCAGATAAAAATGAAATTTGAAAAATCGTCTGCATTCCCATTAGGAAAGCATTTTGACCTAAAAAAAAAAAGTTCTATATTTTCCGAACGGATGAACCAAATTCAACAAAAAACTATACAGCTAATTCCGGATACCTCGCCAATATACCTACCAAACATCAACCTAATCGGATCATTTTTACGGCAGTTATCGGGGAACAGACAGACAGACAGAAACCAAAAACTTTTCGCGTCTCCACAGTGAGCCTCAACTGACGTTTCGGCAATTAAAATAAAAATGTAAAAAAAACGATATTCGATTCCAAAGTGATTGAGTAATAATGTCAGCACAGTTCCTAATGTAAGAATGTATCGGAAAGATTCACGTCGTTGAGTGAGTCTCTATTCTTTATTTTTAACACTTTCCAACATAGTTGAAAAGTGTTTATGAATTCGGTTTGTCTGTCTGTCTGTCCGTGCTCTAACTCACGTAAATATACTCAGATTGTCCCGCAATTGATATATGTTATTCATGTTCACTATGGCATGTTCGGCATTGAAAATGAAGTGTGTCGCGCTTATCATATATATTATTTCTCCTGTCAACATCCCTTTTTCTAAGAAAATATGAAGCGCAGAACAACGAATGAGATACCATATGAAAGGTTTTTGAACCGGCTTCTGACATAGCACACTTAACATTTCGTTAAAACATTTTTTTGATTAAAAATTGCAATTAGTTAAAAATTAAATCGGCATTATTTTCCAAAGACATTTAAGATACATAGACTGGCAAAACTGTCAGTTTAACTGAGGATTTTTGATCACAGCTGACGTACGTCAGATTATTGACATTTCATATAGTAGTATATTATGTGTGGTTAGCTGTGTTGCGCTATAATTTCTTTATTCGAGATTTTTTCTATTTTTTTTTTTAAAATCGTTATTAAATTTAAACGTATATTGCCTAATTTAACACTTTATTGTGGTATTAGCTTGTTATTAGGACGAAATCGCAATTGTTATATATGTGTGTTGCATACAATAGCACCGGCAATCAAGGCATAAATAAAACTTTATCTTTCCATCGGTAAGTCAAATTTTATTTATGAGTATACTTACGAATGTCCTTTTTAATAAATCTTAGTATCATTGTTTCATTTATTTAGTCAGTGTCAAGGGCGCCCATATGGGGGGGCAAGGGGGGGCTTGAGCCCCCCCCCCCCCTAGATTTTGGTTTTGTCAAATTTTTTTAATATAAATCAGTTGCAAGATATGAAAATGTATCTTGTATGAACAAAGCATAATAAAATATGACTCGACAACATTAGAAGGCACCGGAAGAAATATCCGTTTTAGACGGGTTTCCGTCTTAGCAGGTATAATTGTTGGGAATTCATTTTGTCACAACCATATTTTTTTTCTTTTAAAGCTGGATTCTGTTTTAGACAGGTTCTGTTTTCATAAGTTTTTAATTAGTCCTTTCCAATAGTCTGCTTTTAACAAAGAGAAAAACCACAAGATAGGAAACAAATTCCGTTTTAGACGATTTTTATCTTAGCTGGTGTTACTGTGTAGTTTTTTCCTACAAGACGGTAACACTTTTTCTGCATAAGGAAGGATTTTTTTATAGACAGGATCTATTTTCACAGGTAAAATTGATTTTGCATGAACAAAACGCGGAGAAATTAGAGAGAGATTTAATAATAAGATGTGAACGGTACAGTGCAATTTTTAATTGAAAAATTCTTTTTCCCGAATCTAATATAGATTAGAATTCTGAATGTGTCAGATTGTACGCAGCCCGAACTCGAAAATTCTATCTTAAGTCTACAGAACAAGACAAAATAATTTTCGTCGACTTCTTGTAAATCACACTTTCCTGGTCTATGTGAAACAATGTGGTCAGAAAAGTATAAGTCCACACTATATTTTTCTAATTGTTTTGCCACTGTTAAAGAAAATCTCTGTAATCTTTCTCTAGACAATAGTACGAACCAAGAAACACGCTCACAAGCCATTCATTTAGATGCTGCAACGTCATATATAAAGTTTATTGTACATCTCAAAATAATTTCTCGATATTTTTTCTATCTGGAGCCAGTTGTAAACATATTACAATCTGTAGATTAAGATTTGCATTCGGTTTATCAGAACATAAAGATGGAACTTCTTGAGATTTTTCTTATGCACAGAATGGAATCAGAAATAGAATTTTCAGAAATTTTCATGGAGCTAATGGAGAATTGTTATTGTAAGAAATCGAAATCAAAATGTTTAGAACGTCTACCGTTAGAATCTTATCGTTCGAACCTTCCTATGGCCACTCCTCTTGAATATTACAGAGCAGCATTTCTAAATCCATATTTAGACTCTTTAATTATATCACTTGAGTCAAGATTTTTGAATCGAAATGAAACGTCATTCAAAACAATTTTACTTCATCCCAATATGATGAAAAATATGAAAAAAAATGTTTTTGTCAAAGAAATCAAGGAGCTATCTCATTTTTATAATATTGAGAATTTGGAGTCGGAAGCAAGAACATGGCTTGATTTGTGGAAAAGCAAAGACTGTGGTGAGAATACAAAAGAACTAGTCGGATGTGTCAATCCCAAAACTTTCTTCTATCTCAGTCATGTTAATACTTCAAAATTAGCTATCACATCGCCAATAAAATCAATATTTTTCGTCATTCTGTTGCACGTCAGTTGCTTGCGAATCGTCGGATTACAGGGATGCGAACAACCGGTGTATACTAAACTACTAAAGTCCTTCTGGCCTGAACCGACAGGAACAAATAGCCTCCCTATTCCTTGGTTTTACGATTTTAGCTAATTTTACTGGAAAACACGAAGGTAAAATGCGTAGAACCTAAATAAAGAAGATTCAATCCCAGTTTTCGTCAACATTGAATTTCAATGAGGATATCGCCAAATTTGGCGATATTCCGCCAACTGTCGCCAAGTTTGGCAAGAATTTGACGTTGGCGAATATAAATAAATAGTGATAAGCATGTAATAGGATTAATGGTTACAACAATGAAAGAAAATTTGCCGAAACCATGTTAACTAAAACTCATAAATTAAACCCGCGTATGGATGAATTCTGCTGTCTTGTTTGAAAATGTCAGCCACCCTAAAATTTCAAACCGCTATATCTCAGCTATTTTTTAAAATAGAGGCAAAACAAAAATTGCTCCGGATCAAGGCCGAACATTTAACGAAAAAAAGTTTTAGGATTTCTAATTTTTTTGAATTTGCACATCTTTTTGAATTTGAAATCTTTAAATGGCTATCACAGCGCCCCCTTTCGTTGGAATATCCCCAAATTCTCATAGAACCTGCTTGCCATAGCCAAAAACATAGAAAAAAAATTGGTTCAATTTGAAGTATAACTTTATACACTCTTCGATGATACAACAGTGAAAATGGAACAAAAATATCGATCATAGCGCCCCCTTTCGTCGAAATATCCCCAAATTCCGATAGAACCTGCTTGCCATAGACAAAAACCTAGAAAAAAAAATGTGGTTCAATTTGAAGCATAACTTCATACACTTTTAGATGGTACAATGAAGACACACAGACGGACGGGCGGACAGAGAGACAGACATTTTGTAAAAACATGTTTTTCGAAATCTCTGACCCTTAAAACGTGTAAATCCGTCAAAAACCGGAAGTCGAAAAAAATTTCGATTACAATACTTTCTTCTAATATAGATAGAAGAAAGTAAATGTACTGCAAAATCTGTTTTTTTTTAATAGTGGTGCAAATAGGATAGAAAAATAGTCTCCCGTGGCAGCCCTGTATATGTCATCTGTTTACAGACTATTTTTAATGTGGGAGTGGATAAAACAGATTTTATGCACCTTCTCAATGGACTATATTATTTCTTTTCAAAATGGACTTTGTCTACTATGGTTGTGAGCCCCTTATTCAGTACCCTCAGGTCAGTGGTGAAGGAGATTATGTTCCGAATTGTCTGAAAATTTAAGGCATTTGGTTCCGAAAATTCGAACATAAAAAATGTCACGGAAGAATATCACAAATTTTGACAAATGATCATAGAAAACACCAATTTCGTCAATCGTTCGCAGAAAAAAATCGCTAATTTCGTCAAAGGATCACGGGAAAAAGACGAATTTCGTCAAAAGATCGCGATAAAAATTTCGTCAAGGAATCGTGGAGAAAACGTAAATAAGAATCGTGGAAAAAATGAAAATTTTGTCAATAAATCGTGAAAAAACACAAATTTCCTCAAAAAGGATCGCGAAAAAAACGCAAATTTCTTCAAAGAATCGCGGGAAAAAACTCAAATTTCGTCAAAAAATCGCGAAAAAAACGAAATTTCGTCAAAGAATCGTGGGCAAAACGCAAAATTTCTAAAGGAATCGCAGAAAAACGCAAATCCGTTTAAGGATCACGAGAAAAATGCAAATTTTGTCCAATAGCGGAAAAAACGCAAATTTCGTGAAAGAATCGCAGAAGAAACACAAATTCCGTTAAAGATTCGTAGAGAAAAACGCAAATTTCGTCAAACGATTGCGGAAAAAGAAACTCAAATTTTGTCTAAGAATCGCGGAATAAAACGAAATTTCGTCAAAGTATCGCGAAAAAAAAAACGCAAATTTATTCCAATATTTGTGGAAAAAACGAAAATTTAGTCAAATATTTGTGGAAAAAACGCAAATTTAGCCAAAGGATCGCGAAAAAATGCAAATTTCGTCAAAAGATCGCGGGAAAAAACTCAAATTTTGCCAAAAGATAGTAAAAAAACGCAAAGTACCTTAAATATTTACTAAAATGTATGATAGCTTTGGTGGAAGTTGAGATTTTTCTCAGCCCCCCCCTAAATTTAATCATATGGGCGCCCTTGGTCAGTGTTATTTAAAGTGAGGACAAAATAAAATTCATCAATTTGATCTGGCCATGAATTTATGGCACAAATGTGATTTATTTAAAAGTAGTTACTTATTTGATTATAAGTTGTTTAATTGAGATATGTTTCATTATCATATAAACACTGAGATATCAGCTCTCGGTGTTATATAAAACTAATTTTTTTTTTTTTTTTTTAGTCTGAACAGCAAAATTATATTTATTCATAACATTTTAATCAATAAAAATATAACTTTCTTATGAATCGTTTCATTTTAATTTAGCTGTTAAAGTAGATAGCTGTTTTGGAATTCCTAATGCATTTCTAATATATAATATACCTTGCAGAGTGTGGTATAAAATAAAAATATTTACTGAAACACTAAGAACTTTTTATTACTGTTGTTATCGAAAACTGTACAATTAGAATAACCTTTACAAGTCCCAAATGAATATCAACATATTGATAACCTCCTAAGCTACAATCAAGTTATCTGTGGTCTGCCTACTGATGGAAGTCGAGGAACTGACTTGCAAAAGCTGACGTTTGGAAATCAAGGAACTAAGTTAACAAAGTCTTTTGTTACAATTTTTATGCCAGCTGGAGACATTCACAGGCAGAAATCCTTATATATTATTTCTCCTGTCAACATCCCTTTTACTCAGAAAATATGAAACGCAGAACAACGAATGAGATACCATATGAAAGGTTTTAGAACAGGTTTCTGACATAGCCCACTTAACAAATCGTTAAAACATGTTTTTGATTAAAATTTGCTGAAATTAAAAAATTAAATCGGCATTGTTTTCATGAAAGAACTGAAAGGTTTTCCTGAAATTATTGTTGCCAAAAAAATAAAATACCACATTATATGATGCTCATAGCAATTAATATAAAAAACACCGCACGGGTTTATTTTATACTTATGATTAAAAAGCGAAATTGAAATTGAAATGTTTAGATTGATATTTCTAAGTCCCATGGTTTTCCCGAAGCGGATGACGTCATCCTCTAATGCAGTCAAAATACGATTGTTAATTTTTTTTCTCGCGCGTGCCTTTAGCAATCTTGGATCAGTTTTTAGTCTAACTTTGATGGAATAAATTAGATGATATTCTGGCTTGACTAACAACTAAATGTTGTTTGCAGATATTTTCATCCTTGCTTTTTCTTTAGAAGTTTAAACCTGCATCTAATAAATATTACATATTGATAAAAAATTATACTTCTCTATTATCCCGTCGACCACTTTTCATAACAAAAAACTATCGCCAAATAAACGGGAGAACGTTGCCATTGGAATATCAAAAAATAAATAAAATATAAGAATTTAAGGACACAATTGTTATTTTAATTAATAAAATAACTACTAAATCAGTAAAACATAATGAAAAATACACGCAAATGTCGAATGTAATACCACTAGATGACGTAACAAACACGCATAATGATTCTGACATCAAGTAAATGGGACTGCATTTTTGGCGTTTAATCTTACAGTTTGTCGGTAGTTTTTTGTTATGAAAAGCGGTCGACAGGTTAATAGAGAAGTACCTAAAAATATTAGATTTCAGTGCGAAATCTTCGCACGGGCCCTCTGGTTTTTATTTAATTTTCCTGTCTGTAAATGTAACTTGCTAGAGCTTGAGATGTCTTCCACGTCCAAGAAACCTCTTGCTGCCAATCTTCATTCACAGTAATTCAATAGGTTGATATTAAGTCCATTTAAGATTTGGAAAAATTATATTACTGGTACTTGTTTGCATAACAACAGTAATAAAACGTTCTTTGTTTTTCAGTAAATATTTTTATTTTATATTTGTATCTGAAAGTGTTATATATTAGAAATGCTGGTACTTCTCGACTATCTTGGCAAGAGAAGGAAATTTCACATGCATAGTTTCTGGTAACCTATTTACTGTTTCTTTTACAAAATATTTTTTTCTGTATTTATACAATTTATTTAATATAAAAAAGTCATTTTTTTTGGTACTTCTCCATTATCCCGTCGACCACTTTTCATAAGAAAGTTATTGCCAAACTATAGGATTTAATGCCAAAAATGCAGTCCCAATCACTTGACGTCAGAAGCATTACACGTGTTTGTTAAATCATCAAGTGGTTTTCAATTCACCATTTACCTGTATTTTTCATTATGTTTTACCAATTTATTAGTTATTTCATTAGTTAAAATAACAATTTCATCCTTAAACGGCTGTGCCATGATGTTAAAAGAGAAAATGCATTGAAAGAATGTTCCGTTGCATAGTTAAGTGCAATAAATCAATTTCAACCGATGTTACAAACATTTATTCACCAGCCGAGAAGGATAATTAAGAAAAATAATGTAAATAAATAAATATCCAAGATTTTTTTTTTTTTCATTAATATATTGTCATTTTTTTGTTGTTGTTTAAACTTACTGACAGTTGACACTTTGGTGAGTGGGGCTTTTCTGAATTTTTTTTATTTTATTTATTTTGATATTACAATGGCAACATTCCTCTATTTTTTTATTTGGCATTACAGTTTGGCGATAATTTTTTTTATGAAAAGTGGTCGATGGGATAATGGAGAAGTACTATTTTTTTATATACAAACATAAGTAATTTGTATATAAAAAACAATAATAATAATATATACACACAGGGTTGGGGGATTATATCATTTTACTTGCCTCTAGTGAGTGGCTTTTCTGATGAGGCGAGATAATCTTTAAGAAGTCTTTTAAAAACTGCAGGCTATAGAAGAATTGTTTTTATTTCTTAGCTATATTTTGCAACTCTTCAAATTACTGTAATATCACTATGGTAATTAAGTTCTAACCTTATACTAAACTTTCCTCTATTGTATATATTTCTTAATTTTATTTGAAAAAAAGGAACAAAAATGTATTATTGTAGTAAGGATTTATTTTTGCAGTTGCGTAAATTCTGTCATAACAATTTTCAACTGTATGTTGCTTCTTGCTGGCTGGTAAGATTTTCTGAAAATTTCCCACTCCTACATACATCTTCAAATCTGCATAACTTAGGACCAGAGGTTGTGCAGATTTTAGAATTTTGTGAATTTCTGGTCATGCATAACTAAATATGCATATAATAATGATGAGATATTTTTTTCTTGAATTATTCAATGAAACTCGTCTTATAAAGGTATATTGATAATTTACTTCAAAATCATAAAAATAAAGACATTTTATCTCATGTTTAGCCAGACTTAATTATTTGAAGTGTTAAGATCATACTCACAGCTATTAACAATTTTTACGCATACAAATATAAATTAAGTATAAATTTTAGAAATATTTTGACAACTATATAAAACAGGCATCTTTTAAGAGCAGCACACCGAAAAAAAGAGGAAGAGATATTTAAAAAGTATGAATGCATTATAGGCCTATAGGTTTAACATTAGTGAAGGGAATTTGAGATGTTACTGACCATGTTTTGGGTATTTATGCATTGTGACATTTTGGTGCTTTGAAATAAAGAATACATTATTTTATCATGTATTTTTATGAGCAAATATTACAATATGAATTTTATTTTGCCTTTTTAGAACTTAACTGTAGAGCATTCACCATTTTGACGAATGCAAAATTGTATGTTTTATTTAAATACATACTAAAAAATCACTTATTCACTGAAAAAAAAAATCATGAAAGAATAAAATTACAAAGATTTATAATCGGGTTTCTACACTGATCAACAAGAAATTTATTTTGCATGTAAGAAGGCATCCGTATTATAAAGGCATGCTATATGCTAATTTTATTGACTGTCAGTTCTTTTTTTTTTAAATGCATTGTTTATTCATCTTATCAGATTTAACCCTCTTTTCTACAGCTGGAGAAATATTGATTTTAAATTGAAAAAACATTTATTTTTTTATATAACTAATTTTTAGGCATGGTTTTGTATTTTAATCTATTACCACATGATTCAACAGTAAGTATTTGTTTGTTACAATAATGTAAAGTAACATTTGCAGTAATATAAATAAGTAATAATAATAGTTATAAATTATAACAGTGGCACAACCAGGCAGGATCCTCATTGGGGGCGAGTTTGGAATCATCCTTACTCATAAAATGAAAAATTTTGTTTTGTGACTTGTCCACAGTAAATGTGACACATTAAAATCAATACAATGAGAAGCTATTATTATGAAAAGCTATAATTCATGATAAATTAAAATATATTATAAATGTGATTAAAATTCCAATTTACTGAGTCCCAGTAAGAGATTTTTCTGTGTCACTCTGCAGCAAAACAAAATTTATCTGTGACCATAAGAAAAAATAGTAACCCATGTTAAATAAATTGGAATAAATTAAAAATAAATTGGAAAAATAGTAACCCACCACCAAAATTTACATTTACAAGGAAAATGTAATAAGAAGATGTAGGGATGCACTGGATAGTGACTTTGGTCGAATACTGAATATTCGACTAACTGAATACCTCTATATTTCATGGTTTAAAAGTTAAATTTCAAAATAATTTTTCATAATATTTAACAGAAAGACAATTTTCATGAAAAAAAAAATTCACAATTAAACTTTACAATAAAATTTTTTAAAAATTCTATGTTTTAAATTATTTAAGAAGGATTAGTCTTAACTTTTTTAATTAATAATAAAAAAATTAACTTATGACTTCTTCTGTGAACTAAAATATATGAATAAAATTTACTTATATTCTAAAACAAATATTTTAAAATCAAAAATAAATTTTCAAGGAATATCTTACAGTAATATAGTATTTATTTGACAAAAAGCGAGTAAATAATAATAATAAATTCAAATGGTGGCAACTTAGCAAGAAAGTTTTTGAAATGTACTAGAATGAATAAAGTGAACGATTATTTTCAGAGGTTGGAAATTTACATGGTGTTTGCAAAATTTTAGAACAAACTTTCTAGGAAGATAATGTGGCCAAGACAAGCATTTTCTGTACAGAAAACCAGCATCACAATCCATTTATTCAATCAAAAATACAACGTGTTTCACTACAAATATAACCCTAATTTTTGTTCACAACTTTAACAATAATGAAGATATTTTAGCAAGGTTTTTAACATATTAACTTTGTTTTGTATAAAGTGTATTGGAATCATTGAAGTGATTGAATTTTAATCAGTGATACAGTGTATGTACTGTCAGCTGCATTCTGAATTAGTGGAATGTCCAGCTTAGTGTTTGCACTGCACTAGTGTCACATTTTAACACTTCTTGTCATATTTCACAGAAAGTAGAGTAAGTCTGATGTTTGAATATATTGTTACAATATCTTCATTATTGTTATTTTTAATTGAAAATGCAAGTTCGACATGGAGTGAGACACACTGTATTTTTTAATAAGTGGATTGCAATTCTGGTTTCCCATACAAAAACTGTTTGTCTTGTTACTTATTATAACCCCTGAAAGCATATTATCTTCCATTATGTTTAGAAATACCCAGTTGTAAAAAAGCTAACAATATTCAAAAACTTGTATTTACAGATCATTAGTTTCTATGAATGTCATCATTAACAGTTCCTTTTCTTAATTGTTACTTTTCAAACTGCAAATAAATAAAGCAAAAGCTATCTCTGTTATTTAAATATGATTGTATTTCTTAATATCTTTATTTATTGACAGTTAAAAATAAAAGTTATCTAAGGTTAAAAAAAAAAAAATGTAAAAACACTTTAAGTATTCAGTGTGGCTAAATATGAAGATATTTGGCCAAATTGAATATTCAGCATATCAAATAGTTTGATATTCAGCCTAACCAAATAATTTGATATTCAGCTTAACCAAACATTCAGTAGTATGGCTGAATACTGAATATTTGGTGCATCCCTAGAAGATACAATAATTTAGGAAAATAAAATTTAACAATTTTTTTAAGCACAGCCTTTATTTTAAAGTTATTAGATTAATCTGCAGTGTGTGCTGCCATTTGCATAATTTTTCTAGTGGGCTTAAAGTATTTTTATTAGCGTCTCATGCTTTTATGATTTTCAGTTTGACTTCAGAATTTTTTGTTTAAGGCGGTATTCAAAAGAATTTTTTTCCACGCTCAACAACTCAAAATTTTGAGACACATTTTAAGACTCATTTTTTAAAATAAAAACATGAAACTTGGCGGTGTGATTTATGAAGACATTTATAAGGGCCCCATGTTTTTATTTTTTGTTCAATTAATTAGAAATTGATTTACAAACAATTATTTTCGCAATACGATATTTTTTTTTTCCAGCGCTATCGCTTCAGGAAATTCGATTCAAAATGTCCACTTTGACAGCCTTTTTTTAAATATATTCTGCCTTTATCAAAAAATCGAGACAATACGGACATTATAAAGTTTCTGAATAAGAGAACCTGCCAATTGGATGCATTTTAGAGCAAAAATGAATTTACAAATGTGTCTCAAAATAAGCAGTTTGGATTTGAATACACCCTTAAAAGCATTTTTTACCTTTATGTACACTAAGCATGTTATTTTTCACATTGTTTTCTACTTTCAGTTTCTAATACTTATATATATATATTTCTTTTTTTTTTCAGATAATTTCGAGTTTCAAAAAGGGTTTAACAATTTTAAATTGCATAATAAGACAGTTAAATTTCTAACAAACACTTCCTACATTGTACATTCTAGTTTTATTATTTCTTTTTGTATAAAAACAGAGTACACTTTCAAAGACACAGACTTTTGTTAAATCTTTTTATTATTGTGACTGATTTAAACCTTCCAGACATACTGATATTAATTCAATATGAATAGTAGATTGAGACATTGCTTATCTAAAAGAATTTCTTAAAAGATAAAATTTATTTAAATAACCCTACTATCTTACTTATTAAAAATGTTCGAAAAGAAATGAACAGCAAGAGAAACTCTTTCTGTTAGTCGTTAATTATAGCAGATAATTATAATTTAATCAAATCTCGCCAGTAGCATTTTCTTTTTCACCAATAGCAGCTTTTATTTTACGCATGTGTAAACTATAAACAATGCTTTGATGTTGAAATAAAATGTTTTGGTTTGTAGTATTTTTTCTTCTTTGTATATTAAATTAAATGAGTTACGTGTATGCATGAGAAAAAAATGTGTATTTTAAGTGAAAATTGTGTAGTTTAAATGAAATGAATGCAATGAAAATTAATGAAGATGGTAACATTTGGCAATTTATTACCTGTGCTCAGCTAACATAAAAGTACCAAAATTTTAAATGTTTTAATTTAAGTAGACTTAGCTTATATATATATATATATATATATATATATATATATATATATATATATATATATATATATATATATATATATTATTTATTAATATTAATACAGTGAATTAGAAAAAGATAAAATTTATTAAAACATTTTCTTGTAGTATTCACACCATGTACTACTAATGAAAGTATTAAATTCATGAATCATAAATTCATTTTAATTTACTTGTTACAGATAATCCTTATTAATTTTAGAATTCCCAATGCATTTTGGTACTTTTCCACTATAAGGCCTTGACATTGTTTTAAAAAGCTTGATGAAATTCAGGCTTTAGAAAGTGAAATTTTTTGCCGAATGATACAAACAGCTTTGAAAACGAATCAGATGAACTTTTATTCTTTCTATATATGTATTTGCA
Organism: Maratus michaelseni; assembly: GCA_963931845.1. Classification (NCBI taxonomy): domain Eukaryota; kingdom Metazoa; phylum Arthropoda; class Arachnida; order Araneae; family Salticidae; genus Maratus; species Maratus michaelseni. The sequence goes on from OZ007587.1 coordinate 200,841,558, forward strand.
TATCTCTATATTATGTCTATATATGTATTTGATACTTTTTCATTACCCCGTTAACCACTTTTGATAAAAAACATTATCGCCAAACTATAGAATTTAATGCCAAAAATGCATGATTGTGACACCCCATTCACTTGATGTCAAATGAGTTATATGCGTTTGGTATGTTATCCAGTGATTTTTAATTTGATGTTTATCAGTATTTTTAATGATGTTTTACTGATTTATTGAGTATTTTGTTAAGTAAAATAACAATTATGCCATTAAACAATGACAACATGATATAAGAAGAGTAAAAGCATTGTAAAAAATTGTGATGCATCGATATAATAAATATATCAGTTTCAACTGACATCACAAACATTTATCCACCAGCTGATAGGGATAATTAAGAAAAATAATTAAATATCCAAAAAATATTTTTCTGTTTTCATTAATATATTGTAAATTTTATTGCTTAGTTACTGTTAGTTGATGATTCATTCAAATGGGCTTTGCTATTTTTTTTTTAAATGAGATTCTAATGGCAACATTCTTCCATTTGTTTATTGGCTTTGGCATAATAGTTTGGCGATAGTTTTTTTTTTTAATAGAAAACGGTCGACAGGATAATGAAGAAGAACCATGTATATATATATATATCTTTATACAAATTACTTCTGTTTGTATACAAAAATAGATAAATAGCTTCTTTATATCAAATAAGTTGTATAAATATTGAAAAAAAAATTATATAAATTTTATATAATAAACAGTGAATAGGTTGCCAGAAAATATACATGACAAATTTTAGGGATGCTTCTGTTCTCTGTAACCCGTCGCCAAGACCTCAATAGTTGAGAAGTACCAGCATTTCTAATATATAACAAAATGAACATAATGAAAAATACAGGTAAATGGTGAATTGAAAACCACTTGATGACTTAACAAACACGTGTAATGCTTCTGACATCAAGTGATTGGGACTGCATTTTTGGCGTTAAATACTATAGTTTGGCAATAACATTTTTATGAAAAGTGGTCGACGGGGTACTGGAGAAGTACCAAAAAAATAAATGACTTTTTTATATTAAATAAATTGTATAAATACAGAAAAAAATATTTTGTAAAAGAAACAGTAAATAGGTTACCAGAAACTATGCATGTGAAATTTCCTTCTCTTGCCAAGATAGTCGAGAAGTGCCATCATTTCTAATATATAACACTTTCAGATACAAATATAAAATAAAAATATTTACTGAAAAACAAAGAACTTTTTATTACTGTTGTTATGCAAAAAAGTACCAGTAAAATATTTTTTCAAAATCTTAAATGGACTTAATATCAACCTATTGAATTACTGTGAATGAAGATTGGCAGCAAGAGGTTTCTTGGACGTGGAAGACATCTCAAGCTCTAGCAAGTTACATTTACAGACAGGAAAATTAAATAAAAATTTCTGCCTGTGAATGTCTCCAGCTGGCATAAAAATTGTAACAGAAGACTTTGTTAACTTAGTTCCTCGAATTCCAAACGTCAGCTTTTGCAAGTCAGTTCCTCGACTTCCATCAGTAGGCAGACCACAGATAACTTGATTGTAGCTTAGGAGGTTATCAATATGTTGATATTCATTTGGGACTTGCAAAAGTTACTCTAATTGTACAGTTTTGGATAACAACAGTAATAAAAAGTTCTTAGTGTTTCAGTAAATATTTTATTTTATACCACACTCTGCAAGGTATATTATATATTAGAAATGCATTAGGAATTCCAAGACAGCTAAGTTAAACAGCGGTACTTTTCGGTTAGCCGGGCGCCAGTGATATGTGTACATATATAAATACATATGTATACATACATAAATATATATATGCATACATATATGTATATATATGTGTATGTATATACATGTATATGCAGATATGTGTATATATGTGTGTGTGTGTGTGTGTATACACACATATATATATATATCACTGGCGCCCGGCTAACCGAAAAGTACCATAAATGTTGGTATCATTGTTTCATTTATTTAGTCAGTGTTATTTAAAAGTGATGATAAAATAAAATTCGAATCAATTTGATCTGGCCAGGAATTTATGGCACAAATGGGACTTATTTAAAAGTAGTTACTTGATTATAAGTTGTTTAATTGAGATATGTTTTCATTATCATTTAAAATGGAACAGTAAAATTATATTTATTCATAATGTAGTACTTTAATCTTATCTTTTTTCAATATTTATACAATTTATTTAATATAAAGAAGCTATCGATATTTTTATATACAAACAGAAGTAACTTGTATAAAGATATATATATATACACGGTTCTTCTTCATTATCCCGTCGACCGTCTTCCATAAAAAAAAAAAAAAAAAAAAAAAAACTTATGTATAATTATTAATTTATAACTTTTTAATCAATAAAAATATCACTTTCTTATGAATCGCTTCATTTTAATTTAGATGTTAAAAATTAAAGCTGTTTAGGTACTTTTCGGTTAGCCGGGCGCCAGTGATATATATATATATGTGTGTATACACACACATATATACACATATCTGCATATACATGTATATACATACACATATATATACATATATGTATGCATATATATATTTATGTATGTATACATATGTATTTATATATGTACACATATCACTGGCGCCCGGCTAACCGAAAAGTACCCATATGCTTAATTTTATCTGAAGTGTTACAATCTTACTCAAAGCTCGTACGATTTTAACACATAAAGTATTAAAACAAGCATAGATTTTAGAAATATTTTGACATCTAAGAAAAAAAGAAAAAAGAAAGACATCCTTTAAGAAAAGTACACAGAAAAAAAGAAGTCAAAACTAATAATTTCCCAAGGAGATATTTTAAAAATAAGAATACATTCCACTCCCATGTATTTAACATTAACGAGAGAATTTGAGATCTGACTGGCCAACTCCTTTAAGGCAATTCTCAAAAAAAAAAAAAAAAAAAAAAAAAAACTTTCTCTATTATTATTATTATTATTATTATTATTATTATTATTTCTCGTTGAATTAATTAAATCTTCAGTTATAAGCAATTGTTCTGTTGTGACAGCAGTTCTCCCACGCTGTTGTACCTTTAAATTTGGTTCAAAACGTCAACTTTGACAGCATTTTCTGCCTTTATCGTAAACTGAAAAAAAAAAAGTTATATTCCATAGTTTCTGAATACTGGTACCACTAAGAGCCAATTTCATCTATTTGCGAAAAACATTGAATTAAAAAAAAGTGTCAGAATGTATCCCGGAGAAAGATTTTACTACTTCTTGATACACATATTTCTTTCTTCGTGCACTTATTTACTTTTTCTTTCCTAAAATGTTTCTTTTAAAATTCAAGCAAAATATTCAAAGTCTTGATAAATTATGCAATTTTAATTTCTGAGATTTTAAATGCTGTATGTATAGCACAAGCACATTTTGTGTAATTTTTTTCTATAATAATGGAAATGATTTTTTATGGCTGTAAAAATAATATCGCAATTTCTTATTTTTGCTAGATGTATTAACTTAAATACACTATTTATTCACTAAGTAATAAGATTTTCTACATTATTAATTACCATTTTCCAAAAGGTACTATCTAAAAGTTTTGAAAGCTGGAATATTTGCACATTGAAAAATTACCTATGTTTGACTAAATATTAACTATAGATAAAAATGTTATTTTATATTAATGAGCATGGTTTGACATTATATGTATGTATTTGTTTTTACTGTATTTTGCAATAATATATTCAATTTGAAAAATCACCAAAAAAATGACATTAACGTCTAATGTTTAGAAAACTCTGACTTTGCTTCTATATCCTTCTATATTAAAAAAAAAAGTAATCTGGAACTGAGCCAAAAACGATTTAGAAATGCACCAATCAAATTCTGCGTAGATATTCAGGGTTATTCTCATCGCTTTTTACTAGGAACTTATTTGAGGAGCTATTATTTTTTTTCTAGCCATCCTACGGATTCGAAAATTGTACCACCTGACGCGAAATATAACAAGCTTTCAGAAATTAAAAAAATTATCACGGTCGGACAATAAAAACTCAAAAAATCCTTAAAAATCGAGTAAAAAAATCTTTTATTGAAAAAGTCCTTTTTTTATATTGTTGCCAATTTCTAAATAAGCGCAAAGGATTATGTTTTATCGCAAATAAAAAATGTATTTGCACGAGACTATTAAAAACAACAATGAAAGTTTAAAATAATAATTAAATGATCACGTGTTGAAAGCAGGAAATAAAGAAAATTGCGTCATAAAAATTGTGTTTACACATGAATATTAAAAATAAAAAAGATGAATTAAATGAAAAAGCATTATAACCAGTTAAATGAAAAAGCATTATAATCTGATTACAGAAGATAGTCGCATTTGTTCTTTCAATATTGTTAATTCAATATTGTTAATTCACAGATTATTTATTTGCTTTAAATGAAAAAAAAAATTAAAAGATCTATTAATTTTTTTACAAATACATTTAATATTTTTTAAGAAAAGGCACACTGCTAATTATAATTAATATAACAAGAAAAGGAAATCTTGCAAAATACATAGATTAAGCCACACTCCTCATCTTCATGAACTCGCACAATTTAATAACACTATTATTCCTTTTATGAATGCAATAAAAATAATATTTTAATTTGTATATAACATTCTGAACAATTATATGCAAAGTCCATCCATGTTAACTTGTTTCAAGAGCGTCGTCTGTAACCTTTCAGCCACACACAGGGTGGCTTATTCTTTCACGCAACAGAGTAAAATTCATGTTTATGAAAAGTCACATCCATCCATCGATCGTTGCCACAGGTTAATCTCGGAAAATGAAACATTTGAAGTTACTGAAAAGATTAATAGCTCGAAAAGTATTTGTCACAAAATTGTTAGACAAACTGCGTTAGAAAGGTAAAAATTTACATTTTCTTGATATCAATTTCAAATCTAATGATTATGCCGTTTTTCAAATATTGAATTTCAAAAATTACCAAACTTCACAATTAAAGTACCATAGCGAAACCTTCATGCATAAAAAGATAATGATAACGGTTGTTGCTTTCGGTCGAGAATGGACCAAATGATGTTCGCAATTTACTATTTTAACCGTTTTTAATGAAATTCTGTAACTTTAAAAGAATTTTTAAAGCGTTTTTAACGAAATTCTGTAACTTTAGAAGAATTTTTCTTTAAACAGACAATTAATGCATAAAATCGTTACAAAAATGTTATAACTACAAAAAGGATAGATGCAAATTATCAGATATGAAAAATAAAGTAAAAATTTGGCACTTTCGTGTTATAGCAGCCCCCAAGGATGAAATATTTTTGTTTCTGTTTTCATTAATATATTGTAAATTTGGTACTTTCGTGTTATAGCGGCTTCCAAGGATGAATCGCCAAGCGATCAAGATTTAGCACCAAATTATAAAGCATGTATTATGACATTATAATAATACTAGCTGTTACTCGTGACTTCGTTCACGCAACATTTAGAGAAGAATAAATGCATTAATTAAAATATTTCACTCCCGATAATTAAAAATTATGTTTACGTTTACCAATTATTACTTACCGTTTTCCGTTTATTTACATGTTTTATTAGCTACATTTTTTAATAACGTGAATTAATTTACATTATTATTCACAACTTAAAAGAAACGGCGCATCTAGAATTTGTCGAGAATTAAATAAAAATCATGTACTCGTGACATCATAATTCACTTTTATATTTTAACAGAATAATAAGGCAACTATAATTTGTGACTCGTGCTATAGCCAGTATACACGTTTTTATTATCTTTTTACGCGTGAAGGTTTTGCTAATGGTACTCCATTGTGAACCGGGCCCACCGGGTGAAAACAACAACAACAACAACTACTCCATTGTGAAATTTGGTAGTTTTTCAAATTCAATATTTGAAAAACGGCATAATCATTAGATTTGAAATTTATATCAAGAAAAATACAATTTTTTATCTTTCTAACGCAGTTTGTCTAACAATTTTCTGACAAATAAATTTCGAGCTATTAATTTTTTCAGTAACTTCAAATGTTTTATTTTCCGAGATTAATCTGTGGCAACGATTAGCGTAAAACCCAGTCGTCAGCAACGCATAGCTTTTTATTAAAGAGGATATGATATATATATCTCATCAAAAACAACTCGTTGTAAATGATCCCGCCAAGCCACAAACCTAAAACGTCAGTCCTAAAAAGAAGTGATATCACATAAAAATAAGCGATGTAGAAGTGCATACTCCGAGTCCCGTGTAAAAGTCTATCACCACTCATAATGTTTCCAAAGGACTCGGAGTGAGGTACAGTATGTGAAAACTGCTTGGCGACCTGCAGGCTTTTATAATGTTTGCGTTTCCTGCAATTACATATGACTACATTATTTTTATTTTATTTTATTTATTTATTTATTTATTTATTTATTTATTTATTTTGCTCCCATAAAATTGTAAAAAGTTGAAGCTTCTGTGTTTGCATGTACTTTCTTATTTATGAGTTTGAAAAAATCAATTTGTTGATCTTATTTACCATTATTTAAACTAGAAACACCACTCTTACAAAGAGGATTTTTTAAGTAAACATGTAAAGATTTTGAGTTTGTAATATATATATATATATATAATGATCAAACGCATATTAATAACAATGCACCTTATAATAAACGTTAACTAAATTGAGAAATATTGCAGTAATTCTAGCGTAAGCAGAATCGCATAGATATGGGAAAAAAATCCGTTCTGTCAGTTCTTTCGCATACAAAAATATTTATAAAAGTGATATAACAAAAATAAAAAATTTATTTTTTTGATTTTCAAAATTGATATACTGCATATATTATAAAAGCTGTAGGTCGCCAAGCAGTTTTCACATACTGTACCTCACTCCGAGTAATTTGGAAACATTATGAGTGATGATAGATTTTTACACGGGACTCGGAGTATGCACTTCTACATCGCTTATTTTTATGTGATATCACTTCTTTTTATGACTGACGTTTTAGGTTTGTGGCTTGGCGGGATCATTTACAACGAGTTGTTTTTGATGAGATATCACTCCTTTTTGTAAGGTGTTTAATTTCAATTATACAGATTCCATTTTTATTCAGAAAAGAAAAGATAAATGAGAGATGAAAGGGGAAAAAGTAATACTGATGCTATAAACATGAAATTTACAAAGGTTTGAACTACTCATAAAAATGATTCAAATAACGTAAACCGCGTAAAAATCCGATAATTACACATTGCTGTAGCCCTGTCAACAGTTTTTTCCTGTATGTTAAGTATAGGAATCAATAACTTTAAACTGATATATATCAAAAACTAATTAATATTTTTACATGAAACTTACAAAGGTTTGAACTACTCATAAAAATGTTTCAAATAACGTAAACCGCGTAAAAATCCGATAATTACACATTGCTGTAGCCCTGTCAACGGTTTTTTCCTCTATGTTAAGTATAGGAATCAATAACTTTAAACTGATATAAATCAAAAACTAATTAATATTTTTACATGAAACTTACAAAGGTTTGAACTACTCATAAAAACAATTCAAATGACGTAAACCGTGTAAAAATCGGATAATTACACATTGCTGTAGCCCTGTCAACAGTTTTTGGTCTGATCAAGATTTAAAAAGTGCAAAAAACAGCACTTTTAAAATTGCATTTACTGAAAATCTATTCGTCGGATTTTGCTTTACTTTTGAATTCTTAGTCACTTGGCACGCCCCATTCCATAGAATCAAGAATTTTGTTTCTATCATAAATAGAACGCGAGATATAGATGTGTCAAAAACCCGTTTTGTCCCGTCCGCAAAATATAAACTTAGAGAGAGTGCTACAAAAATTTTTGTAAAATCGTTTGGCATCCATTGGCGGAAATTCCTTTCATTTACGGTTCAATGCATTGCTGTTTCTTATGCTTGGCGAGAAACTCTGTCGAGTTTCTATGATAACATTTCTTGACGTATGTGGCCAAGTTATAGTCATTATATGATGCATATATGAAGTATAGTCACACACAGGGCTAATTCTTTCAGTCTGCAGTAAAATTCTTGTTTATGAATGAAAAGTCACAGCCACTCTCTATATAAAGGAGGACACCCTTTATACATAGCTATACAAATGGTTGTTACTGACGATATTAAAAATCAAATTGTCTCTCTTTATTATGCCGATACTCCCGCTTGCCGCTTGTATTTCCTTTCTCAGTCCCTAATTGCCCTACAGTGGGCCCAGACCCCATTTAAAGGATTCATAGTTAAGTTAAACTCGTCGTAACGGACATTTCTAAGGAGGTCCCGTGGCCCTATCTCCCAAAGGAATGAAGTTACCCCCCGGGGGTAAGTTCTTGTAAGTTCCGGGGGGAGGGTAAGGTTCAGTAAGACCTTTTAGGTACTCAAACCCCTATATGTAACATTTCAATAGATAGATCTCGTCAAGCACTATGGTCTGGTCCTACTCTCTTCCTCTCAGATGGCGTAGGCCTCTTCTAAAGGATCCAACGAAGTTAAACTCCTCGAGGCTGACATTTGTAAGAGGGTCCCGAGGCCCGATCTCCCATAGGAACGGAGTTACCCCCGGGGTGGGGGGAGACAATCAAGGTGTTCAAACCCCATCATGTATCAAAAGTTTGATCTCGTCAAGCACTTTTGTCTGGTCCTACTCCCCCCCCCCCCCCCGTCAGGAGAACTTTTCTTATTTACTTTTTTTAATTTCTAATAATTATTTTAGTTTTTCCAATTTTTCTCTGTTCCTATGGGCCGGACATCACCAAAATTTCACCAAAATTAGCTGTAAACCGCCTAAAAGTATCCCCCCCCCGCTTCTTTTGGCGCCCTCGGTTTTCACGTATCTCTCGAGGGGTGGGGGCAGTGCCATCGCTAAGACTTTTTATTGAGGGGGGAGAGGACATTAAATTGCCAAGTCAAATTTCAGTATTTGCCAACTCATTGAAAAGGAAAAATAAATAGTTCTCGCCAATTCAACAAGTTTGCCAACTAGTTTTACAATTTACCAAAATACCACAGTTAGAAAATGTAATATAGTTCTTATTTGTAAAAAGTTTAATAATATTCCCAATTAGATCTGTAACTTTTGTCAAGTCTATTAAAAATAGAGAGTATATTATAGTTTTTATTAAAGTTTTATACAAATTTGCCAAATAAGTTTGTAAATTTGCCAAGTGTAATAGCATTCACAAATGTTTGGGGGGGGGAGGCTCCCCCCCGTCCCCCCCCTTAGCGAGGCCCCTGGGTGGGGGCGTCAGAGGATAGCAAAAGGGGCATCCCTTTTAAAGTCCCATGTCTCAATTGCAATTGAGATTCATTTTAAAAGTCTCGTACAGCACTTGCGTTTTGTATAGCTCCCCCCTCCCTTCCCCCCTCCGCTCTCCAAGAGCTCGTCAATTAATGCTGACTCATCATTTGTTAAACTAGGACTTCCCTCAAAGGGATTAGTCTGAGTGATATTGCTGAGAACATAAAGTTAACAATTACGATATAAAGAAGATATCAACAAGAATCTAAGTGAATATCAGCATATGATAGACAAGAGATAGATAAAGATACAACATATGAAAAATAGCAAATTAAATGATATAATTACAAAATATATATAAATTCATATACTGTTATGTTTTCATATGCATTTTTTTATAACATTTGGCAAATAATCTCATTTTCTTAAGCGGGAATTGCCCAAAACTTAAAAAAAAAACGCCGGATCTTTTAAAACGATATTTTTAAAGTCACATAATCAGATTTGCAGCCAATAGCGTATTTCAGCAAGCGTAGTTTAACGCAAATTTAATTTAATTTTTGCAACATTTTGTGACAAATATCTAAATAAAATATTAAAAAATAAAATATTAAATATTGAAATATTAAATCAAATATTTAATATTTGAATTAAAAAAAATTCCTTTGTTTATTTGTATAACTATTTATAGAAACTCATATACTTCAAACCACATTAATAACATGCTTTGCTACAAACGTGTCTACCAGTCTAACTACTCGTATGCCTTAGCTGTGTCTCTCTCCGAACTCATCTGTCTGCTGTCTCTCTACTCTTCTGTATACCCGTCTCAGTATCCGTCTGTCTTTCTACCCGACTCTTTAATCGTGTCTCTACCTGTCTCGCTTCCCGTTACACTACCCGTCTATCAACACGTCTGTCTGTCTATATACCCCTCTCTCTACCCATCTGTCAAGTCGTCTCTGTACTCGTCTCTCTATCCACCACGCTACCCGTCTCCCTACCCATCTCCCTACCCCTCTGTCAACCCTTTTTTTCACCTGCCTCGCTACCCGTTAGCTTATCTCTGTCGCTATCCGTCTCTCTATCCGTCTGTCTACCCGTTTGCTTACACGTCTATCTATCTCTCGCCAACTCTTCCCAATATTTAAACAATTTAGTAAACGGAAGCCGTTTATCTGTTATTAAATGCAAACAGGAGTAATTTATCTAAAGAGTGTAATCATATGCAATTTTTTTAAATACATACATAAACCAGCATAATAATTCACCAGTTTTATTTTCATAGTAGTTTATGTCATTTGACAGTAAATCTCAACTTCTTCAACCCGAACTGCGTCAAGCTTTTTAAAAAAGCCCCAAGGTCCGTATAACTGGGAAGGAGAATTGTCCTCAGGGCTATTAGATACATGTTATTAAGTTAAGTGAAAGTTTCGTAATCGGGTTCGCAGCCAATTTCTTATGTCAGAAAGCGTGGCTTCACGCCATTTTAAATTCATTTCTGTAACTTTCTTTTTCTTTTTTTGGTGGGTGGTTGGGGGGGGGGGGGGGTGGAGGGTTCCAAATATATACACTTAAATTCAAACTTTTGCCCTCATGTTAATATTAGTGTTGTTTGTATTATCAATTAATACTTTGTTGATCGAGCTTCATTCGAAACAAATGTAAAAGACTTCTACAGTTTTTATTTTCTAGGAGAAAGTTCCGTAATCGGGCCCTAAGCTAATCGGGGAATTTAATATCCTTATTGTTTCTAACTCTTATAGAGTTAAAACAATATTGTTGCTAGCATTACTCTTGTTTGTGACCAACCTCTTCTGTGTATCTGAATGGGGAAAAGTTCCGTATCATGTACTGGTTGGTGCCAAAGGCAGTTTTAGAATCTTACCAAATTTTTCTAGAGAGCGGAAAAACATGTTTTTTAAAATATTTACAAATATACGTTTATTAAACCATGTTTTTGAGCCATTTAAAAAAATTAAGTACGGTGCTAAAATAAAATTTTATTGCCATTTTCGATATTTTAATAAGAAATGAAAATACATAACAAACAAATTTAACAAAACTAAGCCATTTTTGGGTACTTCTCTATTATCCCGTCGACCACTTTTCTTAACAAAAAAACTATCCCCAAACTGTAAGATTAAACGCCAAAAATACAGTCCCATTTACTTGATGCCAGAAGCATTATACGTATTTGTTATGCCATCAAGTGGTTTTTAATTCGACATTTGCGTGTATTTTTCATTATGTTTTACTGATTTATTAGTTATTTCATTCATTAAAATAACAATTGTGTCCTTAAATTCTTATATTTTATTTATTTTGATATTTCAATGGCAACGTTCTCCCGTTTATTTAGCGTTACAGTTTGGCGATAGTTTTTTGTTATGAAAAGTGGACGACGGGATAATAGAGAAGTACCCATTTTTGTGATAAATAATTGTTATTGCCAGAGGGGCAAATTGTAAACAATTAATAAGCGAACTAAACAAATTACCGGAAATAACTTGTGGGAATCTCAGGAAAGAAATATCTGATATAAATAGCATTTAAAATCTTAAAATGGAGAAGTGGTCCGCATAAAAATGCAAAACATTATACACCTGATATAAGAATTTTTTAATTTTTTTATATTTCCGAAAGCACAGATAAAAGGGTAAAAATCCCGGCACAGATGCCATATACTCACCACGTTGGCGCGATTTTTCCCCCGCCCCTTTGGCGAAAACTGTTTGTTGTGTTTGTTTACTTTTATTTTTTATTTTAATTCTATAGATTATTTTTATATGTATATCAATATTAATTTAGGCACAGATGTCATATACGCACCAGATTGGCGCGATTTTTCCCCCGCCAATTTGGCAAAAACTTTGTTTTTGAATATTAGTTACAAAAACCATACAATAATAGCACGTAATATTTTATTTCAATATAAAAATAAAATAATGTAATAAATGAAATAGCTCCTATTATTCAAAAATAGGAAATAAAAATAAATAAATGATAGTTTGATATAAATAAATATTGATATATATAATAAAAACAATTTATAGAATTAAAATAAAAAATAAAAGTTAATAAACAACAATTGAAACAAAATAACCGGGTTACAATATGAGGCATAAAATTGCCATTTTGTTGCAATCGCTCCAATGTGGTGCGTATATGACATCCGCGCCTTTATTTATATCAAACTATTATTTATTTATTTTTATTTCCTTTTTTAAAATAATAGAAGCTGTTTCATTTATTACGTTATTTTATTTTTATATTGAAATAAAAAATCACGTGTACTATTTGTCACACTATTTGTAACTAATATTCAAAAACAAAGTTTTCCCCAAGCTGGTGGAGGGAAAATTCGCTCCAACGTGGTGCGTATATGACATCTGTGCCTTGTTTCATTTCACATAGAGGTACTGCTCTATTATCCCGTCGACGACTTTTCATAACAAAAACTATCTCCAAACTGTTAGATTAAACGCCAAAAATGCAGTCCCATTTACTTGATATCAGAAGCATTATACGTGTTTGTTACGTCATCAAGTGGTTTTTAACGCGACATTTGCGTGTATTTTTCACTATGTTTTACTGATTTATTAGTTATTTCATTCATTAAAATAACAATTGTGTCCTTAAATTATTATATTTTATTTATTTATTTATTTTGATATTTCAATGACAACGTTCTCCCGTTTATTTGGAATTAGTTTTGAGTTATGAAAAGTGGTCGACGGGATAATAGAGAAGTACTCACATATGTATTGGTACTTTTATGTTAACTTGGCGCAGTTGATAAATCGCCAAATATTATTCTCATTACATCTTCATATTGCATTCATTTCATTTAAATATAAATCTTTCACTGATTTCATTTGAAATACATACATTAAAAATACACGTCTTTCACTCATTTAATTTAAAATACACGCCTTTCACTAATTCCATTTAAAATACTAAAAAGGAAAAGAAAATAAGAAATAATGCCACAAATCGAAACCTTTTATTTAAACATCAAAGAATTGTTCCTAACATACACACGCGAAATAAAAAAGCTGCTAATGGTGTGATTTACGCCAAATCTCTAATACTAATACTACTCTTACTAATCTCTAATACTTTTCAAACAGAAAAAATTCCAGATTAACTTTCCATTTTTATTAAATTGAAATATATTTTATTGTGCTGAATATTAGTGCTTGCATATTTTTTTGCTCCATGTACTCCATGAACTTTTCAATTCCGATTGTCTACGAAAATCTCCCGCAGGTGAAAATGACGTACGCACAAAATTTAGTGACGTATGTACTTTAATTGTGCTTTTTTGTCTATTTTTTTAATATAACTTCCAAACGGTTTGACACTTATTCTTGGTAATAAATAGACGACGTTGTCACCTTTATAGGAACCTGCTGTAAAAATTTGAACGAAATCCGTTTAATATTTTTTGAGTTATGCTTGACGAAAGGTTTTAATATCCATCGTAGCTATATATGGGACAAAGTAATACTGCGCTGTGTATGAGTCTTCGTTGCACTCAGACAATAATTCTCTTAGCTGTATCCATCATAAAAGCTGCTATCATACAACTTTTCATTACCTTTTTACTTTCTTCTATCTATAATAGAAGATAGTATTGTAATCAAAATTTTTTAGACTTCCGGTTTTCGACGGATTTACACGTTTTAGGGATCAGAGATTCCGAAAAACATGTTTTTACAAAATGTCTGTCTGTCCTCATTATCATCGAAAAGTGTATGAAGTTAAGCTTCAAATTGAACCAAATTTTTTTCTATGTTTTTTGGCTATGGCCAGCAGGTCCTACTTGAATTTGGGGATATTTCGACGAAAGGGGGCTTTGCGATCGCGATTTTTGTTCAATTTTCCCTATTGTATCATCAAAAAGTGTATAAAGTTATGCAGATAATTGAACCAAATTTTGTTCTATGTTTTTGGCTATGGCCAGCAGGTCCTACGTGAATTTGGGGATATTCCGCCAGAAGGGGGCGCTGTGATAGCTATTTAAAGATTTCAACTTCAAAAAGGGTACAAAAAATTAGAAATCCTAAAAGTTTTTTCCGTTAAATGTTTGCCCTCGATCCGGAGCAATTTTTGTTTTGTCTCTATCTTAAAAAATGGCTGAGATATAGCGGTTTAAAATTTTAAGGTAGCTTAGCTGACATTTTCAAACAAGACAGCAGAATTCATCCATAAACGGGTTTAATTTATGAGTTTTAGTTAACATGGTTTCGGCAAATTTTCTTTCATTGTTGTAACCATTGTTCCTATTTTTATATGCTTAACACTATATATTTATATTCGCCAACATCAAATTCTCGCCAAGCATGGAGACAGTTGGCGAAATATCGCCAAATTTGGCGACAAAAATAGGTTGCCATAAATGAAGCCAACTTGGCTGTAGAGGACTAATTTGGCGATATTCTCATTCAAATTCAATGTCGACAAGAACTGGAAATGAATCTTCTTTAATTGGGTTCCACGCATTTTAGCTTCGTGTTTTCCAGTAAAATTAGCTAAAATCGTAAAACCAAGGAATAGGGAGGCTATCTGTTCCTGTCGGTACAGGCCAGAAGGACTTTTCGTAGTTTAGTATACATCAGTTGTTCACATCCCGGTAACCCGACGATTCGCAAGAAGCTGACGTATAACAGAATGACGAAAAATATTGATTTTATTGGCGATGTGATAGCGAATTTTGAAGTATTAACATGACTGAGATAGAAGAAAGTTTTGGGATTGACACATCCGACTAGTTTAAGTTATCTATTAAGTTCTAAAGTGTCTTGAACCATTAAAAATAGTTTAAAGGGTGTGATTAATCCAGCACATTTGTAAACAACATCTACCTCGCCACGTCTCAGCCCATTGGAGCCACATCTTTTTACTATTATATTTTTTAAAAATACTTCTAGTCACCGAATCTTTTTAAAACTTGGTGTGTTCGTTCCTGATATATTCCGCTTACAAGAAATCTTAGAGCGCTAACTAAATTCTAAAGTGGATAAGCTGGATTATGCTAACAAACACTTTTTTTGACGAGTTAGACTTGGCTGAAAAATCTCAACGATAAAAGCCGTGGGTGGCCAATCTATATTCTGCTATAAGGTAGAATTTTTCCCGCTTGTCTTAGAAAAATTTGCTGTGTAAATATTAGTATAAACCTAAAATTTTGTCACATAAATGCACTTTTTGTGAAACAGATATTAAAGGAATATAAGATTAAAGTATTTTAAACCTATATACTCATAGATAATTTACATATTATATTTATGTATTTATAATACTTATACTTTATATATAATTTTCAATGGAATTAGTATATACAAACACAAATTGTACTTAAAAAAATAAACCTAAAAGCTTTTCCCACTTTTATTTTAGCAATAAATGTATCAAAAGAATTCGATGCCAACAATTCTTGTGTAAAGAATTGAGTCTCTTCACCCAGGTGTAGTGTGTGTCATCCTAGTCTTTCCCGTGAGAACGCTTAGAAGGGAACTTTTTCCTGCATACCTTCCCACGCTATTGTAGCTTTGAAGAAAGGCAAAACGCCGAATGTCTTTTGTGCTGTGAGTGAAACGCTCGGACATTGGTGCATCGAAAAGGACCACCCCAGTGGAAGCCTTGCGCTTTGATCTATGCCGGTGGCGTGGGAGAATAAGCGAACTGTAGAGGGAGACGAACTCTGCACACGATTTTATGTCTGCACACGATTCTATGTCCTTTGTCATAGAATATCCAATAACGGACTTGTTATAAATGGGAATGACGTATCCCAAAGTTGCTTAGAGGCTGAGAAGTTTCAAGATGCTCCGCCTCGACCAAATCCCCGCCCCTAGTGTAAAATCCCCTGTGAGAGATGGAGAGTTAAGAAGATCAGTTTTTGAAAGGGTCTCAACGAGAGAAGTTGCTCTCAGAAGAGAGGACAAGAAACATCTGTTTCTTACTTAGCGTAGTCGAGACGCTAGAGGGGTCGATCCTCTGTTGTGTTGATACATCGGGTATCCAAGAAAGCCCCGATTAAGAGAAGGCACGGCAAGTGCAAGTGAAGGAGTTCTTAACTCTGATTTATCGTAGCAACGAAGATTTTCCGAGGAACGGAACGGGTACATCTAGGCCCGAGCGAACTGTACTTAGTAACTACGGCAGACTGTGCGTTGCAGAAGCCATTGCTGTGAGAGTTAGATTCAGAGTCAAGAGAACAATTAATTGAAAGCTGATGACCTACAAAAAAATAATTTAAATGATGTAATGTCCACTTGTATATATTAATATGAGAATCGATATTGTGTTACAATAAACGTTCTATTTTCTAATTATATAAGAATTCTCTTTGCCATTGATTCGATTCGCTACCACTTACCAACTATATCGGGTCGGCATAGAGGAGGTGTTACAGTTGGTGGCAAGCGGCGAGATAAATCAGCAAGAATTAATGACAATCTCTAAAGACAAAGAGTGAACTCTGAAATTTGAATCATCAAAGTGCTCCAAGAAAGAGTCTCCTTGTGACCTGAGTCTCCTTAGACTTCCCCGTGGATCAACAAAGCATCCGAAAGAAACCTGACGAGAGTTCTGGAGAGTTCCCCATACAAGAGAGAAACCTAACAAGAGTAAAGGAGAGTTCCCCGTACGAAAGAGTCTGACAAAGATCTTGATAGAGACCCGCATCTGTGTATCCCTGAAAATCTGACGCCCTGAAAGATTCTTGATAATGAAGGTAAGCTCTTTTTATATTCAGAGTGGCTTTAATTATTAATAGTGTTTGTATAGGTATTGTAGCGACAGTATTGTAGGCTTTAGGAAAAAAAAAGAGTTGTATGTTTATTTTTGTGAGAGTAAATATTTTGAGAAATTGTTCCGGTAGAAAAATAAATAAGAAGTATTATGAGATATATTTCCGATATTACTGTAACTTATTTAATAGACAAATTTTATAGTTAAGATTAAGTTATTGTAGAATTAAATTAATGCAGACAGAGAGTTGTGCAGTGTTACAAAATTTTAGCTGAAACTGTAAATGAGAGATCTTTGAAAAAAAAAAATCGAACTCATTTCATATTTAGAGGTAACAGAGTTGATTCTATATTTTTTTGTGAGTTATTCTAAATCTTTTAAGAGTGGATGCAGAGATTAAGACCACCATTGATTAAAAGAAAAAGGAATTGAATAAGACTTTTGCAATTTAAATATTTTTACTGTACTTTTTGAAATTGAAATTGTTGTTTTGTGTAAAATTTATCCCATATGTATTTTATAACCAAATACCAAGGTGAATGTGGACGATAGGATAGAGTTGCTTATTTTTGTATGTTGCATATTTCCTATATATTATTGTTAAGCGTACTTTTTATGAGTGTATATTTCAGTAATATTTTAGCGCACTTGGTAGGAATAACGTTAAATCTTATTGTATTGTTTTATATTTGTGGGAAAGATAATTTCTAATTTTAAACTTTAAAAATATCGGAGCTTAAATATTTTAGGAAAGCTGACTTGCAAACGTTAGCTTACGAATTTGAGGTCATTTTAGAAGAGAGTGATACTGTAGCGAAAATTATAAAAAAATAGAGTCGTCTGAAGGATTTGAGAAAGAGCTAGCATTAGCGCAGATTAAACATATAGAAAAAGACAGGGAAAATAAATTATTGGCAGAGAAGGAAGAGAACGATAGACTTCGGATAGAATCGGAAAAAGAGAAAGAGCGTGAACATGAATTAGCTAGGTTGAAATTAACACAAGAGACAGATGATAGAAGCACAGCATCCAGTAGTGTTTCAGTTAGAACGAGTAATTTACCCCTAAAAACAATAATGCATCGCTTTTTGATGAAAAGAATTCAGATATTTCGTTGTTTTTGAATTTATTCGAGAGACAGGCAAAAAAATGTAATCTAAATTCGGATGAGCTGGTGACGAATTTACTATCATTATTACCTGTGGGAATGGCCGAGTTAATTTTGAGAGAACCCGAAGACAAAATTGATGATTTTCAATATGTGAAAGAAAAATTGTTAGAGCGCTATCGCTTGAACGCAGAGACGTATCGACAAAAATTTAGTCAGCATCAGCGGAACCCTAATTCAATCTGGAAAGACCTGATTTTCGAACTTATTAGTTTTTTGAAAGGTTGGCTGTCATGTTTACAAGTTTCGGATTTTGAAGGATTGAAAAATTTGCTTGTCACGGAACAAATCAAGAGGAGGGCGTCTCCAGAAATGCGCGAACATTTCATGGATAATTGGGCGGAAATTAAAGACCCGGAAGAGTTAGTAAAGCTTTTAGATGCTTAGGAAGCGATCAAGCGCCCGTCTAAAAAGACGTGGAATCCTAAACTCCCTGTAGAGAAGAAATTTGAAAGACTCAGAACTTTTGAAAATGTGCGAAATGGCAACAGAAATCCGGAGATTAATTATAATTGGAGGGATCGTAGTGATAATAAAGAAAGGGAAAAGGCGGGAAGTCAAGTGTTACGCGTGTTTGAAAAGCGGTCATTTTAAAGTAGATTGTCCGGAGCTTAAAAAGAGGGAGAGAGAGGCTGCGCGGTCAGTCACTTAAATAGTAAACCGACTCTTGAGGAAGCCTTCTCCCCATATTTGAGTAAGATATTAGTAGATGGAAGGGAAGCAACTGCCTTGAGGGATTCAGGAAGTGAGATCGATTTAATCCCATACGACTTAGTCAAGATAAACTGAATGGAGACCACATATGGATAAAAACTCCGTTGGATTGTAAACTATACTGCTTACCTGTAGCAGAGGTAACGTTAGAAATTGAAGGTGTAAAGGTCATTGAAACTAAGGCAGGAGTAAACAATAGAGATTCAGACATGAATTACTATTTGTTAGGTAATGAGACTCAAAAGTTATTAGAACAGGCGAAGAGAAAACCCGACTTAGTGAATGCTGTTTTGACGCGTGCTCAAAAGAGAAGAGATATTGACCATGCTCCGAATCCGGAAAATAAACAGATTATGATTTCCGAGGGAGGAGGAGGAAATTCTAGCGGGAGCATTGAGGTGGAAACATTGTTTTCAGAAGAAGAGGGTGAGGACCTAGAAAGTCCTATTGAATTGGACAGTTCAGACAAAGGATTACTGCCATTGTTAACAGAAGATGGATTTACGAATCTGGCAAAAATAGGAAGGGATGATTTTAAAAGGGAACAGGGCGTGGATCAATCTCTCAAAGAGATTAGAGAAAAGGCTAAGGTTACAAAGTCCCACTTTGAAATAAGAAACTCTCTGATAATAAGAAACACGAAAGATAATCGCGGGAACGAAAGAATTCAGTTGGTTGTTCCATTGAAATTTCGAGTAGATATATTAGGCGCGTGTCATGAAGGAATTTCGTCTCACCTAGGGGAAACGAAAACTAAAGATAAAGTGTTGCGGTATTTCTTTTGGCCTAACTTAATCAAAGAAATTGAAGAATTTGTTAAGACATGTGACCCGTGTCAAAGGATCGGGAAAGCTGGGGAAAGGAAGAAAGCGCCGCTTAAAATTGTACCAATAGTGGGTGAAATATTTTCGAAGTTAAGTTGCGATCTTGTGGGTCCCTTACCTAAGTCAAACAAAGGGAATAAATACATGGTCACTGCGGTATGTTTAGCATCAAAATACCCCGAGGCTATACCGGTGTCCGATATGAGGTCTGAGACCATTATCGAAGCCCTTATGATGATATTCAGTAGATTAGGATTTCCAAGGAAGATCCAAACAGACCTGGGCCGGAGTTTCGTTAGCGACTTAACGACCGCCTTCCTTAAAAAGTTCGGAGTTAAGATAGGAAACTCAAGTGTGTGTCGACCCGAAAGTAATAGTGTTGAACGATGGCACAGGACAGTTAAGAGGCTATTGAAAGTACTGTGTGTAGAAAACGGATCGAATTGGGAAGCAAACTTGCCCTATACATTGTTAGCGTTACGGACGGTGCCGCATAACTCAACTGGTTTCAGAGCCGCTGAACTAGTGCACGGAAAGAATTTGAGAACACCGGAAACATTTTTGTTTGAAAAATGGATGGGAGAAGGGGAGGAAAATGAATTCGTGACGGAATATGTGTTTAATCTCACAAACAGATTAAAAAGATGTCAAGATTTAGCCGTTGAAAACATGTCAGCAGAACGAGAAAAAAGGAAATTTTGGTTTGACAAAAAAGCGGTAGAAAGGAAATTTAACGTGGGAGATGAGGTTCTGGTTTTAGCAACCAGTAAACCAAATAAAATGTCAATTAGTTGGGTAGGGCCGGGAAAAATTGAATCAAAAATCTCAGAAGCAAATTATACTGTGAATGTTCCTGGGAGGCGACAGAAATCCCAGATTTATCACGTGAATTTATTAAAGCCTTATACAAAACGGGTGGAGCTAGTGAATATTTTAACGCGAGAGATAAACGAGGTTAAGGATAAACAAGATTTAGACATAATTTTTCCTAGTGCCGATTCCGAAATTTATAAGTTCGAGGAAGTTGCTAGAGAGAGTGATTTAACAGCTAGATGTACTTCCGAACAAGTGAGACAATTGGAAAATTTATTAGATCGTTATGAGACTGTATTTTCGAATAACCCAGGACGTACGGATCTCATCGAGCATGATGTAGAATTGTCAGAGCTAAAACCAGTGGTGTAGTCCTAGAAAAAAAAGTGCGCTTATAAACGAGAACATAATGGTCTTTGATACCCGGGGTAAACCTGATTTTGAATGAACCTAAAAAAGGTGACTGAGAAAAAAAGAAAGTTAATTTAGTTTAAATTTCTGCACATGTAAATATTTTAGCTTGCAACAGGTTTAAAAAATTAAAAACTTTGATGACTGGTCTATTTATTTTATTTTTCTGGAGTAGAATGTGGATTAGTTTTAGAATGCTTTAGTACATTTTCTCTCAACAAGAATTTTGATTAAAAGTTTGATTAATTATTCTGAAATTTTTAGTTTTGAAAATTGTTGGGGAACAACATTACACTAGCTATCCACTAACACAAAAAAAAATGAAAGCGAGTTATTACCAAGTGATTAGAAGAATGGCATTTTTTCCTCCTTTCCAAGTAGCGTAAAAAGTCTCTTTTCGGGAGTGTCCATTATGGAGGTCTTATTTTATACATATTTTTAACCTGCAGAAATATTGTGGACATTCTTTTACAAAAGCGGGTCAACCCGAATCCGACCCGCAATACTCAAACCCAACACGAAACCAACCCAAAACAACGAAAGTCAACCCGACCCGAACTCCAACCGCAACAAAAAAAAGAAGTCAATCCGACACGAACCCTAACTTTAGCGAAAAAATTTAGCGCCAACCTGACCCGAGTGCGGGTAAACTGACCCGATGCAGGACTCTAGCAGGGAGTGGAAAAGCTTTTTTTTAAGTATACATGTTATTTAAACATATATACCATTAAAATGTTTGTACAAAATTTTAAATAATTAATAATATTCAGCAATATTTAAATATATATCTATATTTAAACGTCTATTAAATTAATATTTATAGTTATAAAATGGTTAAAACATATCTATATATTTAAAACGCTAAGCGTTTTCTTTCGATAATCCGTGAGAACAAACTACTGCATCAAATTACAGCGTTCTTTTTTTAAATGAAAGTTATTTGGACACAGATTTGTTATTGTACATTCGTTTGTTCGAAAATTTTATTAATTAGCCGTATTTTTAAATTAAACTTTTACATCTGCGTACGACGTCATAAAGTCGGCAATCGGAATACGCCCACTGTTGCGAGGCGCATAGTTTATTATCTGAACTCTGTGGTTGCGAGGATAAAATAGAAAAAATAAATATTAACAGCACGTGGCTTTTAGGCGGATTTTTTTAATTTGCAAGTTGAATTTCAGTAAAAATATTTATCCGCGTGTTTTATAAGAGAATAAAAATTCATATTTATTGTGACGTCACGGGAATATTGTCCATTGGGTTTATTTTATCATTATGCATTATAACTTGATGCCATTTATTCATTACAATTAAATGCAAAACATATTTTTATTTGTATACATGGTGTTTAAGCATAAAAGTAACGTATACAAAGTAAACTTGAAAAGTTTGCGCCGTTGAAAATTACGTTATGCTTAGCTTGAAATGCATTTTAACATTTATGAAACTAAAAAGAAAAATGTATATGATAGTGTCAACATGACGTAATTTTAACTGATTTTTCAATTTTTAATTTTACAGATTAGAACTGGAGCTTTTATTGGGTGCTTCATCTTGATTGCATACCTTGATTACATGCTACCAATTACTTTTTTTAAATTATCGCTCAGAAGATTTCATTTTTTAATCAAAAAATTCACAAAAGTAAAAGATTTCAGGAAAATTAAAATTATTAAAAATAGTGTTATGGTTAAAAAAAAACTTGAAATAATGATTGTTTTTTTTTTAGCTAGAATAAACAATGTAAGGCTAATTAATATTTTATAGGAATTTTTTTGGTAGGTTTGCTATAAGTACATTTAACAGTTCCTTATTAGCGGCAAAGTCATATTTCTTTCACTGTGAATTTCTCTTTTGATGTCAAAAAACGGTAGTCTACTTTTGGACGCCAGCCAAAACGCAGTGGCAATTTTTAGAAATATACTAGCTGACATGCCCGGCGTTGCCCGAGCGCTTGTAATAAACTTAAATCTCTTAAAAAACGGAACTCTGGCCACGGTCTACGATAGCTTCGGAACCGTATGCCCGGCATGCTCGTACGCTCTAGAAAATCTTTTATTTCCCCCTACCACCGCCAGGAGACATTCTGTTCTAAACAAACCTCTTTCCGAACGAACTTCTGAGAAGGTCCCCGCTGCCTACGTTACTGTATAGTAGGCGCACTACAAAATTGAGCTGGTTTCGAGAAGATTGGAACATTATTAGCCCAGTTATTGCAATAAGGCACAGTTAGAGAAAATAACCTTGAGTGAGGTGCCGAAGGGAGGAGATGTTCGAGTGTCCTTCAGAAAATGACTAGTTAGGAGGCCCACTATGCATGCATAAATATTCGTTCGTTTTGTTAAGCTAGGAACTTAATTACAAAGTTGGCTTAAACTCTTATTTGTAAATAGTGGTAACCGCTACTCATAAATTTAATTTAATGTTATAAAGGGTGACTATTAAGTTAAATATAATGTTTGGAATAACTTGCGTTGAAATCGGAAAGATAGTTGCTGATATATAGAAACGGGGCATAGTTAGAGAAAAACCTTGAATGAGGGGCCGGGGGTGGAGGGTTGTTCAAGTACTCTTCAGCAAATGACTAATTAAGAGGAGCACTATGCATCTTTCGAAATTCGTTCGTTTGCTTAAGCTAAGAACTTAATTACAAATTTGGCTTACCCAATTATTCGGAAATAGTGGTAACCGCTACTCATAAATTTAGTTTAATGTTATAAAGAGTGACATTTAAGTTAATTATAATGTTTGGAATCACTTGTATTGAAATCGGAAAAATAGTTGCTGAGATATGAAAACGGAGCATAGTTAGAGAAAAAAAACCTTGAAAGGAGTGCCGGGGGGGAGGGGTTGTTCAAGTGTCCTTCAGCAAATGACTAATTAGGAGGACCACTATGCATCTTTCAAAAATCGTTCGTTTGCTTAAGCTTTGAACTTAATTGCAAATTTGGCTTAAACTATTATTCGGAAATAGTGGTAACCGCTACTCATAAATTTAGTTTAATGTTATAAAGAATGACTATTAAGTTAATTATAATGTTTGGAACCACTTGCGTTGAAATCGGAAAAATAGTTGCTGAGATATGGAAACGGAGCATAGTTAGAGAAAAAACCTTGTAGGACGGGCCGGGAGGGGTGGGGGAGGGGGGATTGTTCAAGTGGCCTTCGGCAAATGACTAATTAGAAGGACCACTATGCATCTTTCAAAATTCGTTCGTTTGCTTAAGCTAGGAGCGTAATTACAAATTTGGCTTAAACTATTATTCGGAAATAGTGGTAACCTCTACTCATAATTTTAGTTTAATGTTATAAAGAGTGACAATTAAGTTAATTATAATGTTTGGAATCACTTGTGTTGAAATCGGAAAGATAGTTGCTGAGATATGGAAACGGAGCAGAGTTAGAGAAAAAACCTTGAAGGACGGGCCGGAGGGGAGGGTTTGTTCAAGTGTCCTTCGGCAAATGACTAATTAGAAGGACCACTATGCATCTTTCAAAATTCGTTCGTTTGCTTAAGCTAGGAACGTAATTACAAATTTGGCTTAAACTGTTATTTGGAAATAGTGGTAACCGCTACTCATAAATTTAGTTTAATGTTATAAAGAATGACTATTAAGTGAATTATAATGTTTGGAACCACTTGCGTTGAAATCGGAAAAATAGTTGCTGAGATATGGAAACGGAGCATAGTTAGAGAAAGAACCTTGGAGGACGGGCCGTGAGGGGTGGGGGGGGGGGTTGTTCAAGTGACCTTCGGCAAATGACTAATTAGAAGGACCACTATGCATCTTTCAAAATTCGTTCGTTTGCTTAAGCTAGGAACGTAATTACAAATTTGGCTTTAACTATTATTCGGAAATAGTGGTAACCGCTACTCATAAATTTAGTTTAATGTTATAAAGAATGACTATTAAGTTAATTATAATGTTTGGAACCACTTGCGTTGAAATCGGAAAAATAGTTGCTGAGATATGGAAACGGAGCATAGTTAGAGAAAAAACCTTGAAGGACGGGCCGGGAGGGGTGGGGGGGGGGGGGGTTGTTCAAGTGGCCTTCAGCAAATAACTAATTAGGATGACCACTATGCATCTTTCAAAATTCGTTCGTTTCCTTAAGCTTTGAATTTAATTACAAATTTGGCTTAAACTGTTATTCGTAAACTAGCCGCCACTGGCGACCAGTTTGGTCGCCCTTAAATGTATGTTAAGCATTGTAACAAATTGTTTTTATTCATAATTTATTTTTTTCCTTAATCCTTCGCCAAACCGGAAAAATCTAATAGACAAATCAAGAACTTTTGCGATCGTGGTGGCATTTCGCATATTTTTTGTTGTTATGTATTTCATCTTTCTTGACAAAAACCGCTTAACCCACTTTATAATAAATTAATCATTGTGTGTGTGTTTTTAATATAAAATAAACTATTTCATAATAATATAAAAGTATATGCTGTTTTAGTAATCTCTAATAGGTACCTGAAAATGGGATTTTCTCGCCAAAATGGCGCAAAACAAAAATTCCGCCAACCCTGGTGCGTCCGTGACAGCTGTTCCAATTTAAAATACATGACGTTCACATTTTTCTTTAAAATAGAAAATAGATAAATAAGAAATATTATCATAAATCAAAACATTTGATTTCAAAATTAAAATATCGTTTCTAATTAATACACACGAAAAATAAAAGCTGACAATTTGTTTCGAAATTTGATCCATTAAATATTATTACATGAGTTCAACCACGGAGTTCAACTTACATCAAGAAAAGATCCGAAGGAAGTTGAGTTGTATGGAACAGAATTATGGTAAACTTTGACTGTCTCACTGGTGCTGATTATTTTTTTTTACACCAGGCAGCGGTCCAAAAATTCATGGTTTAATATTTTAAACGTTCACAACGAATGAATCTTTTTTTTGTTGTTGTTGTTTACTTTCATGGATAGAGAATTTGAACAGCGAACCCAATTGAAACTGAAGTTATTGCAGAATGTATACATAATTGAACGTAAGTCATCTCTCAAATATTAATTTATTTTGAACGATCTTTCTAAAAATGTAACTTTTATGCAGTTTTATTAGAAAAAATAATTTTGAATAAAAATGGCTGCCTGGCATATGAAACAGTGAAGCGGCATCCCGGAACTGTTGAGGACAGTCACATGACATGCGGTTTTATTATAGAGATAGTGGTAACCGCTACTCATAAATTTAGTTTAATGTTATAAAGGGTGACTAATAAGTTAATTATAATGTTTGGAATCACTTGTGTTGAAATCGGAAAGATAGTTGCAGAGATATGGAAACGGAGCAGAGTTAGAGAAAAAACCTTGAAGGACGGGCCGGGGAGGGAGGGGTTGTTGAAGTGTCCTTCGGCAAATGACTAATTAGAAGGACCACTATGCATCTTTCAAAATTCGTTCGTTTGCTTAAGCTAGGAACGTAATTAAAAATTTGGCTTAAACTATTATTCGGAAATAGTGGTAACCGCTACTCATAAATTTAGTTTAATGTTATAAAGAATGACTATTAAGTTAATTATAATGTTTGGAACCACTTGCGTTGAAATCGGAAAAATAGTTGCTGAGATATGGAAACGGAGCATAGTTAGAGAAAAAACCTTGAAGGACGGGCCGGGAGGGGTGGGGGGGGGGGGTTGTTCAAGTGGCCTTCGGCAAATGACTAATTAGAAGGACCACTATGCATCTTTCAAAATTCGTTCGTTTGCTTAAACTAGGAACGTAATTACAAATTTGGCTTAAACTATTATTCGGAAATAGTGGTAACCGCTACTCATAATTTTAGTTTAATGTTATAAAGAGTGACAATTAAGTTAATTATAATGTTTGGAATCACTTGTGTTGAAATCGGAAAGATAGTTGCTGAGATATGGAAACGGAGCAGAGTTAGAGAAAAAACCTCGTAGGACGGGGGGGGGGGGGGGAGGGGTTGTTCAAGTGTCCTTCGGGAAATGACTAATTAGAAGGACCACTATGCATCTTTCAAAATTCGTTCGTTTGCTTAAGCTAGGAACGTAATTACAAATTTGGCTTAAACTCTTATTTGTAAATAGTGGTAACCGCTACTCATAAATTTAATTTAATGTTATAAAGGGTGACTATTAAGTTAAATATAATGTTTGGAATAACTTGCGTTGAAATCGGAAAGATAGTTGCTGATATATAGAAACGGGGCATAGTTAGAGAAAAACCTTGAATGAGGGGCCGGAGGGGGGAGGGTTGTTCAAATACTCTTCAGCAAATGACTAATTAAGAGGAGCACTATGCATCTTTCGAAATTCGTTCGTTTGCTTAAGCTAAGAACTTTATTACAAATTTGTCTTACCCAATTATTCGGAAATAGTGGTAACCGCTACTCATAATTTTAGTTTAATGTTATAAAGAGTGACAATTAAGTTAATTATAATGTTTGGAATCACTTGTGTTGAAATCAGAAAGATAGTTGCTGAGATATGGAAACGGAGCAGAGTTAGAGAAAAAACCTTGTAGGACGGGCCGGGGGGGGAGGGGTTGTTCAAGTGTCCTTCGGCAAATGACTAATTAGAAGGACCACTATGCATCTTTCAAAATTCGTTCGTTTCCTTAAGCTTTGAATTTAATTACAAATTTGGCTTAAACTGTTATTCGTAAATAGTGGTAACCGCTACTCATAAATTTAGTTTAATGTTATAAAGGGTGACTATTAAGTTAATTATAATGTTTGAAATCACTTGCATTGAAATCGGAAAGATAGTTGCTGAGATATGGAAACGGAGCAGAGTTACAGAAAAATCTTTGAAAGACGGGCCGGGAGAGTTGTTCAAGTGGCCTTTAGCAAATACTAATTAGGAGGATCACAATACAACTTTAATGATTGATTCATTTAGTTAAGCTAGGAATTTAATTTGAAATTTGGCTGACACTATTATTCGGAAATTCTGGTAACTGCTTTCTAGAAATACACCTTGAAGCTTAAATGTAATTAGACCCTTCCCCCTCTTCATTCCCGCAAATATAAAAAACAATCTGTTAAATAAAGTTTTAATCTCCATCATAATAATAAATGTCATGTAAAAAAGAAAAAAAAACTTAAACCCGACTAATTGTCATGAAGAAAAATATGCCTGCAAAATATTTCAATCAGTGGGACGTATGTGTAATTTGTCATGCACAGGTGGCGCGACAATCGCATGGCTCCTCTACGTTGATAACTTCAATCCATGTTCACACTATTTAGTTAGAAATCCTTATTTATGCATCGCTACTCTGGTTTATTTAATTACTTCTGTGAAGAATAGATGCAACCAACCAGTGAACCAACCAACCAAAGAGAATAAAAGCGTATTTTTAATGAGAGTTCTTTGTGCATTTTAATTAATATTTCAGAAAGTAATTAAAATATTAAAATTCTGAAGTAATGTTGCAACAGGAGAGGGTTTGGACTACCTAAATCTAAATTTCCAGCCTTCTATGTGGGCCAGATTTTCCTAGCCATCGCCAACAGACACACACACACACACAGAGCGAAACTTTCTGTTATTAGTTTAGATAACGGTTGTAATAACAAACGGCGCTATCGCTTTAGCTTTCATCGCACTTAAATATCACTTCTAAATACTACAAATTTAATTTGTTTACTACATTTTACAATTTCAATTCTTACATCATCAATTAGAAAAAAAAATTAGCTTTCGATTGAAATTTATTTTATAACTGCCGCTTAATTTAACGACTTTTTAAATAATTTTCAAGCATGAAATAATTTTTAATTCTATTTAAACAATGACCATCAGTTTGCTTTAATAATGTAAAATAGCCCATGGGAAAGTTGCCACAATTGAAAATAGATTTCCCTAACCATCATGAAAAGTGAAAAAATAATAATTTAAAAAAAAAACTGATAAATCGTAAGATCAGAAAAAAACCTATTTTCAGTTTATGTTTAACATAAAATTGATATGTTGAATCCGTTGATGTATATGTTGCATCAGAATATGCTAGGAATTGTAGTTTTTTAACGATCCATTGAATATTTAACTGTATGAGAGGAAAAGATCCCCCACTGTGATGGAAAAGGGATAATCATCCTGATTATGTAAAGAGATCGAAGAAACCATACAAATAAATTACAGTTGAAAACATTAAAAATCTCCCTCATCTGCAGATTGATTTATTATTGTAAAAAAAATTTCTTCATCCTTACATAAAAATTGATTAGCTTAAAACAATGGATGCATGTTAGAAGATATAGATTTGAAACAAACAATGATTAAAGAGGACATTTTAAAACTTTTAATTTAAACATTTTAAAACTTTTTTGTTAACGTCGTATTTTTGGGCATAGGAGCTCATTTGGTTGCATTATCAGATGGGGGGGGGGGGGAATATATGCTTTATTTACTGTGTTCTTTTATTTACTGAATATGAGATGAACGTAGGAATATACTATTTGTATGATACTTCATAGGTTTATGAAATTTTCTTTCTTGCCGTGGGGAATATAGCGGTAATGTCAAACTGATTTGCATTACACAGTTGTTTACGGATTGTTTGTTCGGAGTTTCCATCGGAAATAGTACTGTATTTCACTGGGGGGGGGGGGGACTTTAAAAATAAAATATTTGAAAGACTGTTTCATACGCACCCCTTCTTAAATAATAAAGTAGCTTATTTTACTGATATTGTTATAGTATTTTTTCCGTCAAGTTTTGTCGGGTTCCATCTAGTTTAATGTTAATTTCCTAAAAAACAAACTTTTAAATACTTTATTTCAATCAATTTAAATGCAAAATATTAACGAACTGAAAATATGAATGTATTTAAAATTTAAATATCTATTATTGAACTTGTTTTACATTATTTAACAACATTGTTAATTAATTATTGATAAATGCCTATAATTATTGATTGTTATAACATAAAATATAAAAGTTGTATTATTTATGTTTCATTTTTATTTGAAACCTATATACATACACATATATATGTACGTTTTTTTGTTAGAAATGTGGTTCAATACACATATAACTAATAAATTAATTATTAACGTAATTAGTTATTAAGTAATTAATATTTTTTTGTTATTAATTAATTAATAATTATATGCAGTTATGTATGCATTAATTTTTTTTTTCACTTTTGGTTTCGGTTTCGGCCGAAAGTGGACAGATCACCGAAATCCGGTTTCGGTTTCTGTTTCGGTCTTAAAAACCTGTTTCTGCCGATCTCTACTTGTAACCCACGTTAGTGATATACAATACAATATTGTATATCAATTTCAATATGTTTGAAACAGTGAAACATTATTAAAATAAACTGCAAACGATTTTTCATGTAATGTAACGGAATTCTTGTGAGTATCCCTGTAAAGGAATTATAAGTGCTATGCACACCACATTCTATAATTAGTCTCTTGTAGTGCACCTCAGTGATATATATCAATTTCAATATGTTTGAAATTGTGTAACATCATTAAAATAAACCGCAAATGATTTTTCGCCATAGACCGCAATGTAACAGAATTCTTTTGAGTGTCCCTGTAAAAAACTATAAGTGCTACACATTTCATTTTCAATACCGAACATACCACAGTAGACCTCAATAACATTTCTCAATTGCATGATAATTCGAGCATATTTACGCGAGTTAGAGGACAGACAGACAGACAAACCAAATTCATAAAAATTTTCAACTATGTTGGAAAGTGTTAAACATATTCGCTGAATAATCACATGCCTGTGAAGCGAAGTTAAGAGAGCAAAATCCCATACAGTTTTTTTAGGCTGATTTCGTAAGAAAAACTACCCATTACATTCTCCCCTATGTTGGAATTTCTGGAAAATTTTTGTAGGATCTACGTCAATCATGACTCCAGAATCCAAAACCACCTCCAGTTCAAAACTTTATCTATCTATCTATATTACTTTTTTATGGACATGATAACTTCAATAATTCTGCACAAATCTCTTCCAAACTGATACATAAAATCTCCGTCAAGTTCGTTAATGGACAAAATCGAACCAAGGGGCGGAAAAAATGGGGGGGGGGGTGAAAAAAACATTAACTTCTTAATTATGATACATATCGAATCCGTTTAAAGTTTTTATTATTTCTAGGAAAAGGGGCGAAAATTTATGTATGGCAGATTTTTGATATCATTAAAAATGGCCTCAAGGCGGTGGGGGAAATATAGGGGTTTAAGAAGAAAAAATTTTAACATTGTCAATTCACAAAATATCAATTCCGCTTAAATTTATTATAATTCCTCTTAATATTATCTACAACTTTTATAAAGACAAGTTTTTGATAGGACCAACCCTTACAGCAAAAAAAAAATAAAAAAATAAATAAAAAAAAAAAAATTAAAAAAAAATTAAAAAAAATACAAATAAATAAATAAAAACAAAACTCTCCCTGCCGTCTCCGCCTAGCAGACACAGGTACATTTCGAAGTGGGCGGTATCCCAACTGCCGCATCATGGCAAAAAGTCATTTCTTCTGCAATTCTCAATAAACAGGCGCCTCACGGTCTACGTCTTCGAAATCTACCTGTGCCTGTAAGCCGAGCCGTCAGGGATTTTTCTTATTGTGGGTGCTTATTCCTATTTTGGGCGCGAATTGCGCAATCTTGTACGCTATTTCAAATCCTGTCCCTCAAAGAAAATCCCCCCCCCCCCCCAAAGAAACTCTTGAATTGGGCCCCTGAAGTAAAATTTACAAAGAAGGAGTTGAAAGGTTGAAAGGAACTGAAAAAAAAGCTCCAATTTAGACATGTCTCCGTCTTAGTAAGTATAATTGTATGGTGTTTTTTTCCCGTTTGAGAAAGAGTTCTTTTACAGACAAGTTTTACTTTAATATCAGATGTGCACTATAGACAGGAAATTTTAATAGTCTTAAAAGATACATGAAAAAACGGTACCCGTCTGTAACTGGAAACTTTCATATTCTATATTTTAAAATTTTACCTGCTAAGACAAAAACCTGTCTAAAACGGAAATTTTCATCGTTTTCTTGCTATTTCGTATTAGAAGTTTTTCAGTCTTTGTATCCATAATTCAGTAAACTTTTCTCGTTCGGAGGTACAGCCCACACCCCACACCCCCAAGCCACACCCTTGGCTATGACACCACCCTAAAAAAAATTTTGCCCCCCCCCCTCCCCCTAACACAGTCTTAAAACAGAACCATTTTGATCTTTCCAAAATATCTAACCTTATTATCAAAAATTCTTTACATAACATAGCATACAATGAACAAATATTATTGGTCAAAACTTGATAATTAAAAAGATACTTACAATTCTCTTGGATCGGATATTTTATCACCAATTGAAGTTGATATTTTCGTGTCTATTTCTGTATGACTACGTTTGGAAAAAAACATAAAATTCCCAGGTTTGGCTGCCTGTATCTTTTCATTGCTATTTTATGCATGTTCAAAAATGGATAATTTTGAAAGTTTGACACAAAGAAAAAAAAAAGAGTAACAACTGAAGAGTACAAACTAAAAAAAAAGAGATACTGCAGAGATACTTGTTTGAACTCAACTAATCCAATACTGCTAGTTTTTTTCCTAATCACCATAAGTGCAATAGTTATTCCTAATCCTCTAATCAGGAAATAATTGTCAATGTGAATGATAAATGACGATGTTAGCACTGTATTTTACGACTGGTTCCCAAGTTGACGGAACAAGTAAACATCCCTTTTTTCCCCAATTCCCTTGAATTTGTATTTTAATGCAAAAGAAAGATTTTTTTTTAAGAAATCTAAAATGGTTTCAAAAATCCAATTCTTATTTCCTAAAATTCTTAATTTATTAATGTGTTTTTTTTTTAGACATTTAATAAATCAGAAAGGCTTGCGTCCACTCGCGTCCTTAGCGTCCCCCTTGACGAAAAAAAGTAAGGGGACGCTTAAAATAAAATAAAAAAGTGGGGGGACGCCGTCCCCCTGCGTCCCCCCTCGACTCTAAAACCCGTCCGGTCGAGACCCTACAGGACATCACCTAGACCAGGGGTTCTCAAACTTTTAGACAGATGTACCACTAAATCGAAGTTCATACTTCCGCGTACCACCTGGTAACAAACATAAAGCTAATATAGAAAAACCTGTCTAAAACGAAATATCTCTCCGGTCTTTTGTATTTCCGTCATAGCAGGTTTTATTGCATTTAAAAATGAATGATTATATTACTAAATTGACTGCTTTATAATAACATTCAAGTAAAAAGTAGTATCACCATTAAATTTTAATAATGCATACAGTATCAAAATACAGTATTTTGGTATAGTAAAAAAAAGCCACAATACTTAATGACATATTGGCGCACACTGATTCACATACTGTTGTAGTAGGCTAATGAAAAGGATGGCTTGTTTTATCAAGCACAACATCCTCATGTCTGGCTCAATATTAGGAAATTTTAGTCATAAGTCAGATTCGATGTTTAGTTTATTCCTGTATTTGTTTTTCATATAACAAAGAGGGGAAAAGCACATTCACAGAGATATGTTGTGCTAAACACAGACTTTGCGTATTTTTGACTGTACTGTGATATTCTCGTCAGCGAAAATTCTGTTACATTCATTCTTTTGAATGTGGACCCCAGTAATCCATCACAGGAGAGGAGAGCTGAATAAGTTCACTTCTTTCCTCTCTCGTGAGTTACAGTGGCAGGATGTCTCAAATGAGAAACGAATTTCCAGAGCCTGATAAGGTCATGTGGACCTCTAGACCCAGTACCTTTTAGGGGCCAGTCTCAAACCAAGATAATAGCTATAAATTTTTTTTTTTTTTGGGGGGGGGGGGGGTGAGTATTTGGTGGTTATCCTTAGGTATTATGATATGGTTACCAAGTTAATCAAAATCTTTTTTGATTTTGGGAGAAATAATTGGAAAAACTGCATTTTTAATAAACTTTATGTAAACAATTTTATTTATTTTAAAAACACAAATTGCACAAATTGTGCTTATTAGTTGCTAAAATCAGTGTAAAAATTGTTTTAAACTCATTAGCACAATTTGTGCAATTTGTGTTTTTAAAATACTAGTTAACAGTGTAGTGTCCAAATGGATTCAATTTTATTTATTTTGCCCCCCTCCCATCAGTGGTGGGCCCTAGGCATGGCCAATGCATTAATCAGGTCCTGCGAATTTCTTATCTAAAGCTTAGTTAGCGCATTTAACATAGGCTTAATACATACGTATTAATAATCTGCATACCTTTAAATGCGACAGTAATGTCGCTCAGTAGGCAAACACTTGCAAGTTTTTTCATACATTTATATCAGGAGATATATATATATATATATACCACCTGAATACATATGTACAATGCTTTACCTTCAATCCGCTCTGCATATGACCACAGTATTTGTTTGATTGGAATATTCTTACTCTCTTGACCATTTTAAATAACCTTACTCTCTTAAAAACTGATTTCCATGAAATAGGAGGAAACTATAACACTTTTTGTAAAAGAGAAGAAAATATTTCAATCAACACAATGAATCAATTTATGAATAATGTTTGAAATAAGCTTTTATCTCAACACTTCCTAGAAACTCTTCTAGTACAAAGAGAACAATGAGTAACAAAACAACATTCCAAGTGTAATTTATAAATTACACTTGGAATGTTGTTTTATTTTAACTCCTCCTACTCCCAAGCATTCAGACTTTACCTTCAGATAATTCAATTTGTAAAGCTGTTTAAAAACAGTTCTTCCGCTAATTAAAAATACTTCATTCATTCATTAATTTTAAAATTAGATCTTTATTAAAAAATTCAATTTTTATCTATATAAATCTAATAATTGTGTTTTTAATTCTTGAAAACTGATTGTATCATAAGGGTTGAGTGTGAATTTCAGCAAGTCTGCTATAAAAGAAAGTTGCATCGCCAGGCGCCAGGAGCGTAAGCGACCACCGAACCCAAGTCCTGAAGGACTTTTAGCGCACCAGTAGGAGCTGCTTCCCACGGCGATTAGGCCAGCCAGAGGACCGCCACCTGCGGACCCTCCAACCTTAAACCCACGTGTCGACGACGTAAGTCGTTGTACGTGGTTTAATACGCGGTGAAACCCAGTAGGGGAGTCACCACGAGACACTTGGGGACGGTCCGGCGTCCCCCAACAGCTTCGGAGCTGGACACCCAGGAGGGAACTAGGCCCTATGCCTTAAGTCGGGTTTTTCCGACCCGTACTTGCTTTAACAGAACTCGAGGGGTATGGAAACCTACAAAGGTAGTCACAGTTCCCTCTCATGGGTGATTGCTTCCTTGATGGCTTGGACCTCGGCAGGCCCTGACTATCGCACGGGCACCCAGGGCCCATGCCCTGGGCACAAAATTTCTGAGGGGCACGAAATTAGAATTTAAAATAGAAATTATTTTAATACTTTTAGGATTTTTGTTTGCACTCAGTTTGGTTTTATGATTTAATATCAATAACATCATTAATAAGTAGACTTCCTATCATTATTTTCTAGTAAATGATGTATGTACTGTATTTATCAAGTCATTCAATTGTATCATTTTGCACATTTATTTCAAAAGTGACACAACTGAAAATATGTGATGTTTGAGATATTAAAACGATGAAATGACAAAAATATATCGCAGTCTATGGTTAAAAGCACATTTTAATAAATATAAAAAATATTTTTATTCCTGAAACTGTTTCAATTTTCCAGAAAACTTAATTTTTTTAGTTGACACTTTTCGAATAAGTAGACTAAAAAAGTAGTATCAGTAAACCAACCAATCTATGGGGGCACGAAAAATTGAAAGTGCCCTGGGCACAAAAACTTGCTAGTCGGGCCCTGGACCTCGGCCGCAAAAACTTCCGCACCATCCGAGAGACGGAACTGGCTCTCCGCTACAATTTAGTTCTCTGATACGGCAAGAAACGCACACCCGACGGTGTCGTTCTCCTGCTTGGATCCGACCGTGCAGTACGAACACGTGGTTAGCGGAGTCAAATCCGCGGTCCAACGGACCACCAAAGATCCCCAAGTCTGGGAGTGGGCCTCCAGCGGTCGACCGACTCGGAGTCTACCCAACAAACACGAGATTTTTGGCCACCTGTTGTAAACGTTGTGGCCAAAAAAGTTTGCGGCAATTTGTATCCAGCCATTAATGTATTTTTACTGAAGCGCCCGCACACCGGATGTCTATCGCCAAATCGTTAACGGGCAAATGGCGGGGAAACTTAATGCAATTTCAGTGCCCAATAGCGAATGAAAGTACGTTTGCGGCCAAGATATACAAATCTATCATTGTTTAAAAGTCAGTGGCCCAGTATAATCTTCTCGACATTTTTATTATAAGAAATAAAAAGTATCTTTACTTCACATTTTATAAGATGATTTTCGTTATTTTAAACCTGGATTTATGTGAAACTATAAAATATGCTGCATTTAAATATTTTATGCAATAAAAAATACACAAAAAGTACCATTCTTTAATTTAAAGAGTTTTTATGGAAAAAAAAAATCATAAAAACTGTTAATGTTTCTGCTTTTAAAGTATGCATTAATATCTTTAAATGAATATTTTTTGTGAGCACCTAGAATGAAAATGAATATTGCAATCTTTAGACATACATTTTATATAAACATATTAAAAAAATTAATGATAAATGGGAATTTATTTCAATTTCAATTTCAATGAAAAAATATTTGTCAAAAGAAATAAATGCCACTTTACCAAAAAGCAGTTACTGTTAAACGAAAAAAAAAAAAAAAAAAAAAAAAAAAAAAAAAAAAATTCTTTTTTTTCTTGGAGGGGGGGGGGGGCGGTGATTTTATATTATCTGTATATTATCTATAAATCAGTTCCAAAAAATAAGTTATTTTCATTTTTTGAAACACTCAAAATTTAGATTTAAAAGAAAAAAAAAATCTTAACTATCTTAAATAAGCAATAATAGCAAATACCGATCCCCCCCCTCCCACTCCTTTCACACGGCAAGCAGGGAGGAATGCAGGGAAAGATGAAACAAGATTTCCCTTTTCCGACACATTTTTTTTCCCAGTGGGGATTTTTGTAACTATATTTTTAAATGTTTTCCTCTTTGTAATAATCAGCATTGAAAAATTTCCACTTTTAAAATTATTTAATGTTGTATGAGAAATTTTGAAGATAAAAAAAAACCTTGAAAAAATAAATCTATTGAAATATAGCTTTTTTTCTGCGGTCTCGTAGGGATTTTTATGTCTTTTTGGCAGCGTCATCGCAGCATTGTTTACATTTCGATTTCCCTTGCCTGCATCGTGGCGTCGTCTATGTCTGTCTCGTCATTCACTGGTTTTTGGATATTTAGATTTACAAATAAGGTAAGATTATTTTTCTATATTATTCCAAGAGTTAGTTAAAAATTAGTTTTCATCATTCTCAGGGACAGATTTAAGTTCAAGATAAAGAAAGCTGAGAAAAAGCATCAGCAATTGTGTAAAATTAACTGCATTGCTTTGCTTATTATGCGACTTAATTCTACAGAAGTGAATAAAAAAAAAAGTTCTTTACTGATCTTACATCTGCCCTGAATATGCTATTAATAAGTTGATTGTAATTATATATATATATATCAGAGTAAAATGTGTCCGTAATGAACAATCTCGGAAGTTTTTGGTTTATAAAAAAATTAACCAATAAAAATTCAGCTTTTATTTTTTTCATAATTCTCCGTTGCCTGTTTTATAATTTGCTTTATTGCTGACAATCTTAAACCAGTCAGGAAGCGGAAAGTAATATTTTACAGCTCCAGTGTCTTTCAGTGAAATTATACTTCATATGTTAAGATCTGGTTTTAATTAACTAATATATATATATATATTCTGTATTTTCTGATGATACTGGCATATTTTTGTTTTGATAGTAATAGAAAACTTCGAATTTTATGTACTAATTAATGACCATTTGCAAAATTTCACTTTATTTTTAAGATTTTAATAAAGTAGGTAATTTCTTTTTAATTCATTAATGTGATTTTTAATTAGTCATGGCAATAGTGCCCAAAATGTTTTGGTTTAGCCGAAAAGCTAAGTAATCTGATTTAATTTTTAAATTCCACTTATCAGAGTGTAATAGGAACACAACTTGGTACTTTTCTGTTATACCAACACATGCCAAAATATACGCTAATCTGCCATTTATTTCTACCCTAACCGTGTAAAGAATTTTTTATTGCAAACTGTACCAAACATTCTGATTGGACTATTTATTGAACGTGAATCTTTTATTATTATTATTATTTAATCGTAACCTCATAAAACATCTTAACTTGCTACTTTTCAAATAGAAAATATTTATTAAATTATAACTTGCATTTATTATTGACACTGAAATGAATTTTACCATTAAGCTGTTACTTGATGATGTAGAAGCGGCAATAAAATTGTTTTAGGACTATACATAAAAAAAAAGTTTTTATCAAAAAAACTCATAAACATCTTCATTCAAAAAATGAAATGTTTACAGCAATCCTAAGAGACATTTACAATTTCAAGCCTGTAGTTTAAATAGCGTTTTATTTTATTACCTTATGTAATATTTATTTGTTCTTTTATTTTAAGTGCATATTTTGTATTGCAATTTTCAAACGTTTTATTTTTAAGTGCTTAAATTCGTGCCAACAATGTTATTTTTGTTTTCAAATGATTCGTTTCATGTGAATTTCCTTTTGTGCCGATTATTACGCTTAGCGACAATGGTGTTGGTATAACAGAAAAGGACCCAAACTTTTTATAAACAGTTGCTTTTAATATATTTTCATGTTGTAAATATTTTTTTAATAACAAACCAGATTAATTTTTAATGGGTTTTTTTTTCCCTAATGAAAGCACATAATTTGTTTGGGTACATTTCGGTTAGCCGGGCGCCAGTGATATATATACATGTATTATATATACACATATCTATGTATATACACATATGTCTGCATATACATATATATACATACATATATTTATATACATATATGTATGTATATACATATATAGGTATATACATTATGTATTTATATATGTTGATATATATCACTGGCGCCCGGCTAACCGAATTGTACCTTTTTTTTGTTTCAAAGTATTGTATCGTCCCTTACCCCTCATGCAAAAACAAATTTGTCTTTAAGGACGTCTTCCTTTTTAAAACTTGTTTTAAGCCTTTGTAAGTATTTTTTTTTAACCTGATCTCCCCCGAGTCTGAAATTTTCTTTCTGTGTTTGTGACAACATACTCTCAAAGCATGCAATTTCTTTCTTGGAATCCAAAATAGTTGCACACTGTTATACTATACTGTTACATTTTTTTTTCTTTTTTTTTTTTTTTTACACCCATCCAAAATATTAAGAGGAGAGAGCCTGTCTGATATTACACTTTTAATTTTATGTTAAATAAAACATTGGGTACTTTTCGGTTAGCCAGGTGCCAATGATGTGTACAAGTACATACATGTATATATATTACTGGTGTCCAGCTAACCGAAAAGTACCAAACATTGTATCAATTATCTTCCTTAATTACTTTCCTGGAACTATAATTTATCTCCATCTTTTATATTATGTTCTGCAGTGTTTTTCTTTTTCAGTACCATAATTTCAGTAAAAAGCGCTATAGTGCATATGCGTGTAAAAATTTAAAACAGTCTAAGTGCACAGCACTTCTGCTGGTGTGGCTGATTCAGTAATTTTTTTTTTCTTTTCCTCCCCATAGCAATATTTAGATAAGATGCCATTTTATTTAATGCAAATTATGTGTGTGTGCATGTTGAAATAAGTTTTGATTTAAAAGAAGAAGAAAATGATTCACTGACATCAGTTATATACATTAATCAGTTGTACTTTTTCTTTTTAATTTTCTAGTTGAATATGATAAATGCTTAATATTGCAACCTATTACAATTTATTTTCATATTTTTCAGGAGACTGTGGTGGCGCAGTTCAGAGATGGCAGCAGAGATAGATGGTGTAGAAAAGATGAATGTGCAGCATAAACTCGTTTGGCATTCAAGCAAAGGTAAGTTGTCAATTTACTCAGTTTGTAACGCAGGGCTTTTATCTTAGGGCCCATTTCGAAAAAAGTAAAAGTTATTTGTGTGAAATTTATTTTATCTGCTGTGAGACGATTCATTTTGTTCAACACCTAAAAAGCCTTCTCCTGAACCGAGGTTAGGTGAGGCATCCAACTTAGGTGGGAATCGATTGTGACACCCAGATACAGGATCTGCCATTTAAAGCGGATCCTGTTCCCTTCCATGAGGATAGGAATAGATGGGCCATTGTGGTACCTGCCCAGGGCCTTCAGAACCGTTCAACCACACTTACCGAAACTGAGCGTGAGGTTGCACACTGTCGCTCAAGCGTGGATCTCGGAGAGAACCAGCCCAAGCAACTCCGCGAA
This sequence comes from Maratus michaelseni, assembly GCA_963931845.1. Lineage (NCBI taxonomy): Eukaryota > Metazoa > Arthropoda > Arachnida > Araneae > Salticidae > Maratus > Maratus michaelseni. The sequence continues at coordinate 200,881,938 of OZ007587.1, forward strand.
CCTAATGACAGCTCGTTGCCATGCGGCTAAAAAGACATCATCGGCGAAAACCAAAACAACATAGGTTTCGTCCTTCTCGTCTTGCAACCGTCTCAACAGAAATTCAATTACAACCAACCAGGGGTAGGGACCAAGACACGAACCTTGGGGTACTCCAACGTTGAAGTAGTGGTCCCCATCATCTGACAGGATGACAGAGCGAAACCAAATGTAGTCGTATATCTACCCAAGGAGCCAAGGTTAAACGCCCAGTTCGTCCAAAAACCGGAGGATGTCTGAGCGTCGAACACTATTGAACGCTGACTCGATATCGAGCATGAGAAGACATGTGTAATCTCCACGACTCTTCGAAACAGCTATGTAACTTTATCATACGATTGAGCGCGTCGACCGTACTAACCTTCTTTCGAAAGCCATACTGCCGCGCATCGAGCAAACGCTTGGACTCCAAATATAGTACCAGACGAGTTGCACACAATTTATCCAATACCTTCCCGAGGGTCGACAAATACAAATCGGACGGTAGGTCGCAGGGTCACTGCACTCCTTCCCAGACTTGGGAAAGAACACGGAAATCGCCCGCTTTCATGGTCGCGGAAAATAAGACTCTCTCAGGCAGTGATTATGCAAGGATAACAGCCACTGAGGGTGGTGTTTCAGGACCTCATGGGCGATCTCGAGACTGAGTCCGTCATGACCAGGTGGCTTGTTAGGCGGCAGCTATTCCACTGCAAATTCAAGTTCATGAATCGAAAACAGATCTGGTTCACCGGTCCTAATGTTCGCGACCTGGGAAACATCATCAACCGATAGGAAGTTGTACCTCGTAAGTGCGTCCGCCGTAAGTGCACAGCCGGCCGGCGTTTTTTGTTTTTGAGAGATAGCCGATTCAAAGTCGACGTCAAGTATTCAACTCCCTCATCAGGGGTCGCAAACTCATACGAAATCAGATCCGCGGCTTGCAGATCGCGGGAGAATGCATACCAAACCAAGTCCCTCTTCAGCAAGTTTGCTATAACAAACATTTCTCGTAACAAGAAAATAGAAAATGATTTTACAAATCCTAAATCGCGTTCGAAATTTTTTTGAAAATTTCCAAGTTAACAAGCCGTTTTCGATTCCATAATATGCTGATTTTTGTATTATATTCCACGTACCAGTATCGGACTTCTGCGTACCAGTAGCCAGAGCTTCACGTACCAGTACTGGTACGCGTACCATAGTTTGAGAACCCCTGACCTAGACAAACGGAGATACTTCGCAAAGAAATCAAGCGAATGTTAGAATTAAATTAGACGGCGAATCTGAATTCAGCTCGCCGATTATTCTCGTGGAAGTACCAGGAAAGGACCCGAGACCCTGTATAGACTACCGAAAACTAAATGCCATCACAAAAGTAGAATTTTATCCGTTACCCAATTTTGAGGAAAGAGTAGAAAAAGTTTCTAGTGCAAAGTATATTACGGTTTTAGATTTAACGAAGGGCTACTGGCAAATTCCAATGACCCAGGGCTCAGAAATTAGCAGCTTTTGTTACAAGCTTTGGATCCTATTATCCTCTGGTCATGGCTTTTGGACTCTTGAATGCATCCTACAGGTTCTCAAAATTTATGGATAAAGTATTGAGAGGGCTTGAGGATTTCTGCTTACCGTATCTAGATGATATGGCGATTTTTTCGGATAGTTGGGAGGACCATATGCGTCATCTAGAGATAGCACTTGAAAGGGTTAATGATGCGAAACTCAAAATCAAATTGGCAAAATGCAAGTTAACTCAGAAAACCGTGAAATATCTTGGGCATATTGTAGGAGAGGGACGTCGGAGACCAGCCGAGGCAAAAATAAAGGCCATTAAGGAATTACCGGTTCCGAAAACAAAAACTGAAATTCGTAGATGTTTGGGAATGGCGGATATTATTCTCGTTACATAAAAGATTATGCAGTGATTGTAGAACCATTAACTAGAGCACTAAAAGAGAAAAATAAAAAAGAACGGATCGCATGGAGCGACGAAATGGGAAAAGCCTTCGAGACTTTGAAAACGAAACTTACGGAAGAACCGGTGCTATACGCTCCAAATTTTCAGAAAGAATTTATAGTGCAAACTGATGCTAGTGACTTAGGTATTGTCGTTGTTTTGGCTCAAAGAGAGGGATCGGAAGAACACCCCATTATTTATTTAAGCCATTATATTAAGCAAATTTACCGATAGTGAGAAAAGTTTCTGCGCCACTGAAAGAGAGTGTGCTGGAATTATTTTCGCAATAAAAAAATTAAGGCATTATATTGATGGTCAAAACTTCTCTATCGAAACGGATCACAATCCCTTGGTATTTCTAAAAAGAAATTCTGGAAATAATCCTAGATTGTTGAGGTGGTCTTTAGCTCTGCAACCTTATAATTATGCAATTTCTCATCGCCCAGGCAGAGATATCCCGCATGTTGATTGTCTGAATCGAGTTTAATGAGATTTCTGGATAAACTTTTGTACATAGTTATTTTAAGGTACTTTTTGTTTTTTATTTCACTGTGTTTTATTTCAATATTTGTTCATGTTTCATATCAGAGCGCACAAAAAGAAAATGAAGCTAGTGTTACTTTATTCATGTATGTTTTATTTCTTGCCACTCTGATGTAATTTGAGCTTGCAATTCCTTATCCGCCACTTAGAGATTCTTAGTGTTTCACCCTTAAGAATCGTTTGAGGAGGGGGTGCTATAAAGACCTGAGTCTCTTCACCCAGGTGTAGTGTGTGTCATCCTAGTCTTTCCCGTGAGAACGCTTAGAAGGGAACTTTTTCCTGCATACCTTCCCACGCTATTGTAGCTTTGAAGAAAAGCAAAACTTCGCCGAATGTCTTTTGTGCTGTGAGTGAAACGCTCGGACATTGATGCATCGAAAAGGACCACCCCAGTGGAAGCCTTGCGCTTTGATCTATGCCGGTGGCGTGGGAGAATAAGCGAACTGTAGAGGGAGACGAACTCTGCACACGATTTTATGTCTGCACACGATTCTATGTCCTTTGTCATAGAATATCCAATAACGGACTTGTTATAAATGGGAATGACGTATCCCAAAGTTGCTTAGAGGCTGAGGAGTTTCAAGATGCTCCGCCTCGACCAAATCCCCGCCCCTAGTGTAAAATCTCCTGTGAGAGATGGAGAGTTAAGAAGATCAGTTTTTGAAAAGGTCTCAACGAGAGAAGTTGCTCTCAGAAGAGAGGACAAGAAACATGTGTTTCTTACTTAGCGTAGTCGAGACGCTAGAGGGGTCGATCCTCTGTTGTGTTGATACATCGCGTATCCAAGAAAGACCCGATTAAGAGAAGGCACGGCAAGTGCAAGTGAAGGAGTTCTTAACTCTGATTTATCGTAGCAACGAAGATTTTCCGAGGAACGGAACGGGTACATCTAGGCCCGAGCGAACTGTACTTAGTAACTACGGCAGACTGTGCGTTGCAGAAGCCATTGCTGTGAGAGTTAGACTCAGAGTCAAGAGAACAATTAATTGAAAGCTGATGACCTACAAAAAATAATTTAAATGATGTAATGTCCACTTGTATATTAATATGAGAATCGATATTGTGTTACAATAAACGTTCTATTTTCTAATTATATAAGAATTCTCTTTGCCATTGATTCGATTCGCTACCACTTACCAACTACATCGGGTTGGCATAGAGGAGGTGTTACACTTGCATTCTGTACATAATCATAGGAAAAGCGAAAGAGATTAGGATTAAGAAAACATATACTTTTTAACATATTTGAGGATGCAAAATGATGAATAAGATCTTTAAACTACTTCAGAGTTCAATAACCTTTAATTTTAATGCTTTTAATTTAAGATCACTTAAACTTTTGAGACAGGGTGATTGATTTGATTGAATGGTGGATTTTAACACAACTGATTAAGAATCATGACGGACATTATCGTATTCATCTGATTAAAAATCATCTACTTCCACAAGCGCACACATATAGTACATAATTGAATGCATAAACACAAATATATAGATGTATAGATGTAGAGCAATGTAACAAAAATATTCCCATTAATGCCGTTCAATATTGAAAACAGTTAAGACAATCTTATATAATTGCATCCATAATCAGGCTATTTTTTAAATATCCCTAAGGAAAATTACAATGTCCAAAAGATAACTGCCAGAAAATTCATATCTACCCTATATATATAAAATCCTAATGAAATGAATTTGTGAAACGATTTTATGAAACGAATTTATGAAACGATTTTATGAAACGACTGATTAAACGACTGATTATGTTTCAGGGCTATTTTTAATAAAATATTAAACGCTTGATGGTGAAATTAATACCAATTGTCCGTAAAAATCCGCGGATGTCAAAACTGGTAATAGAATTTTCAAATTGGAATTAGTTTTCGAGATATTAATTTTTTTCTAATTTTAATGACATTTCTGTAATGATGGCAACTAATTCCTTAGTTTTTTTGTAACAAAAAGGGAAAAAAATCAAAAAGGATCCCGATAGGGATTATTGATTTCTTTTTATTAGTCATTTTCAAATTGAAATTGAATTTATCTTTTTTTCAATTGATAATGAAGACAAGATTGTGATTAAATTATGTTTTTCCGGAAAATTTGAAAAAAAAAAAATCACATTTCTATCGTCAAGATTCAATCGTCTGTCAGCATTTAATTTAATTTATAAACTGAAAATATTTTGAATAAATTCGTCCAAATGACGTCATTTATGTAAATACGTCATTTATGTTTATACAATTTGTTTAATATAAAGAAGCCATTTATCTATTTTTATGTACAAAAAGAGGTAAATTGAAAGACAATTATAAATAAATTGTATATATACATATAAATACATGTATAAACAAGCATAAAAGTTCGGTGCTTTTCCAGTATATGGGGCCTTGACGAAACAGAGAAAATAGCCTTGGCGGAAAAGGAAATTTGGCAACATACTTTCTGTCAACCTATTCATTTTGTCATTTCGTATACAGAGGCATTTTTCAATATTTATACAATTTGTTTAGCGTAAAATGTCATTTATCCTATTTTATATATAATCAGAAGTAATTTGTATAGAAAAAACAATAATAATATATGTATAATTAAAATACGCATATAAACAAAAAAAATCGTCGAATTTGTTTCCATGGCTGTTTATGTCATTTGGCACCAAATCTCACTTTCTGATGCCCGAATTGCGCCAAGCTTTTTAAAAAAGCGTCAAGACTCTTATAATAGAAAAGAACCAACAGTTCATTGGGTTTGCTTTCATAACTTTTGGCAACAAATATATGTATATTAACGAATCTATCCCTTTTTGAAACTCGAATTACGACAAACCTAAAAAGCAAAGGATTCTATACTGGAAAAGTACCCGATTTTCTTATGGACAATATTCAAGTGACATAACATGGTGTAAAATTATCGCGCATAGCAAATTTGTTTAAATATCTCATCAATTGATGCCGAATAAATGCAGGCATGCATGCACAAAATATTTAATTAATTTTGTATGATAAATAATTATTAGAAAATTCGTATATACATATTAATTAAAATAAATAATTTACATATTTAATATAACATGGAAATATGCATGATGGTGCACTAAAATAGAGAGAAAATTAAAAACTGTTACTGAAAATGTCTATAACATAGTACTTTTCAATACCGTGGTTCTTAATGTTATTCACAAGCAGATGGAATTTTTCTCATCCTTAAACGCAAAGGAATAATAGAATACAGATCGTTGTTATAAAAGTCCAAAAGGTAGCCACAATTTAAACCTAACCATTTTATACAAGCTGGTTTTCAAGGTGTAATTGATTTTACTTATCAATCCCTAAAACAGTCGCCAGTTGTCGCAACAGCTGTGTATGAGGCCATGATAATAAAAAAAAATTGCCCCATTAAAACGTTAAAAGCATGGCAACCCAATTACAGATTTACCAATATTTTTAAAACGAAGCACGCTGTCATGCTTTTAGAGGCCTTGAAGTCTGAGCGGGGGTTGGCGAGCGTAGCTCGCAGGGGGTAGGCCCCCTAGTCATAATATAAACATGCAGTATTAGGCGTGTATTTATTAGCACTGAATAAAGAGAAGAACATAATAAGTATACTGAGATGAATTAAATTTTCTTTATTAACTAAAGTAAATATTTTCAAACTGATTTTGTATACACTAATTACGTCATATTTATTTCGAATTTTACAAATTATAAATGTTTTGTCCAAATATAATCCCAACGAGAACAAAATTTGAAAGTTTGATTGTAGTAAGACAATCTCTATAAAGCAACTTTTTAATTTATAGATTGAAAACGAAAACAGACAGCAACTACAAAATAATAATAATAATAATCAAATATTGTACTTGCCTTTGATGAATTTATTACCTTTAGATTGTCTTGGAATCGCAGCTATCTATATTTTTTCATATCTTCATTTTTTGGGAAACTATACACTCGCATATGAGGTCCATTATGGTAATTTCCATTGCATCCCGTAACGAAAGACCTCTGTGGCATGATTGTATGCCGAAAACTCAGAATAATATAGAGCAGTTCACATCACGTGACTTTTACCGGAAAACAATGAAAAAGCTGTAGGACACACAAATAGAAAAAGCATTGATAAAGGTAGCGATAGCTGTTCTACAGCAGCAGCAAAAACCTGTTCGTGACGTCACCTTGCACAGCTCTATATTAAAGTCACAGTGTTTGGAGCGCCCTGTAGCGCGATCTAATAGCCGAAATGGCACCAAACTTGGTATTTAGACTAATCAAGACATGGGAAAAAGGATTCCTTGAAAAAAAAATTTAGTTCAAAAAATAGCCGCTAGGGCATTTTGTGGCGCTTTGCAATGTATAAAATGTGAGAAAAGAAAAATACTAACACATACAAGCGTACAGTTAAATTATTAATGTTTATTTACTACATTAACTTCCCCGGTGAGGAATTAGACCACCTTCAATGTGAACACCGTTCTTAGAAATAACACCGTGCATCCTGTGCACAACGTTCTCCACAGCCGTACGTAACATATCACGAGGAATATTCCGCACTGTCTTTGTTATGTTGTCCTTTAGAATAGACAAATTTGATACTCCACCAACATAAACTTGAGATTTCAAATAACCCCAGAGCCAAAAATCGCATGGCGTGAGGTCAGGGGAACGAGGCGGCCTTGCAACTGGAAAACTCCGACTTATGACTCTATCATCAGTGAAGGTTTGGCGCAACAGCTGCTTTACCTTATTACCAATGTGTGGCGGAGCACTATCCTGCATAAAGATTGTCTGTTGGAGACTGTTTCTTTGCTGAAGTTGTGGAATAACAAACGTTTGCAGCATTTCGTGGTACCTTTCTGCATTTCTGGTGCGCGTTTCGGGTCCTGTCGGAGTGATGGTCTCAAAAAAGAATGGCCCAATTACGAATTCGGCTGTGAAACCACACCAAACAGTGACTTTTGGGGAATTTAATGGGATTTCATGCACGGTGTGGGGATGCTCAGAAGCCCAAATTCGGGTATTTTGTGTGTTTACGGACCCATTGAGATAAAAATGGCACTCATATCCCCACAGAATGTGCCGTGGGAAAGCATCATCAATTTCTACCCTGGCAAGAAACGATAGAGCGAATGTCACTCGCTTATCATAATCACTTGGTTTCAGTTCGTGCAAGAGGCTGATTTTGTAGGGGTAAAATCCAATAACGCGCCGCAAAACTCTCCATACCATGGAATAACTCATGTCCAATTGTCGAGCTACACCCCGGGCGCTGCTAGTACCAGCAATGGTTCCCTGCGATCCTTCGACAATTGCAGTTGCCACATCAGTTATTACATCTATTGATACTTGTTTACGTCCTCTCCCAGCGCGAATGGTCAGTGACCCCGTTTCCTCGAACTTCTTAATCATTTTCTTAAGACCATTCAGCGATAAAGGCCCCTTTCGTAATTTTTTTCTGGTTCGAAATTCCCGATTAGCTGCGGATGCATTACATTGATTCATATAATACAGCTTCACCAGTAACGTACGTTCCGGTAACGTGAGAGGCATGTCAACTGGAGCTCGTTCACTTCAGCTGAGATTATTTGTCGGAGCTGTCTATTACTTGCTTCTATAGCCCCTATAGACGCTTTCAGTGTGACGTCAATCAGGAAGTTTTGCTTGGAAACTGACTCCAAACAAACGGTTGCTATGTTGTATTTTCTATTTAATTTGTATATTATAGTTATAATTTATAGATATATCTCACAGCTAAGTGTTTTAATACTTTATAAGCAGTTGTAGCATTTTCTACGATCTATATTAAATAAGAAATGAAACATAGCAACCGTTTGTTTGGAGTCAGTAACCAAGCAAAACGTCATACCTGACGTCACGACTGAAAGCGTCTATTACTGGCGCTGTCATTGCACAACATTTGCATTTTTCTTTGATACCCGTGTTTTATGCTAATTCTCGTTATTGTAAGCTACAGCAGCGCCACAAAATGTCCTAGCGACGATTTTTGGAACTATTTTTTTTTTCACGTAATCCTTTTTCCCATGTCTTGATTAGTCTAAATACCAAGTTTGGTGCCATTTCGGCTATTAGATCGCGCTACAGGGCGCTCCAAACACTGTCACTTTAAAAAAGATCACCCTGTATTTATACGATTTATGGATGATGAATAAGAATTCCGTTACTTCAAAAAATAAATATGTTTATGTTTGAAATGGCGCGCCACAAAACGACGAAAGTGAATGAGGCAGACGGTCGGTCGACTAACAGTGACGTCACGAGGACATTTTCAGAGCGTCATTTGGCCTTGACTGTCTCGATGGCAACGGCATAGCTCGGTCTTCCCTGCTCGTGCATTATATTATTATCATGAAAAATACAAAGAAACCGATCAAAACATTTTTAAATAAAAAAGAAGAAGAATCAACAGAAATTTAGGGGAATCGAACCCGCAACCTCCAGGATCAAGAGCAGTGCTCTAACCATTTTCCATCAAGTTCACTTCCAGATTTTAACAAAATATCATTAAAATAGGCAACGCAGGCCTTTCAATTTCACAGTATAAACTCACTCCATATTTTAGTGTCCTTCGCCCGCGCGCCGCCTGATCTTCTTCCGTGAACAGCCCCAAGGACCTTGCTTGATAAACCAAGGACAGGGACTCCTCTCCTCCCTTTGAAACTCTATTCTCTTCGTCTTCGTAGAGGTACCTCTACTTCAACTTGAAAACACATGTACCGATGTACCACTAAACTCCACTCTCTGTTATTTGTGGTGCCCTTGCCGACCTTATTTTTGTAAATATAAATATATTGAACTTTAAAGTGAAAGATTTTGTCTGTCTAAGGGAAAAAAAAAATGATTTCGAAAGCGATTTTGCAACTATCTCGCAAAAGCATAAAAGATTTAGGTAAATTAAATCGTAAGTAACAAATTTATTTATGTTATTGATTATTTTAAGTTTGCTAATTGGATTTTTACAAATTGTAATAATAATTAAGGCAATTTTAGTTTGAAGAATTTTTCCAATGTTTTGGATGTTATCTAAGTAATAGACAAACGAAAAGTATAGGTGTTTTGGTAATATATTTTATATGCTAAGACTAAACTAGATAATACCCGTCAAAATTTGACGGTAAATAACTTGAAAGTTCCTTTAGAAATATGCTTTTATTTTTAATTAGCTGCTTTTAAATTAATTAAGTGTTGAAAATTTTATGAATTGTTATATTGTCTAAGCGATTCCTATAGATATAAGACGATAGATTGTGTTGTCAGTCCAGTATTTTACATTTACATCCTATTATACTTGAATTAATTTAGCAAGAATTTAACTAAAAATATTAATTGAATGATTTATTTTGGCTTACTACAGTCTCAAAATTAAAAAATATGTATATCAATATTTAGTATTTTCCAATTTTTTTTTTTAATTACGCGACCTTTAAAATTTTTCATTAATTTTTATTTTTATCAGCCTGACTCTAAAACCCAGATAAACCATGGATATCAAGGTGATTTCTTTTATAATTCTTATATGGATATTTTTGCTTCTTTCTTTCTTCTTTTCTTTTTCCTTTTTACGAAGAATAATCATATGCTTTTCTTAGTTTTACATATATCTTACTGATAATGTCACTCAAAATATGGATAAATGTTTAGATCACTTTATTTAATCGGTAACTACATGCAAAATCTTTTAATTTAAATATTTATTACATAAAATAAGTAATTAAAAAAGTATTGTTGGTTGTTAAATTTTATTTACCACAGTCCCAATATTTTGAAAAAAATAAAAAGTATTTCTGATCTTTTTTTTTTTTTAACTACACGACCTTTAAAATTTTTCATTAAATTAATTTTTATCAGTCTGATTCTAAAACCCTGAATTTAAATTTGCTGTTTGCAACTAACATTTTTACACATTGTTTAATCATGGATATCAAGATAATGTAGAGTTCCTGTATGAATATTTTTCCTTCTTTTTGTTTTCTCTCCTTTTATTTTTCCTTTTTAACGAAAAATAATCACATACTTATCTTATTATATATAGGGGAGACCAGTACACAGTGGACCACTTTTTCAGTTAACATTTTTTTTTCTCTTTAACAAACTGACCGATCTGTATGAAAATATTTTTGAATATTTCTTAAACCTTCTTACATCCATCATAATTTTCTCACAACATAGTTTTCAATACATTTTTCAAAAAAAAAAAAAAAAAAAAAAAAATATATATATATATATATATACACTTGTAAAGTGGACCACTATTAGGTATTATCTAAAATACAATATAAATCTATTTTTCATTAATCTAATTCTTTTTTGTTGCCTCTTCACTCGCAAAATAACATAGTAATATAAATTTTGTAACAAAAACAAAAAATTAATTATATTTTGAAAATAATAACAGATTAATACAGGAAAAATTGCAATTTAGTTGAAGTTATTACTTAAGTACAAAAAAAATCAGTGCACATTAAAATTTGCAAATGAAGTTCCAAAGTACTTATGAGTAAGATTGAGCCTAGAATTTTCAAGAAATAATTTTGGGTCTGAGAGCAACATTATGAAATCATTGAAATCAACAGCAGATTCATCTACAGCTTTGTGAGAAATAAACTGATTTCCATTCAATTTGAGTCTCATGAATCTTACTTGAATAGAATCATCAACAATTATATTACAGTTATATTTATCAAAGGCATTAAATACAAAACAAAATATTTCTTACTATGTTAAATAAATTGTTATTTTTATTTGTTTACTTTATTTTACAGTTAAATCTACTTTAAAACAATCTTTCTTTATAGAAAATAAGCAATTATTAAATATTTCGAACATTCTGCATTACAGGAGCAGAGTGGATTGTGGACCACTGTGCCCCAGGAGTGGGTGGTCCACTGTACCCCATGTTGAAGTTCAATAAATAATCATATTAATATTGTTTATAGCTTTCTTTTAAACATATTAACTTTAAAGTAAAATAAAAACAAGTATCTTAGCTTTGCAAAAAAGCTGTTTTATTTTATTTCTCTACAACCTTTAATTACTAAAAAAATTAAAAGATGATGATGAAAAATTTTACTTTTAGAAGCTCAAAACAACCAATCAGGATAAAATAGTTCAATCTGAGCTAAACATATTTTCTGAAGGCTATAAATAATTGTTGCAGTGCTGTTGTCTATTACAATAGAAGAGAAGCTTAAAAAAAATTTAAATAAATAAAATATTAGGGTGGTCCACTGTGCCCATAGGTCCAGTGTGTACCGGTCTCCCCTATGACTTCTTGATAATGGCCATACCAAATGTAATAAAAACTGTAGACCAGTTCAATTTATTTAATCAATAATTACATGCACAATCTTTTAAGTTAAATACTTTTAATATAAATTTAGTAATTAAAACAAAACAATCTTGGGTGTTAATTTTTACTTAATTATAAAGCATTCAAAAAAAAAAAAAATATGAATTATATAACTTTTCCTCCTGAATTAGATACTCTATGGCATTATTAAAATGAATTATTGCCAATAAAGTAAGAAAAGGCATTCTGTCGAGAGTGGGTATCAAACCGACATGATGATCAGAACAGAGAAACACTGCACCTTATACCACTTGGCCACCTTTTTCTCGTTCGAGTAATCTCTAAAACTGGTTAGGTTCTAGATTTAATTTTGCGCATGCGCAAATGGGTCATTTTTGTGTGAAAACTGGAATTTGACGAAAATCTCTTTTCATTTTAATATATAGGATTCATGCATCTGTATATCACTACAATGAACAGCAAACTAAAAATTTCATTATTATCTATTAGGTATATTAAATGTTTGTTCTTGTATATTAAAATAATTGCAGATAAAGGGATTGTTTTTTGCATTTTTGTTAAAAAATTATGATTTCTATCTCAGTTGAAATTAAATATTGCTTTCAATTAATAATTTAACTAAATTATCTTAAATTTTAAAACCAGTTATTTGATAAATGCATATATAAAAAATGTTGGAAGAAATAGTGTTAAATAAAAAACAAGAACGAAAAATCATGCGTCAAGCATAGATTATGTAACACTTTCCAACGCTTCCAAAATAATTTTACGAATCATACTCTTTTATAAGCTAAAAGATAACATCTAAGTAATCCGAATACTTTATTCAGCCCTGTATAGGATTTATAGATTTGTATATATACTACATAGGATGCTAAATTTTAGTTCAGTTAGGAAACACGTAGCACAGTTTAAAATTCTCCGTCTGGAGTTAAATAATACGGAAATGTGTTCCCGAACTTTTGTACTTCCCTGTATAGGATCTACAGAATTTATACACACCACGTAATATACAAAAAGCGATTTAAAATTAAAATCGCATTCAGTAACTTAAAACGCACTTCCAGGAATTATTGTTAACATACAGTAGAGAATTCTTTTGTGTGTCCCTGTAAATGAACGATGACTGCTATACACACAATATTCTGTAGTAAGTCTCTTGTAATGAACCTTATATAAATTTCAATGCGTTTAAAATAGTGAAACATTATTTAAATAAACCGCAGACGATTTTTCTCCATAGACGTAATGTAACGGAATTCTTTTGACTGTCCCTGTAAAGTAAGTATAAGTGCTATGCACACCCTATTCCATATTAAGCTTCTTCTAATGCACCTTAGTGATATATATAAATTTCAATGCGTTTAAAGTATTGAAACATTATTTAAATAAACCGCAAATGATTTTTCCCCATAGACCGCAATGTAACGGAATTCTTTTGAGTGTCCCTGTAAAAAAACTATAAGTGCTACACACTTCCGTTGAAATAGGGAACATGCTATAGATAACGATTATAACATATAAAATTTGCAGGGCAATCCGAGCATATTTACGGGAGTTAGAGCACGGGCAGACGGCAGACGGCCAGACAAACCGAAGTCATAAACACTTTTCAACTAGGTTGGAAAGTGTTAATGAGTTTATCTTTCTAGTGAAGAGTTTGGATATACTGTATGTAATATATATTGTAATTTAGACATATTATTGTGTGTAATAGTATAACTTTATTCTATTTCATTTGGTTTTTCAGAGAAACTGATTCAGTTACCAGTTGTGGTTATCATACACGTAAAAAAAAAAAAAAAAAAAAAAAAACTTTTATATATAAGGAAGCTAGACATTTAAAAAAAGTTGGTGATGCTCTAATTTTCTTCAGCCTTTATGTAAACATTTATCTCTTTTGCTAAAAAAAGAAACTATGCAATAAAAATTACTTATCTTTATAATTTGTTATATGGATGAATATGGTGATTTCCAACAATATTAATATATTTTCTTTTCCTAATATATTAAAAATACAACGAAACAAATTGATGTTTATTGGGGCAACTTGAAAGCCTTGCTCAAGCGTTTGTCTTAACTGTGGCAATTTTTGGAAAATTATTTGACGGATTTCATAAACTCTATAAAGCCATCCTATTCTAATAATGTAATAAGGAAGTTAAAAGTTTCATTGGCTAAGTAATTGCATTAGCCCTCCTTTCTCCTCACTTTTCTCTGGTGTCAATTTTCTGCGAATGTGGCAACTTTGCCGACAGACTATTTCTCTGGCAATCTCTAGGAGGCTGGGACTGTTTACCGAATAGGCCCATGAAACCTGAGCTTACCCACTGAAATTTAAAGGGGCCCCAAATTTACTTTTCAAAACTAATTTTTAGGGGGGGGGGGATTTCAGTCAGGGTACAAAATGTATTTTTTCTCTTAATTATAGCTACTAAATTTTTCCTCAGACAATTACTGACACATTTATACTCTATTTTTTTCTGTTGATATTATAAATGGTATAAAAACAGTGATTAAATGCAACTTATTTTCATTTCTCTTATGTTTTACATTTTAATTTCAAACGTGCTAAAAATAACAGAAAATTTAATCTGTATAATTACATTTTGTTTATATTCATAAAGAGTGGAGAAATGATATGAAATATGGAGAATAGGTCATTTAAATAAAGAGGAAAGTAATTAGCATTCAGTGATATCAAATTTCTGTTTATAAAATAGCAAAAATGTGTTGGAAGCAAAAATGTGTTGCAGCTAATCATAAATTTACATCAAATATTTGTTTTCCCTGCATTGTTCTTAGCACTGGCGAATCCTCCAATTTGTAAAGCATAAAATATATTTTGAAGTTTAAATATTCACACCAGTTCCATATTTGTAAATTCATTTGCAAATTTATTTGTTATGTATATAATAAAATACTTTTTATAACTAGTTTAATATTAAAATGATTGATTTAGTTTAATATTGACTAGTTTAATATTGAAATGAAAAATTTTGATGGTAAAATTTCAAATTGTTGAAGCATAATTGGTAGAGTAAAAGGGGGGCCCCCTGTATGACGTCCGGCTTCCCCTATTTCTAAGTCTTAAGTGGGCACTGCCAGGAGGAGGAGAATGCCGGGTAGAACGAGCTTATGATCTTGCTTTATAGCATATGTGCTTGCTTTATGTACATAAAAGACCTCTCATGTATGTGTAAGTATGTGGGAATTTAAAATAGTCATCAGTTGAGCACAGATATTGTTTGTTATGGATTTTCAGTATTGTTAAGGTTTTTAATTAGAGATATCAACATCTGGAACTTTTCTTTTTCTTTGTAATAAGATCCAGAATTTTTAGTAATCATTCACTATATTGATTATTAGGTAAATTGTAATAATAATTAGAAATAATCCATAATCAATAGCATCTCTGATTGCATATAAATAAGAAGTTTGTTTAATATTTAACATAGGTTTTCTATAAAATTCTTTAAGGTAACAAATTGCAATTAAAATTTTTTTCAATGCTTTAAATATTTAATACTCATGAGTCATGAGATGTAGTACAGTCATGAAAACCCAGAGGGTAATATACTATTAGGCCGATGATATACACTAGAGACAGATAATATATATTTTATAACTTTATTGGAAAAATAGACTATACGAAGTTTCTTTAAAAAATCCAGAAGGTATATGACATATACCACCGTAAAACCCTCCACTACATCCCTGTTCAAGAGTATAGTAATGAAAAATGTACAAGAAAATTATACAAACTAAGAGTTTAAATTAAAAAAAGTATCCTTTTTATTTTTTCATTAAATTCTTCTTAAAAGTTTCCAATTATCATAGACATATCAACAGACCTGGAAATATCTAGTCGCAATTTACCACATGGTATAGGTGCAGATTCACAGTCGCCACATGGCAACTAAAGTTTTTGCTGTGGCTACTAACTTTCGGTGTTTAAGTCGCCATGTGATTTAAAAGTGATCAATTTCTACTATTCCCAGTCACCATCATGAAATTTTGATTTTTTTTTTTTTTAAAGATTAAGAGCAAAACACATAACAAACTTATTTATCTTTTAATAACAATTCAAAATTATCTGTTTAATACAACAAACTATTAAATATATTCGAATAGCAATGATATTCGTAACAGTTTGAATCTGATAATTTTACATAGTCTGTGATTAACAAAAAAAAAAAAAAAAAAAAAATCTTATAGCAAAACAAATGTTTAAAGTGTATTAATATTTATAGTGCAAAATGATATCACACTCACACATTCAGACTTTCTTTTATATGTACTTTTGTATTGCAAAATCAAAATAAGAAATATTGTTTTTCTAATGTTCTCCGCTATCATGATTGCTTAGCTTATACATTTTTTTTTAAAACCGTATCTTGCCCAACTTTTATGTTCTGACTGTACATGATTTAAGATTTATATTACACTTAATTAATATTCAGATTTTGTTTACATGTCTGTATATTAAATAAGTTACTTTACACTTTGAATTCCTGAGTTTTTTGTGTAGCTTTTTACCCCATATAAACATTATTGTTTTTATGCGTTTGTTTCACTATTGTGGCCACTGGATTTTTTGGGTTTAGGAGCCACTGGCTCCTTCCAAATTTTGGGAATCTCCCCCTATACCACATGGTGACTAAATAAAATAAACAACCAGCCACTTTAATTTAATTTTTTTTAAAGTCTTCCAACTTTTAAATAGTTTTATCTACATTTTATAAATACTCATAAGGTGATGTCAGAACCCCATATTTTAAGTGATCAGTTTTAACAGAAGCTCTGTTAATGTTGTAAATTATATAAAGAATTTTAATATGTATTTAATTTTAACTTAATTCAGTAAGCAGTGGTGGCATTGGTGCATGTGAACACCCAAAGAAATAATGTGATAAATTACATAAAATAATATTAAATACATTTGCATATTTTTGTCTATTTCTCTTTTACATACACCCATGGTAAAATGTTACTATAATATTGTAAATCTTGAAATGCATTAAAGAGAGAGGCCAGTCTTTCCTAGATCAACTTTAGTCGAATAAATTCTTTTCGAAACTAGTTTATGTGGATGAAAGCGGTGAGATGTGAAAGGCACCACTCAAATCATTCCATTCTCATAACCTAAGGTGTGCAGAATTATGCATATTTGGCTGTTTCATTCTTGATTGTTGTTTGCCGAAATCTCCCTTTGTTTGCAATAATTCAGGTAGTTATATGTTTGTTTGTTTAATTGTACTATCTGCCTTTGTAGATAAAGTAAAATGTTATATATTTTCTACCTATAAGAGCAAAGTTTGTAATTATTATTAATTTTTAATCAAAAAAGCCTGAATGTTCAATTTAAATCAGTTTTTTTTTTTTTTTTTTTTTTTTTTTTAAAGAATAAGAACTTTTGTTATTAGTTACATTAGCTTACATTTATATCTTTGTATGTAGTAACTAAAATTATATTTTTAAAAACAATATATTTCAAGCTATTACTAACCATGAAACTATTTTATTGTAATTATATAAATATAATGGTACTTTTCAGTTAGCCAGGCGCCAGTGAAATATATATTTTTATATATACAGTGAAACCTGTCTATAACGATACTGTAGGAACCCAGATAAGATATCGTTATAGACAGATTGAATATATAAAATTATATTTTTAAACTTAAATAAGTAATAAGTAAACAAATTAAAAATATACGTAAAAGATACAAGCATAAGTTTATTTTGTAAGAAAATTGCAGAAACAAAAATTATTTAGAAAAGAAATCTGTTAATTTTGTTTGCTTACTTTTGATGTAAATGACATCTGCATGCACATATATTTCAACCCGTCTAACGAGTTCAGATGCACGTCCGAAACATTTGGTACTGTTGCAACAAAATCCTGAAGAGTGCTAATTAAGGATATAGCATCCTCAGGAGAAATTTGAGTTTTGTTTTGTGAACAGTCAACTGCTTCTTCTTCATCACTTTGATCACCTGGAATTAATTCTGCTAAAATATCTTCATCGCTTGCACCGCTGAACATGTGCACATCATTGTCTAAGTTTAAAAATTCTTCAGCATTCAATGTAAAAGATAGGTTTGATTAGCTTTGGAAAGCTCTAACAGCTGTGGATGAACTCTCCACACATTCTTCTTCTTCCTTAACGATTTCAGTAAAGTTAATATTGGCCTTTTCTTCAAAGAATGAAGCTTTCTTCCAACAATTTTGGATTGTAGATGCTGTTATCGAATTCCAACTTCCGGAGTCCCAATCACATGCATTTTTTACATCAACTGCATATGGATTTGGGAGATTGTTATCCAGATTATAAACAACGTTCTGAACTAACCTTTTTCGATAATATCCCTTGAAACACTTGATAATGCCTAAATCTAAAGGCTGCAGGATCGACGTGCAATTTGGTGGAAAGTAAAACACTTTTATATTTTTTAAACATGGGGGATTGTTCTGAGGTGTACAGTTATCAACTATGAGAGCAACATCCTTCTTTTTATTTTTCATTTCTTTATCAACATCAAGCAGCCAGTTGTTGAAGATTTCCTCCGTCATCCAGGCCCTCTTATTTGCCTTGTAGTGAATGGGTAAACTCATTACATTTTTAAAGCACCTTGGCTTCGCGTACTTTCCAATCACTAAAGGCTTCAATTTGTCGGTTCCAGTACTGTTTGAACACAGCAGGATTGATAGCCTTTGCTTTGATTTCTTCCCACCTTTACAGCTGTCTCCTTTAAAGGACATTGTTTTATCTGGCATTAGCTGATAGAACGAACCAGTTTCATCAGCATTGTACACATCATCTGGAGAAAAATTTTCAATTTTCTCTTTTTTTCGCTGTTTCCAGGATAATGCAGCCTCAACGGGAGCTAACTTTTCTTCTCCCGCAATAGTTTTAAAAACAATTCCGTGACGTTCACGAAAAAGAAGTAAGCCATCCATTGCTGGCTTTGAAATCATTGTTGCTTAGCAAAGAGGCGAATTTTCTTGCTTTTTCAGAAATGATAGGTCCACTAATGGGTACGTCTTGGTATCTCATCTCGTGGAACCATCTTAGGAGAGCTTTGTCAACATCATCATTTACGGCACCTTTAAATCTTTTTCGTTTGCTATCCACTTTACTTTTTTCCACAGCATCTTCAATATCTTTTTGTTTTTTAAAAAAGTAGTTATCGTTACTGTGAAATCCCATACTTTTTAGCAGCATCAACTTGTTTCATTCCTTGATCAATATCCGAAATGATTTTTAACTTTTCTTCAGATGACAATGCTTTACGCTGAGCCATCACTTAAAACGAATAATGAAAAATACGAACTTGCAATGAAAAATACGAGCACATAAAAATGAATTGCAACGAAAAAGTGGTCAATCCGAAGTGAGGGGTGTCTAACCTAGGAATGAAAAGATTCGACAGTGACTAGTCGAATTCGGAGAAAGAGGTAACATCCCTCCCAATTCCTTATCTAGTAAAACAAGTTTGACAATGATCAGCTGTAAAGACTTAAGCTCCATACACACAGCAAAGTGACACCCCCTCCCCAACATCCCCTAATCCCTTCTACAAAAAGGTCAAAATGAAGAAAGAGTCAACACTTGGACACGGAGATAAGCACAGACTTTTGTTATTTTACATTCCGGATGATGGGGTGTCGTTTTCCAAGAAAAAAATCTGGTTATATCGGGAACATTCAGCTTTCGAAAGAAAAAAATATCGTTGTAGACAGGTGCAGCTAAAAATTGATTATCGCTGTACACATGTTCAAAATACATTGAATAAATAGGAATTTTGCTGGGATCAAAGGAAAATATCGTTATAGACAGGTTTATCGTTATAGACAGTATCGTTATACACAGGTTTCACTGTATATGTACACACATATACGTAACATAATTTTAATTGCCACTGATCACACTAATATTTCTATATTTCCAGTTGATTATCCTACTAATTTAGAATTAACGGAAAACCTCCTTTCTAACAATACTATTAGGGTGATTCTCTGCAAATAGCAGGGATCACTCTAGAGAGTTTCAGAGGGGCGGCCTACCCTCATGCCCTTTTTAGATAAAATCCCACCCTCGTTGCCCTTTTTCCAAGTAGAATTCCACCCTCCTTGCCCCTTTTACCCCTGGGTAGAAACCTGCCTTGTTTGCATTGTACTTTCAAAAATTCTTTACCTATCTTTTATTTTTAGAATGCTAGTATGGTTCAAAACCAGTTTTGCTAAAACCGGGAAAAAGTTATCTGGTAAATAAAAGTTTCAGAGAGAGAAGTTTTTGAATATCGAAGTAAAAAGGGGGGAAATTACTGTGAATATAGTAAACAATTTTACAATAAAAATTGAGAACATAAGTTTCATTTTGCTATTTTTAATACCTTTCATACAGTGAAGTTATGGAAATTAGAAATGTTATTGGACTTTTTAAATTAAGGAGTACTTTAAGCTTTTGCCAGACTTCCCTCCTCACCAGTATATTGGTATATGCACTTATTACAAAAATGCCCTTTTTATGAAATGATGTGCCCTTTTCAACAAAATTGCCCTTATTTTGAAATGTGTGACCTGCCCTTTTTTATGTTCTAGAATGATCCCTGAAATAGGCCATAATGATGAAACTGAGTGATATTTTAATTTTTACAACAGAAAAGTTAACTTTTTTTTTAAACATGTAGTTTAGACTTGGTTTTATTATATTAGTTCTTAAAATTGAAGAATTAATTAAAAAAAATATTTTTTTTAAATTTTAAAACGTATGAAATATCATTCCCTCACATGCAACTATTACTACCTAAAAATACAAAAAAATATTATTTCTTACTGAAATACTTATACTTTTGTTTTCTGACTTTGGTCCTTTAAAATAAACACATGAAGTATTATTTCTATGTATTAAATTATTTTTTTGGTCTTCACATGCAATTTATATTTGGCAAAAAAGTTTGCAACCCATATTTCAAGTCATTCCCTCACTCATTAGTAATTTAGGATGTTTCAGCTTGGTGGCACACTACTGTAAATAGAAACAGTGCACATATACTGAGCACATGTTCTTACCTGTCTGTAAAACAATTTTCAGCTTTCTTGGAGAAGTACTTCTGTGTGTAAGGAAGAATTGAATAAACAGATTGGGCAAGTGTTAAGATGATGTTATCATTCCCTCACTTAAATTTATAAAGTTAATTTATTTCTTAAAAATGTATTAATGGGTATTTTAATTTCCCCTAAAGGAATAAGTTGAGAATATGTATTGTTTTTTTAATTTTATTTATGAGTAAAAATTTTAGAAGCTAATAATGTTAATTTTATCAGTCCCTCACTGGTCATTCCCTCACACGAGGGAATGATGCTTATGTGAGGGAATGATTCCATTATTTTTAAAAACTAGTAGAAAAGATATTTTTGTTCCATTTTGTTATTTTTTGAAGCTGTTAGTTATTGGCTTATACTAAAATAATTAAACTAAGTTCTCAAATGAATCAAAGTATATTTGGGCCAAAGGTTAGACGAAAAAAAAAATTTGGAATAAAGGATTAATATTAGTAACAACTACAAATTTCAATGGATGAAGATTTTGTTTAATTTCCCAATTTAATGTTTAAATTATATAAATTTTAAGTAAGAAACATTAATTATAATAAATTAAAAATAAGGTTTATAAATTTGGTCAAATTTATATATATTTTTTAATTTTCTTATAGTTATTATGATCAAAAAGAAAGTTCATGTAAAGTTGAAAAAAAATAAGGAATATGACAAAAAAGAAAAGAACTTAAGAATGATCTTGTGACAAAAAATAAATGAAAGAGCGAATAAAATATTTAAATAAAACAAAAAGGCCAGATAAAATCAGATTCAGAAATGACTAGGCGAGAATTAAAAGCAAAAAGACAAAAATGAAAGATAAGTTAGCAATATATAGAAAGAAAATAGAATTATTAAATACTTTGGAAATCCAGACTAATGAATGCCATAATGAATTAATAAGTGTGCCATTTAACATCTAAAAGTACATCTAGATTAGAAAGTGGGAAAAACTTAAAAGAAAAAATAGGGCAAAAAGGATACAGGAGATACAATCGTTAAAACTTCAGTTACATATGCAGCAAAGAACTGCAAGTAAATATAAATCAAAATTTTATCGAATGAAAGCAGATACATTATCAAGGAAAGATATCCAACTTACGTTTAGAAGCAAGGTAAATAAGTTGCTAAGAAAAGAAAGTGTTTCTCCAGCCATAAGGAAAAAATTAATTTTTGGAGAAGTTTAAATGCCCAATTCCCAGAAACTTATAAAAATTTAGGCCAAATTGATTGGGGTCAAAATTACTAAAAAGTACAGGTTAATTAAGCAACACATCATTCATGAAATATAAAAGTACTAAAACATACGAAAATTACATTAAAGATGGTTTCACGAAATATTCTAGGGCTAAAAAAAGTCTCATATTAGATTAATTAAAGTTCTTGATTTTTTTTACAGTGATGATAACACTAGGCTGTGTGCAGGAAAGAAAGAATGTATAATAAATAAATACAAACGTCAAAAAAGATTTGTGAATGATACATTAAGAAATTTGCAAAAAAAATTTCCAACTGAAACAGGTTACGTTATTGGATATTCAACATTCTGCAAACTTAAACCATTTTGGATCATTAAACAAAATGCAAATGACAGAGATACAGTAAAATGTAGTATACATGCAAATATGGAATTTATTTTTAATAAACTTAAGTGATTTGACATAATTTAATTTTAGTGACATAATAGTTACAATCTTACATACATTTCATTTAACAGGGCATTTTAAATGCTTGGATTGGATAATTGTAAAGTATGAAATTGAAATGTATCCTAGGGAAATATTGGAAATTGATGACAAATCCGTAGTAATGCTATATGCCGTAGTAAATGCTATAGAGTGCCGAAAGTAAATGCTATAGAGTGCCGAAAGTAAATGCTATAGAGTGCTGAAAGTAAATGCTACAGAGTGCCGAAAGTAAATGGTATAGAACCTACAGGCAATGGAAAGTTTAAAGTGGCCTATGAAAGAGGATATTCATGAGTACTCATTATGTGACATTGTTAAAAAAATTGAACCTCCAGTGCCCTGTGATAGCAGAGGAAGCAGATTTAATTTTTCTGGGCATAAATTTTGTTAAAATTATTACATGTAACATTTTTCTACAAAATTGTCATTCCCTCATTCTAATAAAAATTTTAAAATCTAAGAATTATAGTATTTCTTAATATTAAGAGTGACGGCTATTTTTTATCTATTAAATACCTCTTCTAGTATCTTCTTACAAAAAATTAGAAACTTCTGACAGGATTTTTTTTTTCTTTCATCACTAATATGAAAATGGCCTATTTGCATAGAATCACCCATTAACTTTTTAGATCTTAAAATTACACTTAAAGAAAACAAAACAATAATTGATCTATTTGACAAACGTAAAGAATTTAAATTTAAAGTTAATTCATTTACTAATTTTAAATCATGTCTACATAATTGTGTATATCGTTATATACTCCTTAATCATATTTATAGAATAAAAAGTTTATGTTCTTCTCAACTAATTAACAACAATATTAAAAAACTTATCTATGATGCATTACAACATGGTTTTCCAAAAAAATTCATATACTCCTTATCCTTAATATATAGTTAGTTCTTATATGATCTTTACAACCAAATTAACACATGCGTTAAAAAATGTATAAAAAAATCTTATAATCTTATTAAAAAAAAAAAAATTATTATAACAGGACGGTTGGGTGGGTAGATGTTGGATTGAGGAGGTGTGTGGCGGAGTTGTATGGAAAAATACGCATGGTTCATTTATATTATTAATAAAAAAAAAAAATGGCGGCATTTTGATTTGCACAATTGTTTGATATTACACATTTTATAATGGACTGTGATGTGATATATATATATATTTTTTTATATGTATATTATTTTAGTTAAATTTACATATTCATTATTTAATTTATTTAAATAAATTTATATTCATTAATATTAAGAATGTTTTTGTTCTAATGATTTGGATTAATACCTCCGGTGGACAATATCATATTAACTTCTAATATAATGTATACTTTTCTACAGTGTTAATATAATATGTTTTAATTTTTATTAAACGTTCTACCCTTACAACTTATATTAAGTGTTTATAATTTTTTTAACTTTGTATGAAGAAACATTGTATGTGACTAATTCATTTCAATATTTAATTATTATAATTTAAATTCTTTGTATCTTAATTCAAATATTTAGTATTTTATTTTAATTTAATTTATGTGTTATTTAATCGTTTTTGTCATTTATTGGTACATATTTTTATGTTGCTTTAATTATTAATTTTTCCATCTTACTACTTATTTTTAACATAGAATTATTCATTAATACATCCATTACTTTATTGTAATTCGATATTCTATTTATTAGTTAATTTCATTTATTTATTATTTAACTAATTGCTATCATTTAAGATAGTAATTTGGTTTAATTATTAAACATTAATTTCCATCCAATACTTTCTATTCAGATTATATTCACTTTTACCAATAGATGGCAGCACTAATGTTCCTGTTTGCTTTGCAATTTTCATATTATTCTAATATTATTTATGGCAACATTGTAAAGCATTTTATATTTGTAAAATTGGCAACATGTAATGATTTTTTTTTTTTTTTTTTTGCAATTCATTCCCTAGTTATGTTGTGTTTCATGCTGATTCTTGTGGAGCACAGGTATCTTTTTTAATCATTATGGATTTTATACTTTCTGACTCAATTTAATGATTTCTTTGTATAATTTAAGTTTGGTTTCTTTCCTTTTTAATATTGTATTTTATTTTATCACAGGTTTGCTTCATTGTTTATGAGATGTAGTCCCAAAATCATATTCTTTAGCAATGTATGGCTAATATGATGATGAAACATCTCATTTCATTTTATTTGTGGTATTTAGGCATTTGGGACTTGATAATTCTGTCTAAATTCCACAAATTTCATTTCATTCATTTAATTCCATTTATTCAATTTTTAATTTAATTTCTTATTCTTTTAATATGTTTTTGTTTCCATTTTCAGTGTGCTGGGGAATCTTTCATTGTCATCTAATTATTACATACTTAATTATTATTTCATTGTATCAGTTGGTGTTATGATAATGTTTCATTTATGGTTATATATATATATATATATATTTCAACAGCGCCCGGCTAACCGAAAAGTACCACATTTTTTATGCAAATAAATATGATTCAAATTTAATGCTCAATACAAATGGAATAATATTAAACTAGTACATATTAAGTTTTGGTTAAATATTTAAGATAATATAATAAAACTAGCAGTAGATGTCCCAGTAATGGACACTCTTAAGGAATTTCTTTTAAAATTATTTTTTAATTAATAGTTATAATTATTATATTCCAGCAGGGCTCCCAAATGGTCCCCTTTTCCCCCCCTAAAGTCCCCTTTTTAGAAAAAGGTCCCCTTTTATGCATTTTGGTCCCCTTAGTCCCCTTTTTATGACTAAAAAAATTTTGCTAACATGGAAAAATTGCTGCAAAATGCAAAAAAACTTTACAAATTTCTAAAAGTTAAAAAAAAATCGTAGATGACAAAATTTATTATAACGGGCTAAAACATTGTAACTGAAATTCTTTCATGAATGTCAAAAAATTGCCACGGAATGCAGAAAAACATTAAAAAAACACATTGGAAATCTCATTAAAAATCACTAAAAATTCAACAATCTACAAGACAAAATTAATTTACTGTCATAAAATCCCCAACAGAGTTAATGTGTAACTCTGCTAACAATTGATTGATTTAATATTTTCTTAGATGCATTAATTTTTACTGTTTTTATTTTATTCTAAATATTTTTTTGCTGTTCTAAATATAACCCATTTTGCTGCAGGATATTTAAGTGTGTTAAATAAAGCTGTGTACATTGTTTAATGACATCTTTGTAAAGATAATCACTTAACATATTTTCTGAGGTAATAAAATTTTTGTTTGCATATTTAGGAAAACTTGGTGCAGTATTTTTAGACATGTGGTCCCTTTTCAGTCGCCTTTATTAATATAAATGGTCCCTCAAAGTCCCCCTTTTTAGTACCAATGGTCCCCAAAGTTCCCTTTTAAAATAAAAATGGTCCCATTTCCCCCTTTTGGAGGACTAAAATGTGTTGGGAGCCCTGTTCCAGTTTTTTTTTAAATATTATATTAATCTATCAACAATACTATTCTCATAGTCACATTTCCCAATGTTAATCAAAATTTAATTGTAAATAACAGAAATAAATAAAAACATCCAAAATTCCAGTAATGGACACCCTATAAAAAATAATAGATTAACTGTTTTTACTACATTTAGAACAAGAATTTAATGAAAGCATACTAATGAAACAAAATAGTCATTTTAAAATAAATTTAACAATTAGATTATCCAATTAATTAATAAAATATTTATGAGAATAATTCATTGTTTAAATTAATTATTTAAATTAATTATTGTCATTTTCACAAGTTCAATATTTTAGATAGAAGCTTTAAAAATTTAAAATACTAAATTTCAAAGAATTACATTTATAAAATATTTGAGACAATATGCTTATTTTTTTTAGAGGGGTTAGTGAAAAAAGAAAATGTCTCTGAGTACAGTAGAACTCCAATTATCCGAATCAATTGGGACTGGACCCCATTCGGATAATCAAAAATTCGGATAATTGGATTTTTTCCGAAAAAAGGGTCTGTTCTAATTAATTACTGTATGTATGCTGAAAATGGGAGAAAAAAACTTTTTTTTGAAGAAAACATCTTTAAATTAATGAAATGTAAAGGGAACACCTTTACATGTTAAGCGTACTTACAAGTGCTGTACAGTATGTACGTATCGTACTGTAAATGAAAGTCATATTGCTTGCTGAACATCTCGATCAAAGTAAGCTGTTTGACAGTCTTCATCCCGCATCAAGTCCCGCATCCGCTTGACAGTGAGAAGTTGGTCACACTCAGGCTGACGCTCCATTCACTTGAACGCAGTTTTAAGACCGGCAAATGCTTCACTAGCTGATGGTCCCGTGTCTACTTCAACTTCGCCATTAAGGTCATCTTCTTCCTCGACACTTTCTTCTCTCACACTTTCAATATGTTCATCGTCATTTAGAATTTGAAACCCAGGTGGGCCGGGCCAGCCACCTGGCGACGGACGACAGTCAATAATCGAACTTCACTATATGAGACGGTGACTCATCATCCCAATAATGTTCGCGCTGCGCCAACACTATAGTCTGTTCAGGGAAACGATATAACGAAAGTAAACAAACGGGTTGCAGAAAAATCGCCAAGGAGCCACACATTTGGCACAAATCCCTAGGTTGGCGAATTTTATTTTTTATTTCGATTTGTTAATTTTTTAAACATTTATTTTGATAACTATATGAAAACAACACAAGTTGCTAACTGACTTACATCGAGATTTTAAACAAAAATGTAAAAGTTTAAGACGTAAAAATATAAATTATTCTCTATTTATTTTAAACAGCGTTGAATTCAGACATATTTTTCCCTGGTGGGATTTCTGTGCCTCCAGGCGAGACATTATACAGTTTCGGGGGGGGGGGGGGATTATACTTTTTGACCATTAAAAGTATAAAATCTGAAATATTCCGAGAGGGGACATTTTAATGCCCCGAACGGAATTTCCTCCCGGGGCAAACCTTCTGAATTCAACATTGTTATAAACCATCATCAGGAGTTAATTTTGTTAAATACAAAATAGTACAAAACTATTTATATCTTACATTATTGAAGCCCACTTACCTCATAAATCATTCAGAAGATGAAGTTAAAGTATCGGAACTATTAAAATCTAGATTGATTACCATGGAATCCACTATATTATCTATAGCATTATTTAAATCCCACATTTGTTTTTCCACTGTATTTGTTACATGTTGAATGCATCTTTTTCATTCTTCAGTGCCAATTTTGCTGATACTTTGAGAGAATATATCTTTTACATGAGGCTCATTTTGAATGTTTTGTTTTCTTTCGCAACGAAGTTCTTTATTTGTGCCCAATTCAGTTCAATAGGATTAAGCTCGCAATGATAGGGGGGTAATCGTAAGACAGTTTTATTTTGTGCTTTTGCCATTTCATCGACAGCGTACTTGTCATATTTATTTTTATTTTGCTTCACTAACTGCAACAGTTCCGCTTTTAACATTCCGTCCTCAAAAAAGATATTTTTTGTTAAAAGCCAATCAACAATCTGTTGATTTCTCCATGAAGTATTCGGTATTTTTTCTGATTTTCGGGAATGATAAGGAGCATTGTCCATTACTATCACACAGTTATCTTCCAGTCGAAATAAGATATCACCAAACCACTTTTCAAAACGTTCTGAATTCATGTCTTCGTGATAATCTTTATTTTTATTTGATTCGAATAAGTCAAGCCCTCCATCCACGAAACCAGAATCGCTACCAATATGGGTAATTATCATCCGTTTTCCTTTTCCGGAAGGAGATTTTAATCCTGAAGAAAGACCAGATAAAAATGCTTGTTTTGATGATTTTACTGATGTATCTTTCCAAACTTTACTAACTGTATGGCCTGCATTCAACCAAGTTTCATCCATATAATATATTTTGCACCCTTCTTCTCTGAAAGATTTGATTTACCGTAAATATTTTCTTCGCCACACAATTATTTCGTTTTTATCAATGAGAGTACTGTCTCGTCCTCTCCGTGAATATCTAAAGTTTAATTCTTTCAGGAGATGATAAAATGTTGTCCTTTTAAAGGTTGGCAAATCAGGGTCATCATTTACAACTTCCAAAACTTTATTTATAGTGGGCAATTCATTCCTGAAAAAGAACTCGTGGATTTTTCTCCTAATAGCATTCCTATCAAAATCATCTATATTTTCTAAAACACGTTTACGTAATTTTATTTTCTTCGGCGAGTTTAACACACCACATTTTTTATACTCTCTTAACACTCGAAAAACGGAAGCAGCATTATACGAGCAGCATTATCTCCTATATGAGAAATCGGAAGTTCAGGATTTGATTCAAGTTCCGTTTTATATACATTTAAAATCATATCTTTCTCCACCTTACTCAAAGCTTTTCTTTTTACTCTCTTCTTAGGCGGGCTCAAAGAAGAATTTTCACACTCCATTTGTGTATACAAAATACCAAATCAATCGAAAAAAATCGTCAATTTTAAAAGTGAAAGACAAGCAACAAACAGACGTTTGGGAAAAAAGCAGAAGCAGCACTTCAAGAAATCTGTTTGGCGCTTTTGGCACAACGCCAGGTTTAAGCATCGCCAATCCGCACGCGCATTTGTTTACTTTCGTTATCTCGTTTCAGCGAACGGAGTATAGATTCGCGGAGGGAAATACAATATAGTGCGCGTAGACAGAATCATTAATTTGCGAATAGCAGTACGCTTTTGTCTTAATTTTTTTTCTGAAATTCTAAAAGCTATTCGGATAATTAGCGATTCGGATAGTCGGAGTTCGGATAATTGGAGTTCTACTGTACTAGTGCATGGAATCGTATTTCCCATTATTCTTAACAGTTAAGCTTCCTGAAACTACTTGATTATTGCTTATAGTAATTAGTATTACAAATACGAAATAAATTAATCTGTGAGTTGAATGTTTTAAATACTAAATAAAATTATTTTAAAATAAAACTGCAGAACTGACATCTGAGGCTCCTGGTCTGCAGATTTACTAGTTTCATTACATTATAAATTTAATTAATATTATAGTTTTTTTTATTTTTTATTACAGAGTTGTTTAGTCAGAAATGAATAATTTCAAACATTTAAGACAGAAAATAATAGATTTTTAACAACTTGTGGCTTGTGGAACTTAAAAACTTTTCTTTATTTAAATAGGGAGGACTTTGAGCACCATGAGCTCCTCCTTTCCCTATGTCCTTAAACATTATTCTCTGCTTCCTGATTGGTTTGGTTAATTGCCAGATTATAAAATATGCAAAGCACGGTTTAAAATAAATTAATTTGATTAGAATATTAAACATTTAATTAATTATGTGAAATTAATAAAAGCAGCTATTTATAAAATTTTTATTACAATATGGTAAATGCAATTTGAAAATTAAATTTGATTACTTATTTTTTCAGTTGAATCAAAGGTTTTAGGCATTATGAACATTAATGGAATTGTACTTTTAGTAATGTCCACATGAGGCGTCCATTATTGGAAATTGACTAATTAAGCATTCCAATAATGGGTACTGGTCCTAAAACATTAAAAGTAAATGAAATTTTGTAAATTGCTATTAGTACATAAAATTCAAAGTTTTCTCTTACTATCAAAACAAAAACATGCAATTTTTGCAAAAAAATTAAAAAGATGTAAATTAAGTATTAGCATGTTCATTAATATTTTCACTTAAAAACAGTAGAATTGTGAAACATAATTTTTTACTTCCCGATTGGTTTGATTAAGAGTACCAACAATAATCCAGATTATAAAACATGCAAGTGGGAGTTATGAAAAAAAAAATAGTAAAAGGTAAATTTTTATTGGTTATTTTTTAATAAACCAAAAACTTTGAAGGGTGTCCATTTATTACCATGCCAAAATTACTGGCACATCTACCCTAGTGTCAAAACTAATGAAAAAAAAATTTTTTTTTTGTAGATGTGATATGAGTAAAAGAAGTAAAGCTGCTTTGTCAGGTCCTAGTGGTTCCCGTATTTTAACTGTACCAAGTCAAAAGCAGAAAACAGTCACTCTATAGAAAGTGATAAAGCTACTACAATAAGTAACAGATTAATTGTTAATTCCGTACTTTGTTTCATCTCGTTATTTTCAATACTTGCTTAGTACATGTTTTCCATCAATCTAATGGATTGATTTCTGCCATATATGTTTAGCACAAAAACTCGTTAAACTCTTGCTTGAAATTTCAATGTGCTGGTCATTTACTAAAGAGGAATATTTCTCTTCCATAAACAATGCTGATGTTAAAAAATTTCTTCTGCATAGTAGTTGAAACCAATAGATATGACCAAAAGAAAAAAGTTCTGGATTTAGTAATTTATAATCTTCTAAATTTACATTAGATTATTTTCCAAATATTTCAAAAAAATAAACTACATTGGAAATCAAACAATCTTTATTTGCATATGAAAACTCTACATAAATATGAATAAAATACCTTTGAAAGGCCTATATTTATTCTAAAGTTTTCCATATCCATGCAGCCTCTATGGTTTTGCATTACTTTAAAAATTCATAAAAGAGATATTTTCTAATAGGTAAAATATATTAAAGGTGATACATTAAATTATACATTAAAGGTGAAAATAAGGAATTTTGCATAATAGCCACTGGCCGGTAGGTTGATTTTTTTAGTAACCAGTTACTGGCTTGTGACAATAATTTCATTAGTAGCCAGTAAGTACATTTATGTCACTGAATATTTAATTAAAAAATATATATAATGACTTTTCAGTAAACAAGTAATTTATGTACTAAATAAAAATATTTTAATTTATATTGTTTTGAATAAACTTGAGATATTAATTTCCATATGTAGCTAACTACATAAGTCGCACTAAGTTTAGGTACTTGTGTAGCTAACTACATAAGTACCTCTTAAAAAAAAAAAAATATTTGTTTAGAATTAAGATCTGACAATAAAATAGGTATGATTATGCACGAAATAATAACCCACAACATGATATACATTACACATGCACTACCTGTGTCCAGCGAGCCAAAAATGGCCAACATCTCCCGAAATTCAGGAATTGTGTGTATTTCGCCAATTAGTTTCAGAAAAAATTGCAAATTTCGTCATTCGGGAGCATAAAAATCACAAATTTCGTCGTTCGGGTACGTAAAAATCATGAATTTTGTCGATCGGACCTGGAAAAATCATGAATTTCGTCAATTGGGCATGTAAAAAATCATGAATTTCGTCGATTGGGTTCGAAAAAACGAAAACAAATTTCGTCGATCGGGCGCATAAAAATCATGAATTTTGGCGATCGGGCGCCTAAAAATCATGAATTTCGACGATCTGGCGTGTAAAAATCATAAATATCGTCGAACGGGCACGTAAAAAGTCACGAATTGCATCGATCGGGAGTGTAAAAATCATGAATATCGTCGATCAGGAGCGTGAAAAGCATAAGTATCATTGATCGGGAGCGTGAAAATCACAAGTATCGTCGATCGGGAGTGTGAAAATCACAAGTACCGTCGAACGGGCGCGTAAAAATCACGAATTTCGTCGAACGAGCGCGTAAAAATCATGAATGTCGTCGATTGGGCGCGAGAAAATCCTGAATTTTGTCGATTGGGAACGTAAAAATCCTGACTTTCGTCGAACGGGTGCGTAAAAATCATGAATATCGTCGAGCTGGCACGTGAAAATCATGAATTTCGTTGATCAGACGTGGAAAAATAAAAATCTTGCATTTGGCCTGTTCTTTCCATATTTTTAATCGCCAGTTTTTCAAGTTTAATCGCCGAATGACGACTGGCGAGTGCTTATTTTCACCTTTACCATACATTAACATTTTTCAGTTGAGATTCTCTATTTTTAATTTTTACTACTTTTAAGTTTGATATATTTGATTTGAATTACATTAAAAAAGCATGGATTTTGGGTTCTCAGTCTCTTATACTCCTAAAATTTACAATGTAGTTTTGGCAAAACATAATATTTATTACAAAATAATCTTGACCTAAATTTTAACTAAAAACTTTTAAAAAGTTGATTTAAATCAATGATTTAAAAAAAATCAGTTTATTAAAATTAAGCTGATTTAAATCTACAAATTCTGTATAAGAGCTTGTTATTTTTTTTAGTTGCATTGTTTTCTTTTAAATTTTGAAAAAAAGTTATTTCACAACTTTGTACTTCATATTTGATTTTCAACATTTATATATTAGAGACTTCTATTTAAATAACCCACAAGCTGTCACTGTCAACAAGAATTAAGACTGTGAAAAAGTGGTTGTTAAGCTAAAAGAGTCTACCAGCAACTGGCTACTAACTAAAAACTTCAATTTTCAGGTCTAAATATCAACCTATTTTGAATTATCTAAATTTGACAACATGTTTATGCTTAATTTTTAGGACTCCAGTCTCGTAATATGTCAAAGGCTCCTGCTATCAAGGAACCTCATATGAATGATTTTCCTGCTCCTTATGAACCTTTTGAATCAGGATATAAGCGAAGACAAGTAGGAAATAACTTTCTTCTTGCAGCTGGTATAATATTTTTCACTGCAACAGCAACATTTGTAAGTTTTGTTTCTTCCTGTTGTTAATTGTGTAAAATTTTCATATCTGTAAGTTGAGAGTTGTGAGTGCATTGAAATTTAGTTAGGGAAGAAGGGGCTTTCTTTAAATTTAATTTTTGTTTAAAAAATACTCTCATTTGTACTTTAGCATAAGTCCCCCCACCCCTCCCCCTCCTGCCGCATGCACTTCAATAGCACCTGTTTTCGATAAAAGATCGTACAGTGGCATGTGTGTTAGACTCCCATGCACTTGTTAATCATCTCTAAGTTGACTTCACTTTAACCAATGGCTGATAAAACTGACCTTGGAGATTACGCCCCTAAAATTCTTCTTAGAGGGCATTTGCATTTTAAAATGGTGAAATGAAATCTATCTTCCTACTTTACATTACCATTTACAAGTTAACATTTGCAAAAAGTAAAGAAAATAAAGAACTGATGGATTCTAACAATGCGAATTCTAGAACAATTTGCAAAGAGGTGAGCAATTAGACTTTAATGAAATGGAAGAAAGAGCACCCATGACTCATTCAAGATGATAATTTGATGCTATGCACTGTTGTAGTTTAATCAGGTTTTACACTTTTATAGAAAGCCAGTTTTTATTTTGTTTTAGTGATTAACACAGAGATAAATTGTTTAATTTGTACAGCCCCTTCCCCCCTCCCCCCTGCCTGTGTCCTTAACACATAAAAATAGAAACAGTATTATTGTTAAAATGGTTGCGAAAATCATGAGAGACAGTAGTTTCTCGAGTGACACAGCAAAAAAAACGAAAGTCCAAAACCGAAGATTCCATCACTCTTATATATACAGCTAGAAGGACATCAAAGGAAAAGCTAAACGCCGACATTTAATATCTCAGCAAATATGAGGCAAATCGTTCTGATTTTTTCAGATTAGTCTTATATCTCCGCTCAACTCTATTCTGAAATTTCTACAT
Organism: Maratus michaelseni; assembly: GCA_963931845.1. Taxonomy (NCBI): domain Eukaryota; kingdom Metazoa; phylum Arthropoda; class Arachnida; order Araneae; family Salticidae; genus Maratus; species Maratus michaelseni. Next base: position 200,916,080 of record OZ007587.1, read on the forward strand.
GCAGTAGATTTTAAGATCTGGAAGTCCATTTTTAACTAAATTTCTGTAAATGTAAGGGCGTCATACCTGTTATCTCCAAAACGGCTTGGACAATTAAAAAAATATATATATATATTATATTAATCGGTTTTAGATGAAGCGAATATGGTTTTGCGTTAACATTAAAACTCTTGTTTTCTATATAATCCACTTTTAAAATTGGGCTATATTCCTATGCTTTTTCCCATAAGAAAACATGGGGCCGCTTTACTACTTTTTCCTACGCGAGTATTGGCTTTACGTTTCCTTCGTACCATCGATTATGTTTGTTTTGTCGCCATCTACTGGCAAATTATTTAAACATATTCTGTTTTAACGTTATTTGTTATTATTAATTATTATTATAGATTCATTCGCTTATTATATATTTATATATAGCTTTTATATTTTACATTTTTCTCAGTTTTTAAAAAATAGTTGTCGTGCCTTATATTGTGCTTTACTTAAATTATTAGTGAAATGGAGTATGCAGTAAATGCTAGCAAATGCAGACTACTGCATTTAAATGCAGTAGTCTGAAAAATATTTTTTCACATTTCTACTATTAAGTAAAAATTTATTTCATCTCAAAGTTAAGTTCAAATATTATGTTGAAAATCAAAATGTTACCTGCATTAATGATTAATATATGAGCAAAAATTGTATTATATATATATATATATATATATATATATCAATCATATATTTACAAAAATAATCATTTCATTTATAATGCAAACAAAATAGGTAAAAGTTAAGCTCTTAAAAATTCAAAACGCTAAATTATTACAATTAAAAATTTTTATAGTTAATAAATATATTAACACAAATAATAATAATATTTTTCAATCTATTTAATTTTATATAAACTTGTATAACTTAAAGTTTAAAAAGTTTTTCCTGAATTAAATACTGAATTTCTCTTATTTTAAAAAAATTCCTAACGAAAACTACATGAAATTTTTATCATTAAAAATCCTAATTTTATTCCATAAGTAAATTGCAACTATTAATTGCTTTATTATGACTGAAAATTACTTTTTTCACATTATTTTATTAAATTACAATTGTTTTCCCACTACAAAGTTAAATTCAAATATTATATTAAAATTAAAATTTATCTGCATTAATATATTAGAAAATGTTTTTATATATTCCTTATATATTTTTTTTTATAATGGAAACATAATGAAAAAAATTAAATGGATTAAAAGGCAACAGTTGAAAAAAAATGATTTATTATAATTTGAATTTTTTAATAGTTAATGAATATATTTTGTACATTTATTCACTAACTATAAAAAATTCAAATTGTGATAATTATTTATTTTTTTCAACTTTCACCTTTTAATCCATTTAATTTTTTGATTATGTTACCGTTATAAATAAGTATTTTTTAAGTGTAATAAAAAAATATAAGGAAAATAAAGAGTCTATATATACCTTATATTTTTTAATTACATTTATAAAATACTTATTTTATTTATAATGGAAATATAATGAAAAAAATTAAATGGATTAAAAGGTGAAAGTTGAAAAAGAAATAATTATCACAATTTGAAATTTTCATAGTTAATGAATATATTTACAAAAATAATAATAATTTTCATTCTATTTCATTTAATATTGATTAATATAATTTAAACTTATAGAAGTTTGTTCTGAAATAAAGAATTTTTTTTTTCTTTCTTTCTTTTTTTTTTTTTTTTTTTGTATTAAACCTGTTTTCATCTCGAATTTGGGGATTGGCTTATATGCGAGTATATACAGTATGCATTGAGAGGAAAACACAATTTGGGAGGGGGGGGGGGGGGTGAAAATGCATGACACACAATAAGTTCAAAGGACCCCGGGTGCCAGGGTTCTAACTAGGATGTAGAAATGGGAGAATAACTGAATGGAGAAAAGGCCCCAAAAATGAAGAAGATCGAATTAAAAGGAGGCAAGTTATTAATAATTTAGGGAACAAAAACTTCAATGGGGCCCCTATACCGGGCTCCATGGCACAAAAATGTAAAGGGGCCCAGGTCACAAAAAATTAAGTCTGAGCCTCAGGTGCATCAGGACCTGCTGTAGACTATCCTTGCACAAATTTTTAGATTCCTATGTGCGGTAGATTTTGGTAGCCATCGCACACACACAGAGCAAAACTTCCTTTTATTAGTATAGATAATAAGTATAAAGTTTTTTTTAACATAAAAGTTAAAAAACAAAAATAGGCCTGTTTAATTTAAAAGTAAGAAAGAAAATTAAAGTCCTACTTTAATAAACAACTTCAAATTTTATTTTACAATCTGACAGTAAAGGTACAATTTTCTAAAAGATGTAAATGTAAATTCTTAAATTTATTATAGAGTTCAAATATCTATATTAGGAAAGCTGACAATTCTTTAAACTTTTGAGAGTTAAGACCTTTTACTCGTGGATAAGGAACTTTCTATTATATTTCATATTTTGCATTATAAACAAAAGTCACTTTTATCAAGGATGTTTGAATACTATTTGCAATCATGTCCTATGCATATTATTGATAGAACTTATGTAGTAGAGAGTCGGATATCCGGCAGAGAAGTCGGATATCCGGTGATATGCTGGATATCAGATATTTACCGGATATCCATTGCATCCCTACCAGAAAGTGTATCTCTGGTGATTATCTCTTTTTCTTAATGAACTCAAAGTACAGAATATCCCAATACAATCACTTATTATTGTTATCATTGCGATTGGGTAGCATTCTAAGGTTAATAATTTGATTAATGTCATAGATAAAACCATGTGAATTTTTTAAATATGTATTTTACCCCTTTTTTTTAATTTTCAGGTGTGGAATTCTGGTGTTATTTATTTGAACCCAACTCCACCAAAGAAAAATTTAGGAGAATTTTAGGTGTTCAGCATGTTTAGAACTTCGTAGTTTCACAATATACTTTTTCTTTTTTCAAATTATGATAAATGTTATACATGTTCTACAAATGAATATAGTTTAAGGATATGCTGAAAAGTACTTGAATATGTTTTTGTTTTATCAATAAAGGTTTCTGTAATAAAATTTAGACTGTATCACTTGTCTTCGTTTCTTTTACTATTTAAAAAAAAATAATTTTTCTATATTTTTAATTATTTTTGTATTTGTGCTTTATGGTTTTAGGTTGAGACATTTATTGTTTGATATGTTGGTTATTTCAATTGTGCATTAGATCAAGGGCAACTTAACTGCAAAAGACTTGAAATTTCTTGAAAAAGTCAGTTTGAGGTTATGCTAAAAAATTCAGTGTATAATTTTAAAGTAATATCTCAGCAGCAATGTCCTACTCGTATTAGCAAGCTACATCTGTTTTTTTTTCTTCTTCAAATAAGCGCCTATTGTTTTTGAAAAGTGAATGAAATCTTTAAGAAAAATTATTTCAGTTTCTGTTTTTAAACAGTTATCATGCTTTCAAAGCATCATGGTATTGGTTGATTTTTTAAATTTATTATTATTTTTAATGTCACATGCAAAAGATTTAAGGATTGTATTTGAAATATTTTAATATATTTTATAAACTAGGGGGCCTACCCAATGCGAGCTACGCTCACCAACCCCCGCTCAAACTTCGAGGCCTTTAAAAACATGACAGCGTGCTTTATTTTTAAAATATTGGTAAATCTGTAATTGGGTTGCCATGCTTTTAACGTTTTAATTGGGCCTTTTTTATTATCATGGTCTCATAAACAGCTGTTGCGACAACTGGCGACTGTTTTCGGGATTGATAAGTAAAATCAATTACAACTTGAAAATCAGCTTGTATAAAATGGTTAGGTTTAAATTGTGGCTACCTCTCGGACTTTTATAGCAACGATCCGTATTCTATTCTTCCTTTGCGTTTAAGGATGAGAAAAATTCCATCTGCTTGTGAATAACATTAAGATCCACGGTATTGAAAAGTACTATGTTATAGACATTTTCAGTAACAGTTTTTAATTTTCTTTCTATTTTAGTGCACCATCATGCATATTTCCATGTTATTTTAAATATGTAAATTATTTATTTTAATTAATATGTATATACGAATTTTCTAATAATTATTTATCATACAAAATTAATTAAATATTTTGTGCATGCATGCCTGCATTTATTCGGCATCAATTGATGAGATATTTAAACAAATTTGCTATGCGCGATAATTTTACACCATGTTATGTCACTTGAATATTGTCCATAAGAAAATCGGGTACTTTTCCAGTATAGAATCCTTTGCTTTTTAGGTTTGGCGTAATTCGAGCTTCAAAAAGGGATAGATTCGTTAATATACATAGATTTGTTGCCAAAAGTTATGAAAACAAACTCAATGAACTTTTGGTGCTTTTCTATTATAGGGGACTTGACGCTTTTTTAAAAGGCTTGGCGGAAAAAACCAAGCAGGATATTTTATTCTCCTTCCGTTCAGTTGGGCAATTATTATTTTATATATTTGTTTGAAATATCCGAATTAGTGATTTTATAAATTCGTTTAATTAAATTTTACAAAAAAATAACAATATGATATCAATAAATAATAATTACTATTGATTCCTTTTTCCTCTTTTCTTTTGCGTTTGCATAAATGACATCATTTGGACAAATTTATTCAAAATATTTTCAGTTTATAAATTAAATTAAATGCTGACAGAGAATTGAATTCTAACGATAGAAATGTGATTTTTTTTTTCAAATTTTCCATAAAAACATAATTTAATCACTATCTTGTCTCAATTATCGATTGAAATAAAAGATAAATTCAATTTCAATTTGAAAATGACGAATAAAAAGAAATCAATAATCCCTATCGGGATCCTTTTCAATTTTTTTCCCTTTTTTGTCACAAAAAAACTGAGTAATTAGTTGCCATCATTACAGAAATGTCATTAAAATTAGAAAAAAATTAATATCTCGAAAACTAAATCCAATTTCAAAATTCTATTTCCAGTTTTGTCATCCTCGGATTTTTATGTACAATTGGTATTAATTTCACCGTCAAGCGTTTAATATTTTATTAAAAATAGCCCTGAAACATAATCAGTCGTTTCATAAAATCGTTTCATAAATTTGTTTCATAAAATTGTTTCACAAATTCGTTTCATTAGGATTTTATATATATAGGGTAGATATCAACATTGGCAAAAAAAAAAAATCTTTTAAACCCTTTTTTTTTTTTAAATATCTTTTCCTATTACATATACATGCATATTTGTTGATAGAAATAAGCATTCTTGGATTTGGATATATAAGTAATATAACTTATTTAAAAATAATTTAAATTGAACAATTACAGTCAGTTATGTAGAAAATTGAAATCATTTATAATTTAAACATTATTAGTAACAGCTATGTCTTACATTCAGAATAAACTGCTCCACAAAGTGAAACATCGATACCTTAAAAATCTGAAAAAACAATCTTTTGATTATTACTAATAAACAAATATTTGATGTAGCTTCATAAATATAATATACTTTCCCGGGGCTATTCAAAAAATTTTCTTTTAAATATTTGTCATCTGGGAGATCAGATTTTTCTGCCAGAACACTACATGAACAGTTATGATCTTTTATTCAAAATAAATAAAGCTCTTCATAAAGAATTCATGAATGATTTGATATTTAGCAATTGAGTCTTTACAACTTCTTTTGAGGAGTATTATGTATTCTCACTTGACATTTTCCCCCTGAAACTGCCAGGTTTAAAAAAAAAAAGCGAGAGTAAAATAAGCAGAAAAAATCTATTTACCAGATTTTTAGACAACTGAAAATATTGATCTTAAAATGCACAGCAGTTTTACAAAAGTTGTCATCCATTAAAACCTTTAAACAGCCATTATGTCTCAAGCGAACCTTATTTCGATTTCTCCCCCAGTTTCTTGTTAGATTCAAGATATTGGACTCGATTGTGTTATAGAGCATTTAAATATATCTTGTTACCTATTTTAGTTAAAAGTAAACAGGTTCTTATTCAACAAACTTTTGATTTAAAAGGATAAACTAACTTCTAGTTTTTTTTTTTTTTTTTTTTTTTTTTTTTTTTTAATATTTAATCTCTTGCGCAATTTTGATTATAGGAGCCCACACCAATAAAAGATTTTCTCTACCTTAACTGTAGCATTTTTTGCATTAAAAACTAATTCACTGAACATTTTAATATTTTTTTCTTGACCTAGTCAATTCCCTTCACAATTATAAACAATTTCATCTTCAAAGTAGTATCTTCAGAATGGTTACCCTTTTTTATATATAATTATCGGTGTCTGAAGTTGTTGAAGAATTTTATATTCAAATACTTCTTGTCATTTTATTTTGTGAGCGATAATTCCAAGTCAACATTTTTTGCCATTAGATTCAGCAAGTAAAAAAAAAAAAAAAATAGATTTGTATTATTGAAATGCTATAACTAACACCTATTTTTTGAATGTCCTCTTATCTGACTTCATATCTTGAGTTTCTTTTTTTAATTCTTAAAGGATAATCTTCCCAATCTAGAAAATTTTCTTTTACAGTTTGACCAAAATCTTAAAAGATCATCTTGTCAGGGATGCCACTTTTCCGCCTAAAGGCAGAATTCCTCTCTTTTTATAAATTTCGTGATTTCTGTTTTTAAAAAAAAATAAAATCTGTAATTTTCACTTTTTCTATAAAATTCACGATTTCCGCTTTTTTACATATATCAAATTCGTGATTTCTGCAGATTCTCCTCCATAATTCCGCGATATTAGCTGTTTTTTTTTTTTCTATTGCTCGTAATTAAAAAATATATGCATTAAACGACATAACTTCCTTGAGTTTCATCTCGCTACCCTGTATGGTTTGCTACACAGCAGCGCATTTTCCCAGAGATGCGTGGGAGTCGCCAGGGACAAAGTTCTAGTCTCCATCCTGCCTATTATCAGGGAGTGATGCCACTTTTCCACTTTTCCTCTTCTTTTATTTTTTAATCAATCAGCGATTTCCGCAGAATTGTAAAAAAAATCACGGGAAAAAACCGAGAATTACGTCAAACGATCCATGAATAAAATGGCAAAATTAGGTCAATCACTCGGAAGAAAAAATCGCGACTTTCTCAAACGGTCGCTGAAAAAACAATCGTGAATTTCATCAAACGGTCGCAAGAAAAAAATCTTAAATTATGTTATTAATTGCTGTAAATAATCTGCATTTTTTAAAAATGAAGATATTTTATGCTAAATATATAATTTTAATCTATTTTATTTTTGCTAAATTCACATGTTTTAAGACTTCTCTTTAGAGCCCTAAATTTGTTCATTAACACATGCTAATTTTCATCAAACATGACCTAACTGTGTCTCGTATTGACTGCTGAAATAAAGTGTAAAAGTAGAATTTATTTACATTCAATGATTTGAAACACAAATTACAAAAAAAAAGAGAAAATATTATATTAGATTTGTTCTATAAAAACCAATTGTTTTTTTTTTTTGAGGGGAAAAACAAACTAACTTGGTTTAAAGCAAGGCTAACTCTGATAAAAAAAATTGTTTTTTAATGTTTTTTTAGGGTTTTGTTCATCTCACGAAACCCTATTGCTCCCGCTCCGTTGTCTGTCTGTCACAGAGCCATTCTCGAGAACTATGTAACTTACTGAGTTGAAACTTCGTGTATAAATCAGAATATCAGCTGTAAAGAGCTGAAAATATTAAAATTTGAAAAATTTGTATTATTTTAATAAATAGAGATTAAAAACCAAAATTCTAATAGCCTTTTTCTATTAAATTTAAACATTTTTTGTTATAGCAGATGCCAAAAATTTAAAATCCACAATGAAATTCTTTCTACAATAATTAATTTTCTATCAGACGATTTTCACGTGAAAAATGAAAATGAAATAAAAAGTTTCACCAATTGAAAAAAAAGATAAATATAAAATAAAATTGATTGACGTCATAGTGGTAAATAAAACGGAAAATGGTCTAAGATTTCTCAATAATACAAGGAGTATGTGGATGTACACAAAGCAGATTAATATCACGTCATTAGAGAATTAAAAAGAAAATCTGACGTCCTATTGGAAGTTTAACGAATTTTTCAGATGTTTGAGAATAATACAAAGCGAGTATCAATATGAATAATAGAGAATAGTAAATATATGAGTTTGAGGAATGTATTGAATCATGATAAAAACCCGATTATGGAAATATTCGCATATTTTAACATTTTGAAGGTGTTCAACATGTTTAATTTTGAAATTATATATTTTTTAAATATCACATTTAGTCCATAGGACGGATATTATTATGACAGAATATAATAGTGGGTTTCACCCGCTATCCAGCTGGTTTAGATTTTCGGAAAAACGGAAAAATAGACCGGTAAATTTTTACTTTATAAAAAACGACTTTTTTTTGTTGTTGTTGGTAAATTATATTTATTTGAATTTATTAAAGAAAGGATAAAGTGTTTTGAAAGGAATATTAAACGAAACCCTTTGTGCGATCTTCGATCACACTTACTCACTTGTTGTTCATGGTTTAAATTGTTTTTCTTGAAAATTAATCTTATTAAGTAAAATCGGATTCTTGAATTTGTTGTCTATATTGCTATTGACAACATTAAAAATTTAAAGAAAAAACTTAAAGGAGTAACATTTAAAAAAAATTTAAATAATTGACTTTTTAAATTCTTTATTTAAGAAAAAAATTTTTTTTGTTAACTTATTTTATAGCTTTCATTTAATTTTAAAAAGTAAAATTTTGAAGGTTAATAAATTTTGAGGTCTATGTGCCCATTACTTTTCTTCACCTAAATTATCATTTTCCACATTAAAAAAAATTTTTTTTTCTTCCATGTTTTCCCTATTTGTGTCAAAAAAATTTATTGCATAACCATTTAATTTTCATAATTGCAAATATGACAAACTCACCAGAAAGGAACTCTTTCTAAATCTATGTACCATTAGACAAATAACAAGGTCATAGCCATAAGGTTGGGCTCAACTTAGATGACTACCCCCTCGCCCGAAATAGATTATATAAGGTATATATATTTTTTAAATATATATATACTTTTATTTAAAAGAAAAACAGTGGTACTTAATTTTCGCTGATTGATGAGTGTTGATTCCAAAATAGAAGATTATTTTCAAACTGGGATTTTCGTCAATATTCTGGATAAAGAACAACATTTTGAATTTATATTACAATATATTAAATACATACTGCCACAGTAATGAATTGTTTTGCGGTATTTTATCAAAAGATCATTAATAATGCATACTCCATAGAACGATATGCTAATATTCAAAAGTAAATACCGCCAGCAGACGAATTAAAAAGTTTGAAAGGTCAAATTAAAAAATTTGTTGGTCAACTGTCAAGTTATCTTTCGTTCTGGGGTCAGTTTAAAAAAATCCACGAGGATAAGAGTCTGGATTATGTTGACAAATTTCATTATTTAGCACAATCAATATTACCGGGGACTCGAGTTTATGAGTTAATTGAGAGTTATCCCTTAACTTTGGAAAATTATCTGAAAGTCATTTCTGCGCTTGAGAAGCGTTTTGGTAGCAAAAAAATTTTAACTGAGATAAATGTGAGAGAATTGTTAAAATTATTTATCCAAAACGTACGTTCACAAGGTAAAGATAAGTTATCCCTGGTGTCATTGTTTGACAAAATTGAGTCCCATTTCAGAGCTCTCGAGTCTTTAGGTGTACACCAAGACTACAATGCTGCTTGGCTATATCCCATGGTTGAATTATGTTTGTCGGCTGAAATGATTAGGGTATGGCAGAGAAGCGTTCTATTTGGTGACAAGGGCCGTCTCTCGAATCTTAGCATTTTTGCAAAAAAAAATTGAAGGGGAACAGAAAGTCAAACTTGCAAGGTCACGGTTTGAAGTTTCTCCTCCCTCACGTGAAAAACGCCCTAAAGAGGTCAAATTCAAAAGTAAAAAACCTTCCATGAGTGCTGCAAGTTTGGTAGCAACCAAGGAGCAAAAGTGTGTTTTTTGTGGAAAAAATCATGAGAGTAAAGAATGTTTATTGGCTCGGTCTTTGCCCCTAAAGAAAAGATTAGATAAATTAAGGGAGTTAAAGTGCTGCCTACGCTGTCTTAAGCCTAGACATTTTGCTAGAGATTGTAAACAATTTATACAATGCTATTTGTGCAAGCGATCTCACCCCATAATTTTATGTTCCGAGATTCAAGAAAAAAGAGTGCGAGTGCAGCGAGTGCAAAAGGCTCGAATATGGTACAAACTACTATGTCTACACCTTCATGTATAAAAGAAGTCCTCCTTATGACATTAATCCGGGAGAACTCGCGCGTGAGATTTTCTCTCACCATCATACTTTTTTTTTGTCCCAGCTGTTGCAATAAGACTCTTATTTAAACCCTTTTTTTCATTTTAAATTAAATTTTAGAAACTTTATTTTTATCATTTTACATCTTTTTGTGAATAAAGTATTAAGACTAAGAATAAAGTATTAAGTTCTGATGTGACAAGAAATCTAGCGAGTTCTCGAAGGTTAATGGTTGGAGTAGTGTCAGGGGGCATGAGGAAAAAAGTTCTTTTAGATTGTGGATCTCAAAGGTCGTATGTTCTGAAATTTACAGTCGAAGCTTTAACCCATTTATGCCTAGCGTCGATGCTTTAGTAAAATGGGAAAAAGTGCATTTTACACCACTTTTTTTAATAGAAATTTGGTGTCTTATTTTATCGAGGACTCCTCGATAAAATAAGACACCAAATTTCTATTAAAAAAAAAGTGGTGTGAAATGCACTTTTTCCCATTTTACTAAAGCGTTCCAAAATTGGGACGCTAGGCATAAATGGGTTAAATTAGAAAGCCTTTCCTCTGAGAATTTAACTCATATCCTGTTTGGGAGAACAAGAACAGAGTCTGAAAATCATAAACGATATTCTATGAAATTAAGTCCTAAGTTAAGTAAGACGTACTGAGTATCAGTTCTGCTTTCTAGATCAAGTGGAGGGATACCACACGTCTCTAAAGGTCCCTTAATGAAGGAATTAAAAAAGCACAGAATTTGGAATTCAGATGTGAATGACTGTTACCCTTAAATAAAAATTTTAATAGGTAGCGATATTTATGGACAAATTCTTACGGGGGATCTAATTCAACTTACTGGGTGTTTGAAAGCCATTAATAAGGCTGGACTTTGTGTGGAGAACAAATAGGATTAAATGTTCAGAGTTTTGAGAATGCCCAATCCATGTTAGTAACTAATCTCCATGTTCAAAACATGAAAGTTTCTGATTTGTGGAGTTTGGAAACAATTGGTATTACAGATGAAGTGCAAACGTTTTCCAAAGTGGTGGAGGATCAATTAGCTCAGAAACAATTTTTGAAGTGGCTTCATAGAAACGAAGATGGGAGATATTGCGTAAGCTTGGCCTGGTTCCTAAATATCCCCATAACATTGCCTCTAATCGGCATATTGCAGAAAAAAGGCTTTTTGCCACTACTCGTAAATTGAAGAAATTAAATAATTTTGACGAATACGATAAGATATTTAATGAATGGCTGTCTGAAGAAGCAGTAGAAAAAATCCCTGAATCTGAAAAGAATGAAAAGGGTCATTACTTGCCACATCATCCAGTTATCAAATTAGATAGTTTAACTAGCAAAATTAGGCCCGTTTTCGATGCCTTCTTGTGTAAATCAGATAATTCGTTGTCGCTAAATGATTATTTGAAAAAAGGTCCGAATCTCGTAGAAGAAATCCCAGCGATTTTAATGAGGTTTAGAGAAAAGGCGATTGGCGTAACTTCTCATATTAGGCGAGCTTTAGGGTTGGATTATTTAAATATATATATATATATATCGGTCAAATATTGATTTTTTTAAATATCGCAATAACGATATCTAAACTCTGACTCAGCCGGTATATCCCAATAACAATAATAGTGTTTTGTTTTATGATCACCGTGATTTCGAGCCCCAAAAAACGAAGACAAATATCCTGTACCAATTATGTCCTTCAATCCTTTTTTCATCCGATCCATCTACACTCATGTCCAAAATTAAGGTCACAAACATAAAATCTGTGAAAACTGATGGACTATTCACTGTGTTGCCACGAAATTTGGCACATATTATACAATTTGGTATATTAGAATGGGAGAAAGAATATAGCAACATAACAATATGGAAAAGATTTTAACTGTGAATTAAAATACAGGGTATATTAAAAGGTGTTAAATCATGAATCAAAGATAAAGCATTTATCTCAGGAAAAGTACGTCTGATATGGAGTGTGACCACTGTGCACTGCTATACAAGCCTCACAACGAGCTCTCATACTGTTTATGAGGGTGTCAATAAATGTTTGTTGCAACAAAGCCATTTCTTCCAAAAGCGCGGCTTTTAACTCCTGGCGGGTCATGGCTGGGGGGTTACGCTATACAATGGTTCTTCCTAGACCATCCCAATGTCACCAGGAAGGCCAGCCAAGACCGCCACAGAGCAACGACACCTGCACAGAATACGCCGCTGAAGTGTGACGTTTCAACATGGCGCTGGGCATAAACAGATCGAAGTGCCCATTGAAATAACATGGACGTAAAAAATAAAATCTTCTAGGAATAATAATTTTCATATTTAAGAACATTCAGGCACTGTTCTGCAAAGTTTAAAGTAGGCTTTTCATTATGAATTCACCAAACTTCTGATTTTGTGCTTTAAATTTGAATAATTTATTAAAAAATCAACTGCGGTTAGACAAACATGGCGGTTTTTTACATCGTCTGTGAATCGGGTATGTTTACTTTCATGTCTGTCAAGATGTATTTATCTCTCTTTACTTATAAGTAATTTAATGTTTTAATTATAGGTAAAGAGAAAATCATATTAAAATTAAAAAAATATTAGATTATTTTTAATAATTTACATATTATAATACTTTATATATTTAATATATTAAAATTTAATATTTTAATTTAATATATTATTAATTTAATAAAGTATTAATTTAATATAAATCATCAGGATATTATTTATATTTACAATATTAATTATTTATTAAGATTAATACTAATTATAATTATAAATATTTTATTATTATTAATATTAATTATAGTTTTTAATATTAAATAACTATTTTAAAATATTAAATATCATTATTAAATAATTATTTTAAAATATTAAATATAATTATTAAATAATTATTTTGAAATATTAAATATAATTATTAAATAATTAATATTTTAGTTCATATTATTATATTACAATTATTTTTAATTAATAATAATTAAATTATGTTACTATGATAAATTAAATTAATAATTTGAAATAATATTATTATTTATGTTATTAATTTATATTAAATATAAATATATTAATATAATTATAAATATTGATAATAATATAATATAAAATTATAATATAATCTATAATAATAATAATAATTTAAACATATTAAATTAAATATATATTACATTAAATTAATATTATGAATAATTAATACTAATAATAAATAATTATTTATCATTTTAAATGATTAATAAATAAAATTGATATTAATAAATAATATAAAATTAATTATTAATAATTTTAATAATTATTATTTAATTTTATATATATATAAATATTTAATATCATTAAATTACTAATTTTAATTAATAATTATTTACTTTTATATATATAATAAATAATTATTAATTAAGATTATTAATAATAAATTTTATATTATTTATTAATATCAATTATATTTATTAAACATTTAAAATGATAAATAATTATTTATTATTAGTATTAATTATGCATAATATTAATTTAATGTAATATACAAATAATTTAATATGTTTAAATTGATTTAATATTTAATTTAATATAGTATATCATTTTAGTATTATAATTTAATACATTATATTTTATATTTATTTATATTATTATAGTACATCATATTTTATATATTTAATATATAATTTATATACTTAATTTAAATATTATTTATAATTTATGTATTATAATAATTTATAAATTATAAAATATCTTTAATCATTTTTAAAAATATAAAATTAGTAAAATTATTAATTTAAATTAAATAAAAGTTTTACTTATAAATAGAGAGAGACGGAGATATCTTGATAGACATGAATGTAAATATCACCAATTCAGCCGTGTTGTTTGTCAAACCGGAGTTAAGCTAATGACTTTTTAATAAATTATTCAAATTTAAAGCACGAAATCAGAAGTTTGTGGAATTCATAATGAAAAGCGTACCTTAAAGTTTGCAGAACAGTGCCTGAAAGTTCTTATATATGAAAATTATTACTCCTAGAAGATTTTATTTTTTACGTCCATGATATTTCAATGGGCACTTCAGTCTGTTTATGCCCAGCGCCATATTGATGACGTCACGACTTCAGCGGCGACGACATAGGCTGGCAACGACTCCTCAGCTTGCTGGTGACCTTACTGCTGCATCTGGAATAAGAATTTCCAGGCAAACAGTATATAAACGACTAGCAGAGAGGCACTTTACGTCCGGCATCCAGTCGTGTGTGTCCCTTTCACTGCATCGAACAGGAGAACCCAGTTGTTGTGGACCCGAAGACATCAACTCTTGGAAACAACAAGAGTAGGAGCGTGTTCTTTTCAGTGATGAGTCTGGATTCACCACGGAAAGTGATTCTAGTCGAATTTTCATCTGGAGAGAACGTAGAGCTCGCTATCATCCCTCCTACGTAAAATAAATCGACAGATTTGGTGGCAAAGGAATGAGAGACGGCTTAATGTTGGGCTGCCGTACCCCACTGCACGTCTTCGATGAGGGTACTGTCAATGCACATCGCTATAGGGATGAGGTCCTTGAAGCCTATGTGAGGTTGCTCCGGGGTTCTGTAGGCTAGACTTCATTTTTATGGACGATAATGCGATATCACACAGTGCTCACATTGTTGATAATTTTCCTGAAGAGGAGGATATTCGCCGTATGAATTGGCCCTCGAGATCTCTGTACCTCAATCCTATTGAACATGTTTGGGATGGTCTAGGAAGAGCCATTACACAGCGTAATCCCACTCCTAGGACCCTCCAGGAGTTAAAAGCTGCGCTTTTGGAAGAATGGACTTTGTTGCCACAAACATTTATTGACACCCTCAAAAACAGTATGAGAGCTCGTTGTGAGGCTTGTACAGCAGTGCACTGTGGTCACACTCCATACCAGACATACTTTTCTCGAGATAAATGCTTTATCTCCGATTCATGATTTAACACTTTTTAATATACCCTGTATCTTAATTCACAATTAAAATCCTTTCCATATTGTTATGTTGCTATATTCTTTCTCCCATTGTAATATACCTTTGTGCCAAATTTCGTGGCAACACAGTGAATAGTTCATCAGTTTTCACAGATTTTATGTTTGTGACCTTAATTTTGGACTTGAGTGTATTTACTCACTGCTCTGCTTCATCCAAAATGGAAAACCACCTCCACTGATTATCTCTCTATCATATCTCAAAGTAAGGAATATTCCAATATATCCCAATACATTCATCTTTGAAAACCGCGAATTCTACTGTTCGTTACAGATAAATACTGAATAACACTTTAGCTACTGAATAACAATAATTGCGCGTTCCTTGTTTGGCTGTTGTGATTGATCCAGACATATTGCGATATCTCTGGGCTTTTGATATGTCATGTCGAAAAAGTTGATTATTGCGTAGTATTGATATTGCTTCGCTTTATGGAGTGTGGTTTCTTGGATTCGAAAGGAATTTATATCTAAGCTTAAAATGAGTGTACCGAATTGGGTAGATTCGGTCTTTTTTTATTGCCCCGTTCATAAAAAAGGTAATTTAAATACATCAAAAGTTTTAACACTGAATTTCACTAGATTATTGAAATTTAACTTATTGTTTATTCTAGTGGATTTTATTAGGAAATTAAATTTCTGAACGGATATCTATCAGTTATTCAGCAAAGAAGATTTTTTTTTTCAATGATAGATACATTAAATAATTTAAACAATCTTAGATAATAATTAACACAAAAAAATGGGGAAAAAATCATGGTAACCATAATTAAGTTTTGTAGTAAATCGTAAGTTTCTCAAAATATGCGATATTTTTGAGATTTCTTAATTTCATATTTTTAGTCATCCAAGGTAATCCTTTTCTAAATTAAAAATAAGAAACGACAATGATCATTGATAAAATTAAGTTTTTCAGGATGGAATGATTTCTTTATGCCAAGAATAAACGAAGGATATATGACGAAAGGATCGTGATGTATCGGTGGTTTGGCCCGGACCCATTTCGTGTACACAATAAACGAATCAGACTCAGTCCCCCCAAACTGTAATTGAACAAAGTGAAACAAAGTTTGGTATTTTTAAATAAATAACTAAATTCTATGAAGCGAAAATTGTATACATTTTTAAGTGGGCAATTTTGAACTTCATTTTATTAATTGTCTTTTTTAATCTTGTATTAATCATATCATAGTGATAAAAATAAGACTTAAAAAATATACAGTCCCTGGCAAAATTATTAGACGCAGTTGTTTTTATTATAATTTGTTAAATATCTGGAAAGATAAATGAGGAATTATCTTGAAACTTTCGGAGTGTAAACAACATGATAAACGTCATATATTTCCGAGAAGATTTTTTCTTGAAACACCATAAGGGGCCGTCAACAAATTGAAGAAAAACGAATACGTTTTCGATAACCCTGTAAAAACCAATAACACAAAAACGTTGAAACGGTATCACACGCTTAGGAGGCTTATTGTAATAATTTGGGTTCATTTTTATGAAGATAGCATGTATACTCGAAGAGAAATTCAGGTTTTTATAAAAACGGTCCCAAATTTTACGAAGTTTTTTGCTTATAATTTGCAGAGTTTTTAATATAAAAACAAGTTATTTTCCGAAAATATGACAAACAAAATTATACACAATACCCTGTAATCAGAATAAAAAAAAAAATAATAATTGCATGAAAAATGAGCAGGTTTACTAAATATTTTTTCACTGCGCATGCGCGAATTCAATCAAAATATACTGTGCATAATATATTAGCTAAATATATAGACCAACTTTTATGAAAGTCTCAAAAACATAGCTTGAAAATTCTGATAGTGATCGTCGATAGAATAAGCTCGAAATTAGCTGTTTCCAAAAGGAAGCAAAAAGATGAGGGGTTGTATCCAAATATACTAGCTTTTGAAAGTTGACATAATAAGAATGAAGCGTCTCTCATTCTATATTTGATACAACCCCTCATCTTTCTGCTTCCTTTTGGAAACAGCGAATTTCGAGCTTATTCTATCGACGATCACTATCAGAATTTTCAAGCTATGTTTTTGAGACTTTCATAAAAGTTGGTCTATATATTTAGCTAATATATTAAGCACAGTATATTTTGATTGAATTCGCGCATGCGCAGTGAAAAAATATTAGTAAACCTGCTCATTTTTCATGCAATTATTATTATTTTTTAATTCTGATTACAGGGTATTGTGTATAATTTTGTTTGTCATATTTTCTGAAAATAACTTGTTTTTATATTAAAAACTCTGCAAATTATAAGCAAAAAACTTCGTAAAATTTGGGACCGTTTTTATAAAAACCTGAATTTCTCTTCGAATATACATGCTATCTTCATAAAAATGAACCCAAATTATTACAATAAGCCTCCTAAGCGTATGATACCGTTTCAACGCTTTTGTGATATTGGTTTTTACAGGGTTATCAAAAACGTATTCGTTTTTCTTCAATTTGTTGAAGGCCCCTTATGGGGTTTCAAGAAAAATTTTTCTCGGAAATATATGACGTTTATCATGTTGTTTACACTCCTAAAGTTTCAAGATAATTCCTCATGTATCTTTCCAGATATTTAACAAATTATAATAAAAACAACTGCGTCTAATAATTTGGCCAGGGACTGTATTAGTAGAATAAAGTGAGAAGTATAGGAGCTATACTATCTTTAAAGAAAAGCTTTAATGAAAGTAATGGTAATGCAAATAGTTATTAAACAATTAATTTATTTTCATTTAAATATTTTGTTTTAAAAAATATAAAAAATAAAAATTATTTTCTATGAGCAAATCTACATAAAAAATTGAATTCATTGCATTCAACTAGGTTTTGTGTTTAAATTGTTGATACCATATCATTTATCTTAAAATAGCAATTGCCCTTACTCTCCCTCTGTTGAAGTTAAATATGCATGGCTCAGTGAATAACATTAGTTGTTAGTATTATTTTCAATTATCCCCTTATTCCTGCCCATTCTATCATAACCCTTTGCATAGACAAGTTGATTTCAATTAATTAAATCTTTACTGAACGAATAGTAAGAGTTCTCTGAGGTCGGTTGATTAGCCAACTCGAGTTTATTAAAGTTTAAAAATTAAATAAACGATTTACTTAAATTATAAGGTAATTAAGAACATTACGCTGTGTAAATTTTCGTAGCAACCTGCTTAACCCTTTTGAGAAAAATCAATCGTTGTCCAATGCTGAGTTGTAAAGTATGATCTAAAAGAAATTCACAAATAATGCTATACAAAAATATAGTCTTGTTAATTAAATTTCATTAACATTTATTTACAGAACTAATTTACACAAAATACCGAAAAATGATAAGTGAGAATTAATCTAACTTTTTGGCTAACAGAAAATAGCCATATCATTTTCAATTGGCATACTTATAATCTTTGAGTCAAATTTTAACTTCGCAAAAAACTATTAATATCTACTTTAAAAATTATACAATTTTGATTCATATTACAATTGTTAATATATCAAAACTTCCTCAGAATTTTATGGCTCACACTACCAGATGTCCCTAAAACATATTTGTATACTTATAATGATAAAACATCAGAAATTCCTCAGATTATCTTCGTGATCATTTATCATGATGGTTGCTGGTATCAAGCGCTCCTCGGCACAGAGATTGCTGTCACTTCTATCGTTCAGATGAATGGTGATGTTTGAAGCATAGCTCACGATGATAACTCTCAACACTCTTTCAAAATGATGATGGGAAACTTTCACGATAAAAAAAAAAGGTCTAACCGACCTCTAGCCCGCAAAACTTTTCTTTAAACCTTCCACTTGCTTCAACAGAGATAGAATAATAATAATTTTTTTCATTTTCTATAGAAACTCTCTCGAAAACAAGTAGGCAGGCCCAGAGCTAGTCAAGAATTTGCATAACAGTTCGTATGTCTATCCTACTTGTATTTCATTGTTTTTTCTGGATCACATCTGCTTGAAACTTTTTCTCCTCCTGCATCGACATAAGCCAGTAGCGTTGGCTGATTTTTCTTCGTTCTGGGAAAAAGTCCTCCGACTTTCGTGCGAGGTTTTATCGCTCTGTTTACATGTTGGTCATAAAGCATTCAAGTCAGATTTGATTGATGTTTTCTGTCCCAAAATGGCACAAGAAAATCTACGGCCATAAATTTGACGAAGTGCGTTTTTTGTTTAGCCATCTTAACGCTAAATCCTGATAATGTTATTTCTTTACATTACCCTCCCTCCCATTTAAATTAGTATCGCGATATATCAGCAATATCAATATTAACGTGTTGATATATTATGATATTAAATTTCTGATATCGTCCAGCCCTAGCGAGCGTTTTTACAGATTGGCATAAAGCGGGAAGACGAAAATTATCTAAAATTTCTTTGGTGGGAAAATAACAAAATTTCTGAATTCCGTCATAAAAGGGTAGTTTTTGGGGTTACCAGTAGCCCATACCTGTTGGCAGCAGTGATCTCATTCCATCTTAAAAATATACCAACAGAGTTTGAAGTTGTTGCCCAAAAGCTTTTAAGATTATTTTATGTAGATAACTGCGTAACCTCAGTTGATACGAGCGCAGAGCTTGAAAAACTTATGAACCAAGTAACTAATATTATGGCAGAAGCCAAAATGGACTTGCGTATGTGGACATTTCGTGCCGAAAATGAAAATTTATGTTCACAGAACACTGATCCTGTCTCTCCTGTTTTAGGTCTTTAGTGGGGCAGTATAAATGATGATTTATTCATTCCTTTCAAAGATCAACTATCATTAGACTTATGGAAAAGAACACTTCTATCTACAGTTCATTCAATATTTGATCTACTATACTTCAAAAAGCCTGGGCAATTAAGACAAAAGTAGTGTATAAACACCGATAGTAGGTCACTTCGGCGTCGGCGGTGGATGGTGGATGGTGGATTGCGCCGGTGGATTAGGGTGGATTGCGCCGGTGACGTCGGAGGTGGTGGCGTAGATAAGAGGCATGCGTCACTTGGGAGGGTGGATTGGGATGACTCATGGCAGGTTGGTAGAGATAAGGAGTATTATTTTAATGAGTTTTAATGGAGGGACTTATAAAATTTCGAAGCCATTTTTTTTCGCGGAGAATTGACTACTAGTGTACGAGGTGACTTTCAACGGATTTTAGCGAATTAGAAATGTAATTAATTTTAATTGAAGAACTTAGAAATTTTTCAAACCCATTTTTTTTTCAACTATAGTATGGTGAGGCGTTTGGAAATATTTTTTCGGTTTGTGAATTACATTTAAAAATAATAATTAAAAATGATCATTAATTAATTTTAATTGGAGAACTTACGAAATGTTAGCGATTTTTATAACTAGAGTAGGCTATTCGATATACATGTTAGAGTATATTTGAGATGAATTTTAAAAGTCAATAATGGTTTAATTAAAAATAGTGATTAATTTTAATTGGATAATTTAAGAAATTTTGGCGAGATTTTTTTTTCTCAACGCGAGTACGCAGTTTGAAGGGTGGATGTGAATGAAAAATATTAACTAAAAAGGGTCATTCATTCAATTTAATGGGCGTACTTAAACATTTTTGGGGCAAACGGACGTGTATTAATGAATTTGATACAGGTTAGGGTACAAAATACAGGGTCCCGTATGAATTATACTGCACTCAACTGAATAGCTCCCCCCTCTCCCTCCCCCTTCCCTTTTTTGTTACACAGAGGGGTCCTAAGATAGACTAACAATACACACTTTCAAAAGTATAGAGTAATATAAGAAGAAGTATTTTAACGTATATGTAAATAAACAAGAATGAAAAATCATGCATAGTGTCATAATTCAAGAATCCCTTTCCAACATTATCGAAATGGTATGCGAACAAAATATAATTTTACCATCGAGTGCATAGTGAATTAAAAATAGTGAACCGATCTCCTTAAAAAGGTCACCCTTCACAAAAAATCCAATGAATTATTACGGAAACCCTTCAGTTCATGGACCCCTCTTTTTCCCCCCTTCGAAGTGTGAACTCGCATTAGACTATATGACCCCTTCATAAAATAAATGAGATACGTACCCTATTCGAAAGAGCCCTTCACAAAAAATTGTAGGAGACCTCTTCACAAAAATTGAAATGTGTGTTAGAGGAATCTTATGATATCAGAAAGTAATTAATATTTTTTTTAACTGGGCCCTCCTCCGCCCGCTATATTTCTGATAGCGCCCCAGTATTTTTGCAGCAAGCTCTTTTTTCCAAGAGTGTATGAAAACTATTAATCTCATAAGAAAAATTAGCCCTTAGACGAAAGAAATGCAACTTATGAAGATTTTTTTTTTTTTTTTTTTAAACTGGGCTCTCCACCGCCCGCTATATTTCTTATATCGCCCCAGTATTTTTGCAGCAAGCTCTTTTTTAATTCAATGTTTCATATATGAAAACTGTTAGGCTCATATGAAAAATTAGCCCTCCTTAGACGAAAGAAATGCAACTTATGAAGAAAAAAAAAGTTTTTTTTTTAAACTGGGCCCTCCAGCGCCCGCTATATTTCTGATAGCGCCCCAGTATTTGTGAAGAATTTAACAGCAAGCTCTTTTTTAATTCAATATCTCATATATGAAAACTATTATTCTCATATGAAAAATTCGCACGTAGGCGAAAGAAATGCAACTTATGAAGTAAATAATAACTATTATTTTTTACTAAAATCATTCAGAATTAATAGTATCTAATTTTTTATATGTGAAAATTAAATTCTCTAATCTTTCCATGCTACACAAGTCCAGGCAGGCTTTCTTATTGCTATAGTCATCGGGGGTAATCCCCAACCCTGTTTGAATAAAAAGGCCCCTTCACAAAAATCCAATTATGCATAAGAACACTTCCTAAAATCAGGTAATTTATACCTTACCCTTTTTTTTTTCAATTCAAGTTAGGCTAAAAGTACAACTTACACATCGATATGTACAAAATATAGAAATCCTTCGAAAGAAACTTTGAAAAGTTATAGATATTAAATTACCTTCACAAAATAATAAAACCCTATTCGAATCCCAGCGCCTTTCACAAAATAAATCCAATAGATTCATGTTACATTCCGGTAATAGGAATACGAGAGAGGCATTGACCTTTCATAAAAATGCAAGGTCCGCTGTTTGAATGAAAAGGCCCCCCCCTTCACAATATACCCTGTAAAAATATTATGATTCCACAGATATTTTAAGAAATAGACTGATATTTTCAAATGAGTACGTATTCATGCGATGTGAAAATAGGTTTTACACGAATGCCTTTTTAGTTTAACGTGTAAAATATAGATTTTAGAAAAAAGATTCATGTTTTACCAAATTTTTCATACAAATCTGTAAAATAGGGTAGAGCGTTTCATGAAAAATAATTGAATTTCGAGTGATTATGCTTTAAAAAATATATTTTAGCATTGAAATTAAGAAAAAAAGACGACTATCCCTGTTCCCCTCAGTAGACGGATTGCTGAATCACAATGAGTCCTATTAGCAGATAAGCGAAGATCTTGCTTTGACTTGATTCTTTCTTAGATTATGAATCACTCACGATAAGAAATACCTGATACATTTTTTGTAGGCAAATGTACGAAATTAGCTATATAGTATTCCACTTATTAATCTGTTAAGTTTTAAAATGCTTCAATGAAAAATAATAACTAAGAAATAAAATTAAAAATGTTCATTAATTAATTTTAATTGGTGAACTTAAACATTTTTGGACCAAACAGACGTGTTTTAAGGAAATCGATGCATGTTATGGTAAAAAATACAGGGTCCAGTATGAATTATACTACACTATATTTAATAGCTACCCCCTCCCTTTTTTTACCCAGAGAGCCCCCCCCCCCCCCTTCGATAGAAGTTAGGCTTCACACACACAATATACACACTTAAAAAAATATAGAGTGATATAAAAAGAAGAATTTCAACGTATATATATATATATATATATATATATATAATATATAATAGTAAATTATGAAAAATCATGCATAGTGGTATAATTTATGAATCACTTTCCAACATTATTGCAATATTATGTGAACTAAATATAATTTTACAATCTAATGTAAGTCAGATTTTACTTTCAAATGTTTAAATTTATGAATGGAGAGGTAACATGCTTGTGAAAGGTTTATTTTTAAGACGAAACAGTGTGTGAAGCGCCCTGTTTTAAGGTTAAAAGTTTCGTGAAGGGATCTGTTTAAAGGACCCTGTTTTGAAATGACTTAAGAACAGACAATTTATTCCTAAACATATTCACAACTACAACTTTGTATACATTATGAAAATACATGATTATATTTATACATTATGCCATAGTTTTTGAAATATTTTTCCAAAGTTAGTTTCATACAATAAAGCGAGATTGATACCGTTAATGTATACGAATTCCTTCATGTTACCGTCTATAGCTTCAACTCGATTCGTTATATATGATTCAATGAAAAATAATAACTAAGAAATAAAATTAAAAATAGTAATTAAAAGGTGGCATTATGAATTTTTGGGATAAGAGATTGGTGTTAATTAAATAGGTTAATGAATCTAATTCGATACAAGTCTTGCTAAAATAGAAATTACACTAAAAATACAGAGTCCCCTATAATATATATGAATTACACTGCACTAAATTTAATAGCACCCTCCCCTATTTTCATAGAAATGGCTTCAATATAATTTAGGCTAACAATATTCACTTCAAAAAATACATAGTGACACACAAGAAGGATATGAATTCAATATGTACTACTACTTATGCAAAATATAATTTCTCTTATCGCATAAAATATATTAACAAGTCCTGTAAAAATATATTGAGAAGACATGAACTATTAATACATGATTTAAAATATATTGGCTATATAAAACATATATAGAAATATATATATAAAAATTTATCGTTACCTAAAAATTTCAAACACGATTTACTGGACTTCACCCAAATTCAACTAGATTCTTCACCACGTGGTTCGATGACATCACTGATCGCGATAACATTCTAGATAAGATTCACTGATAATTCACTGATAAAAACACATTTCAATTCATTTCTTCTAAAGCAAGTATACGAGTTGATTGTAAGGTCTAGGTATGTAGATATATATAGTAGGTTAGTAGTAATATATTTTTAAAGTACTTTTTATTATGTGTTAAAAGAAATGGTTATTTTTTCTTTACGTAGGGCAGTCAAAATTAAAACATAAAATATTAAATTTAATCTTTAGTAATATAAAGACTTACACCTACAGAAACGCAGACATCCTTTTAGTTATATTCATGCAGACTTTAAGATATATCACATATGTTCTTTCTTTTACCATGACACATAGGGATTTTTTTAAAATGTATGTCACGTGACTATCTAAAGCGAGATTGATACTTAAAACCATTAATATATGTGAATTCTTTCGTATAGCCCTGTATAGATGAATACTCACAATATATACACGTATATATTTATATATATACTAAGTCTGTTAAGTTTTAAAATGCATCATTGAATATTCAATGAAAAATAACAACTAACAAATATTAATTAAGAGATATGCTAATGTTCGGACTTATAAAATTTTTGGGTGAACAGATCGGTTTTAATTAAATATGTTAATGAATCTAATTCAATACAAGTCGTGTTAAAATAGAAATTATAGTGAAAATAGAGGATCCCCTATAATACACACTAATTATACTGCATTAATGCACTACCCCACTTATATTATCACAGAAATACCTTCGATAAAATTTAGACTATCAATACATACAAAATACATACAGATTGCCCAGAAAAAGGGTAGGAATGAATGAAGAATTTTAACATAAATTAAAAAATAGGATCTACAGTAAGTGACTATAAATAAATATGAAGGAAAAATCATGCGTCATGGTATACTTTATGAAACACTTTCCAAATGGGACTATCGTTAATACTTTGAAAAACTATTGAAATATGTGAATTAGATTAAATAATTCATACTGGAAATGTATTTAAAAAAAATTACAGATTTCGTTTCTTTCTTTTTTTTTCACTTAGATATAATTATAAGGCTTCTTTTACAATAAAGACCTGATTCTTGTGGAGAGATTGAAAACTAGTATTTTATTGAATCGGCCTATATATGTTGGGTTTGCTATACTAGAGGTCTCTAAACTTTGCATATATGATTTCCATTATAACTTTATAAAGAATACTTATCTTACCATATTCAAACACACAATATTTATAAGGATATAGAACAATATCGTGATTTCTTTAACTTCTCTAAGTATTCAAAACCACATCGTCTAAACCGCACAAGTTTCGAACCCACAAACATATAATCAGACTTGTCATTTTATACCCAGGACGCTAACCACAGGGCTAAGTGAGCTCCCGCTTATTTTATAGTCACCACGCTGACTATTGGGCTTAGTGAGTCCCAGGCTAACTTATACCCACCACGCTAACTATTGGGCTTAGTGAACCCCCGCTTATTTTATAGTCACCATGCGAACTATTAGGGCGAGTGAGCACCAGGCTATTTTATACCCACCACGCTAACTACTTGGCTGAGTGAGCCCCAGGCTATTTTATACCCACCACGCTAACTACTGGACTGAGTGAGCCCCAGGCTATTTTATACCCACCACGCTTACTGGGCTTAGTGAGCCCCCGCTTATTTTATAGTCACCACGCTAACCACAGGGCTAAGTGAGCCCCCGCTTATTATATAGTCAACACGCTAACTACTGGGCTGATTAAGCCCCAGGTATTTTATAGCCATCACGCTAACTACTGGGCTGAGTGAGCCCCAGGTTATTTAGTCGCATAAATATGATTTTCAAGGTATATGTCCTAACTTGATTTAGACCATTGCCTATGGTAAAATAAAGCTGCGAAGTAAATTGGTAAACTCTGTACATTTCTCTCGAAAACTCACTTCTATTTTATTAAATATCTGTAGAAATCAGCGTAGTTTATTAAAATTATGTACATTCTCATTAGTTTATGAATCTACTAACTTATAATATCTATATGGTAACTTGGAATTAGTATTCCCACTTAAAAATTTCTTTTGTAAATTTAATATGATAAACACTAACATGAGACTGACTAAACTTTTACCATTTTCATTTCAACTTAGTTTTAGGAAATTTATCTACATAGCTTTAAATTTTACTGTTTAGTAAGTCTATTATTTCAAAGTATTATTTTTTAGTTCTAATATTCAAAACATATTCATATCGTTTTACATAGTAGGTATCAAATTAAATTAAAGTCATATTAAAAATATATACACAAATACTATTCTTACTCTCACACCAAGACTCTGAGAAAAGTGAATGCTTGTTCAGGGCCTTGTGCTTAGCTAGCTGGCGTGTTAGGTAAAAATAGTATTTGTGTATATATTTTTAATATGACTTTAATTTAATTTGATACCTACTATGTAAAACGATATGAATATGTTTTGAATATTAGAACTAAAAAATAACCCAGTAGTTATCGTGTTGACTATATAATAAGCGGGGGCTCACTTAGCCCTGTGGTTAGCGTGGTGACTATAAAATAAGCGGGGGCTCACTAAGCCCAGTAAGCGTGGTGGGTATAAAATAGCCTGGGGCTCACTCAGCCCAGTAGTTAGCGTGGTGGGTATAAAATAGCCTGGGGCTCACTCAGCCCAGTAGTTAGCGTGGTGGGTATAAAATAGCCTGGGGCTCACTCAGCCAAGTAGTTAGCGTGGTGGGTATAAAATAGCCCAGTGCTCACTCGCCCTAATAGTTCGCATGGTGACTATAAAATAAGCGGGGGTTCACTAAGCCCAGTAGTTAGCGTGGTGGGTATAAGTTAGCCTGGGACTCACTAAGCCCAATAGTCAGCGTGGTGACTATAAAATAAGCGGGGGCTCACTTAGCCCTGTGGTTAGCGTCCTGGGTATAAAATGACAAGTCTGATTATATGTTTGTGGGTTCGAAACTTGTGCGGTTTAGACGATGTGGTTTTGAATACTTAGAGAAGTTAAAGAAATCACGATATTGTTCTATATCCTTATAAATATTGTGTGTTTGAATATGGTAAGATAAGTATTCTTTATAAAGTTATAATGGAAATCATATATGCAAAGTTTAGAGACCTCTAGTATAGCAAACCCAACATATATAGGCCGATTCAATAAAATACTAGTTTTCAATCTCTCCACAAGAATCAGGTCTTTATTGTAAAAGAAGCCTTATAATTATATCTAAGTGAAAAAAAAAGAAAGAAACGAAATCTGTAATTTTTTTTAAATACATTTCCAGTATGAATTATTTAATCTAATTCACATATTTCAATAGTTTTTCAAAGTATTAACGATAGTCCCATTTGGAAAGTGTTTCATAAAGTATACCATGACGCATGATTTTTCCTTCATATTTATTTATAGTCACTTACTGTAGATCCTATTAGGTAGCTTTCAATACAAACTAGTCGTTGGGGGCCACCGTAATACTTACCCATCATGGATATGCATAATGTAAAATATTAAAACAAAAATGTGTAAACTACTTATAAAATGCATAGCAATTCAAATAAAATGATGATGACGTCATAACTTTATAGGCTCGATTACTGAATTGCTTGAAAGAGGTTTTTCCTTATAACTCCAAAAATAATAATCCTATTAACTAGCGGTTTATTGCATCTGATTAAGCGTCAAATTTGCAATTAAAATATATCTTTGAAGTGAAATTTGGATGAAATAAAAGGTCATGAAAAATCGAAGAGTGTGGAAAATAGGATTACAAATATCTTAGCAACTCATTATCCGATCGACTTCATGCTTTATGCAAAATTTATGTTTTTTTATTGTCTTTTATATTCATTTCTTAAAATAAACAATTTCGAAAATTTTTATATACCTTTTATCAGAACGAATATTTCGAGAGTCCGAAAAAAATAGATCCGGTTAATCGAGGTTATTGAAATGAAATAGGCTTCTTCCCATTATTACATACTAAGTACATACCAAATTGCAAGTGTCTATCTCAATTTTTTCGGGAGATAGAGCGTTTACAGACACACACACACACAGACACACAGACGGACGGCAAAATTTTTTTTCTAAAAATATGTTTTTTGGAATCTCCAGTGTCTGAAACGTGTAAATCCGTCAAAAAATTTTTTTCGATTTTCAAAACGATTACAAGACTTACCCTATACTACGTATGATGGGTAAGTAAACTAGTCGTTGGGGGCCACCGTAATACTTACCCATCATGTATATTGTTGTGAGCTCGGGGTTCGAAAGGACTGATGCCAATATATAAGAACAATAAAAAGGCTTTATTCACTATAAACAGTGCAATACCTTCACAAATATCTTCTGAAAATTACAAGATATTCAGTAATCTTCAAATCCAATAAAAGCTAAGCAAAATTTCACACAGAAACAATGCGTTCAATACGACGTATCAACGACAAAATCGATCCGAGAAACACAGTTCTCAATGCAAAGCCTCTCGTATGAATTCAATCGCAGTTGACAGACAACTAACTAACTGAACTGATGGTGGTCCTTATATAGGTTTCAGAGATCTTTCCAGATTATTCCAGAGCCTTCAGATGCTAGAAATTACCAGAAAGTGCTTTAACTTTCAATAGAGAACCCAAGCAAGAAAGGATCCCAATGTATAGGTATAAGGGGGTGTGGTTGCACAAAAAGTCGCCAAATCCGTCGCCAACTTGGCGACATTTGGCGATATATCGCCAAATTTGGCGACAAAAATAAGTCGCCAAAACCATCGCCAACTTGGCGATAAACCCATTCCTTGGCGATTTTCCAATAGAACTCATTATAAAAACCGATGCTGTAAGGTTGTTCTCCTTGCAAACCACCTGAGGCCTTTAGCATTGAGTTACATGATGCTCAATAGGAAATACATTAATAATACTGCAATTTTCACAATAATAAAATAAAATAAATTTAAACAAATGGAATATTTACAGATATATACAAAATTTATAACATTGCCCCCCTCTCAAGGACTGCACGTCCCGGGCAGTTCAACCTTTGATCGGAAAGCAAACCCGTTACCAACAAATGCTATACTATTCAAAACACATTCATAATGCTGAATTATACAAAATATACACTTATTTAAAAATAAAATAAAATTAAAGCATAGACATTATTACATACAAGTATTTAAGTAATAATAACAATAATAATGATAATGCTAAGCAAAATAAATAATTACATTAATTTATATACAAGACCATGGTCATACTAATTTACACTATTTACATTACACTATTTACAATCAATGAACTAAGTACTATGGCCATAGTATGGAGCCAGCCTGTCGTAATGAACGACTCTAGGCTTCGAACTTGGTGACTTTCGGATCCGAATTACGACATCGTTCAGTCTGTTTAGGACTGTATAAGGACCGTCCCAGTGCGATTGCAGTTTGGGAGAAAGTCCTTTGCGTCGAGTCGGATTATAAAACCAAACCTTGTCACCTTCTTTGAATTGATGTCCCGTGGCTTTCGTGTCGTACCTGGTCTTCATCTTCTCCGTCTGTATGTTGATCCGCTCTCGAGCCAAGTTGTGGACGTCTTCAAATCGTGCCTGGAGATTCTGCACGTATCCCTCTGGCGATGAAGGCGCATCTGGAGGGCGACCAAAAATCAGATCACAAGGTAGACGAAGATCACGACCGAAAAGCATCTGAGACGGGGAATAGCCGGTCGTTTCATGGACGGCGCTGCGATAGGCGAGGAGAAACAAGGGAAGTTTTTGGTCCCAGTCTTGTTGGTTTCTTGAAACTAGCAGTGAGAGGTTGTTGAGGATGGTACGATTAAACCTCTCAACCATGCCATCCGACTGTGGATGTAAAGGCGTCGTCCTAGTTTTGTCCATTCCGAGAAGTTGACAGAGACCCTCAATCACAGCAGAGATGAAATTTCTCCCCTGGTCAGAATGCATTTGAAGGGGGACTCCATACCTTGATATCCACTGGTGTACCAAGGCATCCGCAACCGTAGAAGCTTCTTGATCAGGGATGGAATAAACTTCAGGCCATTTCGTGAAGTAGTCCATGACGACAAGGAGGTATTTGTTGCCATCAGAACTTCTTGGCAGAGGGCCTAGGATGTCAAGGGCGATGCGTTCGAAAGGTGCTCCTACATTGTAGAGATGTAGTCTTCCTCGGCTACGTTTCTTTGGTCCTTTTCGAGCTGCACATGCATCGCAAGATTTGCACCATCGTTCGACGTCAGCTCTCGCTTTTCCCCAGAAGAAGCGCTCTCGGACTCTGTGTAATGTTTTCATGACTCCAAAATGGCCACCAGTGGGACTGCCATGTAATTCTTCGAGGACCTCTGGGATTCGAGATCGAGGAAGTACCAACTGCCACCGAGATGTCTTCCCATCTTCCGATTCGAATTTTCGGAACAGGACACCATTCCTGACGTGGAGAGAGTTCCAAAGAGCCCAATATTGCTTCGTCGTAGGACTGTAAGTCGAGATGTCTTTCCAACTGGGCTTCGTGCTAGAAGATTCTAATAACACCAAGATTGGTTTGATCTCAGAGTCTGCCATTTGATCTTCTCGAATCTTCTCATCACTCCAGGGATCTGGTGGCGTCAATAGTGAAGTCTTCGTCTGGCGTATGACATATTCGGGATTATACTTGCTCTCCGCTCTGGAACAATAGCGACAGCTCTCGTGACACGGTCTTCTTGATAGGGCATCGGCGTTTCCATGCGATGAGCCTTTGCGATGCCTGATGTCAAAGTCGTATTCCTGGAGTCGTTGTATCCATCTGGCTACTTGGCCCTCTGGGTTCTTAAAATTCATCAGCCATGTTAGGGATGCGTGGTCAGTACGAAGGAGAAATTTCCTGCCATAGAGATAGTGATGGAAGTGTTCTATGGCTTTCACTATAGCTAATAACTCCTTACGAGTGACGCAATAATTCCGCTCTGGTTTCGATAAACATTTGCTCCAGTATGCTACGACTCGTTCTTGGCCATCTATTTCTTGGGAAAGTACAGCGCCGACACTTTCCTGACTGGCATCCGTGTCCACAATGAATTGTTTGTCGGGGTCTGGATAGGTAAGGACTGGAGAGGATGTGAGAGCTTCTTTCAGCCGCTGGAATGAATTGTCGCATTCTTGTGTCCATAGAAACTTCTGTTTGCTTTCAGTGAGCCTATGCAAGGGTCTTGCGATGTTGGAGAACCCCTGTACAAACTTTCTGTAATAAGTGCATAGTCCCAGAAAGCTTCGCAACTGATGGACATTTTCCGGACGTTTCCAGTGCTTTACTGCAGACACTTTCTCAGGATCTGTTCGAACACCTTCAGCTGAGATGATGTGTCCTAAATAGTTTACTTCTCGTTGGAAGAACTTGCATTTCAAAGGGTTCAGCTTTAAATTCGCCGCTCTTAGTTTCGTTAACACTTTTCGAATATTCTCTAGATGTTCTTCAAACGTGCGGCCACCAATGATGACGTCATCTAGGTAGATGAGACAAGCTTCAAAAGTCAGACCTTTTAACACTGTCTCCATGAGGCGCTCGAACGTTGCTGGAGCATTGCAGAGCCCGAACGGCATAACTTTAAATTGCCAAAGTCCTTGTCCAGTAGTAAATGCGGTCTTCTCTTTGTCATCAGGATGGATCTCCACTTGCCAATATCCACTCTTCAAATCCAGCGTGGAAAACCATTTATGTCCTGAAAGAGTATCTAGCGTGTCGTCTATTCTTGGTAGAGGATAGCTGTCCTTCTTCGTGATATCGTTAAGTTTACGATAATCCACACAAAATCTTGTGGAGCCATCTTTCTTTCGGACCAACACGATGGGAGAGGCCCACGGACTTGATGACGGTTCGATGATGTCACTATCCTGCATCTCTCGTAAGAGCTTAGAAACCTCTTCTTGTTTTTCGAACGGCAAGCGTCTTGGATGCTGTTTAATCGGTGGATGGTTGGCAGTATCAATTCTATGACGTGTCAGTGAAGTGCGCCCTATATCACTCTCGTTTTGTGAAAACACATCCTTAAATTCCTGAAACAGTCTTTCTGCGGCATGTCTCTGTTCAGGATATAAATTTTCATTTCGTCCAATTACAGGTGTTAAGCTTGTAGGCGGCTCCGATAACGTCAAGCTCGGGTCTTTGCAAACACAGGTGACTGGAGCACAGGTTGCAAGCACTTCACCTTTCTGGATAATTCTAGACTTTTCACTTACGTTCGCAATCCTCACAGGTATCACATCTCTCGACAGATCTACCAGCGCTGATGCTATTAGCACTCCCTTTGGGCTCTTCTCAGGATATCCAGTCAAGCCATACTGGAAAATTCTTTCGTTTCCAGTTAATCCAGGTATCATCATTTCAGTCCGAGGAGGGATGATAACATCTGCCTTGGCTGTGATCCGTTGAATAGACCCGGACTCATTTCCAAGTTTGAAAATAGTGACATCTTCTTGAGCAGAGCGTAACTCATTATTCTTAAAGTCCAGTGTGAATCCATGCTCTTTTAAAAAGTCCAATCCGAGTATGAAAGGATCTGAAATATCGGCCACGTAGACTGTATGGCGATAAGCGGCGTTCCCAAACTTTATTTTCAGTGTCATTCTTCCATGTATATCGATCTTATCTCCGGTCACAGTTTGAAGGATTACACGTGGCGGGGTCCAGGAGAGTTTTTCTTTCAGCCGCTGAGCTAGATCTTTCCGAATGATGGTCACATTGGCTCCTGTATCGATGATCATATTACAGGGCAAATCATTCACACTTCCGACTAGAAAAACTCCGTTCTCGCCGCAACTTCTTGCAGAAATTTCACATACTTGAAAATGAGGCTTCTTAAGATCTGGAAACCTCCGCCCCGCAAGATGGTCAATAATCAGTTTTCTTGCTCCTCCGTTAGCGGGTGAGCTATTACCTTCGGTGCTGGGTCGTCTTGGGCAGTCGATTTGGATATGGCCTTCTCCACCGCATCTCCAGCACTTGATCTTCCTGTAAGGTTTGTTGGCCATTATGGAGTTCATCTTTCTCATTATGTCATTCATCTGCTGCTGTAAGCACTCCACAGCTCTATCCGACGTCTCAGGCAGGTTGGCTGCTCGCACAAAGTGTCGATCTTTCCTTGTAGCTTGCTGGGCTGCCTCGAATTTCAGGGCATAAACTAAAGCCCCTTTTAAGTCACTGAGATCTGCAATCCGGAGTTGTTTCTGGATCTCAAAGTCACGCACACCATCGATGAAATGGTGCAGAGCTAAACTTTCTCTAGTTTCAGTCGGGCAGTCAGGATAAGCAAGATGGGAAAGTCTCTCGACATCCGTAGCAAGCTCTTGCAGGGATTCAGTGGATTTCTGCTGTCGAGATTTGAGCTGGAGTCTGCTATATTCCTTCATGCATTTCTCGCCAAAGCGCAATTCTAAGGCACTGACGAGCGTTTCAAAATCCAGCGGTTCATTTGCAGGCAAAGTCTGTAAGACGTCGGCAGCATCAGCTCGTAGAGAAGCAGCTAACTGGCAAGCCTTTGTCTGGGAATCCCATCCATTGGCGTCCGCTACGATCCCAAATTGTGTCTTAAAAACTGGCCAGGAGGATTTGCCGTCATAGGTCGAAAGTTTAATAAAGGCCCGAGGAAGCATATCTGGATACTTGAAATCTTCGGAAAAGTTTACGGCAGTTATCTTCTGTTTCTTGATTTTTTCCAAATCTTTTTTTACATCTCTATGCTTTCTTCAACGGTCTTGGCGATCTTTTGAACTTTTTCTTCTACTCTTTCTTCTACGGTTTTCGCTGTCATTTGAATTTCTTCTACCTTTCCTTCTATTTCTTGAAATCTTCCTTCAACTTTGTCTTCCACGCCGTCAATTCTGTCATTTAAAGATGTTATTTTATCCTCTATTAAGTCTTTCAACTCTCCAAGGTTGGTTGACATATCCTTTTTCATTTCATCTTTTAATTCGCCAAGGTTGGCAGTCATTTTCTCGTCTATCGCTGACATTTCCTTCTTCATTTCTTCCGACATTTCCTTCATTTCAGCCTGGTTCGCAGTCATTTTCTCATCTATCGCTGACATTTCCTTCTTCATTTCAGCCTGGTTCGCAGTCATTTTCTCATCTATCGCTGACATTTCCTTCTTCATTTCTTCCGACATTTCCTTCATTTCAGCCTGATTCTCAGTCATTTCCTTCTTCATTTCTTCTTTCAACTCAGCAAGGTTGGCAGTCATTTTCTCATCCATCTCCCCTAATTTCTCCAATAATTTAGTCAGTTGCGCCTCCATTGCTCTGGTGATCGGCATTCAACCCCACTCCTGACACCAAATGTTGTGAGCTCGGGGTTCGAAAGGACTGATGCCAATATATAAGAACAATAAAAAGGCTTTATTCACTATAAACAGTGCAATACCTTCACAAATATCTTCTGAAAATTACAAGATATTCAGTAATCTTCAAATCCAATAAAAGCTAAGCAAAATTTCACACAGAAACAATGCGTTCAATACGACGTATCAACGACAAAATCGATCCGAGAAACACAGTTCTCAATGCAAAGCCTCTCGTATGAATTCAATCGCAGTTGACAGACAACTAACTAACTGAACTGATGGTGGTCCTTATATAGGTTTCAGAGATCTTTCCAGATTATTCCAGAGCCTTCAGATGCTAGAAATTACCAGAAAGTGCTTTAACTTTCAATAGAGAACCCAAGCAAGAAAGGATCCCAATGTATAGGTATAAGGGGGTGTGGTTGCACAAAAAGTCGCCAAATCCGTCGCCAACTTGGCGACATTTGGCGATATATCGCCAAATTTGGCGACAAAAATAAGTCGCCAAAACCATCGCCAACTTGGCGATAAACCCATTCCTTGGCGATTTTCCAATAGAACTCATTATAAAAACCGATGCTGTAAGGTTGTTCTCCTTGCAAACCACCTGAGGCCTTTAGCATTGAGTTACATGATGCTCAATAGGAAATACATTAATAATACTGCAATTTTCACAATAATAAAATAAAATAAATTTAAACAAATGGAATATTTACAGATATATACAAAATTTATAACAATATGTATAATGTAAAATATTAAAATAAAAATATGTAAACTACTTATAAAATGCATTGCAATTCAAATAAAATCGTGGCTTGATGACGTCATAAAAAGGCTCGATTACTGAATTGCTTGAAAGAGGTTTTTCCTTATAACTCCAAAAATAATACTCCTATTAACTAGCGGTTTATTGCATCTGATTAAGCGTCAAATTTCCAATTAAAATATATCTTTGAAGTGAAATTTGGATGAAATACAGGGTCATGAAAAATCGAAGAGTGTGGAAAATAGGATTACAAATATATCGGCAACTCATTATCCGATCGACTTCATGTTTTATGCAAAATTTATGTTTTTTTATTGTTTTTTATATTTACTACTTAAAATAAACAATTTCGAAAATTTTTATATACCTTTCATCAGAACGAATATTTCGAGAGTCCGAAAAAAAATGTTCCGGTTAATCGAGGTTATTGAAATGAAATAGGCTTCTTCCCATTATTACATACTAAGTACATACCAAATTGCAAGTCTCTATCTCAATTTGTTCGGGAGATAGAGCGTTTACAGACACACAGACACACACACAGACACACACACAGACACACAGACGGACGGCAAATTTTTTTTTCTAAAAATATGTTTTTTGGAATCTCCACTGTCTGAAACGTGTAAATCCGTCAAAAAAAATTTTTCGATTTTCAAAACGATTACAAGACTTACCCTATACTACGTATGATGGGTAAGTAAAAAGTATAAAGCTACCTATTGCAGCCGTTCGGAGGAAAGCAGTTCCGGAAAATTTCGATATATTTTCACCGATCATGACCCCCAGACCCCAAAACCACCCTCCGTTCAAATGTTGATTTATATATATATATATATATATATATATATATATATATATATATATATATATATATATATATATATATCCATATATATATATATATATCTGACCTATGTCATACGATAACGCCCGTATTTATAAATCGATTTTGATGAAACTAATTGTGTGTATTAAGGTCACTAATGTCTCGACCGAGTTCGTTGGCCAGCTTGGTCCGCCATTTTGTTTCAAGATGGCGGCCATTTCAAAATTTAAAACTAAAATAAATGTACAAAAAAGTTAAAATTCTAATTTATTTTTTAATTACGTGTTAGGCCTTGATACGAGGATTCCAGAGCATTTTTTGGTTTACCTCTATCTTAAAAAATGGCTGAAATAGAGAAGTTTGAAATTCTAGGGTGGCTGACATTTTGAAACAAAACAGCACATTGACGTGATTATTTTCTTTCATTGTTGTAATAATTTTCCCAATCATACGCATAAAACTATATATTCATATCCGTTAGCGCCAAATTCTTGCCAAAATTGGCGACATTTGGCGAAATATCGCCAAATTTGGCGACCAAAATAAGTCTTCATAAATGAAGCCAATTTGGCTATTGCTCAATAATTTGGCGAATTTCTTATTCAAATTCAGTATTAAGGAATCTGTTGTAAACGTTTCTTTGCATTTTAACTTGCTGTTTTCGTGTAACATTAGCTAAAATTTTAAAACGAAAATATAGGAAAGCTACCTTTTCCTCCCGGTACAGGCCGGAAGGACTTATTTTAAATTTATGCTAAAATTCTTCATTCATTCCTACCCTTTTTCTGGGCACTCTGTATATATTTTGTATGTATTGATAGTCTAAATTTTATCGAAGGTATTTCTATGATAATATAAGTGGGTTAGTGCATTAATGCAGTATAATTAGTGTGTATTATAGGGGATCCTCTATTTTCACTATAATCTCTATTTTAACACGACTTGTATTGAGTTAGATTCATTAACATATTTAATTAAAACCGATCTGTTCACCCAAAAATTTTATAAGTCCGAACATTAGCATATCTCTTAATTAATATTTGTTAGTTGTTATTTTTCATTGAATATTCAATGATGCATTTTAAAACTTAACAGACTTAGTATATATATAAATATATACGTGTATATATTGTGAGTAGCATCTATACAGGGCTATACGAAAGAATTCACATATATTAATGGTTTTAAGTATCAATCTCGCTTTAGATAGTCACGTGACATACATTAAAAAAAATCCCTATGTGTCATGGTAAAAGAAAGAACATATGTGATATATCTTAAAGTCTGCATGAATATAACTAAAAGGATGTCTGCGTTTCTGTAGGTGTAAGTCTTTATATTACTAAAGATTAAATTCAATATTTTATGTTTTAATTTTGACTGCCCTACGTAAAGAAAAAATAACCATTTCTTTTAACACATAATAAAAAGTACTTTAAAAATATATTACTACTAACCTACTATATATATCTACATACCTAGACCTTACAATCAACTCGTATACTTGCTTTAGAAGAAATGAATTGAAATGTGTTTTTATCAGTGAATTATCAGTGAATCTTATCTAGAATGTTATCGCGATCAGTGATGTCATCGAACCACGTGGTGAAGAATCTAGTTGAATTTGGGTGAAGTCCAGTAAATCGTGTTTGAAATTTTTAGGTAACGATATATTTTTATATATATATTTCTATATATTTTTATATATGTTTTATATAGCCAATATATTTTAAATCATGTATTAATAGTTCATGTCTTCTCAATATATTTTTACAGGACTTGTTAATATATTTTATGCGATAAGAGAAATTATATTTTGCATAAGTAGTAGTACATATTGAATTCATATCCTTCTTGTGTGTCACTATGTATTTTTTGAAGTGAATATTGTTAGCCTAAATTACATTGAAGCCATTTCTATGAAAATAGGGGAGGGTGCTATTAAATTTAGTGCAGTGTAATTCATATATATTATAGGGGACTCTGTATTTTTAGTGTAATTTCTATTTTAGCAAGACTTGGATCGAATTAGATTCATTAACCTATTTAATTAACACCAATCTCTTATCCCAAAAATTCATAATGCTACCTTTTAATTACTATTTTTTATTTTATTTCTTAGTTATTATTTTTCATTGAATCATATATAACGAATCGAGTTGAAGCTATAGAGGGTAACATGAAGGAATTCGTATACATTAACGGTATCAATCTCGCTTTATTGTATGAATCTAACTTTGGAAAAATATTTCAAAAACTATGGCATAATGTATAAATATAATCATGTATTTTCATAATGTATACAAAGTTGTAGTTGTGAATATGTTTAGGAATAAATTGTCCGTTCTTAAGTCATTTCAAAACAGGGTCCTTTAAACAGAACCCTTCACGAAACTTTAAAACAGAGCCCTTCACGAAACTTTTAACCTTAAAACAGGGTCCTCCACACACTGTTTCGTCTTAAAAATGGACCTTTCACAAGCATGTTACCTCTCCATTCATAAATTGAAACATTTGAAAGTAAAATCTGACTTACACTAGATTGTAAAATTATATTTAGTTCACATAATATTGCAATAATGTTGGAAAGTGATTCATAAATTATACCACTATGCATGATTTTTCATAATTTACTATTATATATTATATATATATATATATATATATATATATATATATATATATATATATACGTTGAAATTCTTCTTTTTATATCACTCTATATATTTTTTAAGTGTGTATATTGTGTGTGTGAAGCCTAACTTCTATCGAAGGGGGGGGGGGGGCTCTCTGGGTAAAAAAAGGGAGGGTGTAGCTATTAAATATAGTGTAGTATAATTCATACTGGACCCTGTATTTTTTACCATAACATGCATCGATTTCCTTAAAACACGTCTGTTTGGTCCAAAAATGTTTAAGTTCACCAATTAAAATTAATTAATGAACATTTTTAATTTTATTTCTTAGTTATTATTTTTCATTGAAGCATTTTAAAACTTAACAGATTAATAAGTGGAATACTATATAGCTAATTTCGTACATTTGCCTACAAAAAATGTGTCAGGTATTTCTTATCATGAGTGATTCATAATCTAAGAAAGGAATCAAGTCAAAGCAATATCTTCGCTTATCTGCTAATATGACTCATTGTGATTCAGCAATCCGCCTACTGAGGGGAACAGGGATAGCCGTCTTTTTTTCTTAATTTCAATGCTAAAATATATTTTTGTAAAGCATAATCACTCGAAATTCAATTATTTTTCATGAAATGCTCTACCCTATTTTACAGATTTGTATGAAAAATTTGGTAAAACATGAATATTTTTTCTAAAATCTATATTTTACACGTTAAACTAAAAAGGCATTCGTGTAAAACCTATTTTCACATCGCATGAATACGTACTCATTTGAAAATATCAGTCTATTTCTTAAAATATCTGTGGAATCATAATATTTTTACAGGGTATATTGTGAAGGGGGGGGGGGGGGCTTTTCATTCAAACAGCGGACCTTGCATTTTTATGAAAGGTCAATGCCTCTCTCGTATTCCTATTACCGGAATGTAACATGAATCTATTGGATTTATTTTGTGAAAGGCGCTGGGATTCGAATAGGGTTTTATTATTTTGTGAAGGTAATTTAATATCTATAACTTTTCAAAGTTTCTTTCGAAGGATTTCTATATTTTGTACATATCGATGTGTAAGTTGTACTTTTAGCCTAACTTGAATTGAAAAAAAAGGGTAAGGTATAAATTACCTGATTTTAGGAAGGGTTCTTATGCATAATTGGATTTTTGTGAAGGGATCTTTTTATTCAAACAGGGTTGGGGATTACCTCCGATGACTATAGCAATAAAAAAGCCTGCCTGGACTTGTGTAGCATGGAAAGGTTAGAGAATTTAATTTTCACATATTAAAAATTAGATACTATTAATTCTGAATGATTTTAGTAAAAAATAATAGTTATTATTTACTTCATAAGTTGCATTTCTTTCGCCTACGTGCGAATTTTTCAAATGAGAATAATAGTTTTCATATATGAAATATTGAATTAAAAAAGAGCTTGCTGTTAAATTCTTCACAAATACTGGGGCGCTCTCAGAAATATAGCGGGCGGTGGAGGGCCCAGTTTAAAAAAAAGACTTTTTTTTTTCTTCATGAGTTGCATTTCTTTCGTCTAAGGGCTAATTTTTCATATGAGCCTAACAGTTGTCATATATGAAACATTGAATTAAAAAAGAGCTTGCTGCAAA
Organism: Maratus michaelseni; assembly: GCA_963931845.1. NCBI lineage: Eukaryota > Metazoa > Arthropoda > Arachnida > Araneae > Salticidae > Maratus > Maratus michaelseni. The sequence continues at coordinate 200,956,530 of OZ007587.1, forward strand.
AATACTGGAGCGCTATAAGAAATATAGCGGGCGGTGGAGGGCCCAGTTAAAAAAAAATTTTTTTTTCTTCATAAGTTGCATTTCTTTCGTCTAAGGAGGGCTAATTTTTCATATGAGCCTAACAGTTTTCATATATGAAACATTGAATTAAAAAAGAGCTTGCTGCAAAAATACTGGGGCGCTATAAGAAATATAGCGGGCGGTGGAGGGCCCAGTTAAAAAAAAAATTTCTTCATAAGTTGCATTTCTTTCGTCTAAGGGCTAATTTTTCTTATGAGATTAATAGTTTTCATACACTCTTGGAAAAAAGAGCTTGCTGCAAAAATACTGGGGCGCTATCAGAAATATAGCGGGCGGAGGAGGGCCCAGTTAAAAAAAATATTAATTATTTTCTTATATCATAAGATTCCTCTAACACACATTTCAATTTTTGTGAAGGGGTCTCCTACAATTTTTTGTGAAGGGCTCTTTCGAATAGGGTACGTATCTCATTTATTTTATGAAGGGGTCATATAGTCTAATGCGAGTTCACACTTCGAAGGGGGGAAAAAGAGGGGTCCATGAACTGAAGGGTTTCCGTAATAATTCATTGGATTTTTTGTGAAGGGTGACCTTTTTAAGGAGATCGGTTCACTATTTTTAATTCACTATGCACTCGATGGTAAAATTATATTTTGTTCGCATACCATTTCGATAATGTTGGAAAGGGGTTCTTGAATTATGACACTATGCATGATTTTTCATTCTTGTTTATTTACATATACGTTAAAATACTTCTTCTTATATTACTCTATACTTTTGAAAGTGTGTATTGTTAGTCTATCGAAGGACCCCTCTGGGTAACAAAAAAGGGAAGGGGGAGGGAGAGGGGGGAGCTATTCAGTTGAGTGCAGTATAATTCATACGGGACCCTGTATTTTGTACCCTAACCTGTATCAAATTCATTAATACACGTCCGTTTGCCCCAAAAATGTTTAAGTACGCCCATTAAAATGAATGAATGACCCTTTTTAGTTAATATTTTTCATTCACATCCACCCTTCAAACTGCGTACTCGCGTTGAGAAAAAAAAATCTCGCCAAAATTTCTTAAATTATCCAATTAAAATTAATCACTATTTTTAATTAAACCATTATTGACTTTTAAAATTCATCTCAAATATACTCTAACATGTATATCGAATAGCCTACTCTAGTTATAAAAATCGCTAACATTTCGTAAGTTCTCCAATTAAAATTAATTAATGATCATTTTTAATTATTATTTTTAAATGTAATTCACAAACCGAAAAAATATTTCCAAACGCCTCACCATACTATAGTTGAAAAAAAAATGGGTTTGAAAAATTTCTAAGTTCTTCAATTAAAATTAATTACATTTCTAATTCGCTAAAATCCGTTGAAAGTCACCTCGTACACTAGTAGTCAATTCTCCGCGAAAAAAAATGGCTTCGAAATTTTATAAGTCCCTCCATTAAAACTCATTAAAATAATACTCCTTATCTCTACCAACCTGCCATGAGTCATCCCAATCCACCCTCCCAAGTGATGCATGCCTCTTATCTACGCCACCACCTCCGACGTCACCGGCGCAATCCACCATCCACCATCCACCATCCACCGCCGACGCCGAAGTGGCCTACTATCGGTGTTTATACACTACTGACAAATTGGGACTTACCTTTGCCAGATGAATTAAAAACTCGGTTCTTAACATGGTACCAGGGACTGTCTTGTATTTCACAGCTTAAGTTTCTTCGTCACATAGGTTATGGAAAAAGAGATACTTGGTTACTTCATGTATTTTGAAACGCCAGTAGAAGCGCTTATGCCACCGTTATATTTTTAAGAAGTGAAGACAATGGAGAGGTTTATGTGAGATTCGTTTCAGCAAAATCTCGTGTATCTCCATTGAAGAAGGTGACAATTGCACTATTAGAATTATTAGCTTGTGTTTTAGGAGCACATTTAGCCAAATACAATGCTGACGCTTTGTTCTAGGAAGAAGTTTTAATCCACTGCTGGACGGATACAACTGTAGCTCTTTGCTGGATACAACGAGAAAGAAATTGGGGTGTGTTCGTAAATAATAGAGTTAAGGAGATTCGAAGTCTGTCGAAGAAAGAATGCTGGAGACATAGTCCAGTAAAAATTAATCCTGCTGATATAGCCTCACGTTGCTGTACCTCCCAACATCTGTTACGATACGGTTGGTGGGAAGGTCCTGAATTTCTGACAACAACTCCCAAGGAGTGGCCAGAATTCAAATTTTCTCCAGATGAAGAATTAATCGCATGAGAGTTAAAAAGAACAGAAATTATTGACCTAAGCGTGAAAATAGAGAGGCCTGAGTGGTACGAACGTTTTTCTAGTTTTTCCAAAATTCTGAGAGTTTTCTGCTTGATGTTGCGGCTTGTGAATAAACTGAGAGAGAAGCCTTCTTATAATACTAACACCCTAAGAGTGGAAGAAAAAATTAAGGCTGAAATGATTCTGTGAGGTATAGAGCAGAAAAAGCATTTGAACGAGAAAGAAAAATCCGTCCATGGTCTGCTGGTGGTGCGAGGTGATGACGATGTTCTTCGTGTGAAAACTAAAATCATCGAACGAGATGATAAACTCTCCTTTTTATATCCAGTTCTTCTTCCGTCCAAGCATTAGCTAACTGAATGCCTGATAAGACAATATCATATAAAGTACTGTCATGCTGGTGTGCAGATATTGACTGCCAAATTAAGGCAGCAAAACTGAATCATTTCTTCAAAAAGAAATATAAGATCTTTCGTAAGCCGTTGTGTCGTATGCAAAAGATTCACGGCAAAAGCTTTAACTACTCCACCAATACAGTTACCTCTTGATAGAGTAAGGAATTCTGCGGTCTTTGAAATAACGGGAATTGATCTTTGTGGCCCTCTACTTTTAAAGCCAAAGGGAAAAGCTTGGATCGTGTTATATACTTGTGCAATGTACAGAGCAATTCACCTTGAGCCCCTCACGGCACTCAGCACGGAATCCTGCCTGCAAGCTTTCCGAAGATTCATCGCCAGACAAGGACGTCCTTCAACGGTGTATTCCGATAACGGAAACAACTTCAGAGGAACGGACAATGCATTGAAGCGGCTTGAAGGGAGGAAAATCACTGAAAACGAGTGTTATCCAATCAAGTGGAAGTTCAATCCCTCTACTGCAGCCTGGTGAAGGGGGGTGGGGTGGGGGGGTGGGAGCGTCTTATTCGTTCAATTAAGACTTTGCTCGTGCGCACTTTAGGAAGATAATCAGTGAATTTTGAAGAGCTTTTAACGATCCTTTGTGATGCTGAAGCCACAATAAATAGTCGTCCATTGACTTAAGTTTCAGATGATACTGATGAGTTACTTTAACGCCTTCCATGTTTTTGCAAGATATAAAAAAAGTGGGAATGCCTGATTTAGATTCCATCGATTCCAAAAAACTGAATGTGCGTGTGAGTTATTGCAACACATTGCAACAAGAACTGAGAAATCATTTCCGCAAAGAATATTTGGACCAACTTGTTCAGAAGGCTAGTGTTAAATGCCAAGAACTTAAAGTGGGGACGTTGTCCTCATCGAACTTGAAAATAAAAAACGTGTGTTGTGGCCCATGGAAAAAAGTGTGAAAATCTACAATAGTAGGAATGGTGCTTCCAGAGTAGTACAGGTAAAAACTAACAATGGTTGTTTGACACGATCAATTTGACACGGTTTCTACTGCTGGAGATCCTGTGCTTACCCTTATACCGTGTTCGCATCGGATATTTAAGATAACTTAGACCGCCATTTTTGAGGTGGTACCCTCCCGGAATTGAATACCTGTCCACACCGCAAAACTCATTTAAGATAACTCGCTGAACATCACTGTGTCCGAGATCTGAACAAACATAGAATGTGCGCATGCGCATATGTTAAAGGTGACCTCAACAGCCAATCGGCCTTTAGAGCCAATCAGAGTGAGTGGTACTGGCTGTATCTAGCAATAGAAAGTTCGAACTCACTAAGTGAGTTTCTAGAACTCCCTCAGTGAGTTCGGCGGTCTAAGATATCTTAACTATCCGATCTGAACCGGGTATTACAGCGGAAAATAGATCCAGATATGGAAGGTGCTTAAACCACGTAAGAAGTAATGTTTAAGACTGTAATAGAATGACTTTTATTTGATTAATTTAATTATTGGGAACTCTAATTCATCATGTTATATCATTTATATATTGTATTTCAATTTAGTTCTTACTATTTTGTTTTTCATGTCTTTTTATTTAATCTAGTAGTGCTCAATTTAACTTTAATTTCTAATATTAAGAAATTTTTGCCAATTGTGAAGTAGTTGATTTTAAGAAAATCAAGGTGGGAGGATGTTGGTGATTGCAACGTGTTTGAGATATCTCAACCATATAATTAATAAAACCAGATGGCGCATCGAGTAAGAAAAAAAAAGCTAACGTAATAAATTTTCGCCCGCTCTTTTGGCTGACATAGTCACGGGTAGATATTTTTTTTTCTGTTTTAGCTTTGAAATCCGTGATCATAGAGAATGAGGAAAAAAAAGTACGATTTTTTAAAGTTTTGGGCTAACGGGGCGGCAAAAAATATCACCCTTGATATTTTTTGCTGTGATGAACCATATTGAAATTTAAGAGTTTTTATATGACATGTGTTTAAACAAGAAAAAAAATCTGCTGCGTAAAATTAGTGCAATTATTGAAAGTTTTTGGTTTTTAAAACCTTTGTTTGAGATCACATCTGCCCAACAGGATATATTATAATTTAAAATGAGGGAGGTACAGTTCAACCGCGCCACATTTTTTGAAAGTGAGTTTTTTTTTTCGCGTTTATAGTATTATTATTTCTCGGTAACTATAGTAATATAATTGTGTATGTGTTCTGAATTTAATCTTGTATATATTCTAAACCAAAGCTTGTTGTGTATATTCCAAAATTTAAGCAGTGTAAAATGTTTTTAAGTCTAAGAATTGCATATAAATATTTCATTAAAATTAAGATTTATTAATTTATTTTAAATTTGAAGTTTAGTTTTATTTTATTTAAGAGTAAGTTATTAGCCGCTCTGTGAGCACGCCATCGCAGTTTAGCGGCACATTTCTATGTCGATTTTGTTTTCTGTTTTTTTGTTTTTGTTTTCTGACAGTGCTGTTGTTTCTCCACTGTGTCTTTTATCATTTTATATTGAAGAAGGACTCCCTTGAAAAGCATTGAAATAACTACATGCTAAAATTTCTGAGAATTTGTGTTCATCTTTATGCGAAATTTTACCAATCGTATCTATCTCAATCCTGAACTTTTATGGATTTTTCATATGTGAGTACGTAGGAATATCGTTATGGAGAGGGAGGAAATTAAAAATGGAATAAAACCTCCATAATGGTCACTCCCGAAAGCCGAATAACATGCACCTTTATTTAGCGAACATTTTTTTCAATCCCCATCACAAATATTATTTGCATATTTTTAACTCTGAGTAGTGGAACCTCCGAATAGCGGACAAATTTGGCGGTCCCGATGTGTCCTTTATGTAGAGGGTTTTACTGTAGTTGGTACCTATACGATTCCCTGTTCTATTCTTTCAAATTCAATCAAAACTAATTTGAGTAAAATGATAAATATCTTACGTTTGTGGTTCAGTGGAATCTAAAGTGTTAATCTAAACAAACTAATCTAAGCTATTCAATCGATTTACGGCACAAAAGGACATTTAATGACATTTAAATACATAAAAGAATATTAGCGCCAAGTATTCGACGCAACAAATCTAAAATCTACATACCAACAACACAATTATTTCTCTTCAGTTCACATGAAAATATGAGTTCAAACTACGCATGCGCTGGCTAAATAGCTACTTCACAAATTAGCCGGAACATCCCGCCCGGCGTTGGACGGCTGTCCAACATCATCATAAAATGGCAAAGGCACTACTCTAGTAATGTTTCTACGTAATATACCTGTGGATGTCTTCAGATCGATGACGCGAACAAGTCCATCGTCACCTTTATAGGTTTTCAAAATTCGAGCTAATTTCCAATCTGTGAATTTGTCATTTCCATCTTTTAACAAGACCAGCTGACCAACTTCAAGATTTTGTGAAGGTTTTTCCCATTTACTGCGGACTTGGAGTTCATTCAAGTATTCGCGGCTCCAGCGCTGCCAAAACTGCATTTTTAATCTTTGAATCAGTGTCCACCTAGAAGAAAATGGTAAAGAATCTAAAACATCATTATTTTCATGAATACTTAAGAGAGGACCTCCAATAAGGAAGTGACCAGGTGTTAGTGGTTGTAAATCATTTATATCTGCAGACAAGGGCGTTAACGGGCGTGAATTCATAACTGCCTCAATTTGTGTCACGAGTGTTGTCAGTTCTTCAAAATTCAAGATAGAAGATTTAGTTATATTCAAGAGGATTCGCTTCATTGTTTTGATATTCGATTCCCATAGTCCGCCGAAATGTGGTGATTCAGGGGGTATAAAATTCCATTGTATTCCTTCTTCTGCACTAAAACGCTGAATTTCATTCGAAGCACAAATTTGATAAAAGGATTTCAAAAGAGCACAAGTACCCTTAAAATTTGTGGCATTGTCACTCCATATAATGGAAGGTTTAGATCGTCGAGCAACAAATCTTCTTAAACAGGCTAAAAATGCTTCTGTGGTCAAGTCTGAAACAACTTCCAAATGAACGGCTTTGGTCGAAAAGCAGATGAATATAGCAATGTATGCCTTTAGTGTTATTTTTGACCTTTTTAAGTTAGGCTTTGTTATAATAGGACCGGCTAAATCCACGCCAGTCTTCTCAAATGGTCTAGAGGGTACAATTCTATCACGGGGCAAGTCACCCATCATTTGTTGAATAGTTTGATGCTTTGTTCGAAGACAAGTCATACATCTATTTATAATTCGCCTTACTTGGCTCTGACCAGATGGTATCCAATAAAACTGTCTTAATAAAGAAAGAGTGGTCTGAGTACCCGAATGTAGAAACTTTTTATGATAATATTCAATCAATAGGTCGGTGAAATAGTGAGACTTTGGTAACAGTATTTGGTGTTTCTGAGATTCTGATACATTAGAAAACTTCAGTCTTCCACCGATCCTTAACAGTTCATCTGTATCTAAAAACACATTTAAATTCAAGATCTTACTGTTGTTTGGTAGAGGGCGTTTTCCTTTTAAACATCGAATTTCCGTTTGAAATGTGGAATTTTGTACAATCTTTATTAGTTTTTTCGTTGCATTTTGTAACTCAGAATTATCTAAATAATCATGTTTCTTAATTTTTGGTTCTCGTTTACAGTTATTAAGAAATCTCAAGCACCATGCAGTAATTCTTATTAATTTCATAAAAGAAGAATATCGATTAATTAAATCAGTGTTTCCTTCATGTTTATCAACAATAGTTGATTTCACAGCAGTGTTTTTCTTTAGTTCTAACTGATCCTTAACTTCAGAAATATCTAATTTATCAAATGGTTCTTCGAATTTTGGCCAAAGAGATCTGTCTTGTTTTAACCATTGGGGACCTTGCCACCAAAGATGATTATCTTTCAATTCTGAAACTTTCAAACTTCTAGTAACTAGATCGGCGGGATTATCTTGTCCAGGACAATGAAACCAACTAAGTGGATCACTAAGATCTTTTATTCGGTTTCTGACGAACATTTTAAATCTTTCTGACTCTCCTCTAATCCAGTAGAAAGTAATAGTCGAGTCAGTCCAAAAGTAGCAAGTTGCAGGAAAAGATAAGTTTTTAGCAATTTTATGACAAAGTCTAGCAGACAAAAGTGCTCCTAACAATTCTAAGCGAGGTATAGAAACAGTTTTTAATGGGGCCACTCTACCTTTTGCTGCAATAAAGCTAGTAACAACGTTCTTGTTTTTTAATACTGCTCTAAGGTACACTACTGTACCATATGCTTTCTTTGAAGCGTCTGAAAAACTGTGTAACTCAAAATAATCAACTTCTTCGATGGCAATATCTGCCAAATAATATCTGGGAACATTAATACTATTCAGTTCTTTAATTTCTTCGAACCATTCATTCCACAAAATATCCAATTGTTTGGGTAGATTTTCATCCCAGTCAAGTCCTAAACACCAAATTTCTTGGATTAAACATTTAATTCTAATAGTATAAGGACTAATAAAACCAATTGGGTCGAAAATACGACCAACAGTCTGCAATAGATAACGTTTAGTACTAAGTTTTTTCGACAAGAATTTTTCTAAGTTTTGAGTTTTAAATGAAAACATATCACTGTTTGGGTCCCAAGCAACCCCTAAAACCTTGGAAGGTATCAAATGCTGATTACTAAGATTTAAGTTATCTGTTACTTCATCAACGTGTAAACCATGTGCTTCCCATTTTTCACGTAATTCTAATGAGTTTGTTTTCCATTTCCTAAAAGTCATACTGGCATCTTGAAATAATTTAAAGGCTTCTTTACTTAGTTTAAATGCATAATCAACATCACTTTCACTAGTAATAAAATCATCAACATATAACGATGAATTTAAAATGACAAAGGATTCAGGAAATGTTGTTACATACCTTTGTAAGTGATGTTTGATAGTAGCTGCCAGAAGGAAGGGGCTTGACTTCACACCGAAGAGAACTCTTGTTAATCTGAAGATCTTAAATTGCTTACCTGGATCTTCAACCCATGGCTCATCATCCCAAAAAAATCTTGTAAAGTCCCTGTCTTGTTCATCTATCTCAATCTGCAAAAATGCTTGTTGTATGTCTGCAGTAATCGCTACAGGAAATTTTCTAAATTTGATTAAAAGGCTGAACAGTTCAGGGATCAGATTTAATCCCGTATATAAACAATCGTTCAGCGAAAGTTCCCCCTTAGCATGGGCGCTTGCGTCGAATACGATTCTAACTTTGCTAGTTGACTTATCTTCGCGAATTACTGCTCTGTGGGGTAAGTAAAATGTGTTTGCTTCCGATGTGTTGTTCTCAACAGGTTCAATAATATTCTCTTCTAAATAACTATCTAAAATAGCTTTATATTCCGAGAATAACAAAGGATCGTTTGTAAAATTTGTTCTCAACTTCAAAAATCGTCTGTATGCCACTTCACGATTATTATTAAGAGACATTTTCAAATTAGACTTCCATGGGAATTTAACTTTGTACCGATTATCTTTAAAAACTATGCTTGATTGAAATTCAGACATAATATCTTCGTCTACATTACTAACATCTTTAGTTTCGGATTCAATTCCTAAGCTTTCTAATTGCCAAAAATTTCTGATTTGATCCGATATATCTTTTTCTTCAACTATAATTTTCATGCTAAACAATTCGTTGGCTGACCTCAAGTAACCCTGTAAACACCAGCCAAAAAGGGTTTCAGTAGCTACGAGTTTATCCTTTAATCTTTTAATTCTACCAGTTACAACATTATAATAATTATCTGATCCAATTAATACTGCAATTTTATTATTATTACATTCGTAACTGTCAGCTAGTTGTAACCCTTTTAATTTACTATAAGTTTTACGAATGTATTTATCAGGAGTGGGTAAGCAAGCAGCTGAAATTTGATCTGTCTCGAGGGCTTCAACTTCAATATTTGAAAAGGGATCATCTCTATTTTCTAATTTTACTTTTACTACATTATACGTTTTATCAGTTGCCTTTTCAGCTCCAAAAGCATAAACAGATAAAGTTTCTGTTCTAATAACAGGTAAATTTAATTTTTGTGAAACATCACGAATTATGAATGTTCTCATACTACCATTATCCAATAAAATACGAATTGGTTCAGTTCTATTATCTTTCGGATCCTTTGCCATCACGGAACAAGTTTGCAAAAAAATGTTGCATTGTGTGTTTTTATTTTGTACATTATTAGTAGAACTGTTATCACAATGTGAAACAGATACGACACTCTTATCCGTATTTACCTTTAAATCATTTTCAAGTTGGAAACAAATGGCCCTACTATGTTTTTTGTTACAAATATCACACATTTTAGTTTTTTCACATTCTTTAATTCTATGTTTGGCCTGTAAACATAAAAAGCATCTTCCCTGCCTTTTTAATATTTCTTTTTTCTGATCTGTAGTTAAAGATACACACATTTCACTATTATGATCAATACTGTTACTGTGGTGTCTGAATAGTGACATTGACTCTATGGTTTATATCGATGAACTGAATAAACTATATTATAAGATACTGTGAACGAGATTATGGAATACGAGTTGTTGTGTTTAATAAGATGGCTATGAGTAGTTGTATGCCGATTGAGCATAGATAGAAAATGTTGTACCTTTTGTGTATATAAATGTTTGTGTTGTTATAGTAAAGTATGTGCATCGTGTCCGATTTCAGTTTCCATTATTAAATGTATTTATACCCACGCAAACACGACAAAACAGCTGGCGACGAGTATTTAAAAATTGAACTGTTTGAAGACGGCTCAAGGTAAAAAAAATTTTTTTCATCTTTTAATTACTAGTTTGAATTATGGAGAAACAAATTCAAGAGTTATTGAAGCAGAATCAAGAACTGATTCTTGCTCTCCAGAATAAAGAGAGTAGCTCTCACAAAGTAACTGTGCAATTTGAAAAGTTTAATGAAGAATATGAAAACTTCGATAGTTTTTTTGAAAGATTTCTCACATATTTAGATGTACAAAAAGTCCCAGAATACGCTAGGGCTAAAGTATTTATTTCTTCTTTAAGTGCTAAATTGTATCAGTTATTAAAAAATTTGCTGTCTCCAGAAATTCCTTCTGCGCAAAGCTTGGAAAAATTGAAAGATGTTTTGAAAAAACATTTAACCCCAAAGCCATTGGTTATACCTTCTCGACATAAATTTCTGAATCGTAAACAGCGGGAAGGGGAGAGTATTAATACTTATATAGCGGAACTCCGAGCACTAGCAATTAATTGCGATTATGATAGCAATATGTTAAATATCATGTTACGCGTTTTTTTTGTTAGCGGATTACGCGATAAAACAATTCTGGATCGATTATTTGAAGAAGATAACATAGATCTAGATAAAACCTTGCAAATAGCTTTAGCCATGGAAAAAGCATTTAAAGGGGCAAATGATATTATGGGTCGAGGAATAAATGCAGTTCATGCAGTAAAAAAACAATGGAACAGGAAATCAGATAATGCTGAAAAACAGCGAAAATCTTTATTTTGCACGCGATGCACCGGCACAGGCCATGTCAAAGAAAAATGTAGATTTATTTCCAGTAAATGTGATTTTTGTTTAAAAATTGGTCACATAAAAAAAGCATGTTTCGCAGCAAGAAAAGCAAATGCTAGACCAGTTAAGCAAAAACAAGTAAATTTTAAGGATGTGGTTGAAAACAAAAACCAGGTCCCATTATTCGGATTAAATTCCAATGACTGTACTTTACGTGAGGAAGAACCGAGACGACCTCCGATAATGATTAATTTAAAAATTGATGGAAAAAGTTGCTCAATGGAGTTAGATACTGGCGGGGCAGTCAGTGTTATGAGTATAAGGAATTTTAGGAAAATTTCGCGGAAGAAAATTCAACCCACTAATATAGTTTTTAAAACCTATAATGGTGAAGCATTAGTACCTATGGGGTATGTTACAGTTAAAGTTGAATATAAAAATCAAACTTCGAATTTGAACTTATACATTGTTAAGGAGGACTTGGATACCATTTTTGGCCGTGAATGGCTCCATAAGATAAATCTAGACTGGAACGCTATCAAGGCATTAAGAGCTACAAATAAATTAAACTTAAAAGATCTTTTGGAAGAGTATAAGGATATTTTTGATGATAAACTCGGGGAAATAAATAATTATGAAGCTAAGCTCGAACTTAAACCAGATGTTAAACCTGTATTTTGTAGGGTTAGAACAGTGCCATTTGCTTTAAAAAGCAGGGTTGAAGATGAAATAGAAAGATTAGAAAAAGAAGGTATTATAGAGAGAGTTGAAAGCTCTGAATGGGCAACGCCAGTAGTACCGGTCGTAAAATCGGATGGCAGTATACGATTATGTGCGGATTATTCAGTAACCTTAAATCCCAATTTAATCGTGCCACAACACCCCTTGCCAAAGTTGGAGGAGATATTCTCTAGTTTAAATGGGGGAAAACAATTTTCAAAATTAGATTTCAAACATGCGTATTTACAAATGAAGATCCATCCTGAAAGTCAAAAACTGTTGACAATAACTACTCATAAGGGACTCTATATTTGCAAGAGACTTATGTTTGGGTTAAACGCAGCACCAGCAATTTGGCAGCGGTACGTTGATGGATTATTCCAAGGTATGGAATGGGTAAAAGTGTTCATGGATGATGCTAGAATAACAGGAAATGACGAAATGTCACATCTTAAAGCTTTAGAGCAGTTTTTCAAAACGTGTAAAGAGCATGGCCTGAAACTTAATCTAAGTAAGAGTCAATTTTTTCAAAATGAAATAAATTTTCTAGGGCATAAAATTGATGCAAATGGCATACATAAAACTGACGAGAAGATTTCAGCGATTTTAAATGCTCCTGTACCTAAAAGTGTACAAGAAATAAAGAGTTTCCTTGGATTAGTAACGTTTTATGGTAAATTTTGTAAAAATTTAGCGACTATTGCAAATCCTCTTAATAGTTTGACAAGAAAAGATGTGAAATTTAAATGGTCGAAGAATTGTCAAGTTGCCTTTGAGAAGATAAAACAAGAAATTTGTTCAGAAAAAGTCTTAGTGCATTATGATCCGAAACTTCCCTTAATCCTGGCAAGTGATGCATCTCCAGTTGGTATTGGTTGTGTCTTATCTCATCGATATCCAGATGGTTCTGAACGGCCAATAGCTTTTGCATCCAAAACCTTAACCAAGACTGAGCAGAAATATTCTCAAATCGACAAAGAAGCCTTAGCAATAGTGTGGGCAGTAAAAAAGTTTTACTTATACCTAAAGGGAAGAAGGTTTACTTTAATAACTGACCACAAACCTCTAGTAGCAATTTTTGGATCAAAACGAGGGTTACCAGTATTAGCAGCTACAAGATTACTACATTATGCATTGATTTTACAATCATTCCAATTTGACATAGTATTCCGAAAAACTGATGACCATGGAAATGCAGACTTTTTGTCAAGATTGCCTAAAACTTCTGAAGAATTGGAAGTAAAAGATGACATTACAATATTCCAGATGTCACAAATTGAAACACTACCAGTTACTTCAAGGGAATTACGGCAAGAAACGTGGAGAGATGAAGAATTAGGTCCACTTTTAGAAGCCTTACGAAAAGGTCAGAATTTGCACGGAAGAGAAGCACAATATACTATTGAAGATGGATGTATTATGTACGGACAAAGAGTGTGTATTCCGAAGAAATATCAAAAAAGTGTTCTGGAAGAATTGCATGAAGGGCACTTGGGTATGGTTAAAATGAAAGCAATCGCAAGATCATTCGTCTATTGGAAAGGGATTGATAATGATATAGAAGAAGCAGCCAGAAATTGCGCTGACTGTGCCAGACACAAATCAGATCCTACAAAGGCAAAAGTTCATTATTGGGAATATCCCAGCATGCCTTGGGAACGTATAAATGTTGATTTTGCCGGTCCTATATTTGAATATATGTTTTTGGTGATAGTTGATGCTCACTCGAAGTGGTTAGAAGTTTATCCAATGAAGGTGACCACAGCGAGGAAAACAATTGAATGTCTACGAGACAGTTTTGCGCGATTTGGATTGCCATTAGTCCTGGTCAGTGACAACGGGCCACAATTCTCATCTGATGAATTTCGGAGATTCATGCGAAGGAACGGTATCAAGCACAAAACTAGCGCACCATTCAAACCATCAAGTAATGGACAAGCTGAACGTTATGTGCATACAGTAAAACAGTCGCTGCGAGCTATGCAGACTTATGAAGGAAGTATACAACAAAAATTGAGTACATTTTTGCTACAATACAGAAAAGCACCCAATGCAACAACAAGTTATAGCCCAGCGATGTTATTCTTAAAAAGAGATGTCCGAACCAGAATTGATTTACTAGTACCTCAACTGAAATCGAGGATTCAAGAAAAAATACGAAAGGGAGTATTTGAATTCGCAGACAGAAAATTTGACATCGGTGATTCTGTAGCGGTGAGAGATTATAGATCAGCCAATTCAAAATGGAAGTTTGGAAGAATCATTAATAAAGATGGTGCTCTACATTACACCATCAATGTTCAAGGCACACTAGTAAGACGCCATGTTGATCAAATCCGTTCAGTGGGTGAACAAGTACAAGAGAATGATTCTATATCAAATGAATATCGAAGATTTCCAACAACAAAGTCTAAAGACACTCCTTCAGAGCCGGAACATTCCAATGCTGAAAGTATCTCTCCCCAGATCTCCAATGAGAAACCAGTAGCATCAGCTTCAACAGATGATCCGACTCCAGACTTGACTTCGCCAACTCAACAGCCAAGTAGTTTGTCAAGAGTTCCCGCTACGACAGATACTCCACCGGTTCAAGCAAGCCCGACTGTAATACCCAGACGATCTCAGAGAGTTCGCCGACCACCCAAGAAGCTTGACCTGTAAAGGGGGAGGAGATGTGGTGTCTGAATAGTGACATTGACTCTATGGTTTATATCGATGAACTGAATAAACTATATTATAAGATACTGTGAACGAGATTATGGAATACGAGTTGTTGTGTTTAATAAGATGGCTATGAGTAGTTGTATGCCGATTGAGCATAGATAGAAAATGTTGTACCTTTTGTGTATATAAATGTTTGTGTTGTTATAGTAAAGTATGTGCATCGTGTCCGATTTCAGTTTCCATTATTAAATGTATTTATACCCACGCAAACACGACAAAACAGTTACAGAATAAACAAGAATTCTTATTTACAGAAGTCATTAATTCAGCAGCTGAAACATTATTCTGTTTAAATCCTTTCGTACTATATTGCAATCTCGGTTTATATTTTGATTGTTTGTCAATAAATTTTGACCTATGTTCAATTTTATTATCACTGGGAAATGATATTTTTACATCTAAATCATGGATAGTTAATACCCTTTCTCTACTTTCAACTTCGTTTTTAAGAAAACTCATGAGATTTTCTATATTCCACATTTCTCCATCATTTAACTTCCGATTGAATTCTAACGTTAAATCTGGGGGTATTAATTTAAGTAATATTGGACAAAGTAATCCACTGTATGTATCTGATTTTACACCTAGTGACTCTAAATTACGAATTTGTACTAGACATTTATCATACAGATTTCTTAAACCCCGAGTGTCAGAAGAACTTTTCAGATATTCCATATTTAGTAAATTATTCAAATGAGCATGTACGAGCATATCATGTCTACCAAATCTTTCTTTCAAAAGGGATACGGCCGCTGCATAATTTTTTTCCGTTAGACTGAATCCACTTATTGTGTTTGCAGCCGTTCCCGAAACTAAGCTTTTCAAATAACTAAATTTCTCAATATCTGATATACTTGTGTTTTGATCTATGGCTGTTTCGAAGGTGTTCCAAAATTCTGTAAATTTATCAGGTTCATCAAAAAACTTATTTATATGTAATTTTGGTAGCTTTACCTTTTTCAGTTCGGTAGTAGCATGATCTGCTCGCACTGGATAAACATTGTTAACATAAGCATTGTTATCATTAGAACATAAATTTTTTATCTTAAAGTTCAGTTTTGATCTATATGATATTACTTTTTGGTCATACAAGTCACAATTTAAAATTTCGGTTTCGATATGTTTAGCATTAATCGTACTTATAATGGTGTTATCAAGTTCCTTAATATTTTTATATTTTTCATTCAATTTATCGCGAAGTTCTTCTAATTCTTGTACAGAATATTCTGTATTAGTTAAATATTGATCAATATTTTCAAAGATTTTATTGAGAAGATTGCGATGCGTATCACGCATTTCCGTTTGTTTATTTTCAGACATTTTCAAAACAAAATATAATCATAAAACGAAACTCACCGATTTCCAGTCAAACAAATAATAATTTAGTAGGTATTACGCAATCACTGTCCAACGAAGTTATCATAATCATCTTTTCAAGGCCGCTTGCACCAAAAATATACGATTCTCTGTTCTATTCTTTCAAATTCAATCAAAACTAATTTGAGTAAAATGATAAATATCTTACGTTTGTGGTTCAGTGGAATCTAAAGTGTTAATCTAAACAAACTAATCTAAGCTATTCAATCGATTTACGGCACAAAAGGACATTTAATGACATTTAAATACATAAAAGAATATTAGCGCCAAGTATTCGACGCAACAAATCTAAAATCTACATATCAACAACACAATTATTTCTCTTCAGTTCACATGAAAATATGAGTTCAAACTACGCATGCGCTGGCTAAATAGCTACTTCACAAATTAGCCGGAACAGTACCTATACCTTCGGGCGCAAGAAAAAGAAGTTAGTTCTGAAGAATTTTTTAAAAAATATTTTCAGAAGTATTGCCTAATTTTATAAAGTTCCTAGGCACAATGAAAGGGGTCGAGCTCCCCCACCCCCCCCCTCACCCGAAATAAGGGGGGAAGATGTGTACTTTTATTTTTTTTTTTTAAAGGCATTGTATGTTTAAACCTAAAAGACCTCCCCCCAACCGCCACACACACAACCACAAAATCTGATTATTCGCTTGAATTTTTAAGTCCTTTATCTATACTGAGGAAAGAAAGGTTTGTGTATATTGTGTGTGTGCGCGCGTTCGTGCCTGTCCGTGCGCGATGATTTGGGAAATCTACCGTACGTAGAGGTCTGATAATTTTGGGTGGTCCAAGGAAGATCCTAATGCATCTGAGGCTCAGATGTTTAATTTTTTTTGTGAATTAACCGATATATTAATTAAAAACTCCAACGAACACTGATCAAAAGGCATTCTTTTCTCAAAATGGCGCTCGGCGGCCTTTCCGGAAGATATGTTGCAGTGAAAATCCAATGGCCATTAACAGCTTTTTTTGTCCCCTTCTCTTCGGCCAAACCGTTCGAAATACTGAAAAACTAAAAATATACGCTTAAATGTCGTACTTTTTACTTTTGAGCGGTGCAATCCGTTTAAAAAAATACGATTTAAAACCATTTCGAAATTTTTAAAAAGAAAATTCGAATTCGTGTTTCCTCCTCAACCCCCCCCCCCCCCCCTTTTTTTTTTCAAACCTTGCATCGACCTTACTTTTAGAGATACGGGAAAAACAAAAACTACGCATATAATCCGAATACGTTCTTCTCTACCACGGTACAACCCGTTTCGAAAAAATATGAATATTAAACCTTTAGAAAAAAATTCGCGACTGGAAGTCACTTTGCGACTTCTAGAGACAAGTATTTTTTTTCTACACTAAAAGTAAAGTAACTAAATGTCGGTATTTTAACACAGTTTTTTTACACATTCTTCGGACAGTTAATTTATGTCACATATAAAAATCCCGAAACATTTGGACGATTAGAAGTATTTAAAAGAAAATAAAATCTGCTCAAAATTCGCTCAGAATATATGAACGCAGTTGGCTTTTGTTTACGTTTTTATAACTAAATATTTTTACTCATCAAATATTTGCTTCCAACGTAAAATTTGTTTAATAAATATGAGTTATTTTAAACTACATATATAAATAAACCTCGACGTTTCGGTTAATCTTTATAACAATCATCAGGAGAAAAACTTCAAAAATATATGAACAGCAAAAAAATTAAAATTTGTTACATGATTGAATCCAAAGTTCTAACTGACACGACGCTAACAATAACAGAATTACAACAATATATTCAAAATAAGCCAGGTGGCGCCCTCTATGAATCAGCCATGTAACTGGAAACTCATGTTCCACTAAATAAAAGTTCCTTCCAAAATGCATTTCCATATAGCTGGGACAGAAAATGATGAAATATCGTTACAAATTTCATGTTTTCTTAATGAAATTTCCATAGATTCACGGATGTAGGCTTTAAAGGGATTGTTTTGTCTGGAAATAACTTTAACGTTGTTAAAATCTATAAACATAATCTGTCCATTGGCAAAATTCCTTGATAAGGCAGTTATAGATAAGCAGTAGATAAGTGCTGTTCATATATTTTTGAAGTTTTTCTCCTGATGATGGTTATAAAGATTAACCGAAACGTCGAGGTTTATTTATATATGTAGTTTAAAATAACTCATATTTATTAAACAAATTTTACGTTGGAAGCAAATGTTTGATGAGTATTTATATGTGCAACGTAAAGTCCTTATTAATTATAAATATTTTTGCACGAAAATTATACGCAGGCTTCGGAAACATTACATTTATAACTCATAAAAATGTTAAAGAGTTCGGACAATAAGAACTATTTTGTTTTTAACTCTTCTAGTACCATTGGGGTCTTATTTGACCCCATTATTTTTTGTTTTGAAATTTTTTATGTTTCGACCAGAAAAAAAAAATAAACTTAATAAATAAAATTATATAGACATTTCGTATAAAGAAGCTACATTTAATAGAATTAAATTTCTCTTTCAAAATATGCAAACCTAGGAATGCTCATCAAAATTAAAAACCTGTTACTATGAGGGTTAATATTAAAAACCCGATGTGAAATAAAAAAGTGATAAAAAAAATACCTTTTTTAAGCCCTTTTACCACTAAATATCAACATTTTTTCACGATTTTTTTTACATAGATTTCAGAAACATTATATTTATAATTCATAAAGATTTGAAAGAGTTTGGACAATAAGAACTATTTTTCTTTAAATAATAAATGACCCGATGTAAAACAAAAAGTGAGAAGAAAATACGCGGGTATACGCTGCCAAAGGCAATATGACTCCCAACATTAGGTTCGTTTGAAAAGATTTTCGTTACCACTGATTTTAAGTATATTTAATGTTTTGATCATGGGTCCGGGCAACGCCGGGTGGGTCAGCAAGTTGTTTAATATTATTTGCTTAGAAAACTGAAGATATTTAGTGGTTAAAGTAAGCAATATTAGTGAATGTAAAGGAGGCTAAAATAAAATTGTGGTTTACACTTTTAAGGAAATGCAATTAAAACATGTGAAACAAATCTATCGTACAATGAAATTTCAATCATGGAATAATCAGTTGAATTACAACCATCACAAACAGCATTTGTATTTACATTGTCTCATTACATTTTTTTTCTTTGTAAATTCTTAATTTTTTTCAAAGGTTTATGGTGTGAGGGATGAGGCTGTCCTTTGACCCCCTTTCCAAATATCCCCCCCCCCTTTTCGCGTAACGTCCACCATTCTTCAGCCAGCTCTGTATATGACTCCGCCAAAAATTTACATTTGAAATTCGAGTAACTACAATTTTTTTTAAATAATGTATGATGGGAAATTTAGAAAAATAATTATCTTTATAAAAATACTATTTTTATTCAAAAAATAATTTTAGAGTAGTACGTGTTATTAGTTTAATGCGGATACCTTTCAGTCTCAAGATTTCTTTCCCCTCAAAAAAATAAATTTTCTATTGTATGTTAAGAACACAACCTGATTAGTTTTGATGAAGAAGAAACTATGGATTATAAGAGTATGATTTGTCCACGGAGAGTTATTTTTGACAGACCTAATTGCGTTCTTTAAGAAGACTTTGACAGAACAGAAGGATGCTATAATTATAAGGGACTTTTTCATGGGGATTATATCACACCTTGATCAGGATTAAGTGGTTTTTGATGGACAGTTGTTGATCTTCCAAGGTTATCCTTAATAGCGGAGTGTGTATTTTACTTTTTATTTAATTATTTTCCGGTGTCCAATTCAAATACACAGTGCGGAAAATGTGAAAACGTTTGTGAGAATGTGAAAACATTTTCCGCACAGGAAAAATGTATTTGACATTTTTCCTTTTCAAGATATTAAAAAAATTAATATTTAGATGTACACTATAAAAAATTTGCAGCAGAGTAACCGGTCATTCGACCGTTTTTATAAAAAATGGTTACATAACCGTGATTTAACAGTATTCTGACCATAATATGAGCAATATTATGGTCAAAATAGCGTTAAATTACGGTTATGTACGGTTAAGTACGGTCATTCGACCATTTTTATAGCAAACGCTCGAATGACCGGTCACTTTGCTGCAAAATTTTTTACAGTGTAAACATCGATATGTATGTATAATGTGTGTGTGTATATATAAGGTATATCATAAAAGACTCCTTAACTTTAAAATTCAAAAACTTATTAACCATAACATGTGAAGTAAGTGAGGTTATCAGTTATACTTCATAATTTTTTTATACAGTAATTAAAAAAATTGTTAACATTTTTTGTCTGTAGATAGCACTACTCTGTCTCAGACTGTCAGGTATCCACTGTTTGAAATTAAGAGCATGTAAATAATATTTGTGCTGGGAATTGAAAAAGTGTTCGCCAAATAGAGGTGTCGACTATTTAAATACAGTAAAAGCTCCGTAACGATCACTCTCAAATAGCGGACACCTCTATTTAGCGAACATAACTTTTTAAATCGCCAACATAAATATTATTTGCATATTTTTAACTCTGAATAGCATACACTTCCGAATTACAGACAAATTTGGCAGTCCCGAGATGTCCGTTATTTAGAGATTTTAATGAACTCTAAATATACCTCAAATCAACCTGTGTAGGATAACGGGGCAGTAACACTATAACGAGCCAAAAAATGTAAGTTTTTATTTTTAAAAAAAGTCATTTTAGTTCTGAACATTTTGTATCCAAATTTATGTTTCAGTGTTTTTTATTAAAAAAACTAACTGACCCACCAGGCGTTGCCCGGGACCCGTTATAATAACCTTAAATATACCTAAAATCAATCTTGAATGAATTTATATATTTAAATGAAAATTTTTCTAAACGTTCCTAGTGCTGAGAGCCTCCACTGCCTTCGGTAGCGTACGCCCCCGATTTTGCATGATTTTTTTTTTTTTTTTTTTTTAATTTTTAAATGAAAATCTATCCAAACAAACTTAGAGTTTGGGACACCACTGGCTTGGGCAACGTACACCGGGCGTGCTTACTCCGCGCGGTCTGTTTTGATTTTATACTTTCAAACAAAAGAGCGGCGGAGCCGGGCCGATGTAATAACATTAAATATACCTAAACTCAGTGTTGAATGAATTTATATATTTAAACGAAAAATTTCCCAAACAAACCTAATAATAGATGCCCCAATGTCTTCCGGGAGCAAAAAAGTGTATTCTTCTAACTTTTTTTTTTCACATCGAGTCATTTAGTATATATAAAAAAACAATTTTTATTGTCCAAAATCTTTGAAATTTTTATGAGTTATGAATATAATAATTCCGAATCATGTGTATAATTTTCGTGAATTGTAAAAAACAGTGTTTTACTTCTCACTGTTTTTTTTTTTTAAAGATTTACTCTAAGAACAGCTAAAAGGGTAGTTTAAGGTATTATATAATTTAGCGCAAAAATAAGTTTACACTATAAGTGTAAATAAGAGAGCGCAATGTTAATATCTTATGCTTTATTTTCCAACTAATTATTTTCCCCTATAACCTCATAATTTTTGAATCAAATTTATTCTTGATCATTAACTAAAAGGTTAGCATGGTATTAAAATTTCAGAGCGATTGTATAAAATTGAGTGTATTTTTCTTATCAAAATAAGCGTAATCCTACGGGCAAATGCGCGAAAACAGAGTGACTTTCGGAAATTTTTTTTTTCAAAGGGGTAATATTCGTATTCTTTTAAACGGAATGCCCCGTTGAAAAAAAACTAAACGTACATGTTATTATTATTATTATTATTATTATTATTATTATTATTATTATTATTATTTTATTATTATTTTTTTTTTTGCATATTCTGATTTCTCGAACCGATGTGTAATTTTGAAGTATGCCGAAAGAAATGAGGGAGAAAGGTCGTCTTGTACGTTAGATGGTTAAAAAAAATACTCGTTACCGTCCAAACTCTTTGAAATTTTCATGAGTTAAACATGTAATGTATTCGTAACCTGCGTAAAAAAAAACTTGAAAACATATTGATATTTACCGGTAAAATCACTCGTAAGAAGACTTCTTTATTGTTTTTTCACTTCGGTTCGTTTAATAGTAAACAAGAACGAAAAATCATGCGTCAAGCATAGATTATGTAACACTTTCCAACGCTTCCAAAATAATTTTACGAATCATACTCTTTTATAAGCTAAAAGATAACATCTAAGTAATCCGAATACTTTATTCAGCCCTGTATAGGATCTATAGATTTGTATATATACTACATAGGATGCTAAATTTTAGTTCAGTTAGGAAACACGTAGCACAGTTTAAAATTCTCCGTCTGGAGTTAAATAATACGGAAATGTGTTCCCGAACTTTTGTACTTCCCTGTATAGGATCTACAGAATTTATACACACCACGTAATATACAAAAAGCGATTTAAAATAAAAATCGCATTCAGTAACTTAAAACGCACTTCCAGGAATTATTGTTAACATACAGTAGAGAATTCTTTTGTGTGTCCCTGTAAATGAACGATAACTGCTATACACACAATATTCTGTAGTAAGTCTCTTGTAATGAACCTTATATAAATTTCAATGCGTTTAAAATAGTGAAACATTATTTAAATAAACCGCAGACGATTTTTCTCCATAGACGTAATGTAACGGAATTCTTTTGACTGTCCCTGTAAAGTAAGTATAAGTGCTATGCACACCCTATTCCATATTAAGCTTCTTCTAATGCACCTTAGTGATATATATAAATTTCAATGCGTTTAAAGTATTGAAACATTATTTAAATAAACCGCAAATGATTTTTCCCCATAGACCGCAATGTAACGGAATTCTTTTGAGTGTCCCTGTAAAAAAACTATAAGTGCTACACACTTCCGTTGAAATAGGGAACATGCTATAGATAACGATTATAACATATAAAATTTGCAGGGCAATCCGAGCATATTTACGGGAGTTAGAGCACGGACAGACGGCAGACGGCAGACGGCAGACGGCCAGACGGCCAGACGGCAGACGGCCAGACGGCCAGACGGCAGACGGCCAGACAAACCGAAGTCATAAACACTTTTCAACTAGGTTGGAAAGTGTTAAAAAATAGTTCTTATTGTCAGCTTTGAAATTTTTATCGGTTATAAACATGGCGTTTATGCAGAACAGTTATTAAAATGAATCATTTAATGTTCTGGAAACAACCACACAACAAAAATCCCAATAGTATTTAGATATAAACATAGATGGGTATGTATGTGAGATGCGTAATGCGTATGAGTATTGAGTAGTGTGTGTAAATTTACTAAACGAAAATTAAAGGTTGGTTGGTTAATTTTATGACGGCCAATTATCAACACGAGGGATATAGGCCCTGGGAGCAGTGCCCTCCGTGGGGGTCTTTCTAAGGGATCCTAATCCGTATTTACGGCAAGGTTCGAAGAAAACCACGGAAAACTCCAAACGGTTAGGTCGACGAGCGCGACAGGGGTTTGAACCCAGCACCTCTCGTCTACCAGCTTTGAGAGCAGAACCTCTCAGCCACTGGTAGCGCCGAAAATTAAAGGAACAAACTAAAATTCAGGAGAGCAAACAATGTTCCATGTTGGAAGTGATTTTTATATGTATAAAAAGCAAAGTTGTCATTAACGACAATTTTTTTTTTTTTTTTTAAATTCAATTCCTATCATTTTCCCCGCAAAATGTTCTTTGCGTTAGATTTATCTTGCAGTTGGTGCCGAAGTATATATATGGCAAATATTATAGTTTGAAAAAAGTAGAACGAACAGAATATAAAAATGAAAAATAATCGCCAGTGGCAGCCCTGATAAAGAGGCATACTTTCTTAGAACAATATGGATATCTTTGTTGAAATTTTTTTTACATAATGTCGTTAACTAAAATACTGTTAATTTTAAAGGAACACACAAGAAAGGATAAAATACAGTAAAACCTCTAAATAACGGACACCTCGGAAGCGCCGAATTTCTCCGTTATTCAGTGTTAAAAAATATGCAAATACAGTAAAACCCCGTAACGGACACTCTCGAATAGCGGTTACCTCTATTTAATGGACACTCTTCCAGTCACCCCAACACATATACATAATCAGGGCTTGACAAATACAGTCGCCAGGTCGCCACTGGCGACCAGATATTTTTATCTGACGACCAAATTAATTCATCTAATGGAGTTTTTGTTGTTGTTTCTTTTTTGTACAAAAATTGACCTAAGCTTTCTTGAAATGAGCACAAATGCCACCCCCCCTTTCCCAATATTAAAAAAATAAACTTTGAAACTATATTCACACAAAAAAATATTTTTAACTTTTGTTTTTAATTCGGCAAAAATGAGTTCATCAAATGTAAATTTTTAAATAATCAAATCAGAATTATTTGAGACTTCGACAGAAAAATAGGCGAAAACTTGTTTTCCTGCTTCACTATTTCGTCGATGCGCTCCTCAGCAGATATAGATTTTGTAGCATTCAACTATCCAGACATTTGAAGCATTCGGTAATTAACATTCTCTGAACATGCCGGTTAATTCACTCTTTACAGTATTTATTTATTTATTTATTTTTTAAAGATATATGATTTTGATAAGTTTCATTAGAAAACTTAGTTTATATTATCTTTCTAAACTATGTAACTAATAATTCTAAACAATGCCTGTTATTATTTTCCCTCAAATAATTCATAAAAACTTTTGTGCTTTTTGAAAATGAATGACGAGGAAGGAGGGGGTGCTAAATATTTTTTACTGGTTACTAGAATTTTTTTCTGGCTACCAGATGTTATCAAATTTGTAAAGCCCTGTACATAATAAAACTTCCATAAGATACTTTTGAATAGCGGACAACTTTTTTCAATCCATAACACATACATATTTGTAATATTTTAATTTCTAAAAAGCGGACACCTCCGAATACCGAACAAATTTCGCGCTTCCGTAGAACAATTTTCGCGTTTCGCTATTCAGAGACTTTACTGTAATATTTGTTCAAATAATATTTGTTGTTATAGCTCTAGACAAAGTCAGTTTTGTCTAGAGCTATTTACAACAGAGACTCCAACAGATTGCAATTTGCAGATTGTTTGGAATGACTTTTGTAAATAGTTAAACAAGAAAGGACAATTACGTGTCACTTTTAAATTATGAAACGCTTTATAAAATTGCAAGCGTATTATTACGAAATCTTCATTTACATTTTCCTCAATTTGCTAGCAATAACTAGCAATATATACAGGGTCATTCATAATTCCCTCCGGGGTTTCGAAACGTTATAGTAAAAAAACGAAGACGAATATGAAAAAAAGAAACATATGAAATTATTCCGAAACTATTCAAGTTTTACTTACATACATTACAGGTGTTCTATGTGTGAACCCTTGGTCACACGGCATACATCCATGCGATAGTCCAGTTCCTGCCATACTCCGTTTCTTTAAATTTCCGGTACCACACATGAATTGTTTTGTCAGTTGGTCCCTGTTTTCGATATTTATTACGAAAGGCCCGTTGAACTGACACCACTGATTCAGATTTAAAGAAACGGAGTATGGCAGGAACTGGACTATCGCATGGATGTATGCCGTGTGACCAAGGGTTCACACATAGAACACCTGTAATGTATGTAAGTAAAACTTGAATAGTTTCGGAATAATTTCATATGTTTCTTTTTTTCATATTCGTCTTCGTTTTTTTACTATAACGTTTCGAAACCTCGGAGGGAATTATGAATGACCCTGTATATATATATATATATATTTATTTATTTATTTTTTTTTTTTTTTCACGCGAAAAACGCTTGACTTCATAACAGATAACTTGATTTATTCTCGTTAATTTGGTTCCTTCGCAGAGATTGGATTTCTGGAATTTACCAAATGTATATGCAGTTCAAATTTTGCCAAGAAGTGTAAAAAAATTTGCCAAGGTTGTCGCCAAGGCCGACTTCTGTATTAATCGGATCATTATATTTATTACTCACATATACCTGTAAAACCACTTTTATTGCAGCAGTAGTGTATTTGCGCGAAAGTTATTTTTTACATTTTACACCAAAAATAAGATTTCGTTTTGTCAAACAACACACAGCATCAGTAATGAATCCAAGAAGTTTAGCGGTAAGCGACATTCCCCTCTCCCGGAGCATCAGAGCATAATCATCAAGGACAAATATTATTTTTCGAAAATTGTGGTACGAATCCTGTAAATTTATGTTGGCAGGAAATCCTGCCAAGCTGATAAAATTAGTTAATAACCTTATTA
This sequence comes from Maratus michaelseni, assembly GCA_963931845.1. NCBI lineage: Eukaryota > Metazoa > Arthropoda > Arachnida > Araneae > Salticidae > Maratus > Maratus michaelseni. The sequence goes on from OZ007587.1 coordinate 200,982,812, forward strand.
AGAAATTTTTATGTGACGGAACGATAGTCGTACGCAAAATGTTTAGAATAATAATGTATTATCAAAAGCAATCTATTTAATTTATGTACTGATTTTAAAAGTTTAAACCGCATTTCCTTAATTATAGTTTAATGACATCAATTCACCACATATATGGTTGGTATCTCGGTAACAGAGAAGAATCAATCGACTTTTAGTTTAATACGACTAAGCAATTCATGCGCATCAAATTTTATAAAGATTATTTTATTAACATTAAAAATTAAGACTGTTAATTTATGAAAAATAAATTTTATTGCTACAAATTCTCAAATAGTTTTAAAATGATGATCCAATCTCAATGATGATCCAATCAACAATTAAATTTGTTTTTTTTTAGAAATTGATATTATGGTAGTTTCAATTTTTTTTTTTTTTTTTTTTTTTTACAAGAAATTAAAGATTTCTCGATGTTAAGACACATTTTAAATTTGTTCAAATGTTCAATTGTGATAATGTTTTTGAATTTTTGTTTTCTGCAATAAAGTGTTCATTTCCAGTTGATGGATTTTGAATTTTTATTCAATCGACTTTACAAAGAGGATTCTTTTTTAAGGATATATCTTTTTCAAGGGGCAGAGCCTCAAGATTTAATTCGTGATAATCGTAACACGAAATACGATTTCTTGTAATACGATAAGATACGATACGATTGCGGTGATACTCCAGGACTGTTTATTTTCTGTGAAAACTTTGTATTATATTATGTGGAGGGATGGGGGAGCATTTTCATGAGTTAAATCTTCTCAAATTGCTTAGTAATTAATACATTATACAGTAAAACACCTCTGTAATGGACACTCCCGAACATTGGACATCTCTACTTAGCGAAAGCTTTTTCGATCTCCAACACAAATATGATGTGCATATTTTAAACTCTGAATAGCGGACGCCCCCGAATAACGGACAAATTCGGCGGTCCCGATGTGCCCGTTATTTAGAGGCTTTACACTACTAATATCAAAGAAATGAAACTGCGGGTTGAAAGTATCACATCTATATCATAAAGCAAAAACATGTCCGTGATGGCGTTATTTTGGTGGTGGCAACACTCGAGCCAATAAAGTTCGCTTTTACTGCAATTTTTTTAAATTTTTGTTTTCTGCAATAAAGTGTTCATTTCCAGTTGATGGATTTTGAATTTTTATTCAATCGACTTTACAAAGAGGATTCTTTTTTAAGGATATATCTTTTTCAAGGGGCAGAGCCTCAAGATTTAATTCGTGATAATCGTAACACGAAATACGATTTCTTGTAATACGATAAGATACGATACGATTGCGGTGATACTCCAGGACTGTTTATTTTCTGTGAAAACTTTGTATTATATTATGTGGAGGGATGGGGGAGCATTTTCATGAGTTAAATCTTCTCAAATTGCTTAGTAATTAATACATTATACAGTAAAACACCTCTGTAATGGACACTCCCGAACATTGGACATCTCTACTTAGCGAAAGCTTTTTCGATCTCCAACACAAATATGATGTGCATATTTTAAACTCTGAATAGCGGACGCCCCCGAATAACGGACAAATTCGGCGGTCCCGATGTGCCCGTTATTTAGAGGCTTTACACTACTAATATCAAAGAAATGAAACTGCGGGTTGAAAGTATCACATCTATATCATAAAGCAAAAACATGTCCGTGATGGCGTTATTTTGGTGGTGGCAACACTCGAGCCAATAAAGTTCGCTTTTACTGCAATTTTTTTAAATTTTTGTTTTCTGCAATAAAGTGTTCATTTCCAGTTGATGGATTTTGAATTTTTATTCAATCGACTTTACAAAGAGGATTCTTTTTTAAGGATATATCTTTTTCAAGGGGCAGAGCCTCAAGATTTAATTCGTGATAATCGTAACACGAAATACGATTTCTTGTAATACGATAAGATACGATACGATTGCGGTGATACTCCAGGACTGTTTATTTTCTGTGAAAACTTTGTATTATATTATGTGGAGGGATGGGGGAGCATTTTCATGAGTTAAATCTTCTCAAATTGCTTAGTAATTAATACATTATACAGTAAAACACCTCTGTAATGGACACTCCCGAACATTGGACATCTCTACTTAGCGAAAGCTTTTTCGATCTCCAACACAAATATGATGTGCATATTTTAAACTCTGAATAGCGGACGCCCCCGAATAACGGACAAATTCGGCGGTCCCGATGTGCCCGTTATTTAGAGGCTTTACACTACTAATATCAAAGAAATGAAACTGCGGGTTGAAAGTATCACATCTACATCATAAAGCAAAAACATGTCCGTGATGGCGTTATTTTGGTGGTGGCAACACTCGAGCCAATAAAGTTCGCTTTTACTGCAATTTTTTTAATTTCTAAACATCGCACATTTTTAATTTTTGCCCCACCGTCGAAAAGGAAAACAAAATGTTCTTTCAAACACAATTTGTTTGAAAACTGTATTTTAGTTTATTCAGTTTACTGATATCTTTATGTTTTTAAATAATTTTCAAGTGCGAATTTTTTTAAATATATGCCTATCGTGTGCAGCCTGATTACGAAAGATTAACCCATTTGCAGGATTTGTTTCCGGCTAATATTTCATAACTAATATCTTGCAATAAATCCTCATCAATAAATGAATAAAATAATATAAATAAAATAAAAATTTTACAGACATTAAAGCACGGAAATTATCAGAATCAAAATGCCTTCTGTAAGTAGCGAAATCTTCGGCCATTTCTTCGGCTATTAACTCCTGACATGTGGGTAATACGAAAGTATCGCCTTTAATAAATTTTAAAACTTTATTTAAATGCATTATTCAAATTTTACGTGTAAAAATGCTTTTTGATGTTGTTAGTGGACAATTAGAAAATATATATTATATATAAAAAATCTATTAGAGTTTTAAAAAAAAGTTATGTTCTGTATCCTGGGTTAGATCTTCTAGTATTAAATGAAATGAATAATAATAATAGTAATAAAAACGACTTGGCAGAGCTGGCGTTGAGGTCCCTGATCTGCAGAATTATAAGTTAGAAATTAAAAATAATTAATGATTATAACGATTATTCATATATAGGGTTGTTTTTCATAAATGAGTTTTTAAACGTTGAATACAGAAAATAATAGTTTTTGGGACAGTCCATGTCCCAAATACTATTACTTAAAATAATTGTTTTCATTTGAATGTGGAGGACTGGATTCCATGAACCTTTTCTCCTTTACCTTTCTGCGCTTTTGGTTACACACGATATTCAGTTTTTTGCAATATTCGTTACAGGCAAATAAAAAGAAAGAAGAAATGCTGTGACTTCCAGGAAATTAAAAAAGATATATATTAAACAGATTTATCCGCTACACTTTTATTTAAACGACTTTATATGATCCAGGTTCCATTGTAATTACCCCCCTTCCCCCCCCCACATACAAGCTAACTTTCCCTATACTTGATGTCTTTACATTTTACAGGTTACTTACATTTTTACATTACATGGGTTATTTACATATTTACGGGTTAGGCTCACATTTTCAATATAAAATAAAAATAATCTCAAGAAACAATTTTATATCAAAATATATTGTAATATTAATGCTGCATTTCATGTGTCGATCCCTAGATTACCATCTGGCCCCATGAAAAGAAAAAAAAAGTCCTGTTTCCGACCCTTTCTTTCTGCTTAACAAAGCACCAAAGAGATACAATTTCTTTTAGATAACTACTTTTCCCATACAAGAAATGCATATTATTTTTTAAATCTTTGAATAGCAACATGCATAGCAATTGTTGTAGCAATGATATTTCTTAAAAAGAAAATATAACAAACTTCAAACACTCTACTTTTTTTTTAAACCAACGTCTTCCTAGTGATTGAAAGTAGGAATTTTCAGTGCACCTGACTGTGTCATTATGAGATAACGGTCTTAACCCTTATGTTGTTATATTACACAGGCTACCTTTTAAAATGCTGCATTTATATTATTCAAATTATAGTTCAACACAGATAAAAAATATTTAAATTTTTGACGCGTACTTATTAAAAATTAAACAATTTTCAAAAGACATTATGAAAATGAGACATAATCTCAATGAGATTATGAAAAGATTTGGGTCTGACTTGAAAGATTTATGGTGATTACAGACACACCCGTGTTTAGCTATACACGAGAGATATATATATGAGAAATGGATTACAATTCCCTTTAAATCTCAATTTTAGCAAAAAATCTATCTCAATCAAGAATATTGGTAATATTATAAAGATGTATTTATTTATTTATTATTGCAATACAAATTCTACTCACAACTATTTATAAATATCGTTATATATCTACCCTATATATAGAAAATCCTAATGAAACGAATTTGTGAAACGATTTTATGAAACGAATTTATGAAACGATTTTATGAAACGACTGATTAAACGACTGATTATGTTTCAGGGCTATTTTTAATAAAATATTAAACGCTTGATGGTGAAATTAATACCAACTGTCCATAAAAATCCGCGGATGTCAAAACTGGTAATAGAATTTTGAAATTGGAATTAGTTTTCGAGATATTAATTTTTTTCCAATTTTAATGACATTTCTGTAATGATGGCAACTAATTACTTAGTTTTTTTTTGTGACAAAAAAGGGAAAAAAATCAAAAAGGATCCCGATAGGGATTATTTATTTCTTTTTATTCGTCATTTTCAAATTGAAATTGAATTTATCTTTTATTTCAATCGATAATGAAGACAAGATTGTGATTAAATTATGTTTTTCAGGAAAATTTGAAAAACAAATCACATTTCTATCGTCAGGATTCAATTGTCTGTCAGCATTTAATTTAATTTATAAACTGAAAATATTTTGAAACAATTCGTCCAAATGACGTCATTTATGTAAATACGTCATTTATGTTTATACAATTTATTTAATATAAAGAAGCCATTTATATATTTTTATGTACAAAAAGAGGTAAATTGAAAGACAATTATAAATAAATTGTATATATACATATAAATACATGTATAAACAAGCATAAAAGTTCGGTGCTTTTCCAGTATATGGGGCCTTGACGAAACAGAGAAAATAGCCTTGGCGGAAAAGGAAATTTGGCAACATACTTTCTGTCAACCTATTCACTTTGTCACTTCGTATACAGAAGCATTTTTTCAATATTTATACAATTTGTTTAGCGTAAAATGTCATTTATCATATTTTATATATAATCAGAAGTAATTTGTATAGAAAAAACAATAATAATATACGTATAATTAAAATACGCATATAAAAAAAAATCGTCGAATTTGTTTCCATGGCTGTTTATGTCATTTGGCACCAAATCTCACTTTCTGATGCCCGAATTGCGCCAAGCTTTTTAAAAAAGCGTCAAGACCCCTATAATAGAAAAGCACCAAAAGTTCATTGGGTTTGTTTTCATAACTTTTGGCAACAAATATATGTATATTAACGAATCTATTCGTTTTTGAAACTCGAATTACGACAAACCTAAAAGCAAAGGATCCTATACTGGAAAAATACCCGATTTTCTTATGGACAATATTCAAGTGACATAACATGGTGTAAAATTATCGTGGATAGCAAATTTGTTTAAATATCTCATCAATTGATGCCGAATAAATGCAGGCATGCATGCACAAAATATTTAATTAATTTTGTATGATAAATAATTATTAGAAAATTCGTATATACATATTAATTAAAATAAATAATTTACATATTTAAAATAACATGAAAATATGTATGATGGTGCACTAAAAATGAGAGAAAATTAAAACCTGTTACTGAAAATGTCTATAACATAGTACTTTTCAATACCGTGGTTCTTAATGTTATTCACAAGCAGATGGCGTTTTTCTCATCCTTAAACGCAAAGGAAGAATAGAATACAGATCGTTGTTATAAAAGTCCGAGAGGTAGCCACAATTTAAACCTAACAATTTTATACAAGCTGGTTTTCAAGGTGTAATTGATTTTACTTATCAATCCCGAAAACAGTCGTCAGTTGTCGCAACAGCTGTGTATGAGGCCATGATAATAAAAAAATGCCCCATTAAAACGTTAAAAGCATGGCAACCCAATTACAGATTTACCAATATTTTTAAAATGAAGCACGCTGTCATGTTTTTAGAGGCCTCGAAGTCTGAGCGGGGGTTGGCGAGCGCAGCTCGCAGGGGGTTGGCCCCCTAGTATATATATATTATGATAAGACTGTCCGATATCAAGGTGGCAATCTGTTTTTTTTTTTTTTAAATGGAAAATGTGTAACATAGTTTTAATTAAATAACATAGTTAAATTACATAGTTTCTGAATAAGAACACTTGCCAATTTCATGCATTTCAGAAAAAAAAAAGGAATTAAAAAAATATGTCATAAGGTAGCCAGTTTGTATTTGAGAACAGCCTTAACTTGGAGAAGTTTGTCATATGATAAAACATAAAAAAAAAAAAAAAAAATCTATTTTTAAGTTTTAGTTATAAAATTTCCCACTGGGGTGCTACCAGCGTAAAGAAAAGCTTATCATGTAAATGTTTTTATCAAAAAGTAAAATTTACGCAACAGAAGCTTATTATGAAGATTTATTATAAAAACATAAAAATCAATGTTATTTAAATTTAGTTACCCTATTTCCGGCCAGAAGGCGCTATAAACTAAACAGAAAACTGTGCTACTTCTTTTTAACATCATGCAGTAAAACATAAAAAAATTAGCTTTACTTATTTGGTTACCAAATTTTTTCTCAGAGGGTGCTAAGATAGATGCAATAATTAATTGTGTTGAATTAGTACTGCCTATATTTATCTTGAGTAGGGGAACCACACAGCGAAACATAACAAAACCTACTTCCATTAAAATTGGTTAATTATATTCCTGGCTAGAAGGCATAATCGGCGTAAAATAAAGTTTTTCACAGGTTTGATTCAATGTTTATGAGCAGGTAGTCCCAAAATCATATTCTTTAGCAATGTATGGCTAATATGATGATGAAACCTCAAATTTCATTTTATTTGTGGTATTTAGGCATTTGGGACTTGATAATTCTGTCTAAATTCCACAAATTTCATTTCATTTCATTCATTGAATTCCATTTTTTCAATTTTTAATTTAATTTCTTATTCTTTTAAATATGTTTTTGTATCCATATTCAGTGTGTTCAGGAATACTTTTATTGACAACTAATTATTACATACTTAATCATTATTTCATTGTTTAAGTTGGTGTTATGGTAATGTTTCATTTATGGTTATATATATATATATATATATATATATAGGAAATTTTTAATAGGAGTCGTCCACATATTACAAACTGTACCAACTTTGTTTTTTCAAATGTGTCCACTTTTGATATTATTTAAATTTCATAGAGTTTTGAAAGAAAATGTATTAGGTTTTTTTTTACATAAATTTCGAAAAATAAAACTAAGATAAACGAACCGGGAATATTCAAATAGTTGTAAAAAAAAATATTTTAAAATTCAAAATATAAAATAAACTCACTTTAATTAAAAGAAAGATTTAAAGTGCTTTTCTGGTTGCTTTCTTGCTTTTCTGTGGATTCCAACGAATGCAGGAGATTGTTCCCCAGGTCGTTGAAAAGTAAAATTTGTCTGTATCTCGAAAACTAATTATAGGAAGGAACTGTAAAAGCACATAGCTATGTTTTCAACGACACTGATTCTTTTTTTATGAAAAAATTAATGCGGATCATAATTCGTAGAAATTTTTAATTTTTATTAATAATTTTCAATTTATAATAATATATAATAATATATATTAATAATTGAATAATTACTATATATAATAATTATTATTAATATATACATATATTTTAATAATTGAAATTTATTGATAATTTTCATAATTAAAAATATGTTCTTCTAATCGAAAAAATGCCTGGAATTTGTTTAGGTCTGTTCAATGAATTTCACTGAAAGAGAAACATTTTCGAATTGGATGATTTTTTGGAAAGATGTAAATTAAAGTTTTTACTATACGCATTTAACATTAACCTATTAAAATTTTGACCTCTTCTAACTCTGTAAAGATTTAAGAAAAAGTATATAAACTTATAGAAAAAACGGAAAAAGGCTTATACTAAAAAGTATATAAACCTTTTTCCGGGCTGCTTATAGATCTAAGGAAATCAAATAAAGTGTCAAAAGAGGCTGTTAGCATATGAAAAATGAAAGTTGGTACAACTTTTAATATGTAGATGACCCCTAAATAAAAACTGCATTCATATTCGAAAAGTAGACACAATTTCCAGCTGAGCGATGTCATATTTCTCTGCGATAATTTGGTGATAAAATATACATGGGTTAAATAAATATGGTTAAATGAAAAAAAATCATAATTTTAAAGCTCTGGAAGGTTAAAACGTAGATTTTTAAAACTTTCTTAGCAATTTGTTAAACCAAATTAAATTTCTAAAGATTTCGTTAAACAAAAGTACAATGTCACTGTTACTTAAAAACAAAACCTGACAAACCGACATGGGCTTGGGGTAATTTTCTTTCCTGTAAAGCCTAGAGTCCGACTCAGTACAGATAAAATGTAGTCCATGCCAAGCTCGGCCAAAGTCAGCAGAAAAGATGAAGCCAAGGCCCGGAAAGAACGAAGTCCAGGTCCGATCAGAGTCAGCAGAACAGTGCTGATACTGCTGGATATAACCATTGCTATACAATTGTGATTCATTTATTATTGTTAAGTTATAATATCAACTGGTAAAAAGCCAGTGCTGTTGATGATTTTAGATAAACGCTAACCATTATTTCAATGATTATTTGTATTGTATGCGTGTGTGTGGGAGGGGGGGGGGATTAACTAGTTTGAAGGAAAGAACCTCGCAAAAATTCTTGCACCGGGCCTCGCTTCACTAAGGGATCGAGGCAGTAACTTATTCTGAAGATTTATTCATACAGACCAAAAAAAGAAAAAAAAATGGTTACCCCCATTTCCTCACAGGGGACGCTACAAATTCAAAAGAAAATGTTGTTTAATCAGTGTTACATAATTTTACCTTAGAATATGGTGTCTATATGAGAAAAATATAAAAAAATATCCATTTTAAAATTTTAGTTATGCAATTTCCCACCAGAGGCGCTACCAGCGTAAAAAGACTAATGAGATAATAATTATCGATATATATATTTGACAATGACGGAAGCTTTTTCTGAAGATTTGTGCGAAATTCATTCGTTTTATTTTGTGCCCGAGCCAATTTGACGCTCTTCATCTCCCAGCGCTTTGACAGTAAGTCGCTCAAATGCTAGGTCTAATTACACCATTGTTTATCATCAATGAGTACTTTGGTTAATTTAAAATATATATGCGGGGATAAGTGCATTAATTGCTTCTCAGCTATGCTCAACAAGATCAAAAGAAATGTTTGCTCCCCCCCACCTCTCGTCTAAATAAAATCCTTCTCAAGTGTGGCCGAGGAGCTGAGTACCGAGTACCGAGTAATTGTGTGTAAGAAAGAATCACTGATGTGCACATGAAGTGAGCTTAGGGGTAACACCTCAATGTGTGTGCCTGTGTGTGTTTAGATATTATATATAAACATGCGTTTTGAGTATATAATACATTTTTTAAAATTAACTTCAATTAGAAATTTAATTTATTATGCACTTTTTAAAGACAATTTTCTTAAATCCAAAAATTTAAAACAATAGCATTATTCAAAAAAAAAAAAAAAAAAAAAAAAAAAAAAAAGAATTAATTTATAAAAAGCACACTTAACCAATATGAAATTAGAACGGATTCTTTAACCCATCATTACTCATTCTGATACATGAAATCTGTCTATCAAAAATGATTACTGCTTGCTGTAACAATTAATAAAATAATGCAAAAGTCATATTTTCTATAGTTTTATATTTTCTAACTTTACCTTATGGATTTTTTTAAAATTATTATTAAATAAATTATATTGGCTTTACAGCTTATTTTTATTTTTTCATATGTACAACATACAAAGGTGTTATTTTAGGAGTACTTTAGCGAACGAATATTTTCAATGCGCATACCAAATTTACAAGTTTAAAAGAAATGACCTGTCTCCTGAAAATGTAGAATGATTGGTGTTTTTGCAACATAATTTGCAATATAACAAATTTAATTATTCAATTTTTTTTATTGCATTTATTGTATTTTCTGTTTCTACAAACTGTTTCTTTATCCAAAATCATAGTCTTTTACTACAGATTTAAAAATGACTTATTTTTATTTTTATTTGTATAAATATAAAATTAAATGAATTTTAATCTGCATTAATTTTACATGGGGTTTTTTTCTTACATTTTTCTATATTTTGTAGATATATTCAGTGCCTGTTTAACGAATAGGCCAGGGAAGCTCGTGTTTACCCAAAAAAATACAAAGGGGGCCCCAAATTTACTTAAAAAAAATCAATCATTGTAAAAAATGTATTTTTTTCCTTACGAAACTTTTATGTAAATGATAAAGCTCGCTCTTTCTAAAGTGCTGTTTACTTTAAATTTTGATTTTAAAATTTCAAATTGTTGCACCATACGAAAAATGGATTTAGTAAATAACAAAGCAATTGGTAGAGTAATAGGGGGGCCCCTGAGTAACGTCGGGCTTCCACTTCTTCTATGCCTTAAGCGGGCCCTGGATATATTTTTACATACCCAGTAAATAGTTTTTATGAATTACTGCATATATTATACATTTATATTCGAATAACTTTTAGAGATCAATTATAAATTCCTTTGTCTACCAATATGCTGAAAAAATGAAATTCTTACAACTATTCGGTATTGGCCGAGTATTCGGCGAATACTCTAGCTTTCTCAAAATCTGGGAAATGATCTGCATATATAGCATGGGCAACGATTTTAGAATTTAGCTTTCTTGACTTAAAAGCTAAGAATCATAAAGTCGAATTGCAACGTTTATAGGAGCCGTATTTTCTTGGACGCTTGGTTCATGAAATCAGCGAAATCTCCACTTAATGAAGCCCCCTCAGTTCCAGCTGAATACGCTAATTTATTTTGATCCAGTCGTCCGTCCCAGCTTCCTCTATTTTTTTTTATTGTTTTTGACACATGCTCTCTTCTGTAAGTTATCATCTCTCGTTATTTTGTGTTTTTAATTTTACATTACTGATGAGGGCTTCTGGGAAAGTCCGAAACGTATAATGCTGTTTTTAATAAATATTTGTGCTTTTTAACTTTTTAATTTAATTGTCTGTATAAATGTACTTATTTTTAATTAATAATGAACAGACGTAATATCTTTGTAAACTTTTAAAGAAATAGTGCATATCATAATTCTTTTCCAACATGCTGTTTGCTAATTCAAAAATATTAAAAACTTAATTATTTTTTAAAAATATGTTTACGTTTTTTAAATATGCAAATTTGGGTATTTGTTTCGATTTGTGTCAACTGTTTTGCTAGCAGTAACTAAGTATGTTTTGCAAATAGGATAAATTTTCACCAGCTTCTGCCATGATATTTAATTGGAGAGTTTATAATTCTGATAATATTTTCCTATTTTCAAAATGAATGTACAGATGTTTAAGACCGTCAGCTCTTTTTAAAACTTAGAACACGTTTGGAGAAAAATAGTTCACTTGAAGGGTTTTGAAACCTTGATTAGAAATAAAATTTTAAAACCTAGTAAAAAAGTTAGTCAGAATGTTAAGCGATTTGAGAATAGCTAAAAAAAAGTCATAGTTATTATTTTTAAAAATGTTCACGTCACAGAATAATTTTTAAGAGAATTTTCATTTTTATTAATCAGCGCAATTCTGCTCATGTCCAACATACCTTATTCCGTTAAGTGTTTAAAAAAAATGATAATAATAATTTCGTAATAATTTTCTTATTTTCAATTTTAAAAAACTGGAGTAAGCGTGATATCGATATGGGGATAAAATAATTCCACTCCGGCTCTGTAGAATTCAATATCTCCTCTAATAGAAAAATTGGGGTGAGGTGGTTAACCAAAACAGGCAAACAATAACAATAAATTCCAAATAAAAATGAATCTCCACTATTTATATATATCTGACTTTCTTTTATAAGTCGAACTTCCTTCCTTGGGTCCATACCATCGCAAAAATGCTGACATAGCGATTACTTTCAGAAAGCTTTCGCGAAACCGAAAACAGAAGTAAAACTTTTACGAGAGGTGCATCATGGGAAACAAAACTAATTTCCTGCACGTGCGGTCATCGCTTCCTGGACATCCCGAAAATTTCCCGGATTACGGAACAGGAAGCAGCTGACGGTGTTTCGTCCAATCCCGATATAGTCCGATATATTATCGAGAATAAAAGCTGCGAAGTGTGCCGGGAGGAGCGCGTTACTACTCCTGTGAAAAATATCTAGATCAAAATGCGGCTTCGATTTAATGCGAGAAGGATTTTCGTAAATCATTTGTTGATCTTTAGTTTTCTATTCTTCGAGTTTAATTTTAGTACAAATAAAGTACTTTTCTGATTGTCATGGTGACCGGTGAGGATGGGGACAAGGGAGGATCATTGCCCCTTCTTGGATTTTGAAATTCAATTATCAAAATGTTCTTCATTTTGGATGATGTTTTTAAAGTAATTTTTTTACCGAGTGACTTAATATTCAGAAAAAAATCTTTTTTTTTCAAAAATTATGTTTGAATTACTGTTACAAGCATTTCTTGTATCCTCCGTTAAAATAAAATTCTGCGTATTAATTCTCAAAATACAGTAACATTCAATACCTAACAAAAAACATTCAGAGGCAGGAGGCATCCTCTTTAAACACTTTTCAACCTAGTTGAAAAGCGTTTACGACTTCGGTTTGTGTGTCCGCTCGTCCGTGCTCTAACTCTCGTAAATATGCTCGAATTGATCTGCAATTTTTGTATTTTATTGACGTTTACTGTAGTATGTTCCCTATTGAAAATGAAGGGTGTAGCATTTATAGTTTTTTTACAGGGACAGTCAAAAGTATTCCGTTACATTACAGTCAATGGGAAAAAATCGTTTCAAGCTCATTTTGAAAGTGTTACGCCATTTGAAACGTGATGAAATTGATATACAATTATGAAGAGCACTAAAACTTTTTTTTTGTAAAATACGGGGTGCAGAGCATTATTCATTGACAGGGTCACACAAAATATTTCTGTTACAAAATTTTCTACGTGGAATATCTTTTGCTGTGTAATTTAAGAATGTTTCATTATTTCAAACATAATGAAATTTATATGCATTACTGAGGTGCACTATAAATTTTTCACTGAAAAGTATGGTGTGCATTGTGTTTATCGTTCATTTACAGGGACACACAGAAGAATTCGATTACAGTCTTAGTGCGATAATTACAGTTTATGTGTGATAAGTGCGTTTTCAACTTTGGTTTGCATTTTTAAGTTTAACTAAAGTTTTGCATAGTACGTGGTGTGTATTCTGTTGGTCATATACAGGGCTACACAAAGAATTCGCAAGTATTACTGACTATGGGAGAGAATTGCTTAAGGTAAGTTTTTTATTGTGTTACGCATTTTACTGCTGAACTATATTTAGTTAGTCTAACAGAAGTATGTGAAATAGATATAAATTCATATACAGGGTTAAGCAAAGAACAAGATACATTGTCGTTTATGTTTGGTAATTGCTGGAAGTGAGTTTTAAGTTACCTTATGCTTTTTTTTTTTTTTTTTTTTTTTTTACCCGAATTCAATTTTAGCTTAAGGTGTGTACAAAAGATCTCGAGTGCATTTCCATCGATTGGCGAAAATTGCTTAATGTAAAATTTTTTTTATCATGCTATGTAGTATATATTCAAAGCTATAGATCATATACAGAGCTGCACAAAATAATTCGATAACTTTTTTGACTATGGAAGGTAATTGCTAAAACTGGATTTTTAAATGTGTTATATGTTTCCTAAACTGTTTACTAGATATTTTCTTTTACCTTTTTTAACGGTGAAGTTTCGTTACAGTTTTCTGGATATGTTGAAAGTGTTTCATAATTTATGCTTGATGCATGATTTTTCGTTCTTGTTTAATTTCAGTTCTGAAACGTGTATATTCACATTGTCGTTTATCATCAATTTTAAAGTATTCTCACTGGAATAGAAATTGTCATGAACTTTCGTAACTTCACGTATTTTCGTTCTTCCTTTAAAAGAGCTTTCACTCATTTAATAAAAATGAATCTTTTTTTTTTTTTTTTTTTTTTATAATACAGTACAACCTCCATAACGGAAACGGACACTGGCAAATAGCGCACACCGCACACCTCTATTTGCGGATACTTTTTCAGCCCCAACATATATACATCTGTATGTTTTTAACCTCTGAAAAGCGGACACTCCCGAATACCTGACAAATTTCGCGCGAAGTGTTTGCTAGTCAAAGGTTTTGCTGTATTTACTTCAAGTATAAAAATCTATCCTAATAAGCATGGCATTATATACTCAAAAAAAAATTGTGCTGGTTTGAACCAACTTTTGGTGCTGTAGTAGCTGTAACCATAAGATGACGAAACCTCGTTCCAACATTTGGCGATCCTGTTGAACCATAGATCAAAATGTTGACACGAGATTTCATCATCTTATTGTTGCAGCTATTGCAGCACCAAAAGTCAAACCAGCACAAAATTTATAACGGTGAAAACAAACTGTTGTGTCTTTGTATTCTCTATTGGTGTATTATCTTTATCCGTTACAGTATTATTAAAGAAATTACCCCCTAAATCTTAGAAAATAAAAGCACAAGATAATGAGAAGACAATACGACCACCTATATAAATCTTAAAAGAAGTAAAAGATGAACGATGAATAATAACATAAAGCTTTTTTTTTTACATTTTTTGAGATTTTTACGCTCATAAAGTAACGTTATCTGTAGAATGACACTCATGTCTTTAAAAATGATCTTATAAAGGACGCAGCGCTCCTCTGACGAAAAAAAAAACACCTGTTTCAATTCTTGTTTGAAAAAAGCTGGTAGAAGCTTATTTTTGGACTTCGGCATTTTTTATTTGCTACATTTTTGTATTGATTTTTTTTGTTTGTATGTTTCAAATTTGACTTTAATGAGGAGTTCTGACAAAAAATGCTTAATTTATCTTTTTTTCGTGTTTATATTTATGTGGTCGCAGGAGTTCTCATCTGAACTTTAGACTGCAAACACAAGCACATACTTTATTGGGGCTTGTGAAGTTGAATGATGCCTCGCGAACAATATAAATTTTGATGATGTGCAATTTTATCGTGAGAACAGAGTAGATGTGCTACAGCCTTCGCCTCGATCAGACGGATCGACGGTGGTCTCTTGTTAATTCTATGCCGGTCGGTGGAACCACGCATTTAACAAATGATTAAGCTCGACAGACGGTCGGATCAATTCTAAGTGTATATATGTTTTTAAATTAATGTTGTAAATATTTTATATGATAATCAAGAATTAAAAGTATAACGTTTTAATCAATTGGAAAAACGTGTGGACTATTACTCTCATCCCCTAGACGCCAGCTTAAATCCTACAGATTTTGGGGGCTCGGCCGGGATAATTTTTTGAACACCAGAGGACAGACTTCAGACTTCTTATCATAAATTTCCGATGCTTCGAAAAAGAGAAAGAAGAAAAGTTTTCCGAAGCTGATAAAAGAAATAATTTGACCTACTGACGTGCGTTTTTCTCCAGATGTGATGTGTTTTACAGTGTTTTTGCACCGAAAAGCGTGAATAGTGTGAATTGCTTCCTGGGTGTTTGTGACATCTTTCTACAGAAGAAGAAAAAAGGCCTCGCATCGAGTGCGATGTTTTGGTCTCATTAGTGAAAGAAAGTGGAGTGATTATTTTTTGTTGTTGTTGTAGCTATTTTTGTGCACGCAAGTAGTGATTTCAAGCAGTGAAATTATTTTTGTTTTTCTTTATCTTTTTACATTACAAAGATTAAAGCAGGGTGTAATTTTTTTTCCTGCATTCGAAGTGATAAAGAAAATAAAAAACCTGTAGTGCTTTATTTTTTTTGCAGGTAATATTGAAAAAGAATAAAAAAGGTGGTGGTACCTTTTGTTTTATAATATTTTAAAGGAAACGAAAAAAAATAAATACCTGTAGTGTTAATTTTTTTTGCAGGTAATATTTAAAAGAAAAAAGGTGGTGGTACCTTTCTTTACGCTATTTTAAAGAAAACGAAAATTAATTACCTGTAGTGCTTTATTTTTTGTGCAGGTAATATTCAGTAATATTAAAAAGACAAGGCGGTCGAACCTTGGTCTTAAAAAAATAAAGGGAGCTCAGATTCCCATGCATAGTGTATATTTTATATGTTTTATTTTTATATATTTAAATTGGATCTCTTATTGAAGTAAGTGAAAAAAAAATGTTTTTTATGTGTATTGTTTATTACGATTAGATAGTTAATTTTGAATTTAATAGAAAATGGCATACCTCGCGCGAGTTAAAAAGTGTGATCTAATCACATTGGTTGAAGAATTAAATCTAGTATTGCCAGAAAATGTAAAATGTTCATTACTGACAGACTTAATTCTTAAATCCGATAATTACGATGAAGAATACACGAAAAATATTCAAATGCGTATTACATCAGACAGGGAAGAGAAAGAAATGAGAGAGAGGCAATTAGCTGAGGAACAATCAAAGAGGGAATTTGAAATTCGTAAGTTAGAGTTGCAGTCAACAATTAGTGCTAATGCCCCCCCTCCAACAAATAAAAATAATTTGTTAAAAATTATGGCGAAATTTGAATTACCAGGTGATATCGGGGTATATCTTAACCTTTTTGAAAGGCAAATAAATAGAATAGGATTAGATAAGAGTGAGTGGGTTTCTCATTTGCTAGGTTTGTTACCTCTTGACATAGTACAATTCGTTGGTCGGGAACCAGACCCCAATGCTTCAGATTATGATTTCGTGAAGAAATTGTTGCTTAAACGGTACCGCTTGTCACCTGAACAATTTAGACAGAAATTTAATAATCATCGTAAAGACATTTCATCTTCTTGGCGTGATTATGCTTTTGAGATTAACACATTTCTACGGGAATGGATAGAAGGTCTTCAAATACGGACTTTTTCAGAATTTCAAGACCTGATAGTTGTGGATCAAATCCGGAAAAAATTACCTCCAGACATTCGTGAACATTTTTGTGATGAATTGCCAAAAATAACAAACGTAGAAGAGTTAATTGTTAAATTAGACGATTATGAATCAGCAAGGAACAGTATTAGAAAAAATGATTATAGAAACCCGAATTCGGAATTTAGAAAACGTTCGATTGAAAGTAATAGGACATTTCATCGAAGTGATACGAGTCGCGTGCCGTATGAGAAAAATTACGCAAGTGCCCAAAAAAATAGTTCAAGTGTAAAAATTCGTTGTTTCAACTGTAACGAATTTTCGCACAAGTCGATTAACTGCCCACGTAAAAGAGAAGGACCCATTTGTTTCAAATGCAAATCCATAGGTCATAAAGCGGATCAGTGTACTTATAATGTCCCTAAAAGTGTAAATTCCTTTGCAAGCGACATCTCAATTTCTTCAGATAGAATAATGAAAAACGTGATGATTTTAGGAAAAAGTATTGAAAGTTTAATTGACACAGGGAGCGAAGTAAATATGGCAAATTTAGACACTTATGATTCTCTAGGACGTCCCAAATTATATGCAAATGATATAACTTTGTCAGGTATAGGTGGAAACCATGTAACACCTATGGGCTACGTGAATCTAAATGTTGAGATGGATAATTATATTGTAAATACCGATTTATATATTGTAAAAGATTTAAATTATAATATTATATTGGGGAGTAAATTTTTAAAACAAGTAAATTTCAATATTTCTGAAAACGGAATTCAGATTACTGGAAAAAGAAAACTGAAAGAAGTCAAAATCAATTACCAAATAGCTTTCCCACGAGAAACCACAAGGAAAAATTTTGCCCACATCAGTTTCAGCACACCCAGAAATTATTTGCGGTCAGTGTTAAAAACCTCTCCTACATTTGAAAAAACTGCAACGCACGCTGATTTCGTGAGAACCGAAGAATTTAACCGCAACACTCCCATTTTTAACTTTGCTGAGAAATCAAACATGCCAATTAAAGTGCAAAGTGACTGTTTGTTAGAAAATGAAGAGTGTACAGATATGCAACCGAATTTAATGGAAACCACAAAGATTTGTTTAGCTGAAACAGCAAATTCAATAAATTTTCAGGAGATAGATACTAGTCATATTACAAACAAGGATATTAAAACAAAATTAACGGAACTTATCACTAACTATAGGCCAAATAAAATTAAAGATACGAATTTAAAAGTAAACATAATATTAACAGACGATGTTCCAATTGCACAGCGACCACGTAGGTTAGCATTTCCGGAACAGGAATTCGTAGATAAACAGATACAGGAATGGTTAGACTCAGGTATTATAACAGAAAGTCATTCGAACTATGCATCCCCTATAGTTCTAGCGAAGAAGAAGGACAATTCATGGCGCCTTTGTGTAGATTACAGACCCCTAAACAAAAAAATAATTAAAGATCACTTCCCCTTACCAATAATAGAAGAAGTTCTAGACAACATAGAACAAGCGCAAGTTTTCACTACCTTAGATTTAAAAAATGGTTTTTTTCATATCGATATTGCAGAGGATAGTAAGAAATATACCTCATTTGTAACACATAATTCTCAATTCCAGTTCGAGAAACTCCCTTTCGGACTATCGGTTGGACCTCAACAGTTCCAAAGATACATCCATGTTGTCTTTAAACAACTAATTAAAGAAAAAGTTGTACTAGTTTATTTAGATGATATTATAATTCTTGCGCAAACTGACGAAGAAGCTCTTTTAAAACTGAAACGTGTTCTAGAAATTGCAGCTGATTACGGACTTAAGTTTAATTTTACAAAATGCCAATTTCTCAAGCGAAAAATAGAATTTTTAGGTTACATAATAGAAAATGGTACGGTTAGGCCATCAGAAGCTAAGACCTTGGCAGTGAAAAAATTCCCCGAACCCCGTACTCTTAAGCAACTACATAGTTTTTTAGGTTTAACATCTTACTTTAGAAAATACATTCCTCACTATGCTAGAATAGCAAAGCCCTTAAGCGATTTGTTAAAAGCAGAAAATACATTCAAATTTGGACCCATCGAAAAAGAAGCTTTCGAGACACTTAAAGAGAAATTAGTAAATACCCCAGTATTGCACATATTCAGACGCGGTGCTAAATTAGAGTTGCACACAGATGCAAGTGCTATAGGTTTTGGTAGTGTCCTACTACAGGAAGATGAAAACAAAAACCTACACCCCATACATTACATGAGTAGAAAAACTACACCTACTCAATCAAAATATTCGAGTTATGAATTAGAAACACTTGCAGTAATCGAGTCAATGAAAAAATTTCGAAATTATTTATTGGGAACAAAAGTTAAAATTGTTACTGATTGTGAAGCATTCCAAAAGACACTCAACAAAAAAGATCTTTCGCCAAAAGTTGCCAGATGGGCACTATTTTTACAAGAGTTTGATTATGAAATAGTACATCGAGCGGGAAATAAAATGAAGCATGTCGATGCACTAAGCAGAAATACGGTATTGGTAGTAACACGTTCTTATGACGAATTAACAGCAAAAATTAAATTAGCGCAACAAGAAGATGAGCATATTCAAACCATCAAAAAATTAATCGAAAAAAATGAAAGCCCGGAATATTTTAATCGAAATGACATACTGTATAAATATGAAAACGACAGAGAACTGTTGATGATTCCCGTAAATATGCAAAAAGAAATAATACGCCATGTTCACAATAAAGGTCATTATGCTGTAGCAAAAACCGAAACAATAATAAAAGAAAACTATTTTATACCCCAGTTAAGGAAGCAAATAGAAAATGTCATTGCGAATTGCGTAGAGTGCATTTTGTGTAATAAAAAGCAAGAGAATCGCAAAACCTTTAATAAAAAAAGAAAAACGGCATACACTTATAAACTCGGTGATTTAGTAGCTATACAAAAAACACAATTTGGTACAGGCATGAAGTTGAGACCTAAATTTCTCGGTCCCTATGAAATCACCAAAGTGAAAGGAAAGGATCGATACAACGTAAAGAAAATTGGCTACCATGATGGTCCAAACATTACATCGAGTGCTGCTGACTTTATGAAACGATGGACAAATTGGACAGATTGATATTTTGAAACAATATTCTTTTTACTTTTATTGAACATTATGAGTGAACTCTGAACTTTAAGCAATTTTCAACGTTATAACAAGTTTTGTTGTGTTATTTTCATTTTTATATTTTAGGAAACACTGTATGTTTCAATATTTACTATTGTTTATTGTTTTGTTTGTATATATATTTTTTGTGTGTATTTGATAATTTTAGATTTTAGTCGACTGGTTCTATACCTAGTGAAATTAGTAGATGATGACTGTGAGGACACAGCACAGTCAAGACGGCCGAGTTGTGGTCGCAGGAGTTCTCATCTGAACTTTAGACTGCAAACACAAGCACATACTTTATTGGGGCTTGTGAAGTTGAATGATGCCTCGCGAACAATATAAATTTTGATGATGTGCAATTTTATCGTGAGAACAGAGTAGATGTGCTACAGCCTTCGCCTCGATCAGACGGATCGACGGTGGTCTCTTGTTAATTCTATGCCGGTCGGTGGAACCGCGCATTTAACAAATGATTAAGCCCGACAGACGGTCGGATCAATTCTAAGTGTATATATGTTTTTAAATTAATGTTGTAAATATTTTATATGATAATCAAGAATTAAAAGTATAACGTTTTAATCAATTGGAAAAATGTGTGGACTATTACTCTCATCCCCTAGACGCCAGCTTAAATCCTACATTTATATTCATGTTTATTTCGTAAAAGCGATCTGATTTCAATTTGTAAATCCAATATAGTGCATTTTCTACTCTTTGCAATAAACTTTATTTGGAAGTCTTAGAGTAATTTTTAGAGTTTTTATGATTCTCCTGTATGACTCATTCTCTATGAGCAAAGATAAGGCCGTATTGTTATATTAATCGATTTCAATCTGCAATTATTCTCACCTAGACTTGAAATTTGGATACCTATAGGAAACAATTCTTCCTGCACCTAAAAAAAAAAAAAAAAAAAAAAAAAAATACTCATTAGGTGATTTTTAATTAATTTTTAAATACATCAACAGAAGCAAATTTTTCTTCGCTCCATTAGAGTCGAATGAAAACGAAAGAAAGAAAACTTTGTTCAAATCTAGGCTAGGAACTGTAGATAACGTAGTATTGATCATACGTACGCATTTAGTTCTTTGATAACTACATGTATTTTTCTTTCCTTTAATTTAAAGGTGTGCGAAGGGCGAAAATTTCAATACCGGATCCTACTTGGCCGGGTTAAGATATCTTGGCCTCATCGGGCATAAAAGAATCTAGTAAAAATTTCTAGTAAACAACAACAAAAAAAAGGGGAAAAGAAATCCCCCCCCCCTGAGTTCAACAGCTTAAAAAAGTTTGTCCTATTAGTGTTTAATCAACGATGTGGAAATTTAATTTAATGTAGTATTTATTGTTGTTGTATGTAGAAATTTAATTTAATATCTTATTCTTTCCATTGCTCTCTTTTCGTTTGTGAAAGCCTGTTATTTTCATAATGAATCGCGGTGCATAGAAGATTTGCAATTTCTGATATTAATACTGGTTAGATATTTTAGATATTCAATGACCAACTTATTTATTGTTGTTGTTATTACTGAAAACTTTTCCTTCTATTTATGCTGACGAATTCCCTCTCATGTAAATATGCCGATTCAAACGCATGTACAGCAGGTGTAGTTTTACTTCAGGTAAGCAATATGGAAACGTGATTTTATATAAAAAATGCTCCCCAATTTAAGGAAAATCGTGATTTTAGAGGCCAATTAACAGCAGATGTCTTTAGTGATACCACTTTATAATATGTGGGTGGGCGACTTGTCATGTTAAAGAATTATAATGACAATCCTTGATCCGTACTTACTTCGTTAATTGAACCCCGATTTTATTCTACTGACTGAGATTAAATGCATGATTGCTTACAATTTTAGTCATTAACGTTTTCTTAATTTCAGAATTTTAATCATTAAATTATGTTTCTTTATTTCCGAATATTATAATGCGTTTCTTTGTTCTATAATTTCTTTTACCCAACTTTTGGGGAAAAACAAATAAAAGTATATCAACAAGGAGGAAAAATCATGCGTCAAGCATAGATTATGAAACACTTTCCAACACGTTCAGAATACTGTAACACTAACAAAACTTCACCGTTTAATAAAGGTGAAAGATGATATCTAAGTCAACAATTTGGAAAACGCATAAAACATTCGTAAACTCAATTTCGACAATTACCGTCTTTTGTCGGAAAATAATTTAAATTCTTTTGTGAATTGTTTTATATGATCTATCGATTTGTATATTTATTACACATTATATTAAAATTTAGTTCAGCTAAGGAAACGTATAACACTGTTGAAAATCCCTTTCAACAATTTCCGTCAATAAACGGAAATGTACTTGAGTTATTGAATACAGATGAATTATTGAGATACAGTCAGGGCTTAATTTCTAAGAAAAAAAGTACCGGAGTCCTAACATTCTGCAGTACCAACATCCGTAGCGTATCCCTCCCCCCCTCCGCCGTCACTCCAATATGCATGTTTATATTTCATACATTATTTTAAAAATAATTTAAAACATTGTTTTTTTTTTTATTTAGCAAAAAAAAAAAAAAAAAAAAATAAATAAATAAATAAATAAATAAAAATAAATAAATACATTTATCTGCGTATACTTAGCTATCAACTATTCCACTTTTTAGTTATTACTACTTCCAAATACAATTACTACTTTGCCTAATCTTAATTTTAATTAATCGCAGAATTTTGTGATTAAATGAGCTCAGAATTATGATTCGGAAATAGTGTTAACACAAAAAATGAATACTGTAATGAAATCTGTTTACTCTTTATTCTGATCAAAATAGCATTAAAATGATTTGAAATGGAAATAAATAAAATTTTGAATTTAAGAGAGATTGAGCTCGAGCCTGCTCAAACCCGAAGACTGATATAAAAATCGAGCCTGTTTCATCTCCATCTCTTACGTGAGCGACACGTTGCATCATTTATAAGTGTTTCGATACAAAATAAGGCAAAAGATTGGAGATGGGAGGGAAAGGAAAGGGTAATTTAGGATTCGTTTTTCTGAAGCGTTATTACACTGGGCTCCGGAGCGCAGTGTTTATGAGCTCCAGTAAATTCTGGCCAATATTTAAATATTTACTAAAAACAGAGAAGTACCGGAGCTGAGCTCTGGTGGGCTCCGGCGCAAATTAAGCCCTGCATACAGTACGGAGCAGCACTCGAATTCTTGAGTACATCCCTGTATATGATCTATATAATTTGTACACACTAAATAATACGCAAAAAATTAGTTAGGTTTTAAAACGCATACCGCAACTGAAAACTCACTTCCAGAAATTTTGGCTCATAGACAGTACCGTAACCAAACTCTTTTGTGTGTCTCTGTAAAGGAACAATAAATGCTATGCACATCCGGATTCTACAGTAAGCATCTTGTAGTGCATCTCAGTCATCTATATTGATTTCAATATGTTTAAAATAATGTAACCACATTAAAGTACATTGCAAACGATTTTTTCTCATAGACCATAGTGCAACAAAATTCTTTTGAGTGTCCCTGTAAATGAACTATGAATGCTACACACTTCATTTTATATACCGAACATGTCACATTAAATCGCAATAACGTATATTAATTAAATGGCAATACGACTATGTATACGCGAGTTATAATTCGGACAGACAGACTGTCAGACAAACTGAATTCATAAACAAATTTCAACTTACGAGTAAGTTGGAAAGTGTTAAAAAAGAACTACATCATAAATTGACGAAAAAACACTTCTATAATTTTGAGAACAATAAATTTATTGCTTGAGAAACTACAGTAATGGCTCTTTTGAATTTTATGGAGTAAACACAAACAAAACACTCTTTTCTATATTTTTTCAGTTCCAATTGATTTACAAGTTAGCTGACCCGCCCGGCGTTGCCCGAGCCTTTGTAATAAACTTAAATCTCTTAAAAAACGGAACTCTGGCCACGGTCTACGATGGCTTCGGAACCGTATACCCGGCATGCTCGTACGCTCTCGAAAATCTTTTATTTCCCTCTACGACCGCCAGGGGAGCATTCTGTTCTAAACAAACTTCTTTCCAAACGAACTTCTGAGACAGGTCCCCGCTGCCTACGGTACTGTATAGTAGGCGCACTACAAAATTGAGCTGGTTTCGAGAAGATTGGAACATTATTAGCCCAGTTATTGCAATAAGGCACAGTTAGAGAAAATAATCTTGAGTGAGGTGCCGAAGGGAGGGGATGTTCGAGTGTCCTTCAGAAAATGACTAATTAGGAGGCCCACTATGCATGCATAAAAATTCGTTCGTTTTGTTAAGCTAGGAACTTAATTACAAAGTTGGCTTAAACTCTTATTTGTAAATAGTGGTAACTGGTAACCGCTACTCATCAATTTAATGTTATAAAGTGTGACTATTAAGTTAAATATACTGTTTGGAATCACTTGCGTTGAAATCGGAAAGATAGTTGCTGATATATATATAAACGGGGCATAGTTAGAGAAAAACCTTGAAGGAGGGGCCGGGGGGGGGAGGGTTGTTCAAGTACCCTTCAGCAAATGACTAATTAAGAGGAGCACTATGCATCTTTCGAAATTCGTTCGTTTGCTTAAGCTAGGAACATAATTACAAATTTGGCTTACCCAATTATTCGGAAATAGTGGTAACCGCAACTCATAAATTTAGTTTAATGTTATAAAGAGTGACTATTAAGTTAATTATAATGTTTGGAATCACTTGCGTTGAAATCGGAAAGATAGTTTCTAAGATATGGAAACGGAGCATAGTTAGAGAAAAATCCTTGCAAGAGGAGCCGTAGGGGGGGGGGGGGGGTGGTGTTCAAGTGCCCTTCAGCAAATGACTAATTAGGAGGACCACTATGCATCTTTCAAAATTCGTTCGTTTGCTTAAGCTTTGAACTTAATTACAAATTTGGCATAAACTATTATTCGTTAATAGTGGTAACCGCTACTCATAAATTTAGTTTAATGTTATAAATTGTGACATTTAAGTTAATTATAATGTTTGGAATTACTTGTGTTGAAATCGGAAAGATAGTTGCTGAGATATGAAAACGGAGCATAGTTAGAGAAAAAAACCTTGAAGGGAGTGCCGGGGCCCCGGGGGGGAGGGGTTGTTCAAGTGTCCTTCAGCAAATGACTAATTAGGAGGACCACTATGCATTTTTCAAAATTCGTTCGTTTGCTTAAGCTAGGAACTTAATTACAAATTTGGCTTACCCAATTATTCGGAAATAGTGGTAACCGCTCATAAATTTAGTTTAATGTTATAAAGAGTGACTATTAAGTTAATTATAATGTTTGGAATCACTTGCGTTGAAATCGGAAAGATAGTTGCTAAGATATGGAAACGGAGCATAGTTAGAGAAAAATCCTTGCAAGAGGAGCCGTAGGGGGGGGGGGGGGAGGGTGTTCAAGGGCCCTTCAGCAAATGACTAATTAGGAGGACCACTATGCATCATTCAAAATTCGTTCGTTTGCTTAAGCTTTGAACTTAATTACAAATTTGGCATAAACTATTATTCGTTAATAGTGGTAACCGCTACTCATAAATTTAGTTTAATGTTAAAAATTGTGACATTTAAGTTAATTATAATGTTTGGAATTACTTGTGTTGAAATCGGAAAGATAGTTGCTGAGATATGAAAACGGAGCATAGTTAGAGAAAAAAACCTTGAAGGGAGTGCCGGGGCCCCGGGCGGAGGGGTTGTTCAAGTGTCCTTCAGCAAATGACTAATTAGGAGGACCACTATGCATTTTTCAAAATTCGTTCGTTTGCTTAAGCTAGGAACTTAATTACAAATTTGGCTTACCCAATTATTCGGAAATAGTGGTAACCGCTCATAAATTTAGTTTAATGTTATAAAGAGTGACTATTAAGTTAATTATAATGTTTGGAATCACTTGCGTTGAAATCGGAAAGATAGTTGCTAAGATATGGAAACGGAGCATAGTTAGAGAAAAATCCTTGCAAGAGGAGCCGTAGGGGTGGGGGGGGGGGGAGGGTGTTCAAGGGCCCTTCAGCAAATGACTAATTAGGAGGACCACTATGCATCTTTCAAAATTCGTTCGTTTGCTTAAGCTTTGAACTTAATTACAAATTTGGCATAAACTATTATTCGTTAATAGTGGTAACCGCTACTCATAAATTTAGTTTAATGTTATAAATTGTGACATTTAAGTTAATTATAATGTTTGGAATTACTTGTGTTGAAATCGGAAAGATAGTTGCTGAGATATGAAAACGGAGCATAGTTACAGAAAAAAACCTTGAAGGGAGTGCCGGGGGGGGAGGGGTTGTTCAAGTGTCCTTCAGCAAATGACTAATTAGGAGGACCACTATGCATCTTTCAAAATTCGTTCGCTTGCTTAAGCTTTGAACTTAATTACAAATTCGGCTTAAACTATTATTCGTAAATAGTGGTAACCGCTACTCATAATTTTAGTTTAATGTTATAAAGAGTGACAATTAAGTTAATTATAATGTTCGGAATCACTTGTGTTGAAATCGGAAAGATAGTTGCTGAGATATGGAAACGGAGCAGAGTTAGAGAAAAAACCTTGAAGGACGGGCCGGGGGGGGGTGAGGGGTTGTTCAAGTGTCCTTCGGCAAATGACTAATTAGAAGGACCACTATGCGTCTTTCAAAATTCGTTCGTTTGCTTAAGCTAGGAACGTAATTACAAATTTGGGTTAAACTATTATTCGGAAATAGTGGTAACCGCTACTTATAAATTTAGTTTAATGTTATAAAGAGTGACTATTAAGTTAATTATAATGTTTGGAACCACTTGCGTTGAAATCGGAAAAATAGTTGCTGAGATATGGAAACGGAGCATAGTTAGAGAAAAAACCTTGAAGGAGGTCCCGGGGGGGGGGGGGAGGGGATGTTCAAGTGCCCTTCAGCAAATAACTAATGAGGAGGATCATAATACATCTTTAAAGATTGATTCATTTGGTTAAGCTAGGAACTTAATTTGAAATTTGGCTTACACTATTATTCGGAAATTCTGGTAACTGCTTTCTAGAAATACACCTTGAAGCTTAAATGTAATTAGACCCTTGCCCCTCTTCATTCCCGCAAATATAAAAAAGAATCTGTTAAATAAAATTTTCTGTATTAACAATCTCCATCATAATAATAAATGTCATGTAAAAAAAAAAAAAAAAATTAAACCCGACTAATTGTCATGAAGAAAAATGTGCCGGGAAAATATTTCAATCAGTGGGACGTATGTGTAATTTGTCATGTACAGGTGGCGCGACATTCCCATGGCTCCTCTACGCTGATAACTTCAATCCATATTGGCACTATTTAGTTAGAAATCCTTATTTATGCATCGCTACTCTGGTTTATTTAATTACTGCTGTGAAGAATCGATGCAACCAACCAGTGAACCAACCAACCCAAGAGAATAAAAGCGTATTTTTAATGAGAGTTCTTTGTGCATTTTAATTAATATTTCAGAAAGTAATTAAAATATTAAAATTCTGACGCTCAGGTATACCAGGAGAGGGTTTGGACTACCTAAATCTAAATTTACAGACTTCTAGGTGCGCTAAATTTTCCTAGCCATCGCCAACAGTCACACACACACACACACACACACACACACAGACACACAGAGCGAAACTTTCTTTTATTAGTATAGATAAATATATTTTCTTCAAGGAAAGTAAAAGATGTTTCATCGGATGATATGTTCAGAATTGATAAATACAGTAAAACCTCCATAATGGACACTCCTGAATAACCGAAACCTCTATTTAGCGGACACTTTTTCAATCCCCAATTCATTATACAGTAAAACTTCCATAACGGACACCCTTGAATAGCGGGCACCTCTATTTAGCGGACTCCTTTTCCGTCTTCAAGACATTATATTTTTTATGATTTTAAGCTCTGAAAAGCGGTCATCTACGAATACTGGACAAATTCCGCGCTCCTGAAGTTTCCGCTGTTCAGAGGTTTTACTATACTAAGACTTTCTGACTAACTTTACTGTTATTCTAATTGCTTTTAAGTTAAAATATACAATTAAACTGAAGAAATTAACTAGCAAAACCCTTAATTAATATTTTCCAGTAAAAATTAGCTGCTGAATCATTATATAGTAAAACCTGTATAACGGACACTCCAGAATAACGGCCACATCTATTTAGCGGATATTTTTTTCAATCCCCAACACCTGTAGTATATTTGTACGTTTTTATCTCTGAATAGCGGACAAATGCTGATCTCCCGAGGTGTCCGTTTTCGGAAGTTTTACTGTATTAAAGTTAAAATTTAAAAGCTATAATAAATAATAAAATTACAATTTTGTGTGCAGATTTACAATAAAATGAAAACTGTTGATCAGTTTCATGGTATTGTGTTCAGTTTTTAAACTGAAGACTACATTATTTCGTATATGGGAAAAACGTTTTCGTATTATTCCTATGTAGTTAATATTTATGCTCATAAATACACAATAAGCTTTCTAAATTAAAATTTTCATAAAGATAATCTAGTAAAATTCACGTCCATAAACTGTTGAAGTTGCGTTCTTATTCTACTTACATTAAAGAAAATTATAATCAGATTAATATGAAGTGTACTGATACTTAACAGAATACCCTTAAAAAATAAAACCCTTATCTTAAATAAAAACATCCTGGACATAAATTAAATTAAAAGTTGTATCCTTTAAAATCTATCTATTAAGATGACTGACTACTTTGGAAAAATCGATTTTCATCTACTTGAGTCGATTTTTTCTTATGTAAGAATCTTGTTATTGAAACTTTTCTCTTTCCAAAACTGTTTTTACTTTCTTTTTACGTCAATTAGAAATAAATATATAAGAGATCTTTTATTATTTTTTAAGTACTGTCTACTTTGTTTCTACAATAACTTTACACTTTAAATGAATTTTCCTTAAAGTTTTGGTTTTCGAAGGAAAATCTCTGTCATCATTATCTTATCTCATACTAGCTGAAGTATCCGGCGTTGTCCGGGATTTTAAGAATGTTTGATTAGAAAAATCAATTTCAAAATTAAGCATGTTGTATAGAGAACTTCAAAATGTTAAAATATGCCAATATTTCCATAATCGGGTTTTTATCATGATTCAATACGTTCCTCAAACTCATATGACGTTATATTTACCTGCTAACGTCATATCTACTTGCTTTATCTATTACTCATATTGATACTCTCTTTGTATGATTCTCAAACATTTGAAAAAGTCCGTTAAACTTCCAACATGACGTCATATTAATTTTCTTTTTAATTCTCTAATGACGTCATATTTACCTGCTTTCTGTACTTGCACAAACTCATACTCCTTGTATTATTGAGAAATGCTAGAAAATTTTTGATATACTACCAATATGATGTTATATTAATCTTTTTACCAATTGTTGAATTTTTTTATTGCATTTTCATTTTGCACGTGGAAATATTTCAATAGAAAATTATTGTAGAAATAATTTTATTGTGGATTTTTAATTGTTGGTAACTACTATATCGAAAAAGGTTTAAATTTGATAGGAAAAAGCTGTGAAATTTTTGGTTTTTCTTTAATTAAAAATTAATTAGATATTATTTCGATTCCGGATTACTTTAGTTGCCTCCGCCTTGTTTTATTACACCTATACGTAACATTTCACAATTATGGCTTCTAAACTGTTGATTTGTATAGAAGTGCAGACAGACAGACAGACAGAAAGAAAAATTTTCGTTTTTATATATTAGATAATAATCAGGATAATTTAATGAAACGTTCAGATAATATTTTGAATGTTATTGTCAATGAAATGAACTAAAAGATGCAATATTTCTTTTATATTTATGAATGTTTTGTTTGAAAAACAAGTAGGAAATTTTGGAAAAATAGCACATTAAAGTGTACAATCGCCTGCACATTTTCTTCATTATAAAATTGCCCTTAGATTTTAATTCCTTTTGGAGAATACCACTGTATGTTCCCTGTGTATAAAAGAAATTGAAATAATAATATATATTTTTTTAATTATTATCCGTTATCCGTTTTAGTCAAATATCACAAAAGAATGAAATCACTCAGTTTTTCAAAAAATAATTATTTAGTATTTGATCTTTTGTAACAATTCATTTAAAAAAAAATTAATTTAATATATAAAAATGAAAATTTGTCTGCCTGTCTGCACTTCTACAAATCAACAGTTTGGAAGCCATAATTGTGAAATGTTACGTATAGGGGTATTAAAACACGGCCGAGGCGACTAAAGTAATCCGGAATCGAAATAATGTATAGTTAATTTTTAATTAAAGAAAAACCAAACATTTAACAGACTTTTCCTATCAAATGTAAACATTTTTTCGTTATAGCAGTTACCAACAATTAAAAATCCACAATAAAATTTTTTCTATTGAAATATTTCCACGTGAATGAAATAAAAAATTTCAACAATTGAAAAAAAGATTAATATGACATCATATTGGTAATATAATGAAAATTTTCGAACATTTCTCAATAGTACAAAGAGTATGAGTATGTGTAAGTACAGAAAGCAGGTTAATATGACGTCATTACAGAATTAAAAAATAAATTAAAATGACGTCATATTGGAAGTTTAACGGTCTCTTTCAAATGTTTGAGAATCATTCAAAGTAAGTATCAATATGAGTAATAGAGAAAGCAAGTAGATATGACGTCAGCAGGTGAATGTAACGTTATATGAGTTTGAGGAACGTATTGAATCATGATAAAACGCGATTATGGAAATATTGACATATTTTAACATTTTAAAATTCTCTATACAACATGTTTAATTTTGAAATTGATTTTTCTACACAAAAATTTTTACCGAGTACTTCAGCTAGCATTTTATATAAAACTTCCGAAATATAAAAAAATACTTTTTTACCCCTCAAAAAAGTAGCCTTGTATATAGAAACAAAGTTTCTCGCTGCCGATCGCCATTACGACAAATCGCGACAAGATGCTTCATTTGGCGAGAAAACAAAAAGATTAAAATCGCCAAATTGCGAGATTTATTTATTTATTTTTAAGCGACATTGTCTATACGATTAAACGTTTTCTGTGTAAGATATTATTTGTATTTTGATATTTTTAAGAACACCTTCACATTAAAAAAATATATATACTATATGTATTTATTTGTTTTCATGTAACCCACTAACATGCTATCCCGAATATTAAGTTAACTTCGATTTTCTTTCAGAAAACTCTATAGAAATAAATCGGCTATAATTTTTATTTCTCGACGCTGCAAAGCTCTATAATACACTTGTTACTTTCTAATATCTTTACAAGAAGAAAGTATTGGATTCACATGAAAATTTTTGACTGCCGGTTTTTGACGAATTTATAAGTTTTAGAAGGTCCTGAACACAATTTGACTGTTTTTAGAAAATGTCTGTCTGTATGTGACAACAATTTGTGGGCACTATATCTCAAAAACTAATGCACGAAAGTTAATAAAATTTTCTATTCAGTTAGTCCGTGGTATGACTTGGTGTTTTTTACGAAAACCTTGGCCGCATGATCTACATAACATATATTTGAAGTTTCATTCGGATCCGATCAGTAGAACCGGAGCCTCTGAGTACCGTCAATTTCCTTTTAACCACTCTGTATATTGTCAATTTTAATGAGATTTAATAGTTATTATTAACAAAAGTTTTAATAAATAAATAAATGAATATAATATATGCTAGAAAAATTGTCCATTGATTCTTTAAGAAAATATTGAAATTTTGATTTATTAAAAAGAATATTTGAATAAAGTAAATAAGTAAATAAAAAAATATCCTTAAGCCTTTTCTAGGTTATAATCCTCTTACGTGCAAAGATACAAAGACATTTAATCATTCGTTTTGATACTGACTTCAGCCAAACATTCACACACACTTTCAGATGTGTAATATTATTAGGCTTCATAGATGAAAATTCATCTTGAATGATATCATTCTCCCCATCGAAACATTTCGTTCCACATATTACTTATTATGATAGATTACTGGTTGTTATTTTATTTACACAAATTACTTAATATTAGTTTCTTAATAAGTAATCTGTGTTCTGTTCTTCTGACATTAGTGTTATAATTTAACCTTAATGCAATCATTTTAAGGTTTAAATTTTATGTAAGCCATTGAAAATTTTCTTTTAAATATGTCGTAATTTATACTGGGGTGAGGGGGGGGGGGGTGGCCATGTTTCTGGTTGGTGGAGATCCATTTTATGTTCCAGAGAGAAATAGGTACCATCATTTGAAGAAATGCTATTAAAACTTTTAAATTAGAAATAAAATATAAAAATGGAAATATTTAAAAAATAGCTAGTACGGAATAATCCACACACAAACAGCTTTTAGTTAGAAAATAAGTAATAAAATTCGTTCGGTAGAAACCTGAGAAGAGATGATGAAACAAGTGGGTAAGTGTGATGGAAGATCGCATAAAGCGTTTCGTTATATTCCTTTCAAAACACTTTATCCTTTCTTTAACAAATTAAAGAAAAATTCATTTTCAAAGAAAAAAAAAGTCATGTTTTTATAAAGTAAAAAGGTTTAATCCTATTTCAAGGCACCATTTGGCGCTTTTTAAAAATGATGCCACATTGGCGATTTCTAAATTGTTTACTTACATTTATCATATTGTAACCCACAATAAGCAAGTGGTAAAATGTTGCCATTCTTAATTTTTAAATAGTTATACATAGGAAAAGTCATAGATTTAGTGATAAAAACGTAACTGAAAAATAGATTGCATTTATACGAGAGTAACAATGTAACGAATGGAAAATTTTATTCGTTCCAAACAATTTGGACAAAAGAATGATAATTTAAATACAGAATTATTAAATTTAACCATACACAGTTGATTTTTCTTAGATACTGCATTTATGAGTGAAATAAAATATTTTATTTGACAAATTTAATAAGATACATATGAAAAAATTAATATGAGCAGTAAAAAACAACGTTTTTATACACATTTCATCGATATTACATAAAAGTTAACGATTAATGTGAAGTTGAAAAAACGAAAATACACGAAATCCGTTAATGCCGCGATCATTGTACCGCACGTATGATCGCTTCGCGAACACGAAACCGAAAAAAAAACATCACTGGATACAGTAACCTCGTCGTATCGGAATCCCAAGAAATACAAGAAATTCGTTAATGCCGCGGTCACTGTACCGCACGTATGATAGCTTCGCGAGCATGAAACCGTAAAAAACATCACTGGATACAGCAACCTCGTCGTATCGGAATCCCAAAAATACACGAAATTCGTTAATGCCGCGATCACTGTACCGCACGTATGATCGCTTCGCGAACATGAAACCGAAAAAAAAACATCACTGGATACAGCAACCTCGTCGTATCGGAATACCCAAAAATACACGAAATTCGTTAATGCCGCGATCACTGTACCGCACGTATGATCGCTTCGCGAACATGAAACCGAAAAAAAAACATCACTGGATACACCAACCTCGTCGTATCGGAATCCCCAAAAATACACGAAATTCGTAAATGCCACGATCACTGTACCGCACGTATGATCGCTTCGCGAACATGAAACCGAAAAAAAAATCACTGGATACAGCAACCTCGTCGTATCGGAATCCCCAAAAATATACGAAATTCGTTTATGCCGAGATCACTGTACCGCACGTATGATCGCTTCGCGAACATGAAACCGAAAAAAGACATCTCTGGATGCAGCAACCTCGTTGTATAGCGATCACAAAAATACACAAAATTTGTAAATGCGGCGATCACTATACCGCATGTATGATCTCTTCGTGAACATGAGACTTCCATAAAAACTGCAGTCAATTAATTTTTATACTGTTCTAAAGTAACAAGAGTAACCACTCACAAACATAAAAAAAGAAGAAAAAATCAAGCTTTAAATAAACAAGCAGATGATGAAATTTTTTCAATGCTTTTTTTCTTTTAATATCATGACATATCCATTTAATGACGTAAGTGTTTTTTAATTACATTAAAAAATGTTTTAAATAAATAATATATCATTAAACATCATTAAAATACAAATAAACATTGAATAAAGAATCACTTGATGACGTAACAAATACGTCATACGTAACAAACGCGTCATCACAAATAATATCATAGCTCAGCCTTTCCAACAATAAAAGAGCTACATCTGGCTGACTATCGACGATTTGGCAAGATTTCGCCAAATGGTGCCCTCAAATAGGAACCAAACAAGTAAAAATTTACCGGTCTATCGTTCTCGTTTTTTTGAAAATCAGAACCGGTCTCACTATTATACTCTGTTATAATAATATGTCATGTGGACTAAATGCGATGATATTAACCGTTTGAGTGCTATAAGCGCGATATCGCCTCAATGTATCTGCGAATTAAACAAATTGTGTTTCAACCCAGAAATTTTATCTTATAAAATGTAACTCACTACATCGCTGTAAATACTTCAACTGTTGAATAAAAATTAAATGATTTCAATTACTGAATAAAATTTCTGGGTTGAAACAAAATTTGTTTGATCCGCAGATACATTGCGGCGCTATCGCGCTTCATAGCACTCAAACGGTTAAAAAAAACCCATTTCAAAATGTTAAAATGTGCCAATATTTCCATAATTTGGTTTTTGTCATGATTCAATACGTTCCTCAAAATTATATATTTATTATTCTCTATTACTCATATTGATATACTCTCTTTGTATTATTCTCAAACATTTGAAAAATCCGTTATGACGTCAAATTAATTTTCTTTTTAATTCTCTAATGACGTCGTATTAAGCTGCTTTCTGTATTTACACATACTCATACTCCTTGTATTATTGAGAAATGTTTGAAAATTTCCGTTTTATTACCAATATGACGTCATATTAATCTTTTTTTTTTTCAATTGGTGAAACTTTTTACTTCATTTTCATTTTTCACGTGGAAATCTTTCAATAGAAAATTAATTACTGTAGACAGAATTTTATTGTGGATTTTTAATGGTTGGCAACTGCTATAACGAAAAATGTTTCAATTTAATAGGAAAAGGCTGTTAGAATTTTGTTTTTTTCTCTATATATATTAAAATAATACGATTTTTTTCAAATTTTAGGATTTTGAGCTTCATAGCAGGTATTCAGCTATAAGTACACAGTTTCAACTCTGTAAGTTAAATAGTTTCTGAGAACTGGCTCTGTGACGGACAGACAACGAAGCGGGAGTAATAGGGTTTCGTGAGATGGACGAAACCCTAAAAACAGGCTAGTGTTTTAAATATACAGATTAGCCGTTTGTGCAAGGACGATTCCATAATGTTAAAACCAAGGGGAGTCTTGGTGAAAACCTTTGACCGCATCAGAAAAATAGATAATGTGCATGTTTGTCAGCAAATTGGCTTGTTATGTGTCTACTCAACGCATGTTGGCAAAACTTCGAGCTAAACTGCTAGTAATTTTCACGTAATATAATACATCCTATAATGTGCCGTAATTGATGTATTTTGAATTAGTAGCTCCTCGGTAATTGTTGAGAAGCATGTTTACTTGGGAGCTGCTGCTTCGTGACGTCACATGCACATTATTTATATGAAAGTGAGCATAGAAAAAGAAGGAGATTACACTGAAGTACAGCGCCTACAATACATAGTGTGGAAACCGGCTATCCTTGTAATGCTTTAAAAAGTGCTAAAAAGTTGTAGCCTATAAATGTGCAACGGTACTCCTACGATAATAAGGCGATCATTCCAGCCGAAACATTCACAATGTTTCCGTTCACATACAATGTTTACGTTGAGAAGAGCTAGCAGATGGCGCTGCGATCCCATCGTAATCTTTTCAACAACGTTGTACATTTATTGGATTAAATTTTTTAGAACTATTTTGTAGCAGATTTCCACACTATGTATTCTAGGCGTGTAACTGAAGTGAAAGATTTTTTCATCATCCTCCTTGGCACGTTTGTTACATTTCATGGGTTGCATGTTGCATATTTTTTAATCGAAATTCCGCATTTTTCTATTAGGTATGTTTAAATTGCAATCAAATGTTTTATATTCTTTGGTGTTAATTTTCTAATAATGTTATTTATATATTTTTATAACTTTTATCGCTAATATTTCATTACTCCAAAACTGAGATTTTTTGAAAATATTTTATAAAGAAACAATTATAATTTTCTCGTTATTGTATCGTTAGTGTAATTACTGTCGGGTTGCATGCTTCCATAGAAGCTCCATGATCATAATTTTCTTTTCATGCAGGTGACCACGAGCAATGAAAAAGTAGAATTTTCTGGAATAAAATATTTCATCAAATTTGTAAAGCGCTCTCATCTGGAATCTAAATTTGCCTATTTATAATATATCAAAAAATTTGATTTTTTGCAAAAGTTTTATTGGATTTCTGCTAAATTCATAACGATTTTACGAAATAAGTTGAAAATATGTCGCAAGTAAGAAAAACATCGATAGATATCGAAAAAGCAATTTTCAAAGCCATTCGTCATCTTGATCAAATGAGAGGTTCTTCTTCTTCAGCCGATATTCTGCGATATTTGCCGTCCAAGCAACTCCTGAATATGGCGGATTCGGAAACCATCGTCCAATTGACTCTCAATAATGCTGTTAACAAAGGACGTCTGAAGAAGTTCGCTAATGGAAATTACAAAGTCAATGAAACTGCAAGACGCAGGAAATCGCGTAGTAGAAGCCGTTCAAGAGCCAAACCTAAACGTAGGTCTAGATCCAGGAAACGGTCTGGAAGTAGGAGACGTCGGCGTTCAAGCAGCGGCAGAAGACGCAAGCGTTCCGGCAGTGGCAGAAGACGCAAGCGTTCGAGTAGCGGAAGAAGACGCAAGCGTTCGGGTAGCGGGAGAAGACGCAAGCGTTCCCCTTCCCGGCGACGACGATCAAGACGACGTACAAAAGTGTCTGAAGAACAGGAATAACATCTTCGAGATGGCTCCTCCGAAATTTCCAGAAGCTGATTTTTCATAAATCATACATGATTTATTTGTATAAAAGTTAGATTAGTCAGATCACTGTGATAAATCAATAAAAGTAAACAAATTTACCATGCCTGTTCTTTTTTCTAATACCTTTATCACTGTAATAAGTTCTTACCTTTTATACTTAGCTTCTAATCTTTTAATGGCACAGACGCACCGGAGTTGGCGCGATTTCTATTTTCCGCCATTTTGGCGAGAAAATCCCGTTAACGTGCATACCTGTTAGGCCTAGCTTGCTAAAACAGCATGTTAGTTTTATTTTATTATGAAAAGTATATTATGAAACACACACAATTTTTATGATAAAACATACACAATTTTTATTATAAAACATACACAATTTTTATTATAAACACACATAAAGTTATTTTATTATAATACACACACAATTATTAATTTATTATAAAACACACACAATGATTAATTTGTTATAAAATACACAATATTTAATTTATAATAAAACACCAAGGCAGGCTAGATCTAGTATACCTTGTAAAACACACGGAATCTGCTCTACCGGGCTGCCATACGAAGCAAAATCTCGCCAAAATTGCCGGGTTGCCCAGGCATAAAGTTGCCATTTTGGCGCCCCGGTGCGTCTAGGACAGCTGTACCTTTTTAATTATGCTGAAGTTTTAACATTTTCCGGATTCATTTTTTCGATAGTTGACAGCTAAGTAAAATTCTCTTCAGTTCACAAAGCATTTCATTTTCTAAAAGTTTTAATAAAATTTTTTCTAAGTGTATTTTTAATTTTTAAAATGTTTGATTTGCTATAATAAATTAGGTACTTCTCTATTATCCCGTCGACCACTTTTCATAACAAAAAACTGTCGCCAAACTGTAAGATTAAACGCCAAAAATGCAGTCTCATTTACTTGATGTCAGAAGCATTATACGTGTTTGTTATGTCATCAAATGGTTTTTAATTTGACATTTGCGTGCATTTTTCATTATGTTCTACTGATTTATTAGTTATTTCATTCATTAAAATAACAATTGTGTCCTTAAATTCTTATATTTTATTTATTTATTTATTTTGATATTCCAATGGCAACGTTCTCCCGTTTATTTGGCGTTACAGTTTGGCGATAGTTTTTTGTTATGAAAAGTGGTCGACGGGATAATAGCTAAATAAAAGTACCATAAATTATTATGTTTTTTTTTAAACCTATTTTGAAAATTCAGCACTAAAGTTTAAAATTTTAAGTATTTCTCTCCCGTTAAATGATAAGCAACTCAATTTTCGATACTTTTCCAATATAGGATCTTTGTCGAGATAGAGGAAACGCCCTTTGCGAGAGAAGGGATTTTTTTATGCAAATTTGTTTGGTAACCTATTTAATGTTTCATATACACAAGCAATTTTTCAATATTTATTCATTTTATTTAATATAAAAAAGCCATTTATCTATTTTAATATACAAACAGAAGAAAATTGTATATAAAAAAAACAATAATAATGCGTATACAAATAAAATGTTTATCATACATATATATAAACAAGCATAAAAGTTCATCAGGGTTGTTTTTATAGCTGTTTATATCATTTGGCAACAAATCGCACTTTCTAAAACCTAAATTGCGCCAAGCCTTTTTTTTTTTTTTAAACGTCAAGTGACTTAACTAAGGAGAAAGTATACAAAATTTTCTATAATTGCCAGGGCCTGATTATCCAAAAGGCACATGAAGCACATGCTGCCCCTCTAAAATATGAAAGGTGCCCCAAACTGACTGTGAAGAGGGCTTTCTAATTCCCATTTTCATTTTTTTACATTGCATTTTTTTATTTTTTTTTGAAAAAGAAAGTTTCTTTAATCCAAGAGGAAATTCACGCACTACTTCACGAAACTTATTTAACAGTGAAATATGAATGTCATCAATAGGATGTTAATTAATCACGTACGTAGCATACTGATGTGCCTGTTAGAAATTAGAGATAAGTTCGGGCTAAAGATACTTTAATTAACTCTTCTTTTTCCCAACAGGTACCTAGAAGATCCACCAGGAAAAGAAAAGCTCCCTGTAAATTCCCAAATTAAGGAGGGGAGAGTATGTGGTGTTTAGTTAGAAATGTAATTAATAGATGGCAGCACCACAGCGAACTACGTCACCTACTGGTATTAAGTTTTGTTTACTGTTAAAGAATGTATCTGTTACGTGTGTTGTGTAGATGTACGTGTTTGTGAGTTAAATGTCAATTAAA
Organism: Maratus michaelseni; assembly: GCA_963931845.1. Classification (NCBI taxonomy): domain Eukaryota; kingdom Metazoa; phylum Arthropoda; class Arachnida; order Araneae; family Salticidae; genus Maratus; species Maratus michaelseni. The sequence continues at coordinate 201,022,265 of OZ007587.1, forward strand.
CGTATTTACAGTCTACCTCGAGTTATTAATAATAATGTTGCTTCAATTACTTTAATTTAAGTATATAATATATAATATTATGGCGACGCAGGTCAAGTTTCTTACCAGAATTAAATTGAAAAGAAATTCCAAATGATTCGTAAAATGGCGAAGCTTCGGGTTTTACATCTACAAGAGTATACGCTGTAGACTAATGTTCTAAATACGTACGTCATTTCGAGGGTGGTAAGTGCTGACATGTTTTTTCTTATCTGCAATAAATAAAAAGTAATAATGTTTGCTAATTTTAAGGAATTTAACGATTCCATAGAATCGTTCCAATCATACGTTAAGAGATTGGAACAGAGTTTTTTATTACATGATGTTGAAGAAAAAAAAGGTACCTGCAATTATTTCATGTATGGGGCCTAAATTATATAATTTACTGTCTGATTTAACGTTTCCTAAAAATCCGGAAGCATTAAAATATGCGGAAATAGTTGAAATTCTGTTAAAGCACTTAAGCCCCGCCCCTAATAAATATTTTGTTCTAGAATTAAATTCCGTAATTCTTATCAAAATGAAAACGAATCTATACAAGATTTTGTTTCAAAATTAAAGAAGTTAACTACATTCTGTGCTTTTGCTGGTGAAAGTTTAAATGAAAATTTGTTAGAACAATTTTTACGAGGTTTAAAAAATGAAAGTGTCCAAAGTAAATTACTTTCACAAATAGATGATTTAACTTTTGAGAAAGCTATTGAAAAAGCAATTATTTTGCAAAATAACGAACATGATATTTCTGAATTGAAACACAAAAATGTAAATGTTAATAAATTGGCATATTCTAAAAATGTTCAACCGAATAAAATTTCAAATAATTTCCAGAAACCGAAAATTAACAATGTAAATAAAGGGGATTTTGAAGTAAATAAAAATAAATTACAACGTTATAGATGTGGAAATCCATCTCATCTTGCCAACAAGTGTAAGCATATAAATACAATTTGTAAAATATGTAAAAAAAGAGGCCATCTTGGTAAAGTATGTAAAAGTAGTTCTCAGAAACAAACAAATGTATTGCAAACTGTCGACATTTTATCTGTCAGCCATGATAAAAGTTCTACACCTATAAAAGTGTGGGTTTTAATTGAAAACAAAGCTAACGCTGAAATGGAGGTAGACACAGGCTCCGGAATTTCTGCAGTATCTGTAAATCGTTTTCGGAGAATTTTTCCGAATAATAAAATTTTTCCATCAGACGTTCAATTGAGAACGGCAACGGGTGAGGTGTTTACACCTGTGGGGTATGTAACAGTAGATGTTTCTTATGCAAATATTACTAAAAAGCTTAAATTGTATTTAATTAAAGAAGATAATTTCCCACTTTTATTTGGCAGAGACTGGGTAGCTGCATTTAATTTGTTTCCCACTAATTTTAAATCTGTGTATGTCAATGAAATTGCAAATTCTACTGATCAATTGAAAGCATTATTAAATGATTTTTCTGATTTATTTTCGGATAAAGTAGGGGAAATAAAAGGTTTGAAAGCAGAACTTTACCTAGAAAAAGGTTCTACGCCCATATTTTGTAAGGCTAGAACAGTCACGTATGCTCTACGTAATGCAGTAAATGATGAAATTCAAAGGTTACAGGATGAGGGTATTATTAAACCTGTCACCAGTAGTAAGTGGGCAACTCCTATAGTTCCAGTGGTAAAACCAAATGGTAAAATACGTTTATGCGGAGATTTTAAAGTTACAGTAAATAAATTTTTGAAGGTGGAAAAATATCCTTTACCTAGGGTAGAGGACATGTTAGCTACTTTAGTACTGTCATCTTGTGTTATGCACGATATATTATAACTCAGCATATGCCCCGTCAAAAATGACGGAAATGTGTTATTTTAAGTTTAGAATATTAAGTCAGATTATTGACACATTATTTTCTTTAAACGGGTGATATAAATTGAAATATTGTGTGTTTTAATTGGAAATCCAATATGGGGATTTCTGTAATGTTGTCTTACTGTCATCTTGTGTTATGCGCGATCATTCCAATAGTGACAAGTCATCAAAATCACCATAAAAAGCGGTGTTTGGAAAAATCAACCTGCAGAGGAAGAAAAAAAATTGCCTTGTACCCTGTACGTATATGTTCAAACTCCATGTTCAAAACTCCATGTTCTATCTCAGTCCATTTATTTACATTTTAAACTAACTCTAAAAATATTATTTCATACGGATCGATAATATTAAAATCTTTGAGCTTTTTGATAATAATTTTAGTGAATGTAGAAGTAAATCATATGAATATTCGTTACATTATATATATATATTCCATATATATATGTATATATATATATATATATATATATATATATTTAAAGAAAATGTAAACTAAAAATCATTAAATCGGCTTATTCAAACAAAACAAAAATAAAGATATTTGTTACCGTTTCGGATAACATACGATATGTCATTACTAATTACCCTTTTCTTTCTTTCTTTTTTTTCTTTTTTTTACCGCAAAAATTGAATAATTTAGTTGCCATCTTTAGCGAAACTTCGTTAAAAGTTACAAAAAAATAAATAAATTAATATCTCGGAAACTAATTCAAAATTTAAAATTCTGAGAGCTTATATGACATCCTCGGATCCATGCGGATAATTGGTATTAATTTAATCGCACTACATTCCATATTCCAAGAAGAGGAGTTGTGAAATATAAACAGATACTCAGATTTTAATATACTAGATTTTTTTGTTGCTTTTCTTTTATCGTCTTTTGTCTGTTTCCGTCTTTGATATATTGATAGGATTTAAATTAAATTATTTATTTATGTATCTACTAGCAGGCTTTGCTCGCTACTCTGGTCGGTTTCTCCAAACGAAATATACCCGTGAATTTGATCATCTTGTGTTTTAAAGCAATATGCACCTTTACTTTGATTGTCCTTCGCAGTGCTGTAAAACGAAATGGACGCCATTGCTCTGTTATATTTTCTATTTTTTGCACAAAATTTGGCTATTAAAGACCAACTTCTTTATTTAATCATTTACAGTATGATTTTCTAAAGAACTAAGATACAATATGCAATATACTAAAATTACACCTGGAAAATTATTAATGCAAGTTCAATCGAAATCCATTCTGCAGTATGTTTTTAAAAGGCTAATGTTTCACGGGTTCAACTGATTATAGAAATCCCCCCCACCCTAGTTCTATAATTAGACAACGTAGAACTATTATACGATAAACGTTACAAAAATATGCATTATCTCATGAACAATAGGACTTAGAAGAATGTACTTTATACCATTCGATTCAGCATACAAAAATACATCAAAATATGTTATAATTGTCACTTAACTATAATACCCGATTTTTAAGGATTTTTTAAAAAGTTTTTTCCTTTTTTACCCCCCTTAGGGGTGGAGTTTTTGAAAATCCCGTCTTAGTGCGCCTCTACATACTAAGAAGTATTTTTCCTCCAAGTTTCGTGTTTGTAGGTTCAGTAGTTTGGGCTGCGCGTTGATCATCTACCCACTCACGACTTTCCTTTATAAACGAGGGCATTTCGAAAAGTAAAGATACAATGGCTCGCATTCCTTAAAAAAAAACATTTATTTAGAAAACGTAAGTTACACCTTATTAACTGGATTATTTATTATTTTTCGACATAATCACCCCCGTTATCCAAACATTTGTTAAGTCGGGGCACAAGCTTTTGTATCCCACAGTCATAGAAGGTTTCCGCCTGTTGTCGGAACCACATTTCAACTTCATCTTTGATCTAATCATCGTCGTGGAATTGTCATAGACACTTCCTGTATGATCTGATGCAATTCTTTCAATTTGAGACGTCTATTCGCACGAATTGCTTCCTCCGTTCTCTGAAGAAGGGCATCAGAGATCACAGATGGCCGACCTGTTCTTTGTTCGTCATGAACATCGGTCCTACCTTCAGAGAAATGACGACACCATTTCGTTACATTTTGTCGATTCATAATGTTCACATAAACAGAAACAATTTCCTTGTGAATATCCGCTGGTCGCTGACCTCTTGTATGAAGAAAACGTATGACGGAGCGCACTTCGCATTTGGCGGGATTCCGAATCGGCGGAACCATTTTAAACACCACCTACTCCAACCAGAATCAACGTTGAAATGCCGAACGATCGCGAGGTCAAGGTATCCGCGAGCTAACGGTTCAAGGTTAACACCTGTGTTGCCAACTTGCTTGCCAAAACTTTTCTTTTTCTCCGGCGTACGGTGTATCTTTACTTTTCGAAATGCCCTCGTATATAGATAACTAGCTTACCCGCCCGGCGTTGCCCGTGCCAACAACCTTAAATGTACATGAAATCAGTGTTGAACATTTTTTTATTTTTAAACAAATCTAATGTTGGTGGCCCCACTACCTTAGACAGCAAACACTGGACGAGCCATACACACTCCCATATATTACCGTAAGTCGAGTCGAAAGAGCCATACCCCTTCATGATCCAGCCCATAGAACCAGAGATAGAAAAGCACCCCTGGTGGTGAAAATCGAAAAGCTCTATCTATGTAGAGTCGAATGAGCCATACCCGTCGTGATCCAGCCTACAGAACCAGATATAAGAAAGCACCCCTTGTGGTGAAAATCCGAACTAAAATCAGTCAGCTCTATCGATGTCAAGTGGAAAGAGCCATACCCCATTGTGATCCAGCCCATAGAAACAGAGATAGGAAAGCACCCCTTGGTGGTGAAATTCAGAACTAAAATAGGTAAGCTCTATTGATGTTGTGTCGAATGAGCCAAACCGTGTCGTGATGTGACCCATAGAACCCGAGTTAGCTGCAAAATCCTTTAGTTACACCTTCCACCGCCAGGGAGCACAATATGTTCTATACGAACATAACTGAATTCATTAAGGTTATAGATGTCGAGTCGAATGAGGCATACCCCGTCATGATTCAGCCCATAGAACCAAAGATACGAAAACGCCCCCTGTGGTGAAAATCCGAACTAAAATCAGTAAGCTCTATTGATGTCGTGTGGAAAGAGCCATACCCCGTCGTGATCCAGCCCATAGAAACAGAGATAGCAGAGCACCCCCTGGTGGTGAGAGGAAGTTGATGTAGAATAAATGTGATATTTAATAAAAGTCGTTCCCACCCCACCCCCTTTATCTCGCCATTTTCACTAATTATTACAAATGTTTCTTAATTACATCTAATGTCCCGAACTGATAATGGGGTTTCCCTATCTACCTATCCTAATCCGCTTTTCCCTATCATAATAGAAAAAAAGCATATTTTATCAAAGAATCGCTGGCAAACGCGAATTTCGTCAAACGTTCGCAAGAAAAACACGAATTTTATCAAATAATCGCTGAAAAAACATGAATTTTGTAAAAGGATCGCTAAAAAAAACATGAATCTCGTCAAAAGGCAGCAGAGAAAACACGAATATTGTCAAACGATCATTAAAAAAGCAAATTTCATCAAAGGATCACGAAAAAATGCAAATTTCATCAAAGGATCGCGGGGAAAACGCAAATTTCGCCAAAGGATCACAGGAAAAATGTGAATTTCGTCAAAGGATCGCTGAAAAAAAAACACGAATTACGTCGTAGGATCACTGAAAAAACATGAATCTCGACAAAAGTATGTGGAAAAACACGAATTTCGTTAAAGGATAACAAAAAAAGCAAATTTCGTCAAATGATTGCAGGAAAAACTTGAATTTCATCGAAGGATCGCAGAAAAAATACGAAATTCGTCAAAGGATTGTGGAAAAAATGCAGATTTTGTGAAAGGTTCACAGAAAAAACTTTCGTGAAAGGGTCGCGGAAAAAATGCAACTGTCTTTATTAAAAACAGCACACACACAAACCTCTACACAAACAAACCTATTCTGTCTTCCTGCCTGAGTAAAGCACCGTAATTATAACACCTAGGCCTGATTTTTTTTATTTCAATTTAGATTTTTTTTATTATTATTAAAACGTGCATACGGAATTCTGGATTCGAGGCTATTCCATGCTCTCCGCCAATCCACAGCAATCAAGCAGACAGCCAATGAGAGCAGGAGTGAATATGGGATGATCCAGGATCCAGCGACGGCAGTTCATGTTCACAGCTGAAAGCGGCTAGCCACAGATTTCATTGTTTTGCGTCTGTTTGAGTTTTATTTTAAAGAAAAGGTATATATTTTTGGCTAATTGAGGTTCACATACGTTAGTTTCAATTGTATTCATTCTTTGTATGCATAGTTGCCCCCATATGTTATGTGTTTGGTAAGAATATATTTTGCACTTTACTGAATGTTTTCGTAGCGTTAGACATATCAGCTCATGTTTTTAAATGAAACAAACTGTTTTCAATAACAAATCTTAATGAATCAAATTAATCTTACACTTTACTATAAAATGTACAGTTCTACAATTTATCGCATATTACAACGTTCTTGGGAACTAAAAATGTAGTCCAATAACAGTAACAGAAACAAAAATTGTAAATAACAATAAATAAATAATCATAAATTTCACATCATTGAATTAACAAACTCATATATAAGATACAACTTTAAACTGATATGCCTCATCAACTGTTGTCGAAATCAATATAATGTAAATAATTCTTAAACATTATGAGTTTGCTAAGAAATTAAAACATTCAGTGCAGTGTAGGATGTATTTTTTCCTCAAAACAATTTAATTTGTAAATATGAAGTTAAAAAAAAAAAATCCCCGTTTTCTCACATATTATGAGTTTTATCAGCAAGTTAAAACATTACGTAAATATGAATGATTTGCGGAGCTGTTTCTATCAAAAATTCAATAATATCGCCCAAAAACCCTCAACAAAAATAATTATAAAGAGTGTGATGACAACATAAATTTTATACCACATTGCATGTCCGTTTTTGGACGATTCTTATAAAACTCAAAATTTGTCACAAAATGGTGATTTTTTTACAACATGCTTACAAATTAAAATGGTTTATAATTATTAAAAAAAAAAAAAAAAACTCGGCCAGAAATAACATTGACTTTACATTTTTAAAGACTTATTCTTTATAATTATTTTGAAACAGCTCTGCAAATCATTCATATTTATTTATTGTTTTACTTTCTGATGAAACTCATTATGTGAGAAAACAGTGATTTTTTTTTTTTTACCTCATACTTACAATCCTCAAAACAATTTAATTTGTAAATATGAAGTAAAAAAAAGAAAAAAATCACCGTTTTCTCACATATTATGAGTTTTATCAGCAAGTTAAACAATAAGTAAATATGAATGATTTGTGGAGCTGTTTCTATTACTAATTCAATAACATCACCCAAAAACCCCCAACAAAAATAATTATAAAGAGTGCGATGACAACATAAATTTGCATGTCCGCATTGCATGTCCGTTCTTGGGCGATTCTTATAAAACACAAAATTTGTCACAAAATGGTGATTTTTTTACAACATGCTTACAAATTAAAATGGTTTATAATTATTTTTAAAAAAACTCGGCCAGAAATAACATTGATTTTACATTTTTAAAGACTTATTCTTTATAATTATTTTGAAACAGCTCCGCAAATCATTCATATTTATTTATTGTTTTACTTTCTGATGAAACTCATAATGTGAGAAAACGGTGATTTTTTTTTTTACCTCATACTTACAAATCAAATTGTTTTGATGAAAAAATACATCCTACACTTCACTGAATGTTTCAAATTCTTAAACAAAATCATAATATTTAAGAAATATTTACATTACATTGATTTCGACAACAGTTGATGAGGCATATCAGTTTAAAGTTATATCTTATATATATGAGTTTGTTAATTTACAATCTTTCTGTTACAGCTTTTGACTACATTTTTAGTTCCCGAAAACGTTGTAACATGCGATAAATTGTAGAAGTGTACATTTTATAGTAAAGTGTAAGATTAATTTGATTCATTAAGATTTGTTATTGAAAACAGTTTGTTTCATTTCAGAACATCAGCAGATATGTGAACGTTTTGAAACCATTCAGTAAAATGCAAGTTATATTCTTACCTAAAACATAATATATGGGGGCAACTAAACATACAAAGAATGAATACAATCAAAACTAACCTACTTTAATCTCAATCAGTCAAAAATATAGTCCTATTCCTTTTCTTTAAAATAAATCTAAAAAATAAACATTGTGCTACGACCATAAACTGTCGTCGCTGGTCGCTAGATCTTAGATCATGCACCTGCTCTCATTGGCTGGCTGCTTCGTTGTCACGGATGGCGTTGCCGAGGCTATTTCATGGGATGAGCTTGAAATAGCCTCGAACCCAAAATTACATATACACGTTTTAATTAAAAAAAATCTAAATTAAAATTTAAAAATCCGGCGGTGAGGTACACTTTCCGGTGATAGTATCTACACATGACAAAAATTTCAGAGTCCTAGGTGTTATAATTACGGTGAAATCCTCGGGCAGGCAGACAGACACTTACTCTTTTATAGAGATAGAGACAGTTTGCGGGAACAGATTTCGCCACATTATTTTATAACAATGAAAAGAAGTTCCTCGCGTTTTATCGACAGTTTGAATTTCTTCCATTGCTATAATAACGCGCGTATGTTTAGAAATTATCATTTGTAATGTTAGAATTTTGAGGTTTTGGCGCCGAAAGCGTCGCCAAATTTGTAAAATATGCAATATTTCATGGACTATGGGACTTAGAAGAATGTACTTTGTACCATTCGATTCAGCATACAAAAATACATTAAATTATGTTATCATTTGTCACTTAACTATAATACTTGATTTTTAAGGATTTTTTTTAAGCTTGTTCCCCTTTTTACCCCCCTTAGGGGTGGAGTTTTTGAAAATCCCGTCTTAGTGCGCCTCTACATACTAAGAAGTATTTTTCCTGCAAGTTTCGTCTTTGTAGGTTCAGTAGTTTTGGCTGTGCGTTGATCATCTAGCCAGAAATGACTTTCTTTTATATATATAGATAGATAACGATATTACTTATCTTTTTTTTAACCATACCTCCCAATAAAGGACACCTGTACTAATGGGCAAATATCTGGTTCTATAGGTGTCCCTTATTTTGAGGTTTTACTGTATTCCCAAATACCTGATTAAACACGATCGGACTAAATGAAAATCTTTGCTATTGATTAAAATTTACGCATCTTAAAGAAAAAAAAAAAAGGAATTGAATATAACTAAGAACGTTATCAACAAAGAACTTGTTTATTCGAAACGAAAAATATCTTAAAAATATCTTCTCTGTTATGTTATAGAACAAAATAAATTATATGTCATATTTTCAATTGCACATCCCAAAGCTAATGAAGCGCCGCCTTTGAAAAAAGGATATGTCCATTTCCGTCGAGTTCTTTTTGAGTAGGAAAAAAAAAACTTCGACTTTTCTCTTCATTCGACATCCGACTTTTAATCCTTTCGTAGAATATTGATTTACAGAAAAGAAAATTCAGCCCCCCTTTTCCGTGCGTTTCAAAGATAAACCACATGTTGAAACCTTTGAGTCTATTTAGTATTTCTCTTTTTACATTGAAGTGAAGAGGGGAAAAAAAGAGAATAATTACATTTGTCTTCTATAAGACATTAAAAAAATTAATTTTTGGCGATTCACAAAAAAGAAAAGGAAGACAATATCTGACAAAAAAGGTTTTTATCTCTTTACTTTTGACGCTTTTTTCCCCCCTCCTTTTGATTTTTAAAGCAAGCCAGTGCGCACTTAGCTTTGATCGAAGATCGAATGCAGTATGATAAGGTAATCCGAAAGTGAGGTTTTATTCTTGTGGTGTTAAATATTATTCCAGTTAATGTCAATAAATAATTTTAACCCATTCCTTTCGGTGGTCTTCATTTGGGGATTTATTAATATTCTAAGATTGGTAGTACCCAATATAGATATTTCACGAATTTTCAAAAGTAAAATTTGTTCAAGACAAGTCAATTTTATACACTCTAAAAACGACATTTCCAAAACTCAGCAAAAAATACTCAAATCTGAGTATGTCGCATAGTCAAAATGGCTCAGAATCAAAATTACTCAAGTTTGAAACATGTATATACTCATTTCTGAAAACATGCACACACTCAAGAATAAAACATCATGTGCTCATATTTGAGTATGTCCATGTTTAAAAAATGAGTATGAACTGACCTGTATGTGAACAGTTTTGAGTATGTCCATGTTTCAATATTCTGAGTATTTCTGGTATTTAAGAATTGAAACCATTGGGTCGTCATATTTAAAACTAAAGTTTCATAACAAAATGAAAACATCGATTTACTCAGATTTGAAAGTGTCATTTTTCTCAGTGTAGGCTTTCTATACACACATAATTGTTTCAATTGGCTCAGTAGCCTCTAAGATTGCCTAAAAATTTCTTTTTTGAATATACACTAAAAGAAATTCAGACCCCTTTTGCCGTGGATTAAAAAAAAATCTTTGAGTTTATTTAGTACAGTCAGATCTCCAATTAACGAATTTCTATTTCGAGAATGCCTCTGTTTTACAAACTTTTCCTTGCAACCAAGAGTATTTCACGAATTTCCATGTAAAATAACGTCTAAATAACGAAGTGAATTCTCTATTTAACGAAAATTTCTTGGGATCTAATTTTTTTCTCGCTATTTTTCAAAATATCTCTGGTTGTTTTAAACTTATTTTTCTTTCTTTCTTTTTCTTTCTTTCTTTCTTTCTTTTTTTTTTTACACATTTCATGACGCTTAATAAACCAGAAATGGTTTTATCAAGCCCCTACCTCCGAAAAAGTTGTAAAATCTCTATGTCATTATTTGCATTTCATCCAAGCATCTTCCTATCTTTATCTACTCCACTTCACTATAGAAACCTTCAATAGTTCCCCATCCCTTTCAGTAGTCCTTGAACCTGTTTTCAAGATTTTTGATTAGTCGTGTTGGTCATTTCGGTTACTATAGTTCGAAAATGTCAAAATTTTCAGGTGATAATGTATGCTTAAATTTACTCTGCTATAATAAATACGGTGATATCATAAAAAATAACTCATTATAAATTTAAATATTAAATTATTTCTAGAATCTAAAAATACAGCGTATTCTAGAACAGTTATGTTTTTTTTACTCTTGTTTTATTTCTACAAACTAGTGGAATGCCCGTTATACGGGCAGCGTGTGTGGCAAATGGCAAATATTTAAAACGTATATCGATAACAACTCATAAATATTAGCTGCTATAAAACAGTTGCTGGTCATAAAATATATTTTATTGGGACACCACAACCCGGCATTGTTAAAACAATACTCCCTCAAATAATTACAAAATTTTTTCTTAATAGGTAGATTACAATTATTTAGGTTTCAGTAAGGTTATACTATCAGCCAGCTTTGACAAATCAAAGACCCTGAAATAACTTTATAATTCGTATATGTCGTCTTCAGTTTAGTTGTTAAAGATTTCCTTGTATACCACATTTTTCGTAAAATATTTGCCAGACTTTGGGATTAATTTTCCTTGTTGTGGTCCATGATCAATTTTGACTTTGATGTCGCAACTATGTCGTACTCGAGAGCATGCAACATACAATTGCCCATGACTAAATACAGGATCAGGCAAATAAATGCCGACAAATTGTAGCATTTGTCATTAAGACTTATTAATGGTCATTGCAAATGCAAGTTTGACCTGAAATTGTCGTCTTGTCAATTGAAATGGCAAGGTAGGATTGCTAGGACACAGGTCAATCCGCGGAATGAAAACAATTTCTCCTTTCAGCATTAAGTTAGGTTTTAAATCCTTAACTATATGCCTAGTACAGTTGCACAGTCCTCTTTTAGTGTTTAAGTTACGTAAGAGCATAATAATTGTGCCTTTTTTTAAGTTCAATATATATGAGGCCATATCTGATGAAGTTTCGTTGTTGAGAAACTCAACCGTATACCTATGGTTATCTTCTTCAGTAGCATCCTTAATACTAGCCGAGCTGAGGTATGTGCACGTTTCCCCTTCGAGGAGTTTCAGAACTTCTTATCTGTAACAGCACTTGTTGGACACAATATTGCTTTGTTGGCAAATTGTTTCACATCATCTTTTGATCATTTTTGGCCGAATACTTCTTTTATTAGATCTCCTTCACAAATTAAATTTGAAGGAATCTCGATCAAATCTTCATTTAAATGAGAAACTATTTCATGGTCACTGCTACCTAGCTTCAATAACCAACCACTAAAAGCTAGGTCTATTGATCTTTCATTGTTTGTAAGTCTCAAAATGTGAAACAATTCCCATAAAGGACTGTATTTAATGCTCATCTGCACAATTTGAGTTCTTGACCCATGAGACACAACGGGTAAGGTTTGCCTAAAGTCTCCCCAAAAAACTAAAACCTTATTTCCAAACGGCTTTATGCTTCTCATTAAAGACTTTAGAAGTCTATTGATAGCATTTAAAGCCACTGAATCCCAAATAATAATTTTTGCATTTCGAATATTTTTAGCTTTAATCGATGTTTCTTTTATTTTGGAAGTTGTGGTTTCATCTAGGGGTGGGTGTAGTTTAAACATAGAGTGATATGTTCTGCCACCATCAAGTAAGTTTGCTGCTATTCTGGTAGATGCAACAGCTAATGCTGTGCCACCCTCTCCTCTCAAACAATATCGTTCAGAATCAGTTCCCAAATTCACATCATACATCCTTCCAATTGTCTTTTCTAAATTGTCTTTCCAGTTGTCTGTTGTATCTTAAGGTTAGTGGTAGTGTAAGAACTCATGCCGGTAGGCAGCTAAAAACATTAATAACATTTATTAAGATCTCAACAATCTCGCTACATTGCGGCTAGTGCTAGACTAGCTACTGACCGACGATTTGCCGATCACATAAGTGCACCGCAGAGGCGCCATATGTTGTGGTCAAGATCGAGTATAACAACTCATAACATTCCCCCCCCTTCTTAAAGTAAAATAAAGGGGTAAAGAATACTTCTGGCATTACCATCTGTTTCATTTAATTCAAACCAAGCAGTTAGTTTTGTTTTTGATTGGTACTCTTCTCAATGACTGCTTGGATATTGTCTTTTTCTTTGAAAAATACTGAATGTTGTTCAGGCAAGTGGACTGGAAGTCTAATCACATTATGAGACTGGAAGTGCATGTCGAATCCAAAAACTCTCCATGCAGCCTCTGGAGCGCTCACATACCGAGAATCTACATATGTCTTAATTTTATTATGATTAACACTATCAGCCTCATGGATGGCCACATTGGCACAATCGCAACATTTGTATACGTATTTAAAAAGGTTATTTTTTTCCATTTGGGATTGCAAGCTATTGTGACAAGCAAATCAGGCCGTTCGTATTTTCTAACAACCGCCATCTTGATAGCGTTGCATCATGTTTCGAGGACTTCCTTCAAAGCTTGAAGGAAGTACCATAACTGTTCTAGGCACTATTCCCTGATCAACGGCTTCGCTTTGAAAAGATATTCCTGCATTAATTCTCATTAATTCTTCTTCTATAATTCTCAGTATAAAGCTTTTCCTGGTTCATGAGTTCAGTTTGATTCAATTTTTACATAAGCATCAACAAAGTACTGCTGGTTTAATTTTCACCTATTTAAAAATTGATTAAATTCATCGTCTCTCACTTGAAGTCGATAAGAATAATACTGCATCTGTGATACGCGTACTCGAGATCGGTTGCTTGGTGCATTTTAATTTCTTTGCAATCTTACTGGATCGTTATCAATTTCATTTTCAATGACTTCCTGCTCTATTGCTTGTTTAGAAGTTATAGGATGATTATTTAAATTTTGAAGAAATATTCTTGCTTGTGTTTGCTGCCGTCTCAAACTTTGTAAAGTTAGCGATTGATTTTGAAGTGGTATATTAATTCCCCAACTCTGATCACCAAAGGGAAGAAAAGAGGACAGACCATTGGCTCTAAATTTGGGTCAAGAATGTTTATTCTTTCAATCTGTCTGGGGTTCGGATTATTTTCATTTACTTTACAATGAATCAAAATATCTCTTTCCAAGGGTGGTTCACCATCAGTATTTTGAAAAATAATGACTATATAAGTGGACTTTAGAAAATTATATCGCCTTTGATCACGTTTTCTGTCTTGAAGAATTGCCATCGAAACTTCAGTTGCTTGAACTCCTTGTGCCAATGCATCCTGAATACTTTCCTGTTCTACTTCGTGAAGCATTTTAAAAGCTTTTGCGAATGGATTTTCTTGTGATATATAATTACTTAATTATCTCATTAGATCTGGGTTACATCCTATATTTTCTTTCATTCCAAACCTTTGCTTTGTAGCTTCTTTGGAATCAAGAATATTCGACTGTGCATATTTCCTGTGACCACCATTAGATGGATGTAATGCACCACTTCTGTGGTATATATCTCCATTAATTCTGAAACAGTAGGGACCATAGACAGGATGAGGTGCAATATTTGCACCTAGAGATGCAAATGCCAAAGAACTATTGACCAACCTAATGTTTTCCATAAAATATTTCGCTAATTTATTCTCATTCTTCATTAAAGATGCTATTAAGGGTCCAATTTTAATGGGATCAAGTTTCATTTGACCTCTGTGGCAACATCGGGTGTAGATTTTGTCATAAACTGTTCCTTCTTGTGAGAAGTATTTAGCGTTGCATTTTGGGCATTTCTCATTCATTTGTCCAATGTAATACTGATGTATTATTATTTCGTCAATTTCACTGGAAACTGCAATTCTACTTATTGAAGGTGGTCGACTATGACGAATATTTTGGGTTCTCGCTCTCCGTGCTCTCGCATTTTCTCTATTTCTCTGCATTCGCGCTCCATTTTCTTCAACACTCATACTGGCAATTCTTCTTCTTTCAACTTCAGCATGAGCAGCTCTTCGTTCATCTGTACAGGACTCCTCTGCATTTTCCCGCCTTCTCAACAATCTTGCATCATTTTGTGCAGCACTCATTGCTGCCACTCTATTTCTTTCCTGTCTCGCTCGGGTTGTTCTCTGTTCGGATGGGGATTGAGATCCGATTCCGATCGGGATTGAGATTTGTTTTGTCTTCTATTTTCCAACCGAGGCAAATTTTCTTTCATTGATAAAGACGGGATTCTTTCATGACTGGCAGAAGCTCTATTATTTATCTCCTGATTGTTTCCTTGCTCTGAACGTTCACGAAGGCACTGTACTTCAGCTTCTCTCTGCTGCTTCTCTACAGATTTTTCTGTTTCTGCTTTATATTTCTTCAGTTGTTCTTCCCGAGCAGCTTTCTCATCATCAGTCATTGGCCTTTTCGGTGGCATTTTAGTCTTTTTGGATTTAATTGGAAAAATCTCGATGTGGATATACGAAAGTTAAATGTAAAAAAAAAAAAAAAAACGCTAAAAAATATAAAACTTGATTGGGAAATTAAAAAAAAATATATAAATAAGAATTTCTGAATTTTCAAATTAAATTGTAAAATATCTAATGTGGTGCATATTTTTTTTTTTTACATTTTAATATTTGCAGGAAATAAAGAAATTTAAATCTTTTAGTTAATGTTTTCCTTACTTAATGTATTATAAATTATACCATCTATATTTTCGCCAAAATTAAAAAAAAAATCACCAAAAAAATAACGAAATGTAGGAACAATTTTTTTCATCATGAGGTATAATACACCAAATAATAAAAAATAAAATATAATAATTTAACTTAAAATAACTAACCACATAATTTAAACCATTTTTAGGGTTTCGTTCATCTCACGAAACCCTATTACTCCCGCTCCGTTGTCTGTCCGTCACAGAGCCATTCTCAAAAACTTTATAACTTACAGAGTTGAAACTTTGTGTATATAGCCGAATACCAGCTATAAAGAGCTCAAAATATTAAAATTTGAAAAATTCGTATTATTTTAATAAATAGAGATAAAAAAACAAAATTCTAACAGCCTATTCCTATTAAATTTAAACATTTTTCGTTATAGCAGATGCCAAAAATTAAAAATCCACGATGAAATTCTTTCCACAATAATTAATTTTCTATCAGACGATTTCCACATGAAAAATGAAAATGAAATAAAAAGTTTCACCAATTGAAAAAAAGATAAATATGAAATAAAATTGATTGAATTCATAGTGGTAATAAAACGGAAAATGTCTAAGATTTCTCAATAATACAAGGAGTATGGGTATGTGTATGTACACAAAGCATATTAATATCACGTCATTAGAGAATCTGACGTCCTATTGGAAGTTTAACGAATTTTTCAGATGTTTGAGAATAATACAAAGCGAGTATCAATATGAGTAATAGAAAATAGTAAATATATGTGTCTTAGAAACATATTGAATAGTGATAAAAATCCAATTATGGAAATATTCGCATATTTTAACATTTTGAAGGTGTACAATTTGTTTAATTTTGAAATTATTTTTTTAAATATCGCATTTAGTCCGCATGACGGATATTATTATGACAGAATATAATAGCAGGCTGGTTTAGATATTCGAAAAAATAGACCGGTAAATTTTTACATTATAAAAAACATGACTTTTTGTTGCTAAATGAAATTTTTTTGCATTTATTAAAGAAAGGATAAAGTGTTTTGAAAGGAATATTAAACGAAACCCTTTGAGCGATCTTCGATCACACTTACCCACTTGTTTATATATATTTTTTTTTATATGAAATAAACTTCAGTATTTTAAAGTTTAAATAAAATATATCTTAATTAAAAAAATTTTTGAAAGAAAGAAAACTGTTTTTACTTAAAATTATTGTTTTCATTCGACGTTTCGACTTTTATTTAGGCTTAGCTTTTGCGATAAATTACAAAAATGACAAAAAAAAAATTACAGGGTTACCACATTTGTAATTTGGTGTAAAAATCTTGATCAGGTTGCCACATTTGTAACAATATGCTTAACAATACGTACCGTAATGTACTGATTAACTTTAATATTATTATATTTTGTAATAACTGCATTAGAAAATATTATAGTTTAAAAAAATGTGCAAAATATGAGACTTTTATCAAAATATCCTTTTAAAAGATTACATTTGATGAGATGAAGTTATGAAAAAGTCAAAATACAAATTACTCTTAAAACCGTTCATTTATTGGCGTGTTTGCAAAAATCGCCAACTTATACAGCATGCAGTAAGACTGGTATTTAAATGTAGACTTGATAATACGTAAGTACCATGTTTATTAGTTAAAATAAAGAAATGGATACTTATTTTAACCTAAGTTATATAATGAAGAAATTTAACACAATTATTTATTTTTTAATACTTACGAAACGAATGTATCAATTTAAAACTTTTAGTTAATGATTCTTTAATGACAGAAAGTAAATGAAAAACGGATACTTATTTCACTAAGTTAGGTTTTTTACTACGGTTTACCAATTATTACTTACCGTTTTCCGTTTATTTACATGTTTTATAGCTACATTTTTTAATAACGTGAATTAACCTATATTATTCACAACTAAAAAGAAATGACGCATCTAGTATTTGTCGAGAATTAAATAAAAATCAAGCACTCGTGACATCATAATTCACTTTTATATTTTAACAGAATAATAAGTCTACTATAATTTGTGAGTCGTGCTGTAACTAGTATATACGCCAGGACATATTGCTGTTATCATTATCTTTTCATGCATGAAAGTTTCGCTATGGTACTCTATTGTGAAATTTGGTAATTTTTGAAATTCAATATTTGAAAAACCGGCATAATCATTAGATTTGAAATTTATATCAAGAAAAATAAAATTTTGAGCCTTTCTAACGCAGTTTGTCTAACAATTTTCTGACAAATACTTTTCGAGCTATTAATTTTTTTCAGTAACTTCAAATGTTTCATTTTCCGAGATTAATCTGTGGCAACGATTAGCGAAAAAGCCAGTCGTTAGCAACGCGTAGCTTTTCACTAAATAGGATAGTTTTTGACAAATAAAATACTACCCCCTTTAAAATTTGTTTTATATCTTTTATACAGTTTAAAGTATTTCAAAATGTGAATTTCTATTTAACGAATTTTCCATATAACGAACTGTTTTGCTGTATGTAGAAACTTTGTTAAATGGAAGTCCGACTATCTCTCTTTTTATACTGAGGGAAGAGGAAAAAAAAGAGATTAATTGAATTTGTCTTCTATAAGATATTATTATTATTATTATTATTATTATTATTATTATTATTATTATTATTATTTTATTATTATTATTATTATTATTTTTTTTTTTGCGATTTACAGAATAGAAAACGAGGACAGTATCTGAAAACAGGTTTTGTTTTACTTCTGACTCATTTTTTACCATTTCTATTTTAAAAGTGTGACCGTGTGCATTTAGCTTTGATCGAAGATTTAATGCAGAATGCCCCAGGTGATCGCCGGGAGAAATTTTATTTTTGTGGTTATAAATTTTTCGTAATGCCAAGAAATAGTTAAAAAAAATTTACATCCTAATTTGAGAGGGAAGAGGGAATATCAGATTGAAAAACCAATTAAGATTAAATTTCATTCATACTTACTTGAAAAAATTAGCTGTTAAAAGTGAAAGATGACTCAACAATTATATACAGGGTGATTCATAAAAGATGGGCAGAACTTTAAGGGGTTATAGTACACTTAAAGACAAATAATATTAAATAGGAGACTAAGGGTCCCAGACGTATTCCCAAGGAGATAGGGGGCATTAAAGTTTAGGGTCCGAAATTTCAAATGATTATAAAACATGGAAAAATTGGTCGATTCGTTTGCGGTTTTTGCAAAAAATTTTCTTTATGCCAGTATTTTCTTGAAATAAAATTTTAAAGTTCAATTTCAAAAAATGCCGATAGGGGGCGCTTTAGACTTTGGAGTAACAAACAACTATTTTTTAACGTTATTTTTTGTATTTCTTTAAATGATTTCGAAAGCTTAGACTTAAACTTAAATTTTGATCTAAAAATCTGAGTCCTAACGAGTAGTTAAGTAGCGTAAACTGAAATTTGAAATTTGAAACCCTTCTCCCCCCAGAACAAAAATCAGTTATTCCCGATCTTTGTGTCGTAGATTAGGCTCTAACTACTGCCGCGTTTTGCTAAAATTATTCTTTATGTCAGTATTTTCTTGAAAATAAATTTTAAAGAAAATTTTCAAAAAATTCCGATAGAGGGCGCTTTAGACTTTGGAGTAACGAACAACTATTTTATACCGTTATTTTTTGTGTCTCATTAAATGCTTTCTAAAGCTTAGACTTAAATTTTCAGCCCAAAATCTGAATCGTTAGACGTGGTTAAGTTTCTGGGGAGAGGGGTTTGAAATTTCTACTCCTGAGCACAGTTCAGTTTACCATGTCCACACATTGTGTGCTGTGATACGAGGTAAAAAGACACAAATTAGGATTATGTTACCAAAGCATATTTATTAACATGTAATCACAATAAATGTTCAAAATTGTGACCACCAGAGGTTATGCACGCAGAACAACGGCGACGAATGGAACGGCGAACATTCGCGAAAACATCAGGCTTTTCGAGCACTTCCCCTACAGCGGCGGAAAGTCTGGCGACCAGTTCCTCGGGGGATTCAATGGGTGTCTCATACATAAGAGCCTTCAATCGTCCCCAAAAAAAGAAATCGAGGGGTGAAAGATCTGGCGAGCGAGCAGGCCAAGCAACAGGACCACCTCGACCAATCCATCTGTTCGGAAATGTGATGTCCAGATAGTTGCGGACGTCTCGTACGTAATGGGCTGGCGCTCCATCGTGCTGGAACCACATGACCCGCCGGATGCGTGGAGGAACAACGTTTAACAGGTCTGGCAGCACATGTTGCAGAAATGTGAGGTATGTTTTACCGTTGAGGCGTTCAGGAAGAAGGTACGGTCCGATTAGGTGGTCTCCGAGGATTCCTGCCCAAACATTGATGGAAAAGCGTCTCTGATGAGCATGTGGATACGTAGCATGTGGATTGACATCCGCCCATACATGTGCATTGTGTGTGTTAAATGTACCTTCACGTGTGAAGGTACATTCATCGGTGAAAAGCACAGTTCGTCCAAAATGTGGATTTAGCGCGTTCTGCTGCAGAAACCAGCGGGCGAATTCAATACGATTTGGATAATCCCCTGGAGACAGTTTCTGGACTCGTTGCACATGAAACGGGAGCAAATGTTCATCCTTCAGTACCCTCCAAGTCGTGGACTGTGAGGTATCCACCTGGCTAGCCACTGTTCGTGTACTTGTACTTGGCTGCGCCGCTACTACATCCAGAATGGCTTCTGCAACAACTACTGATTCGTCCTTTTTTGCACGACCTGCATTCGACCGGGAAGCGAGAAATGATCCCGTCTCACACAACTGTCTGTGCAAGCGCTCGAAAGTTTTGCGGTTAGGCAACCGCCTGTTAGGAAATCGCTCTCCATACATTCGTTGTGCCTCTGCACCATTTCCATCTGCCGCTCCGTAAATTAAATGCATCTCAGCCTTTTCCTTATTCGTGAAGGGCACCATCTTCCGATTCATTACTACAGCGACTTACACTTGACTCACCGTTCAGTGGTTTTTATGCCTGAATCGTGTCGAAATTTTGCATACGTGTTCTTCTTCTTCCCCATTTGACATTTGCATACTTTCTGTTTCCTTCTTCACCCGGTGACTAGCGTCAGGAATGGAGCTTTAACGTTTGCATGAGCGACGTTTCCAACTGTGCCAGTGCCTTTATGAGTGAATTCCGACTATGCAGTCCTTGACGAAAGTTGTATTTTTGCCTCGTATCACAGCACAGAATCGTTGGGCATGGTTAAGTAGTGCAAACTGAACTATGTTCAGAAGTTGAAATTTGAACCCCCTCCCCTCGCTACTGAACCACGCTCAGCGATTCAGATTTTGAGCTGAAAATTTAAGTTTAAGCTTTAGAAAGCATTTAATGAGACACAAAAAATAACGGTATAAAATAGTTGTTCGTTACTCCAAAGTCTAAAGCGCCCTCTATCGGAATTTTTTGAAAATTTTCTTTAAAATTTATTTTCAAGAAAATACTGACATAAAGAATAATTTTAGCAAAACGCGGCAGTAGTTAGAGCCTAATCTACGACACAAAGATCGGGAATAACTGATTTTTGTTCTGGGGGGAGAAGGGTTTCAAATTTCAAATTTCAGTTTACGCTACTTAACTACTCGTTAGGATTCAGATTTTTAGATCAAAATTTAAGTTTAAGTCTAAGCTTTCGAAATCATTTAAAGAAATACAAAAAATAACGTTAAAAAATAGTTGTTTGTTACTCCAAAGTCTAAAGCGCCCCCTATCGGCATTTTTTGAAATTGAACTTTAAAATTTTATTTCAAGAAAATACTGGCATAAAGAAAATTTTTTGCAAAAACCGCAAACGAATCGACCAATTTTTCCATGTTTTATAATCATTTGAAATTTCGGACCCTAAACTTTAATGCCCCCTATCTCCTTGGGAATACGTCTGGGACCCTTAGTCTCCTATTTAATATTATTTGTCTTTAAGTGTACTATAACCCCTTAAAGTTCTGCCCATCTTTTATGAATCACCCTGTATATATATATATTTTTTTTTTAAATAAATGGTGAATATTTTCCGTGACTTAAATAAAGTTTTTATCCATTGATATTAAAATGGATCTTGGAGTATAATAATTCGACTGTAAAGAATAATTTCTAAAGAATAGGTTTAAATCGAATAAGTCTAAAGAAAACTATATGATACATTAAAAAAAGTAAAAAAAAATCGTGCATTTAAAGGTACTGTAAAACAGACGAACCCTTTTAAATAAAACATCGCTAAACATATACCGAAAAAAGTATTTAACATGTTAATATATTAAATAATAATAAAAATATTTCTGACATATTGAAAAACCGATGTATCGCATATGTCGATATTTCTGTCTGATATATTTGGACACACACACACACACACACACAAATGATGTATCGATGTTTAATTTTTTTTTTTTTGTCATCAGTACATGACAGCAGCGCCACCAATATCCCTTGGAAAAGTATCGGAAAAGTTCAGGGGAATAATTATTTTGAATAACTGAAGAATTGTGCTGAATATACGTTCGGCCTTACTGTGCAAAATTACAGCAAAGCTGTAGTGCTTGATTATTGGGGCTAATTTTATTCAACTCCTTGTTCTTTCAGAAGTCTGAATATAAAATTTGGTCTCATATAAAAAATATAAATTAAAACACAAAGACTCTTCGGAGATTATGTTTAGAGACAACATTTTGTCTTGAAAAAATACTTTGCATCATTTTTATACACTTGAATAATAATTTTTATATACTTGAATTGTTTTGTTAAATTGCATAAAATTTTATAATTTTCTTTTAGAAAAATCCTAAAAATAGTCCCATTTTTTCCTATATCACAATGATTTTTCCCCTTAAAGGCACTGAAATTATTAATGTAAGTTATCAAATAAGGGCTAGATTAAAACCGTTTTTACAAGGTTTTAACGTAAAATACGATACATTTTAAAGAGTAAAATAAATTAAAAAAAAAATATGATTTGCATAAAAGTCGAGGGTTTGTTAGATTTTTCACTTTCGTACAAATTTTCATTATAATGAAGGGAATTTAAACTTAAGTATTAACGCCAGATTTTTTTTTTCTAAAAACTATACGCACGTTTTGTCTTACGCGGCCAAAAAAACAACAACAACAACAACAACAAAAATTATATATATATATATACACACACACAATTATATACACACACACACACACACACACACACACACACACACACACACACACATATATATATATATATATATATATATATATATATATAAATTAGTTTTAAAACTCTTACAATGATTTTACCATTATTCTTGAGCTACAAGAATTTTTTACTTTAGTATTTTATGTTTTCTTGAGTTTGAACGCTGAGTCTGAGACTAAGCACAATGTGTTTAACACTGAAATCTATATAGATTTTGAGAAGTCACATTTAAGAATTTTACGCAATCAGCTAAGATCGATTAATATTTGGATTATTTATTAATCCTGAAAATAACCAACATGCCTGCAAGACATATAATATATGGCACTTAAACCAGCACTGCCATATCATTATTCTACTAAATTGTGGCTTTCAGTTTGTGAAATAAATACAAAAAACTTCAAAATGTTTGTTTCTTTGAAATTAGTCAATGTTAATCATCTTGTAATGAACAGTACAATGAAAAGTAGGACATTATTTAAGAATTAAATAATAATGTTAAACAAACAAGTGTTTCTCGAAGAAACTACATATTTGTATTTGGTTGAAGTCATGGACAGCGTGTGATCCTGTTCCATCTTTTTCCGCCCAGGCCTAACAACTGTAACAACTATCTGAAATGTCCGGGCATTTCTCGTCATAACTGTCCGGTTTCTAAGCGACTTATTTGGGTCCAATTTCATATATGAGACTGAACGCAAAATGTTCTATTATTTCAGTAAATGAAAAAACAAACAAACAAGCAAGCAAGCAAGCAAACGAACAAACAGCAAGCAAACAAAAACTATAATTTCTATTTTACCTTGAACCTCGCTTACTTTTTTTTTTACAATTATGTCTACTGCATTATATGCATCATGTAACTCATAACGTGCATTTTATTATTACTGGCAAAATTTATTTTAAGTCTAAAAATTGCAGAACTTGAAATGTTTTATTTTAAAATAATGGTGTTTCTGTTTATTCGTAAGATGATGAAAGCACTTTGCTGAAAACTTACTTTCGGGGCACACATGAAGTCCTCCAACGGCTCCAGTGTGCCATGGCATACCGGTTGCGAACCACTGCTCTAAACTAATATTAAATTTTATTGGATAAGTGTGTTTATACACATGTTTACTTCAATCAATATATTATAAAAGCATTCACGCGTACAATCACAATCGCACTTTTATTTAAACGTTTTTAAAAATGTATATTTGTAAATGCTTTTGAAAGTTATTTTTAAATCAACGAACTCTAATGGAAATTTTTGAATGCATTTCCAATACATTTTTTTTTCAAACAATGGTATTCAAATTGCATTGAATGTTATAATGAAAGTTCATAATTTACATCATAATTTATCGAATCTCTTGCAAAGGACTTTCATTTCCTATTATTATATGCATAGAAAAGTATATATTACATGCATTGAAAGTCCTTATTTTTCCGAAGGTTTCAAAAGTAATTTATAAACAAGAAAATCTCGCCGTGAAAAAATAATCCAATACATACTTTACTTCTATTTCAGAAGTTAATCTAGCGAAAAACCAGAAAAGATTTGGAAAATAAAATAAAACAGAATAATACAATTAGATTCCTTTTTTTCTCTCAAGTTGTTCTATAGCTGACTTTCCACAATTTCATTTTTTGGATCTGGCAACAGGCACATACGGAAGGGTCACGTGATTGATAACTTAAACCCAGACTTCGTCTCCCGTGTTCTAATGGAATGACCGTTTGCTATTGACTGGCCTAGTGAATAATGCATCTTACTGTGCAAAGCCTAGTTTGAAATTTTGTCATTTATCGTTTGATTTTTCTTAAATGGTAGTTTCGGAACCAGATGGAGATGAACGGTTCTACAGAGTCAACGGTTTGAGAAAATACGCATACATAAATTCCTTTTTTAATTTCTTTTTTTCTTTGGAAACGATATTAATACACCCTTGAATTTAATTTTGGCTATTTTTTATAAGATGTCGAAAGTTTATATTGCCGAAATATCAGGTAGGTTGCTGCCAGCAAGATATATATATTTTAACTGATGATTTTGAAAGAAACTGATCAATATCGAAATCAAAAGATAGTTCAATTTTTGCAAGTAACAGATTTGCAAATGCTAAGTTTCAATCTGAAAGAGTGAAACTAAGTATGCATTTTTCTGAAAATAAGTAATATTTTACCACATATTTAACACAAATATGAAGTATTGTTTGGGTAATTTGGTAACAATATTTCTAACCTAGCGGCCTTATGCTGAGCTGGCCGTTTTCAATTAGAGTTGACCGATTGGCAAAACATAAAGATGATTACACAGTGTACAGCTCCAAGTCAAAATATTAGAATCATTCATTTCATTTGTATTTGGAATTGCATTTAGCTTTATTTCAGTGTAGTACAATTGCAAAAGAACAGCGGTCGATGTTTTAATAAATTTGCATGTTATTAAAGAAAATTAAAACTGTAAAAGATTAAATTTTGAGTGAATTTGTATTTTTGTAAAATTATTTTCATTATTCAAAATATTAGAATACTGAAATAGGTGGTTCAAAAAATTAGAATAATTATGAATTTTCCTGATTGGTTCAGAAGGTTGGATAAATAAAGCATAAAATTAGCTTCTGCGGGACTACTTTCTAAGTTATAAAAACGCTTTGCATCATCATTGTTTTCATTTTGTGTTAAACATGGGTCGTTCGTTCGATATAACGGAGTTTACAAAGCATCGTATTATTGATTTGCATAAAGAAGGTCGTAATCAGCAATATATCGCCAGTTACTTAAAATGTTCTCAACCAAGAGTTAGTAGAGCAATAAAGCAATATTTTAACGACGGACATTTTGAAAACAAGCATCTGAATAGAGGCCGAAAGTCAAAAACTACTTAGAGAGGTGATAGAAAGCTAATTAGTATTGCTAAAAAAAAGTTTTAGAAGTGTAAGATATTTGCATCGAAAGTGGAAAGAACACGGTGTTGATGTGTGTAAATCTACAACACTAAGACGTCTCCACAAACGTGGATTTCAATCTTGTGTACCAAAGATGTGCCCCTCATGACTATTAAACAGAGAAGGGAGAGAGTCAAGAGGTGCAAAAAAGGCTTTTATGGGGTCTGGTTGATTGGAAAAAGACATTGTTTAGTGATGAGAGCGTGTTTTGCGTAACATATGGTGATCAAGGTGTTCATGTCGGGCGAATGAAGCAAGAAGCATATGAGAAGGATTGCATGAAACGATCAGTGAAATTTGCAGCCAGTGTAATGGTATGGGCTTGCATGACTGCAGATGGTTCTGGAAGGCTATGTATAGTTAACGAAAGGATTAATTCTGAGATACATCAAGAAATCCTTGAGCATTTCATGATACCATCGTCGAAAGATCTGTGTGGTGACGATTTTATTTTCCAATATGATTTAGTACCTTCACACAAGTCAGTGTCCACCAAGAACTGGCTTAACTAACACCAAACTAACGTATTTCCTTGGCCGGCTAATTTGCCTGATTTAAATCCAATAGAGAATTTGTGGGCAATAATGAAGAAAAGACTTCAAGATATTGCGCCAAAAAACAAAGTTGAGCTTCTTTCCCGCATAAAGTCGACATGGTCATCATGTCTAGGCAGAAAACATTGTGAACCACTTAGCAAAGTGAGTTCGTGCTGTTATAAAATGTAAAGGTGATGCTACAAAATATTAAAGAATAACTATTTTTCCTTTTCTTAAAAACACGTATTATTTACAATGCATTATTCTAATATTTTGAACCAGGTAAATGGTTATTCTAATATTTTGATTTTTTCCAAGTGTGAATAATTTTTGTATTGTTTCTTTTAATTTTTATGCTAAAAGATTCTACAAACTATGTAGATTCTTACAATATTAAGTTTTATCCTGTATTATTTTTTGTATAAGCGATACATAAAAAACCTTTTTTCACAATTCTTTTTTTTCTATTATTTTATATTTTTGACTTGGAGTTGTATATGTAAACGCATTTAAAAATGTTTGCACTTTGTGTATAAGTGGAATGGTAGATTTTTAAGCAATGTATAATGCATTTGAAACAATCGGAATACACATGAATATAAAGTTGATGGATTTGTACACTGGTGTCTTTCTGGATATCATCAACCAATCGTAAATATTAAAAAAATAAGCATTTGACAAAACACAGTGACTAAAATTTTCTTTTGTTATATTATTTTAGATCAGGGGTTATACTGATACTTTCAGAAATTACTCATGATCATACAGTTTTAAGGTTATTATAGGGATGTATGTATTTTTCAAATAATACAACAGAACTTTTTACGATAACTCTTTTAAGTAAATACATTTACATTAAAATTAAAGACGAATAATTAAAAAAGAGTAGCGAGCCTTAACCATATAACTGCAAGGTTGAAATGAAAATTTCTGCAGCTTCAAACGTTGCTTAGCGATATCTGATACGTTGACGACATATTAACCTGATATACAATGTGTTTCTCTGATAAATCTGGATTTTCGCGGATGACAGTTCTGGCGAATTAAATATCCCAGCTGTTCGGTTCTTTAAAAATCCTTAATAAATTTTACTTAATGCAGTTCGTATTTGTCTATACGTTCAGTCAGGGTTCTCGCTGGCTTTTGACCAACCTTAGAAATTTGACTAATCAGAAATAAAAAAAACTGTAGCCAAATGAAAGAAGTGTTAGCAAAATAGATTTGTCATGGAACACTGAAAAGTCGATCTGTAATTCATTAATTTAACATTTTTTTAAAAATATGTTTTAAAACAAGCTTCAACTTTTCATTCCTTTGGTGTCGATAAAATGATATTACATTCAATGAATTCTGAAAAATTCAAAATACAGTAAACTCCCTTAAATCCGCATACCTTAAAACCAGAGGTTGTGCAGATTTTAGAATTTTGCGGATTTCTGATCACTGTTTTGTTTACATTTTTTAAACAATAATTTGAATTTAATAATGCATTCGAAATTATAATGAATGCTTACAATAAAGTAAAATAATTAAGTAAAATAACAAAAATTAAGAAAATTAAAAAAAAATAATAAAATATTAAAAGTAAAGGTCAAGTAAATAATTAATATTACATATAATTTTTTTCTTGAATTATTCAGTGAAACTCGCCTAATGTACATTAATAATTCACATAAAAATCTTAAAATAACAAAGTTTTATTTCATGTTTAGCCATACTTAATAATAAAAAAAATTTGATTAATACATAAATTATTTGGTAAAAATATCGTGATAGCCACTAATATCAGCACTTTCTTGATTTTTTTCAAAAATAAATTTATACATCCTTTATGAGAAAACATGAGGTAAATCATATTAACCAGAGTTAAATATTAAAATGTGTACAGAATGATATAAAAATTTAAAAAACTTTAATTTTACACCTACATCTTAACTGTAAGTTTCATTGTTTACATTTAAAACGATGTGCGGATTTTAGGTATTTGTAGGTTTTATGGTGGCGGATTTGAGGGAGTCTATTGTACAAACAAAATATATGTCATATTCAAAAGGAAAAAAAAACTTTTTTATTTTCTGGAATTTTTTGATTTTTCATTGAAACACATACAACAAAGGCAGTTTCAAAACTTTACTGTTGCCTATTGGGCCCGTTAACTTATACTGAAATGGCATTATTGACTTTTTTTGTATACATCCGATTTCTCAATTTAGTTTTTGTTGTGTTCATCACGCTGAAGCCTCTCTCACAGTCCACTAAATGTAATAGCAAAGTGTAGCATGTTGCATGTTATAGGATAAAGTTGCTCCAGGTCGCTTCTTCGAATGAAATCTATGGTATTTTCTAAATTCATGGGTTCTGCAACGAGAACTCAAATAATGCGAATAAGAGTGTTGCCTGTATTGACACACACACGCACACACACACAAAGCAAAAAATTTAACACTCAAAAATTGAACAATTTGGCGAATCTAATCTTTCTTTTAATCGCCAAATCAAACATTTTGTCGTGATTTGGCGCAATAGCGAGCGGCAGCGAGAACCCTGCTTTCAATATATTTTGGATCTTTTTCTCTGAAGAGCGGAACATTACTTTTTAATCATCGGAAGCATCATCTTTCTTTCACTCGAACTTATTTCTTTCCTCTTTCCCATCAATAATAACTTTCACTTCGTTTTTAAC
This sequence comes from Maratus michaelseni, assembly GCA_963931845.1. Classification (NCBI taxonomy): domain Eukaryota; kingdom Metazoa; phylum Arthropoda; class Arachnida; order Araneae; family Salticidae; genus Maratus; species Maratus michaelseni. The sequence continues at coordinate 201,051,143 of OZ007587.1, forward strand.
ACTTTCCAATATATTTCAAAAGTGTTTACGATTTCGGCTTGTCTGTCTGTCCGCCGGTCCATACCCTAACTCTCATAAATATACTCGGATTACCATGGTGCTACAAATGATTAAGTGAATAAAATTTAAAGAGGCATGCCTATGTAGTTTAATAAGGAAGTGTTGATATGCATATGACCTTGTCAAGTGGATGCACCTTATGAAGTGAATTTTTCTTTTCTTATTTATTCTAAAAATGTCGCTACAACCAAATCATATTATGGAATTGGAAGTAGTTTTAAAAACAGAAAAGCCTTCTAAAATAAAAACTTTTTCATTCATTAGTTTTTGGTGAATTAGGAGATCGAAAGAACAGGCAAAGGTTACGCGAATTTACTGGCTTTCCATTCGAAATTGACAACACAGAATATGCTGAAGAAATTGATAAAATTAAGGAGGATTTCTCCTTAAATGAATTAATTACAATTTCTAATGTTCTATGCATTGATAATTCCGGAACTTTTGATGAAATAACTGCCAGAATAATTTCTTATTTGTGTGATTTAAATTTATTAAAAGAAAATATAATTACTGAAGAAAATGAAATTAGTGATAATGAAACAGAATTAGTAAATGGAACTAACAGTAGTGCTAGTAATAATTCTAATGATGTTCATCCTGTTTCTGAAAGAAATGATTCTGGTAGTAACAAAAACGAAATGGCGCAACTTCTGACTCCTGATTTTGTTGCAAAATCTTCCATTAGTATTACTGATATTGATAACATGGTTGCTATATATGCTGGTAGTCAGTATGAAAATATTAAAAAATGGATTAGTGAATTTGAAGATGTGATTTGTTTATTTAATTTAACTGATTTACATAAAATTAATTTTGGCAAAACGCCGTATGACAGGTAAAGCAAAATTTTTCATTGAAAGAGAAAGTAAACTGAATTCTTGGTCTAAATTAAGATCATTACTCATTTCTGAATTTGGCACAACATGCAACTCTGCAGAACTACATCAATTGTTGTCTGAAAGAAAAATGAACGGTAACGAAACAATTGACGAATTGAATGTCTTAAATATGAAGCAGTTATGTTCTCGTGGAAATATTGAAGATTCTGCATTAATTCAATACGTCATAAATGGTATTAAAGATCCAGTTTAAAAAAAAAAAAATATTTTTATACGGTTGTTCTGATATTAATAAATTCAAACAAAAACTTAAAATCTATGAAAAGTTAAGGTCAAATAATGAAAATGTGAAACTAGAAACTGACATTAGGCCTAAATCGAAACCTGAAGTAGAGTATAAGAATAAAACTAAACCTGTAAAGTCTGAAACTCGCTATTATAACTGTGGTAATAAAAATCACAAGAGCATTAATTGTAGAAATAAAGATAAAGCCCCCTCCTTTTTTGCTTGCAATTCGTTCCCCCTGGTTTGTTTGCAATTTGTATGACCACAAATCATTTGAATGCAGTAAAAGAAAAGATATAAAATTTTCTGATGATCATTCTCAAGTAAATATTGTAACGAGTTCTCACAATCTAATTCTTAGAGATGTTAAGCTGTATACATTAAATTTAATTTCGTTAATTGATACTGGTAGCCAGCGAACAATTTTGAAAAGAAGTAATTATAATAAAATTAAAGATTTTGTAAAATTAGAATCAACAGATATGCATTTGACTGGATTTGGTAAAAATTCCCTTTTCAAGCAAAAATAGAAATTGATGATTATAAATTTCAAACCTCTGTTTTTGTGATTAATGATAATTCCATTGATTTTGATATGATTATTGGTACTAACATAATTAATCAAGGTACTCTCTCTATTTCTGGCAATGATGTAAAAATAAATAAACATGAAAATGATTCTAACAATCCTTTGGTTAATGTTATTAATTCAAGTGATGTAACTGTAAATTCTAAATTTAATCCTTATTCTGCCACATTCTAAAATAGTTCCTCCCGAATTCAAAACAAGAACAAAAATTTGCCATTTAATTATTCCAACACAGAAATTCAAGGATTACGCTCAGAAAATCAAACTTTAATCACTCAAGTTAAAGAAGCTGAAATAAAATATAAAATGTTAGAAACAGAAGTACTTGAATTAAAGGAAGCATTTTTGTCGATAAAAGCAAAATCTAGAATTGCGATCAAATCCTTAGAATCTCAATATAATGACATGGAAATGAAATTAGGACAATAAATAGCAGAAAGGCAAAACATCACCATATCACACAGAAAATTAGAGAAAGCTAATAACCGTTCTAAACAATTAGAAAAGTAGTTAGAAGATTCTGAAGATGAGTGTTTCAAAATAAAAAATTCCAAAAGAAGAATTCGAAAAAAAAATAATTACCAGGAAGATTTCAAAAATCTGAAGCAAGAATTTACTAAACTTAAGAAACAAATAAAGCAAAGCAATAGTTCTAAAAACTCCAAGAATGATTCAGATTCCGCAGATTTTGAAAATAAAGAAAAAATGTCGTGTTTCCCTAAAAATGAAAACAAATCTGATTTAGAAGTAAGAAATGAAGAACATTTGAGAAAAATTAAGAAAATGTCAAGTAATAAGAAATTGTTAAGTAATATCCCTATGAAAATTAAAGCTGCCCATAAACCATCAGATGAATTTGAAGATGAACCAGAAATAAGTTGTTATGAAGATTTTGAAGTTAAGAAACCCAAACAAATATTCACTAAAAAGAAGCCTGGTGATAGAAACTCTTTCTTAAGGGGACCGTGCATCTTCATTTGTGCAAAAATCGACCCAAAAATCGAAAATTATTTTTGTGCATATTATTTTTCTCCAGTTTGTTCTGAGCCATTTGCGAAAAACCGCATGCAGCTGCGACTATTTTTCGCAAAGTTAAAGAGATTGAATTTTGTACACAAACAATTTTTCAGCCCTTTAATATGCTTTAAATCTGTTTTTCTCAAAACTGATTTTTCAATGATTTCAGATTTTTGAAATGCTCCGAGTGTCTTAGAGTTTGATCAAAATTCACGAAATTGATAAGGAAGTATACTGATATTGTGTACAGGGAAACTAAGCATGCATTTTGAAATTCGACTTCATTAAGATAGTTAAATTTGATTTTTAACGTTAAAAGGCAAAATTTTGATGAAAATCGATAGGAAAATTCAGAAAAAAAAAATCTCTAAAAAATTAACTATACAAGAGATTAAAAAATCAATGCTTAGATTTGTTTGTAATATAGTTTTAAGTGATTAAAATTCAAAAGCTAGGACATATCTAAATATTAAGACGCCCGGAGCATTTTAAAATTTCCTTAAAAATTTTTTTTTTAATCTTAAAATTGCAAAAAGATTGGAAATTTCTTTTAATGTGTTTTATATACTTATGATGAAATGTATATATGCAAAAAAAATTATATCTCTATGATGAAAATTAAAAGAAAAAATTTTAACATCCACAATCCTCTTAAAAAGTAGAAGTAAATTTGATGTAAATCTCGAAGATGACACTGAAATTTCCGAAGACGACAATTTTACCAATTTTGACATGTATGGTATCGATCCTGACAAATTCCTTGATTTTGAAGATGATGTTTCATTCCGAAGAAATGACAAACCTTTATCTAGTTATGAATATGAAATGTGATGAAGGACGAAAAGGAGTGACAAAAGAAAAAAAAAGAGAGAAGTAAGACGAATAAGAAGAAAGACGAAAAAAAAAAGAGGAGGGAAAAGAAACATCTTGTTATGATGTTTAGTGGCGTTAATTGTCACTTTTTAAGTTGGACTGTTAATTTTAACCCTTGACTGTCCGATGAACTTTGTTTTTTTTTTAAAGACTAACTATTTCAACGAATTTTGCGACTTTTTCAAGAAATAAGATCAATTGTGACTCTTCAACGAATTTTCTTTCTTTCTTTCTTTTTCTTTTTTTTTTTTTTTTTTTTTTTTTTTTTTTTTTTTTTTTAAGTTGAGCAATTCCAGGCTTAGTTTAAAAAAAACTGTTTTAAAGATTTTGTGCTTTATGAACTGTGATAGCCATGATAAGGCCCTAAAGAACAGTATATTTAATTATGTTGTTGTAAGCAAAAATAACTTTAGATGCTGCTTTTTGTTTTATTCTTTTCAGGTGATCCAGTTGCTTCCACCGGTGATAATTTTAATTTAACATGGTTACCTGAGGACAGCTGACATATCAGTATGGTGTCTTCCGAAGCTGTGGCCTATTTTCTTGTACATAGCAGTTTTGTATATAGTATCAATATAATCTTTTTTTAAAAAAACTTAAAGCTGTTTTCGTCCAATTCATTTATGGGTAATATTAGAATAAATTCTATATATATACATATAAATGTATATGACAAAACCGTAGTTATAAATGTGTATTCAATTTAAACTTTCTTAAACTAGTTCAGTATGAAGAGTAGAAAATGTTTTTTGACAAAAGTGTATTTATCATACAAGCTTTTTTTTTATTTTAATTTCATTCTGTCGCCATACAGCAATAAAGCGCTAAAAACACGAAATTTTCATAATTTTTTTTACGGACTTCATATCGAGGTTCCGCAGATATTTTCTTTTACAGACATATGTATCCTCATGAGAAGAATATTCTGTAATTTTTTCAAAATTTTCTGAGTATGGGCTTCTGGAGACATTCCTTGTCAGTGTTGGAAAGGATCTATGCTTGATGCATGGTTTTTTGTTCTTCTTTCTTCTTCTGGAGACATTCCTTGTCAGTGTTGGAAAGGATTTATGCTTGATGCATGATTTTTTTGTTCTTCTTTCTTCTTCTGGAGACATTCCTTGTCAGTGTTGGAAAGGATCTATGCTTGATGCATGATTTTTTGTTCTTCTTTCTTCTTCTGGAGACATTCCTTGTCAATGTTGGATAGGATCTATGCTTGATGCATGGTTTTTTGTTCTTCTTTCTTCTTCTGGAGACATTCCTTGTCAGTGTTGGAAAGGATCTATGCTTGATGCATGGTTTTTTGTTCTTCTTTCTTCTTCTGGAGACATTCCTTGTCAGTGTTGGAAAGGATCTATGCTTGATGCATGATTTTTTGTTCTTCTTTGAACTTCAAGATGATATTTTTTTCTTATTTAGTCCCATTGTATAAGAGGTACAATGGAAAATATTTAAAAATCTCTCTATACTGTAAATAAAGGAGATTTTTTTTTCCCCCTGCCGCAGTCCTCACGTTGCGAAATAATAATAAAAAAATAACTGGAAAGAAATATTATATCGCACACTTATTCGTAAAATGACGATACTGAAAAAATAGGAATTTTGAGCTGTTACTGCGAAAGAAACCTCAAAAATATGTTACACTATGTCATTAAGGTCTATTCACTTTTCATTAAAGATGGCTGAGTTAGAGCGATTTTATCATTCTTCATGACAGATGTTGTGAAGTCGGATTACCTACAAATTCTTAAATAAAGAGGTCTAATTTATCTCAAATGATTCTCTATTATAAAGAAACAACATATACCGGAATAACATTGACGTCATATTGACAGTGGCAACACCGGACCAATAAATTTGGCTTATAAATTTCTTTTTTACTGATCGCACAATTTAGATTTTTGCACCGCCGATAAGGGAAAAAAAACGATTCTTACAAATGCAATTTGTTTGAAATCTGTATCTCCATTTACGGATTTTTTATGTTTTTTAAAACTATTTTCGAGTCTGATTTTTTTAAAAATCTATCTCTATCGCGTACAGTCCGATTACAAAAGATTAACCTGTTTGCACTTAAAACAGTATTAATGGTTCATCATTTTTTTCGGATAATATTCCCTTAAAAAATTAAAACTTCACCAGTAAATTATTAAAATAATAAAATAATATAAATAAAACATTAATTTAACAGACACGCGATTAAACCACTGACATTTTCAGAATCAAAAAGGCTTCTGTAACTAACGAAATCTTTGGCGATTTCTTCGGATATTAACCACTTGAGTGTGGCTAATACGAAAATATCACTTTTATAACCCTGGAATGGAAGAATCATAGCCCCCTTCATTTCTGAACACCTTCAGAGTCAGACTGAATGAGTCTTACATTCCTGGGTTAAATTTCAAAATTTTATTTGAATACATTATTGATATAATTCTTATAAAAATGCCTTTTGATGTTGATAGAGAGCAAACTAAAATATATAGTATATACAGGGTGTTTCATAAAAGATGGGCAAAACTTTAACAAGTGATAGTATGCATCCAAACAAACAACTTTCATCAAATAATACATGGTCGAAAATAAAACGCAAAGGTGCTGGCGCATTTGGAAACTTGGTCCATGCAAACGTTAAAGCTCCTTTATTCCTGTTGCGAGATATCGGGAGAAGAACGGCACTAATAGCATGCAAATATTATATGGGGAAGAAGAAGAAGGCGTATGCAAAATTTCACATAAAAGCCGCTGATCCGAGTGTGCAGCTGTCAATCGCTGCAGGGACGTATCGGAAGATGTTGCCCTTCTCTAATAGGAGAAGGTTGACTTGCATTTTATCTACGGAACTGAAAATGGAAATAGCTCAGAGGCTCAACGATTGTAGGGAGAGCGGTTTCCCAAAAGGCGGTTGCCCGACCGTAAAACATTTGAGCACTCGTATCGACAGTTATGTGAGACGAAATTCTTTCTCGCTTCCCGGTCAGATGCAGGTCGTGCAAAGGCGGACGGAACATTAGTTGTGGAAGAAGCCATTCTGGATATGGTAGCTGATCAGCCAAGTACAAGTACACGAGCAGTGGTTAGGTAATTACATGTATCACACTCCAAGACATGGCGAGTACTGAAGGATGAACGTTTGTATCCTTAACATGTTCAACGAGTCCAGGAACTGACTCAAACGGATTATCCTCGCCATGTGGAATTCGCCCACTGGTTTCTGCAGCAGAAAGCGATAAATTCAGATTTTGGGGCAACTGTGCTTTTCACGGATGAATGTACCTTCAAACGTGAAGATGCTTTTAACACCCACAATCAACATGTATGGGCGGATGTAAATCCACATGCCACGTATTCCCATGCTCATCAGCGAAGCTTTTCTATCAACGTTTGCGCAGGAATTATCGGAGAAAACCCACTCGGACCTTATTTTCTTCCAGAACGCCTTGACAGGAAAAATACCTCACGTTTCTGCAACAGGTGCTGCCAGACATTTTGAACGCCGTTCCCCTACACATCCGGTGGGTAATGTGGTTCTAACAAGACAAAGCACCAGCCCATAATGAAACTATCTGGATATAACATTTCCCAACCGATGCATTAAGCGAGATGGTCTTATAGCTTGGCCACAGCGCTCGGCAGATCTTTCATGTCTCAATTTCTTTTTGTGGGGACAGCTGAAGGCTCTTATGTATGAGACCCCCATTGAATCTGCAGAGGACCTCGTCGCCAGACTTTCGGCGGCTGCATGGGAAGTGCGCGATATGCCGGTTGTTTTCAGAAAGTTCGCCAATCCTTTCTTCGCCATTGTATCACATGCATACAGACTGCCGGTCATTGTTTTGAACTTATTGTAATCACATAACTTGCTTTAAACTTGCTTTTGTCACTTAATCGTTCTTTTGTGTGTCTTTGCCTCGTATAACGACATCACCTTCGTCGCCCTCTAGCATCTTTGCGTTTTAATTCCGCCATGCATTATTTGATGAAAGTTGTTTGTTTGGATGTGTACTATCACCTCTTCAAGCTTTGCCCATCTTTTATGAAACACCCTGTATATATATATATAAATATATATATATATATATATATATATATATATATATATATATATATATATATATATATATATATTAAATGCAGAAAATCTATTAGTGTTTTCAAGGAAAAAAAAGGTTTTTACCTATATTCTGTAATCCGGGAAGACCGGATTGAATCACCTACTATAAATAACGCACTTAGTTAATTATTTTTTAAGGTGGTTCTCAAAGATCTGCTCAACAACGCAAAACTTTCTAACACATTTTCTGACTCACTTTTAAACGCAAAGGCATAAAATTGACAGGCAATTATGGAAGTAATTTGGAATTGAAATGAGTTTTCCATTTTTTGATAAATAGATTACTTACCGAGTTATAAGCGATTTTGATCACGTGACGACACGTTTTTTCACCCTTCTTGGGCTGCCGCGTCGGGAATTTGGTTAAAAACGCCGACTTTGACAGTATTTTCTGAAAGATCTTCTGCCTTTACCAAAAAATGAAAAACGTGTTTCGATAACATAGTTTCTGAATAAGAACACCTGCTAATTTTATGCATTTCTGATTTCTGAAGAAAAATTAATTTAAAAATATGTCTGAAAGTAGCCAGTTTGGATTTGAGAAACAGCCTTAAAAGTTTTGTTTTCTACAAGCACAATTAGTGCACACTGAGAAATCAAAATAGACACTTACAACAATCAAATAAAGTATAAGAATATTATTTAGAAATTTTTAAATGCTTGGTAGCGGAAATACAGGAAATGGTCAAAGACAAAAGTACTGTCTACTCTAATGGATAGTCACTGTGCATCATTTCATTGGGCAAGTGGTTTAATCACTGTCCTCTGAGTTACAAGTCAAGTTCCTAAAAAGAATTACTAACATGTTTATCTGGCCTTTTCCGGGGGATTTAGACCTCATTAAAATCGAGATGTTTTACGGGTATTATCGGAATCCCAAATGAATCGCAGAGGCCATTTAACCTTTAGAGATAATTAAAAAAAAAAAAAATCAATGTGAAGTAAAAGAAAACTGCTAAAATATATAGACAGGAAATAAAATTAGCATTACAAATCCTGCATTTTGGAAAGTGTAATTCCGTTACTGCAATTTAAATGGCAATAAAAAATATTGTGTATGGCTTTTTTTTTTTTTTTTTTTTTTTTTTATTATTATTAATTGGTTACTCTTTAAATAATAGCATCTTACTGATCGTTCTGAGAAAATTAAAAATGAAAAAGCAAGTAGATTCCTAGAAATTTAAATTAGGGTATACAACAATTTTGTCTTTGTCTATTTCCTATAATTCCGTTACCAAGCATTTAAAAATGTCTAAATAATATTCTAATATCTTTTTTTATTGTTGTAAGTGTTTATTTAGTACTTTTATGAGCTGGGCGCCAGTGATATTATATAATAAACTATATATATACTGTATTGCATTCTCATTTTGTGTTTTTTGTAGTATGTTTTTCTTTTATTTTTATACTATCTCTTCCCTTGATGTTCACACATGTGATTTCATTTTAACTATATTGTACATACATATTTACATACACGCATATATATAGTATATTATATAATATCACTGGCGCCCGGCTGACATAAACGTACCGTTTATTTTGATTTCTCAGTGTGCGCTAATTGTGGTTACAGAAAACAAAACTCTTAAAAAATAATTATCTTTATGTAATTCCAATAAAATTTTACAAATTTGCTCTGAACCGCAATTTTGTTACCGAATAATTGCCCACTTTCAATACTGGAGAAAAAAAAAAAACCATTAATTTCTAATCTATTTTAAATATAAAACTATTTGTTTTCTTGATTTTAAACTATACTTTTTGCTTTTTCTGGAAAATACAGCTTCTTGAGTTGAGTCACTTTTACGGATAAGTATTGCGGTATGTTGTTCCTCATTAAATCGAATGGATATTGAGACCTCGGCTGACAAACTTAATTTATTCCTAAAGATTAACTGTCCACAGATCGAAATTGATTTCTTTATAAGATTAGTCCAATCAAAATGTTTGTTTTCGAACTCTAAATGTATGCTCTTTTAATGTATCGTCTGAAGTGTAAAGCGACGAATCAAAACAACGACTGTAAGAAGAAACCTTATAATGATTAGAATCAAGGAATATATTTGTTTTAATTATATGAGAGAGAGGATTTATGGCTGTGGTTTAATAGGAAGATTTTCAGGAAAGGTAATTACGAATTATTGTCTCTGTTTGCCTTATAAATATTAGTTTCCTACCCCAGTTCTTGTGTTTAATTCCCTTACTTTCCTTAGTATTTTCCCTTTCCCTGTTATTTTACTTAAATTGAGAAAAATGTCAAAATATTTGAAATTCTGAACATTATTTCTTTTAATAATCTAATTTTAACAACCAATGTTATCTAAATTTATAGGTGGAGTAATTACGAATTATTGTCTCTGTTTGCTTCAAAAACATTAGTTTTCTACCCCAGTTCTTGTGTTTAATTCCCTTACTTTCCTTAGTATTTTCCCTTTCCCTGTTATTTTACTTAAATTGAGAAAAAATATCAAAATATTTGAAATTCTGAACATTATTTTTTTTAATAATCTAATTTTAACAACCAATGTTATCTAAATTTATAGGTGGAGTTTATCCGACTTATATCTTTAACAAAAACAGAATCCACAAAATGCAAATTGTAATTCAAAAATCGATGCCGTCGAAACGGTTTTAAAAATTATCTGTCCAAGGCTCCCGAATAGTGTCGCCCAGTATCTCGATTTAGGCGAGTTTTCAGAAATTCCATGAATTTCTTCAGGAGTTTTTTTTTCTTTGTGTACCATGATATACAAAAATTATCTTTCATAATGCACAACTTCTGTTAAATTTTCGTGAATACCGTACTATTCGTACACTATGTTGAGATTTCGATAGACCAGCGGTTCTTAAACTGTGGTCCGCGGACCCCTGGGGTCCGCGAGCTTACGGTCGGGGGTCCTCAAGCTCAGTGCTAAATTCAGAATTTTTTTTTCTCCTAAAGTAATTTATGTAGTTCTTTTAAGGGGATTTTTGCAGGATAAGAACTTCTAGTTTAGACCATTAATATGCATAAAACACCAAATCTTCCGAGGGAGAAATGTCAGTGCTCCAGAAATGAATGCACCCCCCCCCCTCCTTTCCTGGACAGCACTTTGAATTCATCACTACGCAAGTCAAAATTTTTATAGAATTTTTTTTTTGTTTTCTCAGTTCGTTTTAAAATGCATAATGTTTGGAGCTGTCATAGTAGCAATCATATGATCATACGGTTTGTTTATCGCTGCAAGAAAACAAAAGCAAAGTTTGTTTTTAACAATCCGACACCTTATCCCGCAATTTCCACGCTACATTTGTAGAAAAATTTGTATAATACACAATATTTGAAGCAAATTTGTTTTGAAAATTCCGCAGTCAAAGGGTAAAAATGCAAATTATAAATATTCTACATATTTAAAATTCATGATGATTTGAAATATGTAATAAGATACATATTGGTCGAAAGGATTTTGAAAAAATAAATCAAGAAGTCAGAGGAAATCAAGCAGTATTTTAGTGTATACCTGAAAATTTTGTTGTACACCTGAAACCATGAAAGTAAGTTTCAGGGCTTTATATTATTTCCTCGAATTATACAGATTCTCCATTAAAAAGAAATTCTGTAAGCAATGTTTTACAAATATTTAAGATTTAAACGAAAGAGAAATGTTTATTTTTAAAAGCTATGAACTTGTGAATTTTATTATTTAAATTTGTTTTTTAAATCTACAAAAAGTGCAGTTTCTCCCAAAATTATGAAATAATTTTAGACTTAAAACGAGCTTCACACACAAAAATCATAAGCCTTTTTCTCTTTCTAAAATGTGCAAGAATTTTTATTTTAAAACAATTAGGATGCACTGGTGAGAAATTTGATTTTAAGAAGTAATTGAGGCGATTTCGCATCTTTTGAAATGATTTTGAAAAAAAAATGCGATATTGTTATTACAGCCATTATCATTTTAAATGCCCTTCTCGTTTTTTAGTGTACACTTGAACATTTTGTTGTACACTTGAAGCATTTGAAAGAAACTTTCAGGCTTTATTTTCCTCCCTCGAAATCAGAAAAAGAGTCTATGTGTTCTAATGATGTAACAAAGAGTCTATGAGTTCTAATGATGTAACATTATTAAAATACACCGCAAACGATTTTTTCCCATAGGCCGTAATGTAAAATAATTCGTTTGACTGGCCCTGTAAATTAGCTGTGAATGCACTTGATTTTAAATACCGAACATGCCATAGTAAACCTCAATAACATCTATCAATTGCATGGCAATCCGAGTATATTTACGCGAGATACAGCACGGACAGACAGACGGCAGGCAGACAGACAGAGAGACAGACAAACTGAATTCATAAACACTTTTCAACTTCGTTGGAATGTGTTAAAACCAGCTCCATTTAATTTCCCAGAAATAAATGTAATCAAAACCTTGAAATATTTAGAGTAGAAATAACATTCGAAATTACCATAGGTGCATTAAAAAAGCTTTACATTGCCTTTCCAATTTTTTGGTTGTGTGAGAAATAGTACCTCTGCAGAGTTAGCAGAAAAAGCTACCAAACAATTACTTCCCTTCTTCGCCGCATATTTGTGTGAAAATACTTTCTCCAATTTTGTGTACATGACAAAGAAATGTAAACATCGTCTGGATGTCAAACTAGACTTTTTTTAATCATTGCGCTAAATATTGCAGACCTAGTAGAAACAATTAGAAAAAAATTAAGTCAATTCCTACTTTTTAATCATAAATGTATAAAATAAACCCGTGCAACATTCATGTCCCACGTTATCTTAATTGAACATTTTTTTATAATCATCGTTGCAGTATTTTATTTTTGTGGCATCTCTAATTTGAGGAAAATCTTTCATTTCATTTATGAAAACAATGGGAGAAATTTTTTTTCTCCCATATAAAACTAAAATTAATTAATTTAATTTAATCAATGAATTAATATTTGAAAAAACTGTATTAACATCCAGTGTCATCCACTACAAGTTTAAAAAAGTGTATTTGAATTTGAGTGGATGAATAGAAACTATTTTATTAACGATTGAAAATTTGAACAAGATATATAAATATATAGAGAGTGTGAGCTAATAATAGGAATTGAAAATAAAGCAGAAGCGTCCTCCTCATAGCAAATAGTAGAGTATGTATATTTTAACTGCCTTAAAACGTGTGTTATAATTATATTTTTCTATTTATTAATGCAGATCATTTTTTTCCAACACTGTAAACTAAACATAGAATGGGTGTAATGAAAAATAAATAAGCTGCATGCATTAAAATAATTTCTTATCTTATATTACGTAAAATATTGTTGGGGGTCCTCGAAATGTATTTCCCATCAAAGGGGGTCCGCCAGATCCAAAAGTTTAAGAACCGCTGCGATAGACTATAAATTTTAAGAAAAACAAGTAGGCATTTTTATTACATAAAGAAGAGACCGCCATGGTTCTCCACTCACAAGGATGTCTCCGGTCTCCTTAAGGTGCATACTCAGAATATTTTGAAAAAAAAAAAAAAAAAAACTAATGGAACTACTCATGTACGTAATAAAGGATCAGCCAAATTTAGCTGCGGAATCCCAGTAGAAAATCTGTAAAAAAAAAAAAAAAAAAAAAAAAAAAAGAAAAAGAAAAAAAATCGACGATTTGGCGCAAAAAGACGCGAATTGACGAGCAACACTTTTTACTCGCTAAATGCAAGTAATTTTAATATATTTGAAAATTCTTGGTTAAATAAGTGTTTAAATGCGTAGTACTTTATGATCTTAAACTTAAACGATTAAATAGTTTATTATTTTTTCCATAAGCTTATATAATATGTTGCGTATTGCTGATTTACGCGGTTTCGCCGGCAGGATAAAATAAGTTTTAAGTGTATTTTAACAGTAACTGCCGGATTAAGAATGTTCTCATTAATACATTTCGATATTGAATAAGTCGTTGTTTCCATAGCAACAATACTTTTATCTTATTGTCTTCGACATTAACAATATCGATGTCAAATTGACAGGACTCAGAATAGGACATTAATTTTTTGTTTGAAGCATTTTTAATCAATTTAAATTTTGTTCAAAACCGTAGAATACGATCGTTAATTTTCTTTATATATACATATAAATATAATATGGCAAAATTGTAGTTATAAAAGTGTATTTATTTAAGTTAAACTTAATTAAACTAGTTCAGTATAATGAATAGAAAAAGTTTTTCCTAAAAGAGTATTTATCATAACATCATTTTTTTTTTTAATTTCATTGTGTTGCCAACCAACGATAAATCGCCAAAAACACGAAAATTTCATAATTTTTTTACAGGCGTTATATCGAGGTTCCGCAGCAATTTTCTGTATCATGAGAAGAATATTCTGTAATTTTTTCAAATTTTTCTGAGTATGCGCTTATGGAGACTTTTCTTATCAGTTAAAGGGAAAAAAAGACCTGTTTTCGTGGTATTGGGTTCTTCTAAAAAGTGGTGCCTAGGGCGGTTGCCCTTGATATAATCTGAACGCGGTTATTAAGGTAATTTGCAACGAAATTCTCTCTCTCTCTATTTTTATTTTTTATTTTTTATATTTTTTTTTTTTTTTTTTGGTATGATATTTCAAAAGTAATATTATATTTATCAAAAACTTGTTTTATTAAGGATATAATATAACAACTTAGTAATCGTAATTCATAAGCAAATAATTAGTAATTCATAAACAATAATACAGTAATTCACTATATACTATAAAAAAAAAATATATAATATCATGTTTTAAAATTGTTAAATTTTGAAAACTTAACGGAATCTAATAATTATACTGATTTTTAACTAGCATTTTTAATTAGCTTTTTATTTATTTAATTTATTTTTATTTTTTCCCGAATCATAACTTTCTACTAGTACTAAAAAATATTTATGAATTTCAGTTCATTGTGTTTTGCTCAGTATGTATAAAAAGTAGAGTACTAGGAAACTTTAATGCATTTATGAAACGAATTACGAAATCTTAATTTTCGAAACATTAAAAAGATTTGTATAATCTTTTTAGTACTTTGACCTTGAAATTTGAAAAATATCCCATTAAAATTTTTTTTGGTGTAATAGGAAGGTATCCAAGAAAAATAATTAGGAGCTGTCTTTGCGTTTTAATCCCCTCCTTTCTGTACTGCTTTTAGTCTTCTACCCGCCTCTGTTATTTTACCTGAAATCACACGAATTCACTGCGAGAAGGGTCAGTGACTATCTTTGTAGATTTTCACTTCCTTCGAGCCTTGGTAAAGCAAGTCTGGGTAGGAAAAACCCGACTTAAGGCCTAGGGCTCGGCTCCCTTTTGGGTGTCCGGCCCCGAAACAGTTGGGGGGGAGGGGGGGGGCTCCGGCTCGCCCCCAAGTGTAAATGTGGTGGTCTCACATGAGGGTGGGAACCACCGTAAATCGCAGCGACCTATGTCCTCAGTGAAAATGGGGTGGAATGCAGGAGATGGTGCCCCCACGTGCCGTAGAGCATACAGGAATTCTCCTGGTCGTGCTCGTTAAAGGTTCTTTCTAACTTGGGTACGGCGATTGACGTGACTGACGGGCGCTTTCAGGCGCCCGTCTATAACCTAGTACTCTACTTTTTTTTTCTTTTTTTTTTTTTTCAACTTTTGAACCTACGTCTTTTTTTTGGTGTGATTTCTATTGACGACCGAACTGTTTGAAAATAATGATAAATTATTCTCGAACACAATTAAAAATTATCATTTCAATTTTAGATTTCAAATTCATAATAATTTAAATTTCAGAAAATTTATGTAAAAATATGTTTTTGCGCAGATATATATATATATATATATATATATATATATATATATATATATATTTACAGAGAGATAGAGTTTTAATTATGGAATTTTGGATTTTTATGTACTTAATGACAAGAAAAAACTACAAGTAGTTTGTATTTGTTCAGTCGACAAAATATTCCTTTTATTCACAAACTCTATGTTGTTTACAGTTTTTTTTACACGAATAAACACCTCTTTTTCTCAGCGAACTGGATACGGTACATTAAATTAAAATATGCTATTTTAATTAATTTTTTTATTTTACCCTGATAATTAAAATAAAATTAAAAAGAGTTGTTCTAAGTGTAAGCATAAGATTCCGAGATTAAAAAAAAGTCAGTCATGCATTCAAAATTTAAAAAGCAAATTTATAAAAATCAGAACTTTATTTCGAATTATTAGGGTAATGGAAGAAATGAACAAATAATATAATAAAATCACTTGTTAACTTTAAATTAAAGTGTAATTATTGCTTAAAGTGATAAAAAAACATAACACGAAAGGTTTAAAAATACCTTTTAATATAGATGACATATGTTTCCTTCGCTTAAACGGCGACCTCTTCAGACCAAAATGATAAATAAAATATTCTCGCAAAGTTTTTGAAAATGATAAACATAAAATAAAAATAAACATAATTTTCTTTTTATGTTTATCATTTTCAAAAATTCGTTCTGATTTTTTTTTTCCCTAGCAGTCTCATATCTTCTGTCTAAGTCTATCCTGAAATCTATGCATTTCTACATGTAGTACAGGGGCTCCCGAACTATGGTACGCGTACCAGTACTGGTACGCAAAGCTCTGACTAATGGCACGCAAAAATGCGATGCTGGTACATAAAATGAAATACCAGCATAATATTATAAAATCAAAAACAGCATGAATTTATCACTTCGGAAAATTTCGAATGAAAATTAGAGACTATAATCGCTTTTGTTGTTGTTGTTGTTGTTGTTATTGTTACTAGAAATGCTTGTTATAGAAAACTGTCTGAAATCCGCACACGCTGCTTATGATACAACCAGTTTTCCAGAATTAAACACATGTAATTATTACATTTATACGGGAAAAAATTAAAATTTGTAAATAAAGACCTAATTTAAAAATTAATCAATGAAACAGTTTTAATTAGCAGAAAATCTGTTTAATTTTTTTTTTTCAATTTTATTATCTGTCGGTAAAGTAGGAGAAGTTAAACCCTTTTAAAGTTAAACATATAATTCATTACTTATTTAAGTCTGTCAATTGAAATTTTTCTCTTGTTCTATACTAAATGTATAAGTTTCTTTCTGTTTCATGGAAATCGGTTTTTAATATAGTAAAGTTTTTAAAATGGTGATTTGAAATCGAACAAAATATGGGAAGTTCCACTTTCACAGTTTTTCCTATATTAGCATTATGTTTGATACGTTTGGTACGCAGAAGTATGAACTTCGATTTAGTGGTACGTCGGTCTAAAAGTTTGGGAACCCCTGATGTAGTATATTTGGATTTCTGAAATTTCCTTTTTAAGTGAAAAAAGGCGGTACTACATTGTGGTCGTTCTGTTGTGGTTGGTGTCATCATGTACAAAAAAATTCCGAAACCGTTCGGACGATTTTTAAAAACATAATATATGATATTAATCATTTTTCAATAAAGTGAATAACTTTTCTGTTAACATAGGGAAACTCTTGTTTTTTACATAATCCGGTTTAAAAACGGAACTATTTTTCTAGGCTTATAGTATCTTAAGTGGAAACGTTTTCGGTATTTCTGAGAAAAAAAGGCCTGCGCTGATTCAAGGTTAATATTTTTTTCTCGGTTCACGGTTACAGTTTAAAGATTTTAAACAGTGTGGCTGAACAGAGGAGGTGGGGGAAAGAAAGTTTGGGGGAAGGGGATATTTTAGATGATTGATTATTTATTTATTGTTACTAGATAGCAACGAATACGGCGCTTTTTCTTTTCAATAAAGAGTTTAAAGATTTTAAATTTTGTATGCTGGAGGGGGGAAGGAGAGGCAGAGATTTAAAAGGAAATAATTTATAGGATTGATTATTTATTTATTGGTTTATATAAAAATAAAAATAATGTAAAATTTTTAAACTTATTTGATCAAAGATGGAGAAGCGTAAATTATTTGAGGTTTTGGGACAATTTAGATGATTATTTATTTATTTTTCGTCAGAAACGAATGTGACAATTTTCTTTTAAATAAAGAGTTTTAAAGATTTTAAACTCTGTATACTAGTGGAATAGTAAAAGGGAAGTGGGATTTTTTTTTTTTTTTTGGGGGGGGGGGAGATGATAATTTATATTATTTTTTGTTTCTTGTCACAAAAGAAAAATAAATAGGGCAGAAGATTTCGGTTATATAAAAATAAAGATTTAACAATATTTTAAACTTCTTTCTACACTAAGGGCAAGGAGAGGGGAAGAGTAACTTTGGGCGGTTAGGGTGGGGGGGGGGGGTAATTTAGATGATTATGTATTTATTTTTATTAGTAAACAACGAATGTTGCAAATTGTTTTTTAAAATAAAAAGTTTTAAAGATTTGAATTTCTGTATGCTGGAGGCGGGGGAGGGTGAGGAAGTGTAAATTTAGCAGGGGACAGGGTAATAAATTATATGATTGATTATTTATTGTCACGAAAGAGCATTAAATAGGGCTAAATATTTTTTATATAAAAATAAAGATTTTAAAATATTTTAAACTTCTTTGTATGCTGGGGGGAAGGTGGGGAAAAGTGTAAATTTGGGAGGTTAGTGAGTAACTTAGATGATTATTTGTTTATTTTTATTAGTGAGCAACGAATGTTGCTGATTACTTTTTTTTTAATAAAACATTTTAATCTGTATGCGGGAGAGGGGAGAGGGAAGTGGGAGTTTTATTTGGTGCGAACAGAGGGATAATTTATATGATTGATTATTTATTGTCACTAAAGAGCATTAAATAGGCTGGAGAGCTTTTTTTTTTTAAATATCCTTCTATATTAAAAAAAAAAAAGTAATCTGGAACTGAGCCAAAAACGAAATGAACCAATCGAATTCTGCGTAGATATTCCGGGTTATACTCATCGCTTTTTCACTAGGGACTTTTTTGAGGAGTGATTACCTTTTTTTTAGCTATCCTACGGATTCGAAAATCATACCACCAGACGCGAAATATAACAAGCTTTCAGAAATTCAAAAAATTATCACGGTCGGACAATAAAAACTCAAAAAATCCTTAAAAATCGAGTAAAAAATCTTTTATTGAAAAAGTCATTTTTTTATATTGTTGCCAATTTCTAAATAAGCGCAAAAGATTACATTTTATATCAAATAAAAAATGTATTTGCGCGAGACTATTAAAAACAATAATGAAAGTTTAAAATAATAATTAAATGATCACGTGTTGAAAGCAGGAAATAAAGAAAATTACGTCATAAAAATTGTGTTTACACATGAATATTAAAAATAAAAAAGATGAATTAAATGAAAAAGCATTATAACCAGTTAAATGAAAAAGCATTATAACCTGATTACAGAAGATAGTCGCCGTTCGTGATATCATTATCATCTTTTTAAATCAGGATACATTACCAGGTTTTAAGAGGCTGTGAAATCAGAACGGGGGTTGGTGAGCGTGGCGAGCAGGGGGCAGAGCCCCCTAGTAAATATAAACATTTAAATTATTTATATGCTAGGGGGGCAAAAGAGGGGGAAGCGTAAATTTGAGAGGTAAGGAAGAGTAATTTAGATGATTATTTAATTATTTTAATTAGTGAGCAAGGGATGTTGCAGATTATTTTTTTAAAATAAAGAGTTTTAAAGATGCCAATCTCTGTACTGGAGGGCAGGAAGGGGAAAGCGGGAAATTTGGGGAGACAAGGGGAAAATTTATGTTTATTAAAGAGCAAAGGGGGAAGCAGGATTTTTTTTGGAGGGGGCATAATTTATAAGATAGATTATTTATTGTCAATAAAGAGCATTAAATAGGGCAGAATATTTTTTTTTATATATAAATAAATATTTTAAAATATTTTAAATTGTATGCTTGAGTGGGGGCAAAGGAGGGGGAAACGTAAATTTGGGAAGTTAGGGTGTAATTCAGATGATTATTTATTTATTTTTATTAGTGAGCAACGACTGTTATAGATTGTTTTTTTTTTTTTTTTTAAATAAAATGTTTTAAAGAGTAATATTCCTTGTTATTTTCCTCAGAAAGTAAATTTTTTACGTAGTAAAATTTAACACTGTTTTTTAGGTGTGTTCGTAATTGTATAAATACGTAGCGACATCATATAGTCGTCGTCTGGTTCGACCGTCTGTCCGCATATAACAGCGCAAAAACTACCCAGCAGAATGGTTTGAAACTTTATATATATATATATATATATATATATATATATATATAATCGTTGCAGAATTTTTTCGAGTCATTTCAAATTTTATGAAAATCGAATCAAAACTTAAAAAGATATTAATAAAAGTTTTCTTTAATTTATTAACTCTCATCATACATAATCTATATAATAAAAGCGCAAGTCATGCGACTGAAGAAAACAAATAACAACAAAACAGCTGACCATTTCTTTTATCATATGTCAGGCGGCCATTTTTATTCAATATTAAACCAGGGAGGTAATCATTCGCAAAGCAAGATCTCCATGGTGAATTTTGCAGCACTATCTGGTGTCGAAAAAAAAATTCTCATCTGTAAACGTGGCATACGTAATAAGAGAAAAGTAAGGCGTGCTCATTTCGCTCATAACAGACGATAGAATTCATTTCACTGAAATAATGATGAAGATTCTTTTTTTTTTAAACATTGTAAAACTAGTTATAGTAAGAACGCACCTCATTTGTCACGTTTAACGTACAATTTCCAACTTGTTATATCTGTGAAACAAAAACAACAACAACAAAAAACTTTAAAAACATGCATTTTGCACATTGTTTCAATATCTTACTAAAGAGTTCTTTCTTAATCAAAACAATAAAAACATACACGGTACTTTAAATTTGAAGCATAAGTATATATATATATGTATATTGGGGTGGGGGGGGGGGGGAGCATTTGAATGTGAATGAAAATCATGACTATGAACTCTTTACATTGATCTTTAAATATTTTTTTTTTCATCTTTTCATCATTAACCACAAAACAGTAATGATTTCAGTACAAAAACTCTTAAAGGTTAAACGTTTGTGACGCAGCACTTTACCTTACGGCTCTAAGAATTTTAAATATTGGTCTTAAAAATTTAATGATATCAAATTTTTAGTGAATTGACTCTATGCTATTAATTAAAAAAAAAATGTGTTTTATTTCACCACTTTCTTTTTTGTTCTATTTATATTCACAGGTGCAAACATTATTTTCAACGTGAAAAGATATAAAATTTATTCACTGATGCTTTTTAATTCCTATCTCTCATAAATTCAAAATATGGGCTTTAAAAGAAATTATACCAGAATTCGTGTGATGCCTTGATGTGACTTTAAAAGTACTGTTTTAAAATTCAATAAAAAATATTTTTGATTTGTCTTCTAAACTGTATTCACACATTCAAACAAGACTTTTAATTTTCCAGTACACAATTTTAAATATGTCAGAGTAAAATATCTTTCTACTTTAAATTGTAAATTACTTCTACAACACTACATTTGACTGATAAATATATAGAGAGTGATGATAAATATATATAGAGAGTATTAGGAAATAGTCTTGAAGGATTATTTTCTAAAAGTATACAGATCAATCGACAATGTTACTACAACAAAAATAGTAAAGCACCGTCTACTTAAAATTGCAAATATGTCTTATAGCGCGGTAGCATATATTAATTAATACAGCAAGTTGCAAGAGCATATCCGTTTTAAATGTTTGTTTCCTTAACTACACACAGATTCTTTTTCAATGTACTAAAATTATTAAGTTTTTTAACACTTTCCAACATACTTTTAATTTTCCAGTACACAATTTAAAATATGTCAGAATAAAATAAATAATGTTCTTTCTACTTTAAATTGCAAATTACTTCTACAACACTACATTTGATTGATGAATATATAGAGAGAATGGTCTTGAAGGATTATTTCCTAAATGTATACAGATCAATCGACAATGTTACTACAACAAAAATAGTAAAGCACCGTCTACTTAAAATTGCAAATATGTCTTATAGCGCGGTAGCATATATTAATTAATACAGCAAGTTGCAAGAGCATATCCGTTTTAAATGTTTGTTTCCTTAACTACACACAGATTCTTTTTCAATGTACTAAAATTATTAAGTTTTTTAACACTTTCCAACATACTTTTAATTTTCCAGTACACAATTTAAAATATGTCAGAATAAAATAAATAATGTTCTTTCTACTTTAAATTGCAAATTACTTCTACAACACTACATTTGATTGATGAATATATAGAGAGAATGGTCTTGAAGGATTATTTCCTAAATGTATACAGATCAATCGACAATGTTACTACAACAAAAATAGTAAAGCACAATCTACTTAAAATTGCAAATATGTTTTATAGCGCGGTAGCATATATTAATTAATACAGCAAGTTGCAAGAGCATATCCGTTTTAAATGTTTGTTTCCTTAACTACACACAGATTCTTTTTCAATGTACTAAAATTATTAAGTTTTTTAACACTTTCCAACATACTTTTAATTTTCCAGTACACAATTTAAAATATGTCAGAATAAAATAAATAATGTTCTTTCTACTTTAAATTGCAAATTACTTCTACAACACTACATTTGATTGATGAATATATAGAGAGAATGGTCTTGAAGGATTATTTCCTAAATGTATACAGATCAATCGACAATGTTACTACAACAAAAATAGTAAAGCACAATCTACTTAAAATTGCAAATATGTTTTATAGCGCGGTAGCATATATTAATTAATACAGCAAGTTGCAAGAGCATATCCGTTTTAAATGTTTGTTTCCTTAACTACACACAGATTCTTTTTCAATGTACTAAAATTATTAAGTTTTTTAACACTTTCCAACATACTTTTAATTTTCCAGTACACAATTTAAAATATGTCAGAATAAAATAAATAATGTTCTTTCTACTTTAAATTGCAAATTACTTCTACAACACTACATTTGATTGATGAATATATAGAGAGAATGGTCTTGAAGGATTATTTCCTAAATGTATACAGATCAATCGACAATGTTACTACAACAAAAATAGTAAAGCACAATCTACTTAAAATTGCAAATATGTTTTATAGCGCGGTAGCATATATTAATTAATACAGCAAGTTGCAAGAGCATATCCGTTTTAAATGTTTGTTTCCTTAACTACACACAGATTCTTTTTCAATGTACTAAAATTATTAAGTTTTTTAACACTTTCCAACATACTTTTAATTTTCCAGTACACAATTTAAAATATGTCAGAATAAAATAAATAATGTTCTTTCTACTTTAAATTGCAAATTACTTCTACAACACTACATTTGATTGATGAATATATAGAGAGAATGGTCTTGAAGGATTATTTCCTAAATGTATACAGATCAATCGACAATGTTACTACAACAAAAATAGTAAAGCACAATCTACTTAAAATTGCAAATATGTTTTATAGCGCGGTAGCATATATTAATTAATACAGCAAGTTGCAAGAGCATATCCGTTTTAAATGTTTGTTTCCTTAACTACACACAGATTCTTTTTCAATGTACTAAAATTATTAAGTTTTTTAACACTTTCCAACATACTTTTAATTTTCCAGTACACAATTTAAAATATGTCAGAATAAAATAAATAATGTTCTTTCTACTTTAAATTGCAAATTACTTCTACAACACTACATTTGATTGATGAATATATAGAGAGAATGGTCTTGAAGGATTATTTCCTAAATGTATACAGATCAATCGACAATGTTACTACAACAAAAATAGTAAAGCACAATCTACTTAAAATTGCAAATATGTTTTATAGCGCGGTAGCATATATTAATTAATACAGCAAGTTGCAAGAGCATATCCGTTTTAAATGTTTGTTTCCTTAACTACACACAGATTCTTTTTCAATGTACTAAAATTATTAAGTTTTTTAACACTTTCCAACATACTTTTAATTTTCCAGTACACAATTTAAAATATGTCAGAATAAAATAAATAATGTTCTTTCTACTTTAAATTGCAAATTACTTCTACAACACTACATTTGATTGATGAATATATAGAGAGAATGGTCTTGAAGGATTATTTCCTAAATGTATACAGATCAATCGACAATGTTACTACAACAAAAATAGTAAAGCACAATCTACTTAAAATTGCAAATATGTTTTATAGCGCGGTAGCATATATTAATTAATACAGCAAGTTGCAAGAGCATATCCGTTTTAAATGTTTGTTTCCTTAACTACACACAGATTCTTTTTCAATGTACTAAAATTATTAAGTTTTTTAACACTTTCCAACATACTTTTAATTTTCCAGTACACAATTTAAAATATGTCAGAATAAAATAAATAATGTTCTTTCTACTTTAAATTGCAAATTACTTCTACAACACTACATTTGATTGATGAATATATAGAGAGAATGGTCTTGAAGGATTATTTCCTAAATGTATACAGATCAATCGACAATGTTACTACAACAAAAATAGTAAAGCACAATCTACTTAAAATTGCAAATATGTTTTATAGCGCGGTAGCATATATTAAGTAATACAGGAAGTTGCAAGAGCATATCCGTTTTAAACGCACTGCAAAAAAAAAAAAAAAAAAAAAAAAAGTGTTGATTTTACAGTATAATACTGGCATCCCAGCTGCCAGTATTATACTGTAAAATCAACACTTTTTTTTTTGCAGTGAGTTTGTTTCTTTAACTATACACGTATTCTTTTTCAATGTACTAAAATTATTAATTTTTTTAACATTTTCCAACATACTTTTAATTTTCCAGTACACAATTTAAAACATGTCAGAGTAAAATAAAAAATAAAAATGTTGAAAAGTGTTTATGAATTCGGTTTGTCTGTCTGTCTGCCGTCTGTCCGTGCTCTAACTCGAGTAGATACATTCAGATTGGCATGAAATTTTATATTATGCTATTGATATTTACCACGGGTCGATGCAGGTTTTTTTTCTTGGAGCCCATTTTGTGAAAAGTAAAGGTTATTTTTGTGAAATTTATTATATTTTTGTGAAAAATAACATTTTGTAACGAAGGTTGAAATCCAGTTAATTAAATTCGAACCATGCATTTATAAACAAAAACTTTTTAAAACCCTTTTGCTGAAGTTTTCCCTCTCTAGTGAACTTGTTTTTTTTTTTACAAATTACACATTTTAAAACATCACAAAATAATAAATATTAAGTTTTTATGGAATAGAATTTTGTGACCAATTCGAACCATGCATTTATAAACAAAAACTTTTTAAAACCCTTTTGCTGAAGTTTTCCCTCTCTAGTGAACTTGTTTTTTTTTTTACAAATTACACATTTTAAAACATCACAAAATAATAAATATTAAGTTTTTATGGAATAGAATTTTGTGAAGGGACACATTTTATCAAATTGATTTTTGTGAAGGAACCCATTTCATTAAATAGATTTTTGTGAAGGAGCCCTAAATAGGCCCCACATTTTTCCTGGATCGACCCCTGTTTACTATAGAATGTTTGGCATCGAAAATGAAGTGTCTAGCATTTATAGCTCGTTTACAGAGCAAACAAAAGGACACACAAAAGAATTCAGTCACATTAGGATCTATGGGCAAAAATCGTTTCCGATGCATTTTAGTTATGTTTAAGTACCTTAAACATAATGGAATGGATATGCATCACTAAAGTGGACTAAAACATGCTTTCTCAGGTGTATAGGATAAATAACATTTATAGTTTGTTTATAGGGACGCACAAAATAGTTCCACTCCATTATAATCTATGGAGAGAAATCGCTTGCGATGCATTTTAATGGTGTTATGATACTTCAACTAAAATGAAAAGCATCCTTGAGGTGCACTGAAGCATATTTTCTATAGATTAAGGAGTGCCTAGCATTTATCTTCATTTACAGAGACTCACAAAATAATTAGGTTTCAGAACGGACTATGATAGAATTCATTCTATCAAAAACTGAAATTTCTTAACAATATTCTGCTAGTGTTGGAAAGGGTTTCATAATGTATGCGTGATGCATGATTTTTTGTTCTTGTTTTACTTAGAATTTCAGTTAAATTTTATAATGTGATCATTGAACGACTAATAAAGCGAGTAGTAAGTGCGAGGAATGTCTTAAATGATTGTTTTTGAAATATACACAGATTAACGCTCCTTCTACTTTAAATTGCAAAGTAGTTTTATAATATTGTAATTGACTAACAAATAGAGTTAGTAACAAGAGGAATCTGCTCTTAAAGTATTCTTTCCTAACCCATTTGCATCGTTTGGAGGAGTGGAAAATTAGTCCTGATCACTAAACATGCATGTTTTTTATTGTATCAAAATGGAAATAGTTAAAAACGTATAAAAAACTAAAAAACAAATGGCATAAAAAAAATCATAAGTTTATTTAGCATGATAAAGTTCACACATTCCAAATGCATGGGGCCGTGTATGATACCTCTACACATAAATTAACTTTGTACTTAAAATTTTCACTTCCCAAACTTTTATATTAAATATTTTTATGTTTACTCAACATTTATCTATCGTGATATAGTAGCATCGATTTTCTAAATCATCGTTTCCATACTTAAAATATGGAAGTAGTTCAAAACGTATAAAAAACTAAAAACTAATTGACGCAAACTAAAAATTCATAAGTTTAATTATAGCTCAATTAAGTTCACACATTCCAAATCCATGGGACGTGTCTGACACTTTTACACATAAATTAGCTTTGTACATAAATTTTTTCCAGCCCAATTTTTCAAATTTATAAATTAAACATTTTTATGTTTACTCAACATTTATCTATCGTAATATAGCAGAATCGATTTTCTAAATCATCGTTTTCATACTTAAATGGAAATAGCTCAAGACGTATAAAAAGCTAGCAATAAAAAAATTCATCAGATCATAAGTTTATTTACATCAATAAAGTTCACACATTCCAAATGCATGGGGGCGTATTTGACACATAAATTAGTTTTGTATTTAAATTCTTTAAAGTCCAAACTTATAAATTAAATATTTTTATGTTTACTCAACATTTATCTATCGTGATATAGTAGCATCGATTTTCTAAATCATCGTTTTCGTACTTAAAATATGGAAGTAGTTTAAAACGTATAAAAACTAGAAACTAAATGGCGCAAACAAAAAATTCATAAGTTTAATTATAGCTCAATAAAGTTCACACATTCCAAATCCATGGGACATGTCTGACACTTTTACAGATAAATTAGCTTTGTACTTAATTTTTTTACAGCCCAATTTTTCAAATTTTTAAATTAGACATTTTTATGTTTACTCACCATTTATCCATCGTAATATAGCAGAATCGATTTTCTAAATCATCGTTTTCTTACTTAAAAGGAAATAGCTCAAAACGCATAAAAAAAACTAAAAATCAAATGGCGCAAACAAAAAATTCATAAGATCATAAGTTTATTTATCTCAATAAAGTTCACACATAAATGCATGGGGCGTGTTTGATACGTTGACACATAAATTAGCTTTGTACTTAAATTCTTTAAAGCCTAAACTTTTAAATTAAATATTTTTATGTTTACTCAACATTTATCTATCGTGATATAGCAGTATGGATTTTCTAAATCATCGTTTTCATACTTAAAAAATGGAAATAGTTCAAAACGTATAAAAAACTAAAAACCAAACGGTGCAAACAAAAAATTCATAAGTTTAATTAGCTCAATAAAAGTCACACATTCCAAATGCATGGGGGCGTGTCTAACACTTCGACACATAAATTAGCTTTGTATTTAAAATTTTTAAAGTCCAAACTTTTAATTTAAATATTTTTATGTTTACTCAACATTTATGTATAGTAATAGAATAGCATCGATTTTTCCCAATCATAAAAAAAAAAAAAAAAAGTTTTTTTTTTTTTTTTTTTTTTTTTTTTTTTTTTTTTTGCGATACATGAAATTTTTTTTTTTTAGGCGGCTATGAAACTGATGTTTCAGAAAATCGATGCTGCTATATTACGAGGAATAAATGTTGGGTAAACATAATAATACTTAATTTAAAAGTTTGGATTTAAAACAATTGAAATACAAAGCTAATTTATATGTAAAAATGTCTGACACGCCCCATGGATTTATTATTTACTAACTGCCTACACATTATTTCTGGTTAGAATATTAATAATTTTTTTTTTCGCATATATGTGTTTTTGGTGATACATGTAAGAAAAAATTCCGCGCATATATGCGCTAATGATGCAAATGGGTTAAATGTGTACAGAATAATTTACAAGAAAATAACTGTTATCTATATAACTGTAAAGTTCAAATTAGTTTTGAAACACGATAACTGGTTAACTAAAACAGTGAGTGATAAGAATGAAGATGATTGTTTTCGAAATTAGCACTAAAACCAACTCCAGAATAGATTTTACTACTAATTCTGTTTGTTAATCAGTAATAGTACAATAAAAGTAATTTGTACTTTGGAGTAAAAGAATCATTAATAATTTTGATAGCGCTCAATATATTTGTATTTAATAATTTATAAATTGATCTGTATTTTTTTCAAAAACAATCAACATTTAAAACCCTTTCAGGGGCAGTGATATGTTTATGAAACCACTTAATTTTAATTCCCAAGCGCCACAACGACACCAGAATTTTGCTAAAATCTTTTCCATTTAATATGTATGTGCAATATAGCCTTTTTTCTTATTTCCAAATAAATTTTTTTGTAAATTCTGGTGCCAGTAATTTATTTCAACCTTTTAGTACTGAAAGTACTTTGCCCCTGAAAGGGTTTAGAGCAGCTTCGCTCTGATCACTCATTTTAGGAGTCAATCAGTTATCATGTTTTAAAACTAATTTAAACTTTAAGTAGAAGGAATATTAGTAATTATCTTGTAATATTTTATAATATTATCTGTGTGTATTTAGAAAACAACCATTTAAAACTAGTCCCAGGCTCTTTTTTACTACTAAATACGTTTTTAAAACAATTATAGTATTAAAAAACCTAAGTTTTAACTTTGAAGTTGAAGAAACATTCATAATTTTCGTAGCACTAAATATATTAGTAATATGCATTTTTAATTTGCACAGTGCATTTGTTATTTAATAATTTATATATTGATTTCACTTCGAAAACAATCATTGCTTTGCTATTATCACTCACTCTATTAGTTAATCAGATATATCCTGTTTTAAAACTAATTTAAAGTTTAAAGCAGATGGAACTTTAGTAATTTTGTTGTAATACATTACAAATTCATCTGTACGTATTTAGGAGACAAAAATTTAAGAGCAGATTCCTCTTTTTACTAACTCTATTTGTTAATTAATTATAGTTTTTTTTTTTTTTTTTTTTTTTTTTTTTTTTGCGATACATGAAATTTTTTTTTTTTAGGCAGGTATGAAACTGATGTTTCAGAAAATCGATGCTGCTATATTACGAGGAATAAATGTTGGGTAAACCTAATAATACTTAATTTAACCCTTTTCGGTG
Organism: Maratus michaelseni; assembly: GCA_963931845.1. NCBI lineage: Eukaryota > Metazoa > Arthropoda > Arachnida > Araneae > Salticidae > Maratus > Maratus michaelseni. The sequence goes on from OZ007587.1 coordinate 201,080,350, forward strand.
CAGACAAATTCTGTTCGTAAAATTCGAAATTACTGAATGACACCAGAATTTACAAACGACTTTTTGAGAAAATAAGAACTCCTTATTTTAAGCTTTCATTTTAGAAGCAAAATTTTATTGAAATATTATTGGTGCCGAAGGCAAGTTTGGAATTAAAATTAGGTGTGCCCGGAGTGGGACCACTGTGCCGGAAAGGGTTAAAGGTTTGGATTTAAAACAATTTAAGTACAAAGCTATTTTATATGTAAAAATGTCTGACACGCCCCATAGATTTATTATTTACTAACTGCCTACACATTATTTCTGGTTAGAATCTTAATAATTTTTTTTTTCGCATATATGCGTTTTTGGTGATACAGGTAAGAAAAAATTCCGCGCATATATGCGCTAATGATGCAAATGGGTTAAATGTGCACAGAATAATTTACAAGAAAATAACTATCTATATAACTGTAAAGTTCAAATTAGTTTTGAAACACGATAATTGGTTAACTAAAACAGTGAGTGATAAGAATGAAGATGATTGTTTTCGAAATTAGCACAGAAAACTTACAGTGTTCTACAAAAAATATTAACGTTAACTCTACTTCAAATTACAAATTAGTTTTATAGTACTATAATTAATTAACAAATAGAGTTAGTAAAAAGAGGAATCTGCTCTTAAATTTTTGTCTCCTAAATACGTACAGATGAATTTGTAATGTATTACAACAAAATTACTAGAGTTCCATCTGCTTTAAACTTTAAATTAGTTTTAAAACAGGATATATCTGATTAACTAATAGAGTGAGTGATAATAGCAAAGCAATGATTGTTTTCGAAGTGAAATCAATATATAAATTATTAAATAACAAATGCACTTTGCAAATTAAAAATGCATATTACTAATATATTTAGTGCTACGAAAATTATTAATGTTTCTTCGACTTCAAAGTTAAAACTTAGGTTTTTAATACTATAATTGTTTTAAAAACGTATTTAGTAGTAAAAAAGAGCCTGGAACTAGTTTTAAATGATTGTTTTCTAAATACACACAGATAATATTATAAAATATTACAAGATACAGTAAAACCTCTCTGTAAGGGCCACCTGCCGTTTCATTGAAAATTGGCCCTTATGAGGGGTGGCCCTTAAATAGGGGTGACAAAAAAAAAACTAAAATAAGAAAATCAAAGTCTATATAGGTGAAAAAACTGTTTATTAACATTTTCAAATTCTATACATGATTGACAAAATTTTATATTGAAGTTTGTTTACTTTTCATAACTTTTTTGCAGACAATTTTGGTTTCTAATAGTTTATTTTATTTTTTGGACCAAATTACTTAAATTTGCATAATTTATTAATGCCTTAGAATGAGATATTAGTTTATTTATTTCTGTTAGCGTTTCCTGACAGGATATATTCACAGCTGCAGACACATTATCATTATCTGAATCAGATTGAACTCCTGAAACAAAAATTTGAAACAAATTCAATACACCTGTTTAGGATTTAAAGCACATGGTAAAAAAAAAAAAATGGCCTTTATGAGGGGTAATTGTGGCCTCTAATAGGAGTAAAATTAACATTATGTCTATGGGAAAATTTGTCGTTCCTAAAAATATTGGCCCTTAATAGAGGTGGCCCTTGAATAGGGGTGGCCTTTAAAAGAAGTTTCACTGTAATTACTAATATTCCTTCTACTTAAAGTTTAAATTAGTTTTAAAACATGATAACTGATTGACTCCTAAAATGAGTGATCAGAGCGAAGCTGCTCTTAACCCTTTCAGGGGCAAAGTACTTTCAGTTCTAAAAGGTTGAAATAAATTACTTGCACCAGAATTTACAAAAAAATTTATTTGGAAATAAGAAAAAAGGCTATATTGCACATACATATTAAATGGAAAAGATTTTAGCAAAATTCTGGTGTCGTTGTGGCGCTTGGGAATTAAAATTAAGTGGTTTCATAAACATATCACTGCCCCTGAAAGGGTTTTAAATGTTGATTGTTTTTGAAAAAATACAGATCAATTTATAAATTATTAAATACAAATATATTGAGCGCTATGAAAATTATTAATGTTTCTTTTACTCCAAAGTACAAATTACTTTTATTGTACTATTACTGATTAACAAACAGAATTAGTAGTAAAAGCTATTCTGGAGTTGGTTTTAAATGGTTGTTTCTAAATACACACATATAAGTTTGGGTACTACAAGAAATGTATTAAGCTCTTTAAAAATAAGTGGAAACATTAATATAAGCGAAGCTGGTGTGAAATGAGTATTTTCTAATACAAACATGTTAATTTACATTTTACCAGAAGAAAAATTCTGAAGTTTCTTCTACTTTAAAATGCAAATTATCTTTATATCAGTATGATTGACTGAAATTTAGAATGAATAATAACAACGAGACTGGTGTTTGATGATTATTGCCTAAATATACTCAAATTAATTTTTAAATTGTTATTTATAAGAAGAAAATTATTAAAGTTTACGCTTTCTTTTAAATCTGAAAATTAGTTTTATAACACATAACTAGTTGGACTTAAATGCTTGATACAATAAAACAATTTTTTAAGTACCAGAAAAATATAAAAAATCCTTTTAGTTTAAACTCTATATTTTTTAAATAATTTGTTTGCTGATCATCTTAAAATAGCTTTATTGATTCTGCTCAAAAGTTGCAAGCTTTTTAAAGATGTGTGTAATTGCGTTCAGCAGCATTCTCGCTCTCTCTCTCTTTCTGTTATTTATTTATTTTAAAGAAAAATTCCAGTGTTTCATTTTTTTTTTCTAATGATCCTCATAATGTTATAATTTGAAAGTATCTCCAAACACCATATTTCATTCAATTTTTAAAATGATTTTTTTGAACCTTTAAAGTTTTTAACTCCCACTTGTGGTAAAGTTTTCAGGTTTCATTCTTAAAAAGTTTTAAACTTCCCCTTCCCCCTGGATGAGGAGACTTCGCCAAACTTTCTTCTTGGCGATACGTATATCGCTTTCTGGCGTTGAAAAACGAACTAGAATTCTAGAACATGAAAATGATTAGCTATATTCCGTCTGCTTCCCCTTCCCCATCTATGATCAGAGAGGGTGGTCGTCGGAACAAACCTTCTCAGTCAACTCTCAGCCCTTATTCAGGATTGGTCGGAGAAGTCCCACTCAGTTTTCGTCTGCAGGAGTCACGTGTTTTTCGGCAAGAGAAGTATCGACGAAGAAAAACAAGGGGGATAAGTAATTATTTTTAAACTTATAGGAACTATAATTATTTTGTAATTGGTGTAATTATATCCGATGATAGTTAGTCATTATTCCTGATCTCAAGAAATGTTTCGTTCAAAAATCTTGGAAAGTTTCCGTTGAAAAAAAGATGAAAAAGTTTTCTATTAACGTTTATTATACTGCAGTATCACTGGAAAAGTAAATTAATTTCATTTTCTATCTAAATTTAATATTTTAGTGCTGTTGAATAGATTAGAATTACGTAACAGGTGAAAAGTTGTTACATTTTTGTGGATCAATGTGTTTATTTACTAACAATAACTTAATACTGGGATATTTCATAAACATTAGCATTTTAAAATTAATTACGGAACTTACGAGTGCATTGATTGTGTTTCAATGAAAAATGACTTGTAATTCCTTTACTAAATTTGAATGTTGAATATTTGAGAACTTTTAAGAAAGAATGGGACTTAAAAATATTTTTAAAAAACCTTTTTATTGATTTAAAAAATTATATGGAATTTTCAACATCAAATAGTTATTAATCTTCGATGTTGCATTATTCATGCAAACTTTACAAACTTGATACACTTTAAGTATGTTTATCACATAATCATTTTAATTAATTAATTAATTATTATTTACTTTTAATGATTTGTCAACTTTTAAGTGTATACCTCATATTTTTCCTACTGTGTATCCCATCTAAGTATGAAATTTCGTACGGAGTTACTTGATTGTATTTTAAATAAACTGTCTTCAGGGGTTTTTTTTATTTTCGAGCAAATTTATGAAAATATTTTAATCAAAAACCACTCTAAAAAAATAGTTTTTTCACATTTAAAATTATTAAAAATTCTACGAGAAATATATCTCTAAATGCTGAAGATAAAATACTAATAAGAAAATTGTCCTGCGCGTAAAAGTAAAAACTTTATACAAATTGAGCAGTCCTTTCAGCAGTTACATACAAAATTAAATATGCATAAAAATTTAAATTTTACATTAAAACATGTTTTTTGAAAAATTTCTACATTTAAATTGTTTTTAAAATAAAGAACTATATCTGAAAAAAAAAAAAAATCATTCCAAAATATTATACATAAAATAAAAATAAAATAAAATAAATTTTTAAGTCCTTGAGCTGCCTTAAAAAGTGTTCAAATGTGGTTCAAAATTGTTTAAGTAGAATATTCCTCAAAAAAAAAAAAAATTGCACTAAAATGAAAGCGCAATAAGAAAACGAAGAGAAAAGATCAAATAATCAGGATAAATTTGGGTACTTCTCTTTCAAGATTTCGTAAAAGAGTCCCTTCTTCAGTGCAAATGAAAGAACACAAAGCGGCAGCAACATATCATTTTGTTTTCTGCAGCAAGTTCATGTGCTGTCGTTTTTACACATTTTATTTTAATTTTGCTTTTAATGAACTGTTGCTGTAGTTATACGTTAAATTTAAGCTTTTTTTACGCTAAGTATTCAGGCCGATCTTCTGTTTAAAGGGGCAGTACGCAAGAAAAATTTAGGGATTATAGATCATTTTGCAAGGTAAGAAAAAGTTTTTTTTTTTAAAAAATTATTACTGATAACCTCTATAAACGCGAAAGGGGAAGGGGAGGAAGGCGCGGGCTCTAAATGCAAGTGCTGAGTTCAGATATTTTTCTCCGGGAGGGATTCTTGCAGTTCCAGAAAGTTCTTCTGAAAGGGGGGCATTTTGATCTCGATGTTTCGGGGGGGGGGGCGGGTATGCTCTCAACCGTACCATCTGAATTCAACACTAACTCATGCAAATCATTTTGGGGCTCTAACTTTTTGTTTCAAAATTAATATATATATATATATATATTTTTTTTTTTTGGACTTCTATGAATGTGGGATCGTGTTACAATACACATGCTGCATATTTCCGTACGGCTAGTTTCGTCAAAAACGTTTCGTTCATGAACGTTTTCAACGGCACAACGTTTCGTTTATGATGCCATAATGAACTAAGTCGCACAAAGGGGACCGCTGACATTTTCCACGTTAACCGAATTTAATGTTAACCAAATAACGAGAAAAGAGTTTATAAGAAGTAAATAAATAAAGCGTATATCTTCCATTAAATGTTATTACGTTATATATATGATCATGAGGAATATGAAATTAGTCTGAGATATTTAAGCAACTTCAAACATTTGATGCCTTTATTTTTTTTTTTTTGAAGTGTAATTTTTAATGTATATATATATTGCTATTCGCAACTTTTATAAGAAAAATTGAGATACAGGAACCGAAATGAAATACCGATCTGCTATTTTTTAATAACAACCAATGGACTGTTCCATAATAATATTCATAATAGACTGTTGTTTCAATCCTTTCACGAAGCATGTTTTCAAAAAGTGTTTCACACTGTACAAACTAATAGGCGTTTTCTTTTTCCATGAAGATAAAACCCTTCACTGTTTTCAGAGCTGAATTCACTGAACTACTGAGTCGAAAATAATTTAACACACATTAAAGAAAACAAGTTGGAAATTGTACGTCAAACGTTAGATAATTATATAAATGTTCAGATCTTGATGATTTTTAATTCTATGAAATTAATTATATCGTCTGCAGATTAATGTCTGTCATAAAATAAGTATCTCGGTCGCTTGACGATTAAACCTCGGAAGCTCTTATAACAAGAAAGAACCGATTTAAAAAAAAATTCAAATTTCTTAATAAATATTTTTATTAATATCTTCTAAAGTATTGATTCGATTTTCATAAAATTTGAAATGACTCGACAAAATTCTGCAAAGATAATATATCTTAAACTTCAAACCGTTTGGTTGGGTAATTCTTGCACTGTTATATGCGGACGGATGGATCAGACGACGACTATAATAGGTGCTACGTATTTATATAATTACGAACGCACCTAAAATAAAATGTAAATCTGTGCGAGGTCCCCTCAGTTGTAGTAAAATTTCCTAAGCCCCCTTTCTAGGGAACATATTGCATTCTCAAAGGATAAGTGTAAAATAATATACATTTTTCAAAAGCTGTCTTTCCATGAAGAAAATGTTTTTCCTCAGTAAATGTAAAAACTGTTTTTCCTGTTAAGTGATTTTCCAGAAAAAGCTATTCATATTAGAAACATAAAATAATTATATTATTGCAATCATGCTTGGCAAGACCAGGAGTTCATTCAACGTTAGCCGGAATTTAAAAATAAGCGATTTCAAGCTTACGAATTTCGGCTGCATTAGTTGGTTGTAAAGAGGCTATTCGCACATTTTTAGACGAGTTTGTTTTAGTGTAAAAAAAAAAAAAAATCGTCTGCGTCGATAAACTATTTTTCACAGCTAATATGTTTTTGAAAGTATAAATTCTTGTCTGGCAACTGAAGTTTTTGTTTACATGCAAAATGGCGCTTTTAAAGAACCAATGGATGGAAGGGTATAATTCTGCATTTTTCGAAGAAAATTATTCGTATTCGGTTATTAAAAAACGCTGTGAAAGGCGTGGTATTTCTATATCTAAAGCCATAATAAATAATATTGTCAATAAGACAGGGAAAAAACGTGAATGTCTAGCTTCAAGTGGAAAAATTGTTCCAAATATATATCCAAGAACAAAAAGGAATTTTTCGAATATTGCAAAGGTAAAATATTTTATTGTAAAAGAAAATTTTCAAAGTCAAAGACTGTTGCTAACTCGTTAAAAGGCTCAGTGTCAACTGTTAACAAAATCATAAACACTGATTTGAATTTTAAAAAGTCCAAAAAACACATTGTTCATCGTCTTTCTCCGCGACATAACGCCGAACTTAGAATACTATACCGAATTCTTTATAAGAAACATTTAACCGGAGAAAAACTGAAAAATGTTGTTGCAATACTAGATCAAACCTGGGTCTATTTAAATGATTGTAATGAAACGAGATCGATTTATTTGCATCAAAAAAGAAAATCAAATTTTAAAACAGGTTCAATGTATCTAGAAAGTTTTAGCAAAGGACTTATGATGGTTGCTAGCTTTGCATATAACGGGAAAGTAAAAATAAAGAAAGTGGAGAAAAATGTATTTAAATGTATTTAAAATTTTATTCCCAATCTTTAAACATGAAATACCATGTCTTTACCCCTAGTGCCATCAATCTGTTGAACTGCATCAAGATAAACACAAGCAGCCAAACATCACAATCCTCTGTTAATTTCCTGGAAAAAATGGCACAAGAAACGGGTATGAGGGCTATAACCTTCACTGATATACCTGCTGAGTCTCCTGATGTATCATCCACGGATTTTTGCGCTTTTGGACTTTTGAAAAGTGCGTTATCCAAATGTTGACCTACAAACCGTCATGGATTTTGGAAAGCTGTTCAAGAGGAATGGGCAAAAATACCTCTTCCAAAATTACAAAAAGCATTATTGTTCTAGAAATTACGGTGTAGAAAGATAGTTCAGAATAAAGGTTACCAAACTGAATATTTAAAAAACAAATATTTTATGTAAAATAGTTCTGTAAGTACCATGAAAAACGTCTAAAAAATGCGTGAACACCTGTATTTAAATTGTCAATTGACTTTCAACATTACATTCCTTCAAAACAGTAAAATATTTCTCAATTCTAAATAATAATAATAATAATAATAATAATAATAATAATAATAATAATAATAATAATAACTAACACCGCTGCTGCCATAATTGAATTTATTGTGACTTCTTCACATTTTCCCGATTAACCTGCAAAAACTATTGCATATAAAAACATGAAAACTGGAAGTTTTATAAAAAAAGTATGATAAATACGCTGAAACATACAGTTTTTAAATCGAAGAATTATTTTAAGCACTGTTTAATGTTAAAATCGATTAATTTACGCAAGTTTTTTTAGGATAAAAATGATGCATAGCAATTTAACCATCTTTTGCAGACATCTACTTGACTGGATTGTAGTGAGCAATGTCCAATCATTTTTTTTAATTAGTCTAATTTTTTAGGGTTTTTTTCTAATTTTTTATTTAAAATTTTATTATTCAGATTTCATCTTTTCAAAAAGGCTGCCTGACGAGGTGGTCCATTGTGGTTCTGTGGGCCTCAAATAATCTTTAGAAATATTTCATCCATAATTCACAGAACTGTTTGATGACATTTACAACGTTTGGAACAACAATGTTTAAAGATGTTTCTTTACTACAACAAAAATCACATTATGATTAATCTTCTTTCTTAATTGTAGAGTATTTTTCAAAAATATTTGTTGACATAATTTTCTTTGCGCGTGCGACAAAATCCTTCCCATACACCATCACGATCAAAATCCGAATCATATTTACAAAATATTAGAAAAGTTATAAAAATTATTAAATTGTTACAAAAACTGGAAATTGTTTTTAATGTTCCAAATTAATATTAAATGTTTTATTATATTTTTAGTTAGGGGTAAACCAATATGTTTAAAAATTTGTCTGTAATTTGGAAACAAAAAATTCTCGTGTTGATGGTTTTTAAAATAAAAATAAATAACATCGGCTTGGGTACTTTTTCACTATGTTGGCTATACGCCTATTAAGCAGTTAAAATTTTGATTAAATAACATCGATTTTAAATAGATCGAAGTTGTAGACATTTTTAGCCAATTCATTTTCTGGAGATATTTCTTTTCTTGCTGCCTTAATTTTTTTTTCTTTGACAAATTCTCAGGCTGTATTTAATGAGATTTGAGTCATGTTGATAGTACCATCATATTGGTTTTGAATCTGCCAATTTATGACATACTCGGTTTTATTTTAATCATTACTCACTTAATCAGAAAAAAAAGAAAAAAAAACACACAGTCATTTTGAGTACGTTTATGTGCTATTTACAGAAAGTGTCTTATTTATAGATATCGATATACGCATTTTTAAATTGAGTTAATAAAATATAAGGAAGCTTTATGAGAAACTTAAAAAAAAGTTCTTTCACTTTTAGAATATGAAATATATGATGGATAAATTTGTTTGTATTTGTATGATAGATAAAAGAAATTTATTACAGATAAAAGAAATTTATTGTAGATAAAATAAATAATTTTATTTTCATTATTTAAAAAATACTTTCGTCATAGCATTTAGTATTTCATTTATTTTATAAATTTTTTTTGAAAGAAATTAATTATTTTATGGACGATTACATATTGCACTAGTCGGAACTGCTAATCACAACAGTTTCTTCTATCTCATACAGGTTTCACATACACTAAAAACGAAACAGCACCAATTTATAACAAGGTCTAACTGAATCTAAAGTTGTATTAAATTCCGTGCATTAGTTATTATGACTATTGCTCAAATCGTGTAAATCCTGCAAACTGCAGCATAGCAACGCCACCTGTTGGGAGATTTAGTCCAAAATCTAATCAACAACAGCGTATGTCAACGTCTAACTGAATCTGAAGTTTGATGAAATTCTGTGCATTAGTTCTTGAGATATAGTTATCTTGGAAATCATTAAAAAAGTAGCATAGCAACGCCACCTGTTGGGTTATTTACACCAAAACGTAATCAGCATCTATTTATGTCAAATTCTAACAGAATCTGAAGTTTTATGAAATTATGTGCATTAGTTCTTGATATATAGCTATCGTGAATTCAAGAAAAAAGTAGCATAGCAGCGCCACCTGTTGAGATAGCTACATACCAAAACGTAATCAGCGTCTATTTATGTCAAGGTCTAACCGAATCTGAAGTTTGATGAAAATCAGTGCATTCGTTTTTGAGATAGAGCTATTTCAGAAATCGCGAAATATGCAGCATAGCATAGTCTCTTAGGTGATTTACACTGAAAACTAATGAGCACCAATTTATATCAGAGACTAACCAAATTAAATTTTTTATTAAATTACGTGCATTAGTTCTTGAGATAGAGCGCCCACAAATTTTTTGTCACCTACAGACAGACTCAAAACAGTCAAATCGTGTTCAGAACCTTCTAAAATGTATAAATCCGTTGAAAACTGAAAGTCGAAAATGTTCATGAATTTAATACTTTCTTCTTGTAACGATAGAAGAAAGTAACAAGAGGATACAAACTGTTAAAAATCAAATGTCCTAGTGAAGTATACGGTGAAAAGGTTATTAAAAATTTAGATGAGTTTGAAAGTTATACCGAGCAATTGATAACGCGACAACAAGAGAAAATCATATAAAATCTAACTACTTTTGATACAATACAATTTGAGTACGATATTCGTCAACAACAATATGTATTTTAATAACAAGTGTATTATATGCGAAATCGCAAAACATGTAATTCGGATGACACACATAAATATTTACCCTATACTTTTTAAGTATTTAACCACACTTGCGCTGAAAAGGCGTGCGAACGTACGTCGAGATTTTTTTTGTGAAAGTTGCATACCTGCCAAATCCCATACCATCATTTTTCAATACTAATCTTCGTCTTATCTAATCTCAGAATTTCTGTAATCAAATAAGACAAAAATTACTAGTAAAAAGTAGTGTTATGTGACTTGCCAGCTTGCAACCACAAAAAAAAAAAAAAAAAAAAAAAAAAAAAAATCACGTTTTTCCAGCGCAAGTGGTTAAATTTGTAATTGGTATTAAGAGCATCTAGCATTTTATTTATAAGTTGCAACTCCTTAACGACAACGATTTATTTTTTAAGGATATATGGCTTTAATATTTTTTCTATCGTTTGTATAAATAATAAAAAAAATGTCAAAATGTAGATTTACATGAACTACTCAGTTGCTAGTACTATTTTCATAATAAAGTAAATTGCTATTAATAATACTACTTCAAAATAAATTACTATGAATGATATAGTTTCATTTCCGGGTTTTAAAGAAAGGGTATAATAATTAGGTTTTTATTTAAAAAAATAAGTGGTAATGAATAGCTTGAATGTTTAGAATGTACATTTTACCTGTTCAAATTAAGTATGTTGATCAGAAATTGGCGTAGCGAATCGGTTTGTTGTGTATTGAATAAATATCATTAGTAACTGCTGAATTAAAAAAAAGAAGTCTTCGGTTAAGTGATATAGATTTTATTTGCGTTTATTCAAGCAAATTTATAAAAAATATATATGTGTTTATTTTTAGATTTGAACTTAATTATTCTAAAATATACATGTTGGATTCATTTTGGTTTTGAATACCTTACTAAGGGCGTTACAACATAAGTTAATATATTAAAATGATATAGAAGAAGGTTTTGTTATGGCCACAGCATGCTAGTTTCTGCTCTTGGAACCAATGAAGTGTTCTAAAGAAAGATTTACCCTTTCAAACTGGTTGCTTTTTTACAGCTTTGTGCTGTGTTTGAGACGTTTTGTACAATATCCAGTTTAATTACGTTATGTTAAAAAAAAAAAAAAAAAAAAAAAAAAAAAAAAATACTGCTGACTTAAACATGAAACATTCTACAATTTTTTTTTCTTACTCTATACATGAAAAGTAATTTTCATTTTTTGCAAAGAGCGTTGTAAACAACTGATGGAACCGATGGATTGTTTTAAACAGTGACTCTCTCTTAAACAGTGACTCTTTCCCAAATTAACTTTAAAAATATGCATAGCTAAAAAGTTGTAGAAAAAGAGTTTTTTCAGTCCTGATTTTTTTTTTTAAAGTCGGATGCCCAAAAGTTATCAGTTATATGGATAATTAATAATTTCCTAATAAATTATTTTTATTTTCTTCTATCTATACAAGAAGAAAGTATTGTATTTGTGAAAAATTTCGAATTCCAGTTTTCGAAGGATTTATGCGTTTTAGAAGGTTCTGATGTACACGGTTTGACTGTTTTTAGAAAATGTCTGTCCATGAGTCTGTGTGTGTGTTTATCTGTTAGTATATGACACAAATTTTGTGGGCGCTCTAACACGCGAACTACTTCGAAAAAAAAAAACTATGAAATTTCAAATTAAGTTCTATACTTTTGTGAACTGGAACTGATTAGTTTTTAGGCAAAATCTCCCAAAACGGGGTGCGCAAATCGATGATTTGTTCTACTTATGTGATGCTCATATCTCCAGTTTATGTGCTCAGAATTCAACGAAACTTCCTGCTCAGCATCCTGAATATGGGAATACATTGTCATTCAGTTTTGGTCGAGTCATCTAAGAGGATATGCCGAAAATAACCTTATTTGCTAAATCGATATAATTTCTTGTACTATTTAAATCATTTAATTGATATCAAATCATTTCTTATAGAAGATAGTTTTGTGATGGCTATAACATACTAGTTTTCTTCACTTTTAGATTTAGAGGAGTATTACCCAGCAGAGATATACGGTTGAGCAGAAAGTTTGGAATTTTCTTTCCAAAATCAACGATCAATTATTGTTTTATAAAGAGCCTATTGCAGATGTTTAGTGTGATACATTCTACAGTATAGAGATCATATATATTTTATTAACCGTTAAACAAAATTTTGTATCTGATCTATCTCGCACAGATAAAACGCGTTCTGTTTTTACACCATAGAATATTGTGTGTGCAACAACCGAGCGTTGATTTTGAAAATAAAGTTCTACTACTGTTAGTTTTAATACAACTGTGCATGTCTGCATGGAACTTGTGTTACTAGGTGTCCCGATTGTGAGGGGTTCAAAGACTTTGTCCCACGTAAACTACTGCGTGAAACGCAGAAAGTCCCGATTTTTCGTGATGTACAAACATTTTTAAGTTTTTAATCACACCGTGCTATCCGTTAGTCTACGTCTAGTGGAACTTAATACAAAATATATACTAAAGAAAAATAACCAATTTATTTATTATATTTCATTACATTACAGTTTGGGACCAAAGGTTTTGCGGATTATAGAGTTTGACAGATTATAGATCATTTTTTTGTTTACGTGTTTTTCCTTTTAGCTTGACTACAAGTTAACAATATTTGTATGGAAACCGCAATGTAAAAAGGAATTGCTGTGCAAGAATATACTTACAACAAAATTATACAGGGTATTCCATAAAGGTTGAAACATTGTTTAATTTTTTACTTGTTGGAGTTACGTTAGACAGTGTAAATTGGAAAAGTGTTTAAAATAAGGTAGGAATTAAGATTACGTTGCTGAAATAGTCCTACCATTAAATTTCAAATAGTTACGCTTTTTAAATTTTTATACGGTCCCTGGATCCTATAAATAAAAAAAAATCTGACTGTAAATTTTAAGAAATTAAAATTTTTATTTTTACTAAGCTGTAATTGTGAATTTTCACGATTGACGGAGAATTAAGGGCATACACTTTATAGAAATGTTTCATTTATGGTTAAATAAATCTATAACACACATGTATCGACATTGAAAATTTGCATAAGATCGTCGAGCTTCACTTATAGTGTTGATTAGCAGAAAGACTAGCTAAGTCTAACTCATAAGTCTAGCTTTTTGTTATGTTGGTCAACTCAATGGTTATCTTGACAGTTTGTGAATTTCGATTTTTCGCTGAAAAGTTCTTAACAGATTATAAAATTTATGACTTATATAATAAGTAAGAATTTTTCATTTAAAAAGACATGATCCCCACATATTTTGATGGGTTTCTAATAAATTGTTGCTTAAGATTATATTTTCCGAAAAGAGACATATATAATTCTGATAAATTGTTGAATAAGATTATATTTTCCAAAGAGTGACATATATGTAATTTGTGGCGAACATAAGTAAAACAGAACTAACTCAGAACATGCTTTTTTCTTTCAAATTAATATTTTATTGTTTCAGATTCTTAAGTTTCATTTATTGTTCAATTAGAAACATGATGTATTTTTAGGATTCGAAATGGTGTAGTTCTTACAAATTAAATATAATAATTGTTGCATTTTTAAAAATCGTTGTTCTGCTTTTTACTTTCTTCTATCTATACGGGAAGAAAGTATTGGATTTGTGAACATTTTCAACTTCCAGTTTTCGACGGATTTATACATTTTAGATGAGCTGGGCCCCGATTTGACTGTTTTTAGAAAATGTCTGTCCGTTGTAAGTGAGACATATTTTGTGGGCGCTCTAACTGACGAAGTACTGCACAGAATAGGATTAAATTTCATATGAAGTTCCATTTTTATGTGAACTGATGTTGATTAGTTTTTGGATGAAAGCTCCCAAGTGTGGGGGGGGGGGGGTGCCGCAAATCGATAATTTGTTCTATTTATGTGATGCTTATATCTCCAGTGTATATGCGCAGAATTCAACGAAACATTAAATTTAGTATCCTCATGATAGGAATAGATTGTCATTCAATTTTGTTTGGGGTCATCTAAGAAGGGGGTAACCGAGATTCGATGATTTGTTCAATTTATGCGATGCTTATATCACCAGTTTAAATGCAGAGAATTCAACGAAACTTCATGCTTAGGATCTTGAATATGGGAATATATTGTCATTCAATTTTGGTTGCAGACATCCAAAGGAGGTGTCGAAATTCTATGATTTGTCCAAAAAATGCGATTCTTAGCTTTTCAGTTTAAATGCACAAAATTCAACGAACGATTCCTTTAGAATCCCCATCATGGGAATAGAATGTCATTAATTTTGGTTGAAGACTTCTAAAAGGAGATGCCAAAATTCGACGATTTGTCCGAAATGTGGGATGCTTATATCTGCAGTTTAAATGCACGCAAATAAATTTGTTTTCCTGCATTAGAAGTCTTTATTGTCCACGATTCCATAATAATATAATGCGTTTATATATATACATAACAAATCTGTTTGCTAAATCGATGTAATTTCTTGTATTATTTAAATCCTTTAATTGATTCGATTTATATATAAGAAAGTTTTGTGATGGTCACAGCATACAATTTTCTTATCTGCCTTCCTTGTTACTTGCGACACTGGGAACACACAACTACTTGGGAACACTAATGGCAACACCCCGAAGTATCCAGATTCTGAATCTAAAAAAAAAAGGAAAAAAAAACCTAATTTTTAAATGTTATTAACTGTAAAAATCACTTATTAAATTTTGGGTCACCATGTGCTGTGATTTGGGTTTATTTCACATTTCTTTATGCGTTAGACATTTATACAATTTATTATGCATAAGATATTTATTTTTGTTTCACTACATATTATATTGTTATTGCAGCTATGCGAGCATGACACCTTGCTGTATCCGACAGTGGGTAACGACGCTACTTTTGTTATCAGCAGCGGGCGCTGCAGAATCACGACTGATACAAGACCAACCCATTCCTCGATTTTATTTCGGATACGACTTTGTCTGTTCCCGGGTGCTACCTGACGGAGAGGTTGAGCGTCGAATCCACAAGAGCCACATATCGGCTATCGAGACAACGGTTGAGTTGGCTCCCAATGATCAAATTCAGAACAATGACATCCAAATACTGACTCTGCTTCAAGTTACGGACGGACGCCATTTCATCCAACTGATCTACGATTCAGGCTGGGAGCTCAGGGATTGTGAATACCTAAAATCCGCCAAGTCCGTCGATGAATTTTACGAGGCTTTCGCAGCGGATATCGACTGCCCTCAACAGCAGCCGTTTAATGAATCTCGATTTCTGTTTTTCCATGAAAGCATCAGCAGCAACAGCAACTTGTCGAAACCTGACGTAACGGACTATTCTTCCCTGAGACGAGAGTGCAGAAATCTGCATAAGAAAATACGAGAAATGACACTGCACCAGAATAGACACACCAGTCTGCAGCAGCGTCTGAAACGAGATTTGTTCCTTTACCCGGGAACTAACTGGTGTGGGTCTGGAAGCAACGCCAGGAAATTCAATGAGCTGGGGTACAACGCAGCGGCGGACAGATGTTGTAGAGATCATGATCATTGTCCATACACTATAGAAGGTTTTACAAGAAAGTTCAACTTCTTCAACTTCAGATTTCATACTATTAGCCACTGTGACTGCGACGAAAGGTAAGTTACTTTTCATTTATTTAATTATTTTGCATAGTTAATTATGCAGTCAACTAATTCTGTGAAATCCGTATAGTTTAAGACCAAAGGTTTTGCAGATTATAGTGTTTGATATATTATACCTCATTCTTTTGTTTAAGTGCTTTTTTTTTCTGTTAGTCTGAATACATATTAGCAATATTTGTATGGAAACCACAGTGTAAAAATGCCTGCAAGAATGTACTTAAAACAAAATTTTAATGTCCCAAATAGACTTAAACACGATTTAATTTTTTTACCTGTTGAGATACATAGGTAATGTAAATTGCAAAAGTGTTCAAAACAAAGTAGAAATCAAGATTACGTTGATAAAGTAGTCTTGCCGATTTAGAAACATTTTATCCATGCTGTGACAGGCACAGCAGTAAAAACTCCATTCTTCTACTGCCGAAATTCCCAGAGTTATGATACAATGGATTTTATGAAAGCTTGGAGCTTGCCGGCACTAAAAATGCGTTTTTCTGTTTTTAGTTACGGAAAGCTATGAAAATTAATAAAATTCAAAGTATCATAATTCGGAGAATTTTGGTCGTAGAAGAATGGAATTTTTACTATTGTGCTTGTCAGAGTGTTGGGAAAATTTCCCCAATTATAATTTACAGGACCCAGGGACAGTATAGAAATTTTAAAAGTATATATATATATATATATATATATATATATCAAATTAATGGTAGGACCCTTTCATCAACATATTCTTAAATCCTACCTTATTTTCAACACTTTTGCGATTTGCATTGCCTTCGTATCTTCAATAGGTAAAATATTAAAGAGTGTTTAAATGTTTTCGGAACACCTGTATACATACCAGTAGACCCGTGCGATGCTTTCATATTGAAATATTTCAGATTGTTTTTTTCTACCTTTTTTAAAATAATTTTTAATTAAATTCATTTTTTAATCAAACAACGTGTTTTGACGAAATGTTGCGTGTACTATGTCAGAATCCTTTTAAAAAGCCTTTCGAAATATACCTCATTCATCGTTTTGCGTTTTGTATGTGCATAGAAAAGGGATGTTGACATCAGAAGTAATATATATATATATATATATATATATATATGATAATTGAATTAAATTAATTTGCATTTCTCCAGTTTTCATTTTGTACGCTCCTAGAGTAAAGTTTCAGTTATTTTATGTTATCAACGATCGCAATAATAACATTATTTTAATAAAGGTGACCAGGAAGGACATCCATGCTCTACAGACCGGCTTCCCTCATATGAGCAGTCTCTCTCAGGCAATCAAAAGTTTTATGAATATAAATTCATATTTCGTTTTAATATTAAAAAAAAATTATGCACGTTTTATAAATAAATATGACATCACTTTTGTATTTAAAAACTATATATTAAAAATACTTTACTCATAATACTCAAATAAATCATCATACTCATAATACTCAAATAATTACTCAAAATTTATCAAAACCCTTTTTTCCATACTCACTTTTTCTTAAAACTGTGGCAACAGTACGTTTAAAAAACAAGAAATTTTTTTTATATGAAAGTTGTTAATTATTCTTAATTTAAATAACAAAATTTTTAATTTTATACAAATCTACATGCTTAAATGGGATAAAAAGCAGTCGCCTGTGTCTTTTAAAAAATTATAATCCACTTATATAGAAGGTTTAAAAGTAATTAATT
Organism: Maratus michaelseni; assembly: GCA_963931845.1. NCBI lineage: Eukaryota > Metazoa > Arthropoda > Arachnida > Araneae > Salticidae > Maratus > Maratus michaelseni. The sequence continues at coordinate 201,098,136 of OZ007587.1, forward strand.
CAGCCACTGGTTTATTGCGTAATGAATGGCGTCATTTCAGCAAATCAATACCATTCGGTGTGCCTGAACTCATTTATTTATATAAGCATTTTTAATTAAGTGCATCTTTTAATCAAACAACGTATTTTAACAAAATGCGAGTGCATTTTGTTCAAAGACTGTTCAAAAACCTTTCGTATGATACATCATTCGTTAGTATGTGCATAGAAAAAGGGGTGCTGACAACAGAAATAATAGATATGATTAAAATTTCACTGCTTATTTAATTTTTTATTTTTTTGCATTGCATAGAAGTAGTTTATATTTTCGTTTATGATAACTAAATATATATATATATGTATATTGAATTCTATAACTTTTCAAATAAACTCTTTGTTGAGATTGCTGTTACAATATATTTCTTCAACCACCTTGTGTTTTTATTAATGCATAACCTAAACTTTTAATTGCTCTTTTAAATTCTGCATTTGGTTGTTTCCCCCTTTTTAAGCTAAATTTATTACTTTGGTATATAGTATGTGAAATACACCAAAACTTTCAAAACACAATTCAATTTTTTGAAAAATTTAATATTGATGGAATCACTGTCATATTAAATTTGTTCTATGAGTATAACTGTTAACTGTAATTTCCATTTTCTTAATCCAAAAGTAATGTCAGATTTTAGAGAATTACAGATTATATAGTAATGGATTTCAGAGAGCTAACATGTAGAATGTCATAAGGAAATGTAAATGTATCTAATTTTTAAGTAGGACTAATAAACTTGAAACAATTCTGCGGCCGAAGCTTAAACCGACTTCTTATGATATTCTTGACTCTTTTTGATAACTTTCTTATGACATTTATTTTCTAGTTAAAGTTCATTCATCGATAGTCAATAACCTAAAAACATAAAACTCTGGTAAAAAATTTATATCTCATCTTATCCGAGAGTCTTCTTATCCAATGTAACGAAATATGCGGTATTTCGTTTAATTTTGCTCGCTAAAACAGAGTTTTTGCTATATCCGAGCTCGCTATAAGTGAGTTTAACTGTACGATGTCTGGAGGTTTATGAACTGAAGCTAAAATCACGTTCGAGGTTGTCGAAGCTCAAATCTTAATTTGTCATTTGATTTTTTTGTCGATTTCTACCGTGATAATGCTGAGAATTGTGATTTGAAGCCCTGCAAATGCGACGCTTTGTTGCATATCATGGTTGCGTGTCGAAGGTTTAAGGTAAGAGTCACACGCTAGCTTTATTAAATATTTTTTGAGAAAAATCAGAGGTAGAATACAAAATAATGTTTCATAAATAATTCTGATCGAACGAGAAATTAAACATTTTGGAAAATAGGGTCACATTTTCAAGTAATTAGGTTGGATTCCGCGTGATCCAAATCTTGTAGCAATTTTTTGTTTTTATAATCTCATCAGTAGGGGTTTATTAATCATCAGCCGTTAAAATAAAGTTCGTCCAAATTTACGTAAAAAGTATTCACAAGCAATTCTTCATCATTTATTTGTATCTCTGTAGAATGTGTATTTGTGAAAATAACCAAAAAGGCAAGCAAAATAAAATTATTTCTTTATTTCATTTTCATTTACGAGCACTGAATATAAAATAATTTGGTATTTCTTCGTGTTTCATCACCAATTATATATTTTTATACACTGCAAAAAATAGTTGTTGATTTTACAGTATAAAACTGCCATCCCAGCTGCTAGTATTATACCGTAAAATTAACAGTATTAAACTGTAAAATAAGCAGTAATACGCTGCCGCGTATGCGCGGTAGCGTATTACTGCTAATAGGTTGATGATGATAGGTTGATATTGATAGGTTGTTTTTTAGTAGATGTACTTCATAAAGTTGCACTCGATGCATACTAACGAACAGCATAAAACTGAAAGAAATTTAACAGAATCTCATCATGAAAAATTGGGACTTTTAGCGTCCCGCGTACACAGAAAAAAATAAAACCCAATTTGGGTCGAAAGATTCTTAGGTATGTGCCCAAATTGGGCCATGCCTGTTTTGGTTACCACTATGTATCCATTTTGGGCACTGTTAAATACCCATTAAAAAAAAAAAAAAAAAAAAAAAAAAAAATTTTTTTTTTTTTTTTTTTTTTTTTTTTTTTTTTTTTTTTTTAAATGGGTATTTAACAGTGCCCAAAATGGATACACAGTGGTAACCAAAACAGGCATGGCCCAATTTGGGCACATACCTAAGAATCTTTTGTCCCAAATTGGGTTTTACTATTTTCTGTGTACACGCGCCCCATGCTGATTGATCACGGTCAAAATTGAATCGCAGCATCTATTTATGTCAAGGTCTAACAGAATATTAAGTTTGATGAAATTCATTGTATTAGTTTTCGTGATATAACTATCGCAAATCGTAAAAAAAAGAGCATAGCAGCGCCACCTGTTGAGTGATATACATTCAAAACTTATCAGAATCTATTTATGACAAGGTCTACCATAATATGAAGTTTGATGAAATTCCGTGCATTAGTTATTGGGATATAGCTATTTTGGCATTCGTGAAAAATGCAACAAAGCAGCGCCACCTGCTAGGCGAGATGCACGAAAACCTAATCAGCTCCAATTTATGTGAAGGTTTAAATGAATTTGATGTTTTATTAAATTCTGAAGAGTAGTTTGTGTGATAGAGCACCCATAAAATTTGGGTCACATACAGATAGACACACAGACTCGCGGACACAAATTTTCTAAAAACAGTTAAAACGTGTTCAGGATCTTCTAAAACATATAGCTCCGTCGAAAACCGGAAATCAATATTTTTCACGAATCTAATACTTTCTCCTTGTATATAGAAGAAAGGAAAAAAATTAATAATTGGATGTATATGGAATAAACATATGAAAATAGTTTAAGTTCAGATTTTTTATTAAACAAAATTTCAAAGATATAAAAAAATCGATACTTTAGTTATCTCTTATAGAATCTGAAGATACATTAAAAGAAATAAGATAATTGGCTCAATTATTGTGGAAGCCTTGACATTTTGATTACATATAGAATATGAAAAAATACGAACTGGGAAAAATGTATTTAAACATTTCATTTAGAAAAAAGATGTATTAAGAGAGATACGTATTTATCAGATCATCAAAAAATTTGGGCACAATGGTTCCAATGATTAAGGTTCATTTTAGAATAAAAATCTGAAATTCGAGATTTTTTTTTTTTAAATCAAAACAAGAGATATTGAGCAATGATTAATGATTTAATATGGTATTTGATAATTATAACTCTGGTAAATATTCTGCGTTTTCATACGAATATATCTTTATTGGAAAAATAGAACCATTAATATACTTCATAAATTCGAAAGGGATTGAAGGAACAATAATTCGCAGGGGGGGGGGGGGGGGGAGGGTACTTTAACCCCTGACCGCCGTGCAAAAGGGTAAATTTGTAATGTTTTTTTTTTCTGTAATCTTTTAAAATTGCTAAAAAAAGTATGAATTTTTAAACTTGATGTACATAACTTAATTACACATATTATCCCCTTCAGAGTATTAAGAATTTCTCAATGTTTTAAAACTGCATTATTTTTGTAGAAATATATTAATTTAAACAATGCTTCTATTGCTGTGAGACTTACAGCATAGTGAACGGATATACCAGTTCATTGCGGTGAGAAGGTTAATTATTGGTTACACGTCAGGGTTTTAAAACTGCATAAAACTAGTTGAAAACCGGATCCGATTTAATTCACTCAGGAATTTAAAATGAATCCAAATAATTTATAACAGAAAAATTTAAAGCAAACACTGATTATTTTACTTATTTTAAAAAATGAAAATTTTTAATTTTGCTCATTTTTAAATTTTAACATTCCTTGAAATGAAAAATATATGTGTTCTAAATATGTAATGCTGCGCAAAAGAAAATATGAATGATATCTAACTTACAGCACAGATAGAGATTTCAAATTTTAGCTACACATATCAATAGATCAATTTGAGTGAGTAACGCAAATTTTACTCTGCAGTATTGCATGAAAATCTTAAAAATACATTTACAAATACACTGAAGAAAAAAAAAATTTGAGTTTACGGTAAATACTGACACTCCAGTAGCCAGTATTATACCATAAATTTAAGAGTAATAAACAGTAATACACTACCATGCATGCGCGGCAGTGTATTACTGCTTATTTTACTGTTTATTACTGTTAAATTTATGGTATACTACTGACTGCTGGAGTGCCAGTATTTACCGTAAACTCGACATTTTTTTTTTCTTTTGCAGTGTAACAAATAAACTGAAAGCTGAATTTTGCAAGAATATGAACTAAAATTTTGTAATAATATTTAATTTTCATATTGCATAAGCAGAATAATAATAATAAAAAAAAGTAGATGCATCAAACATTCAGCTATTTCCTCCTAAATCTTTGCCCATTATATTTCTCTACTAAGCTCGAAGTCGTCCGAATCACAGAAGTAAAATTTGAGTGAGGGAAGGGACATTTTTTGCTGAGTTTACTTTCTCTTGTCAGAGGATCAATTGTGCTATACATTCCCCCGTCCCAAAAAAGAAAAAATCTTCATGCTTGGAAGGATTTTACATCTCTTGCCCATCAGATATGTCTGGAGAAATATAAGGGGCAGTGTAGGATGGATTTTTGATGTTTTCCTAACAGGTTTGGGTGAGAACAGCTGTTTTACAAAAAAGAACATCTGCTTATTTTTAAAATGTGTAGCCAATAAATACTTCAGGTATTGTCAATAAAAAATGTTTACATAATTGTAACTTTCTAAATTTAAGTTTGGTATGATCGTTTTGTCGAGCAGAATTTCTAAAATGTGGGAGAACAGCTGGAGATCATAGTCTCTGAAATGCTGGGCACCGGTGAAAAGTAGGGCAGGGGGTAAAGGGGACCACTGCCCCTCTCTGGATTTTGAAATTTAATGAACTAAATTTTTTTATCGTTAATGATTTAATAAAGGAGTAAAATTTATTCTTCCTAAGGTATTTAAAATAATTTAACAATAAAAGAAAAATAACTTAGAATTTTATATCAGGGAGAGGGGGACGGATCCCCCCCGTGAAACATGAATTTAATTATTTAAAATTTTGACTCTCGAATATTAAATTGCTTGTTGTGATTACTTTTCATTCTACGTTACCCCCAACCCTCACCCAAAACTCTTCTTGCTTGGAAAAATTTTACATGTCTTGCCCATCAGATATGTCTGAAGAAATATAAGGGGCAGTGTAGGATGGATTTTTGATATTTTTCTAACAGATTTGGGTGACAATAGATGTTTTACGCAAAAGAACATCTGCTTATTTTTAAAATGTGTGGTCATTAAATACTTCAGGTATTATCCATGAAAATTGTTTACATAATTGTAACTTTCTAAATTTGGTATGATAAAATTGTTGAGCAGAATTTCTAAAATGTAAGATAGAGGCTGAAAATCAGAGACTTTGAAACGTTTGGCACCGGCAAGGGATAGGGGAGGGGAAATATTGCCCCTCTTTGGATTTTGAAATTTAATTAACAAAATTTTCTTTATTTTTAATGCTTTAAAAAAAGAGTCAAATGTATTCTTCCTAAGATATTTAAAATAATTTAACACTAAAAGAGAGAATAACTTCGAATTTTATAAAATTCCTTTGAAACATGAATTTTATATATTTAAAATTTGGTTTTACTTAAAATTATAATTTATTTAAAATTTTGACCCTCGAATGCTAAATAGCTTTTCATTCTTCGTCCCCCCAAAAAATAATTTTGCTTGATCTCAAATCTTCTTGCTTGGAAAAAAATTACATTTCTTGCTTACATTATATGCTAAAAGCTACCGAACACTTTTGATTTTAGACGTTTTGTGAAATACTTACAGAAATACTTTTCGAAGTAACTTCGGGGCTGTAAAGAACATGTTTGATCTCATATTTTTCAGCGCAGGTTTGATCATTAGAGCAATTAGGGGACCAATAACAAATTCGATAAAAATAAATGATATTTTCGATCACCCTGTAAAATAAAATGCTCGAAATGACCTGCATCTGTAGAACATGACTATATGGATCTTGTGAAAATTTTTTGTTCATTTGTATAAGATATTCATGAAGATATAAAGGTTTTTCTAAAAATTTCTATAGATTTCCGCATATTTTTTGGTTGTAGCATGCAGGGTTTTCCACCAAACTTAACACCACTTTCAGGAAACTTGACAAAGTAGAATAGAAATGGCACACTATAATTAAAATGTAAGTATATTAAACATTTAATAAAATATAAACATTTGTATGAAATAATTGTTTACTGCGCATGCCCTAAAGATAACACAATTTTTTTTTTTGCATATTTTGACAGTTAGCTATATAGTGAAACTCACATAGAAAAGCCAGTGGAATATTGTAAAAATTCAGAAAGATATTGGTGATATTGTGAGCTGAATTTCAGTTACTTTCTAAAAGTAGATGGGTGATAAGGTATTTCCCACCAAATTACCATTTTTCATTTTTCATATTATTTTATTTTATTTTTTATTGATTTTTTTTTTTTTAAGAGACCACCCAAATGAGCCCATTCCAACAAAAAAAAAAAAAAAAAAAATGAAAATCCGTTCCAAAGGTATATGCATTGACATATGACATTCGTTAAATGCTAACTCCTTTGTTGGGAATCAGTTAATTAAAAAAAAACTTTATGGAAAATCCCTTAGCATCCGGCTACTTTTTTGAAGTCAACTGAAATTCAACTCACTCTAGCGCCGATATCTTTCTGAATTTTCACGAGATTCGACAGGCTTTTTTACACAAGTTGCCCTATATAGCTGACTTTTAAATTTTGCACAAAAAAAAAAAAAAAGTTTTGTTATTTTTAGCGGTTGCGCAGGTAAAAATTATTTCCTACAAATGCTTATGTTTCATTAAACATATATTATATTTATATTTTAATTGCAGTATGTTGTTTCTATCGTATTTTTTTTAAGTTTCCTGAAAGTGGCTTTAAATTTGATGGAAAACCCTGCATGCTATAAAGAAAAAACATGTGGATATTGAATTATTTTAAGGAGCCTTTAATATCTCCATGAATATATGTGTCGTTCTTATACAAATGAACACAAATTTTCCACAAGGTCCATATCATGTACCACAGGTACAGATCACTTCGAGCATTTGATTTTTTAGGGTGATCGAAAATATGATTTTTTTATTGAATTTGATGTTTGCCCCCTATTTGCCTAGTGATCAAATGTTCGTTGATAAAGATGAAGTTAAACATGTTATTCATATTCCTGAAGTTCCAGGCGAATTTGTCAAGTATTTTTCTAGATATTCGACAAATTTTTTTAATTGAAAGTGTCCGATGACTTTTGGCAATGTAATGTATGTCTGGAGAAATAGAAGGGCCAGTGCTGGAGGGATAACTCATGATTTTCTAACACGATTGAATGAGAACAGATGTTCTACAAAAAAGAGTATCTGCTTTTTTTTTTTTTTTTTTTAAGTAGTGCAGCCATTAAATACTTCAGATATTGCCAATGAAATTTGTTTACATTAAATATATAATACCATTTATATAATTTAATTCTGATAGGAGCCAACTGACGAGTAGAATTTAAGAAAATTACAGAGGCCGTTCATCTTATTTTTATTCTTTAAATATTTATGTTTAAAGAATAAAAATAACATGAATAATATACGCAGACGTCCCAAATACATGCTTTTATGAAGAGTTGCAAAACTTTTTCACCAAGTTGTATAACTCTATATTTATCAGTACGTATACAGGGTTATTAGCAAGAAATAAGTTACCCACTTCAGAGAGTTCTGGGGTTCATTTTTCAGCTCATAATTTTACATTTAATCTGTAGATAATATAAATGATGCGCCACACAAGTGCAGTCACATGTTAAATAAAAATTTTGTAGTAAAGAAATTCACTAATAAGTGTATCTGTGTAGCTATGGAAAAAAAAAATCGTCACCATGTTCTTCTTCTTCTTTTACTTCTTCTTCTTCTTCTTCTTCTTTTCTTTTTTTGATGCTTGAGATTTGTCCAGACTCACTACACTTTTTGCTATAGGAAATATGATTTATTTCAGAACGTTGTTGACAATGAAAGTAGACATGCAAAACATTTATTATAAGCATATTTAACATTTATGTGAAAGCATAAATGTTAAATATGCTTATAATAAATATCTCATCAGGAAATTAATATTTTTAACTTATTTTTCTGTGTACTGTTCTTAGAGGATATCTCTTCCTTTTTTAGTTTACAAATTTTTCTATAAAATATATAGTTAATTTCGTTTAAAGAGTTAAAATCTTACTCGTAGGTCGTCAACTTCTAATACACAAAATAATAAATTAAGCATATATTTTAGAAATATTTTGTTAATTAAAACACACTAATGTATTTTTTTCCACTGTGCCTAAACTTTTGAGACACCACAATTACAATTTTTTTTAATTGAAATTATAATAATGTACCCGTTTATTTCATGTTGATATTATTTATTCAAATGATTTTACAGAATATAGTAAATAATATGTTTTCGTTTAAATTGTTATTGATATTTAATAAACGACATGTTTTGGTTGTGGCTAAACTTTTGAGACAGACGGTACTTACTTAGTAAGAAACAACTGAGCTAATATATACATATATATATTTGCTGTATTTTGAATTCAAATGTATTATCTATATAACACTATATATATTTAGTTTTTATTATTACTTTTGTCTTTGAAAAAATAAAATTAACGTGTTTCATATGTAATTAACCTTTTTTACGTGTAAAACATTAATTTCTAAGAAGTATCGATATATCGGATGTAAAGAAACTGATATATTGATATATATCGAGAGTCTAACATCGATGTCAAAAATCGATATGTTTGACCCAATATATATATCAATATATTTCTGCAATCCCTATATACGCATGGTGCAAACTAATTAATTTGATTAACGAAACAAGAACAAAAAATCATGCATCAGGCATAGATTATGAAACTTTTCCCCAACACTATCAGAATATTGTTAACAAATTTATGACATACATAATGCAGTCAAAATCCCTTTTCTACAAATTATGCGAATTCTTTCGGGCAGCCTTATATATATGCTCTATAGAAATTATACACACCACATAATATACTAAAAATTAGTTAAATTTAAAAATGCATACCACAGCTCAAAACGCATTTACAGCAATTATAGCTCATAGTTAATCCTGTAACCGAATTGTTTTGTGTGCTTCTGTTTCTGTATAAATGAATGATAAAAGCTACCCACTCCTTAATCTATAGAAGGCATTTTTAAAATAGCGGGATTGAACTTTGTGTCGTTATATTAAAAATAAATGATCAACGTAACATAGCACAAATAGAAATATATATAATGGCAAACAGCTGTTTCGGAGCCCCTAAAGCTCCATCATCAGTGCCAAATTTAAAAGATTAAAAACTGATTCAAAAGTTTAAGCCATGTAAATATGCTTGCGTCTCCGCACGCGCCCAAGATTGAAAGGCGGTGAGTTTTTTAAAAACAACAGCGCAGTCAGGAAACACATGTGACGTAGGAGACCAATAGGAGCACTCGGCCAGACTGGACGAGTTTAAGTACGAAGGAGAAAAGGAGGGGGGAGGGGAAACGAAGAGAATGAATTAAATGAAAAGTAGCCAGACATTAGAAAAATTTGGTGTACAGGACATATCATTAACTAAGTTGCCTGATTTTTTTTTCTCCTCCGTACTTAAACTCGTCCAGTCTGGTCGGGTGCTTCTATTTGTCTCCTACGTCACATGTGTTTTCTGACTCCGTTGTTGTTTTTAAAAAACTCACCGCCATTCAATCTTGGGCGCACGCGGAGACGCAAGCATATTTACATAGCTTAAAATTTTGAATCAGTTTTTAATCTGTTAAATTTGGCACTGATTATGGAGCTTTAGGGGCTCCGAAACAGCTGTTTGCCATTTTATATATTTCTATTTGTGCTATTTTACGTTGATCATTTATTTTTAATATAGAAAGCATGTTGCAGTGCACCTCGGTGGTGCATATCAATTTAATAGTGTCATTAAGTTGATATTGTATTCAATACCAAGCAAAGTGCATCATCATTGAACTACTATGCAAACAAGTTTTCCACATATATCATAATGTAATTGAATTCTTTTGTGTCCCTGAAAGCGAACTATAAATTCTACTTACTTTATATTCTTTAAAAAGCATGTTGTAATCCATCTCAATGATGTAAATCAGTGTCCTTATGTTTGAAGTATTGTGACATAACTAAAATGCATCGAAAACGATTTCCAATAGACTATGATGTAGAGGAAATATTTTGTGTGTTCCTGTAAAGGAACTATAAATACTACACCCCGCTTTTCAATTGAGTTTTTCAATAGGAAATGTCTCATAATAAAACTCAATAACATGTACCATACCACTTATGTGTAAATCCAAGTATAGAGTAAAATCTCGTTACAAGGAATTTCTAGGGACTACCGATTAAGTTCGTTATTCTGAAAAATTCGTTAATTTTGAAATTTTAAATATGGCGGATTTAAAAGTTAAATTTGGATACACATTGAATAAAATTATATACTGTTATTAAAATTATATAAATTTCTGCAAAAATGTCAATAAAGAATAAGTATACAATAAATTAATGGGAACCTGTTTGTTATATAGGCTAGTTATTAAATTCATCAAATTTCAAGACTTTAGTCGTAAATATAAAAGAATTCTAATTTATTTTACATACCTGGCAGCAGAAAAATTCACCCTCTTATACCATTAAATGTAATTTTTATTTTATTTATTTATTTATTTTTTTACAAAAAGTAAGAAATTTCCCCTTTTTACATGAAATTGACAAGAATTTTTTCAAAGCAAAATTTTCAATATAACTAAACATTGTATAAAATGTTTCCGGCCCATTGTTTTGCTGGTATAAATGCTTATTAAAATCTCCCATGTTCAACAGTGCTACTTTTCCCTACTTCACCGTCTTCACTTTCACTGTCGTTTTCTAACACTACTTTTATTAAAATTTCAACAATGTTATTTGCATTTAGGTTAGGGCACGTGGCGACTCATTCATCCATTCAATGTAATCATTAGCAGATGATTGTTACTTGAAAACGTTCTGTGACTTCGGTCCAGGGATCAGCAAGAAATTCAATGAGATAAGTACATTGATGCAGTCTTTTGTGCTTCATTTATTAAATATACACGGCTGGAATTACTCCAGCAGTTTTAATTTTGGTAGAAGATAAATTTTGTCAGACAGCCTACATCACGCCAATTGTTTGTCTCAACATTCACCGTTGCAGAAACTTCATTTTTTTTTTTTAAAGTCTATTAGTCGGTTGTAGTAACTCCTCTATACCGACCCGATAAAAGATGGTGAGTGGTAGCGAGATCGGATCGTTGGCACAGAGAATTTCTCGCATAAATTAGAAAATAGAATTTTATTGTATAACAATGTTAATTCTAATGAAAAATATATACAAGATGTCAATACAGCATTTAATTATTTTTCGTGAGTCAATCGCTTATAAGTTAATGACCTCTTGACTCCAAGTGTAACTGAAACAAACAAAAGTCTCTAAACATTACAGACAGTCGTGACTACAAAACAAAGTTCATTCGGACCAAGGCTCGTCCGTTCCTTCTCTTCGGAAGATCTACTAATACTCGTTAATTCTGAGTCTAAGAACTCTCACTCTCGCACTTGGTGTGCTCTTTCACTTCGCTGGGATTTTCACCGGATACCTGCTGTATCAATTCTAGAGGTCGGACCTCACTAGCGCTTACACCACGCTGAGTTAGAAACTGACGTTTCCTTTTCCCTTCTCCAGAGAGTCAACACTCTCCTTTTCGATCTCTCCAAAAACTGTCCTCTCTCACTTTTTCATTCTCGCAGGAGAACTTCTTCTGGGGGCGGGGGCTTTGTCGAGGCGGGCCCCTCGAAACTCTCCAGCCTCTTAGCAGCCTTGAGATCCCTCTGTTTCGTTTTCACTAAGTCCGCCATTGGACGTTCTAAGACAAAGGGCAAAGTTTCGGGCGCAAACCTAAAAATCGTGTGCAGAGATAGCTTCTCTCGCAGATGAACTCTTTCCCACGAACTCGGCAAGGATCAAAGCATAAGACCCCTTTTTGGGTAACGCCTTACCACTTCATCACTGTCCGAACTTTCCGCTCACAGTACAATAGAATTCGGCGTCTGCTAGTCTTCAAGGCAAAAATAGCGAGGGAAGGTATGCAGTTAAGTGTACTCACAGGAAATGCTAGAATGACACATAGTGCAGCTGGATGTCGAAGCTCAATTCTTTACAGCACCTCCTCCTCAAACGATTCTTAAGGGTGAAACACTAAGAATCTCTAAGAGTCGGATAAAGAATTGCAAGCTCAAATTACATCAGAGTGGCAAGAAATAAAACATACATGAATAAGATAATACTACCTTCCTTTTTTTTTTCCGCGCTCTGATAAGAAATCATGAACATATAATGAAATAAAACACAGTGAAATAAAAAATAAAAAATCTTAAAATAATTATATACAAAAGTTTATCAAGAAATCTCCTTAAACTCGACTCAGACAATCAACATGCGGAATGTCTTTGCCTGCGCGATGAGAAATGGCATAATTATAAGGTTGCAGAGCTAAGGACCACCTTAATAATCTGGGATTATTTCCAGAATTTCTTTTTAGAAACACCAAAGGATTGTGATCGGTTTCGATAGAAAAGTTTTGTCCATCAATATAATGCCTTAACTTTTTTATCGCAAAAATAATCCCTGCACACTCTCTTTCAGTGGCGCAGAAACTTTTCTCACTATCAGTAAATTTTCGACTTAAATATATTATGGGGTGCTCTTCCGATCCCTCTCTTTGAGCCAAAACCACGCCAATACCTAAGTCACTAGCATCAGTTTGTACTATGAATTCTTTCTGAAAATTAGGAGCGTAAAGCACCGGTTCTTCAGTAAGTTTCATTTTCAAAGTCTCAAAGGCTTTTCCCATTTCGTCGCTCCATGCAATCTTTTCTTTTTTATTTTTCCCTTTAAGCGCCCTCGTTAATGGTTCTACAATCACTGCATAATCTTTTATGTACCGGGAATAATATCCAGCCATTCCCAAACATCTACGAATTTCAGTTTTCGATTTCGGAACCGGTAATTCCTTAATTGCCCTTACTTTCGCCTCAGCTGGCCTCCGTCTGCCCTCCCCTACAATATGCCCAAGATATTTTACGGTTTTCTGAGCGAACTTGCATTTCGCCAATTTGATTTTTAGTTTCGCGTCATTAACCCTTTTTAATACTATTTTTAGATGACGCATATTGTCCTCCCAACTATCTGAAAAAATCGCCATATCATCTAGATACGGTAAACAGAAATTCTTAAGTGCGTTTATTTCCCGCGTCAAGATATCTGCTAACTCCACCCGTTTTCTGTAAGGCTTTACTAAACTCACGTGAGAAGTCTGAGATTTTTGTCGCCTCCCAGGAACATTCACAATATAATTTGTTTCCGAGATTTTCGATTCAATTTTTCCCGGCCCTATCCGTCTATCTGACATTTTAATTGGCTTTCTGGTAGTTAAAACTAAAACCTCATCTTTCACATTAAGCTTCCGTTTTACCGCCTTTCTGTCAAACCAAAATTTCCTCTTTTCTCGTTTTTCTGACACATTTTCAACGGCTAAAACTCGACCTCTTTTTAACCTGTTCGTGAGATTAAACACACATCCCTTCACGAATTTATTTTCCTCCGTTTCTCTTATCCATTCTCCAAATACTAACGCTTTCAAGAGCCTTCTAACTTTTCGATGCCAACATGCAATACTATCGCTTATTGTGCGACACACTCTCGGATTTTTCAACTTAACACCGAACCTTTTTAGAAATGCGGTAGTTAAATCGTTTATCAATCTTTTCCCAAGGTCTAAGTATTTTGACACATTTCCTTTAACTTTCCCTTTCCCTAAGTGTAATGACACTTTTTCAAGGCACGCGCCAAAAATATCTGCCTGATAAGGCAATGGGACAAGCACCTGCTTCCCCCCACTCACGCGATTTTCTCTGGCTTTTGCCACTATCAAAGAATTTCCCGCATTACAATGCGTTTCTTCAATTTCCCCTTTCCCTCTAATCTCTTCGAGAGATGGATACCTGTCATTTTCCATTTTACTAACCCCTCTTTCAATGTTTGCTAAGATCGAAGATTCCTCACATATCGGCAAAGGCGATAATCCCTTATCTACACTGACCAGTTCAGTAGGGTTTTCTAGGTTTTCACCCTCTAGTTTTGAATTCAACGCTTCCGCTTCACTGCACTCGCGAAAAATTCCCCCTTCTTTTTCTTTTACTGAATTCAAAGTTTCCGCTTCCACATTCCCGCTAGAAATATCCTCTTCTTTTTCTTCCTCGGAATTCAAAGTTTCCGCTTCAACATTCCTGCTAGAAATTTCTTTTTCCCCCTCGGAAATCATAATTTGTTTATTTACCGGATTCGGAGCTGGGCCACACTTTTCTCTCGTTTGAGCTCGTGTCAAAACTGCATTCATCAATTCGGGTTTTTTCTTCGCCTGTTCTAACAATTTTTGAGTGTGATTACCCAACAAATAGTAAAACATATCTGAATCTTTATTGTTAACTCCCGCTTTCGTTTCAATAACCCCCACGCCTTCAATTTCTAAAGTGACCTCTGCTATAGGTAAACAGTATAATTTACTGTCCAGCGGAGTCTTAATCCATACGTGATCTCCATTCAATTTATCTTGACTGACCAAGTCGTATGCGATGATGTCAATTTCACTCCCAGTGTCAGTTAAAGCAGTTGTCTGAATTCCATTCACTAACACTTTACTCAAATAAGGGGAGAAGGTTTCTTCAAGTGTCGGCTTACTTATTAAGTGACTGACCCGCGCAACATCTCTCTTTTTAATTTCCGGACAATCTACTTTGTAGTGACCGCTTTGAAAACACGCGTGACACTTCACTTCTCGCCTTTTTTCGTAAACTCTTTCCCTTTCTTTGTGATCATCGCGATCCCTCCAGTTAAAGTTAGTCTCCGGATTTCTGTTACTGTTTCGCCCATTTTCAAAAGTTCTGGGTCTTTCAAATTTCTTCTCTAAAGGGAGTTTCGTATTCCAAGTTTTTTTTGACGGGCGCTTGATTGCCTCGTACGCATCTAAAAGCCTTACTAATTCTTCGGGATCTTTAATCTCCGCCCAGTTATCTATAAAATGTTCGCGCATTTCTGGAGACGCTCTCCGTTTGATTTGGTCCGTGACAAGTAAATTTTTCAAACCCTCAAAATCCGAAACTTGTAAGCATGACAGCCATCCTTCTAAAAAACTATTAAGTTCAAAGATCAGGTCCTTCCAAACTGAATTAGGATTTCGGGGATGCTGACTAAATTTTTGTCTGTACGTCTCTGCATTCAAACGATATCGTTCTAACAATTTTTCTTTCACATATTGAAAATCATCAATTTTGTCTTCGGGTTCTCTCAAAATTAACTCGGCCATTCCCACAGGTAATAATGATAGTAAATTCGTCACCAACTCATCCGAATTTAGATTACATTTTTTTGCCTGTCTCTCGAATAAATTCACAAACAACGAAATATCCGAATTCTTTTCATCAAAGCGATGCATAATTGTTTTTAGGGGTAAATGATTCGTTCTAACTGAGATGCTACTGGATGCGGTACTCCGGTCATCTGACTCTTGTGTCGCTTTTAACCTAGCTAACTCATGTTCGCGTTCTTTTTCTTTTTCTGCTTTCTCCCACAATCTATCTTTCTCTTTATTCTCTGCCAATAATCTATTTTCC
Organism: Maratus michaelseni; assembly: GCA_963931845.1. Classification (NCBI taxonomy): domain Eukaryota; kingdom Metazoa; phylum Arthropoda; class Arachnida; order Araneae; family Salticidae; genus Maratus; species Maratus michaelseni. Next base: position 201,113,981 of record OZ007587.1, read on the forward strand.
CTATCTTTTTCTATAAGTTTAATCTGTGCTAAAGCTAGCTCTTTCTCAAATCCCTCTGACGACTCTATTTTTTTTATAATTTTCGGTACAGTATCATTTTCCTCTAAAATGACCTCAAATTCGTAAGCTAACGTTTGCAAATCAGCTTTCCTAAAATATTTAAGCTCCGACATTTTTAAAGTATAAAATTAGAAATTATCTTTCCCACAAATATAAAACAATACAATAAGATTAAATCAAATCCTACCAAGTGCGTCAAAATATTACCAAAATATACGCTCATAAAAACTACGCATAACAATAATATATAAGAAATATGCAACATATAAAATTAAGCAACCCTATCCTATCGTCCACATTCACCTTGGTATTTGGTTATAAAATACATATGGGATCAATTTGACACAAAACAACAATTTCAAATTCAAAAAGTACAGTAAAAATATTTTAAATTGCAAAAGTCTCATTCAATTCCTTTTTTTTTTAATCAATGGTGGTCTTAGTCTCTGCATCCACTCTTAAAAAATTTAGAATAATTCACAAAAAACATATAAAATCAACTCTGTTATCGTAAAATATGAAATGCGTTCGATACTTTTTTTTTTTTTCAATGAACTCTCATTTATAGATTCAGCTAAAATTTGTAACACTGCACAACTCTCAGTTTGCATTAAATTAATTCAACAATAATTTAATTTTAACTACAAAATTTGTCTATTAAATAAGTTACAGTAATCTCGGAAGTATCTCATAATGCTTTTTTTTTTCTACCGGAAAAATTTCTCAAAATATTTACTCTCACAAAAATTAACATACAACTTTTTTTTTTTTTTGAAGCCTACAACACCTATACAAACACTAATAACAATTAAAGCCACTCTGAGTATAAAAAGAGCTTACCTCCATTACTAAGAGTCTTTCAGGGCGTCAGAAGCACAGACTTCAGAGATTCTCAGGAGCACAGACGGGGTTCTCTGTCACACTTTTCGGATGGGGACTCTTCCGGATGGGGGAACACTCCAGAATTCTTGGTAGATTTCTCTTTCTGATGGGGGAACACTCTCCAGAATTCTTGGTAGATTTCTCTTTCTGATGCTGTGATGATCCACAGGGGCGTCTAAGGAGACTCAGGTCACAAGTCACAAGGAGACTCTTTCTTGGAGCACTTTGATGATTTAAATTTCAGAGTCCACTCTTTGTCTTTAGAGAATGTCATTAATTTTTGCTAATTAATCCATCACCGCAAGCCACCAGTTGTAGTAACTCCTCTATACCGACCCGATAAAAGATGGTGAGTGGTAGCGAGATCGGATCGTTGGCACAGAGAATTTCTCGCATAAATTAGAAAATAGAATTTTATTGTATAACAATGTTAATTCTAATGAAAAATATATACAAGATGTCAATACAGCATTTAATTATTTTTCGTGAGTCAATCGCTTATAAGTTAATGACCTCTTGACTCCAAGTGTAACTGAAACAAACAAAAGTCTCTAAACATTACAGACAGTCGTGACTACAAAACAAAGTTCATTCGGACCAAGGCTCGTCCGTTCCTTCTCTTCGGAAGATCTACTAATACTCGTTAATTCTGAGTCTAAGAACTCTCACTCTCGCACTTGGTGTGCTCTTTCACTTCGCTGGGATTTTCACCGGATACCTGCTGTATCAATTCTAGAGGTCGGACCTCACTAGCGCTTACACCACGCTGAGTTAGAAACTGACGTTTCCTTTTCCCTTCTCCAGAGAGTCAACACTCTCCTTTTCGATCTCTCCAAAAACTGTCCTCTCTCACTTTTTCATTCTCGCAGGAGAACTTCTTCTGGGGGCGGGGGCTTTGTCGAGGCGGGCCCCTCGAAACTCTCCAGCCTCTTAGCAGCCTTGAGATCCCTCTGTTTCGTTTTCACTAAGTCCGCCATTGGACGTTCTAAGACAAAGGGCAAAGTTTCGGGCGCAAACCTAAAAATCGTGTGCAGAGATCGCTTCTCTCGCAGATGAACTCTTTCCCACGAACTCGGCAAGGATCAAAGCATAAGACCCCTTTTTGGGTAACGCCTTACCACTTCATCACTGTCCGAACTTTCCGCTCACAGTACAATAGAATTCGGCGTCTGCTAGTCTTCAAGGCAAAAATAGCGAGGGAAGGTATGCAGTTAAGTGTACTCACAGGAAATGCTAGAATGACACATAGTGCAGCTGGATGTCGAAGCTCAATTCTTTACACGGTGAATGAAATTTATTTTGAAATGTCTCTTTTTATGTTAGATACATTTGCGTAACTAAATGTACGACACCATTATCTGAGCAAAATTATTTGTCTTTCGTTTTTGCTCATTTGTTTATTCAAACTCCTAAACCACTTAAAAAAAAAAAAAAAAAAAAAAAAACACTTTTTGAGTCATACAGGTGCGGCTATTACTTTGCTAATGACATGAAGAATTTTTTTTTTCACATTTTTTAAACAACGTGGTTTGATGATTTTCCAAAAGAGGTTTTTTTTGAAATCCTTTAAAACCAATTAAATTGATTGTAAAGGATTTTAGCTTTTCTGTTGCCGACGGCATTAGAACAGAACAAAACCAAAATTCGCGCTTTAGATCTTTTTCTTGTCTTTACAGTCTTTAACTTGCATTACTATGGTGTGACTTGCACTTGGTAGAAGTTGAAACAAAAACAATTTCATTGGTATTGAAATTATTCTAAATACATATGGAAACTTATTTCTTCTCCAGAGTTTTGTTTTTATTCTATTCCATACCTATCACGAAAACAAAACAGTCCAATTTGCATGGCCTGTGAAACATCTTTGTCTTTATCCTGTAATATAGGTCTTTAAATGGGCAAATGTTTTGTATTGCATCTTAAAATCAAGTGTACATAAAATTATTGATAGTCTCTAAGTCGCATTGGTTTCCTGTTAGGACACATATTAGAAATTTCAGAGAGCTTGAAATTGTTGTCCTTTTCTTTTAAAATTGCAGCTAATGCAGAAATAGCAAATATAAATTCTTTCTCAGCATCTACCTGTCTTCTTCCAGCCTTTCCTGCTTCCTTTGCCCGTGCTCTACCAATTAAAAAAAGAATTCAAACTCTAAATGTGAATTGTTCCAGAACAGAAATTCACTAATGAGGAAATTCGCTATTTATCGCTAAATTCGACTGTAAGGGTTTTCTGTAAAAACAAATTCTTTGAACTTATTTACATTTTTTAAACCAGTCTAAAAGCAAATTAAAAACTATAAAGAAAACGATTAGACGTAAATATAAATGAAGTTTCTAAATTTTAAAGAGGCACATCAGCTAGCAATTTCATACCTCGTTATCTCGGAAAACACTTCGAGATACGCTAAAAATTCGATATTCGTTTGGTAGTGTAAATAATAAGAAACTTCTTTCGGAATTCTAGATTTTCGATAAAATTATTTTTCTTATGAGCTCAGAGTTCGTTAAACTGAAATGAATGCTTTTTTAAGACTTCAATAAATACGTTAATTTGAAAATTTCGTTAATCTGAAATTGTGAATATATTTATAATGGAAAAGGATAGGAGTTATTTTCTAATCCAAATAATATTCGTTAAACGGAAAAATTCGTTAAAGTGACATTCGTTGTAACGAGATTCTACTGTATTTACGAGAGGTACAGCGCGGACAGACGGATAGACGGCAGACAACCCGAAGTCATAAACACTTTTCAACTTTGTTGGAAAGCATTAATAAGTAGGAACTAGAAGAATGTAGTAATGGAAAAATGTAGTAATTGGAAAACCAGTTAAAATAAAGAATCTGATACTCGTATGGTAATTAGATCTTGTTCATCAAATTAATTATTTTCGCTAAAAAATGACAAGTAAAAGAGACACGGAAGAAAAGAGAGGGAAATCCAAGTCAGTGGGATTTCCTCCACAAATGCGGCCCTCTTCTTCTCTTTTAACTGTACTTTCCCAAAGAAATAAACAAATATAAAAACATGGGATATTCAGAAAATTAAATGTTTTTTTTAAAATTTATCTTTTTATTTATTTATTTTTTGAAGAGGTGTTTTATTCCATTTTCTTCTTTACTCATTTATATTCATATTTATATTAATTTTATTATTAATTAGCTTGTCTATTAAAAAATATATATATTTTAACAATTTTAGATCAGGAAAGCACCCTTTTTAAATGCAAATAAAATTAATATGTATACCCTCTGTTCTTAATATTAAAAAATGTCTTAATAGCTAATCGAAAAATCTATATTATAAAGCAAAAGCATCGTGAATAATGTTGACGTCAAATTGACGGTGGCAACGGGCTGACCAGTAAATTTCGTTTTCTGGTCTTTTTCTTTTAACCATTTAAAAGAAAACATAATTTTCTTTTTTCATTTAAACATCGCACAATTTCGATTTTTACACCATCGAATAGAAGAAAAATGTTCTTTGTTTGAAAACTGTATATCAATTTACAGATTTATTATGGTATTTAAAATAATTTTCAAGCATTATATTTGAAAAAATCTATCTCTATCGCGTGCAACCTGATTACGAAAGATTAACCAGTTTGCATTTAAAATTATATACTTAATTCCATATTTGTTTTCAGCTAATATTTCATAACAAAATTAAAATTTCACCTATACACAAATAAAATAATAAAACAATATAACTAAAGCACAAATTTAACAGATATGTCATTGAACTACGTGCTTGAACACTGAGATAAACAGATTCAAAACGGCTGCTCTAAGCTGCTAAATTTTTGCAATTTCTTCGGCTATTAACCTATGACATGCGCAGCTAATATGAAAGTATCGCTTTTAATAAAAAAAAAATTCTATTAAAGTTTACAATTTAAAGAAAATGGTTTTCACCTATGTTAATGTATACCGGGCAGTATGTTTTGTAACCCGGGAAGCCTGGTTAGGATCCCCTAGTGTCCTTAATAGTAAAAAATCCTAATTGTCGGTCACACTTTTTGTAATACTGCTTGAAAGTAGTCAAAAGCAAATTAGCAAAAATGGGGACGCGTGTGAACAACGTTCATTTAATGTAAGTAACACCAGAATTTTTTTTTAAACATTGACAATAATTCATAGAATTGATATCAATCATTGACGATTTTTAAAATATTTTTATATAATATTATTTACATAAAATGGATGCTGTTCACACGTGCTCCCCTTTCCCCTACACCTATATTTGGCATGTTTCTTCTTATTTTATTCCGAGTCAAATATAAAGAAAAATATTAATTTTGTTAAATTGTTGCTTTTATTTCTCTATTTTCGTAAAATGGTTTACAAAATAATCATTTAAATTAAACTATAGAATATAATTAATGTTAGTTCGTTAAAAAATAACGCAACGACAAAATTACTTTATGGATTCCTTATTGTCTATCGAACGTAATTGTTTGAAGTAGATTTCAATGACTCTACATCCACATTTTCATGACAATGCAGGACATTTCTTTGCACGGGATAAAAAAAAAATTACCAAAGGCAACTAGAATGTTCAAGAAATGTAAAACTTAAAAATAAAGAATACACATGCACTAGACAGTGTTTTAAGATTGATTTACATTGGTATACGGTTCATATACCGATCTCACAGTTCTTTATTCGTATTACTTGGGCTTCTATGGCTTTTATTAAAATTTGGCGTACCGTATTCCAACATGCAGGAATAATTTTTATAAACTCTAGAAGGATATTTCGTGAAATTCTGTAATAGAAGTTATTTAGATCTGAACTTTATCTGAAAATTTGAATTACACTATGCAAGATGATTTAAAATTCGCCGTACAAACTTTACGGATGGTACTAGATCAAACACTTTTTGTGTAGTACACCAAATTAAAAGGAATTTTCAACAGATTCACCTTTCTTTGTGTCAAATACAATGACATCATGAAAAGGAATGGAAATGGAAGTGTACCTCATTTCGATCAATGAAACTGTATGTATTGTTAATTACATTCAGAAATATGGAGCGTCTAGTTCAGCGCTATTTGAATGTAAATGATGGCCACTTTTACCGCTTTTAATGATACATTTACATTTCACACAAAGCAGGGCCGTAACCAGAAAAAAACCAGAGGGGGATTTGTGGTAATTAATTTTATTGTCTTATTTTTTTTAAAATTAATTGAATGGAGGCGAGCATTAAGAATCTTATTAAGCTTTATTGGGAATTTAAATAATTCAATTTATTATAATTACAAAGGAAAATTAAAGCTTTTTCATTGAAAATAAAATTGTAATCTCATTTAGATGCTTCTTCGTGACGTATCACGTTTTTGTCAACCAAATGAATGTTTGAAAATTTTTATATATTTTTTCAAATGTTTTATTTATTGCCAAAATTATTTCCCCGTAGCATATGTCGGGACAGATAAGTTTTTGAATATTTTAAATTACTTTCATTGTATTCTTCAAAAATTTTGGCTAAAAAAATCTAACAATCTGTATCAGATTGTTGTTGTCATTTTATTTTTACAGCGCTAACATACTGCTTTTACGGAGTCTTATTCCAGAAAATCCCAATGAACTTTAAAGATTTCTTAGAAATTGCATTTATTTTTCCAACACACTAACGGATTCAAACACTAAATATATGCTAGTGTAGAATTTTGATTTTTAAATTGTGACTGTGGTTGATTTCCAATCTTGACCGTCTTGACCGAAAGTTAATGGAATGGTATATTTATAGTCATCCTGACAGAAATTTTGGAGGGTATCAAACTCTGATGATCCCTCCACATGGCTACGGTCAATCTATAATGTTTGCTACGGTCTTGACACAAAGCAAGGTAAGCTTGTTGCAAATGTCGTTAAAATAGCTTCAATATTTGTTGAAGTTGGAACAAAAATACGAGTTTGGACACCCCCCCTCCCCCCTAAAGTCTGTGCGTGGAATTTTGAAATCCTGCGTATAATAGCTAAACAATCATTGCTTAAATTATTTTTAACAATGCCATTATTTTTCATGAACGTGGACATTTTATATGTTAATAACAGTAAATTTAAAATATTTTCAATTGATTACCTATACATTTGTTTTTCTTTAAGTAATCCCTAAAAATTAATGTAGATTGTGATATACTTTGCACAACGAATAAATAGTATGAGAGTTATATAAATTTAGAAAATTTATAACAATCTGTACATTATACATTTATTTTCTGTTAAAAGAAGCGACCACAGACATTTTAAATGAATATTAGAAAAATATTTTATATAAAACTCCGTTTTATATACTTATAATAATAATAATAATAATAATAATAATTATTACTATTATATTTGGACAAAGCAACCTTTGAGACTTTTGTGTCTTTTAGCTGTATATTTTGCCTTATTGCACCACTTCTATACATACATCTTTCTTTTTTATTTATATGCTTTAGAATTAATTCGTATATAAAAAATATAAAAATAAAATAAGAACTCATAAGGAGGAGAAGATAGTATAAGGAAAAAGTGATTGGAATGAAAATAAAATCAACCGAACACACCCTGACGTACATAAATATGTATGAAACTCATAAATACGGTTAATAAACTTTACCAAAACACTACAATACTGATTTATATGGTGCATATATTCTTATAGCATATCATAATTTGTAACAATCATGAATTCCTATAACATCTTATAAATAAATGATACATTTCTAAACATATACTGCTTAATCCTGATTAACCATGCTGATTCCAGCTGTTTTACGGTGATTCCCAAATCGGAGTAGAAAACAAGGTGTGATTCGATCGTCTTTCCCAAGACCGCTCTTCACATAATTTTTATCATAGTTTTTCTAAGAATAATTTTTGATTGTTGCTTTTTCTTAACCGAAAAAATATTGCGCGTTTGATTAAAAAAAATATTAGGAAATCAGCAATGTGAACTGTTTTTATAAATGGGGCCCCAGGAATAAGTGTTCGGTTGTAGTATTTTGCAACTGGGATTCCGCTAAGCATTAAAACTAAGCAGTAATATATTAAGTACATATAAATATGACACACGCAGACTTGTTTCCTTTTTGATCTGACGCATAATCATACTTTTTATTTATGAATAACTTTTATTCATTTTCTTTTTTTTTGAAAGTGCGCTTATATATAAATTCCTTTTATATTCAAAATCATATGCAATTTTCTGTATGGATGTATACATTGGCATTACAAAGTTGCCTCATTAAAAGATCTACTCCGCAGAAAGGATATAACTTCTTCTCGTCCCCGCACATGAATAGCGGGAAGGAAGCAAGAACACGTAAAAGCCATTGTCCCTCTCTGAATTTTGAAATTTAATAAACTAAATTTTCATTTTATTTAATGAATTTGAAAAAAAAATTAAAATTTAATCTGTTCCAGTGATGTAAAATAATTAAACACCAGAAGAAAGAGGAACTAAGGATTTTCCGTCAGTGGGTGTGTCGTCGAAACCACCAAAGAAGACAGTTTTTAGTTATGTTTTACTTTTACGTAAATTTGTTTAAAAATGATTTTAAAGGGGGGGGGGGGGGTTCAGAGGAATAGATGAACCCTCTCCCCGTGACACGTACATCCCCCCACACTAGACACTTACCGCTCCTCCCCCATCTTTCTTTTGATTTTAATTATTTATTACTGGTTACATTTCTGTATTGCTCTTTACGTTGATATGTTTAAAAATCGTTGTTTACATTTTTCATTTTCAAAATACAGAGTAGGGTGCAGACCACAACGCATCTGTTCAAAAACCTTGCTCCTCCCTGGATGCTTTTTGCAGGTGCCCATGTCGAGCGTTGGATCCGCAGCTGATCTGAAATAAATACCCTCGAAAAAATTTTCGCTATCTTTTAAATATTTGAACTGTGACCTTAGCTACTTACTTTTGTGTTCCTTTTGTAAATGATCTGTTCATAGCGTAACAATATATCGTAAAAAGATCTGTTGATTTTGTAACACTACCTGTTCTACTGAATAAGACCATCTGTGCTGTTATAGACGTGAAGTTCAAGGGGGTTAAGCTGGGAGTAACTTTTTTTACGATCGTTTATCTGAATGAAATACAGAAATTAATATTAACCCATTCGGATCTGGCGCATTAATAATAAGACATGTCTGTAAACTCACTATTATTTTGTTTTAACAATTATTAAATTCCTACTATTAGCTCACACTCTCTATATATATCTTGCTCAAATTTTCAATCGTTAATAAAATATTTTCTATTCATCCACTCAAGTTCAAATATTTTTTTTTAAACTTGTAGTGGATGACACTTTATGTTAATACAGTTTTTTCAAATATTAATTCATTAATTAAATTTAATTAATTAATTTTAGCTTTAAATGGGAGAAAAAATTCCTCCCATTGTTTTCATAAATGAAATGAAAGATTTATCTCAAATTAGTGATGCCACAGAAATAAAATACCGCAACGATGATTATAAAATAATGTTGAATAAAGATAACGTGGGACATTAATGCTGCACGGGTATTTTATATATTTGTGATTAAAAAGTAGGAATTGACTTAATTTTTTTTATATTACTTGTTTTTGTTATTATCTGCATGTACACTGAGAAAAAAAGTGTGGATTTTACAGTATAATACTGACATCCCAGCTGCCAGTACCATACTGTAAAATTAACAGTAATAAGCAGTAAAATAAGCAGCAATACGCTGCCGCGCAATAACAACAGCAACAAAACCAACGACAAAAAGTTCGCTTAATGCTCTATATACCGTTACTGATTCTTTTACCTCAAAAACACGTTTCGTTCTTTAAATTTAAAAATAGGCCTCCTTGTCTAAATCAATAATTTAATAATAACCAGTATGTTGTAGCCATCACAAAGCTTTCTTCTATATCATAATACCACAGCAGCAATTATTGATATGAAGTATAATGCCCTTTTTTTTTTAAAACTTAGCACACATTTACAGTGATCAGTGAATAATAACAGAAAAAAAACCCACACTCGCTAAATTGCATCAATTGATTGTGTACAAGATAAGATTAGAAAACCTTTCTACAGGCATAGGATACAAGCGCCCCCTATTGATTGATGAAAGCCAAAATTGAATCAGCATCTATTTATGTCAAGGTCTAACAGAATATGAAGTTTGATGAAATTTCGTCTATTAAGTTTCGTGCTATAGCTATTTTGTAAATCGTGAAAAAATGCAGAATAGTAGTGCCACCTACTGAGCTATATACACCAAAACCTAATCAGCCGCAATTTATGTCAAGGTTTAAATGAATCTGAAGTTTTATTAAATTACTTGCAATAGTTCGTGAGTTAGAGTGTCCACAAAATTTGGGTCACATACAGACAGACCGACACACAGACAGACTCACGGACAGATATTTTTTAAAAACAGTCAAATCGTATTTAGGACCTTCTAAAATGTACAAATCCATCGAAAACCGCAAGTAAAAAAATTTCACTAATCCAATACTTTCTTGTATATATATATATATATATATATATATATATATATAAATTTTTTGGAAATTTGTTATGTCTTTTTAGTTCTACACTATACAGACAGGGCTGCCACTGGAGATGGAGACTATTTTATATTCTTTTCGTACCACTATTTAAGAATAATAAATTTTGTAGCATATAACTCTTGCACATTTGAGATAGAATTAAAAAATAGTCGCCGCTGGCAGCCTTGCACAGTGGTGCAATGAATCAATTAAAATTTAACTTTTAATAAATAAATTCATTTCTATAAGCAACCACTGGGTTTAAATAAAAATGTTCGCTTTATGCAATCAATGAAGTCCGCTAATAAATAAGGGGAATTTCACTTTAAAATTTGTGGCATCTAACCCTAAATATGAGTATAAAAACACATACTTAGAAAAGAAAACTTCTTGCTGTGTAGGGTTAATACTGTTGTAATACTACATTTACCAAACATCCACAAAAATTCTTCCATAGCTATTGTAATTTTAATAATACGCAAAAAAAAAAAAAAAAAAAAAAAACATTGTTAGATTTCTGTGCATGCCATATGCATTAAATTTCAATAAATCTCAATTTTTGTTATTTTGATAGGTACTTTTAGTTTTTTTACAAACTAAAAAGTAATTTTAAAATTTAATTTACAAATTAAAAAGAAATTTTGGTAAAATTAACCAAAAAAAAAAAAAAAAGAATCAAAAAGGGTTAACGCGATATTGCGTAAGCAAGACTGACGCTGACATGTTTTATATAGAGTTGTCGCAGAATCTTACATCTACATTCTGATAAATTGTGGATTTTCAAATATTTCTAAGTAGAGACTTCAGAAACTTGTATAGCAGTTTTTTTTAGTTTATTTTTAATTTGGAGATAAAGAAGTTTATAGTGTCTGGCAGGATAAATACGAAGAAATAGTTTCCGTTAGAAACTTATTTATAACCTAAAGTTGTTGTAACAGTCCGATATAAACTTATGATTTATGCATGTTTTACCGTCTGAACTTCACGCGACCTTCAGGTACAAACTAAAACAGTCATACACAAGACTAGTTTTTAATGTTGCAGAATGTGCAACCAATTAAGCTATAAAGATAAAATTAAAACTAACTTCTAGATAACATTCTAAAGTATCACCTACATATTTTTAAAAATAGTTTTTGGATTATTATGTCTATTTTTCAAAAAATGAAAAATAAAAATGTATAATAATAATAAATGTTATTATTTGTTTTGTAATGTGTGAGCGACAATAACAGGTATTAGATATGTTATAGCATTTTTATAATACTATTAATCATATAAATTCTATTAAAAAATTAAGGATGTAGCACTTCAAAATGTATACAGTAATTAAGATTTTGAAAAGAGGTGGTATACTATTAGTTGAACCTCCAAACGCCAAAATTGAACCCGAATTCTTGAATAAAATGTTGCTTTTATAATGTACGTGAAAAAAAGCATTTCTTTACTTTCCAATCATTAATTTGCTGATAAATTTTGGTGGCAGTCAATGATTTCAACATTTTAGCAACATAAGTACTTTGTTCTTAAAAGAGTCGAATAGTAAAATCCAAGTAATAACAGCAATAACCGGTAGTCACGGAAAAAAAATGTGAAACCCCCCCCCCCCCCCACTAACTCTGCAACAAATTATCATAGAAGAAAGTTACTGGTACCAAACGATTGGGAAATAAAGTGTATTTTTAAATGATGCATATAAAATTTAGGGGGCCATCTACATATCATAACCAGCCCAAACCTTGTTTTTTACAATTGGTTTACACCCAATTTTGACATGATAATTTAAATCTTTGGTTTAAACTATGTCTACATACCAAATTTCAAGTCATTTGGATGATAAGTTTTTGAATTATAAACATTCAAAATTTAGAGCTTCTAATGTTAAATTACATTTTCATATTTTTATTAATATCTCCCAAAATTATAATCCTAATGTGCTAATTTTTTGTTTGGTTATAATACTAAAAAACCCAACTATAAATACGTTGATTTATAATTTTTATAATTTACTAGCAAGCTACGCCCGTTACGCTGGTCAATTTCTCTTAACGAACTTTTAATCAAACAAAAAATTGACATTTCATAATTTACTCTTATATTTTAACAGAACAATAAGGCTACTATAATTTGTGACCCGTTCCAATATACACGTCAGGACACGTCACCCTTATCATTACCTTTTTACGCACGAAGGTTTCGCTATGGTACTTCATTGTGAAATTTGGTAATTTTTGAAATTCAATATTTGAAAAACGGCATAATCATTAGATTTGAAATTTATATCAAGAAAAATGCAATTTTTTACCTTTCAAACGCAGTTTGTCTAACAATTATCTGACAAATAATTTTCGAGCTATTATTTTTTTCAGTAACTTCAAATATTTCATTTTCCGAGAGTAATCTGTGGCAACAATTAGCGAAAAACCCAGACGGTCAGCAACGCATAGCTTTTTATTAAAGAGGCTGTTGGAGCAGGGATTGTCACCATCAATTTGCCACCATCACTTTTGAAATCGGTTCTGCAGTTCCAGAGATTCCATAGAAATTGTAATTTAGAATGATTTTAGAACGCTTTTCGCTCATTTCACCCTTTTAAATTTCGATTTTTTAAAAATTATTATTCTTAGAGAGCATTTACATCTTATAAGTAACTACAATGCCAAATTTAAATTTCTAGCTCCTTCAGTATAAAAAAGTCGCAATTTTCAAACATTTTTCGCTCCTGCACCCCATTGGGGTTAGTGGTACCGACATAAAATATAGCCTATGTTGGAGTAGGGATTGTCATCATCAATTTGCCACCATTACTTTTGAAATCGGTTCTGTAGTTCCAGGGGGTAATCTCACCCAGCACGGTCTGGGTCATGTGGGGAGTGGCTGTCTGTCAAGTGATGTGTAACAATGGTTCACTTTTGGTGCGTCTGATCCTCAGAGAAAGAGATCTAAACTTTTTCTTTTTCATTTAAGTATGGTCCCCTAAGATAGTTACCTCCAGTTTTTTACACAGCACATTGTATGCACGAGGGGTGTGGTGGCTGTCAATGGAAAGAAAATGAAGTACCTATGTATTACAATACCTTACAAGCATGTAAGCATGTAAGTTGTAGCAAAGAATTTCTCAAAAATTTACAGTTTCTTTAAAAAAATAAAATGCACCTGTAGTGTTATGTGCCGTTATGTTTTTATGGAAATTTGTTATTTATTTATTTATTTATTTATTTTGATAAATTATATCAAATATATTTCTGTAACAAGACTTCGTAATAATGGAATACAATAATAATTATATATTTCTGTAACAAAACTTCGTAATAATGGAATATAATAATAATTATATAATATAGATAATAAAAATAATTATATAATTATGTTGTTCAAAACAAATCGCAATCATGTACATTTTGACTTTTTTAAACTATTGCTTTAACCAATCTAATCATAATATATCTTTTTCAATTAATTTTTTTTCCCACAAATCATTAAGAGTTTGCAAAGAAAACCCGAATGTGTAAATATAATTTGAAATATAATAGATTTAAACATAATTCTTTATTATTTAACAAGATTAAAAATAATAATAACAATAATGCATTATTATCTGTTTAAGGGAGTTGTACTTTTTATATTAAAACATCTTGTCAATTTCAGTATCTGTACGTTCAAAAATAAAATCCTATGTTTACTGACACAATAATAATAAAGTATTTTATTTTTATGAATGAAAGTGCATTTTTTCTTTAGGGAATTATGTCATTATCACTACTAGAATTAAGGTAAAGAGGAAAGAAAAACTCTATTCTAAATTATTTTAGAAAATTGGTAATGCTTTAAATATTTGTTTTATTTAAAGATGTCAGCTTTAGGAGCTATTTTTTGGGTATCAGCTTTAGGACACTTTACCTTAGTCCACTTTTCTGAGATTAGGTTAGTGCATAATTTACTTCAATCATTTTTTTAATATTTCAGTTTTATTGAATACTTAATATGATTTTTTTTAATGATATAATTTTCAGAAACGTTTTATCCAGTGCATATAAAGTTTTTTCTTTTTTCCTTTTTTTTTTAATAGAATGTGGCAAATGTAGGAAGTTTATATGCAGAACTAAACGTTACTGGATATGATATCGTAGTGATGTAATCATACTAAATTGTTTTTGTCCCATAAATGAAAATGACCTTTTCTTTTGAGATTGATGTCAGTTATCTGAGTATCCGCGACGTCATCTTTTAAGGCGGTTGTCAAAAAAATATTTTCCCCCAACTAACAACGCGAAACTTTCTGAAACATTCATGGGCTTACTTTTAAGGCAAAAGCATGATGACACTTGCAGGCCTGAATATTAAAGCTTATTTGAAATCGAATAGTGTTGACCATTTTTTTTCCAACGAATTACTTATATATTTATAAGCGATTGTTTTCATGTGACCACAAATTTTTCTTTGATAGTATTTTGTGAATGATATTTAGCCTTTATCAAAAAGTGGAAAACATCATTCCATCACATAGTATCTGCATAAGAGCACCTGCTAATTTCATGCGTTCCAATATTTATTTAAATATGACGTCATTTTTACTTGTGTAATATCATCCAATCTTTTATAATTGGGTTTTATTGCGTAAAACAGCGCAAAATACCGTATTTTTAGATATACTCCGATATCTAGACGGTGGTTGGCGGGCGTAATTTGTAGAGAACAGTGCCCCCAGTAGAATAAGGTGGTTCTGAAATTAATTGAATAAGAACATCTGTCAATTTCATGCGTTTCCGAACAAATAGGAATTAAAAAATATGTCTGAAAGTAGCCCCTTAGGATTTGAGAACAGCCTTAAAGAAAGAAAAAAAATGCTGAGTTATTATTTAAGGTTGTTCTCAAATGACCTGCTCAACAACGCGAAATTTTCTGACACAGTTTCTGATTCATTTTTAAACGCAAATGCCTACAATTGGCAGGCCTGACTATGGAAGTGATTTGAAATCGAAATTGGTCCTCCATTTTTTTATAAATAGATTACTTATCGAATTATAAGTAATTCTGATCATGTGACGACGCATTTTTCGCGTTTCTCTTGCTGAATTCGGTTCAAAACGTCGACTTTGACAGTCCTTTGTGAAAAATCGTCTGTCTTTATCAAAAAGAAAAAAAAAATGGAAAACGTGTTTCAATTACACAGTTTCTGAATAAAAACACCTGCCAAGTTCATGCATTTCCGAACAAAAAAGAATTTAAAAATGTGTCAGAAAGTAGCGTCTTTGGATTTGAGCCTTAAGAGGCTAATCTTAAAGCTTGTTCAATTAATAAAACTTTTAAATTTTGTCGTTTTGACAGTCAATTAAAAGAAATTAATACAATTTTGTTCTATTCTAAAACAAAATATTTAAAAATCTAATAGAACTTTTATTGTTCTAAAACCATCATTGATTTTTAAGAACTATTCCTTCTCCGCTTATCTAGCTAATTATAATTGGCTATATGGTAAGTTTGCTCAAATCCAAACTAGCTACTTTGTGACATATTTTTTAATCAAATTTTCTTCGGAAACGCATGAAATTGGGAAGTGTTCTGATTCAGAAACTAGTTAATCGAAAGAAGTTTTCTATTTTTTGGTAAAGGAAGAAAATCTTTCAAAATTATTGTCAAAGTCTGCGTTTTGAACCGAATTCTCGCCGTAACACCGCGAGCAAGGAGAAAACGTGTTGTCACGCGATGCGAGTCACGTATGACTCGATAATGTATTTTATTTATAAAAAAAAAATAGAAAACTCATTTCGATTTTATGATACAGAATAAGTGACATATTTAATTAAACTGTATTCATTTAACACTTTCTTAATTATAAACTTCTTTAAAATGTTTTATTAACGTAATGCTTAGAAGTTTGCACTGGCACTCTAAATATATTTTTTAAAATCGCATATTTTTTGATGCATTAATGGGGGGGGGGAGGGGGGGGGGTACGTGACAAATATATGGTTTTCCATTTAGAAGAATGCATGATTTATATAGATTTGCACGTATGTATATTTATGTACGCATAACTGAATCAAGAATAAGTTTTTGTTTGGTCGATTCTCTCTTTGTTTTCATTTAAAAAATATTTTATGTATGAGAGAAAATTAACATTGTTTCCTACTTCATTTTTCTTTTTTGGTCATTCATGTCGCATTAATATTTTTGGGCTAACGTTTAAGAATTTGTAACCGGAAGGGAAAATCTTTGCTTTATTCCCACGAGATAGCTAAACATGCCAGCGGTGTGACTTGTGATCATATAAGGCATTAAGCCGCTATTTCTGTTTTACCTGTCATTTCATATACTCCTGAATAATTCTCAAAATTAATTGGGTCAATTATACTGCAAATGATATTCTTTAATTTCTTAGGAGGTTTGGCTATTAAGCAGATATTGAAACATTTAAGGCTGGTGTTTTAATTTTTCAAAAAAGCTTGGATAATATTGTAGAGTATAAAGTTCGTATTTTTGCGAATCACCTTTCTTTTCTGGTTTCTTATTATTGGTGATATCCATGATTAATTTATTAATATGGTGTACTTTAAAACCATTATTATAACCTTTTATTAAAGAAGACGGATCCAAGAATTACTACAGGCATGACCAGCAGGAAATTTAATTGCAGAAAAAAGAGCATATAGCTGATATTAAACACAATAGAAAAACTACAGCCCTGGCAGGATTATATCAAGAAGAAACCATCCAAATAAATTTCAATGAAAGTAAAATAATATTTCCCTCCGGTCTATACTATCCATCCATAATAAGAGAAACCATAGAGATACTCACGCGCAAAAATACAATATGTAACAATGCGGCATCTTTTAATTTACCGAAACTGTGGCTAGAGTTACTCCATGGTCAAAGATATGAAAATAAACAATCAAGTAAAAAATAATAGATAACGTGCGTAATTTTAAAAAAAAGTACATGAAAATAATAACTTCAAAGCCCGTGCAGCTTTAGAATATTCTCATTTTGTTTTTGAAAATGACTCGGAAAGAGTCTAAACATGTAAAACAACTAATAAAAGTTATTTTAATTTATATTATGTTGTTAATTTTACACCTTTAGCATTTAAAAGTAATATAACATTCCTCAAGTTAAATTACCAGATTAAAATCGGGATTTACATAGAATTTACTATGTTTAGAAATGTTAGAAAATAAAAATAAAGCTTTTTTTAATATGTCAGTAAATTTCTGCTCCTCCTCTTGCTGAATAAGTTGTTAAAATACTTAGTTTAAGTATCGTAATAACAATAAATATATTTTTACAACATAAAATTCACTTTGTCTGATCATAATTCACCAATCAGAATAATGCTTCAACAACTAAAAATGACGTCATATTTAAAGAAACATTGTATTAACATTCGTAAAACTAATATTTTTAAAAGACTGCATTAAGGTTGTTCTCATATTCAAAGAAGCTATTTTCTGACACATTTCTGAATTTATTTTTGTTCGGAAACGCATGAAATTGGCCGATGCTCTTATTCAGATAGGCGTCGATGGTACCCATTTTGGTACCCATTTTGTGAAAAGCAAAGGTTATTTTTGTGAAATGTATTATATTTTTTGTGAAAAATAACGTTTTGTATCGAAAGTTGAAATCTATTTACTCAAATTCGAGCCAAGCCTTTATTAAAAAACTTTTTAAAATCATTTTGCTGAAGTTTTCCTCTCTGGTGAACTTGTTGTTTACAAATTAAGCATTTTAAAACGTCAGAAAATAATAAATAATTAGTAAACAGTAAGTTTTTATGGAATAGAATTTTGTGAAAGCGCCATTTTATTATAAGGAATTATGTGAAAAGGCCTATTTTATTATAAAGAATTTTGTGAAGGGTACCATTTTATCAAATTTATTTTTGTGAAGAGATCCATTTTATTAAATTGACGTTTGTGAAGGGTTCTGTTTTATTAAATTGATTTTTGTGAAAGGAGCTGTTTTATTATGTAGATTTTTGTGAAGGGCCCTAAATAGGTCTCAAATTTTGCCTGGATCGACCATTGCATACTAAGTAATCGAATGGTGTTTTCTACTTTTTAATTAGGACTGAAGGTTTTTCAGAAAATACTGTCAGAGTTTTGAACCGAATTTCCAGACGCAATAGCGCGGGAAAGTAGAAAAATAATTGTCGTCACCTGACAACAATCGCTTATAATTCGATAAGTAATTCCTTTATAAAACAACAAACAAGAAAAATGTTCGACTCCAATTTGATTTTTTAATTTCTTCTTTTGTGTTTAAAAATGAATCCGTAAATTAGACAGAATGTTTCGCAATGTTGAGCAGGAATTTTTTTTTCTTTCTTTCTTTTTGAGAATTGTTTTCAAGGGATAACCTATAATTGGATTCTCAGTTTGGTTTGGATGGTAAAACTGACACCATTCTTAAAAGAAAAGACCAGTTTCATTTATGGAAATAAAATAATTTAGTATGATTGCGTCCGTATATATTCACCAATCTTTAGCTCTGCACGTAAAGTTCCTACAATTTTTTCTTTTTCTTTTTTTTTTTCATTTTAATAAATTTTATATACACCGAATAAAATGTTTCCGAAAATTACACATTATTTTCTTGAAATCAGAATAGGTATTCAATAAAACTCAAACAGAAGCGTGGTGATAATGACGTCATTCTCAAAAGAAAAAGAGACCTTTCATCCATTAAAATAAAATGCTTTATTATTATTCTCTCAGTAATCATTAGATTTTATTTCTGTAACGTACAGGTACTTAAACTGCATATTTGCAAGTAAATCAGAGTAAAGAAAATTGATAATTTAATATACAAAAAGATTATTTGATATAGAAACTAATGAAATCGAGTATTTTGTAATGTGCTTAAAAATGATTGTAATGAAATGATTTATTTGAATTTTACAGTGACGCTTAAAGCATGCCTCAGGGGGTTGTCAGGTGTAAGCTATCGGGAAACAGAGCCCCCAAGTATTTAATTAAAAATAAAGCCTTTTCTTTTTAAAAGCTTTAAATTTAATAATATAAATAAATGTAAATACCATGGCTATAGTTTCTTATTTTACGAAAACAGATTTTAAAGATTTTTATAAGTAGTGTGCGTTTTAATGAATTTGAAAAGTTTAACGTCCTTTCTCAGATAAAAATGCAAGTTTTTTATTTCACTTTTTTAGTCTTGTAAAATAATCAACAAGTGGGTAAGTGTGATCGAAGATAGCACAAATGGTTTCGTTTAATATTCCTTTCAAAACACTTTATCCTTCCTTTAATAAATCCAAATAAATTTCATTTAAAAAAAAAAAAATCATGTTTTTTATAAAGTAATAATTTACCGGTCTATTTTTCTCGTTTTTTCGAAAATCTGAACCAGTCCGATAGCGGGCGAAGCCCGCTATTATACTCTGTCATAATAATATCTGTCATGTGGCGACTAAATGCGATATTTAAAAAATATCAATTTCAAAATTAAACATGTTGTATAGAGACTTTCAAAATGTTAGACGTCAGATTAATTTCTTTTAAATTCTCTAATAACGTCCTATTAAGTTAATTTCTGTATTTACACATACTCCTTGTATTATTGAGAAATGTTTGAAAATTTCCTTTTTATTACCAATATGATGTCATATTAATCTTTTTTTCAATTGGTGAAACTTTTTATTTCATTTTCATTTTTCACGTAGAAATCTTTCAAAAGAAAATTAATTATTGTAGAAATAATTTGATTGTGGATTTTTAATTGTTGGCAACTGCTACCATGTAAAATGTTTAAATTTAATAGAAAAAGGCTGTTAGATTTTTGGTTTTTTTATCTCTACATATTAAAAATAATACGATTTTGAGCTTCATAATACGTATTTAGCTATAAGTACACAAAATTTCATGACTGTAAGTTACATAGTTTCTGAGAACCGGCTCTGTGACGGACAGACAACGAAGCGGGAGTAATAGGGTTTCGCGAGATGAACGAAACCCTAAAAATGATATTTTCAATAATCAATTGCAGCCTTCCACTACAATGCGTTTCCGAATTTTTACAACCATACAAATAAATTAAATATGTTAAAGAAAAAAAAAAAAAAAAAAAAAAAAAAAAAAAACGGACCAAAAGGATAACAAACATAAATCATAAACTTCAATTGTGCTATAATATAATTGATAACTTAAGATTGATTTTCTTATTTTTGTTATAATTATGACTTTAAATAAACAATAATCACTTGTTACTTTTTAAATGCCAATATATTGATAATATTGAAAATGCTTCATGTACATTTAATTTGTACGTAAGATATTTTTAATGTACTGAAAAATTAATCTCATTTAAACATATCTTATTGTTTTATCTTTCACTGAAATAATTCTTTTTAGTCAAGATATTTTCTTTCATTTCGTAGTAATCTTTTTTTTTTTTTAATTTACTCATCAGTTAAATGCAACAATAAAATGCAACCCAGGAGCAGAAAAAAAGCCGCATAAAAAAAAAACTTGAATTTTTCAAGAAACTTTAAAAATTGCATGATAAACTATTGGTCTCAAAGAATATTTTTAGATGAATCAAAATTTAATTACTTTTGACCTGTTGGAAATCAGTATGTAAGAGTGACAGATATAATGAAAATTGTGCTGTTCATGCATTTCATTCATGCATTTATGCTTTATCCTTATGTTATTGTATTAGGTTATGTTATGGTAGGGTATATTATGGAAATATTCAAATATTAACCCTGAGAGGTTCATATTTAAATTGTTCAGTTCATATTTAAATTCAATATCAAATGCAATATTAAATGCAGAAAAAAATCCATTGTTTAAAGCTGGTTATTAAAGTTATAAACCCTTTTTTACAATACATGACATAATGTAATATAGTGGCAAATTAGATAAAATAACTATATAATTCGATGCCAATAAATTTATTTAATTAAAGAGAAAAAAGCGTAATAACTAAATTCTGTGGATTTTTTACTAATACAACCTATATTATAAAGGACAAACGTGTCCGTGCGTAACGCTGACGTCATTTTGCGAATGGCAACATTTGACAATGAAAATTTCGGTTTTGCGACTTTTGCTACTGCAATTTTTTTAATTTCTAAACATCGCACATTTTCAATTGAAAAAAATCTACTTTCAAATGCTATTTGTTTGAAAACTGTATCGTAATTTGCTTGAAAACTGTATTGCCATTTACTCATTTTTTATGGTTTTTAACACTTTCCAACATAGTTGAAAAGTGTTTATGAATTCGGTTTATCTGTCTGTCGTCTGTCTATCCGTGCTCTAACTCGCGTAAATATACTCGGATCTTCATGCAATTGATATGTGTTATTGGGGCTTACTGTGGCATGGTCCATATTGAAAATTAAGTGTGCAGCACTTATAGTTTTTTTTTTTTTTTTTTTTTTTTTTTTTACAGAGACACTCAAAATAATTACGTTACATCACGGTCTATGAAGAAAAATCGTTTGCAGTTTATTTTAATAATGTTTCACTGTTTCAAACCTGTTAAAATTGATATATATCACTAACGTGGATTACAAGAGGAATACTATAGAATACTGTGTTTTTTGCTTTCATCGTTCATTTACAGGGACACACAAAAGAATTCGGTTAAAGTACTGCTTATTAATAATAATTCCTGGGAATGTTTTTTCAGTTGCTGAACCCGTTTTTAAATTTAACTCTTTTTTTTTTGTCTATTACTTGGTGTGTATAGATTGTATACAGGGCAGCACAAAAATTTTCGAGTACATTTCCGTTTAATGTCGGAAATTGCAGAAGGGGAATTTTAAACTGTGCTACGCGTTTCCTAACTGAACTCAAATTTAGCATTCTATTTAGTATATATACAAATCTATAGATCCTATACAGTGCTGCACAAAAGAGCTCGGTTATTTTTCCGAATAGTGTTGGTAATTCCTGAAATTGGATATTTAACTATGTTATTATTTTTCAAAATTGTTTAGTTAGATATCACCTTACACATTACCGTAAAAATTTGCAAAAAGTTATTTTAGGAGTGTTGGAAAGTGTTACATAATCTATTCCTTGACGCATGATTTTTCCTGAGTGTTAAAATAATTAAAGACGATTGTGAAAGATTAATACTTCACTTTTATTAATATAAACAGTTCAGCATTTGTTTCCGGCTTATATTCCATAACGAATATTGAAACTTCATCACTAAATAAAATAAATAAATATATAAATAAAGGAGATGCAATCGAACTACGCACTTAAATCATTGAAATTATCGGAATCAAAATGTTGCTGTCTAAGCGATTTCTTCTGCTGTTAACTCTAGGCACGAGGCCAATATTGATATTATTAGTGAAAAATCTAAAAAAAAAATATATATATATATTAAATGTAAAAAAATCTGTTACATTTTCAATTAAAAGAATGGTGTTCACCTATATTCAGTAACACGGGAAGACCGTGTTGAATCCCCTAGTTTTTTTAACATGTATTTTGACCATTAATTCTTCATTATATTTCATGGATAAGATATTTTCATTTATTTCAATTTAATAAGAACATTTAATTTGATTTCATTGAGAATTCTTCAGAAACTAAGTTTTTGAAAATTGTGATTGTTCAATTATTTTTCCATGTTTTTCTTTATTAATATGTAAATAAATAGCTTACAAATAGTGAAAAATCATAGTTATATGTATTGCACAACTCTATCCGCAAAAATGTTTTTTTTTGTTGCAATTGGGAAGGTGTTTGTAGTCTCGAAAGTCAACTGTAGCAGAGCACAGTCATTTGTCTAAACTGTCATCCTATTGCCCTTCTTCCCCGAAGGCATTTATTTTAAAAGGGGACCATCTTTAGCAGACTTTTTGAAACGCAAATGAAAGTAAAAGTATTTCTTCTCCCAGAAAATTAGGGTGGAATGATGAATGAGATTCTCATTGTATAGGTTGACACCGTGCTACGTGCGGTTGAATCAGTTCCAGAGATTCCATAGAAATTGTAATTTAGAATGTTTTTAGAACGCTTTTCGCTTATTTCACCCTTTTAAATTTCGAAATTTTTTAAAATTTGTTCTTAGAGAGCATTTACATCTACAATGCCAAATTTCAAATTTCTAGCTCTTTCAGTATAAAAAATATTGCAATTTTAGAACGTTTTTCGCTTCTGCACCCCCCCCCCTCCCCTCCGGGATTAGTGGCACCGATATAAAATATTGCATATGTTGGAGCAGGGATTGTCACCATCAATTTACCTCCATCAATTTTGAAATTGGTTCTGTAGAGTTCCAGAGATTCCATAGAAATTGCAATTTAGAATGTTTTTAGAATGCTTTTCGCTCATTTCACCCTTTTAAATTTTGAATTTTTTTTAAAAATTTGTTCTTAGAGAGCATTCACATCTTATAAGTAGCTACAATGCCAAATTTCAAATTTCTAGCTTCTTCAGTATACAAAAAATCGCAATTTTAGAACGTTTTTCGCTCTTGCATCCCCCTGTGGTTAGTGACACCGACATAAAATATAGCCTATGTTGGAGCAGGTATTGTCACCATCAATTTGCCACCATCACTTTTGAAATCGATTCGGTAGTTCCAGAGATTACCTCCTACAAACAAACAAACAATCTTTACTCCTTTATAATATTAGTATAGACAATATGTATTAGGAATTATGAAATTAATATTCGAAAAAATTATGAATTTCAATCTACAATTTTTTTGACGGATTTAAATTTATAATGACCTATTTTATGTGCTTTCAAAATTATCTTCCAAGTAGTTTTCTAATTATGCTTAAAAAACGGCAAGATGCTGGTTTAAGGGGCCGTCTATGATGTGTAGGCAGAAAAGCATAATTTGAAAAAATATTTTACTCATTTTATTGTTGATTATATATATATATATATATATATATTTACTTCTTCTGTGTCTGCTTTTAAAATTTTTATTAAAATTACGTAAATCGTATTTGCATGAGATATAATTTTACGTCAGTTATGTAAATTAGTTTTTCTTTTATTTTTAAGTTAACAAAGCTCATATTTTAAAAATGAACAGTCCTACCTTAGAAAAAAAAATCTTACTCATTATTTTTGTTACCATTAATTGAATTTGTAGCTTCTTCTCCAGTCTAATAAACCTATTTTGGTTTTTCTGCGTTATATATGATTGAAGTAAAGTTAGTTATAAATGCATATGTGTTGTGTATTTTCTGAAAAAGTTTAAAAAATAAGCCATTAGCTATTGAGTTACGATTTATATTCAGACTGAAAAGCAATTTCTCTGAATTCAAATACAACATTTGCTAAATTGTACATACATTAAAATCGTGAATTTACAACCACAATTGAACATCAACGTTTCATTTCGCTTCTGCGAACGTCATCAGGATGTTACAAACACGTTGACATGATGACGTTCGCAGAAGCGAAATGAAACGTTCATGTTTAATTGTGGTTGTAAATTCACGATTTTAATGTATGTATCATTTAGCAAATGTTGTATTTGAATTATAGAAATTATGGTGCAATTGTCCTGTTTTTAAACAATTTCTCTGAATTTTGTCTATATCGTTTACTTATACTGGTTCATACTATTTTTTATTCTAAATTTTGTATTCGCCGATATTCTTCAAATATAAATTTAGAAAAGAGCGAGTAAAATAAATTCAAAATCTGAGAAAAAAAAATATAAAAACACTTATAAAATTCCAATCACATTCACATATTCGAAAACTATTTTAATCACCTTATATATATTTTTAATCGGATAATTCAACTTTGTAAATATTGTGAAATGAATATTGAAAAGGATTTTACCCTATATAACAATAGTCGAAACATATTTAGTGAGTTAAATGGTCATATCGGCAAGAAATAATACATTAAAGTATTTAATAAACTGATGTGATACTATAAAAGCATAAAAAAAACTTCTTAATAACAACATAAAAATAAGGAATGCGTTAGGCCTTTCGAAAGAACTTTGTCTTTCTTCGTCAGGCGCAAAGAAGACGTACAGCTACTTTGAAGGCAGAAGCAAGACTGAAAGGAAATGTGAGGAAGACTTGGAAAGTTTCCCTTCCATTGAAACTTGGTATATGGAAGTTTTTTTTAAATGCTTTTATAAGAAATAATACATTAATAGAAGTGACTTAGTCATTCTGTTAGCATTTCAACAATCCAGTACCGAGCTTCAATTTAGATACAGCTATCATAATGCTCATTTTAAAATAATTAATTTCTCTGAAACTAATCGTAGGAATTTCATGAAAGGCATAGTTTGAACTGAAGATTTAAAATATCTTATCAAAACTGAATCTTGCCATTGAAAAAAAAAAGAAAAAGAAAAAAAAAGTGTGAGTTTGTTTTGATATGTAGATTCCCCCCCCCCCCCCCTAAAAATTTTTTATATACATCATTTAAAAGTAGACTTTATTTGAAATCGGGTATACCAGTAACTTTTTTCTACAATAATTTGTTGCAGAATTAGTAGGGGGTGTTAACTTTTTTTTTGTACGACTGTACATTGTAGTTGTCGGTCCGTGATTAACCTCTGAAGATAGGGGAAACACAATAGCGTTTCCGGGCCCCTTTTCATTCGGCAGGCCCCAATTTCTACATAGGCAAGTAGGGCATTTGGTCAGAACCCCCATAATTGGGGCGGAGGGCCGAATTTAATAGTAGTAGTAATACTTTATTTTTAAAAATAATTCATATCTTCATTATTACTAATAATGTTTTAATCATAATGTTGTGTAATGGAAGTTTAACAGCTTTAAGTTGGAATTTTGTAGATGTAATCATTGTTTTTGCTGACATATAAGAGTAAAACACAAAATTGTTTTATATGTCTCCAATTTTCATCTGTTACTGTTAGAATTTCTGTGAGAGGGACTGTCCCATCATTTTTATAAAAAATATCACGATATTTAAAATATATCTATTATTAATGCTGCTTTAATATTATGTATAACTTATTTTTATTATTAGTATTTTAATCAGTATATTGTATGTAAGTATATTGATGTCTACTTGAGGTGTGATAAAACTCAAAAATCGGGTTTTGATGATTTAATCTATAATTTTGCCAGTATGACAGTAAGAAATAATAATAATAATAATAATAATAATAATAATAATAGTAATAATAATACTTTAATTTATTATAAGGAATTCATATACATTATTTCTAGAATCTGAATGGTAGTGAATCTAAACAATTTCTCTTTCTACGTTAATAATAATAATAATAATAATAATAATAATAATACTTTAATTTATTATAAGGAATTCACATACATTATTTCTAGAATCTGAATGGTAGTGAATCTAAACAATTTCTCTTTCTACGTTAATAATAATAATAATAATAATAATAATAATAATAATAATAATAATAATACTTTAATTTATTATAAGGAATTCACATACATTATTTCTAGAATCTGAATGGTAGTGAATCTAAACAATTTCTCTTTCTACGTTAATAATAATAATAATAATAATAATAATAATAATAATAATAATAATACTTTAATTTATTATAAGGAATTCACATACATTATTTCTAGAATCTGAATGGTAGTGAATCTAAACAATTTCTCTTTCTACGTTAATAATAATAATAATAATAATAATAATAAAATAAAAAAAATAAAAAAAAAATTAAAAAACAAGAACGAAAAATCATGCGTCAAGCATAGATTATGTAACATTTTCCAACGCTTCCAAAATAATTTTACAAATCATACCGTTTAATAAGCTGAAAGATAACATCTAAGTAAACAATTTGGAAAACGCATAACATATTTAAAAACATAATTTCAGGAATTTACAACGTATACAATATTCGGAAAATATCCGAATACTTTTATTCAGCCCTGTATATGATCTATAGTTTTGTATATATACTACATAGGATGCTAAATTTTAGTTCAGTTAAGAAACGCGTAGCACAGTTTAAAATTCTCCTTCTGGAGTTCCTGTCAATAATCTGTCGGAATGTTGTGTTTCCCTGTATATTTTCTACAGAATTTATACACACCACGTAATAAACAAAAGTGAGTTAAATTTAAAATCGCGTTCAGCAACTTAAAACGCATACTTCCAGGAATTATTGTTAACAGACAGTAGAGAATTCTTTTGTGTGTCCCTGTAAATGAACGATGACTGCTATACACACACTATTCTGTAGTAAGCCTCTTGTAATGCACCTTAGTGATATATATAAATTTCAATGCGTTTAAAATAGTGAAACATTATTTAAATAAACCGCAGACGATTTTTCTCCATAGACGTAATGTAACGGAATTCTTTTGACTGTCCCTGTAAATTAACTATAAGTGCTATGCACACCCTATTCCATATTAAGCTTCTTGTAATACACCTTAGTGATATATATCAATTACAATGTGTTTGCAATTGTGTAACATCATTAAAATAAACCGCAAATGATTTTTCCCCATAGACCGTAATGTAACGGAATTATTTTGTGTGTCCCTGTAAAAAAACTATAAGTGCTACACACTTCCGTTGAAATAGGGAACGTGCTATAGATAACGACAATAACATATAAAAATTGCAAGGCAATCCGAGCATATTTACGGGAGTTAGAGCATGGACAGACGGCAGACGGCCATACGACCAGACAAACCGATGTCATAAACACTTTTCAACTAAGTTGGAAAGTGTTAATGAGAGTTTTTATTTATTTATATCTTTTTCAAATTTCATTTTAATCACATTCATAATTTCGATACTTGTATAATGTGTGACTTTTTTTTAAATTCCAACTGAGTGAAAAATGTCCAGTCCAGGAGTCAAACTTGGGATCCCTGGCTTAACGTGCCAAAGCTCTACCAACTAAGCACTTCCAACCAACTATAGAAGACATAGTTCACTCATACTGTACTGTGTATTGGTATCTTCATAAATATTATACAGGGTGTCCCAAAAAGATTGAAATTTGATTTAAGTTTTTACCTGTTGGAGATACGTAGGCAATGTAAATTGCAAAAGTATTAAAAATAAGGTAGGATTTAATAATATGTTGATAAAACAGTCTTGCAGTCATTAATTTGCAAAAAGTTATACTTTTTAAATTTTTATACGGTCCCTGGATTCTATAAGTTATATTTAGACAAATTTTCTCCATGCTCTGAAAAGTACAACAGTAAAATTTCCATTCTTCTACGACCAAAACACACCTATTTATGACTCTTTGAATTTTTTGAAATTTTTTAACTTTCCGGCACTAAAAATGGACAAACGATTTTCATAAAATTCAAAGTGTCATAACTCAGCAAATTTGGTCATGGATTAATGGAAATTATACTGTTGTACTTGCCAGATAATGGAAAAAATTCTACTAAATATAATTTATTGATACGGGGAACGTATAAAAACTCAAAACTGTAACTTTTTGAGAATTAAAGGCGGGACAGTTGCATCCAGATAATCTTAATTTCCACCTTTTTTTGAACATTTTGGAAATTTACATTTCCTACGCATCTCTGACAGGTGAAACATTAAAGCGTGTTTCAATTTTTTTGGGACATCCTGTATAGGCACCAATAGACCGGGAGGCGGCAGCACAGACAATCACCTCATCGAGTTCACGGCTGAAATTCCAGAATTAGTTAAAACTTGATTCGCATATTAAAACGCAATCGGTCTGCCAAGTCATATCTTGGTGGAAAACACCCGAAAACACGATTTTAGCGGTTGGCTCGTAGGTTTACCATTGTGTGTTCCTGCTCCCATTCCTCCATGTTTTCATACCTTTGGGTGCAAGAAAACACAATGGTAAACCTACGAGTCAACCACTAAAATCGAGTTTTAAGGTGTTTTTCACCTAGATATGACTTGGCAGACCGATTGTGTTTTAATATGCGAATCGAGTTTTAACTAATTCTAGAACTTCAGCCGTGAACTCGATGAGGTGATTGTCTGTGCTGCCGCCTCCCGGTCTACAAATAACAAGGCATTTTTTAGTCCAATTGTAGCCCCCATCCACTGTTTGTTTTTCCCAGGTCCTCCTCCAGTGTAACTCGGGCCCTGTCATTCGGAGAATGTTATCTAAATTCTACACGCAGGTGAACTCATCACTGCCTTTCCGGGAGTGGATTAGCAGAACTCACATTTCATTAAATAGTTCTCTTTCCATTTTTGTTATGCTATAAAAACAATATGGAATATATTTGTAATGTATGTAGTTTTTGTATGTTCAGTTATTTGGACAGTTTCTAACTAGAAGATCTGATGCCATATGGCTGAGGCTATTAATTCCCATTCAAATTTTCCGATCAAATGACGGAAGTCCCCGAATAAGCGTGGATTTTCTCTGGCATTAGACAAGCTTTTTCAAAAATATAAACGTCCTTCCGGCCTGTACCGGGAGGAAAAGGTAGCCTCCATATTCCATGTTTTTAAAAATTCAGCTCATTTTACTCAAACATCCGAAGCTAAAATGCTGGTTGGAACCCGATTATAGAAGATTCAATCCCGTCTTTCGTTAATACTGAATTTGAATGCGAATTTCAGCATGAGAGTTGAAGCATAACAAATATCAGATTGTTTCAAAATATCAGTCAACCTAGAACTTCAAACAATTCTAGGTTCTAAAAAATTATCTCAGCCATTTTTTAAGATAAAGTCAAAACAAAAAATGATCCGGAATCTTTGTATCACGCTCTAACACTTACCAGAAACAACTTATTCAATTTATAAATTTTTTATGTATTTTTTTTTTATTTTTTAAAAAATTAAAAAATTTAACTAGCCGCCATTTCGGAACAAGGTTTCGTTTTGAAGATGGCCAACAAACTCGGTCGAGAGTTTGGTATGTCCTATATAATACTCAGTCACATCCAAATCGGTTCATAAATAAAATAGTTACAGCATGACAAATAAACAAAAGTGAGTTCAATTTAAAATCGCGTTCAGCAACTTAAAACGCATACTTCCAGGAATTAGTGTTAACAGACAGTAGAGAATTCTTTTGTGTGTCCCTGTAAATGAACGATGACTGCTATACACACACTATTCTGTAGTAAGCCTCTTGTAATGCACCTTAGTGATATATATAAATTTCAATGCGTTTAAAATAGTGAAACATTATTTAAATAAACCACAGACGATTTTTCTCCATAGGCGTAATGTAACGGAATTGCTTTCCTCGAACGTCTGCAATAGGTAGCTTTCTGTAATGAAAGCTACCTAACAAAGTACATTTAAAAATACTGTGTAAAAAGTTTAAATTGGGGATTGCATGCCCAGTTTTTTAGTAATTTTGGAATTCCTTTTAATTTTTAAAAGGGAAGTAGTTTATGCGTCTCGTGTCTTTTTGATAATTAATCTCTGGTGGTGGTATATTTCACGAGAAAGCTACTGAATTGTTGGACTTGAAATTAAAGGAAGGGATTTACAATGGCGTTTAAATGTGTTATCAGCCATTGCTTTTGCTAAAATTTCTGATATAAATATTTTTTATGCATAAAATTTGCATACATAATGCTACCATATCTCGGCAAGTTCTGAGCTGAAAAATGGGTTTGAACAATTTTTATATTTATCTATTCAATTTAATTAGGGACTGCGATCTCGCAAGCCGCGAGATCCCGTAGCCAAGATTTTTGTATTAAAAAAATGTAGCATAATATTCAAATAGATTTTTTTCGTTTCATTTAATGACAGACATTTAACTTGTGGATTTCGGTTCAGCGTCCGTGATTTGGAATCCCATAACTTCATACGTCTAACTTTTTTGGCAATATAGTGATGAAATATAACGCATGATTCCTATTCGAAATTTAATGAGGAATCGAACTGTGATATTTATTTTATGAAAATATTTATTTTGTCAACTCTCTTGCCGCGGGCGATGTTTCCATTTTCTTATATAAAACCGCGGCCTATTTTTATTCGTCACTTATAATAGTTATAAGGATTGAATGTCACGGGAATTTACAAACAGATTTATTTGTAAATAAATAAAAGCAGTTTCTTCATGTACAGAATAAAAACAAAGTTTTATTTCAAAATTCCGGTGGGAATGTGGCATTTATAAATTCAAAATATTTCAACTAATTGTCTCACTAATTGACTTCTACTAATAGTCTCACTACTAAAAAATGTTCAGCTTGCAGAAATTTTTCACTAGCCAGAATATTTTAAATGATTTTCTGGTTAAGTCCCCTAGATGCATTCGCTTAACTTAGTTTAACATTAAATTTTTACAATCACAGATATATCTGTGTATTATATATCTGTGATGACGGCACATGCATTCCTATTCTTACCTGTGTTCATTAATTGAACACTAGTTGGTACCCATCAAAACTTGACGACTTGATGGTGAATGAATGTACTACTACTATAACACTGTCTATCCTGATTTCGCTATGTCTGTCTTCGGCATTATAAATATGATACGAAACAAAGCGAAATAGATAATTCCGTCTCTTTTGATAGGTATAATAGTACTCTCCATCTCATAAACATAATCGAAAAAAAAAAATTAAAGCACGCTATATTTCTTAACAAAATCTGGCAATAAACATAAAGAAATTAAAAACAAATGAACATGCTTCTTTGCAGACCATTGAGGCTATATTTAACCTCCGGTGCTCTCCCAACTCTGGAGTGCTTTGGGTTCCACCACAGTTTCCAAATTCTAATTTTTTCTTTTTCTCCGATAGTGCATTGTTTACTTAACGTTAAAACATTAAATTTAAAGTTATGTTTTTCTCCTTTCGATGGGAGTTTAACGGGGTTGCTACCCACCGTAATTGACTCAACATGGCTTTTTTTTTAAATTTTAGACGGAATGGGTGGAGGGGGCGGGGGGTGGAATCGGTCGATCATGGAAGTCAGTCGCTAAAGTCAATGAAGGAGATGAAGGAACAGACCTCACATTATGTGTTTTAAGCAGCGTTTACAATATCACTTGGTATCAAACCGGATTCAAAGGACGTGTTAATATGCCGCTATCGTTCCTGCTTTCATTTTGCACCCATTTACAAACGCAAGCTCAAAACCCCTCCCCTGCAAAAAACCGGAAACTGCGTAATTTTTCCTTCTGAATTATGATTGGCTGATTAGGGAACTGCGGTACAAACTTCCGGTGTAAACATAAACCGCCTACAGTCCTTTTCGCGTGTGATAATCTTCGTTCTTTTGCTTTATTGAGAATAAAAATGTCTGGCCGTTTTTTGTAAATGCAAACTTTGATTGACATCTTTGTAACACCAGAGCCAAGACCACCGCTAGACAATTTTCTGCTTGAGGCGAACATTATTTTTCCGCCCTTATGACGCAATCGTTTTTTCCCCATTGCTCAAACTTTTTTTTTAAAAATAAGTAAATAATATGATAACTATATATTTTTTAATAGAAAACAAATATGTGTAAAATTTGTTTACATTTAAGAAATTTAAAAAAATCAAACTACGTAAGATATTTTGCATTAAAAAAAATACTACTAATACTGCTAACTTGGCATTAAGTGAATAAATCATATTCTACTAGTATTTACAAGAAAGCCTCATACAAAGAGTAAAACTTACACTTCAAAATCCCTTTTCTAGGGGGTCCCAGAAAAGACTAAAATTCCATTTTATTTCTTAAACCAAAACTAGAATTTTAATTATTACAAATAAAACATTTTCATCTTAATTATAAAACATTATCTACATGCTTAACATTATCTATCTAAATGAGGACACATAATGTTAAGCGAAGACAGTTAATGGCAAGCTAATGTTAAAACTGTGGGAGCATTTTTGACTAATTTCATTTTCACTATCTGTGAAAATGAAATTCTGGCGCCTGGGGCATAAGCCCCAACTGACCCTCTCTAGTTTCGGACCTGACTCTGCCCGACTCTCCCCCCCATGGGTTCGCTACAGCCCTTTTTAGGGCCATCGCTACGAGATTTTAATGGAGGGGGAGGGGGGCCTTAAATTAGCAAGTGAAATTTCAGTGTCTGCCAACCCATTGGCAAACAAAGATAGATAGTTCTTGACGTTTGCCAATTAGTTTTATAATTTTGCCAAGTTACCACAATTAGAAAATATAAACAGTTTTTATTTGTAAAAAGCTTAATAATGTTCACAATTATATTTCTAATTTTTGCCAAGTCTATGAGAAATAGAAAGTCAAAGTGTATTATAGTTTTTATTGAAGTTTTAAACAAATTTGCCAATCAAGTTTGTAAATTTGTCAAGTGTAACAGCATTCGCGAAAGTTTGCGGGGGGGGGGGGGGGGCAACCCCCCTCCCTCTTAGCGAGGGCTGTGGCTAAATTTAATAAACAGTATTGAGCCAAAATATGTCAAACATTTAACCAATCAAATCAATTACAATTTGTGTATGAATTTCAAATAGCAAAATAATGATATCAGTAACAAGTTAAATATCTTTTTGAAATCGTATACACAAAACAAAATCCCATTATATGTTAATTTATATAATATGTTATAAAGGTCTGCACGGGCCAAACAGACCCATAGAAAGAATATATATATTCACGGTATAAAAATTAAAAGTTCGGCCGAAGCCCGGTTCGGCCCAGTATAAAAGTTAAGTTTGGTTCGTGCCCGGCCTGGTCCGTAGAAAAAATTATTTGTTCGGCCCGGTGTAATAGCTAAAAGTTCGTCCCGAGACTGGCCGGACTAGAAAAAAGTTAAAATTTCATCGGCCCGGCCCGAGCTAATTTTTACTAAATGTTAATTTTTACGTCGACTTGGTTAAAAATTTGTCTCGTACGGGGAGTTCTGACCAAAAGCACTTATCTAGCTTTTTTTTTTTTTTTTTTTTTTCATGTTTATAATCTTCATTTTTATAGAAATGTTGTAACCTGCGATATTTTTTTTTTTTTAATGAATTTCTATTTGTTGTATGTAAATGTTCCAGTTATCATTAATATTGTTAATCCATATTCCATGTATTGGAGATTTAAAAATCTGAAAAATGCTGCACAGTAAAATCGTCTAAGACGGAATTGCACAGGAAAGAAAAAAAAATGTGTTATAGACAAGTTCCCTTCTTCGCAGGTGTAAATATATTATATATTCTTTTCTTACGTATTAGTATATTCATTTTGCATGGATCAACACAGTTTTCAGTTTAAGACAGGATTTCGTCATAGGCAGGTTCTTTTTTCACACGTTTTACTATATTTTAATTTAGTTATATTTTAATAAGCCTAAAAATCCACTATTCTTTAAAAAGAATAAATTTTAATGTTTAATTACAGAATAATGGCGATTTAGAAATGTATGCTTTGTTTATTTATTTATTTTTTTTGAACAGACGCCGAGACAATGATTTTCATACGGGCCGGGTCAAAACCGGGACTTAAAATTTCGGCCCGTGAAGAGTAGGAAGAATGAAACCAGTGCCGGCTCAGTACGGAAAAATAAGTTAGACCGGCCCGACCCAATCCTTCAGGAAAATCAGTAAGCCCCGGCCCGAGCTTTCAGAAAAAGTATGGCCGGGCCTGGCCCGAGTTCGGCCCTTGCAGATCTCTGCCATGCTAATAAAATTCCAAAAATCCCTATGCGTAATTGTGAATAAACTTTATTGAAAAGAGAACTTTTTTTTTTTTTTAAATTAAACTTAAAGATTAAAACCGGATTCCTTATTATTAATGTTAAAAAATCGCCGAGAAAACGAAAAGAAAGAAAAAAAACCCTTATTTTACTTTAGTTAAATTTACTACAGTTACTTTGAAATTTACTACAGTAACAGTGAGAGCTAAAACATTCCAACAGGAATTCGTTTTTTAATATAAAAAAAATTGGCGCAAAAGCGCAACAACGTATTGAAAATATTATATATTGAATCGTATTGAAAATCAACAAAATTTAATTTATTATGCTAAATGTTTAAAACAGAATTCTTTTTGTGGTTATCAAAAAATGATCGCGGAAAGAAAAAAGAAAGGGGGGGGGGGGTGCTAAAAATTGCATTGAAAAATGCAAAAACTTCCAAAATCGTGGCGGACAAAATTTACTATATTAGGCTAAAAGTTTAAAACTGATTTTTTTTCTTAACGATTGTAAAAAATCGCAGCAGAACGGAAAAAAACCGCCAAGAATCGTATTGAAAATCTTATTAAAAATCGGTAAAAAATCAAAAAACTTGGGGGGAAAACTTTACTATATTAGTCGAAAAGTTTAAAAACAAATTATTTTCATGAAGATCAGAAAAATCGCGGCGGTACGCTAAAAAAGCTAAAAATTCAAAAATCGCAGAAAGCAAAATTTTCGACCGTCCATCGCGAAGAATTGACGTAATTTTGCATTTTTGAAAACAAAAAAGAATTTAAAATAAAGTTGTAAAAAAACAATAAATAGCGCAAAAATAAAAGCACTGACAAAACTTTTAAACGATGGACACAACAACACACTGACGGGTGAACCGGCGCTGTTTGTTTAACCGACAGGAATCATGGGTAAATGCTGGACTAATGCCCTAGGAGCTAGCAGGGGTGAAAATGACCTAGGCTAGTTTCATCTTCAAACCGGCTTGTTCATTGTAAAGCCGCGTTTCCAATGCCTTTTCCAAAACCCCTATGAACGGTCTTTTTACTCCCTACACCATTTCCAATGCACAAACCGGCTTGAAGGTGAAACTAGCCTAGGTCATTTTTCCCCCGAAATCAGACCTGCAAGGGATTAGGTCAGTAATCCGGCTTTTACCCATGAGGCAGCGCGAGTAAACAAACAAACAGCGCCACTTCGCCGGAATAACTGCTTATCAACCGCACGTTCCACGTTTTACGTTAGTGCTCCTAGCGATAATTCTCCTGTTATTTGCATTAATTGTTTTATTACGTTTATTTACCATTGTTTATTTATTATTATTATTATTTTCCCATATTTTTTTTATTAAGTAGGGTTTTGTGTTTGAATTCATCTCGTTGGTCAGTAGATGAGACAAAAATGTTATTGAGCATGTAGTCAGAAGAATATCATTTCAAGTGAGGAAGAAATATTTAAAAATACGTGTTTTTTAATCATATCAAAATTAATTTTAATTATATTTTATAGATTTACCTCAAATAAATTATTATGATCACTTAATGTTATTATTCTTTAAAATAACTGTGATAAATTTATTAATTTGAATTCAGAATATAAAAATTTGACTTGAAATTTTACAAAAAATTTGACCCTTTTAAGCATTCTATTTAATTTTAGATTCCACGGAGCATACTACTTCAGATACACTGTTTCTATTTTATTGAAAAAAAAAAAAAAAAAAAAAAAAAAAAAATAGGTCGTTGATACAATGATGCATCTAATATGCATAGTAAAAAATATATACTTAAAAAAGAAGTTTTTGATTAAAATTTTTGTGCATTTTATGTGCCATTTTCAAATAGTAGTTTAATCCTGATAATCAATGAATTTGTGAATTTTAATCAAGAAGCTACTAATTTTTATTTTTACTATAGTATGAAAAAAATATTTTTTTTCCTGCTTATCAGTCGGTATATTTTAAGTACCCCCCTTTAGCTATAAATCAGCTTAGACATTTTCTGAAATTTGAAAATGTCGGTCGATTTTTTTTGGGGGGGTGGGCAGGGGGGGGGGGGAGTAGTCAGTTTTTTTAACACACAAAATTATTTTATTTTTCTAACTTTTGCACTATCCTTGTTTTATTTTTTAGGTAGATTTCGTAAGAAATACTACCTATTACATTCTCACCTAAGTTAGAAATTTTGAAAATTTTTTGCAGATCTACTCCGATCATGACTCCCAGAACACAAAACCACCCCCCAGTTCAAAATTTTATCTATCTATCTATATCACTTTTTTATGGACACGATAACTTCAATAATTCTGCACAAATCTCTTCCAAACTGATACATAAAATCAAGGCGCATAAAATCTCGCTCAAGTTCGTTAATGGGCAAAATCGAACCAACGGGGGGGGGGGGGGGGGGACTTTCTGTGAAAATAGAAAACCCCCTATATTTTTTTAATTATGATACGTATCAAATACCGTTTAAAGTTATTATTACTTCTAGGAAAAGGGCCGACAATTTATGTATGACAGATTTTTGATATCATTAAAAATGGCCCCCAAGAGGGGGCGGGCGGTTAGAAGAAAAAAATTCATAACTTCGTCAATTCAGAAGATATCAAATCTGATTAAATTTATTATAAATTCTCTTAATATTATCTAAAACTTTTATACTGACAAGTTTTTTATAGGACCAACCCTTATAGTAAAAGAAAAATTAAAAACAAAAAAAAAATCCCTGCCGGCTCCGCCTGCAAACAAGTTAGGTTTCGAAGCGGGCGTTTCCAAATTCCGCATCATGGCAAAAAGGTAATTTTTTCGGCAATTCCCAACAAACAGGCGCCCCACGGTCTGCGTCTTCGAAATCTACCTGCGCCTGTAGGCTGAGCCGTCAGGGATTTTTTTATATTCGTTTTATAATTTCTGTTATGTGTGTATATAATATATATATATTTATTTATTTAAAAATGAATGCACATGAGAAGAAAGAAAGATAAAAAGCAATGGAATGGACTCTAAATGAATTAATTATACTTAAAATGATGAAAAAGCAAAAATTGAAAAAGCAAAATTGGAAAACTATGAATATCTTATAGAATCTTCAGAAGGGCTTTATAAGAATATTCATAGTAAGTATATGCTATTGCAACAAATATTGTCAGCATTATGCATAAAATCGACACTATTAAACCCCTAATAACATATATAAATGAAACAAGAAAATTAAGGACCGACATGTGGTTCAAATGACAAAATAAAATGAAACAAGAAAATTAAAACCCGACATGAGGTTCAAATAGCAAAATAAATAAATAAATATGCAACCGAAATAGAAATTAGATATATATATATTGTTGTATTTCTTTTGTGATTGCTGATGTTTTTAAAAAATATAGTTTTTGGGGGGAGGGATTCAGGGCGCAAGCTGAAGTTTTCCACACAGGTGCTGAACACTAATGGCATTTCCCAGTTGCTACACCATAGACATGGGAAACAAACATTTTTCTTGTGTGCTTAAAATTCCCTATTGTATACATTTTTTCATTTTATTTTAGCACATTAAAATTTGTATCGTTTCGTGGTTGTTTTTAAGAATAATGTTGTCTAAAGAAAAGTAAAAAGAGAGCTATTAAAAATTTACATACGATTCCTTCATACATTAAAAAATGTGCACATTATCTTCTCGTATCATTAACTATAATATTCATTTTAAACATGCAAGAATTATTTTATTTTAAATTGAAGGTGATGTAATTTATTGGAGTTTGGAGCACTTTTACTCTTCCTCCTCCGCAAACGTAATTTTGCTAAGTTTCTAATATCGACCTATTTTAAAATTTAAGTTATGTAATGAAATACTTAATACTGAACTATGTAATCAGTTTTGTCTAATAGTGATTCATTAAAACCTTGAAAACTGAGTCGAAAAATATTCCACTTTATACGGGGTTTTGTTTTAGCAGGTATTCCATTAACCCTTTAATTCCCAGAGTCGAATACGTTCTTAGAAATTACGTAGTTCAAAAAATCTGAATTTATACAAGAAAATTTAACAAAAAAATTTCGCTCCATTTAATGTTGGAATTTCTGTTATTAAATAAATCAAACATCGCTATTTTCAATTTTTTGTATGAATTTGAAATATCCGAATTAAACAATCCACTAAATTGGAAAGCTCTGATGCTAAAAAAAAAGGTCGATAAACGTCTGCAACAACAGAATACGGTCAGCCATTTTTATACTAAAGAAAAAGAATGAAAATGTAAGAGCGCTAAACGTAACAAAACGGCTTCTGTTTATATTTACACCGGAAGTTCGTGCGTCATTTCACCAATCAGCCAATCATAGGTCAGAACGAAAAATTGGGCAGGTTCCGGTATTTTTAAGGGGGTGGTTTTTATGCTTGCGTATGGAAACGGGGGCAAAATGAAAGCAGGTACGGTAGCCGCATATCACCCCTCTCTAAAAAGCCAGTTTTATTTCAATAAGCATTGGAAACGATGCTTAAATGGGTTCGGAAATACAATGATGGAATCGACGCGGATTGAAACAGGATTCCAGTGTAGTTTCTAAACGATGCTTTATATATTCAGGTGTGTGAGGAAAGCCTTTTCTCAAAATTTTCAGAGGGGAACGAGCCCTCCTCTCCTCCCACCCGTAGTCGGTGCCTAAAATCTTTCATCTTTTTTAATTCTTTGGCTTAGTATAAGAAAAAATTCGGAATACTGCGAATGTGCCAAGAGCATCTACGTAAAACGAGTTTCGAATATATTCCTATGCGTGGGTGGAAAACAATTTTTAATGGTTAATTGTCCCTAATTAACAATAATTAGGTCACAAAAAGTAAATTTGTCACATCTATAGACTAAAATCTTTCATTTAAGATTAAAATGAAGTAAATTGATGCATTAATTTTATTTCCCGGACTATCGAAAAAGTCGGCCTTGCGTTTGTTTTAAATATATAGATTGTCAAAAAAATATTTATAAAAATAAATAAATAAACTGAATTAATTGAAGAGTGTCTTTTGACATGAAATTTTGACAATTAAGGTAATAATAATAATACTCTTAATGAAGAAATATTAAGAACTATTCTTTTCTGTATTCATTGAGGAAATATCAAAACTTACACGTGGGAAATGCTGTGAATCTTTTTCTTTTCTTCACTTATTAGACCATCAAAATCCCTCAAGTTCAAGTAACGAAAGGAAAAAAAAAATGTTTTTTTTACTCAATATTCGCTACAATGTACCCAATATGTATCATTTCTTGATATAGAAGAATATATGTCGTCAAGGCCATGAAGCAATATTGTTCGGACTGCGCCCTCTCCCCCTTTGCTGTGGGTGACCGTCACCACCACACGACTGTGATGACTTCACTGATGGAAGAAGGGGGGAGTCATGATCAACCCCCCCCCCTTTTCAAATAGTAATCGAACTTGCTCTTTTTGAATCCCCTCACTGACTCCTGGCATGTGTATGTGATTCTGTGATCTCCCGCGAATGGCATTGCATAGTCTTTTATGAATCGTGTCCCGCAGTTTACCATTCTTGGCGATTTATCAGTTTCATTGCAAAATAATATACTTAAGCCAATTCTGAATTATAAGTTGAAATAAAGAGACTTTTCTTTAACAAAAATTTTCTTAATGCAGTTAAATTAAAAGCTACGCAATTAAAGGTTGATAAGTGTACAATAATATGATATGCACAGTGTACAAGAAAAGTAAAATCTTCATTTGTTGAAATAGGTATGGTAGTTTAATAACTGTGATGGATTATACCAAAGTTGCACGCTATCATTTTGCAAAAAAAAAAAAATAAATAAATAAATAAATAAAGAGTTAAAAATAAATAAATAAATAAATAAATTGAACATACATAATTTGAAAAAGAAACTTTGATAGTCTAACAGCTATGGGAATGGGGAAGCGATTTTAGGCATTGTATGGTTATCATTTTTGGCTAATCATTATCATTATTTTTGACATTTCACGACCCCTATTTTGGATTTTTCAAAACATTTTTAAAGCCTGTGTCTCCCATCATTTGGCGAGAAATGACGAAACTATAACTTTTCCACTATTTTTCTTAAACTATATTTATACATCCGTATATTCTGGAGACGTTACATCAATATTGCATAATTATAAATATGTGAAAAAGAATTTCTACTGCTTCCATTTCCCTTTAAAGGAATCAGAAAGTTGCAATCTTTAAATTTATTTTCCCCATTCATCAGTATGTTTACAGTGTCAAAACTTCAGCATATATTTCTCAAATTATTTTATATTTTCTATT
The DNA here is from genome assembly GCA_963931845.1 of Maratus michaelseni. Classification (NCBI taxonomy): domain Eukaryota; kingdom Metazoa; phylum Arthropoda; class Arachnida; order Araneae; family Salticidae; genus Maratus; species Maratus michaelseni. The sequence goes on from OZ007587.1 coordinate 201,155,268, forward strand.
GACATTCCTTATGGGTTGTTTAATGAAAATAAGAGTACTTACGCATTATCCGGGAAAGGTCAGATACAACTACGCCAAGCATGGTGCCAATTATACTAATTACAGTAACCCTTATTATTATTTTTTTTTTTTGCAACTGTATAGTTTATTTATTTATTACGGTTTATAGTTTATTTATTTATTACAGTTATAGTTTATTTTTTAATTATAATTTATAGTTTATTTTTTATTGTTGCTTATAGTTTTTTGTTATTTATTTATTATTGTTCATTTATTATATTATATTATATTATATTTCTTTATTTTATATTATTTACCAATTTTAAAAATGTTATGTATTTAATAATGTTAAATTACTGTTTTGAACATGATTGACAATTGGCAACCTTTTTGACAATCTATCGCCTGACCCGGATAATTCAGTTACCAAAATAAGGATTATAGTACCCAAATAAGAATAGGGTTTGTAATAATATAAGTAGTAGTTTATTTATTTTTCTAAAATAAAATGTTATGCAAAACACTCTTTTTTTGCTCTATACCTATGTCACGACATTCCCCCCCACCCCCCCCTCTTAAACTAAATATTTTTTTGGAAATCTTGTCCTTAAGAATATCGAGCATACTTGTAAGAAAAGTATGACAAAAAAATAAAAATAAAAGTTGAAAAAGGCTAAAATTGTAGAAAAAGTGTGGTTTCAAAATTTTATTAAATAATACAAAAAAAAAAATCAGTTTTTAATTTTTATTATCAGAATTGCATTTTTCTTTATTAAATCATTTTCCTTCATAAAATAATTTAATAATATATCAAAAAGGTATAAAATACTCAAATAAACAAATTCAAAAGGTACCGAATCCTCTAAAGGGGCTGCTTTACGGAAACTCCCCGATCGCGAAGTCCCATGTTTACCTATGGGAAAACTTAAAAGCGCGATTACAGATTACCTAATATAATTATTCAGATACAGTTTTTACCATCAGAAAGTAGACATCAGATGCTGACGATGAGCGTTTTTAATGAGCTCGTAATTATATAAATAGGTAACACCTATAGTTGTCGCCTGGTCCGTCCGTCTGTCCGCATATAACAGCGCAAAAACTATACCCAACCGAATGGTTTGAAATTTAATAAATATAATCGTTGCAGAATTTTGGGGAGTCATTTCAAATTTTATGAAAATCGAATCTAAACTTAAAAATATATTAATAAAAATATTTATTAAGTAATTTGATTTTTTTAAAAATTGGTATTTCCTTGTTATAGCAGCTTCCGAGGATTAATCGTCAAGTGAACGAGATCTAATCACCAAGCGAGGCTAACGAAAAAGACAGGCTACCGCGCGCAGTACATTCCACTTATCTTTTTTTACAGACCGCTAGAGTGACGTGATGCTCTTTTCGTGCACCTTCATTGGTGCATTCGAGCATCACGTGACTCCCGCGGTGTGTAAAACAGATATGAATAAAGCACCGCGGTAGCCTTTCTTTTTCGTTAGCCTCGTCACCAAGTTATCTGACATGTGTGACGTTATAATCATATATGAGGTATATGTCATTTTATAACCTCTATGACCAAGTTATAGCCACATTCTTCATTCTATTAAATTTTATCATACGTAATTAATTCAATGATATCCCCTGATAGGTAATGATTCTAGGTTGCTATGGTGATTACGTCCTATTTAAGATGGAGTCATATCATTTCCGTATTACTGAATTTAAAAACGGAATTTGTATACTAAAATTGTTTAATTATAGCAATCCTATAATCTACTGACAGTTTTTTGGTGATTACGTCCTATATTTAAGATGGAGTCATATTATTTCCGTATTACTGAATTTAAAAACCGAATTTGTATACTAAAATTGTTTAATTACAGCAATCCTATAATCTACCGACAGTTTTTTGGTGAATTTAAAAACCGAATTTGTATACTAAAATTGTTTAATTATAGCAATCCTATAATCTACCGACAGTTTTTTGGTGATTACGTCCTATATTTAAGATGGAGTCATATTATTTCCGTATTACTGAATTTAAAAACCGAATTTGTATACTAAAATTGTTTAATTATAGCAATCCTATAATCTACCGACAGTTTTTTGGATAGGTGTTTCCGCATAAATAGATATTAAACGGAAAAAGAGTCTAAATATGGATTTCAAGTTCTGAAATTTTCGAAGCTAGGCTTCAGTTTAATATTGGAATTTTCAGTAAATGTCAACAAAAGATAAAATGTTGCCAACTTAAAATGTACTTATTTTATTACGGAAATTAATCATACAATAATAACAGACGATATAATTCATTTCACTGAAACTTGTTATAAGTACGAACGCACCTCATTTGTAACGTTTGACGTACAATTCCCAACTTGTTAAAAATTGCCTCCGTAAATTTTAAGTATTTTTAAGAAGGTTATAAAATTTCATCAAGTGGAAAATTCAAAATTTAAAGAGATTTTTTAATTATTTAAAATTTAAGGAGACAATTTTTAAAAACGTACATCGTCGGTATCTGACATGTACTTTCTGATGGGGAAAACCGTATTTTAATAATTATATTAGGTAATGAATAATCACGTTTTTAAGTTTTCCAATAGGGAAAATCCCATGGGATTTCGCACTCGGAGAGTTTCAGTAGATGACATGTCGGCAGTGTGAACGAAACAGATTTAGCATGATGTTTAAAACCATGTAATTTGTTTATGAAAACACATGCATGTTAAATTAGTCTCTAATATAAAATACATATATTTTAGTTTATATACACTGCAAGAAAAAAAAAATTGTTGATTTTACGGTATAATATTAGCATCTCGCTGCCAGTATTATATCGTAAAATTAACAGAAATAAGCAGTAATACGCTTCTGCTCATGCGCGGCAGCCTTTTCACACATATTTGTAAAAAGCCTTTTACACATATATTTCTAATAATTGGATTTATACGCAACTTCGCCATAATGTACTAGTGATGTCTAAGTAAATTTATGTAAAAAATGTGGGAATTGGTATTTTTGTCATTTTTTTCAAAGCGAGGGTAACGAGTTTCCTTAAAAAGGGTATTGGTCTGATTAGCCTTTGTATGGAAAGAGTAATTGTACCCACCTTATTATTCAACATTTTGCCAGTTCCCGGTTCAACATTTTACCAGTTTTTCATTCAATCAGTCCAAGTTTGTGGATCTACTAGAGTACCAAATGTGGGAACAAAGTTTCACCATGTTATGGTTGTAATTTTTTTGGCACCATGTTTTGTTGAAATCTTGAATCAAATTTTTAACAGTGTAATATTAATCTCAGATCTTTCTTATTTAGTATTAATAATTATTGGACATATTAATTTTGAGGCGTATAAATTTGAATTTTGCACTTTTTAATTTGAAATGAAAGTTTGATTTTGAAATTCCTGATTTTTTTTAACAATGGATCAGACAGATTTTTATTTGTTTATTTATTTATTGTTATTTTTTTAATGATCGTAGTAAATTGCAGTACCTTTTCTAATATCCTAGAGCTTGTTCATTTTCGATGTCTTCCCCATCGTTTACACTTTGAAAAGTACCGTCAATTTTAAAATGTATCTCAGGAATGTGATATTGTGATTAGGGCTGGTCATTCTGTAAAAAATAATTTCTTTGGCGTCTCTGTAATTTATTGGTTTTCTTACAGACAGTTACAACTTCTGTACAATTTAAATTCAAAAGTCTGTCATTTACCATAATTTGAAATCAAATTTCACTTGGAAAATTAACGAAATTACAAATTTATTGGTGGATAAAGTCTGTTCACATTTTTCAAAACACCATGTATTTATTCAAATCAAAATATTTTAGATACATTATCCATTCTTAAAAAAAGAAAATGATGTGACCTATTGCCTTATTTGCTTCAAAATCTGCTCACTAATCACTTATGGCATTAGTAGTTAGGGCACCTGCTAATATTCAATAAGTATTGGGTTCGAACCCCGTTTCAAGCTTAGATATTCGCTGTGGGTAGGAATCTATTTCAAATGAATGTCCCAGCCTGTTTTGTTTTCGTTTGCAAAAGATAAAATTAGCGGAGTAAAAACAACTAATTATTTACGACATAAAGTACACATAGCACTTTCATTTTATGTATACTTAATTTTTTCTTAATGAATTTTTATTTTGAAATTTTAGAAAGTTTCGACATTTTATATTTATTAAAGCTACAATATTAATTTACACAATGAATTTTTTCAAATATATATGTTTTTCATAAGTGCCACAAATATTCATCATATCAGAACAGTAACAAAACGTAGTGGTCAGTTCTCAGACGTGGGATGTTTATTATAGCTCCAGCATTTGTTACATACATAATTTTCTATTTCCTTTACTTCAATCTTGCGCTTAAATTGATGAGGAATTTGTTGATTTAGTATTTTTTACTAAACGAAACAAAGTTTTAAAACACTATAAGTGCTAATATCTTTTCAGATTACTAGTATTTTCTTTACATTGACTTTTACACGTAACATATACACTGCACACAAAGTTTTAGTATTTAGCTTGTAACATTTTATTGCTTCAAAATTAAAAAAAAAAAATCGATTTTTTAAAAAGTGAAAACTAAGCGAATAAAAAGGAATTTTATTCTATAGGTTTTAAAGGAATTTTCTGTTTATGATTTTTTTTCAAACCATGTGAAAACAAATAATTAAAGAATAAACATCCGCGTGATAAAGACGCGCAGTTTAATAAAAATTAATCCAATATAACGGTCGTTGACTTGTACTTAACATGTCTAGAGAAAGGAGCCCGCATAATCTGCATATCGCATTTATGGAAGAATTTAACGCAGATGAGAGTATGGCACATCACTAAGAATAATTAAGATTAAGATTAAAAATTTACTTGGAAACTGTCCAATTAAATCATGATATAATGGATAAAGTATAAGGTATACCCACGTAGCACGTAAGCTTATGCATGGGTTGTCAAGCTTTTTCTACCATTGACTCGTCCAAGATTTTTTAAATTTTTTATCGACCTCTACTACCCCTATTTCCTATTTACATTCTGTGTAAAAAGTACCTAGAATTGTTAAATAAAACGCAAAACGCAAAAAAAAAAAAAAAAAAAAAAAAAAATACATTAATCAAAATTTATTTTGTCGCTGTCAAAGTAGTCCAATACCACTACGTCACGCGCGATCGAATCCTCCATACATTTTTCGTAGGCTGATTGAGGTTGGCTTTCATCTTCCTCAGTGAATTTTCTGTTATAGCCTCAATTGCTTCAAAACGCATTCCTCGAAATGTTAATTGTAGCTTCGGGAACAGGAAAAAGCCACACGGAGCCATATCAGGCGAGTACGTTGCTTGGTTGATGACATTCGTTGCATTTTTGGCCCAAAACTCTTGTACAATGATAGCTTTGTGCGATGGTGCATTATCGTGGTGGAGAATCCACGTTCAATTTCGTTCGACACACAAAATTTAAAGTAAACTCCTTGCTCAACTAATTGTTCCACTGTGACAAATCGCAGAGTCATAATAAAAAATGTGACTAAAAAAACAGCTGCTGTTAACACTCTATGGATCTACAACAGATGGCGCTCAAACTCTGCATTGTAATTCTGTTTAATATTAGACACAACATTACTGTACGGAATATGTCCCAATGAAGAATTTTATTTCACCGATTTTTGGCATTTTACCCATATATCCAATATGAACTCATAATGTCAGATTGGATGTACGAGAAACATTTCCGCTTCTTAGTCTTTTATCATAATAGATATTTTTTAAATATCCCCCCCCCCCCCCACCGATTTCCAATCGACTTTTAATGTCGTATCGACCCCCGGTAGTCCATATGATCCATTTTGGCGATACCTACCTTTTAACAATGTTGTCTAAAGGGGTTTTAAGGTTAAAACAAGGGTATAATAAGGTTTTGCCAAGGATTTATGCTACCTGGGTACGTTATAATTAACTTAATGGTAACGTTTCGGTGAAAATATAATTCCAAATTTTATACTGTTACGGAAAAAAAATCATATAATAATTATTAAAAGATTATGTGCGTACGATGAATTGGTGATTGTGTCAGAAATTTGAGAGTTTCGATTTGAAAACAACCTTAATGACATTGATTTAAATTGTATGTGACACTAAAAAGAGATATAATATTATTTTTTCTACGAAAGGGTTGCAAAATTAGCGACCAAGAGGCCCCGAGAAAAAATGCATTGGACCACAGAAGAGCTCACAATTCAGCCTTTTAACAATCTTCCGTTAACCCTGGCAAAGCTTTAACACATATACGGCTTCGGTGCCCTTTATGCGTTTTTTTTTTCAGCTTCCCACACACTACGGGGTGAGTGAGTGAGAGAGAGAGAGAGCTGTCTGTATCTACGAAAGCTCTAAATTCTCGTTCCGGTATGTACATCACAGGAAAGAGGGGTGCAGCCCCATTTCAGACCCCCCGCACTTTACCAGGATTAACGTCGACACTTTCGAGAAAAGTACAGGAATGTAAAGTAGTTGGATACCTGAATACGATAATGAGAATTTTTATATTATTTCCTGTTGGTGTTTCAGATTATCTAACTTGCTGACTCAAATGTATCACCGATAAATCTTTTCTGTACCTTGTTAAGTCAATGAGAGAATTATTGAATGAATAAATGAACTATAAGTAAACAAGTAAGTAAATAGAATTATTAAACAAACAAGACAGAAAAAAATCATTCATCGCATTAAGATTTTTGTCATACTTTCTGGCATAATTGAACCCATACAAAAACCTGCATATTTTTATCTATCTTTAGCCAAAAAAAACTTACGTTCAGAATAATTGAAAATTACTTAAACAACAGAATTGAAAAAGAAAAAAAAAGATCATGTTATAGGAATAACTTTTATAAAGCGTCGCCTTGGAATGAATAGGTTCTAACCGCTTTGACTACTCTTTTGAGAAAAATAGAATAAACATTTTGTTTTCCAGTGAAGAACTATGATTGGACAGAGTCTTCGCTATGAAAGGGAAGGCACACACAAAAGTTGATAAATTTCACAGGGCTGCCACTGGCGACTATTTTTATATTCTATTTGCATTATTATTAAATAAATAAATAAATTTTGTAGTATATTTCTCTTGCACATGTTGTCAAAGTGTATGTGAAAGATTTTGTTTTGAGAAAGTGGTCCGAGATAGAATTAAAAAATAGTCGACAGTGGCAGCCCTGATTTATTCGTACTTGACAAAACACAAACTTAGTTGGCCTATATAAAGTATGCAGTGAAATCTGTAGAAACTGATCTCTAATGAACGAAAAAAATCCAGTTTTAGACAGGTTTACGTCTTAGCAGGTATAATTATACGACATTCCTTCCGTTGGTGGCCATGAATTTTTTTTTCCTTATAGGCAGGTTCCGTTTTCATAGTTTTTACTGTAACAGCTTTTCTTAAACGGATACAGTTGTTAGAAAACAGACAATTGACTTGGCAATTTTTTGTAATATATTACTTTACTTTTCTTTGCAAATGTTGTAAAATATAGGCCACGAAAATTTTTGTTTAGAGTTGTGATACGAACAAAATAGTAAAATTCGAAGTCGCTAATTCTTGTAATACGGGCTAAAATGTATGCTACATCAAATTCTAGACAAAATTAAATATATTTAGTAGATGATGTCATCACATTTAACCCGATTATGAACCTTGTCAGTCGAGGGCAAAGAAAGGAAAACGTTGTTATCTAACACAACAACATATTTAATTTTTTTCACTTTCTCACCGGTATTGTCAACAGACAGCAGCCAGACGAACAGTAAGCGAGAGAGAATGACTCATAAATTGAATTCGAATTCAGCTTGGAAATTTAAACAAGTTCAATTTTTATTAAAACGCACAGAACCAAAATATCCCATAAATATTCGTCAGCTTTTATATAAATTTGCCCCCCCCCCCGGTCTTTCATTTTCCACTGCTAGAGTTCACATACATGATCGTTTTGTTTAAATACTATGGACAAAAAATTTCCCCTTGAAAATAATTGAGTATCATAAGAAAATCTTCATCTGAAAATTTATATAAGTCCTTGTCTACATGTATTCCACAAAAGTGACGGTACAGGAAATAGTTTTTTAGAAAATATGCAAATTTAACCATTATAAGTACAAATAAAATTGAATAAACAAATAAGAATGATTTAATAACAGCCTTTGTTACATTATACAAGGAAAATTCAATAATAATTTACATTAAAAACTTTCAAAATAAAAATATATACAATTTAAGCTCAAAAATGCTTCCACAAAAGTCATGGTACACGTGGAAATAAAAAAAAAAAATATTAAACAAAAACCATTTTCCGATATTTAGTTACATATTCATTCTTTCATTTTCAGGACTGTTTTAAGTTGTTGGGCTTTGATTTTATTTTACCAGCTTTTCTGTAACATTTTTCTGAATTTTTAAACCTTTTTCAATTGTTTTTTATTTATGATATCATAACTGTTCACTCGTTGCTGTAACGTACTCCCTAAATGCTCAATGGGTTTTAAATCTGAACTTTGTGGAGGAGTAGCACGTACGTGGGGGGTATTGTAGAGAAGCTATAATCGGACAATAAGAGCAGTGTGCTTGGGATTATTATCTTCTTGGAAATAAGAGTCTCGAGCGATACCTAACTTAAATTCTCTGCCCTACAATTTTTTCTTTAAAATATTTAAATATTCAAATCCAGGGCTTTACAAATTTGATAAAATTTGGTAGCCAGAAAAAAATTCTAGTTGCCGCAGTGAAAAGTATTCACCCCCCCCCCCGCCCCCCATAAAAAAATAAGAAGCATAGTTTGAAATTACTAGTTACATAGTTTAGAATAATACATAATTTGGGAAGATAATATAAAGTAAGTTTTCTAATCAAATTTATCAAAATTATCTGTCTCTGGAAAAAGAAAAAAGAAAAATGTAATTGCTGACCGACATGTTCGGAAAATGCTGGTTGTCGACTGCTTCAAGCTTCAAATGTCCGGATAGTTGAGTACTACAAAATCTGTATGAGATGAGGGAGGCATCGATGGAACAGTGAAGCAGCAAAACATTTTTTTCCCCATTTTTCTGTTGAAGTCAGTCAAATAATTCTGATTTTATTATACTTCACTTTTAGATGCCACAGAGGCTGTATTGACAGTATTTCTTATTGTTTTATTGAAATCTCCCCTCGACCCTCTTTCCCACACGTTCTAACCACGTCACATGTTAGCTAGTTGAAGCGAAAAATAATGGTATTTTGTGTGCATGACATGGAAAAGCCTTTTAAACTTGGTTTTTCCTCTAGAGGTACAATATATGAGAAAGATCACTGCTTGCAATGCACGAGTGATAAGTGTGGCGCAGAGAAGAAATGACTTTTGTGCTCCTTTCTTAGTTTTTTTGTACAACCCTCCCCCCCCCCTCCTTCCCCGTCCCATTAAATAACTTGGTCGCCAGTTAAAAAACTTGATCGCCAGTGGCGACCTGGCGACCGCATTTGTCAAGCCCTGTTCAAATCTATCCATGATAGTCTCAGTGAAATCTAAATTTCCCACTCTTGAAGCAGATATACAGCCCGAAACCATTACACATCCTCCACCATGTTTTACATTTTTTGTCGTATATTTGGGATTCAGTGCATCAACTTTCTCTTCCAAACTCTAATTCGCTTATTTATGCTAGAAATATTAAACTTAGACTCATTTGAAACAATTAGCTGTATCCGGGAATCAGAGGATGCATGTAAATATTTTCAGCATGTATCAGCGAATTAGAGTTTGGAGGAGAAAGGTTGATGCACTGAATCCCAAATCCCAAATCCCAAATATACGAGAAACAGTAAAGCCATGGTGGAGGTAGTGTAATGGTTTGTGGCTGTATCTCAGCTTCAAGAGCAGGAAATTTAGAATTCACTGAGGCTATCATGGATAGATCTGATATTTAAAATTTTTAAAGAAAAAATTGTAGGACAGTGTATTCATGTTAGGTGTCGTGCGAGAGTATTATTCCCAACAAGATAAAATCCTAAGCACACTGCTCATATTGTCTTAATATTGCTCATATTCTTAAATAATTAAAACAAAAATTCCACGCGTACCATGACTTTTGTGGAAGCCTTTTTGAACTTAAATTGTATATATTTTTATTTTGAAAGTTTCTAAAGGAAATTACTATTAAATTTTCCTTGTACAATACAGAAAAGGCTGTTATTAAATCATTCTTATTTGCTAATTCAATTTTATTTGTATTAATAATGGTTAAATTTTCATATACTGTATCTCCACGTTTAGTTTAAATAATACGGATAATTTTTTTTCTATTTTCAAACTTATCTTAAGCGTAAATTCACTATCATAACAAATTCTTCTTCAAACTCTTGCCAACATGTCAACGTTTCTAAATGATTAGTTTAAATAATATGGATATGTTTCTAATCGCAAACTCTTTCCGAAGGTAAATTTAGTACCATAACGAATTCCTCTTCAAGCTCTTTTCCACATATCTGGATGCTTAGTTTAACCCTTGAGCTCTCACATACGATCTACCAAAGAAATTTTCATTTTCTTCAAGCTTTTAGTTATTTAGCATTTAAATAAGCTAAATATATACAATTTTAATGTTTTATTTGATTGTTACAGTACCACACAGTTTGTACAGGGCACTGGAACATTTATCCCTTGAGAATTTTCATACAGATGACTCTTAAGACTATTATACTAATGATAAATTGTAAAAAAATGTCAGTGCTCATATTTTACAAGTTATAGTACACGCAAAATTTAGACAACATTGAAGTGAAAGGACAGTTAAAGGAGCACAAGGAAATTTAGAAAGTTATAAAAAGCAACTGGTTATAGCAACATATGTTGATTAGATATAAACATCTTCATTAGTTGCTCAAGAAGACAACAAATGGGACTGAACTTGTTAGTGACGATTTTTTCTCCAAGATTTAAGGTAAATTCACTAATGTAACGAATTTTACTATCTAGGAACATATTTCATACTAAACTAATCAAAGCTTATAGATAATTTAAATAAATAATGTTTCTGCTAAACTAGCAAACCCACCTGGCGTTGTCGGGCTACAGAAAGATATCATCTATATCCGTGGGTATTCTTTGCTTTTTTATATTTCCATCCGGGGAAATGAATATTTACTATTAAAAAAAAAAAAATATATATATATATATATATATATATATATATATATATATATATATATTTGTTTTTGTTGGTGTTACGGTAATGTTTCATTAATGGTTATATATATATATATATATATATATATATATATATATATATATATATATATATAATTGTAATATCTTTGAATTTCAAAAAACATATCAAATATATATATATATATATATTTTGAAATAGTAAATATTTATATATTTTTTTGTAATTAAAGATACCGTTAAGAGAAGAAAATAATCTTCTATATGAGGATACTTCTTGTCTTTCTGTATTTCTATCAGAGCTATGGAGATGGCAATTTAAAACTGCAGAAAAAACGGAAAATGTGAAAACGACCTCCAGAAAAAATATTTTTTTAAATAGTAAATATTATTATTATTATTTTGAAATTTTACAGGGGCCCCGGCGATTACGGTTTTAAAAAGCAACAACAACAACAACAACAAAAGAAAGAGGAACGTTTATAGTACATTTGCACTTGAAGAACTACTTTTACCACGGACAAAGCTGGGAATCGATCATAACGCTGACGAATTGAGAAAAATGAAAGCTCGTTCGCTAACGTTTGATGAGGATTTTCAATTAATATCTCGGCTAATTATCAAAAATTGAAAAATCTGAGTCTCAGGTGTATTCGGATCTGTCTTTCTCTATCCTTATCCAAATCTGCAGATGTCTACGTGCGATGGATTTCTTTATAACCATCACCAACAGGCATACAAAAAGACACATAGACAAATATCTTTCATTTATTAATATGGATTACAATCTCCCTTGAAAAGTTTAATAATCATGATTGCAGCATTTTACTTCAGTTACGTTCTACTTAGCAATTTTATTGGATAATTGTAAAACTTTAAGAAAGTTTTAATATTTATCCGTTTTTAGAATGTGTTTAAGATCATCCTTAATGACATTCTATAAACTTAAAGGATTTCTACATTTAGTTTATTTTAGTAAGTTATTCAAGCAATAGTTATCCACAAATAGCATAAAATACTTTATAGATGATGTGAAAAATGGATTAGACGAATTATTTTTATGATAGCTATATATTTTTCATATACCACTCTGCAAAAAAAAAAAAAAAAAAAAAAAAAAAGTGTTAATTAACAGTATAATACTGTCGTGCCTGTATTATACTGTTAAATCAACACTTTTTTTTTTCAGTGTATATTTTTATGTATAATGCGCAACCTGTTTTTGACAGAGAAAAACAAAAAATATTTATGTCTTATTTATATATGCGCAACATGGTATTTTAACAGCAGGAAATCTGGGAATTTGAGAAATAATTTTTAGAACTCTTCACTCATGTATTTTTTTCTCGAACCCAAATTACCATATTCACTCACGTAATATTTCGCTCTTTTAGGGGATCCAATACAGACTCCCCGGGTTACAGAATAGAGATGAAAACCATTTTTTTTTTAATTTATTGAAAACAGTAATAGATTTTTTACGTTTAATATTTATTTTTTTGATTATCCATTAACAACACGAAAAAGCATTTTTATATTAAAAATATCAATAATGTATTCGAATAAAGTTTTGTAATTGATTAAAAGCAATACTTTTGTATTAGCCGCATGCCAGGAGTTAGTCAGCCGAAGAAATTGTCAAGGATTTCGCTACTTACAGCAGCCGTTTTGATTCTGATAACTTCAGCGGTTTAAGTTGCGTAGTTCGATTACATGTCTGTTAAATTTGTGCTTTATTTATATTATTTCATTTATTTATTGATTAAGTTTAATTTCATTATGAAATATTACCCGGAAACAAACGCTGAACTATTTATATAGTTTTAAGTGCAAAAGGGATTTACGTTAATCATACGCAATAGAGATGGATTTTTATAAAATTCATGCTTGAAAATTATTTTAAGACAATAATAAAAAAAAAAAAAACAGTAAATTAAGATACAGTTTTCAAACAAATTGCATTTGAAAGAACAGAGTTTTTCCTATTCGAGGTTGTAAAAATTGAAATTGTGCAATGTTTACAAATTAAAATATTGCAGTAAAAGCGAAATTTATTGCTCAAGTGTTGCCACCATCATATGATGTCAGTGTTACTCACAGACACTTTTAAATTCTCGAAAGGGAGTAGGTGTTCAAACCCGCTCCTGGCATAATATGTTTCTGAAATATTTTTATTGTACTGGTAACTCAGTTCCATAATGTAAATTATATTTTACTTCAGGAGGAAAAGTTACAGAATTTGGTTTTCCCCTCATTATTATTAAGGAAAATTTACCATCCCCAATATTTGTTTTTTGATTAATGATTTTGTATTTAAAATTTCACATTAAAAGCAAGCTTTGGTATGTAATTATTGATTAAATAAATTGAAATGATCTACAATGTTTTAGTATATTTTTTTATTACAATTGATCGATAAGGCATACATACTAAGAAAAGTAATCGATTATTTTCCGCACGAAAAAAAAAAAAGAAAAAAAATCAGGAAGAAAGAAAAATAGTTATATAAAAAGCTGTGGTGCCATCTAATTTCATTGTAATGCAGTTAAATGTTTATATTTGAGAAAACTAATAAAATTTTAACTTCAAAAATTTCTTAATTTGTAAAACTTTTGAGACCCCCCCCCCCCCCCCGCAGAGTTGCTCTTTTTTGGATTTAAAAACGGAATCATCTGGGAGATGGTCTGTTGTCTGTATCCAGATAAGGAGAATTAATATGTAGTCGGTCTCCAGACCCTCTATGAAAGGAGAGTTTTTTATTTCTTTTAACTATTGCTAACACATATTCTGTAAAAATGTTTTACATTTTCATGATGTTATGGACCCTTTTTTCTGTGAAACCTTTAAGTTTTTACCGTAATGTTTTGACGTGTACTATTTATATAGTTGTATATAAAAAATTATGATCTGTCTTTTAAGCTTGTCACTTATTTAATCTTTATACTTAGTATAGTTAAGGAATTATTAAATTTTAAAGTTCGGAGTTCGGATATCCTTTCTAAGATACCCTGTACTAAGAAAGGACAATATATTAAAGTCATAGTTTCTTGCAAGAATGAAAAATAAGAATTATTATTCATTTTTGCTCCCATTATTTGGTTTCTTGTAAGAGGAAAAAATACATTTATTCATTTTTACCAACATAATTTTAGTCAAAGATAAGCTTCATCAAGTATTACGGAGTCATTAATGCGTTCCTTACTATCCCCTCTTTGGGTTTTTCCTATGGTGAGAAACGCCCTTGAAGAAAATTTGAATTTGATCGATATCAAGAAGTTAACTCAAATCTGCAGTGAATTAAATGTTTAATTTTTGATATGTTATAGTTCTTTTCAAATCAGTTTCACTTCTTTTATAGAAAGCAAGTTTTGGAGAAAAAGAAAATTTGAGCCAAAATCAATCATACATAATCACATAGGTTCTGAAATTATCAACATGACATCTAAGTTATAAATAATTTCAAATGTATTTTCCTTTTCTAATATTTTAATGTTAGTTACGTAGGTTGCTTTAGTAACTATATGGTTCACTAGGTTAAGGTGACCAGTAGTTGTCATCTTATTTAAAAGACAGTGCTCATTTGAAGGCATTTTATTCAGTTTTGAAAAACTGAAATTAGAATACGCTGATTGAAATTAAAACTAGGATAAGCTGACCATCTGGTCGTACTCTAAAAAATAGGACATTTTATGGCCTCCTTGCCGTAGCACAGTGGTACATTTTCAATATTTAGAAGTAAAAAAAAATAATTTTTGGAAGTAAATATTTTTCTACTTAGTGTTTGTACTTTTTTTTTTTATTAAAGAAGTATCAAAGAATCCTAATGGAATCATAATATATTATTACTCTTTTTAAAAAAAATAATGTACGTATGCTGAATAGTATCAGATGTGTTATTTATTTAGTAATTTACTGTTGTTCATTATCTTGTTTTTTTCTGAAATTAGCATAAAAACAAAATCTGATGAATATTTTATTAACATACGTTTTAAAAGATTTTTTTATTATTTTTATTAAGTTGGCAAGTAAATTTTTATAGTCTATTTTGGCAGACTATTTTTGGAATTGTAAATGTTTTTCTTTATATTAATGTACAAAAAAAAAAAAAAAAAAAAAAAAAAAAAAAAAAAAAAAAAAAAATGCACGTTTTAAGGAGATGTTAAAATGCCTATGTGTTATTCTTTAGAGTATAAAAAGTTCATTTTTAAGTTTTGAAGTGAACCGCATTTTGACCCGAAGAGTATATGAATTAATTTGGGGAACTTAAAAGCATAGTTTCTCTAATTTTTTAAACATGACTGAATTAAATTCAGTTAACTCGAAATTATTGATTATTCCGACTAACGAAAATCATTTTCATTACCTCACCAGATTAAGTTACATCGCAACTTTTTCGAAAGAAGTTTTACTTACAGAAAAAGCGCTTGTAGTATTTTTTCGCGCTACGAACGCTATCTAAACCACTGTTGCTGAGTGAGATTTTTTTTTAGCGCTCCTACAAATTATTGTTTCCAAAATAAATACCAATTATATTTCTTTACGCGCGTTATTTATTAATGCTTTGTACAATTGCCGGATCCCCCCCCCCCGCCCCCTCTTTTACAAACTGTCTCAGAGTATATGTATTTTTTTTTAAATTCTTGTTAAAAAAATTTCTAATGATAAGTATTAGATTAAGTAGAAGTCAAAAAAAGAGAATATAACATTTAATACTTTTTAGGTTAGTAAAATGTAATAAGGATTTTCGTGTTAATTTTGTTCATTTGAAATTTAATTTTTTAATAAATGCATTCACTGTCGAGGAAACTTTAATGTATTTGTTGGTTGAAATTAATTAATGTTAAAAATATTCATTTCAGGCAATAAATAAATAAATTTTAGTATTTATTACTGTTTGCGTGCTATTTGCTCTTTCATTTCAAATACATATGCTCCTTTTAATACTTTCTAAATCTTTAGTCAAAATAAATATTTGTTTTAAAAAATCTTAAAAATGTGTAGTTTACACTTTAAAAATAAATGAACAAGAAAAATAAAAGGAAATAAAATACAACAAATCCTGTAATTACTTTTCTAATAATATTTTTTGTCAACGAAATGGAACATAGGATATTATTAAAAGTGTTTTTCAAAATTTACATTAAAAATATTTAATTTTATTGAGAATTTTTTAAGTATCAATTCAAGTTCTTTAAATTTTAATTCAAATTTTAACGAGATTCACATAACCAGAAGTAATGTCTTTATGAACGCCCGTTTTTTAATGTAAGAATATTATTATATTTTTATTTAACGAATTTTTCATTTCTGTAACACACGAAAACAGAAAGCTTCTCATCTGTGTTTTGAAAGAAGAATAGTCTACATGCCTAAAATATTTTCCCTGACTTCATTCTCAACTATTAATTTATTTTCATCCGATACTTTTATTAAATGAAAGAAGAAAAAAATCGGACACACGTGCACCCCGACCCGTAGTAATTTCTACCCAACCCTCCTCAAAAATTTAAGATTAAACCCTGTCGATGCAGACTGGGCAATGCGTTTGGTTATCATCCAATGTGTTTTGGCTATCAGAATGACGGAAGGTTAGTTTTTCCATTACTGAAACTCCTCATGCCGGGAAACAAGTTTTACAGGTGAACGAGAAATCAGCTCAATCTCAATAGTTAAGAGGGTGCGCTAATAAGGCGAAGACATTCGCAAGCTAATTTCAAACCAATTGCAGCGTTCTTTTAAAATCTTTGTTTGCATTTTAATATTTTTAATACTTTTTCTTTCTTTTTTTTTCTGCTGACATTTTTAATTTCGGAATCGGTTCCGAAAGTGGTACCAAACAAAACGGGCAATTCATTGTTTTGTATTTGCGTTCGTGCGAATGTCTTTCTATACCAATAGTAAAATAAATTAAAAACAAATTCTTATTATTAAATTGGATTCAAGTTATGTTTTTTTTTCCTCACACAGGAAAAATTATTAACTGTTTAATGTTTTGACACTTTTTAGGGTTCCGTGCTTAAAAAGTGAAAACGGAACCATTATAAGATCACTCGTGTGTCTGTCTGTCACAGTCGTTTTTCTCGTAAACTATGAAACATAGAAAGTTCAAACTTGGGATAGTTATAAAGCCTATCGGCTCACATATTTATAGATTATTAGCCATTCTCAAATATGTTTAGGAAAAATTTAGGGAGCTATTTAAGTTACTATAATTTTTTTTTTTTTTTTTTTTTTTTTTGTATATTGTATGGGGTAATATGTGTGAAAGAACTCGTAAAACCGGACCCAAAAATATATTTGTTTTAATTTTAGATATTATATTTTCAGCGATATCGCCAAAAATGCATTGCCAATATATGTCCCCCCCCCCCCTCTATTTTCGAATCTACTGAAACTAAAATTATGAAAAAAAAAAATAGGGGTAGTAAGAGTTTATTTAAACCTTCCAAGAAAACTATAGCGATTATCCTAGGTCAAATAGTTTTGGAGAAAATCGCATTTTTTCCGTTACACGCAAACTTTACTTTGCGGGCAGTCAGTGGATGAGTTGAGGGGCGCTCAAGGTACTTGTCGACGCAGAATCATCCAAGGATTATTGATAATGATTTTCGAAAAAAAAATGTTGGTAATTAGCCGAAATATTAATTAAGTTACTTGATTTTTTTTCCTTTTTTGTATAATGTGGTAGGGTATCGTTCGAAAGATCTCGTAACACCGAACTCAAAAACGTATTTGTTTTAATTTTAGGTATTATATTCCTTGAAGAGTACAGCAAAAATGTGTCCGCCCCCCCACCTCCTATTTCCGAATCTACTGAACCTAAAATTATGAAAAAATTGGGGGTAGTAGGAGTTTATGAATTAATAAATAGTAGTTAATAAATTTTATGTTACGGAACCTTTTGAGCTCGAGTTATACTCGTTCTTGGCCGATTTCTTTTTGAATATAATTAGAACACAAGAAAATCAAACTATTTAAACCAAATTAATTTTAATGAAAAAAATATTTTAATGCTGCAGAAAATTGCAACAAGATGATTAGATAATCATTTCATTTAAAGCTCTATAAAAGAGTAACAAACAAACCAACCAACTAACTAATCAAACAACTTTGAAATATAAAATATTTCAGTAACTAATAATGACCCGCATGTCCACTATTGGTACAATTTAAGAAATTTTAATCCAGAAATGGACCACGCGCCTTTGCCCCCTCCAAAAAAAGTGTTTATTGAAAGTTTAATAAAAGTTCAATGAATTTTTTACTTATATAAACGGCATTTTTATGTAAAATGAAACATATTATTAAAGAAACAATATTTAAACATATTGTTTCTTTAATAATATGTTTTATTTTACATTAAAAGGCCGTTTATATATGTTATTAAACATTTACTTCTTAAAGAAACCTATAGAATTTTCTAAAAAATCCCTTTTTGAAGAAGTAGTACAAAAATAAAACTTCTCCGTCAACAGAACAAAGCAATTATTCAAAACAACCGAATGTGCAGTTTACAGTTAAAAAGTTTTAGCCAGTCAGATTTCCTTCAGTTATTTTTCAAAAATATGCTGGAGTTCAAGTTTTTCAACTTGAAAAATCAGTGGCTCTAAACTGGAACATGCGTACCCTGCGCACTGTAGTTGTATTTATCTTAAATAAGGTGTTTGAACAAAACTTTAGGTCTTCAAATAATTCATTTTAAAATGCCACGTTACAATTTTTATGAAAAAAAAAAAAAAAAAAAAAACTGTGGATATAGTAATTTTTCTGGCGTGCTTAACGGCACGCTTCAGCAATCCTCGCCGTCCGCGAAATACCTCGTCAATCTATGCGAAATTTTAAAAGAAGGAATATTCATAGCCTAATACTTTTCTAAAAAATTCGGTTTTCATAATCAGAAAATGGACATCCGGTACAAAAATACTACATTTTTAAAAAGTCTTCTTATATATATATATATATATATATATATATATATATATATATATATATATATATATATATATATTACCATTATTATTTATGAAGTTAGACACATTTTGGCTTAGGGTAATTATAAGGATAATGATAGTGTTAGGATTAGATAATGAAATTGGTGGATTTCATTATTACTACATGCATCTCTGAATTTGGAGTTAGGTCATTTTATTGCTTGATTTTGTTGGTTAATTACTTATTGATAGTTATTCTATATAAATTAACTACATACCATCATAAAAAAAGTGATAAAATTTAGCAAAAAAACTTGTATGTTTTTGATTTCAAAGGTATTATATATATATGTATATATATAAGCAAACCAATAAAACTTAAAATTTTTACTTAAGTAAAAATTTCAAAATTTATCGCCTTTTTAAAAATACTTAAAGCGTAGGAAAATAATGTTTTAAATATAGCACGTAGGTATCTGATGTCAACTTTGTAAATATGAAGAGTTAATTTCGGTAATTGCATTACTAGGTAATGAGTAAGCCGCTTTTTAAATATCCCCCTAGATTAACAGGAAACTTTGCAATTTCTGAGCGAAAATTTTTTTCGACAGAGATTGACCGTAATACAGGGTGGTCATAAAACACTTTTGCCGATATATGAGCTCCTAGCAATCGTGCCGTTCAATGAAATGAGATCCCATTTGGCATGTTGGTATTTTAAGGAATGGATTCGAGAATGTGGTGAAGAACAACAGTCAAACTCTCACACTTGTGGCAAAATTTCGAAAATTTCAAATAGCTACACCCATTTTTTTAAATCGGAAAATGATCTTTATAGAGAAATAACATAAATGGCGTTGAAACAGTACCTCAAGAAACGGTGACTAAAAACAAATCATTTAGTGTTCTACGTGTGTTTCAAGAACATTTTGATAACATTGTCATCTATCACTATTTCGCGATTCAAGGTGACCTGTGTCCGAACATACCTTAATGGATTCCCGACTCTTGGGATATTTAAAACTTAAGGTATATACGTCGCGGAATCATTTAAAGTGAGGCATGAGAAACACAATTAAACGTGAGATTCTGCATTGTCTTTATGCCATAATTTATTGTTGCCCACAATCTTTTGCATGAGACGCACCATCATCTATGAAGGCAAACACTTGACAATTTTGTAATTCCACTAAAATGATTTGTTTTTTGTAGCTTGTGTGGGCTCATTTATTATTCTCACTGTTTATCTTTGCGTTTGTTTTAAGTAGTCGATTCTAATCCAATAGGTACCGTTTCAACCCCATATATGCTTTGATATTATGAAGAACATGTTGCAAAAAAAAAAAAAAAAAAAAGAAAAAAAACTGGGAGTTGCCTTTTGAAATTTTCAAAATTTTGTAACTGTAATCGTAACTATGAACGCTCGATTGTTTTTCTCTGCTTCATTCTCGAGCTCATGACTTAAAATACTCACATTCCAAGTAGTATCCTATTTTTTAAAAATATAAATGAGAATTCGAGTTTTGTATGGAAAAAGGAGTTGTTCTTGTCAGGTGAAAATAAAAAATATACACATAATTTTTTAAAAAAGAGTTTGCCCAAAGAGTATTTTTTCAAATGTGGAATGTGACTGAAAATTTGAAGTAAATCGATACAGTAATATTCGAGTTATCTTTTTCACCGATTTGAAAATGAATTTTTGATAAAAAATCATTTTCAGTTTGGCATTACAATTGTGTTTAAAAATGTCTGGCTCCCAAAACGTATCATAACTCTGATAATTTTTATCAGAACATTTTGAAAATTTCGGGAAGAATAGTACTTTTGGAAACATTAATAAAAGAAATAAATTTTCTAAGAATTATGCCAGAGTATTCGCTTTTAAATGTTCGTTTTTTAATATATTTATCTGCTTGCGAAAAGAAGAAGAATACAATATTATTTGTCATTAGAAAAAAAATGTCTGCAATAATAATAATGACAATTATAAAAATACTTTAGGAAAACTGAATTTTTAAATTTTGACTGCTCTTTTTGTTTCTTTTTGTGCTGAAACCAAAAAAATTCCGCCATGCCATCCAAATTCGAACAATTGGGGGTCGATTTAAAAAAAATAGAAGAAGAATATCAAACAATAAGTAAATTTCATGACAAGTGAAAATAACTAAAATGTTTTTAATATTTCAAAGTTAAGGTAATTGCACCAGTGGTGGACACTTTATCAGTATGGGTCACTTTAAACATGATGGCTTTGAAAGTTACACCGAGGTTCTCACCGTATACACGGGGTTGTTGCTAGATCTCTGTAGTGTTAAAGTCTCAAACTACAAAAATTCTGCTCCTGAGCGAATTCAGTTCTCACAAAGTGCAACCATGTGGATATCTTATCACTATTTCTTGTAGTTAAAAAAAAAAAAAAAACTAGTTTTCGTTTATTTTGTTTATGTAATGTTTTAAATTATTTTCTTGTACTTTTTACTGTCATATGATTAACATTAATATGTATAGTAGATTTATTGCGTTTATTTTTAAATTTTGCATCAACCAGATACATTTTTAAGCATGTCCACTGCTGGTATTCCGACATATAACCATATCCAGTAATGAACAATCCTGGTCAATAATTGTTCATATGCTTTTATTTAACTAAAAGTGCTTTTTTAAAAACACTACAACATAGTTGAATAGTTGAAAGTGTTTATGACTTCGGTTCTTCTGCCTGTCTGGTCATCTGTCTGCACTCTAACTTTGGTAAATATGCTTAGATTACCACGTAATTGGCTAGCTCATTTAATGAAACACACAAAATCTGTTACGTTTTAGTCTGTGATATAAAATTGTTTTCAGTGCATTTTAATGTTTTTACACTACTTCAAACATAATGAAATTGATATGCGTTACTGAGGTTCACTACATGTTTTCTACAGACTACGGGGTAACGTGGGATTATGAGGTCCCTCACTGTTTTCAAAGGTTTAAACTAGAGGTCTGTATGGGTCGGTCCGGGACTTTTTTTCTCGTTTTTCTTTTCTTTCCAAAAGCAGTCAAAAGTTTTCCCAGCCGTAATATAATTGTTTACATAATGGATATACAGACCGCGCATTTCTGATGATATGCTGGGTATTCAAGTATTATAATTTGAACAAGTACGTACCACCATATTGATTCCACCTCAATTTTTAAGGCAATATTTTTTTTCAATGCAAATAAATCTATTACAAAGCCATAGAGGTCTGCACGGGCCGAGGCCCGTACCCGGCCCGGCCCGCGGGCCGGCGAATTGAAGGCGAACTTTCAAACGGGCCGGGCCGGCAGAATTAGGACAATTTTTTCAACGACCCGGGCCGACAGACAAAATAAGTGGGCCGGGTCTGACCGGCAAAAAAATTGAACGGGCCTTCAGGGCCGGGCCGATAAAATAAAAGTAAGCGGGCCTATCGGCCCGATATAAAAATTTAAGCGAAGCAGATAAAATACAAATAATCTTCAATGAATGACTTTCTCGAGAAGTATAAATGTGCGTCACGAGCCGATGCGAGTTTAACAACATCAATACAGAAATGTAACATGTCCATCGTAGAGATCGGCATCGGATAGTTACATGGTGTCTGATCCCGGGTTTAATTGTTTCAGCAGACTCGTAACCGGGTCGAGATCAGGCTTGCATTTTGTTTCCTACATACTCGTGCCGGGACGGAACTGGTCTTAATCGTTCTCAGGATTTGTAGGGCATATTGCCTTGAATAAAGGCCATTTCACGAAATCCATTAAAATACATGCATCCCCAAATCATTATATGACCACCACCATGTTTTACAATTGGTTTAAAGTTTTTTATTTGAAGGGACGTATTTGGCTTTCGCCACACAGTTTTCTTTACATCTGAGCCGAAAATATTAAACTTACTTTCATTGAAAAATATAGCATTTTTCCAAAGCTCCGGTGGTTTGCCGGCATAGTCTTTGGCATAATCAAGTCTTTTCAGCTTATTTCTTTCACTGATAAATGTTTTTTTTTTCGAGGGGGCTGTTCCTACAATATTTGCATCATGAAGGATATTTCTAACAGTTTGTGCTGTAATTATTGTTCCCGAAGTTGAAACGACATCAACAGCTAATTCTTAAGCACTTAAAATATTTTTTTTTGGTGGATTCCTTTATGATGGCCTTCCTTTGTCTTGCATTTAGCCTTCTTGGACGCCCAGTTCGCAGCTTGTTTGTTGTCGCAACAGTCTATTTTATCTTCTTTATTAGATAACGAACACTAGAAAAAATTAAATTTAGCTGTTTACCTATTTCTCGGTAACTTGATCCAGAATCGTGAAGATTTATAATCTTCTCACGAATAGCTACAGAAAGCTCACACGTTTTTGGTGTCATGGCAACAGAAACTGTCTGAATCCCCGTTCCAGTTATTATATTGTATGATTTCAAAGTGCGGCACTAGTGAGTGCGGGACTGATGTGCTAAAAATTTTCATAATGTTTACGTTTAATTGCTTTTTTAAACTGTCAATGTTTCGTGTTCAAATACTTTTTTGGCATGAGAAAATGCTGTTTTATTTTTTAAAATAAGTATTATTATTTTTTAAGGTAAAAGGTTGGTTATTTGTGCTCGTTTATTATTTAAATAAAGTGATAGTTAAAACAATTTCGTCACATTTGCTTTCTATAGGGTTACTTATGCAAAAATTGAGTGTGTGAAATACTTTTTTTGCTCACTGTATACTGCATTTTTTCTCGTCTTAATACCAAGGATTTAATGCAAACAAAGCCGAAGTGAAAAGCATGTAACCATTTTTTTTTCAACAAATTACGGTGAGACATGAACGCTTGTACACAGTATCCAACTGTATAAGCATTACAAATATATTTATTCTATAATAAATAATATGCATTAAATGTTGCTTTAATATGATTGTACATGGCACTTTTCTCACCTTACGATCTCATACAGCTGTAAACTCCAGCTCCTCGATCTATCAGGTTTAGGACTATTTAAAGGATTCTACAGTGCGGTGTTGTACATGTATGCTCAATCCTCAATGGCCATTAAAGGGAGAAATTAAGGAACAACCATGTAATATACCAAACTGCTTAATGTGTCGATGAAACACATGAAAACTCTGTTCTAAATTCTGATATTGTTTTAAAGTGTTAATTTTCCTGTTTCTGTACGTGTGCATTTTGGCATGTAAGACATTCCCAATAAGCAGATTTATATCGCAATGGGTAAAATTTATTTATTCAGTCTATTATATCTAATTCTTTATTATTATTATTTATTTTAAATTGTCTCACTATGTACGACTCTTTACTATTATTTTCGATATATTGCTACACGATTTTTTTTTCAGTAGCCAATATATGAGTAGCACTTATTAGCATTTTGAAACTATTTTTAAACGATATGACTAATATCAAATTAAAGATTAACGATAGTTGTTTACATATTGACTTAAATCTTCTTAAAGTTTTCCCTACTGATGTTTAAAAAAATATGAGTTTTTATTTTTAAAATTTTAGTTTGTATACAGGGGAAAGTCGTATATTGTGCGACAGTGCATGCAGTAAATACAGAAATGATTTTAAAGCGAAGGTTGTGTTTGCATTGCTAGATGTTAGAATTTAGAATGTTCAGGCATGCTTTGTTTGGTGTTGTGGAGGTGTGCAACTTCTAGTGTGGATGTTGTATCGTTCGGAAGTTATGATTTTGGATCTCGAAATTACTCATTTAACTCTATTACAAATCATATATTTTCAGTCTAATTGTAAGTTCGAATATCATACATATTCTGCATTTTTTCTCCTCTTAATACCAAGGATTTAACTCTAACAAAGCTGAAGTAAAATGTACGTAACCATTTTTCTTTCCCCAACAAATCGATCTGTTACACGGTGAGACATAGAGAGGTCTGGTACGCAGCGTCGAATTGTGTAAGATTTATTCTATAATAAATAATATGCATTATATACTACTTTAATATACTTTTATTATGTCTTTGAGACATGCCCAAATAAGGGGCACTTATTTAATATTGACTACATACAGCTTTAAACTCTAGCTTTTCGATTTATCAGTTTTAAGACACTTTAAAGAATTCTACATTGCGGTCACTGATGCATGCTCAGAAATTAAGGCATAACTTTACTTGTATGTCAGACTGTTGAATGTGTCGATGAAACACATAACAAATTAGTGATGAATTTTGATGTTGCTTTAAAGTGCTATTTATCCTGTTTCTATTCATGAGCATCAGAAATTTCGGTATGCAATATGCTCCCAATAAGCGGATTTATATACGCAATGGCTAAAATTAATTTCTTCAGTCGGATTATTATCTAATTCTTTATTAACTTTTTTTTTATTGTCTCGCTTTGTACGACTCTTCAGTATTATTTGTTTTTATCAAGTAAGTTTGATTTAAAATTTTATATTCCTTTTATGACTCACTTATCCAGAACTGGTATATTCATTAATGAAAACTAAAAGCAAGCAATCAGGTAAACTCATTTTTGTTAAAAAATAACTAAGCGTTTCTTTATTATTCCCACCTAAATCAAGTATTTGGAAAAAAAATCAACAAGGAATAATTCCAATATATGAAATATATTTGTTCAAATATGTAAAATCAGGAAACTTTTGATACGCGCATAAATGATTTAATTAATTAACTATTTTAATAATATTTTTTTATATTATTTATGTAAATAATACACATACACGCACTCTCACATTAATACATTCTGATAGTTTTAAGTTAAAGATTTGTGGTGTTATCTTAAAAATCCTCTTTTCTATTAAAATTTTTTAATAAGTTCAAGATGTTTCGCTGATCCGAAAGGGTTGAGATACAGTGGGCTAATTAATTCATATATATTATTCCCGGTGGAACAAAAGCAAATGTCAGTCAGTTTCTGTTTTTCAGTTGAATAATCGAAGAGATTAAATTATCAGATTTTAAATCGGATTGAAATTGAGACATAAATGAATGAAGATGTAGGCGATTAAATTGTAACAGTTGACAGCGCTTTGGTCGCGCTTCTAATCCGATATTTTTATTTAGCTTTTCATCACTCCCAAAGAAGAAAACTCCTTTTGACAACACGTGTCGCGTCAGGCGGAATTGAAATGTGAATTCTTCAGGCCTAGATGTTCATTTTTCATATGAAGCCATAACGAATCCTAACTATTCACTACAAAACTGGCTTTAAAAGTCTAACTTAACAAGATAAACCTATCAACTGCTACTCTGTTTAAGATGGTAGGTTAAAATTTATAACACAGCCTTTTATTTTATAAGGACAATGAAAGAAAGAAGGAAACGTGAAATAGGCAATAGTGATTTTTCTTTTGTTTAAATCCAATTGAATTAAGAATTAAATGCTACGATAAATTAACACAAACTGTATGTTTATGTGTATACAATGCTAGGAAAAGGGAAAAATATTACAAATCAAAGAAAAACTAATGTAATGCTTCAGTTTAATAATTATTTTTTTCTTATCATTTCCTGTAAGCTAAATGCTTGCAAATCAATGGTATGTTCATAGATTTTAAGCTAAGCATCCCTACTCTTGTTAACACATAATTGTTATAGCATTATTTCAAGAATTTTAGGTATAATTGTTATAGCATTATTTCAATAATTTTAGGTAAAATTGTTATAGCATTATTCCAATAACTCTAGGTATAATTTTCACTCAGTCTTCCAAATGCGTTTTTCAATATTGATGTAGTCCTGGAACACTTTTGAACTCATACCTAATGTGCTTTTAAGGAACAGAGCAATGAAATATTTTATTTAGAGTACATGTGGTATGACAAATCAAATAATAAAAATGTATGTACATATTAATATTTTCTAAGTCCGTATAAAAATAAATATATATATATGTAAAAGATAAATATGTTTCTCAAGAAAATTTAACTAAAACAGTAATATAGAAAATCATAAAGAAGGAAGTTTGCTGATTTCGTTTGTTGAATTCGACTTTTTTTCTTCTACTGTAGGTTATGATTAGTGTTGTCATGTGTTCCGATTTATGCGGGATGCCATGTGTCCCGATTTTGAGAGATTCCAAGACCCGTCAAGCGAAATTACTCAACGGAACGCGAAAAGTCCCGATATTTCATGATACACAAATTCTTTTAAATTCCTTTTAGTACCATGCTATTCGTTAGTCGGCATCCAGTAGAACTTAACACAAAGAAACCTATGAAAACAGAACCTATCTTTAACGAAAAAAAATTATGATCATGCAAAACAGAATACAGTACATGTCTACCTGCTAAGACGGAAAACTTCTAAAAACGGAATATTTTTTCCAATTTCTAGCGATTTTGTTGTATTTGGTTTAGTAGATCGTATAAAAACGGAACCTGTTTATAATGGAATCCTGTATTAAATGTAAAAATGTAATATTTCCATACAGATGGAATACCATAGAGCATACCATACCAGCTCAACTGGAAATCTCTGCAAAACGGAATTTTGTTTTGTTTCTCCTAAAGATTCTGCTTTCACATATTGTTTAAGATTATCGTGGTATTTAGTATAGTAAAACCTACTAAGACGAAGTATCAAACGACCGGAAAAAACTTTCGTTTTAGATAGGTTTGATAGGATAGACCATGAAGGGAGGTTTTTCTTCCGCAGAGACCATGAATTTTTTACGTTGACAAGGTTCGGTTATAGACAGGTTTCGTTTTCATAGGATTTACCGCATATTTTAGTTCCGATTTAGGAGATGATGTCCCGATTTTTGTTGTCTTTCTGTCCCGCTTTTGTGACGATGGACCTGACAACACTAGTTATGACATAATGAAGAGAGGAAAGATTATTTTATTTTATTATTATTTTTTTAAACTAGGTAAATTGTATTTAATGGTTGGAGTATCATAGTTGAGATTGATTCATTATGACCTAATTGCATGGTATACAGGAGTTTCCATGCTATTTCACACTTCCATCATGTAAATCTTATAGTTATAGCTAGGATGAATTAAATTAGCTCTTCAATTCGCAGCCATGTCCAACAAATAAGAGTGAATTATGCCAGACAGGATATCGTTGGGGTAGCTTAGTAGGAAGAACATTAGCGCGGCAAGCCAAGGTACCCAGGTTCGAGTCCCGGATAGGGCATTTTTAGCTCTGTTAGAATAAAACTCAACTATGATACCGCAACCATTGAGTATACACTATATTGTCAAAGGTGGCCGGTCACTTGCGATTTTAGACGTTTTGTTAACTATCTAGAAAAATACATGAGGAATTAACCTGAAACTGCAGGTGTGTAAACAGTATAGTATAGGTTGTATATTTCCGCGAATATTTTTTCACGAAACCCCATAGGGGACTGTGAACAAATTGAAAAAGAACGAATATCTTTTGGATAACCCTGTAAAAGCTAATGTAGTAAAGGCGTTCAAATTCGAGATTATTAATAAGTGGCTTATTGTAACATACTGTGTTTATTTTTATGAGGATAGCATGTATACTCGTAGAGAAATTAAGGTTTTTATAAAAACAGTCCCAAATTTTGCCTAGTTTTTTGCTTATAATTTGCAGAGTTCTTAATATAAAAAAAAGTTCTTTTCAGAAAATAGGACAAACAACATTGTACATAATACTCTGCAATCAGAATTAAAAACTAATAAAAATTGGATGAAAAATGAGCAGGTTTACTAAAAAATGTTTCACTGCGCATGCGCGAATGCAATCAAAATATAATATGCATAATGTATTAGATAAGTATATAGAGCAACTTTTGTGAAAGTCTCAAATTCATAGCTTGAAAATTCAGAAAATTATCGTCGATAGAATAAGTTCGAAATCCGTTGTTCCCAAAAAAGAAGCAAAAAGATGAGGGGATGTATCAAATATCTGTTGATTAGTGCCAAGATAGCGTACACAATATTTCACGTACTACTATATTTGGATACAACCCCTTATATTTTTGCTTCTTTTTGGGAACAACGGATTTCGAGCTTATTCTATCGACGATAATTTTCAAGCTATGATTTTGAGACTTTCACAAAAGTTGCTCTATGTACTTAGCTAATACATTACGCATATTATATTTTGATTGCATTCGCTCATGCGCAGTGAAACATTTTTTAGTAAACCTGCTCATTTTTCATCCAATTTTTATTATTTTTTAATTCTGATTGCAGAGTGTTATGTACAATGTTGTTTGTCATATTTTCTGAAAATAACTTTTTTTATATTAAGAACTCTGCAAATTATAAGCAAAAAACTAGGCGAAGTTTGGCACTGTTTTTATAAAAACCTTAATTTCTCTACGAGTATACATGCTATCCTCATAAAAATGAACACAGTATATTACATTAAGCCACTTATTAAGAATCTCGAGTTTGAACGTCTTTGCTACATTAGTTTTTACAGGGTTATCCAAAAGATATTCGTTCTTTTTCAATTTGTTGACAGTCCCCTATGAGGTTTCGTGAAAAAATCTTCGCGGAAATATATAACCTATACTATACTGTTTACACTCCTGCAGTTTCAGGTTAATTCCTCATGTATTTTTCTAGATAGTTAACAAAACATCTAAAATCGCAAGTGACCGGTCACCTTTGGCAATATAGTGTAGTTACGACATTTTCAAGAAGAGGAATATTTCGCATGGTATCTACCATTCTAATTTTGGAATAATTTGAGAATTTTTGCAGAGAATTTAAATGATAGTTAGTACCTTCAAATGTTTTATGTGTCCCTGATTTTCCTTCTCGGCCTCACACAGGAAAAAAGACAATATTGTTGTTCATTTTAAAAATACTTTCAGTTTTGTCGCAATAACTTTTATTTAAAAAAAAAAAAAAAAAAAAAAAAAAAAACGCAATTAAGAATAGAAGTTTGAGACACAGTTTGAGACTACATTAGTCAAACAAGCAAATAGCCTGATATATAGCATTTTCAGATGTTAACGAAATTTACGGGGGATCACAAAAGAAAACGAACTTTTTCAAACAAAACAACTAATTATTTTTTTGAAAAAAAAAAAATAACGAATGGTTACTCTTTCTGTTAAAATCCACATTTAAGCTTGGAACTTTGCCATCCAGCACCAGATTAAGGCATGGGCACATGGGGCAGAGGGTGCCCTCCAAATTTATGAAGCCCCGTATCTTAGATAAAAATTTTAAAAATGCAGAAGAGTTTCATGATTTACGTAAGTTTATGTTACATTTTTACAAAATGCGAATGTCTTGAAAATTATATTTTATTTCTTCAAGCTAGTTAACCCTTTGGGGACGAGCGACACGAATACGTGACGCATAAGATGCTCAGAATCCTCGATTATCCCCACCAGTTATTTTTTTTTGTAAAGTTTTCCTTATCTAATCATAGCATTTTTGCGATTCAATTAGGTGAAAATTTCTCATTTGAAAAACCGGTGGTAACAGATTAAAAATTCTGTAAAAGACGCTCGTCGCGAAGGGGTTAAATGTGGGACCTAAAATGCATTTAACGTGGTTTCATTGTTATTATGAATGTTTTATCCTGTTATTGTATGTTCTGATACATAAATCCATCATTCCGTTATTTATAAAATGAATTCCTCAGACTTGTGTTAAATGAAATAAATTTTTATATGGAAATATATTTCACTATTTTCAATTATTGTGTACAGTTTATTCCGTACACAATAACTTTGTTTATGGCTATTTTTTTTCTAAAAAGTCCAATCTTAATTACACTTAACGATCTCATTATAACTTATACGTTCTCAACTTTCAAAAAATCGATTTTTTTTTTTTTTTTTTTTTTTTTTTTTTTACGCAAATTAAATTTTTATAGTGTGTAAAATTATGGGTAAAAATATTTAAAGTGATATCTTAATTATTAAGAAAGATATGAGCAAAAATTTGAGCGCGCGCACGATCGACAAAATCGACCTCTCCGAAAAAAATATATTAAAGATACTACTCCTTTTTTGAAGCTGCAGATGGCGTTGTTAATGCATGTTGTTAATGTCGGAGCAAACAGCGGATTCTGCATTTCATTGTGTTTTACAAAATTGAGCCAATGGCCCTTAGCTACAACCTTCTTTTACAAGAAGAAACTGAGATTTTAATAATTATTTGTTTCTACAGGAAGTTAGGATGCTGCCTATCAAACCCGGATATTTTGGTAGAAGTCAACGCGGCTGCAGGTTTCCGACGTAATATGTGACCAAATTTAACAACAACTGATAAAATAACAAAGCAAATAAACAGACGAGGCCTTGGATCGAATATATATTGAGTTACAAAATAACATTACACAATGACAAAAACATAGTAATTGAACTGAAAATTGAACATCACTTACATTTATAAATTCGTCTGGGATTCTGCAGTCATGTTCCCGGACGAGCAAGAAAGCTTACACAAAAGTATAATCCAATAAAATTTAAGATGTAATGCTACGATTACAATTACGATACGATATACTAACACCAGCCCATAATCGAGCATTACATTAGAAAAACACAGAATAAAAAAAATTACAATAAACAAACATTAAAAGTATGACACAGTTAAAACATTACTTATACAAACAGCAAAGAACCAACAATTCATAAAATTTAGCTTTAGGCAATGCCTTTGTAAACATATCAGCAATTTGCATATTTGTAGGAATATATTCAATTTTGATATTATTTTCTTTTACAACATTACGAACAAATTTTAGTTTTATATCTATATGTTTTATTCTACCATATCTACTTTCATTACTCATACATTTTATGCAAGACTGATTATCCTCTAAAATAACTAAATCCTTAATACTTACAATTTCACAAGCAATATTTTTGAAACACAACAGGTCTTGCAAACTTTTAGTTAAGGCAATAACTTCAGCTTCAGTTGACGATAATGCAACTGATTTTTGTTTATTACAACACCAGAGAGAACAGGCATGTTACAAAACATTAAAATGTAACCTGATACTGATTTTCTATCATTTGTGTTAGCCCCCCAATCAGAATCAACATACATAGATAATTTAAAATCAGATTTTTGCTTTTTATACACAAGTTTTAAGGACAAAGTTCCTTTCAAATATCTTAAGATTTTCTTTAGTGCAATCCATGCAACTTCAGTAGGATTTTCCTGCATTTGACTCAAACAATTAACACTATATAAAATATCAGGTCGTGAAATATATGCTAAGTACAATAAACAACCTACAAGTTCATGGTATGGACCATTAAATGTTTTCCATTTTTGAAATCAGATGGAGTGGATTTAGGAGAAATAGGAATATCACTAGGTTTACATTCTAGCATATTAAATTTACTTAACAATTTAATTATATAAGACTCTTGATCCATTATTAACCTATCAGATTTAAATTTCATTTGAATACCCAGAAATTCTGAAACACATTCTGATTTTGACATATGAAACGCTTTAGAGAGTAAAGAAATAACTACATTAGTTTCATTTAAATCTAAACCTGCTATAAGCATACCGTCAACATACAGAGCAATAATTAATTTATGACCATTACTATAACGAATAAAAATACAAGGTTCATTATCAAGAGATTTAAATTTTAATTTTGAAACAAATTCAAGAAACCTTTCAAACCATTATCGTGGAACTTGTTTCAGGCCATATAAACTCCGTTTGAGTTTACATTTTAACCCACTTTCGTCATCATAGCCTTGCGGCTGATCCATAAAAACAAGTTCATTTAACTTACCATTCAGGAAAGCTGTTTTTACATCCAAAACAAATGCATGTAAGTCTTTTTAAAATCACAAAAAGCACTAAACGTAAAGCTGGCATACTTATTACAGGAGCGAAAGTTTCACTATAGTCTAGTCCTTCTTTTTGCATAAATCCACGGGCTACAAGGCTAGCCTTATAACGTCCATCTCTTTTGATGGTATACACCCATTTGCAGGAAATAGCTCGTTTGTCAGGTGGTAATTTTTCGAGATCCCAGACGTCGTTGATTTTCATGCTTTCTATCTCTGCATCCATAGCTTCCATCCATAAGCGTTGTTCATCAACAGGGAGAAAATTGATCTCATCAAAAGATAAAGTTTCTTGTTGGCAAAGTAATGCTTCATACACCTCAGGAGCTGGATACCGAATAGGTTGTTTTCTTGATCTCTCGGATTTTCTCATTTTATCTTCTTTCTCTTCAGAATCCTCTGATTCTTCACTAGTTCTTTCTTGAGCATCTGGGTTAATTTCACAATCAGTCAATTCTGAATTTTCCAGTATGTGTTGTTTTGCGTTTATGGTATGCTTCTTCTCTTCATCAAATTTGACATTTCTTGATATAGTTATGCGTTTCGTCCCAGGATCTAACAATCTATATCCCATTGAAGAATAACCTATGAAGATCATATGTTTAGACCTATCATCAAGCTTCTTACGATGAACGGAAGGAACTAACATGTAGGCACTGCATCCAAAAACACGTATGTGCTTCAAATCGGGATCTTCTCCAAATTTTAAGAAATACGGCTTTAAGTTCTCAATGGAGCTGCTTGGCATTCGATTTTTCAAATAAGCAGCTGTAAGTATAGCTTGACCCCCAAAAAGTCTTAGGTAAATTTGATTCAGCAATTAAAGCCCTTCCTATATCCATGAGCGATCTATTGCATCTTTCAGCAACTCCATTCAAAGCTGGAGTGTATGGAAGAGCAGGATCAATCACTATACCAAGATCTCGAGTGAAATTCACTAAATCATTGCTTAAATATTCTTTTCCGTTATCACATCTGATTTTCTTTACTGTAGGATTAGTTTTTAAGAAAACTTTTAATTCTTCTGAAGCTTCACTTTTATGCTTCAATAATTGAACTTCAGTAAATCGCAAAAAATCATCTATGATAGTCATAAAATAACATTCACCAGAAAAAGTTTTCGGAACAATAGGGCCACATATGTCAGAGTGAATAACAGTCATTGGAGTACTTTCTCTTTTTCTAGGTCCTCTTCCCATTGGTGTTGCACTCTGTTTTGCTCGAACACAAACATCACAAAAAGAAAGGGGTATCGGAAGTTTCATTTCCTTCAACACTTTGTCGCTTGGATGGCCCATTCTGCGATGCCAAATTTCGGAACCATTTTCTTTTGATGTGAGAACAGTTTCATAATTTGGGACAAAATAACTAACATATTGTCCATTTGAATCAGGTTCACCAAAACAAAAACGATTTCTTCCTTTTTCTATGAACACCTTTTCATTCTTGAAAATAACTGCATAATTTGCGTTCTCGATTTTTCTAACGGAAATCAACTGTCCACTTAAATCTGGTACGTAAAGAACATTATTTAGGGTAATTTCCATTCCGTTTGATAAGTTTCCGATAATATTTCCAACACCTTTAATTTCAAGATTCGTTGTTTTCGACGCACACTTAATAGTTCCTAAAGGTGGCTGTAAAGACGTGAAATATTTCTCATTAGAGCACATATGGGAAGTCTCTCCAGAATCCACTATAAATTCATTCTTTTTAACGTTCCCCGCAACAAAAGATACCACTGAAGAAACAAATTTTTCCTCATTTGAATTTTTAACAGCTTTACAGTTACGTTTAAAATGGTCAGGAAGTCCACATTTGAAACAAGTAAGTTTCTTTCTACAATATTTAGCTATGTGTCCCTTTGAATTACAGTTTTTGCACACATATTCTTTGTGAGTTGATACAAACGCGGTATTATCATGAGCGGTCCTGGTCTGCACTTTTTCTTTCTTTGAGTCGAGCAGAAGTGCTTCAGCATCTAACAGCCGTTGTGTGACAAAATCTAAAGTCAAAACAGTATTCGGTTGATTTTCTAACGCAGTTTTAACATTTTCAAATTCTTGAGTCAACGATATTAGAATATAAACAATAGTATCGGTTTCACTTACTTCAGCACCGGAAATTTTAAGTTCCGAAATTAATTTATTTATTTCATCAATGTGACTTCTCATAGACACAACACGATCCTTTTTAATAGTTGCTAACCTCTTTCTAATTAAAATTTGATTAACTGCACGCTTGGTATCATATGTTCGTTCTAATTTATTCCATATCTTGTGCGCAGTATTTTCTTCTTGCAATGACGCAAGAACCCCATCGCTTAAAAGCGATAATAATAAAGCATAAGCCTTTTTCGATTTTACAACTTCGGCAGTTTCAGTTATCGCTTCATTGTCTAAAAAATTATCCAAATCTTTCGCCGCAAATACGGCTTTCACACGCCTTTTCCAAACAGAAATTTTTTTACCGTCGCCGTCAAAAAGAGCAACTGCGTACAATTCTTTCTGACTTTCCATCGCTGGGTAAAAAAAACAGAAACAAGAGAAAAATAAATTTTCTCTCTCAAAACCACAGCAATAAATATGAAAAGGGACTAGCGTCACTCTGTCTGCGATTTAAACCAAGCTCTGCTGATAAAATAACAAAGCAAATAAACAGACAAGGCCTTGGATCGAATATATATTGAGTTACAAAATAACATTACACAATGACAAAAACATAGTAACTGAACTGAAAATTGAACATCACTTATATTTATAAATTCGTCTGGGATTCTGCAGTCATGTTCCCGGACGTGCAAGAAAGCTTACACAAAAGTATAATCCAATAAAATTTAAGATGTAATGCTACGATTACAATTACGATACGATATACTAACAACAACAACAAAAAAAAATTAAATACTTGAAACAATAAAAAACAACCTGGAATTATTAGTTTTTTAATTAATTTTACTCCATTCCTAAAAAAATAAATAAATTCCAAAATATGTCAATTTTTCGCCACCGAGAACGTATGTAACCTCTTAAAACTTATTTTAGAGATAAACGCAGGGAAATTATGTCACTTTACTACACAGTATACACCCGCGTATCAGTTCTGTTCAGGCTGCTCCAAAAGTCATAATAGGGTACTGGACATTATACAGTGACCTCTCATTTATGCACCACTGACCCATACCATATTCTTAGTTATATGCCGATTTCTTCAGGTTCTGGCAGCCTTTATGGCAAATAATGCAAAACTTCTCTCAGATATGCGACGTACGTTTGCTGTCACTTATACGACAGAGTAAGCTAAAGGCAATATCACGAGGTAAAGCTAAAGCATATACTCCCTGGCGTATAATACCTTCTGTTTTTTCTACGATTACAGAGTGGGTTAGAAGTGGTCATCCTTCGTATCCAAATAACACTGAAATTAGATGCTCCATATTTTCGAATGGCATTGACATTACATACGGCCTCACCGACTTAAATACTGTACACTTCAAGCATTTTTCGTGAAGTTATTACTTTTCACATAAAACAAGGTAGGGGAGATGGGGGATGAATGGGACATTTTAACAAAAATATTTATTTTATTATCAATATTATATATCACATTTCATACATTAAGTGTTTGACTACATCTTATGCACAATATCTATTCATGATTATTATTACACAAATATATATTATGAAATTAAAAAAAGTTCCTGTCTGTCCCAATCATCCCCACAGCAGGGATGAATGGGACACAAATATTTTCCTCCCTGTATTCAATGTTAAGGACTAAAAGCTGACAAAAATGCCTCCTTGGCAAAAGCTGAGAGATTATAAATTGTAATATGATCTCCAGGATTATTTGTCAGCCAATCATCTTGGACTCATCTCAACTTTGTCTTAAAAGGCCCATAAACGAAAGCATTCAATGGCTGAAGACGATGGCTACAATGATGATGAAAGGTTAAAAGAATAATTACCATAAATTATTAATTTATCAACCTGTATAACATTATTTAGTTAATAAATATGTTTTTCAGCATCATCTAGGGATAAATTAGACAGTACCATTCATCCCCATTTGAAATGTCCCAATCATCCCCATGATGCATCTATTCAATTGTCAGCCATTTTGTCTCAAAAATTATTCTGTCACAATGGTTAATATTCATTCATTTTAATTACCAATATTCAGCCTTTAAATAAAAAACTACAACATATCTTAATTGTTTATATTGCATAAGATATTTAAGTAACTTCAAATGTAAAAAAAATTACTTTTGAGCAGACATTTAAGGAAAATCAAATTTGAGGGAAAATGAAAACAACTATGTGGTCTTGCTTTTGGTTCTGAAGCACACTATAGTTGTCTGAGTGCAACGAAGACTCATACACAGCGCAGTATTACTTTGCCCCATATATAGCTACGATGGATATTAAAACCTTTCGTCAAGCATAACTCAAAAAATATTTAACGGATTTCGTTCAAATTTTTACAGCAGGTACCTATAAAGGTGACAACGTCGTCTATTTATTACCAAGAATAAGTGTCAAACCGTTTGGAAGTTATATTAAAAAAAAATAGATAAAAAAGCACAATTAAAGTACATACGTCACTAAATTTTGTGCGTACGTCATTTTCACCGGCGGGAAATTTTCGTAGACAATCGGAATTGAAAAGTTCATGGAATACATGGAGCAAAAAAATATGCAAGCACTAATATTCAGCACAATAAAATATATTTCAATTTAATAAAAATGGAAAGTTAATCTGGAATTTTTTCTGTTTGAAAAGTATTAGAGATTAGTAAGAGTAGTATTAATATTAGAGATTTGGCGTAAATCACACCATTAGTACAGCGCCTAGAATACATAGTGTGGAAACCGGCTACAAAATAGTACTAAAAAATTGTATCCAATAAATGTACAACGTTGCTGAAAATATTAGGATGGGTTCACAGCGCCATCTGCTAGCTCTTGACATTGTACTAGAATGTTTCGGCTGGTGGTAAGTATTTTAAATACTTAAATTATGTCATTTTCTCCTCTGACTTAGTGATTTTTATAATTTTTTTTTTTAAAATTATGAAAGCATGGCTAAAAGACGTGATACGCATTTTTTTTTTTGTCTCTGGTTGCAACATTATCGTAGGCTTCGTAGGAGCACCGTTGCACATTTATAGGCTACAACTTTTTAGCACTTTTTAAAGCATTACACCATTTGCCGGTTTCCACACTATGTATTTTAGGCGCTGTACCATTAGCAGCTTTTTTATTTCGCGTGTGTATGTTAGGAACAATTCTTTGATGTTTAAATAAAAGGTTTCGATTTGTGGCATTATTTCTTACTAGCCGCCACTGGCGACCAGTTTGGTCTCCCTTAAATGTATGTTAAGCATTGTAACACGTTACTTTTATTCATAATTTAATTTTTTTTCCTAATCCTTTGCCAAACCGGAAGATTCTAATAGACAGATCAAGGACTTTTTGAACATGGTAGCATTTTGCATATTTTTTGTTGTTATGTATTTCATCTTCCTTGATAAAAACCGCTTAACCCACTTAAGCATTTGTCCTTCATGTCCGTTTGCTTATCAGTTGCAATATGTTCGCTAATGCGGAGATTCTCAAACATATTAAGTAATTTTCCGTAATTGGGTCCATTGCCAATTGGCGTATTTTAGTTAATACGATTTGATGCAATGAAGTCTATTTTGTGAAAGTCTTTAATGATATCCACATTTACACTGAACTATACTGTTGCTAATATTTGTTTTTTTGTTTTTCGTTAACTTGGGCTGTAGACTCGATTACGAAAGATTATAAAATATATCATTATTCTCATCTAAAACGTCTTGAATAATGGGCCATAATCGGGCTACATATTATTACACGTAATTTTCGAGTATGGTTTGGTGGAAAATTGAACTTTTGAAGGCCAGTTTTGATAGTCGCATTCCCTTTAAACCATATTTTCTGTCAGGACTTTTGACCCGTGACGTACAATCTGATTAAAATAACTTCCTTCTAGATGCCTTGTACGACTTTGTTTTTCTTTGCTCCCCTTTCTTGATATAGTTCAGGAGTTTTTATAATAGCGTAATTCTCTTATTTCGGCATGTCTGCTTAATGTCTACTGACTATTAAGATTCGTAACAGGTAAAATACGCCGCGCCAACATTGGCACCTACAATTTTAATTACAGCAACCCATTTTTTCTCTCTATATTGTAACTCTATAGTTAATATTACGTAGAATAAATATAAAAGACTATTGAAAACGGTTCTATTGATATAGTTGATATAGATATGTATAATATATTCATGGGTATATAATATGTGATTAGAATATATATCATATTCATTCCAGTGGATATAACATACCCCAAATAAAACTTGCATCGTAAATATCTAATCTAAAAACCGTCAATATGATTTTATGTGTTTAGTAAGTGTATACAAAAAGAATTTTCTGTATTATTTTACTTTAATCCTATATTATTTACCATTTTTAATGATGGGTCCTTTTGGGTACAGTTGTCGCAGACGCACCAGGGTATCATTTTGGCGCCAAAATGGCGATTTTATGCCTGGACAACCCGGCGTTTTTGGTTAGATTTTGCTTCGTATGGCAACCTGGTAGAGCAGATTCCGCATGTTTTATAATAAATTAAATATTGTGTGTTTTATAACAAATTGATGCATGTGTGTGTTTTTTAATAAAATTGTGTGTTTTTTTAAATATAAAATGAATTATTTCATAATAAAATAAAAGTAACATGCTGTTTTAGCAATCTCTAACAGTGAAAATGGGATTTTCTCGTCAAGATGGCGCAAAACAAAAACCGCGCCAACCCCGGAGCGTTTGCGACAGCTTTTCCAATTTAAAATGCATGCCGTTCACACTTTTCATTTAAAATAGAAAATAGAAAAATAAAAAATAGGTACTTTTCCGTTATACGGACACCATGCCAAAATGTATGCTAATGCATAATGTATGTAAATGTATGTAAATGTATGTATGTAAATGTATGTATGTAAATGTATGTAAATGCATGTAAATGTATGTATTAAATGTATGCAAATGTATGCTTGGCGACAATGGTGTCCGTATAACGGAAAAGTACCAAAAAATAGTATCATAAATCAAAACATTTGATTTCAGAATCAAAGTATCGTTTCTAATTTGAACATGTGAAGAATAAAAACTGGTATTGGCGATTTTAAAAATGCTATTGGCGAGATTTGCACCCAAATAACATAAAAGTACTTAATGATGTTATGTATTTTATAAATGTATATTAAATTACTATTTGGAACGCGATTGGTCATTAACAATGGTAAATATGATTGGCAATTAACAATCATTTTAGGTGATCTCTCTTCCTGCCACGTATAATACATAAAAATCAAATTAACTGACAATTCGTTTCGAAATTTGATTCATTAAATATTATTACATGACCTGTATTTGTTTACATTCAACTTCGTCAAGAAAAGATTCTTTAGGAAGTTGAGTTGTAAAGCACTTCATTAAGCAGAATTATGGTAAACTTTGATGGTCTTACAGGTCCTGGTGCGAATTACTTTTTTGACACCAGGCACCGCTCCAAAAAATCATTCACGGAAAACTTACTTTACGAACGATTATATCCATGGTTTAATGCGGTTTAATATTTTAAACCTTCAAGACGAATGAATCTTATTATTTTTTTTTGTTTACTTTCATGGATAGAGAATTTGAATTGCGAAGCTAATTTCAACTGAAGTTATTGCAGAATATATACCTAATTGAACGTAAGTCACCTCTCAAATATTAATTTATTTTGAACGATCTTTCTAAAAATGTAACTTTTATGCAGTTTTATTAGAAAAATAATTTTGAATAAAAATGGCCGCATGGCATATGAAAAAGCGATACGGGCATACCGGAACTGTTGAGGACAGTCACATGACTTACAGTTTTATTATAGAGATTTTCTTTTCCTTTTTAGTATTTTAAATGGAATTAGTGAAAGGCGTGTATTTTAAATTAAATGAGTGAAAGACGTGTATTTTTAATGTATGTATTTCAAATGAAATCAGTGAAAGATTTATATTTAAATGAAATGAATGCAATATGAAGATGTTATGAGAAAAATATTTGGCGATTTATCAACTGCGCCAAGTTAACATAAAAGTACCAATACATATGTGGGTACTTCTCTATTATCCCGTCGACCACTTTTCATAACAAAAAACTATCGCCAAATAAACGGGAGAACGTTGTCATTGAAATATCAAAATACATAAATAAATAAAATATAAGAATTTAAGGACACAATTGTTATTTGAATGGATGAAATAACTAATAAATCAGTAAAACATAATGAA
This sequence comes from Maratus michaelseni, assembly GCA_963931845.1. Classification (NCBI taxonomy): domain Eukaryota; kingdom Metazoa; phylum Arthropoda; class Arachnida; order Araneae; family Salticidae; genus Maratus; species Maratus michaelseni. The sequence continues at coordinate 201,196,528 of OZ007587.1, forward strand.
AAATACACGCAAATGTCGCGTTAAAAACCAATTGATGACGTAACAAACACGTATAATGCTTCTGATATCAAGTAAATGGGACTGCATTTTTGGCGTTTAATTTAACAGTTTGGCGATAGTTTTTTGTTATGAAAAGTGGTCGACGGGATAATAGAGCAGTACCTCTATGTGAAATGAAACAAGGCACAGATGTCATATACGCACCACGTTGGCGCGATTTTTCCTCCATCAGCTTGGGGAAAACTTTGTTTTTGAATATTAGTTACAAATAGTGTGACAAATAGTACACGTGATTTTTTATTTCAATATAAAAATAAAATAACGTAATAAATGAAACAGCTTCTATTATTTTAAAAAAGGAAATAAAAATAAATAAATAATAGTTTGATATAAATAAAGGCGCGGTTGTCATATACGCACCACATTGGCGCGATTGCAACAAAATGGCAATTTTATGCCTCACGTGGTAACCCGGTTATTTTGTTTCAATTGTTGTTTATTAACTTTTATTTTTTATTTTAATTCTATAAATTGTTTTTATTATATATATCAATATTTATTTATATCAAACTATCATTTATTTATTTTTATTTCCCATTTTTGAATAATAGGAGCTATTTCATTTATTGCGTTATTTTATTTTTATATTGAAATAAAAAAAATTACATGCTATTATTGTATGGTATTTGTAACTAATATTCAAAAACAAAGTTTTCGCCAAATTGGCGGTGGAAAAATCGCGCCAATCTGGTGCGTATATGACATCTGTGCCTAAATTAATATTGATATACATATAAAAATAATCTATAGAATTAAAATAAAAAATAAAAGTAAACAAACACAACAAACAGTTTTCGCCAAAGGGGCGGGGGAAAAATCGCGCCAACGTGGTGAGTATATGGCATCTGTGCCGGGATTTTTAGCCTTTTATCTGTGCTTTCGGAAATATAAAAAAATTAAAAAATTCTTATATCAGGTGTATAATGGTTTGCATTTTTATACGGACCACTTCTCCATTTTAAGATTTTAAATGCTATTTATATCAGATATTTCTTTCTTGAGATTCCCACAAGTTTTTTCCGGTAATTTTTTTAGTTCGCTTATTAATTGTTTACAATTTGCCCCCCCGGCAATAACAATTATTTATCACAAAAAATGGGTACTTCTCTATTATCCCGTCGACCACTTTTCATAACAAAAAACTATCGCCAAACTGTAACGCTAAATAAACGGGAGAACGTTGCCATTGAAATATCAAAATAAATAAAATATAAGAATTTAAGGACACAATTGTTACTTTAATGAATGAAATAACTAATAAATCAGTAAAACATAATGAAAAATACACGCAAATGTCGAATTAAAAACCACTTGATGGCATAACAAATACGTATAATGCTTCTGGCATCAAGTAAATGGGACTGTATTTTTGGCGTTTAATCTTAGTTTGGCGATAGTTTTTTGTTATGAAAAGTGGTCGACGGGATAATAGACCGAAAAATGGCTTAGTTTTGTTAAATTTGTTTGTTATGTATTTTCATTTCTTATTAAAATATCGAAAATGGCAATAAAATTTTATTTTAGCACCGTACTTAATTTTTTAAAATGGCTCCAAAACATGGTTTAATAAACGTATATTTGTAAATATTTTAAAAAACATGTTTTTCCGCTCTCTAGAAAAATTTGTAAGATTCTACAACTGCCTTTGGCACCAACCAGTACATGATACGGAACTTTTCCCTATTCAGATACACAAAAGAGGTTGGTCACAAACAAGAGTAATGCTAACAACAATAATGTTTTAACTCTATAAGAGTTAGAAACAATAATGATATTAAATTCCCCGATTAGCTTAGGGCCCGATTACGGAACTTTCTCCTAGAAAAAAAAAACTGTAGAAGTCTTTTACATTTGTTTCGAATGAAGCTCGATCAACAAAGTATTAATTGATAATACAAACAACACTAATATTAACATGGGGGCAAAAGTTTGAATTTAAGTGTATATATTTGGAACCCTCCCCCCCCCCCCCCAACCACCCACCAAAAAAAGAAAAAGAAAGTTACAGAAATGAATTTAAAATGGCGTGAAGCCACCCATTCTGACATAAGAAATTGGCTGCGAACCCGATTACGAAACTTTCACTTAACTTAATAACATGCATCTAATAGCCCTGAGGACAATTCCCCTTCCCAGTTATGCGGACCTTGGGGCTTTTTTAAAAAGCTTGACGCAGTTCGGGTTGAAGAAGTTGAGATTTACTGTCAAATGACATAAACTACTATGAAAATAAAACTGGTGAATTATTATGCTGGTTTATGTATGTATTTAAAAAAATTGCATCTGATTACACTCTTTAGATAAATTACTCCTGTTTGCATTTAATAACAGATAAACGGCTTCCGTTTACTAAATTGTTTAAATATTGGGAAGAGTTGGCGAGAAATAGATAGACGTGTAAACAAACGGGTAGAGAGACGGATAACGACAGAGATAAGCTAACGGGTAGCGAAACGAATAGACAGACGGGTAGCGAGGCAGGTGCAAAAAAGGATTGACAGAGGGGTAGTGAGATGGGTAGGGAGACTGGTAGCGTGGTGGATAGAGAGACGAGTACAGAGACGACTTGACAGACGGGTAGAGAGAGGGGTATATAGACAGACAGACGTGTTGATAGACGAGTTGTGTAACGGGAAGCGAGACAGGTAGAGATACGATTAAAGAGTCGGGTAGAAAGACAGACGGATACTGAGACGGGTATACAGAAGAGTAGAGAGACAGTAGACAGATGAGTTCGGAGAGAGACACAGCTAAGACATACGAGTAGTTAGACTGGTAGACACGTTTGTAGCAAAGCATGTTATCAATGTGGTTTGAAGTATACGAGTTTCTATAAATAGTTATACAAATAAACAAAGGAAATTTTTTTAATTCAAATATTAAATATTTGATTTAATATTTCAATATTTAATATTTTATTTTTTAATATTTTATTTAGATATTTGTCACAAAGAAAATGTTGCAAAAATTAAATTAAATTTGCGTTAAACTACGCTTGCTAAAATACGCTATTGGCTGCAAATCTGATTATGTGACTTTAAAAATATCGTTTTAAAAGATCCGGCGTTTTTTTTTTTTTTTTTTTTTAAGTTTTGAGCAATTCCCGCTTAAGAAAATGAGATTATTTGCCAAATGTTATAAAAAAATGCATATGAAAACATAACAGTATATGAATTTATATATGATATTTTGTAATTATATCATTTAATTTGCTATTTTTCATATGTTGTATCTTTATCTATCTCTTGTCTATCATATGCTGTATATTCACTTAGATTCTTGTTGATATCTTCTTTATATCGTAATTGTTAACTTTATGTTCTTAGCAATATCACTCAGACTAATCCCTTTGAGGGAAGTCCTAGTAGTGAAATCTATGAGGATAGGAAGCAACTAAAAATAAATGTTTATTGCCTGAAATATTGAGAACGTCCCATCCATCTCTTGTCCCATTCATCCCCCATCTCCCCTAAATCTGATGAAAATTTCGTCAAAATGTCTTTACTTTTGTTAAAAATATGAACACGTCACACGTGTTATGTTTGGTTGTATACATTGGATTACTGACCGAACAAATGGATCGAGACCCTGGTTTTCTACACAAAACTTGCTCATTGAAATGTGCTTTACACTCCTTAAAGTTTGCTTAATGACTTTTGAATTATCCTGTATTGTATCTAGGCAATGTTTTTTAAAAGCAAGCGTAACAGCAAAGAAAAGAATAGAAGAGAAAGCGCAGCAGAAAAAAAAAAAAAAGAATTTTTATTCAACAAATGAAGAAACAGAAAGAATTTTGAAGCAAGTAAATTAAGGCTCATTTACAACTAAGGTATTTTCATAAAGATTTTTCCCTATTTGCGAACTCGTTTTATATCTGCAAACACACGCCCTTTGCTTTATTAATACAGGTTCTTCCCTTAAATTCGATTATAGAATAAAAATCTTATTGTTTACCGTTTGAATTTCCCCCCATCTTTTCTGGTTAATTATCCAATCAATCATTGAAATCGATCCCTCATGCTCTTTGGGTAAATGAGTTTAAAAACCCATCGTCGCATCTATTAAATCATTTGACGAAAGGGGTGATTCATCCCTTGGGGAAAAATACTTTATATAGCGTGGTGCATGTAAAGTCAGTAACATTTAATTGCAACTTGAAGTTTTTTGTTTTATATAATTTTTTTCCGAGAAAGGCAAATGACTGATTCACTTACTTAGTGTATTTTAAAAACGCAAATGCAGTATATTGATAACAGCAAGTTCTTTAACCCTTTGTGTCCCAAATTGTGAATAAAAAAAATCTAACTCAACAATTTTCTCTCTTAATGTCTAAAGATAGAATAGAAAATGTGTATAATAATATGTAATATGAAATTTAGAAATAATTCATTCATTAAAAATAACATTAAATCGATATTTGTAACATTAAAACAATACTTTGATTATTTAACAAATAACAGAGTTATTTTTAAATATCTCGATGTTTATAAATTTACAAAAGCAAACACATTGGTTTTTAACATTTTTCAACAAAGTTGAAAAGTGTTTATAAATTCGGTTTATCTGTCTGTATGTCCGTCTGTCCGTCTGCCCGTCTGTCTGTGCTCTAACTCTCGTAAATAGACTCGTATTGTCATGAAATTTTTACACATTATTGAATTTTACAAGAATGTTCGGTATTGAAAACGAAGTGTGTAGCTTTAATAGTCTATTTACAGGGGCACACAAAAGAATTCCATTCCATTGTGGTCTATGGGGAAAATAGTTTGCGGCGCATTTTGTTGATGTTACTTTATTTCAAACATGATGAAATTATTGTGCATTACTGAGGTGGATTACAGTATGCTTTCATCGGAGTATACAGTTATCAGCATTTATAATTCGATTACAGGGAAGTACAAAATAATTCCTTTACATTATGATTCATGGGAAAAAATCATTTGTAGTACATTTTGAACATGTTTTGATACTTGAAACATAATGATATTTAAAAAGATAAGTTTCTATAGGATAAGTTAAGGTTCACTACAACTTATTTTCTATAAATTATGGAGTGCGTAGGGTTCATCGTTCATTTCATATACAGAGACGCACAAAAGAATTCGGTTACAGGAATGACTATGATCTGTAATTGCTGGAATTGCTTTTTCCGATGTGGTATGCAATTTTATGTAATTTTTAGTGCATTGCGTGTTGTTTACAAATTCTGTAGATCATATACAGCGTTGCACGAAGAAAGACTTCAAATATGAGCAGCAATTGCTGAAAATGCATTTTTTACTGAGTTATGTATTTCTTTAAATTGTTTATTTATGTATCTTGTTTCATTCTAGGAAAAAAATTAATTTCTTAATAATAATCTGCTAGCGTTATGGAAGTGTTTCATAAGTTATGCCGGATGCATGATTCTTCTTTCTTGTTATCTATTAATGAGAGGGATTTTTTCTTTTCTTTCTTTCTTTCTTTTTTTTTTATTTTTTATTTTATTATTATTTTTTTTTATACAAAATTTTTCAGTACACGTCTTTAAACAGTGTAAGAGCTATCATTACGTAAATAATGGGAGAAAATATTCATTTTTAGGATTCCGTACTTAAGAAGTAAAAACGGAGCCATTATAAGATCACTCCTGTGTCTTTCTGTCTGTCTGTCACAGCTCTTTTTCTCGTAAACTATGGGATGTGGAAAGTTCAAACTTGGTAAATTTATAAAGCCTTTTTACCCACATATTTTCAGATTATTAGCCATTCACAAATATGTTTACACTGCAAAAAATAACTGTTGATTTTACAGTATAAAACTGGCACCCCAGCTGCCAGTATTATACCGTAAAATTAACAGTATTAAACAGTAAAAAAAGCAGTAATGCGCTGCCGCGCAAGCGCGGTAGCGTATTACTGCTTGCGCGGCAGCGCATTACTGCTTTTTTTACTGTTTAATACTGTTAATTTTACGGTATAATACTGGCAGCTGGGGTGCCAGTTTTATACTGTAAAATCAACAGTTATTTTTTGCAGTGTAGGAAAAATTTAGGGTTACTTGAGAAAAAAAGTTTTCTTTTTTTTTTATCGTGTCGGGTATCGTGTGAAAGATATCGCAATACCGAACTCAAAAAAATATATTTGTTTTAATTTTAGGTATTATATTTTCAGAGTTATCGTCGGAAATACACTGCAAAAATATGTCCCTCCCCCCTCTATTTCTGAATCTGCTGAAACTAAAATTATGAAAAAATTAGGGGTAGTAGGAATTTATATAAACCTTTCAGGAAAACTATAGCGATTTTCCTAGGTAACATAAGTTTTTGAGAAAAACGCATTTGTTCGTTACACACAAACTTTACTTTTCAGGCGGTCAGCAGGGGTGTTGAAGACTGCTAAAGGTATGTATCAACGCAGAATCACCCAAGGATATGAGATGATGATTTTCGAAAAAAAAATGTCGGTAATTAGCCGATATATTAATTAAGTTACTTGAAAAAATTTTCTTTTATATATCGTGTAGGGTATTGTTCGAAAGATCTCGTAGCATCGAACTCAAAAATATATTTGTTTTAATTTTAGGTAATTTATTTTCAGAGATATCGTCGAAAGTATACTGGGAAAATGTGTACACACCCCCATCCTATTCCCGAATCTATTGAAACTAAAATTATGAAAAATTTAGAGGTAGTAGAAGTTTATTAATTAATAAATTTAATGTTCAAAACCCTTTGAATGCGAGTTATACTCGCACTTGACCGATTTATTAATAATATTTAGTAAACGTATTAAATAAATTTTGCACAACTTTTTCTTCAATGATTGAGCTTTAAAATACTGTTGGAGCTCAAAGAGTTTATAAAGGGAAGAAGCTGTAATTGCCATGTGGTGTGAAATGTATCCGCTGCTGGTTCTTAAAAAAACATAATTTGGGAGATTGAAATAATTTTAAAGTATGTTCAGAGAACAAATCATTTTGAACTTTCAAAAAATCAGTTTTTAGATTTTTGTATTTTGAAATTAGTTGAACAAATCTTTAATAAAATATTTGAAATGCAAGGCATCATCTTTTTTATTTTATTTTATTTGTTAAATTTCAAGTTTTTAATAATAGTATTATAGAGTACTGTATTTTCTCTACTCTAAATTATGTATTTCGTGATAATTACGCTATTGCTAATAATATCTATCCAGATATCCGCAGTAACAGCTTTCTTTCATTTTATAATAATAAAATAGCACATATTTCTTCAGATTAATGCCGTTAAGGAAATAAATAGGCAAATATAGGTTCTTGTTGTCCATCCCATAAAATTCAATGGACTCAGGGTATAGAAGAGAGGGGCTCAACCCGAATCTGATCTCGGGACCGACGCAGACTCGGGCTCAATTTTTATACCAGTCTTCGGGTTCGGGCTCATAGTGAAAGTGTTATTTATTCACAAATTGAAAAAAAAGGAAAAAAAAAACTTGCTACTTGAAAAACAAGATTGTTGTCTAAGTTTCTTAAAGTGTTTTACATTTTAAACTCGGTTCGAAAAAGAATTGAATTGTTATTGATGGGATATATGGAGCAACGTCCTATCTGATTCTGACGACTTTCTATTGATCTTGCTTCTAACTTGCCCTTGACCGCCAGTGTTAGTAACATAACGTGGGATATTCCTTGTCTATCCTCACTTTCTGTTTGAATTCCTTTTTTAAGAATTACTGGAAAACAGAACTCATGTCTTTTTCCCATAGTTGCACAGTGATATTTTTAGAGAATAACAATTGTGATTTTTGTAGATTTCTTACTTGTGGTTGGGTGCAAATAACAAATTTATTCTTTTAAATTTTCAGGAGCATGAAAATAACGAAAAGTTGTCATGAGGGAGAATTTAGAATTAATATTTATTTTTAAGCAAGGAAAGATTTTTTCAGTAAAAAAATTAATTTTAAAAATTTTGTTAAAATTTTTTTATTGCGTAATTTCGGTTCCTGGCTCAGACTTTGATGACACAAAATTATTCAGGATCGAAAGAGCTCAGATTTCAAATCGTCGGGCTTGGGCGGTTTCGGGATCCGAAAAAAGAGCACGAAAACTAATCTAATTGAAGGTTGCTGCATCTTTTAATAAGTCTTGATCAAAGTCGCCTATTTTTCATCGAGAAAAATTCAATATTTTTTTTTCCATAGCTTCTTTAATCCAAAAGTTTCGACGCCTATTTATTAAGAAAGTTAATTTTGATTATTATTATATATTTACTAGGGGGCCTACCCCCTGCGAGCTACGCTCGCCAACCCCCGCTCAGACTTCGATGCCTCTAAAAACATGACAGCGTGCTTTGTTTTAACGTTTTAATGGGGCATTTTTTGATTATCATGGCCTCATACACAGCTGCTGCGACAACTGACGAGTGATTTTGGGATTGATAAGTAAAATCAATTACAACTTGAAAACCAGCTTGTATAAAATGGTTAGGTTTAAATTGTGGCTACCTCTCGGACTTTTATAACAACGATCTGTATTCTATTCTTTCTTTTGCGTTTAAGGATGAGAAAAATTCCATTTTCTTGTGAATAACATTAAGAACCACGGTATTGAAAAGTACTATGTTATAGACATTTTCAGTAACAGGTTTTAATTTTCTTTCTATTTTAGTGCACCATCATGCATATTTTCATGTTATTTTAAATATGTAAATTATTTATTTTAATTAATATGTATATACGAATTTTCTAATAATTATTTATCATACAAAATTAATTAAATATTTTGTGCATGCATGTCTGCATTTATTTGGCAACAATTGATGAGATATTTAAACAAATTTGCTATCCGCGATAATTTTACACCATGTTATGTCACTTGAATATTGTTCATAAGAAAATCGGGTACTTTTCCAGTATAGGATCCTTTGCATTTAGGTTTGGCGTAATTCGAGTTTCGAAAAGGGATAGATTCGTTAATATACATAGATTTGTTGCCAAAAGTTATGAAAACAAACCCAATGAACTTTTGGTGCTTTTCTATTATAGGGGTCTTGACGCTTTTTTAAAAAGCTTGGCGCAATTCGGGCATCAGAAAGTGAGATTTGGTGCCAAATGAGATAAACAGCCTTGGAAACAAATTCGACGATTTTTTTGTTTATATGCGTATTTTAATTATACGTATATTATTATTGGTTTTTCTATACAAATTACTTCTGATTATATATAAAATAGGATAAATGGCATTTTACGCTAAACAAATTGTATAAATATTTTTTTGCTCAATTCTTTTGCGTTTACATAAATGACGTCATTTGGACGAATTTATTCAAAATATTTTCAGTTTATGAATTAAATTAAATGCTGACAGACGATTGAATCCAGTCGATAGAAATGTGATTTTTTTTTTCAAATTTTCCTGAAAAACATAATTTAATCACAATCTTGTCTTCATTATCGATTGAAATAAAGGATAAATTCAATTTCAATTTGAAAATGACGAATAAAAAGATATCAATAATCCCTATCGGGATCCTTTTCAATTTTTTTCCCTTTTTTGTCACAAAAAAACTGAGTAATTAGTTGCCATCATTACAGAAATGGCATTAAAATTAGAAAAAAATTAAAATCTCGAAAAGTAATTCTAATTTCAAAATTCTATCACCAGTTTGACATCCGCGGATTTTTATGGACAATTGGTATTAATTTCACCATCAAGCGTTTAATATTTTATTAAAAATAGCCCTGAAACATAATCAGTCGTTTAATCAGTCGTTTCATAAAATCGTTTCATAAAATCGTTTCACAAATTCGTTTCATTAGGATTTTATATATATAGGGTAGATATATTTTTTGTGTGGATAATATGTAACAATTAGTATGTGTGAGTGTTCGTTAAGTATACTTAATAAAGTAAGTGCAATAAATGAGAATATTTGCTGTTTTTTTTTATGATTACTTCTCGACACTTATATTGGTATGAGTAATGGGCATTTTAATTAAATTATATGAAGAACAAATTACTTATAAATAATTGATCATATCTTTTATTATGATTTTTACTTTTAATTACTATACAATCGAAATACCACTTTTTCAAGGTATATTTTCCAGCCAAAACTGTTTTGGAATTGTTTTCAAAATTCTACTCTAATAAAATAACCAAAAGTTTTATGATATTTAATGTTTTATTCCTATTATTGTTTTCAGATTTCACATTGTACTTTTCTTATAATTGTAAAATTAGTTGTTTTACATAATACAACATTATTATGTTGTTAACTCAACGGGTTAACTTAACGCAACCTATCAAAATACACATAACATTCTCTTATTAAAATTATTGTTTAAAGGGTGAATTTAAGAATAACTATTTCTGTAAGGATTATATTATAAATTTAATGATAAACTAACATGAAAAAAATATAGAATTTCTTATTGATTTAACACTCAATTTTTAGCACTTTTCAACTTAATTGAAAAGTGTTTATGAATTCGGTTTGTCTGTCTGCCCTCTGTCCGTGCTCTAACTCGCGTAAATACACTCGGATTTCCATGCAATTGATATAGGTTATTGAGGTTTACTATAAAATGTTCGTATTGAAAATGAGATGGGTAGCATTTATATTTTGTTTACAGGGACACTCAAAGTAATTCCTTTACGTTACAGTCTATGGAGAAAAATCGTTTGTGGTGCATTTTAGTGATGTTACACTATTTCAAACATATTGAAATTAATATACATTACTCAGGTACACTATAAGATGCTTACTGTAGAATATGGTGTGCATATCATTCATCGTTCATTTACAGGGACACACAAAATAATTGAGTTACAGTACTGTCTATAAACAGTAATTCCTGGAAGGGAGTTTTCAATTGTGACACGCGTTCTTAAATTTAACTAATTTTTTTATATTACTTGGTGTATATAAATTCTACAGACCATATACAAGCCTGCTCAAAAGATCTCGAATACATGGGAATTTTCGACTGTGCTATGCCTTTCCTAACTGAAGTAAATTTTAGCTTACTATATAACATATATATAAATCTATAGATCGTTCACAGGGGTGCACAAAAGAATTCGGATATTTTTCGTCTGTTGATGGTAATTTCTGAAAATGGGTTTTGATATGTGTTATGCATTTTCCATATTTTTTACTTAGACATCACATTTACCCTTATTAAACTAATGTATAGTTTTGTTATAATATTTTGAATGTCTTGGAAAGTGTTTCATAGTCTATGCTTGACGCGTAATTTTTCGTTGTTGTTGATAATGCGTTGATGCATTACAGATATATGAAAAGCATATTTGTCACAATCAAATTCAAATCGGCTGGTAATGGTATGTTGAGTCATTTACAAGAATGAATTGAATCATTATACAATTTATCAAAGCCATAACAGTGCTGGTATCTGTGATGTGACCCTTAATTTATCTTTCATAAGTCATGTAGGTTACTTGTAGATGGCAATTAATAGTCACCAACGAGTCACATGCACACATTGTTCAAATATATTCTCTATGTAAATTATTTAACTACGATTGTTTATCACTACTGATCGCACATATCAAATACTTACTTTTGATTCATTAACATTAAAACGATTTATGATTTTAATGCAAAATATTATGATGAAAAATATTTTATTAAGTAAAATGTGTTTTCGCTGTTCAGTGTACACGTTTCTGAAAAATGTCAGGAACAGAGTTTTGGTGATTATTTACTGTGTATCAAGTATAATTGTATGGGATAATTTCCGACAGGTGCAGCGCAATCCATTAAAGTAAAAACAAAGAAGCTGAATTTAGTAATAGTTATTTTTTTAAAACTTTATAAAAAGCTATTTAAAATGATACGGTATTATTATTATTATTATTATTATTTGTTGTTGTTGTTAAGATGCTTTGCGGCTTATGCCGTTAAAATGACCATTCATATTTGGAGATGAGCCCTAACGTATAAAACTCGCTTTTTCGTCATGTCGTAATAATGTCATGATTTAAGCGTTATTAATAAGTTAAAGAACGAAAGGGCCTGATTAACCAGATCACCTCAACGAAGTCGTTAACACTTCTTAAAAAACTTTGAAGTAAAACAGTGTATTATGAAGCACTTTTTTATAATTTGAGCAAATATGAAAAATTTGCAATCAGTCAGTACAGTGGATGTAGATTAAAAACAACAACGACAACAACAAAACAATCGCAATTCATTTCTGTTCCAAAATATTATTGTGTTTCATTTGCATTTTTTAAATTTATTCAGCAATTAAAATAACACATGCTGTATATAAAGTAAGTTTCTCTGTATGGAGGCATCTGTAACTAAAACTAATAAATGAAATGGGACTACATTTAATTTTTAGAATTTTTTAGGTATGGGGAGACAAATTCTGTGAAAAACATTTTAGTACCATAAAATACAAAAGTCTGCGATGGAATGCATTTTGAAACTTTCAGAGACGAAATCGGTCAGATATTTGCATTAATTGTTACAAAAATTGATTATGTAAAAATTTTTGTGTGCGCATAACTGCTACGCTATTAATTTACCTTGAAAAGGCATTGGAAACGTTCAGGCGAATGTAACATTCGAATGTCTTGTTCTCAATGTTCATCCAGTAACAGTACAACAACGCTTTGGTACTATTTTTTTTTTCATGGAATTTCACTCCCCATGTTACATATGCCTCTAAATAGGGAAAGTTATTTTACGAGGATTGTATTAAAGTAATATAAAAGTTGGCATAAAAATGTTAAGCGAACTTTTGTATCACTTTTGGTAAAACCCACGTATATACCATTCAGTATCTTTTTTTTCGAAAATGGATTCATTGATATACACAGCTTCCATGAAATTTAATAATAAAGAAAGGTAACATGTTTTATTTTTTTTTATAGTTATTTATATAAAAAAGAATCTCTTACAAGGTTTATTAACGCCAGATTGTTTTATCATAAAATAACAGAAACTTGTAATAATATGAGGAATATCTATTATACATACGAATATGTTTTTACATGCAAATTTATATAGAATTGCGTTTAAAATAATATTTTGTGAGAGATGAGTTACATTCAAATATGTATAGATTCTGAGATAACTTCAGTTGAAATTAGCTTGAAAGCCGAATATATCAATACATTAGAGTAAATAAACGCAGGAGATTCGTTCATTATGAGTCATAAAAATATTAAATTCCGGAGGAAATAATTCTCAAAGCAAGATCTTCATGGTGAATTTTGCATGGCTGTCTGATGTGGAAAAAAAAAAAAAAATTCGCATCTGTAAACGTGGCATACGTATAATAAGAAAAAAAAAAGGCATGCCCATTTCGTTCATAGCAGACGATATAATTCATTTCACTGAGATAATAAGGATTATATTTTTTTTTTACATTGTAAAACTAGTTATAATACGAACGCACCTCATTTGTCACGTTTAACGTACAATTTCCAATTTGTTACTTGTTAAAAGGCCTTAAACAGCTATATTGCTTTTAAGAACATTAAAAAAAAGTAACTCCCGCGGTGTTTGAGGAATTCGAAGTGTTTTAAGCTACTCCTTTCATTTAATTTTCAGACGATGAAATAAGAGAAATCATCTAGCTCACATTAAAATAAATTGTGTACAAGGAATAATAGAGATGCCCGATCGCTAGAGATTTTAAAAGATTACACATGCTTTGAAAGTCATGGTAAACACTTCTAATTGTTTAACAGCATTTCAATTATTTTGTTCATTTTTTTTAATATTAAGCATGAAAAAATAATGTATGTGGTCTAATTAATATACATACATAACTAATTATACATAATTAATATTTTAACTACGAAGCAAATGATGTTGTTATCTGTGAAACAGTGAATATGAACATTATTAATTGATTAATTAATTTTTTGCTGTGATTTAATGAAAAACCGTATTTTTGGAAATTATATGTAATAAATAGAAAGAAATATATCAAGTAGGCTAAGTATTCTCATAATTAACATTTAAATGAACTTGCAAAAATTTGGATAATCAAAAACCTGCGCCAAAAACATCAATTCTCATGATTCCAAAAAGGGGAAACAGTGCAAACAGTTCTGAAATACATATCCATTTACCTTCGAAAAACAAGTATGCAATTCGGGTAATCTTTTTTATCTGCAACATAAATGGTAGTGTTACCTCAAAATATAAACGGAGGCAGTCTTTCACAGCTATATCCTGTTTCTAGCATATCTCTCCTCACTTATGCATCGCTTCAAAAGTGATTTCGCTCAGCTTCTGTAGATAATTTTTTTAAAAGCAGGAGAAGCGTTCTTTACCGTTAATACCCGCAGCTTCTAAAAATTATCTTCAACTGATAGGATGAGAAAGAGCACCTACGCTTTGCTACGCGTTTTTTTTCCCTTTCTCATGGCAGTATCGTGAAACACTCCTACCTAATTTTTACACCAGGAGGGACAGGGGTTGACATGTTGGTCCCCAATTTTTTACACTTTTCAGAGTTCGAATGATTAATGATTAAGGAACATCAACATCGTATTCATAGCCTTTTTTTTCTGTCATTATTAGGTGTAAAAATATTGCTATTTTTCGTCAACGGTAAGTTGATAACATGTTGCTGTAAATTACTGAGTTGAACTGATTTGTAAAATGCTATGAATACATCTGTTTTCAGATATTGGATTGTAGTCTTATAGAGAAACGAGAACATTTGAGAAAATCGTAATTACTATATCCTGCTAAAATTACATACTAAAATTTAATTCAGATGGGAAATGCATATTATAATTGCGAATGCTCCTAAAGATATAACTTCCCACTGACGATAATATACTTGCATACTTCTATGAGGCTCCGTCTAACGATTTTACATAGTATTTTAATAGGTCACAGTCTCTAACGTATACTAATAACATTTAGGAATATCGATAAGTTAAAACTGCATAACGTCATTTAAATATAATTGAAACAATTACCACCGATGGATCATAGTATATTCGAATTATTTTGTGTAGTCTTGTAAAATAACTATAAAGGTTACCATGGACCATTTGCTATTAAAAACATACTATGGAGCAGGGTTGTCTAATCAAGCTCCCGCGGATTGCTAGATCTCCAAATTTCTGCGATTAAATAAGGCGAAAATTTCTGTAAGAAATTATTATTATTCCACAGGCACCAGACTGGACAGCCCTGCTATGGGAGAACCTCGTCTATTTTATTCATGTCTGAAATAGTACAACAGCAATAAAACACTCTTTAAGCAATTACCCTCCATAGACAATATTGTATCTGAATTATTTTTATGTTCTTGTTAAAAGACTATAAATATTAAGTCCAGCAGTTTTAATAAAGAACATACTGCTATCAATTTGTATACTGTATATGATTTTTTTTTTTTTTTTTTTTGTATTCGAAATAACATGTCATGAAACATGCTTCAAGCAATTACCAACCATAGACTGTAATGTATTTTAATTCTAGTGTGTATCCCTGTAAAAGAATAGTCACCAGCAACACCATTTTAAATAGGGAACATGATCTTTATAACATATATAGATTTTGTGATTATTCAAACACATTTATGGATATTGAAATGAAAACAAACAGACAGGCAGCCATACAGGAAGATATATAGAGAGGAAAGAGATCGAAGACATAAGCCTTTTTCACCTTTGTTGGAAAATGTAAAAAAAGACCATTATTTTCTTTTGTTGACTATGTTATAAAGTAGCATTTTTTAACTCACATTCTGGAATACGAGACTGCATTTTTTTTCATACATCACTGAAAACTTACGTATGAATTGATTGGTTTATTTTTCAAATTCTCATTCACAGTTGATGAAGAATTTGTATTCCAACGTTTTTGGGCATGCTAAACTTAAATATGCAATAAATTTCTGGTGTTGCTGTTTGGTTCAATTTTAATATATAGATGTGTGATTCCTCATAAAAAATAAACCGCATATAACCTAAAGAACGATGTACGAATTGAAATGATACTTTTTTCTTTTAGTGTTTCATGAATTAGAACTAAGCTTATTATAACCATCATTCAGACACTTATTTTTCCCCTACTGAAGTAAAGTTTTACTACATTGTAATAATAATAATAATAATAATAATAAATAAATAAATAAATAAATAAAAAATCCACATATATATATACGGAAAATTTTCTTTTATCTTTACTCGTTGAATGTTAAAAACGGAAATGTTCCTCCAAGACAGACAAAGGGAAATGTCTATTTTCAATTGAGAGAAACGGAAAAATTACTGTGTAGTAATTTATTTTTTGGCCTAAAACCAAGTCGCTGGATGTGGCAGTTGGTGTAGGTGACAGAGCATTTGTCCTCTAAAGCCGATACCGAGGTTCGAATCCGGATGAAGAAAAGGTATTAAAATTTTCCATCTTCAATAGTGGAAAATTTCCATCTTGAAAACGGGTGAATATCAAAACGGAAGTTTAGTTTTGTGAAAAGAAAACGGAGAATAGACGTCAACTTTGCTGCCAGTACATTTTCCGTTTTTCCATGGATTTTTTTTTACAATGCACAAAGTAATTCATTACATTAATTAACTAATTAAACAAAACTCAAGTAACTCATAATTTAATTTTTTTTATCAGTTTCATAAAATCTCAAGCCTTAGAGAGAGAAAATAAACATTTTGCGCATTGGTTTATTGATGAGCAACAAAGCTATATTTTCACGGTAGCTGCGTTACCAAAGATTTATGAGTTATTCTTTATAAAATAGTTACAAATAGAAAGATATGTTTTGTTCCCTCTGCAAATTTCCTATCAGGTCCAGAGAAGTTTCATTCCGTCAGCAGGGAAGATGCAGATGGGCATGTTTGTCTTAAGAAGAAGAGACGTGATAAGGAAGGACACAAAGAAAGAAAGCTGTAATATTTAGGGCGTGACTGGAAACGCCCGCATCAGAGAATGCGCCAGGCATGAAAATTTAAGAATCATGAATGGAAGTGAATGGTGATGAAGAGAATCGAATATAATAGTATTGGGTATCCGGCAAGCGATGATAACATTATTACCTTGATCGTACGTCACTCTCCCTTTTTCCAAGCGAAATCTTATCGGCCATGAATAGAAGAAGCGTGCAATATTAATAATATAATACGACGAAAAAAATAGGGGAGAAATCATCAGCTATTAGTCGATCATGGCGAAATTTGAGACTTCATTCAATTTTTCACTTTTGTTTTTCAGTGTCTGAGTGCTCTTTTTTTGGAACTGCGACTTCTGTAGTATTTATTATAAAAAGCACATTGACATAAAATACGGATATGTGAATATTTGATACATAATATTTGACTTACATGGTAGTTTACAAAAATGATGGGGTACTCCAGAATTATCGAATTTCATTTTGTTCCCGAAAATATTTATTTATTCTAATAACACAAAGAAGTAACATTTGTGTGTTTGTTTGTTTGTAGGGGTAATATCTGGAACTACTGATCCGATTTTAAAAATAATGGTGGCAAAATGCTGGTGATCATCTCTGCTCCAACATAAGCTATATTTTTATGTCGTTACAACAACCCCCAAGGGGTGCAGGAGCAAAAAACGTTCTAAAATTATGGTTTCTGCGATATTGTTGGGGCTAGAAACTTGAAATTTGGTGTGGTGGTCACTTTTATGATGTAAATACTCATTATGAGCAGTTAAAAAAAAATCGAAATTTAAAGGGGTTAAATGTGAGGAGAACGTTCTAAATTACGATTTATTTGGAATTGTTAGGGTTAGAAACTTCGACATGGCTGTTACTTTTAAAACATAAATGCTTGCACAGACTAGTTGAAAAAAATTATAATTTAAAAGGGTGTACGAGAAAAAAACGTTCTAAAATTGAAATTTTTGTTATACTGTTAGGGCTAGAAACTTGAAATTTGACATTGTAATTAATTATAACATGTAAATACTCGCTACGAACAGTTTTAAAAATTTTAAAAATTTCAAAATGTGAAGTAAGCGTAAAACGTTCTAAAACGTTCTAAATTACGATTTATTTAGAATTGTTAGGGATAGAAACTTGAAATTATAATAAAACTAGATTTCTTTTTTCTCCTAACAATCGAAATACCTCGTGCAATTTAAATTCAACACCATGGGTTGCTACGGTGCTAGTAACATATAACGATGTGAATGATTTATTAAAACGGCAGAAATCATTTTAAATTCTTTTAATGCTTTTAAATTATTCGATAATTTTTTCAATAAATTAAATACTAATTTTTTTCGATAGTTTTTACTTTATTTTTTGAATATTCGATCATTTCTACACTTTTGTCACTTATTGTATACGTCAGAAACATATAAGCTTTTTAGGGGACAAAAGTGTCACTATTTCTTTCATTTTTTGTAAAAATGTTAGTACCTAAGAGTGGTTCCAGACCTCTATTTAAGGGGGGGGGGGGAGATTGTCACGTCGCTTAATCAAGAATTGTCCCATCATTTTGGGGTATTTCCATATACGCTATTTTGTTGAAATTGATTTACTTGTGAAGGGGGGGGGGGGGTTGTGTCCCCCGTGACTCTTTTCCTTGATACATCCTTGTTGCTACCAAAAATTATAGCACTCTAAAATTACGGAATATTACTCATTCTATAGGTAACTTATTAGTGACATAGTGCAATTCCTTTCAGACAACAATCAAAATTTCTGTTTGTATATATTGTATGGAATGCATTTATTATATGTGTATATTCTATAAATTGTACGTATTATAAATATGCTGTATGTTCTAGGTATTATAAATTACAATTCATTTTATTTTTCTCGAAAATTAATTCAAAAATATATATTTTATGAAATTATTTTCAAAAAAAAAAAAAAAAAAAAAAAGTATTGTAACCCATGAATTTTTTAACAGACATCGATTTCTAGAAGCTTAAAATATACAAATCCAAAATTACAGCTCATTATCCCAAGTAGTTTTTTGAATTATGTTTCAAAAACTATCCGCATTGATATGCAACGATTAAAAATGATTTTCCCATTAGGTGTTCTAAACTTTACATCGGTATAATTACTACTTGATCGAATGACTTCCCGTTTGGTATCAGAAGGTAAAATTTACCCAAGAATCCAAATATGATCTCAAAATTACGTGTTAGCATTGGAAATTAAGTTTGGTGTAATTTCTATATGTAGACGACCCCGTAAGCAAAATTTATATATAACAATTATTAGTAAACATTATTATTAATCGATTGGTATCAGTCGCATTTTTATACAATGATGTGCGGCAGAGTTAGTATCAGGGTTTAATTTTTTTTCCATGACTGAGCAACAAAGTTATTTATAAGTATTTAGTAAACACTGTAGTGAAAGTATAATGAATAAAAATATGCATAATAATATAAAGATTTAAAAGAAAGACTTAAAAAAAAAACACTTTAGTGTATTATTATTGTTATTATTATTATTAATAACAACGCTTAAAGGGAAGAGTTAACTGTGCAGATTGCTAGTAAAATTAATAACTTAATTTTATGTTTGGAAATTAGATTGGAAATACCATTTTTTAACAATGTGTTCCTTTAATCCTTTGATTACGAGCCAGAACTGGCGACTATTTTTATATTCAATTGTACCACAACTTACATATTTTTATTTTCTTCTATCTTTACAAGAAGAAAGTATTGGATTCATGAAAATTTTCGACTGCCTTATTTCGACGGATTTATACGTTTTAGAAGGTCCTGAACACGATTTGACTATTTTTAAAAAAATGTCTGTCTGTGATTCTGTCTGTCTGTATGTGACAAAAATTTTGTGGGCGCTCTATCTCAAGAACTAATGCTCAGAATTTAATAAAACTTTAGATTCAGTTAGTCCCTGATATAAATTGGTGCTGATTATTTTGTGGTAAAAACCGCCCGGCAGGTGGCGCTGCTATGCAGCATTTTTCGCGATTTCCGCAATAGCTCTATCTCAAAAAATAATACTCGGAATTTAAAACTTTAGATTCAGTTAGTCTCTGATATAAATGGGTGCTGATTAGTTTTTGGTAAAAATCGCCCAGCATCTTTTTCGCGATTTCCACAATAGCTGTATCTCAAGAACTAATGCTCGGAATTTAATAAAACTTTATATTCAGTTAGTCTCTGATATAAATGGGTGCTGATTAGTTTTTGGTAAAAATCGTCCAGCAGGTGGCGCTGCTATGCAGCATTTTGCAGGATTTACACGATTTTAGCGATAGTCATATCTCAAGAAATATTGCACGGAATTTAATAAAACTTGAGTTTCAGTTAGACCTTGATATAAATTGGTGCTGATTCTTTTTAGTGTATGCGAAATCTGTGTGAGATAGAAGAAAGTTTTGGGATTGACACATCCGACTAGTTTTCTTTGTAGTAGATTTCTCTTAAAAATATCTTAGTATAAGAGTATGATAGAGAGTTTTTTTTTATATAAGTGATACGAATAAAATAAAAAAACAGTTTACTGGGACATATTTGTCCTGACTCGTAGTCAAAGGGTTGATACATTTATTTTAAATCAAAAGTATATATCTACAAAGCATTTTTTCAGCAAACAAGGTTGATGGCAGCATAAAACATTAATTTTTGCTTATTCACAATTTTTTTAGCGAATATTTTAAGTGAACAAAATAACAAACCAATGACACTGATACTGATTTCAATAAAGTTGAAAAAGTTCAAAAGAAAAGGTATATTATTATTTTTAATTACTTTTGTACACTCGTTTACACAGATTATACTACTCTTCAGCATTTCTGTTTTATTTAATAAAATAACAAAAAATAATTTTATTGTTTCCGTTGAAGCTAATTGCAATAATCTTTGTAAAGATATTATTGAGCAAAATTAATTAATTAATTAATTAAAAAAAATAATAAATAAATGTTAAAATAAAAATACATTAGCTTAAAAAACAATTCCTCAATGAAACAATCTTCCTTCCTTTCATCGATGAAACAAAAGACCTTTTTTTTTTATTTACGAGGAATAAAAACTTTATTTCTTACTTAACTTACGTAACTTAATGTGTTTCTTTTAGGTAGATTTCGTAAGAAATGCTACCTTTTACATTCTCCCTGAAGTTGGAATTTTTGAAAAATTTTTGCAGATTTACGCCGATTATGACTCCCAGAACCCAAAACCACCCCCAGTTCAAAACTTCATCTATCTACCTATCTATCTATGTCACTTTTTTATGGACACGATAACTTCAATAATTCTGCACAAATCTCTTCCAAACTCATACATAAGATCAAGGGGCATAAAATCTCGGTCAAGTATGTTAATGGGCAAAATCGAACAAAGGGGGGGGGGGGGGGAATGGGGGACTTTTTGTGAAAACAGAAAAAAACCCCATAATTTCTTAATTATGATACGTATCGAATCCGTTTAAAGTTATTATTACTTCTAGGAAAAGGGCCGAAAATTTATGTATGACAGATTTTTGATATCATTAAAAATGGCCCCAAGGGGGGGGGGGGGGTGGGGAGAAGGCGGGTTTTAGAAGAAAAAATTCATAACTTCGTCAATTCAGAAAATATCAAATCCGCTTAATTTATTTTAAATCCTCTTAATATTATCTAAAACTTATTATTATCTTAATATTATCTAAAATTTATTTTAAATCCTCTTAATATTATCTAAAACTTTTATACTGACAAGTTTTTTATAAAACCAACCCTTATAGCAAAAAAAAAAAAAAAAAAAAAAAAAAAATTAGAAACAAAAAAATATCCTTGCCGACTCCGTCAGCAAACAAGTTTGGTTTCGAAGTGGACATTTCCAAATGCCACATCATCATGGCAAAAGGTCTTTCATTTAATTAGTTGTTTAAGGATAGGCTACACTGCAAAAAAAAAAAAAAAAAAAAAAAAAAAAAAAATGTTGATTTTACAGTACAATACTGGCATTCCAGATGCCAGTATTGAGTATTGTACTGTAAAATCAACATTTTTTTTTGCAGTGTATTAGGTTGGACTAAAACGTAAAGATTGATATGTAAAAATTTAAACTATATTTTAACATATTTTGCTGTTATTCATTCTCTCTCTATCGATGGTGTGGTTGAAAATTATTTTTATACAGCTAAAAAGGTTTCTGATCCTGCAGCAGATTCAGATAAAGAGTGAAAATATAACCAGAAAAGAAAATCATGTGTCGTGCATAGATTTTGAAATAATTTTCAATACTACCAGAATATTATTGTAAAACTTTCATTTTTTTCATACGATGAAAAGATATATCTAAATAAACAATTTAGGAAACGCAAAACACAGTTGTAAATCCATTTTCAGGAATTACCGCCCTAAACGTTAATGTATTTGAACTCTTTTAAAATGCATGGCACAATTGAAAGCACTTTTCCGCAAATTACCGTCGACAGACGGCAATGTATTCATATCCTTTTCTGAAGTATATGAATTTATCTATTATACTTATACCGTATAATATAATAAAATTTAGTTCAGCTCAAAAGTGCCAAGCGCAGTTGAAAATACGCTTTCAGAATTTCCCGTTCACCTAAAGCAATGAATTCTTTCTAATTGTTTTGTGCAGCCCTGTATATGATCTATATAATTTATACACACCATATAAAAAAACTAACATTTAGTTTAGCTTGGAAACAAATAACACAGCTAAAAAAGCACATCTTGCAATTTTCGCTCATAAACAATATTAATTCTGTGCAATCTTGCTAAAGTATATTAAGCAATGTTATGTACCACATTTTGTATGGGGAATTTATTACCACGCATTTCAAAATTGGACAGACGCAGACAAACAGGTCGACGAACCGAAGTCATTACACTTCGTAACGGTAACTATCAAGGAAACATTAAAAAAGTCCAACGTTTCGGTGTTTTGTTTTATTCCTTAGAAGTATTTTTAAAGATGCTGCAATTTTTCAACATAAACAAATAATTTATAACTTGCAATAAACGTGGTTTCTAGAGACTACGTCAAATCATTTCAACTGTCTGACGAAAAACTTAAATTATTAACGAAATAAATATTCTTAGCAAAATAGTGGGAGTGAGTTAATATAATACAATTGAATAAAATCAACACTTTTAGCATTTGTTTACTTTTAATGGTTAAGATAATATTTCTTTTACAAGCTCCTAAACATTTGCAAATTATTTATTTTTGCTAAACGATAATTTATTATACACATCTAACTTGTTGCTTGCTCCTATCAGATGATTAGAGACAATCAGAAGTGGAAAATTAAATGCAATAGAGCCTGCTGAGGTGGAATTTCAAAGAACTAGGGAAAAAAATCATTTTAGACAAATTTCCAGCTGGTATAATTGTATGGTGTTCATTTCATCGGGACCGTGAAAGTTTTCCGTATGAGGCAGAGGGTTCCTTTAATGACAGTTTATGTTTTTCACAGTTTTACAGTAGCAGAAATGTAAGGAATAGTGGTTTGGTGGTCAATTTAAAGAAATATTTTACATATAAATAATATTGTTTTGAAATTTTAAGTAATACCTACCCTATTCCATAATTCACAGCGAAATTCTGCAAAAGAATTAAGAGATTTTGCAAGGCATATTATAATAATTTTATTTAACTTAATAATTTAATAAGTTAAGAAATCATTATAAAGTTCAGATGAAAGGTATTAACTTTTATGTTATTAAATTCACAAATCATTTAAGCATGAAATATAGTAAATATACAGATATATACTATCTTGTAGTTTTACATAAAATATTGCAATGGTCGATTACATGCACATATTTAAATATGCAGAAAGGAAAATATTTTTTATTTATATAATTTCATTAATACACTTAAGGTTGAATGGGGTAAGTGTGTACTAGGGGCAAGTGTGTAAATTCCATGGAATATCCTAGAAGAGTGGTAAAGAACGTGTATCGATGACAATCTTAATTAGCACTCATTTTTAAATTGACATTGACCCATAAATGGCAACTTTGTATCTTCAATTTCCATAGTTTTAAAATCTCAGTTGCATTTGTTTCTAATTTGCGTTAAAATTTATCTATGAATGTGAATAACTAATTAAAATACTTGAAAATATTGTTTTCATTCAAACCTTAGTTGAAAATAAATTATATATACCAGAGTGGTGCAAAATTTTAATTAGATTAGCGATTGAAAACTAACGATTAAATGTTTAATCATGACTAAACATTGATGATGGAACTTCGTTTCAATCATACTCATAGACTAATGATTAATAATTAATTTAATTTCAATCCCTCTCTCCGATTAACGATTAAATCAATTCTCAATCTAGTTAGTTAATCTGATTAATGTTTAATAATTAATTTAATTTCAATCCCTCTCTCCGATTAACGATTAAATCAATTCTCAATCTAATTAGTTAATCTAATTAATGATTAATGATTAAAAAGGTCATGTTTTGTTAAAGCTTTTACCCTTTTATTTTCTTTATTTTTTTCTCAAGTTTCTTTTGGTTTTATCCCCCTGGGATCGCAGCTAGTGTCCTGCATCTGGTTGGGTACCCAAATTTTACCTGACCCAACACGTGGATAGGCTTGGGAAGGGTTGACTTTGAATATTTCGGGTTTGGTTCGGTTTCGGGTTAGGTCTTGACTCTTTGAGGTCGAGCTTGCGTTTACCGATTTTTCCAAAGAAAGTCCTGAATATTTATCAAATGAAACAAACTATATATTTGAATATAATGAGTATACGCAGAAATTTCGAATTCTGGTACGATACACTGTTGCCAGTGGGCTACATTTTTAAAATTCAGATTGTTTGAATGGCACCACCTTTTTGAAATGGTATAATTCGCCTTGTTTTCGCCCTTATTTAATCTGTCATTAATAAGTCGCATTTTACTTTTTCAAAAAACTGGTGGTAATCAAGATCAGCAGAACAGATTGAAAAATTTGTATTGTACAAATAAAGATATGTGATATTTTTAGAGAATCTTGCCGTAAATCGATAACATGATACTTCTTTCAAAATCACTAATTGGCACCCCGTTCTACTAATATCGTTCCAAAATACCAATTCACCTATTCAGAAGACACTAGCGATAGTTCTAGAGCTCCAAACAAAACAAAATTCCAATGATATCTGTAGTTAAACTAAAAATGACGTTATATTCTGAAAATTGAAAAAAGCAGTGGACTATGATACCGCTAACAGCAGTTAAGGGTTAAATACGAAGGAATCAAACAAAACTATTCATTTTGCTATAAAACAAAGGTCCTTTTTAACAAAATGGGTGAAAGTGCGTGGATTTCCAAAGTATGGAAGCAACGAAAGGATATTCATTAATTATTAAAATTAGTAAAGGACTATTGTCAAACGTGTATTTACTTTAAAAAATTGAAACATCTGAAATTAATTGGTTTTTGAGTATGTTTTAAAGATTAGCTTCAGTGAGAAGGGGTAAAAAGGGAGAGCAACCCTGATTATGTATTCCTACAGTATGGTGTAAAGCTAACATCAAGGCTCCTAAATGGTCCGCTTTTTGAGGTATTTTCTTAGAAAAAATTTATTTTTAGGATTTTTCTGCAAATTTCGCAGAAACCACCTTCGTAGGTAAATTTTTGCGGAAATGTTGTAAAAACCTACCATGAAATTTTCTGTTAAGAAATATTACTATTCAGTTGGCGAACCATTTGGGAGCCCTGTAACATGGAACTGTTACATTTTCCCTATACAATATTCTTTCTTTTTCAGTTTGACGCAACTTCTTAACCCATTGGGGACGAGTGACACGTATACGTGACGCATCAGATGCTCATAATCCTTGATTATCTCCACCAGTTATTTTTTATTGTAGCTTTGCCTCATTAAATCTTAGCATTTCTGCGATTCAATTAAGCGAAAATTTCTGTTTTGAAAAACCGGTGGTAAAAGATTAAAAATTATTTGAAGGACGCTCGTCGCGAAGGGGTTAATGATATAGACATAATTTAGTATATTTATTTGAACGCCATTTGCAGCAACAATTCAGTTATCTGATACAGAATCTTTTTTTTTTAATTCTTTGAAATGTTTAAAAATTGTCTACAACTATGTAAACGTACAGCGTAAAAATTTCTTGAAATGTTATGTTTATATTAACGATACTAATTGGTTTATTAGTAAGTTTGAAAGATTCATTTTGGTTAAAGAGAAAAAAATGAAGCGCAACACTAGTGATTTGTTTATTCTTATAATTTTATTATGCATACCAACATTGAACATTGATATTTTACTTATACCATGTTCTTTCTTTTTCAGTTTTTCGCAACACTTTTGTGATACAAACATAATTCAATTTTATTACAATTATTAACTTATTGAAAATTTAGTTCTTTGATAACTGTTCGCCTTTGTATATAATAATTACAAAAGAAAATTATATCAATTTTATAAAAAGGGATAAATTGTCCATTCTTAAATGATTTACACATTTTAACCTGGGTGTATCTGGATAATTTTATGTGACCCTTTATAATTTTAAGTAAGGAAAATTGCATAGTGACCCTTAATAACAGCCTCATAGCAATAAAAGTGAATTTAAGGAAGTTAAATGGAGGTCATAATTAATTTTCGTCTATGTAATTAGATTAATGATTAAAGTAATCGCGATTGAATTAGTTCAGATTGAATTAATCATGAAGATATTTGTAAGGGTAATTACTTTTTTCAATTTCAATCATGATTACATTCATCATGATTAAATTTCGTATGATTAAACGTTTAATCGATTAATCAATTAACTAAAAAAGTAATCGATTAATGCCAACCCTGATATATACTGATATAATTTTATATTATGAAAAAATATTACAAAATGTTATTAAAATAATATAAAAAAATAACATTCAATAATATAATTTTATGTTATTACTTTCTTCTGCATACATAAGAAAAACGTAATGGATTCGTGAAAAATTTTTACTGCCATTTTTCGATGGATACACGTTTTGGGATGTCCTGAATATGAACTTAACGGTTTTGGGAGAAAATTAACATGTCTGTTATGTTATATACATTTTTGGCTGTTCTAACTCAAGAACTAGTGCGCGGAATTTCATCATTTAAAGCTTGACTTAAAATGGTGTTGATTGCATCTTAGTGTATATCACCCTACAGATGGCGTTCCTACGGTGTATTTTTTCACGATTTACGAAATAGCTGTATCTCAAGAACTAATACACGAAATATTATCAAATTTCATATTCAATTAGACCTTACCATAAATTGGGGCTAATTACATTTTGGATGTATATCGTCCAATAGGTGGCGTTGCTATGCTGTGTTTTTTATCTTTTCCGTGGTAGTTGTATCTCGGAGTTTTGGCACAGAATGATGCCAAATTTTATTTGCAAGGTGCTCATTTTAAAAAAATCACGTAATTCGTAATCTTTAAGAAGATTACTAAAGGTAAGTAATCTGTAAAAAAAAGTTATTTTAAAATGTTATTTATCTTGAATATTTATGACTTCGTAATGATCCCCCCCCCCTCCCCGCCTTAAAATAAATTACAATTATTTTTAAAATATGGAAAACAATTAACAGAACATTTACCATAAAATTGAAAAGAATATCGCAGAAACAAAATGAGACTATAACAAATAATGACATTTCAAAAGGTTGATTTGTATCAGATTAACTTTTGTAGTCGATTGATCTTTTTAATGAATTTTTCATCGTAGTCAACTTCTATTCTGTCTTCCCCGACAGCCCAAGGGTACGTTCAAACATAAGACTGATTGATATTGAGTTACTGGTTCCCGCCAGGTTAAATATTTAAACAGTTTTTCCCATATGCGAGCATATGCTTTCATTACAATTTTAAAATTGAAAGGTCATTGTGCAAAGAACATGGTAGACGATTTCAACAGATTCATACCTTACAATATTTCATGAGTGATCCCAAATATTGGCAAATACAGCAAACCACAAGGAAGTAGAAAGAAAAGAGCAATTTTTTTTTTTTTTGTGAAATTCTTTTTTAGCAAAGCAATATCTGCCAATATTGACAATTTTGGCCTAGTCACAGCAAGAGGGGGAAAGGGAGAATTGGAAGGATTATATTTCCTGAAAAATCCAAATATATGATGTCAAAATGGGTGTTCGTATTAAACATTTTAAAGTTTGATACAATTTCTGAAGACGACACCTAAGCTTATTTTTTTAACATAAATTGAAAAAAGACATAATTCCCAATCGAATGACTCTTTTCGTTTTTCTCTGCGACGATTTGGGCGATTAAAATATATGAACTCTCTCTCTCTCTTTTTACTTTACTTTACTTTTCTTTTTTTTTTTTTTTTTTTTTTTTTTGGCCGACTGTACATCTATTCGAAAATCTTGCTCTTCCCTGATTTTTATTCTGAGAGCGCGCAATACTAGAGATATCGAAAAGTATTGTTTATATTATCTATATCTGGACTAATATTGGCAACATTGGCTATAAATATTACCGAAGCATTTTGATGTTTACATTTTGCCAATACTGGGGCAGTATTGGCAATAAATATTTTGCAACTCCATTGCCAATATTTCTTGAATATTGTCATTTCACTATAAATATTTCCATTGTTAAGTAATTTTTTCTGCAATATTGGCATTTCATTACAAATATATTTATTTCTAATGTAAATTCAATATTTTACCAACATTGGTATTTTTCATTAAAAGTATTTTCATCGAATATAGCAGTGACGCAGGACTGAGCTCCAATATAACAAATATCACCAATATTGGTTTGTTATACTAGGATTTATTTTATATCATTAATTATATGAAGGTATTTTTGAGTTTTGAGATAAATCAAATTCTACAGGGAGAACAATTTATATATGCTTAAAACTGGAAAACTGTACCATTAAAGTATCAGAAAAGTGGTATTCGATTGGGAATTATGTCTTCTTTCAATTTATGTTTAAAAAATAAGCTTAGGGGCTCTCTTCCTCGAAAAATTGTATCAAATTTTAAAATTTCAATACGAACACCCAATTTTAATATCATATTAATATAAATAAATATGAATGTGTCTGTTTATTATCATAATAAAAAATGTAATTTATGGAACAATCAAATTTATAATACAGGAATGCTATTATTATCATCAATACGATTTTCGAATTATTTTATTCTAAAATAACAAACGGGTTTAATCGATTTCGGTTGGTTACTGAAGTTGTCGGTAACAAATGTCATTCAATAATGACTTGAATGATGAGTTTAAGATTGAAATGACTATTATTGGACTTGACAGTTTTTCCCTTTTTTGATTATAAATATAATTTTCTGGATGACGTCTAATAAAAAATAACAATGACTTGAAATATAACGCTTATTTTTAAAACCATAAGCCAGTATACACTGCAAAAAATAATTGTTGATTTTACAGTATAAAACTGGCACCCCAGCTGCCAGTATTATACCGTAAAATTAACAGTATTAAACAGTAAAATAGCAGTAATACGCTGCCGCGCAAGCAGTAATACGCTACCGCGCTGGAAAATACATACTGCTATTAAGGTATAATAGCAGTAATAGCAGTGACACAGAAAATACTAAATTTGAATTTTGCTATTTCTCTAGTTCCCCCCCCCCCCCCCCTTATAAATCAAGTGCTTTGTCCTTTGTTTAAGATATCAGGTATAAATATGTACAGAAAAACTGGGCGCTAATGGGCCGAATGTCACCACTAAATTTTATTAGTATTCTTCGCCTAAATTTTATTAGTATACTTTGTCTAAATTGTACTAGTATTCTTATTAGACGAATAATACTAAAAATTTAGTGGTGGCAATCGTCTCGATGGCGCGTCCAGTTTTTAAACCCTGCATATGTTACATTCATAAATACACAGATACATACACAATCACCAACCTAAGGTAAAACGCTAAATAAATTTAAGCTACCTAGTTTTGGAGTTATTAAAATTTCTACTTAATTATAACATTTCTTTCTTCATTACCTTTGTTTAAATGATTTTCATTATCTTTACTTAAAGGCTATTATAAATAAACTTTTTTATTATTATTCCATTCTATTCTATGAACTAACTACTAACAAAAATCACTCGATCGTGATGCACTTGACACAAGATTAAGATATGAAATTGGATGAGAGAATATGACAGTCGTATATGTCTTTAACAAGATGTGTTTGGAGACTCTTTTGTCCTGTTAGAAGTTTTTAGCATTAGCTTCATAATTCCTATCTTTGATACAGATCGTCTTAAAGGTGAGGTAATGCTATTATTTGAGTGACATCTCGCTGTTCATCTAATGAACATGTCTGAATGACGGTAAATCTTACCCTGCTCCTTCACAGCAACTTTTGTTTTCCTTTCTGACCTAAACAGGCTGGATGTCGAAATACAGGCAACATCTTCAAACGATAAGACGTTTAGAGAAATTTTTATACAAGTCGTATGGTTTAATAAAATAATTATGTATAGTCGACCAAAGAAAAAAGAAAGAAAGAAATATCTCATACATTTTTAATCACCAAATTGTCATGCAAACAAAAAGGAAGTAGTTATTCAACCAAAAAGTATGTCTTTCAATTTACCTTTAAAAAATAAGCTTAGGGATCGTCTTCATAGTAAAATTGTACTCTAAAATTTTCATTACGAATATTCAAATCTGGCAGCATATTTAGTTTTTTTCGGTAAGTTTTATGGTAGAATATCAAACGGGAAGTCATTCGGTCAAATAGTTTAGGAATTATTAAGGCTTAACCCTTAAATGCGCAGTATTGCATGTATGCAAAACTTTTAATAAATTACTTTAAATAAATTTTAAATTTTTTTTTAATTATTAATTTTTTTTTAAATTTTAAAAAAACTTTAAATAAACAAATCAAGTTCTTTACAACCACTATATTTATACAGAAATATTAATGGTGTAAAAATCATATTAATATGCTCCTAAATAATGTTAAAAATCTGTCTTAAAATTTCTGGTGTAAACTCCTTAATATAAGTATTAAAAAACACAATTCTAAAAGAAATATTCGCGAATTTAAGGGTTAAATGTTGGTACTCCTAATGATAAATTCCCTTTCTTTCCCTGCATAACAGATTGTAATGTGTGGTAGTTTTTAAAGCATAACTCAAAAAACTACTTGGCGGATGAGCTGCAATTTTGGATTAGAATATTTAAAGCTTCTAGAAATAGATTTCTGTTAAAAAAAACCATAGGTCACAATTATTTAAGTATATATACCACTAATTAGTAGATATGATTACTAATCGGTTGGTACCAGTCCTGTTTTTACACGATGATTTGCAGTAGCGTTAATAAAACTATATCTTTTTTTATTTTATTTATTTATTTATTTATTTATTTATTTTTTTATGAACAGTACATAACATGTTCTTCTACTAATAACAAACAAGTTTTCCGATATATAAGTTCAAGAACATGTTATGAACGAAAAGTCGTTAAAATCCTCCTTAATTAGAAGAGTCTATGTCAATTAAACCTCAATATTGTAAATGCTATTTCTTCAGAAGATTACCCGAAAAGCTTTGGCCCCACCAGTGGCTGAGAGGTTGTGCTCTCGAAGCTGGTAGACGGGAGGTGCTGGGTTCGATCCCAATCGCGCCCGTCGGCCTAATCGTTCGGAGTTTTCGTAGTTTTCTTCGAGCCGTGGATTTATCCATGCGTAAATACGGATTAGGTTCCCTTAGAAAGACCCCCACGAAGGGCACTCCCCCCGGGCCTATATCCCTAGTGTAGATAATTGGCCGTCAATAATCAACCAACCAACCAACCAACCCGAAAAGCTTTGATCCAGTGAAGTAAAATATCACTAACATGTTCATCCACTAAGCTCTTTTTTTGTGCAATTTTATTTGCTTTATTGGAGGATCCTTCAGTATTAAAATTCTGGTTTAGAAATTTTAGATTACTTATATTTACCTTTGCAGTTACAGTTTGAAATTATGTATGACGAGGGAAAATTTGATTACTTTTTGTTAAATTTCCCAAATTTTAATTCAATTCGATTAATAATTTATTTCGTCTAAACGCTTTATAAAGAAGAAGAAAAAAAACTAACCGGAATCTTTGAACTAGAAGTTAAAAGAGAGCCGAAAAACCTCTTCTTTCTCCCTCCTTCAACAAACCTACTATACGGAAGAATTTTTAGGCTATTTTTAACATATATGTATGGACTATGATCATAATAGTAATTTGAGAAATGCTGTAATTCGGGGAATGATCAAACTTTTAGTTTCCCTGTGTCCTTTACTTCCTCACAAAATTGTAGCCCCACCAGTGGCTGAGAGGTTCTGCTCTCGAAGCTGGTAGACGGGAGGTGCTGGGTTCGATCCCAATCGCGCCCGTCGGCCTAATTGTTCGGAGTTTTCGTGGTTTTCTTCGAGCCGTGGATTTATCCATGCGTAAATACGGGTTAGGTTCCCTTAGAAAGACCCCCCCCCCCCACGAAGGGCACTCCCCCCGGGCCTATATCCCAAGTGTAGATAATTGGCCGTCAATAATCAACCCAACACAACCCAACCCAAAATTGTAGGCCTCCGGCGTGCACTGTTCCTTTTTTCATTGGATCATCCTAACAAATAAACGTTTTTACAGAAATTGGACCGTCTAAACTAAGTTTTAGCTCAGCTATTCGAATCCTTCCAGTCAAAACAAATATTAATCATAGGAAACACTACATTATAAGTTTATATCTTAGTCACAATCTTCATTTTTATTTATAGCCCGATATCTTAAAGACTGTAGATTCTTAAAACGTTCGAGATCTGTTGTTTTTAATACAGATACTAGATGGCAGCACTATAAGTTTTCTCAATTTCATGGATAAATAATGCCAAATGAAAAATCGAAATAAATTTTTCGCGTTGAACTGCTGCGAATTCAAGTAGATATATTCCTGTTTTTTTTTTTAATCGCAGCGAATTCTTTTTATTCCGGGCTGTTTTAAATTAAGGCATGTGATGTTCGTCTAATTTCGACACATACAGTGAATCCAGGCCTGTAGCTAGGTGGGGGCCAGGTCGGGCAAAGCCCGACCTGCAAAAGATTTTGCCCGACCTAGCGTGAAACTTTACATCCCGATTAAAACAACATTAAATTTCTATTATTTTCTTTATAATTTTTTGTCTAATCTAGTGTGAGACTGGACATTCCGATCACTTTATCAGCCACTATTTCACTTTAAATTCCCAATTTTTTCCATCTTGCCAGATCTAAGCAAAGAGGACCCCCCCCCCCCCCCCCGTTTTTAAACTGGAAACAAAACCAGAAAAAATTTCATCTATAAACCTTCTTTTTTCTCTATTTCTTTAACATACAACAGACTGTCGAAGATTGACCCTTAGGACATTCCCCGCTTTGTTGCTTTGTAAAAATTACACCGTACCGCAGGATATTCCTGCCCGTACCGACCCAGCAACAATTCTGTATTGATTGATATCCATAAAGCTTACTTTCTTTGTAGGATTGTCACCATGTGAAATTTATCTTAAGAAAGCGGGGTTGAAACCAAAGGCTTCTGAATCTGAAAATAAAGCGAAACAGCCTACAATAATGTTTTTGAATTTGTCGTACATGACAAGTTTGCAGCTTCTTTCATGGAACTGGTTCCAATTCCATGAAACAGATTGTTATGTTTACTTGTTTGCTTTGGGAAGAGGGGACTAATGTCTTTCATTCTTTTGATCTTTCCTTACATATTAGTGAATGATAAAAGTTTGTGAAACCTATGTCACAATAAAAAAATTATGGGAGGAGTTTTTCGCATAAAGAAGAAATAGAATTGCAATGAAAATATCATCTTTAACCAACAGAATATAAAATTTGTTTTAATTAAATGATATAAATTTAATTTATAAATAAGAAATTTACAGAATTATCTGTGAATTGTTTTGAATATACATGTGTCTTAAGTTATATATATATATTTTCCCCACGGGTTTTACAAGTGGTGGTTAGTAGAGGAAATTATATTACCGCGTTACACGTTTGAATGTATTTCACTTTAAATAACTTTCATGTAACATAACATAAATAACTTTTCATCTTAAAGTACAAAATCTTCAAGGAACAAAATAATATCAATCAATAATAAATCAAGGAACAAAAAGAAAAATGTAACGATATGATATTGTTAAGTTGTTAAGTATACTTAGATTTTATAAAATGTTTTATTTCGCGTAAAATATATTCTTTGAAGGAATTTATTTGCAGATATCGAAATAATATGATAAAAGCAGCTTAAAAAAGTTCATACTTTTGCTTACGGCTTGAAAATATTTATAATAATGAACAAGATAACAAATTAAATCCATCATAGGCGCCGACTACAAGGCCATAAAAATTCTCTGGAAATTTTCACAGGGGCATCGCCCCCCTCTGGAAATAAAAATTAATAGAAGGTCTGTCCCTTTATCTGTTCAATGTACTCTTCCCCGACGCCACCCCCCCCCCCCCCCTGAAATTTTTAAAAGTTGGCGCCTCTGAAATAAACCAATCATTTTTTCAAATTTAAAGAATAAAATATGCCGGGCTACTTACGATTTTACAAATCCAAATTAGTTATCTTCTGACACATTCACTATTCTTAAATTCAAAAATTTTTCAGGTCCTCTTATTAAAAACAAAGAAATTAAATAGTATTTTCCATTTTTTTGTAAAGGCAAATCACTTTCAGAAAACGACCGTCAAAGTTAACGATATAAACCAATTTTCTGGACATGACAGTCTGATAAAGTTCATAAGCGAGAAATCGATTACAACTCAAAATCTATAGAAAAGTGAAAAACGTTATTCGATTCTAAATCACTTTAGTAGTTAAAACTTGTAAATTTCATGCTTTTATGTATAAAAATGACAGTGCGAATATAGCAAAAAAGTTCCGTGTTGTTCAGCCGGAAAAAATTATATATATATATATATATATATATATATATATATATATATACACACAATTAATATACATATAATATTTTTTTTGGAACCTCATGGAGGATATCTGATATGGTATTTAATTACGGGTAAATGTCACAACAGTCTTAAGCATAAACAATATGCATAGCTCTTTTCAAAAAATATACGGCGATTGAAGGAATAGCGATGCTTTATAGGAAATGGACAGTGAAATAAATAAATTAAAAAATATTTTATATTTGCACAGACTCTTCGACACTAAACATTCTGCATAAATAGTGTTTATTATTATTTTTAATGTAGCAAGGAACAAACAAACAAGTTGGAAATGTACGTTAAACGTGACAAATGAGGTGCGACCGTACTATAACTAGTTTTACAATGTAAAAAAAAATATCTTTATTATTTCTGTGAAATGAATTATATCGTCTGTTACGAGCGAAATGAGCATGCTTTTTTTCCTTATTAGTGATGCCACGTTTACAGATGCGAAGTTTTTTTCGACACCCGACTGCTGCAAAATTCAACATGAAATATTGCTTTATGAATGATTACCTCCATGGTTTAATATTTCTATGACTCATGATGAACGAATCTTTTGTGTTTATTTACTTTAATGGATTGAGATATTCGGCTATTAACCTAATTTCTACTGAAGTTATCTCAGAATCTATACATTTTTTAATGTAACTCATCTCTCGAGCAAACACTTTTTTGAATGATCTTTCTAAAAATGTAACTTTTATGCAATTTTATTCGAAGAAATAATGTTGAATAAAAATGACCGCTTGGCATATGAAAAAAGAAGTGGTTAGCAGGTTAGCCAGTATTCTTTTTCCTCAGTCACATGACTTGTGCTTTTATTATACAGATTACGTATGATAGGATTTAATAGAATAAATAAAACTTTTTTAATATCTTTTTAATTTGTGATTCGATTTTCACAAAATTTGAAATGACTCGACAAAATTTTATAACGATTCTATACATTAAATTTCAAACCATTCGGTTGGGTAGTTTTTGTTTTTTGCGGACGGACCAGACGACGACTATAGGTGCTACGCATTTATATAATTACGAACGCACCTAAACTGGGATTGTTTTGTCTGAAACAGAGACAGCACTGGGTTGTGCTAATTAGATCTTGAATAATCTATGTTTAATACTTTAAACATAAATGATTCCGTGTTATTGTAGCAAGTGTTGATGCAGTGTAATTTACCATACAGTGTTAACAATATTTACATTAATTCTGTATTAATCTTAATAATCTCTCATAAAAATCCATTAAAAAGAAATATGAAAATATACTGTTTTTATGCTATTTTTTTCCATAATTTACGGCTTTTTCAGAACTCGACACAGAATAACACATAACAACAGAAGCGTGAGAATTTTAAGACCTTTATCTGTTTGAAAAACCGGAGCGTCCGTTTGCAATTTTGAATTTTCTGCCTCTTACAAGTTCCTTTTATTATTATTATATCTTCATTTTGTTTCATTTGTAATGCTTATAGTTAGAATTGCACGAAAAGTTTTAACTTGACTTCAAGACTACTATTAAATCGCCTGTCACAAACAAGCGCCATCAAAGCAGCCGAATTGCTCAGCACCCTTTAGTACTTAAGTGATTTTGGACTTTGACTTTCTGACACATCACTGGACCACCTGTGGTGTGAAATTGTGTTACCCGTACTCTGAAATATAAATAGAGAAGTAGTATGAACTATTTTCTGAAAGAAAGATTTTGACAATTTTACAATGGGACGATATAGGTGCAATTTGTCGCTCCTGTGATTGTGCCGACAGCGGGCCTGTGTTTGTGCAAGACCACCCGGATGTTTTTGTGTCCCGTTCAACGATTTCGAGGAATAGATTTAGTGACTCTTGAAAATCCGCTTGTGAAAATAATGCATTCTGCCTTATTACAGTTTTGTTTAACCGTTGTGGTTTCCAGATGCTAACCAGTTTTTGGTGACAGTGAAAAAAAAAGGTTCTCGTTTTAAAAGCTGTATATATTATATTTGGATAAGCATGTATCTGTGAACGGAACGGATTACTTTATCTGTGAATACAAGTTATATTTGAAAATATGAATATCCGTTCATTTATGTATAAGAAGCGTCGACTAGAACAGAAAATAGAGAGTCCTGCTCCTGAATATTGTGCAAATAGTAATGATAAAAATTCATTATCATTAACTGGACCTACTACAAGTAAACCAGATTATTCTCGATCTCGATTTGCCTAAAAGAGACGAGCCAGTTCAACAAATTATTTTGAAGGAATTCCCACGAAAAAATCAACGTTCTTTTCGAGCTGCATGGTATAAGCAATTTGAATGGCTGGAATATTCTATGGCAAAGGACGCAGCATTCTGTTATGCTTGTAGACATTTTAACCGGTTCGGATCCAAAGAAGCCGCATACACCGAACATGGTTTTAAAACTTGTAAAAAGGCTTTAGACAATGGCCGCGGGTTTCCAAAACACGAAAAATCAGAAGCTCACATCCAAGCCATGGCAAAGTGGAAAGAAAAACAGATTCGAGTTAATTCCTCTACATCTGTATCGACTTTAATCAATGAAAATGTATTGGAAAAACATCGATGAAATGAAAATTTAAAAAAATATTTTTTCACTATCGGTAAAGACATCCTCGTTACTTGTTCTATTCATTTTATTCATTCTGTTTTTTCTTTCTCATATCTTTATTGCGTGATGTAAATATAACGAAACATCATTTAACCCTTTCCGGCGCGGAGTAATTCTGATTTTAAAATGATGAAATAATGGACTGACATCAGAATTTACAAAAGAATTTATTACAAAATAAAAACTTGCTAAATTTCCAATACTTCATAAAAGGAAAAAAATAATTAAATATTCTTGGTGCCGTTTGTCAGTTTTGGAATTAAAATTAGGTGTCCTTTTTTGTGACCATCGCCCGCTAAAGGGTTAATAAATTGTACTTGAATGCATCTATTAATATAAACGAACATAAAACCTACATAAATTTAAATTACTTAATTAAAAGGAAACAACTTATTTACGTTATGTAAATGTAAATATTTTATTTATGTGTCTTTGATATCTTTTTATTGTGTCTTGGAACAAACATTAAAAATTTCATTCTGGCTTTGGAGAGATCTTACGTTTTAAATGAGAAAAAAATTACATTAAAAGTACAGTACATATTTTTCAATGTATAAGAGACGTGAAAAAAATTAAGAAATAATCTGCCCCCCCCCCCTGAAAAAATATTTGCCCCACCTAGAAGTAAGGTCTAGCTACGGGCCTGAGTGAATCCTCTCTATATCTATAAGGGTTATGATTATCGTTATGATCTATCTATACAAAAGGGCCGACTTTCTCAGTTTTTCCGAGAGGGGGTGGGGTGGGGGGCAGTAGATCATGGAGGTCACAGAAGTCAATCGAAAAGATGAAGAGACAAACCTCTCATTATTTCATTTTTAATTTCAAGAGAGGTTAGCCCCCCCCCCCCCCCCCTTCCTCCCTCGTACTTGCCGCCTATGGATCTAAAACAATAATCAGTGTTGAATTTAATTTTTCTGCGGCTCTGGAAAGGACATTATACAGTATCAGGGGATAATTTACACTTTTCGATCATTAATAATCATAAAATCTCATTTCTTCAGGGGGGAAGGAGGGGGGGGGGGTATTTCAATGCTTTGGTGAAGCATGTCTCTTCAGGTCACCATCCTCTGAATTAATCACTGGATAAACCTGTCTATAATGATACTTTTCACAAACGGTTCAGGCCAGACTTCCTATGAAAATTAATGCATATCAAATCTGTTTATAACTATATTTCTTTTTGATGTAAATCCTTTTATAACGATAACTCTTTTTGACGTAAATCGGTCTATTATAACGACAACTTTGTCTTTTTACATTCTTTTATTTAACTTTGTTCATGTATGAAAATTCGTAATCGATTTTTCACTCATTTTCTGTTGGATAGAAATTTTGAACAGTTGTGTTTTCGGATGGCAATACAATATTTTCATATTTTCAGAACATAACTATCAACTAACAAATCAATTTTAATTGAGAAAAAAATTTAGAAATCTTAATTAGTTCAAATAATTTTTAGGCACGATTTTTTTTTTTAAATCTATTACTACATGTCTCAACAATAAATGTTTGTTTATTATAATATTATAATTGACACTTACTTATATTAATTTTTTTTTTAATTTCTTGTTGCCACATCTTAAAAAGGAACTGATATAATATATATATATATATATTTGATAGCAATCGGTTAATTTTGAACCTTCGTAGAGTGAGAACGTTGAGTGGGATTCCTTAAGGGTGTATTCAAATCCAAACTGCTTATTTTGAGACACATTTTTAAATTCATTTTTGCTCTAAAATGCATCCAATTGGCAGGTTCTCTTATTCAGAAACTTTATAATGTCCGTATTGGTTCGATTTTTTGATAAAGGCAGAATATATTTTTTTAAATGCTGTCAAAGTGGACATTTTGAACCGAATTTCAAGAAGCGATAGCGCTGGAAACAAAAAAAAATTATCGTACTGTGAAAATAATTGTTTGTAAATCAATTTCTAATTAATTGAACGAAAAATAAAAACATGGAGCCTTTATAAATCTCTTCATAAATCACGCCGCCAAGTTTCATGTTGTTACTTTTAAAGATGAATCTGAAAATGTGTCTCAAAATTTTGAGTTGTTGAGCGTGGAAAAATATTTTTTTGAATATCGCCTCAATTCCATTTTGTCTCAAATAGTAACTGGCGAACCTAATTAGCCATGAACGTGGTGTCTAAGAATAGTAAAACGGGTATGCGCTTCACGATGTGAAGTACCTTGCAGCACTCCCTGAGTTAGCATTCCTATCTCGAAAATGATAGGGCGCATACCGAATGCATGCTGCCGATGGTGGCCATTTTAAACTTGATATCCATATTAAAATTAACTTTACATCGATTACATGCGTTAGTTTTATTAGTAAATGTTCATCCTCCTTAAAATGCACTAATTCTGGATGCAAATTGTGGCGTATTTAAGCTGGTGATTAGATATAAAATAAATTACATTTCAGGGTTTCTAATAAAGTAATTTTTACATATAAGACATTTTTAATACAAAATAGAAGACGCTCTACAACTTTGTAATTGACTTTTGTCTCGTATCTCGTGCTATTTTCGTGATAGGACGTCTAACTCCGCAGTTTGCCGCTAGGGGGCGCTGTAAGGTACGTCATTGCGAAGCACAAACCCATTATATATACCTAGAGGATACGTATTGTTCATGGTTTTAGTTTACTCGGCTCACCAATTAAGAAATATGAAAATGTATTTTCTGAGAATTTGGGAATGTATTTTCTGAGAATTTGGGAATGTATTTTCATTAAAAAACACGTGAATTTTAATTTCGGCGTATTTCTACTTTTAAATTCATTAATAAAAGCGTGTTTACTTTTTTTAAAACTATTTTTAATTTTTTAATTTAATTTTATATTTTTTGAACCGGGCTATTTGGTGGATTAAGTAAACTTTGAAACATAGAACTTTAAAAATTCACTCATGCCAATAATTAAGACCATAGTTTGCGTGGAGCATTTTATGTTACGATGGTTTCCCTGCATGCTAGGAGAAATGAAAGTTAATAGGAAGACAATATACAGATCAATACAAAGTGTAAAACAACTCGTACAAAAAAAAAAAAAAAATCGATTTTGTCAAAAAATTAAGGAACGTTTGTCAACAATATATTTTGTGTCTTTTTAACAAAAGAGGGTTTAGGATATGGACCCTTACAGAGTATAAGATACCCAGACATATTTCCACGTGAACTCCCACTTATTTAGGCCCCACTTATTTTACGGACAGGTTGGTCGTATTTCAATTTCATTTCTTATAGATTCTTACTTATACATATTTTATACAGTCTTTAGAAATTAACATTTCTGAAAATTAATTATTAAACGTAAATTATTATTTAAGATTATTACAAAACCATGTCCAGTTTAATTCATTCAAAATTCGAAGGCCCTGGGTCCGAATGAGTTTTTGGGAGGAGCTTGAAAATTAGACCAGTATTCACATTTATCTTTTTTAAGTATTCAGCTGTGAAAGATATAACTATCTTGTGCCACATCTTTTATATATGTAAGTGATGCTGTAAAACGAAATTTTCTGATGTTCATATTTACTTACAGAAAAATTACCGTCTTATTGATTTACAGCAAAATTACTGTTAAATACATAATTTAATATGCGATAGAAAACACAACGATTCTTAATATAATTCCATAATAATTTCTTAGACTTAGTAATATTGATTTGGGAAGATAGTTTCTCGAAGTTTCATAAATGCCCAATTTTTTGAAGGTCAACTACTTCTTTCTTCTTCAATATACTCATAGAAACAAATTTAAGATTTGATGGCTCGCCAGAGAATAAATTCAGAATTATGTAAAAAAGACTAACTTGGTGTAAGACTGTTTGTTTCTGTATATCTAAGATCAGTTGTAATTCTGTAAAGAATGTTTTGAAGCTTGTTAAAGAAACATATAGGCCAAAATCTCATAGTGTGATTTTTCAGCAGTCTCAGCATTTCTTTGCAATATAAATTCTCTTTTAATGTTAAAATGTTTCTCTGTGATTGTTCTACAATGTTATGTTACTTCTACTGTGAAAATATGTTTCTTTGATCTTTAAAATGGAATTTAAATATCTCAAAAATCACTACTGTCCCCTGTCCTCAATCTATAACTTGATTATTAAAACCATCAACAAACAATAATTATTAAATTTTTTTGAAAAAGAAAATGCATTTATTATAAATATGAATCTTATGGAGCATAATAATATAATTTTTATATGAGAGGAATGTGTAATATTTGTTTTTATTGGATTTAAAGTTGTATCTCTCACTTTTTTTGTCACTATACTATCCCGGTGTATGAATTTCCCCATATTTCCACTAGATGACAGTATGCAGTCATTGTTTCCAGTACGGGAGCACAGGTTGTTCTTAAAAAGTCGCTATTGTTAGCATTTTTTCGTTTTACAAACGGAATTTTTATGCATGCCCTCCCCCTCAAATCTTAGAAACTTTGCGAATCTAAGCTCAAAATTTCCTGAAATCCTCCAATCAGAAGACACGGGGGTGTCCCAGAAATTGCGCTGCCAGTACTTTTTAAATTTTTTTTTATTAAAATTTTTGTTGTTGTTGTTGTCTTGTCTTGTCATTTCCGATAACCTCCAGGTAAATATATTTTTTCTAGTTCCTGCAGTATCGTTATACACAGGTTTCACTGCAATTTGATATCGTTACAAAAAACCTTCAAAAATAAAAGTGAAAAAACACAATCAGTGGAATAACTTTAGAGTGGCTGCGGTGAAAAAAAAAAGTCACAATTATATAAATTTCAAATTCTCAAGCGATTTTTAGATTGTTCCGTTATACACATCATATTTTTATATATTGTAAGTAAGATAATGGTACTTTTATTCTTTTCTTTTTGTGTATGTCCTTTAAAATGTACTTTATGAAACTGAACATGAAATTATTTGCAATAATTTTGTTATGAAAGTTTATTTTTTTTTCATTGAAAAGCTTATGTTAAAGTCTAAGCATATCTAAATGGATATGCTATATGTTTATTCTTGTGTGATATGTTCTGATGAATATATGTAGAGAGTTTATAATGATAATATCAACTTAAAAAAATAAAATAAAAAATTGAGGAATAAAAAAATATCTGATTTTTTAGAAATCAAATGTTGAAGAAACATGCATTTCATTCAATATTTTTCTCCATATTTTAATCATGTATTGGGATCTAATTCTTACTTAAAATGTTCTTATTAAAAAACTGTATGAAAAAATGCTAAAAAATTATTTCATTACATTTTTTCCTGTTTTAAATTTCACATTAATTTTTCGCGTTATTGTTTGCATCGTTGCTAACATATAATAAAAATAAAATAATAATAATAAGTCATGCCAAATGAATATTTAAAATTTGTAAATAATAAAGACTGAGTTCGTTTGATTATAAAAAATAATTACAATCGCAGAATCATCAAATTTTACATCGTTTATAATATGCATCGCTGTTTAATACTTTCGAACACAAGTGAAAATTGTTTATGAACTCGTTTTGTCTGTCTGTGTTCTAACTCTCGTAAATACACTATGTATTTACGTGTTACCATGTAAATGGTATATATTATTGATGTTCCCTATAGCATGTTCGCTATGAAAAATGAAGTATGTAGCATTTATAGTTCATTTACAGGAACGCACAAAATATTTCATTACACTATGGTTTATGGGGAAATATCGTTTGCCGTTTTAATGAGTTTGCGAAATTTCAAACATAATTAAATGATTTTTTAAGCAACTATATTTCAGTG
Source organism: Maratus michaelseni (assembly GCA_963931845.1). Lineage (NCBI taxonomy): Eukaryota > Metazoa > Arthropoda > Arachnida > Araneae > Salticidae > Maratus > Maratus michaelseni. The sequence continues at coordinate 201,239,853 of OZ007587.1, forward strand.
TATTACGTGGCGCGTACAAATTCTATAAATTATATGCAAGGCTGCATTTAAATAAAAGAATTCATAAGTATTACAGTCTATGGGCGTGAATTGCCCAAAGTGTGTTTATAACCGTGTTATGCGTTTTCCGACTGATAGTGCCGGAAAGTGTTTCATAATTTATCCCTGATGCATAATATTTCGTTCTTGTTTTTATTTATTGATTGCTTTTTTGCACTTTTATTTGTAATGCAGATGAAATATTTTATTGCCAAAATAATAAAATATAAGGACTGTAACAACAACCGTCATTAATTTAAACTATTTCCAGTTTTAATCATTTTTCAAAGTTAATAGTTGAGTCTGCAATAGTTTACTTGAGAGAAAATAGTTAATAATACTCCAGTATGAAACTTCTCATATTAACTGTACTTTTATTTCTTCGCATTAAAATCATCATTTCCCGAGTCAAAACGACGTTTGTTATAATTAATCAAATCTTTCATCCACGATATTAAACAATCAACTGATGCCACTCAAGAAGTAAACAAACAAAGCAGCCGATAAAATACAGACCGCATTTGTTGATGATAATGAACCTCTTAAATATTTTTTTTCTCCTTTAACTGCAGCCGCAAAAAGTGAAGAAAACTGTCTGTTTCATCTCGATAACTATTCCCGTCATTTTTCAAGCAAAAATGTGCCTTTCCCAATCGTCATTTGGAAAGCCTTTCCTTATCTATGGTTCTCCAATGGGTCTTAAAACTTTCCGTTAATCCTGCGCCAGACGAACATCGCTGATAGCGAGGTTAAAAATTACGTCACATATTGTTTGCATTTTCAAAACAGGAGTGGATCGGAACGTAAATGAAAGAGAGAATCAGAAAAGAGAGATGATGAAATTAAGAATCAATCGTGTTGAACGACAGGTGTAAGACACTCGAAAACTTGGGAGAGAGAAGGACAAATGAGGCAGAATTTATCCAGAAGAGAGAAATTTCAAACAAAAATATGGAAAAGAACAGAAAAAAATTCAGTAAATTGTCGTAAATGGGTATTTTATTTTATTTTTTATTTTTTAATGTTATTTTGATATTATTTTCTTGAAAAATCATTGATTTTCTGACACATTTATATTATCGGATGAAAAGTGACATTAAAAGCCTTATACTTGTACAAAAAAAAAAAAAAAAAAAGTTATGTAAGTAAATAAATAAAATATAAAATAAGAAGTAAAATAAAATAAAATAAAATAAATAAAATAAAGTGCAAAATAACTACAAATAAATAAAAAATGAAACAAGAATAAAAATAAAAATTAAAATAAATAAATAAATAAAGAAATAAGTAAAAGTTAAATCCCATTCGGAGAGCGATTTCGGAAAAATGATCATTTTTTTGACTAAATTACTTATTACAAAAGATACTGCTTGCAGATGGGATTTATTCATGAATTTTTAGCACCAGAATATAGCCCCCCCCCCCCCCTCTCCGCACCCCTATACTCAAAGAAAAAAAAACCCGCTGTGGTCAGTATATGGATACATATTAAGAATTAGAATGAGACATTCTCGTGTATTGTAAATTTTCAATCAATGTAAGGATTCTACAAATAGAATCCAGATTACTTCAATTTTCGTAAAATAATAGGATCATTTAATACTGCGTACACATTTTGATGCATTTTTCTACACAATTTTCATGAGATGTCATCGGATCTGTGTGTATATCAATAAAAATTAATGTGGAAAAATATTTTAAAGGAAGAAGTTCATGTATTTCCATTTACATAAGATTACCATCGGGTCTGCGCGTATAATCAATAAAAATTAATGTGGAAAAAAAATTTTAAAGGAAAAAGTTCATGTATTCACGTATCACATGTATTATATTACGTTTTGAACGCATCTTAAAATAGTTAATATGTGTAAATGCACGCATAGAAGTGTATCGAATTAAGAATTAATAAGCAGAAAATATGATAATAAAACATCAATGAATTTGCGAAATTCAGAGACGTCTTTATCAGAATGTGCTGAAAAAAAGAAAATCTTTCATTATTAAACCACTCCTCTGATTATTGTTAATGTGCTACTTTTTGGTTATAATAAGTTCACACATTTTATAATGACGAAGTGTAACTTAGAATGTAATAGGGTGAATCTAAAATTCTGCATATTCAAGTGCAAAATCCTAATAATATTATAAATCTGATTGTGTGCAAATGTTAGGCTGAAGCCAGCGTCAAAATGAAGCGTTTAATTATCCTGTATCTTTGCATATAAGTTGATTATAACCCTCAAATGAATATAGGCTGGTTTTCGTTTATTTTATTTCAATATTTTTCTTAAAAATTAAAATTTTCATTATTTTCATCTCTATAATAAAACTGTAAGTCATGTGACTGTCCTCAACAGTTCCGGGATGCCGCATCGCTTTTTCATATGCCAAGCGGCCATTTTTATTCAAAATTATTTTTTCGAATAAACTGCATAAAAGTTACATTTTAAGAAAGATCGTTCAAAATAAATTAATATTTGAGAGATGACTTGCGTTCAATTATGTATATATTCTGCAATAACTTCAGTCGAAAGATTCGCAGTTCAAATTCTCTATTCATAAAAGTAAACAAAAAAAAGATTGATTCGTCGTGAACATTTAAAATATTAAATCATGGAGGTAATCATTCGCAAAGCAAGTTCTCCGCGAATGAATTTTTGGACCGCTGCCTCGCGTCAAAAAAATAATTCGCACCAGTGAGACAATCAAAGTTTACCATAATTATGTGCTATACAACTCAACTTTCGGACCTTTTCTTGACGTAAATTGAACTCATGTAATAATATTTAATGAATCAGATTTTTAGCATTTTTAAAATCGCTAATACAGCTTTTATTTATCGCGTGTACAAATTAGAAATGATACTTTGATTTTGAAATCAAATGTTTTGATTTATGATATTATTTCTTATTTATTTATTTATCTTCTCTTTTAAATGAAAAGTGTGAAGTATTTTAAATTTATGTAATATAAGCATTTTAGATTAAAGTTAAGTATTTTAAATGAAATGAGTGACAGGTTTATAATTTAAAATTAAATTAATTGTAGTATGAATGACGGTGATGGGAACGATATTTGGCGAATTATCATCTGCTCCCGGCTAACAAAAATACTCATAATTAAAAAAAAGAATAAAAATAAATAAATGATAGTTTGTTGTAAATAAATATTGATATACATATCAAAAATAATTTATAGAATTAAAATAAAAAATAAAAGTAAATAAACAACAATTTCCATAACAAAGTTTTCGCCAAATTGGCGGGGGAGGGGGGGGGGGAATCGCGCCAACGTGCGTATGTGACATTTGTGCCCAAAAAATATGCGAAATGCTACCATGATCGCAAAAGTTCATGATTTGTCTATTAGAATCTTCCGATTTGGCGAAGGATTAAGGGAAAATTAAATTATGAATAAATGTAACGTGTTGCAATGTTTAACATACATTTAAGGGAGACCAAACTGGTCGCCAGTGGCGGCTAGTATAGAATAAATGGACATTTTTTCGTATATTTTACAATGGTTGGTTGGTTTGGTTGGTTTGGCCCAAAGGGCCCGGTTTTGCAGCTTTTTTTAAAATGGTTAAATTTATTTTACCGTTGCTAATACTTTATCGTTGCCAATATAAAATAAAACCCCTGAGTAATAATTTTTAATCAACAATTTATTTTCAAGTGAAAATTTTCCACGTGAAAAATGAAAAGGAAATGAATTATTTAAGAATTAAACAGAATATGAAATGATGTCATATTAGAAATAAAACGTGCGTTTACAAATATTTGATAATAATACAAAGTGCATAAATACGAGTAAGTATGGAAAGCAAGCGAATATGATGTCATATATAGAAAAATAAAACAGATTTGTTTTGATGTTGAAATAAAATGATCTTGGGTTATCAAATTATTTGTGATTAATTTCTCTTTTTTTTCTTTTTCTTTTTCACATGAAAGGAATTATTTTAAATGTACGTAATATATGTATTTTAAATGTATGTGTTGTAAATTAAAGTTCTGTGTTTTAAATGAAATGAGTGAAAGATTTATATTTTTAATGAATTCAATACGAATGATGGGATAGGTTGGTGATTTATCGTCTGCTGCACACGGCTATCATAAAGATACCATATTTTTAATTTAAATTTTAAAAAGTAAAAAAAAAAAAAAAAAAAAAAAATATTGGATGGCAAATGTCAGTGATATGCATCGCAAAATTATCCGTATCGAAAATCAGAAAATCTTAATAAAAATAACTATATTTTTTAAAAGAAAGTTGGTTTTCTCATAAAAGCTTAAGATTTAATATGATTGTGTCGAAGTAACAGCATTTTTCCTCTATCATTTTCCGACAATCAAAAACACATTTGTAAATCGTCGTTTCGAACCGGAATTTAATTTTACATTTCTTTTAGTTTTAAAATAGGAAAAACTTTGTTTTTTTTTTAAATATAGCTTTTTTTAAAGTTGTTTCATAATAGATTTTTGTAAAGTCTTGCAGGATAAGAAAAATTGCATAGATTTTACAGCAATGTTTAAGTAAAATTACAATATTTTTTAAACTTAAAAAACAACAATGTTATCGAAAAGAAAATCGATTTTACCAACAAATTCGCGTAATGCAAAAGCAAAGAAGAAATAAAAAAGTAATAAATCTCTTTTCTTCCAGCCGAATTGTGTAAACTTGAACATTGAACAAGCCGATCGCGCCAATTCATAACATTTAAAGGTGAAAGCGCGTTCTATACAGTAGAATTTTTTTTTACATATAGGTAGAACATTTCTGAGAATAGGAAGGTTAGGGGTCTGTAATTAGGTCCATAGTCAATTTGATTTTTTTTTTAATCAAGTGACATTTGGCGCAAAATTAAATACATTGTTGTAACCAGATTTGTTTTTTGCGTGGTAAACACGTAATGGTATTTTAGATGATCATTTCCCCGCTCACCTTTGATGCCAACTATGACTGTAAAACATTAAAAAATATTAGCCGATAATTTTCTAATTTTCTTATTGCTTCATGATGTAAATATACTTCCTGGTTCATCCTTTAAACCTGAATCGGTCATGCCACTGTCGTTCAATTTTTATTCTTTATGAATATTATTATTTACTAACCCTAATCGTATCCTATCCTAATCCTGATAATAACTTTAAAGAATATTCTTTGACACGAATATGTAAATGAAATCAATATCCATAAATGGAATGAATGGAAAATAGAATAAATAGAAATGGCAAAATAAAATAACAAGAAAGTACATTTATTCGACACCTAACCCTAGAGAAAGCGTAAAAAATTTCAAGCGCATGAAATAAATCAAAATAATCCTATATTTACTAACAGAAATATGTAAATTTAGATTATCAGATTTGTGTCGTCGGTATTTATTTGCTTATAGTGTTCTTGACGCGATAGAGAAAATATCGAGGTTAAATTGGGCAGAATTTAAAGTACTTTCTAGCAACCTTTATTTACATTTTAGAATCGCATCAGATTGTTATATCTTTGTGATATATCTATCAATTTATAAAATCCACAAGCAGTTTGTTCACTATTTACACCACTTAGCGTGAAGCACTTAATTTAATATATACATAAACAACATAATGTAGTATGAAATATATAACATATGTCTATGCAAATAAACAATATAATAATGCCCATTTAGCAATGCACACATATACAAATTGTACACCAAATACCATCTAAAATGCACTGTTGTATAGAAGAACTCTGCCAGTGTTGTTTTTCGTTTTACAAAGAGGAATTTCTCGATTTTCACGATTTTACTTGGTCCTTCTTTTTTCATTAGCTGCAGTTTCATTTTCGCGATTGTATATATTATTTGGCATGAAATTTCACTTTTTTAAGACTGGGTTATGTCAAGGCCCCTATAGCAAAGACATGCCGTATGGTCTCCTATAAAATGTGATAAAGCTTTGGTTAATTATATATGTTGTTAATTATCAAGTGAAATGTTTTGCTAAATTAATGTATTTATTCTTTTTTTAATGTTACGTGAACGAAGTCACGGGTAACAGCTAGTATTACATAAATACAAACAAAGATAAATAGATACTGAGCAAATTTTCAAAGCGCTTATGTTCAATAGTTACTGCTAAAAACAAATATTTGACTTCCTTAAGATATTATGGTGCGTAGATAAAATCTGAAAAAGAAAAAAAAAATCTTTCTTTACCTTTTCATTTTTTAAAAGAGAAAGACCTGTATTATCTTTATTATTGTAACATCAGAATGAATACCAACTTTATCATTGGTTGATTTAAAAAAGATTGGATATTTGCTTATTTATCATTTATGAAGCAAAAATTATAATAAAAAATTATTGCGGATGGAAATGGGCTAATTCAGAGCTCAGATGATTTTATTCGAATCAATAAGCATTTTTCTATTGGATGCTTGCATGAATTTTCCTAATATAGTATTCTATTATTAATTTTTTACCTCTGAAATGATTGAAGAGTATGCTCTTATAACAAAAAAAAAACCTATTTATCATATAATTTTTATCATTTGATAATGCGTAAGTGTTACGTTTTATTCAATAACATTACTGAACGTCAATTATTCTTACAACAATGTCTATCGATACTGATGCATTATGTTCTTCTGTATCTCGCTATGAAGGGGATGTTTCCAATGATTTATTTTTATATCTGTATAACTCGATCAAGGGTCCACTTGTGGGGGTGGAGGGGATAGAAAATGTCGAGTGGCTATCCCTCTCTCGTTTATGCTCCGACAGTCGTGGGTGAGTCAGGAATGTTTTTATGGTGTTTGAACCAGCTGAGCAGTGAAGACCTATTACCTCCCTCTTGGCTGGAGTCGTTTGGCGATATAAGGGTTGCCATCTTATGTTTAAGATTTTATTTACAAAATCTGAAATTTGCCGATTAAGTGTATACCTTTAACACTTCAAAAAATAGAACTTTCAATTTTTCAATTGAATTAAAGCAATTTTAGTTCTGAAACATTTCGATATTAAATTCATGTTTCAACGATTCTATGTTTAAAAATTATCACATATAGAATGAATGTCTTTCTATGCGTTTTCTTTTATTTAAAAAGTTTTAAATGCTTTTCTCTAGGAATTTTGATTTCTTTACAGCCACAGTATAAAATTTCAAAATTAATGTGAAGAACAAGAGTGTTACAAGAGTTTGTAAAACATTTTCGGTCATAAAATTTTTATTTTGAAACTACATTTTCTAACAAGGCTGTAGCTGATTTTATAGGTAATTACTACTTTTTATAATTTAGGAAATTTTCCTATCCTTTAATTGTATGGCAATCCTGCACGCAGTATTAAAAATCTTACATCGTTTAAAACTTTTGAATTAAGGGAAAAACGGATAGAAATGCGTTCTTTCTTTGTAATATATATATATATATATATATATATATATATGGGGTCTAGGGGTATGATTATTGTATGATCAGTAATTTAGAATAGTGAGATTTATATTTTTATTAAAACAAATATTTAATTCTGTATATTACCTTAGTCTACATAAAATGAATATTTATGATTACATTTATATAGACATATAAGTTATGAAAATGGCTCTGATAGCTATCTTATTATTAAAAGTAAATAGGTTATTAAATGAGGGACAACGCCCTAAAATTGAATAAAGGATGTAAGAGAACGCCTCCGCAGAGATCCTCTCAGCATCAAAGCTGAGAGCCATCTGCCACTTTTTCGAAAAAATTTGTCCAGGCTTCGCTCAGATCATCTAAAGATGAGTCATTTTCCCGGGTCCTCAAGGGCCATCTGGATCTCAAAGGCCATCTGTCGTGGCCATGTGCCTTTTCGGACGTCACATTCGGCCCTCCTGAAAGGCCTATGTCCACACAGATGTCACCTATGTTCACCAGATCAGCAACTGGATGACTTTTACAAGACCTGTAAGCTACTATAAAAATAAACAAAAACAAACAACAAACTAATAGCAATGTGAAAACACTATAGCAACTAGAAAAACAATAGCAAAAATTAATATAAAGTTAATCAAATTCTTTGAACTAGTTCATGGATGATAGTCTATATGAAATAAAAAAAGTCAATTGTTGTTGTTTTGCTTGGAAAATAAAGTTTGATAATACTGTAGAACAGTCACTAACTTTCATATATAGTTTGTATACAAAGTTTCATATATAAGAGTTATTCTCGAAAAAATTGTTAACAAAAACACACACACACAAAAAACCCACCACTGTAAGCACATTTGTCACGTTAAGCCCATGGTTTCATGTGATCTGCAGCAGTGGAGGTTATTCTTGGACCTTCTTGATAACCTACCTTCTCATCTTCATATCTGTCATTATTCTTTAATTTAATTATCTTCTAGAGACCAAGGAATCTTCGCCGCAACTTCATTCCTACTCCAAATTGGGTTTTTTGAATCGCGACTAAGTCACCTACTTGATAGAATTTTGCTGTCTTTCGTTTGCGATTGAAACTTTTGCGATTTTCTTCTTGGATTTTTAGTATGTTTTGCTTCTCTGTTGCTCACTCTTTCCTCTACAAATGCATTCTCATACTCTTCATCAATAATCTACTTAATTTTTAAATCTGTCTTATCTTTAATTTTTACTCCCGTTAATAGCTCAAAAGGCGTGTAATTGGTTCTTCGTGAACACGTACTATTTATGGTTTTCTGAACTATTGGGACAAATTTGTACCATTTTGTTGGGTCATCGATGGAAAGTTTGCTTAGAATAGATATGAGGGTTTGATGTATCCGCTCAACCTGACCATTACCCCTTGGTATGCCTGTTGTTATTAAGACATGTTCGATATTTTCACCTTCCAAATATTCTTTAAATTCATTAGAGGTAAACGCCGGACCACGGTCACTAATTATTCGCTCCGGATTTCCAAAGGTAATTTGTTGGTTTTTTAACTTTTCTATCACCTCTTTAGCAGAAGTTGTCTTAGCTGAATAAATAAAAAAAAAAACACAGTTAGGGGAAGGCCGGGCAAAGTGGCCACCCTAAGGTTTTGTGATATTTTGTTACCCCTTAAAATACATATACATAACTGACAATTTGCATAGAACTAGAGTGACTACTTACAAGTGTAAGGATATTTGTAATTTTTATGAAATAATAAAAGGAGAATTTGTTTTTTTCCAAAAAAGGTCAAAATAACCACTTTGCCCTACAGGTGTAAAAAGATTGAAAATACTATTTAAATGATTAGATCATTTTTATTGTCATAACAAATCGTATGAAACATAATGAAAAATTGAAAATGGTATGAAAATCCAATAAGAGTTTGACAAAACCAAATAAAAATTATAAATCAGAATCAAACACTGCATTTTTCGCAAATGAACTCCACGTCATTTTCTTCGCGAAGTGAACAGGCCTCACGAGCCCAGAGGTGACAAGCATTGCACCTGATCGAACCTTTATCAGTTGATCCAATCAAACGGCCACTACCCTGACTACAGGGTTGCCATTTTGGCCTTTTTTTAAATTTCGAAATTTCGCATTCAAACCAGAAATTCTCTACAATATTATTTTCTTTATTCAATGACAGACATTTCCTGATTACTTAAAGTTAAAACTTTTCTTTCAGAATTTCCAGTACGAATTCGAAATTTTTGAATTAAAAAAAAGGCCAACTTGGCAACACTGCCTGACCAATTTCCCCGTTGGAGCCATGGCAGAAAATATGCACTACAGTGGAAACTAATGAACAGTCAGCGACCCTCACCCACCAATGTTTACAATCACCCAAAACATGTTCTTTCCTTACACATTCAATAAATAAATGCAAGTACAACAGGTTATTGTTAATTGTATGTAATATAAGTCACTTACCTTCGATCACAAACTTCAAAAACTGGAAAACCCGCTCTAAAAGTATGAAACATGGAACCACCTTTTTCAACGATTGTCTGGTTACTCACTGCCATCAAGCGAAATAGTTTGACCACAAACCACGCAATGCCAATGCTCTGGTGACATTATATTGGGATCATTGGGGTGACATTATATTGGATCATTATATTGGGTGACCACTTTGCCCAACCTGACCACTTTGCCCGGCCTGTCCCTACATCAGGTTAAGCTAAATTTAAAATCTACATTATTAAGCCAAAGTATCTCAAACATTTGAAAACAATCAAATTACGTATAAAATTTGTATAGAATTTCAAATAACGAAATAATGATATCAATAACAAGTTATATATATTTTTAAAATAATATGCACAAAAATAAAACCCTCTATTAGTAATATTTTAAAAGAACATAATTATTAAAAATAGAACAAAAGTTCCAAATCTAATGTTCCTTGATTTTTCTTTGACAAAGTCATTTATTATAATACGTAAATCAATATTATAAAGCAATCACATTATCAAGCCAAAAATAGATAAACATACTAACGCAAACTACGCACTATATTCTTAAAAAATAGAAAAATTATGATCTGAATAGAAAATTACGTGATCATTTGAAATTGTATACATGAAGATTTAATTTTAAATGATTAATATTCACAAAAACACAACTTTCAACAGTGAAATAAATAATTCGATACTAAATCGCCTTGAATTTTCTTTGTCAAAATCGTTTATTATATCACCCTAATATTAAAAAATAATTGTATTTTCATTCGCTAGAATAATTTATCTAACTGATCAGACCAGCGTTGCTCGGGCACATAAAAAAATAGCACAAAGCACGAAAAAACTAAAAATCGTTACATAAAATCGCGAAAAATATAAAAATCGCTCCACGAATTCCGAATAAACTTTATTGAAAAGAGGAAAACATTACTATATTGGGCTAGACGATTGATGCCGGATTTCTTTTACTAATGTGGAAAAATCGCTGCGAAATGCAAAAACAAACTCACTAAAAATTCAAAAATCGCAAAGGACAAAATTACTACTGTATGCTACATTTTAACAGTAATTCTTTAACGAAAGTCAAAAATTGGCGCGAAAAAACGCTAAAAATCGCATTCAAAATAGCTGACTACAAAATGAAATATATTGGGCTAAATGTTTGAAACCGAATTCCTTTTATGAATATCAAAAAATTCCGCGAAATGCAAAAAAATGCTAAAAATTGCATTGAAAGAATTAGACATTTCTGAGTTAAAAAGTAATTTTTTCGGAAATTATTCAAGTAAGATTTTGGGAATTAAGAAAATAGAACGCTAGAACCAAAATAATAATAAAAAAATAAATAATAATAATAATAATAATAATAAAAATAAAAGATGACATTTCAAAGAAAAGTTTGGAAAAGTTTTTGAGAATTTTTTGGAAAGGTTATCATGTAAATTGTCTTATAAAGAGTATGTAATTTTTTTTTCTTCAGATGGTGAGAAATTTAATTTTAGGCTTTTTAAAAGTTTAATTTCGTCGAACAATGAACAAAAAAAAAAAAAAAAATAAAATAAAATCGCAAATTTTGTCAAGAGGTCACGAAATGTGCATTTAAAAAAAAAAAAAAAATCATTAATGATTTTTTTTGCCAACAAAAGTTGCAACGAGGCTTACAGTGTTCGATCTTTCTCCATCCACAATATGAATGTCAGAATTTATTTTATTAAAATCTAAAACCTAAAAGGGAATAAAATCCCTCCATATTTTTCTTGCATATGTATTTTTTATTTTTATAGAAATCCTTTTCATCATCTTAGTAAATAGTAAAATTCATCACTGTGCTCATTGAATCGGTAAAGTAGCATTTAAACAAAAATATTATTAATAATTTTGTCGTGCACAAATTTATCTTAATACTATTCTTAATTGTCTATTTCGCGCGTTATTTTAAATATTTTTTGATTTTTCTGTTCCATGCACTTTTCGTCTTTTTTCCCCCTCTGCAATCTCATGCCTGGATGTAGCAATTAAAATAACCTGGAAAGATTTTCACCGTTATAAACACTTTCCTACATAGTTGGAAAGGAGTTAGAATTGTCTGTCTGCCGTCTGTTCGCACTCTAACTCTCGTAAATATGCTAGGATTGCCAGGAAATTTTTATATGTTGCTGTTGTTTATTATAGAATGTTTGGTATTGAAAATGAAATGTCTAACCTTTATAGCTTGTTTACAAGGACACACAAAAGAATTCCTTTACAGTCTGGCCTATGGGAAAAAATCTTTTTTGATGCATTTTAATGATGTCACAATATTTCAAACATAATAGAAATTGATATGCATCACTGACGGGGTTTAAAACATACTTTCTAAGGAGTATAGAATAAGTAACTTTTATAGTTTGTTTACAGGGACTCGCAAAAGAATTCCATAACATTATAATTTATGGGGAAAATCGTGTGCGATGCATTTTAATTGCGTTATGATACTTCAAACATAATGAAATTTTAAGGGATCACTGAGGTGCATTACAACATGTTTTCTGTAGATTAAGGAGTGCGTAGCATTTATCTTGCATTTACGGAGACACACAAATGAATTCGGTTACAGGATGACTATGATAGATTTCATTGTATAAAAAAAAGGAATATGTTAATAATATTCTGTTAGTGTTGGAAAGTGTTTCGTAATCTTTAATTGATGCATAATTTTTTGTTGTTGTTTTTGGAATATAAACTGTTAAAAATTAAGCCACATAATTTTGAAAAAGAAACGTCGGCTATTTTTGCAGAAACGGCAAAATAATTTGTATAGTATATTACTTTTTTAATTTGCGCTTGGCCAAACATAAAATTCATTCATATTTTGGATTAAACTTAAAAAAATATTATTATATTAAGTAATAATAAAATGATTATAAATTCATAAAGAGAAACGTATATATATATAGATATTGCTTTCATGTGAATCAGGAAAGTCGAAAAGTTCTCAGATGACAAGCTTTCTTTCTATACTGATATTTGATTGCCACAGTATAAGCAAATGCTTAAAACAGCGTATTTAATAATCGATATACTAGTTTAAAGTTGGAGAAATATTTCCTCTTATTTCTAGTATGTTAAATATCTCAAGTCAGCGTTGTATTTATACAGGGTTCGTACGAGGTCCTGGAATTTTGTGGGAAAGTACCAGTATTTTCTTATAGAAAAATTCGCCTTATATAACTCGCGCGATTACATAAGACAAGTATTTCTATAAGAAAATACTGGTACTTTCGAACACTGTTATAGATTACGAGGTAAGCGCTCTCGGTGTGAAAATGTTATATCATATTTTCCTTTTAATTGTTACATTTTTTTTATTTAACCTTTAAAATAAGTTTCTGAATGTTGACGCGAGCCTCAAAAACATTAAAAATTTTTTCAAGTAATAATAGCTATGAAAATGTACAATTAGGCTAAATAAAACAGGACACATCGAATGAAATAAAAATGATACGAGCTCAGATTTAAATTTTTAAATAACGAGAGAAAAAATAAATATGTAGACAATTCATCAAGAAAACGAAACGCAACAAAATTATAGGAAATCATAAACGATATCATTGGGTGCAAATAAATGACCCTGTTGTTTAGAGACTATTAGAACTACAGATGAAACTAGACGTTCATTTCTTCTTTTACCCTGAAACACTTTTGTGTTTAGGGCGAAATTTAAGGCTTCAAACATCTTTTATAGTATTTAAAAAAATATTTTTAATCTAAAAACCTAGGTATTATTTGTAATTTGGATTGTTCATACCAATTTATAGCTCCGTGCATATCTAATATATGTTTTAATTCAAATAATTGTTTATCATAGATGCAAGCAAGGGGAGTGTGGTCGGGTGAGGCCATTTGCCCCTCTGTGGGTTTTTAATTAATTAACTAAATTTTCTTTGCCTCGGATGATTTTAAAACAAATAGTAAAACTTATTCTTCTTCGCAACTGACATAAAATAGTTAAACTCTAAGAGAAAGAAGTATTAAAAGTTTTTCATCAAGAGGGGTTTCTGCCCCTCCCTCATGGAAGAGAATTTTTAATTTTGTTTTTCTTTTTACGTTTATGTGTTTCAAATTTATCTAAATCTTGGATGTAAACAGTATAGAGCAGCCATATTCAACCTGTGGCCCGGTGAGCTTTTATGTGCGACCCGAGACAGTACTCATTAATCCAAATAAATTGAGATCTGCATAAAAAGGTGTTGAAGACCTTCACTGTTGCTTTGTATATTTTCATAGGAAGAGAAAATCTGTCCCGTTATTTATAATTAATTTTAAATTATGTTAAAACATATTAAATGCCGTTTTCTTAGTCAAAAGTTCTTTTTTCATGTAGTCCTATTTATTCTACAGTGTTGTATTCATTTCTTAAACTTCAACATCAATCATACTTTATTCCAAACTAGCTAACCCGTCCGGCGTAGCTCCGGGCCCGAGATAATTACAATCTCAGAGAAAGGCGTTAACGCCCTCCATCCCCATACCCGCAAATATAATTAATAATTTGTTCAAGAGAACCACCGTCACCTACATTAACGCGATCATTAAAAAAAGAATTACATTTTTCTGATAATTAGAACATAACGAAGACGCTACGCTAAAATAGCCGGCAGATGACACACCTTCCCGACCTCAATTTCAAATCTATATGTTAATTAGTTACCTAAATTTTTGTTCATTAGTAAAAATTGGCAATTATTTCCTTTCATTTTCGCAAACTAAATGGAGGGATCGGCCCGAGAAACAGATCTTTTAGGTAGCTTTCAATACAAAAAAGTCCTTCCGGCCTGTACCGGGAGGAAAAGGTAGCTTTCCTATACCTTCGTTTTAAAATTTTAGCTAATGTTACACGAAAACAGCAAGTTAAAATGAAAAGAAAAATGTTTACAAAAGATTCTTTAATACTGAATTTGAATAAGAAATTTGCCAAATTATTCAGCAATAGCCGAATTGGCTTCATTTATGAAGACTTATTTTGTTCGCCAAATTTGGCGATATTTCGCCAAATTTTGCCAATTTTAGCGCTAACGGAATATATAGTTTTATGCGTATGATTGGGAAAATTATTACAACAATGAAAGAAAATAATTTGCGAGTAATCGCGTTAATGTGCTGTTTTGTTTCAAAATGTCAGCCACCCTAGAATTTCAAACTGCTCTATCTCAGCCATTTTTTAAGATAGAGGTAAACCAAAAAATGCTCTGGAATCCTTGTATCAAGGCCTAACACGTAATTAAAAAATAAATTTGAATTTTTAATTTTTTTGTATATTTATTTTAGTTTTAAATTTTTAAATGGCCGCCATCTTGAAACAAAATGGCGGACCAAGCTGGCCAACGAACTCGGTCCAGACATTGGTGACCTTAATACACACATAATTAGTTTCATCAAAATTGATTTATAAATACGAGCGTTATCGTATGACATAGGTCAGATATATATATATATATATATATATGGATATATCTATATATATAAATCAACATTTGGACGGAGGGTGGTTTTGGGGTCTGGGGGTCATGATCGGTGAAAATATATCGAAATTTTCCGGAACTGCTTTCCTCCGAACGGCTGCAATAGGTAGCTTTATACTTTTTTGTATTGAAAGCTACCTAAAAGTATAAAGTACCTATTGCAGCAGTTCGGAGGAAAGCAGTTCCGGAAAATTTCGATATATTTTCACCGATCATGACCCCCAGACCCCAAAACCACCCTCCGTTCAAATGTTGATTTATATATATAGATATATCCATATATATATATATCTGAGCTATGTCATACGATAACGCTCGTATTTATAAATCAATTTTGATGAAACTAATTGTGTGTATTAAGCTAACCAATGTCTCGACCGAGTTTGTTGACCAGCTTGGTCCGCCATTTTGTTTCAAGATGGCGGCCATTTAAAAATTTAAAACTAAAATAAATATACAAAAAAATTAAAAATTCAAATTTATTTTTCAATTACTTGTTAGGCCTTGATACAAGGATTCCAGAGCATTTTTTGGTTTACCTCTATCTTAAAAAATGGCTGAGATAGAGCAGTTTGAAATTCTAGGGTGGCTGACATTTTGAAACAAAACAGCACATTAACGCGATTACTCGCAAATTATTTTCTTTCATTGTTGTAATAATTTTCCCAATCATACGCATAAAACTATATATTCATATCCGTTAGCGCCAAAATTGGCGACATTGGCGGCAAAATTGGCGACAAAATTATCAAAATTTGTGACATTTGGCGACCAAAATAAGTCTTTATAAATGAAGCCAATTTGGCTATTGCTCAATAATTTGGCGAAATTCTTATTCAAATTCAGTATTAACGAATCTTTTGTAAACGTTTCTTTGCATTTTAACTTGCTGTTTTCGTGTAACCTTAGCTAAAATTTTAAAACGAAGATATAGGAAAGCTACCTTTTCCTCCCGGTACAGGCCGGAAGGACTTTTTGTAGTACAGTTTTTAATGAAAGCAGAACCCTGTCTGAAACTTTCTCGGATCGTTTTCACTGGCGCCGGCGGATTTTTGGCAGTTTTTTGCATAAATTAAGAAAAATTACCGACCGAATTTTTCAAAAATCGCTCAGTCAAATGCAAAATATTTTTTTACATATGCTCAGAAATTTTCAAATTGATATCTCAATTAGTTTTCTTAAAATTCGCTAATTAGTAAAATAATTTCGAATTCGTTCATTTCCGCTTGCAAATCCAATGCGCCGGTTCGTTTCTTTCGCCATTTTGATTTAAAAGATGTCATTTTAGAAGCGATGGTTAATGAGAATCTAATTAAAATCAGGGCCGTGCGAAAAGGGGGGCGAGGGGGGGGGGCTTCGCCCCGGGCGCGGAAGTTGATGGGGCGCCAAATTTATACTACCAACCACGGTTTAATTTTGTTATTTATTCATTTTCTGGGGAATTTCTTTTTTTCTTTTCATCATTCTTTTTTTCTGTCTCAAAATATCATGATCTCTCCAAAAAATAAGTGCAATTTTCTCTTATGCTATTTAGTTGTTTGCAATTTCTGAATTAAAATTAAACCTTTTAAAGTTCCAACATAAACGCGAAATGTTTATTCAATAGAATTTATTTCTGTTTCTGTACTTTATCAGTTTTGTGTTACCTGTCACAAAAAGAAGGGGAGGGGGGGGGGGGAGCGAATTGAAACTTTGGCCCGGGTGAAGTTTTCTCTTCGCACGGTCCTGATTAAAATCTTGGGTAATTGTCAAAATATTAAAATTCTGAGGATCAGGTGCACATGGTCAGACCTTGGACTATCCACACCTAAGTTTCCAGACTTCTAGGTGGGCTAGATTTTGCTAGCCATCGCCAACAGACACAGACACAGACACACACACAGAGCGAAACTTTCTTTTATTAATATAGATTAATTAAATTTGCATTATATATTTCTCCAATTAAAAAAAAATGTTTTTTCGGTGAGAAAAAGATTATATATTAGATTCATAACAGAAAATCAGCTAATTTTTTTTTCTGTAGAACTTGGAAATTCTGCACTGTTATATTATTATGTTTTATACGTATTACATAGCTAATACTGCTTTTAAGGGTTGAATGTTGGTCTCGGAAAAAATTGGCACAAAACATTTTTTACACCACAATTCTCAACAATAAAACTTCGCAGCATATTTCTACAATATTTGCAACAGAAATCTTTCACGAAGATTACTGTTTGGAAATAGTGGTGTTAAAATTTTATGTAACATTTCTTCTGCTACAGAATTTCAACCCTACTGATAAGTTACTTTGTTATACTATTTATGTTATCTTACTATTTTAATTTCTCTTTTTTTTACCCTTTTATAAGTGTATTGCGGCCCGACTAACATCGCAAACGTATATTTTCGGCCCGCGAGAAAAAAAAAAGGGTTGAGTATGGCTGGTATAGAGCGTCCCTGATGAAATTTTTTTTTTCAACTCTTCATTTTGAAAAATGCTCATAGAAACATAATTTTTAAATACTTAATATTTCTTAATTGTTGAACTCTATGCTTTGCTCTTGTATTGCTTTT
Source organism: Maratus michaelseni (assembly GCA_963931845.1). NCBI lineage: Eukaryota > Metazoa > Arthropoda > Arachnida > Araneae > Salticidae > Maratus > Maratus michaelseni. The sequence goes on from OZ007587.1 coordinate 201,257,833, forward strand.
TATGGTGATATTTTTGAAAATTGTTTTCTACGAGGCGTCCTGACGAAAAATTCTTAGTTTAGCTTATTTAATGTTTATATTCTGCGCATTGAAAAAAAAAAAAAATGTGGCCTGAACTGCAGAATACGGGCATATCTGTTCCAAAATTTTCTCCCTCCTTATATTTCTTTCTGCCGGCCCCAATATTTCTAATAATTATGTGAATGAATTCAATACTTTCAAACACTGTCGCGATTTTCTTTTAAAATCCACCCATTGTTGCTGCATATTAAAACATATAATTTTTTTACATTTATAAACTGACGCATAATTATACTTCCCAACCCTACCGTATAGACACGGAATGACTCCCTTCCGTGTCATGTACAGGACTGGTGTTCCTTCACGGAGGACTGGTACTCATTCATTAAACGTTCACTTTATGCACCATTTATGCCTTTGTCCCGCCACTAGCTGTTTCGGACACATTTGATGACTCGCGGGCATTACAAACACATGGCGGCTCGTAACATCTAAGTCTGAAATATGGGAGCTCATCACACTCCTGTGGGTCCTAATTACGTTTCTGGCTTTTGCAGGACAGTAAATTCGACACACATGCAAAGATATACAGTTGTTGAAATAATTCTAAATTGAGTCTGCAAAATCTGGTGTGAATGAAATAAATATATTATATAGTTTATTTTATTTAATTTTTTTTTTTTATTAAATATGAAAAATGTGTCTTATTGCAGTTTTAGGTTTTGGAAGGAATGGTCAGATAGTAAAGCAACTTCCAAAATTACAACTTTTGCAAACTGTCCCAAACGATTCTAAAACATTATATAGAAATTCTCCCAATCAATCAATCAATCAAGTGGATAATTTTCGGCTGCCGAACTCAGGTGGCTAGTTTTAATTCAATAATATTATAATTACTGAAACAACAGTTAAGGCGCACTGTGGCGAAATGAAAAGTTTTTTTTATGTCTGTAAGTATGTCTCTCCCGCTATAACAGTTGTAAAAATGCATCTGATTAGCTTGAAACTGAATATATATGTATATGAGGTACTCGGAATCAGCTGTATTATTTTTGGTTTAATTTGCTTGATTCGTACGAAAAAAATATAGAACATTTTTTTCCTGTCACAATGCTTTTCTATGGGAATTCAGACGAATTTAAAATTTTATCATTCACTGAAATGATAATTTGAATAATTGATTTAAATCCAAATGTGCCTGGCGATATAAATTGAAAGACGATATAAAACCATTTGGAGTATTTAATATCATTAGTATAACTTTCATACAGTTATATGCTGCTGTTGTTAGCATTACTCTTGTTTGACGCCAACCTTCCCTGTGCATCTGAATACAGATTATTATCTATTTTTCTTCACGAAGAGTAATTATAACATCCTTAAAGGAACTTACGTATTATCCGGGCCAGAAGATAGATGAAAAAAAAAATGGTTGCGATTGCCAATTTTGTTTATCGTAGCCAAGCACGCTCAAAACAGTAATTTGACTATGTTTATTAAATACATAACATTGTTAAAAATGGTTAATTACATTATTTTAGTAAATTTAATAAATGTCAAATAATGTAATAAATAAGAAAGCATAAGAAATAGTATAAGAAATGGCAAATGATATAACATTAATTCTAAAACGTTAATTTAGTACACATTTAATAAATACATATCATCAGGTTGGCAATTTATAGCAGTAAAGGATATGAATATAATATCAACTGTAATACGAAGCAGTAATCTAGTATGACATTTTAACATGAAAATATTTAAGGTGACATTTTGTTTTCTGGCGGGAATATTTCTGCAATACCTTTTAACATGGCATCAAAAGTATACTACATTCTATATATCTAAAGGAAGTTTGACTTTAAACGCAATATGTCCATGTTAAAATTTAAATATACAAATACAATATCAATTCTAAATATTTTTATTTTTGTTGGGGTACCAGTACTATAAATTTACCCTTGAATTACATTTATATTAGAAATGAATTTTAAATTAATACAAATTTATCGTTAATTTTTTTAAATTCCTTTAAATACTATTGTGTAATCTAGGCTATGTGATTGTCGAGTTTAGTTTAGTATTTGTCATTTATCTTACACAAATGAGAAAAGCTCTTACTTCTTAATAATAATAATAATAATAATAATAATAATAATACAGCCAAATTAGAGTGCAGAATCGTTAAATTTATTAAAAAATACCTTTCTGCTACTTTTAAGTAAAATGCATTGATTTATAATTTTTATAATTGATTCGCCATTTTAAAAATTTGATTATCAGTTTTTGGCTATTAAAATAACAAAGTATTACTTTTATTACATTCAAGTAAAATGCCTGAATTTAAAGTTTTTTAATTAATTAGCGAATTTAAAATGTGTACATTTGAACCTCAAATGACAGCAGAAATTAAAAATTGCATATAGAATTCCCTAAAACAACTTTTATACATTTCATTACACCTGTTGCTGTTCCATGAATAAAGTTCTTCTGATAAAAACATACGAAGTGAATATTTTATCGTTTTCTAAACTATAAGAATAATCATATTTACTGGCACGTCTTTGCAATTATTTACCTGTTCCAGTTTTCTGCGGTTAATCTTAAAACATTCATGCATGCAACAGATGCTTTTTAAATAAAGAAAATTGTTATGCAATACGTACTCGTATAATGTATTTATTTGGAGGAATGATATTTGTTTAAAAATGTTTAAATAACTATTTTCATGTTCTTGTGAAAGAAAATGGGGTTTTGTTAGAGTTTGAAATAATGATTCGCTGTATAAATATTTGAAAGTATTAAAGAATTTTACGGATTGAAATAAAGGTGTTTTATCGGTCAGTTGAATGTGTAGTAGTTTAATCTATTTACACGGTTGCGTGAAATCATTTAAATAGGTAAAGGTTTTTTGTTTTTTTTTTTAAACGTAAAATTCTTTGGTAAAGAATGTGCTATGTGAGGATAGGAAAATGTTTTTTTAATTTCGATCACGTTATAGGTTGGAGGAATTAGTGCAAGGGACATTTTGGTCACAGGTCATAGACCTTCTGCTCTGAGTCACAAATACTACCTGTGTAGTTTCTGGCGGTAAGCGGGTGGCTGTTTCTTTGAATTTGAATGTCTAAAAGCGATATTGCTATATACGCATGGAGTTTGAGGGGTTTTTTTTAAAATTCTGACGTTAGAATTTTAAGGTAAGGTAAGGTAATTTTGTAGATTTGAAATTTTACGTAATTGTACTCTAATCTGTAGAGCAAACATATATAGCTCATTTTTTTCCCTTTAATTCCTGTTTAGAAATAAACATATAATACTTAAATTAAACTATAGTTATGTTTATTTTTGACATTGCTTCTTTATTTCTCAACGAACTACTGGGCTACATATCGAATCTAGGGTTCTCACTAGATTTGGCCATTACTAGTCTTATTACTTTAAATTTGAAAGATTTTATGTTTTAATGAAATAACACTTAATTAAACTTAATGTACACTTATGATTAAATAAAGGTTAAATTATAGAGAGCGGAAGTCCAGGAGTTAGTTTGTAATATATGTACACAATTTTTTTATGTGAAATATATGTGAAAGTTAATGCTTTTTCAATTAGCTTTTGTTCCATCAAACAATGTTGAATATTTATAAAGCAACACCATTAAATTGTTTAAAAAATACCGGAGGTGTACGCATACTTTTGACATCAACTGTATATAAATTGATTGGGGTTTAAAATCAGTTTAATCTATTTAACTTAATCGTAATTTCAAAACCTTTTTTTATTACAGTGTTGTGCCAAATGGTAGATTTCCGCACAACAAGCTATACTTCTCCTTTCATACATGTCCTTGCCCTTTTGTCCTTTTTGGCCCTTGTGCCATAATGAATCCAACCAACTGCACAACAAGCTTAAAATTTAAAGATTAGCCAATTTCTATTTGTTTCTACAAAACTTTAAAAAAAAATAAAATACAAATAAAGATTTGCATTATCTACGTTTCTGAATAATTTTATTAAAAATAATTTTCATTGCAATAAATTAACTTAACTTTCTTGTGTTTTTCTCTTTCCCAGATTCCGAGCTTGTCTGAAGTTGTCCGGCACAGCAGCCGGAAACATGGTGGGAAAACTGTTCTTCAACGTCGTCCAGACGAAGTGTTTTCTCTTCAAGCACGTGAAGTCTTGCGCGAAACGATCCTGGTGGGGCAAGTGTCTCAAGTTCGAAAAGGAGAAAACCGCTGTATTGAGAGATGCTTTGAAATATTGAAGCGTCATGAAGTTTTCTTGTGCGTCGAAGTCAGATTAGCGGGTACAGACTCTGAGGAAAAGTTTATCCTACTGAATACTATGAGGATATCTTAACACTTTGTTGGCCGGTCACGAATGTACTCGTGTTTATTGAACAACGTTATTGATTAAAGGCGTGTACCGAATCTTTAGTTTCGCCTACTCAGTTTTTCATGCATAAAATAGTGATAAGTTTTCATCAGAAAGAATACGCATTTAAACGTATATTTGGCCATATTTTGTTAGACTGTAAGAAATTTCAATTAAAATCTATACATTGTAAAATATTTATTGATGTATAAACTCGAAACCCCTATCTAGGCATCGAACTGTCTTAAGACTTTCAAAAGAGAGCAGGGCTTCTATTGTTTCAAAACCCAGATTTCATAAGAAAATTCCGGTCAACATTGTGTTAAGAAAGAGCAGGTTAACAGAAGAAACACTCAGAATAACTTGTGTCGTAGATTTTCCATGGATTAATATACAGGGTGATGTTTTAAATACGTGTTGTCGTTTGCTATAAACATAATAAAATAATTAAATTTAAAAGAGGAAAGGAAAACAAAGATAAATGCATTTTGTGAAGATTGAACAAGTCTGGGAATTTAAATTACGAGTTCAGTGGGTATATTATCGAAATAAAACGAAGTTATAGACAGTACCGTATAGCGTTTCGTGGAAATAAAAACGATTGCTATGCCGAAGGTTTGCTGAAAATCAATTTCGTGGGTTTTACATCTTCGTGATTCATGAGCAGTTAAAGTTAGTCCTATTGCATGAGAAAATGTTGGTGAATTTTAATATTCGTATTCTTTTAATTAGCAACACGGAAGGTGCTTCAGTTTCGTAGATGACAACCCACGAAGTAAGTGTTCTTGAGTTGTTTGTAAACGCTTTTTCATTTAGGCAAATCGAAGAAAAAAATCGCTGGCATTCAGATGAAGTGACATCAGTATTTTCTTGATATTTTTACGATGCATATCAGAATAATGATTAGAGATATCTTTGGACAGCATCTGCGAGTATCATGTTTAATTTGTATATGAAATTGTATTCATCTACTGGAAGCGAGAGAGATTTGCCACGAAAGAAATGACATCACGTGTTAAAAAAAAATCATCCTATATATTAAGTAGATATCAAAAAGCTCAAGTTTTACCATTGTTTGTGGGAATCAGTGGTTTGGTTCGGTAAAATTATGTGGTTATTTGTACGCAGGGATCGTACGGGTGCTTACTTTTGAATGCCAGTATTTCTGAAAAATAATTTTCGCTTTGTTTAATTGAAAGATTCTGTGGTTAAATAAAACAAAATTTACTTTCTGGAAATAGTGGTATTTGTAAAGTAAGCACTCATATGAACCTTAGTACGGCAGGTAAACATGTTAAAGTGTGTGGATGTTAAAATATTCGAAACATCTTGGATATACAATTCTTAAAGATGAAAAGTATAAAAAGATGAATGTCACTTTTTATTCCTTTCAGCTTTTAAAATTCTTATACGGTTATCATGTTGCAAGTTGTTTATTCGCACGCAATTAAATACAGAAAAAGGAGTTGTAACTTGTATAAAAGAGAGTGCTAAGAGTAGCGATATTAATAATAAAGCCATAAGCAATACTTTTTCAAAAATTACGAAATAAAAAACAAAACTATCAGAAATATTACTATATTCGACATATTACTATATTCGAATATTACTATTTTCGACAACATTAACACCCCTTTCGCGACGAGCGTCATATATACGTCGATATAAGGTTCGTACAATTAGGGCCGAAAATATGATTTTTTCACACCGGGCAAGCATGAATTTTGCCACCCCCTCCTCTCCTCACCATCCTTTCAAAAATAAATTTAAAACAGAAGTTTTCGATTAATTGTTTTTATTTTTTATTTTAAATCTGAAATAATTGCTAGAAGGTATGTTAATCTTAATATTTTTATGTTGGTTTCTTTAAAAGTCGACCTATTGCAATCATTTCGTTGGAATAACTTCATCGTGTCAACACGAAAAACTCCGAAATACTGACACAGTTCGAACCTAATTGGGACAGTAAATTGTTCTGCCAGTATCTTGAATGAGTTTGGTTAATCAAGAATGTAGTTGTTATTGTTCGTTGACATGGACACACGAAAGCAAACATCCAGAACTTCTCATCTCAATAACATCCGAAATACTGAACTTATTTAAACCGAATTAAGATAGTGTATTGTAATCTTGCATGTATCTTGGAAGAATTCGTTAGTCAAATATTGTTTTGGTACCCCTATTTGGTCACTGTCGTGGAGTTTTTCGTCACAGGCCTAATTCTTTAAGATAAAATGTTCAAGAGTAAAATCTGGCTGCATTGTGGTCGCAAATTAACTCAGGAAAGAAAAAAGACATATTTAGGAAAACTCCAGAAGTGGCTTTTGATGATGTTTAATGGCAAATTACCGGAGAGGTACATATGTTGTACCGGATGTTGTACCGGATATGTTGTACATACGTTGTACCGGAGAGGTACATTAATTGCATGCGAGTGACCCGTCCAAGCAAAACAGCTTTTTTTAGGGTTACATTTCGATGGAGTACAGGAACAAAATGAATGAATAATTACTTCAAAATCCTTGACAGATGTTACATAGTTGGCGTGCGGTTTTCGCCAATTCTCTTTGAACAATTTCTTACTTGGCGATAAAATATGCAGAGAGATACAGAACACATAGATTTTATAAAGTGAATAAAGGGGATACATATGAAAAATTACACCTTCAATGCAGAGTGATAGGGTTAAAAGCCAGTCTTCCTGGGAACAGAAAATTATGTCAAGCATTTAGATATTACATCTACTGAGTGTAAAATTTATCAACTAACTATAGACATATTTAACGGCTACATTTTTAAGTGTAAATGCAGACGTTCAGACATGAAAAGAAATTATTCTTCTTTCTCTCTTTTTTTTTTTATTTACATCGAAAGTACATCTGGAAGAAAATAGAGTGAAGGAGTATGATAAAAATAAAAAACGTTATCTTTAATAATAGAAAGAGATATATTTAACTGCAGCGAATGGGATGCACAGACAAATTAAATTTAGAATATAATTTTAAAATAATTTAATTAAATGCATATTGAATACAAAGAGAGGGTTAACTATTAAGAAAAAAATATATAATGGAAACTTCATTATAGTCACATAATGAGAAAAAAACAGCCCTGTTGAAAGCAAAAAGTATAAAATCAACGATTTTAGGTTGCTCGATTGCAAGTATTTTTTGTCCAACTTCCGTTATTTGTTTTTTGTACCGAAAGAAGAATCGAATCCTCTTTTGGCGGCCCCTTCTACACTGGAGCCCAGTGCATATGTTCATTGCCACCCCCCCCCCTTATTTTCGGCTCTGCGTACAATCCTTAGACATGGATACCACTATTTTTGAATAACATTTTTGTTTTATTTAATAACAAAATCTTTGTGCTTAAATGAGGCAAAGATTCGGGAATATTGGTGCTCAAAAATTAAAACTGTATACGAAACTTGCTCGCCCGAAGTGGTTAAGGGGTTTTATTGTCGAGTTATTTCCATTGCTTTCAAAAACAGACTGAACTTAGCGAAAGCATATGAAAAGAAACTAAACTATTAAAGTATGTAGATAAAGTGAATTGTAAGACAATTAAAATTGACGGAAGAGAAAACCCTGACAAACAAGTCTTTTTCTTGTCCACAAATTAGCAAAAAATAATCGTATGTCCAAGTTAAGCTAAACATTTTCTGGCAGAATCAGGTAAACGATATTTTTTTTTCTCGTTTTGAGCTAAGTGAACAAATAAATTTTAATTTTGTGAACACACATTTTTACACAGCAAATATTCATTTTTTTAATGCTGCTAGCCTTCTTTATTACATATAAAAAGTTATAGTTTAAATAATTTTAATCCCTTCGATTCGAAATTTCTCTTTTGTGAAGAAACTTTGTTTGGTTTGATAGTTAAAGGTATCTGTCCAGAGAAAAAAATAATTTTACAGATACTTGTTGAATAGAATGGAAATTATTTTATGTGCCCTTAATATGTCAACAGACTAAGGAAAGAAACTTGTATGAGAGGTTCGTCACACATAGAGTACTTAGAGTAGCGACATAGGGTCAATTAAATTTGATCGATCGAGAAAATTTTGAAAAAAAAAAGAAACTCGGAATTTTTTCATTACCGCCAAGCTAATGTTATTTACCGGGTGGTTATAATATAAGTATCTCTATTTGAAGCTGTCTGTAGCTTGAAGGAATAACCCGAATGAAATCAAAATCGGTACATTTACTAATCGAGAAGGGGGAAGAGGAATAGACCAATAAAAAATAATTGCAATAATCGCCGACGGATGGCGCTTTTGAGTGTGAAATGTAAGGCGTAAGACAAGAACAGAGAATTAAGGCATCAAACCAGATGGCATACTCAATTTATTGGAAAATGTCACAGTGAATGTGGTTGCGTTTTCGAATAGTGGTGCCGATCAAGTTCAGGTTCCAAATGGCCATTGTGCTGGAGGACACAATCCAGGCGGTGCACGACGTGCTCAACTCGTGTCCTACGTTATACATGGCCGGTTTATGACGTTTAAAACATCACACGGGATGGATCATCTTTACACGGCGATTGGTACAAAGCGTCGCGCTTATCGTTTTGTGCCAATATCCGTGTAAGACAGCTTCAAATAGAGATACTTATATTATAACCACCCGCTATATACTTAACTTAATTAAGTGAACTCTAACAAACGACTATCACCAAATTCTGTAATATGAGTTGCGATTGTTTGGACAAAACCGTAACTCTGAGCAATTTTCTTTTGCGTATGCGGCTACTCTGATACATAAAGGTACCCTAGTTGCACTTATTTGCTTTGTTATGTAGCTACTACTTTTTTTAAAGTGAGAAAGTTCGTGAGCATGCATGTATAGACAGGTGAACAATATCCAGAAAGATTTATTTAGTTGTTGTGGAAAATGAGGAATAATTTTAAATAAAATTAATAATTGTTTAAAGTACGTCTATTATATTATATTTATTATCATTATTTTTCTAAACTGTTGCCTGAAAAATCATGAAATGTTTCATTGGATTTTTATGTTTTCATCAAAATGCAGAATCACAATCCAGAAGTCTCTTTTTTTTTTTCATTTCCTTTCCTTTTTTTTCTTATTTCAAAAGCAATAATTTATTAGGTAAAGCAAATATTTTCTATCAACACATTCATTGTCATAAAACAGCAATAAATACAGAAATATTTTCTGATCTCAACGCACAATCACAATTCAGTATAAGTGAAAGCAATAAGGCGCACATATTGCTATAAATATCAACAAACAATTTTTTGCCAAAACTAGATTGTGAAACTCTTGTATAGTTTATAGAAAATATTGTCATGTTGAACAGTGAGAAGTTGAAAATAAAGGTGAATGTAAATGTATCTTTCCTATCTCTTTATTTTTAAAAATGAAAAAAAAATGTGTATTTTATTATTTCCAAATGTTCTGTAACTTTACATGAATGTAAAAAAAAAAAAGAAATATCTTGTTTGGGCAATATTTTGTGCTTTCTATGAAGCTAAAAAGTTATAATGATAGTTTATAACAGTCCAAGAAGCGAGAACCAAATTCTACCTTCATAAATTCTCTGCATGAGAAAATGATATGTTGTATAGAAGTAATATATAGGGTGTCCCCAAAAGATTGAAACGCTGCTGATTAATTTTTTACCTGTTGGAGATATGTATGTAATACGTACGTTGGAGATACGTATATGTAAATTGCAAAATTGTTCAAAAGAAGGTAAGAATTAAAGTTATGTTGATGAAATAGTCCTGCCATTAATTTGCAACAAGTTACGCTATTTAAATTTTTATACGGTCCCTGGGCCTTATAACTTATATTTAGAAACATTTTTTCCATGCTCTGACAAGCATAACAGTAAAAAATCCATTCTTCTACTATCAAAACCCACCGAGTTATGAAATTTCGGTGCTTTCCATCACAAAAAATGGCCTGTCCTGTTCGTTTTTAGCACCGGAAAGCTCCGAAATTTCCTAACATGCAAAATATCACATAGTAGTGTCAAAATATCACTCGGCGAGTTTTAGTAATAGAAGAATTGGATTTTTACTGTTGTACTTGTAAGAGCACGAAGAAAAGTTTCCTAAATATAACTTAAAAAATCCAAGGTCAATATAAAAATTTAAAAAGTGTAATTTTTTACAAATTAATGGTAAGACTGTTTCATCAACATAATCTTAAACCCTATAAGTCCATCCTGCTGGTGTAAATTCGACTGGTATAAAAATCGTACCTGTCTCATCGCTACTGACAAATACTGCCGGATAAAGATATTATGAAAGCATATGCATATCTCTATGACATTCGTATAATTTTTATTAAGATGTTCTATGAAGGACAAAAAAGCACTAATTTTTCATCGTTAGTTGACCTAACATCGTTTCGTCTATAATTGTTCAGTGAAACCTGCGGTTTTACAATAAATATTTATCTACAGCGTATCATTTTCTTATTGCAATAGTTTATGAGGATAAGGTTTGTTTTTCAGCCTTTAGTGTAATAATATTAACGAAATAGATAACAGGAAAATATATAAGGATTCTACTACATCTGTTATATTGAATTTTTAACAAAATAAATGTCCTTCTCTGAAATATATATAATTAACAAGATGGAATGTGAATATTATGTAAAATATTATTGGAAAAGATTTTTATATGAATTCTTTTCGGAATGTCTCATAGATCATTTTGTTTTGGTAATGTCACAGCAAGTTATAATGGATTTTTAAAAGTAACAACTGAAAAGATTATTCTTACCTTCCTGAAGTCTCTGCTTCGAAATATTAGAAAATCCTTACTATATGTGTATTCGTTTTAATACACTGAACTACTATTGAATTAGTGCCATCTCTTTACTAACTAGTTGCTGCTCGTCTGGCCCTGATAACAACTTCTTATAACAAGGTATGAATTCAGCAAGTCCGTGGAATAATTTCGAAAATATGGCACGGCCAAATTTTTCTTAAAATTCGCATAAATCAGTTAAAGACGCTTGTGTGGGGTGACGTGTTCACATGCCATTTTCCAGAGTATCCTAGTGGTGTTGAATGAAATTTAGGTCTGAAGTTCTCGAGGATTGTTTCAGATAGCAGACTTTAATGGCATTCTCTTCGAACCAAATGATTCAGAACGGGATGTTGGTAGGAGCAATTATTCTGTTTGTAATTCGCAGCCAACGAAATTAGACCGGGAGGCGGCAGCACAGACAATCACCTCATCGAGTTCATGGCTGAAATTCCAGAATTAGTTAAAACTTTATTCGCATATTAAAACGCAATCGGTCTGCCAAGTCATATCTTGGTGGAAAACACAAGAAAACCCGATTTTAGCGGTTGACTCGTAGGTTTACCATTGTATTTTCCTGCACCCAAAAGAATGAAAACATGGAGAACTGGGTGCAGGAAAACACAATGGTAAACCTACGAGTCAACCGCTAAAATTAGGTTTTCACGTGTTTTCCACCAAGATATGACTTGGCAGACCGATTGCGTTTTAATATGTGAATCGAGTTTTAACTAATTCTGGAATTTCAGCTGTGAACTCGATGAGGTGATTGTTTGTGCTGCCGCCTCCCGGTCTAAATAGAGAAATAGCGGCATCCACTGATCCACTTTTCCATTTACCTTGATCACATGACAGATCAACATTTGGTGGAAACCAGCCTATTTTGACCAGGTGACAGCTAAGAGAAGTGGAAGTATTGTGGCCTGTATCTTTCGTTGGCTTCGTTTAACTCCATTTCTATGGATGTGGCAAAAAAGTACAAAACGAATGAATGTCACAACCGGGTTACCATTTACGGTGCTTTATACAAGAACCAAAGGTCTGAGACATTGCTACGATAAAACACATTTGAATATCACTGAGCTGCCATAGCCTTGTACACGTCCAATTTGGCATAATAGATCCATGGTTCTATGAGTCTGACCCCATATTCTTAGCCTATCATTAGCGTGACTCAGTAAGAATCAAGAATCATCACTCCAGTCTTCTCGGTTCTAACCGTCAATTTCCCAGTTATGGTATTCTTTGTTCCATGCATGATGTTGAGTGCAGTGGCATGCATTGATAAGTGGCGCTCTCGAGCGTCCTCTGCTCCTGAAGCCAATTTAGTGAGATTAGCATTATACAACTTGTCTACTATTTGTACGGCCACGTCATCCAGTTGAGTGGTTACCTGATCTGAGATTTGATGCCGCTGGCAGCATGCGATGCAGCTGAGTATTAGACAGTCATTCAAACCTGCCTATTTTTTGCAGCTTATCCAATTACTATTCCCTTTCCCTTTTCTGTTAATCTGTCTATTCTCATCCTACTTTTGATATTGTGGAACGATAAAACCGCATTGTCGAGCTTTATCTTAAACTGAATGACCCATGCGGCAAACACTTATTTTTTGTCTTCATTTGAAGGCGTCTATATCGCGAATTTTCCCCATTACGTAACTTTCAACATTTGCTTATAGAGGTCAATACATACAGCCACATAAATAGTATGGCAGTGTTAAAACATTCGTAGGAATGAGACAGCAGCACCACGATTTTTCCACAGAACTCTCTAATTTAATGGCACTTCAGTGTATACATCAATTATAGAAATACTTTCTGAAAATTGAAAAAGCATTCTGGCTTTTTTTTTCGTTAATTATTTTTTCGAAATATTAACATTAGTAAATATTTCTTGCTTTAAAATTAAATAACCCTGGATTCAATATTGTAACGTTCCAAACTTTTTAGAAAGATATTGCTGCATATGCTGCTTACACGAAACCCTAGGAAATAGAATCAATCGCTTTAATGCATTAAATAACTGAGAACAAAAATCAAAATATGATTTTCCTGTATATTGAAATACGCAATTGAAATCAATTAATTAAATTAATTATTTTATTTTTAATTCAAATTTTAAATCGTCGTAAGTGCCACCCCGGGCACGCGGACCATAGGTTCGCCACTCCTGTATTATACTTTTTATTAGTCTGCGGAAAAAACTTTGGAAAAAAAATCAATACACACCAATACTTATTAACAGAAATGTTTATTTTAGTATTAATATATTTGCTTTATGAATATCATTTTTTTCTGTTAATTGTTATTGCTTTGCATGAAGTTTTTCATTCCGTCTCAAAACGTTTGCGTAGCCTAATATAATATCCACAAAATATTTGAAAAAGATAATAAAATTATTAAAAACAATGTTTATTAGACTTCTGATAATAATACTTACTATTACTAATAACAATAAAGGTAAAAATAATAAAAATTATGATTAATACTCAAAAGAGTTACCGAAGTTTTTTTCATGAAAAATGAATCTATAAATATATAATTTTCAAAGAAAACACTCGTTCCAGCTTACACTGTATTAAATAAGTTTTTAACGTTGAATTTACTGGATTACAAAATCTGAAAAATTAGGACAGTTTTCGATTCTAAAATTAGTAAATCATCGGTTATCCGAAAAATATTATTCATTTTTGCACAGTCTAAAAAAAAATGAAACGCAAAAATCCATTGTAATTTAGCTGCTGTGTACTTAGTGGATCATGTTTCAGTGAATTTTAAAAAGGATTTGATTAATACGAGTAAAGTTGCTGTAATATATTCTGGTCGAGGGAATAGTATCACCATGTTACATTTTTATTCTTATATATTTATATATTTTTTTGTCTGTCTTTCAATCATTAGGAACGATCCCTGTTGTGATTGAATTTTCTCTTCATGAAGATGTTTCATAATCTCTCTCTGAATGTTGTTTTTCTTCCTTGTTGTTCCATATATAGATTTTTCTCAAATGTAGATTAATCATTTCCATTTATTGATTGTAATTATGATGTACAGTGTGTGAAATTGTGAATTTTTTTGTGTGATGTTCAATGAATTTAGAAATAAAAAGATGTTCCTAGAAGTTTAATGACATTCTTGTTGTATTACTCATTATCCATAAACCATTAGGTATCATAAAGTCCAGCTAACCATTAAACTCAAGGCAATTTGATGAATTGAATCAAACTCTCGTCACATTTGAAGAATTTTAAAATAGACCTGAATTGAATGAAATGAAGCGTCGAGGTTAGAAATCGTAAAAATCCATTTTTTTTTATTAACCGATTGCAACACGCAAATAAGAATTATGTGTAAGCGTGCGCAGTTGTATCGATGTACACTTGGATGTTACACCTTAGATTTAGACCCAGATACCGACCAAACCAAAGTAAAACTCAAGTGCTGGTTCGGGGCCACCGTCTGTATCACGTGATATTTAACTCCATAATTCGTACTTGATTTCCACAATTCCTTCCATTATTTGATTGTCTCATAATAGTATATAAATTATGAAATTATATAAAAAATATGTATCTTAACATAAGCAAATTTTAACAAAAAGACTTTCTGAAATTTCGAATAAGTAAATCCAAAATTTCAGCTCATTCCGTCAAGTAGTTTTTGAGCTATGCTTAAAAAATTACCCGTTTGCTCTGCAATTATTAACAAGAAATAAAAATAATGCATCAGCAATAAATAATGAAACACTTTCAATCACTTCAAAAATACTGTAACGAAACTTAACCGTTTAATAAAGTGAAAGAAGATATCTAAGTAAACAACTTAGAAAACGTATAACACATTTCGAAAACCCAATTTCAGCAATTACCACTCCATAGTCAGAAAGGTAGTTGGATGTTTTCTCCTCAGCCCTGTATATATATATGGATTAAAGATTTCAATATATACTACATAATATGCTAAAATTCAGTTCAAGTAGAAAACGCATAACACAGTTGAAAATTCACCTTTAATAATTTACAACATTAGATGGAAATGTACTAGATTTTTTTTTATAAAGACCTGTATATTATCTACAGATTTTCATAAACATCTCATATTAAGCTAAAATTTAATTCATATAAAAACGCATAAGACAACTAAAAACGCACTTACAGCAATTACTATCCATAGTCTGCAATATATCCAGTTCTTTGCTTAGTCCTGTATATGAATTTATTTATATTTTACAAACAAATTTTCTTATACAAAATGGAATTCAGCTGAAAAATGCATAACACAAATAAAAACCACATTTAAGCAATTCTCGCTTATTGACAGTAATGCTTGCGAGTACTTTTGTGCAGTCCTGTATATGATCTTCAGAATTTACATACACCGCATAATATGCAACAATTTTGTTAAACTGAATTCAGTGCAACGATTAGTGCAACGCTGATACGTCACAATTGAAAATGCATTTCCAGCAATTATCGCTGATAGACATAGAGCTTTAACCGAATTCTTTTGTGCGTCCCTGTAAATGAACGATAAATACTATGCACACCATATTCTGCAGTAAGCATCTTGTAGTGCACATCAGTAATCTAACATAAATTTCATTATATTTGAAACACTGTTACAACGATATAATCCATTGCAAACGTCCTCCTCCCCCATAGATCATAATGTAACAGAATTCTATTGCGTGTCCCTGTAAACGAACTATTAATGCTACACACTTTATTTTCTACAGCGAACATGCTACAGCAAACTTTTATGATATACAGGGTGTCCCAAAAATATTGACCTCGGCTTTTATTCCTTAAATATATAATAAATATAGAAATATATAATAAATTACAAAGTTACGTAAGAAAAGGTACAGAATTTCATGAAATCGATTTAAATTTTAAAGTATTAAATTAAAACGTTAGAATTCTCACTGATAAGCGGTGCCATCTTAAGATCTAACGTGTTGCTACCATTCATTGCTACGTATATATGCCATTTTGAATTGTGCTATTGACAATTTGCTTTAGTCTGAAGTTTTCCACAAAGTTTCCAAATTTTTGCTATTTTTCTTTTCGATTTTCGTCGTGGACTGTGTTGTCACTCATCAAGTCATCTTTAAACATTTGGTTTTGGTAAGTATAGCAATGATTTCTCTAGACTTAAGTTACATTTTGACATATTACTTGATAAATTATCTTACGTATATACAAGGTGACGCCACGTATTTTAGATTACGTCATTGTCTGCTAAAACGGAGACATTAGTGTTATTCCAAAACGGTACCCATAACGGTACCATTCCAAAACAGGGAATGTCCCTGAAATTTTGTACATGATGTTATTAGTGTATGGAGCACATTTTACTCATTGGGAATTTTTTTTTGTACGGGGACCGGCCGTATAAAAATTTAAATTTTGTATTTCTTCAAATTTAATCCCCTGAAAATTTTAATCGATTTCATAAAATTCTGTACCATTTTTTACGTAATGTTGTAATTTATAATATACATCGATGACTAATATTTAAGGAATAAAAGCCAAGGTCAATGTGTTTGGGACAACTTGTATACAATTTACATGGCAATCTCATTATATTTACAAGAGTTAGATCGTGGACAGAAGGCTAGACAGACAGACGGCCAGACAGATAGCCGACCAGACTGATAGACGACCAGACAAACCGAAGTCATAACCACTTTTCAACTATGTTGGAAAGTATTAAAAAGGGATTTAACATTACATATCGAAAACTTTACATCTTCAAAATTCCTAAGCTTCTTTACAGAATGACTTCTCATTTGTAATCTGAAGTTTAAAATTTATTAAACAATCCAAATAAGCATAATTACTTGCACTACCTATTAAAATAGCCATTAATTAATTTTAAAACACATCAAAGAGCAGTTCACATGACCAAAAGCTTAAAAAAAAAACCTTTCAAAATTACACTAAAACTAGTCAATATGTTAAAAGTTCTAAAAATATTTTCATCTCTTGTTCTCGAGGCATCTTCAGTTACCCATGTTGTGCTTTCTTCCTCGCTAGTCAATCTGTTAAAAACTTCCTTATTTTTTTTATTCCTAAAAACACATGGCGCCATCTATTATCAATTTTTGCGGGCATCTTATCATTGCATATTTCTGAGTTTGCTGTATATATTTCTATTGTTTCCCTCTGTAATGCGTAGTTTAAATTATTATAATTTGCTAGTTTTTCGACATTATTGAAGTCTATTGCAATTGGCGATTTATTGTTTAACATAGTGACTAGTTTTAGAGTAATTTTGAAAGTGTTTTTGAAGCTTTTGGACATGTGTACTGCCCTTTGATGTGTTTTAAAATACATTGTCTGTTTTAATAGGTAGTGCAAGTAATTTATATGTTAATAAATGACATTATGGACGACCGTAGATAAAAAAATCCAAATAACATTTCAAAATTGAGTGTTCGTATTGAAAAATTCAATGTTTCTAAAATTTTAATAGAAGATGGTCCACTAATCTTATTTGAATATGAAATTCGGAAATGACGCACTATCGAGGTCTCAAATACGCAAATAGCACATGTTGTTCAAAAATGGCCGTGAAGAAGGTAAAACAAGCCGAACAAAAGAGGAAACTGTTCCATCCGCTTGCTAATGTTAATACTATGGGACATTATTTTTCTAATATCTCGTTTGAATTTCGGTATTTTTAAACGATTTTCTTACATTGGATAGCTGAGATCAATCTGTATTTCCGCCGTTGATTACTTTTTCGATTTTCTTTGCGGATGTTTTTTACAAAGATACTTTCACTTTCGGAACCGGTTGAAATCGGTGTTGAGCGTTTGAAATGCAATTCATGCGTGTCTATCACATCTAAATTAAAAAAAGTGGACCAATCTAAACATTCAAATAAATTTGAGTAAATGTAATTTTATTGTACAACAAAAGCATAATAATTACAAAAGTAGTTCAAGTATGATTTCGTTTCCACGTCAAAGAGTCGTTGAGTTCTTATCTTTTCTTTCATAAATTTGGCAATTGTTCAACCAAACAAAACGTAAGCAATAGGACATTTTTACACCACATATCCCTTACTGGGTGCTTCAAAATAGCTGCAGCAACCTTTCTTAGGACCTGTACTTTGAGATGTTAATCGAATGTTTCTAGAGCCCTCCAAGCTGCCAGTATCCATAAGTAATGTTCTTTCATCAGGTTCTTTGGCTCTTCTCCTGTCTGATAACATCATGGTTGCCAAGCTCTCGAATACCTACCAATGAAAAAAAAAATTCTATTCAATGATTTTTAAGTTATCTTATGCTCTGAAACGCAAAAAAGTCATGGTATAGTGGCATGGAAATATTCAAAGGACGCATGCGCGCCGGTGAAGGGAAGGCCGTTGCCCTTTCCTGGATTTTTAAATTTAATTAGGTAAAATTTATTTTTCTCTAATGAGTTAGAAAAGAAAAACACAATAAAATATATTCTTCACAAATGGCTTAAAAAGTTGAACATTAAAAGAAAAAAAAACTAAAGATTTTTCGTTGTGTTTATTTTTTGCCTGGAAAAACCCTTTCTCTGAATGCCATAGACACTGAGATTGTCAAGAAAAGTCGAAGAATAGCAAAGAAATTTGAAATGGGACCTTGTTGTTTAAGGCAATTAATTCAAGTATTTTCACGAAGTTATGAATATTTGATGACAGAATTGGCTTTGTAAGTGTAGGTTTTTAATTTGTTACAAAGCTTTTGGGATGAATAATTTCCTGTACCAACACCTATGGATCACGCTAAAATTCCTTGCTGACATAATTTACTTGAAAGAGTAGCAAGTGCCAGAAAACCAGTAAGACGAGAAACTTGTAATTTCTTATTTGGATGACAAATGCTTCAGCACCACTTTTTGCTTGAACAACATCAGTCTTTTCTTCTAGCGGTGAAGGTGTAATACCTTCAGCAGTCTGGTACCACATGGCCTAACTGAGGGCAATTAGTCTAACTGACTTACAGCCAGCACCGGCTCAAGTTGTACCAAGAATACCTACCCACTTCAAGAAGTAGCTTCAATCATGGACAGCATAGTGCTGGATCATGTCTGCTTAATGATCGTAGACCACAACATTTGGACATAATCGCTTATTCAACAACATAAAGGCATTGAGTCATCTAAATTCCACACTTTATGAGATGCCAAATAATGATGTGCCAATCAATCAAGTGCAACAGAACAGGGTATTGATGGGATATGCAAGCAAAAAACTAACTGGAATGCCATTACCACGACAGCACCATCGGAAGTTGATTGTCTCTTCGTATAGTAAACACATTGATTAAACCATACGAGATATGAAAAGTTTATCACGGTCCGCTGAGATATTTAAAAAAAGTAGAGCAAACATGGTGTGGTTTCAGCGGATAGAGTTCTGGTACAGGGCAAACCCATGAGATCATAAGCCGAAGTTATCTTAAAAAGGCACTGTGTAAACTGAATATGATTCCGTTATGGGATGTCGATTTAGACCGGATTTGCATTGGATATATTAGATTATCTGAATTAGACCAAATATTGACAGAAAAATCATTATATTTAACCTTTTATATCTTTCATGTACCTGGACAATAATGAGATTTCCCAGAAAGACAATGTCACGTGACCCAATTGACTATTGCAACGCATGATTTAGACATCTACATCATGAAATGTAAATTATTGGAACATAATGGTCCATTCCACAAAATCCTCAAGCATGCAGTTATGGTGAGTTAAGAAGAAGGTATGCGGCTGTCCGTTTAGCTTTTGGGAATATCTCACGAGTCAATACCATGTCGAGATTTTGCACTTTACCAGTCTAAAAGAAGACTTGCAAAGTATTAAGGAATCTTACGCATGGGCGTCAGCAGAACGATATCCAGGCAAGGGCAAGAATTCTAAATAGACATGCCTGTGGTTTGCAACCTATACTTAATTTTTTACGAAACCACGCCAAAACGCCTGTTCTGAAATTGATTGCTAAGCTGAAAGTACGGGAAAACCCTGGTTTTCAAAGAGGCGGTAACTTTCAAAATTTTATTGAACGTGAGTTTTCGTAAAATAAAAAATATAATGAACAATTTGTCATCCCCCTCCCATTCTGTGCAAGACACATTTTAAACGTATCAACATAGAAAACAATACAGAAAGTTAACAGTTAATAAATATTAATACTTTTATGCAGCTTTTTGTTTAATTTATATCGTGAGAGGGTGGTGGGCGGGTTTGCTCTCTCTCCCTAAACCTTCGTTTAATATATTTTTTAAACACATGAACGCAAAATGAACATAATTAAAACCCGTGTTCCATTTTCTCTTAGTGTTTTAAAACCGCAACAACACTTTCCAAATCCTATGAAAAATAGCTGATAGTGAAGTACCTTTCTTTGGAACTAACTGAACGATTTCAAGAATGTTTTTGAATATATTCAAAAACATTTTGGTAATACCTAAACAATAAATTGATCGTTCGACATGAAATTTAAAAAAAATGTCATAGTTACGCGCCTATAGTTCTAGGTTTGCTTTTAATCTACGTTACTAAAAAGGAGTTAATTTTTCAGAAAACAAAACTATCGAAATATAGCTAATTATAATACCAATATATATATATATATATATATATATATATATTTAAAATGAAATCACATGTGTGAAAAACAAAGGAAGGATATATATATATTATATATATTGAAATCGCTGCATTAGTAGAAAAAGATACATCAATATCAACTGTTTTCACAACTGTTATTGTCCCTTTGAATTATTTGGAGTGAATAGCTAGCTGCCTTTTCTTTTTCAACATTATCAGGGATAAAGAAAATTTTGTTAATTAAATTTCAAATCCTGGGAGGAGCAATGGCCTTTGCCGGCGCGCATGGTATTATAACTTTTAGCACTTCACTATACATAGAGCAGTAATAAAATATAAAAATAAAAAAAGTAAAAGGAGAACCGTGTACGCATGAAAAAAATTATAGAGTGCATACACTGTAAAAAAAAGGAAGAAATCATAGAGTGCATACAGTGTAAAAAAAAGACAAATGTTTCTTAATCTAGGAAAATATAATATAAACACGATCGAAAATATATACAATATCTTCTTGCGAGTTACCCATGATTCTGAAAAGTGTGCTTTATTTTTAGAAACCTCAGAAACCATTTCAATTTCGAAATTTAAAGAATTATTTATAAATTATTTTGTTACCACTGATTTTCGGAAACGTTTCCGAGTAGTTTTTATAGTGTATTAATTAGTTTTCTCAAACCGGAATATTGGTATTTTAGATTCTATCAATTCTTAATTAAAAAATTTCAGTTGAGTAGTTTAATTTATACTCGCAAAAATAACAAAATAATATTAATATTAATGTTAATGCTGGTAATTTATCATGTTTTGCCTGTACAACATGTTTATTGAACATGAAAATGTTTACTTGCGAATTGATAACACCCCAAAAATCTATATTCCGGTTTGAGAAAACTGATTAATACACTATAAAAACTACTCGGAAACGTTTTTGAAAATCAGTGGCAGTAAAATAAACTTTGTTTTTATAAATTCCCCTTTAAATCTCGATAATAAGGCATTTCTTAATCGTGGGAAACTCGGAAGAAGTTATTGTATATTTTTGTTCGTTGTTATTACCATTGGGAAAATGGTTGTTGCTTTCGGTCGAGAATGGACCAAATGATGTTCGTATTTTACTATTTTAGCCGTTTTTAACGAAATTCTGTAACTTTAGAAGAATTTTTCTTTGAATAGGCAATATAAATGCATAAAATTCTTACAAAAATGTTAAAGTTCCAAAAAGGATAGATGTAAATTATCAGATATGAAAAATAAAGTAGAAATTTGGTACTTTCGTGTTACAGCGGCCCCCAAGGATGAAATATTTTTGTTTCTGTTTTCATCAATATATTGTAAATTTGGTACTTTCGTGTTATAGCGGCAACAAAGGATGAATCACCAAGCAACCAAGATTTATCGCCAAATTATAAAGCATGTATGACATTATAATAATATAAGATAGATATATTACATTTCTTGACGCATGTGGCCAAGTTATAGTCATATATGATGCACATATGATGCATATATGATGTATATATATATGACATGTGTATATGATGTATATACGACATATAAGACGTAAATAATACGTGTATAATGGCGTATATGGCACATATAGGAGTGTTTGGAATATATATATATGCGTATATAGGATGCATCGATAAGCTTTGCGATGATCTTGGCAAAATCATAACTGCAACTTTGACATAATCATAATTAAGATGGCCGCTATAACACGAAATTACGGTAATTTTTTTTTAAGCTTTCGGAACTTTTTTCCAATAGATATTGTAATTTGTTAAATTATATATATATTTTTATTATATTTCCCTAGATTAAGAAACATTTGCCATTTTTTACAGTGTATAATGAGTTCATTTTACGGAAAAGGTCAGATGTTTGAGCTACCTGCTTTACATTGATGTCATCCTTTGCACTGGTATGAAACAAGTAGAGTCGTTCTTCTTCAGCAAAATCTTTAGCCAATTCTTCTATTACTTCAAGTTGAGCATCGTCATCACATTTGTTGCCAACTGCCCTTGGGAAATAATATAATTATTTTCCATTACCCATTAAATAATTATTCATTGCTCTAAAGTGAATTTAGGTTTGTAAATTTTGTATTACAATAAACTGGAACCAAAAATTGAAATATGTATCTCTACATCAGTGGTACTTACTAAAATTTCTGCAAGAGCCCTGATTTTAAACTCGAAATCCTCAACATAACTGATAATTATGCTATTTTACCATGGATTTAAAAAAAAAAACTATTATGCGATTTTGTTAGCCACGTAGCACTTTCAACTATTTTTTTCTAATTAAAAATTAATTGAGATCGTTGATAGTAATGCATTAAAGTTTTTGGGTATCTAAAAAAATTATGTACGATGCGATTAACTTGTTCGAAACAGAATCCATTGAAAGAAACAACATATTTAAATTTCATTTTAACCTTATAGATAGAATATTCAAATTAATTCATTGTTAAAAATTATCACATTAAAAAATATACTTTTGACCGTACACATGTTTGTGAGTCTGGTTATCGCATGTCATTGCACTGATGAGCGACTTTATCGTAGCCTGAAACGTTTACTTTAATATTTTATTGTTTTATATAATTCTGTGTTTTTAGTCTCTGATTAAATGTGATAATTTTTAACAATTTAATTTTATGTATCAGACGTAAAAAATGTTTAGTTACTTGAAATTTAAGTACAAATTTGCAATTTTTTTAAAAAAACCACATTCTTCGATCTCTCTCTCTCTCTTTTTAGCACTTTCCAACCTAGTTGAAAAGTGCTTATGACTTCGGTTTGTCTGGCCGTATGGCCGTCTGCCGTCTGGCCGTCTGCCGTCTGGCCGTCTGCCGTCTGCCGTCTGTCCGTGCTCTAACTCCCGTAAATATGCTCGGATTGCTCTGCAATTTTTATATGTTATTGTCGCCATCTATAGCATGTTCCCTATTTCAACGGAAGTGTGTAGCACTTATAGTTATTTTACAGGGACACTCAAAAGAATTCCGTTATATTGCGTTCTATGGGGAAAAATCATTTGCGGTTTATTTAAATAATGTTTCACTAATTTAAACGCATTGAAATTTATATATATCACTAAGGTGCATTAGAAGAAGCTTAATATGGAATATGGTGTGCATAGCACTTATAGTTACTTTACAGGGACAGTCAAAAGAATTCCGTTACATTACGTCTATGGAGAAAAACCGTCTGCGGTTTATTTAAGTAATGTTTCACTATTTTAAACGCACTGAAATTTATATATATCACTAATGTGCATTACAAGAGGCTTACTACAGAATATTGTGTACATAGCAGTCATCGTTCATTTACAGGGACACACAAAAGAATTCTCTACTGCCTGTTAACAATAATTCCTGGAAGTGCATTTTAAGTTACTGAACGCGATTTTAAATTTAACTCACTTTTTGTTTATTACGTGGTGTGTATAAATTCTGTAGATCCTATACAGGGAAGCACAAAAGTTCGCGAACACATTTCCGTTTATTTACAAACTCCAGATGGAGAATTTTAAACTGTGCTACGCGTTTCCTAACTGAACTAAAATTTAGCATTCTATGTAGTATATATACAAATCTATAGATCCTATACAGGGCTGAATAAAAGTATTCGGATATTTTTCCGAATATTGTATATGTTGGAAATTCCTGAAATTATAATTTTAAATATGTTGTTTTCCAAATTGTTTACTTAGATGTTATCTTTTAGCTTATTAAACGGTATGATTTGTAAAATTATTTTGGAAGCGTTGGAAAGTGCTACATAATCTATGCTTAACGCATGATTTTTCGTTCTTGTTTAAATATCTTTATGGACTTTAAAATCCATATTATAATTTACATTATCACCAAGAAAATTTAAAGAAAGTCCTCTACAAGAAAATCTCAATGCATATCCACAATGCTGTTGCTATCAGGAGTCACCATTTTCAAGGCTTTTTTCAAGGCTTGCACAGAAAAAAATAAAATCCAATTTGGGTCGAAAAATTCTTAGGTATGTGCCCAAATTGGGCCATGCCTACTTTGGTTACCACTGTGCATCCATTTTGGGCACTGTTAAACACCCATTAACAAAAAAAAAATAACAATAATAATAAAAATAAATAAATAAATTCTTTTTTTTTTTTTTTTTTTTTTTTTTGAAAATTGGTATTTAACAATTCCCAAAATGCATACACAGTGGTAACCAAAGCAGGCATGGCCCAATTTGGGCACATATCTAAGAATCTTTCGACCCAAATTAGGTTTTATTTTTTTCTGTGTGCGCGGGACGCTGAAAGTCCCATGTTTTCATGATATACAGATTCTGTTAAATTTCTTTTAGTTTTATGCTGTTCGTTAGTCTGCATCGAATGCAACTTTATGAAACAAATCTACTAAAAAACAAAGTATCTATAACAGAAATTTTTTATGGTCTCGCCAAAGGAATCTACCTGCGCTCAGACGCAGATCTGTCGAAAACGGAATAGTTTTTTGATCCCTCGCGATTTTGTTTTTACAGGTTTACTGTATTTAGTTCAGTAAATCCTGTAAAAACAGATCCTGCCTATAACAAATCCTGTCTTATACGTAAAACATTCATGGTCCCTACGGAAAGAATATATCATACAATTATAACAGCTCAATCGAAAATCTCTCTAATACGGAATTTTCTTTCGGTCACTAGCGATTTCGCTTTTCTAGATTTTACTCTCTGCGATTAACTGTGTTTCTTTAGTACAGAGTAAAATCTACAAAGAAGGAATTTCAAGTGACCCGAGAATAATCCGTTTTAGGCCGGTTTTCGTCTTATTAGGAGATTTGTATGATACACTTTCCTTCGGACTATGGACTTTTTATGTTTAAGACAGGTTCCGTTTTTATTGAATTTACTCTATTTTTATGTTTCGATATAGGAACCACTGTTTTGCTTTTCTGTGACAGGAGACTTGGCAACATTAGTACTTTTTTTGAGCTGGAAAGCCTTTTTCGTGACACAATGGTGTATTTTCTTGAAATCTTAGCCAAAATTCGAATCGTGTTTTGCTTTTCTGAGTTTCCTCTAGAACAAACTAACAGTCAAAATGGTGCATCGCGTCACTAAATAAGTGAGGAGGAAGAGGGATCTGTAGTTTATGAAACGTAGATACGCACACAGATACCATGTAAGTGTAATTTTGTGAACTTTAGTGCAACATACAAAATATTTGAAGCATTTATAAGATGAAATAATTAAATTATAAAACAGCATTTTTTTTCTCAAAATATCAGAAAAAAGCAATTAAAATTAATCATGTAGTTAAAATGAGATTGCAAGCTATTTCTCATTTATTAATTCGAATGAATTCGGTTGGATCCTGGACTTTTTTCATAAAGATATGTTAGGAAGTATAAAATTGCTCATTTTGTAGAAACGTTTTCAAAAATACGCAAATACTTACAATCAAAAACTGATGATATATCTTTCCTGAAACACAGTATACCATAAAATATAAAAAAATATCCGCAGGAAAGATTGTTTTTTAGGTAGCTTTCAATACAAAAAAGTATAAAGCTACCTATTGCAGCCGTTCGGAGGAAAGCAGTTCCGGAAAATTTCGATATATTTTCACCGATCATGACCCCCAGACCCCAAAACCACCCTCCGTTCAAATGTTGATTTATATATATATACATATATATATATCTGACATATGCCATACGATAACGCTCGTATTTATAAATCAATTTTGACGAAACTAATTGTGTGTATTAAGCTATCCAGTGTCTCGACCGAGTTCGTTGGCCTGCTTGGTCCGCCATTTTGTTTCAAGATGGCGGCCATTTAAAAATTTAAAACTAAAATAAATATACAAAAAAATTAAAAATTCAAATTTATTTTTTAATTACGTTTTAGGCCTTGATACCAGGATTCCAGAGCATTTTTTGGTTTACCTCTATCTTAAAAAATGGCTGAGATAGAGCAGTTTGAAATTCTAGGGTGGCTGACATTTTGAAACAAAACAGTACATTAACGCGATTACTCGCAAATTATTTTCTTTCCTTGTTGTAATAATTTTCCCAATCATACCCATAAAACTATATATTCATATCCGTTAGCGCCAAAATTGGCGACATTGGCGACAAAATTGGCAAAATTGGCGACATTTGGCGACCAAAATAAGTCTTCATAAATGAAGCCAATTTGGCTATTGCTCAATAATATGGCGAATTTCTTATTAAAATTCAGTATTAACGAATCTTTTGTAAACGTTTCTTTGCATTTTAACTTGCTGTTTTCGTGTAACATTAGCTAAAATTTTAAAACGAAGATATAGGAAAGCTACCTTTTCCTCCCGGTACAGGCCGGAAGGACTTTTTTTTCATTGCATTGTTTTGAACAATGAATATCATTGCTTTTCTTAATAATCAACATCAAGTTGCTATGAGCTAAACTAATCTGTAATGTCTTTACTTTACGCAATAAGGGTGAGCTAAACATATTTTAAGGACATTGATATTCAGTTAGGCAAAGTTATGTGTCAAAAGAATGCAATTTTTGTTTTTGAGTTTTGGCCTACATTTTGGGAAATTCCTCCAGTGTGCGACGTAATAGAAAGCGGAAGGGTCCAGTTCGATGATAATAAGTTTCTTATCATCGGAAAATATAAATAATGCACTATTCTCAACCTCTCAACGTGTTTACTCCCGAATATGAGAAAAACCAAACATCTCAAGTCGATTGAGAGTATGTACAGGGCGTCAGTATGTCTGTAATGGCAGAAGGATAAAATTAAAAGAGAAATTTCATGAATCTTATAGAGCAGTGGTTCCCAACTTTTTTTGGCTGTGCCCCACCAAAGCATCTCTAAAATGATGATGCCCCCCCCTCCCCTTAAAAAATATAATTCTTCAAATTTAAATGAATGAACTCATAGAGTAAAAAACATTTAACATTGATCCTGAAACATACCGAACGTAATGGATGAATCAAATATTTTTTATAATCATCTGATACTACTCGTAGTTTAAAGTATCGTTGGCACATAAAGGGTCACTTTTAATCTCTTCGTAGTGCGCCACGTATGCGTGATGTATAGAGTGCTCAGAATTCTTGATTAGACCAATCAATAATTTTTAATAAAATATTTTGGTCTTATTTAATCACAGAATTTCTGCGATTAAATTACATAACAATTTCTAATCAGAATAAAACGTGATAAAAAATTCTGTAAAGGAAGGTCGTCAAGTAATTGTTAAATATACACTTGAATAGTTTCATGTGTAAAATTGATTTCCATGTGACATATTGCAGTGCGACTCATTCAATAAATAATCGAAAAAGTTGTTTAAAATTCTAAAATACTAATACATCGGAAAGATTATAAAAAATTTTAAATATATAAAAGGTATCTAAATATGTTAAATAATTTTTTCTATAATTATTCTGGTAGGGATGTATTTAAAACTTTTGAATGGAAACTTTTTAAAAAGTGAATAAAAAACTTGTTTTTTTCATTTTGTTTTTTTAAAGTTGAATGTGTAACTTTTATTTTCAGTCTACAGCATTACTATTACAAAAATAATTCAGAGGGTATGAGTTCACAAAAATCTGGAATTGCCCCCCCTGAAAAGTCAAATTGCCCCCCTGTGGGGCGTACGCCCCCCGTTGGGAACCACTGTTATAGAGTCACTTCAGTAAAAACTAACTATATTATGGCGTAGAAAAGGTTGGGAATCCATGAAGGACCAAATAAAACCTCTACTGCTGCGGAATAAACGAAGCTATGGTCGAAAACCTTACTTTAATAATATCTCTAGAACATTGTAGAATCTGACTCTTTTTCTTTTTCTTTTTCTTTTTTTTTTTGTATTCCGGTTCATTAGGGTTCTAAATTCTATGAGAATTTATGGTGACTATCGAAGTCGCCAGTGTGTCAGGATGACCGAATCAATGTGAGAAAACGAAATGACATCTCAACTCGATTGAGGAAAGGCTTCACAAACCATGATAATGATGGATGTCTCAAATGGAATAGTATGCGCTTAGCTTTTAAGAAAGGCTAAGCGGAGTTGGATGGTCATACTTGATGAGAGTAAGCAAAATTATTCCTCAGTTATGTTAATATTGTAAAGTTTGTATATGGCCCAAGGTAAGTGGTGTTAACCCACTATCAAACTATCCGGTGTTTATTTCTTCATGTATACTTTGTGTCTTATTAAATGTTTGTAATCATCTTCAGAACCAAATGTAATCAATTGAAATATTGTGGTTAAATTGTTTCACCATTTACAATTCCCACACAAATGCAAATTTACTAAATGCTAGTGATGACAAATATTTATTTTTAATAAACGATTGCTTAATTTTGCATTATTGAAAGCACTTTGTGGATAGTTAGGGTTCTGTCTTTAACCTCTCAACTAACTACAGCAATATTTATGAGTAATTTCACTCTGTGACATTTTTTCAATGATTCTAAATCGTTCGTCTGCGTAATTAATGACGAACACTAATTATTATGTGTATGGCGTCGTAGATGATCATATGGGCGAACCAGCACACCCAATTTCTACGATTTCGTGTACCGACAGTGTGACGAATAAAAGGAATTTTGAACATGTCCTATTATAAATTCATGGACTTTTTCAAGAGTGCATTGCTGTGTTTTGTGTGTTAAATCATGTGTAATTTGTTATCAATGTCTTTTACTTTGTGTATATTGCTAGGGTTACTGTAGCATTGAACGGACTGGGCACGATTTCCTTGTCAATGATCATGCGTTATGGTCATGGGGCAGACATGTAAAGTTTGTACAAGACATTTTGAGGCACTCTATATAAGATTAAAGTGGATGATATACTCACCTAGTATAATTGGTATATTAGACAATGTTTGTCGTATGTTATCTAGCCACCATGGTACGCAGTCAAAAGTAGACTTTTTTGTGACATCATACATTACTATGGCTCCGTGTGCTGATCGGAAAAACCTGCATTAAAAACACACAGATGAAAAAATATTCAACAGTAACAAATATTTATTAACGATATTCAAAGAAAAAGGTTAAATACAACTCGTTTACATCTTTTTTTTCTATGTATGTCCACGCATAACTCTTGAATGCATTGTACTGTCCAATTTCCCTACACTTTTTTTTTTTTTTTTTTTTTTTTTGAAAGATACCAGTCGGAAGATATGACGTTTTTAGAAAATGACGTTTTTAGATTTTTATGTCTTTCTTTTCTTTTCTTTTTTGTTTACTTTATAGGCTATAACTTTCGTAAAAATTGACGAATTGTCACAAAATTTTAATATGGTCTTAAGGTACACAGCACTATTTTTCGTTTTTAAAATAGCCGCCGTATCGTGTACAGTTTATCATTCAAATTTTTATTTTTTTTTCGTTGCCACCTCAAAAATTTTTAATATATCATCGCCTACTGCGCGTCAAAGTAAGTTATATTGACAACAATGGGGTTTAAAATGAATGTGGATTACAATCCTGCCTCAGGTCGGGTAACCCATTTTTAGTCAAATCCGATCCGATCCGTGGTTTTGAGTCGGGTCGGATTCGCAAATATGTTTTTTCGTCGCCGATCAGGTTGACTCTAATTATTTTGGGTTCGAGTCGGTTTCGGAATGGGTTTTTATTTTTGTGGGTCGTGTTTGGTAATTCATTTTTTCAAAAGAGTGCCCACAATGTTGTTTAAGATGAAAAACCAATATATATTTGAATATAAATGAATATATTATACTTGTTTATTTTCCGACATAAAAGATAAAATTGAGGTTAAAACTATAATTACAGAATATTTTTTCATAATTTCAGAAAAATATTCATTAAATCCATTAAAATAAGGAGATGAAGTGCGTCGAATTCGAGTTGTTGTTGACTTTAAGTAAAATTTTCGGTTTCGGGTTAGTAAACTCCTACCCGTGCAGGACTCTAATGTAGATAATATACAGGATTGTCACAGAAACACGAAGGTAAGAAATATTCCCTTGAAGTCATTTTAATTTTTAGAAAATAAAAACGCAGTACATTAAAAATAAGCAGTAATACACTGCCGCTCATGTGCGGTAGTGTATTACTGCTTATTTTACTGTTTATTACTGTTACTTTTACGGTATAATACTAGTAGCTGGGGTGTCAGTATTAAACTGTAAAATCAAAAATTTTTTTTGCAATGTAGAATTCTAGTTTTAATCCTTTATTTTATATATATTGGAGATATCAACCTTCATGGTACAAACTATGTAACAACTATATTCTCTCGCTTTCTGTTTAAATTTCACCTTTCACGAGCCTCATAATAGGGTCATTCCATGCAAAATGAGCAAAAATTAAAAAAAAAGTCGTGGCCACATAGCAACCGATTTTAATAAAATTTGGTACACAGATTCAATTCATATTTAAATAGAGCTATTCAAAATATCTTGACATAAAATAAAATATTTTGGAAGTTCTGGACATTTAAAAAACTTGTGACATAGAATGGATTGTATGGAATCGTTCAAAGTTGCAAGTTTAAAGTTCTGTATCTTGAAAACTATTTAACATAAATAAAAATTTTTCATAATATTGTAACCCGTGGACAGTTCTTATCATATTTATTTAGTAATAATAATTTCGTAACACCATGGTTAACCTTAAATTGGTTGTAACAATTGAAAAATTGAAAATTTTGAGAAAATTAAAAGCGTTATAAAAATTAAAGGAATTTAAAAACATATGTGAAATTGATGCATGATGTAACGTTACTTATGAAAACTAAATTTCTCAAATTTAGAAGTAGCCATTTATTTTCTTCATCTTCAAAATAGCTTAGAAACTTTTAAAAAAATTACAAAATCACAATTTTTCCTCTTATGTATACTTTAAAAAAATCAAATGAAGGAAAAACCTGACATTAACAATATTGCAGAAGCATAAAGTTCAAAAAGCCCATGATGTGCTGAAAAAAATTCAAGATTGCCTTTTGATTCCTAACATAACACAAATGAGTTCAAAAAGGTAATATTTGTTATTTTCTATGGGCTATTTCACTTCACATTTTGCGCTTTTTCTACCATCTTGCAAAAAATGTAGTGCTGCCATCTATATGGAGCTTTGATTACTATATAATTGTTTGTTAAACCACTGTCCCGTTTAAATCAATAATTTATTCTATTCTAATTTAAAATATTGATGAGGAAAAATAAACTGAAGGCAAGAATGAAAGTTTCTATATTAAAATATGCACTTTTATCTATAACGTCAAATAATTAAAAAAATTTAAAATGTTTCCTTCATGCTCAAAAAAGTAATAGAAATACTGAATTTTTCCCTCCAAAATTTTTCATTATTTATTTTTTTCTCATTAAGGAATAAAAAGGCAAGAATGAAAGCTTCTATATTTAAAATATATACTTTTATCTATAACGTCAAAAATTTTTTTTAATTTTAAGACCTTTCCTTCATGTTTAAACAAATAATAGAAATATTGCATTTTCATCTCAATTTTTTTTATTATTTATTTTTTTTCTCATTATGGAATAAAAGGACAATTACTAAATCATTTCAATCTGTTACTTATTATTCATTCTTAATTATAAGTAATTTTTGATAAAGTCTTTCCACTCCTACGGCTAATAATGAAAATTGAAATTTCAAACATGTAGACAAAACCTCTCACTTATATCAACTTTTAATGTAAGTTTTAATACTTACATAAACAATCCTGAAATCTATTATTTTACATTTACTCATAAATAAATATGATCTACTTATATGCTGATTTTCATTAAAATCTATGACATGTCAGCCACAGCTGATTTGCTCATTTAGCATGGAATGACCCAATAATCTTGCGATTTCTCCACGCTCCTAGTGTTATACTTTTTCTTCCCATAAGATATCGTGTATCTATTAATTGAACGAACCCTTTAGTCTATTGTCTTGTACTGTTAAGAATAATAATTTACAGACGGGTATTATTTCCAATCCTACAGAACAGATAATTT
This sequence comes from Maratus michaelseni, assembly GCA_963931845.1. NCBI lineage: Eukaryota > Metazoa > Arthropoda > Arachnida > Araneae > Salticidae > Maratus > Maratus michaelseni. The sequence continues at coordinate 201,290,602 of OZ007587.1, forward strand.
GGGAATAGCCTTATAGCACAGGTATATGTTAAAACCACAGAAAACTAACAGAAAATTATGCATCCACTTATCTTTCGAAATGTACTATATATGTCTTAAAATAATAATTTAAAAATTACAGCTTCACAGATATTGAATAATTTCTTTTTGAAGACTGGCAGTACATTTTTGTTAAAAAGATTATGTTTGAAAATGTGGGAAATAAAATGATTTGCAATAGTTAAACCTTTGGACGATACTTTTGAATCTTTCTTGACCAGCAGTGTCCCATATTTGTAAAATGACCGGGATGTCATCTAGAACGAGGCAGACTTTGCGATTGTCGACGCCGACTGTACTCTCAAAGACGTCTAGAAAAGACAATGCACATTAGTGATATTTTTTATAAGCATACAAATAATTCGTTTTACACACCTAAAAACCCACTTATGCATATATACAGAGTAATTCAAAATAGCAGTTATGGCGATTATCTCTTACAGGTCCTCTTCACTCACTTGCAAACACCCACTCGCTAATATTAATCCTATGGGGCATTATTTTTTTAATATCTCGTTTGCATTACGATATTTTTAAACGATTTTTTTTTGCACTGGATAGCAGAGATCAATCTCTATTTCCGCCGTTGATTACTTTCTCGATTTAATTTTTTTTTACAAAAATACTTTTACTTTCGGAACCGGTTTCGAAAATAAAAATATCTTCGTAAAAAAAAAAAAAAAAAAAAAAAAAAAAAAAAAAAAACCGCAAAGAAAATCGCAAAAGTAATCAACGGCGGAAATAGAGATTGATCTCTGCTATCCAATGCAAAAGAAATCGTTTAAAAATATTAAAATATAAACGAGATATTAGAAAAATAATGCTCCATAGGATTAACATTAGCGAGCGGGTGTTTGCAAGTGAGTGAAGACGACCCTTAACACTTTCAAAGACGTTGGTTTCAAACACGATTACTTGATTTTAATTCACAATTGCCAAATAGTGGCCAGATTTTTTTAAACAAAATTTTGCTTTTAAAATGTACGCGAAGAAAAGCATTTATTTATTTAGTAATCAATTCGTTCCTAATACCTGGAGGCAGTTAATCATTTCAATATTTTACCCACAGAATTGCTTTGCCGGTGAAAGGGTTAAAACGATCATAATTGAAAGATACTCCCAATTACAAAATATAAACAAATCAAATACAGCTTTTAATTATGGCATTTATTTTGCAAGGGCTGTATACACATTAAAATGCGAAATTAATTTTTTTATACGGCCTCTGGATCCTATAAGTTTTATTGAGAAACATTTTCTTCGTGTTCTGACAAGTGAAAGCAGTATAAATTTATTTCTACTATGACTAAAACTCACCGAGATATGACACTTTGAATTTTATGAAATTTAGGAGCTTTCTGGTACTAAAAACGGGTTGGGTTGGGTTGATTATTGACGGCCAATTATCTACGCTAGGGATATAGGCCCGGGGGGAGTGCCCTTCGTGGGGGTCTTTCTAAGGGAACCTAATCCGTATTTATGCATGGATAACTCCACGGCTCGAAGAAAACCAGGAAAACTCCGAACGATTAGGCCGACGGGCGCGATTGGGATCGAACCCAGCACCTCCCGTCTACCAGCTTCGAGAGCGGTACTAAAAACGGACAACTGCCTTTTTTTGTGCCGGGGAGCTCCAAAATTTCATAAAATTCAAAGTATCATAACGCGGTGAATTTCGGTCGTAGAATAATGATATTTGTACTGTTTTACTTGTCAGAGCATGCAGAGCCTGATTACCGCATAGGCTGCCTAGGCCGCGGCTTTGGGCTTTCCCTTTTTTTTTTTTTTTTTTTTTTTTTTTTTGTGTGTGTGTGTGTGTCTATTGTAATGGTGTAACAATTAATATTTATGCTAATTAAAACACTTCATTTCGGAATCAGCGTGTTTATTTAAAAATTCTAAAAAATATATAATACTTGAAATATAAACCCCTCTAAGGTTACGCTACAGTGAGATTTTTATTATTCACAGTTATGCTTTCAACTTCCATAAAAATGTTAAAGGCTATTTTTCATTAAAAAAAAAAAAGTTTTTTTCCTTTTCTCACTTTCTTTCTTTCTTTTCTTTTATTTTTTTTAAGAAGAAAATCCTTATAAAAGTGTGAAATATCAAGGGGTAAAATTGATTAAATTTTAATCCATTTACCAAATGCATTAAAAAATTGTATAGTGTTGCCATCTCTTATAAATATTATGAACTAAAAACTTGAAACTTTAAACTGTTATAAAATTTTTGGATGCTTTTGTACAACGTTGTCCAGATTGGTCTTTTTTTTTTTTTTTTTTTAATTCAAAGTATATGCCTCTTTTTTTTTCAATGAATAATCTTCACTTTATTTAAAAACAAAATATTTGATATATTGAAAAATTAAAAAAAAAAAATCCTCAACTTGGCAACACTGCTTTTGTAGTTTTCTAAAATTAGCCCGTTTCATATTTTTTAACTGAAGAAAAATTTGGAGAAAACATATGTAATTCTATATGCTGATTTTTTTCCAATATGTATGTAAAAGACATATAGTAAGACATAAGCTAATATTAAGACATCTTAGAATGGCAATGACTAGGCGATAGATACATGGAATGAAACAAAGGCGAAAGTAAAACACATTCATGCTTCAAAATATTTAAAATTTAAATTGCCTCATATAATCTGGTCAAAAATTCGTAATAAAACATTTAACTTTTCAAATAATCACATCAGAAAATTTCGCCTTACAAACAACCTACATGTTCATTCCTCTCGGGGTTTTTTGGTACTTTTCGGTTAGCCGGGCGCCAGTGATACACACACACACACACACATATATATATATACACACATATATCTACACACATATATGTATGAATTAATATATATATATTTATATATGTACATGTATCACTGGCGCCCGACTAACCAAAAAGTACCGTTTTTTTTTTTTCCTTTTCAGTTTTTTAATTTTGCATCCTATATAAAAAATAATAATACTGAGAAAAAAAGCTACATGTGACAAAAAATGCTTAATGAACAATACTAAATTACATTTTAGCAAATTTTCTTCAAAAAAGTTTGAGAATAACAACAATTTATATTTTTAGAATAACTTCGAATGTTCATGATAGCGTATATTTGAAAATGATAGAAATATATTTCTAACACTACCAATAAAAATATGCCTACATAAAGTAAAAAACAAATAAATAAATAAAAAATAAAAATATAGTTTAAATATAATTTTGAATGTTCAGAACAGTATATATTTACTACATTTTTTTAAAATATAGCAACGACTGATGACTATGAAAAATGCAGCAAAGACATAATCCCTTCGGGAACCAACGTCCCATACATGCAGGGTTGGTCCAACGTATACTGCAACGGCAATACTGGACTAATACTTTTTTTTTAATTGTTTATATCATAGAATATTATATAATATAGAAAAATAAAATGTATTAAAAATCCCCCCACTATCAAATTTAATGTGCCTAATTTATTTTTATTTTGCAAAATCTTCCATACTTTACAATATTTTAAATATTTATTTTTTGGTTCACGGTGTTAATTTTAGGATAACCAAATCTATACATTCACCGAAAATTACATCACCTTTGCCTGTAATGAAAAAAGCTAATACGCCCTTTTTTCCCATGAAGGAACATTTAAAAACAAAACTAGAAAAAAAAAATTTTTATACAGAGGAAAAGTTATTTCGAATTGCATAGAGATTCGGGACCCTTAACATGATTTCAATTGGCGCGGGACCCTGGGCAACCGCCCCGTTTTCCCGGAGGTTGCGCCGGCCCTCCATGCGCGAATTTTATTTGGTTGGTACCACTGTTTTTTAACAGTTACCTTCACTTTGTTAATCACGTAGCATGGCAAATAGTATTATTATTATTATTATTATTTTTATTTTTTTTGCCACTGGTACGAAATACAACTCCTGTATGCATCTTTTGAAGATATATACGTGCAGCCGAAAGAGTTTAATTGGCTTAAATTGTTTAGTGCTGCCATCTATGAAGTGTATGCCATCATTTTCTATGTATGACGTTGAGAAAGGAAGAAATTGGCATAAAGGAGTAATGTGGTTTTGTGAAGCTAGTAGATGTTTTATTTATTTCGAGGAAAATAAACAAATCAAATTAAACTTCTTGATACTCCAAAAAAAGTTCAGAAAGAATGAGTGGTGTATTCCTTAAATATCTGGAAATCTCTGTCCAGAGTCAATCTCTAACCATTTTACATCTTCACCTGCTTATTGACTATCTGCGACTTGTCTCTGGCTCCTCATTGAAGAGAGATGGACTCAAAGTTTATAAAAAGAAGTTTACATAAAATTGTAATAAATTGAAATGAAAGTGTAATATATATATATATATATATGTGTGTGTGTATGTATTTTTAAATAAAGCTTTTATTAGTTTACTTTAAAGCAGAAAATTGTTTAATTAAAAATCTGGTGGTCAATGGATTTTTATTTATTTATTTATTTTATTTTATTTTATTTTATTTATTTGATTAATCCGAAAACATTCATAACCAGGACTCGAAAAATGTAGTCGTCAGATCGCCATTGGGGACCAAAATATTTTAACTGATGACTAAAAGCATATAAATTGAAAGATCTAATTATAATTCATTTAAACAGCGCTTTACTTAATGATTATAAACCATAGGAAGCTATGTGGTACCTTGAATTTAAAAAAAAAAAATCCAGGTATACAAAAACATATGCCCGAAACTAAAAAGGAAAAAAGTAGAAAAATGCAGATTTTGAAGAACTATGTCAAAAAAGTATTTGTAAAATTCTCATCTAAGGTAAATGCCATTAAGCTGATTATTGGTCAGTGTATTGCTTAAGTAATTTATTTCAAAATAATTTTCTTGAAAAGAAAAACAATGATGTTAGTAAAGAATAATTGTTTTTCGTGATAGTGCATGTTTTATTTATTCAAACTTTGTAATGTATATTTCATTTTTACAATTTTGATAACTTTTATTGAAAAACTTGTTATATTACTTTTCTAAAATAATTCATTAAACTGAATTGAAGAGTAAAGGTAATAGTCAAGATACAATATAACTATGATCACGATTATCATTTTTCAATTAATTCATAAGAAACCTTTATACTTTTTGAAAATCTACCATTAATTAAAAATAACAAAAAACTGACAACGGTGGAGAGTGGTGGTGGTGGCGCGCGCGCGCGCGTGTGTGTGTGTGTGTGTGTGGGGGGGGGGGGGGTGTAATGATTGTTGCTGTCGACTAAACATTTTTGGTGGCTATCAGATTTTTTCAAATTTGTAGAGCCTGGTCCATAAATATTATCAATTTAAATAATGCTTTACAATAATGATTTCGCTAATGTTTATGTATGCAACAACTGTTTGAAAATTGTGCGTAATAAATCCTTGCAACTGTTTTTAATTTTAACATCTACAATTATTGATTAAAATTAAAATACTGATACTGAATTTGATGTATTAAATATTATAAGTAGCAATAATTTTATTTATTCTTGATAGAATACTAATTCTAATACTAATAACTAATTTTAATAGTAAAAATAACGATTTGAGGAATCAACTCACTCTGAAATTTTCCATCAGCGTAGCGTATAACAAAACTCGTTTTTCCCACTCCTGTTAAAAGAAAAGAAAATCCATCATATGATTATTAATAATTTCATATTAATCTATAAATAATTAAAATTTGGCATTGACATTTGAAAACATTGATTGACATTTGATCACCTAATGAAAAATACATATTTTTTGAAATCTAAACAATCAATTTATATCTCATAAAAACCAATGTAAAGAAAAGCACAAGCAAGCGGAATAAATTTAGTGCACATTCGCTTAAATCTACCGGGTGTTTAAAAAAATGTATACACAATTTATTCACTAACAACCGGCTTGTTCTTCTTTTTCTTTCAGGTTTAACTAATTTGGAAATAACAGCTGAAACCAGACTAAGCTTTGAGCAAAGTAAATTTATCCTAAAGTGTTAGCGGAAGCATGAAAACGTTGAAGAAGTGCAGAAACAACTTAGGAGAGAGTTTCAAATACATCTCTCTCAGGGGTGGCTCATCGGGGAGGCATAGGCTCTTTTCAATAAGCCTGAAAAATTTCAGACTGATTGGGAAAAGGCAGATGATTCTCCAATTAGCCTGGATCTTTGTAAAGAGCCTAGGATGTTTGCAAAGAGCCGGGTTTCTCAATTAACCTACGACATATCTATAAGAATTACCTAAACTGAAGGTCAGTGATGGAACAACTGCGTACTAGCGACCAAATTCTCACCACTAAATTTAAATAGTATTTTCCGACTAATTTAATGACATAATTTCTACGATTAAATAAGGCAAATAATAATATTTAAAATTTAGTGGTTTCAATCAGCCCACTGGTGGGGAGCTCTTTCATCACAGGACGGATTTTTCATATGATGCAGAACATTATATGCAACTGATCAATACTACTATTCTCTTTTTTATATGGAAAATTTTTCTTACTATTTTATTTAAAATTACCATTAAAAAATTGTCAGTATCCAGATAAGCTCACCGGGAAGTCACAAGAAAAACTTTGCCAATATATGAGCCTCTAGCGAACGTACTGTTTATGGAAAGGAGAATTGAATGGTGATATTACAAGGTATGCGCTCGAGAATGAGACGAAGGACATGAATCCATCTCTCACAATTACGACTACAGAGACAAAATTTCAAAAAATGAAAGTAACAACATCCACATTTTTCAGTACAAAATGATATCCACAGTAAAAAAATCATAAGCGGCGATAAAACAATAGCTGCAGTACTAAAATTTCTAACATAAGAGAAAGGCAAAGAAGAGCAATGGACATTCCACGTGTGCTACAAGAGCACATTGGTGACATTGATGTCATCCACTATCATTTCGCATTCCTGTGCTAGCCGTGGTCAACTAAACACACTACAATGAATCTTTGTCTCTCTGGGAATTTAAAATCCAAGGCAGACATGCCAAATCAGCTGAGTACTTTTCATATGAAAAACACCATCAAACGTGAGATTTTGCATAATTTTCATGCCATGATTTAATTGTTATCCTCATTCTCCCGCATGTAATGCGTTACGGTCTGTAAGGCAAATGCTTGTAAATTTTGTAATCCAAATAATTTTTTTTGTCGTTTATTTGATTGGTTTAAGGTAAAGCCAGGAGAGATGGCGCGGTCGGAAAGATTGCGCACAAAGAGGTTCGGGGGGAAGGAGTGGAGTCCGAGCAGCGACTCCAGGTAGTTGTGCAACAGCAGTAGTGCAGTGTCTACTTGAATGCGCACGTCGATTGTTTCGAGCGTCTAGGATAAAGCATTGTATTTTGTTTTGTTTTCCGAAAGTAAGTGATTGTATTTTCATAACTATTCGTCAGAATTTCTATATAGTGTCAGTGTTAGAAAATATTTTAAACTTAAACGATTTCTCATAAGTACTAACCTAGAATAACGGTGCGAACACCTTAGGTTCGTTTTAGAAGCGACCATATTTAAATGAAAGACCGCACAATCTCTCCTACCGTAATTGGAGAGTTTGCGCATCTGCTACTTAGGAGAGATGGCGCATTGTTCCCATTAGTTTCCATGCTAGGAGAGATTGCACAGCTTAATGGTAAATTTGCATATATGACAAATTACATGTAAAACATATGAATAAATCAATTTTGAAATAATTTTTTTAAAACACATAATTATCGAAACTAAAGTTGGCAATAAATTAATTTGTTAAAAAATACTGCGCAGTGAGGATGGGTGATCTGGATGTCTGGAATTGTATCATTAGGTTGAAATATTCACTCCTAATACAATAATATTTATTCACAAAAGTCTTACTACCTTATCCATTTAAGTGTAATTATTATTGTTAACAATTAAATTGTAGTTATTATTAATAACAATCTCTCCTATCCATGTGCGCAATCACACCAACCCTGTAAGGACAGATTGCGCAAAATAGCTTTCTTGGTTTTATTACAACTGTTCTATTAAATTACAGCATAACAACAAAATAACAATGGAAATACATTAAAAACAAATGAAGTCAAAATTATTCATGCATAGTTTAGCAAAAAATTAATATTTATATGTATTTTTATTATTCTGCTGAATTGTGCGCAGACTCTCCTAGCTTTATCTTATATGTTGTTGTTGTTCCCACTAACTTTCTTTGGATTTGTTTTATGTCCCCGTTTTAGCACTATAGGTACCATTTCGAATCCATTTATGGTTTTCACTGTAAGGATCATTTTGCGATGAAAAACTGTAGGTGTTGCCATTTGAAAATTTCGAATGTATGTCACTATAACTGTAAATGTGATATCTGGGTTCATGGCTCGGCCAGGTTCGGCCCGATTGAATTTTGTACAAAATATGTTGATATTTCTAAAGCAACATTATCCTACAGTTACAATTATTCAAAAAGCACACTTACTTATGCATAGATTTTATTTTCGGATGATGTTCGAAATTCATGGAATACAGAACAACAACAATATTAATGAATATCTAGACAATTATGTACCTAAACACTAATTTTAAAAAAATTGACTTAGACAATTACATTGAAATGAAGTTTTAAAAAAGAAAATCAACGTTGTTTAGAATGAAAGAAAATTATAATTTTAAAGCTCTACAACAACAAAGTAGATTTAAAAAAATATATCTCTGTAATTTATTAAACGAAATTCAATTCATAAAAATTTCACTAAACAACATCACTGTAATTTTTACAAAAATAAATAAATAAAATTCCAGTCCAACATGTGCTCAGGGCAAAATATAGAGGTCTGCACGGGCCGGAGCCGGAAATTATGGCCAGGAAGAAAAGAAGTCTGGCCCAACCAGGTCCAAATCTCATGAAAAAAGTTATCACGGGCACGGACCGGAAAGTGCAAAGATCAGGCCAGGCCCGAGTCTTCAGAAAGAAAATTGGCCCGAGGACCGGTTCGATCTTCGAACTATACCCAGGGCAGTATAGAGACCTCTAGAGATACCCGTTCCATAACTCTAGCTTCAAAAGTTATCGGTTGAGATGTTATTTGAGAGTTTCCTGACATTAGTTTGCATCCTGTATGTTAAAATATAAAGCCTAAACTGTTATCTAGTTTTGACAAATGAAAAACCGAGATTTTCTGTACATACGGGTATCATAAAGGGTATGACGACAATTTTTTTTTTTTTTTTTTTAATCTACCACTATTTCAAAACATTAATCTTCATGATAAATTCCTTCTAATCTTCGAGGTATATTATTATTGTTTAGAAAAAGTGGTGGAAAAAAAAAACAGTTGCTAATGGCAGCCTTGATCATTGAGAAAATGCATTGATTCGGGGTTTGTTTAGGATTAATAAAACTAAATGAATATATATTATCCATATTGCACGGACGTTTAAATAGGCTTACAAAATTATATTCAAGTAGTTTAGTTTGTGAGATATTGAAAGAGAAAATAAAGCACTATTTTCGGTAATTTTTTGGCACTTTAAAGGTATCTGACCATTTAACCAAATAAAGCAATTTTCAAGAGAATAAACATAATAAAAAGCACTACTCACCACTTTCCCCAATTAATATAACTTTGAATTCCTCCTCTTCCGGCGTCGCCATTTTGAGTACACAGGTAAATTTTACATCTCTAATCACTGAACAATACCTTGATTGTCATCCACTGAACCAAAATCATGATCAAAGGTTTACTACTACAGATATCTTCTCGCTGAAGATATCCTTTTCTTATCAGTGGCTTTATATTGATAAAAAAAAATAATAAGAGTTCTATTTCTTTATACGTATATCTCCTTTCTTTTTTTCATCTAGGCATTTTTTTTCTTCATCATAAGGCGTTGTTTTATTTGATAATGTTATAATTGTGTGCGCGTGTTCAGCTGCTCAATTAAGATATATCATGCACCTGAAATGATGCATTTAATTAGAACGTTTGTTGACTCATATTGCCCTTTTTTACAACATCTAAAAACATGCATCAGATAATGTTAAGGTATATTTTACAACATTATGTAGAAATACGTATATTTTGCTAGTTTCTCTGAAAATTAAAAACTTCCTCTTTTTACTTCTCATTAAAAATCCCTTAATTAATATTTCAGCGGGCGATCTTTGATTTGTTTTGCATGAGTTTTAGGCTCAGGGCTTGATTACTCCAAAAGGCGCGAAAAAAAAGAAAGCTTGCTTTCTAAAATTTAAAAAGGTTATCAAAATGATTGAAAAATGGGTCCTCCAATTCCCATTTAAATATTTTATGTTTCCTTTTTCAGAGATTTTTTTTAAAGGAACTCTTTGTCTATCCGTTATGTGAAGATAATCAGCAGACTGTTAACCATAATCTTATGTTAATGTCCTGGTTAGAAGCTGGCCGGGTAACTGAATACACAATTATCTATATACAGGGTGATTATAAAAAAACTATCCCGATATATGAGTCCCTAACTGTCATACCGTTCACAGAAACTGAATGAAATTCTGGCCTAAAGTATTTTGAGGTATGCGCTCAAGAACCATGTGAAAAACAACAGTTAAATTCTAACAGTTACGGTTACAGTGACAAAATTTCGAAAATTTCAAATGGCAACACCTACTTTTTTTTTTGGAATGTGATCTTCATAGTCAAAAAACCATAAAAAGCGTTGGAACGGTACCTGTAGCACGAAAATCGCCGGCGCTAGGCAGACTAAGAAGAAAAGTGAAAACAACCAATAAAGGACAGAGAAGCAACAGAAAATAAAACATTTTACTGTTCAGTGCTATCCACCATCTGCCGCATGTAAAGTGTCATCGTGTGTGAAATGGAAAATGTATGAAATACAATAAAATGTTTTGTTTTCTGTTGCTTCTCTGTCCTTATTGGTTGTTTTCACTATTCTTCTTAGTCTGTCTAGCGCCGGCGATTTTCGTGCTACAGGTACCGTTCCAACGCTTTTTATGGTTTTTCACCATGAAGATCACATTCCAATAAAAAAAGTAGGTGTTGCCATTTGAAATTTTCGAAATTTCGTCACTGTAACATTAACTGTTAGAATTTAACTGTTGTATTTTATATGATTCTTGAGCGCATACCTCAAAATACTTTAAAGCAATATTTCATTCAGTTTCTGTGAACAGTATGATCGTTAGGGGTTCATATATCGGGATAGTTTTTTTTTATAATCACCCTGTATATACTGCAAACATTCTCAATAGTATTTCCACATTAGAAAAAAAAGGAGAAATACTGTTTATTGAAATTGAATTCTGCTCAGCTACTCCTAGAAATAATATTTGTAGCATTGATATGAGTTTCCGTGCGTGTAAAATTTAGAAAATATTCTACAAACGGAATGTGGCCCTGAAATGGTACTGTATGCTTCCTATTACTAGGCCTTGAGTAGGTGCAGGGTTCGTAAATATCATGATATTTTCGAAAATATCAAAAATATCCGATATTTTTATATATATCCGATATTTTCGATATATATCCGATATTTTCAAAATAGTCAACTTACTGCTGATAATAAATATTTTCAAGCATAATATAGATTAGAAACTAAAATATATATTGCACTTAACATGAAAACTTAAACAATATACTAAAACTGCTTTTTTCCCTCCTTTTCTTTTTTTTTTTCTTTTGAACAAAATTGAAGATCAACTAATCAACAAAATAGAAACAATTTGCTTTATACACTTATAAAAAAACAACTATAAGATTCAGTATCAACTATCAAGAAATCAGAAATTTAAAAAAAAGTAAAAATTAAATACAAAATAGTTTTTTTTTTAATTGAAAAATTTAAACATAAATGTCAGCTAATTTTTTTTATTCCCTAACATGTTGTACTATTTAAGCTCAACACCACCAAAACCAGAAATTGATTCTTTTCTAATGAAGCTGTATAGAACTGATTATCTAAATTAGACAGTTTATCTTTCTATATCTGTCCTGAATTAGTTATATCGTACATAATTATTATACCCATATAATCTACATTTAAAAATAAAAACTTCAAACAATGCTTGGAAAAGATTTTTGCTTTTTTCTTTAGCTATAAAAGTCACTGCCAGAGACAAATGTTCTTTATCTACAGAATGGAACAGTCACTATTAGTTGAAAATTTCATTTACACTTGTTTTGATTTAAAATATCAAAAATATCTTGCACAGTGATATTTTGAAAATAAATATCAAATATTGGAAATAACAAACATCTTGATATTTTGAAAATTAATATCAAATAATATGAAAATATCGAAAATATCAAAAATCTTGATATTTTGAAAATAAATATCGGATATATATCATGATAGATATCATGATATATATCCATTGATATATATCAACGAACCCTGGGTAGGTGCTTACTGTATAACTGCCAACCTTATGGTTTTTTCAAGTTAAAAAACATTATATGGAGGCAGAAAATTTATTTAAGAAAATTATTTAATAATGTGTCTTGTCTCTATGTGATACTTAGCATCTATTTAGCAATTTGAATTTCTGGTATAAAGTAAGTAGATTTGATTTATAAAAATTAGAAGACAGGTATTATGCCATACTTTTTATGTTGTGCTACCTCCATCAGATGGGCTTCAAGAGTAGTTAATATGTAAGTATCATTTGTCAATAAATGCTGCCGCTCTCAGCATCTTGCATGGGTCAGAGAACACGTAAGTGCACCATTGACGATTAAAGCAGAAGAGCCTGGAATTAATGAGTCTCGAATACTGATGGTAAGTTAAGAATTTGGCATCAGGCTCATGGAGTGATAGATCTAGCATGACAAGTTTGAAATATACAAGGTCATGGCGGTTCAGCAATGACCAGAGGTATCTTTTCTTGAGACCTATGGACTTTGTACAAAGCACCCTTTCTGACTCTAACTACATAGACTGTAATTTGGACGATCACTTTCATATTTTTTATGCTGTTCCGTTTCCCGGGTAGAAATGAAGTTTCAAGCAGAATAAATGTTCCTTCCAAAGGTTCCTGTGTCAATCATCTGATTTGAGAATTCCATTGAGTGTAATGATAATTAAGAATCGTGGATTTAAATTCCATTCAGCACTATGAGATAATCTTGAAAATGAAAAAAAAAAAAAAAAAAAAAAAAAAAAAAACACGCACCAGTATCTTTAACATTTTCAAGGACTGATTCATGAGTCCTGTGCATAAAAGGCTCAGCTCTATTTTTACAATTTTTTCAGGAAACAGTAGAAACAAAACTATATATATATATATATATATATATATATATATATATATATATATATATATATATATACATTACCTTAATATATTTTTTCATTTTCCTGTAAAAACTGTGTTATAAACAATGCTATAAATACATAATGTGTTTAAATGTTACACTTTTAAATACAGTAGAAAGCTGATTATCTGAAATTTAATTAACCGAACCAGATCTGTCCAATTATCCGAATACTCCCTTTTTTTGTTTGAGATTTTTTAACGACCGCCTTTGAAATCGAAAACGTTTGTCAGATCAGTGGATCGATGAGAGCAAAGTCTACTTCGTGCAACTTTCCACTCGAATTTTTTCACGCCGGCCAAAACATATTCAACTTATGTATTTAAGAAGAATTCGTGATATGGCAGCATTGAAAAGACTATCTTCTTTAAGGCAAAACACAAACCAAAGCTTTTTTGCTTAAATTTCCAATTTTGCAGTTCAAAAAAAGGATAAAAAGACAAAAACATTTTAAAAAGATAAAAAAATGACCAAAAAAAATTTTTTTTTAAGATAAAAAATGACAAAAATAAAAAATACGATTTTTTAACATACCAGCACTAACAGTTCCTAGTCCTAAGCCTGGTAAAAAATGTGAAAGAAAATTATTTTTTTTTAAATCTGGCTATCCACTACTACATTTTTACAAACATATATTTGTTTCATAAAAAAAACAAAAACAACAACTGTTACAAGTAAAAAATGTATTTAAACCATTTTGGCATAGTCAGAAACATCCCCAAAATTGCTTGTCCAGTTATCTGAACTTTTGCTTATCCGAACTAACACCGATCCCAACATGTTCGAATAATTGACGCACTACTGTAAATTCATTAAAGTGCAACAATACAAAAAAATTGGGGTGGGGGGAGGGGTTGTTTCTTTTTCATCTTGAAATAATTTGCAATGCTTCAATACTTAATTAACGTACTATAAAATAAGTTAGACTGATGGTCTGTTTTTTCTCCTTGATACTTCAGCCCTTCGTAAAACCATATACAGTCTGTGGTTCATATTCTGTTGCTAGTTCTTTAACATAGAGGTACTTAGCGCGCAGTAAACGTCCAAAGTAAAGACGTTTCTCAGGAACAGGTAGAGTCAGATTACTCCACACTGTAAAAAAAAAAAAAAACGGAAGGAAAAACTGCAAAAAAGGCTGTTAATATTTCCTTTAGCAATCAAACACAGCACTTTCGTTAATTTACAGTGATTACAGCTGTATAGATAGTGACATCTGTTGGCGTTGTTTATCATTATCTCAAACGAGGGGAATAAACACATTTAGGTCAGCGGCAGGTGCAGTCCAATAATGAAGTGACGCTTCGATTCTACGAGAAATGGCCGCCATTAGGAGCGAGCCTAGAAAGTTGTAACAATTACACCTGTTAATGGATTATTACAAACATATTTTAAAGAGTAAAAGTAAGTTTTATCTTTGTTTTCTTATATTATTGTTTTAATAATATCATATAAATTCTGTTATATATTTATACGATACTAATTTTGCTTTTAAACCACGTGTATATCACGGCAGGAACTTTCACGTCATTTGTCTAGAATAAATATTTTGTTTTAAATCGTAAAAATAGATGATTTTGCTTAGTTATGTGGTTTTTTTACTTTACCTCAGTATGTTCTCCTAGAACTTAGTTATGATTACGTATAATTTGTATTTAAGTATCACAGGGAAACTTTATGCAAGCATTTTTTTTTTTTTTTTTTTTTTTTTAACAAGATCCCTGTTTTTAGCTATGCCTTATTACGCTATTATATATTTTTCAAAACTCCAGTTCATACGTTGGCATTCGAATATACTTTCTAAATCCTATAAATATTTTACCAGCTACAGTTTTCGGTTCACTTTGTACGGTAATTTAAATATTTTTATTTATTTAATATACCTATTTAGCCGATATTTCGAACAGTGATTTATTTTCCATTTTCAAATAATTTATTATGAGTAATCTGGATGCACTATTTTATCAATTCCTAAAATATTCCTTGTTTGTTTACTGTCGCAGCAGTAATTTGCAGCAACTCGTTTAATGTTTTTGTCCATTATCTATTTATTTTTTACGCTTAATTTTAAAGTTTTTATGTGAACAGATTTTTTTTTATTATTATTTTATTCTACGTTTCTTGAACTCATACGTTTTTTTTTTCTCCCCGTGTTCATTTTTCAATCAGACCTGATATTTATGGAATTAAACGTAGACTTATAAAATTATCTTACCATAAAATAAGTTTTTTGTCAATATAATGTTTCCATATCAGCAAGTTGCGTACAATAAGGTCTTGTTATTAATTATATATGAATGATAGTTTAAATATCAGAAGGTTTTGCATGTCCGTGTTGGGGGGGTGGAGGAAATAATGGCTACATTGAATAAACAAAAATATTTAAATATATACAAAAAATAACCCTAAATTTGTTGGAAGGGAAAAAAATATATGCATGATTTAAATTAGTGGGTATTTTCAAATACAAACAAACGGATAAACAAAGTCTTGTAAAGAAATACTGAATAATTAATTAAAAGCTAGCAAAGTAAAATCTTCCTTTGTTATGATTTACTGAAAAAACATTTTATCTCTATAGGCAAATGACTAAAATTTTTGTGGGTGATATACTTGACCAAAAACCGAAATTTGTATCGTATATATGTATAACAGAATCTATTATATAATAATGATATTAAAATAATGATATAAGTAAACAAAAAGGTAATACTTAGTGCCCAAAGTCTTTGAAATATGTCTCAGGTTAAAATAAGAAAAAAAAAACAATACACGGAGAGGGGGGGGGGGGTAAAAATATCAACAACAAATACTAAAAGTTTTACAGTGATTCTGTTAAAATTGCATTAAAATTAACAGCAAAAACGGCTGTAAAACTAACAAATCTGCTGTAAAATAAAAAAACTGAACTGCTGTAAAATTAACCGCAAAAAATGCTGTGAATTTACAAAAGTGCTGTTTATCCATAAAAAACAAAACTGCTGTAAATTCAAAGCAAAATATGCTGGCACCCATATTGCCAGCATTTTTTGCTGTAAAAATACTGTGATTTTTTTTCACAGTGCAGGTTTTTGAAGAGCAAATTCATCTCTGAAACAGATAGCGGAGCTGTTCCATTGAACACTTTTTCTGTGTATTCCACAGTAGGAAGAAATTGAAAAATTTTGTTTTCTTTTGTAAACTACAGTTATTTAAAAAGTTTGCTGAAACATTTATTAAAATTTAAAACATCTTGGATAATTCAAACAAACTACTTCAAGCTTGTGGCATGCATTTTTGACCAACCCAACCCATTCTTCTGGTAACACAATCTAGTATAATTTCATCGAGCGCATTCACTCTTCGGAAACTTAGATAATCTTTCAGGATAAGTTTGGCTCATTCATACACTGTTAGACGGAAAACATATCACAAACTAATTCAACCGAGATATCTTCAGAGTATCTTTATACACAGAATACGGACATCTGCCACAGACTTGCTTTACTTATAATAATATATACAGCGAGCTATTCGATTACATAGTATTTACACCGAACAAGCTTTATATACTACGCAAAATAACAACAAAATGGAAAACGTACGTGTTTCAATAATTAATTTGAAGCTACTGCATCGAAGCGGCATAAACATGATCTAATTTTGTGCAGAAACCACTGATCTCTAAAATAGAATGGATGGTTTGATTCGTCTTCTAAAACCGCATTGCACCATTTTGAGCGTCATTTTTCCGCTGGCGGTATATAGTGCTTCTGCTGCCAGACTATTTTACACTTTTACTTTTTATGTTTTAATATGTTAAAATTTTCTGTTTTGTCCTTTATCCACCTATTGGTGCACCCGTAAGCAGAACAAAACACTATCATGATGGAAATATTCGAAAATTGGAATCTAAAACAATCTTCACGTGTTACGGAGAAATCAATTTTTTGCCATAGTTTTCCTTCAAAGCAAAACTGACTGAGCAGAAATTTATGGCAAAATTGTATTTATACGCGGTCCGCTGGCTTCAGTGCTAAAGCGTGAAATTGTGTAAGAAAGTTTCGTGCTGTTGAGTGGAGAAAAATGTTTGTGAGAGCCACATGAAACAGTTTAACCCTTTCCGGCACAGTGGTCCCAATCCGGGCACACCTAATTTTAATTACAAACTTGCATACGGCACCAAGAATATTTTAATAAATTTTGTTTCTAAAATGACAGCTTAAAATAAGGAGTTCTTATTTTCTAAAAAAGTCGTTTGTAAATTCCAGTGTCAGTCAGTTATTTCTCATTTTACGAACAGAATTTGTCTGTGCTGGAAAGGGTTAAAAACCAAAAGTTATAGCGCGTTGGATAGAAATTGCTGCAGTAAATTTTGCAAAGGTAAACAATATGAGGGGATGCCCCGTCTTCCATAAAGATTGTAGAATGAAGAAAATGCTAAAGATATACGAGCAGAATTGCAAACTTCCGAAACCTAAAGAACCATTAATGTAAATAGTCCGAAAGCCTGCTCATTAGCAACAGATCTCATATAGCGACAAGTTGACAATCACACTTACAGCTCAGCAAAATTAAGTGCTGAGAACAATAAAGTGCAGAGGTTGTGTAAGTAGTTAGTGGCTATACATACGAGAAATTGGAACTCCCCAATCCTTTCTCTTTCGTAAAAAAAAAAGAGTAGGCCTACGATTTTTCGGCTAGTGAGCCGAAATTTTAATGCTAATTACTTTAAATTCCTTGTAAACAGTTTAACTGTACAATATTTAGTCAAGAATCCGTATTATAAGCTCATCTTAAAGCATAAAATACTTCTATTCATTGCATACCAGTAACTTAAATTGATAGAACAGATTTCGGAACCTACAGCCGTGCTGTCATAAAAAAAAGTAAAATTGATTGATTAGTGTTTTGTTACGGCCAGTTATCAGCGTTAGGGATATAGGTCTAAGGGGGAGGAGGTTCTGTCTATGGGAATCTTTCTAAGGAAAACTAAATCGTATTTACGGCAAGATTGGAAGAAAATCATGGAAAACTCCAAACGGTTAGGCTGACTCCGTGACATGGGTTCGAACCCATCATCTCCCGTATGGTATTGTTGGGTAAACCAAGTTATATTTTTCACAAACATAGTGGTAAGAAGACTAATGCGTTGTTTATTTTGCAGTAATAACACCAGAATCTATCTCCTCAGTGAAGTTGCAGAAGCAGGGAACAAGACGAATCACTTTAACAAAACACAAGATTTTATTCTTGGCATATGGACATCGTAAAAGGAATACAAGTCGAAAGGGTCTTCCCCATAACACGTCTTAATAGTATCACGGACAGGAGAGAAGTGACCACATTTCAGTTTTTCAGTGATGCCAAAACATTTTCTGATTATCGCTTGGCAAGACTCAAAAATTTGTAAAGAAAACAACCGTTAATGTAATTGTAATGGAGTGTTTGAATTTTGGCGAAAAAGGATAGTTCACAGACATGGCGATTTATCGCCTTACATTTTTGTGGGAACTGAATCAGAGATCGAAAGTCATGTTTTGTCTTAATAGAAATAACATTTTATAACATCGTTTATATTACGGCCTGGGAATCGAATGCATTAAGCAGAAAATTAGCATTAGAATGCGATAACAAGATCATTTTAATTTTCGGCCTATTTTATATGCGGCGCCCGCTGGAATAAAATGTACAACTAACCGATATGTATTTCACGAACACAATGCATATTTGGACTTCGATTTGAGGATCATACTATCTGAATGATGAGAGATGAATTTAATTTTCATTTGTTTTGTTTTTTAGCGCGCATCTGTTCTGTAAAAACTTTTCATGCGAATGATTTAGCCTTGACGTAATGCGAATGTAAGAAAAATACATTTCTTTTCAACCACAGCGATGCGAATGAGATTTTAAAAGTGAAAGAAAGGGGAAAGTATATGCTATACGTTAAATTAAATGTAGGTTATCTGCGACTGAATAAAAATATATGGTTCTTATACCATATATTTATCACCCCGACAATAGTTAAAAAAATTTTTTTTTGAGTCTTACCATGAACATATAAAACATATAAACACTAAACACATATTACAGTATGCATACAAATATAAAATATATACTAATAATAAAAGAAATTGAAAAAATACTGACGTTAAATTTTAGTATGGCCAACAATATGATATTCATCAATACTTGAATATTCACTAAATGTCCTTTTTTTTGCAAATGTTTATTTATTTATTTTGTTGCAACATGAGCTCCTTCAATAAGTCATTTTCATGTCATATTGACATTTCCATTACTACGAATGCTGATCAGCAATTGCACACTTTGATAGTGCAGGAGCATTTTTGTTTGATAGATTGTTCTTTTTCTTGAAATGTATAATGAGCTCAAAAATTTATACAGTGCAGAACAGTTTTTTTAGTTCATGGCACTTTGTAGAATAGAACTTTTTTTTATATTAAAAACATAAGGCATATTTATGCTAGAAAACAGTTAAATACAATTATATAGAACACAACACTACTACAATAATTATTTTATTAAGATATATAAAATGAAAAAGTAAAAATGTAAAAATGTGTTTGTTTCGTGTAAAGACACAGGAGAGAAGAAAAATGATGCAAAATAGGCATCCTGAAAAATTTCTCACCTTAAACTTGTAGAATATACAAGACATATGACCTCAGTTTATGACTTTGGTCCTTGCGGGACAGGGCGTGAAAGGGGAGGGGAATTTATTTTAGTAAATCCCTTCTGCTCCGCACATACTTGGAATGTCCTCATATGTTTGGAGCAACCTCGACGTCAAACAAAGATTATTTTCAAAATAAAATTGGATATACCAATCTCAAAGTTGTATGCTCTCAACACAATGAAATAAGGACCCCACACGGGTATAAAATTTGGAACGGGTCTTATTTCTCAAGGGGATAATGAAAAAAAAATGAAAAATAAGTTTTTTTTTATATAAAAATGTAGTAAGTTTTGAAGACACAATCTAGAGTGAAGAGAGCAAAAAGTCAAAGTTGGGATTTTCTTTTTCATAGCAATTCACGAACAAAATAATTACAAAGAATTTAACTTTAAAATTTAAAAAATATTATAATTATTATTATTGTTAAACTTTAGAAATAGCATACATCGATTCATAACTAAATAGAATAAAATTATCAAAATTTTAATAATTTAACCTTACGTGATTGATAATATTTAATAGAAAAAGTTGAGTTCAAGATTTTTTTTTTTCAAAGATGGAAACCAAAATATTTGACAAAAACAGATGTCAACTATCCGGCCTGAAGCATTTCTGTACATGAAACATAAACAATGGTCCAGCCATGTAACACAGAAACAAAACAATATACTGAAATACTACACACAAGATATATATAGACACACCAGTTCCCGGGAAAATGGGGCATCGATGAATTGACATAAGATACAATTTTATTTTCGAGGGCGTAAATTATAAGGATGAGAATTATTAAAAATATTCCTGTTGTTGATGGAATGGTTTTGATTATTTTGATAACTAAAGTCAAATAAATGATTATTTCGAGGTGGTGCGAGAAGTAATCTGTCAATGTGAACTCTCAAAATAGAATTATTAAGATGTGTATTGAATTGATTGATTGAAAAAGAAACAGGTGAGTGTTTTTTTACAACAACATATGGACCTGTATACTTTGGTTTGAATTTGTCTACCGACTTTAAGTAAACAATATCTTTCTCAGTAATTGGTCTTAACTTAGCTTTTTGTTGATGATATCGGTTCCTTTTAAGTTGTGTAAATTTTATGTCGTCATAAGCTTTTTTGTAAATACCATTTAGATCATATAGAAGTTTGTATATATCAACATTTTGGTCTAAAAAAGGTTGGTTAGCATTAAAATCATAAGTGTCAAAAATTAAAAATAGTTCACGACCAAAATGTAAGAGATTTGGAGAAAAAGAAGTAGATGAATGTCTTGAACCGTTATATAAATTTTTGTGAATGGCAATGGCATTTTCAAAGGTATGTCCTTCCTGCATTAAAGTGTTAACTGAATACTTAATTGATGTGTTAATCCGTTCAGAAATGGCATTGGAGGCTGGGTGTGATATGGACGAATGATTTATCTTTATACCTAACATGTTATTGAAAATATCATAAACATATGATCTAAACTGGGGGCCAAGATATGACAATATGGATGAAGGTCGGCCAAAGGTAGTCATATAAGAGAATAAACATTTTACAATTTTAGGAGCAGACGTGTTGTAAAGAGGATATAATTCAATGTGTCAAGAAAAATGGTCAGTGACAGTTAAAATAGTTTGTCCATTTCGAAAGGGACCTACAAGATCAATTGAAATGGTATTTCCTGGCTGTTTAGGTGTATAAGTTGGTTGAAGTGGTGCGTTTGGAATTCTATGATGTTTGGCTTGAAGACACTTTACACATGACGACACAAAATTTAACGTATCTTTGTACATGCCTTTCCAACAGTAACGGGCAGAAAGAAAGTCATATGTTTTACATAAACCAAAATGAGACAAGTGGAAGATTCTTAATGCTTTAGGTTTAAGAGAGTTAGGAACTATAAGATACGAGAACGTGTTACTAGCAATATCGTTCCTTTTTATCATGAGAACCTTAGAATCTGGATGAATAAAGTAAGAAGGAAATTTTTTTGAAGAACCGGAATTTAAAATTTCATTATAAATAGGGGCTAATTGCGGATCTTTCATTTGTTCCTGAACGAATGTTTCATTGGAAATTTCCAATAAAGGGTCTTTATTACTTGAACTACTAATATGTAAACAATGAAGTACTTCTTGATTGTCCGACACATCAACATCATTTTCCACTATGGGTAAGGCCTGATCACTATCAGAAATAAGCTGAGGGTTAGAATTTAGAGTCTCGATATTACCTTCATTGAAATTACATCTAGATAAATAATCGGCTAGAACATTCGATACACCAGGAATATGTTCAAAAGTGTAAGTGTATTTAGATAATTGCATAAGCCAACGAGTAGTAATATCAGCAGGGTTAGTAGCTTTTTTATACTTTTCAAGAGGTTTGCTGTCTGACAAAATAACGAAATGACGATTATATAGATAGTAATTAAATGCGTTTACTGATTTTACTATAGCCATTAATTCCAGCTTTAGAGCAGGGTATTTTTTTCTGAAGGTTTAAGTGATTTTGAAAAATAAGAAATAGGGAATAATTGGTCGTTATATTTCTGCAGAAGCACACCAGAGATTGCGATTCCAGATGCGTCCGTATTTACATAGAACGTCTTGTTCCAATCAAGGAGTTTTACCATGGGTGGTTGGAAAAAAATCTTTTGAATTTCATTAAATACATCTTGGTGGAGATCAGTCCATTTGAAAGTAGAACTAGGTTTTGATAAATCAATAAGAGGTTGAATTAATTTGGAAAAAGAAGGGATCAAACTTTTATAGAAGGTGGCTAATCCGACAAAACTTTTAACTTGCTTTTTTGTTTTCGGTGTAGGGAAAGATTTGATTTTTAAAATGTTGGCCTTTATCGGTGAAATTGTATGATTTTCTATGTGAAAACCCAAATAATCTATAGCGAAATTATGAAATGAGCACTTAGATGGAGATAAGGTCATATTATACTTTGCCAAAATTTGGAGTATTTTTTGTAACTTTTCTAACGTTTCCTGAAATGAGTTGGAACCAAAAATAAGATCATCCTGATAAGCATATATACCGTCTAATTGCATTTCATCTAAAAGCATATCCATGAGGGCCTGAAAGTAAGCACTGGCATTTTTTAGTCCAAAATATAGTCTTCGGAATTTGAATGAACCATACATACTTGTAAAAGTTACCTTATCTTGGTATTCTGGTGGTAAGTCTATCTGATGATAAGCTTTCTGAAAAGCAAGGGATGTAAAGAATTTAAATTTTGAAAGATTTGCTATAATAGTTTGTATTTTAGGGAGTGGATATGAAGAACTTTGAATGACTGTATTAAGCATACGTAAATCTAAGGCAAGTCTGAATTTTTGATTTCCTGACCCATCAGGTTTTTTTTAACCAAAAGGATGGGGCAAGCCCACTCCGAGCAACTGCGTTCAATTATACCAGCTTCCACTAACTGATTAATTTGGCTCAAAGCTTCTTGTTGTAAAGCCTGAGGGATGGGGAAGGGTAAAGTCTTGATAGGGAAGTCATTTGTGAATTTAATGTTTGGTTTGAACTTGTCAGTGTGGCCCAATGTTTTCATGGACTTTGAGAAAACAGAATAATTCTCTAATAATAACTTTTTTAGCTTTTCCGATTCTTGTTTTGAAAGATGGCTTAGTTTAAAATCATTATGGGACAATTCTGCTTTTCTTTGCTTTAAGATTTCTTCACTAGCTTGAATAAAGTTTACAAATAATTTAGACTCTTCTTTAAGTTCCTTTTCAAAATTTTGTAAGCCATTAGGATTTTCAATTATTTTTTCAATCTGTGTGACAAAGCCTATATTTGTATGTTTGTTAAGATGAACATTTTTTGTTGAAATGTTTTTTACATAAATATTAAACTCATGTAAATTTTGTTTGTCTACCTGTACAATAGCATCAAAGGCAAGAATGTTTTTAGAAAGAACATTGTTTTGAAACATATAAGGTGTGTCAACTATCATATCATTGGATTTTACTGTGATGCATTTAGTTTCGTTTGGTGCTAAGATTAATTTAGTTTTAAGCAATACATTTTCTGATATTTGTTGATTAAGGGAAATATTGTGACATTCGAGAGATTTGTCCTTTGCATCGACACAAGTAAGGGGAATTTTTAAGTCATATAGTTGCATAATTCTGTTGGACAAATCTAAGGTTATGTTATACTTTTGTAAAAAATCCAAACCCAAGATTCCATCAAAATTATACGATTCGGGAATGTCAACAACATAAAAACAGTGTTGGAAAAATTTCTGATTTATTTTGAAGGAAAAACGAATGCATGCACTAAAATCTAATTCGGAGTTAACTGTAGTTAACGTAACGTTTGATCCTAAACGTTTGTATTTTATAATGTGTTTAACCTGTTGAAATAATTGATTCGAAATTAAAGAAGTATTGCTTCCTGTGTCTAACAATAGAAATGCATCTTCCTTGCCAATGGTGGCCTTTACAAGAGGAAGTGACGGAGCCACTCTGTTAACATTGAAAATGTATTCTTGAAAAAAATTGTCAGTTTGAGAGGCGCAATTGTCAGCAATTGTAATTTTTGAGTCTGTTTGGGAAGCTGTAGAATTCACGAGTTTTTTTGAAGAAATTTTAGGGAGGCTATGATCAGCAATATGCAATATGTGTTCATTTTCAGCTGACGTGCAATTTACTTCCCGAGACACACAATCGCCAGCTAAAGTGTATCTCTTTAATAGTTTAAATCACTGGTATTGGTGTTATCATTGTTTTTGTGATATCTACTTTGTTGTTGGGGATGCCTGGTGCTGGCACGTTGCCATTTAAAACAATTTTTTGCAATATGTCCATAGCGAAAACAAAGCTGACAACGCTCTGTTTGATTTCTGAATTTTGGTTGTCTATGAGATGATTGAGATGAATACCGAGTCTTAAAATTTTGACGAAAATTTTGTTTGTTATGAAATCTTTTTTTGTCTAACATGTGGTGATTCATCTTTTTTTGAGCAGGTTGGGCAAAATTTAAGTTGTTTATCCTTTCGGATAATTCTGCAATTTGTGATTGTAACGTATCACTAGCATTACAAGAAGCGTTGGCAGATAAAACATTATCTTGAATAAAAATGTCCTGAAGAGTCTGGGCTCGATCAATGGCTTTATTATAGGATATTATACCTTCTTCTTGAAGTTTAACTTTAATAGTCGAAGGTAAACATGCCAATAACTTTACAAATTTGATATGATTCAATGCTTCTTTATCAAAAATCTGAGGGTACACCTTGGCTGCCAAAAGATTAAGGCGTTGTGCGAAATTCTTAATACTCTCATGTGGTAATAAAGTTAAGTTATTTAAATCATTTAAAGTGGCCACGGTGCAATTTTGAGAAAAAAAATTTGTAACATTAGTTTGGATAAATTCAAAATCCTCGGCATTATATAAAACGGGATTTTCCAGCAAGTATTTTAGAGCGGGTCCTTTAAATTTAGATTTTAAAAATAGAATAGTTTCATCCCGCGATAAATTTTTAACCTTTTCGTAAGCCAGTACTTGTTTAAAAAAATGTTCGGTTAAAGCGGGGTCTCCTTCAAAATAATCGACTTTGAAGTCGAAATTTCTCGCAACAGCCATAACTAGTTGATTTTTAAATCAGGACACACAAAAAAATATATAAAACACAAACTAGAAAATATAAATACAATAAAATAATAATGTTCATGCATACAGAAAAATAGTGCCTGAAAACTTACTTGGTTGACAAATTAAAAAATAAAGACCTTTAAATCATTAAAATCACACAATCACAAATAAGAGAAAAATGCTTACCTTTTCATTCAAACTAAAACAAAACAAATGTGCACATTATGCAGTTATTTTAATTAATTTAAAAGTAACAAATGCAAAAAAACTATAAAAATGTGCACCTTTTACGTAAGTTCGAAAGTGATACCAAAATAATTTTAGGCGAATTCAGTGACACTAAAATGTGCATATCAAAAGGAAAATGAAAAATTAGAGAAAAATTCCGAAAAATGTCTAATGTCACCAAATTTTCCGTAATATCATAATGTTTTATAATACTAATTTATTATATTGATGTAATATGAAAAGCATTATTAAACGATGATAAACAATCATATAAGAAAAACCTGAAAAATGTTCACCAGAGCTCTTCTGAAAACAAATAATTTTATATAAAAAAATATTCAAAAATTTATAAAATTATAATATTTGAATGATACTTAAACATTTCAAAATTATTCACTAAATTGTTGAAAAACCGTGCTAGTCTGTGACTTACTTTCATATATAACAACCATAACATCACACTGATTATAATTATTATTTGTAAATCGCGTTTTTAGCTAATTGCACATAATTTATCACCTTCACATTATTTTCTTATTGCATAAAAATTCCAAATTTCGTAAATATAAACGTTACACCACACGATGAAATTTTTTTTTATTAGATGGAATTTATCACTTAATCACAGACGTTGAAAGGACTGACGCACGATGTACAAATATTTCATATAATTCAATCACTATTGAAAAGCACTGTCACACACAGCTTGAAATAGATGATTTCGGTCGACACTATTTTATCACCACACAATACTTGCTTAAAACGAATGGCATGGAAAGAAAAAGGGGAAAAAAATCTATCGACACATTGTGATAAATATTCCAACAGAGGTAAACCGCACATAAAACACAAAGCGAAGATATTATTCTTCGACACTATCACACCAATGAGCACTGAAGAAAACAATCACGAGGCCGCATTTTTTTTTAAAGAAAAAAGCGCACACGAATCTTTGATACATCACACAGGTAGAGATGCACAAACAAACACTGCATATGGTAGATGAAGATGTCACAAAGCTGCACACATGTAACACACCTTGATCCAGAGAGTGAAGGAACAGGCGAGCCGCCGCGTTAAAGCAGACACCGGAGCGCTGTACCATATAGTCGAAAACAACATCGGAATGCAAGATCACAGTCGGAAAGACAGGAAAAACTAAGGCGCTGTACATCCACCAGGAATAGATTCGCCGGCAAGTAGCAGAAATCACCGGAAAATTGTAAAAAGTTTGCAAGTTTTTTTTAAATACTTGGGGAACCATTAATCCTAGGGGACCACCCAATCTTCCTGCGTTAACTTCACATATATGGCACCATAAGTTCTGTGGTATAGTTGGGTAAGCCGAGTTATATTTTTCACAAACATAGTGGTAAGAAGACTAATGCGTTGTTTATTTTGCAATAATAACACCAGAATCTATCTCCTCAGTGAAGTTGCAGAAGCAGGGAACAAGAAGAATCACTTTAACAAAACACAAGATTTTATTCTTGGCATATGGACATCGTAAAAGGAATACAAGTCGAAACGGTGGTCCCCATAACACGTCTTAATAGTATCACGGACAGGAGAGAAGTGACCACATTTCACTTTTGCAATGCTGCCAAAACATTTTCTGATTATCGCTTGGCAAGACTCAAAAATTTGTAAAGAAAACAACCGTTAATGTAATTGTAATGAAGTGTTTGAATTTTGGCGAAAAAGGATAGTTCACAGACATGGCGATTTATCGCCTTACATTTTTGTGGGAACTGAATCAGAGATCGAAAGTCATGTTTTGTCTTAATAGAAATAACATTTTATAACATCGTTTATATTACGGCCTGGGAATCGAATGCATTAAGCAGAAAATTAGCATTAGAATGCGATAACAAGATCATTTTAATTTTCGGCCTATTTTATATGCGGCGCCCGCTGGAATAAAATGTACAACTAACCGATATGTATTTCACGAACACAATGCATATTTTGACTTCGATTTGAGGATCATACTATCTGAATGATGAGAGATGAATTTAATTTTCATTTGTTTTGTTTTTTAACACGCATCTGTTCTGTAAAAACTTTTCATGCGAATGATTTAGCCTTGACGTAATGCGAATGTAAGAGAAATACATTTTTTTTCAACCACAGCGATGCGAATGAGATTTTAAGAGTGAAAGAAAGGGGAAAGTATATGCTATACGTTAAATTAAATGCAGGTTATCTGCGACTGAATAAAAATATATGGTTCTTATACCATATCCCGTCTACCAGTTTTGAAAACAGAACTTTTCAATTCGCTGTTGGACTAAAAGAAGGAAGGACAAATGGTGAATACTGATATAAAGACACACCAAACCGTTATATTTAAACCATTCAATCGGAATTTTTAAGTCTAAATTTATCAGTTGTGTGTGTTTGCAGTGCTGTTCTGACAGAAATCAGCATCATAGCTCATATATTAGGGAAAGGCATGCCTTATGTGATGGATAAAAACGTTAAAATCGCACTATCGAAAATAGCATTTTGAAATTCAAGGATATCTCACGAGTACTACTTTTACCATGTGCATTTGCTGTTGCCTGCTTTACTACTGCTGTTGAAATTTCTTCTGTTCTCTGAATTTCTACTGATTTTACGGTAAATATTCTTATTTCTTAGAAACTCTTGGTTATTCGAAAACAGATTTGTAATTGTTATAACACCTCTACGGATACCCTTTACTTGCCGAAATGCCTTGAGTGCGACTGAACCATTGTCGTTTTGTTGATAACAGAGTTTAATAACTTACGCGCGATCTGATAAAGCGAGTTTGTCATTGTCATTACAATTGTTGGTTGATGCGAAACTACTTCATGACTTTTAATATAAGCGGAAGGATTTCAACTACGTTATGTATTATGAAAATTTATTGCACCTTAGAATCCTTTTTCCAATATTGGCCAAAATTTTTTACCCCTCAGAAATCGAAATCACATGGCTAAGGAAAGTATATGCATGAAATCTGATTGTGGCTCGTGCAATAATGAAGGAAGTGGACAAAAGAGCCTAAAATGACTCTACAGTCAAACGCGATGGTCAAGCGGTCAAACGCGAAAGGTAGTACTGCAGACTGTCTTTTTCATTAGTTTCGAAAAGTATAACGGACATTTTCAAATATTTGACAGTAATACAAGGAACATGAATATGAGTAAGTACAGAAAGCAGGTGAATATGATGACACCAAAAGAATTAAAAAAAAGATGAATATGACGTCATATTGGAAGTATAACGGACTTTTTTAAATATTTGACAATAATACAAGGACCATGAATATGAGTAAGCATATAAAGCAAGTGAATATGACGTTATTTAAATAATAAAAAAAAATGATTATGACGTCGTATTGGAAGTGTAACTGATATTTTCAAATATTTGACAATAATACAAGGAGTATGAATATGAGTAAGTACAGAAAGCTATGCTTGAAGTAACCTGTTAATAAAAAAAAAATCCTTAAAAATATTTACTAACAAAATCACTTTAAACAATATTCTCTGATACGAAACATAAATAAATCAATATCCATGAACGCAATAAATATAAAGCAGAATAAATAAAAGTGATAAAATAGAATAACACGGAAGTAAATTTACTCAACCTACTTAACCTTAGTGAAAGCGTATGAAACTTCAAGCACATGAAAGAAATTTAAATGATATTAGACAGGGTGTTTCACTACCAGACCGACAAACTTGCAGGAGGTGAAGAGGGCACAGAGACGACTCGGAATCACATGGCAATGCAGGGTCGAAAATGCCGTAGTTGCGAGCTATGGTTCAAAGAAACAGAGAAAAAGAACAGAAACAGCAACATATTAATGGGACAAAAAGCATTTTATTGAAAGGTTGTACTACAAAAGATGTTCAAAATCACGACCAGAAGTCGTCTTCTTCTTCTGGGGTCAAATGAAGAGTTTGGTGTACGATCCCTGTTCCTTCAGTTGAAGACCTTGCCGATCGAATATCTGTAGCTGCCGGGAGGATACGCGACACGCAAGGAATCTTCCAGAACGTAAAGGAATCCAAGCAGTGCTGCTGTCAAGCCTGCCTGACGACTTCTGGTTGTAATTTCAAACATCTTCTATAGTACAACCTTTCAATAAAATGTTTTCTGTCCCATTAATGTGTTTCCGTCTCTGTTATTTTTCTCTGTTTCTTTGAGCCATAGCTCGCAACTACGGCATTTTCGACCCTGCATTGCTATGTGATTCCGAGTCGTCTCTGTGCCCCCTACACCTCCGGCAAGTTTGCCGGTCTGGTCATAAATACGCAAATTGGGATTATAAAAAATATTGTCTATTATAAAATAAGATTTGGAGTTTGTTAATTGTATATGTTTCTAATTATCGTGAGTGAAATATTTTGCTTAAATAATGAATTAATTCTTTTTAAAATTTTATGTGAATGAAGTCATGGGTAACTGCTAGTATATTGTAAAAATAAAGCATATTTTATAAAAATTGTTCTTTAGCATCACATCTTTCAAAATTATCTGAACAAGAGAATATGTTTTTCCTTATTATTATAGAATAATTGATAAGTAGATGCATTTGATAAACTAAAACAATGGAGAATTTCGAACAATAAAAGAAAAATGTTTTATATTTAAGTCATGCCAGCCTATTGGAATAGGTGTTGTACTTAGATAAATCTATATTACCATATTTACACTCGTAATTTGTGTCTCCGTATATTTTACGCATCCCGTAATTTTATAAGAAAATTCGGATAAAAAACTAAGTTTCGCATGAACATTATGAGATAATTTAAGATAATAAAACCTCATGTATTGTCATACTTTCCATTTTTCAATATTTCAGTTGTATTATTTTGAATAAAACTAGTTATTTATTTTTTCTGCGATTTCTATCCTTCAGCTGCAGTGCAGTTGGCCTTGTAAGTGATAAAGCAGTTTTAAAAAGTCTGTGATACATAATTGCTGTGTGCAGCGAAATTTGTTTACACCGAAATTTGTTTATTCATTGAGTGCTCCGTCGAAGAAAAAAAAACAATAAAAAATCCCTGACGGCTCGGCCCACAGGCACAGGTAGATTTCGAAGACGCAGACCGTGGGCCGCCTGTTTTGTTGCGAATTGCGGAAGAAATGACCTTTTTGCCATGATGCGGCAGTTGGAAACGCCTACTTCGAAACCTACTTGTTTGCAGGCGGAGTCAGAAGGGATTTTTTTTTTATTTATTTATTTTTTTATTTATTTATTTATTTTTTTTGCTATAAGAGTTGGTCCTATAAAAAACTTGTCAATATAAAAGTTTTAGATAATATTAAGAGGATTTATAGTAAATTTAAGCGGATTTGAAATCTTGGGAATTGACGAAGTTATAAATTTTTTCTTCTAAAACACCCCTCCCCCCCTTGGGGCCATTTTTAATTATATGAAAAATCTGTTATACATACCTTTCCGGCCCTTCTCCTAGAAGTAATAATAACTTTAAACGGATACGATACGTATCATAATTAAGAAATTATGGGTTTTTTTCTGTTTTCACAAAAAGCCCCCCCCCCCCCCCACCCTCCCCCCCTTGGTTCGATTTCGCCCATTAACGAACTTGACCGAGATTTTATGCCCCTTGATTTTATGTATGAGTTTCGAAGAGATCTGTGCAGAATTATTGTTGTTATCGTGTCCATAAAAAAGTGACATAGATAGATAGATAGATAGATATATAAAGTTTTGAACTGGGGGTGGTTTTGGGTTCTGGGAGTCATGATCGGCGTAGATCTGCAAAAATTTTTCAAAAATTCCAACTTAGGTGAGAATGTAATAGGTAGTATTTCTTACGAAATCTACCTAAAAGGAAAATGGAGAAGAATTCGCAGTGAATGAAATTATTTGATATTAGCGTGAACAGGAATATCCGCTAAAAAAAGTTATTAAAACTGAATTTTTGACTGCGAATCTAGGAAATGCATTTCATAAAAGATGCTAAGGTGTTTGCATGCTTTAAAGTTTCTATATATTACTTTTCACACGATATGGATTTAATTTTTTAACGTTAAAATTGTAAACCTTTAAGTTAATACTGAGCAACGTCGACCGCGTCTGCTAGTTATTGTAATAAGCAGGATAAGTTATCTGGCATCATTTTTTAGCAATAAATAAAATTATCTCAATTTTAAATATTGAATATATTCGGAATCTTAATAGAAGATACTAAACTAATAATTAGGCTTATTTGAGGATGTAGACTCTTTTATGGGTTCTTATAAACCCTTTCTATATTTTAATACAGGAGCAGCATTCTAAATTTAATTTATTTGCAAAGATTCATAGAACGAATAGCTCTTAAATTAGATGTCTTGTTATGGATATGGTGCATTCCTTTTCTCTCGAGTTGATTATGAGTTTGTAATATACCTGCGATTTCGTAAATTCCGGCTCAAATAAACATATTTTGAACCAGAAATTATTTTTAAGAAATAGCATGAAGTAATTACAGCACAGCAATAAATTAGATTTTATCACATAAAATTCCTGATTCTAAATATGTTTGTTTCGTCCGTGCGTTATACGTTAAAATAGAAGCTAGAATAATAATCGTTTTTTGGGAAGGCCAATTGTACTTACGATAAAAGGTAAACTATATGAGAAGCAATTCAATCGCTAAAAAGATATATACAAAGAATAACCATTAGGCTAAAATATACTTTGAAAAGTATTATCGGAAAAAATATCAAGGACCAGGATCGCAAAGAGAGTCTGCGGACCCTGGGTAGTAATTCGAATACGTGCTGTTGAGTATGGTTTTATAAAATAAACTTGTTAAATAATTACTTTTATAATGTAATAAATATTTGCTTAAAATTTGAATAACGTTTAATTAACAAAACAAAAGAAAATATTAGCATGTGCTGCGGACATCCATTTTGCGCCTTCTGAAACTAGACGCCTTTGACGTTTCGTCATATTAGTCCTTCTATAGTTGCACCATTGCTTATGATTTATTAGTAGTGATTTTTTCTTAACTCTGTATAAAACCATTAACATGAAGAAATTATGTAAATCAAGCACTAACTTTTTAATTATTTTACTTTTTAGTCACTTAATTGAATTCAATAATTTAAAATAAACATCGTATATTCCGGCGTATAATGAAAACTTTAGAAACAAGAAAAATGATCAAAATTTACAGGGGTGTATTATATACCGGATATAAAAATGAAAGTTTAAAAAATAAGCATAAGAACTGAGATTTCTACATTAATGAACAGGGGAAGAATACGCGATAGTTTGAAAGAACGAAAGTACGATTCCAAACCGTATATTCCGGTGTATAACGCGATCAAGCACATAAGGCGCTTGAGAGTGTATTTTTCTATTGTCAATACTATCTGCTTTGTGGGGACTCAAGTAGATAGGCTGGGCAGTAGCGTATGTCTTTACTTCGCCTTCGCCCTTTGCTTACATTCTTTAGATTTGTACAAGTTATTTTATTTTTTAATGTCTTTTATTGTATTTTCATGCTAGAAAACTCATGCAGGTTTTTTTGAAAGAGAGAGGGTGTGCGTAATATGGAGTATATATATCTTAAAACAGAAAAATACAGTTTCAAATCGTAGGTGTGCATTATGTGCTTGAGAACCTTATACGCCGGAATATACGGTAAGTGCTTGAGTGTCTACATTTTTGTTATTTCAAATTAAACTAGTCGTTGGGAGCCACAGTATTACTTACCCATTATGGATATGCATAACATAAAATATGAAAATAAAACATGTGTAAACTATTTATAAAATGCATTGCAATTCGAATAAAATCGTGGCTTGATGACGTCATGAACTTTAAATGCTCTATTACTGAATTGCGAACAGAAACATTCTTATAACTCTAAAAATGATAATCCTATTAATTAACAGTTGACTGCGTCGGATTAAGCGTCTCTTTTCCAATTAAAATATATATTTGAATTGAAATTTGAATGAAATACAGGGTCATGAAAAATCGAAGAGTGTGGATAATTTGATTACAAATATCTCGGCAACTCATTATCCGATCGACTTCATTCTTTATGCAAAATTTATGCTTTTTTATTTTATTTTATATTTACTCCTTAAAATAAACAATTTCGAAAAAATTTATATACCTTTTATCAGAACAAATATTTGGAGAGTCCGAAAAAAATAGTTCTAGATAATCGAGATTACTGAAATTCTATAAGCTTCTTCTCATTATTACATACTAAGTACATATCGAACTTCAAGTCTCTATCTTTATTTGTTCGGGAGATAGAGCGTTTACACACACACACACACACACACACACACACACACACACACACACACACACAAACGGATGGCATTTATTTTTTTTCTAAAAATATGTTTTTCGGAATCTCAAGTGTCTGAAATGTGTAAATTCGTCAAAAAACTTTTTTCGATTTTCAAAACGATTACAAGATTTACCCTATACTACGTATGATGGGTAAGTAAAAATTAGGACTCGTGATAAGCACTTTAAGATAAACAGACTCTGTTAATTTGTACTGTTTCCCCCTCCCGCCCCTCTCACTCTGCGGCTCTTGATGACCCTCTCCGAAAACTTTTCAATCCCAATCAAAATTTCGCTTTAATTACACTCTTTTATTTAACTCAACTTGTTTTTTGAATCGATTTTTAACTGACTGCTTGATATTTTAGAATTATGCAAATTACATACAAGGGTGTATTTCCCATGACAATACAACATTTTAACATTTTTAGAACTTAATAAAAAAAAAAATCAGTTAATTTCAAGACAGTTTTCCGTTAGCTGGTTACATGTGATAAATCGCCAAATATTCTTCATGGTTACAACTGCCTACAACTTAGTTACTAGAGATGAGACGGGCTCAGCCCGAGCCCGAAAGCCCGAGCACGAGGACTGGCACGACACGGGCTCGGGCTCGATTTTTATACCAGCCTTCGGGCCCGGGCGGGCTCGGGCTCATTCCTTCTGAAACTGACAATTTTATTTATTCTCATATAGAAAAAATAAAAATAACTTTTCCCCCTAAAAAATTACGTATTCCATTTCAAGTAATTTTAATGTTTTTTTGAGCCGAATGAATAGAAGGGGAAACAGAAATCTTATTTTTCTTTTTTAGTATTTGAATGTTACTTTAAAAGAAAATTTACGATATTTGCGACGTGACTGACGACTGGGTGATATGGCGCCAATGCGAAGTGGCGCCAATAATATTTTATTTTATTTTTTTAAAAATCTAATGCGAGATGAATATTTTTTTTCGTAGTTTAGGTTTGAAAATTTTTAGTCTTCTATTGTGTGCGCGTCATACTCGCTCTTCATATGAAAACAACGTTAGTGATTCTATTTTTAATTATGAACTCTGCTCTGCAGTCACTTTCATTCGTAAGTAGATATAATTGTCATGTATTGTTATTTCGATATAAAGCAATTGAAGAGTGTTTCAACTTTTTCTATAAAAGCACAGGATCTTTCAGATAACGGTGTCAAATTTTTAATTTAAGCTGATTTTCAGGAACACGAAATATTGTTTTAATTCAAGAATAAATTATAAGTAAAGAAATACACCTTTTATAGGAAATAGGAAACGTTGTTTGATTTTTCGGTATAGAAATAGTAATCTCTACAAATTTCATTCATATATTTATAAAACGCACTTCGTTAAAGTGTCCATCAGATTTGCTTATTGGGAAAGAAAAATATTTACATCCTTTTATGGAAAAGAAGTATATTTTATTTGATACCAAACTTCTCTTTTGATAAGATAGATGTAAATTTCCATAAAATGAATTATGTGCACGGGATAAACAGTTAATTTTGCGTACGAACTTTTAAAAAATGAGATATTACTTTTAACACAATTTTTAAATATTATGCAATTTTTTTCGGCATCGGGCTCGGGCTCTAATTACACAAAATGTTTCGGGTTCGGGCGGGCTCGGATTTAAAATCATCGGGCTCGGGCGGGCCCGGGCTCCGAAAACAGAGCCCGAACTCATCTCTATTAGTTACAAGAACAATGGAGTTAATGAAGTGCCAAACCGTTCTCGTCCAAATTTGTCAACTAGTTGTGAAACTCTAACAACAAAATATACTTTAAACACTAAAAAGTAAAATATATAGATATATATATAAATACAAAATAAAGAGTGTAATATTTTATGTAAAAAAATAATTTTATTTTTGTTTTTAAACTCATACACTAAAACTACACAATATATAAGTACATATTTATTTAATAAATATTTTTACATACAAAAAATGTGCAATAATATTTATGGTGAAGTCTTTACAATACAAAAATGCTAATAGGAAATAAACTTTATTTTTGTGATAGAAAAATTACAAATGCCTTGCGAATATAATACAGGTAGTCTGTAAAACACTTGACATGTTTACACTGACAATGAATTATAATGATAAGCAAACAAAAGATTGTCTTCGAGATCAGATAGATATGATGCCAAAATCAAATTCTGTGTAGCAGACATCCATTAATTTTGGAACTTTCAATAATAAATTGTAAAATATCTGTATTTTTGTTTTATGAAAGATATTTTAATTAATTTTATTATTATTTTTATTTATTCTGAGAGAATTTCTTTGAAACTTACTTAGAAGAAAATAACAAATAAATCTGACATCGGAGTGGTATTTAAAGTAAATGGCTACATTTTTTGTGGTAAGGAAGGATAATATATGTAAATAAAACTAATATAATAATTTTTTTCTCGTGACTTTCATTCGATATCTTTCATTATAGTTGTTTTAGATCAACTGTATTTTTTTTCTGTCATTAAATCTATTTATTTATTTATTTCTTTGAATTATTTACGAAACGTAAAATTAAGAAAGCCATAAGTATACTGCGTGGCATTTCTAGTAAAAAGCTCTCTCTCTCTCTTTTTATGTTCTAGGAAAAATATAGAGATTGTGGATTAAATTAAGCAACCTTTTTTGTAATTTTCATGCAGTTTTCTTCAATGAAGCTTATTTTAGATGAAACTTTAAAGACTTGTATTAATTACCCCCCTATTAACCTGGCAACTGGCGCGCAGGGTATAACATACTCAGGGTACGTACTAGCTTTACTTTTTTTACCATTATTTTCTAATAGTAATCTTCGGCTTATTTTATAGCAGAATTTGCAATAATAGAATGCGACTAAATAAGGTGAAGATTAATATATTGTAATAGCGGCCATAAAAGTAAAAACCGTACGCACCCTGAGTATGTCATAATCTATGCGCCTGTTCCCGGTTTTATTCCGTCATCTTTGAATTGTTCGGAAAACTTAAGATGAATAAAGTAACGAGTTCTCCTGTTTGGCAACCGTTGCATATGATAAAACAATTTGTTTAGAATTTAATATTGGAGGCTAGGATGGATTTTCAGATGAATTGCCGCAACTCGTCTCTATAACACATGCAGATGTAATTGCTGAGTTTTTCAAACGGTATTTTACGTTTCAGATCAAATCTTGAATTCTGATATTTGTCTATGGGCGCCCGCAGAACAAAATCCAGAGAGGAAGAAGATTATGGATCAAATGTGCCTGTAATACATTGCCAAGGAAGCGAAATTTTTTATTTTATAATAGAGAATATAAACGTAAAATAAACTAAACTAAGATTTTTTTTTGTTTGAAACCTCCGTTCAAGTCAATTTTTAAAGATATCAACATAAAAAACAATACAGATCTGTAACAAATAACACATATTAAAAATACAAAAGTATGCTTCTACTTGCTTTATTCAAAATGAAGAAATGAAAGAGTTTATCATTCTTTTCGTCGAAAAATCCTCCCCTTTTCTCTTAGTGTTTATTACTTATTTCAAATCATCTGAGAAAAATAAATCTTACTTCTTTTTCCTGAAAAACATGACAAAAGAAAAAAAATATCTTAGTTAATTAAATATCAAAATCCAAAGAGAGTCAATTGCCCTCCCTTAAATCCGCCCCCTTGCGGGCGCCTATGTATTCGTATTTTTTTATGAACCAGATATTTCCATCAAATTATTTGATATCATCTAGATATGAGGTTCTTCCAATTTTTCTTGCAGAAAACGCTTGTTTTTGCATCAAATCTTGGAGGCAGGAACTGATCCCTTGTTTATGAATTGTGTTACAACTTCTTCAAACCGCTTCGGAAACATGTGATGTAGTAAGTGATAAGCTCCTTCGAATGGCATTTTTATTACTCGAGGAAACAATTTTTCAATTAGAGTATCTTTGTTTCTGAAATATTAAAAAGTAAATAAATAACAACCAATTATTTATTTGTAATTAATAATAAATAACCGGAGTGCGAAAAATGACACATGACATTACATTCATTACTTTAAATTTAAAGAAAACAAAACGAAAGAAAAACACAATGGTTCCATTTTTATGATATAATGAAATTACAATTGAATCCATTTGGACACTACACTGTTAACTAGTATTTTAAAAACACAAATTGCACAAATTGTGCTTATTAGTTGCTAAAATCAGTGTAAAAATTGTTTTAAACTCATAAAAGAGCTAAAATCCTACATGTTTCGGCTTTAAACTTAAAGCCATCATCGGGGAAGAGGAACAACACAAACGACTACTGATCTTTTAATTTTCGACACGAGAAAATTGAAATCAACAGTATGGAAAAATTTAAATAAAATAAGCGGGCGCTCTCTGTTGCCAAAGAGCGAAAAACAAAACAATGAATTAACAAGGGGTTAAAAATGTATCCCATAAACCAGGTATGCTGAAAGAAAAGTTATCATTACAAATACAATCTTTTCTAATTTTAATTTCCAATGATTCCCTAATGACGGCTTTAAATGGGTTATTGAACCTATGGATAATTCTTGCTTTATCGAAATTAATTACAGTATCATTATTTTTAGCGTAAAACCGGGAGAGTGCAGTGGATAACTTTCCAAATTTTATGTCGTTTTTATGCTCTTTTAACCTTTCCAAAAACTTTCTTTTAGTCATACCAATGTAAAAAATAATATTATTATTTAAGCTAATGGGGATTTCATAAACACCTGCGAATTGATCAGGGGGGATAGGATCTAATTTACATGAAACTAAGTCAACCAATTTTCTGGGAGGGACAGCAATAAGATGGATATTGTATTTACGGAGGGCCCTTTTAATCCTTTTAAATATAATAGGTATATATTGGAATTTACGATAGTTTGGTTTATTATTGCTAGGGACAGGATGCTGAATTCAATGGCCATTGAATTCAGCATCCTGTCCCTAGCAATAATAAACCAAACTATCGTAAATTCCAATATATACCTATTATATTTAAAAGGATTAAAAGGGCCCTCCGTAAATACAATATCCATCTTATTGCTGTCCCTCCCAGAAAATTGGTTGACTTAGTTTCATGTAAATTAGATCCTATCCCCCCTGATCAATTCGCAGGTGTTTATGAAATCCCCATTAGCTTAAATAATAATATTATTTTTTACATTGGTATGACTAAAAGAAAGTTTTTGGAAAGGTTAAAAGAGCATAAAAACGACATAAAATTTGGAAAGTTATCCACTGCACTCTCCCGGTTTTACGCTAAAAATAATGATACTGTAATTAATTTCGATAAAGCAAGAATTATCCATAGGTTCAATAACCCATTTAAAGCCGCCATTAGGGAATCATTGGAAATTAAAATTAGAAAAGATTGTATTTGTAATGATAACTTTTCTTTCAACATACCTAGTTTATGGGATACATTTTTAACCCCTTGTTAATTAATTGTTTTGTTTTTCGTTCTTTGGCAACAGAGAGCGCCCGCTTATTTTATTTAAATTTTTCCATACTGTTGATTTCAATTTTCTCGTGTCGAAAATTAAAAGATCAGTAGTCGTTTGTGTTGTTCCTCTTCCCCGATGATGGCTTTAAGTTTAAAGCCGAAACATGTAGGATTTTAGCTCTTTTATGAGTTTAAAACAATTTTTACACTGATTTTAGCAACTAATAAGCACAATTTGTGCAATTTGTGTTTTTAAAATAATGAAATTATTTCAATATTTCATGATTCAATATTTCATTCAATATTACATGAAATTATACAAACTTCATGTTTCACTCCTATTTTTTTTCCTTTAGTTTGTTTCTTTAATTATTTTTTATTAACATTTATATCAGAGTAATGACATACGATCTGTAACATTTGATTGGACAGCATCCAACATGGAAAACCCGCCATTATCGCCAAGGTAATGTTTATTTACTCATCTAAAACTCGTCCAAGCGTACATCAGCAAGTTCTTTAATGTGAGCTTCTATAGTGTGAGAAAAAATTACAAACATTAAAATGTGTCGACATATGTTACTACTCTAGTAAATAAAGGTACTATAGTTCTCACGATGAAAAGCAATAGAGTCGACGCGAGAGTTGGAGGATATTTTACGCATGTCGCCACCATGTTGTGGTATCTGGGTTATTGGCAATACATTTCAACTAAAAGTAAAAACAAAATTATAAAATATGAACATGCATTTCAATATGCTGCAACAGGATTCTCTAATGACGATTCATTATCTAAAAGTTACGTAAATGCTTAGTTAAAAATGAATATATATTAATAAAAAATATAATTTCAAATTATTTATTTTTCTATAAAATATTTTTACAAATAACTATCTTTTCATTACTTGTCAATGTGTATGCTACTTAAGCAAAATCATACCTTTTTCACACATGGGCGTGGCCAATGGGTGAAAAAGGGCCTTTGTCTACCCTTCTCCTGCGTATTAAGGCTAACTGAAGTTTATTATAAATGTTTTTATTGTATAAAATTTGGGGTTACTAGGAGAAAAAAAAATAATATGGAGATATCTCCCTAAGAGAATTTTAAAATACCTATTAAAATTAGATATTATTCTCAATAAATGTGTACTTGTGTTATTTTTACTATTATTTGTGGCAGAATTAATAGGAAATGAAAGTGTTTACGTTTTTAGGACAATACATTTAACACAATCTTGTGTTATAAGAATTAGTGCATAACTTACACTTTAAAGAAAGATTTCGTCCCGTAAAGAAACAAAGCATCCCCATCGTATATACCAAGCTGGGACACATCATGTGCGAGTCTTTCTGTCGTTAGGAACTGTTCTAAAGCTTCTAAGTTAGCTTGCCACTTAAAAGTATTGCCTTCCTTTTTTAATGGTATAAAATCCAAGTCAAAGTCAGGATAATTTGCCGTTTCAGTCTGAAAGGAAAAAGAAAACAGAATTTAGTTATGGTATTATACTAATCAAAAGCATTTTTGATGTAGTCATGAAACTATGTTTAAAATTTAATTTCTTAGTTAATTTTATCAATGTGGATCCATAATGATGGTTTTACTAAATACATGTTTTGAAACTTTTCACTGGTCCTGTTTTTACCGAAGAACATGTCTAAGACTGTTGTGAAAGATCTTCTTGTCTAAATGCCTGTTGATCGGTTCTGTTATTGTTCTTAAATATAAAATTATCGTAAAGAACAGACAGTTTTCGTTCAGTTTGCACACAGTACTGCACAGGGCTTCCAAATTTAGCGGGTTGGAGAGGAGGGGACAGATTTACGAAAGGAACTAGAAAAAGCTTAAATGCTTTGCTTTCGTAAAAACTATTAAATCAACATTTTGTTCATCACATTATATTTTAAATTATGACCAATTGCTTGGTAAGATTATATTATAGGTATTGTATTTAGAATAAGAAATTTTGTTATTTCATCCAGATTCATTGTAAGGAATCAAATAAAATAGTGGCTGCCCATAAGGCCTCCAATAAGCTGTCAAGCACTGATCATCGTCTCACTGTCACAAGAAAACACTTGCGTCAAAGTAATAATATCGAAAAATGGACCAAAGCAAAAGTTTATTGTATGTTAAATTTTTAAAATTGGATGGTTGGTTTAATGAGGTTTAACAGCGCAAATCCGTACAAGTTATCTATGAGTTAATTTAAAGAAAACTATGCATTATATCTGTTCCTGCAGCGTCCTGAAATAAGTTTTTTCTTCATCTAGCTAGCAATCTGTAAAAACAGCACTATGCTGTTCTTTTTATAAACTTCCACATGTCAATTTATGCTTCACCTAACACATGCGAAGTCAATTAAATATATAACTTTAATTAACCCTTTAAGCACCACGACGTACCTGCGTACGTCATGAACACCTATGTGAAATACCAGGACGTACGTGCGTACGTCCAAGTTGCCAGTTTGACCTTTTTTCAAATTCAAAATTTTAAATTTATAACAGAAAGTTATAGTTGTAATTTGTATTTTATATCATGACAGACTTTTCGTGATTGCATAAATTAAAATTATTCTTTTAGAATTTTCGGTATGAATTTTGTATTTTTGTATTTTTGACGAAATTTAACATAGCTGATATTCAGCATACTTTCACTAAATTGAATCTGGTGCTTAAGGGGTTAATTATTAACGTAAGTATATCCAAGAAATTTATGTTTATGTTTTGTCTGTGACGTTTCAAGAATGTAAATAAAAAGTGTTAATAAATAACAAACGTCTTTCACAGTCCATTACGATCGACATTTAGTCGTGATACGTGAGCCGGAACGCTCTCATGGAATATATCAACCGTTCAAAAAGCCCCGTGAAGACCACCATAACCAGATTAGAACAATTCTTAACTGAAACTAATAATAAGACTACCAATGTGAGTAACTATAAATGAAATTAAACTGAAAGCTTCCAAATTAAATTGTAACAAATACGGGATCAATATTTTGATATGCCGGATATACAGACGTTTCAGTTTCAAGAAATAGAAGTGGATCATCTTTAATTTAAGTCTGCCCGCTCCACTGTCAATCACCCTTATTATTGCTCTTAAATCAATTGTTGTTATTGTTAATCTTGTGTCATGGGCACTATTCAAGATGGCTACCCGCAAGGGCAAGTCACACAGTGATTTATAAAATTATCACCAAACGTTTAAAATTCGACAAGATTTAAATCAGCCCTGGACTCCACTCAATTTAAAGAACAAGCAGGATTCCCTAGTCGATTTAGTACCATGGATCATACTCCAACAGTAAGTAAACACATAATGTAAGGGCTCAACAGTAAGGGAAACATAACACATATATTTTACTTCTCTGCCTTTTTTATTATGAAAAATCATTTCATCCTGTTTACACATCAGTAAACTTTACATGAATATTACAAAGGAGATTTACAAGAAAGCAACAGCAACCATCCAATTGAAGAGAGGAAAACCAAAGATCGAGCTGGAAAAAGCAGTTAGACAAGGAGACACCAATTCATCTAATTTTTTTACTGCTGTCTTAGAAAATGTTTTTCAAGAAACTGGATTAGAAAAATAAAGTGATTAGAATTAATGAAAGTAACTTCCGCTTTGCTAAAGACATTTTAATTTTCAGTAACATGAAGAATTGGAAGTAATGGTAGAAGATTTGGC
Organism: Maratus michaelseni; assembly: GCA_963931845.1. Lineage (NCBI taxonomy): Eukaryota > Metazoa > Arthropoda > Arachnida > Araneae > Salticidae > Maratus > Maratus michaelseni. The sequence continues at coordinate 201,333,889 of OZ007587.1, forward strand.
GAAAGTCAGCATTAATGTGAGACTAAAAATATATTTGGAAAATATGAAGGTGATGTTTCAATCATTCGCACCAGAAAAAAACAAGAACGAAAAATCATGCGTCAAGCATATATTATGTAGCACTTTCCAACGCTTCCAAAATAATTTTACAAAACATACCGTTTAATAAGCTAAAAGATAACATCTAAGTAAACAATTTGGAAAACGCATAACATATTTAAAAACATAATTTCAGGAATTTCCAACAGATACAATATTCGGAAAAATATCCGAATACTTTTATTCAGCCCTGTATATGATCTATAGTTTTGTATATGCTAGGATGCTAAATTTTAGTTTAGTTAGGAAACGCGTAGCACAGTTTAAAGTTATCTTTCTGGAGTTTCTGTCAATAAACGGAAATGTGTTCGCGAACTTTTGTGCTGCCCTGTATAGGATCTACAGAATTTATACACACCACGTAATAGACAAAAAGCGAGTTAAAATTAAAATCGCGTTTAGCAACTTAAAACGCACTTCCAGGAATTAGTGTTAACAGACAGTAGAGAATTCTTTTGTGTGTCCCTGTAAATGAACGATGACTGCTATACACACACTATTCTGTAGTAAGCCTCTTGTAATGCACCTTAGATATATATATACAGTGTCTCACATAAGTGATGGGACACTTGTGCTTTACAAAAGGAAACTAATCAAATAAATTAAAAAAACATGTACACATTTTTTTTGTGGGTGTGTTTCATACTTAAATTTAGTAAAGATTATTACATAACATACATTTTGTCAAAATATTAAAATATTAATTTAATAAAAATACAAATGTTTAGAACGGAGCAAAAAATAGCTCACATAAGTGATGGGACACCATTATATATGCAACAAAAATCGTCTGAAATAAGCAATAAAAATATTTTTTGGGGTTTTATTTTTACTTAAAAGCAATTGGCAATAATTTATAAAATCGTCTGCAGTATTTCTCTCCAGTTTGTTTTGGAATTTTTGCGTTTTTTAGCTCTGTGTAGTCATGAATGCTAAACGAAAAGAAACTTCGCCTGAAATTCGAAAATTAGTTATTAATTTGCATATTGAACGTGGAAAATCTATTAGAAAAACTGCTGAAACAGTTAACTTGAGTCGTTCAACAGTTTTCAATATCATTAAACGATATAAAAAGAATCATATGATTCAGGATAAAAGAAGACCTGGCTGACCATCAAAGCTATCCAATGGAATAAAGCGAATTATCGTTCGAAATATTAAAAAAAATCCAAGAATTAGTGCTTCAAAAGTTGCTGCTGATTTACAAGCATTATATGGAATAATTGTTAATCCTGAAACTATTAGAAGGGTAATTCGATCTGCTGGATATCACGGTAGAGTAGCCAGGAAAAAATTCTTCGTAAGTGAAAAGAATAGAAAACTCAGACTAGCTTTCGCAAAATCCAACATAAATAAGAATTCTGATTACTGGAATAAAGTTATATTTGCTGATGAGAGTAAATTTAATATATTTGGTTCTGACGGTAGAATCTTGGTGTGGAGAAAACTCAGGGAAGAACTTCGCAAACAGAACTTGGTACCAACAGTAAAACATGGTGGAGGAGGAGTTATGGTATGGGGGTGTATGTCGTCCGCTGGAGTTGGTAATCTTGTTTTTATTGACAGTATAATGGATCAGTACAAGTATATTGATATTTTAAAGCAAAATTTGAAATCTTCAGCACGAAAATTGAACCTTCATAACGATTTTAAATTCTACCAGGACAATGACCCCAAGCACACTGCTCTGAACGTTAGACTCTGGCTGCTATATAACTGTCCTGAAATAATAAAAACACCACCACAATCTCCAGACTTAAATCCCATAGAGAATATTTGGCAAGAATTGGAATCAAGAATTCGCAAACACACCATTTCTTCAAAACAACAACTAAAATCGGTGCTTCAAGAAGAATGGGGTAAAATCACTCCAGAAATCACAAAAAAAATAGTCGAATCCATCCCAAAAAGATTAAATCATGTTTTAAAAGTAAAAGGAAATCCAACAAAATATTAAAACCTTTTAAAAAGTAAAATTTTTGGATAAATATTTGATGGAAAAGTAAGTGTCCCATCACTTATGTGAGCCATTTTTTGCTCCGTTCTGAACAATTGTATTTTTACTAAATTAATATTTTAATATTTTGACAAAATGTATGTTATGTAATAATTGTTACTAACTTTAAATATGAAACACACCCAAAAAATTTTTGCACATGTTTGTTTATTTATTTTATTGCAGTTTCTTTTTATAAAGCACAAGTGTCCCATCACTTTTGTGAGACACTATATAAATTTCAATGCGTTTAAAATAGTGAAACATTATTTAAATAAACCGCAGACGATTTTTCTCCATAGACGTCATGTAACGGAATTCTTTTGACTGTCCCTGTAAAGTAACTATAAGTGCTATGCACACCCTATTCCATATTAAGCTTCTTCTAATTCACCTTAGTGATATATATAAATTTCAATGCGTTTAAAATTGTGAAACATTATTTAAATAAACCGCAAATGATTTTTCCCCATAGACCGCAATGTAACGGAATTCTTTTGAGTGTCCCTGTAATAAAACTATAAGTGCTACACACTTCCGTTGAAATAGGGAACATGCTATAGATAACGACAATAACATATAAAAACTGCAGAGCAATCCGAGCATATTTACGGGAGTTAGAGCACGGACAGACGGCAGACGGCCATACGGCCAGACAAACCGAAGTCATAAGCACTTTTCAACTAGGTTGGAAAGTGCTAAAAAAGATTGTTTTCAACAACACTCAGATTAAGGAAACAGAGATTTATCTGTACCTTGAACAGGAAATAACATCGGATAACAGCACCATGAAAGAAATCAACAGAAGAATAACAGAAATGGATGAAGTACTTTTGGGAAGAACAGTATTTTTCTGAAGAATAACATTCTCTTTGCTTCGAAAGTTAACCCCTTGGGGACGAGCGACACGTATACGTGACGCATAAGATGCTCAGAATCCTCAATTACTCCCACCAGTTACTTTTTATTGTAAGTTTTGCCTTATTTAATATAGCATTTCTGCGATTCAATTAGGCGAAAATTTCTGTTTTCAAAAGCTGGTGTTAAAAGATTAAAATTTCTGTAAAAGACGCTCGTCGCGAAGGGGTTAAGTGTTTAGATTAACCTGGATAAGAAGTTAGGCGAAAGTTTTTGACATAATCGACAGAATTAAATGATTAAAATGAAAATGAGGTAATGCACATTGCAAAAAGACAAGACAATGGATGGAGTATAAATACCCTTTATTGAGATATAAAAAAATATATAATTCATCCGAAGCTGAAACCGGGAGGGACATTTGTGCTCTACATACTTGGTTTCCTAATCTGAGCAGTCCTTCTCGGGCAGTAACAGTATAAATACCCTTCACTTGTATATTAGAGATGCAAAACGACCGAGAAGACGACTTCAGGTAAGACAGCACGGTAAAATCAAAAAAGTGACTGTAGACCAAAGCACTATACAGGAAACAATGGAAAAGTTTGGGGGGGGGCATAAACATGGAGCAAGGGACTGAAAATGGTTGATAATATTAATGATGATGATGATGGTAATGGTGAATGAAATAGAATACTGAATAAAGTAATTTGGTAGACGTTAAGCGCAATTATACTAATGTATAATATTGCGACTGTGAAATCATTATTCGTTTTGCTTTCTGATGCAAAATATACTTTACGTTTAGACTAGACTAATGTTATCAATGTAAAAAAAAAAAAAAAAAAAAAAAAAACTTACTTCTGGAAAGAAGCTTTTCATGTATTGAACAAGGATTTTCTTAGCTTCAAGCTCACCGACTCCACTTGGAATAGCATTCAGAGACTCTTTAAGTAGTTCTATGATATTCATTATTATTGCACCATCTTTGACTCGAATGGCTCTAGCTGAGATATCTTCCACGATTAATTTTTCCACCATCTCGGGCTAAAATAATTAAAAGTAAAAATGAAAATAAAAATGTAAATACTAAATTAAATAAACATACTAAAAAAACTTTCTTAAAAATTCTATAAAAATGTTTTTAAAAAGTTTCAGCTTTATTCTTTGACTTTATAATTTCATGAAAAAATTTAATATATTTTTAATAAGTACTATGGTTTAAAAATTCCCGAATAAAAACCCCTCTTCCCAACGATAGTATCTGACTGTTTAAACAATTCCATTAGTCAAATGAAGATTATAAAGTTATTTTTCCAACTGTGCAAATAAAAATTGGCATTTTAAATATGTAAAAACATATTTTTTTTAAACTTATTCAGTTGAACAAGATCAAGCTAAACATGCAGTTTTCCCCATCTGTCTTTTAGTTTTCCACGATTCACTGAGTCAAAGAAATCAAGCATTTAAAGTTCATTGAATTTTTAAATTAGCGATGATAAGAATTGGGGACGATTCTCTACTTTGTGAAGAATCGTTCTTCTTCAAGTATTATTATTCATAAAACTCTACATATCTGTATAAAATATTTTAATAGAGTTTTCTAGAAAAAGTGTGATGTGTAAAATACACGTAAAGAAAACCACAAACATCAGGATAGACTTAGCATGTAGTTACTTGAAAGCTTCGTTAATATACTCTATTTCCATCGATGTAAAATGAATAGGGAGGGAGGGGGAGAGGGTGAGAGAGAGAGAGAGATAGAGTAAAACCATCGAATATACACGTATTTGGAATCCATTTTTTCATTTTGCATTGAAGAAGGAACTTCTTTAATGACGTCTTGAAACAGCTGTATGCATAAATTTATTCTGGGTGTTTGTAGATTTCTTTACGTTTACGTTTGCATATTATTATTAATTAATGCAAAGATTTTCATATTTAACTTAATAATTACTCAGTGTATGAGGAAAGGTTTAACACTCAGCTTGCCGTTTTTTCGCCAGTGCGCGATCTACTTATAAGTAATGTGAAGTTTTAACAGATTTACTAACATTTTATTTTGGATGAAATTTTAAAAATAACTTTAATACGAACATGCAGCTTAAAACGAAAAACAGCTTACGTAAAATAATTCATTTGCGAGATATTACACAGGTTTCTGAGAACAAAAAATTAAGTTTTTAACCACGAACCATTTTTTAAAGATGTAAAAGAGTTAAAGGCAATACACACACACACACAAAAAAAAAAGGAAGTAGAAATACCCTTTTAAGAGCAAATGTAAATGAAGCTCTGCCACCCATACTGTGACCAACAAGAACAGCTTTTGGGATATTATATTGCGTTAAGAAGTCACCTATATCATCAGCAAGAATAACCCAGTCCATTTCATCTGTCCAAGGACTGTCTCCATGGTTACGGGCATCGACAACATATACCTTAAAAAAATATATATATATATACATTTAGAATGTTTTAATACTACATTAATATCGGTAAAGCACTTTATAACATTATAACTAGTATTCTCGTCAATTAAATTGTCGAAGGTATGATGTAAAGACGCATTAGCAAATAAAAACACACACACACACACACAGAAAACAATTGCGAATAATCGAACATTTTTATTGAAAGACAGGCTCAGTAAACTCAATTAAAAGCTTCACACATCGTGTAGGCTTTTAGTTTTTCTTTCAAAAGAGCCAAAGAGCTATCGAATATTACCAACAAACTAGACAAATAAGCCGACAAATGGCTCTTGGAAGACAGGTTAGCTTCTTTGCAGCCGTTTTCAACCACATTCATCATATTACAACCAACAATCATTGAAAATTTGGCAATGATCAAGATGTACACACTTTCTATAGAGAGAGCAGGAATTTGATCTGGCGAATGTACAACAGAATGTGTTAACCCTTTAGAGCCTACACTAGTCATGCGAAGACACTCGCAAGCTAATGTTAAATCTATGGAAGCGTTCTTTACAAATTTTTTGTTTCAATTTCAATAATTTTAAATGATTCTTTTTTTTTTTTTTGCATTGGATAGCTTATAGGTTGATCTCTGAACGAGCTTTTTTTTACTTTTTCGATTTTGGTTGCAGATGTTTTTATGAGGCCATTTTATATTTCAAAACCGATTTCGTGAGTGAAAAGTATCCTCATTAAAAAAAGCTGCACCTCCTCCGCCCCCCCCAAAAAAAAACAGCAAAAAGAGTGCCCGTTTAGAGGGGGACCAAAGAATTATATGTATTGAACATTAAATATATTGAAATGTAAACGAGAAATTTGAAAAGATCCCATAGATTTAACATGTGAGTGGTCTTTGAGACTCTTTGATTGAAAGATGAATAAAAGGCTCGATAAATTGATAGGATACTGTTTCTGCACCAATATGCATATACAAGATAATTATAGTTAAAATTCACCTATTCAAAAGTATTAAGTAGTAGTACTAGCACTAGGGCATCAAACGAACAAGATTTCACTAGTATCTACTCTCTTAAAACGAAAGAGCCAAAATAACTCAAGTTGAGCCGAAATCCACTCATCTCACGATTTGAAAGTCAGCTTCTCATGAAGAGTTGAAACAACTCGAGTGAACGAGTTGTTTTTAAGCAACTCATGATTGAGTTATCTCTATTTTACTCATACTTGAGTTAAATCAAATCAATGAAGGTTAAATCCAGTAGCACTTGAGTGATTTATAACTAACTCATACTTGAGGAGGGGAAGGGGAATTAAAATTCATGGTAAAATGTAATATTTCAGTGTAAAATAATAAATTTCATGAACAGGTAGATTATTATTTTAGAAAACAAAAAGTAATTTGCATATTGAATGTATGCATATCTATGTTTACATATATGTATATATTCAACAATTAAGTGAAAAGTATTTTTTTTTTTTTGTTTCTGAGCTGCTTGAAATAAATACCCCCCCCCCCCCCCTCCCGACCCAAAAAGAGAATTTTAAAGGGAATATTTGAAAACATAAGAATTTCTGCTGATTTAAATATTTTAATCTTTTTTTTTTATTTTGTTATAATGATTACATTTTCTATGCAATATTATTCTATACATTGCATGATATTTTTCAGTTTATATCAATATTATCATTAAATGTTTTAATCCTAATACTATTTAGGAATATTCACACAGTGAATATACGGGAATGGAGATATTTACCTTATTTTTAACAACATATGATACAAAAAATATGGGATTTATACAGCTTCACAAATCAAGTATATTTATTTTAAAATATTAGAAAAACAGTATATATAAAGCTACTTTTCAAAAGTTTTTGTCAACATGAAATAGATATTCTAAAGCTTTTCTTATATATTTGAGATACATTTCAAATAATCTAACTCTCAGCAGCATGAAATGACTAAAACTTATGTATGCGCATTCGAAAAACAAGGCAGGTCAATAAAAATATCCAGGAAAAAAATTCTTCAGACAGAGAAAAAAATAAGAAATATAATTTGTTTACTTTAAAACAATATTTTTAAAGTCAGACAAGTCAATTTTCAATTTATAGTATTATGAAAGTTAGAGTTCTGAAACATCATTAAAAAAAATATATATAAACAAACGCACAGTACCGCCGAGACATTTTCTTTAAAAGATTAAATTGCTACTAAGTGCTATTTATAAATCATATTTATTGAAACAACATTAAAAAAAACTTAAAATGAGAGGCAAAGGATTTGTATAATTATATTTTAGAGCATTTTTTAATATTTATCCTTCCAACTCAAAAGATCTCTAAATGTTCGTTCGGGTGTAAATAGTCCTAAATGTTAGGGTTAAGACATATTTGTTAAAAATATTGATATAAACTGAAAAATATCACGCCATATATAAAATAACAATAAATATAAAACAGAATCATTATAAAAAACATGATTATAGTATTTAAAATAGCAGAAATTCTTACCTTTTACAAGTATTCCTTCTTTAAAATTGCCCGTTTGAACAGCGCGAATAATATTTCAACAGTCAAAAACGTGCTGCCAGTTGTCCGGAAGGCGAAATGCTTGCATACTCGATGACGCATGCCTGTCGTCTGCTCAGCGAATGGTCAGGTCAGCCGCATTGACATGTCCGCTCGCAAAAGAGTGCTTTTTTTATCGACTTGAGTTGCTTAGTATTCGTTCTTCTGGAGTGCATTAGAAAAATAAAAATTCAGATCAAGATGAGTGAAGCGTTTAAAAATCAACTCATTTACGATCCAATAAATTGCAGCTCTTTTCTGAGAAGCCAAATCCACTCTTTCGTTTTAAGAGAGTATAGTTAAACTGAAAGTTATACATGTTAGACTGTGAAGATTGAAAAAAGAAAAAAAATACGGCGATCTGTGAGACCGCTAACAGCAGTTACAGGTTAAGATTAGTTCTTTGACAGTCTCAAGTCTGAATGCAATGTTCTGCGTCAATATTAATAGCTTCAACGCCAGTAGGAGGTTATTATGTGAAAAGACAATATATGATGAATGACAATGGTTTTGGAATATTTAAAATAGAATATTTTTAAATCATCCAAGTGGATGATATTGTTGCCTGATGTGTGTGATTCGTGGTTAAAGCTTCCGATTGATGTTTATTCATTATTCATCGATAAATAGGATTATTCCAGTTAAAATTATTAGTGCCGTTGGATAAAAGTTAATACACTTAAATTTCAACGCAACAGCACTCCCTGTTGGATGTTCAAAGATACAGTTGTAACAACATCTATATTTATACTGATAATCTCAAATACAAAATTTGGTACATTCTTGCTCAAAGAAAATGAGATACGTCTATAATGTTCATCCCAAAAGCATAGTATATTAACTCCTAACTCCTAAGGCTAAGTGATCAGGGTCCTAAATTAAATCAACACATTTTTTTCATTATAAGCATCTTAAAATCATGTAACTTTATCCCATAGATGCTGACATACAGCTGCCACGCACTTCATGAAAAGGCCCGTCTAGAAGCACCACTAGTTGAGCAATATATACCGAACTCTCTCTATATAAATATATCTACTTATAACTAGTTTAATTCGTCCAACTAAATATGAAAATTCATGGAATCTTGTTGATTATGTCTTGAGTTACAGCATCCACAAAATTATTACAGAGACACAGAGACACAGGTGGAAAAATATTCAAATCGTTCTCAGGCCCCTCAAAAATGTGTAAAGTCACTAAAAAAAGTTTCACAGTAATCCGGACTGTGTTCATAGCGCGAAAAAAGTATTGCAACATAAACATAAAGAGGATTTCATCAGATATTGCTCTTAATACATGTGGGATATAGGAAGATCGAAAACGGTATGGATGAATTCCATCTTATTTTATGAGTGTCTGGCATTTTTCATCTTTAGTTTGCTGAAAAAGAGAGTTCTTGATACTATTTTTATCAGAATAAACGCTAAAAGCACGTAAAAATTATTTGTTTCATAGTTTCGTACTAATTATAAGATTTTAATTGTTTTTTTAAACTTTTCTAAATCATTATCCAGTCCATTTATGGAACTGTCAACTACACACTCTTTCACTTTTTGACAGCATCAAGTACTGATGCTAAAAGAGATTTTGGAAAAAACTAATATTTTCGACTTTGAATTAATATTTTCATGGCAAATAGGAGCTTCTACTTAGTTTTGCCATCTTAGCCCTTTCGGGGCTAAAACTAGGCCACTTGTGTCTCGCCTAGATCCCAAAAAGTTGTTTTAGCCCCCTGTAGCTTCCAAAGAAGCCCATTTTCAGATTGCAGTTTTCTGTCTGGTTCTCATAAGAAAAATCCTGGAACCGATTTTTCTAACGCCCTGTTGCCAAGGTAACTGGTCTGTCGACTTCATTTTGGGGAAGTCCAGCATTTCTTTTCTCGCTAATGTCTCATCCAATGAGTCAATCCATGAATCATCGCAATTTTCATTGGTTTCCCACTGAGGGTGGCCAGCGCGTATAATCAAAATAAGGACACAAAATACAAATAATTTTTATGTAAATTAGTTTCAAAACAGTTTAGAATAAATAAGTATGTATTTTTATTTAAAAATAATAACTTTATTAAAGTTGTTAGAAAGTCAAATTTATAAAAAAAGAAGAAAAAAATCGATGGAATAAGCTTGCATTTTTAGTAGCCTGAAATATTTTCTTTCACACGGACGTCAAAAATTGCTAAATGAATATGTTCATTTTTTAATTTCATTTTTTCCCAAATTTCATATGAAAATTTTGCTGCTATAGTTGTATTTCAATTTTGGAGACTTTTCTTATTATCCAGTGAATCTTCATATATAAGATTTTTCATTATATTTACGAAGACACTGAAAAACTACTGCACTGAGAAACTGCTATCCTACTGAAAAGTAATGATACTAGTTTTGGAATTTTCACAATCAGCGTAATATACAGAGTTTTTTTAAATGGAGTCACAAAATAGTACATCTCCAAAACAGTGCAAAAAACCAACTGAAAAAGCTAGAAAAGTGCTCGAAACGGCTAAAAAGGTGCTAAATAAACTCGCTTTTAGCCCTTTTCGTTCCTTGATCAGTTGAACTGATCAAGTTGCTTCCATTCCAAACATTTACGAAAATGTCAGCAAAAAATTTTAATCTAGTGATTAACCTTAACTACTGTGACGAAAATTATCGCATAACTACTATGAACGGTCTCTGAGACCGCTTGATCGAAAGATGAATCAAAGTCTTTATTTAACTCAAAATATACTGTTTTTGTAATAAGCCTTAAGTACCGGACTATTATAATTAAAATCCATCTCTTCAGAAGTCTTTAGCGATAGTACTCGGGCTCCAAATGAAACAAAATTTCACCAGCATCTATAGCTAAACTGAGAAAATTGAAAAAAGCAGAGGTCTGGGTTCGATACCTGGTGTTCTCACCCCACCTATCCATAGAGAGCAAAAGATACACTTACTGTTCGTCCAGTATTCCTTGCAATCTTCGGTGCTATATATTTCCATGTCTTTCTTGAATCAATCATGCCATGCAGCATAACAACTGGTGGTAAATTTTTCTTCTTGTACCATGGAGGATAGAAGACATCAAAGGCGAGTTTCATGTTGAAGATTCCTGTGATCAGAGAAAAACAAAATAATTTTTTTCAAAATACAGTCGAATTTGTTTAGTGTTGTCATATAGGTTAATGGAATATACCGCTTAAGGAAAGGATCTCCGCATGCAGCTTGATTTTTAAAGCATTTTCGGGCCTTTTTATTTGTTTAAATAATGCACATAGAAAAATGTTTTTTTGCCATTGAATTAATTGTACAGGATAAGCATGAATGATTGTCCCGGTTTCCTTATCTCATAACTTTTTATTTAAGAATATGGCGAAAAATATTATTACATATTCGCAAATTACAATTCAAAAAGTTTTTTTTTAATAACGCAAACAAAATTAGATATGTGTAAAGTTACAACTCAGAACGCTATTAATCAAATAACGATTATAACCAAATTATAATTAATATTAAAATTTTTGTTAATTTATCAAAAAATTATTAATGATTTATGTAAGATCTATCTATCTAATTTTGTATTCATAATTCATTAACAGCTTTTTGATAAATTTGATAAAATTTTAACATTAATTATTATTTGATTATAAAATTGATTAATAGCGCTTTGAGTTGCAACTTTACCCATATGTAACTTTGTTTGTGTTATTAAAAAAAAACTTTTTGAGTTGTAATTTACGAATACGTAATAATATTCTTAAATCAAAAGTTATGAGGTAAGGAAACCGGGACAATCATTTATAGACACCCTGTACTTTCGCCTAAGTGTGTCTATATGTTCATATAAAATGTTGAAGTTTTATTCGATCTAAACTCCCTTAAAGTTCACTATGCATGGCGTGCACAGTAATTCTGTATATGTAATTTCGCTCTTAATAATGACCTGAAATAAAAAAAAAAATCCTGACGGCTCGGCCTACAGGCACAGGAAGATTTCGAAGACGCAGACCGTGGGACGCCTGTTTGTTGGGAATTGCGGAAGAAATGACCTTTTTGCCGTGATGCAATAGTTGGAACCGCCCACTTCGAAACCTAACTTGTTTGCCGGCGGAGCTGGCAGGGATTTGTTTGGTTTTTAATTTAAAAAAAACTTGTCAATATAAAAGTTTTAGATAATATTAAGAGAGTTTATAATAAATTTAAGCGGATTTGATATCTTGTGAATTGACGAAGTTATGAGTTTTTTCTTCTGACCCCCCCCCCCCCCTTAGGGCCATTTTTAATGATTTCAAACATCTGTCATACATAAATTTTCGGCCCTTTTCCTAGAAGTAAAAATAACTTTAAACGGATTCGATACGTATCATAATTAAGAAATTACGGGGTTTTTTCTGTTTTCACAAAAAGCCCCCGCCCTCCCATTTCCCCACCCCCTTGGTTCGATTTTGCCCATTAACGAACTTGACCGAGATTTTATGCCCCTTGATTTTATGTATCAGTTTGGAAGAGATTTGTGTAGAATTTTTCAAGTTATCGTGTCCATAAAAAAGTGACACACATACATATATATAAAGTTTTGAACTGAGGTTGGTTTTGAATTTTGGGAGTCATGATCGGCGTAGATCTGCAAAAATTTTTCAAAAATTCCGACTTAGAGGAGAATGTAATAGGTAGTATTTATTACGAAATCTGCCTAAATATCACATTGATTGTTGAAATGTACTAAATTAGTTTCAAACCTAAAATTAATATGATAAATCAAAATTTAACAAAATAGTTTGAAGTTTAAGGTCACATTTTGGCCCTAATTTTTCATTTTCAAAACTGTTGATAATATCGAAATTATTAAAAATATAAATTTTTTTATTGGTTTGTACTCCAATTAAAAAATGAATTAATTTAATTTTCAAAAAGTAAAACGTCAATAGCTTGAAAGGTTTGAGTGTAAGAACCTACATCGATTTTTTAAAAATATATATATTTATTTACTTTTTCAAAATGCGTTTAATTTTTTATTAGCCCTTTGTAAGACATGGCACCGATCAGTTAAATTGGTTATCAAGACTTAAATATTGGGTGAAGCAATAAACGGTTTTGAGGCATATTCTAGAGTTTTTAAACTTTAAAGGTTGTTAGCGGTTTTACAGACCGCTGCTTTTTTTGATTTTCACAGTTTAATTTGTAATTTTTAGTTTAACTACAGATACTAGTGAAATTTTGTTTTGTTTGGAGCCCTAGTACTATCACTAGAGGATTCTGAATAAGTAAATTGTAATTATAGTAGTCCTGTATATAAAGTTCAGTACAGAAACAAAATCCTATCAGTTAATCAAGGCTTTTATACATCTTTCGATCAAGCGGTCTAAGAGACCGCTGTCAGTACCTATGCAACAGTTTCTGTCACAGCACTTAGGGGTTAAGGATTCTAAAAATGCAACCCCTCCCCCTCCTAAAAAATGTGATTTTTTTATAAGTTTTCTGTTAAGAACCCCTCTCTTCCCCATTAATCTGATAAATTGAATATGATATTCAATAGTGATATTTAAATTGTAAACCCCATAGCTTAATGGAATATATATTATAAAGTAAAAATGCAATATCTCATGTCCCTACAGCACCAAGAAGAACAAGTGTTCCCTTATTTAGACTTGCCGCGGGACACGATTGTCTACCTAATTATCTTTTCAGATTTGGTATTCTTGAAAGTCCAAATTGCCCTATTTGTGGAGAGTATGTAATCTTGAATGCACAGCATTTACCACTGTGCCCCGCACTATCAAGTAACAGTATATCTGGCAGATATTGGGAGGCCAGGGAACTAATGAGGACCTCAGTACATCAGCCTAATTGATTGTATTCCCTGTTTACAGTTGACTTTTTGTTTTCTCTAAAGTCTCTATATGTCACTCTTGTTTCGTTTGTTGTTCTGTTTATTCTTCAATTGATTTGGTGGCATATAATAGTGTATAGATGTTTGTCTAAGTGCTATTGCTTTGAAAAAAAAATATATTATGTAAGCCCATTTCAGAAATATTTTGAAATCTGCAATAGTCGATTTTGATTCTATTTCCAACTCTCGAAGAAACTGTAAAACATGTACTTCCAAATATTTCATAGAAAAATTGCAATCGTGGGGTTAAAATCATGGTCTTAGAAATGATGATACAGAAGAATGTGTGGCATTGAAAAACGTATTAATAGATATAACTCGATAAGATACAGCTTAACACATTAAAAGCATCAGTATTGAAAAAAATAAATTTAGAACAGTTTTATTGAATATCGTTAAGTGTTTTTGAGGATCATTATCTTGTTTTATTTCTAAGCAGCGCTCTGTAAGCTGGGAAGGCCAAAATTAACGTAAGTTGCAATTCAAAATTTTAATCTGTTATTTATTGTGTTAAACGAATTTTCTGAAAGTTATACTTTTCTTGTTTGCAGCAAACTCATAAAGGTTGTGGAGTCCAAGGGAGGCTAGACTAGTGGATAATTCTCTATCGTTCTATTTATAATATTCTATCCTATTCTATGATACACAAAGCACTGATATAAAGGGTATTAAAGCGAATTTTAAAAGCAAGTTATGTATGTACAATTAAGTTCAGTTTTACCTACTACGCTGCTAGTAAATTTGACTATGTTGTTCCAGAGCAGCGCCACTTTTACCCAATTGAAATGGACTGTTCTCTCAGCAAATTTGACATAAGTAACTCTCTTCCAAAAATAATGGAGCGTTATATAATATTATAATACACGTTTAATTGTAATACAAAATAAATCGGTCAAGTGGGAGTATAACTTGCGCCCAAAGGGTTCTGTATATTAAATTTATTAAATAATAAACTCCTACTACCCCTAATGTTTTCATAATTTTAGTTTCAATAGATTAGGAAATAGGAGGGGGTGGGGACATATTTTTCAGTATACTTTCGATGATATCTCTGAAAATATACTCCATAAAATTAAAACAAATACATTTTTGAATTCGATGTTACGAGATCTTTCGAACAATACCATACACGATACATAAAAATAATTGTTTCTCAAGTAACTTAATTAATATCTCGGCTAATTACCAATATTTCTTTTCGAAAATCACTATCTGGGTTAATCCTTGGATGATTCTGCGTCAATACATACCCCGAGCGCCCGTCAAATCTCCCTCTGACTGCCCGAAAAGTACAGTTTGTGTGTAACGGAAAAATGCGTTTTTCTGAAAAACTATGCTACCTAGGAAAATCGCTCTAGTTTTCCTGTAAGGTTTAAATAAACTCCTACTACCCCTATTTTTTTCATAATTTTAGTTTCAGTAGATTCGGAAATAGAGGGGGGGGGGGTGGAGGGACATATTTTTGCAGTGCATTTTCGACAATATCTCTGAAAATATAATAACTAAAATTAAAACACATATATTTTTGAGTTCGGTATTACGAGATCTTTCACACGATATACAAAAGGGAAACTTTTTTTTCAAGTAACTTAATTTTCACCTTAATTTTTTCCTAAACACATTTGTGAATGGCTAATAATCTGAAAATATGTGGGTAAAAAGGCTTTATAACTTTCCCAAGTTTGAACTTTCCACGTCCCATAGTTTACAAGAAAAAGGGCTGTGAGAGACAGAGGGACAGACACAGGAGTGATCTTATAATGGTTCCGTTTTTTACTTTTTTAGTACGGAACTATAAAAAAGAGGAGAAATACAGCTATAGCAGCTCATCAGCAGAGATTGCTGTAAAAAAGCATACAAAAGCATATAGGGAGTTTATTTGCATAATAGAACAGTCCATTTCAACTGGCTAAGTTTTGTGCTTCTCTGGAACAACATAGTCACATTTCCTAGCAATTTAGACATTTGTACTGAGACTGTAAATGACGACACATTTATAATTTGTGGATGGTATAAAAATTCATTGTGCTTTACTCATTTGTATACTAATTATCATTTCTGTAACGATTTCGTTGTTTGAAATTTTTGGAATATTTTTTTAATAAAACATTTAGAGATTTCATCAGTTGCACCATAGACACTTTATAAATATTTTTAAAAATGCTAAACCTTGACGATGAGCGATAAAATTGGTATAATTCTTCATCATATCATGAGTACTCTCTGTGATAAAAAATCCATCGTATCTTTGGGTAGGGTCCTTTGCTAATAAAATTCGCATCCGGAAAACGATTCATTTGAACCAGCGAAACAAAAATATTATGGAAATCGGAACATGCACTTGAAAGTTATGTGCGAACTCACACAATGAAATATTAAACTGAGTAATTTTTTACTTTTGAAAAGAGATATTCTGTTAGCACAGTCATCATTTTATCGATTTTTTTTTTAATTTGTTCGGCGTTGTTAGAATTGATAAATCGCATTTTTGCGATTTAAATAATAAAGAAAAGAAAATATTAATTATGGAATTAGGTTACTATTTTTAATTGCTATTGATTGAGAAATTAATAGCAACTTTTTACATATTTTTTAATTTCTAATATGTCTTACTGTGATCTTACCTGTAAACGTAGAGAGCTTTTAAAACAGAAACACAAAGTTTAAAAAGAGAACCTGAATACAATTTACAGCGTCGTAACTATATTCTACATCATAAAAATACAAAATTGCGAGAGAAGTATAATAGAAAGAATTACTAACGCAATTCCCCGGAATACAGTCAGACAGGTAAGTTGGCAAATTGAGTTATTTACTCAGGCAGCTTCAAGAGAAGCGTATAAAAGAGAATTAGTGTGATGCAAGAAGACTCAAAAATTTCCATAAGTCATAATAGGCACATGAGGATGAAATAGTATTATAAACCTATTTGTAACTGATACAATGGATTGTATTTCCGAAAAAGGTCGCGTAAAGGAAATCGTGCAACTGGAATTTACACTTCATATTGAAAATAGATACAGTTGCAATAAATTTAAGAAATCATCAAATCAGTATGAAAAGACTCCTATTACACTGCAAAAAAAAGTGTTGATTTTACAGTATAATACTGGCATCCCAGCTGCCAGTATTATACCGTAAAATTAACAGTAATAAACATTAAAATAAGCAGTAATACGTTGCCGTGTAGAGCGCAGCGTATTACTGCTTATTTTACTGTTTATTACTGTTAATATATATATATATATATATATATAATGCATTTTTAAACTTCATTGATCATTTTTCAGTTTTACACTTTGACGTAAGTGTTAGAGGTTTAATTTATGATGAATAACTTTTCCTGTATTGTTCAACTATTTATTATCTCTGTTTCTGCGATATCATGCATATGAAATGATCTACAGATGTAATGAATACAAAAAGTAAAGAGATAAATACTTTTTCGAGACTAATTCAACTATTATTAAATTATATTCCTCCAATCATAAAATGCTTTCATTAATGCTTAGCTTAAAACTGTAATTGCTCTTTATAATAACCATTTGTTAATTGCCTTTTATTAACAAAAAACATTATTTTTATGCAAAATATGTGAAAACTATCAAAATTCTTAAAATACAATACTGTTTTTTGGAAAATGGATATTTGATCAAATCACTGCCATATTAAAATTGTTTTATAGGCTAAGTTATTTATTCTATTTTGATTTGTTTATATCTGAAAAGAATGGAAGATTTCAGATAGTCTTATGTATATCGCTTATTTATGTTTGTGTGCGTGTGTTTTATTTTTATTCATTTATTTATTTTGTTACTTTCAAAATACTACTATAGTAGGCAAAAAAGTACAAAATACAACCATGTGCAAAAAAAAGTGCAAAATATTTACAAAGATGTGACCATATGCAAATTTTCATAGAGGAAAAAAGTGCTTGAACAACCAATGAACAACGTGAAGTAATTTTCAGACTGTTCACTGGTTTATAAGTAAGAAATCCTTTAAAAGAGCCAACGACAAAACCGTCTTTTTCAGCCTTTTCTGCCTTTTTTAGTCATTGGTGCTAACAGGCAATTTGACGGTAATTGAAGGGATTTTGGATGCATGCAAATATGTGGCCATATTACCAGATAATTTACTAAAGAGTATGTCGAAACTTCGATTTAATATTGGCTTTCTATTCCAACAAGAAAATGACCCGAAACATACCGCTCGAATTACCCCAGCGAGTTCCTTCTATATAAAACCATCCAAAGACTAAAACCCCTTCCTGAATCTACTGATCTCAACTCAATTGAGACTTTATGGTATGTTTTGGAACAAGAAGCTAAAAAAGAGAAATTTTCTATAAAAAATAAAATAAAAAATATTTTTCTAGGAAAATGGAAAGATATTTCACCGGATGTAACGAGAAAATTAGTTAATTATGTCAAGAAGGTTTTCATAAAAAATAACGTAATTTTTATTAAATACTAATTTTTGATTTTAAGCCTTTTCTCGTTATATTTTAAATAAAAAAAAATGTTCAAACCCTTTATTTTTTGCTTTAATGTTTCACATAACTTAGTATTTTAATGATATTACTTGAAAAATGAACTTGAAATTTATTTGTTGCTCAAATTTGTGTACAATATTCATTTGGTCAGAGTTTGATTTAATTTTGTTTATGTAAATTAAAAAATATTGTAAAAATGATCAATGTGAAAAAATATTTTTTTGCCCACTATATATTTTTAGATGCTCACGAAATTAGTTGAATATCATAACTATGCAAATCGGTTCAGAATCCCGATCAACTCCACATGGGGCCCGTATCACACACTATTTGAGGGCCCTCTTCCCAAAATAATCTCGTGTTACAAAATTAATACATTACAAACATAACATATAACCTTAAGGGTGGTTAAAATTTTACACCATTGTTTCATATTTATAAAAAATCATTCTTTTATCTTAGTGATACAAATTAGAATCCTAATGACTTAAGTTATTTGCACAAGCATGTTTAATGTAATATACAACTTTCAGAAATTTGGCAGTTTCAATTTAAACTCATTTGAAAACATTGAGATAGTCCAGTGATGACAAATAGGTGAAACACTGTTTTAATGCCCATTATAAATAGAAATTTTGTTTAACCTGTATTTTTCGAAGACTACACAAAATTCATTCTGAAGTACTTTATAACTGGAGAACAGGGTACATGCCCCATGTGTCCCAGTGATAATCAGGCCCTGAATCGATTTTCACAATGGATAATTTTTATAAGTACAGTAGAATTAAGTATGAGTGTGAAGAGGAATTATCTTCTCATATTCCACTTCTAATTAATTTACACCTTAGCCCCCCCCCCCCCTAAAATAACTCTGTTTCAAAATTACCATCCTAAATATATTTTTTTCTACACTGTAAATGTATCTACTCCCAGCCTTTTTCCTTTTATTATAACTCATTTTTCAATTTATTTGTAATTCTTTCGCTCTGCGTTCTCTTCTAAAAAAAATAAGAAGAGAAATTATTTAGTTCGCCTAGCAACTGTGATAAAAAAAAAAAATAAGAAAAGAAATTATTTAGTTCGCCTAGCAACTGTGTATTCATCTCTATCCCACGCTCAGTCAAATTTGCCAGATGCCCTCTGCTACCCTTTCTCTTTTTACATTTATGTTCAACTATCTAATGAAGTTATATTATCATTGTAACGTACATGTCTATTTTTAATTTTTAGTAACACTCCTTAATACAACCCTATGTGAACCAGACTCTTGTGGTTTACGGAGCTGCTACATTTTTTCCTCTCTTTTGGCATCTAAAAATTCATATTTGATCGTCATCAATCTCCCATTGACTTAACATTTAACGGAAAATAACACCTGCGTTTCTATCGCATTCCTCTCGCCAAATGTACGTTAATCTGGCTACTTGGTTTTCTGTAACTCTGTCATCACTGCTCGGTATCCACCGAAGAAATTGTTCTAATTAATGATCATTCTCTCTCGAACCTTGTGACTGACAACAACATGTAAAAGTACGTATAAATGTACGTTTGGAGTCCCGGGTACCATTGCCTTCGGCAGCTGTACCTATTCGACGATGTACCTGTGCTTTATCTGAACCTGGATTAAAGATCTACTGCATATATTTCATTTTCGACTCTTTCTTCAAGATGTCTCTCCTGTGTCTTCTTTTAATTTTTTAATAGCTTACGATCACGATTCACGTAACTCCTGTACACAGATATTACTTCGTTATAATCTAATACAGTGGAATATCGTTTTAGGATTTATAATTTATACGCTTATTCAATCATATATTTTTACGTTTATTTCTAGGCAACAGAAGAATGAATTGATCTAAACAGTTTTGTTTAAAGGACGAGTGTGAATACTCTAATACCAATTGTAAACCGACATTTTCTTTAACCTGTATTTTTCAATGACTACACAAAATTCATTATGGGGCTCCTTATAACTAGAGAACAAGGCACATTCCCTACTCATCCCTGTGATAATCAGGTCCTGAAATCAATTTTCACGATGTCTTTTATTCATACGTTTTCAGAAGTTTCGAGTTCTGAATTTATTCAAGAGTAAAACATTTTGATCTCAGTTTTTTTAATAATAATTAATATTTTTATGTTTTAATATCGACAAATTATTGTTATATTTCAATGTAAAAACAATTCGTCATTATTATTATATCAACACCTTGAACACCAGTAATTTTACCCAGTGACCATGTCAAATAAATATAAATACCTTGAATCAGAAATTTTATTTAAGAAAAGTCAAATGCGCGCCGCACTGAAATAAATTGTATGTTATTAGATAAAATGTCTGGTTGGAACTAAAAAATTCTCGTAATTTGAAAAAATATATATCAATAAATACAAAGACGTATTCCACGACGTAAGGTGAAATCAAGACACATTGTATATATCACTGTATAAATATGTTTAATGCAGTGTTGCACTGCAAATAAAGGTATAATACATTTTGCCTTTAATAAGGGTCATTCCATGTCAAGTGGCCTAAATTTTGGCATGGTTCCTGCTCGACCCCCTTCAATTTTTATGTAATTGATACAGGACATACATATAGGTATATGATGGACATCTGCAAACTGTCAGTGTCAGAAATAGTATAGTTGGGGCACTAGGGGTCCTTTTGTAAAACTCACTATTTCATGGTCGCAGAAAAAACGAACAAATCACCAAGTTTGCCGTCTTATTGCTCATGATACAAGAAACATTACTTATTGAAAATAGGTGATCTGGTACAACTTTTTTGTGCTAAAAAACGTAATTAGAGTATTAAAAATCACAAATCAATACCTTTGTCATTACTCGGCCTCAAAGTATGCCATACGGCCAGTCACGATGAATATTACCCGTACTTAAACATGCTGTAACTACTGAAAAAAATTATTTTAAAAGTTAGTCACTTTAACAATTCATTACCAATGAAAATGTCATAGAGCTGCTGGAGTTGTTTCCTTCTTGCTTAAATATTCATTAATTTATTCAGCTGTGAAATCTTCTAAAAAATTTAAATCATCAATTCCACCCAATTTTGAAAAGCGTATATCTCAAAAGGGACACTCCTGATATCATTACAGTTAGTACCACTGAAAAGAGCACATCTTAATCTATAAGAAAAACTTTATTTCATTTTGGGCCTCTTACATATAGAGGAAAAATAATAAAATTCAAAAGACCTATTTTACGCGATATTTCTTTTTCGAAGATCTTCTTCAACAAATTTAACACAAATATTTTTATTTACAATGATAAATGTATAGAAATTATCTCTTGTTGAGGTCCATGGTTGCTTCTGCTCTACCATTCTGAATGATTGGTAACCGCGTCACCAAGAGGTCACGCGATAGCCATGAAAGACTAGCTCCTGGGGACGTTTCAATAAAATCGACTATTTCATGGTCGCAGAAAAAATGATGAAATCACTACTTTTGCCCTCTTATTTCTCAAGATACAATAAATCCTACTTATTAAAAATAGGTGATCTAGTAAAACGTTTTGTGCTAAAAAACATAATTGGAGTATTAAAAATCGCAAATCATTATCTTCATGATTACTTGGGCTCAAAGTAGGACATATGTCTTGTCGCAATGAATTTTACCCTTTCTTTAACAAGCTATATCTACTGAATAAATGAATTTAAACATTAGTCACTTTAGAAACATATTAGCTATGAAGATGCCATAGAGCTGCTGAAGTTGTTTCTTTCCTGCTTAAATATTCATTCATATATTCAGCTGCGAAATATCCCAAAAAATTAAATTCATCAGTTCTACCCCATTTAGATACGAATATCTCAAAATGGACACTTTTGATTTGATTACGGTTAGTACCACTGAAAAGTTATCATTTTAATCTATAAGGAAAACTCTATCTAATTTTGGGTCTCTTTCATATAGTGGAAAAATAATGAAATTAAAAAAAAACCCTATTTTATACTGTTTTTCCGAGATTTCAAAGAATTTGACTGTTAACAAAGTCCATCCCAAAAATTCCTTTTATAAGACTTTTGAACTGTGAAAATATTTTTATCTGTATGAAAAATAATTTATTTGTATGAATGGAGTTTTTTCTTTGCATATACATTATTTTAGTGACGGATCTGCTGCAAGAATTAAAAAAAATGTATTTTGAATTTTTGTTATCAAATGAGTGACTTTGAAATCTCTGCAGAGTGGAATTTGTTTGGTACAAGCCATGGAAAATCACCATGTGACGGAATAGGAGGAACTGTAAAGCGGCTAGCTGCAAAAGCAAGCCCTCAAAGACCAATTAAAGACCAAATTTTAACTCCGACGGATCTATAAAAATTCAGTGAAAAGAACATAAAGGAAATTAAATTCATTTTTGTTTAAAAAAAATAAGTTGAAGCAGTACAAGCTAAACAAGTAGAGCGTTTCAAAAGTGGATACATAATTTCTGGCAAAAGAGAACTTCATCATCATTTTGTACCCGTAAATAAAAAAACAAGTTTGTGTCAGTAGAATAACAAATGATGCACCATTCTTTATAACACATGTTGATAAGGGTGCTAAGACTGCATTTCACTATGCATCCGTTTCCGTTATACAGCCTAGACAGTATATTGCCTGTATCTATGACAGAAATTGGTAGATTGGAAATGTACGTGAAATATCAATTGAAGAACGCGTTGTCTTAATAAATTTTATGCACCCTCATTGATCATCCAAAATGTTTTATTGGCCCACTAGATAAGACATTTGTTGGATTCCAGAAGAGTGTATAATAGCTACGGTTCCAGTTTGATAGCAACAACAATGTGTGAGCAATACAGTTTACCTAAAACTCTTGTAATCTCAATCAATAAGAAATTTGCTAAACTGAATCAATGACTAGATGTTCTTTACGACTTGGAAACCCTGAAGCAACCAAATTGAAGCTTAGAATCATCGAAGAAGTTTCTATAATAGACCTGGGAACCTGTTAAATACTCACATTTAGGCTTGTGAGCATGTAGTAAAGAAACTCATCCAGGAGCTACACTGTTAAAAATTATCAATGTTTCTTATTTTATGAAAATATACTATAACCACGAACGAAAATATAATATAATCTTCTGGGTTATCCGAAATTCTGAAAAGCGTGTTTCATTGTCTTTTGAATCCCCAGAAAGTAATACATTTCCAAAAATTAAAGAATTATTTATAAAAACAAATTTCTCTAGCTGCCCGTATTTTTCAGAAACGTTTCCGAATAGTTTTTATAGTGTATTAATCAGTTTCCTCAGCCTGGAATACCTATTTATCGAATGTCATCTAGTCTCAAGTAAACGTTTTCAGCAGCATAAGTTAGTTTATACATGGAAGAGTAAAGAAATAATCTCATTTTAATGTTAATGTTAACGCTGTTAATTTTGCATCTTTGTCTGTTAAACATATTTCTTGAACATGAAAATGTTTACTTGAGAATGGATAGCATCGGAAAAAACTATATTCCAGGCTTAGAAAACTGATTAATACACTTTAAAAGGTACTCAGAAACGTTTCGGAAAATTACGGGCAGCTAGAATTTTTTTTTTATTAATGATTTTTTAAATCTCGAAATGCCATTGATGTCTGAGGTTTCTAAAGATAAAGAAACGCTGTTCAGAATCATGGTTAACAAGGATGAGTTTATATTATAAATTTATTCGTCATTATATTATATTTTCGTAGATTCAGAAACATCCGTCATTTTTTACAGTGTAGTCTTTCATGGCTATCGGGCGTGACCCCTTGGTGACGGGGTTACCAATCATTCAGAATGGTAGAGAAGAAGCAACCATGGACCCCAACAAGAGATAATTATCTATAAATTTACCATTGTAAATAAAAAAAATTCTGTTAAATTTGTTGAAAGACAAGATCTTCGAAAAAGAAATATCGCGTAAAATAGGTCTTTTGAATTTTATTATTTTTCCCTTATATGTAAGAGGCCCAAAATGAAATAAAGTTTTTCTTATAGATTAAGATGGGCTCTTTTCAGTGGTACTTTCTATAATCATATCAGGAGTGTCCCTTTTGAGATATACTCTTTTAAAAATTGGTGGAATTGATGATTTTAATTTTTTAGAAGATTTCACAGCTGAATAAATTAATGAATGTTTAAGCAGGAAGTAAACAACTCCAGCAGCTCTTTGACATCTTCATAGGTAATTAATTGTTCCAATTTGTTGGTCCAAGTAACAAACTTTTAAAATATTTTTTTTCAGTAGTTACAGCATGTTAAAGTACGGGTAAAATTCATCGCGACAGGCCGTATGGCCTACTTTGAGGCCAAGTAATGACAAAGGTATTGATTTGTGCTTTTTAATACTCTAATTACGTTTTTTAGAACAAAAGTTGTACTAGATCACCTATTTTCAATAAGTAATGTTTCTTGTATCATGAGCAATAAGATGACAAACTTGGTGATTTACTCGTTTTTTCTGCAACCATGAAATAGTGAGTTTTACAAAAGGATCCCCAGCGTCCCAACTATACTATTTCTGACACTGACAGTTTGCAGATGTCCATCTTATACGTATATGTATGTCCTGTATCAATTATATAAAATTTGAAAGGGGTCGAGTGGGAGCCTCTATGCCAGTTGACATGGAATGACCCATAAATGGGTGATTTTCAAAAAGTAAAGACATCTAGTGTCCGAAGAAAAGAAATTTTTTTTCTAGAAACATTGTTTTTTTTTTAAAATCAAGCGACATATCTCATACCTCTTTCTTAAATAAAACGTGATTTTGCATATTACTAATATGAGTAGGTCACAAATATATATCCCCATCTGTCATTAAAAACAGGTTTAAATGTCTGAATTATATCTTATAGTTATGACATTATACAACTCTACTGTTTTGAATTCTTCAGTTACTCAGATGTAATGTG
This sequence comes from Maratus michaelseni, assembly GCA_963931845.1. NCBI lineage: Eukaryota > Metazoa > Arthropoda > Arachnida > Araneae > Salticidae > Maratus > Maratus michaelseni. The sequence goes on from OZ007587.1 coordinate 201,359,134, forward strand.
ACTCATATTAAAGTAAATGAGCTTTTGAATTAATTTTTTGAGTAATTATTTTTCCATATTTAAAATAAAAAACAAGTTATTTTCATGCTTGAAAATGTTTTGCACCTTTTCTGAAAAACTTCTTTTTTTGAGTTGTTTCATTTTAGAAATACGCTTGCGATATATGTGTAAATTTAGTAAGAATTAAACACATTTTAAATATGTAAAATATTTTAACAAATATTTTAATAAAGCATGAATATAAATTGCTGAAAAAAGAACTTCAAAGACATTAAATAATATCAAATCCGTTACGAGTTATCATGTCCGTTACCATAGATCTATTAATTATTTTTAAAATATAGTGAAACATCGATAACGGTCACTCCCGAACAGCGGATACCACTATTTAGTGACCTCTTTTTCAGTTTCTAATGCATATATTACTATCTCTTTTTACTTCTGAATAGCGAACAAAGTTCGCGGTACCAAGATATCCGTTATTTAGAGGTTTAACTGTACATATATTATGATTAGAATACTGCAAAAGTGATAAAATACTTAAAATAAACTTTCTACAGAAACATTAGGAAAAGTTTGTAGTAAATGAAGTTAATGTATGATAATGAATTCTTTTATGGGTAAAAGACCCGACAGAATTTAAAGAGCAAAATATTTTAAAGTATATTTACTTGTCTTATTTTATAGCTATTCCTGGGCAGTTTTTGATATAAGGTAAAGCCAGGAGAGATGGCGCGGTCGAAAAGGTTGCGCACATAGAGGTTCGGGGGGGGGGGAGGAGTAGAGTGAGTGCGCAGCGACTCCAGGTAGTTGAACAGCAGCAGTAGTGGAGTGTCTACTTGAATGTGCACGTTGATTGTTTTGAGTGTCTAAGATAAAGCATTACTATTTTGTTTTGTTTTCCCAAAGTAAGTGCTTAAATTTTCATAGCTATTCATCAGAATTTCTGTACAATATCAGTAGTACAAAATATTTTAAACTTAAAAGATTTCTCATAAGCTACTAATCTAGACTAACAATGTGAACATCAACGGTTCGTTTTATTAGCGGTCATGTTTATATGAAAGGCTGCGCAATTTCTCCTACCGAAATTGGAGAGTTTGCGCATCTGCTACTTAGGAGAGATGGCGCATTGTTTCCATTAGTTTCCATGCTAGGAGAGATTACACAGCTTATTGGTAAATTTGCCTAAAAAAATGAAAAATGAAAATGGACTAATTTTAAGTTAAACCTGTTATCAAGTAACTTGATGTTATTTTGTAATCTTATCTGAACCTGCTTTTTCTGATTCTTTAACTTTTTCCCCCCTTTAATTAAAAATTTTTAATCGTTTTTAAAATTATTTAATTTTTCTGATTCTTTAATCATTAGGGTGAAATATTCACTTCTAATACAATAATATTTGTTCACAAAAACCTTATAACAATGTCATTTAAGTGTAATTATTATTGTTAAAAATTTAATTGTAGTTATTATTAGTAACAATCTCTCCTACCCATGTTCGCAATTACACCAACCCTGTAAGGACAGATTGCGCAAAATAACTTTCTTGGTTTTAGTACAACCGTTCTATTAAATTACAACCTAACAACAAAATAGCAATGGAAATGCATAAAAAACAAATTAAGTCAAAATTATTCATGGATAGTTTAGCAAAAAATTAATATTTAGATTTTTTATTGTTATTCTTTTGAGTTGTGCGCAGACTCTCCTAGCTTTACCTTAAATATATTGAAATGTATTTCATATGAGGGATTTGACACTTGATAATTTGCCTTTGTCCATAAATTAATTAGCAGTCAAATTTTAATGAAAAAGTGCGAATGTGATACAAACCGTGTACCGGAAAAATGTAAGTTCATATAAATATAATTTTTTTAAGAGTTAAAAAAAATGTTAAAAAATATTACTATATATTTTATTTTAAATATCTAAAGTTAGGCTTAACTGGGAAAATCAACCATACATATAAGAAAACACACATAACTATATTCTATCAAATTACCAATTCCATTTAGCTTATTTAATCCTGTGTACCCAGGATATGACATAGCTATAGAGTGCGTGCGGTTTTTATTTTGTCACCAATATTTCAAAGTAATTATCATTGCATTATTTAATCGCAGACAATTGTTACAAATTCTGCGACAAAATAAGTCGCAGATTGTTTTTCATGAGATAGTGGTGACAAATGTAAAAACCTTATGCACCCAGGGAATGCCAACGCCATACCCTGCACGTGTACTCCCGAGTTAAATTCTTCTAACTTTCACAAAAATTATCTTAATCGTATGAATTAGAGACACTTACCTATGCGATTATATATTATGCTAATAGAATTTTATTAGATTTCTATATTATTAGACCTCTTCATTATATTATTATTATTATTATTATTATTTTTTTTTTTACATCTTTTCATCATGTTATTAGATTATTACATCTTTTCACCATATTATTAAAATCTTATTAATATATTTGGTCTCTGATTAAATAACTTTGTGTTAAAATTACTTCTCAGTTACATATTTTTAGAGACAACTATTAGTGTCTCTCCTTTATTTAATAAATAACGGAAATACCAATTTTTCCTTTCTTTGCTGAAAACGAATTTATACATCCGTAGTTATATTCTGACGATGACGTTTCGTAAATATTCGATAGCTAAAAATAACGCGAAAAAAGCTTTTTACTGTATCTATTCATTTTTTAAATGATTCAGAGTTCCAATCTGTAAATTCATTTTTGTCAGCTAAGTTTTTTCAATATATCAGCATGATCATTAAATACTTCGATATACGTTAAAACTTCAAATATTTTTCAATTGATTTTTCAATCCTTACGATGCATTTTATAAAATTAAGGATTAGATTTTCAATAATGTACATAGTTTATTTTTTAAATAAAAGTGTTAAGCAAATAGTATTTTTAAGTGTATTTTTACATATGTCATGACTTTTCATTTATTCTTTCTTTGGATAATTAATTATTTAGAATTCTGGTTCTTAAAGTTATACAGCATACTTGTAACACTGCTAAGAAAAGTATATATACAACATTGTTGCACAAAGTTCAAAATTGTAGAAGTGTTTTAGAATTTTCCAAAAGTTTTTTAAGTTTCACCATAAGAATTTCTTATTTTTCTTGATTAAATTTTCCTTCATAAAACAATTTAATAATACGTCAAAAAGTAATTACTCAAATAAAAAAAAAACAGTTCAAAGAGCACCCACCGATCGGTGGTGTCCTTTGAAATGTTTTCTGTCTTTATCATCAACTTTTCTCTTTTTGTTTATCTTATAAAGAAGTCGCCAAAGAACGCTAAGTAGCCAAATACTTGCACTTCGACTTTATCCTGATATCTATCTGAATCGCGTTTCGCGTCGCGTGCGTTGAAGTGTCGTCATGTCATATGATTTCAGTTTCACTCTGAAAACAATTCAGAAGTAGAAGGGAAAACATTCGCTCGCTGTTCAAAATATGAATTCTAGTTATTTTTCTACATACTTTTTAAAAGTAATCAAGAGTTAATAACTTAATCTAAGAAAAGAAGATGTGAAAATAAAAAAACAATAACATACCAATTTCGGCTGAATTCTCCCAGTCCTTGACTCTTATGAAGCCAAAGGTTCGCGTCAAAAAACCAGTATGACTTCTTGTGGTATCGGATCAGTTCTCTTTCCTTCTTGGTTTAGGGTTACATTACACGTATATCGCGTTTTCCCTGGGGAGTTGTTATTTTACTAAATAAAGTGGCAAATTGGGCCCCGTGCCCATAAAGGCCCCTGGTGAAATTGCAAAGCTCCTCTTTTTTTTTTCTTTCACTTTTGAAACACACGTTTTTTAGGGGGCACAAAAAAGACTTTATTTACTCGCACCTTTCATGAAGAAAACTGTGCTAGTAGATTTTATTTATATTTTCTAAAAATTACAATTTTACTGTGGCGGTAAACTTTGTAATGAAAATGACTCTTTTTTAACAAGCCTTATTTTCTGCATATTTTTTTCTCTATAAAACACTATTTTAGGTGTATTATGTGACTCAATTACGGGGTATTTTCATTCTTACTTGCACAGAATTTTCGGATATTCTTCATAAAATTTCAAATGATTTAAAGGAGCATATGACCGTTAAATCCCTGATTGTTCGATAACAGTATTAATAAACAAGCATTATTTCCTGAACATTTTAAAAACAAACCGTACGTTGAAAATTTTTAAATTACATCTGATTAAAAATATGTCCGGTTTCTCTATGGACACCCCCCTCCCCCCAGTTATTAGAAGAATAATTTGAAGCGGTTTATCTCAAAGTGTTAACAATGTCCTTTTGTAAATTGCGCGTAACATTACTTTTGAACAACTTCATATTTTTACATACTATTTTAGAATATAGATTATGCCTTAAGACTGAACTTAAAATTGTATATATATTAGCAAATTTTCTATTTTTAAAATTTAGTTGAAAGTATTAGGGTCAGTCAGGATTATTATGTTACAAAATTCCCAACTTTCATAGTCACTTTCGATCTGTTGACTCCAGTCCCAAATAAAATAATAAATAATACTTTAATTTGTGCTTTTGTTTCCTTTACCTGTTTACGGATAAAAATTATTGCTTGTCATAAAACTAAATGTAAAAAAATATTAAAACCTTGTCTCATATTAACCCCACGAAATGGGGCTAATATGAAATATGAGACGGCTATGGGGCTAAAATGAGACACTATTATTTTTAAATGGTTGTAAGCACTAAGAAAATGAGAGATCTGTAATAAAGTTGCCCCAGATCCCATGTTTAGCTCTATTATTAAATAATAATAATAGTCTTCAATTTTGCCTGAATTTTGAGACATCTTTCATCCGTTCATCAGAATACCGATAAATAAATTCTCTACGTAATTTATTAAATTATAATTTAGTGTAAAAAACTAAGAATAAATTTATCTTCAGCACTTAAACTATATTTTTATGAGTTGTAGAAGTAAATTTGCAATAGTATAACATTCGTTATTAAAAAAAGAAAAAAAAAAAAAAAAAAAAAAATGTAATCTACGATATTGACTGATTGAGTTAATTCATTGTCCATCAAAATTATAAAGCCAGGAAAATTACAAATAGTTTTTCTGATTTTTAATGTTGTTTCAAAGAAACTCCGTGTAGAAACAGTTTTCATAATGTCCACTGCAAGGATTTGATCTTCATTATACGTAAAATTTGTCTTTAGATCGATTGTTAGAACATCTAAAACCTTTGTTTATTACTATTCCTTAGTCTTCATCTACTAAAATCTATCGCGACGCGACTTACGGCACGAATGCACAGAGATCCTTTATTATGATTGCCGTTTTATTGCATTTTTATTTATTTTACCAGGAAAGCACCGGTGGTTAACACGGGAAAAGCCGGGTGTACTGTTTAGTTTTTAATTGTAGTCACATGACACAATTTACAGATGTATTTTTATAGTTTTATGAAAATGATTCGTTATTAAACTAAATACTCTATCTTGACAAAGGAATTATACAACAGATTACAAAAATGCATTTAAACAAACAATACAAATTTCAGGAAATGACAGATACCGGTCGTAGCTTTGACAGCCATGAACTCTATACCAGAGCTGTTGCATTCATATTGTTTCTGTCAATATGTTAATGTTCATTTCAAAATTAGAAATTTTCAATGTCTGCTTGACGACATCAAATGAATGTTTTCTCACTCAGTTCAATTAGGTGCAAGTGCAAGTCCAGTATGCACTTCCCTAGTAAACAATAAGCAGTGTACTAACGTAAAAAACTTTAAACAGATGCTTTATTTTCTTTTTCTTTGAACTTTTTTCGAGTAAAACATTATACAGCAATTGCCTGTAAAATAAAAAAAAACTTATCAGCATGTACCTGTTTTTTTACAAAAACTATTAAACCAGCATTTATTTTCTTTTTGAACATTACACCAGCATTTTATCTGTTTTAAAATTGTTCCTTTCTTGAGAAGCTTTTATTGACATCGATTTTTTATTATCGTTTAAATTTATTCATATTCTTTTTCTTTAGATGTTGTGGGGCAGTAGATAGCCCAAATGCTATCGGAAAACGAAAAGAAAAAGGAGAGAGAATACATTACATAGAGAACACATTTTAATATCCAAATTGCCGCAGAAAAAAACGGAAATAGCCAATCGACTGGAAATTAAATTTATTTAAAAAAAAAATAATATTAAGGGGGCGTCTTTATACTATTTTTCAATAAATGTTACCTTAGGATACCAAACGAGAAGTCAATCGGCCAAGTAGTTTAGTAATTATTTATGTTTAAAGTTTGGAACTCTTAATGATAAATTCATTTTTAATCGTTTCAAAACAGATTGCAACGCATTTATATCATAACTCGAATACTACTTCCCGGAATGAGATGTCATTTCAGGTTCGCATATTTGAAGCTTCTAGAAATTGATTTCTTTTAAAAAATTGTTTTCGGAAATATATTTAAAAAAAGTAATTTTCGAAAAAAATATTAATTTTAACCTATGATTATTTTTAAACAAAAATCGATTTCTAGAAACTTCAAATATGCGAATCCAAAATTACAGCTCATTCCTCCAAATAGTGAGTTGAGCTTTAAAAACTACTCACATTGCAATCTGTTTTGTAAATGGATTTTACATTAGGAGGTCCAACTTTTAAAAATTCACAATTCTTCAACTTTTTGACTGAATGACTTCTCGTTTGGTATCTTAGGGTAACATTTAGCGGTAAAAGCCAAATATGATGTCAAAAGTAGGTGTTCGTATTGAAAATTTTAGAGATTAGTACAGTTTTAATATGAAGACTATCCCCTACGCTTATTTTTTAAAACGTAATTAAAAAAAAAAAAAAAAGACAATCTCCAGTCGAATGGCTATTTCCGTTTTTTCCCCTGTGGTCTTTCTTTCTCTGTCTCTTTTTGGCCGATTGTACATTATAAAATATTTATCGAGTGTTTGACTAAAAATTTTCCAATTATTAGTCCGATTTAACACTTTCACTTCCGAATGACCATTGTGGGCGAAATTTCTTAGGCCGAAAATTATGTGTCACAGTGATAGCTTATGCGCCGTACTAACCGCTAATCTTATAAACTGAACGATGTAAATGCCGCATGAAGCAACAATACGTTTCTGGCAAAACATACATGTGGCCGCCAGCGGTAGCCAAAGTGTTAAATGCACAGACAAAACAGTCATTATCCTTCAGCAGAGTTTCCAGTGGTGTCACATTTCTAAGAGCAGAACAAGCTGTTGCATTATAAAATTTGGTGCATCTCAACAATTCTTCGCCACTTCTTGGAATGCTTGCACATGACGAACTTGTATGTTATTTTCACGAAATGAATAATTAGTACTTGGATTGGGGAAGATTGCTGTGCAGGAGAAAGTTCGTTACTATGTTTGAATATTCTTCTGGTGAATCCATGTGAATTAAGTGAGAAGCATCTTCTACTCTTTTTACTATGGCTTTTGGGAATAGTTTCTTAATTGATGGATCCTTATCACTGCAAAGAAACGTTATAAACATTAATATTCAATTATTTTCATGGAAAACAATATCTACACTGCAATTAAAAAAAAAAAAGAAAGAAAAAAAGAAAGAAAAAAAATGTTGATTTTACAGTATAATACTAGCACCCGAGCTGCCAGTATTATACCGTAAAATTAACAGTAATAAACAGTAATACGCTGCCGCGCATGCATTTTTTTTTTAATTTTCTCCAAATTAGAATGTTGGTCATCGTAACCAAATAAAACAAACTTTGCTTTCGCAATAATATATATATGTATTTAATCAGAAATACTAAAGGGTTATCAATAAATTATTTTGCAAACTTCAATCTTTTCTTATGATTTACTTTACTGATACGTGTTTTTTATTGCCAACTATTTTACTATCTGATATATGCTAATCATTTTTTCTACTTCATGGTATGGGGTGAATACCAGAACATGAAGTAATATGTCTATATTTAAGAGTCTGTTGCTAATAAAACGATTTTTTGTCAACTAGCTTTCGTACGTTTCGGCTATTTTTTCTGGAAATGGATTTAGATCACACTGTTCTCGATTGATTTTCGATTTTTCCAATGAACTGTGTTTTTTTATTAACGTATACAACCGTAAAAACATTGAATTTTACAGACTTCGCAATATGACGAATTTTTCTTTTTAAAGTAGCAACTTTTTCATGTATAATCAGAGACAATTTTTTTTTTTTTTTTAATTTCCAGGTTATCATAAATTTCAAATTTGTGAATGAAAACTCATGAAACACTGTTAAAATATATAATGTACACAAATGAAAATCAGAGTTTCAACCAATATTTTTTTTTCTCACTCATTCGATATCTATTAATAACTTCGCCAATGTTTTTCAATTACACTCCCCCCCCCCACCCCCCCTCATACACACTTACATACTTAGTGTCTTGGACGTTACCATTAAATATTCGCACAGTTTCTTTCTATTTCTATAATCTCATTTGTGAATGAAGTACATTTATTTTACTAGAATTTGCACTTAAAACGGTAGTCGATTACAAAACTACAAGCACAATATGCCATGTGCAATAACTTTTTCCGAAACGACACTACGTAAAATTTCTTTTACTTACATCACTTTTATTTCTGAGAAACCGAATATGTTCGATCACTTTGTGTTTAGATTATTTAAAAAATTAGCAAATATATTTAGGGTAATTTTATTATTTTTTTAAAACAAGAACTGTATTGTAAATGGTTGAATTTTTTAAAGCCCTATATGCGATATTTTTTCAAAAATCAGGGTTTCTGCATTTACTAAAGCTTTGAAATCTTTTAACATGTATGCGCAAAAAATATTTTTGGTAAATAAAATATTTTTGGTACCTATACATAGAAAAAAATATGAATTTGTGCTTTTATAAATTTAAACTGTATACTAATTATATATACTTTCTAAATCATAATTCATTTTGTCCACTTATAAGATCTAGATTATTCATAAAAGAAAGAAACCACGCAAAAAGTCATTCTACGGCAAACAAAAAAACATTGTTTGTCGTAGAATTATTAATATTGTGTCACTGATCTAAAAGGATTGAGAAAAACTGACTTAATGGATATGCGAATGTTTTCGTTAACCTTTAAAGACACAGGAGGTTTGTAGTAATATAAAGACACTCCGGCGGAGCGCCATCGGCTTTTAAATAAGCTCATATATCCTGATAATTTCGAATTAAAAAAATATTGTCTGTCGTATAATTACACTGGTTTACAAATTTAAACTTTTTTTATATACTTTTGATGAAACACATATTTTCTTATTATACTACCTCTTACTAATGAAATGCGGTATTTGAAAAAAATCTATCACGTCACATTTTTACAATTTTTACATTTTTCAATATTTACATTTTTAATTCTATAATATATCTATCACGTCACATTCAACCTACCCGCATTGTCAAATTGGATTCCATATTCTGTTTTCTTGTGTTTTTGTGAACTAAAGTGGTTTTGTTTTTGATAAAATGCCTAATAGAGTGTGTAAAATAAATTGTGATCGTTTTTGTTGGGTTTGTGAACAATTTATATTCGCAAAAAAGGGGAACACAGATATCAGAATGTCTTAAAACAGCATATTTGCATTATTTTGGATTTTAAGTGAGTAATCAAGATAAAAAGTGGGTCCCACATGTTTTTTGTGAAAGCTGTAAGCCCACTCTTATATGCTGGGCATCAGGAGAAGAAAAGTATCTTCAATTTGGATCACCAATGTTGTGGAGAGAAACTTCAAATCACGAAAATTTTTGGGATTCTTGTCTTTCGTCTACAACAGTGGAACTTATTAACACCAAATACCAAAGTAACTTATTACCGAAATAGAAGTAAAATTTTCAGCAGTTATTTCACCAAAAAGGATTTTTTTTTGCCGTGATATTCTTGGACATTTTAGGACGTTGAATCAAAATTATGATTCAAATGAATGGCATTTATTTATCGATTCATCTAAATATAGCTTGAAAGCTGTATTACTTCATAACGGTAATATAAAACCATCTTCTCTAATTGGCCATGCCATAAACAGTACAGAAACCTATCAAACAATGTCTCTTTTAATGAAAATGATACAATATGAACATCACAACTGGAAAATATGTGGTGATTTAAAAGTAGTTATTATGTTACTGGGCTTACAGGGCGGGTATACCAAATATTCATGTTTTTTTTCTGCTTGTGGGATAGTTGAGCTAAAGAACACCATTACATAAAAAAAAATATTGCCCTGTCCAAAATGAATTTACTCCAGTAAAAATTAATTTGAAATATACATCTTTAGTGGATCCGCAAAATATAATTTTGCCACCGTTACACATTAAATTGGTCCTAATAAAACTATTCGTCGGAGCCGTGTTTCGTCAATATAAACAGTACTGCTTTTAAATATTTACACAAAATTTTTCCACGTATTTCAGACGCAAAATTAAAATATTGAATTTTTATCGTCCACAGATATGTAAACTGATGCAAGATAAGGACTTTGAAAAACTTTTATCTACTAATGAAAAAAATACTTGGGATTCCTTCAAAACGGTCGTCCATGGATTCTTGGAAATCATAAAGATGAAAATTATGAAAAAAATATTTCTGTTTTATTAAAAGACTATCATGCAAAAGCTGTGAACATGTCTCTGAAGATACATTTTCTCCATTCACACCTGGATTTTTTACCTGAAAACTTGGGTGCCGTGAGTGACGAGCAGGGCGAGCGTTTTCACCAAGACCTTATACTTTTTGAAGACAGACACAAAGGTTTTTGCGACGTATGTTAGGGAACTACTGCTGGTCTATTTTAAGAGAAACGGATTAAGAAAATTAAAAAAAAGAAGAGAAAATCAATCATTTCTATTTTTTTCTTTTTATATTTCATGTTATTATTATTTTTAAGTATTTAATAAATATTTTTTAAACTAGACGTAACGGATTTTTTTCAATAATTTTCCCGTACTCAGTGCACTAGAATCTATGAAAAAATACACATTTCGGCGAAAGTATATAAACCGTGTAAACCAGTGTTATTAATAGTGTGTCACTGATCTAAAAGGATTGAGAAATACTGACTTAATAGATATGCGAATTTTTTCGTTAACATCTAAAGACACGAGTGGTTTGTAGTAACATAAAGACACTCGGGCAGCGCACCCTTATGCACCATCGGCTTTTAAATAAGCTCATATATCCTGATAATTTCGAATAAAAAAAATATTGTCTGTCATATAATAATTAATAGTGTGTCACTGATCTAAAAGGATTGAGAAATACTGACTTAATAGATATGCGAATTTTTTCGTTAACCTCTAAAGACACGAGTGGTTTGTAGTAACATAAAGACACTTGGGCAGCGCACCCTTATGCACCATTGACTTTTAAATAAATTCATATGTCCTGGTAATTTCGAATTAAAAAAAAACCATTGTCTGTCGCAGAATTATTAACAGTGCGTGACTGATCTAAAAGGATTGAGAAACACTGACTTAATGGATATGCGAATTTTTTCGTTAACCTTTAAAGACACGGGTGGTTTATAGTAACATAAAGTCACTCCGGTTGAGCACCCTATGCGCCATCGGCTTTTAAATAAACATATAAATCCTAACAATTTTGAAAAAAAAAAAAAAAAACATTGTCTGTCGTAGAATTATTAATATTGTGTCTCTGATCTAAAAGAATTGAGAAACACTGACTTAATGGATATGCGAATTTTTTCATTAACCTTTAAAGACACGGGTGGTTTGTAGTAATTAGGCACTCCGGCGGAGTACCCTATGCGCCATCGGTTTTTAAATAAACTCATATATCCTGATAATTTCGAATAAGAAAAGCATTGTCTGTCGTAGAATTATTAACAGTGTGTCACTGATCTAAAAGGATTGAGAAACACTGACTTAATGGATATGCGAATTTTTTCATTAACCTTTAAAGACACGGGTAGTTTGTAGTAATTAGGCACTCGGGCGGAGTACCCTATGCGCCATCGGCTTTTAAATAAACTCATATATCCTGGTAATTTCGAATAAGAAAAATATTGTCTGTCATATAATTATTAATAGTGTGTCACTGATCTAAAAGGATTGAGAAACACTGACTTAATAGATATGCGAATTTTTTCGTTAACCTCTAAAGACATGGGTGGTTTGTAGTAACATAAAGATACTCCGGCAGCGCAACCCATGATGCGCCGTCGGCTTTTAGATAATCTCATATATCCTGATAATTTCGAATTAAAAAAAAATATTGTCTGTCGTATAATTATTAATAGTGTGTCACTGATCTAAAAGGATTGAGAAACACTGACTTAATGGATATGCGAATTTTTTCATTAACCTTTAAAGACACGGGTGGTTTGTAGTAATTAGGCACTCCGGCGGAGTACCCTATGCGCCATCGGTTTAAACTCATATATCCTGGTAATTTCGAATAAGAAAAGCATTGTCTGTCGTAGAATTATTAACAGTGTGTCACTGATCTAAAAGGATTGAGAAACACTGACTTAATGGATATGCGAATGTTTTCGTTAACCTTTAAAGACACAGGAGGTTTGTAGTAATATAAAGACACTCCGGCGGAGCGCCATCGGCTTTTAAATAAGCTCATATATCCTGATAATTTCGAATTAAAAAAATATTGTCTGTCGTATAATTACACTGGTTTACAAATTTAAACTTTTTTTATATACTTTTGATGAAACACATATTTTCTTATTATACTACCTCTTACTAATGAAATGCGGTATTTGAAAAAAATCTATCACGTCACATTTTTACAATTTTTACATTTTTCAATATTTACATTTTTAATTCTATAATATATCTATCACGTCACATTCAACCTACCCGCATTGTCAAATTGGATTCCATATTCTATTTTCTTGTGTTTTTGTGAACTAAAGTGGTTTTGTTTTTGATAAAATGCCTAATAGAGTGTGTAAAATAAATTGTGATCGTTTTTGTTGGGTTTGTGAACAATTTATATTCGCAAAAAAGGGGAACACAGATATCAGAATGTCTTAAAACAGCATATTTGCATTATTTTGGATTTTAAGTGAGTAATCAAGATAAAAAGTGGGTCCCACATGTTTTTTGTGAAAGCTGTAAGCCCACTCTTATATGCTGGGCATCAGGAGAAGAAAAGTATCTTCAATTTGGATCACCAATGTTGTGGAGAGAACCTTCAATTCACGAAAATTTTTGGGATTCTTGTCTTTCGTCTACAACAGTGGAACTTATTAACACCAAATACCAAAGTAACTTATTACCGAAATAGAAGTAAAATTTTCAGCAGTTATTTCACCAAAAAGGATTTTTTTTTGTTTTTGCCATGATATTCTTGGACATTTTAGGGCGTTGAATCAAAATTATGATTCAAATGAATGGCATTTATTTATCGATTCATCTAAATATAGCTTGAAAGCTGTATTACTTCATAACGGTAATATAAAACCATCTTCTCTAATTGGCCATGCCGTAAACAGTACAGAAACCTATCAAACAATGTCTCTTTTAATGAAAATGATACAATATGAACACCACAACTGGAAAATATCTGGTGATTTAAAAGTAGTTATGTTACTGGGCTTACAGGGCGGGTATACCAAATATTCATGTTTTTTTCTGCTTGTGGGATAGTTGAGCTAAAGAACACCATTACATAAAAAAAATATTGCCCTGTCCAAAATGAATTTACTCCAGTAAAAATTAATTTGAAATATACATCTTTAGTGGATCCGCAAAATATAATTTTGCCACCGTTACACATTAAATTGGTCCTAATAAAACTATTCGTCGGAGCCGTGTTTCGTCAATATAAACAGTACTGCTTTTAAATATTTACACAAAATTTTTCCACGTATTTCAGACGCAAAATTAAAATATTGAATTTTTATCGTCCACAGATACGTAAACTGATGCAAGATAAGGACTTTGAAAAACTTTTATCTACTAATGAAAAAAATACTTGGGATTCCTTCAAAACGGTCGTTCATGGATTCTTGGAAATCATAAAGATGAAAATTATGAAAAAAATATTGCTGTTTTATTAAAAGACTATCATGCAAAAGCTGTGAACATGTCTCTGAAGATACATTTTCTCCATTCACACCTGGATTTTTTACCTGAAAACTTGGGTGCCGTGAGTGACGAGCAGGGCGAGCGTTTTCACCAAGACCTTATACTTTTTGAAGACAGACACAAAGGTTTTTGCGACGTATGTTAGGGAACTACTGCTGGTCTATTTTAAGAGAAACGGATTAAGAAAATTAAAAAAAAGAAGAGAAAATCAATCATTTCTATTTTTTTCTTTTTATATTTCATGTTATTATTATTTTTAAGTATTTAATAAATATTTTTTAAACTAGACGTAACGGATTTTTTTCAATAATTTTCCCGTACTCAGTGCACTAGAATCTATGAAAAAATACACATTTCGGCGAAAGTATATAAACCGTGTAAACCAGTGTTATTAATAGTGTGTCACTGATCTAAAAGGATTGAGAAATACTGACTTAATAGATATGCGAATTTTTTCGTTAACATCTAAAGACACGAGTGGTTTGTAGTAACATAAAGACACTCGGGCAGCGCACCCTTATGCACCATCGGCTTTTAAATAAGCTCATATATCCTGATAATTTCGAATAAAAAAAAATATTGTCTGTCATATAATTATTAATAGTGTGTCACTGATCTAAAAGGATTGAGAAATACTGACTTAATAGATATGCGAATTTTTTCGTTAACCTCTAAAGACACGAGTGGTTTGTAGTAACATAAAAACACTCGGGCAGCGCACCCTTATGCACCATTGACTTTTAAATAAATTCATATGCCCTGGTAATTTCGAATTAAAAAAAACCCATTGTCTGTCGCAGAATTATTAACAGTGCGTGACTGATCTAAAAGGATTGAGAAACACTGACTTAATGGATATGCGAATTTTTTCGTTAACCTTTAAAGACACGGGTGGTTTATAGTAACATAAAGTCACTCCGGTTGAGCACCCTATGCGCCATCGGCTTTTAAATAAACGTATAAATCCTAGCAATTTTGAATTTAAAAAAAAAAAACATTGTCTGTCGTAGAATTATTAATATTGTGTCACTGATCTAAAAGAATTGAGAAACACTGACTTAATGGATATGCGAATTTTTTCATTAACCTTTAAAGACACGGGTGGTTTGTAGTAATTAGGCACTCCGGCGGAGTACCCTATGCGCCATCGGTTTAAACTCATATATCCTGGTAATTTCGAATAAGAAAAGCATTGTCTGTCGTAGAATTATTAACAGTGTGTCACTGATCTAAAAGGATTGAGAAATACTGACTTAATAGATATGCGAATTTTTTCGTTAACATCTAAAGACACGAGTGGTTTGTAGTAACATAAAGACACTCGGGCAGCGCACCCTTATGCACCATCGGCTTTTAAATAAGCTCATATATCCTGATAATTTCGAATAAAAAAAATATTGTCTGTCATATAATTATTAATAGTGTGTCACTGATCTAAAAGGATTGAGAAATACTGACTTAATAGATATGCGAATTTTTTCGTTAACCTCTAAAGACACGAGTGGTTTGTAGTAACATAAAGACACTCGGGCAGCGCACCCTTATGCACCATTGACTTTTAAATAAATTCATATGCCCTGGTAATTTCGAATTAAAAAAAACCCATTGTCTGTCGCAGAATTATTAACAGTGCGTGACTGATCTAAAAGGATTGAGAAACACTGACTTAATGGATATGCGAATTTTTTCGTTAACCTTTAAAGACACGGGTGGTTTATAGTAACATAAAGTCACTCCGGTTGAGCACCCTATGCGCCATCGGCTTTTAAATAAACGTATAAATCCTAGCAATTTTGAATTAAAAAAAAAAAACATTGTCTGTTGTAGAATTATTAATATTGTGTCACTGATCTAAAAGAATTGAGAAACACTGACTTAATGGATATGCGAATTTTTTCATTAACCTTTAAAGACACGGGTGGTTTGTAGTAATTAGGCACTCCGGCGGAGTACCCTATGCGCCATCGGTTTAAACTCATATATCCTGGTAATTTCGAATAAGAAAAGCATTGTCTGTCGTAGAATTATTAACAGTGTGTCACTGATCTAAAAGGATTGAGAAACACTGACTTAATGGATATGCGAATTTTTTCGTTAACCTTTAAAGACACGGGTGGTTTGTATAGTAACATTAAGTCACTCCGGTTGAGCACCCTATGCGCCATCGGCTTTTAAATAAACATATAAATCCTAGCAATTTTGAAAAAAAAAAAAAACATTGTCTGTCGTAGAATTATTAATATTGTGTCTCTGATCTAAAAGAATTGAGAAACACTGACTTAATGGATATGCGAATTTTTTCATTAACCTTTAAAGACACGGGTGGTTTGTAGTAATTAGGCACTCCGGCGGAGTACCCTATGCGCCATCGGTTTTTAAATAAACTCATATATCCTGGTAATTTCGAATAAGAAAAGCATTGTCTGTCGTAGAATTATTAACAGTGTGTCACTGATCTAAAAGGATTGAGAAACACTGACTTAATGGATATGCGAATTTTTTCATTAACCTTTAAAGACACGGGTGGTTTGTAGTAATTAGGCACTCCGGCGGAGTACCCTATGCGCCATCGGCTTTTAAATAAACTCATATATCCTGGTAATTTCGAATAAGAAAAATATTGTCTGTCATATAATTATTAATAGTGTGTCACTGATCTAAAAGGATTGAGAAACACTGACTTAATAGATATGCGAATTTTTTCGTTAACCTCTAAAGACATGAGTGGTTTGTAGTAACATAAAGATACTCCGGCAGCGCAACCCATGATGCGCCGTCGGCTTTTAGATAATCTCATATATCCTGATAATTTTGAATTAAAAAAAAATATTGTCTGTCGTATAATTATTAATAGTGTGTCACTGATCTAAAAGGATTGAGAAACACTGACTTAATCGTTATGCGAATTTTTTCATTAACCTTTAAAGACACGGGTGGTTTATAGTAATATAAAAACACTCCGGCGGAGTACCCTATATGCGCCATCGGCTTTTAAATAAACTCATATATCCTGGTAATTTCGAATAAGAAAAACATTGTCTGTCGTAGAATTATTAACAGTGTGTCACTGATCCAAAAGTATTGAGAAACACTGACTTAATAGATATGAGAATTTTTTCGTTAACCTTTAAAGACACGGGTGGTTTGTAGTAACATATAAGACACTCTGGCGGCGCACCTTATGCGCCACGGCTTTCAAACACTAGATAAGAACTTTTAACGATATTATTGTTTAATGCAGTGTCCAGTAATAGTATAAAAGTAATAAAGCCGCGCATGCGCGGTAGCGTATTACTGCTTATTTTACTGTTTATTACTGTTAATTGTACTGTATAATACTGGCAGCTGGGGTGCCAGTATTATACTGTAAAATCTTTTTTTTTTTCAGTGTACTACATTTTTCTTACATTGAAAAATATTTGATAATTTTGTGAAACATTAAGAATTACTCACAGAAAGAAGAATCCTTTGCTCCCATAAAGGAATAAGGCATCGCCATTGAAAGTGGCACCAATATCGGGAAGGTTTTGGACTAAAGCATCATTTTCCAGCATGCCTGCTACAACATCTACATTACATTCTAGTTTAAATCTATCTCCTTCTTTAACTAATGGAATAAAATCAGGGTCGTAGTTTGACATAAACTTTTTCTTGTCCACCAGACACTAAACAATAAAACATTTTTTTTTTTTTTTTTTTTTTTTTTTACAAAATTATTTTTCAAAATATTTCCTTTTATCAAATAATAATAATTATTATTTTAATAACAACTAGATGGAACCCGTCAAAACGTGACGGAAAAAAAATACTATAACAATATCAGTAAAAAAAGCTTCTTTATTATTTAAGTAGGGCTTCGTATGAAACAGTCTTTCAAATATTTTATTTTAAAAAATCCCCCCCCCTCCCCCAGTGAAATGCTATTTCCGATGCAAACTCCAAATGAACACTCCGTAAACAAATGTATAATGCAAATCAGTTTGACATTACCACCATATTCCCCACGACAAAAAAAAAAAGGTCATGGACCTATAAAGTATCATACAAATTTCCTACTTTCATCTCATATTCAGTAAATAAAAGAACATAGTATAAGCACCCCCCCCCCCTGTGATAATGCAATCGAATGAGCTCCTATGCACGTATGTATTGCATCTGCCCAAAGGCACCGATGAAATTCGACGTTAAGAAAAGTTTTAAAATGTTTAAATTAAAAGTTTTAAAATGTCCTCTTTAATCATTGTTCGTTTCAAATCCATATCTTCTAAAACGCATCCATTGTTTTAAGCTAATCAATTTTTATGTAAAAATGAAGAATTTTTGTTAAAAATAATAAATTAATATGCAGATGAGGGAAAATTTTAATGTTTTCAATTATAATTTATTTGTATGGTTTCTTCTATCACTTTACATAATCAGGATGATTATTCCTTTTCCATCACAGTCGGTCTCTTATACAGTTAAATATCCAATGGATCTTTAAAAAAATAATAAATAACAGTTCCTAGCATATTCTGATTCAACATATACTTCAACATATCAATTTTATGTTAATCATAAACTAAAAATAGTTTTTTTTTCTTTTGACAGATTTTATATTAGCGCCAAAATACCCTATCTTATGGATAATCTGATCTTATGATTTATCAGGTTTTTATTATTATTATTATTTTCACTTTTCATGAAGGTTAGGGATACCTATTTTCAATTGTTGCAACTTTCCAAGGGGCTATTTTACATTATTAAAACAAACGGATGGTCATTGTTGAGATAGAATTGAAGAATATTTCATGCTTGAAAATTATTTAAAAAGTCGTTAAATTAAGCGGCAGATTTCAAATAAATTTCAATCGAAAGCTATTTTTTTTTCTAATTGAGGATGTAAGATTTAAAATTGTAAAATGTAGTAAAAAAAATAAATTTTTAGTATTTAGAAGTGATGTAAGCGCGATGAAAGCTAAAGCGATAGTGCCGTTTGTTGTCACAACCGTTATACATTTCTAAATATTGCCACTGTGTTTTGGTTGGCGTCCAAAAGTAGACTATCATTTTTTGACATCGAAAGAAAAATTCACAGTGAAAGAAATAAGACTTTGCCGCTAATAAGGAACTGTTAAATGAACTTATAAACAAACCTTCCAAAATAATTCCTATAAAATATTACCCTTACATTGTTTATTCTAGCTAAAAATACAATCATTATTTCAAGTTTTTTTTTTCCTGAAATTCTTTACTTTTGTGAATGTTTTTATTAAAAAAGGAAATCTTAATAATTTAAATCCTATAATTCCTATAACTTAATCCTATAATTTAAAAAAAGTAATTGGTAACATGTAATCAAGGTATGCAATCAAGATGAAGCAACCAATAAAGGCTCCAGTTCTAATCTTTAAAATTAAAAATTGAAATATCAGTTAATATTACGCCATGTTAACACAATCATATAAATTTTTCTTTTTAGTTTTATCAATGTTAAAATGCATTTCAAGCTAAGCATAACGTCATTTTCACCGGTACAAAATTTTCACACGTACATTTATGCTTAAGCACCATGCATACAAATAAAAATATATTTTGCATTTAATTGTAATGAAAAAAATGGCATCAACAAAGTTATAATGCTTAATGATAAAATGAACCCAATGGACAATATTTCCGTGACGTCACAGTAAATATGAATTTTTATTTGCTTATAAAACACACGGATAAATATTTTTACCGAAATACTTAAACATTTTAACTATATTTTAACTTAAAAATTAAAAAATTCGCCCTAAAAGTCACGTGCTTTTAATATTTAATATTTATTTTTTATGCTCGCAATCATTGAGTTCAGAAAATAAACTCTGTACGTCGCAACAGTGGGCGTTAATCCGATTGCCGACTTTATGACGTCATAAGCAGAAGTAAAATTTCAATTTAAGATTACGGCTAATTAATTAAATTTTCGAACAAACGAATGTACGATAACAAATCTGTGACCAAATATCTTTCATTTAAAAAAAGAATGATGTAATTTGATGTAGTAGTTTGTTCTCACGGATTGTCGAAACAAAACGCTTAGCGTTTTAAATATATAGATAATGTGCAATTCCGGGGAAAGAAACAAAAACAAAACGCACTTCCTCAAGCTATTTTTAACATCGTTTATAGTAAGAGGAAAAAGAAAAGTATGAATCGATTGGGAATAATTCCTAAATATAGATAAATACAATAAATATATATACATGAATTAAGCTTTGGTGGCTATCTACATATTAAATTTTGAACTTTAAAAAAATGCAATGCACCGCGCATAAAAAAGTAATGCGCGGTAGCGTATTACTGCTTGCGCGGCAGCGTATTACTGCTTATTTTACTGTTTAATACTGTTAATTTTACGGTATAATACTGGCAGCTGGGGGCCAGTTTTATACTGTAAAATCAACAATTATTTTTTGCAGTGTATAAATAATGCCGTCCAAAACTTAAAACTCAAACCTACCTCGAAACATTGTTACTCAAGCGGCTTTGCCAAGATAACTTTTGAACAAGTTAACAGTGTTTACAAGTTAACAGTGTTACAAGTTAACAGTGAAAGAAAGTGGTCTTTCTTTCTTTCTTTCTTAAATAAAATAAATTAAATTATCTACAAAGTATACTTGAAAAACAAACAATTTTTTTTTTTCAATTCATATGTGGCCCTGTAAATGAATAATAAATGATTTTATGCTTTTACGCATATTTTACATGATACATGTTTTAGTGCACTTAATAAATGCGCATCAATTTCATTATGTTTGAAATGGTGTAACGTCAGTAAAATGCACTTGAAACGATTTTTTCTCATTTACCGTAATGTAACGGAATACTTTTGACTGCCTCTGTAAACGAACCATAAAGGCTACACATTTCATTTTCAATAGAAATCGTGCTATAGTAAACAACAATAACATATAACAATTACTCTGCAATCCGAGAGTTATGGCACTTCTAGAAAGGCCAGACATACCGAAGTCATAAACTTTTTTCAACTATGTTGGAAAGTATTAAAAAGTGGACTTTTCACAGCTCAAATAAACAAAACTATAACGATTTTTAGTTTTAAAGACCTTGGTTCGAACTTAAAGCGCTTTTTCCTCCTTTTTACTTTCTTCTATCTTTACAAGAAGTAAGTTTTGGATTCATGAAATTTTTCGACTTCCAGTTTTCGACGGATTTATACGTTTTAGATGGTCCTGAACACAATTTGACTATCTTTAGAAGATATCTGGCTGTGACTCTGTCTGTATGTGACAAAAATTTTGTGGGCGCTCTATCTCAAGAACTAATTCTCGGAATTTAATAAAACTTTATATTCAGTTAGTCCCTGATATAAATTGGTGCTGATTAGTTTTTGGTAAAAATCGCAAAGCAAGTGGCGCTGCTATGCAGCATTTTTAGCGATTTCTGCAGTAGGTCTATCTCAAGAACTAATGCTCGGAATTTAATAAACTTTATATCCAGTTAGTCCCTGATAAAAATTGGTGCTGATTAGTTTTTGGTAAAAATCGCTCAGCAGGTGGCGCTGCTATGCAGCATTTTTTTGCGATTTCTGCAATAGCTCTAATCTCAAGAACTAATGCTCGGAATTTAATAAAACTTTATATTCAGTTAGTTTCTGATATAAATTGGTGCTGATTAGTTTTTAGTAAAAATCGCCCAGCAAGTGCCGCTGCTATGCAGCATTTTTAGCGATTTCTGCAATAGGTCTATCTCAAGAACTAATGCTCGGAATTTAATAAACTTTATATCCAGTTAGTCCCTGATAAAAATTGGTGCTGATTAGTTTTTGGTAAAAACCGCTCAGCAGGTGGCGCTGCTATGCAGCATTTTTTTGCGATTTCTGCAATAGCTCTAATCTCAAGAACTAATGCTCGGAATTTAATAAAACTTTATATTCAGTTAGTTTCTGATATAAATTGGTGCTGATTAGTTTTTAGTAAAAATCGCCCAGCAAGTGGCGCTGCTATGCAGCATTTTTAGCGATAACTGCAATAGGTCTATCTCAAGAACTAATGCTCGGAATTTAATAAACTTTATATCCAGTTAGTCCCTGATAAAAATTGGTGCTGATTAGTTTTTGGTAAAAATCGCTCAGCAGGTGGCGCTGCTATGCAGCATTTTTTTGCGATTTCTGCAATAGCTATAATCTCAAGAACTAATGTTCGGAATTTAATAAAACTTTATATTCAGTTAGTTTCTGATATAAATTGGTGTTGATTAGTTTTTAGTAAAAATCGCCCAGCAAGTGCCGCTGCTATGCAGCATTTTTAGCGATTTCTGCAATAGGTCGATCTCAAGAACTAATGCTCGGAATTTAATAAACTTTATATCCAGTTAGTCCTTGATAAAAATTGGTGCTGATTAGTTTTTGGTAAAAATCGCTCAGCAGGTGGCGCTGCTATGCAGCATTTTTTTGCGATTTCTGCAATAGCTCTAATCTCAAGAACTAATGCTCGGAATTTAATAAAACTTTATATTCAGTTAGTTTCTGATATAAATTCTGATTAGTTTTTGGTAAAAATAGCCCAGCAGGTGGCGCTGCTATGCAGCATTTTTTTGCGATTTCTGCAATAGCTCTAATCTCAAGAACTAATGCTCGGAATTTAATAAAACTTTATATTCAGTTAGTTTCTGATATAAATTGGTGCTGATTAGTTTTTAGTAAAGATCGCCCAGCAAGTGCCGCTGCTATGCAGCATTTTTAGCGATTTCTGCAATAGGTCTATCTCAAGAACTAATGCTCGGAATTTAATAAACTTTATATCCAGTTAGTCCCTGATAAAAATTGGTGCTGATTAGTTTTTGGTAAAAATCGCTCAGCAGGTGGCGCTGCTATGCAGCATTTTTTTGCGATTTCTGCAATAGCTCTAATCTCAAGAACTAATGTTCGGAATTTAATAAAACTTTATATTCAGTTAGTTTCTGATATAAATTGGTGCTGATTAGTTTTTAGTAAAAATCGCCCAGCAAGTGCCGCTGCTATGCAGCATTTTTAGCGATTTCTGCAATAGGTCTATCTCAAGAACTAATGCTCGGAATTTAATAAACTTTATATCCAGTTAGTCCTTGATAAAAATTGGTGCTGATTAGTTTTTGGTAAAAATCGCTCAGCAGGTGGCGCTGCTATGCAGCATTTTTTTGCGATTTCTGCAATAGCTCTAATCTCAAGAACTAATTCTCGGAATTTAATAAAACTTTATATTCAGTTAGTTTCTGATATAAATTGGTGCTGATTAATTTTTAGTAAAAATCGCCCAGCAAGTGGCGCTGCTATGCAGCATTTTTAGCGATTTCTGCAATAGGTCATCTCAAGAACTAATGCTCGGAATTTAATAAACTTTATATCCAGTTAGTCCCTGATAAAAATTGGTGCTGATTAGTTTTTGGTAAAAATCGCTCAGCAGGTGGCGCTGCTATGCAGCATTTTTTTGCGATTTCTGCAATAGCTCTAATCTCAAGAACTAATGTTCGGAATTTAATAAAACTTTATATTCAGTTAGTTTCTGATATAAATTGGTGCTGATTAGTTTTTAGTAAAAATCGCCCAGCAAGTGCCGCTGCTATGCAGCATTTTTAGCGATTTCTGCAATAGGTCTATCTCAAGAACTAATGCTCGGAATTTAATAAACTTTATATCCAGTTAGTCCCTGATAAAAATTGGTGCTGATTAGTTTTTGGTAAAAATCGCTCAGCAGGTGGCGCTACTATGCAGCATTTTTTTGCGATTTCTGCAATAGCTCTAATCTCAAGAACTAATGCTCGGAATTTAATAAAACTTTATATTCAGTTAGTTTCTGATATAAATTGGTGCTGATTAGTTTTTAGTAAAAATCGCCCAGCAAGTGGCGCTGCTATGCAGCATTTTTAGCGATTTCTGCAATAGGTCTATCTCAAGAACTAATGCTCGGAATTTAATAAACTTTATATCCAGTTAGTCTCTGATAAAAATTGGTGCTGATTAGTTTTTGGTAAAAATCGCTCAGCAGGTGGCGCTGCTATGCAGCATTTTTTTGCGATTTCTGCAATAGCTCTAATCTCAAGAACTAATTCTCGGAATTTAATAAAACTTTATATTCAGTTAGTTTCTGATATAAATTGGTGCTGATTAGTTTTTAGTAAAAATCGCCCAGCAAGTGCCGCTGCTATGCAGCATTTTTAGCGATTTCAGCAATAGGTCTATCTCAAGAACTAATGCTCGGAATTTAATAAACTTTATATCCAGTTAGTACTTAATAAAAATTGGTGCTGATTAGTTTTTGGTAAAAATCGCTCAGCAGGTGGCGCTGCTATGCAGCATTTTTTTGCGATTTCTGCAATAGGTCTATCTCAAGAACTAATGCTCGGAATTTAATAAACTTTATATCCAGTTAGTCCCTGATAAAAATTGGTGCTGATTAGTTTTTGGTAAAAATCGCTCAGCAGGTGGCGCTGCTATGCAGCATTTTTTTGCGATTTCTGCAATAGCTCTAATCTCAAGAACTAATGCTCGGAATTTAACAAAACTTTATATTCAGTTAGTTTCTGATATAAATTGGTGCTGATTAGTTTTTAGTAAAAATCGCCCAGCAAGTGGCGCTGCTATGCAGCATTTTTAGCGATTTCTGCAATAGGTCTATCTCAAGAACTAATGCTCGGAATTTAATAAACTTTATATCCAGTTAGTCCCTGATAAAAATTGGTGCTGATTAGTTTTTGGTAAAAATCGCTCAGCAGGTGGCGCTGCTATGCAGCATTTTTTTGCGATTTCTGCAATAGCTCTAATCTCAAGAACTAATGCTCGGAATTTAATAAAACTTTATATTCAGTTAGTTTCTGATATAAATTCTGATTAGTTTTTGGTAAAAATAGCCCAGCAGGTGGCGCTGCTATGCAGCATTTTGCAGAATTTACACGATTTTAGCGATAGTCACATCTCAAGAAATAATGCACGGAATTTAATAAAACTTGAGTTTCAGTTAGACCTTGATATAAATTGGTTGCCGATTCATTTTAGTGTATGCGAAACCTATGTGATATAGAAGAAAGTTTTGGGATTGACACATCCGACTAGTTTATTTTATTTCGAAGGCGTTCTGAACCTAATGGACACTTCCCGTTGTCTACGCTACTATAATGCTCGATGCTACTGTAGCGCCTAAGATCGACGATAAACACTTAAGAGGTTGATGTAATGTTACTAAGAAGCCATATTGTCCTTTTTTCATTTTATTTAGACATTTCCACAGGCACAATTTACAACACACAACACAAAATCAAATACACTTAGAAGCATTGACACTTTTTGTTTCGTCCCACTCAACCATACATAACTTCACCTTCACACGTCCAGCTCCGACCGCTCACTCTCGTTCTGAGCTTCTTCTTCTGCAAAACAGTTCAATTTAATCTCTCATTGGATGAGTACTGGGATCTATCGGTGGCCTGGAGAAAATAAGTTCTGTGAAAGTGAGTTCTTTACACTGAAAAATAAGTAATCTGTAAGTAAGTTCTTTACAGACTCTTCCCCACCTGGAGAAAACTTTTCACGGTCTTGACAGGGAAAAGTTTCTTTCTAATTTATTGTTCTTCGAGCACTAGTTCCAAAAAAAAAAAAAAAAAGAAAAAAAAAAAGGGAGTAGCACCTTGAACCACACCTGACTTATTCCCACCGTGAAAAAAAAAATAAATGTAATTAATACAAATAAAATCTACAAATACTCAGACATTATATTCAAGATACAATTGAAAAATAATATATACATATTCAAAACAATAAATTCAAAATTAACTGTCATACAATTTATCATATATACATATTAGCATTCTGATCAAATTTAGGCTTTCATGGCACGACTCAAACTATCAGCATTCTGATGTTGTTTTCCCTTTTTATGAACAATTTCATAATTAAAGGACTGTAGAAGTAAGGCCCATCTTAAAAGTCTAGGATTAGTTCCGCTGTTTTTGTCTAACCATACTAAAGGGTTGTGGTCAGTCTGGATCTGAAATTTTTGATGTCCATCCACATAGCATCGTAGTTTTCGCACTGCAAACACAATAGCAGCGCATTCTTTTTCGGTGGTACTAAAATTTCGTTCTCTGTCGGAAAACTTTTTGCTCAGATACAGTATAGGATGTTCTTCATTATTTTCATTTAGCTGGGATAGCACTATACCAATTCCCAAATTTGAAGCATCACACTGAAGGATGAAATATTTTGTAAAGTCCGGACTATATAAGACAGGATTTTCAGAGAGTTTACCTTTCAGTTCGTCAAATGCATTTTGACAGTCGCTATCCCAATCTACTGTTGACTTGCGAACCTTTCCCTTTAATAAATTAGTGAGAGGCGTTGCAATTACAGAAAAGTTCGGAATATAGTTCCGATAATATCCGGCTAAACCTAAGAAAGACCGGATTTGAGTTTTAGTAGTAGGAACTGCGAACTCTCTTATCGCTTGAACCTTCAGCTCTCCTGGAGTTCTAAGACCTTGACCAACTAAGTGTCCAAGGTATTTTACATAAGCTTGGGCGAATTGACATTTAGATGGTTTGATACGCAGGTTTGCTTCACTCAGTCTTTTGAAAACGTCTTCCAGGTGTTTTAGGTGATCTTCCCAAGTTCGAGAGAAAATAGCAACATCATCCAGATAGGGCACTGCATACTCTTCACAGTTTTTCAGTAATCCGGCCATAAGTTTACTAAATTCATATGGAGCATTTTTTAAACCAAAAGGGAGGCGTAGCGGTCTGTACGTCCCAAAATTTGTCACAAAAGTTGCATACCTTTGAGCACGTTTGGTTAACGGAATTTGCCAGTAACCTCTGGTCAGATCTAAAACTGAAATATATTTAGCTGAAGACACCTTTTCTATTAACTGGTCAATGTTGGGCAAAGGGTAAAATTTTGTGCGAGTCACTTTATTTAAACGGCGATAATCTATGCAAGGTCTCGCTTCTCTGCCTGGAACTTCAACTAAAATTAACGGAGAGGCAAAGTCTGATTCACCTGGCTCAATGACTTCCAGTTTTAGCATTTTCTCAACTTCGGTCTTAAGGTCTCTCAACTTCCGTCTGTCTAGGCGACATTTTATAAGGCCGGGCACAGATTGGTTTCTCTGATTCCAGCTCGATATCATGTTCAACTAGATTCGTGCACCCTGGTTCAGTCGAAAAAGAATCAGCATATTTTCCGATAAGTTGTCCTAATTATTCTCGTTGACTTTCATTTAGTCGGTTATTTTTTTGGATGTCTTGCCATACTTCTAGCAACGCATTGTCATTGTTTTCCTCATCCAATTTAGGAATTTCATCCTCTTCTTCATCATTAGAGGTTGTTTTTACCGTCAGTAAATTTATATTTTCTACTGTTCTTTGATGGTAAGGCTTTAGCATATTTACGTGATACACTTGGGACTTCTTTCCCTCTGGATTGTAAATAACATAGTTGGTTTCTGATAAACTCTTTTTTACTTCCCCAGGTCCTATCCAACTAACCGACAGTTTAGTTGGTCTGGATGGAGCCACAATTAAAACTTGATCTCCCTCTTTAAACTCTTGTTTTCTGGCTTTGATATCATACCAATATTTTTGGTTTTGTTTCTCTTTTTCCATATTTTCCGCAGCGAGGTCTTGGCATTTCTTCATTCTGTTCATTAAGTCAAATACATAGGATATCACATTATCTTCTTCTATCTCTTGCTCAGTCAAATTTTCATAGAGTAGCATCATTGGAGTTCTTAAATTCTGGCCATGAACTAATTCTGCTGGACTGAACTCAGTACTATTGTGAGTTACAGTTCTTAACGCAAAAAGGGCAGGAGGGAGTACTTTCTCCCAGTCAGCTCCAGATTCTAAACAAAGTACTCTGAGTATCCGTTTCAAAGTCCTGTGCATTCTTTCAACTGGGTTACTTTGGGGATGATAAACCGAACTTCGCACAACACTAACTCCAAATTTCTCTAAGAATTCCGTTGTAAGTACACTCATGAATGACTTTCCTTGGTCAGTTTGTAGTATACGAGGAAATCCAAGTCTGCTGAAAATTTGTAACAAAGCCTCAATGATCGTCGTAGAATACAAATTAGGTGTTGGAACCGCGTCAGGATATTTCGAAGCTAAACAAATTACAGTTATTATGTATTTGTTCCCTAGTGTACTGACAGGTAAGGGTCCACAAGCATCAACATTTAGCTTTGTAAATATTTCTGAAATAACAGGAACTATTTGTAAAGGTGCTTTCTTTTTGTCTTGAGGCTTTCCAACCCGTTGACAGTAGTCGCAAGTTCTAACATAATCTTCAATATCTTTAAAGCAATTTGGCCAATAAAAGGTCTTAAACAAAGCATCTTTAGTTTTAGCTACACCCAAATGGGTTGCAACCGTTTCATGACAAAATTTTTTTCACTGCTCACGAAATCTTTCTGGGACAACTAATAATTTTCTTTCAGCACCATTCCTATCTTTCCTTCTGTAAAAAATGATATTTTTCTCCAAAATAAATTTGCTATCTTTGGTATTTTTCCTTTTAGCTTCTTCAATAAGAGGTTTTAGATCTTTGCTCTACTTTTGTTCTTCGGAAAATGTCTTAGGAGAAGTTTTTATAAGCTCTTGTACTGAGACAGTTTGACATACTGGCAAAATTGAGTCTTTTTTGATTTCCAACTTCTCTTCTTCAGATTGATCTTTATTTTTTTTCGCATCCATTTTTTTGTTTTCATTTTCTATATTATTGCTATGATTCTTTGCAGAAGTTTCATCAGAAATTTCGTGCATTTCAGGTTCTTCAAGAGAAACCTTCTCTGCTTCCAGAATTTTCTTCTGAGCTCTGGTTTGAACAGCATTAATCATATGCTCTTTCACTGCCTTTTCTTTCTTACAATGTTCGAATAAAGTGGCTGTTTTATTTCCTAATAAATATCTTCCTAAATCTACAGAGTCTCTAGAGACAGCAGCTTTAGTTATCACATGCCCCATTTCACAGTCTAATTCAATTTCTGCGAGAGGTAAACAGAATAGACCATCGTGTAAGGGCACCCGAACCCACACCTTTTCGTTCAGATACATATGTGGTTTGACATACCTTTGTGCAACTAAATCTATTGTCGCACCTGTATCTCTCAAAATTTCCATTTGTACGCCGTTTACTTTCCCCACACTAAGATAAGGCGTTATCGAAGAATCTTGTCCAACTCCAACCTTAACATGAGAAATGATTTCTGTGGATTTCTTAAGTTTATCGCATTGAGGACGAAGATGATTGCTTGATCCACATTCGTAACAACGTAATGTTTTCCTCTTATCAAATTATCTTTCTTTATGGTTCCCGGAAAATGATTCTGATTTAATTTGAAATTTTGGCTTATTATCCTTACCTTCTTTCTTGTAGTCAAAGTTATTTGAATTCTTAAACTGGGGTCGAGAATTAAACGTGTTCTTTTTCGGAAGTTCTTTCTTTTTTAAACTATCTTTGATACTTTCATAGTCATCCAATTTCTTAGCCAAATCTAAAGGCGTCACAAAATTTAACCAATTATCAAGAAAATGTTCTTTTGTTTCCGCAGGGACTCGAAACTTTAACTGTTCTGTAATAATTAGATTTTTATTTTCATCAAACTTTTCAATACCTAATTCTGTAATCCAAGCGTTAAAATAACTAGCGAGTTCTTGCGCATAATTCCTCCAAAACTTGTCTGGCGTTTTATGATGCCGATAAAAACATTGCTTTAATTTCTCGCTATTCAACTTATATCTTTCTAAGATAAGACTTTTAACGAAATCATAGTTAATCGCATCTTCGGGAGATTCCCTGGCTAACATGTTCGTAATTTCTGTGGGCAAAACAGCTAATAAGTATGCAACCCAATCAGTCTTCGAAACTTTAGCCATCTCTGCTCTTCTTTCAAAATTAATTAAAAAGAGACCCATCTCATCAGATTTTTCGTCGAATTTTGGAACAATTTGTGCCAACTGTATCTTAGGTCCGACATCAGCCTTTCTTTCTGAACCGTTGTTCTGTGTAGAAGTTCTTTGCGATTGCTCGAGTTTCTTTAACTGTAGTTCATGTTCTTGAGCCTCCCTAGCCATACGTTCTTCCCTTTCTTCTTGTCGAATTCTTTCTTCTCTTTCTTTCTCTTCTTGCCGAATTCTTTCTTCTCTTTCTTTCTCTTCTTGCCGAATTCTTTCTTCTCTTTCTTTCTCCTTTTTCTCTCTCTCTTCTTGCGCTTTCCTATCTTCTATTACTCGGTCAAGCATGATTTTAATCTCTTCTTCTTTGTAAACTTCACTTTCTAAAATCAGTTTTTTTATTTCTGGAATCGTCCTCGCAGGATCAATCTTCAACGCTAATTCATCACAAATTTCTAGTAAATCTGTCTTTCTAGCTTTTGCTAAAAAGGCCATCGCAATTTTTGACTAAACTAAACAAAATCAGAATGCTTAATTTCTAATTATAGCACACCCAAGTCTCCCGTACTTAAAACTAACAACAAGGATTTCAAGCAGATAGAATAATTTTCAATTAATAAAGCAATTCTAAATTCCACTTCTATTAAATCCTCTGCTTAGACCTATTATTATTATTATTATTTTTTAAAACAAATTAAAATCTTAACCACGTAAGAAAATCGAACAATATAACGTTTTACCCAAAATTCTTAGTAAATTAAACACTACGCAAATATTTTAAACAAATTAAATAAGCATATGTAATTATCACAAAAATACGATTCAGATAGATAAAAGAATATTTTTAAACTCTCAAAATACACAACTGTACTTTATGTTCAATAAACAAAATTATTTCAAATCAATAATTAAATTACGCAATTAAAATTAAATCAATGAAAACCCCGTAAATACGAGAATTTTTCTTAATTCTCAAACCTTTTATACAAGCATAACCAATTACTCGCAAAAAAAAAATATTTAAAATAATCCAGGAAACATTTTTTTTTTTTTTTTTTTTTTTTTTACATAAAAAGAATAAATGTTAAAATATTCAACTCAAGTTCTTTTGCAAATGAAAATAACACTTTTCTGTTTACTTAATACTTCATCAAGTTTTTATTTTCTTTTTACATAACTCTAACAAACAAAACAGAATTATTACTGTTTCAGTTTTTAACTCAGTTTGTTACCTTTACCCTTTAACAACAACAAAACAAATATCAAATCTGATCATTTTCGACTCAGATATAAAAGAACAAAATATCATTTATTCTATTTTTAGAATAAACAAATAACCAAATAAAGAAATACTCTAAAATAAAACAGAATAAACCAGCGCTTTATAATTTTGGCATTTATCCAAATGGCAAATTGGTAAGATTGGAAATTTTATTCTATTTCCTTCAAATAATGAAATACCATTTTACACATTAAACTAGGGGTGCACAACCTGTGGCCCGCGATCGAATTACTGGTGGCCCGCGGATCAATTTCGCCGATCGGACGCAAAAAATCGTGAATTTTGCCGATAGGGGGCGTATAAATCGCGAATTTTGCCGATCAAGTGCGTATAAATCGTAAATTTCGCCGATCGTATGCGTAAAAATCGCGAATTTTGTTTGATCGGGTGCGTATAAATCGTAAATTTCGCCGATCGCCTGCGTAAAAATCGTGAATTTTGCCGATAGGGCCCATAAAAATCGCGAATTTTGTCGATCGGGCGCGTAAAAATCATGAATTTTGTCGATCGGGTGCGTATAAATCGTAAATTTTGGCATTTGCCTGTGTAAAAATCGTGAATTTTGCTAATCGGGCGCATAAAAATCACGAATTTTGCCGATAGGGTGCGTATAAATCATGAATTTTGCCGATCAGGTGCGTATAAACCGTAAATTTCGCCGATCGTATACGTAAAAATCACGAATTTTGCGGATCAGGGGCGTAAAAATCGCAAATTTTGCCGATTAGGTGCTTAAAAATCACGAATTTCGCCGATCGGGTGTGTAAAAATAATGAATTTTGCCGTTCAGGCAGGTAAAAATCGCGAATTTTGCCGATCGGGGGCGTAAAAATCATGAATTTTGTCGATCAGGCCTGTAAAAATCGCGAATTTTGCCGATAGGGTACGTAAAAATCGCGAATTTTGCCGATCGGGGTCATAAATATCGCAAATTTTGCCGATTAGGTGCTTAAAAATCACAAATTTCGCTGATTGGGCTCGTAAAAGTCATGAATTTTGCCGTTCGGGCACGGAAAAATCGCGAATTTTGCCGATCGGGTGCGTATAAATCATGAATTTCACCGATCACCTGCGTAAAAATCGCGAATTTTGCCGATCGTGCCCGGAAAAATCGGGAATTTTGCCGATCAGGTGCGTATAAATCATAAATTTCGCCGATCGTATGCGTATAAATCGCGCATTTTGCCGATCGGGCGCGTATAAATCGTGAATTTTGCCGATCGGGCCCGTAAAAATCGCAAATTTTGCCGATCGGGTGCGTAAAAATCATGAATTTTGCCGATCGGGCCCGTAAAAATCGCTAATTTTGCTGATCGGGTGCGTATAAATTGTTACTTTTGTCGATCGGGTGCGTGTAAATCGTAAATTTTGGCATTTGCCTGTGTAAAAATCGTGAATTTTGCTAATCGGGCGCATAAAAATCACGAATTTTGCCGATAGGGTGCGTATAAATCATGAATTTTGCCGATCAGGTGCGTATAAACCGTAAATTTTGCCGATCGTCTGCGTAAAAATTGCGAATTTTCCTGATCGGGTGTGTAAAATTGCAAATTTCGCCGATTAAGCGAGTAAAAATCACGAATTTTGCCGATCGGGCGCGTAAAAATCGTATATTTTGCCAATCGGGCGCGTAAAAATCGTGAATTTTGCCGATCAGGTGCGTATAAATCGTAAATTCCGTCGATCGTATGCGTAAAAATCGCTAATTTTGCCGATCGGCGCGTATAAATCGTTACTTTTGCCGATCGGGTGTGTGTAAATTGTAAATTTCGCCAATCGTCTGCGTAAAAATCGCGAATTTTGTCAATCACTAGGAAAAAAACTATGAATATTGTCAATCACGCATGGAAAATAAATGCAAGATTTTTCTATCCTTGCCAACTGAAATGGGTTATACTGACTAAGGAGATGGTTGAGTATAGGGAGCTAACTCTCCTTTTAAAATTAGCCCCCCCCCCCCGATAGGGTGCGTATAAGTCGCGAATTTTGCCGATCAGGTGGGTATAAACCGTAAATTTCACCGATCGTATACGTAAAAATTGCGAATTTTGCGGATCAGGGGCGTAAAAATCGCAAATTTTGCCGATTAGGTGCTTAAAAATCACGAATTTCGCCGATCGGGTGTGTAAAAATAATGAATTTTGCCGTTCAGGCAGGTAAAAATCGCGAATTTTGCCGATCGGGGGCGTAAAATTCATGAATTTTGTCGATCAGGCCTGTAAAAATCGCGAATTTTGCCGATAGGGTACGTAAAAATCGCAAATTTTACCGATCGGGGTCATAAATATCGCAAATTTTGCCGATTAGGCGCTTAAAAATCACGAATTTCGCTGATTGGGCTCGTAAAAGTCATGAATTTTGCCGTTCGGGCACGTAAAAATCGCGAATTTTGCCGATCGGGGGCGTAAAAATCATGAATTTTGCCGATCGGGTGCGTATAAATCATAAATTTCACCGATCACCTGCGTAAAAATCGCGAATTTTGCCGATCGGGCCCGTAAAAAACGGGAATTTTGCCGATCAGGTGCGTATAAATCAAATTTCGCCGATCGTATGCGTATAAATCGCGCATTTTGCCGATCGGGCGCGTATAAATCGTGAATTTTGCCGATCGGGCCCGTAAAAATCATGAATTTTGCCGATCGGGCCCGTAAAAATCGCTAATTTTGCTGATCGGGTGCGTATAAATTGTAAATTTTGCCGATCGTCTGCGTAAAAATCGCGAATTTTGCTGATCGGGTGTGTAAAATCGCAAATTTCGCCGATTAGGCGAGTAAAAATCACGAATTTTGCCGATCGGGCGCGTAAAAATCGTACATTTTGCCAATCGGGCGCGTAAAAATCGTACATTTTGCCAATCGGGCGCGTAAAAATCGTGAATTTTGCCGATCAGGTGCGTATAAATCGTAAATTCCGTCGATCGTATGCGTAAAAATCGCTAATTTTGCCGATCGGCGCGTATAAATCGTTACTTTTGCCGATTGGGTGTGTGTAAATTGTAAATTTCGCCAATCGTCTGCGTAAAAATCGTGAATTTTGTCAATCACTAGGAAAAAACTATGAATATTGTCAATCACGCATGGAAAATAAATGCAAGATTTTTTTATCCTTGCCAACTGAAATGGGTTATACTGACTAAGGAGATGGTTGAGTATAGGGAGCTAACTCTCCTTTTAAAATTAACCCCCCCCCCCCGCCCCCATTTTTATGAACTTTTAGGCCGATCCTCCCCCTCCTTCCCCGAAACAAAATTTTGTTCACCCTACGGATGTTGGCTCTTCACAATCCAGTCATTTTTGTGACTGACCCTCCTCTTATAAAGGCTGTGCACCCCTACTTGATATCCACATTTTATGACTGAATATGTTAAGAAGTACAATTTAGAATAATATATGTTTCTGCTCCTCCCCACCTTCATTCATGAAAGCAGAATTTTTTTTCGTCACTGGCAATCTTTAAAGCTAAATTTACTCCTTCAAATAAAGTCAAGGAGTATTTTCACTCTCTGAAAATAATCTTAGCTATATCTCTTGTATAAATACAAATGTAAACTGTTGATATATCCTTATATCAACAGAACTGAATACGTTGACTGGGAAGGAAGGAACCTAGCCCCCCCCCCCGGTCACACCTCCTGCAAACAAAATTCTACTGATGGTGGCCCTCGACAACCCATTCATTTTTGTAAGTGGCCCTTCGCTTAAAAAGGTTGTGCACCCCTACATTAAACCATTTTAATTCAAAAGAATTATGACATCATAATTATCCCCAACAAAAAATAAATAAACTGTATTATTTATTCTTAAAATTTACTTTCAGAACAATTCTTAATATTTTCTAAAATAAAATAGCTTACGAATTCGAAATTCACACTATTTATCATCAAGAAACTACCTGAATATTTGCCCCAATTAACTCACAACTTTTACTAAAGTCTGAAATTAATTTACGAAAGCAAAATGAATGAATCAAATTAATCCAGATTAAAAAGAAATTTTATAATCGATAATAGATTCAATTCAAGGTGCAAGGTACTAAAAAAAATACAAAAAAATTGGAACTGGCTTACTCGCTTCATGTAGACGAACTTGCATCTTTTGAGAATATCACTGGTTCTAGTTACCTAGGTATCGCACCTGAGCTGCCACCAAATGGCTTGTAGCGCCTAAGATCGACGATAAACACTTAAGAGGTTGATGTAATGTTACTAATAAGCCATATTGTCCTTTTTTCATTTTATTTAGACATTTCCACAGGCACAATTTACAACACACAACACAAAATTAAATACATTTAGAACAGTGTTAAATTCAGACACTTTTCTCCGGGAGGGATTTCTGTAGCTCCGGGGGGGACATTGTAGAGTTCTGGGGGGGAAATTGCACTTTTTAACCATTAAAAGCATAAAAGCTTAAATCTTCCGGGGGGGAATGTCCCCCCCGGGCCACCCCCTGAATTCAACACTGATTTAGAAGCATTGACACTTTTGTTTCGTCCCACTCAACCATACATAACTTCACCTTCACACGTCCAGATTCGATCGCTCACTCACGCTCTGAGCTTCTTCTTCTGCAAAACAGTTCAATTTAATCTCTCATTGGATGAGTACTGCCATCTATCGGTGGCCTGGAGAAAATAAGTTCTGTGAAAGTGAGTTCTTTACACTGAAAAATAAGTAATCTGTAAGTAAGTTCTTTACACTACGTTGCATAAGACGACGATTAAAAAAAAAATTAGCAATGATAATTTTAACAAGCTAAAATTAATCTTTAGAATATAATATTAAAAAGTCAAAAATATACCCACGGAGCACATTTCTGCTACATTTTCAACCAAATTCTTCTTTGCATCATTTAGATCTGTATCAGGAGGAATGGACCTCAAAAACTCTTGAGCATATTTATATATCACTTGCATTAGATTAGTACCACTCGATACAATATTGCGTGGCGTCATTTCTTCAACCACAAGAGCAGCTACTTTATGAGGCTAATTGGAAATATACAAATAAATTGGAATACACAAAGAGGTAAATGATTTATAATCCATATATAATAAAGAGATTTATAATCCAGCTTCAAACAAATAATAATAATAAACAAGTTGGAAATTGTACGTCAAACGTGACAAATGAGGTGCGTTCGTACTATAGCTAGTTATATAAATATTCAGATCTTGATGATTTTTAATTCTGTGAAATAAATTATATCATCTGCAGATTAATTTCTGTCATAAAATAAGTATCTCGGTCGCTTGACGATTCAACATCGGAAGCTCCTATAACAAGAAAGCACCGATTAAAAAAAAAATTCAAATTTCTTAATAAATATTTTTATTAATATCTCCTAAAGTTTTGATTCGATTTTTAAAAAAATTGAAATGTCTCGACAAAATTCTGCAAAGATAATATATCTTAAATTTTAAACCATTCGGTTGGGTAGTTTTTGCGTTGTTATATGCGGACGGACGGACAGACAGACGGACAGACAGACGGACGGACAGACGGACGGGCGGACCAAGCGACGACAATAGGTGCTACGTAT
The DNA here is from genome assembly GCA_963931845.1 of Maratus michaelseni. NCBI lineage: Eukaryota > Metazoa > Arthropoda > Arachnida > Araneae > Salticidae > Maratus > Maratus michaelseni. The sequence continues at coordinate 201,396,007 of OZ007587.1, forward strand.
TTATTTAATTACGAACGCACCTAAAAAGAATATAAAGCCAATTTTACATGCATTTCTGAAACATTATATTATCTTTACTCTGTATTGGAATTGGGAATTTTCTGCTTAATTATCTAATATACCATTTTGGTATTAGAGAACATTTACATACTGTTATATGTAAGTATAAAATTTTGAAATATTATTCGTATAATAGCAATTACCGCCATAAGTGATGATATATTCGAAATTCTGATGTGTTAATTTAAAAAATAATATACCGGGTGAACCAAAAGTTCGTAAAAACTTTAAAAATTCATAAAAAAGGAAGAAATTACGATAAAGAAGTGCGGTTTGCAAGAAAGGGCTCACAAGGTAGTCGGATTTTAGTAGCAGCAAGAAAGTTTTTGGTTAAAAAATTCACCTGTAGATAGCGCTAACATGCGAAAGATTCTGCAGAATTATGCAAATTAATCCTGCAATAAAAGATACACGAGGATTTCTCATTCGCTTTGAGAGTGTTATCATTTTTCGATCGAGCGTTGTTGGTGAAGTTGTTCTATTTGAACGGGGAGTTTCTGCAATTCATTCCGACATGTTGCATTCAGCTGTAACGGTCGTTGCGTGTCGCTTTAGTTGTGTCGTACAAGGTTCTGGAGGTCATGTTGAACAATTGTTATTGCAAGGATAAATGGATGGATCGTACTGTTGTCCGTGCATTGTGTTTCAGGTCGTCTGCGCCCTCTACCAGTGACATTTTTAACTAAATTTTTTTTTGCTGTTAAAAAAAATCCGACTACCTTGTGAGCCCTTTCTTGTAAACTGCACTTCTTTATCATAATTTCTTTCTTTTTTATGAATTTTTAAAGTTTTAACTAATTTTTGGTTCACCCGGTATATATAATACAACGAACGTTTTAAAAAGAAAAAAAAATGTTGTTAAACGTCAACAACGCATTCCGATTTCTTACAATGAAAGTTTTCTTAAAACTTATATTTAAAAGGTTAAAAAATTTTTTTGAAGAATCTATATGTGTATGTAAATAATATTAATGAAATTTAGCCTCAGAATCCCAATAGATAGAAAGAATAAATCTTTCGAAATGCTTTACGATTTTTTATATTTTTATGATGTTTCTAAGAATTTACTTTTATCGTATTATGTTTTGTACCAATAATTTAAACACTTGTTTCTAATTAATTCAACTAACTGTTCGACAATATTGTGCAAGAAACTTCATAAAAAAGGACATTTTAAATAAGTAAAGAAAATCATTTAAAAATAAAATTTGTATAAACTTTCGAAGTTTGTCTTTATTGTATCATTGTTTTTTGCTTTTAAATACTGGCATAAATATAAAAAAAATTATAAACTAAATTATTTTTCCAAAAGTTTTCTTAAGTTTCTGTTTCTGTTCTTTTCCAGTAAGCGAAATCTATGAGATTTGCATACATATTTGTAATTGAAATATAAGTAAAAAGAACCGAGTCTGTATATATTTACATGTAAGAAAACACTTTATAATGCTGTACCCTGAAAAATAGGTAAAAGAACAGAAAAAGTTTGTTGCAAGCCACATTTATATGTACCAGAAATATCTGTGCACTAAACAAAAAAAAAAAAAAAAAAAAAAAAAAAAAAAAAAAAATTGTTGATTTTACAATGTAATACTGACACCCCAGCTGCCAGTATTACATCTCTCTGTATTTCAGTAAAAACATTACACTTAAATAAAAATATAAATAAAATTAAACACATTGAGAATACATGTAGGCTAATGTCATCAGAAGTGCAGCATCGAAGGAACCTTATATTCAGAGCCAGGCACTGAGTAGTACATCTTTCCGCACTCATAATCATATTAATTCATTGCGGACCGTTCGGCCAAACTCAGACAAATTGCTTTAAATTCCTTCAGGCAGTAATTAAAAATTGACATAAAAAGTCATTAGGTATTACCAGACTCGTACAGAAAACACAATAGTCAAGCCTGTGTTAGGTAACATCTCTGAAGTTTAATGGAGCATGTGAGGACTGCGCATGCCTTTTCTTGCTCTAGTAGCGCCTCCTTCTGGAGAAACAAAAAGAGCGCGGTAGTAGAACTTGAAATGTCAGCGGCTAAGAACGTCGTCTGTCATATGAGAAACCAGAAATGTTATGAAAATGGCCGCAAATGTTATCGGTCATGAATATTGAAAAATATGATTAATCCTTGATGTTAACTACATATCGTAACATTATGGTATCTGCCGCAATTACTGCATTTTTTATTTTTTATGGTACAATCTTTAGCGACGTGTTTACCTCTTTTCAAGCATAAAAACAGCGTCCTTGAGCTCTTAATTTAGCTATTTTCTGATCAACGGGTAATTTATTGCACTCCTTAGTCGAATGACTATTACTCGAACAAAATATACAAAAGGTTTCAGCGGTGGTTAAAATATGAGATACTTCATAATTAATTCTATCACTAGCGAACATTTGTTTACGAAATGCAGGGGAATCATTATTATACGACTGTTTTGACCTTGGGTTATCTAAATTGACAGTTAAATAATTTTGTTTTTCTCTCGACTCTATTTCGGTACGAATAAATAATAACAAATCATCAATGCTTGATTGCGAGTCACTAGAATTTTTTATACATTGCTTATTATATTCTAACGAAAGGTTATTTGGAAGGGATTTAAGAATTTTAGGTGTCAACAGGTTATCAAATCCATTTGATTCAATATCCAAAGACCTGAGACTTCTTATTTGGGATTGAATAGTATCAAATAACTTTCGCAGAGCGATTACACCATTTGTTTTCAATACGGGTTTCAAAGATAATAATGTATTTATGTGTGCCGTGTCAATGAGATCTTTTCGACCAAACTGTTGTTTCAGAATTTGGATCGCTTCCAAATAATTTTTATCTGATAACGCAAACCCAGAGATGGAATTATAAGCGCTACCGCCTAAATAACTTTGTAAATAGCTCATTTTTTCAATATTTGACAGTGAATCATTATCATGGACTGCTATTTTGAATGAGTTCCAAAAATTTTGAAATTTACTTATTTCGCCGTAAAATTTCTCAATCTTTAAGGTAGGGAGTTTAACAGATTGCGAAACTACTTCTGCATGCTTATTATCGACGTGAGTTACGGGGGAAATTTCGTTTTTGCTATTATTTTTCAATTTCTTGTTTATTCTAAATTTCCATAAAGTTATTTTCGCGTGATATTCTATAGACGCTTTTACGTCTTTTTCGATTTCATCTTCATCATTAATTAACGCTAAAATTTGGGCATCTTCTCGTTTGAGATCAATACCTTTCTGTTCCAGCTGAGTTAAATTTTCTTCAATTTCCTCAAAATTCGGTGATTCCAAAACCCATGCATCTTCGATCTTTTTAACAATAGAGGTAATAGATGCTTTTATTACGCCTCTAGTTTTTTTAAGCTTAGTAAGTTGATCAGCCATGCTTAAACAAAAAAAATACCTTACCTCTATAAAAGTTATCCTAAATATTTCACTATAATCTTTCAATCACTAATCAAGTAATACAGCCTTATTCATCCTTTTAATTCTGACACCACTGTAAAGACTCTTCTGAATGTGGGTCTGTTTAAGAATTATATCTGCTAAATCTTTATGCGATGCCCTTTTACAGATCTTTAGTAGAACAGGGATTCCAAAATTAATTGCGAGCGATCAGGGCCGGAATTTTACTTCTGATCTCAGACAAACTCCTTTTGTGGGCATACAGGGAAGTACCGAACGCCACAACTAATGTTAGTCCATTCCAAATGTTATATGGTAGACGTCCGACTCGCCCCCTCTCCATATTGAAATTATCATGGACCAATGAAACACCTTTGCCATGCGGTCAATTAGGCTCAGTTACAAATTATTTAAATGATTTGAAAATAAAATTGGAAAAGGCAGCCGAACACGCCGGAATTTCCTGCATAGATAAACAGCGTGCTTACACCTATCACCACAATAGACGAGCTAGAAACAAAGAATTTAAACCCACTGATCAAGTTATTGTTTTGATTCCTGACAGGAGTCACAAAGTATATGCTAGGTGGACAGCACCCGCCACTATACTCGAAAAGAAATCTCCGTATAGTTATTTGGTACAGTTACCAGACAACAGTGTCAAACATTTGAACGCCAACAAAATCCGAGAATTAAAAACCCAAACTACACACATAGGAGTAATATACGATGCCGATATAGATTTCGGCGAAATCGAGAATATCCCCAGAATTGACAAAGAAAATCCTACCATAACCGATAAACAATTACAGCTAAAGCACTTATCACACGAAGAGAAGAAACAACTGTTCGACCTGTTGCGTAAACATACAGACCTACAGTCTGGAATTCCAAAAATTGCCAATGTAGGTGAACATTACATTAGATTGAAACCGGGCAGCCAACCAAAACGTCAGAGACCTTATCGAATTCCTGAGGCACTCAAAAATGAAGTTGACCGACAAATTGAAGAATTACTTGAGTTAGGTCTTATTGAACATTCCGAGAGCGAATATGCGCATCCAATTGTTTGCGTATCTAAAAAGGATTCGTCAGTACGACTCTGCGTCGATTATAGATATTTGAATTTCCAAACCGAGATCGATTCATTCCCAATGACTAATGCAACCGATCTTATATATAAAGCAGCTCCGGCGAAATTCATTAGCCTGTTGGATTTACTTAAAGGATACTGGCAGATCCGTCTAAACAAAGAATGGAAACATCTCACGTCCTTTGTCACGCACCGTGGACAGTACGCTTTTGTAGTCATGCCTTTTGGGTTACGCAACGCCGCAGCCACTTTTCAGAGATCCATGAATCGTATTTTAATCCAATATAAAGCCTAGCAGAAACATACATCGACGATGTAGTGATTTTTTCACATAATTGGCTGGATCACCTTAAGCACCCAGATGCAGTACTAACTACCCTCGAAGAAGCCAATTTTACAGTGAATTTTAAGAAATGTGTATTCGCACGGCCTCAGATAAAATTTCTAGGTCATGTGGTAGGATCCGGTATACATGCACCCGATCCCAACAAAGTATCAGCGATACAAAACTTAGAAGTTCCCAAGTCAAAGAGCAGAAGCATATCATATTTGTCAGAAGCATATTAGGTCTTTTATCTTATTACCGATCCTATGTTCCTTCATTCTCCGACATAGCTCGTCCATTGATTGAACTTACCAAGAAATGTGCCCCTAATGAAGTCACCTGGTCTGAGGATTGTGACAAAGCCTTTTTTGAGTTGAAACAGGAGATCAGTAAATCACCCATCTGTTATTCCCCGAATTTTCAGAAACCATTTATTATATACGCAGATGCTTCTTCGTAAGTAAAAAGCTCTCCAAGATAAAGCTCTCCAAATGCCAAGAGGGTTATGCTACCATCGAAAAGGAAGCTTATGATGTTATTTTCGCCCTGAAAAAGTTCGAACACTATATTTATGGTTCGCAAGTAACTGTGGTGAGTGACCATAATCCTTTGAAATTTCTCACGGACTGTGCACCTCAAAGTGCGCGCCTTCAAAGATGGGCTCTTGCACTGCAGCGTTTTCAAGCCCAAATAACGTAACGACGCGACGTGGGAAACTCCACGCGAATGCTGACTCTCTAAGTAGGCTACATGCCTCACATTGGACTTAAAAACTTTGAACATTCTTTTTTTTTCTGTGTGTTACCAGTCTGAACTTTAAAAACTTTAACTTTATCCTAGAACTTTAAAAGATTAGTATTAGTGTTATAGTGTATTCTATTTGTTTATTTTCTTTGATATTCCTTAAATGTTTGAATTTTTTGTATTAATATGCTTTACTTGTTTATTTAGATATTTACTAGATATTGATTTGTCTCAAAAGACTAAATCAAATTCTCGAAAGAGGGAGGTGTGAGGACTGCGCATGCCTTTTCTTGCTCTAGTAGCGCCCCCTTCTGGAGAAACAAAAAGAGCACGGTAGTAGAACTTGAAATGTCAGCAGCTAAGAACGTCGTCTGTCATATGAGAAACCAGAAATGTTATGAAAATGACCGCAAATGTTATCGGTCATGAATATTGAAAAATATGATTAATCCTTGATGTTTATTACACGTCGTGTTATGTACCTGTCCTCGTCATCTTTATGTCAACTGTAAGTCGTCTTATTAAACTTGTGTTCGTCATTAGAACAGCTTGTTTCCTTTAGAACACTCTCACATTCAGAAGAGTCATTTACAGAGCATATTATAGAATTCTAAGAATACTTCTCACATAAACAGAGAGCTGAATCTATGCTCGGAGAGAAATAAAGTTCTAATAATTTGAACATATTCTCAGAACTCTGCGAAAATCTGAAGCTTTATTGCATGCATCTTAATATTTATTAACTTATTTTCGACGGCGCAGCACTTCAAGATCCCGCAAACCACAATTGGCTCACCGGTTGTCGACCACCATTTATTCTCTGCTTTGGTAACCAGTGATTTGATATTACATCAAATCGCTCTTGTGCGCTCAGATGCAGAAGCAGGGCTGCTACTGCCGGCTATTTTTATATTCTATTCGCACCACTATTAAAAAAATAATTTTTTAGTATATTTCTCTTACACATGTTTTCAAAGTGTATATGAAAGATTTTTGTTTTGAGAAAGTGGTGTGAGATAGAATTTAAAAAATAGTCACCAGTTGCAGCCTTGCAGAAGGAACTGAACATACTGACTCCTTTCTTGATCAGTGATCTGTGTAAATGTTTGGCTTTCAGCTATTGTTATTTTTGGGTCTAACTGTTATTTTTGTGTAGACTTAATGTCTACATGGCCATAAAAAAATACATTTTCATTTACATTAGCTGTCTATGGCAGTCAATAAAAAAATACAAAGATATCATTATCAGAAATATATAAAATTCGTATGATTTATACAATTTCTTGCCAGCATTAATATGCAAAAATCGTGTTCGTACATTGTTTCATTGTTGCGCTAACTATCTTTGAAATGTTCATTTCGCTTATTTCGCACAAACGTAAATGAATGATGCGTAAGGAGGGAGATATGTACTACAATCCTTACCAGCAGAGAGTGAAACTACTCACTGAAATATATATATTTATTTTTCTGGATGGTGATATATACATTTTTCTTTTCCTTTCTTTCTTTTCTTTTTTTGATAATGCTGGTTATTACAAAATGAATCCCTATTCCAAATCCGTCCACCCGGTGAAATACCAGCTATTTCCAAAAATAAATTTTCGAATTATTTAATCGAAGAATATCTGCGTTCTTATAAGATAAAAAATATCTTTCAAAAATTCTGGAATTCTGCGGGCGCCAAGTTTGACATTGCTGCTTCAAATTAAAATATTTTTCAGAAATTTATTGTCTCATTGTAAAAAGTGTTTAGTTTTAAACTTAAAACCTCAAACTTATGGATTTTTAGACCCTTGCATGAAATTTTTTTAACAGCAACACCAAATTAAACAAATCAAATTCTTACGTATTTAAGAGCAAAATTCATAGCGATTCTTCCACCCATGCTGTTTCCAATCATAATAGCTTTTGGTATGTTATTCTGCTGCATTAGCTCAAGCACATCATTTCTTAGCACATCGTAGTTCATTTCTTTCACCCAAGGACTTTTGCCATGATTGCGCAAATCAGGAACATACACCTAGGACGTAAAACTTTTATTAACCTCTTAACTGAGGAAAGACACAAAATTCCGCCCAAATTTTTTTCATTTATATAATTAAAAATAACTTTTTGTTAGTCTATTTGTCTATCTGTGTAGGCGATGACGAGGAAATCGCTCCAATAAAAAAAGAGAGAAATGTTTCTTGATCTAGCAAGAAGGTGTAAGGTGGGTGTGCCTGATATGACCATGCTAAAGTTTAAAATATTTCCTGCCGTCATTTTGAAAAAATCAAAACCGTTTTATTTTTCTTTAATATTCTCAGGTTAATGGACTTTCATAAAAAAAATATTGCATTCCCCATGAAAATAGGTTTACTAGTCCAAAAAAACGAATTTCCAAAGTCTACCAAGTGGCCATATCAGGAACATGTGCACGTGATATGCCTACCATTATTCCATGTTTCCCAAATCGTGATTTTCTTCAATTTAAATTTTTTTAAACTTTAAAATTTTTAATTTTAGCTGTTCTGTTAAATTAAATAATTTTGCAGTAAAATAAATAAACAATAATTCTTTTCGTTATTCAAAAATGGATTTGAAGCAGGATTTTTCATCAAAAATGAAGTTTTTAACAAAATTGACATTACATTTTAAATTTATGTGAAAAATGCAAAACTCTTTTAGAATTTAAAAAATTTACTAAAACAAATTACTTATCGCAATTGGAATAAATAAACATGTCTTTATCATAGGTTGTATGGTGCACTTGATATGGCCACCTGGATGACCATATCAGGAGCAGGACAGTTTTCACGAAAATCGTTTGATTTCGAACAACTTGTAAAATATACACCATCAACGACAGCACCAATTGATAGAGCATTGAAAACTAAACAGAGTATGATGATATTCATTAAAAAAATATTTTTATAACGTGCATAAAAAAGGGAGACTTATCAGATGAAAAAAAGATGCGATCACACCAAAAACATAAAATAGGAAATTGGCGTCAAATTCCACAATCTAGCTGGATGGCAAGTGAACACACGATACTCTAGGTGGCTCCATCAGGGTATGATCACGCCATTTAGTGTATATTTTGGTTAGCTAACATATAATAGGGGGATGACCATAACAGTTGCACCTGTTTTACGATACAACCTCTTCCGAGTTGATCATGATTCCGAAAAGAATAGCTTTATCTAAAGAAACTTCTGAAACCAATAGATTTCTGAGATTGAAAGAAGCATTTCTGAAACAAGAGTTTCTTTTGCTGCCAGTAATTTTTTGAAACGTTCCGGAGTAATTTTTATAGTGTATTAAGAGGACTCGATAGTCTACATTTTGCGAAAAGGGACGAAAATACTAATTTCGGAACTTTTGGCTGAAAATAAATTAGACATCTGTAGTATATTCACATGCAAAGTGGCGTAAAAACCCTATAATTTAAAATATGCGAAAAAGGTTTTTTACTTCACCCATTTACCTTTAAATGATTCAGAATAGTAATCTTTGAATTCTTTTTTTTTTTTTTTTTTCAGTTTGTGTTTTTCCACTGTATCAGCATGTATGTTTTAAGTGACAAAAATCAACAAATGTTTTTCAATTCACTCTTTTTTTTTGGGGGGGGGGGGGGGGAGAGGGGTGGGCGAGGTAATTAAGATGCATTTAATAAAACTAAGTTTCGAATTTTCAGTAATATAAATAGTTTATTTTTTTTTAAATAATAAAATTAAGTAAATAAGTCATATTTACTGCATTTTTACTTTCTTCTATCTATAAGAGAAGAAAGTATTTAAATCAAAATTGTATTAGACTTGCGGTTTTCGATGGTTTTACACGTTTCAGGAATCAGATCGGAGATCCCAAAAACACGTTTTTACCAAATGTCTCTCTGTGCGTTTGTCGTCTTTGTATCATTGAAAAGTGTATATAGTTATGGTAATGTTGAACCAAACTTTATATGTATGTTTTTGGCTATGGTCAGCAGGTCCCAGTTGAAATTGGGGATATTTTGCTGGAAAGGGGCTCTGTGATAGCAATTTTTGTGCCATTTTCTTTATTGTATCATATGATGAAACTGTATAAAGTTATGCATAGAATCAGGGCTACACTAAGACTCCTATAATAGGAGCTGACGCATATCCATTTTGTTTTGGATTATTCGTGCTCAGTTCAGCATCAATCTACCGCAGCCGGAGTTGGGGTTGCCTAAGACTCGGTTCTGATTAGCTTGGTTTTTCGACTGAACTTCAATTTGAGACCCAAATCTGCGAGGATGCGTCAGCCTGTATTATAGGAGCTCTAGGCCACAGATAATATATTCCACCAGATAGGACAGTGGAGCGAAAACCCGAACCGGCGCGATACAAGCGCCACTACTGAGCACAGTCAAGAACTAACGCACAGGCGCGCGATCTATAAACTGTCAGATTGTCGCGGTCACATGTACCTGTTGGCAGTTTTGTTTATTTAATATCGACACGACAGCTATTTTAGTATTTAATTTTCATAAAAGTTCTTTTCAGAGCTATTTTTCTTGAATATAATTAATTTATATTGCCAAGTGCTTGTTTCAGGGCTGTTTTTCTTGCAATTAATTATTGCAAAACGTCAAAAAATAAGGTGTTTTATAAAACACAATCATGTCATTCTTCTGTTTTCCTACAGGAAATTAAAGAAGGTAAGTGATGTCTGTATTTATAAATTATAAATGCATGAATGTTAAAAACCTAGTTTTATTTTACTTTAATGTAGATTTCTTTTTAAACAATTTTTCTTTTTCCTTAACCTTTTATTCATTTCCATTTTTTATACTTGTTTTAATTCGCGTTTCCATTTTCATTTTCTTTCCGAAAATTTAATTACACAGAGTTCGTACGGTCATAAAAGTCCTTAAAAATTTAAAAAGTAATTTTTTATCCTTAAAGGTCCTTATTTTTAAGAAAAATCTGCAAAAAGTCCCTTCCTTTTCTCCATCTTTTCAAAATTAGGGGCAAAAAAACTTCTCTGCTGTATTCTTTATTTTATTGTAAAAATAAATAATAGAGCACAATTAATTTAGTTAAAATTTCCTAATTCAATAGTTTATCAATTTGTATGTCCTTAAATTTTTATTGTTTTGGTCCTCGAATTTTATTTAAAGAAATGAGTACGAACCCTGTTACAAGGGTGAAAATCTACCACATTTGCAAAGATTTTCTCTGCTTCCCCTCCCCCCCCCCAATCTTAAGGGGTTTTTTTTCCACTCTGAAATTTTTTCTGCATATTTCTGCCAAAGATTAAAATATTTAAAACTTAAATTTTCTTTTTCTATCTTATTTGTTTACTTGTAACAATATATAAACAACCAGCTTCTTATTTCTTCATTGTAACATTAAAATAATCAAGCATCTAAATTATTCTTGCTCCTGAAATTTCTGCTTTTTGTCTTCCCCATATCCCAATTGTATAAAGTCTAGATGTACCATTCACCCACAGTCCGCCATCTTATATTTTAAATCAAAACACATTTGCTTCGTTTCTCATTTCCAAAATAATTTTCATTCATATTTACTTATTATAAACATGTTATTTAATTAAATTGACTAATTTATTTATATTTAATAATAAAAGTTTAATAATAAAATAAAAAAAACAAGATGGCAGACTGCAGGCGAATGGTACATCTAAGCCAAAAAAATATCTCTGTTATTTTGCAGTAACAGAAAATAAATAATAAAATGAACAATCAGATTTCAGCACTTTCCATGAAAAATTTACCCTTTTTTAAAACTCCCCCCCCCCCTAATACACACCCTTTCTCCATAATTTTCACTTTGCATTTGCACCCTCAATGCACAAAATCCTTAAGCCTATTGAATAATAATAAAAAACTATTTATAACTTTATTAACCCCATTCTTTATTGTAACTAATAAAAAATAATTAATTTTCTAAATTCACTGCTTTGCAACTTTCGATAAAATCTGAAAAACCCAAAGTTTATTAGAATTATGTAAAACTAGACATTGTTATTGCTATAGATTTGTATATTTATATACATATTTGTTTCCAGATTGGAGAAATGGATGTCTAATATCCAGATGAAACTGATTACTAGACTTCGTCAATATTTTTGCTCCAATCACTTTTGAATGGAAGCATTCACAAATACTTTGAAAAGTATTCTTTCAGAATCTGTGCCTACTATTCAAGTAACTGATGTTGATGTCCACAGGAAAGCAAGTTGTGCTGTAATTGGTAATAAAATGTAAGTTATTTAATACCCTTTCATTACAAACAATAATTATGAATTAATATTGGTACTTTTCGGTTAGACGGGCGCCAGTGAAATATATATATATATATATACTTATTAATATACACATTCATATATATATATATTACACTGGTGCCCGGCTAACCGAAAAGTACCCTAATATTTTTATATCTTTTGTGTTATACATCCATATACCTATCTACTAAATTTCTCGATAAATAGATCATGTATATCAGGGGTGTAAAGACATAGCCTGTAGATTTCCACTATTTCTGTGGCCTTTTTTAATCGCAGAATTCTGCAGTTAAATAATGTGCAGAATACTATTCAGAAATAATGATAACTCATGGTTTGCAGTTCAGCCCCTTGAAATATATGTTTGATTATTTTGACTAATGTCTGTGTAGAAAGGATAGAGATATTTTTACATATGGTTTCATTATACACTTTAGCTTTCAGAGTATAACACTTTATGCTTTGATTTAAATTTGCTGCAGTATAATGCATTTTGTTGTATGTATTTCGATAAATATAAAACAATTATTTTACTTAATTATAACTTTAATCTTTAGAACTTAATGGAATAGTTAAGTAGAGTATGTTAAAAATTTCTATATTCTTAAAAAGAATTGTAAAAACTTGCTTTTTATAACAATGTATTCTTTATCTTTTAGATGTTCTTTAAATGATGTTGAAGATTCACCCATGGATAAAAATGCTTCCTTGGTTAGTTGCTCTGCTTTTGTTAGCACCAGTTCAGTTGCATGCACCAAAATCTTCGGTCCAGCTACTTAAACACTGAAATCTGCAGTACAGATACCTACACCAAAATCTGTAGTACAGTTTAAAACACTCAAGAATAGACACCCAGTTTTTCTTTCAAACTAACACCAAAAGATGAAAAAGGAACAGCTATAAATCTTTAATTTACTGGTTTAAAAAACGACTGTATTTCAAAATGCTCCAAACATATTGTAAGAACAAAAAGAGGTAATGAGGAAAATCTGAATTGCTCACAATTAAAAAGTTGCGAACAAGCAGTGACGGTAAACAAAATTTTCAGCATGTCTAAGGCTACGAACGGTGAAGTAGATTTTGATGAAATTCTGATATCATTAAAACATAGAAGTGCTTCCAAATATTTAAATTTAACTTCCATATTCAGTGATCATGTCAAATTAAATGCAGATGTTCCTCTTCATGAAATTCCATGCTTGCCATCTGACAGTAAAGACAAAATTTCATTTATTATATGGCTGGATATGTTGCAAGAAAAAGTTTCAAAATTAAATTGTGAATTATTGTCAAAATACTTTGTTTAACACTACAAATACAGTAAATCACAATTCTTTGCTAACTCAGTAAAAAAACTGTTCGGGTAATAGTCTAAAAAAGCCTAGTGATGTATTATTTCATATTGTGCAAAAAATGTATAGTGTTGATACAGCTCATATGTTTTCGTCTGCAAATGTTCTACAAAATATGGTTAAATTTCTCTCTGAGATAATAGATTTCAACAGTGTAAATGTTCTTGAAATTCATAAAGATTGTTAGTATAATGATTTCAAAAATTGAAATTCTACGAACACATTAAAAAAATAAATAAAGATTTAAAAACAGAGTTTTATTCAAAGTGTACAAAAAAGAAGTAGGTTTTTATTTTCTATTATTCAGTGGGTGAGTAGAAAAGGATAACATTCTAAAAATAAAAATAATAAACTGAGATAGTTTAAGTAACAAATATTAAACAGTATTTTTCTTTGAAATTTATAAGATGAACCCTCATCGACTAGTCCTGCAATCTAATAACAGTGAACATTTCTCTCTCTCTTTTTTTTTTTTTTTTTTTTTTTTTTTTTTTTACATAAATGTTTATTGTTCTTCCTCAACATTTACATCAACTGTAATGTTATCCTTTTCCCACTTCCCCATTCAATTATGTTACTGTCTTCAAAGTTTATACAATGTTGTCTGTATGGACTTTTCAACTTAACATGTATATCTTATGTTAATTCCTTATATTTCTAAATCAGTGATAAAATAAAAAGCTATACCTCTTACAACACTACTCTGATATTTACAGTTATTTGATAAATGTGGATATTTAAAAAATCACGTTACAAGATACTTAACCAGGAAATGCATAAACAAAGTGTTCACAAATACTTTAAATGTAAATTCTTTGATGATTTCATGTTAATGTTAAAATTTTACTTATAATAAGCATTTTGTTAGAAATTTAAAAAAAAGTGGCATTCAGAAGGTAAACAGAATCAAACAGGAGTAATGTACAAATAATTTCAACTTAGAAGCTTTGTAGCAAAATTATATATTTTTTAAGCAACAGCTACCCAAATATAATGTATTTAATTTTATTTATTTTTATCAATTAGATTATTACATTTTTAATAAAGTGCTTGCTTATTCAACAGAATTTTGATTTAAAACTTTGAAAGGTAAAATGAACTTTTTTCTAATTTTTTTATTATCCAATCTCTTGTGCAAGTTTAATTATAGGAGCCCCCCACCCCACACCAATAAATGATTTTCTCTATTTTGACTGACTATAGTATTTTTTGCAGTGAAAACTATTTAACTATTTAATATTTTTATCTTACCTAATTATTTCTTCACATTTATAAACAAATCCAACTTCAAAATATTACCTCCAAATGGTTAATTTTTTAATATAAATATCAGTATCTAAGGTAGTTGAAATTTTTTTTTATATTCAAATACTCCTTGTGATTTTGTTTTTTAAGTGATAAATTCAAGTCAACATATTTTGGCCATTAGATGCAGCAAGTAACAGAAAAAAATAGATTGTTATTATTGAAATGCTACAGCTAACACCCATTTTTTTAAATGTTCATTCCACTTCATATCTGAAGTTTCTCTTTTTTTAAATTTCTCCAATCGAGAAAATTTTCTTTTACAGCTTCACCAAAACGTTAAAGATCATCTTGTTATGTTATTATTTGCTGTAAAACATCTGCATTTTTTTAAGAATGAAAATATCTAATACTAAATATTGAAAAATTTTAATCTGTTAAATCTTCACAGGTTTTAGTAAGTCTAAAAATATTTATAATCATGAATAACTTTACTATTTTGATAATATCAGATAGAGCTTATTTTAGGCATATTCAGCACAGCGACCGGATTCAATGCAGGAATCTACCTGGAAACCGACAAAAAAATTTTCTATGATCAAAAATCTACCATCAGAGAATTATATATTAATGTAATGAAAACTAGTCTATAATCCGTGCTTTTCAGTTAGCCAGTGCCAGTGAAATATATATATATATATATGTATCCTATGAATTTCAAAATACATTAAACAAGTTCTTGTATCAATATACATGTATATTTATGCATACATTACATATATATATATATTTCACTGGTGGCCAGCTAACCGAAAGTACCCTATAATCATATATCTAATATCAATTTTATGTTCAAAATTAATGTGTAAAAAGTTTTGGTACTTCTCCATTATCTCGCCGACCACTTTTCAGAAAAAAAAAACTATCGCCAAACTATTAGGATTTAACGGCAAAAATGCAGTCCTATTCACTTGACATCAGAAGCATTAAATTATAGGTTCAGGTTCCCAACATTTGGAAGGAGTCACTGGGCTCCTAAACCCAAAAAGTCCAGTGGCCACAATTGTAAAACAAACACATAAAAACAATAGTGTTTATATAGGGTAAAAAACTAAAAAAAAAAAAAAAATAATAATAATGAATTCAAAGTGTAAAGTAATTTATTCAATATAAACACGTGTACAACAAAATTTGAATATTAATTAAATCTTAAATCATGTACAGTCAGAAGATTGGTCAAGATCAGTTGGGCAAGATACGGTTTAAAAAAAATATGTATAAGCTAAGCAATCATGCTAGCGGGGAATATCAGAAAAACAATATTTCTTATTTTGATTTTGCCAGACAAAAGTACATATGAAAGAAAATCTGAATTTGTGAGAATATTTTGCACTGTAAAAATCAAAACACACTTCAAACATTTGTTTATATATATATATTTAAATCACAGTCTATGTAAAATAAAATTATCAGATTCAAACTGTTACGAATAACATTGCTATTCGAATATATTTAATAGTTTGCTCTGTTAAACAGATCATTCTGAAACATTATTAAAATATAACAATAATGTTTGTTATGTGTTTTGGTCTTAATCTTTAAAAAAAATATCAACATTTCACGATGGGGACTGGGAATACCAGAAATTGATTACTTCTAAATCACATGGCGACTTAAACACCGAAAGTTAGTGGCCACAGCAAAAAATTTAGTCGCCATGTGGCGACTGTGAATCTGCACCTATACATTAAATGTGTTTGTTATATCATGAAGCGGTTTTTAATTCGATATTTCCTGTATTTTTCATTATGTTTTACCAATTTATTAATTATTTCGTTAATTAAAATAACAATTGCGTCCTTAAACGGCTGTGCCATGATATTAAAAGAGAAAATGCATTGAAAAAATGTTGCTTTACATAATTAAGTGCAATAGATCAATTTCAACTGATGTCACAAACATTTATTCACCAGACGAGAAGAATAATTAAGAAAAAATAATGTAAATAAATAAGTATCGGAAGATTTTTTTCTATTTTCATTAATATATTGTAATTTTTTTGTGTTTAAACTTACTGACACTTTGGTGAGTGGGGCTTTTTCGAATTTATTTATTTTGATATTGCAATGGCAACATTCTTTCATTTGTTTATTTGGCATTAATTTTTTTTTTCTTTTTTTTTTATGAAAAGTGGTTGACGGGATAATGAAGAAGTACCAAAGTTTTTCTTATTCAAGTACATTTTTTTTTTAAGCTGAAATAATATTCTGATCTTTCCTTTGAAAAGCAAGATTAAGCCAAATCCATCGAATAAAAATAGTTATAAGTAGAGTCGTGCATTGTCTCGAGTAATCAAATTTTACTGAAGATACTTTTTTGGAAGGGGATATGGATTATAGCTGGGTGCAGATGATAAATCAACAAATATTGTTACCATCATCATGATTTGTAATGTATTTATTTCATTAAAATATAAACCTTTCATCCATTTAAAATGCAGAACCTTAAAAGTCATGCCTTACACTCATTTCATCCGAAAAAAAAAAAAGAATTCCATAAACCAAAACATTTTATTTCAACATCAAAATATTATTTCTAATTTACACACGTGGAAAATAGAATCTGTTAATGACAAGGGGGATAAAAAAAAAGATTTTAGCGAGATTTGTGCTTGGCTAACATAAAAGTTCAGAGTAAACTAACTCTACACATATCTAAAATATCTGAATGATATTTAGGAACACTGATAAAAATACATCATTGTGAATCTAAAAAGTGTCATTTTCCTATCAGCAGCATCCTGCTTTTTTTTTAATCTGTTGAAAACTTTGTTATTGTAAAATAAATGTTTGTAAATTATTTAAAGAAAAAAATCCCTGACAGCTCGGCCTACAAGCACCGGTAGATTTCGAAGACGCAGACCATGGGGTGCCTATTTGTTGGAAATTGCGGAAAAAATTACCTTTTTGCCATGATGCGATAGTTGGAACCACCCACTTTGAAACCTAACTTGTTTGCAGGCGGAGCCAGCAGGGATTTTTTTTGTTTTTATTTTTTTTCTTGCTATAAGGGTTGGTCCTATAAAAAAATTGTCAATACAAAAGTTTTAGATAATATTAAGAGGATTTATGATAAATTTAAACAGATTTCATATCTTGTGACTTGATGAAGTTATGAATTTTTTTCTTCTAACCCCCCCCCCCCCCTTTCCCGTTCCCTTTGGGGCCATTTTTAATGATATCAAAAATCTCTCATACATAAATTTTCTCCTTTTCCTACAAGTAATAATAACTTTAAATAGATTCGATACGTAGCATAGTTAAGAAATTATGGGGGATTTTCTATTTTCACAAAAAGCCCCTCCATGGTTAGATTTTGCCCATTAACAAACTTGACCGAGATTTTATGCCCCTTGATTTTATGCATCAGTTTGGAAGAGATTTATGCAGAATTATTAGAGTTATTGTGTCCATAAAAAAGTGACATATATATATATATATATATATATATATATATATATATATAAAGTTTTGAACTGGGAGTGGTTTTGGGTTCTAGGAGTCATAATCGGCGTAGGTCTGCAAAAATTTTTCAAAAATTCCAACTTAGGGGAGAATGTAATAGGTAGTATTTCTTACGAAATCTACCTAAAAACAGTAAATTGAGTTACAACACATTATTTAAAAGTATAAAATTCATGTTATCAAATATTTATGATATTAAAATTTTGTATACAAAATATGTTCCAACTGAATTTTTTAGTAAGTAAGTAGCTAGAAATGTGCATTCCATGTAATATTACTTTTTAATGCATGGAATTTTGTATTTATGTTGAAAACATTCATAAATTTATCCTACTATACAGTTGTATTTTTTACAAAATGTGCAATAAATTTTTATTTTTGAAATTTGTCTCTTTAATGTTTTATCATGCTTAAGTAAAGCTTTTTATATGAAAATAATAATAATAATAAAAATAAATAATAATAATAAATAGCAGTGTGTTTTACTGCAGACATTAAAATTGTGAAAATCGTATTAAGTGACATTGTTTAAAATGTGGCACTAAAGGGTATTTTTAAATATGTTATATTTATTACTTTTTAAATAAAAAAAAAATATTTAGAATCGTATTAAATAACGTTGTTTAAAACGCTTCACTAAATGGAATATTTAAATAAAAAATATTTAAAATCGTATTAAAATAACATTTAAAATTTAGCACTAAATAGTATTTTTAAATATGCTATATTTATTTATTTTTTAAATAACCACATATACATCGTTAAGAAATATAAAAGTGGTTTTAAATACTTTTCATGAGTATTACGATAACATAAACAAACAAATTTTACAAGTATCAAATCATTTAAATATTTGAAAGTTTCTCAGTTTAAATTATTATAAAAAAGTGTGTAAATCTGTAATAAACTCGTGTAAATATATAATTCAGAACTTATTTGCTTAGTTTCTAGTATTTGTATGATAAAATAAAATGAGTTTGATGTTTTAAATAATAACAAACATCGCCGAAACTGCGGGGGGAAAAAAGATAGATACTAAACAAATAAGATAAGTAATACCTACCTGTGGCGACACGCCCGAACCGTTTGAGACTGTTGTCACTAGGGGCTCTGAAGTTGCGATTCGGTTACCATTGAGCTTATGGAAGTGTCCTATCTGGTGGAATATATTGATACCGGGCTTGCTCATTGATTCTCATGACGTCACAAACGGTGGCTGGCCGCGACGAAAGACGTACAGCGATTGGCACAAAATGATGGGCGCGTCGCTTTGTACCAAGCGCTGGTCACGGCTAAGGCTTCTATACTAAAGAGCTGGCGCATCATCCGACATTAATATTCCCAAGTGGGAAAGCATTGGCGCTAGATTAACCCATTTGGAGCATTTATCGCCGTCTTATTTGCTTTGCAGAATTTATCAAAAAGTACGATAGGGAATGAAAGTTTCGAATAAAATACGTACTCTTGATCATTGATTTTCATCGCAAATTGTAGCCTGCATGTTATTTATTGTTCAATAAAATTAGTAATAAATTTATTTACTTTTATTAAGAAAACCTTTGGTTTTACACTGAACATTCATTTCACTAATTAATTATATAAGCAGTGTTGAATTCATGGAGTGACCCGGTATAGTAGTATAGAGTAATTGAAGTCTAGAAGCGCACTTCCCCCTTTCGAAACTTTAGCCTCCCCCCCCTCCCCCACGGAGAAAAATCTTTGAAACATCGGATACAAGTTTTGCAATTTGGAAGGCAAATTTTACATTTAACTACTGCCCCCCCCTTTTTTTTTCTTTGCATAACTTATCTAATTAATTCTTACATATTTCTAAAAGTTTTATTTTATTTGTCCATAGAAAAATTATTATTATTATTATTATTATTATTATTATTTTCAGAATATCAGCAGCAATTTCTTACCTTAGTGTAACAATTAAAATTTATTCTTCAAGTGTACTTTTTTCAAAAATATAATGATTTTTTTTTTTTTTTTTTTTTTTTTTTTTGAGTGTATGTGGCATTTTCTGAGTGTTCTTCACTTAACAGTGTAATGAAAAAATATTATAATTAATTTCTGATGTAAAAGTATAATTGAAGAAAAATAATATTAAAAATATAATTTCATCTTTTACTATGTGATAAATATTTAAAAACTTCTATTTAAAGTAATTTTTAAAAAGTTTTCATCTGTAGCAAGTTTTCATTACATTAATAATATGAGAACTGTTCTTTCCAAGAGGAAAAGAGAGTATCCAGATATCCTTCGTTATCTTAAACAAATTTATATCTTAAAGTTACAATAAAAAAATATACTCCATTTCTTAATAACATTTAATTATGAAAATTGTTTAAAATATTTATTTATATATTTTCTTAAATATAACTGTATTTTGATGAAATATTAATAATAAAATTATCTTTAAGCAAATTTAGGGATTTTTTTTTTCGAAATTCAAAATAAAACTCGTTTATTTGGTGAAAATGAATGTGTAAAAAGAAAAAAAAAAGAAAGAAAAGAAAAGAAATCTGTACTTTTTAAAATAAATTTCCTTTAAAATACTCTATTTTATATTATAGTTCTTGCGCAAACTCTCATAAATTTTAATTATATATTAATATTCTCAAGTTTTCCACAAATTTTCAGTTTAATTTTGTGCTTTTGAAAAAAAAAAAGTCGGAAATAAACATTGTTTTCCCGAAAAATGAACTAGATGGCGCTACGTCCTTGAAATGGCCGTTACCGCCAAGCTGGCGAACAAAGAATTTCGGGAAGAATAAAATCTACAATTAATAGTTAAATTTGGCAATTTTTCATGTTTACGAGGAAATTGAAGCCTGCAGGGATCCTTTCTTGAGTGATTCGTACAATTAATAGCAGAACAACTATCCATAATTAAGCCTTTAAAGTTAAAAAACAGACAGAAACCAATTCAACGCCATTGAAACACATTACGTGAACCAGTACAGAGGGAATAAAAATGCCTGACGAGTCAGCCTATATATTTAGTAGCTCTAGTCACGGCTAAGACTCCTATAATAGGAGCTGACGCATATCCATTTTGTTTCGGATTATTCGTGCTCAGTTCAGCATCAACCTACCGCAACCGGAGTTGGGGTTGCCTAAGACTCGGTTCTGATTGGCTGAACCGGCTCTGATTAGCTTGGTTTTTTGACACCCATTGCTGGGTTAACACATCTCCGGGCCCGCTAGTGGCCGCCTAATTACACCGGGGTAGAGCTCCTATAATACAAGCTGACGCATCCTCGCAGATATGTGTCTCAAAGTCGAAAAACCAAGCTAATTTTCCGCCATTTAACATTCAGCCTCTTTCAGAAGGTGGAGGAACGAGGCCTTAGGCAACCCCAGCTCCGG
This sequence comes from Maratus michaelseni, assembly GCA_963931845.1. NCBI lineage: Eukaryota > Metazoa > Arthropoda > Arachnida > Araneae > Salticidae > Maratus > Maratus michaelseni. The sequence continues at coordinate 201,417,395 of OZ007587.1, forward strand.
CAGCGGTAGATTGAGATGCTGAACTGAGACCCGAATAATGCGAAACAAAATGGATATGCGTCAGCTCCTATTATAGGAGCCTTAGTCACGGCCAGCCACTATTTGTGACGTCATGAGAATGAATGAGCAAGCCCGGTATCTAGTGTTGCCCTGATAGAATTGAACGAAACTTCATATATAAGTTTTTGACTATGGACGTTAGGTTTCAGTTGAAAATGGGGATATTCTACCAGAAAGGAAGGCTGTAATAGCGATTTTTGTGCAATTTTCTCGATTATTTTAAATATAAGTGAAGAATTTACGAATATTTTTCGACGAAATTTTATATTTATATTTAATGTCATAGGCCAAGGTTTATATAAAATTGTGCAGAAAATCGCCCTAGTGGCGTTGTATAGAGAATTTAGGTGTGATTTTTGTTTTGTATTATCGGATAGAATTGGATCAAACTGCATATATATGTTTTTGACTATGGACATGAGGTCCCAGTTGAAAATGGGGATATTTCACTTGAAAAAAGCACTGTAATAGCTTTTTTGTTCGGATTTTTTTTTTTTTTTTTTTTTTTTTTTTTTTGGTCGTTTAAGTGAATAATTTATGAATATTTTTCGGCGAAATTTTATATGTATATGTAACGTCATAGGCCCAGGTTCATATAAAATTTTGGAGGAAATCGGCCTGAAGGTAGCGCTGTGATAGCGAATTTTGTTAGATTTTCGCAATGGAAGCTGTTGAAAAAAAGAATCATATCGAATCAACCAATTGTCCAATCTAGGTTTAATTTGCATATTTGTAGTAAGTAAAAATTTTCAATTATATTACCCGTTGATTAGACTTCATTATGAACTTTTTCATCTCCCCCTCCCCTCACAGCGGTTTTGAAACATTTATTGAAAAAAAAAAAAAAAAAACGACGTGTATAGTAAAAAAAAAAAAAAAAAAAAAAAAAAAAACGCTTCCCCCCCCCCCCCTCTTTTCTCCTCCTATGGTTTTGAAACATTTGTTGACAAAAACGTAAGGTGTAATTAAAAAAATAAAAAAACGTTTTTTGAAGTATTAATATCTATGAAATGATAGAAGTTTTTGGGATTGGCACATCCGACCAGTTCACTTATGTCATGACATTTTATTTATTTATTTCTTAAACTGATTAATTCTTTGAAAATCTGATTCACACAGTAGTGGTCCACACTTCTAAAAGAATATGCCCAAAATATATTGCAAAAAGTTCAAAATTGTAGAAAAGTGCAGTTTTATTATTACTTTTTTTTAATTTAATTTTTAAAATTTTACCACCAAAATTTAAAGTTTTCTTCATTAAATAATTTTTTTTTATAAAACCATTTAAAAAATATTTCAAAAATATATTATAAAATACTTAAAAAAAAAAAAGTGTAAAGAGCGCGGAGTCCAGTTTTTTGATCCAGGTATCAACACGAAATATCTGTTTTCTTGCATGCTATCAATTCTCAAGTAAACATTTTCATGTTCAAAAAACATGTTCAACAGACAAACATGCTAAATTTATATAGCGTAAAATGAACATTATTTTGTTACTCTTGCATGTATAAATTTTGTTACGCAGCTGAAAATATTTACTTAAGAGTTGACTGCAGGCAAATTAAAGGCATCAAAAGAAATTTTTGGTTCAGAAATGCTTCTTTAAATCTCGAAAACCTATTGGTTTCTGAGATTTTAGAAGAAAAGGTGACGCTTTTCGGAATCGTGCGAAATAAAAATCTTAGAAAACATAGGTTTAAACGCAGTACACCCGAGAAAAACAATACTTAAGTTAATCGAAAGCAGCTAAAGAAAGAATTGACAGTATACAACCAGCACTGAAGAATCTTACATATACACACCCCATTCTATATATAAACAGTATATTTTTTAAAATAAAACGTGAATCAGAAAAATTAGGAAAACAAGTCACAATAACCCACAGTCCATCCCCCTTCAGATCAATAATCAGAAACGAAATAGAAAAATATGAAAAAACACAAACAACAGGAATATATAAAATCAATTGCTTAAATAACAGAAATGAAAAGTTTACCTACATAGGAATGACAAAAAGAAAAATTGAAGAAAGATAGAAGGAACATACCAGAGATTTAAACTTGAATAAACAAACAACAGTACTTGCAATATTAAATATAAAAACCCCTATTAAACTTGAAACCCTTGACATACAAAAAATAACGAACTATGAAAAGCTGCATAATAGCTGCAATAGAGATTATGTATTCAAAGTAGAAGGCTGTAATAATATGGTTCATGCAATCCTGGATTGCTGCTGGAAAATGATGTTAGAAGAAGAGGGAAAAAAGAGGGAAGGGACTGAGAGTAAAGGGACTTCAATCCCCAGTCAGATAAATAATGAAGAGATGGATGCTTGAAAATTACAACTGATGATGCTCCGGCTCTAGTGAAAACTTTTTTGTGTAATGTTGTCAGTTTTATGAGAGACTTTTTATCATTTTTAAGGATGAAGGACTGTTTTTTATGGAACTTTTACCGTGTTTTTAAGTAGTGTCCGAGTGTAAAAATTAGTAATGCAAAGAATAAAGATAACTTTATCTTGGTCAACAATTTTGGTCACGTTTTGTCAATAACTCTTTATTATTTTTTAATTTTTAATATTATTTTATATATTTAGTTATTTTAATTAAGCATAATTAATAATAATAATTAATAATTAGGCTTAATTAAAATGCATAATTATTAATAATTATTAAGCTTAATTATTAATAATTTTATATGCTTTAAAGCAACTTTTATCACATTGATATTACTGCCGTATAAATGGTTATAGATCCTTACTTTTCTTTTTGTCTTTTTAGCTAGTATTGGAGCGATATTCTTAAACGTAAGTCCAGACAAAGCCATTCCGTGCAGGATAATGATTGGGGGCTGATAGAGTTCTTCAAGACTTCCTGATGAATACGTTCGGCAATACAGTTTCATGGTGTTCTGTAAACGAAAAATAAGAAAAAGTAACATATTTTTACTGTACAAAATCTCTTAAAAAAAAAAAAAAAAAAAAAAAAAAAAAAACAGAAAAAAAACAAACAGAAAATGAATACATTTCTAAGGAATGAAGCTTTCTCTTTCAGGCGAATAACATTTAAAGCTGTCAATATGATAAAACAAATACTTTTTAAAAAATATTTTTAAGCTAAATTAATAAATATATAACAATTAAAAAAATAAATAGTTGTTTACTGTATTAAAAACAAATTCTATTTTTTGTGTTTAGAGTTTTGTTTATTCCGCATTCAGATCACCATAAATTTCATAATACTAAAAACCAGCAGAACCTATGAAAACCCAAAAGAAACAAGAAAAACTATACCAAATTTTGGCTATAAATTACGCAAAAATTATTTTACATGTATTACAGTAATTTTTTCACAAAATTGATCAGTTAACGAGAAGTTCACGTTATTTATAGTGACTTATTTTGACGCTAAAGATGACAATACTTGGCAAAGTATCGCCAATCTTAGTGACTATCCGGCGCCCATTTAGGTCAACTGGGACACAGTTATCCTTCAGTATTTTCCGTCCATAATATCCGGAATGTCCAATTTGGTGCGTTAATTAGGATATTTCACCGCATCACACATCGTACATCTGGGTATGGAATTTAGCGATGTACTGCTCTCACAGTTCAAAACTTCAGTACTTTTTTAAATATACGGCCACTTGGGGATTTGCCCGAAATAAAAAGAATAAGAAAATATAACTAAGTTCCTTTTAGGATTATGTAAGTCTAAAGATTCTTAAACAAAATTGGCGATTTTTGTATCACTATTGCAAACTATTTAATCACCAGAGCTTTTCACCTTTTCAATACTCTCTTTAGATGTAAACTTATGATAGATTTAAAATTCTTGAGCTAAAGAAAGGAACTTTGTAGATAAGATGTTATGAGTATCTTTTTTAGCAATGAATAGCTGAATGAAAAGCATGTATTATTTTTTTATGTTATTAGTTAGTTATTTTTTCGTTTTAATAATACGTAAATTTGTAGACTTTTTTAATTTTTCAATCAAATAATATTTTATCAGAATAAATTAAATGGTAATAATGGTAATTAATGGTATGTTTAATATTTCAAATTATTAGATAAATATGAAAGTAGGGGAATTCCATGTGTGACGGAATGACATTTTGAGTTATAGAATTAAGTTAAAGAAATTACATTGAAGCTATTTTCAAATAAAAATTGACTTTTCAGTTTGCACATGATTGTTATTGATTAAAAGATTAAAAAAAATGTATGAAACATTTTTTTTTTTGCTATTTTATTCTTTAATTTTTTAGCAATTTCTTATAGTGTGACGGAATGACATTTTTACTACCATGACTCTAACCTGGTATTTAAAACTGGAAACTTTTGTGAATTAAGAAGCCATTCAGTTTTTAAACTAATACATATTTTAAATATGATGTATAAGCAATATAAAATTATAATTTAGAGCAACCTACCTGCCCTAATGATTGTAGTTATTAACTATCATTTGACGTGATGAAATGACGGGAAGTTTCTTAAACATTTATTAAAAGAAAATAGACTAAACTAATAAATTGTATATATAATTAATAAGGACTTTACGTTGCACACTTAACATATAAATACTCATCAAACACTTGCTTCCAACGTAAAATTATTTAATAAATATGAGTTACTTTTAAACTACATATATATAAAATAAACCTCGACGTTTCGGTTAATCTTTATAACCATCATCAGGAGAAAAACCTTCATAAATATGAACAGCAAAAGTTAAAATTTGTTACATGATTGAGTCACAATATTCAATCTGTCGTCGCATCGTAGAGAGACTTAAAGAACATAAGAGAGATTTGAAATACAATAAATTTTCCACTGCCTTATCAAGAACTTTTGCTAACGGACAGGTTAGGTTTATTGATTTTAACAACGTCAAAGTTATTTCCATTCCATTTGAATGGACCGATGGTACAAATTCTGCATATATTGGTATGACAAAACGTCGCATCGTAGAGAGACTTAAAGAACATAAGAGAGATTTGAAATACAATAAATTTTCCACTGCCTTATCAAGAACTTTTGCTAACGGACAGGTTAGGTTTATTGATTTTAACAACGTCAAAGTTATTTCCAGACAAAACAATCCCTTTAAAGCCTTCATCCGTGAATCTATAGAAATTTCGCTAAGGAAACATGAAATTTGCAACGATATCCCATCATTTTCGGTTCCTGCCATATGGAAATGCATTTTAAAATGAACGTTAATTCCGTCGAACATAAGTTCCAGTTACATTTCTGATTCATAGAGGGCGCCACCAGGCGTATTTTGAATATGTTGTTTTAATTTTCCGTTATTTGAGCGTCTTGGCAGATTGAATATTGTGACTCAATCATGTAACACATTTTAACTTTTGCTGTTCATATTTATGAAGGTTTTTCTCCTGATGATGGTTATAAAGATTAACCGAAACGTCGAGGTTTATTTTATATATATGTAGTTTAAAAGTAACTCATATTTATTAAATAATTTTACGTTGGAAGTAAGTGTTTGATGAGTATTTATATGTTAAATTGTATATATTTTTTATTATCCAGAATGATTATAAGAAATTACATTATACAACTATTTACATGCGACAGCTTTTTCAAAAGCATATCGAGCACGATTGCGTAGTTTATTTTGCATGCATTATTATCAAGTATATGGCTTTAAGACAATTGTAAACCATTAAATATTTTACTACATGCAATGTATTTATTAAGAAAATACAAAATAAACAACAATTACATTCTGTTTCACAGTTTTTTCAAAGATACTATTTGTACAAAACTGCAAATATTTTATTTTTCAGCTATGACCTACACGTTTTGAATCTAAAACATTAATTTAAAAACTTGGAATATATTTCAATATATTTTTTAACTTAATTTATAAAAATTATTATTATTTTTTTTTTATAAAAATTGACACTTTCATGGAATTACCCAATAATGTGAATTATACTTGACAAAATAATTATTTTTATAGATCCAAAAATACTACTCTTTTTTTTTTTAAATTTGAAAGCTAATAATTTGTTTGTTAATACGTAGAAAAACTATTTTTTTTTTTTGGTCGGACCGGGCTCCGACCGATGAAAATTGGCAAGAGCCGCCGTGTGCTTGCGTATGTGTGTGTGCATGTGTCTAAGTACCGGACGATACAAAAGTTAGAGAAACAAAAATTCAATAATTTGAAAGGTTTAGACAGTAGCACGATGCGGTTTTACCAGAAATATACAGAAATACGTGGGATTTTAATAACAGAAAATTTATTACCAGAATAATTGCATTTACCACCAACAACTGGCGTTTCAGTTGTGTCAGCTGTTTGTATAGTGACGCAGCACAGTAAACAATGTAACTAGGGTTAAAAATGTTCAATTTGACGGATGTCATTATTGAGAATAGCTGTCGGATATGATAAGATACTGCAAATCATCGAAAAGTGGCAATTCTTCCGATTCCTGCTATAATTCCTGGCACGTGATGTCTTAAACAGTGACAAGCAACAGATTTGGGACCACTTCAGTACTAACTGTTGAGCACAAATGCAGCTATTGTGACAGTAATTTTTTTAAATAAAAAAATCCCTTGTCATTCCGTGTATTTATATAACAACAGCATTGTGCTTGAAATATTGCTTCAAGATGACGCGAGTATAAATTTATTGTTGAATGTGTGTGCTCAATGCATCTGTGTTACACTAACCAGATGAAACAACTCATGCGTGCTCAAGTGAGAGCGCCTGCCTGAAATCTAATTCCAACTGACAAGTTATAAAAGGAATGTAACAATGCTGGAGATATAAAGTTATCATTTTGTCGTTTCGGTGTGTCTATTGGGGAAGACACGATTTTTAACGTTTTCCATGAAGGTCCGTTTGTAGCAGTCTGAGTATTAAAAATAAATGTATTTGAAGTTGTTGAGCTGAGAACTCACAAACTACCTTCTGGTATAGGATTGAAATTGAGTGACCTATGATTGAATATTTGCTACAACTGGTACAACGTACTTTTGAGCACTTTTATTTACTATTCCCAAAGCAAATGCGAATTTTATGCATGCCTAAGTTTAATCATCACAGCGCACTGTGTTAAGTGACTAAAATTCATTCAAAATTAAGACAGAATTTAAATAAACACAAAGGTTGCCAATTTACGCCAAGGAGTTTCGGTTTTGCGCTTATTTCGCGATTTTTACAAAAATAAATTATATTTTATAAATTATATTTGTTTTACAAAGGGAAAAAAAAAACTTTTATCGACATTTTTTTTAAAATTTTACTAAGCAAAATGACAATTACATTCAATGGATACATTAATTACACAAATTAAACGTTTTTTTTCGACAATTTATATTGTTTTTAAACAAAGAACCGATAAAGGCTTGGCAAGTATTAATTGTACCCAAAGCATTACAAAAGCTGCCAATTTGCACGTGCTTTTATCTACTTGTTTTCTCTCTTAATTTTGAGTAGACTATAATCATAATGTTCTACCTTATGAGCTCAACAATTTTAAAAGCATTTTTGTTAGGGATCAAAGATTACAAGATAGTTTTTTAAATAGCTACTGTTAATATTAATGCAGTGTACGTGTGGCCTGAGACAATTTTTCCTCCTGAAATGCGACACTGGAAAATTTTTTATCCCGTAAAAGTCTCGAGAGAAAGTTAAAAAGTTGGCCACCCCTGGTCTATGTTCTTCGGATTATTGAATTGTTATATCTTTTGTGACTTTTGGATCATCCTGTTTATGTCTGCATACACGTAAGTATACATTACAACGGACAGTTGCATTTTTCTGATTTTTCTGTTAACATGATTTCATTGCCTAATAACGTAACATCATAATGTCGGCATTACTGACCGACGCTTTGTGCTTTAAAACATTGATTACAGAAATAATAACAACAATAATAAAATCCAACATAAGCCTTGGTTTCCGATCACTCGACTTCAATCGAAGGATCAATCTGATTGCACCGAAATTCTTTGTTTACGATTTTCTATAAACTACTGTTGTATTTAATATTATTGTTATAGGTAATATTACTGTTATAGTATAATAGACTGTACACATATTCATTTTTATACGAAATTTTAAAACTTCTGTACGAAACCCTACGTATTTTTCTTTGATTTGTCATGTCGCATTGATTTTTTTATACAAATCTTCTAGCTTTAAAAACACACTAAATATTAGTTCAAATGTTTTCGGCGACTGAGTCAATGTCGAGGATCACAGCGGAACAATTTTGAAGATTAAGTTATATTGCGACAAACAATATTAAAATAATGATACATCTTTTTTTTTTTTTTATAATGAAAGTAACGATGTTCACTTGGAAATTAATAAATAGATCGTTGATTTGCTATTGCTTAGCATACACGAGGAAAAGAAAAAGATTTTCGACTGTAATCTAAAGTACAGTTGGTCATAAAAATAAAAAAAACACGATATTTTATAGCCAAATTATTGCGAGAGATGTGAGATCTACCATTAGACAGGGAATTGTATCTACTTACTGATTATGATGCAGTTTTTGAAATAAGGGTCGTCTGCTTATTAATCAATTGTATCACTGACTTGCACGCACATCTGCAACACACATAAAAGACGATGCCATTTCAACAGCGAAGTTTAAAAGACAATTTTATTCATTGTTGCTATCTTGCAACACTTCAGTTAATACAAATTCTCCGTAGAATCTCTAACAGATGACAATATTGAATTAATTTTTCACTCCAAAAGTTTTGTTTATCATTTGAAAATCTCATGCGGTTAGTACTGAAATAAACTTCGATTTTGGTTAAACTAAAAATGTTTGGAGACGTTCCGAAATAGCTTTTTCAAAGTGGTGAATTCTAATTCTTTCAAATTTTGTACTAGAACATTTACAATATTTATAAAAAATACGTATTTTATGTATCATACATATATTCAATATGAATTTATTTTTGTTAATAAATTCCCATTTTCTTGTTCTAAAATTTTTTAATTATTTTATATGCTTTAAATCATAGGTTCCCAACCTTTTCTGACCCACCGCCCACTTCACAAGAAATAAAAATTCCAACGCCCCCTTGTTCCATAATAATTAAAAATACCAAATATTAAAATATTGTTGCATATTATCTGTACCTATTTTATCTGTCTATCTATAGATTAAAAATAACAAAATAGAAGTTAATTAAAACGACCATCAAATATAGTAAAAAATTGTTCCTCACAAAATCAATGAGAAATAAAAAAAAACAAATAATGAGATAGTTAAGGCTGGTGGAGTTTTAACAATTTATTAAAGTCGGGTTCCAATTTTACTCACAGCAGTCGCAAATTGCCATGTTCAGTGATGTGCAATCTGTTCCTTTTCTTAGACAGTAAATTAGCTACTGTACTGAACTCATGCTCAGCCAAATACGATGAAGGAATATCAATTAAAAATTTTTGTATTCTTGCCCACAATCCATGGTAGACAGCTGGTATTGATTTTTGAAGCGAGAACTCTTGGTTATCCATTTCTGAAATTCACTTTTAGTTCTTCGTTAGTTATGAGTTCTACGAGTTCCTCTTCTAAATTTTATTATTCTTCTGTATCTGTATTTGCGAACGAATCTAAAACCGAACTCAGTATACTCGTGTTTAAAATATCCTGGAATTGCTCCGTAAAATCAGCATGAAGAACGTCCCAGTGTTGGCAGTAAGTAAATCTTCCTGTTTTGCAGAGACTGCTGATAATGTGGGCCAGTGGCTGTATTCCCCTCTACCTAGCTTTTGCTTGAACAAAAGAAGTTTTCCTACAAAAGCAGCTATGACCTTTTTTGTTTTAATTATATTCAACTCATCACGTTAAATTTATAAATTGACTTCATTAAATATTCTAAACAGGTCTGCCAAATAAGCGATGTCATTTTTGGATGTAATCAGGTTTTTGCACAGTTTTTCGTCGCTGTTTTTAAGGAAATAAAGTACTGACTCGAGTAGCTTGCAAAAATTATTCAGACAAATACCTTCTGAGAGCCAAACGAACTTCTGAGTGCAGCAACAAATGAATGTAATCTTCATCATTTTCACTACAAAGCTTGCCAGATAATCTGTTATGCAATGAATTGCTTCTAATCTTATTGACTGCTCTAATAACGTAATGAAGCGACCTATGCAAGCACCAATTAAGATATTTTGCAACAAAATGCTGACGATGAATAACACAATGTACATCTGATACTGCTTTTTTCAAATGCCCTATGAAATCCTTATGACGCCCCGTCATTGCTAGAACACCATCAGTAGCAGATGACAAAATAACGAATAGGAATGCCTTTCTCTTGAAAAAAAACTTGCTCATTGTATTAAATATAGATTCTCCCTTTATATCGGTTTCCCAATTTTTAGCAAATTATAACTCTTGACAATTTTTCCTGTTTTATGAATCGAACGTATGATAAGAGTACTACTTCGTTATTTGGTAGAGTTGATTTATCGAGTTGAATGAAAAATTTGCAAGTCTTTAACTAATAGCATAATGATATTTCAGTGTCTTTAGCCATTTCATCTATTCATATCTTTGCACCTAAAAATTACCCAGAGGAATTTTTTTTTTCTGATGATATCTGACGGTATCTTATGATGAAGAACAATTTTTATTACCTCTTTGAATGACGGCAAGATTAATTCCTTGCTAATTGTGTGTGGTTTTTCCGCTTTTACGATTAACAATAAAATATTATATGTGGTTTAAAGTCTATCATTTTCTTGTTTAGAAAATGACTCAAAAAGGTTTGATGCAGTTCACTGTTTTAAATATTTCTTATGAATTCCTCTTGTTCCTTCAGTTCTTGAAAATAAGATAAATATTTGTCTTTTTCATCAACATGCATTTTATTCAAATGCTCTTGTAGCCTGGAAGGCTTCATGGATTCATTTGAAAAAACTGTTTCGTAAATTAAACACATAGGTAATGATTGATTTGTAGGAGAGTGCGTAAATCCATATTTCCAATACTCAATACTATACTGCCTGCATTTCGTCTTTGATTAAGGCATTTTGAAATAGAAAATTTGTCACGGTTTAAGTTTAAATAAATTAACTTCTTTTACAGATTTACAGATACTTATGAAAATAATGGCTGTAATGACTTCTATCAATTTCTCTCAGAATAACCAAATTTCTTGCGCAGATTCAAATCACAGGTTCGTTTGGAAGTCTGACATCTTTCTGACATTTTTCGAAAGACACGTTAAGAAAAAAATGAATTCAGTTTCAATTTTTTAGCCAGCCTAATATAACAAATTTTGCACTCCGCGATTTTTGAATTTGTAGCGATTTTAAATGCGATTTATAGCGATTTTTTGCGTTCCACACCGATTCTTTTACATTCATGAAAGAATTGCGGTTACAATGTTTTAGTCTACTATAATAAAATTTTGTCCCCGCGTGTTGTAGCGTTTATTCGTGTTCACGGCATTTTTTTGACATTCGTAAAAAAATAGATTTGGAACCCCCAAGTCTCTAGCTAATTTGTATAGATTTTCATTTAAAGGTACATTTAAGGTTTTTATCACGGGCCCGGGCAATGCCAAGGGTCAGGTATAATTTTATTATTTTAATTTCCTGAACAGGTAGTTATGCTACGGCCACCTCCCTTGACGGTCTTAACGCCCCCCATTTGCCTTTGGCCGCGCTACCACCCCCCTGGAAGACCCCAGCGCCCACTGGGGGGCGGTACCGCCCCCGTTGGGAACCTATGCTTTAAATGATGTATTCTAACATCTGCGAAAATATTTTTCAAATAGGTATTTTTGAGCGATAAATGATTACAAATTATAATAACTTTGATTTTTCAAATAGTAATGCTTACTTTTGACACCTTTTTTTTAGTTCCGTGGATCGAATCAGCCCAGAAAAAGGTATAGTTTGTATACTTTTTCTTAAATCGTCATAGAGTTACAAGATTAGTTTGAGGATACAAATGTTAATGCACGCACTGTAAACTGAAACGTCTGAAATCCAGACATATAAGTGTCTGAAACTGATGGTTCAAAAAAGAGACACTTTAAAGTGTCTTAACTTTTTAAGACGCTTCTAAGTGTCTGAATTTCAGACATTTGAAGTGACTGAAAAATCGCTATTTTTTTTTTTACCCGGGTAAACAGCTAAAAAAATATTTATTTAAAAAACGCTAGTGATGCCATCCCTGTTTCTATTTACGATTATGGGAGGATAATCTAAATTTACGTTTTTACCCAGAGCCAGTATCGAACCTGGGTCCTACTGGTTACAAGTCCAGTGCCTTAACCACTTCGCTATCCAGATAACATGAGTGGGTTATTTTAAATGCAAGTCATCGAATGATTCGGACGCGTGTTGATATTTTTATGGGATTCATTAATTTGTTGCTGAGAAAATTGCAAATTTTGAACGGAATTTTTGGATAGATTTGGTCAATATGAGATGGTGATTAAGATTGCACAACTTTATTATTAATGTAGGGGATTGAGATATGATATATACATATTTTCAATTCGATTGTTATCAATAATTTTCTTAATTGAAAAAGCATTCCCTGGATATTGAAATTTAACTAACTAAAATTTCTTTTTGACCGATTTTAAACACATTCCGTTGATTGGGTGTGGGGGGGAGGAGTAACTTTCATCCATAACCTCTTGAGACCCGAAGTCACAATAATACTACAAACACTTATTCATTACTTTGGCACAAACAAAATGACACATAGATCACAAATAAAGACAGTTTTCCCAAATTGAAACTTTAGTTTCTGGTAATTTAGGTTCACAAATATAAGTTTCAAATTTCTACCTCCGAAAAGTATCAATTTAATTATCAATAACCTAAATTCACACAATGAAAAAATTTATTGCTTTAAATTTATTGATTTAAAAAAATTATTGATTTAAATAAGTGGCTAATCGCACTAACTACACATACACATCCTCAAAATTTTTTATTGTACAGTATTTTATTTAAGTTAAATAATGGCTACTTTCTTCGACTTCACTGTCTTGAAGGCGATTTGCAAGCTCATATGAAAATAACATTTATTTTATAGGAAAATCAGCATCGATACTGCCATTTATTGGTTTCGTTTTAAAGGAAAATCATTGAGTTACATAAAAATAAAATCAAAATGTCAAAAAAAAAAAAAAAAAAAAATCATCCAATTTAATTTTTATGAGAAAAAAAATCGAGATCCCCATTTGGGTATGTGATTATTAAAACGATAAAATTTAATCTTCCAAGTGAACTGCCGCCATCTATTGTCAAATTTCGCATGTATTATGAATTTTTAATTAGTTCTATGTTTTGCGTGCACAATTTTGGCATTCAATCTATACGAATCTTTTATATCGAAGTCATATGATCGTATAATACAATCAGGGCCGGCGCACAGTGTTGAATTCAGGGGGTGGCCCGGGAGGACATTCCTCCAGGAACATTGAAATGTCCCCCCCTCCAGGAGATTTGAGATTTTATGATTTTAATGGTCATTTTTAAAGTTCGCTACGGAAATAGTATCGACTTTTAAGTATGTTCCAGATACTTGCAAAGTGATACAAAAGATTAATACGTAAACGACCCCCATTTAAAAAAATTCACTCATATTCGGTAAGTAGATAAAATGGCCTGTCGAATGGTAGCTTTCATGTCTCTCTGCGATAATTTGGTAATAAAATATCAAGCGGTTTCTTTTCTTTTCCTTATATGACAGACTGTACTTTATATTAAAGTTGGAGATTTCTTTCCTTTCATTTGGTGTAGGTTAAGTTAAAGTAAATCAAAGATCTATTTATTAATTTTCAGATGAGCATTGTTACACTCATTACAAAGAAAAACATAATATTTAATAAATTTTAATATAACTGTAATTAGCGCGATATCTTCAAAATCGTTTCGCCGTGTTTCTCAACATTGATTCAATTGCCTTAACACATTTTAACTAATATTTGGCGTGTTTTTCAGATTAGAATAACGAAGATTTGTATTAAGAATCAATGCAACATGACAAATCAAAGAAAAATATATAGCGTTTCGTATTTTCAAAGTTTGTATAAAAATGAATATGTGCACGGTCATTTGTACTATAACATTAGTATACAGAAAACCATAAGCAAGGAATTTTGGTGCAAACAGATTTATCCCTCGATTCAAGTCAAGTCACCCGAAACCAATGCTTGCGTTTGGATTTTATTTTTATCATTATTATTATTTCTGGAATCAGTGTAATATAGCACAGATTGCCCGTTTATAATGCTGGCATTTTGATGTTACGTTATTAGGCGACGAATTCATGCTAACAAACAAACAAACAAAAAGAAAATCAGAGAAATGCAACAATCTGTTGTGTAAGCCCAACTTTCACAGGATGATCAAAAGTCACAAAATAAATTAAAATTAAATAACTCGAAAAGTATAGATCATGTTAAGTCTACCATATATATATATATATATATATATTTATATGTGTATGTGTGTGTGAGAGAGAGAGCTGGATAAACAGATTAGATTTTAGAAACGTAAATATAATGTGAAACGTGGGTGTTATCATTTGAAAAATAAAGTTGATAAAATTTTTAATACATGTAAAGGAACACTATTTCAAAAACTGCATTCATATTTGAAAAGAAGACACAATTCCACGTCAAATGGTACCTCTCGCATATATCTGAGAATAATTTGGTGATAGAATAGTATGGAGGTTCCGTTTTTTATTTCCTCTTTTGACCGACTGTATTATTCCTTAAAGTGGTTCTAAAAAATATTTCCCCCTCAATAAAACGAAACTTTCTGACTCATTTTTAAACATTAAAGCACGATTCTTGCAGGAATGATTATTGAAATAATTTGTTATCGAATAGTTGTTTTTATTTTCCGATAAACGAATTACATCTTGAGTTATACGAATTGTTCCCTCACAACGGCATTTTTTTTTCTTTTCCTGTGCTGTCGCGTCCAGAAACTCGGTTCAAAACACCCCCTATAAGAGTAATTTCTATATGATCTTCTAACGTTATCGAAAAATGAAAAAAAAAACAGTTCTATTAATAAGTTTCTGAATAAGAGCACCTACCAATTGTATGCGCTTATGAACAAAATTGAATTAAAAAATGTGTCAGAAAGTAGCCAGTTTGGATTTGAGAATAACCTTAAGATGCCGATTTTACATATTTGCCCGGGACTTCGCAATCCACGCACAAAAATGTGTTTTGGAAGAGTTTTTGATCATGCAATTATTCTACTGGTGACTGAAAAAGTACAGACGTGGGGGAAAAAAAGTGAATACTCCCGACTGACTCTGCAATAAATTATCGCAGAAGAAAGTTACTGTGCCAAACGATTAGAAATAAAGTCTACTTTTAAATGATGCATATAAAATTTAGGGGGCCATCTACATATCATAACCAGCCCAAACCTTGTTTTTTACAATTGGTTTACACCTAATTTTGACAGGATATTTTAAATCTCCGATTCAAACTATGCCTAAATACTGAATTTCACGTCATTTGGATGATAAGTTTTTGAATTACAAACATTCAATATTTAGAGCTTATAATGTTAAATTACATTTTCATATTTTTATTAATATCTTCTGAAACTATAATTCTAATGTGATATTTTTTGTTTGGTTATAGTACTAAATATCCCAAACATGAATGCGTTGAATTTGTAATTTTTATAATTTTTAATATGAATTATGAATTATGAAATTATTTGAAAAAAAAAATATGAATTGCAACCTACAATGTTATTGATGGATTTATATTTATTATGTCCTGCTTTATGCGCATTTAAAATTAAAAAATTTTCATCCAAGTAGTTTTCAAATTATGGTTAAAAAACGGCAAGAGGCTGATTTAAGGGGCCCGTCTATGAAGTGCGGAAAAGCATAATTTGAAAAAAAAAAAATATGTTACTCATTTTATTGCTGATTAGGATAAGATTTCTTTCTTTCTTTTCCTTTTTTTTTTTTTTTTTTTTTACATTTTCCGTGTCTGATTTAATTTTTGAAAATTAAAATTGCATAAATCGTATTTGCATGAAATATAATTTTACGTCAGTTATGTAGATTAGTTTTTATTCTTAAATTTTTATTCTTATTCGTTTTTATTTTTAAACTAACAAAGCTATTTTTTTTTAATTTTACCTTAGAAAAAAAAAAATCTTGCTCATTATTTTTACCTTTAATTGAATTTCTAGCTTCTTCTCCAGTCTAAGATTCCTATTTTATTTTTTCTGAGATATATATGTTTGAAATAAAGTTTCTTATAAATGCATATGTTATGTATTTGCTGAAAAAGTTTTAAAAATATGCCATTAGCAACCGAGTTAAGATTTATATTCAGACTGGAAAGCAAATTGTATGCGTTTTTTCTACATCGTTTTCTTATACTACTTCATATTATTTTTTTTATTCTAAATTTTATATTTGCCGACATTTTTCACATATAAATTTAAAAAAGAGCGAGTAAAATAAATTCAAAATCTGAGAAAAAACATTATAAAAACACCTGTAAAATTCCAATCACATTCACATATTCGAAAACTATTTTAATCACAGATAACCTTACATATTTTTTAATCGGATAATTTAACTCTTGTAAACATTATAAAATAAATATTGAAAAGGATTTTACCGTATATAACAATAGCCGAAGCATATTAAGTGAGTAAAATTATCATATTGGCAAGATATAATAGGTTAATAGAAGTGATTTAGTCATTCTGTAGCATTTAAAAAATCGAGCACCGAACTTCAATTTGGATACAGCCCCTAAAATATGCTCATTTTAAAATAATTAATTTCTCTGAAACTAATTGTAGGAATTTCATGATATTTGGTAGCTAGGCATAGTTTGAACTGAAGATTTAAAACATCTTGTCAAAATTGGGTCTTGCCATTGAAAAAAAAGTTTGGGTTTGTTTTGATATGTAGATGGTCCGCTAAGAAAATTTTATATACATCATTTAAAAGTATACTTTATTTCCAATCGTTATTGGTTCCAATAACTTTCTTCTACAATAATTTGCTGCAGAGTTAGTAGGGGGTGTTCACTTTTTTTTTTCCACGACTGTACATATTTTTATTTATGCATTTTTAACAATCGCATTATTAATTAACAATTCAGAAATACTTCAATCTAAAATATGCTCAGGCTTTAACAAAGTAGCATGTAAAAAGTAATGAAATAAATAAATTATTATATGAGCTGTGTCTTAGTTGGCGACACCTCTCTTCAACATTGGTTGATTATTTTTTCACTAATTTATATCTCACTAATGATTCAAAATTGATGAAAATTTGTATTTACACGCAATTTGACATGCTAAACTGAAATAGAGTGATATCTCACTTATATTTTTTACAACCACTTATTCTGAATAGTAACATTCACATTATGAATTCTGCGACTAAATAAAACGAATAATTTTATTCAGGAGTAGTAATACTAAAAAATAATTACCGTACATTGTATAATAAGTGAGAAGCCACTGTATGTGTAAAAAAATATAGTGCTGTTTTTTATAGTGATGCTATACTATAACATACTTTGCTATACTTTTTAACACTTTCCAATCTAGTTGAAAAGTGTTTATGACTTCGGTTTGTCTGGCCGTCTGCCGTCTGTCCGTGCTCTAACTCCCGTAAATATGCTGGGATTGCCCTGCAATTTTTATATGTTATTGTCGTTATCTGTAGCATGTTCCCTATTTCAACTGAAGTGTGTAGCACTTATAGTTTTTTTAAAGGGACACTCAAAAGAATTCCGTTACATTACGGTCTATGGGGAAAAATCATTTGCGGTTTATTTTAATGATGTTACACAATTTCAAACACATTGCAATTGATATATATCACTAAGGTGCATTACAAGAAGCTTAATATGGAATATTGTGTGTATAGCAGTCATCGTTCATTTACAGGGACACACAAAAGAATTCTCTACTGTCTGTTAACAATAATTCCTGGAAGTGCGTTTTAAGTTGCTGAACGCGATTTTAAATTTAACTCACTTTTTGTCTATTACTTGGTGTGTATAAATTCTGTAGATCATATACAGGGCAGCAAAAAAGTTCGCGAACACATTTCCGTTTATTGACAGAAACTCCAGAAGGAGAATTTTAAACTGTGCTACGCGTTTCCTAACAACTAAAATTTAGCATCCTATGTAGTATATATACAAATCTATAGAACATATACAGGGCTGAATAAAAGTATTTGGATATTTTTCCGAATATTGTATATGTTGGAAATTCGTAAATTACGTTTTTAAATATGTTATGTGTTTTCGAAATTGTTTACTTAGATGTTATCTTTCAGCTTATTGAACGGTAATGATTTGTAAAATTATTTTGGAAGCGTTGGAAAGTGTTACATAATCTAAGCTTGGCGCATGATTTTTCGTTCTTGTTGAAGTTGGATTGGATTTTAATACGTAGATGATTCGTTATGGCGAAATTAACCACATAACATACTTTTTTACGAATCAAAATGAACTTGTTCTTTTCTTATATAAATTAAAACTATATAGTTACAACCCTGTTTTTTTTTTTTTGAGTATTTTAATTTATGTGTGTTATAAAAATTACTTCTAAAATTGATAAAATACTCCTAAAAACTTAAGAGAGAGTGAAGTGAAGTTTTTTTTTTTTTTTTTTTTTTTTTTTTACAATGAAGGAAGTGAAATTAATAATTTTTTAAGGCTAATGATGATCATAATATACATTTCACTGTCACAGTACATAACATTTTCTACCCCGCCCCCCCCCCCAAAAAAAAATATATATATATATATATATAGATATCGTGCTGAATCCCTATTTCCCAAGGCTTTTTTCTTTTTTGAACCTTTAAGTATTTAACTTTTTTTTTTCATGCTTGTATATTAAGAATATTTATTAAATGTTACAAACCAAAAAGATTGCAAAAAACTTAAAACTGAGCAATTTTTAAAGAAATATAATTATTGATACACACGGCTTTTAAAATAAACATTTATCTAAATATATATTTCATCTTTAAAACTTTTTGTAATAAAAAATGTCTATAACTTTTAGTTCAGGAATTAAATAATGAAAAGCCATAACGCCGGGCCTTTTATATATACAAATATGCAATCATCATGTACTTGTTTGTGTACTTTATTAAATACATATTTACATCATTCTGCATAATGAGGCAAAATACATTTTTATTATTACACGGTTCTGTTTAATTTAACTTGGTTGATGTTTGTAAAAATGGTTTTTTGTAATTAATTTTTCACCCACCTCCTGATGTGCTTAGAGTTCTAGAAACTATGCACAGTTGTGTGTTCACGATGAAATTACAATATTTTCATACTTGCAGAATGCAATTATCAATAAATGGATTAATATTGATTAAATTATGATTATACATTGAGAAAAATATTTAGAAATACGCAGTAGGTAGTTTATATATTGTTTTTATTTCTTTACAGTAGCCAAGTGTTAAAAAGGAATTGAGCAAATATTTAAATGTTTTTAAATCTAAATTAAAGTGTTTTTATTGTTTAAAGTGATAAAAACAGAACACAAAACGTCATAAAATATTCTCGCAAAGTTTTTGAAAATGGTAAACATAAATCACGAGATCACATGTCCAGTGCAAGCAGGTAGTTAAATTGGTCAAACTGGAAAACATGAAAGTTATTATTATTTTTTATTTTTACTGCTTTTTCAATCCGTAAAGCATCGCGTGCCAAATTTTAGGTAATTCAAAAGAAGCCGATTCATTGCAAATGTTATCGTTTCGCAAGTATATTTTTATTGATTCACGGATAATGGATAGGAAATAAACTCTTGATTGAAAAATTATTTTACTATCCATTTTGTACGCGATGCTTTATAGATTGATAAAGCAATGAAAATAAAAATAAATAGTAATTTCCAGTTTGACCAATTTAAGCACATGTTTGCATTGGACATGTGATCTCGTGATTTATGTTTACCATTTTCAAAAACTTTGCGAGAATATTTTATTTATCATTTTGATCTGAAGATGTCGCCGTTAGAGCAAAGGAAAGATGTGTAATCTATATTAAATGTATTTTTAAACGTTTTGTGCTATATTTTTACCACTTTAAGCGATAAAAAACACTTTAATTTAAAGTTAACAAGTGATTTTATTATATTATTTGTTTTTAAATCTATTAATATGTTACTCAATAATAAATATTTGTTTGTTACAATAATGCAACATTTGCAGCAATATAAAATCACATTATTTTTCTTTTCGGTTGCAAGATTTTAAAAAAGAAACTGAAAAAATAATGTTTCTTTTTTATATAAATTGACCAGTTTACACTTTCTACCAAGCATAAAGGAAAGCGGCAAATTTTCCATAACCGGTGCACTCCCCCAAATTCATGTATTGTAACCGACATGTTTTGGAGCAATATGAATTACATTCATGAAATTAGGCGTGATCTTTAAGATAAAACTGAAATGCTTATAAAAGCGGGTTTTCTTTTAAACTATTTTTGTTTTTATATTTATTATATAATTAAGATAAAGTACATGGTTCCTTTTAAACTATGTTATAAATTAAATCCACGTAAAAACATTGACATCTTACTAGTCAATCATCTCAATATTTATGTAAAGTAAGTAGTTTCTCAATTTATATTAAAAAAAAAAAAAACCTCACCTTTAGTACTGAAAGTAACTGAATTACTTATAAAAAACCAACAGTCGTTACACTGAAATGTTTTCTTATAACACAAACACAGACGTTCTGCCACTTATAATTTTCTCGTTTTTCACTTGCTCTCGAATTTAAATATCATACCTTCATTTTCCCGTAATTCATGTCGTTTAAAAAGTAATAGGAACAACAATGAGACTATAATTTAAGTCATTGAAATGTGCTTCATTATAAAAAGGATTAAAAGAAGAATGAAAAACTCTCTATTGTACTGGAATGTTGATCTGGAAAGAACCAAACTCCAAAAAGCAATTAATAACTGAACTAAAGGAAAGGAAATGACAAAATTTTAACCTGACAGTTCGAATTTTTCTACTATGTCGTATGTAAGGAAAATAAGAACTTATTTGTAAATGACTTGTTTATGTGTCTAATGAGTATTTAATGTCAAAACCTGGTTTAGAGGTTTGAAAATATGACTTTCTAAAATCTGCTTTTCTTTTCTTTTTCTTTTTTTTTTTTTTTTTGTTTGAGCCTCAAGAAAGTTAAGGAAGGTAGTGTGTCATCATATTCCAGAAATATAGCAGGAAGAGTAGAACTTCCTTCACTTTGCGCTAAAAGTAATGTTTTTCCTTCATAAAATGTGAGCAATTACGCAATCGTCAAGCCTATTGCATAAGAGAATCTTAATCCCGTACTTGAGGTTATACTACAAAAAATTACTGGGGAAATTCTTTACCTGCCGTTGTTTAATTAGGTTAATTTAGATTAATGTTATACATTTACTAAAATATAGTAAAAAAAACATATACAAAAATTACATTAAATAATTATAAAGCATACATTAAAAATATTGTAATTATATTTTTAGTACACGTTTTTTTTTTTCTTTCTGTGAAGTATTATAACATCACGATAAATGCTGGAAATGGCCACTAATCGTGTTCAAACAGACATTTCATAATTCGATATGTTGTAGATAACTGTGCATATGGTTTCAAAGACCAATTACAGTACGCGTCTCCCATTTCGCTTAAGGTTATTACATTTCACATTTTGAAAGTTTCTTTAAAATTTCTTTATTATTTTTAAAATTTTTAATGGAAATCTGGGTTTGGCTTACAGTGAGATACTGTTTTTAAAACTAATTTCAACAAGGGAAATTATGCAGTTCGTTCATATATATATATATATATATATATATATATATTTAATGTATGTCCGCACATAATTTTTGAACAATGAATTCTCCAATTTTCATAATTCATTTTTCATTGGAAATGCTCATTCTAGCGGTGGTCCAGCATAAATTTCACTGGAGTCAAAAAATGATCTTTCTTAAAAAGTCTTTCTGATCTTTTTTTTTTCATACATTATAACTTTTGTAAAAAATGGCCAATCGTCACGAAATTTGAATGTGTTGTTAAGGTACACAGTACTACTTTGTTTTTTTTTTAACAAAATAAATTAATTGATACTGTTGCTAATGAATAGTTTGATATACAACTTTCCCATAAATGCTTTTCCATGAAAATTTTCTCACTGTACTATGAAATTTTAAAAACTCTTTTGATATAGGTTAATTAGTAAGCCAGATCGCACGAAGAGTTATTTGTATGTTAGAGGATACTCTTTTTTTAAAATTCAGATTGCTTGATTGCCACTAGTAGAAGTATTCGCCTTATTTAATGACAGATTAAATAAAGCGAACAAATTAATTAAATAAATTAAATATTGCGAATTATGTTATTTTAAAAAGTGGTGGCAATCAAGCAATTTTAATTAAAAGAAAAATAGCTTACTTGCTGCGTAAAACTATGACTTGTTTCACCCGGGATAAGCATGAATTTTGCGCCCCTCTCCTATTTTGCAAAATAAATTTATAAAATGAAGTTTTGAATCCATTCCCTTAATTTTTATTTTCAACTAATTTTTCTGCCCCATTTATTACTTTGATATAACTATAATTAACCCCCAATCATTCAAATTCTTCTCTCCCCCTTACATTTTTGTTTTCCTGTTTTACCCTCCAGGCCCAGCAGCATAGCCGTCAGCGCGCCTGTTTACCACGCTACAGGTCTCCAGTTCGATTGCGGGCTGCGGACTGCACAAGGTTCACTCATTCCTCCGGGGTCGATAAGATCAGTACCAGGCTTGCTTAAAAAACCTGGTAAGGCCATATGCTGCATGACACCTCAGGGCCCATGGTCAAGAAAACAGGGCTGGGCACTGCAGGCCAGGATTCTTAATGAATTGTAGCCCCACCGGTTTAGCTTATTTCTTTTGTTTTGCCATCACAACAGATAAAGTTTAAAATACTTAAAATTCTTATTTTTTTTTTTAATGTGTACGATTCATTACTTTGCAAAAATGATAATTAAGAAATCATTTATTTAAATCCACTATGAAATGTCTACTTCCCCTTCTTTACCCCTCTAACCATTAAAGAGTTTTGGTTTCTGAGATAGCAACTACTTGACTGCACCAGAACATAATGTACTTGTTTTTCCAGAAATTCTCAGTTGGAAAATATGGCTTTCATAATATATCAAGCTAAAAGGACTGTGGAATCAAAATCTCATAAGATCATCTATTACAAAATGTTTTTATTCCAAAGGAATAAAAACAAATATAACATATAATACAACATATTCAAAATACTAATAAGCATTATTATCCAAAGCTAAATGTTTTATTAACTGATATGTAAATATACTTATACTCAAGATTGTGTTTCGTTATTGCGCATTGCTACCCGTATTCAATATTTATGGTGTAATTTAATATATTTGTGTTTGCATGTTAAGAAGAAATCAATTTTAACTTGGATAAAGCACAGAACATAATGGTTAAGCTTTTATTACTTTTTTTTTAATTTTTTCAACTACTATTGAGGAAATTTCGGATTCATGACTTCGCATGGAATGACATTGCAACATTAACACACAAAGTTAAAAAGTTTGAAATCGTTAAAAGTTTTTGACATGTTTGTTTGTTTGTTGTATTTCCCTGGTGCCTTAGTTGTCATATTTGTTGTATTGAACAACAAAAAATAAGTAACGTAGGAAAATTACCCCCCCCCCGACACATACCAACGAAATTTCCAATCCCGCCTATGCCCCAACACACAGGTTAAAATCCTTAAAATTGTTTTCTTTTTTTAATCTTTTGATTTTTTTATTATCTTGACGGAACAATAGTTAAATCAACAATAACTTAAATTACTGTGTTTACAAAAATTCTGCTTCATTACCTGCCCGCTCTTTTGCGACTTAAGAGACTATTCCTGTAGGAATAGTCCTGTTTGCGTCAATGAAGTTAGTTTTTCGCCAAAAACGTAGTAATTTCCTGCCACAGGGTCTTCATGAATGTTGAAAACTGATTAAAAAATAATAATAATAACTTTTAAAATGGTTAATTGAATTATGAATTTTTTTAATTCTCTTAAACAAACATAAACTTTTATGCTAAATAAAGTCATTTAGAACGTTGACATTTAATTGTTTCCTATCTGTGTTCATGTCAGTCTGTTCCTGCACCTGTATCAGAATCCAATTAAATAAGACTAATATTACTGTATTTGATTCAAATTATGCTTTACTTGCACATAGAAAAAATGATTAACTATTTAATATTTTGACATTTTTTCCCATATGAATAGAACAGACGAAAAACAAATTCGAAATTTTAGAGAAAAAAAAAATGTTTCATTGCAGCTAAAAACTAATATGATTTGTTGTACAGCCATTTTATTTAAAACTCTATAAAAGTGTCACTATTCAAGAAAACTAACCAATCAAACAGCCTTGTAGGATAAGCTATTCCAACTTTTAACTTATTTTAACAATCGCATGTCTGGTACATAGCTTAGTGAAGTTACACATTCACTGCTTCAGAAGTGGGTCATTTGTGAGTCATTAGTGGACCCTTGGCCTACTGATGAGCGCAGATTTAAATAAATTATATACATAGGCTTAGAAGCACAAAAAATAATTAATGAAATAAATTACACATAAAAATAAAATTCAGCATTTGCTCCAGTAGTGGACCAGAAGTGGGCCAGAAGTGGGCCAAACCTCAAAATTAATAAAATATTGATTTTTTATGTTTCAAGATTACATAACAAATTACTTGGAATGCAATAAAACATAAAGATGGTATTTTAATGCAAAGTAAAAGATACTGTTAAAGGAACAATATTTTAAATACAAACTTTTCTTTTAAAGAAACCTATAAGAATTTGCCGTTTAATCGTTTTTCAGAAATGCATCGGAGGCTTGTATATAAACTTTAAAAAATAGTGGCTCACTACTAGTACATGGCCCACTATAGATGCATTTACCTCACCTATCTGTAATATATTTTTTGCAATTCCAACAATTTGAAAATGAAGATGTGTTACCCATTTAACTGCAGGTTTCCAACTGTTCTAAAGTATAACATGCTATTGTTTGTACAATGAGACGTTTTATAATAAGAGAAAAAAATGTATTATGCAAATATAAAAACAAAAAATGTATATTTATTTAAGATAACAAAATAAAACACACGAGGTATCAAATTGAATGTAGCAAAAGTATTGATTATTTAATATTATGTGATGTAAAACAAACATGCGAAAAATCTATCTTTCTGATTTGTGGAAATTTGATGTGGTAGTTGATATTCAACATATGCTAAGAGTTCGTTTGATTTATTTACTGCTGTACATACACCTGCTTTGCTTATATTGAATGCGTTGTTCCGAATTACTGGAATGAATCAGTTGAATGAATTGGTTTTTCTGTTACAATTAAGAGCTTAAGAATTATTCTTCTTCAATTCAAATACATTTTCATTTACTGGGTATGAAAATACATATTACTTTAAAACCTTTAACTCTCATAGATGGAGCGAAAGTTTTCTGAAATGCACATTCCACAATTCTGCTACATCATATAACGTGATTGGTTGTCCGGGATATGACATTGTACATTCATTTTCATATGTATTCCACAAACTAAAAACTTGTGACTGATTAGTTGAATATTTTATCATATAATTAAACAACTGCACAACATTAAAATATGCATATATGTCTTTCAAACTAAATTATTAAAAACCATACATTTCTTATACCTTGGGATATGTCCCAAGTTGCAACACACCGCGTGGTTTCAGTTAAAATAAAATGGTAGTTAATCTGGAGGCACTATCATATTTTTTATTATGACTTAAACATTTGAAAACCTTCTCTTTTATAATAGATGTAACTAAGTGAAATAGTTTTACAAACACAGTGGTAGAAAAAAAAAGTTCTTCCGGCCTGTACCGGGAGGAAAAGGTAGCTTTCCTATATATTCGTTTTAAAATTTTAGCTAATGTTACACGAAAACAGCAAGCTAAAATGCAAAGAAAACGTTTACAAAAGATTCGTTAATACAGAATTTGAATAAGAAATTCGCCAAATTATTGAGCAATAGCCAAATTAGCTTTTATGAAGACTTATTTTGGTCGCCAAATTTGGCGATATTTCGCCAAATGTCGCTAAGTTTGGCGAGAAATTGGCGCTAACGGATATGAATATATAGTTTTATGCGTATGATTGGGAAAATTATTTCAACAATGAAAATTTTTGTAATGTGCTGTCTTGTTTCTAAATGTCAGCCACCCTAGAATTTCAAACTGCTCTATCTCAGCCATTTTTTAAGATAGAGGTAAACCAAAAAATGCTCTGGAATCCTCGTATCAAACCTAACACTTAATTAAAAAATAAATTTGAATTTTTAACTTTTTTGTATATTTATTTTAGTTTTAAATTTTTAAGTGGCCACAATCTTGAAACAAAATGGCGAACCAAGCTGGCCAACGAACTCGGTCGAGAGATTGGTGAGCTTAATACACACAATTAATTTCATCAAAATTAATTTATAAATACGAGCGTTATCGTATGACATAGATCAGATATATATATATATGGATATATCTATATATATAAATTAACATTTGAACGGAGGGTGGTTTTGGGGTGTGGGGGTCATGATCGGTGGAAATATATCGAAATTTTCCGGAACTGCTTTCCTCCGAACGGCTACAATAGGTAGCTTTATACTTTTAGGTAGCTTTCCATACAAAAAAGTCCTTCCGGCCTGTACCAGGAGGAAAAGGTAGCTTTCCTATATCTTTGCTTTAAATTTTTAGCTAATGTTACACGAAAACAGTAAGTTAAAATGCAAAGAAAACATTTACAAAAGATTCTTTAATACTGAATTTGAATAAGAAATTCGCCAAATTATTGAGCAATAGCCAAATTGGTTTCATTTATGAAGACTTATTTTGGTCGCCAAATGTGGCGATGTTTCGCCAAATGTCGCCAAGTTTGGCGAGAATTTGGCTGTAACGGATATGAATATATAGTTTTATACGTATGATTGGGAAAATTATTACAACAATGACAATTTTTGTAATGTGCTGTCTTGTTTCAGAATGTCAGCCACTCTAGAATTTCAAACTGCTCTATCTCAGCCATTTTTTAAGCTAGAGGTAAACCAAAAAATGCCCTGGAATCCTCGTATCAAGGCCTAACACTTAATTAAAAAATAAATTTGAATTGTTAACTTTTTTGTATATTTATTTTAGTTTTAAATTTTTAAGTGGCCGCCATCTTGAAACAAAATGGCGGACCAAGCTGGCCAACGAACTCGGTCGAGACATTGGTGAGCTTAATACACACAATTAGTTTCATCAAAATTGATTTATAAATACGAGCGTTATCGTATGACATTATATATATATATATATATATATATATATATATATATATGGATATATCTATATATATAAATCAACATTTGAACGGAGGGTGGTTTTGGGGTCTGGGAGCTTTATACTTTTTTGTATTGAAAGCTACCTAAAAGTATAAAGCTACCTATTGCAGCCGTTCGGAGGAAAGCAATTCCGGAAAATTTCGATATATTTTCACCGATCATGACCCCCAGACCCCAAAACCACCATCCGTTCAAATGTTGATTTATATATATATATATCCATATATATATATATATATATATATATATATCTGACCTATGTCATACTATAACACTCGTATTTATAAATCAATTTTGAAAAAACTAATTGTGTGTATTAAGCTCACCAATGTCTAAACCAAGTTCGTTGGCCTGCTTGGTCCGCCATTTTGCTTCAAGATGGCGGCCATTTAAAAATTTTAAACTAAAATAAATATACAAAAAAGTTAAAAATTCAAATTTATTTTTTGCTTAAGTGTTAGGCCTTGATACAAGGATTCCGGAGTATTTTTTGTTTACCTCTATCTTAAAAAACGGCTGAGATACAGCAGTTTGAAATTCTAGGGTGGCCGACATTTTGAAACAAGTTTTAGTAAACGCGACTTCTCTCAAAGTATTATCTTTCATTGTTGTAATCATTTTCCCAATCATACGCATAAAACTATATATTCATATCCGTTAGCGCCAAATTCTCGCCAAACTAAGCGACATTTGGCGAAATATCGCCAAATTTGGTGACCGAAATAAGTCTTCATAAATGAAGCCAACTTGGCTATAGTTGACTAATTTGGCAAATTTCTAATTCAAATTCAGTATAAAAGAATGTTCTGTAATTGGGTTCTTTGCATTTTAGCTTGCTGTTTCGAGTAACATTAGCTAAAATTTTAAAACGAAGATATAGGAAAGCTACCTTTTCCTCCCGGTACAGGCCGGAAGGACTTTTTTGTATTGAAAGCTACCTAAAAGAAGGAGTGGAAAAAACAAAAACTTGTTTTGTTTCACCATATCCTCTATTAGGTAGCTTTCAATACAAAAAAGTATAAAGCTACCTATATTGCAGCCGTTCGGAGGAAAGCAGTTCCGGAAAATTTCGATATATTTTCACCGATCATGACCCCTAGACCCCAAAACCACGCTCCGTTCAAATGTTGATTTATATATATATATATATATATATATATATATATATATATATATATATATACATATCTGACCTATGTCATACGATAACGCTCGTATTTATAAATCAATTTTGATGAAACTAATTGTGTGTATTAAGCTAACCAATGTCTTGACCGAGTTCGTTGGCCAGCTTGGTCCGCCATTTTGTTTCAAGATGGCGGCCATTTAAAAATTTGAAACTAAAATAAATATACAAAAAAATTAAAAATTCAAATTTATTTTTTAATTACGTGTTAGGCCTTGATACAAGGATTCCAGAGCATTTTTTGGTTTACCTCTATCTTAAAAAATGGCTGAGATAGAGCAGGTTGAAATTCTAGGGTGGCTGACATTTTGAAACAAAACAGCACATTAACGCGATTACTCGCAAATTATTTTCTTTCATTGTTGTAATAATTTTCCCAATCATACGCATAAAACTATATATTCATATCCGTTAGCGCCAAAATTGGCGACATTTGGCGAAATATCGCCAAATTTGGCGACCAAAATAAGTCTTCATAAATGAAGCCAATTTGGCTATTGCTCAATAATTTGGAGAATTTCTTATTCAAATTCAGTATTAACGAATCTTTTGTAAACGTTTCTTTGCATTTTAACTTGCTGTTTTCGTGTAACATTAGCTAAAATTTTAAAACGAAGATATAGGAAAACTACCTTTTCCTCCCGGTACAGACCGGAAGGACTTTTCAATTTTTATTTTGTTATTTTTTTATGGTGTGTGTTATTTTGTTCAATCTGTTGCTGAATGATATGACTAAAAATCAAAACAAAATATGCCTCTTACAAATATGTTCTTAGAATATCACATTGTTCCAAAGTACAACACTTTCCAATAAATAGTTGTAGAGTCATTTTTTTGTTATATTTATGATCATTCTGCTTTGGAGTAAAGATAAATGACAATACAACAACACATTTTTGAAAAATGTTTTATTAATAAAGAAACATAATTTTGCCACAGTATTTGTTAAATATTTAACTTAATCTCATGGAGTATGAACACTAATTCTTTGAATTTAGCT
This sequence comes from Maratus michaelseni, assembly GCA_963931845.1. NCBI lineage: Eukaryota > Metazoa > Arthropoda > Arachnida > Araneae > Salticidae > Maratus > Maratus michaelseni. Next base: position 201,447,132 of record OZ007587.1, read on the forward strand.
GCTCCTTCAAGCATACTTTAAAATTAAATTACTGAAAAGAAATTCTGCTATTAAAATTATTTAGATAGAATGCTTCTAATAGGGACATAACTTAACGTAATAAGCATTCAATACATTATTTTTTTACAGAAATTTTAGTCTTGATGCAAAATCTAATAATCATATCTAATAATCGAAATTTAATAGTCAAGTTATAAGCATGAAAATTATCACCACAATTACAGACTAGTTTCAATAGCGTAATAACTATTGTCATCAGTGCAAAGGGCAAACTTGGTTTCAATAATTATTAGATTATTTTTCTTTTTGTCTTCTTTTATAACCTTCCAACTTTTTTACGAAAAAGTAATGATATAGAGCAATTGTCTAATGAAGAAAGCAAAATTATTACAGCAAATGCCTGTTTTTTACGAAGATACTTATATAAACTTATTTTTTTATATTTTACACAGGTATCAATCTATTTTTTACAAAATAAAAACAATTATATCAGTATTTATGTATTTTAAAGTTTTTATCTTCTGAACATGTTTTTATTGTCGTTAATGTAAACGTTTCTTCATCATTTGTTTAATGTTAATTCATATTCTTGAGTTTTATTTCTGCTTTTTTCGATGTCTACCTGTGTCGCAGGTAGCCGAAGTACATTTTAACGTGATCAATGAGAATTTGGCCGCAAGCTTTCTAGTTAATCGGCTTCAAATAAATACAGATAACACATTGAGAAGACTTTTTACTGGTGTCAAATTAATTTCTGCTTGCAGAATATGTTTTTGCATTATAAAATTCAGTGCATATGAACAATTCCATGTTACTTCTGGTATTGAGTGCTCATAACGTGCACGCGTGTTATTTTTCACGAAGTGAATGAATATTTAGTACTTAGATTCTGGAAGATTTCTATGCAGAACGAAGTTTGTTACGATATTTATATATTCTTCTGGTGAATCGAAGTGAATTAAGTGAGAAGCACCTTCTACCCTTTTTACTATGGCTTTTGGGAATAGTTTCTTAACGGATACATCCTTATCACTAGAAAAAAGACAAAAAAAAAAGATAAATATTAATATTTAATTATTTTTACAGAAAAAAATAAGTGTATGTAATAAATGAAATTATCACCTTTATTAATTAGCATCGTTTTACAATTACTCTTGTAATAGTAATTATTCTCTGCCTTAATTAATCACATATAATACTAGTTTTGATGTCTGTTGCTTGCTGTTTAACCATTTGGCTAAGGATTGGGACATATACGTCCCAGTGGACTATTAGGTAGCTTTCAATATAAAAAAGTCCTTCCGGCCTGTACCGGGAGGAAAAGGTAGCTTTCCTATATCTTCGTTTTAAAATTTTAGCTAATGTTACACGAAAACAGCAAGTTAAAATGCAAAGAAAAGTTTACAAAAGATTTGTTAATACTGAATTTGAATAAGAAATTCGCCAAATTATTGAGCAATAGCCAAATTGGCTTCATTTATAAAGACTTATTTTGGTCGCCAAATTTGGCGATATTTCGCCAAATATCACAAATGTTGCTAATTTTGTCGCCAATTTTATCGCCAATGTCGCCAATTTTGGCGCTAACGTATATGAATATATAGTTTTATGCGTATGATTGGGAAAATTATTACAACAATGAAAGAAAATAATTTGCGAGTAATCGCGTTAATGTGCTGTTTTGTTTCAAAATGTCAGCCACCCCAGAATTTCAAACTGCTCTATCTCAGTCATTTTTTAAGATAGAGGTAAACCAAAAAATGCTTTGGAATCCTTGTATCAAGGCCTAACACGTAATTAAAAAATAAATTTGAATTTTTAATTTTTTTGTATATTTATTTTAGTTTTAAATTTTTAAATGGCCGCCATCTTGAGTCAAAATGGCGGACCAAGCTGGCCAACGAACTCGGTCGAGACATTGGTGACCTTAATACACACAATTAGTTTCATAACAATCGATTTATAAATACGAGCGTTATCGTATGACATAGGTCAGATATATATATATATATATATATATATATATATATATATATATGTATGGATATATCTATATATATAAATCAACATTTGAACGGAGGGTGGTTTTGGGGTCTGGGGGTCATGATCGGTGAAAATATATCAAAATTTTCCGGAACTGCTTTCCTCCGAACGGCTGCAATAGGTAGCTTTATACATTTTAGGTAGCTTTCAATACAAAAAAGTATAAAGCTACCTATTGCAGCCGTTCGGAGGAAAGCAGTTCCGGAAAATTTCGATACATTTTCACCGATTATGACCGCTAGACCCCAAAACCACCCTCCGTTCAAATGTTGATTTATATATATATATATATATATATATATATATATATATATATCTCCATATATATATATATATATATATATATATATATATCTCCATATATATATATATATATATATATATCTGACCTATGTCATACGATAACGCTCGTATTTATAAATCAATTTTGATGAAACTAATTGTGTGTATTAAGCTTACAAATGTCTCGACCGAGTTCGTTGGCCAGCTTGGTCCGCCATTTTCTTTCAAGATGGCGGCCATTTAAAAATTTAAAACTAAAATAAATATACAAAAAAGTTAAAAATTCAAATTAATTTTTTAATTCAGTGTTAGCCCTTGAAACGAGGATTCCAGAGCATTTTTTGTTTTACCTCTATCTTAAAAAACGGCTGAGATAGAGCAGTTTGAAATTCTAGGGTGGCTGACATTTTGAAACAAGACAGCACATTACAAAAATTTTCATTGTTGTAATAATTTTCCCAATCAAACGCATAAAACTATATATTCATATACGTTAGCGCCAAATTCTCGCCAAACTTGGCGACATTTGGCAAAATATCGCCAAATTTGGCGACCAAAATAAGTTTTCATAAATGAAGCCAATTTGGCTATTGCTCAATAATTTGGCGAATTTCTTAATCAAATTCAGTATTAACGAATCTTTTGTAAACGTTTTATTTGCATTTTAAGTTGCTGTTTTCGTGTAACATTAGCTAAAATTTTAAAACTAAGATATAGGAAAGCTACCTTTTCCTCCCGGTACAGGCCGGAAGGACTTTTTGTATTGAAAGCTATCTAAAAGTATAAAGCTACCTATTGCAGCCGTTCGGAGGAAAGCAGTTCCGGAAAATTTCGATATATTTTCACCGATCATGACCCCCAGACCCTAAAACCACCCTCCGTCCAAATGTTGTTGATTTATATATATATCTGACCTATGTCATACGATAACGCTCGTATTTATAAATCAATTTTGATGAAACTAATTGTGTGTATTAAGCTAACCAATGTCTCGACCGAGTTCGTTGGCCAGCTTGGTCCGCCATTTTGTTTCAAGATGGCGGCCATTTAAAAATTTAAAACTAAAATAAATATACAAAAAAAATAAAAATTCAAATTTATTTTTTAATTACGTGTTAGGCCTTGATACAAGGATTCCAGAGCATTTTTTGGTTTACCTCTATCTCAAAAAATGGCTGAGATAGAGCAGTTTGAAATTCTAGGGTGGCTGACATTTTGAAACAAAACAGCACATTAACGCGATTACTCGCAAATTATTTTCTTTCATTATTGTAATAATTTTCCCAATCATACGCATAAAACTATATATTCATATCCGTTAGCGCCAAAATTGGCCACATTTGGCGAAATATCGCCAAATTCGGCGACCAAAATAAGTCTTCATAAATGAAGCCAATTTGGCTATTGCTCAATGATTTGGCGAATTTCTTATTCAAATTCAGTATTAGCGAATCTTTTGTAAACGTTTCTTTGCATTTTAACTTGCTGTTTTCGTGTAACATTAGCTAAAATTTTAAAACGAAGATATAGGAAAGCTACCTTTTCCTCCCGGTACAGGCCGGAAGGACATTTTTTAATTCCATTCATACCACATTTTGAAAAAAAAAAACTCTCTGTCATACAGTTATAGTAACATAAATTTACCAGAAAGAAAAAAGAAATTGCAAATCGTGGTACGAATGAAAATAAAATAAGTCCTTCCGGCGTGTACTGGGAGGAAAAGGTAGCTTTCTTATATCTTCGTTTTAAAATTTTAGCTAATGTTACTCGAAACAGCAAGCTAAAATGCAAAGAACCCAATTACAGGACATTCGTTAATACTGAATTTGAATAACAAATTTGCCAAATTAGTCAACTATAGCCAAGGTGGCTTCATTTATGAAGACTTATTTCGGTCGCCAAATTTGGCGATATTTCGCCAAATGTCGCCAAGTTTGGCTAGAATTTGGCGCTAACGGACATGAATATATAGTTTTATGCGTATGATTGGGAACATGATTACAACAATGAAAGATAATAATCTGGCAGAAGTCGCGTTCACTAAAACTTATAAATTAATCGTTGGATTTTTGTAATGTGCTATCTTGTTTCAAAATTTCTGCCACACTAGAATTTCAAACGGCTGTATCTCAGCCATTTTTTAAGATAGAGGTAAAACAAAAAATCCTCCGGAATCTTTGTATCAAGGCCTAACACATAAGCAAAAAATAAATTTGAATTTTTAATTTTTTTGTATATTTATTTTAGTTTTAAATTTTTAAATGGCCGCCATCTTGAAACAAAATGGCGGACCAAGCTGGCCAACGAACTCGGTCGAGACATTGGTGAGCTTAATACACACAATTAGTTTCATCAAAATTGATTTATAAATACGAGTGCTATCGTATGACATAGATCATATATATATATATGGATATACCTATTATATATAAATCAACATTTGAACGGAGAGTGGTTTTGTTGTCCGGGGGTCATGATCGGTGAAAATATATCGAAGTTTTCCGGAATTGCTTTCCTCCGAACGGCTGCAATAGGTAACTTTATACTTTTTTGTATTGAAAGCTACCTAATAGCTGCCATTGAGCTGTCTCTTCTGCTGTCCCGCCAGAGCCGACCTTCTCTTTAAAGATTTCCGAGAACAATAAATTTTCAGGGCTCTAACGTTCAAAGTTAAAATGACAGTATTTTAGGTGAATTGGAGATCCCTATAAGTGTGGAGCTAAGCATTGGACGAGTGCAAAAATTTTCGGGGCTCTTTATTTATTTATTATTATTTTTTTAGTTTCAGAGGTAAAAAAGGTTTTTTAAATTTAATTGTGGCTTTTAAAAGCGCAGGGAACTGGTACACTTAAACTGCTGCGCTCTTTTGTGGTAGGCCATGTTAACAGAAGTTTTTAGGTGATTTCCTAATATGCGAAATACATATACCGTAGGACGATTTATCCCGTATTTGGTTGAACTGAGAACTGTGTTTTCACCAAAAATCAAAATCATATACGTTGAAATGTACGTTTACAAATTCTGGTTGCGGTTCGATCGGTAGATTTTGCATCAGCCATGTTTAAACTAGAGAATGACTCTTGCTTTTCTTTAGAGAGAAAACCCTTTTTTCTAGGCTCGAGCCTGATGATTTGAAATCAGAGCCTGCCTAAGCCTGATACCGAAAGTACGCAATAGAAAAATTTTAATAATATTTTAAAATTGCTTCAAGATTATTATTTTTTACTAAATTTCTTCTTGCATAGAAATAAGTATTCATTCTGAATATTCGCTCATGATAACGTTTCGTTATTTTCATGCCCCTGAAAATCTGTGTAAAATAAGCAGATTTGTTATTTATTCAAAATCACTGTCAGAAATCTACAAAAGTCACAATTCTTATTCTTCCAAAATATAATTGTACGATTATGGCATAAAGACATAAGTTTCGTTTTCCAATAATTTTGGAGCAGGACTTCAAACAGAGAGCGAAGATAGACAAGGGATATCCCACGACTTCTTTATGTTATTAACACTGACCGTGCCAATGCTTCAGAATCATATAGAACATTTCTCCTTGTTTTTCTTCAATAACAATTCAAATCTCATTCAAAATGATTTTTAAAGGAATGTAAAACACTTTAAGAAACTTAGAATAGAATACATTCTTGTTTTTCAAATAACAATTTTTTTTTCTTTTTTTAAACAAATAAAGTTTTCACTATCGTATATAAATTTTTGTGTAAGGTAAACCACACGTTTTTACTGAATGGTGTATAAATATTTATGTAAAATTAAACTTTAAAAATACATCAAATTGACGTTTCGGTCAATTCTATCACCATCTTCAGAATATGATGTTAAATTAAATACACTTAGAAACAAAGGACAACCATCTTGGATGGTTTACCTTACACAAAAATTTATATACTATAATGTTTTGATGGTGTAACGGTCCAGCTCAATTATTAAAGTTTTCACTTTGAGCCCGAGCCCGAAGGCTGGCATAAAAATTGAGCACGATCCCTTTTGGTACGCGGGCTCGATCGGGACGGAGCCTGTCTCATCTCTAGTTTAAACCCTATTTCAGTTTAAGTTCTACCAACTTAAAATCCGCCACAAATCATTGAAAAAGCCAAAAAATAGACTGAAAAAAACAAAAAATGCTATTTTTATCAGCATGCGACCTCTATTTGTCAGCTTTTAAGTCCTGCAAAATCAGTTGTTTTTCAGAAATGGTCAGTGCTTTTTAGGTGCGTTCGTAATTATATAAATACGTAGCACCTATTGTCGACGCTTGGTCCGTCCGTCTGTCTGTCCGTCCGTCCGTCTGTCTGTCCGTCTGTCTGTCCGTCCGTCCGCATATAACAACGCAAAAACTACCCAACCGAATGGTTTGGAATGTAAGATATATTATCTTTGCAGAATTTTGTCGAGACATTTCAAATTTTTTAAAAATCGAATCAAAAGTTTAGGAGATATTAATAAAAATATTTATTAAGAAATTTGAATTTTTTGAAAAAAAATCGGTGCTTTCTTGTTAGAGGAGCTTTCGAGGTTTAATCGTCAAGCGACCGAGATACTTATTTTATGACAGAAATTAATCTGCAGACGATATAATTCATTTCACAGAATTAAAAATCATCAAGATCTGAATATTTATATAACTAGCTATAGTACGAACGCACCTCATTTGTCACGTTTGACATACAATTTCCAACTTGTTTATATTTATTTTCTGCATATTAAAACTAGTTAACTGAAAGTAAACAGTCACAAACGAGAAACAGAAAATTAACACTAGTTAAACATTTTGAATGAAAACGTAAATTGGCAGTTGGGGTACTGTCAGATTCTTTATCTCACATTATTCTGTAGTCTAAAGGCAACAATCTTCCACCTTCTAAAATAATAGATATCACAATAATTTGTTCCTTTCCCTGAAATGCATATATTTCGGGAATACGTCACCAACGCAAACACAAATAGTAGGAAATGTTAATATGGAGTGAATGGGAAATTTTAATATATGTGCAAATTATTTCGTTAATTGTTGGGAAGACGTAGCACCTACGTTCTACTATATTGATTTTCTTTATCATGAAAAATAATACATTATTTTCCTTTTAATAAAAGTTAAAACAACAAGAATTACTTACAGATTGAAAAATCCCTTGCTCCCATAAAGGAATAAGGCATCGCCATCGAAAGTGACAGCCATATCGGGAAGGTTTTGAACTAGAGCATCATTTTCCAGCATGCCTGCTACAACAGCTTCATTACATTCCAGTCTAAAACTGCCTCCTTCTTTAACTAATGGAATATATTCAGGGTCATAGTTTGCAAGAAACTTTTCCTTGTCTAACATAGACTATATAATGAAAGACTTTTGTTATAAAATCAGATTTACAATAGCATTTACTTTTTACAAGTAATAATAATAATGTGCAATAAATGATTTTTTTCCCATTGAAGTGCAACTTTAAATTCTATAATACGTAAAAGTAGTTTTCACGATCATTTTTACCGACTGAAAAATAAATTAAAATGTATAAATCGAATGTCCTTCCGGTCTGTATTGGGAGGAAAGGCAGCTATCCCTATTCCTTGTTTTTAAAAATTCAGCTAATTTTACTCAATCACACGATGTTAAAATGCGTGGAATCCTATGATGGAAGACTAAATATCAGTTTTCGCGAATGCTGAATATGAATGAGAATTTCGCAAAATTAGTTAGCTATAGCCAAGTTAACTTCATTTCAGGCGATTTATTTTTTTGCATCAAATATGGCGCCAAGTACTTCCAAGCTTGGGGAGAAGTTGACACTGGCAGATATGACTATGTAGTTTAAGTATGAGAGTAGTATGACAGTAGCAACAACGGTTACAACAATTACAGTAAATATACGAGAAACCACGTTTCCTAAAGCGCATAAATAAAACCTGATTATGTAAAATTCAGCCACCCTAGAATTTCAAACTGCTGTATCTCAGCCATTTTTAAAGTTAGAGGCAAAACAAAAAATACCCAGGAATCTTTGTATGAAAGCTGTAAACGTAAAAGCTTTTTGTATTTCTAATTATTTTTTTTATTTTTTTATTTTTAAGTGGCCACCATTTTGAAACAAGATGACGGATGAAGTTCGCCAACGAACTTGTTCGAGACCTCAGTAAGTCCTGTACACATGCTCAGCCACACCCAAATCGGTTGATAAATACCAGTTCTATCACAACATGGCAAAAGTCAAAATGTTTCAGTCACCCTAGAATTTCAAACTGCCATATCTCTACGATTTTTTGGATAGTGTCGAAACAAAAAAATCTTCCGGAAGCCTTGTTTTAAGGCCGAACACTTAAAGGTAAAAACGTTTTGAATTTATATATATATATATATTGTAAATCTTATTGAATTTGAAATTTTTAAGTGGCGACCATTTTAAAACAACATGGCGCATGAAACCAGCCAACGAAGTTGGTCTAGAGACTTTGGTCTGCCCTGTACACTTGTACATACATGCTCAGTCACATCCAAAATGATTCATAATTAAGAGTGCTACAGAATGACAAAAACAAGATATATATACATTAAAATCTCGTTATAGCGAATTTCTGGAGACCACAGATTTAAATACGTTAAGTTATTATTTACAGATTTAAAAATACGTTAATGTGATATTCCTATATGGTATTTTTAAAAAAGGAAATTTGCAATAAAAAAATATATTATTACTACACTTATAATAAATTTCTGTTACTATGCAAATATGTCAGTAAATAATACATATACAGTACATTACTGTTGTGAACTTACTAGTTATAAGATAATTATTATTATTAAGTTCCTTAAGTTTCAATATTTTAATCTTAAACGTTATAAAGGAATTATAATTTATCTTACATATATGGCGGATTAAAAAACCTCACTGACATCTGCCGTTAATGTAAGTTTATTTCTTTACAAAGAAAAAATCAGAATTTTTTCTGCTCTACAGTTGACAATGCATTTTTTAAAACAAATTGTATAAAAGGTTTTCGGAACATTATTTTGCCGGGATAATTACTTTTTAAGAGTTTCGATGTTCTATAGACCCCCTTTTGGTCGGTCGTACAATGCAATCTTCGGTACTACATGGACAACCATCATTAGCTTCATTTTCATTTCTGTCTGCCTCCCTTCAAATTCAAGTTTTTCAATAGAGATGTTTTTTTTCTTGCTAATTCAACATATATAAAACTGAAATGACTATTCTTTTTAAGCCTTTAATAAATTCGTTAATATGAAATTCATTAAAGTGAATATTTTTATAATGTGAAAGCATAGGACGTTTTTTAACAATCCAAACAAACAGTCGTTACACTGAAAAATTCGCTAAAGTGACATTCGTTGTAACGAGATTCTATTGTATATATATATTTATATATGATTATTAACAAAAGTTTTATTATATCTATATTTATATAATACGCAAGTGAGGTGACGATTCCGGGTCTTTGTTTTGTATCTATTCGTCATTAATTCCTCTAAAACCTTCAAAAACAATCCAATTATAATGTTTTAAGGTCTAAATTAAAAATAACGGATAACTAGCTATTATAAACAACTGATTAAAATATATAAACAAGCAAATAATGTTGTCATTCAAAATCACAAATTTCAAATCTAGAGAAAAATGAACGACTCTTTGAACGTTTCATTAAAATAATACCTCAAAAATAAAGTTAATTGCCGATTCAAGCGCTCGAATACACCATCTGGTGGAAGAAAAAGATATAACTTCTCGTTTCAGGTCCCGTGCAAGCCCTTTTGCATTACATGTATTTTTAATTTATTCATAATGGTTATTTTGTTGCACGATTTCAGATTTCATGTGATATTGGTGTTCTCTGTTTATATGACAAGGTAAAAATTATCCGAATTTGAATATCTAACGCTTTCAAACGCGTTTACAATAAATAATGATTTCAATGCCTTATGTTAAAGGGACAATTTTCCTGGGAACAGATTTCTTACACTCACGCAACGATGTTCGGCGATTTTTTGATTTTCGTGCTTTCCAAAATTTCAACACCCATTACTTATTCCAAGCATAATCGCCAGGTTACTATTAGAGGAAAAAACCGCCAAGAATTTGGTGAATTTTTTCTTTTTATAACCGATTGAAAAAAAAAAAAAGAAGAAGAAGAAGAAGAAGAAGGTGCATGAGTCTAAGACATCATACCCTTTTCCTGTACCGACAGCTGCGATTAGCGCTCTCTTTAGGCATTTTTAAGTCCCAATTGTTAATTTGGTACTTACATATTATCCCGGTCAGGTTAAATAAAACTGCGCCAAGCATGGCGCCAAAATTATATCAATTACAATAACCCTTATTTTTTTTTTACATCTGTATAGTTTACTTATTTATTACAGTTTATTTTTTTTATTATAATTTATAGTTCATTTTTTTTTATTATAGTTTATATTATTTAATTTTTTTAATAATGTTCATTTAGTGCATTTTATTTATGTTGTATTATTTACCATTTTTAACAATGTTATGTATTTAATAATGTTAAATTACTGTTTGAAACAAAATTGGCGATTGGCAATCATTTTTGGAGATCTATCTCCTGGATCGGATAATACTACGTAAGTAGCGTTAATTTTTTAGAAAGAAAAGAAAAGGACATACTTTATATTCAAAGATTGATGCAATCTTTATTTATTTATTTTTATTTTGTGATAAATAAAATTTTATACTGAAAGATCAAATGCTGCTAATTATGAATTTATTATTAGCTTTTTTAAAAGCCTATTCCTAACATTGAATTTTACATTGAGGATAGTTTTTGTGAAATAGAATTTTGAGAATGGGCCCTATTTATTAAATTAAATTTTGTAAAAAAGCCCTTTTTATTAAATAGAATTCTTTGAAGGGTGGCCCTAATTTTTGCCTGGATGAACCTCAGTATGAGTTGTGTTATTCATTATAGGTAATTAAATTGTATTTTCCTGCTTTTATTGATAATAGTTCTAATTATTAATAAAATAGTTATAATGAAATTTCCAACAGTTTTTTTTAATTTTCTTATTTAACCTATGCATATTTTAACTTGCTTTATTTTTAACCTATGCGTATTTTTTATGGTTACCTTACCAACAAATAGCTGCCAACATTCGCAAAAGAAAATTCAGTAGATTTCTAAAAAGAATCAGTTGATTAAGCTGCTTAAAGAAAAAAAATAAAGCCTTAATTCAAAGTAAAACTTTTTTCATGTTTTAGAAATGAAAAATAGCATTAGAGAAAAAAATATGGATTTTTTTATTCCTAAAATTAACCATTCTGAAATTTTTACGCAGTCTACTCTTTAAGCAGAAATTGATGTTTAAATTGCAGTTAAAAGCGTAGGAAGTATATTAGTAGGTATATTTTCTTCCTCTGGAGGTTGACTTTTCCAAACAACGTTTTTGGGGTGATTTTGATGACTTGCCACTATCGGAATGATCGTGCATAACACAAGATGACAGTAAGACAACATTACATAAATCCCGATATTGGATCTCCAATCAGAACACGCACAATATTTCAATTTACAAGGTATGGTAAAAAAATTCCCGGAATAGCTCAATTACAAATTATTAAAAAATAGAACTGTTACGCGACGGCTGTGTATTAATTCTATTTTAAAATTTAAATATCTTTAATTTAAATCTTTTGCAATTTAAATATTTTAAACTCAATATTTTATTAAGTCCTAATTTAAATCATTTTAAATTATTTATTTCTAATATTATTATTCAATTTTCACTTTAAAAGATAGTCCTTTATAAAATACTATTACATTCATAATATTTCTGCATCTTCCTTTTTCAATATCTTATCTAACGTTTCTGTTTAGTCTACAAAGGAAGAATCCCCCTTTTTGGCCTCTCAGTTAAAATTCCTTTCATCCTAGCGTGTCTGGGTGGCTGCTGAGGTCATTGACTTACGGATCACTGCTTCAGCGACATCCACCCGTTCGGGGATTTTGAACACAGCATCGGTTAATTGCGATTAACCCGATCGCGTATACTTTTTTTTGATTGGTGGAAGTCTTCAGTTCCAGCGGTTGAGATATTTTAACTGGCCTTTTAACGGCTCGAGTTTCCCGCCGATACTTTGAATTCGGGATGATCTGAGCGTTATCTCCCTCTCTTCCTAAAAAATCTTCAAGACGATCGGACGTAGTTTTGTCCGCGTCTACGAAATTTTAGGCATATCGGGCGGGGACTAAACGGGGTCTCATCCGATATAGCCATGTAAATAATAACTTATTAATTAAAATTATAAAGCATTATAAATATAAAAATCCCAAAGAATTCTGTATGATACGTGGTTTATTGGAGCCTTCACAAGTCTGCTTATCAACTATGTGATCCGGATGCCACAGTTCGTGATGATGCAGAGTGCCGTAGATCGTGAAGATGCGGAATGCCGTGCCGTTATGTTACGATGACGCTAAGCTCACGTGAATGAGCGTGGTTTGCTAATCTAAGTACGATGTTTGCGTAATAGGTTCTCATTGGAGTGTACTCTGGTATGTTGCTATTTTATTTTATATTCCAATATGAATACAGCACGGAGTGATATGTGCAAATATGTACCAGAGATAAGCGATTGATTAGCATATGTATTTATGCAACTCTGTGGACTTCCTTCAGCACAATTGAGATTAGAGTAGGACGTTCATTTTGGAACAATTCTATTCATTGGTGGATATGGTTTAGGACGTTCATTTGAACAATTCTGAATTATTGGAGAATATTGTTTGAAGAAAATCCTTTTTTAATTGTAGCGATGCAACGATTTAGTTTGATGTTAGCCTGACTTGTGAAAGTATTTTCAGAAAATATGATTGTCATACTATTTAAATATTGTATTAATTAAGTTCTTGATAGGGGTCTGCGCAGATTTCTTTATTATGATGATTAATAATATCATACAATAAATATAATTCTGTTGAAATATTTATTTGTTTCATTTATTTTAGTTGTGTGATTTATATACACTAATTTCAAGATATATTTTTATGTGCCTTAAATTAAATGTAACGACAAAAAGAAATGGTACCGGGGGTGAATTAAAATTACATTAAAATTTAGAGAATTACTTGAAAGTGGGGGGAAAGTAAAAGAGAGGGGGGAATGTTTAAAATTTGGAATATCAAAAAGGAGAAGAATTTGAGATTTTTGAAGAAGAGCCAGTGATCAAAATAATTATTATAAGTATAGTGGTAATACATGGAAATATAGATTAAAAGAAAGTTCATGGCGAAGGAAAATGTTACGCGACGGCTGTGTATTAATTCTATTTTAAAATTTAAATATCTTTAATTTAAATCTTTTGCAATTTAAATATTTTAAACTCAATATTTTATTAAGTCCTAATTTAAATCATTTTAAATTATTTATTTCTAATATTATTATTCAATTTTCACTTTAAAAGATAGTCCTTTATAAAATACTATTACATTCATAATATTTCTGCATCTTCCTTTTTCTCAAATTCTTCTCCTTTTTGATATTCCAAATTTTAAACATTCCCCCCTCTCTTTTACTTTCCCCCCACTTTCAAGTAATTCTCTAAATTTTAATGTAATGATACAAAATTTTTAAATGTTTGTTGTTTTGGTTGGCCAACTAAGCTTTCTACACCTTTATGTTAATGTGTTGTTTCGTCAATCAATATCTATTTGTTATACGTCAGTTTCTTTGTTTTGTCAAGACATGGGTGAGTGTTACTTTAATTTACTTTACATCTCAATCTAAGAATCAACTTCATATCTTAACTATTTTCCAAATTATCTAGTGAAGTTTATTCAATTGTTCATCCGGCCTTGTTCTTTAAATTCTTTTGCTATAAATTTAACTGTTATGTCGATTATTGGGTTAATTGCCACTTTACGATCACGTGCCGTGACGTTGTTTTGGATTGGCATTTTTAAAGCATTTCTTTAGTTCTTTTAACTTTATTAATTTTTGCATCTCTATTTTTCAAAATTACTTTCAATCTTTAAATTTTTCACACCAATCCGAAACGACGTGACATTTTATATATTTCCATGTATTACCACTATACTTATAATAATTATTATAAGTATAGTGGTAATACATGGAAATATAGATTAAAAGAAAGTTCATGGCGAAATAACATAAAATATGTCTTACCTGATTCAAAATAATACATACATCAAATGTACGTATCTCCTATGCTGAAATACACACTTAAATTATAACAAAGATGTGCCTGATAATATGTAAGATATATTTTATTTATGTTATTGTAGATAAATCTTAATTAGAGTTGGTATTATAATGTATTCATATTATTTGTTATAAATATCCAAACAACGAGTCCTAAAAAGATTCCATTTATTGAATTATCATTTAATTAATTTAATTATCATTTAATCATTGAATTCTTAATCATATCTTTACTTAAAATTTAAGGCACATAAAAATATATCTTGAAATTAGTGTATATAAATCACACAACTAAAATAAATGAAACAAATAAATATTTCAACAGAATTATATTTATTGTATGATATTATTAATCATCATAATAAAGAAATCTGCGCAGACCCCTATCAAGAACTTAATTAATACAATATTTAAATAGTATGACAATCATATTTTCTGAAAATACTTTTACAAGTCAGGCTAACATCAAACTAAATCGTTGCATCGCTACAATTAAAAAAGGATTTTCTTCAAACAATATTCTCCAATAATTCAGAATTGTTCAAATGAACGTCCTAAACCATATCCACCAATGAATAGAATTGTTCCAAAATGAACGTCCTACTCTAATCTCAATTGTGCTGAAGGAAGTCCACAGAGTTGCATAAATACATATGCTAATCAATCGCTTATCTCTGGTACATATTTGCACATATCACTCCGTGCTGTATTCATATTGGAATATAAAATAAAATAGCAACATACCAGAGTACACTCCAATGAGAACCTATTACGCAAACATCGTACTTAGATTAGCAAACCACGCTCATTCACGTGAGCTTAGCGTCATCGTAACATAACGGCACGGCATTCCGCATCTTCACGATCTACGGCACTCTGCATCATCACGAACTGTGGCATCCGGATCACATAGTTGATAAGCAGACTTGTGAAGGCTCCAATAAACCACGTATCATACAGAATTCTTTGGGATTTTTATATTTATAATGCTTTATAATTTTAATTAATAAGTTATTATTTACATGGCTATATCGGATGAGAACCCGTTTAGTCCCCGCCCGATATGCCTAAAATTTCGTAGACGCGGACAAAACTACGTCCGATCGTCTTGAAGATTTTTTAGGAAGAGAGGGAGATAACGCTCAGATCATCCCGAATTCAAAGTATCGGCGGGAAACTCGAGCCGTTAAAAGGCCAGTTAAAATATCTCAACCGCTGGAACTGAAGACTTCCACCAATCAATTGATTTGAGACAAAATAAAATTGAAAATGAAAAATAAAAAATATATGAAATGAAATAATATGAAAAATAAAATTATGAAATGAAAAATGAAAAATAATACATTGAAATGAAATATCAAAGATATATGAAACGAAATTTGATTTTGATATTTAGAAAAGAGCATGATTTCTTATATTTTTTAAATTCACCACAGGCTCTCTCGCTCTCTCATGATGTCGCAGATGAGTAATTATCAAATTGTGGAAATTTCACCATTTTTTTTTGAAGGTTTTGCTTAAGCTTGACCAAATTTTTTTGGTGGATAAATCTCAATAGATGCGCAGGTCTCTATTATTTGTTTGCAGGAATTATGGGCAGTACACACAGAAGGTCAATCTCAGTCTATATGGGAATTTAAAAGAGGAATCCCAGATTCTTCTCCCTCTGTCAATCCTTCACGGTGCAGCCTTGTGATTTATGTGAGCTTTAATAATGGAAAGATTATAAGTGAGATTTATTTTTTTTAACATGGTCATTTTTTTTGTCTCGAATGCGCATGCCTATATGGTTTATGTGGGACTCTGAAGATGATGCACAGAATTGGTGGTTGTTGTATATAGAGGATAGTGTATATAGAAAGAAAGATTGGAAATGAAATAGATAGGAAATTTTTTTTGGAAATCATGTCATCTTTTGCCCACTGTTGTCAGTTCAATGTTATGAGGAAACTTCCTTACACGTTTTGAACGACACAATACTTAATAGTAATTTAATTATATAATTGTCTCAGTTTTGTTTATTTTTTTTTTCCCTCAGCATCTCCTCACAGAAATTTTAGTTTAAAACAATGACTATAATCATTATATAATAAATTAAACATGTTTAAAGGACATGTACTATTTGAAAAAATATTTCCTGATGATATAACTTTAAATTTTATAAATATTTTCATTGAGAGCAATCTATATACATATATATATTTATTATCAAATACTTGATTTGTTTAAAAGGTATGCAATTCAATCTGTTATGTTAATTTCAAGTCTATGCAATCTATATACTATTGTTGTTATATTCTCATATTTTATTTACTTTAACTAAACCAAATGTCACCTACCTTTTTATCTGTACTCTTGAAGTCTTGGATGTTCTCTTTACTCTTCATGGTGAATTTTTTTTTTCTTACCTGATAATCATTTGTTGTATAGTTTTATGTATTAAAAGTCAGACGTCTGCAATTGTTTTGTATATAGGTGTTGTTTGTGTTTATGTTTATAAATTTTATATACCAAGTAAAGTATGGTATACGATTTATCCTAAGATATATAATATCGTAGATGTTGATGTTTAGTGTTTCCTATTTTTGTATATTGTGTTTTATAGTGTGTTTACAGCTTTAGATATCCCGCACCAGAAGCAATGGTTATACGCTTGGTTCAGGGATACTTTTAGGATTTTTGTATAATTTTTCGCTGGTTTGACTCCATAGGCTAAAACTTTTTTTTTCTTCATTTTTTTTTTTTCATTCGGGGAAGGAAAATGTTACGCGACGGCTGTGTATTAATTCTATTTTAAAATTTAAATATCTTTAATTTAAATCTTTTGCAATTTAAATATTTTAAACTCAATATTTTATTAAGTCCTAATTTAAATCATTTTAAATTATTTATTTCTAATATTATTATTCAATTTTCACTTTAAAAGATAGTCCTTTATAAAATACTATTACATTCATAATATTTCTGCATCTTCCTTTTTCAATATCTTATCTAACGTTTCTGTTTAGTCTACAAAGGAAGAATCCCCCTTTTTGGCCTCTCAGTTAAAATTCCTTTCATCCTAGCGTGTCTGGGTGGCTGCTGAGGTCATTGACTTACGGATCACTGCTTCAGCGACATCCACCCGTTCGGGGATTTTGAACACAGCATCGGTTAATTGCGATTAACCCGATCGCGTATACTTTTTTTTGATTGGTGGAAGTCTTCAGTTCCAGCGGTTGAGATATTTTAACTGGCCTTTTAACGGCTCGAGTTTCCCGCCGATACTTTGAATTCGGGATGATCTGAGCGTTATCTCCCTCTCTTCCTAAAAAATCTTCAAGACGATCGGACGTAGTTTTGTCCGCGTCTACGAAATTTTAGGCATATCGGGCGGGGACTAAACGGGTTCTCATCCGATATAGCCATGTAAATAATAACTTATTAATTAAAATTATAAAGCATTATAAATATAAAAATCCCAAAGAATTCTGTAAGATACGTGGTTTATTGGAGCCTTCACAAGTCTGCTTATCAACTATGTGATCCGGATGCCACAGTTCGTGATGATGCAGAGTGCCGTAGATCGTGAAGATGCGGAATGCCGTGCCGTTATGTTACGATGACGCTAAGCTCACGTGAATGAGCCATGAGCGTGGTTTGCCAATCTAAGTACGATGTTTGCGTAATAGGTTCTCATTGGAGTGTACTCTGGTATGTTGCTATTTTATTTTATATTCCAATATGAATACAGCACGGAGTGATATGTGCAAATATGTACCAGAGATAAGCGATTGATTAGCATATGTATTTCTGCAACTCTGTGGACTTCCTTCAGCACAATTGAGATTAGAGTAGGACGTTCATTTTGGAACAATTCTATTCATTGGTGGATATAGTTTAGGACGTTCATTTGAACAATTCTGAATTATTGGAGAATATTGTTTGAAGAAAATCCTTTTTTAATTGTAGCGATGCAACGATTTAGTTTGATGTTAGCCTGACTTGTGAAAGTATTTTCAGAAAATATGATTGTCATACTATTTAAATATTGTATTAATTAAGTTCTTGATAGGGGTCTGCGCAGATTTCTTTATTATGATGATTAATAATATCATACAATAAATATAATTCTGTTGAAATATTTATTTGTTTCATTTATTTTAGTTGTGTGATTTATATACACTAATTTCAAGATATATTTTTATGTGCCTTAAATTTTAAGTAAAGATATGATTAAGAATTCAATGATTAAATGATAATTAAATTAATTAAATGATAATTCAATAAATGGAATCTTTTTAGGACTCGTTGTTTGGATATTTATAACAAATAATATGAATACATTATAATACCAACTCTAATTAAGATTTATCTACAGTAACATAAATAAAATATATCTTACATATTATCAGGCACATCTTTGTTATAATTTAAGTGTGTATTTCAGCATAGGAGATACGTACATTTGATGTATGTATTATTTTGAATCAGGTAAGACATATTTTATGTTATTTCGCCATGAACTTTCTTTTAATCTATATTTCCATGTATTACCACTATACTTATAATAATTATTTTGATCACTGGCTCTTCTTCAAAAATCTCAAATTCTTTCCTTTTTGATATTCCAAATTTTAAACATTCCCCCCTCTCTTTTACTTTCCCCCCACTTTCAAGTAATTCTCTAAATTTTAATGTAATTTTAATTCACCCCCGGTACCATTTCTTTTTGTCGTTACAAGAACAATAATTTTACCTTATTGGCCTTCAAAATACTTTCCTCCTGCATCCACACACTTCTTCCAGCGTTCGTATAACTGCTCAAAACACTCCTTAAATCCATTTTTTGAGACGTCCTTCAGTAGCTTCGTCGCATTTTCGGTCATCTCATCTGAAACCATTAAACTGTGTCCCTTCAATTTCATTTTCAGCCGTGGAAATGGGTAATAATCCGCTGGTGCTAGGTCGGGAGAATAAGGAGGGACTTCCAGAGTGGTGACATTGTGTCTGGCAAGGTAATTTTTCACAATCAGAGCGCGATGTGGTGGAGCATTGTCGTGTAGAAAGAAACCAATCATTTGTTGCCCATTTTTCAGGTCGTTTTCGTCTGATTGCATCTCGTAGTTTTTAAGGATCTCCAGGTAAAGTACTTTATTGACAGTTTGGTCTTCAGGAATAAATTCGTAGTGAATGACGCCCTCGTAATCGAAAAACACCTCCAACGTCACTTTCCCTCGGCTTTTGTCCAAGTGAAACTTTTCCTTCCTTGGTGATGTTTTTGCTGAACTTTAAGAAAACGCTTATGTCATCGTTTCCGTATGCTTTCTTCAGCTTCTCGAGCGTCTCAGAAGGCGATTTCTCGAGCAAAACGCAGAATTTGATGTGTGCACGCTGCTCTAAAGGCGACATTTCGAAATCCGACGATTGAAAAATTCGCTTTGTCAGAAATGATTTGCAGCTAACGTCAACAGTACCGGAAACGAATTCCAGATGTCTGTGTGTTTTCCTTATCAGTGCTGCCAACCTCCAAAAACGATATTTCCCCTCCAACGAACACCTGCGTGAATGTAGGCGACTATTCCGGGAATTTATTGACTCTACCTCGTATATCACCTGTTTAAATGAAATAATGTGTCAATAATTTGACTTATTGTTCTAAATTTAAAATAACACCTTTCCGTCATTTTTGAGGGGGGCATATGCTAGTTTATATAAATTTAAAAAAGAAACACACTTGAAAAACAAAGAATGAGACATTATACAAAGCAACGTAATGGACACTGCAGGAATTAAATTTAATAAAATGAAAAAGCAAACATTGGAAAACTATGAATATCTTATAGAATCTTCAGAGGAGCTTTATAAGAATATTCATAGTAAATATATGTTATTTCATAAAATACTACCAGCATCATGCCTAAAATCGACAATATTAAATATATATATATGAAACAAGATAATAAATAACCTAAATGAGATCAAATAACTAAAGAAATAAATAAATAAACTATTATTCAACATAAATAGAAATTAGATCGTAAAACAATGTGTAAGGCTAAATATATATATATATATATATATATTTCTGTTGATGGAGTAAAATTTAAAGTTCTTTACAAACAGCAAGTCATCATTAATTCAAAATGGCTGCTAAAGCTCAGTCATTGCTTTGAACAATATGATGAGAGGAAATTAAAAATTGTATAGTGCTGCCATCTATCTCAGGAAAATATAAGTAAAAGCTGAAATTGTAGACAAGTTAAATAATAAGTCTGGTGCTGCCCTCTATTATGAATGAAGAGAAAATTGAATCAAAAGAGAAAAATTAGACAAAGTAAAAATTAATGTAAATAATACTTAAAATGTGATGAAAACTAAAGGAAGTAAATAAAATTTAATTATAATGAAGATAAAATAGGAAGACAAGTACAATAATTAGCAATGTATGAAGAGACAATGTGCGACAATAAAAGGAAGAGTGCATTATTTATATTGTGTAAATGATTTTGCTATGTAAATGATATGATTAAATGCAAAAACCCTTATTTTTTAATGTAAATAAATGTTGTATTTTTTGAAGTCCTGCCTCATTCCTCCTTAATGGTATTTTTATTTTATAATTTTTTTGGGAGGGGGAAATTTTGTTATTTTGTGATTTTTTTTGTTATTTAAAAAAAAAAAAAAAATAAGATTTTATAATTTTTTTCATCAATTTACGCCCTACCTCCTTATTATTGTTTTCAATTTTATAATTTTTGTATATATTTAATGCCCGTACTGGTAAAATTAGATTAACTTTTTCATGTTTAATCCATGAAGTAAGAAAAGCTAGTGGATAATTGCAAGACAAAACTGTATGTTTTAATTGTAATAAGTTAGACCTAATGAAATGAGAGGAGCATAAACGTTTAATACGATTGCAATCGTTTAGACGAATATTTCTGTAAACTGAAATATGTAGACATGATTGAAAGTTAGTAAAATTAATAACATTGAAGGAAAAATCATTACGTTTATCATAGATATGGAATGTTAAAGTGTGATTAGAAAGAATAGAGATATTAATGTCCATAAAGATAAAATTAATAGTAGACTTATTTAAATGAGTAGTACTAAGTTCAAGATTGGAAGGATATGCTACAGGTAGAGAAATAGAATGATTTTCATAAAGGGAAAAGATAATTATATCACCTATATATAGAGAGAGCAAAATATTATTGTTAATATACTTTCTTTCATAGAAATAGAGATATAAATCTGAAAGCATACTGGAATTAGCTGTACCTTGTGGAATTCCATTTGTCTGAAGAGAAATAACATTATTTTAGAAGATAAAATTATGAAAAAGAAAAAAATTAGTTAAAGTTTTGAAGTAATCAATATCGATGTTATCAGGTAAATGTAATGATGCAGCTTTTCTTAAACTTTGTGAGCTCGCGGACCCCCTTTGATGTGATATGCCATTTCGGGGACACCCAACAATTTTTTTTTCTTAATAGACGATAAGACATTATTTAAATGTATACACTTTATTTGGATTTCATTAGACATATTCTATATTTAGTTAACGGTGTTAAAAAAGTCAGCTGAATTAATAAAAAAGAAAACATTATAATAAACAGTTTTAAACAGTTAAAATAAATATACATACTTCTATTTGCGATGAGAAGTATGGTGCTTATATTTTGTTACTAGATGTGCAGCATCTCATTCAATTTTTAAGTAAGTCTGGTTTGAATTTCCCTCAAGTTTTACAGTTGTTCTTCATGAGCACAAGGATGAAGAAAATCTATTCAAGCAAACATGTAGTGCAAAATGGAAGTAATTGATTATTAAATCAATTTTCATGGAACCATCGCACGATAATTTCGCATCTTGTTCCATATCAAGGTTTTGATTTCACTAATTTCTTGGAAATGAAATAGATGCCTCATCCACTCATTTTCTGATTTTGAGGGAAGAAAATAAAATCTAAAGATTCTTTCATGTGCTTCAGGTGTATAACAAAATTTTTCATAATATCAGGGGCTATTGGGTCGACAGACGTTTGCAAGAAATCTAATAATGTTGGGAATGATTCAAATGTTATTTTTAAGTCGTATTATTCTCAAAAATTTTTTTTGTTGTTATGGATCCTATTTAGTTCTGGATTTTGAAAATGTGCACCAAAGTTCCTTGTAAGCTTAAATTCAGTTCATTCAGAAAATTAAAAATAACCGTCAAATACGCCGACTTGACAAGCCAGGAGACATCATTGAACCGATCTTTCAAATGGAATTTGAGGTCCATTAAAAACAGTCTTACTTCATGACGCAGTGAAAAAATGCAATTTAACCCTGGTGGCAGTAACCTAACTTCTGTCGCACATTATTTAACCCTTTGAGGGGCGGTGGTATATATTATATACCACCTAATTTTAATCCGATTCAAACCAGAAACTTTCAATAAAATTTTACTTTTTTAACTTTGACGGGAAAAGTTGAAGAATTCCTTTTCCTTATTTTGAACTAAAATCTTTAGTAAATACCGGTGGCAATTCAACGTTACAGGAACACAATTGCTTGCCCCTGAAAGGGTTAAGAAAAAATCCTGAATTCAATAGATAAACCTTGATATAGTTTACTTCTGAAACAATTTCGTTGAATGCAGTTTTCAAATCTCCAGGCATTGTTTGGCAACCAGTGACTTACGGTTAGCAGTGTATCCTAAACTACATGTGCTGTCTTAGCTTTAACTAAGCTGATCGAACCATTAAAAGTTTCACACCATAGCTCGATCCTCATCTGCACTTATTCCGACACATCTTGAAGAGTTTAATTCTTTTTCTTGTATGAAACCGTTTAATTGTGTAAATAGCGTTGCAATTGTTATGTGAGTTGGAAGGGATTTGTAAAACAAAAAATCGTCACATATATTAACCTCAAATTCATAATAAATGAAAATTATCAAACTTACAGTATTTCAAATGTCTAAACAATCATCTAGTTGGCAATGCGAAAAAGGGACTGATTATGTACATGTTCAATCAATCGGTTCTTAATATTTTCACAAATGGCATTGAAATGTCTCCGCCGACAGATTTGGGATTTTATGTTTATTAATGATCTAGACTAGAAGTGCTAGTGTTTCAAATCCTTCGGAGCTACAGAAAATCCTCCCGAAGAAAATAATATGTATTACACAATGGGCTTGAGGACCCCCTGCTGTAAGCTCGCGAACCCCCAGGGGTCCACAGTTTAAGAAAAGTAATGATGAGAAATATTCTATAAAAAGTCAATTAATAGTAGAGTGTAAATCTGCCAAAAGAATATTGTTGAAAAGATCCTTATAATCATATGTGATAACATTGTTGAGGTAGGTAAGTGACTTGATTTCATATTATTATATTTAATCAAGTATTAAACCGTCAATCTTAATATTTTTTTTTATTTTATTTTTTTATTATTTTTTTTTTTTTATGGATATTCAAGTAATATTAAGATTGATTCATAACAATTTTTTTTTTTAAATATGTTATAGATATATTTAATATGTATTTCTTGCAATTTTTATTGCTATCAAACAAATATGGCAGTTATTAGTAAAATGTTAGATACTGGCAATTTAGGCCTTGGTGGATCCAGGACTAATGCTCGGTACAGGAAGATTATTAGGGATCTTCCTGGATCGTTATCAGATAACCTATTCTATTGTCCCAAGCCTGTACTATGTTTTCGAGAGTGTGAATCTAAGCGTTGTCTTACATGTCCATTAGCTGATAAGTCACAGATTTCAAATAATAACAATCTTAATTTGGTAAAATTTTGCAAAGCATACAATGTAATCTATTCATTGAAATGCAATTCGTGTAACATGGAATATATTGGACAGTCTTGTCAAAAATTACATAAGCGGCTAAATTTACATCGTTCTCATATTGATAAATATAAAAATTCTAAATTTCAAACAACTCATAATATTGAATATACTCATTTCAAAAATCATGATTTTAAAAATATTACTATTAAAATACTTAAAATACAAAAAAATTTTACTGAACGACTTTTTCTAGAATCTAAATATATAAGACATTTTAATACTACATATCCTTATGGATTAAATCAATTAGTATACAAAAAATCACATCCTGTATTTTCAGATTTAACTAAATATGAAAATTATAAAAATCTTTATTCCGGATTAAATTTTTCAAACTTAAAAAAAACTTCTAGATCTGGTAGAGGTAAACATAATAACAAAAAATTCACTGATGATATTGTGATTCAACAGGAGCTTGATAATCTTGAGGCACAATTTTGTAATGATTATTGTTGGCTTGCTATAAGAAAACATGTTTTTAGTATAAAAAAGAAATATATAAACCAATATTTCAAGGTATTTAAAAAGAATCAATATTCTCCACATTTTTGTGATATCTTTTATGATATTCTACATTATAGAGCAAACCTATTAAATACAAGTCTTTCCAATAAACCTAAATATAAAACTAATAATACACAATTAATTATAAATTTTTCCAATCATGTATTTAATAATATAAATTTACACAATATAATAAACAACATTAATAATAATTTTCCAATAAAAAATTTTACCATTCACAAGACATATAAATATAATCGCACACTTGGACGTAAAATTTTTAATTACAATTCTTTTGCAAAAAATTTGGTCTCTTCAAAGAATTACCCATGTTATTGTAATGACCCAAAATATCAAAAGTATATAAATACAACACATGGTCATATCATTACTGGTGATCTTAATATTGTAGAACAACCTATTTTACAAAACTTAATGCATAATGGCACTAAATTTCGTCTTCCATATAAGTGTAATATCAAATCCATAATATTGCAGTTTATTCAAGATATTGATTTGTTTATATATAAAATTGCTGTTGATTACAATAAACCAATCGAATATTTCAGTGAATGGAGATTTTCTGTAATTGATAAATTAAAAAATGAAATTATAAAAAATTATCATCATATTACACATGCAGCTTTTAAAAACATAAATAAACATATATCAGAATTACAAAACAAATTTATAATTACTTATGTAGATAAATCTCCAAATAATTATGCTATCATTTGTAAAGAATACTATAAAGTGTTAATTCACAATGCAATCAACACAAGTAATATTTTTAATAAAACTAAATTAAATATTGAAATAAATAACAGAAAATTATTAAATTATCACAAATTACTAAAAATCAAATGTAATAATTTTAATTATCCTTATCTTGTTATAATTCCAAAATTTCATAAAAATCCTATTAAATTTCGCACTGTTACCATCGGTTGTAACACATATAATAAAAATGCAAGCAATTTACTACTTAATATTTTAAATCAGATATATGATATAACGCTAAAACATAATAACCAACATTGCCTAAAAAATAGTTTTCAACTCATTAATAAAATACATAATATCAATCCGGTAAAATTCATAAAAACATTGGATTTTAATGATTTATTTAATAACATTGATATAAAAGACTTACATAAAACAATGTGTATATTATTTAAAGAATTTAAATCTCAATTAAAATTAAAAGAACATATTTCAGTAAATTTTTTTAAAACTTTACTAAATTTTACATTGCATAATAATTACATTATATATGACAATATTATCTATAAACAATGCCAGGGAATTCCGCAGGGCGGAACCGCATCTAGTATTCTCTCTGACCTTTACTTATATTATTATGAAAGAAATATAAGTCCGAACAATGATTATGTATTTTATCGCTATATTGATGACATTATCATATTTTATTTCAATGAAAAAAATTGCACATCACCACTCAATTTTTATCCTACTCAGCTTAAATTAAGCGAAAATGATTTAATTAATAATAATATAAACTTTCTTGACTTAAAAATTAATATTACTAATAATTATAAATTAATTTTTGATATTTATGATAAGAGATTTGATTTCCCATTTAAAGTAAATATTTTTACCAATTATGCTTCATGTTTACATAAATCTGTTTATAAAAATATAATTATCAATTATCTACATCGTATAAAATACTTATGCTCAGATATAAATAAAAACAAAAATATTAGATATATTCGAGATCAAGCAAAAATATATGGATATCCTATTTTTATGATAAATTCAATCATCAACTCTTTTAAATAACATTTATTATATAATTTAAATATAAACATGGTATGTAATAAATTATTGTTTTAGTGTGCGATAACATATAACAAAAGATATAGAAAATAATAATTATAACATACATTATTACAATTATAACATATTAGGAAATTTAATATTTAATATTTGTTTGAACATTATATACACTTTATGTAGAAAATTACAAATATAACATACATAATTACAATTATAACATATTAGGAAATTTAATATTTGATTGAACATTATTTATACTTTGTATAGTTGTGATTGTGGGTTGCCGATCACCTCTGTTTAAGGTATTATTGATGTGCAGTTTTCATACATTTATAAATTAACTTATACAATAACAAATTAAATTATACAATGATAACATTGGTGATTATAACTCATATATATATATCTATTTGCAATATATATAAAAATAAATATATATAGTTTTTATTTTTGTCTATGAATAATTAAAATTAACATGTATTTTAATTACTGCATTGCATTAATTTGATTGAAAAACAGTAGTAATACTATTAATTATCAACATTATAAATTTTGAGATATTTTGAATTGTTTATGAATTATTTAATTAGATATTTAAATTAATCTATAAATATAAAATATATTTACAATGTAGTATAAATTAAACATTAATTATTTAAAAACAAGTCTAATATATATTTAAGTAGTAGTAAAAATAAAACATTAATTATTTAATAAATGTCTATAATATCAGTGGATTAACACAGCTGGCAGCAAAAATAATTTGAATTAAAATAATATTTCTTTTACATAATATATTCTTGTTAAGAATATCTGAAATGCTGTGCAAGTTGAATTAATTCTGTGTAGATTTATTCATATAGTAGTATTATATTTTATTTGAATTTTAAGTAAAACTACAAGTTAGTATTGTTCTTTAAAGTTTATTTATATAAATAAATCTAATGAAGTGAGTATGTAACTAATAAAGTGGATATTTAACTAAATATTAATTATGAACTATTATAATACCAATAGATGGCGACACTTTACCTTTCAGGTAGTTGTAGATAATACTGTTAATATTATATTTAATTTAACTATAGAGGGAGCTATTGATTGTATATTAATTTTACTTTCAGGAATTAAAATTGGATGGAGTAATATATATTCACGGATATAAATTTGTTATAAGTGTATTAAAACCAGAATTATTTTGAGTGTTTTTGAATCATTTTGTGATTGGGTGTCATTTATGGGGTTGTATTTTAAAAAAAGTGTGCTCTCAACTTGTCTTACAAATCATTTCTCTCAACTCGACTTAGTTAACATGTATGATGCATTGCCATGTGGATGTGAATATTATGTAGACGTTGTGACATTTTAAGGATTCTGTATAATTATTGTGAGTAAAATATTTTATCTACACTTTACGCGTTCATATTTCCAATTTTATTATTTCAAAACTGTTATCTCGTGGTAATTTAGTGAGGTGTTAATTACAGTTTTTTGGATAATCGATGTGAGTGAAATATATTGTATTTTCTTAATGGTTTTTTATTTCCTATTTAAATATTTCCAAATTTTAATATTTCCAATTGTTGTCTGGTAATAATTCAGTGTACCTGGATGATTCTACTGATCTTAGCATTATGCCAGTAGAATTATGAAACACTGAATTATTATTTAAAACACATGTGGGTGCATCCAGGCTGATGAGTACATGTGCATGTGTTTTTTCCATGTCCAATTCATATTTAATTCTCATGTGGTCCAATTTTCCATTGTGTATGGTTCATATTTAATTTGTTAATCCATTTGTGTTTACTTAATTGCAACTCCAATTTATAATTTTTTTTTTCCCCCTTTCTCTCTATTTCTTTTTTCAATATTCTTTTGGTATGAGTAAAATTTGGCCAATTACCATTGAAGCATCAGCTATGGTAATATTATGTTTGCACATGTTAATTATTAGCTATGTGGTATTCTGTATACACAGTATCATTGATTATCTCTTTGGAGATTTATGTAGAATAGAACTTGATATGTTTTTTGAAATTCATAGATATTATAATTATATATATATCATCATCATCATCATCATCAACCGTTTTCAATCCACTGCTGGATGTAGGTCTCCCCCAGATTTTTCCATTGTTGCCTGTCTAGTGCTTTAGTCATCCAATTAACACCGGCCACTTTTCTGATTTCGTCACTCCATCTTACTTGAGGTCGTCTTCTTGGTCGTTTTACATCTCTGGGATACCACTGTAGGGTGTTTGTGCTCCATCTATTGTCTTGTCTTCTTGCAATGTGCCCAGCCCATTTCCATTTTAGCCATTTAATTCTCTCGATAATGTCAAAAACTTTCGTCTGACTTCTTATCCACGTTATTCTCTTTCGGTCTCTTCTGGTTATGCCTAGCATACATCTTTCCATACTTCGCTGTGTTGTTTGTAATCTTTGTACCATCCGTTTTGTTAGTGTCCAAGTTTCTGCTCCATAAGTTAGTGCAGGCAAAACACATTGGTTAAACACCTTTCTTTTCAAACAAAGAGGCATGTTACTTTTCAGAATAATATTGTTCTTCCCAAAAGCACTCCATCCATTTCTTATTCTTCTATTGATTTCATTCATGATACTGTTGTCTGAAGATATTTCTTGTCCAAGGTACACATAACTTTCAACATCTTTAATCTCAGTGTTGTTGTAGACGATTTTCTTTTTTGATGCAAATGAATTGAACATCACCTTAGTCTTTTCCAAATTTATTTTTAATCCCACATTAATGCTAGCTTCTGCCAAATCTTTTAGCATATTTTGCAATTCTTCAGGGCTATTACTGAAAATTAAAATGTCATCAGCAAACCGGAGATGGCTTAAATATTCCCCATTTATTCTAATCCCTTTGTTTTCCCAATCCAGCTTCTTGAAAATACTCTCTAAGACAGCAGTAAAAAGCTTAGGCGAAATGGTGTCTCCTTGTCTTACTCCTCTTTCAAGCTTGATCTTCGCTTTTCCTTTGTCCAAACGGATGGTGGCTGTTGTTTTCTTGTAGATCTTCTTTATGATATTGATATAAGGTTTGTCTATACCAATGTTCTCCAGAGAAGTAATTACTGCAGATGTGTAGACCGAATCAAATGCTTTTTCATAATCAATAAAGGCAAGACAGAGAGGTAAATTATATTCTTTATGTTTTCCTATAACTTCCCTTACTGTTTGAATATGATCCATTGTGCTAAATCCACTTCGAAATCCTGCTTGTTCTCTAGGTTGAGCTGAGTCCAGAGCTGATTCAAGTCTTGTCGTTAAAACTTTGGTGAAAATTTTATAAATCACTGACAGTAAGCTGATTGGACGGTAGTTTTTAATGTTTTCCTTTTCTCCTTTCTTATAAAGTAACACCATCACAGCATTATTCCAATCTTCTGGTACATCTGATTTCTCGAGACATTTGGAAAACAGTAAGGCTAGCATTTTTGCAAATTCTTCTCCTGCTTCTTTGATAAGATCAATTGTAATTCCATCTTCGCCAGGGCATTTACCTTTTTTCATGCCTCTAATGGCTTGTACAACTTCATCTGTCATCACTGGGATTATCTCTTCAGTTTCTGTTATGTTTACTAGTGGATCACGTAGGTTGATTTCCCTTTGATCTTCACATTTATATAGATCGTTATAGAATTTTTCGACAATGTGTACTATTTCATTATTGATTTTGGTGATTGTTCCATCTGCTGTCTTCAGTGCAAAAATACCTTTTCTTCCAACACACAGTTTGCGCTTAGCTGATTTTAAACTTTTGTTATCTTCTAGAACTTTTTTGACAAGATCACAGTTAAATTTTCTGATATCTTCTGTAACACATTTTCTTACCGTTTTACATAATTCTGCATATTCAACTCTTGATTTAGGATAGTTTTTCTTCATTTTAAATTCTCTGCGTTTCTTCATCAGTCTTCTTGTTTCTTCTGTTATTTTCTTTGTTTGCTTTACTTGTGCTTCACCAGCTATCGTCCTTGCAATTTCTTGTAGAGTATTTGTTATCTTCTTGTTCACTACTGTAACATCTTGTTCTTCTTCTAAGATTGATTGAAGTACTTGAAAACGATTTTTAAGTTCTAAATTAAATTCTTCTTTATGTTTCTGGAGATTTATAATATCGACTGATTTCTTTGAGCATTGCAAAAGCTTCATTCTTTCCACTTTAGTATTTAAAAGCAGTTTGCATCTAACTAACCTGTGATCGCTTCCTGTATTGAAGTTATTGAGAACGCTGCAATCCTGAATAAGATGCTTTTTGTTTGTCAAGATGTAGTCGATTTCACTTGTTGAGCCATTTGCACTACGCCATGTCCATTTTCTTTGTGGCTTTTTCTTGAAAAAAGAATTCATGATATACATCTGTTCACATTCTGCAAATTCAATCAATCTGTTTCCTCTTTCATTACGCACCCCATATCCATGAATTCCTACTGAGAACTCACCTTTCTTTTTTTCCCCAATTCTAGCATTCCAGTCTCCCATTATTAATTTTATGTAGCATTTTCCTTTTTGATGCATTGAAGCTACTTCTTCATAGAAATCCTCAATTTCTTCATCAGTATAGCTAATTGTTGGTGCATAAACTTGGGTAATTTGCAGTTTGTATCTTTTTGACACTTGTATAACTAACCTTGCAACTCTATCTGATGCACTATCATATTCTACGATGTGATTCTTCCACCTTTTATGAATCAGAAATCCTACACCACTTGTTTTTCCATCTTCTGTACCTCTGTAGTACAATACATGTCCACTGGCAAGATCAATCTTTTCTTCACCTTTTCTTCTTATTTCGCATAATCCTAGGATGTCCCAGTTGATTCTTTCTAATTCTTCTTCAAGTTCCTGTAAACGACTTTCAGAAGATAAGGATCGTCCATTATACGTAGCCAAGGTCATCAACTTATGGCAGCCAAACCGAGCCCGGTGATTCTTAGCACCCTCTGTCTTCATGTCTTTCTGATCGCTGCCGTAATCAGGAACATGCAGACTGCCGGGAATTGAGGGCCGTGATTATATATATATATATATATATATATATATATATATATATATATATATATATATTGTGCCTTTTAACTTATTTTAGTTTTTGATATGTTATAAGGAGTTTAATATTGTCATTTTTAGGCATAATGCTGGCAATATTTGATGAAATAACGTATCTTTACTAGGAATTATTCTAATGATGGTCCTCTGAAGATTCCATAAGATATTCATGGTATTTAATATTTGATTTTTCATTTTATTATGTTTAATTTTTGCAGTACCCTTTCCATTGACTTTTATAATATCTCTTCCTTTGATTTTCATACATCTGATTTCATTATACATATATATATATATATATATATATATATATATATATATATATATATATATATATATATATATATATATATATAACAAAATTTAAAAAGGTTTGTTTATCAAATTATTTTCTTGAGCTCGTTTATTTTGTACTTGGAATATGTTATCTTTGTATCTTTGTATCTTATATCTTTGTTATCTTATATTCCTGTGGGATCCCAACATTTTTAACTAATATTTTTCAAACATTTTTTCACTAATAAATAATATAACTCTTCAGTAATATAAATAAATACTATAATAAAATTCAATTCATAACCATAACAATAATAACTTTCAATATAACTAATTAGCAGCAACCAAACTATTGAATTTAGATATGAGGTTTTTGGAATAAAGGTTGGAGTTAAAATGCATTAATAAACGGAGGAAATAAATATTATAGAGTAAGTTAGAATAGGATGGAATAAAAATACTTTAGCTTATCGCGATAAATTTTAAATTTTGTTATACATATATATATATATATATATATATATATATATCAACATTTGGACGGAGGGTGATTTTGGTGTCTGGGGGTCATGATAAATGAAAATATACCGAAATTTTCTGGAATTGCTTTCCTCCCGGACTGCTGCAATAGGACTGACAGTTGCTTCTTACGTTTTCTAATGCAAGCTACTTCAAATTAATGCTGTATTATTTGGACAATTTAGATGTGCATACAGTGATATAATTATTTTGGGACATAAAAAGAACAAATCAGAAAATTAATCATGGTTAGAGGGGAAAAGAAGTTCTTCCTTAAGAGAACAATATGACTTCAATTATTACGATCAAATACGCAGTAAAAACAACAAGAAAACGTAAACATGTTTTTAAATATAGATGACTCTTAGTAGTATATCTGCTTTTTATTTTTATTGTTATTATTGTTTAGTCAAAGAAACTGAAGCAACATATATCTTTAATTAGAAAAATAAAGAGCACAATACTATAAGGAAAATAGCGTTTTATTTATTAAAAAAATTATAACATTTTTCATAATACATGCCCCACAAAGCAGCGAAAAAAGAAAATCACTGTCTTTTTCAATAAAGAAATGCATGACACCACAGTGCATTGTAGATATCTAATATTTATTGATTGTGTGTATTTACACATTGTATGAAGCACGTGCAGAAAGTTGCATTTATGTTGTAGCATTCTTTAACGCAATATAAATGTAAATTTACGAAGAAGCTGTTTCATTTATGTATTTTTTCAGACATCTTTAACAGTGTAGTTGTATTTAAGACTAATAAATGAAGAAAGCGGACTTTTTATGACTCAAATAAATAAATCTATAACAAATTTTGTTTTAAAAAGCTTGGTTTGAAAATAATTTTTTTTTCATTTTATTTTTTAAGGTGTCTGTACCTCACAAACACCCCTTTTGTTTATCCCACTGTTCAATGCTATGTTGTAAAAGACAAAGGGATTTTTAATTTTAAATAAATAATGAAAATTTTAAAAATGTGAAATTAATTTTTGAAATATAATATTAAAAAAGGGAAAAATATACCTACCGAGATAAAGTCTGCTACCGTTTCATAAATATTCTTCTTTGCTTCGTTTAAGTCTGTATCGGGAGGAATCGAATTCAAAAGGTCTTGAACATATTTGTATACTATTTGTATTACATTACTACCACTCGATCTAATATTGCGAGGCGTCATATCTTCGACCACAAGAAGATCTACTTTATGAGGCTAAAAGAAAATATTTAAATAAATTGGTAAATATAAACAAATAAATATTCCACAAATTTGTAATCAACTACAAACAAGAAATGTTTTATCTATATCTATCTATCCATATCTATTCCTATATCTATTTATCTATATCCATATCTATACCTATATCTATATCAATATCTATATGAGGGTGTGTTTCATACAAAAAAAGTAACAGTTGCTTTTACTTATGAAGATATAACTTGTTGAACATTCATAATAACGCTTAAAAATTTCCTTTTAAGCTTTTATTAAGATTTTGTCAGAAATAATAACAATGCAAGAGATTCATCTAAGCAGATGTTATTACTTCAAAGTTTTGCTTAGACTTGAACTTTAAACTAAAAAAATATGCTAGGAAGTACAAGGAGGAAGAAAATGACGTAAGCAATTGAAAAGTAATTGGATATAGCTACTACATATAGTAACCTTAGGAAAGAGCTAAAAAGCGTCAATGAAGACTGGAGGCTACAAACTGCTTAGCCGCCGATATAGAAAAAACGATAGAAAATCAGTCTACAGCTGCTTTTATGAAAGCGTCAGGACTGGCTTTCACTTTGATGGGGCCCGGATGAAATACCAATTTTGGGGCCCTAAATAACTTTCAAAGATAACACAAAAAATCTTTTAACTTTAATGGACTCCCATATATAAAACACATATTCGTTGTCATGTTCGAGGCCCCGATTCTCTCGAGCAAACATTTTATCTGTATAAAATAGGGTATATAAAATAATAATCTGTATAAAACAATTATAATATTGCTCTTGATTTGTTTTGAAATGTTTCTTCGAGAGAAAAAAGTGAGTAGAACTTTATATCTTAGAGATAAAGTTGATATAATTGTCGAAATATATATATATATATATATATATATATATATATGTGTAATATTCTAAGGATAGAATATATTGAGAAATTAAAAATAATTATGCATCTTAAATGTGACAGTGGTTTTATTTTTCATACATTTAATTATATATATTATTTATTATTCTATGTAATACCGCGTGGGGAGGCCTACCTTTTGACTTAAGCTCAACTAGCCCCGCCCAGAAGATTTGTTTACTATGCGGCAAAGCCTTACAAGATAATTATTAAAGTTGAGAGAGGCCAATAAATTCAAAACAGTACTAATATCTCACTTATTGAACGATAAAAAAGTAATAATACGATAAAGACAAATGAAATAATCATAGAATAAACACAAATCAAATACCACCATGCGCTTAGAGAAGTAGTACTGAAACACAAATTCCAAAAATTCAAATTTTGATGATATAATAATTGTGGTTTTTAGGAGGAGTAAATTTTGATAATTTACTAATTATACTGAGCAATACGAAATAATACTTTGTGATACTGAGCAATAATTATACTATGTAATACCGAAATACAAATTCTGAAATAACAAAATTCCGAAAATACAATTTACCAATTATACTAAGCAATACTAAATAATACTATAATACTATGTGATACTGAGCAATAATACTACCATGTAATAACACTGTATGATGCTGAAGTAGATAATAATATTGGATAGAAGTATGTACTAAATGAACAATAACGAGAGAATAATAATACTAGAGTAAACAAACATAAAACATAAGCAAATTAAAATGAACAAGAAAATTCAATCCAGCTGGGACTAGACTTAATGCTTAAAAGACGTTTAATATTAATACGTGAACAAAGTTAAAACAAATTGGAGAAGATGCTAACTTAATATAAGAATTAAAGAAAATTATCTATGCTGTTGAAGGGCCCAACTGGAAAGATATGTAATTACAGAATTGCAAAAGGAAATATTTAAATGGAAACAAAATAGTTTCAATACAAAATAAATTTACAGAAAATTAAACTTATATAATAATAAATTATCAAATTGTATAGGTACTTTTACACCTGTTACTGATTTTAAATTTCAATTTAGTCCTACTAAATCTTTCTGAATTTCTTATTTTTACAAATTTTACAGTCGGTTTAAGTTACAACCGACTTTAGTAAATTTTAGTAACTTATTTTTGAAGAATAACTCCTCACCCTGAAGATTTCATATTGAAATACTTCATAATTATTGCTGGATGCTGCATGAATGGTTGAAATTGGTGTGAAGTCTTTTTCATGTGAAGGGGAACTGTTGTATCTTACACAATTTGTACATTTATGGCAATCAGAATTGTGAAGTTCACATTGTCTGGAGTCATGAGAAGATGCACAGTATGCACAGCTTATAGGATTACTTTCAGAGCATTTATTTGCTACATGACCGTAGCGCTGTCAGCGGAAGCACCTCTGTAAGGTAATATATTTCTCTACAATACTAAATTTTAAATCATAATTAATTCTGCCTAATTTAAGTAAAATATTTGCAGAAGAAATGTCTGTTTCAATTATCTGGTTGTAATATTCGCCCTTGTTGATTTTCTTAGCTAAATTAAGTTCTATATTATCTTTTAAGTGCTTTTTAAGGATGGATTTAAAAACTTCTTCTGTTATCGATTGTGGAATTTTAAAGATTATTAATTTCCTTTGTTGAATTTTTAGTATGATTTTTCCTTTTATCTCTGAGTTAAGTATTTTGTTTCGAGGTTATTAAAATCTTCATTGGTGTTTAATTGAAGTTACAATTTTCCTTTCATCAGTTTCCTGCCAGTACTATATTTTAGTTCTTCCAATTCCAATGCTTTCAATTTATTTATTGCTTCCTCTATTGGGAGAAATGTTTCTTTTTCTTTTAGAAAGAAATTACAGAAAATTTTTGGGGTATTTTTATTATCATTTTGTCTTAGATCCTTCATTTCTTGCTTCAAAATATCTAATTTTTCATTCATTTTGTCAAATTTATTCCAGATTCCATCTTCTACTGACTGTTGTGTTAACAAAGTATTAATAAATATTTGTTTTGATGAATTTTCCTCTTCCAATTACCTTGATTTCTGTTCCATAAATTCAATTATTTTTTCTTTTTCTTTCAGTGATTCAGTCAGATCCATTACTGCTATTATTTTTTCATCTCTTAAATCAGCCAATTATTCATACTTTTCGTCCAGTGCACTTTGTGTACAACCCTTCTCAAACTCAAAATTTTTTATACAGTCCGCTTTTTGCTTCCTTAGACGCTCACAATAGTGCACTAATTCTTTATGACTGGTTTTTTTCTAAACCACTTGCATCATCTTCTTTTATTTGTTCCGTTCTTTCACTCACTATTAATTCTAATTTTTCATTTTTTCGGTTTAATTGTGTTATTTGAAGTTGGGGTTCATCTGTTAATTCTCTTTGTTTATTTAAATCATTTTTTTAATCTAGAGCTATTATTAATTCATATTTTAGTTCCTTTATAACTTGATCTTTTTCAGCTATTACTTTCTTCATCTTTTGAACAACTATTGCCCTTTCTTTTTCTAATTGAGCAATACATTTATCTCTGTCATCTTCTATTATTTCTGCCATCAATTCATTATATTTGTTCGATTTATCTAATTCCAAAATACGTTCCTTTAATCGTTTACAATATTTTAGTAAATGAACTTTATCAATATTGGTGTCATCTAGGTCTAGTGAAGCCACTTCGTCAGGATCTAATGATGCCACCTCAACTACTTCAAATTCTTCTGGAAATATTATGTCCTCTTCTGTGACCATGTGCGTACTGGTAGAGGCTCCAGTTACATATCTTTGGAGTTTATCAAAATATCATTTAATTTTTCATATGAACTTCTGCTTGTTATTATTAACTTATTTTGTTTTTCTTCTGTATTATTTTTCATTGGAATTTTCAAGTTGGA
Source organism: Maratus michaelseni (assembly GCA_963931845.1). Lineage (NCBI taxonomy): Eukaryota > Metazoa > Arthropoda > Arachnida > Araneae > Salticidae > Maratus > Maratus michaelseni. The sequence goes on from OZ007587.1 coordinate 201,484,712, forward strand.
GTTGATTTCCAGACCCAGTTTTTGCGTCAAAACTGTAACTTCATCAATAGAGACCGTTGATGATAAAGGGTCTATATTTTGAGAAATTTGACTGGATTGATATTTATTAGGTTTATGTCAATATTGATTAGGTTTATGTATGTAACCCAATAGGTAACGCTGTTGGGCTGTCATAATTCCCGTTCAGCATTATCCACGATTTCCGTGATAGCTGTACCTCAGCATCTATACTATTATATCATAGAATTTCATTAAACTAGGTATTCACTTAGACCTTGACAAAATTGATTTGGTTTCGTGCATCTTGCTAAACATGTGTCGTTGCTGTGCAGTGTTTTTAACGACTTTCGTGATAGCTACATCTCGGATTCAATAGGATGGAATTTCCTCACATTTAATATGTAAGGCATTTTTGAAAATTATGTTGTTCCAGTTTGGGCCTTGTTTATTCAACAGGGGCTCTGCTTTTCTGGACTTTTCACGATTTCCGTTATAGCTATACCTCGGCATCTATGGGATGAAATTTCATCAAATTTAATATGCAAAATATTTTTTTAAAAATTGTGTTGATTTAATTTTGACTTTGTTCACTCAACAGGGGGCGCAGCTATACTATATTTTTACGATGAACATTACAGCGGTAACAGATTATATTCGGTTGAAATGCACCAAACTTTGTATTTGAAGTTATTAATAGCCGCCTGGCAGCCAGGTTGGTATCGGAGGCATCAGCCACGGTGAGAGTCCAGGTTTCGAATCCCGGGTGAGGCATGGATATCATTGTGTGTGTAACTTCAGTGCCGTCAGTTTTCCTGTGTCTATCCCGTCCCCAAGAAGAAGATTTATGAAATTTGTCAAAGTCCTGTATGTATTTCTGTGAAAAAAAAAAATATATGGATCATTCGAGATAACAGAACTGTAGCTTATAGCTCTCAAAGCAACCTCTGTCAAATGTCAAATGTCAAAAGTTATTAATATATATATATATATATATGTCAGTCCAATTTTTTATCTTATTACCCAACAGGAAAGGCTGTTGGACTGTGCTCCCGCTGGTGTAAATGTCATCATATTTAAAATGAAAAGGCCAGTTTTATCAAGAAAACTTATTAAATATTTTATTACGCTTACACAAAGTGTCGTAATTTCCGCACACTTTTACATTCATAATTCCTTTTCACCCAGTTTATTTTCTTTTCTTTTTCTTTCTTTCTTTATTTCTTTTTTTTTTCTTTAAAGAAAGGAAGGGCGGTGAACAATGATGTTTTATTAAAATAAAAGCACTTTTAATGCTTATTTTACTCACTAAGTCATTTCTTAAAATAATAGTTATCATTAATTGGCTATCTAGTTTGTACATTTCCAGCCATTTTTTTTAATCTTTTTAAAACACCTGTTTTTAGATACCAAGGAGTCACGATGGTTGGCGAGCGTAGCTCATAGGGGCAGAACCCCCTAATCTTTTACAAAGAAATAACACATATTGTATAAATAGTATAAACACCTTGAAATAAAATTATTATTGAAATTATTGATTAATATCGATTTACTATTAAAATAAAAATATGTGCCTAAAAATTAAATTTCGAATGTTGACCACTAAATTAATGTTCCAGGAAACGGAGAGGGAGGGGCGGAAATGTTATTTTTGCTATTGATATCTTCCCCCGCTCTGATTTGGTCTACTGGCCTACACTGCCGTTAACTTTCCTAGTATGTCCAGTTTCAAATAACAGATCACTCCATTAAAATACTTATATTTACTGCACAAGCCACTACAATAATGACTCTACTTCAACCCGTTTTGTAGTAATTTATCGGCGCATTATAAAAAGTGATAATTTTTATAATTACAACATAAGATTTGTCAACTTTCAAGCATTTGTAATATAACTTCGATAACAAAAGAAACATTCTTACGTATTTAAGAGAAAAATTCATGGCAATTCTTCCACCCATGCTGCTTCCGATCAAAATAGCTTTTGATATGTTATTTTGCTGCATTAGTTCAAACACATCATTTGTTAGCACATCGTAATTCATCTCCTTCACCCAAGGGCTTTTACCATGATTGCGTAGATCAGGGACGTATACCTGTAACGATAAACTTTTATTAACTTCTGAACTGGAAAAACATAAAATTTAGTAATATATATTTGTTAATCTATTGTATTATAAAAAACTGTTGTCTGCCTGTCTGTGTACCTAAGGTGCGGGATGGCTCGGAATTTGCTAGACAGAAAACTAAGAAAATTGGCACAAATGTACTTTTAAGCATCTATTTGGAAACCTCAAAGCACCATTTATAGCTTTTTAATTAACATTTTTTTAATTTGTTTTTTAATTTGTTTTAAGCTGATCTTCCGCCAGATCTTGCTAACAATACCCCTGCAATTATATAGCTGTAACATCTAATGCTTCTAAATATGTTTAAATTGGTACTTCTGCTCCCAAGTAGGCAGCATAAATACTTCGTGTAATCTTTCACGGTTGAATAAAAAAAGCTGCTGAAGGTGGGTTTTGAAGCTAGGCACGGAATTAAAAAGCAAAAATTAAAAAATATTTATCAGATTAACTTTTGAGACATTTTAAAGAGGGTAAATTATTAAAAAGACAACTTTTTCATCGTAACCCAAAGTCGTTGACCCGAAGTCGTTTGATGCTAAATGAACATTTCGCAAAACCCCTTTAACGCATTACTCTAACGAAGCACCTGTTTTTTGTAGAAGAATTCAGTTAATCACGATGTACGTACATTTGGTGATGACTCAGTACAAATATTACTCGTATTCTCCCTTCAAGATATTTCGAACTTTGGCGACTTTATTGTTTCTTTCTTATTGTTTTCTCTAACAGTTCCTTTTTCTGTTACGCGTTTAGGGCTTCTTTTTTTATTTCATGTCTTAGAAAATAATGATATTACCTGCACCAATCCGCCAATTTTGCTCTTGGTGACCTGAGACATTTCATCATTCAAATCCAGGCTTCCAGGACATGTGGTATTGAGCTCATGCAAATCTTTGAAACTTGTGTCTCTTAGTCTTTCTTATCGTAACTTTTTTTTAAGTGTTTCTAATTTTCAGAACTTTTAATTGTCATAAATTTTAATGTTGACGAAACAGGGAAATCTGCTTGACTTGACAGTTGTCAAATGGTAGTTTTTAATTTCCAAAATCTACTTCACGTTAATTTTTTTCTATCTTGAAGGGAGTTTTTGAGATCAGTCAGGTACACCATGGGATTTACCCAGCTTAAGAAAATTTTAAATAACTCCATGAGATTGTCGAAGTTCTTCAGCTATTGCTTTAGCTAAAATACCACACATACCTTGTAAGCAATAATTTTGCCTTTTTCTTGTTCATTTAAATTATTTAAGAGTGGCATCATGTTAGACGTACAAAAGGATTTCATGTAGGAATAAATCTTACTTTATAAATGCAACTTGATTTGCAAAGTTGAAACAATATTGGTAGAAATAACATCTGTCAGTTTTATGAGATTATAGCGTTAGTATTTTAAAGTTATATTGCTAAAAAGATTATTGTGAAACAGTTTTTTAAGTAAGTTTTTTTTTAAATGCATTAATATTGTGCAATTGTTTTCATGAAATATGACTATCATATTCCTTTGTAAAACGTTTTAACTTTAAAAACAGGTGTTCACTAGTTAATGTCTGTACATTTATTATTTTTACATTTTACCAATTCTTTCAGACATTATTTAAAAAAGCTTGGTTAAAAATCCTTACTAAAAACGTCCCCCATTTAAAAAATGTAAAAACAGTCTTCAATAAAAATCTCTAGCGGTTCACAAAAGCGCTTTCACCCCCCGCTAGGGCATCATCAGTTGTGATCTTTAACTATCCTCGTCTCCTTTATATACATGACTGCTGGTCAAAGAATCAGATCATTTTAACTTTTATAATGAACATTCTATGTAAGCAAAAAGTTCATTTTCTTTTTGTTTTAAGAAAAAAATATAGCGGTTGTTAGATGTGTTTTTTTTTTTTTTTTTTTTTTTTTTTTTTTTTTTTTTTTTTTTATTATATTATTTCTCTTAATTTAATTTTAATTGTTACTAATTACCTTTCTTTAAATTTACTCACAATTAGCAGTAGCCTTCACATGCATGAATATGTCAGTATACTTAATATCCTCTAATAGTAGATTGAGATTTCAATCTATTGTGTCCTTTTGTGATAATCAACCGAGAATCCACAAGTAACATTAAGATGACAGGTGCGATCAAGATTTTAAATTTTGAATAAAACCACCTGAAATTAAGGTGAAGAGAATAATTTAGTGGTGGCTAAAGACAGCACCTGATCACAAGAAGAGCAAATCTCAAAAGCACACTCTGTTTCATGGCAAGCATGAAACATCCAAAATTTTGCATAAGTGCTACTGAAGTCTTAAACATGAGTACAAAAGGAATTTTTGCGTTGTGAAAATTAAAGTATAATATTAAGTTAAATTATCTCATTATCTGACAGTTTTGAGTAAATAAATGTAAATTGCAGAAGCCATGAAAGCATGTAGTAAACTAGCAATGTTCCTCACACTGAGTGTATCTTATAGTTTAAAATAATACTCTTCGAAGTTTGATCTTGACTCTCAAAATAGGCGGAACTACTCCTTCTTAACAGATGTGAACCATAAAAATTCATTAATTACATTAAGTCAATTTAGATACAATAAACAAACACTTAATTGAACAAAGTGAATAAGTTTATTTACAAGAAAGAAAGTAATTTTAAAACACATCGGTTCTTTCAAGAACACCTACTGAATTTATAGGATAAAATACCAGAAATATCTATTGAGATCAATATCGTAGGATCACAATCATTAGAAATCCGAACCAAGACATAGTTACAAGAAGTTACAAAACTCATACCTGAACACTTCTTAACCAGCATACCGAAATGGTGATAAACAATGATTTTTAAATAAATTTCGAAAATCATAAGATATTTATATAACTAAACATTTTTACATTAAAACAGGATAGTCCCTTTGCTTCACATGATATAATAAAAACAGCACTCACCAGACAGCTTCCAGAAGTTGTACTTTACTGTTTTAATTCTCACAAACAGTTCATCCATACACTGGATAAGAGGGATTTTTCTTTTTCTTTTACAGTCTCTAGACCCGGCGTTGTCTCGCCAACTCACTATCACACCTTTCACTTTTCTGCCCGTGGACCACAGAAGCCTCCTGCCGCACCTCGATGATGAAGCCTCCGTCACAGGATAATCGCAAATCTCAGCAATATGATCCCGCTAGATTACGAGCGAAGAGAACGCTTTCCTTTTCGCCGTCAGAGTCGCAGCCTCCCCCGTGCACACGCCGCCTCTGCCCGATACCGCTAAGACTTTTCGAGCCTTGAGTCGCCAGTCGATAGGCCTTACGATCTGCGGTAAGTTCAGCTCTCTAAGACCGGTGCTCACACGTCACTGTGCCGCTAACTCATCTTCCATATTGCCGTACCAGCCCCGTTTTCTTAAAATCAGCCGCATTGCCTGTGCTGCCTACTTCATTATTCCCGTTCTCTGTCAAAAATCACCTTTTCATCTTCGTCTCAAACCTCCTAACTGACATACACACCAGCCCCGTTAAAATCTCTTCCATCTGCCTAACCAATGAGCCTTCAGTGTCTTCCACCCTTCTTTGCATACACTTAACTGAGAGTGCCCTATTGGTCAAGGGTGCACACAGGGTCAAAGTTGTTGCTAGGGTCCACCCCGAAGAACCACGTGATAAAACAACCCTGTAGGTCCCTGTTTCATGGAAAAATCTTGTTGAATTTATGATGACAGCTCCTACCCATTACTGAAGCAATAACATGCAGTTAGATGCACACGAACAACAAACCTTATTTTTATGAGTTTTAGAGAAACAGGCGATTGTTACTTGAAACTTTTTGCAATAAAATCTCCCACTCCTGTTGTAAAAGAAAAATATCTACTGTGTGGTCCTTTAAGAGCCACACTCTCTCCCGTGAGAACATTTGTTTACAAGTAAAATTTTACGAGGAGGGGATGAAATCATTGACCACCACCCGTAACGTCTCAAACTAATACCATTTTGAGAGAAGGAAAAAATTTGCTCCCTATACAAATTGTGGGCTAAACTTTACACAATGTTTTATTTATTTACTTATTTAAATTTTATTTATTTATTTATATAATTTTTACAAAACGGGGGGAGGGGGGGGGGGTTAGAAGAAAACTGAAAAAGTACATTTAAAACTATAAAACAGTTAAAAATCAACTGTCATAACACAGTCATATCTTTATGAAACAGAGTGTAGTAGGAAATATTTAATTTTGTTCAATAATTTATGTAATACTTTCATTAATAATTCTTTAACCTTTTGATTACGGGCTGGGACTGGCGACAATTTTTATATTCAATCGTACCACAATTTACAAAAAAATTTCTTTGTGTTACACTTCTCTTGAAAATGTCCTAGTATAGGCATATGACAAAGATTAGTTTTCAAAAAGTGGTATGAATAGAATTTAAAGATTGTCACTGGGACGACATATGTCTCGACCCGTCATCAAAGGGTTAATTTCCCTTTTATTAACTTTTAAAATTATTTTTAATATGTTCAATATATTATTCCTCCTATTCAATTATTAAAATTATTCAGACATTGCTGACATATAAATGGTTGTTTTCCCTTACTTTTCTCTTTGTCTGTTCAGATAGTTTTGGTGCTATTTTTCTAAACGCTTTCCCAGAAAAAGACATTCCGTGCACGAGAATGATTGGTGGCTGGTAGAGTTCTTCAAGATTTCCTGATGAATACGTTCTACAATATAGTTTCATGGTGCTCTGTAATTAGAAGATAAAATGTTAATAGCTCATTTGTTATGACACAAAAATTTTTAAACATCATAAAAAAAAAATAAAAAAAAGCAGTACATTTTTAAGAAATAAATCTTTCTCTTCCAAATAAATCCGATTCAAGCTATCAATAGGATAAAATAAGCAATATTTAAAAAAAAGTTTATTTTGAAGCTATTTTTTAAAATAATAACTAAATAATTTTAAATAATTGTTTAGTGTAAAAGCCCCATTGGTACAACAGATTACCCCCTCAATCACATTATTTGTCCGACATTGTTCTGATTGTTTGAAGTAGAAGTTCCTGCTTTCTATTTTCTTATTAACCAGAATCTCCTTTAACAGGGCGTTACGGTAGAGGCCGAAAATATTGGTTCCGAGCTGAAAAATATTGATTTTTATTTATTTTTCCTTAGTAGTTGACATTGTCAAAAATTGAAAGAGCGAGCAGTGGACAGGTTAGAAATCAGACTCAGATAATTAACCAATAAAGTTAAAATCTATATATTTAAAACGCTAAGCGATTTCTTTCGACAATCCGCGAGAACAAACTACTCCATCAAATTACATCATTCTTTTTTTAAATGAAAGATATTTGGTCACAGATTTGTTATCGTACATTCGTTTGTTCGAAAATTTAATTAATTAGCCGTAATCTTAAATTAAAATTTTACTTCTGCTTATGACGTCATAAAGTCGGCAATCGGATTAACGCCTACTGTTGCGACGTACAGAGTTTATTTTCTGAACTCAATGATTGCGAGCATAAAAAATAAATATTAAATATTAAAAGCATGTGACTTTTAGGCCGAATTTTTTAATTTGTAAGTTAAAATATAGTTAAAATGTTTAAGTATTTCGGTAAAAATATTTATCCGTATGTTTTATAAGCAAATAAAAATTCATATTTACTGTGACGTCACGGAAATAGTGTCCATTGGGTTCATTTTATCATTAAGCATTATAACTTTGTTGATGCCATTTTTTTCATTACAATTAAATGCAAAATATATTTTTATTTGTATGCATGGTGCTTAAGCATAAATGTACGTGTGAAAAGTTTGTACCGGTGAAAATGACGTTATGCTTAGCTTGAAATGCATTTTAACATTTATAAAACTAAGAAGAAAAATTTATATGATTGTGTCAACATGGCGTAATATTAACTGATATTTCAATTTTTAATTTTAAAGATTAGAACTGGAGCCTTTATTGGTTGCTTCATCTTGATTGCATACCTTGATTACATGTTACCAATTACTTTTTTTAAATTATGGGATTAAGTTATAGGAATTATAGGATTTAAATTATTTAGATTTCCTTTTTTAATAAAAAAAATTCACAAAAGTAAAGAATTTCAGAAAAAAAAACTTGAAATAATGATTGTATTTTTAGCTAGAATAAACAATGTAAGGCTAATATTTTATAGGAATTATTTTGGTAGGTTTGTTATAAGTTCATTTAACAGTTCCTTATTAGCGGCAAAGTCTTATTTCTTTCACTGTGAATTTTTCTTTCGATGTCAAAAAATGGTAGTCTACTTTTAGACGCCAACCAAAACACAGTGGCAATATTTAGAAATGTATAACGGTTGTGACAACAAACGGCACTATCGCTTTAGCTTTCATCGCGCTTACATCACTTCTAAATACTAAAAATTTAATTTTTTTACTACATTTTACAATTTTAATTCTTACATCCTCAATTAGAAAAAAAAAATAGCTTTCGATTGAAATTTATTTAAATCTGCCGCTTAATTTAACGACTTTTTAAATAATTTTCAAGCACGAAATATTTTTCAAGTTTATCTCAACAATGATCATCCGTTTGTTTTAATAATGTAAAATAGCCCCTTGGAAAGTTGTAACAATTGAAAATAGGTATCCCTAACCTTCATGAAAAGTGAAAATAATAATAATAATAATAAAAACCTGATAAATCATAAGATCAGATTATCCATAAGATAGAGTATTTTGGCGCTAATATAAAATCTGTCAAAAGAAAAAAAAACTATTTTTAGTTTATGATTAACATAAAATTGATATGTTGAATTCGTTGATGTATATGTTGAATCAGAATATGCTAGGAACTGTTATTTTTTATTTTTTTAAAGATCCATTGGATATTTAACTGTATAAGAGACCAACTGTGATGGAAAAGGAATAATCATCCTGATTATGTAAAGGGATAGAAGAAACCATACAAATAAATTACAATTGAAAACATTAAAATTCTCCCTCATCTGCATATTAATTTATTATTTTTAACAAAAATTCTTCATTTTTACATAAAAATTGATTAGCTTAAAACAATGGATGCGTTTTAGAAGAGATGGATTTGAAACGAACAATGATTAAAGAGGACATTTTAAAACTTTTAATTTAAACATTTTAAAACTTTTTTAACGCCGAATTTCAACGGTGCCTTTGGGCAGATGCAATACATATGCGCATAGGAGCTCATTCGATTGCATTATCACAGGGGGGGGGGGGTGCTTATACTATGTTCTTTTATTTACTGAATATGAGATGAAAGTAGGAAATTTGTATGATACTTTATGATAGGACTATTTGTATGATACTTTATAGCTCCATGACCTTTTTTTTTTTTTTTTTTTTGTCGTGGGGAATATGGTGGTAGTGTCAAACTGATTTTCATTACACATTTGTTTACGGAGTGTTCATTTGGAGTTTGCATCGGAAATAGCATTTCACTGGGGGGGGGGGGGGTTAAAATAAAATATTTGAAAGACTGTTTCATACGAAGCCCTACTTAAATAATAAAGAAGCTTATTTTACTGATATTGTTATAGTATTTTTTTCCGTCACGTTTTGACGGGTTCGATCTAGTCTATATATTTAAAACGCTAAGCATTTTGTTTCGACAATCCGTGAGAACAAACTACTACATCAAATTACATCATTCTTTTTTTAAATGAAAGATATTTGGTCACAGAATTGTTATCGTACATTCGTTTGTTCGAAAATTTAATTAATTAGCCGTAATCTTAAATTAAAATTTTACTTCTGCTTATGACGTCATAAAGTTGGCAATCGGATTAACGCCCACTGTTGCGACGTACAGAGTTTATTTTCTGAACTCAATGATTGCGAGCATAAAAAATAAATATTAAATATTAAAAGCACGTGACTTTTAGGCCGAATTTCTTAATTTGTAAGTTAAAATATAGTTAAAATGTTTAAGTATTTCTGTAAAAATATTTATCCGTGTGTTTTATAAGCAAATAAAAATTCATATTTACTGTGACGTCATGGAAATATTGTCCATTGGGTTCATTTTATCATTAAGCATTATAACTTTGTTGATGCCATTTTTTTCATTACAATTAAATGCAAAATATATTTTTATTTGTATGCATGGTGCTTAAGCATAAATGTACGTGTGAAAAGTTTGTACCGGTGAAAATGACGTTATGCTTAGCTTGAAATGCATTTTAACATTGATAAAACTAAAAAGAAAAATTTATATGATTGTGTCAACATGGCGTAATATTAACTGATATTTCAATTTTTAATTTTAAAGATTAGAACTGGAGCCTTTATTGGTTACTTCATCTTGATTGCATACCTTCATTACATGTTACCAATTACTTTTTTTTAAATTATAGGATTAAGTTATAGGAATTATAGGATTTAAATTATTAAGATTTCCTTTTTTAATAAAAAAATTCACAAAAGTAAAGAATTTCAGGAAAAAAAAACCCTTGAAATAATGATTGTATTTTTAGCTAGAATAAACAATGTAAGGCTATTATTTTATAGGAATTATTTTGGTAGGTTTGTTATACGTTCATTTAACAGTTCCTTATTAGCTGCAAAGTCTTATTTCTTTCACTGTGAATTTTTCTTTCGATGTCAAAAAATGGTAGTCTACTTTTGGACGCCAACCAAAACACAGTGGCAATATTTAGAAATGTATAACGGTTGTGACAACAATATCGCTTTAGCTTTCATCGCGCTTACATCACTTCTAAATACTAAAAATTAAATTTTTTTACTACATTTTACAATTTCAATTCTTACATCCTCAATTAGAAAAAAAAAAAAAAAGCTTTCGATTGAAATTTATTTGAAATCTGCCGCTTAATTTAATGACTTTTTAAATAATTTTCAAGCATGAAATATTTTTCAATTCTATCTCAACAATGACCATCCGTTTGTTTTAATAATGTAAAATAGCCCCTTGGAAAATTGCAACAATTGAAAATAGGTATCCCTAACCTTCATGAAAAGTGAAAAAAAAAATTATAATAAAAACCTGATAAATCGTAAGATCAGATTATCCATAAGATAGAGTATTTTGTCGCTAATATAAAATCTGTCAAAAGAAAAAAAAACTATTTTTAGTTTATGATTAACATAAAATTGATATGTTGAATTCGTACATATGCGCATAGGAGCTCATTCGATTGCATTATCACAGGGGGGGGGGGGGGTGTTTATACTATGTTCTTTTATTTACTGAATATGAGATGAAAGTAGGAAATTTGTATGATACTTTATGATAGGACTATTTGTATGATACTTTATAAGTCCATAAACCTTTTTTTTTTTTTTTTTTTTTTGTCGTGGGGAATATGGTGGTAATGTCAAACTGATTTGCATTACACATTTGTTTACGGAGTGTTCATTTGGAGTTTGCATCGGAAATAGCATTTCACTGGGGAAGGGGGGGTTAAAATAAAATATTTGAAAGACTGTTTCATACGAAGCCCTACTTAAATAATAAAGAAGCTTATTTTACTGATATTGTTATAGTATTTTTTTCCGTCACGTTTTGACGGGTTCCATCTAGTAATTAATAATATCTTAAAACTAGTAACCAATTATGAAACAAGTATGGTCAATCGGGGGGGGGGGGGTAATATGAGACACCCCGAAAAAATGGGGGCTAATGTAAGACACAAAAACAAAAGTATTAATTTTTATAGTGATAAAATTGGCTTTGTGATTATTTTCCAAGCAATATATCATTTTACTTATATACATTACGAATACACACAAAATTTGAAAAGAAAAATTCCCAAAAATTTACTTACATAACCTTACTGTTTTGATAAGAACATTTTTTCAGTCCGACTTCAAATCTTTTGCCGTGCAACACCCTAATAAAAACTTAAATAAATTATTCTAATAGATCATTATTTAGTATGAAATGGTGAGTCTGTTTAGCCTTTAAAATTTGGAATATGCTTAAAGTAACCTGAGATGCAAACCATTAAAATCAGGGAACTAATCTGAGACAGTGTATGGGGCTAATATGGGACAATGTATGGGCTAATATGAGACAGTGCTTGAAACTGTAATACTACTATTCTATCATAGAGCTTGAAACATCCACCACAAATTAAAACAGAAAGTATTAATATTTAATTGCAGTTTTCCTTTATATGCCAGGTATGTTTTTTTCTCGTTTTTTTTTTCTATGTTAAAAAGTACGTTCTTCTATGTTTGTTGCAGACTTTTAATCTAAATGATATGAAATTCTAGTTAGTTGATATTTAACTTACAAGGGAACTACTTTTCTTGCAGCTGGCACCTAGCATTGAAACCTGGTGCATTTTAAAGCCCTATATTACGAAGTTCGAGAATCGCTACAATTTTTCTGTTAAAATCGTATTTTTAGATTTTACAGCAGCATAACTTTCAGAAAATGCAAATTTCGATACCACTTATCAGACTATTAATAAAACATTTTTAAAGCAGTTAAAAATACAAATTAGTCAGTAATAAGTATAAAATGGTGAAAAAAGTTTAAAACTTCTTTCAAGAACCTACGAATTTGATTAAAAGAAATACAACATTATAATTCCATTTTTGGCGGAATGGGCTTTATTTGTTACCGTAGAATTTTTCTGGCTAACCCCCTGGACAAATGTAATAATTATTGTCTGCTATGTGTGAGTTGTAGTTTGGATTCGTAGCACCATATTTTGCTACTTAACTCGCTTTTGGCGTAAAATTAATAGTTAAAAATCCAACAAATTATTAAAAGTATAATATATACATATATAAAATAATATTTTAACAGAGAAATTTTATCGGTTCTTTAACTTTTACGTATAGGACTACAAAATGCACCAGGTCTGGATTCTAGGTGTGAGTAGCACCAAAAGTGCACCCTTGTTAGTTTTACACCTCAAGCTAAAAGTGACATTGAACATTATAAATGGTGCGCAAATGAAAATCGAAAGAAAATAGGAGAGTTTATCTCCAAAGTGTTTTTGATGACGTAAAAAAGGAGATATTCAATAGTAAATCATTATGTTGTTTTGCTTAAAATTGTGAGCTTATTTTGCGCCGTAAAACTATGTCGATGTAAATCAATCTACATTCTGCATCTCCTATCGTAACTCATGGGAGCAAAGATTCGTCAATTTTTCCAAGTTCTTTTAAGATGTTTCTTTTACAATTAATAAATAAAAAAACTGCTGCAAAGAAGGAAAGGAACAGAATCGATGCTAGTTCAAAAGTTATTACAATCGAAGAGTGGATGGGAGTGGGGAAGGAGACAGAAAAATTACGAATAGAAAATGAGCAAGGAAAATACGAAGCAAAAAATCTTAAATCCCATAACAAGGGCAGTAAAGAAAATGAAGCAAAGAAGAGAAGTAAAACAAATAAACAACAACAGCAAAATCAGAAGAAAGACAAACCAAATCAGATACTATAACGGGAAAAGAAGATACGAAATTGGCGGATGCACTGCCGTGCTCCCAGATTATAGACCGGGAGACGGCAGCACAGACAATCACCTCATCGAGTTCACGGCTGAAATTCCAGAATTAGTTAAAACTCGATTCGCATATTAAAACGCAATCAAAAGTATGAAAAGATGGAGAACTGGGTGCAGGAAAACACAATGGTAAACCTACGAGTCAACCGCTAAAATCGGGTTTTCACGTGTTTTCCACCAAGATATGACTTGGCAGACCGATTGCGTTTTAATATGTGAATCGAGTTTTACCTAATTCTGGAATTTAAGCCGTGAACTCGATGAGGTGGTTGTCTGTGCTGCCGCCTTCCGGTCTATTAGTGTTGAAACTATACAGGAGAAATAAAAGACACAGAGAATTGTACAAGTAACAGAAATTATACCCAGATAGCAGGTGAAATACAGGTAGACTAAATTTAAAATGAAGGCGTTATAAAACACAAAAACCTAATGTAAAAAAAAAAAAAGTTGATTGACAAATTTTTCAAAGGAATCAGCAAAGAATTGTCTTCTCTGGATGATAATGATGAAGAATCTTTCACAGATTTCATTGCAAATGCCACAAGGGAAGAAATCGATCCAGTTTTGTAATATTTCAAAAGAATATTAAAAAGGGAACTCTTATTTTAGCTGACGTTAAACGTACAATTAGAAAGTTTATTCATTAGAAATACGTTAGTCTCGTACAAAGTAGATATTGACGAAGGGGTGGTAACGGTTTGCAAGGTTTGAGGTGTTTTGATTATTGATCTAAAAACTGATTTCGTGTATAAAGAAGATAAAATCTTTGCAGTGGACATTAGGATACTGCTGCTGTCCTGCCTTTCTCTGAAACCTCATTGAAAATGAGAAAAAACTACTTATACGTTTCCTTGCTGTGTAAATACGAAGGTTTAAAAAAAAATAATAAGGTCCGTTACAAAATATCTCTTTAAATATTGAGAGCTTCCAGCAAAGCTCATACGCCAGACTCCCGGCATCCCTTGCGTTACAACATATGCCAATTGTACAGCTACTGTTTCAGTGTGCTACTTTAGAATGAGCAGTAAACATGTTCAAGTCGATTGATTATCCCGCCGACTCTGAAATACGGTCAGTAATCCGGTTTTAGACATAAAGAAAAATGAGAGCATTGGATATTCATCGACAGATCTGTAAGATGCTCCAATGCAATGAGTGCCCACACACTGCTGCTCAAACACAATCTCTCATCGAATCTTTTGAGTTGGAACAATTTGAGCACACTTCATACAGTCCTGATCTTGCGCCGAGTGACTTTCACCCCTTCTGATACCGGTGATAGTTTCTCGGATGTCAGCGATTCCACACTGACGAAGAAGTGGAAACGACGGTTAAAATGTGGCTTTGCTATTATAGGCAGCGGTATTCTACGAGGGAGATTTACAAAAACTCGTGGGATGTTACGACAAATCTTTCAACAGACATGGAAACTATGTAAAAAAGTAGAAAAAGATATGAAGAATATTGTAAAAAATAATATTTTTTAAATGTACTTAGTATTTATTTTAATTTCAAAACGGACCTTACTTTAAAAATAACCCTCATAATAACGAACAATGAAATAACTCAATCAGTCAAGATCGTAGATTACCTTTTTGAATTTTCTTTTCAATAACGGGTGCAATACTGTAGTGTTTGTGTGGAAATTAAAAGTATGTAGATGGCAGCACCAAAATTAACAGATAAATATTCGTACGCCAGCCATTTCAAATATCTTTTTTTCCTGTAGATGTAATTAGTTTTCAGAATGTTGTGACTGTGTTACGTCCTGTGTTTATGTTATGTAAATAAAAGTATATTTTTCTGCCTTTACATCAGAGCTACCTTTACTGAATTATATACTTATTTAATAACTAATATTTAACACGTTCGCTGCCAAGCTAAAAATACCGGAATTTTCATTTTATTTAGAAAGTTCAAATTCATACCAAAAAATACTAATAGCAATATTTACTTTGTTTTATTACAGACATTTCGTAATTACATAAAATAAAAATTCTTCTTTTGAAATTTCCGGTGCGAATAACTAATTTTAGATTGAAGAAACGTAGATAGCACTACGAGTATACTCGTAGTTGGCAGCGAACGTGTTAATATAGTATAATGGCGACGAGAGAAAATGGATGTGCTCTCAAAAGTATTATTAAAAAAATTGATGACAAGAACAAAATGGATCTACAGTGTTCTGTTTGTTTGATTACGGTCTGATCTATTGTACTAATTTGATAGTCTGATATGTTTTTTTTTTTCGGCGACTAGTTCGTCGATTACGGAATTTACGGTGTAGTAAGTCCACACTTTCTTCTTTTACAAGTTTAATAAAGAATAATGTTTGCTAATTTCAAAGAATTCAATGATTCCATTGAACCGTTCACAGCTGATGTTTAAAAGCTGGAACAATTTTTAATATTTTCACGATATAAAAGAGGAGATAAGTACCTGGTATTATTTCTTGTATGAGACCTGTATAATATATTATGTGATTTATCTTTTCGAAAGCTTCGGAACCATTGAAGTACGACCAGATTGTTGATCTTCTACCTAAACTCCTAAGCCCCGCCCCAAACAAAATTTGCAAGAAAATTAAATTTCGGAAATGTTCTCAATTTGAAAATGAGCCAGTTCAAGATTTTTCTGCTAGATTTAAAAATATTACGACTTATTGTGCATTTTCTGGTGACACGTTAAACGATAATCTGTTATTACAGTTTATAAAAGGTTTAAAAAAAATGAAAACATTCAGAGTAAATTAATTACTCAAGTTGATTATTTAAATTTTGAGAAAGTTGTTAAAAAAAGCTGGGGATTTAGAAAAGGAAGAAATTTATATTTCAGGATTGAAACATAAAAGTAAAAATTAAATTTCGGAAATGTTATCAATTTGAAAGTGAGTCAGTTCAAGATCTTTTAGTTAAATTTAAAAACAAGAACGAAAAATCATGCGTTAAGCATAGATTATGTAACACTTTCCAACGCTTCCAAAATAATTTTACGAATCATACTCTTTAATAAGCTAAAAGATAACATCTAAGTAATCCGAATACTTTTATTCAGCCCTGTATAGGATCTATAGATTTGTATATATACTACATAAGATGCTAAATTTTAGTTCAGTTAGGAAACACGTAGCACAGTTTAAAATTCTCCGTCTGGAGTTAAATAATACGGAAATGTGTTCCCGAACTTTTCTGCTTCCCTGTATAGGATCTACAGAATTTATACACACCACGTAATATACAAAAAGCGATTTAAAATTAAAATCGCATTCAGTAACTTAAAACGCACTTCCAGGAATTATTGTTAACATACAGTAGAGAATTCTTTTGTGTGTCCCTGTAAATGAACGATGACTGCTATACACACAATATTCTGTAGTAAGTCTCTTGTAATGAACCTTATATAAATTTCAATCTGTTTAAAATAGTGAAACATTATTTAAATAAACCGCAGACGATTTTTCTCCATAGACGTAATGTAACGGAATTCTTTTGACTGTCCCTGTAAAGTAAGTATAAGTGCCATGCACACCCTATTCCATATTAAGCTTCTTCTAATGCACCTTAGTAATATATATAAATTTCAATGCTTTTAAAATAGCGAAACATTATTTAAATAAACCACAAATGATTTTCCCCATAGACCGCAATGTAACGGAATTCTTTTGAGTGTCCCTGTAAAAAAACTATAAGTGCTACACACTTCCGTTGAAATAGGGAACATGCTATAGATAACGATTATAACATATAAAAATTGCAGGGCAATCCGAGCATATTTACGGGAGTTAGAGCACGGACAGACGGCCAGACGGCAGACGGCCAGACAAACCGAAGTCATAAACACTTTTCAACTAGGTTGGAAAGTGTTAAAAAGTGACGACTCATTTTGCCCTTTCTGGTGACACGTTAAACGAGAATCTATTTAACAGTTTATTAAATGTTTAAAAAATGAAAACATTCAGAGTAAATTAATTATTAAAGTTGAGAGTTTAAATATTGAGAAAGCTGTTAAAAGAGCTACGGCTTTAGAAAATGGTGAAATTTTTATTTTAGGATTGAAACATAAAAGTATGAATGTTAATAAAGTTGCGTGTACTAAAAATGTACAATCAAAGAAATTTCAAAATAGTTCTCAAAAACAGAATATCAACAATCATGCAAATTATGCAAATTATGCTGTAAACAAAGGTAAATTGAAATGTTATAGAGGTGATAATGCATCACATTTAGCTAATTAATGTATATATATTAATACAATTTGCAATTTATGTAAAAATCAAGGTCATTTGTGTAAAATTTGTTAAAGTAAAATTAATAATTCTCAGAATTAAAATGAATGAATTAAATACAGTTGATATGTTATCTGTGAGTTATGACAAACGTAAAACTAAGCCACCCAGCCGCAAGGTTGGGTACTTCACCGCTGCTTCTACGTTTACAGAACACTTTCGAGGGCGCCAGGAGGACCAATTTTAACCAGGATATCCCATAGATGCGTTCTTCAGCCAAGGGGAGCTCCGCCCCCTGCGAATCACTACCCTGCACCCACACTTTGACGACATAGGTCGCTGCAGTTTGCGATGGAACCAAAACTCTTAGAACACCATCACATCACACTTGTGGTCGTACCAGACTACTCCGACAGCTTTGGAGCCCGAAAACCCAAAAGGAAACCGAGCACTAGGCCTTATGCCGAGCTTTCCTCGCACGCCTTGCTCTATCAATGCTTTCGATCCTGGATCCTCGTCAACTGTGGCTAAAAGGTAGGTTCTTCTCGCAAGCACGGGAGGTGAATGAAATTTTCTTCCTGTTTACATACACACATCCCTGCTTAGGCTGTAGGCTGCAGGGTCGGGACCTCCCGGCCCCCAGACTACGAACTTCAGCATACCTTATCTCCCGATGACCTGGTTTCTAAGCTCTGATGAGCCCTCTCATCGTGCAGTACCACCGCCTGGTACCGGGAAATTGTAGGCACCACTTACGATCCCAGAGGGATGTGGAAAGCTCCTTTTCAAGTGACAAAGAAGCGCCCCCGCTCTGGTTTAATAACATGAAAGTTAGTTGCTAGATTTCTGCTAATCCAACCGTCGGGCGCAGAATGATCCGACTACGCAAAGACACGATGAACTGGTTTTCGACCTTCGACTGGTTTCGATCACTTGACTGACGATCTCCCGGCCCGGTTCCTCTTGGTCGATCCGTCCAGGAGGGAGGACCCCTCACAGAAGACCAATACACGCCACGGGGATTGGACCACTCCGGTGCCCCCCCCCCATGGACAAGAACTACTTCTGGTCAAGCAGGGCGCCACTCTCTTCTTGACCGAACCTCGAAGGCGACCCAAAACTACTCTACCTGCAGAGTGTACCAAAAGGGATGGTCGGTCACGAGGTGCTCACCTATCCCTGCACCGACATCTACGCTCTGCCTTCTGCCAGTACCGAGGGTTGTGTCATGCCGCCTCACGCACTGATCAGACGTCACAACAGAGCCGCAAACGGTCCTTGCCATTCAGAGTCCGTCCTCGCTTCCATCTCGCCCTGGAGAAGTTTGGAAGCGGTCCTATCACATTAGTTAGCCGTTGTCACTATTGTCACCACCCGACTCTAGTCCGGGCACGAGGTATTGGCTTACGAGATTTTTTTACCGCCTAGCTAGCCGCGTCGAGCTCCGCATGAGGCCTCTTTCTCCAGCGGTCGAAATCCGACCCTATGTGTTAGTGGCTCAGAGCGTAAAGCTCCGGCATCACTTGCTACTCAGCCACTTCTTTACCCACCGGGTACCAATTTGGGGTTGTGATTCTTCCACTTACCAGCTCCCGTCGTGTCGACACTGCTGCCTGCAATGCTGGGCTTCCGTCATCTTTCCCACTTAAGGGGCCAAGTCGGAACTACCCTGGGGAGAGCTCGATTTATGATAAAGGTAAAATTTAAATGAAACTGTCTGTTTTAGTTAACAATAAAGCAAATTCCTGCAGTGACTATTAAACATTTTCGCAGAATTTTTCATAATTACAAAATGTTTCTGTCAGATGGACAGTTAAGAACAGCAATTGGTAAAATTTAAAAACCTTTTTGATATGTAAAAGTAGACGTTCTTTCTGAAGACGAAACTAAAAATGTTAAACTGAATTTGATAAAAAAAAAGGTAATTTCCCATTATTAATTGAGAGAGATTGGGTTTCTGAATTTGATATTTCCTCCATAATGTGAAATCTGTGTACTGTACGATAATGGAATTGCAAATTCTTCTGACAATTTAAAAGCATTATTAAATTAACTTTTTAATTTCTTTACTAATAAAGTTGGGGGATATAAAAGGTTTGAAGGCAGGGCTTTATCTTGAAAAAGATGCCCGTATCTCAAGACTCCCATATTTTGCAAAGTTAGAACTATAACTTATGCACTTCGTGCAGCAGTAAATAAAGAATTACAAAGGTTACAGGATGAAGGTATTATTAAACAAATTAATAATAGCAAGTTGGGAACTCCTATAGTGGCAGTGGTTAAGCCTAATGGGAAAATTTGTTATGTGGTAACTTTAAAGTAACTGTGAATAAATTTTTGAATGTTGAACAATATTTCTTACCTAGGGAAGAAGGCATGTGGGCTATATTAGGAGTGATTTGCATTTTACAAAGATTGATTTACACCAAGTATATCTTCAGTTACTCGCAGAGGAAAATTCACAAGAATTATTGACAATTAATACTCCGAAAAGATTATTTCAAGTTTTAAAGTTACCCATGGGCCTTATCAGTTCTCTTGCTATTTGGCGAAGAAAAAAATGAACGCCACATTTTAAAAGGAATTGAGGGTGTTGCAATTGTTATTGATGATATTGGTTTTATAGGGGAAACTGATAAAATACATTTGAAACAAGTATTAGAAAGATTACGTGAATATAATATTAGGATAAATAAAGACAAATAAATTTTTACGGCTGATGAAATATCACAGATTTTCAACGAGCTAATTGTCATCTGATACAGCTAAGTACTCCTAGTCTTAAACTATCTGACTACCCAAATACTCCAAGTCCTAAACCAACTGACTCTGATATGGTACCTTCGATTCCAAAATCTACTGTTCCCAATAGTACAATTGATCAAGCTGAAGAACCTATAAAAGCTAATTCTTCTTCATCCTCCCCACAGGTACTTTGAAGATCAAGAGCTCCTACCGACTGAAATATTATTTGGGGGAGAGCTGTAATGTTTGTATTTAAGTTAAAAGTATGCAGATGGCAGCACCAAAATTAACAAATAAGTATTCATATGCCAGTCATTTAAAAGATCTTTTTTCCTGTAGATGGAATTAGTTAAAGAATGTTGTGATTGTGTTATGTCTTGTGTCTAGGTTGTGTAAATAAAAGTACATTATTGTACCTTACACTAGAACTACCTTTACTGCATTATGTCGTTATTTTAATAACTAATGTTATAATATAGTATAAATACCGTTGCAAATTTATTTCTAGAAACTCATAAAAATATAGTTTAAATGTTGCAGTTAATTTTCTTTTTAGTTTTCTTACCCTAAATTACCATTTAATGAATTAGCGAGGAGTTACATATTAGCCCTATTAAGTGGGGCAATAATGAGACAAAGTTCTAATCGCTTTACCTTTTATTATGATGTGCAATATTTATTATACATAAACAGATAACGAAACACAAATCATAGTATTTTTTTATTTGAGCCTAACATCAACAGATCGAAAGTGACTATGAAAAGTGGAGAATTGTGTCGCATAATAGCCCCGACTGACCCTAATTAACAATAAAAGAATTGCCTGTTATTTAAACAAAAATATCAAGAACTACTTTCTTCCGAAACCAAAGAAGGAAATACGTTTGCCAGATATCTCATAAAATATAATAGATTTCATCCATTCTGTTTCGATCTTACTATATCTCATGTTGGACGGATGCTATGGGCATCGTCGAGGCTAACGAAAAAGACAGGCTACCCGCGACCTACGTTATACACGGCCGGTGCATGACGTTTAAAACGTCACATGCAGTGGATCATTTTTGCACGGCTATTGGTGCAAAGCGGCGCGCCCCCCGTTTTGCACCAATCGCCGTATAAAAATGATCCATTCCATGTGACGTTTTAAACGTCATGCACTGGCCGTGTATAACGTACGTCGCGATTCCACTTATCTTTTTTTACAGAACGCTAGAGTGACGTGGTGTTCTTTTCGTACACCTGCATTGGTGCAATCGAGCATCACGTGACTTCGGCGGTCTGTAAAAAAAGATACGCGTAAAGCACCGCGGTAGCCTTTCTTTTTCGTTAGCCTCGGGCATCGTCTGGTAGAGTCACTTTATATTTAAACTATGGGTGATGAATCTAATCAACATGTCGAACTGTGACCTACGTTATACACGGCCGGTTCATAACATTTAAAACGTCACACGGAGTAGATCATCTTTACACGGCGATTGGTACAAAGCGTCGCGCCCATCGTTTTGTACCAATCGCCCTGTAAATATTATCCACTCCACAGAGTAAGACAGAGATCCAACTTCGCCTGAAAAGAGCGACTGCGGCGGATGACATAAGAACTAAATCATCGCTTTGGCGATTTTTATCTTCGTGATTTCCGTTTAAGTGTAACCCTATTCTGCTTGGCGTCTTTCTGTTGTCATTTGCGCATGTGCAAATTTTCGGCGTTCGCTAATTGATTTTCGAATCTTGTTTATTACTTATTATTAAAATTATTCTTTGAAGATCAAATAGTTGATTATAATTATTATAATTCTTCAAAATGCTACGAAGAGAGGAGTGTATTGTTTGCAAGAACAAGACGTCAAAGTTATTTTTTATTCCTAAGAATCGGTAAGTTGTGGTTTATTTCTATGTGTTATTTTTGTTTTTATTTTTCAAGTTCCATTATGTATGAAATATTTTATATATATTCAGTGTTGGCAGATTTTTAACAAATTTTGACTTTATATTATCGTTAAAATAACTGCCATACCATAAATCTCATTCATGTTTAAAAAAATTTCTCTATACAAAATTTTATTCATATACATTTTCTATCGCAATGTAAACATGGTACTAAGTTTTTTCCTATACTAGTAAATCTGCAGATCATTTTTTAAAAATATCATTTTAACTTCGTACAATCCGCAATTATTATTTTTTCAATTGCATGCATGTTTATAAGCATATAAAATTGTTCGAATGTTCCAGAAATTAGAATCCTTAAATTAAAGTGGTAAGTAAAAATAAATGATTTTAAAAATTGTAAAAAATATGAAAGTAAGATGTTTATATTTCCCGAACAGATGCAAAAACATTTTCAAATATTTTAAGCAATTAATTTCTAAATTCTATTAAATTTATAAGCAAAATTTTAAAACTATTGGAAATCCATATCAAAAATTTAACATTCATAATTTTACATCTAAATCCATTACGTAAATATTCCATTTTCATTTCAGATAAAAATGAAATTTGAAAAATCGTCTGCATCCTCATAAGAAAGCATTATGACCTAAAAAAAATATTCTATATTTTCCGAACGAATGAACCAAATTTAACCAAAAACTATACAGCTAATTCCGGATACCTCGCCAATATACCTACTAAAAATCAACCTAATCGGACCATTTTTACGGCAAACAGACAGACGGAAACCAAAAACATTTCGCGTCTCCACAGTGAGCCTTAACATGACGTTTCGGCACAAATCTGTCAACACTCAATATATATAAAATATTTCAAACATTATGAAACTTGAAAAGACAAGAACAAAAATAACACATGAAAATAAATCACAACTTACATTTTGAAGAATTAAAAAAATAAAATTTTCCTTTCAAACTTGGAAAAAAAAATTTTTGTTTTACCACAGCACTTATCTACCCTATATATATAAAATCCTAATGAAACGAATTTGTGAAACGATTTTATGAAACGAATTTATGAAACGATTTTATGAAACGACTGATTAAACGACTGATTATGTTTCAGGGCTATTTTTAATAAAATATTAAACGCTTGATGGTGAAATTAATACCAATTGTCCATAAAAATCCGCGGATGTCAAAACTGGTAATAGAATTTTGAAATTGGAATTATTTTTCGAGATATTAATTTTTTTCTAATTTTAATGACATTTCTGTAATGATGGCAACTAATTACTCAGTTTTTTTGTGACAAAAAAGGGAAAAAAATAAAAAAGGATCCCGATAGGGATTATTGATTTATTTTTATTCGCCATTTTCAAATTGAAATTGAATTTATCTTTTATTTCAATCGATAATGAAGACAAGATTGTGATTAAATTATGTTTTTCACGAAAATTTGAAAAAAAAAAAAAAATCATATTTCTATCGTCAGGATTCAATCGTCTGTCAGCATTTAATTTAATTTATAAACTGAAAATATTTTGAATAAATTCGTCCAAATGACGTCATTTATGTAAATACGTCATTTATGTTTATACAATTTATTTAATATAAAGAAGCCATTTATCTATTTTTATGTACAAAAAGAGGTAAATTGAAAGACAATTATAAATAAATTGTATATATACATATAAATACATGTATAAAAGTTCGGTGCTTTTCCAGTATATGGGGCCTTGACGAAACAGAGAAAATAGCCTTGGCGGAAAAGGAAATTTGGCAACATATTTTCTGTCAACCTATTTACTTTGTCATTTCGTATACAGAAGCATTTTTTCAATATTTATAGAATTTGTTTAGCGTAAAATGTCATTTATCCTATTTTATATATAATCAGAAGTAATATGTATAGAAAAAACAATAATAATATACGTATAATTAAAATACGCATATAAACAAAAAAAATCGTCGAATTTGTTTCCATGGCTGTTTATGTAATTTGGCACCAAATCTCACTTTCTGATGCCCGAATTGGGCCAAGCTTTTTAAAAAGCGTCAAGACCCCTATTATAGAAAATCACCATAAGTTCATTGGGTTTGTTTTCATAACTTTTGGCAACAAATATATGTATATTAACGAATCTATTCGTTTTTGAAACTCGAATTACGACAAACCTAAAAGCAAAGGATCCTATAATGGAAAAGTACCCGATTTTCTTATGGACAGTATTCAAGTGACATAACATGATGTAAAATTATCGCGGATAGCGAATTTGTTTAAATATCTCATCAATTGATGCCGAATAAATGCAGGCATGCATGCACAAAATATTTAATTAATTTTGTATGATAAATAATTATTAGAAAATTCGTATATACATATTAATTAAAATAAATAATTTACATATTTAAAATAACATGAAAATATGCATGATGGTGCACTAAAATACAGAGAAAATTAAAACCTGTTACTGAAACTGTCTATAACATAGTATTTTTCAATACCGTGGTTCTTAATGTTATTCACAAGCAGATGGAATTTTTCTCATCCTTAAACGCAAAGGAAGAATAGAATACAGATCGTTGTTATAAAAGTGCGAGAAGTAGCCACAATTTAAACCTAACCATTTTATACAAGCTGGTTTTCAAGGTGTAATTGATTTTACTTACCAATCCCTAAAACAGTCGTCAGTTGTCGCAACAGCTGTGTATGAGGCCATGATAATAAAAAAAATGCCCCATTAAAACGTTAAAAGCATGGCAACCCAATTACAGATTTACCAATATTTTTAAAACGAAGCACGCTGTCATGTTTTTAGAGGCCTCGAAGTCTGAGCGGGGGTTGGCGAGCGTAGCTCGCAGGGGGTAGGCCCCCTAGTTTTAAAATAAAGTTGAATTCCGATTGTTTCAGAACATGTTAAAAATAATAAATCTGTTTTCATTCGCGTAGATAGATAATCGACCGTCTTAAAATCAACCAACCAACCAACCAAAACAAGAAGCAAGTAGTTGCCGTTTTTTTTTCCTTCCCTCATTTGTCGCCAAGAAAGCGATATATAGCTCTATTTAGCAACCTCTCTTCTGTTACGGCTGTAGTTTTCGCGTCATCCGCAGCTAGCGCCACTGTCTATGTGTAATCCCATGTTAAAGAAGTTACCATTGAAGTCTATGAGAGTTGATTCTCTGTTTAAATCTCCTTACTCTGTGATCCACTCCATGTGACGTTTTAAAAATCATGAACCGGCCATGTATAACTTAGGTCGCGGTCGAACACTTAAAAACATTATGAGAAATGTCACATTTAATCGTCTACTAAACTAATCTACTACTACGATTCTTTTTAGTAGCCCTGATCCTCTCATGCCTCAAATATTACACATATTCAGGCTTCAAAATCTGTATTCGAAGGGCCAAATGGCCCCAATTACACGCCACACCAGCGGCTGAGAGGTTTTGAGCTGAAAGATGTTAGATGAGCGGTGCTGTGTTCAAACCCATCTCGCGCTCATTGGTCTAACCGTTCGGAGTTTTTCGTGGTTTTCTTCGAACTGTGCTTAGATTGCGTAAATATGTGTTAGATTTCCTTAAAATGAACCTGACGGATAACAATACCCCTCCGGCCTATATCCCTCGTGAAGATAATCGTCTGTAACATCTATACCAACCCCAACCCTCAATGGCACATTGAGGTTATAATGATTACTGCTAATATTTTCATCGAAAAAAAGAAACTCAGCTTGCTTAACATCAACACGTTGTAGCAAAGACTTTCAATTGACTGGCAAGTAAGTAAGAATGTGAAATTGAGTAAAGAGGTTTCTAATCCAGAGGTGGTATTGCTGACATCTTTTTCTCCTACCAAGTAGTTTTCGCCAAACCAATGTAATTAACCCTTCATTTTGATGCAGAATGAATGGAAGTTGTCCTCCAAACTTAAAATACTTGAAAAAAGGCTCTAAAATTTTATTATACGTTTCAAATTCACGAACTATCAAACAATGATACACAGTCGACCACTGGTGCAACCCTACCGCACTAAAAGAAAATCTTACAAAGTCATCGAAAAAAGTGTCCGTGATTTCAAAATGACATAAATAAGTTTATAGCAAATGTAAATTATTTACTAATATACAATATAAAAGCAGAAAACGTTTTTTTTTTTGTGTGTGTCGAGCCATATGCCGTTCTACGTAACGAGAACAATAAAATCGCCAGATACAAAGCACGATTCGTCAGAAAAAAGGAATAAATTACGACGAAGTGTTTAGCCCAGTCATGAATTTTTAAATCATTAGAATTTTCAGTTCTGTTTTTTAGTTTACTTATGCAGCTGGTTACATTTTCAGCTTGATATTAAAGCAGCATATTTATATGCTAAACTAAATAATGATATTTACATGCATCAACCCCCAAGGATTTACTGATAGAGATTAGCCTGATCATGTGTGTATGCAAACTAAGTAAATCTATTTGTGATTTAAAGCAATCTGTGATTTAAAGGAAGGGAATGGTTCTTTGAAATAAATTCAGTTTTGATAGATTTAAAATTTAAACGCTTAATCTGGTGTAATTGTGTATATGTTTTTAATGGAAATTTGATTCTATTGCTTTAAGTAGGGAACATTGTTCTGTTTAGGAAAACCACTCATGATATAAACCATATTAAGACAAGCTAAAAAGTAAATTTGATCTTAAAATCCTTGGAAAAACTAAAAGACTTTTAGGAGTAACCTTTGAGGGGGAAAATAAATCTTATGTATACACCAGTCTGACTACATTTCAGAGGTATATATGCAAAGTTTTGCAAATTTAAGATTCCAATAACATCACTACCAATAGTAAAAGGAATTGTGTTATTTAATACGGATTCCCCAACTACAGAAACAGTTTCAAGAAATGAGCAAAATACCGTACTGAAGTTTAATCGGATATCTAGCATACATTTCAAGCCACACACGTCCTGATATTAGCTTTGCAGTTAATATATTTTCTCAGTTTCAGGAAAACCCTGCTATGGTTCAATGAAATTATTTATTGAATTTATTGGGTTTTGTTAAATTGCCCAATAAATTTTGTTATATGTAGCAGAGGGATGGAGAATTATGGAGACTGAAAGAAAGAAATTAGCAGCAGTGGAAATGGATGCCCTAAGAAGATCATGCAGGATATCAAGAATAGAGAGAATAATGTAATGAAAGAATAAAAGAAATGAAAATAAAGGGAACCATATTAGACGATCTCCAAAAGAAACAATTAATCTGGTATGGCCATGTTAAAAGAATGAGTGACGAGAGACTACCCAAAATCGCATCTAATTACAGAACAAACCAAATGAGGAAACGAGGAAGACCACGAAAAACCTGGATGGATGATATAAAAAAAGCTATGAGGGACAGGGGTCTGGAAGAAGAATGGACCCTTGACCGGAAGAATGGCGTGGTCTCTTGTAGATTTTTCGGATGGTGGCACCTGACGCCACAAACCGAGTTTATATATATGTTAAATTTACGAAACACTAATAAACTCAACGCTCAACCTTTCAAATATAAAAAATTTAAGCCTTTCATGTTACAGTGATGCAGATTTCGCATCTAATCGAGATGACCATGTTCCGATGAGGGTGGGGAGATTAGTCTATTTTTAGATGAGACTCCTATTATTTGGCGCACATTTAAACAAAAATGTGATATAACTTTAACTGAAGCTGCTAAAGACTTAAAAGTGGGTAATCCATATTGTACAGGAAAGCATAAATTTAAACATAATTCCAAATAAAGTAAATTTTTCAGGTCAGCTACTGTGTGATAACCAAGCGGCAATAGATTTTTCACATTCGCCTATCGAAAACAACAGGACCAAACATATTAGTGTTAGATATCATTTTCTAAGAAATTTAATTTATGAGAATGTATTCACCCTCAAAGATGTTAGGTCAAAAGAAAACTTTGCTGACATCTTAACTAAACCTCTTCCTAAAGAAGGGTTAAAGATTTTTGTAAAGAAATGTTTTCTGATTGAATAAGTACAAAAATATAATACACTGCTCAAAACAATTAAAGGATATTGCAGTTTTAGGTGGATTTTGTATCTGGGAAACTTTTCAGCTGATTGATACATGGTCGACAGACATAGTAGGTTATATGAGAATAAATTACACATTTTTGGCAGAAAAAAATGCATTTTATTGCGCATTTGTGTACAAAAGGAAAAAACACAATTTGTGCATGTGAGAAAAAAAAGAATAAGAAAAGGTGTTTTCTTCAAAGAAAATCATTTTCAGTAGGGGGTATGGTTTCCACGGGCGGCCAGCAACGTTGAACACCTTTGAGGCATGGACTCAATGAGGCTATTAATGACGAGTTGGGGTATTCTGCCCCACTCTTCCAGAAGAGCTCTTTCCAGTTCTTGGAGAGTTTGTGGGGGTTGTTGGCGGCCAGAAACTCGTCTTCCTAGAGCGTCCCAAACGTGCTCGATTGGATTCATGTCTGGAGAACACGCTGGCCATTCCATTCGAACGATTCCTTCCTCGAAAAGGAAATCCTCCACCAGGTTTGCACGATGTGGCCTGCAGTTATCGTCCATTAAAATGAAGTTATCTCCGATTGCTGCAGCGTAAGGGACTACAATAGGTCTGAGGATCTCATCCCTATATCGGCGACCAGTCAGAGCTCCATCTCGAATGATGTAGAGGTCAGTGCGCCCGTCAATGGAGATGCCACCATACACCAACACTCCTCCACCGCCAAATCTGACACTTTCGTGCACGAACGCAGGATTATTCCTACTGCCACGGTCCCTCCAGATGAAAATACGCCTATTATCCGGATGCACAGAAAAACGGGACTCGTCAGAAAACAGAATATTGCTCCATTCATTTCTCCTCCAGTTGACATGCTCGGTTGCCCACTCCCTGCGGTCGCGATGATGCCTTGATGTTAATCTAACACATACCATCGGTCGGCAAGCATACAGACCTACAGCATGGAGCCGGTTTCGGACAGTCTGAGTTGAAATCGTGGTGCCTGTAGCCGAGCGAAGGTGTTGTTGGAGAAGAGTAGCGTTTATGTTTCGGTGTCTCCGAGCTGTTAACGCTAAATACCGATCTTCATTGGGCGTTGTTGCCCATCTACGACCTTGCCCTGGTCTTCGGCCTGTACATCCACTCTCCAAAAAACGGTTCCAGATCCTGGAAATGACACTTTGTGACACTCCAATGGCTTGCGCTACTTCGGCTTGAGATGGCCCCCTTCTAACCTACCAACAATTCTCCAAGCTTCTGAATCTGTCAAATGACTTCGCTGAGACATCGTAATCATCGAAACAAAGCAATCATTGAATGCCGATCATCCTTGTCTTCATTCTCTTTTATCCAGTTGAAAGTCAAATTTCATTCGCTGCCGCTGAAGCGACGTTTTTGACGTCGAACTCAAAATTTGCATACTCCACAGTTTGAAAACCAGAAAAATTTGCATTTGTGATTCTCTTCTTCTATTTTCGGCAAAAAAAATTTCGTTTATATCTTTATTTTATATAAAACTTCAAATATCCTTTAATTGTTTTGAGCAGTGTAAATTATTGCATTTATATATTAAAATTCAGAATACATAGTATAAGTGGAATTTTTCAAAACGAACTGTGTTATTTTATTATTCTATGTTAACCTAGTGTTTAAACTTGCATATTATATAAATTTAGTCAATGTACTTGATATAAAGGTATTTTTATTGTTATCCGAACATTTGATATATTTTTTCTTTGGATAAGTGCACTTATCAACCCCCTCCCTCCCCCCTTTTCCATTATTTAATTTTTTTCTCTTTTTTTGGTTAATCAGTATTTCACATGTCGTATTGTTTATAATGCATCCAAAGGTTGATGCTAGGTTTAAATAATTACTTCGTGTATTTTTAAGATAATTGAGATGTATTATAGGCACATATATTTTTATTTAAATGTTTTAGAAAACTGTGTGTATAAATGTTTAGAATTGTGTTTACATTAAAATAGTTTTGAAATGTACAGGTTACTCAATATTTTAAACCATTGTTGGAATTGTAATCATGTATATCGTGTATTTATTCCTTTTGAGTTTAAAGGTTGTTTTAAAGTGATTCTAAACTTATGTTTACTCGTAACTACGAGAGGGGGGAGGGGATGACAGGCAGGTATAACAGTTTTTCGCAAGTTAAAATGTCTTCACTTATTTTTAATTATCCTGCCAATACTTTTCCCGAGTTGCGAGCAAAATCCTTTACGTCCACACATTGCTGGTTTTCTTTCCCTCATTTAGTCAGGCACTTCGCATTTTACGCAAGCTTCAGCGTACAGCTGCATGCGGAGAGTTTTTCTTCTGACATTTTCTTTTCGGCATCTTGCTTTATTTAAATTTTTCGGCAAATGTGTGGCGTGACATAATAAATGAACTGACTATATTTATTGTGTTTAAAATGGCATGTTTCACGGTGATGGAGATGACATTTTGCAAGCAGTTCTGTTTTATAAATCGCACGGTTTTTCATCGTCTAATGTAGCATGTGGCTATTAATCCCGATTATGAATATGTTTCTTATATTGTTTTAATATTCAACGTTTTTAAGTTTCAACATCAAAGACCTGATGTGATTTTAAATAAAACTAAGAAAAGCTAACGCTGTTTTGAACTGTTTAATCGACTGGTTCAATGACACATTCCACTGCGTATTACTCTGCGCTAGTCCGAGTTTAAGCTACCTTAACCTTCGCGACTGTCATTAATAAATTCATATTAAAAAAATCTATAAATTATGAGCTACATTTAATTTTTACACCCCCCCCCCCCCCCAAAAAAAAAAAAAAAAAAAGTGTCGTCAAAAATGTGGTTTTTACAGCTCATTCCTATCATTACTTTTCGAAATATAGAGACATCATCTCGTGTTACCGCTGGCAGCCATAAAAAAAATAATCTTATCAAAAACCGGAAAAATTATGCGAAATTTTATTTTATGTAATGTTAGTTTATTTTGTCTTTAAAAATTTTACTTATAATCTTTTGTTGGCTTATTAATTGAATGTTTCCGGCCAAATCCGAAAAAATCGTAAATAGTAACCGAAAAATTATGTGAAATTTCATTTTATATAATGTTAGTTTATATATATTTTTAAAATTTAATAATTTTTGGGGCTTTTAATTGAGTGTTTCCGACACGTTTCTTTGTAAGATCAGAATTTTTTTGTTGTAAATATATCGATAAATCCCTAACATATTTTCGTTTATAAATATATGAAGATTTAAGAAAAAAAATTAAAAACGATATGATTTTACAGGTTACTTTAATCCAAGAAACTCAAATGAAATATCAAAAAGTGTGTGTTGCGATTTGAAAAATGTAATTTGTAAAATGTAAAAAATGTAAATTGTCTATGTTTAATATATAGACGACCTCTGAAGCAAAATTTAAGAATAGCATTTAAAAATATACATTATTTACAGTCGATTGGTACCTATATATATTTTATATACGGCTTTTTGTAGGAAAAATAGTAAAGGGCGATTACATTTAATTATCGGCCTGTACCCTACATTTGTCAAAATGTACACTACAAACTACTGAAAAAAGTAGCGAATAGCTACTAGAAAAAGTTATCGGACGCTATTTCCGACATAATACAGCTTGTGACATAATACAGCAATAAATAGTGGAGCTATTTCCTTCTCAAATATTCAGTGGGAAAATGAGTCTTTAACAAGTTTTTTCTATTCTGCACATAAGATTTTCTGAAAGAATTCATGCTTATAGTTCTAAACAAAAGCATGACCATTTTTTTTTTCTGATAAGGTGTTCAAACTTTAAATTATCATAAAAAAACTATACTTAATAATTCCTAATTTTAAAAAAATGTAATGCTTGTAAACGTTATATCAGGGTCGTTTTGTAATTTTGTAACAAATGTAAGATTTTTAAAAATATATCATTATTTGTTTTTAATAATCCATTTTAAACCTATTTTAAATGCAAAATATATTTTTCATCTTTTAAAAAAAAATAATTCATGCATGATAATATTAATATCTTACAAATCAATCATTTCAATAGTTATGCAAAGTAAGTAGTTTTAACAATTAAATAAAAAAAAATAATAATACTCACTTTTAATTCGGAAAGCAGTTGAATTATTTACGAAAAACAAACAGTCCTAACAGTGAACACAAAAACATACTTTCTCGAACTTTAAAATTTCCCCATGTTTCATTTTCTCAGCAGTTTTAATCTGTAACTTCTTCATTTTACAGTAATTCAAGTTGTTTAAAAATTTAATACGAACGACAATGCAAAAAAATGTTCCTATAATTTACGTCATTGAAATATGTACTTGAGTTAAGTTAAAATAGGAACCAAAAACTTTCTACTGTACTGGAATGTCGATCTCGAAAGCACTAAACTCTAAAAGGTGATTAGTAACTGAACTAAGGGAAAAGATATGATAACAATATTAACTTGACAATTTGATTTGGTTTTTACTGTGACGTATGTTATAAGGAAAATAATTTATTTCTAGATGGCATGCAATATATATTTAAATACCTTTTTGAAATCTATTTTTTCTTTCCTTGTGTCTGTTTTTGTATCTAAAGCAAATTAAGGAAGATACTATGCCATCTTCTCACAGAAGTATAGGCGGAAAAGTGGAATTTCCTTCACTTTGCGTTAAAAGTCTTTGTCTCGTCTTTTCAAAATAAGACAGCTATTTGCTTACTAAGTAAATATCACGTACATGGTTTAAGAGCATATTTATTCCATAATTGAGCTTTAAGAACAACAAATTTACTGGAGAAATTCTTTACCTGCTGTGCCTTATTGGAATAATACAGATGAATAAGCATTTATTAAAATTACAGGGTGCGTCATAAATTCGTGCAAACTTTTAAAAAAATCATAATAAAAGAAGCAATGTTCGGGAAAAAAATTCGTCCTGCGCGTATATAATCAGAAGGACATTGGATTTTTTTCTCATGTATAAAAAAATGATTCCAAAAGTAACAAAAAGAGAGAACTAACACATCATACTGAGACGTTTTATGCGATCCTCCAAACTCTTCGTTTCTTCAAAACGTCGTACTGAATTCAGTATACCTTTGAATGAAATACGGCTTTTTTGCGCCTTCGGTCCTTTCTCAGTGCGAAACCTTCGCAATGCAATAGTTGTGGTTTCACCATTCTTGTAGAAAAGTTTAACCACTAACGCTCGATCTGGTAAGGATAGCATGCTGCCGAGATCGAATGACGAAACCATTTTCAGCCATATGTTTTATTGTTAGCCTGATATGCATAAAACGTCTCAGTATTAGAGACCCCACATTAGAGAGAGATTGAACATTCACGAACAATCCGCCATGAAAGTTCCAAAGACGTAGAACGCAATGTATTTTTTATCAACGTCTAACATTTTTTATTCTGTTAAAATCATGAAAAGTTCGCTTGATATGCCTTCAGAGAGTCATTCAGAATATAAACATAAATGATATAGAATATAATTATCTATTTCCGCTTTTATGAATAAGAATTCTTGGAAAATGAATTTTTTTCATTCGGATGAATTACAGGGTTAACATTACAAATCTGATCGGAGAACATTTAATAACAAAAAGAAATTTTAAAAACAATTATCGAAACATTCTGAAAAGTATAGATTTTTGAAATATATTTCTGTATACCTTCTGTATTATTATAGTTAGATTTATAATTTTAGACAGTTTTAAAGAAACAAAATTGTTGTGCGAAAATATAAAGTTTTAATTATCTAGCATTACTACATTTTATAATACTAAGTGTATTTAAATAGTATGTAAAAAAATACATTCCAGAAGAAATTGAAAAAATAACTTACACACATATGCTTAGTAATTTTTATTTTGAACTTAAAGGCTCTCTGCTTTAGAAGTTTATAAATTGTGAAACTATATAATTATTATATTTTTGGAATTGTCAGAGTCTGAGTTAATTTTTATAACGAAAATTGAAAATTCGAAATATTTATATCTTCTGTGCCCTTAAATTCAGCAGTTTTTTTTAAAGAAAATATTACAAAATGAATATTTTAAGTATTTATAATTTATAAACATTTTAATATTTAAAAAGTGCACTATGTACAAATTTATTGTGTATTACGTTCTTCAAACGAATCTTCTAAAAATGCAAACAAAAATTCATCGCCAACAATGGATGATTTACCAACAAATGACAAAATTCGAACTTCGAAATTATTTATACGTTTTGCTCATGTACAATACAAAAATTTAAAACAAAATCTGTTTTTAAATGTAAAACAATAGCAACAGAAACGATATTGCTTTGTTTCTGTTGCTCATTTCGATAATTGTTAATTATAGTGAAACTGTTTAAAGTTGACTGCATACGCTTAAATTAAACTTAAACAATTTAAAGAATGCTACAGAAAAAAAAAGAATAAAATAAAATAAACATTCCTAAATATTAAGAAGCTCCTCTAAATAAAAATAATTTACCTATTAACAGTTTAGTAACGACTTGATGTAATATTTAAAACGTTGAATCATTACATATCCAAATATTCTTCGGAGCCAAATATTAGGTATAAAAGGTACACTTTGTGTGAATTAATTTAAATAACTTAACTTAATGCACTATTTTGAGGTTAAGTTATTTAAATTAATTCAGTTTCCATTTTATACTCGTTATGTGGATGACTCTTTTGCATTAATCGATTTGTTTCAATATAATATTGATGCTGTTCTTAATTTATTAAATTCAATTGACCCCTACATCAGTTTACTTATGAAAGTCAGAAACGTCTTGCTTTTCTTGACGTTCTAGTAATTCGTAATGAACATGATTTTTCTACGACTGTTTTTCGTAAACCATTTGCTGTTTGTTTGCCCCCTCATTTCAGATCCAATCATCCCCTTGCACACAAGTTTGCTTTTTTCAATACTTTCATTTTCCGTCCTCGTAACGTATGGTCAAATACAGAATTATTCAATACTGAAATTAATTATATTAAAGCCATTGCTATCAATCGTGGATTTCCATTGAATACCATTGATCGTATTTTATCTAAATCCCTTAAGATCAATAATCCTATATCTGGAAACAAAGATTTTAAAAATGTTATTGTATTACCATATTTATTTTCCAAAAGTCAGTTCTCAAATTTCACGTTTAAAGTTGTTTTTTCTCCAGTAAATAAAGTTACTTTCTCCAATCTTAAAGATCCGATTCCAAGTCAAAATAGTTGGGGTATTTACAGAATATATTGTGAATGTGGTCTTTTTTATATTGGACAGACGAGGCGAGCACTTAAATTTAGATTAAAAGAACACGAAGGTTATCTCAAAAAGCAGGAACTTGATAAATCTACAATAGCGAAGCATTGTTAGAATTTTGACCATAAATTTAACTTTTCCGGAGCCAAAATTATTCAAAAGGGCAATTCAATATTTGATCTTGACTTTTACGAGGCACATTATATTTATAAATATACAGATTCATTGGTCAATGACATATCTAGCACCCCCTTTTTCTTTCTCCCGTTTGGAGAGAGCCTGCGCGGTGATGCCTGTTTTCGGTGATTTCCTGTCAGTTGCGTCACTTCTGCTTTTCTGGTTACACTTCTTTTGCCATTTTGGTCAAATTACAGCCTTTACTTGGGGCTATAGCCGAGCAGGGTTCTTTTTTAACCCTTTTAATATTTTTTTTGCTTTGTTTGTTTTTAATCTTTTTGTTTTTCTCATCTTACACTGATGAAGGGGATCTTTGTATCCTTGAAACGGCCGTATGTGTTTTAAAGTTTTGTAATTTGTGAGCTTCAACGTTGTTTTTAGCTTTTTCATATTATTCTTCAGAGCGTAATAGTAACGTATGCTGAGGGTGAAACTTTTATGACGGATTTGTCAAATCTGCCTATGCAGCAATGTCCAATCTCTCTCCACTGTAGGATTTCTACTCAGTATGAAGTGTGAGCGCGCTCTTTCGGTTACTTTTGCAATCAATTTTTTAATATACATGGGGAAAAAATCCAATGTCCCTATGATCATATTCGCTCAAACCGAAATTTTTTCCAAACATTACTTCTTTTATTATGATTTTTTTTAAGTTTGCACGAATGTATGACACACTATGTATATTTAAAATATATATTTAAAATTACACTGACGAAAAAAAATCCCAACACCAAGAAAAAATTACTGTAGTGTAATGAAATTTGGACAATGCATTTGTCTAGTTAACATGTTTAATTGACTAGATTTTCAAGATCACAGGTTAATTTAAGCTCCAGAAAATGCATTTCAAATGCGAAATGCTGTTACATTAATAGCCGGTGTAACCTCCAGAATTTTGAATGAAAACCTGCAAATGTGCATGCATTGTGTCATACAAGTGTCGAATGTCACTTTGTGGTATAGAGTTCCATGCTTTTTGTACTTGTTGTGTCAATACTGGGACGTTCAGTGCTGGCTGTGGATGACGCTGGAGTTGTCGTCCAATGATATCCCATACGTGCTCAATTGGAGACACATCTGTTGATCTCGCAGTCCAAGGTAACATGTCGACACTCTGTAGAGCACATTGCGTTACAACAGCGGTATGAGGACGAGCGTTATCATACTAGAAAACTCCCCCTTGAATGCTGTTCATGAATGACAACACTACAGGTTGAATTACCAGACTGACGTACAAATTTGCATTCAGAGTGTTTGGGGTAACCGCTAGAGTGCTCCTGCTGTCATAGGAAATTGCTCCCCAGAATATGACTCCAGGTGTAGGTACAGTGTGTCTAGGCTGCAGACAGTTTGGTTGTAGGCATTCCCCTGACCTCCTTCTGACCAACACACGGCCATCACTGGCACCAAGGCAGAACCTACTTTCATCAGAAAACACAACAGATCTCCACTCCGTCCTCCAATGAGCTCTGGCTTGACACCACTGGCGACGCAAACGACAATGACTTGGAGTCAGTGGACTGCACGCTACAGAACGCCTGGCTCGGAGCTTCCTTTGAAGTAACCGGTTTCTAACAGTTCGTTGTGTCACTGTGATAGCAACTGCAGCTCAATTTTCTTCCGCAGACGCAGTAAGATTCGCCACAGCCGTACGCCGAATACGGCAGTCTTCCCTCTCAGTAGTGCCACGTGGCCGCCCGGAACCCGGTCTTCTTGAGCCTGTACCATCCCTTGACCACTACTCCCAACAATCATGCACAGTGGATACATTCCGGCCAAGTCTTTCTGCAATATCGCGGAAAGAAAATCCAGCTTCTCGCAGCCCTATTATACGACCTCGTTCAACTTCGGTGAGTTGTTGATAATGGTTTCTTCGTCTTCTTAAAGGCATTTTTGGCTAACATCAACTCAATACGTCAAATTTCGAAGATAAATAACGCTCACGAACTTTACAACACGCATTTAAAGGAAACCTGATTTGCAAGTTCTGAGTGGCGCTACTAGCACCACACTTATGCGCGAAGCGCGAAATTTGAATCGATGGCATCTTTCAGATGTATAAACACGCCTACCAAATTTCGTTTATCTAACACAAGTCTTTCTTGGTGTTGGGATTTTTTTTCCGCCAGTGTATATTAAATAATTATAAAACATTGAATAAAAATATTGTAATTATATCTTAATTACACGTACTTTTCTTTCTGTGAAATGCGATAATATCACGATAAATGCAGGAAAGGTCGTTATTCACGTTTTAAAAGACATTTCATAATTCCGAACACATCTCTCTAAATACTAAGGCTAACGCGCTGACACAAAAATGGCGACTGTCGAAGACGGAATTTTTTCAGCGTTTGTACAATCCCTTGAGTTTAAATACCAGTAATTTCTAAAAATATTCTCATTTCTTTTTATGCGATTAAATACGCCGAAGAATGCTTTTAGAAAATTCTGGTATTCAAATTCTAGGGGCCGTACAAACGCTGAAAAAAATCCGTCTACGATAGCCGCTAGTTTTGTGTCAGCACGTAGATTGTATATCATATTTTAAAAACAATCTGTAAAAAATCAGCTTTTCAAAAAATACGTATCTGTATGTATTTATATAAGGTAGGGGATCCAACCCGAGCTTCTAGTGTTACAGAACGTAGGTAAAAAACATTTTTTTTTTAAATTGAAAACTCTAATAGATTGTTTTTAATTTAATATATTTTTCTAGATTGGTCACTAACATCACCAAAAAGCATTTTTATAAGAAACCTATCAGTTATGTGTTCAAATAAAGATGTCAAATTTATTATACAGGGTCTGTTCTGAAATTAGTAGGACTGGTTTTTTTCCTGAGCGAACGAGTGGACGAGAGGCGGTCTGCGCGCCCACGATCAGTGGAGGGAGATATTGGGAATGCTGGGAAAAATCGGCAGTCGGCTCTCGGCCGTTGAAGAGAGCAGGTCGTTTGTAATGTGAACCCCTGTCGAAACATCTCGTCACGGGGAATCATGGAGCGTTTTCTGGAGCAGCGGTACGCGATCAAATTTTGTGTAAAGTTTGGTAAAACGGGCAAAGAGACTCGCGACATGATTAAAGTGATGCTGCCATGGGTAGATCGGGTGTTTTTGAGTGGCACAAACAGTTCCGAGAAGGTAGGGAAAGGGTGGAAGACGACGAACGCTTCGGACGCCCTTCGACCAGCAAGACCAAAGAAAATGTGTCGCAAGTAAAAAATTTACTGAACAGTGATCGCAGGATGAGTATCAGAATGATTGCTGTTGAATTGAGCACTGTTAGTGTCCGCTCAGCTATCGCCAATAATTGGCGGCTGCACCATGACAACGTGCCGAGCCACATAGCGTTTCGGGTAGTGGAGTATCTTGTCCAGTACAATGTGGCAACGCTGCCTCATCCCCTCTATAGCCCTGACTTGGCCCTGCCAGACTTTTTTCTATTCCCGAGAATAAAATCGACGCTCAAGGGGAAGCATCACGGCTCGGTAGAGGTGGTTCAACAGTCTATGACGAGAGAGCTAAACAGCATTCCGGTCCAGGCGTTCCTGGAGGCGTACGAAAACTGGAAAACTCATTGGCAGCCGTGTGTAGATGCGGAAGGGTGCTACTTTGAAAAATTCTAATCGTTTGTACTATTCTCATGAATAATTTTTAAAAAATGAGTCCTACTAATTTCAGAACAGACCCTGTATATACGATGCTACCATATTAGCCGCAAGTCAGGAGTTAATAGACGAAAAAAAAATTCTAACGATTTCTCTACTTACAGCAGCCTTTTTTTATGTCGATAATTTCAGTGGTTTAAGCACTTAGTTCGCATGTCTGCTAAATTTGTGTTTCATATATTTTATTTTATTTATTTATTGATGAAGTTTTAATTTCGCTACGGAACATTAGCCGGAAAAACATGCTAAACAATTTATATTGTTTTAAGTGCAAACACGTTAATATTTCGCACGCGATAGATTTTTTTTCAATCATGCTTGAAAATTATTTGAAAAACCATAAAGAATCAGTAAATCTTCTAAAATAAAACCGTAAGTCATGTGACTGTCCTCAACAGTTCCGGGATGTCCGTTTCACTTTTTCATATGCCAAGCGGCTATTTTTATTCAAAATTATTTTTTCGAATAAACTGCATAAAAGTTACATTTTAAGAAAGATCGTTCAAAATAAATTAATATTTGAGAGATGACTTGCGTTCAATTATGTATATATTCTGCAATAACTTCAGTCGAAAGATTCGCAGTTCAAATTCTCTATTCATAAAAGTAAACAAAAAAAAGATTGATTCGTCGTGAACATTTAAAATGTTAAATCATGGAGGTAATCATTCGCAAAGCAAGTTCTCCGCGAATGAATTTTTGGACCGCTGCCTCGCGTCAAAAAAATAATTCGCACCAGTGAGACAATCAAAGTTTACCATAATTATGTGCTATACAACTCAACTTTCGGACCTTTTCTTGATGTAAATTGAACTCATGTAATAATATTTAATGAATCAGATTTTTAGCATTTTTAAAATCGCTAATACAGCTTTTATTTATCGCGTGTACAAATTAGAAATGATACTTTGATTTTGAAATCAAATGTTTTGATTTATGATATTATTTCTTATTTATTTATTTATTTTCTCTTTTAAATGAAAAGTGTGAAGTATTTTAAATTTATGTAATATAAGCATTTTAGATTAAAGTTAAGTATTTTAAATGAAATGAGTGACAGGTTTATAATTTAAAATTAAATTAATTGTAGTATGAATGACGGTGATGGGAACGATATTTGGCGAATTATCATCTGCTCCCGGCTAACAAAAATACTCATAATTAAAAAAAAGAATAAAAATAAATAAATGATAGTTTGATGTAAATAAATATTGATATACATATCAAAAATAATTTATAGAATTAAAATAAAAAATAAAAGTAAATAAACAACAATTTCCATAACAAAGTTTTCGCCAAATTGGCGGGTGAGGGGGGGGGGGGGAATCGCGCCAACGTGCGTATGTGACATTTGTGCCCAAAAAAAATATGCGAAATGCTACCATGATCGCAAAAGTTCATGATTTGTCTATTAGAATCTTCCGATTTGGCGAAGGATTAAGGGAAAATTAAATTATGAATAAATGTAACGTGTTGCAATGTTTAACATACATTTAAGGGAGACCAAACTGGTCGCCAGTGGCGGCTAGTTTAAAAATAGTTGTCTAGCAAATTGCATTTGAAAGAAAATTTTTTCCCCCTATTCGACGGTGTGAAAATTGAAATTGTGCGATGTTTAGAAGTTAAATAAATTCCGTGTAAAAGCGAAACTTATTGGCCATCGTCAATATCGTCGTTTTATAATATAGATTTTTATTTACATTTCCAACTTGCGATGTAGCATTAAAAAAAAAAAAAAAAAAACCCTTGAAGGCTGCGTGGCTAGTACTACTCTTATAGGTTGTTGGATGTCCAATGCCAGTTTAGAAACAGTCTACTGTTTTTTTTTTTTTTTTAGTTATTATTAGTTCGGACACTTTTTATAATTAAAAAAAGATCAGGACTTGAATGTACTGTGGACATAAAAATGATTATAGTGTCCCCGTACCAGCCAACCAACTAATGTAAAAGGTATGGAAAGTGAACGATGCCCTTGACCGTCTCTTAGTCAGGCCTTGAGTATGCACGACGGATACTTCTATGAAGATTAAAAGGCACACAATTTTGAATTTATGAGAAAGTTTTCTTTATATTATTTAGAAACAAAGCAAATAATTTTTGCAGTCTCATATGAGAGACACCTGAAAGACAACAAAGACGTTATTTAATTAAAAAATAAATGAACAACGTAAAATAGCACAAATAAAAATATATAAAATGGCAAACAGCTGTTTCGGAGCCCCTATAGCTCCATCATCAGTGCCAAATTTTAATTATTAAAAACTGATTAAAATGCTCAAGCCATGTAAATATGTCTGCGTCTCCCGCACGCGCCCAAGTTTGAATGGCGGTGATTTTCAAAAACAACAGCGGAGTCAAGAAACACACGTGATGCAGGAGACCAATAGAATCGCTTGGCTAGACTGGACGAGTTTAAGTACTAAGGAGAAAAGGAGGGGTTAAACGAAGAGAATGAATTAAATGAAAGGTAGCCAGAAATTTGAAAAATTTGGTGTACTGGACATATCATTAACTAAGTTGCCTTAATTCTTCCATGCATGATAAGCTTCCCAAAAATCAAGGTCGTAAATAGATGAGCATTTTAGAATTATTGAACCCTCTGA
This sequence comes from Maratus michaelseni, assembly GCA_963931845.1. Taxonomy (NCBI): domain Eukaryota; kingdom Metazoa; phylum Arthropoda; class Arachnida; order Araneae; family Salticidae; genus Maratus; species Maratus michaelseni. The sequence goes on from OZ007587.1 coordinate 201,526,919, forward strand.
AAAATTGAAACTGTGATTGTCAGACTAACAATGGTTAGCAATCGCAGATCGTTTAGTTTCACAATTTTTAACATAGTTTTTATGTTAGGCCACAAAGCAGAGTTAGACCACATTAAATCAATAGCCATTGACAGGGTTCTCCTGTTGAAATCGTTGATTCAATTCATAATAAACTAATGAAACGTACACATTCCAACGTTAACAATGTTCGCAATGAAAATTTAATTATACTTTCATATTTTTCGAAAATAAGCCATCAAATATCTAGAATTTTGAAAAGATTCGATTTTAAAGTAATTTATGTACTATTTAACAAAATCAAATTCAAACATACTCAGTCTCAAACATACAATTAACAGATTTTCACACTGGGGAATTTATAAGATATCATGCGAGTGTGATAGAATGTAACACATCGGCTGATAAGTTCCCGGTCTGGCACACAGATAGCGTTGCCATCACCGAACCGATGCTTTTTTAGTAAATACTAACCTTTAAATGGTGGCAGAAAAAATTTCATGGCGATTCGCCGTGTGGATAAAACGTTAGAGTGGTTTTAGTTGAATGACTTTGTTGATAAACAAAAAAAATGGATAAACAAGAATTTCAAGAATCGTTATTTGATGGGAAAGAACACTGTTCAAACAAAAGTTTGGCTTGATAAGTGTTATCCGGACACTGCACCAGGTAAATCAACCATTATTGACTGGTTTGCTGAATTTAAACGTGGTCGTACGGACACCAGTGATGCACCACACAAAAGAGGTGGTTACTCCTGAAAACATAAAAAAAATCCACAAAATTGTTTTGGGGAACCGTAAAGTGAAGTTGCAGGAGATAGCTCAGACTCTGAAGATATTCAAGGAATGTGTAGGTTTTATTTTGAATGAACATTTGTCTATGAAAAAGCTGTTGTCAAAAAGGGTGCCGCGCGTGTTGACTTTTGACCAAAAAAAAAACAACGAGTCAATGATTCTAAGCACTGTTTGGAGCTTTTTCGCTTATGTGATTTATTATGATAATATGTTATTTATTATAAAATTATTATAACTCTTCATTTTTTAAATTATTATTATTAAATTATTATTATTAAATTATTATTATTATTATTATTATTATTAAATTATTATTATTAAATTATTATTATTATTATTATTAAATTATTATTATTAAATTATTATTATTATTATTATTATTATTATTATTATTATTATTATTAAATTATTATTAAATTATTATTATTATTATTATTATTATTATTATTATTATTATTATTATTATTAAATTATTATTATTTATTATTAAAGTTATGTTATTTATTAAAGTTATAAAGTTATGTTAAAAAGTTGTGTTTTCTTTATTAGACTGGGAATTTATCAGCCCATGTGTTACATAGATCAAACTAAGCTACCCCTTAAGGTCCGTTTGGAGGAACATAAAAACTCTGTTAAAAATTGTGAAACTAAACGATCTGCGATTACTAAATTAAATTAAATTAATTTAAATTAAACTTATGTTTTAAAATTATTATTATTATTACTATTATTGTAAGTAACACACAACAAACTGGTTATATCTAATTTTTTGGAGGATAGTGTATGTTACTGAATATTGCACAATCACTAGTAAATACATTCAAATATTTGAAAATACGTATTAAAACATACGTTGAAATTGTTAAAATCTACGACAAAATTGTACGACGAAATTGTTAAAATCTTTCTAGGAAAAAGTTAACCGAGTCATTCTATCCACATTAAATACAAAAATTACTTAACATTGGAAAATATGTTAATTTCTCTTCTCCTTATCTTGAATTATCTATATATTTAAAACGAAAAGCACATTCTGTCAAATTACCACACGAATATCGTCTCTTTGCGCATGCGTCAACGTTTTTTTTTTAAGGCTTCTCCCCTCAGAACCTGATTGATTAGCCTGTTTAGCCTAGGGGTATTGTAAAGGGTTGATTTAAAACGGATGGAGGTGTACCATTGCATTGAAAGCATATACCTTCTAATATATTTTTGCCCTGAGGTTGAAAGCTGAATCTTTTTTTTTTAAGAACTCATGTTTTCACTACTAAATATGCATTTTTTTAAAAGAGAGCTTGGATTCAGTTATATTTATAACCGTATCATTTTTCAATTAATAACAAAATATTTGATGAGAACTATTTTTTATTGCTATATTAAAGGAGCAGACGCGAACACAAACAAACAAACAAAAAAAAAAAGCGAGAAGAAAACATTTCTTTTAGAACTAGATAATATTTTTTCACGAAATTTTTACACGGGCTGTAAAACCGTTTTATTTATCACCAATAAAGATTTCAAAGAGTTCGGACAAAAAGAAATTTTATTTTAAAACTATGAAATGACCCTACGTAAAAAAACAAGAAAATGAGTTATTTTATCATTAAATATAAATATTTTTTCGCAAATTTTTCATCTTAAAATATAATTACATACAAAATCGGGTTAAAGATATAAAATAACAAAAACTTGATTGTTTTTTTCACGGGCCCGCGCAACGCCGGGCGGGGGTCAGCTTTTAAAATTACCATTCTATGCTTAACAGTTGAATGATTCTGCAAATGTGTCACGTATCATTCTCTTATAAATGAAGAGCTAAAAAATGATCAGGGAAAGTAAATAAGGAAAACATAGAAATACATAATAAACGCAATAAAAAGATATTGCATCTATCGTATGTCATTACGTCATCATTTACGCAACCAGTATGTGTCAAGAGAATAAGAAACCATCCTATTAGTTTGCGTTTACATCGAAAAAAGAATTCTACGCGAAACAACCTTTGATACTAACTTACATTATTTGTATAATGCAATGTCAAACGCGGAAAATTAAATATTTAGTTACTTTTTTCAAACAAACATATTATTTCTGTTGATATTTCTCTATATATTATATTCATGGTGATCGAAAATGTTAATAATAATGATAATGATAATACTAATTAGTATATTGTGGACTTCACAAAACTTTCTTCTATATAAATCAAATCGTCAATAAACAAAATTAAATGACAATCTATATTCATTATTGAGATATAGATATCGCGGATATCGGGATAAACACAGCATATAGAAGTAGCACCTGTTGAGTGATTTGCAGCAAAACCAAATGAGAACCAATTTATGTCAAGGTCTAACAGAAAATGAAGCTTGCTGAAATTCCGTGCTTTAGTTCTTGAGATGGAGCTATTGCGGAAATCGTGAAAAATGCAGCATACACTGTTAAAAATAATCTGAAATTCACGGGTATTTTTTTCCTGAATTTCACAGAAAAAGTCCCTTTTCACCACAAAAGGGCATTTTCCGTTAAAAACAGAAAGTTTCTTCATATTTCCTGAAAACAACGGAACAGAAGGAGAAGAAAGTGGCTAACGGAGATATTCCGTTATCTGCTGCATATTTATTTCCAATGTTTAAAAAACTGACATGTTGCAGCACAGAAAAACTAAAAATTCAATAAATTAAAAATTCGAGTTTATTTAAAAGAACAAAATAGTTCTTTCGAATTTAAAAAGCAACACTTTATTTTCCCATGCTTTAAAAATTATTAGCAATTTATTTTTTAAAGTTACAAAAAAATATTCACACTTAAAATATATTCGAAACAAATAGCTTAGTATATATATATATGCTTTTTTGCGTAAAATCTATTTTTTTTTCACTTAATTTAACTTATATATATATATATATATATATATATATATATATAATAGTTAAATTAAGTGAAAAAAAATCGATTTTACGCAAAAAAGCAACAAACAAAAATAATGCTTCCGAATAAAAAAAAAAAATAAGAAATAACTTTCCCATTCCTTTGAAATTATTCGTAATTTGCTTTTTAAAGTTATAAAAGACACTCTCAATGAAAATATATTCTAACAAAACACATTTAAAATATATATAATAGTTGAAAAAAAATCGATTTTCTCAAAAAAGCCAACATACTTTATCGAATTTAATTCAAAATACAATATTCATATTTTACATCTAACAATCAAATTAAGAATTAATATAATTCATGTTTCAATCCTCTATTAATACAAAATTTTTCAGTCATAATCTTATAACAAAATAATCTCCCACTTAATTTCAAAGTTACTTAGGTTTCTGAACCCCAGATTGTTTAAGTTCCAAGCAGCGATTTGAAGAAATCCCCGTATCATCCTTTCAAACTCCTATTCTTGCAAGGGCCCGCTGGTCTTGAGGTAAAACACTCGGTGCAAGGCGCTGTCATCCCTAGTTCGAACCCCAAAGGGCAACCAGTATCAGGTATCTGTACCAGGGAGTATTTAATATTAAAATATCAAGTATTAAACTAAATACTCCTGTTATAGTCAACAGATGACAGCACAAACAGTTTTTTTTTAAACCGAGGTCATTCATAACAGAAAGTTTCCGTTTCTTCAATCTTTCAAAACGGAAAATCTACTAACGGAACGGAAAAAGTCCGGCAACTTAGCTGACAGTACTTTTCCCGTGAATTAACGGATTTATTTTTGACAGTGTAGCAGCGCCACTTGTTGGGCGATTTTCACCAAAAACTAATCAGCACCAATTTATATCAGGGACTAACTGAATATAAAGTTTTATTAAATTTCGGGCATTAGTTCTTGAGATAGAGCACCCACAATATTTTTGTTACATACAGACAGACAGACAGACATTTTCTAAAAACAGTCAAATCGTGTTCAGGACCTTCTAAAACCTATAAATTCGTCAAAAACCGGAAGTCGAAAATTTTCATGAATCCAATACTTTCTTCTTGTGAAGATAGAAGAAAGTAAAAAAGAACGAAAAATCATGCATTAAGCATTAGATAATGGAAATCGTAAAAAAATGCAGCAATAAAAACGTAACCTTTTAAGCGATTTACACCAAAACCTAATCAGCACCAGTTTATGTCAAGGTCTCAGTGAATCTGAAGTTTGAATGGATTTTGTATATTAGTTCTTGAGCTAGACCGCCCACAAAATTTGTGTGACAGACAGACAGACGGACACACAGACACATGGGCAGACTTATTCTAAAAACAGACAAATCGTGTTCAGGAACTTCTAAAACGTATAAATCCGGAGAATACTGGAAGTTGAAATTTTTCACGAATCCAATACTTTCTTCTTGTAAAAATAGAAGAAAGTAATCAAATTAAGAAGAATATTGTTTAACATAATCCCTGCTCAACTGAAAAACTATTTATTTTGTAAGAAAAGGGGAAACACTGTTTTATTTCTTGATATGTGAATAATAATACACGTAGATTTCGTGCATTTGGAAATAAAAAGGATTTTTGTCAGGAGGTAGCGAGTATGGACTTAAGAATAGCCTTAAAATTTTATTTTTAATTCAAGAGTCAGAGTCCGACCGAGCAGTGCTTTCAACCTATGTAATTTATAGCTTCAATGCTCCACCGGAAATAGAGTTTCAACTCTATACATAAATTTTTAAACTTGACATATAAACATATATAACATACTAGCATGCTACGCCCGCTGCGCAGGGCCATTTTTCTAAATGTACCTTAAATCATACGAAATGGCTATTTATTTTAAAGGAATATGGATCTTCACCTACGGATGCTACCCTAGTCAAAATTTTCAAACGAACTATATCAATGGATTTGAGCATGTATTTTAAAGCAATAGGGACGTTTACCTGGTTTTTCCTTCAATATTGCTGTAAACGATGCGAACGACATTGCGTTATATTACATCATTGAACAAAATTTGGGCTAATAAGAAGCAACTCATTTAGTTGATCATTTATAGTAGAGTTTGGTAGGGAAATGAGGCCATTATAACCATAAGACCATTATGGCAACAGGAACTAAAATGTTCTCTAGTCAACATACTACTAAAAAGAGAGCATTACAATGATTGCATAGATTGACCATTGAACTTAAATAATGTTCGGGTGATTCATTTTCGTCTGTAAGTTCTTGAACTCCGTACCTCTTTCTTGTATCTATGTAAGGTTCTGGTAACGTAAGTACAATCTCACTCTATATTACGTTATATTTCGTAATATACGTCCTCTTCAGGCAAGTCTACTACGGTTTTTGATCTTTCGATTCCAGCAGAGTAAATACAGTCAAAAACGTAATAAATTGTTTGCACATAAAGAACAGAGTTTAACTTTCCTATTTAAAAAAACTGCTGAAACATAAAAAAGTGCTTTTTTAAAGCTGAATAGTTTGAATAAAATTAAAATGACGCCATTTTCACTGTCTTTCCATTTTTTAGACCAGTTGCATTCGTGTAACCGTTAACCTGGAAAATTCCCCGATGATTAAATCCAGTAGAAGAATAAACCTCTAGTTTGCATACAATAAAATCTTCCTAATCTTCCATAATCTTGTCGATATCCAAGTTTGACGTCAAACATTAGAAGTGCTTGAAACGATATGGTTATTAATGTACCAGAGTTACTTACAAAACGAAGTTATTGACTCGCCAAACTATGTTCCATTAAATGTCAAATTACTGTTAATTCAATTATAGATCTTTCATTAACAAAATTCCATACCTTATACAAAACTGACAATGATAAAGTTAGTTATGCGAAATGTTCAGTAATAATCTTTTTGGTGAATACTTAAACCGAATATTTTCTTTGCATTTCACTAAAGAGCATAATAACACGCATAAATGAATTCATTTGCCACTATGTTTATCTGCTAGGGATGTGTGTAAGTCGAAAATGCTTTATAATGATCGAAAAATTATCCAATCAGAATTTTAGCTACTCGTTTTTCTTATCCAGGCTGAAATGATAAATCGACAAATATTATTTATTCCATTCGCCACCATTGACATTACAAAGTTTTTCCGTACGTTGATTGGAAGCATTGCTTTTTGGTAAAACTTTTCTTCATAATGAAAAAAAACCCATACATTTAGCAATCGCTAATTTCAAAAGTCGTCTAATCTTCTGTAATCTGAATCGTCGTCCAGAGTAACTTTGAAAAATAAACGAAACTTCCAACAATATAGTAAAAATGCCAACTGGCAGGTGACCGGAATACGGACGATTAGTCCAATATCTTTTAAAAACAATGACGAATCAAAAAGAGCATCGAAAATTTATTCCAGCAAGCAATTTTTATTACAAAATGTTACCTTTTGTGATAGTAATAACGCATAATTGCACACATATCCTTAAGAATATTCTTTAGCTCCTAACTTTTGACGCAGTGAATATTTCTATAAGTGAAATTGACGATATATTAAAAAAACAAAAAAATAAAAGAATAGACAATATTCGCTGATCTGAATTCGAGGCTATAAAAATCATATGTTTGGTGAAAACAAACCGGCATGTTTCCGTGGTAAATTTTTAAATGTCTAAAATTTAACTATTTTACAATATATGTTTGGGTGGCAGACATTCACTAAAATTTAAATATTTGATCGCATATTTTTAACAATAACTGCTATTTATATAATTTACATTTGAATATAAAAATTTACTCCAAAAAGGATCTTCTATACCTGAAAAAACACTATTATTGCTAATAAAGCTCAAGCTGATGTCACGCTTAGGCATTTTTGGCTTAAAATCACATTGTTTGGCGCCAAAGGTAAAATCAAAATCGTAACTAAACAAATAACATGTAACTCATAAATGCAGTCATTTTTACAATTACATGTGCTAGTTCCTCCTGTAAGTCACATGATAGGGGAGTTATATATATAAAAATATAACAGAAAGACAAAAAAAAAAAAAAGAAAAAAAATGCCACTCATATAATATCTAATCAAATGATCAGATTTTGTTAACCTGACGCAAACGATAAATCGCCAAATATTGAATATTTTTAAGCATCCTTTGGGTTTAAATTAAATATTTTCGCTTTTTAATATTATCCCTCATTAAAACAGTTTTTTCTTTTTTTGCGGGGGTGGGAGGGGGATTTTAAATAAAAATAATTAGAGAATTTTTCTTTTAGTTCTCTATGTGTTTGAATTATTTTCTGATATAGCCGTTTCAATTCTTTCGCCAACGATAACGATCGCCAAAACATTAGCAATGGTAACCTTATCGTCCAAAATAACAGAACTTTCCATCATAATTCTATAACTAATGTACGTGGAACGTTGTGTTATATACTAAAACCTTCCCTGAAAAAATATCTATCGAACAGTGCAAGTTCCATCAAAATCCATTCAGCGGAACTTGAGTTATAAAGGAACGGAACGAAATTTCCGTTTGTGTTTTATATATATATAGTAGATAGTAGATAGCAGATGATATTAGCCCAGTAAGAGTAAGTCTGATAAATAAACAATTCTCGCAAATATTTTTAAAATAAACTTGATAAACATAAATCCACGAAATCATATGTACAACTAGTCGGATGTGTCAATCCCAAAACTTTCTTCTATCTCACACAGGTTTCGCATACACTAAAAAGAATCAGCACCAATTTATATCAAGGTCTAACTGAAACTCAAGTTTCATTAAATTCCGTGCATTATTTCTTGAGATATGACTATCGCTAAAATCGTGTAAATCCTGCAAAATGCTGCATTGCAGCGCTACCTGCTGGGCGATTTTTACCAAAAACTAATCAGCACCAATTTATATCAGAGACTAACTGAATATAAAGTTTTATTAATTTCCGAGCATTAGTTATTGAGATAGAGCTATTGCGGAAATTGAGAAAAATGCTGCACAGCAGCGCCACCTGCTGGGCGATTTTTACCAAAAACTAATCAGCACCAATTTATAACAGGGACTAACTGAAAATAAAGTTTTATTAAATTCCGAGCATTAGTTCTTGAGATAGAACGCCCACAAAAGTTTTGTCACATACAGACAGACAGACAGACAGAATCACAGACAGTCACAGAGTCACAAACAGACATTTTCTAAAAATAGTAAAATTGTGTTCAAGACCTTCTAAAACGTATAAATCTATCGAAAACCGGAAGTCGAAAATTTTCATGAATCCAATACTCTCTTCTTGTAAAGATAGAAGAAAGTAATAAAAGTAGTATGTGTAACAAAAGCAGGTGCTTAACAATGGTCAACTGTAAACGTGAAAATTAATATTTTATTATTGATTTTTACTTTCTTCTATCTTTACAAGAAGAAAGTATTGGATTCATGAAAATATTCGACTTCCGGTTTTCGACGGATTTATACGTTTTAGAAGGTCCTGAACACGATTTGACTATTTTTAGAAAATGTCTGTCTGTGACTCTGTCTGTCTGTCTGTCTGTCTGTGACAAACATTTTGTGGGCGCTCTATCTCAAGAACTAATGCTCGGAATTTAATAAAACTTTAGATTCAGTTAGTCTATAATAGAAATTGGAGCTGATTAGTTTGTGGTAAAAATCGCCCAGCAGGTGGCGCTGCTAGGCAGCATTTTTCGCCATTTCCGCAATAGCTCTATCTTAAGAACTAATGCTCGGAATTTAATAAAACTTTAGATTCAGTTAGTCCCTGATATAAATTGATGCTGATTAGATTTTGGTAAAAATCGCCCGGCAGGTGGCGCTGCTATGCAGCATGTTTCGCGATTTCCGCAATAGCTCTATCTCAAGAACTAATGCTCGGAATTTAATAAAACTTTAGATTCAGTTAGTCCCTGATATAAGTTGGTGCTGATTAGTTTCTGGTGAAAATCGCCCGGCAGGTGGAGCTGCTATGCAGCATTTTTCGCGATTTCTGCAATAGCTCTATCTCAAGAACTAATGCTCGGAATTAAATAAAACATTATATTCAGTTAGTCTCTGATATAAATTGGTGCTGATTAGTTTTTGGTAAAAATCACCCAGCAGGTGGCGCTGCTATGCAGCATTTTGAAGGATTTACACGATTTTGGCGATAGTCATATCTCAAGAAATACTGCACGGAATTTAATAAAACTTGAGCTTCAGTTAGACATTGATATAACTTGGTGCTGATTCTTTTTAGTCTATGCGAAACCTGTGTGAGTTAGAAGAAAGTTTTGGGATTGACACATCCGACTAGTTTAATTTGTAAAGCATGTTGTGCTAAATTTTAGGTAATCCAAAACAGACTGATTCAATGCATATGTTCTCGCTACGCATATAGATTTCTATTGATTCACGGACAATGGATGGAAAATAAAATCTTGATTAATAAATTATTTTACTATTCTTAAAACCAATTTGTAAAGTCTCTATCCTATGTAGTATGGCCAAAGCTGTAGTTATTTTGTCATATTTGATATCTGCCATAAGTTCTTTTATTCTCGTTTTAAACTTTCTATTTGTAATTCCTATATAACATTGCAAAACTTAATCTGCCTTGGTGAATGGGATTTCATGATCCCTGATATTTGATATGACTTTATTGCATCTATTTTCCTACAGACAAAGTTTTTAAATTTTATGGATGCATACATGTTTTATATATAAATATTTTGTATATACTTTTATACACTCGTACACCTTTATTTTAGTGTTAAAGAGTGATTTTCTTATACTAGAGAGCCCAGCCCCCCTAATCGCTAACGCTCGCCAACCCGTGTGCATTGCTTTGCAATTCACATTAAGACCGCTACGCGGTCCCAGTTCGCATAGCTCGCTCACCCGTTTTTGTTTTTGCAGCAACTCTAGCCTGAATAAGTGCTATCATAAATCATTTTAACATATGGAATTGAGAATTTTTTTAAATATAATAAAAGTAATTGAAAACTTCGTTGAAAAAACAATAAAAATGCAATTAGTTGGTGCTACCATCTACCAATGGGCATAAGTCATTTAATACTATGAGAAAACGATCTTGGAAATACAATTAGTTTAAAACTCATTGCACATATAATATGGTACGGCATGGTTTAAATTCATTTAAAAAAAACACTAAGTGATGGGAAGATAGTTTATATATATCATCAATCATTGTTCAAATTTCGTTCGACATTTTACTGTTCTAATTGATTATAGATTTTTGAAGAAATTATTTTTTGCATCATCAAGATAGCAATAGAGGCATCAGGTGCAATCTAGACAGTTGATATTTTTATTCTCTCCGATTTTCATGTGAGTGAAATTCGTAAATAAATTCTAAATAAGTGTTGAGAATTCATTTGAAATTAATGACATTACTCATCATTAAAATGAGGAATCATCTCAAATGCTTTGGATTACGTACATGTTATTTTATTTTTAACAATTGCTAGTTTGAGTTTGACTGCTCTTACACTGGCCGCCATATTGGAGGCAGAGCTGATCTTACACAACCTAGTCTGTTCATTGGTCTGAGGTCTGGAAACTACGGTTGTTGACAAACGATAAGCTAGAAATTCAGCCTTATTTCTGCCCCACGTAAGAGAAATATATATATATATATAGATAATTAAACCTTAAAAAAAGAACCGCAAGTGCGTATACTTATTTATCTCAGTTTTAATAATTTTCTAAAGATGTGAAGAGGCTTTTCATGAATGCATTGATTTGATATTGAATTATGTTTTGCGCAAATGTCAATTTTTCACATAATTTTGACTATTTTTCACGGAAAAAAATATTTCTGTATAATTGCTAAAATTTAAATTTTTATTTTCAAGTTTTAACTTAAGATTCATTATAACAAATTGGTATAAAGAGAAAACTTCAAAAATTTCAATAAATCCTGTCCGATGGTGTGTAGATACCTTAACCGTTCTAATGCTGAAAATTCGGCCTATAATCCGCGGAACAAACAATTGTGTTTCAACCCAGAAATTTTATCTTATAAAATGTAACTCACTAGATCACTGTAAATACTTCAACTGTTGAATAAAAATTAAATGATTTCAATTATTGAATAAAATTTCTGGGTTGAAACAAAATTTGTTTGATCCGCAGATGCATTGCGACGTTATCACGCTTCATAGCACTCAAACGGTTAAAACAAAATGATGATTAATCCGGATGCACTATCATATATTTTTTTATGACTTAAACATTTGAAAACCTTCTGTTTTGTAATATAGATGTAACTGAGCGAAATAGTTTTACAAGCACAGTAGTAGAAAAAAAAAACAAGTGGGAAATTGTACGTCAAACGTCACAAATGAGGTCCGTTCGTATTATAGCTAGTTATATAAATATTCATATCTTGATGATTTTTAATTCTGTGAAATGAATTATATCGTCTGCAGATTAATTTCTGTAATAAAATAAGTACCTCGGTCGCTTGACGATTAAACCTCGGAAGCTCCTATAACAAGAAAGCACCGATTTAAAAAAAAAAATCAAATTTCTTAATAAATATTTTTATTAATATCGTCTAAAGTTTTGATTCGATTTTCATAAAATTTGCAATGTCTCGACAAAATTCTGCAAAGATAATATATCTTAAATTTCAAACCATTCGGTTGGGTAGTTTTTGCGTTGTTATATGCGGACAGAAGAACGGACGGACAGACAGACGGACGGACGGACCAGTCGACGACAATAGGTGCTACGTATTTATATAATTACGAACGCACCTAAAAAGGAGGAGAGGAAAAAAAACTTTTTTTGTTTCACCACATGTCCTCTATTCAGGATTTCTTTTTTTTTTCCCTTCCTTTTTTTTCTTCTTATGGTGTGTGTTATTTTGTTGAACCTGTTGCTGAATGATACGACTAAAAATCAAAACAAAGTATGCCTCTTGCAAATAAGTTCTCAGAATTTCACATTGTTCCAAAGTACAACACTTTCCCCTAAATTGTTGTAGTCATTTTTGTATTATATTCGTGCTCATTCTGCTTTTGAGTGAAGATAAATGAAAATAGAACAACTCATTATTGAAAAGGGTTTATTAATAAAGAAATATAATTTTGCCACAGTATTTGTTAAATGCTTAACTTAATTTCCTGCAGTATGAACAATACTTTTTTGAATTTAGCTGTTCCTTGAATCATACTTTAAAATTAAATTATTGAAAAGAAATTCTCTTATTAAAATTATTTAGATAGAATGTTTCTAATAGGGACATACTTAACGTAATAAGCATTCAATTCATTTTATTTTTTTACAGAAAGTTTAGATTTGATGCAAAATCTAATAATCAAAATCTAATAGTCAATTATAAGCACGAAATGTATCACCACAATTACAGACTAGTTTCAATAACTGTTGTCATCAGTGCAAATGGCAAACTTTGTTTCAATAATTATTAGATTATTTTTCTTTTTGTCTTCTTTTAATCTTCCAACTTTTTTACGAAAAAGTAATGATATAGAACAATTTTCTAATGAAAAAAGCAAAATTATTACAGCAAATGCCTGTTTTTTACGAAGATAGTTATATAAACTTGTTTTTTTTTATATTTTACACAGGTATCAATCTATTTTTTACAAATTAATACAACTATACCAGTATTTATGTATTTTAAAGTTTACATCTTCTGAACATGTTTTTATTGTCGTTAATATAAACTTTTCTCCATCATTTGTTAATTAATATTCTTGAGTTGTATTTCTGCATCTTTAGATGTCTAATTTTGTCACAGGTAACCAAAGTGCATTTTAATGTGACCATTGAGGATCTGGCAGCAAACTTTCTAGTTAATCGACAAAATAAATACAGGTAACATATTCAGTAGCTTTTCCACTGGCGTCACCTTAATTTCTGCCTGCAGAATAGTTTTTTGCATTATACAATTAAGTGCATATGAACAATTCCATGTTTCTTCTGTGATTGAGTGCTCCTAACGTGCATGTGTGTTATTTTTCACGAAACGAATGAATATTTAGTACTTGGATTCTGGAAGATTTCTATTCAGAATGAAGTTTGTTATTATATTTGTATATTCTTCTGGTGAATCAAGGTGAATTAAGTGAGAAGCACCTTCTACCCTTTTTACTATGGCTTTTGGGAATAATTTCTTAACGGATGGATCCTTATCACTAGAAAAAGGACAAAAAAAAAGATAAATATTAATGTTCAATTATTTTTACAGAAATAAAAATATACATGTATGTAATAAATGAAATTATCACCTTTTATTAAATTAGCATCGTTTTGCAATTACTCTTTTAATAGAAATTATTGTCTGCCATAATTAATCACATATAAAAATAGTTTTGATCTCTATTGCTTGCTGTTTAACCATTTGGCTAAGGATTGGGACCTATACGTCCTAGTGTGGACTATTTTTTATTCCATTCATGCCACATTTTGAAAAAAACTCTCTGTCATACAGTTATAGTAAGATATTTCCAAGATAAATTTACCAGAAAGAAAAAAGAAATTGTAAATCGTGGTACGAATGAATATAAAAATAGTTGCTAGTTCTGTCCCGTCGGAGCCGGCCTTGTCTTTAAAGATTTCCGAAGTTAAAATGAAAGTATTTTAGGTGAATTGGAGACTCCTGTAAGTGTGGAGCTAAGCGTTGGACGGGTGTAACATTTTTCGAGGCTCTTTATTTATTTATTATTATTGTTTTTTTAATTTAAGAGGTAAAAGATTTTTTTTAAATTTCTTTATGGGCAAAAAAGCGCAGGGAACTGGTGCATTTAACAGGGGCCTCCGAGATGACGCTGTGTGTTTTCTCAACCGAGCCTGCTACAAGTGACGTCACAACCTGCTGACGTCAAAACAGTGATCCATACTAATTAAAATTTTACATGTACTTTGTTCCTTTGTAAGGATTGTTTACGATAGTATTTTGATAATTATTTATTGTTGTATTTAGTAATTAATAATATTTTTCAGTGTATTTAGATTATAACGCTATCAATAATTGTAGATTATAACTATTAAAGAAAGTGTAGATTATATCTATAAAATAATGAGAAGAAAATGTTGTGCTCCTAGTTTCAAATCTAAGTCTTCAAATTCGCTACTGATAATGAAAAGAAGAAATTTTAGCTACGAAAATTACATTGTGATAATTTTACTTACATTTCAACAGCAGTTGTCTGCATTAAACGTTTCGATATACGTTTTATAATTCGTGAAGCTAGAATTAATATGATGGCACTGAACTTGTTGTGCAGAGAAAAAAATAACCCTAACAACGAATGTCTATATCCTACAATTAATGAAAATATTCCGACATATTTGAACGAAAGTTTGCCTCCAAAACGAAAAGACCCAAATTATCGTTGGAAAAAAATAATAGAAACAGACGATAAACAGTTTAAGAAATAGTGCAACGATGATATTATAGCATCTTTTGAAGATTTCACAGATAAATATGCTAATAAATTGAATGGAGACTGGATACCCTTACTTAGAGGTGAATATGCTTTGTTTAAAAAATTAGAAGTAACTGATTGCCCAAAAATAGTAATTTCATTTAAAATTTTTGTTGACTTAAGTGTACAAATATATTATGAAAATGAATCGGTCAATATGAGTTCTTTTGAGTGGTTATTAGGTCCTGAACACAAGTGTAATAAATGAACCATTTTTTGAAATCTTGTAAATAAATTATCAAGTTATGATGAAAACAGAAAAACATTGGAAGAAAAAATACTATGCGCAGTTGAAAGTGTCAAAAAATGTCTTAATGATATTGATTATAATGATGACAAATATTTAAAATTAAAATTTACTGCGCATCAACTTTTATTTATTGTCCATGAAACGACCAAGATATTTTTGTAATTTTTTTCTCAGGTGTACAAAAATTTATTTTACCTTTCATGCTGCATACATTTTAATTCGTAACAATAAAGTTTTGACATTACCTTCTCCATCTTACTTAAGAAAATTAACTAATTTAGCTAATAGTACAACAAGCTCAAAGCAAACTGAAAGTTTAAAATCCTACCTATCAAATAAAGTTTTAAATTTGAATGATGATGAAAAAACAGTAAATCGAGAAAATGGCTATGGTGAGAAAAGTAAATTTGGCAATATATTTTCTGGCAACCTATTCGTTGTTTCATATACTCAAGCAATTTTGTTCATTTTTTATACGATTTATTTAATGTAAAGAAGCCATTTATCTATTTTTATATACTGATAGAAGTGAAATGTATATAAAAACAATATATATATATATATAAATTTATGTATAAACGAACATAAAAGTTCATTAAGTTTGTTTTTATAGCTGTTTGTATCATTTGGCAACAAGTCTCACTTTCTGAAGACCGAATTGCGCCAAGATTTAAAAAAATGCCAAGGCCTTTATAGTTAAAAAGTACAGATTTATAGTGTTTTAGTTAAATTATGGTATGTAGTGGTAAAAAGGGGGAAATTTGTAAAGTTTTTGTCAGATTTATTATATTTTTTTTATGTATATATATTGTAAAATAACGTTTTTAGGAAAAGGTAAGTCAATGTGTTCAATCTGATCTATTAATCTTAGCATTTTTTTTTAATTTAAAACTTTTAATTTCCTTTCATAAAAGAAGTTTATTAACTCCCTTTTATTTCACGATTATGAAATTTAGTACTATTATTTATATAATGATAAATTTTAAGACAGGAAATTCAAACCATCTCTCGTTATTAAATCTTTCTGTTGAGATACATTGACCAAAGTGGATCGCTATTGTGACGTCACTAATACTTGTAGCAGGCCCGGTTCAGAAAACACACAGCGTCATCTCGGAGGCCCCGATTTAACTCACTGCGATCCCTCTGTTAACAGAAGTTTTTAGGTGATTTCCACAATATGCAAAATACGCGTACCGTAGTACGATTTATCCCCTATCGGTTGAATTGAGAAATGTGTTTTCACCACAAATCGGAATAACATACGTAGAAATGTACGTACACAAATTCTGATTGCAATTCGCTCAGTAGATTTTGCACCAGCGATATTTAAACTAGAGAATGACTCTTTCTTTTCTTTAGAGAAAAACACTTTTTTCTAAGCTCCGAGCCCGATGATTTGCAATCAGTTTCGCCCGAGCCTGATACCGAAAGTACGCAGTAGAAAATTGTTAATAATATTTTTAAATTGTTTCAAGATTATTATTTTTTACTTAAAATATCTTCTTGCTAGAAATAAGTACTAATCCTGAATATTCCCTCATGACAAAGCTTCGTTATTTTCATATCCCTGAAAATGTGTTTAAATAAGAAGATTTGTTATTTACACCAAACCGCCGTCAGAAATCTGCTCTCAACTCACAATTCTTATTCTTCTAAAATATAATTGTACAACCATGGCAGAAAGATATAAATTCTGTTTTCCAATAATTTTGGAGCAGGACTTCAAACAGAAAAAGAAGATAGACAAGGGATATCCCACGACTTCTTTATGTTATTAACACTGACCGTGCAAATGCTTCGGAATCATATAGAATATTTCTCATTGCTTTTCTTCAATAACAATTCAAATCTCAGTGAAATTGATTTTTAAAGAATAAAATAAAGATACTTTGTATTAACATAAAAGCAACACATAGGACGCGTTTCGAGCTTGAGTATTTTTAACAGCCCGTCATCAGGTAAAGTAAACACATGTCCGTAAGAGGACATGGCCACAAAAAATCATCTGATTTTTAAAGGATTGTAAAACACTTTTAGAAACTTAGAATTCTTGTAGCTGAGGTCAATCTCCAACGTTGTTAGTTTTTACTTTTTCGGTTTTGGTTGCAGTTTTTTTACAAGCAGGCATTTTCAATTTTGGAACCGGTTCTGAAAGTAAAAGTACCCTTATATAAAATAACTAGGACCAAAATTGAAAAAGTAAAAACTAACAACGTTGGAGATTGACTTCAGCTATCCTATGCCAAAAAAAAAAAAAAAAGCATTTAAAAATATTAAAATGCGAGCGTGAAATCGCGTTAGAACCTTCATAGACTTAACATTAGCTTGAGGGTTTTTTCGCGTGACTGATGTAGGCTCTTAAGCATTGTGAATGAAAATTTAAATTTTAGTTGGGATACTGTTATATTCTTTATCTCACATTATTCTGTAGTCTAAATTCATCAATCTTCCACCTTGTAAATATCATTACTAATAGATAATCACAGTAATTTGTTCCTTTCCCTGAAACACGTATATTTCGGGAATACGTCACTAAGGCAAACTTACTGGAAAATATTAATATGAAATTAACAGGAAATTTTAATATATGCGCAAATTATTTCGTTAATTGTAGGGAAGACGTAGCACTATTGATTTTCTTCATCATGAAAAATAATACATTATTTTCCTTTTAATAGAAGTTAAAATAACAATAATTTCTTACAGATTAAAAAATCCTTTGCTCCCGTAAAGGAATAAGGCATCGCCATCGAAAGTGACAGCCATATCTGGAAGGTTTTGAATTAGAGCATCGTTTTCCAGCATGCCTGCTACAACAGCTTCATTACATTCCAGTGTAAGACTGCCTCCTTCTTTAACCAATGGAATATATTCAGGGTCATAGTTTGACAGAAACTTTTCTTTGTCTAACAAAAACTAAATAATGAAAGGACTTTTGTTATAAAATCAGATTTACAATAGCATTTACTTTTTACAAATAATAATAATAATTATAATTATATATAAACTAGTCTAACATAAACTAAATAATGAAAGGACTTTTGTTATAAAATCAAATTTACAATAGCATTTACTTTTTACAAATAATAATAATAATAATAATAATAATAATTATAATTATAATGTGCAATAACTGATTTTTATTCCATTTAATAATGTAACTTTAAATTATGTAGTACATAAAAGTAATTTAACCATCATTGGTACCAAC
This sequence comes from Maratus michaelseni, assembly GCA_963931845.1. NCBI lineage: Eukaryota > Metazoa > Arthropoda > Arachnida > Araneae > Salticidae > Maratus > Maratus michaelseni. Next base: position 201,545,560 of record OZ007587.1, read on the forward strand.
TGAAAACTAAATTAAAATGTATTAAAAAAAAGGGTCTACCGACTTGTATCATGAAAAAATGTAGCTATCCCTATTCTTTTTTTTTTTTAAATCATCTAATTTTACACAAACAGACGATGCTAAAATGCGCGGAATCCTATTATGGAAGACTGAATAGCGGTTTTCGTCAACGCTGAAAATAAATGAGAATTTCGCCAAATTAGTCAGCTATAGCCAAGTTGACTTCATTTGTAGCGATTTAATTTTTGGCGACAAGTATTTCCAAGTTTGGCGAGAAATTGACACCAGCGGATATGATTATGCAGTTTTAAATGAATGAGAGTAGCAACAACGGTTGCAACAATTAAAGTCAATATACGACAAACCACGGTTTCTAAAGCTCACAAATGAAACCCGATTATGGAAAAATCAACCACCCTAGAATTTCAAACTACTTTATCTCAGCCATTTATTTAAGTTAGAGACAAAACAAAAAAATGCTCAAGAATCTTTGTATGAAGGCAGAACACGTAAAAACTTTTTGTATTTCTAATTATTTTTGTACATCTTTTATTTTATTATTTAAGTGGCTACTATTTTGAAACAAGATGACGGATGAAGCTGGTCAATGAACTTGTTTGAGACCTTGGTAAGTCCTTTACACATGCTCAGTCAGACCCAAATCGGTTGATATATACGAGTGGTATCACACGGCAAAAGTCAGAATGTTTCAAAATCTTAGTCACTCTAGAATTTCAAACTGCTATATCTCAGCTATTTTTTGGATAGAGACGAAATAAAAAATGCTCCGGAAGCCTTGTTTTGAGGCCTAACACTTAAAGAAAAAAAACATTTTTTTTTCTTTTTTTTTTTTGAGTTTGAAATATTTAAGTGGCCACCATTTTAAAACAAGATGGCGGATGAAGCCGGCCAACGAACTTGGTCTAGAGACTTTGGTATGCCCTGTACACACGTACACACATACTCAGTCACATCCAAAATGGTTTATAATTAGGAGTGCTACAGAATCACAAGAGTAAGATTATATATATATATATATATATCAGCATTTGGACGAAGGGCGATTTTGGTGTTCGTGGTCAATGAAAATATACCGAAATTTTCCGTAATTGCTTTCCTCCCGGACAGCTGCAAGGACTGCTGCTTCTTACTTTTTCTAATGCAAACTACCACAAATTAATACTATATTTTTTTTGACCTTTTAGATGTGCATACAGCGATTTCATTATTTTGGGGAATAAAAATAACAAATCAAAAAATTATTCATGGTTAGAGAAAAAAGAACCTTTTCGTTAAGAGGACAATGAACTTGGTCTAGAGACTGTGGTATGCCCTGTACACACGTACACACATACTCAGTCACATCCAAAATGGTTAATAATTAGGAGTGGTTCACACATAAAACTAAACACATTGGCTGATAAGTTCCCGGTCTGGCACACAGATGGCGTTGCAATTACCGAACCGATGCTTTTTTTAGTAAATACTAACCTTTAAAAGGTAGCAGAAAAAATGCCATGACGATTCGTCGTGTGGACAAAACGTTAGAGTGGTTTTAGTTGAACGACTTTGTTGATAAACAAAAAATGGATATCAAGAATTTCAAGAATTGTTATTTGATGGGGAAAAAATACCGTTCAAACAAAAGCTTGGCTAGATAAGCGTTATCCGGACACTGCACCAGGTAAATCAACCATTATTGACTGGTTTGCAAACGTGGTCGTACGGTCACCAGTGATGCACCCCGCAAAAGAGGTGGTTACTCCGGAAAACATAAAAAAAGTCCACAAAATCGTTTTGAGGAACAGTAAAGTGAAGTTGCAGGAGATAGCTCAGACTCTGAAGATATCCAAGGAACGTGTAGGTTTTATTTTGAATGAACATTTGTCTATGAAAAAGCTGTTGTCAAAGTGGCTGCTGCGCGTGTTGACTTTTGACCAAAAACAACAACAAGTTCTGAGCACTGTTTGGAGCACTGTCTGAGCACTGTTTATTTAAAAAAAATCTTATGACATTTTTCATAAAACATGCCACAAAGCAGCGAAAAAAAAATCACTTTCCTTTTAAATAAAGAAATGAATGGACACCACAGTGCATTGTAGATATATCTGATATTTATTGATTGTATAAATTTATGCATTGTATGAAGCGCCTGCAGAAACTCGCATTTATACTACAGCATTCTTTACCGTTGTACCGTTGTAAATTTACAAAAAATCCTGTTGCTTTTCTGTACTTTTTTCTGCTTTTAGGACATCTTTAACAGTGTAGTTGTATTTAAGACTAATAAATCAAGAAAGCGGACTTTTTATGACTCAAATAAACAAATCTATAGCACGAATTTTGTTTTAAAAAGCTTGTTTTAAAAAGAAAAACACTTCTCAATTTAAAAAAAAAAACAATTTTTTAAATTTAATTTTTTAGGTGTCTGTCTGTACCTCACACACACACTCCCCTTGTCTATGCTGTTGTTCAATGCTATGTTGTAAAAGACGATGGGATTTTTTTCAATGAATAAGGAAAATATTGAAAAGGCGAAATTAATTTTTTTAAATATAATATTAAAAAGGAAAAAATATACCTACCGAACAAAAGTCTACTACGGTTTCATAAATGTTCTTCTTTGCTTCATTTAAGTCTGTTTCGGGAGGAATCGAATTCAAAAGGTCTTGAATGTATTTGTATACTACTTGTGATACATTACTACCGCTCGATCTAATATTGCGAGGTGTCATTTCTTCGACCACAAGAAGATCTGCTTTATCAGGCTAAACGAAAATATATAAATAAATAAATATTCTACAAATTTGTAATCAATTTAAAACACATTTTTTTATATATCTATCTGTCCATATCTATATCTATCTATCCATAATCTACATCTATCTATCCATATCTATACCTCTCTCTCTCTCTCTCTCTCTATATATATATATATATATATATATATATATATATATATACAGGGTCATTCATAATTTCCGGGGTTTCGAAACGTTATAGTAAAAAAACGAAGACGAATATGAAAAAAAGAAACATATGAAATTATTCCGAAACTATTCAAGTTTTACTTACATACATTACAGGTGTTCTATGTGTGAACCCTTGGTCACACGGCATACATGCATGCGATAGTCCAGTTCCTGCCATACTCCGTTTCTTTAAATTTCCGGTACCACACATGAATTGTTTTGTCACTTGGTCCCTGTTTTCGATATTTATTACGAAAGGCCCGTTGAACTGACACCACTGATTCAGATTTAAAGAAACGGAGTATGGCAGGAACTGGACTATCGCATGGATGCATGCCGTGTGACCAAGGGTTCACACATAGAACACCTGTAATGTATGTAAGTAAAACTTGAATAGTTTCGGAATAATTTCATATGTTTCTTTTTTTCATATTCGTCTTCGTTTTTTTACTATAACGTTTCGAAACCCCGGAGGGAATTATGAATGACCTTGTATATATATATATATATAATTTTTAAGTAAGTTTGTAGACACATTAAATGTAACTAATTAATTTCAAAATTTAATTATTAATATTAATTCCTTAGCATCTTTATTATATACATTTTTTTATTAATTATAAATTAACTTAAGATATGTTGCAATGTGTCACAATAATATAAATGGTGATATGTCATCGCTAGGTACAAATATTTATGTGATACATTAATCAATAATCATTAGTTTCATTTATGTTTTCTATTATTATTATTTAATACATCTTTTATTCATTATTCTAATACAATAAATTTATTAACATATTTTTGTTCATTTATTTGTCTTATGACAATATTTGTTTTAAAACATCATCCAATAATGTAATAAATTATTATATAATTGTATATATTTACCAATAGATGGCAGCACCTCATTGATTTATTCTTTTGAATTTATGGTGGAGTTCAATTTTAATTTTTCTATAGAGGGTGCTGGTTTTATATATTGGGGTATGTGCTTGGCTACACATTACATGTTGTTCCTTGATCCATGGTCCATCAATTTTTAAATAACTTTTTTTTTTCCCTTTTTTATCAACATATGCTTAAAACTCCAATTCTTGTAATATAAGCTGACTCAAGTTTGGATTTTGCTTTCAAATGGGATAATTTCATGTTTTTATTTTTTTTCCATCAATCCTTTTTCATCATGTTTTATTTTGAACTTAATTGTTGTTTCATTGTGTATTTCTCGACATTCTGGGTGTGGTTGTCCCAAATTCATATTCTTTAGCTATTTTACGGCTAATATGAAGATGAAACCACACATTATATTTGTGGAAATTTAGGCATTTGGGACCTGAAGATTCTGTCTAAATTCCACAAATTTCCATTATTCAATTTCTGTTATTCAATTTCTGCTTTTTTTTTAAATACTATGTTTTTGGTATCTATGTTCAGTTTGTTGGGGGGATCTGTTTTGTTGTTAATTAGTTATTTTAATTTTATTCATAATTTCACAGTTTTTGTTGGTGGTTGTAACGTTCATTTAATGGTTATATATATATACATATATATATGAGGGGGTGTTTTTCTTTATAAAAAAAGTAGCAGTTGTTTTTACTTATAAAAATATAACGGTTGAACATTCATAATAACACTTAAAATATTTATTTTATGCTTTTATTAAGATTTTCATTGTCAGAAATAATAACAATGCAAGAGATTCATCTAAGATGACGTTATCACTTCGAAATTCTGCTTAGATTTGGACTTTAAAAAGATGTGCTGAGAAAGACAAAAGAGAAGAAAATGACGTAAGCAACTGAAAGGTAACTGGATACATATAGTAACCTTAGGAGATAATTAAAAAGCGTCAATTCATACTGGAGGCTACAAACTGCCTAGCCGCCGATAGTAGGAAAAACGATAGAAAATCAGCCTGCTGGTCTTACAGACACGGCTGCTTTTATAAAAGCATAAGGACTGGCCTTCACTTTAAAGGGGCCCGGATGCAATACAAATTTTGGGGCCCTAAATATCTTTCAAAGGTAAAACAAAAAATCTTTTAACTTCAATAAAACACCATATAAGTATAAAATCCGGGTGCAAAACTTTTCGTAAAAGTGTATAAAGAAAAAACGGCAGCCGGTCTCGCACTGATCCCATGTAAGCATTGGGTCCAGGTGGATATTGCACCCGCCGCATTCCCTTATGACCCATTGGAAAACTTTTTTATTTAATGTATTTTAAAAGACAGTGTAAACATGTAATCAGAGCCATTATCCAAATGTCGTTATTTTTTTTAAGTTACTGAAATATCTCTATCGAAAAGAAAAGTTACTAACGCTGCCACAGTTTTTGAATCGGCTGTATTTTTCTTTTTACTTTCTCAGCATATACTACAGAAACTATTGCGTATAAAAACACGAATTCACTTTGAGTTTAATTAAGAAATGCATGATAAACATGCTGAATCAAATGGTTTTTAAATAGAAGGATAATTGTAGGCGCTTTTCGATATTAAAATCGACAAAGATAGTTCAGTTACATTAGTCCAGTCATTTGGTAGAAAATAAAGAAATGTTTTGGTGTAGTTTTGATATTTGGTTCCTTTACGTTTTTTGGGTCGCTGAATACGAATCTGAGGTTTTCCAATAAATTTTTTTCCGGGAAATACTTTTTTTTGTTTTTTTACAAAAAGCGTGTAAAATTCGGACTTTTCACAGTTTTTTCAAAATAACTCCAAAACTGTACATTTTGCGTGAAAGTCAACAAAGTATGAATTAAAGAAAATAAAATTTCCTACATTTTATGCACTGAAAGTTTTTTCCTTGATCAATGGTTTATCCGTGAGAGGGCTGCAAAAATGGGTGTTAAAAACAAAAAACTGTAAAAAAAAAACGAGAATTACGGCACTGTACGTCGATGTAACATGGAAAGTAACTATTTTACGCAAAAGTTAACCATTAACGATACTAACGATTATATGATTGACAATATTTTATGCATTTGAGGTAGAGAAAATGTGCGGATCCGGTGCCAAAGGAAGGTTGGGGCAGTGGAGCAGCTCCACTTCCTCTCATGAATCGAGGGTGCGCCTCCTCCGGAGAGCTCGTACTGTAAGAGGAGGTAAAATTGGGAGTGTTAAAAAACAAAAACTGTAAAAATGGGAATTACTGCCCTGTACGTCTATGTAACATGAAAATTATCTATTTTTAGCAAACGTTGACTATTAATGATTCTAAATCTATGTGATTAACTACATTTTACAATGAAGTTGCCTGATAATAAATACAACGACTCATTATGAATCATTATTTAGTAGACGACGAGTTAGTTTCTATTAATCCCACAAATTTGTTTCAACGAATTTAGGTTGCAAAGCACTCGGATGAAGACCTTGAGGAGTTTTTTACATACGATCTAGGCCCTTGTTCCTTATCCTTATTCGACAATGGCTTAAGAAAAGTAACCAAATCTACTCTCTACAAGGCATTCTAACCCCTAACAAACAAGTGGTTCAGAGCCAGGATTCAATTCTTCATTCATGGTGGTTTTTTATTGCATAAAGTTATTTGCCCTAAGAATCAATCTTTTTCAACAATCTGCGACAGATATGTTGAGTATGTACAGTCAAAATACCAAACGCAGGCAGTAGTTGTCTTTGATGGCTAACCTGATGACTTACAAGGTGGTACAAAAACTGCTGAACGTATCAGACGAGCAAGGAAACATGCTTTAACTGACATATTGTTTAATGGTACAATGAGACTTACCATTTCCAAAGAAAAGTTTCTTTCTAATACCCTCCCCCCCCAAAAAAAGAAAAGGTTAATATCTAAGATGATTGATAAGTTCTCATCAGCAGATATTACATGCAAACAAGCAAAAGAAGACGCAGACACCTTGATTGTAAACACTGCTTTGTCTTTGGCTCCATCAAATAAGATGGTGATTATAGTTGGGGAGGATGTAGACCTCTTGGTCATTTTGATAGGTTTATGTAGGGCTGAAAACGTTTTCTTTTTAGAACCTGGGAAGGACGCTGTTTCTCCAGCGACATTTTCTCCAACTAATGCTGTGAGTTCAACGGTTGCGGAAAACATTCTCTTCCTACATGCTATGAGCGGGTACGCTACAACGTCAGTAAATGGAGGATATTTACGGAAGGGAAAATAAAGTTCCTCAAAACTCTTGTAAAGAATCCAGATGTTGCTAATATTGGTAAAGTATTCAAAGATTTGAACGCTACTCTCGAGATGATTGCAGCTGCTAGGGAACGTTTCTTCGTCTCGATGTACGGCTATAGTGGGACGAATGTGCCTTCGCTGAATCACCTAAGGTATATTTTGTACAAGAAGTCAGCCTTTAAAAATAGGTCTAATATTACTGCTTTACCACCATCTGCAGCTACAGCACGACAGAACTCTTTAAGAGTACATCACCAGTGAAAGCAATGGCTGGGAGTTGAAAAAAAATGCTGAAGAGTAGTAAGAAGGTGTTAGAAACCTTCAGTAGCATAATAAATTTTCTATCTTTATAAATTGTTATATCAGTCTTCATATTTTAATTTACATTTTCATCTTTTGATAATGGTAAAAAAGGCTAGTTCAGCTTACCTGAAATTTGCCTAAGAATTAATCCACAGTATTATCCAAATACTTATTCTTTTGAATCATCATCGTGTCGCTGTATTGTAATAAGAAGTAATATTAGTAGTAGTATCACAAATTGGCGTGTAGTAAGTAGATGTTCATTTTGTTTGAATATAATATTATTATTGAAATTCTTGGCTACATTTATACATTTATATCGCGTTTGGAGACTGCTTAAAAATGCTCCAATTTTACATTATATTTGAGATATATACATTTTATTAACACGGACGTCTTCACTGTGCGGTTACATTTTAGATACTGAGAAAGTTTGTTATTGAGTTCACGCGCGCGGTATTAGATTGAAGGTTGAAGAAGAAGTCTGGAGTATTTCTTAGTTGATTGGTTTCGACATAAGGTCCATCTGGTTTTATTCAGTTTGTTTCCAGCTGCGGTCATGTTCTAACATGTTTTAAGTGTGCTCTCCATTGTTCACAACACGTGGAGATTATTAATGGTATAAAAAGGTTTCTCCGTCAGGAGGAAAACAAATAATGGCCTTGAGTCTGTATTTACTGTACTACCCCCTGCTCCCCCGTTTTATTGAAGCTTGTATCCTGTAGGTGCAAAAAGAACTGCCAACAAAATTATGGGTGTAAAAAGGCAGGTCTTTGTTGTTTCAACATGTGCCTCAACTGCGAAGGGAACTATAACAACATCTCAGTAGTGAATCAAGACGAGGAAGACACGAGTTATACCTTGAAACCGAGCTGGAGATGGATTGCCCACCCATTGAATCCCTGGACCTAATGCAAGAGGAACAAGCCATGCCACAAGGAATGAAATATTTACCATTAAGAAAACATTTATTCTATAATGTTAGTAGTAAATAAAAAACTCCACTAATTCCATAAGTTTATTTTCTATGTTGTACATGTCGATGAACAGCAAGGGCCTTCAAATAAAAGAATGCAGAAATAAGATTTTTGCTTTTTTACTTTATGTAAATATACTTACTAATGTTTGTTACTAATGAACATAATTATTTATAATTAAATAATGATTCATAATGAGTAGTCGTATTTATTATCAGGCAATGTCATTGTGAAATGTAGTCAATCACAATTTTTAGTCACCGTTTGCTTAAAATGGTTAATTTTCATGTTACATAGACATACAAGGCCGTAATTACCGTTTTTTTTTTTACAGTTTTTTGTCTTTTACCCCTTCCAATTCCAATTTTACCTTCTCATAGAGTACGAACTCTCCGGACGAGGTGCACCCTTGACTCATGAGAGGAGGCGGATCTACTCCACTGCTGCCACCGGATCAGCGCTTTTCCTCTACCTCAAATGCATGAAATATAGTCAATCATATGCTCTTTAGTATCATTAATGGTTAACTTTTGCTTAAAATGGTTAGTTTCATGTTACATCGACGTACAGTGCCGTAGTTTCCGTTTTTAACATTTTTTTGTTTATAACACCCATATTTGCGGTACTTGCACGGCTAAATCATTGATCAGAGAAAAAAATTTCAATACATGGAATGTAGGAAATTTTATTCTCTTTAATTCATATACTGTTAGCGTTCGCGCAAAATGCATAGTTTTGGAGTTATTTTGAAAAAAAAAAAAAACAGAGAAAAGTCAGCTTTTTTACAGGTCTTTTGTAAAAAAAACGTATTGCGCTGTTATATGCGGACGGACAGACAGACGGACAGACGGACGGACCAGACGACGACTATAGGTGCTACGTATTTATATAATTACGAGCGCACCTAAAAAGAACGAAAATCATGCATCATGGAATAGATTATGAAACGCTTTTCAACATTATCGGATCATCGTTAAAAAAATTTCAAATTTTCTTTTCTGTTCATACAATAATAATAAAAAAAAAAAACCCGCAGTGAAAATTTATTTTTAGCAATGGCTGTTCATAACCTGTAATGTGTGCAATTCTATAAACGATAATTTCTACGTACCCAATAAGCTATGGAAAATATTTTGTAGTACACCTCAGTAATGTATATCAGTTTAATTATATTTGACATAGTTTAACATCATTAAAATACACTGCAAACGATTTTTTTCCATAGATCAAAATATAATAGAATTCTTTTATGCTTCATTGTAAACGAATTATAATTTCTACTTACTCGATACTTCATAGAAAACATATTGACTACCACTTCAATGATGTATATATCATTATGTGTAAAACAGTGTAACATTGTTAAAACTAGCTGATTCTTAACCTTAAACAAAACTCAAGTTTGTATGATTTTATATCTTCGGAAAACCTTTGAAATGAATCTATTGTCTTTGGCACCACTGCCTTCGATAGCGTAGATTGTTTCCAAAGAACTTAGTTTCTGGGGCCCAAATGCCTTCGGCAGCGTCTAGTGTGTTCCCAACAAACCTCTTTCCGAACGAAGCTGTGACCTGGGTCCCCACTGCCTAAGGCAGCGTATTCCGGGAGTACTGCGCACGCGCAGGAGACAATCGAAAGCTAAGTTGATTGAGACAAACCTCGTTGTAATCGGACTAATATAACCGGAGATAAGAATGTGCCCCCTGGCGGTGAAAGGTGAAAATAATATCTGTAAAATAATCGTAAACTAAGTAGAATGAACCAATTCCGTTTGCAATCGGGCCCATAGAACTGGCGACTGAAGTCTGAGATAAACTTTCATAATTCTGAAAGCAGCTGAATCGTAATGTAAGTTAAATGAATAAATTCTCGTTTAAATTAGGCCCAATAGAACTGGACAAAAGAATGCGCCCCTGGAGGTGGAAGATAAATTTAACGAATTATCCTTAACATTAACTCGATATTTAATTTACAGATGAAATCCCCTCCTCCTTTAAACTTAAGCTCTTACCCTTAATTTAATTTACGGCTGTAATGAGTAAAGGTAAGTTGAAGAAGATTAATATTAATAAAAGGGGGTAGCTGGGGCCTAAGGGAATTTTTAATAGTTTATAAAGTAGCTGGAGGACCCTTGCAAGCGAATCGGATAGTTTTTAAAGAAGCTGCAGCAAAGTCTCCAAGAAGAAGATTAATATTCAAAATTGGTGGTAGCTGAAGTATGAGAATTTTTTTTGTCGTTCATGTAGTACCTGGAGGACTTAAGAAGTTGTTAGAAAAAAGAAGAAAAAATGCTGGTGAATCGGGTGATTTTTAAGGGAGCAACTGTAGGGGACCCAAAGATGAAAACATGTTAAAAGGTCCTAGTACTTAGAGTTTTAGATCTTCAGTTAATCGAAATTAAGCTTAGGATATGAATTAATCATTGTAAAAATTTTTAAAGAAATGCGTCAAAAATGAGAGAAAATGGGCCCTAGGGTCCCAATAATATTATGAGAGTGGTGGCCCGGGGATAGGAGTTCAAGACTCAACTATAAAATTATGTATTGAGAGGATGACACAATTAGGGGGATGCAAGGCGCACAAAAAGTTCAAGGGGCCTCGGATAGGGCCCCATGTGGCCAGGGTCTTAACTGAATTGTAGAAATGAGGAATAACTAGATGGAGAAAAGACACCAAAAACGAAATAGATCGGATTAAAAGGGGGCAAGATATTAACAATTTAGGGAACAAAAACTTCAAGGGGCCCCGTACCGGGTCCCAGGGGACCAGGGTCTTAACTGGAATGTACAAATGGGGAAATAACTAAATGAAGAAAAGACCCAAAAAACGAAATCGATCAGATAAAAAGGGGATAAGTTATTAACAATTTAGGGCACAAAAGACTTAAAAGGGGCCAGGTGCCCGGGTCCTAAAAAATTAAAAATCTGAGCCTCAGGTGCATCAGGAACTGCCTTCGACTATCCGCACCTAATGTTTTTCATTAGCCATCGCACACAGACAGACAAACAACTTTGAACAGTGTATCATTATTAAAATGCATTAAAAATGATTTTTCCCCATTGACTAATGTAACGGAATACTTTTCAGTGTCCCTGTAAACAGTGTAACGACATTAAAATGCAACAAATAAATATTTTCTCCATTGACGTAATGTAATGGAAAACTTTTGAGTGTCCCTGTACACTAACCATAATTTCTATACACTTCATTTTGAGTACCGAACGTGGCATGGTGAACCTCAATAACATATATCAATTACATAGTGAACTGAGTATATTTCCGCTAGTTAGAGCTTGGACAGACGGACAGACAAACCGAATTTTTAACTACGTTTGAAAGTTTTAAAAAGACTGAATAGTAATATTTTCAGTTATATATATATATTTATTTACACACGAATATTGAAATTTAAAGAAAACTTTAAAATAAATAAATTATTATGTGCGAAAACCATTTACTGCAGAAAATTACGTCATACTTGAAGCGAAGTTGTGAATTTTCATGCGTTGAAGTAATTTTTAATGATACATGGAGCATGATTTCATACTGATATATAGATAACAGTATTTAAAAGAAAGCTTTTGCTATTATGATTAATAACAGACTTTCTTTAAATCTAATTTTGATTTTTGAAATTATTTGAAACAATTACCCTTTTACATTTAACATAATTTATCGATTTTTTACTTCCTTTTATATACACTAGGGGGCTCCGCCCCGTTCTGATTTCACAGCCTCTTAAAACCTGGTAATGTATCCTGTTTTAAAAAGATGATGATGATGATATCACGAACGGCGACTATCTTCTGTAATCAGGTTATAATGTTTTTTTCATTTAACTGGTTATAATTCTGTTTCATTTAATTCACCTTTTTAGCACTTTCCAACCTAGTTGAAAAGTGCTTATGACTTCGGTTTGTCTGGCCGTCTGCCGTCTGCCGTCTGTCCGTGCTCTAACTCCCGTAAGTATGCTCGGATTGCTCTGCAATTTTTATATGTTATTGTCGTTATCAATAGCATGTTCCCTATTTCAATGGAAATGTGTAGCACTTATAGTTTTTTTACAGGGACACTCAAAAGAATTCCGTTACATTGCGGTCTATGGGGAAAAATCATTTGCGGTTTATTTAAATAATGTTTCACTATTTTAAACGCATTGTAATTTATATATATTACTAAGGTGCATTAGAAGAAGCTTAATATGGAACAGGGTGTGCATAGCACTTATAGTTACTTTACAGGGACAGTAAAAATAATTCCGTTACATTACGTCTATGGAGAAAAATCGTCTGCGGTTTATTTAAATAATGTTTCACTATTTTAAACGCATTGAAATTTATATAGATCACTAAGGTGCATTACAAGAGATTTACTACGGAATATTGTGAGTATAGCACTCATCGTTCATTTACAGGGACACGCAAAAGAATTCTCTACTGTCTGTTAACAATAATTCCTGGAAGTGCGTTTTAAGTTATTGAACACGATTTTAATTTTAACTTGCTTTTTGTCTATTACGTGGTGTGTATAAATTCTGTAGATCCTATACAGGGCAGCACAAAAGTTCGCGAACACATTTCTGTTTATTGACAAACTCCAGACGGAGAATTTTAAACTGTGCTACGCGTTTCCTAACTGAACTAAAATTATCATACTATGTAAGTATATATACAAATCTATAGATCCTATACAGGGCTGAATAAAAGTATTCGGATATTTTTCCGAATATTGTATATGTTGGAAATTCCTGAAATTATGTTTTTAAATATGTTATGCGTTTTCTAAATTGTTTACTTAGATGTTAGCTTTTAGCTTATTAAACGGTATGATTTGTAAAATTATTTTGGAAGCGTTGGAAAGTGCTATATAATCTATGCTTGACGCATGATTTTTCGTTCTTGTTTATTTTTAATATTCATGTGTAAACACTATTTTTATGACGTAATTTTCTTTATTTCCTGCTTTCAACAAGTGATCATTTAATTATTGTTTTAAACTTTCATTATTGTTTTTAATAGTCTCGCGCAAATACATTTTTTTATTTGAGATAAAACATAATCCTTTGCGCTTATTTAGAAATTGGCAACAATATAAAAAATGACTTTTTCAATAAAAGATTTTTTACTCGATTTTTAAGGATTTTTTGAGTTTTTATTGTCCGGCCGTGATAATTTTTTTAATTTCTGAAAGCTTGTTATATTTCGCGTCTGGTGGTATGATTTTCGAATCTGTAGGATGGCTAGAAAAAAAGTAATAGCTCCTCAAAAAATTCCCTAGTAAAAAAGCGAGGAAAATAACCCGGAATATCTACGCAGAATTTGATTGGTCCATTTCTAAATCGTTTTTGACTCAGTTCCAGATTACTTTTTTTTTAATATAGAAGGATAAAAAGAAAATATTGGAATCGCGAATATTTAGGACTTTCGTTTTTTGATGGATTTACACGTTTTGAGATGCTTTGAACATGATTTGACTATTTTTGAAAAATGACTGTCTGTTAATCTATCTTTGACACAATTTTTGTGACCGCTCTATCTCACAAACTTCTGCACGGAATTTCATAATATTTTATAATCTATTAGACCTGGACAGGAACGGAGGCTGATTAGGTTTATGTGTATATCGCCAACAGGTGGCCCTGCTATGCTGCATATTTCACAATATCTGCGATAGCGATAGCTATATATCATGAACTAATTCACAGAATTTGATAAAACTGAGTATTTTTTTTAGACTTTGATATGAATAGATGCTGATTAAGTTTTGGTTGTCTATCGCCTAACAGGTGCCACTGTTATGCTGTGTTTTGCACAATTTCTGTTTTAGCATCTATGGGATAGAATTTCATCAAACTTCATATTCGGTTAGACCTTGATATAAGTCGATATTGATTAGATTTAGGTATATGTAACTGTTGGGCTGTCATAATTACCATGCTGCACTATTCACGATTGCCATGATAGTTATATCTCAGCATCTATACTATAGCATGGAATTTCATTAAACTAGTATTTACTTAGTTAGACCTTGATAGACCGGGAGGCGGCAGCACAGACAATCACCTCATCGAGTTCACGGCTGAAATTCCAGAATTAGTTAAACCTCGATTCGCATATTAAAACGCAATCGGTCTGCCAAGTCATATCTTGGTGGAAAACACGCGAAAACCTGATTTTAGCGGTTGACTCGTAGGTTTACCATTGTGTTTTCCTGCACCCAAAAGTATGAAAACATGGAGAACTGAGTGCAGGAAAACACAATGGCAAACCTACGAGTTAACCACTAAAATCGGGTTTTCACGTGTTTTCCACCAAGATATGACTTGGCAGACCGATTGCGTTTTAATATGCGAATCGAGTTTTAACTAATTCTTGAATTTTAGCCGTGAACTCGATGAGGTGATTGTCTGTGTTGCCGCCTCCCGGTCTATGACAAAAGTTGGTAGTGATTTGGTTTGATGCATCTTGCTCAACAGGTGTTGCTGTGCAGTGTTTTTAACGATTTTCGTGATAGCTACATCTCGGATTCAATAGGATGTGGAATTTAATCAAATTTAATATGTAAGGCATTTTTTTAAAATTATGTTATTTCAGTTTTGACCTTTGTTATTCAACAGGTGCGCTGCTTTTCTGGACTTTTCATGATTTCCATGATAGCTAAATCTCGGCATCTATGGGATGGAATTTCATCAAATTTAATACGCAAAATGTTTTAAAAAAAATTGTGTTGATCAATTTTGCCTTTGTTTACTCAATAGGGACCGAAACTATACTATATTTTTACGATAAACTTTATAGCGGTATCACAGTTTCTATTCGGTTGAAATACACCAAATTTTGTATTTGAAGTTATTAATAAATTTATATATGTTGGTGTAATTTTTTTTTTATCTGAATACCCAAAAGGAGGTGTTTTTGGAACTGCGTCCTTTCTATTCACTGTGCACTATAACACTCAGTTAAATTGAAAGAAATGCACTATATTTCGTAACAACCCGTGACTTCGTTCACATGAGAAGAATAAAACATTAAATAAGCAAAATAATTCACTCCCGATAAATAAAAACGTAAATAATTAACTGATACTTTATCACATTTCATAGGAGACAATGTGGTATTTCTTTGTTGTAGGGGTTTTTAAATATCTATGTTTTAAAAAATTATATTTTGTGCCAAATAATCTCGAAAATGAAACTGCAACCAATGGAGAAAAGAGGGTCAAATAAAATCGCGGAAATCAACGAATTGGGTAAAATCAAATGTAAATTTTACCTAATAAACCATTTTACTTTTAACGACTTTGTGAAACGTTTTAACAGCTATCCTTCAAAAATAATTAATACAAAATAGTATATGCTTTCTGTTTAAATTCAATTCTTGTGAATAGGGAGCAATGATTTGTACACCTAAATACAAGGATCTTAAATTTAGCTCCTTGGTTCAATCGATAGCTGAAACAAATCTTGATTTCTAAATGACAATATGTTGACAGACGATTTTTGTTCTTCAGAATAACTTGATTCATAAAGTTTGAATATCTGGAAATATGTTTTTATTTTTCGAAAAATTATTGTAATCAAGATTTTGTTTTCACCATCTATTCAAATTTAAAATAAATTCTTTTTTGAGTTTTAATGAGAAAATGGCGTAGAAAATATATTTATCTGTTTTATTTACAAAAATGGAGTAATTTAATTGCCATTTTAAGAGACATTTCGTTAACATTTACAAAATAATAATAATAATAATAATAATAATAATATATCGGAACCTAATTCAAAATTTTAAATTCTGAGAGTATATAAGACATCCTCGGATCAGTGATAACCGGTGTTAACTAAATCGCGATGCGTTTGATAATCTAAAAGGAGTAGTTGCGAAATACAAACAGACGATCAGATTTTAATATAATAGATTCGTGTTCATATTTCTTTACTTAATAATCATGATGTGAATTTTGGCAGAAAACTCTCATCTGTATGCGTAATTGATATTTTCATGCTTAATAATCAGTATACACAAATATTTCAGTTTTTTGTTTTAAATATGGCATGAAACTCATCTACTTTCTATACTTACTGATACTTGTATTATTAATGTATAAAATTGATTCACCCTCCTCTAAAAACATATTTGAAAATTCCCGTTTTATTTCAAATATGACGTCACTTCGTTCCCAGAGAAATCTCTTTTTAATGATATAAGTCTCGTTAATTTTCTTTTCCTGGCAAACATAAAGTGGATTTCGGCAGAAACTGACATCTGTATCTATCTGACATTCAAGCTTATTAATTAGTAGCGATAAAAATATTTCATTATATACTGATTTTCTTGCTCCTTGTACTATTACGAATATTTGAAAATGCATGTTTCCCCCCCCCCCCCAACATGACGTCATATTTGTTCAAGGCAAGGAGAATCCTTTTCATAGTTCCATGGTCCAGAAATCTTTTCTTAATAATATAATTATTTTTCATTTTTTCTTCGAATGATAAAGCAATTTTTGGAAGAAAACCTCTTCTCAATGTAAACGACATTGATACTTCATGTATAATAACAAACACTCCATATTTTTGTTTCAAATATTACGACAATTCATCTACTTTTGAATTCTTTTTAATTTTCATTTTTCACGTGGAAATCGTTAAATTAAAAATTAATTGTTGGGGAAAATATTATTCCAGGTTTTGTATTTATTGGCAACGATAATTAAATGGTTAATTAAAATGGTCAATTAAATTTTACAGGAAAAATATTCATTGATTCTCTATGAAAATATTATTTATTATTTTATTTATTTTAATATTATTTATTATTTTTTTATAATTTTAATATTATTTTTTAATAATATTAAAATATAATAATAATAAAAAATAATAATAATAATAAATAATATTATTTTTTAATTAATATTATTTTTTAATATTATTTATTATTTTTTATTTATTTTAATATTATTTATTATTTTATTATTTTAATATTATTTATTATTTTTTATATTTATTCAGAAAAATATTTGAAAATAATAAATAACACCTACCCTATGTTCATTTCTAGATTATAATCCATCTATATGCAAACATACAGGCCATTATATACCATTAATTCATCCGTTTTGACGTTTACTTCAGTCAAACATTAACACACACAATCGCAATTATAATATTATTAGGATACGTAATTTACCTTTTTATATCATACTAGCTGACATGCCCGGCTTTACCCGGGCCCGTAATAATAACCTTAAAAATACCTAAAATCAATGTTGAATGATTTTATATTTTTAAATGAAAATCTATTCAAACGAACTAAAGGACTATCGTATGTTATTACCGATTTAATGTCGATTTAATTTCTGACCTTTTGATATATTAAACTTCATATTCTGACCTTTTGATATATTAAACTTCATATTCTGACCAAAAGTTCCTGAGAAAACCTAAATAATAGAAAGCGCTCCCCCAACTTTCCT
Source organism: Maratus michaelseni (assembly GCA_963931845.1). NCBI lineage: Eukaryota > Metazoa > Arthropoda > Arachnida > Araneae > Salticidae > Maratus > Maratus michaelseni. The sequence goes on from OZ007587.1 coordinate 201,563,452, forward strand.
CTTTTAAACTCAAAATAATATACAGTATTAGCCAAATTTTTAGTCCCATTCAAAAAAAAAATTCCAAAAACCTTGTTTCTAAGATGATTATATTAAAATTAAATAAATATCATGCACTCGTGACATCATAATTCACTTTTATATTTTAACAAAATAATAAGGATACTATTATTTGTGACTCGTGCTATAGCGCGACCTAGCCAGAGTAATAAACGTCAGGACACATGGCCGTTACCATTATCTTTTTACGCATGAAGGTTTCGCTATGGTAATCCATTGTGAAATTTGGTAATTTTTGAAATTCAATATTTGAAAAACGGTATAATCATTAGATTTGAAATTTATATAAAGAAAAATACAGTTTTTCACCTTTCTAATGCAGTTTGTGTAACAATTTTCTTTCAAATACTTTTCGAGCTGTTAATTTTTTCAGTAACTTTAAATGTTTAATTTTCCGAGATTAATCTGTGGCAACGATTAGTGAAAATCCCAGTCGTCAGCAACGTATAGCTTTTTATTAAAGGGGATTAGACAAATCGTCTTTTTTTGGCATTTAAAAAAATATACAGCGAAAACAACATTACAGTTTTGCCCTTTTGTTCGGCGTGCAGGGGGATAAAATATCCCGCTGGTTAAAATGTCATCATATTTAGAATGAGAAGTCCAGTTTTATCAAGAAAACTTAAATTTTTTATACGCTTACACAAGTGTCGTGATTTCCACCCACTTTTACGTTCATAATTCCTTTTCAGCCAGTTTTTTCTTTTCTTTTCTTTCTTTCTTTCTGTTTTTTTTCTTTTTGAAGAATGGAAAGGCGGCGAACAATGATATTTTATTAAAATAAAAGCACTTTTAATGATTATTTTACTCACTAAGTCCATTTCTTAAAATAATAGTTATCATTAATTGCCTATTTAGTTTCTGAATTTGCAGCCATTTTTTTTCATCTTTTTAAAACACCTGATTTTATATACCACGGGATCACGATGGTTGGCGAGTATAACTCGTAGGTAGCAGAACCCCCGAATGTTTTACAAATAAATAACATATATTGTATAAATAGCATAAAACACCTTGAAATAAAATTATTATTGAAATACTGATTTATTACTGAAATAAAAATATGTGTCTCAAAACTAAATTTCTAATGTTGACCACTAAATTAATGTTGCAGGAAAGTGAAAGGGAGGATGATTGTTATTTTTTCTATTGATCTCTGCCCCCCCTCTTATTTGGAGCACACTGCTCTTAACTTCCGTAGTATGTCCTGCTTCAAATAACATATCTCTCCATTACAGTACTTATACCTACTGCACAAGCCACTACAATAATGAGTTTACCTTAAACCATTTTGTAGTAATTTATTGCCGCATTATAAAAAAAAGAAATTTTTTATATTTAAAACATAAGATTTGTCAACTTTCAGGCATTTGTAATTTTTCGATAACAAAAGAAACATTCCTACATATTTAAGAGAAAAATTCATGGCTATTCTTCCACCCATGCTGCTTCCGATCAAAATAGCTTTTGGTATGTTATTTTGCTGCATGAGTTCAAACACATCATTTGTTAGCACATCGTAATTCATCTCCTTCACCCAAGGACTTTTGCCATGATTGCGTAGATCAGGGACATATACCTGCAACGATAAACTTTTATTAGCTTCTTAACTGGAAAAACATAAAATTTAGAAATATATATTTGTTCATCTATAGTGTTATAAATAACTGTTTGTCTGCCTGTCTGTGTACCTAGGTGCACGATGGCATGGAAATTGCTAGACAGAAAGCTAAGAAAATTGGCACTAATGTACTTTTAAGCATCTATTTGGAACCTCAAAGAACGAATTATTTAAAGCTTTTTAATTACATTTTTTTTGTTCTTTTATCTGATTTAAGGTGACCTTTCACCCGATCTCGATAACAATACCCCTGCAATAATATACTTGCAACATCTAATGCTTCTAAATATGTTTAGATTGGTATTTCTGCTCCCTAGTAGGGATCATAAATACATCGTGTAATCCTTTACTGTTGAATATTAAAACCTGTCGAAGGTGGGTTTTGAGGCTAGTCACCGAAATAAAAAGAGCTATAAAGCAAAAAAAAATTCAAAAAATATTTATAAGTGTTGGTAATATATCATGAAAATAATCTCCGCAAATTGATTTTCTATGACAGTTTATTTACTTCATTTAAACTCATCAAGATAAAAAGTACTTAACTCATTTTCAAAGAGGAAATGAAATTGATGATGCAATATGAAGAGGTTTTTACAAACTCTTGAAGTGAACAAGGAAGTAAGAAACAGAATTTCGTATGAATGACGTGATTTGACTTTACGTCATTCTTAACCAATCAAAGAACTAAAAGATGACATCACCTGAAAGGGACTTAAGACTGTTTTCTTTCTGCTATATAGAACTTTAATAGAAGCTTTCTCTCGCGTATTGGAAACGAACATGTAATTTCGTTCTCCCTTAAATTAAATTAAATTAAACTAATGTTTAAAATTAAAATTATGTAACTATTAAATATAAGAAATGTAAATTAAATACTTTAAACTGTATAATGAATAATGTTTTATTAGTTAACAATATTTTCACATTTCAAATCACATAGTGAATCATCAAGGATTTAAACCACAGTGTGTGCCACATATAATGGATAATTCAAAACAAGGGATACAATATTTATAATAATGTGCATCGAACCCATTATGGATATGAATCATCAAATAGGATTATCTTAAGGACCTGGCCTAGCGGTACAATGAGGATGATTGTTGAAAAAAGGAGGTAAGCAAATATCTTACTTATCTTTTGTTGCTAAATTAGAATAGTTTATTTATATAATTTAATTACTTTAGAAAACGCTAAAGCTACTCGCTACCTTCAAATTTACTAACAAGATTATGAGCTCGAAAGTATTCTAAAGTATATAAAGGATAAAAATAAAAATAAAAATAGTGTCCTAGAATCCTCGAATACTTAAAAGAAATTAATTAATTTTAGATATATTCTAAAATAGAAAAATGGCAACCTTCAAAGAAGGTAGTATAATTGAAAAATTAAATTCAAGTAACTATGCAAATTGGAAATTTAAGGTGGAAATGCTCTTAATAAGAGAAGAGCTCTTTGAAGTCGTCACAGACGACCCACCTAATCCAATGACGCCCGATTGGTTGAAAAAAGATAAAAAAGCAAGGGCTCTTAATAATTTAAGTATTGAGGATAATCAAATAATCCATATTAAGCATTTACAAAATGCAAGGGACACATGGAATACGCTTAAAAACATCCATGAGAGATCAAATCTCTCAAGTAAACTCTTCCTATTTAGGAAACTTTACGCAACAAAATTATCAGAAGGAGGCAACATGATCACACATATAGCCAAATTATTAGAAATTATTGATAAGTTATCAGCCATAGGCGAAGAAATTAAAACAAATCATATTTCAGCATTATTGCTCTGCTCTTTGCCACCTTCTTATGACACCCTCATAACCGCATTAGAAGCCAGGCAGGAAGACGAATTAACTCCCGAATTCATTAAGAGTAAATTAACAGACGAATTTAATAAAAGAAATGAGCATTCAAATACCAGTGATAATACCAACAAAGCCTTTAGAGCTGAAAGAAAATTTAAACCCACAGGTTTTAAAAAAGAAGAAAAATACTGTACGATCTGTCGTATGAAAAATCATAAGACAGTTAATTGCTGGCACAACAGAAATAAAACAACTAACGTTAAACAAAACAACAAAAAACATTTCTCTTCTTCATTAGTGTTTCAAAAAGACGAAAATAAGTTTAGAAGCGCGGACTCAAATAAAACGAACAATAAAAGCACAGCTTATCTTGCAACCGAAGAAATGAAAAATTGCGCATTTTTAACTAACAAATCGCAAAGTAAAGCATGGATCATAGATTCTGGCTCGTCCTCCCATATATCAAATGATGAAAAATTATTTGAAGAATTTAATAACAGAGAACAATCAAACGTCGTAATTGCCAACGGCAATAAATTAAAATCCTACGGATCAGGTAATATAAAAATAAACACGATAACCTCCGATGGTAAAACACACGACATAAAACTAAAATATGTTCTACTAGTACCTGAAATCGAAACAAATTTATTTTCGGTAGCTAAAGCTACGAAAAACGGATGCAAAATAATGTTCGAAAATAATAAATGTTTTCTAGAATATGAAGGATTAATTCGCTTGGAAGGTACAAGAAAAAATAATTTATACGAAATTCAGCAAACTAGCGAAACCACAGACGAAAATTTCGTAAACATGATAACTAATTGCAAAAATAAAAATTGTATAGAAATATGGCATAGAAGATTAGGGCATAAAAATGTAGCGTCAATTAAAGAATTAATGACGAAGGAATTAGCATGCGGAATAAACATAAATAATTGTTCCCATAGTACCGAATGTGAGCCTTGTATCAAAGCAAAAATAACTGAAGCTCCTTACCCAAAGAAAACGGAATTTAGAGCAAATAAAATTATGCAATTGGTCCATTCCGACGTGTGTGGTCCTATTCAAACTCCAACCATAGGTGGGAAAAATTATTTTTTAACTTTCATAGATGATTACTCTAGATTTACGATATTATATCTCCTACAAAATAAAAGTGAGGTATTTGAGAAATTACAGGAATATGTTGCTCTAGTCAACAATAAATTTGGCAAAAAGCCTATAGAACTCAGAACTGGTAATGGTAAAGCATTTAAAAATTCTAAAATAGATAATTTTCTAAAGGAAAATGGAATTAAGCGACAGCTAACAGTACCATACTCCCCAAGTCAGAATGGTATTGCTGAACGCAAGTATAGATCTCTAATTGAAATGACAAGAACATTGTTAAATGACTCTAATTTACCATTACATTTTTGGGGAGAGGCGATCTGCACCGCAAATCACCTACAAAATCGACTGCCGACTAAAGCCAATGAAAAAACTCCATATGAGTTATGGTCAAACAGAAGACCAAATCTAAAATACTTAAGAGTTTTTGGCTGCAAAGCTTATGCATATATTAACAAGCCAAAAAGACAGAAATTAGATAATAAAGCAGTAGAAGGGATCTTTGTGGGATACGATAATTATTCCAAAGGATATCGTATATACACAAGCGGCAAACATATCACTATAGCAAGAACTGTGAAGTTTTTGGAAAACTATCCGAGAAATTCAAATAAAGAAAATAGGCTAGAACTAAATTTAGATGAAAACACTAGTGCCGAAAACGGAAAGTCAGAAAACCCAAATCTGATAAAAATCGAAATTTCAAATGAAAATGATACTCAGAATGAATCTGAACTAAATCAAACCGAACCGAGAAGATCAGATAGAGTAAATAAAGGGGTTCCCCCAGATAGACTAATTTATTTGGTTAAAGATGAAAATATAAACGAACCGAAAAATTGGCAGGAAATAATAAACATGGAAAACCCAGAAGAAAAAGAAAACTGGATCAAAGCGACACAGGAGGAGATAGAATCTCACAACAAAATAAAACTTGGACATTAGTTGACCCCCCGCCAAATACAAAAATAATAGGTTCGAAATGGCTTTTCAAAACTAAATTAGACGGTAAAGGAAAAATACAAAAATACAAAGCAAGATTAGTTGCAAAAGGCTAATCTCAAAATTTTGGTATGATTATTATAAAACATTTGCTCCGGTGGTTTCACATACAACCATAAGAACCTTTTTAACAGCCGCCGCCTATCATAAACTAAACATAAATCATGTAGATATTAAAACTGCATTTTTGTATGGAAATTTAGAAGAGGATATATACATCTCTCAGCCGGAAGGCTATATCAAACAAAATCAAGAAAACAAAGTGTGCAAATTAAATAAGGCTGTATACGGCCTAAAACAGGCAGCTAGAGCCTGGCACACAAAAATTTCAGAATCATTAGAAAAGTTAAATTTCAAACAATCAACTTCAGACACGTGTTTATTTATACGTAATACAAAGGACAGTAAAGCTTATATTATCGTGTATGTAGACGACATATTAATATCTGCAAAAGAAAGTGAAATTAAAGAGATTATACAGAAACTTAAGATTGAATATGAACTAAAAGATTTAGGTCAATTAAACTATTACCTAGGGATCAAAATTGAAAAAACAAACGAAGGATATAAACGGAATCAAAAAATTAAAATTGAAGAATTAGTTCGAAAATTTAAATTAGAAGAAGCAAAGCCTTACAAAACGCCCATGAAGACAGGCTATTTAAATTATGATAATGATGAAATACCATTGCCAAACAACATCGATTACAGAAAGGCAATTGGAGCTCTTTTATACATCGCTACTGTAACAAGACCAGATATTTCAGTTGCCGTTAACATCCTAAGTAGAAAAAGCGAAAACCCTTCACAGAAGGATTGGAAGGCAACTAAAACAGTGATTTCCTATTTAAATCACACTAAAAACTTTAAATTAGAAATAAATACAACACACCAACCTAAACTAGAAGTGTATTGTGACTCGGACTGGGCTGGAGACATACAAACTAGAAAGTCCACCAGCGGAAACTTATTTTTGTTGGGGAAAAATCCGTTATTATGGGTTAACAAAAAACAACAATGTATAGCCATGTCGAGTGCTGAAGCTGAGTATATTTCAACAGCAAATGCGTCGCAAGAAATTTTATGGTTAATTAGACTCCTACAAGAATTCGACTTAGATCAGACATTACCAATAACTGTGCATGAGGACAATCAGTCCTGCATAAAAATGATTGAATCAGAAAAGTATACTCGTCGCACGAAACACATAGATATCCGTTATCATTCAATTAAACATTTAAAGGACAAAGGAACAATTAATCTAAAGTACTGTGAATGAAAGAACATGATAGCGGACATCTTAACCAAGCCCACTCCCAAACCCATTTTTGAAGTTCACAGGAGAAATTTAAATTTAAGAAATCAAATTCCAGAGATTAAGGAGGAGATTGTTGGTAATATATCATGAAAATAATCTCCGCAAATTGATTTTCTATGACAGTTTATTTACTTCATTTAAACTCATCAAGATAAAAAGTACTTAACTCAATTTCAAAGAGGAAATGAAATTGATGATGCAATATGAAGAGGTTTTTACAAACTCTTGAACTGAACAAGTAAGTAAAAGACAGAATTTCGTATGAATGACGTGATTTGACTTTACGTCATTCTTAACCATCAAAGAACTAAAAGATGACATCACCTGAAAGGGACTTAAGACTGTTTTCTTTCTGCTATATAGAACTTTAATAGAAGCTTTCTCTCGCGTATTGGAAATGAACATGTAATTTCGTTTTCCCTTAAATTAAATAAAATTTAACTAATGTTTAAAATTAAAATTATGTAACTATTAAATATAAGAAATGTAAATTAAGTACTTTAAACGGTATAATGAATAATGTTTTATTAATTAACAATATAACTCCATGAGACTGTCGAAATTTTTCAGCTATTGATCTAGCTAAAATACCACACATACTTTGTAAGCAATAATTTTGCCTTTTTCATGGTCATTTAAATTATTTCAAAAGGACATCATGTTAGACGTAACAAAATGATCTCACATAAAAGTAAACCTTACTTTACAAATTTACTTACTTGATTTTCAAAGTTGAAACAAGATTGGTTGAAATAACATCTGTCAGTTTTATCAGATTATAGCGTTATATTAACCCATTTGCTGCCAACCACGAGTATACTCGTGGTTGTCAACATTCAAAATAAAAGCGTATGATAAAAAAAACCGGCCTTGCCACCACTATTTTAATATGTTAAAAAATACTTTATTTAATGCCAAAAACTTTGCTATTAAACTTACCAAATATTATCTTTCAGAATTTTTGGTGGGAAACGAATTTCAGTAAAAATATCGAAGACTCCGTCCACATAGTATTGGCAGTTAATGGGTTAAAGTTATATTGCTAAAAATATTATTGTGAAACAATTATTTAAATAATTTTTTTAAACGCATTAATATTGTGCAATTGTTTTCATGAAATATCACTATCATATTCCTTTGTGAAACGTTTTAACTTTTATACTGAACATTCTGTGAAAGATAAAAGTTCATTTTATTTTTGTTTTAAGAAAAAAATATAGTGGTTATATCTTTATGAAACAGAGTGTAGTAGAAAATATTTAATTTTGTTCAATAATTCCTGTCACATTTTGATTAATAATTCTTTAACCTTGTGATTACGGGCTGGGACTAGCGACTATTTTTATATTCAATCGTATCACAATTTACAAAAAATTTTCCTTATGTTACATTTGTCTTGAAAATGTCCTAGTATAGGTGTATGGCAGAGATTAGTTTTCAAAAAGCGGTATGAATAGAATTTAACATTTGTCGCTGGGACGACATATGTCTCGACCCGTAATCAAAGGGTAATTTCCATTTTCTTAACTTATAAAATTCTTTTTAATATATTCAATATATCATTCCTCATATTCGATTATTAAAATTGTTTAGAAATTGCTGCATATAAACGGTTGTACTCCCTTACTTTTCTCTTTGTCTTTTTAGATATTTTTGGAGCTATTTTTCTAAACGCTTTCCCAGATAAACCCATTCCGTGCAGGAGAATGATTGGTGGCTGGTAGAGTTCTTCAAGATTTCCTGATGAATACGTTCGGCAATATAGTTTCATGGTGCTCTGTAAATGGAAGATAATATTTAATAGCTCATTTGTTATGATACAAAAGTTTTTAAACATCATAAAAATCATGAAAAGCAATGCATTTCTAAGAAATGAATCTTTCTCTTCCAAATAAATCCCATTTAAGCTATAAATAGGATAAAATAAGCAAGATTAAAAAAAAATATTTTGAAGCTATTTTTAAAAAAATAATAATTAAATAATTTTAAATAATTGCTTAGTGTAAAAGCACCATTGGTTCAACAGATTACGTACTCAATCACACTATTTATCTGGCATTGTTCTGTTTGTTTGAAGTAGAAGTTTCTACTTACTGTTTTCGTATTAACCAGAATCTTCTTTAACAGGGCGTTACAGTTGAAGCTAAAAACATTGGTTCAGAGCTGAAAAATATTGATTTTTATTTATTTTTCCTTAGTAGTTGACATTATCAAAAATTGAAAGAGCGAGTAGTTGACAAATTAAAAATCAGACTCAGATAGTGTACCAATAAAGTTAAAATAATCAATCATATATATTATTTTTTGTCAACATATCTTTTTCTATGAATAACGAAACATACAATAACGAATAAGGTATCATTCGAAAGGCTTTTGAAGCGGCTTCTGACATAGCACACTCCCATTTCGTTAAAACATGCCTTTTGATTAAAAATTGCCGTTAATTAAAAATTAAATCTGCAATGTTTTCGTGAATGAAATGAAATGTTTTCCTCAAATTAGTGTTGCCAAAAAAATAAATACCGCATTATATGATGCTCAACAATGATTATAAAAAAAAATAATTAGTACAAAAAAAAATAAAGTGTGATTTCTCCACACGGGTTTATTTTATATTTATGGTTAAAAAGAAAAATTGAAATTGAAATGTTTAGAAGAAAAAGGCACCATCGATCGATCGAAGCGGTATCTCACGTGTAGAATAAAAGGTATGCTTTGTTACATTAGATTAAATTGTATTTTAAAAGCATTCATTTATTTTTCTTTGTTTCATATTTTTATAGAAGCTGATGACGTCATCTTCTAACGCAGTTAAAATACGTTTAATAATTTTTTTTTCTCGCGCGTGTCTTTTGCTATTCTCGATGAGTGTTTACTGTAACTTTGATGGAATAAATGAAAGGATATTCTGGCTTAACTAATGTTGTTTGCAGATATTTTTACCCTTAATTTCTCTTTAGAAGTTTAAACCTGCATTTAAAAATATTAGGTATTTCTAAAAAATATTAGATTACAGTGCGAAATTTTCGCACGGGTCCACTGGTAATATCTTAAAACTAGTAATCAATTGTGAAGCAAGTAGGGTCAATCGGGTGTAATATGAAACACCCAAAACAAAGGGGTCTAATGCAAGACACACAAACAAAAGTACTAATTTTTATAGTGATTAAATTGGCTGTGTGATTTTTTTTCCAAGCAATATATCATTTTACTTATATCTATTACGAATACACACAAAATTTGAAAAGAAAAATTCCCAAAAATTTACTTACATGACCTTACTGTTTTGATAAGAAAAACTTTTCTGCCCGACTTCAAATCTTTTATCTTACAACACTCTAAATAAAAACTTTAGTAAAATATTCTTATAGATAATTATTCGGTATGAAATGGTGAGTCTGTTTAGCCTTTAAAATTTGGAATATAGTTAAAGTTACCTGAGTTACAAACCATTAAAATCAGAGAACTAATGCGAGACAGTGTATGGGACTAATATGGGGCAATGTATGGACTAATATGAGACTGTACATGGGGCTGTAATTCTATTATTTTATCATAGAGCTTGAAACATCCACCACAAATTAAAACAGAAAAGTATTAAAATTTAATTGTATTTTGTCTTTATATGCCAGGTATGTTTTTTTTAATTTAAATAATTTATTTATTTATTTTGTGTCAAATAGTATGTATATTCTATGTTTGTTGCAGATTTTTAATCGAATGATAAGAAATGCTAGTTGATCTTTAACTTAGTTTTACACCTCAAGCTAAAAGTGACATTGAACATTATAAATGGTGCGCAATTGAAAATCGAAAGAAAATAGGCGAGTTTATCTCCAAAGTGTTTTTGATGACGTAAAAAAGGAGGTATTCAATAGTAAATCGATATGTTGTTTTGCTTAAAATTGTATGCTTGTTTTGCGCCGTAAACTTGTGTCTATGCAAACCAATTTACATTCTGCATCTCCTATCGTAACTCATGTGAGCAAAGATTCGTCAATTTCTTCAAGTTCTTTTAAGATGTCCCTTTTACAAATAATAAATAAAAATAGGAGGAAAGGGAAAGAATGGATGCTAATTCGAAAGTTAATTCAAGCGAAGAGTGGATGGGGGTGGAGAGGGAGTCGCTTCATTTTCTTTACACCCATAACAAGGGCAGTAAAGAAAATGAAGCAAGGAATAGTAGTAAAACAAAGCAAAAAAATTTTAAGAAGAAAGACTAACCAAATAAGGATACTATAACAGGAAAAGAAGATATTAGTACGACATATTACGACAAGAGATATAAAAGATACAGAGAATTGTACAAAGACAGAAATAATTACCCAATTAGCAAGTGAGTTACAAATAGACTAAACTAAACAAAAATCCCTGACGGCTTGGCCTACAGGCACAGGTAGATTTCGAAGACGCAGACCGTGGGGCGCCTGTTTGATGGGAATTGTGGAAGAAATGACCTTTTTGCCATGATGCAGCCGTTGGAACCGCCCACTTTGAAACCTAAATTGTTTGCAGGCGGAGTCGGCAGGGATTTTTATTTATTTTTATTTATTTTTTATTTTTTGCTATAAAGATTGATCCTATAAAAAGCTTGTCAGTATAAAAGTTTTAGATAATATTAAGAGGATTTATGATAAATTTAAGCGGATTTGATATCTTGTGAATTGACGAAGTTATGAATTTTTTTTTCTATTCCCCCCCCCTTTTTTTTCCCTTGGGGCCATTTTTAATGATATCAAAAATCTGTCATACATAAATTTTCGACCCTTTTCCTAGAAGTAATAATAACTTTAAACGGATTCGATACCTATCATAATTAAGAAATTATGGGTTTTTCTGTTTTCACAAAAAGCCCCCATTTACCTCACCCCCTTGGTTCGATTTTGCCCATTAACGAACTTGACCGAGATTTTATGCCCCTTTATTTTATGTATCAGTTTGGAAGAGATTTGTGCAGAATTATTGAAGTTATCCTGTCCATAAAAAAGTGACATAGATAGATAGATAAATAGATAGATAAAGTTTTGAACTGGGGATGGTTTTGGGTTCTGGGAGTCATGATCTGCGTAGATCTGCAAAAATTTTTCAAAAATTCTAACTTAGGGAAGAATGTAATAGGTAGTATTTCTTATGAAATCTACCTAAAATGAAGGAGTTATAAAACACAAAAACCTAATCTAAAAAAAAAAAAAAAAAAAAAAAAAAAGGAGTTGATTGACAATTTGCTCAAAGGAATCAGCGAAATATGCTTGCGTCTCTCGCACGCGCCCAAGATTGAATGGCTGCGAGTATTTCAAAAACAACAGTGGAGTCAGGAAACACATGTGACGCAGGAGACCAATAAAAGCTCCCGGCCAGACCCGGCGAGTTTAAGTACGGAGGAGAAAAAAGGGGGGGGGGCGAAGAGAATGAATTAAATGAAAGGTAGCCAGACAATTGAAAAATTTGGTGTACTGGACATATCATTAACTAAGTTGCCTGAGTTCTTCCATATATGATAAGCTTACCAAAAATCAAGGTTGTAAATAGATGAGCATTTCTGAATTATTGAACCCTCTAAAAAATTAAAACTGTGATTGTCAGAACAACAATGGTTAGCAATCGCAGAATGTTTAGTGTCACAATTTTTAACATAGTTTTTATGTTCCCCCAAGCGGACCTTAAGGGGTCGCTTAGTTTGACCTATGTACATTCTATCACACTCGCAAGATATCATCCACAATGTGAAAGTCTGTCAGTTGGATGTTTGAGATCTGCAAATTTGATTTTGTTAAATGGTGCATAAATTACTTTAAAATCGAATCTTTTCGAAATTCTAGATATTTGAGGGATTATTCTCGGAATATATGGAAGTATAATTAAATTTTCATTGCGAACATTGTTAAAGTTGGAATGTGTACGTTTAATTAGTTTATTATGAATTGAATCAACGATTTCAATGGCTATTGATTTAATGTGGTCTAACTCTGCTTTGAGTAAACTCCCAGATGAACAAATTTTTAAGGGGCGATGAACATAGGTATTAAAAGCAGCCAATTTTTGATTAGGGGGTGAGATGAAAGACGATGTGGCGGTAAAGAAACTGCGAATGATTTACGAAAAACAGCAGTTTGGAATGAGTCATTTTCGCGGTAAACTTTAACATTAAGGAAAGGTAGTTGGTTATTATTTTCAAATTCATATATAAACTGTATATGTTCATCGACAGAGTTCATAACAGAAAGAATATGAGGGATGTCTATATCACTAGAATCTAGTAAAGTAAAGCAGTCATCGACATAGCGGGTATAAAATGGAAAATTTAACTTATTGAAAAGGTTTGACTCGACATAATGCATATACAAATCACTGAGGATTGGGCTCAGGAGCGATCCCATAGACAAGCCATCAGTCATGCGATAAAAATCGCCGTTAAAAATGAACGTGTTTTGCTATAGACAACTGTCAGTAAGGTGTAATAATTCATCAATTTCAAACTGTGAGTAGTGAAACTACCGGAGGCATAATTTAAGACAGTTTAAAGCACCTTGAACCGGTACGTTTGTAAAGAGGGATTTGACGTCGAATGAAACCATACGGTGGCTTTGAGTAATGGTGAAGTTATGCAGTTTACTTATGAAATCATAAGAATTTTTGCAAGTTTAAATATTGTTGGAGAGTAGTGGGGAGAAAATAGAAACAAGATATTTCGCTAATCTACAGGAGGAAGTACCAATGTTAGAAACGATTGATCTGAATGGAATGCCAAGTTTGTGAACCTTTGGAAGTGCATAAAATCTTGCGCAATGTGACACAGAAGGAATGAGGGAAGATTTAGTACTATTGTAAATGAGGGGGGAACGTTCCCCCCCCCACACACACAATCACAGTTTTAATTTTTCAGAGGGTTCAATAATTCAGAAATGCTCATCTATTTACGACCTTGATTTTTGAGAAGCTTATCATATAGGGAAGAATTCAGGCAACTTAGTTAATGATATGTCCAGTACACCAAATTTTTCAATGTCTGGCTACCTTTCATTTAATTCATTCTCTTCGTCCCCCCCCCTTCTTCTCCTCTGTACTTAAACTCGCCCAATCTGGCCGGGCGTTTCTATTGGTCTCCTGCGTCACATGTGTTTCCTGACTCCACTGTTGTTTTTGAAAAACTCACCGTCATTCGATCTTGGACGTGTGCAGGAGACGCAAGCATGTTTACATAGTTTAAACTTTGAATCGGTTTTTAATCTTTTAAATTTGTCACTGATGATAGAGCTTTAGGGGCTCCGAAACAGCTGTTTGCCATTTTATACATTTTTATTTTTGCTTTTTTACGTTGTTCATTTATTTTTAATATAACGGCACAAAGTTAAATCCACCTATTTTAAAAATTGTCTTCTATGCATGATAATGATGAAGAATGTTTGACAGATTTCATTGCAAATGCCATAATAGAAGAAATCGATCGAGTTGTGTAATATTTCAAGAGAATATTAAAAAGGGAACTTTTGACGTGGAATTAGAAAGTCTATTCATTAGAAGTACGTTTGCCTCGTAAACAAAGCAGATGTTGACGGAGGAGTGGTAACGGTGTGCAAGGTTTGAGATGGTCTAATTATCGATCTAAGGACTGATTTCGTCTATAAAGAAGGTAAAATCTTTGCAGTGGACATTAGGATACTGTTGCTGTCCTGCCTTTTTTCTGAAACATCATTGAAAATGAGAAAAAAAAATACTTATACTTTTCCTAGCTGTGTAAATACGAGAGTTATTTTAAAAATAAGGTCCTCTACAAACTATTTCTTTAAATATTGAGCACTTCCAGCAAAGCTCATACGCGCAGACTCCCGGCATCCCTTACGTTGCAACATATGCCAATTGTGCACCTACTGTGTTAGTGTGCTGGTTCAGAGCGAGTGATAGACATGTTCAAGTCGATTGATCATATACCACCGACTCTGAACTGAAATACGGTCTAAATTCGGATTTAGACATCAAGAAAAATGAGAGCATTGGACATTCATCGCCAGATCTGTGAGGCGTATGGCTCCAATGCAATGAGTGCCCACACACTGATGCTCAAACGCAATCTCTCATCGAATCTTTTGGATTGGAGCAATATGAGCACACTTCATACAGTCCTGACATTGCACCGAGTGACTATCACCCCTTCCGATACTCGTAATCGTTTATCGGCGGCGAGCGATTCAACATTGACAAAGAAGAGAAAACGACGGTTAAAATGTGGCTTTCTATCATAGGCGGCGGTATTCTACGCGGAAGGTTTACAAAAACTCGTAGGACGTTACGACAAATCTTTCAACAGACACGGAAACTTTGTAGAAAAGTAGAAAAAAGTATGAAGAATATTGTAAAAACTAATTTTCTAAATGTGGTATTTTTTTTTAATTGTAAAACGGACCTTACTTTAAAAATTACCCTCATATTAATGAACAATGAAATAAATCAATCAGTCAAGATCGTAGATTATCTTTTTGATTTTTCTTTTCAATAACGGGTGTAATACTGTAGTGTTTGTGTTGAAGTTAAAAGTAAGTAGATGACAGCACCAAAATTAACAAATAAATTTTCGTATGTCAGTCATTTAAAAGATTTTTTTCCTGTAGATTTAATTAGTTTTCAGAATGTTGTGATTAAATTACGTGTTAATGTTATGTAAATAAATGTATATTTTTGTGCTTTGCATCAGAGTTACCTTTACTGAATTATATTGTCATTTAATAACTGATATTTAATATAGCATAATGGCGACGAAAGAAAATGGATGTGTTTTCTCCAGAATTATTTTAAAAATTTGATGGGAAGAACAAAAAGGATCTACGATGTTTTGTTATCACTTTGATTACGGTTGGATCTATCATACTAATTTTATAGTCTAATATGTTTTGTTTTCTGCGACAAGTTCGTCAATTATGGAATTTACAGGGTGGTAAGTCTACACTTTCTTCTTTTACAAGTTTAATAAAGAATAATGTTTGCTAATTTCAAAGAATTCAATGTTTCAATTGAACCCTTCACAGCTGATGTTAAAAAGCTGGAACATTTTCTTTATTTTACACAATATAAAAGAGGAAAAAAAGTACCTGCTATATTATTTCTTGTATGAGAGTTGTATAATTTATTATGTGATTTATCTTTTGCCAAAGCTTCGGAATCATTGAAATACGACCAGATAGTTTATTTTCTGATTAAATTCTTAAACCCACCACCAAAAAAAAAATTTCGAGAAAATTAAATTTCGGAAATGTTCTGAATTTGAAAATGAGTCAGTTCAAGATTTTTCTGCTAAAAAAAAAAAAAAAAAAACAATAATAATAATAATACGACTTATTGTGCATTTTCTGATGTTACGTTAAACGAGAATCCGTTATAACAGTTTATTAAAGGTTTAAAAAATGAAAACATTCAGAGTAAATTAATTACTCAAGTTGAGTATTTAAATTCTGAGAAAACTGTTAAAAAGCTGTGGCTTTAGAAAATTATGAAATTTATATTTCACGATTGAAACATGAAAGTATGAATGTTAATAAAGTTACATGTACTAAAAATGCACAGTAAAAAAAAAAAAAAAAAAAAAATCCAGTTCTCAAAAACAGAATATTAACAATCAGGCAAATTATGCAAATTCTGATGGAAACAAAGGTAAATTGAAATTTTATAGATGTGATAATGCATCACATTTAGCTAATTCATGCAGATATATTAATACAATTTGAGATTTATGTAAAAATCCAGGTCTATTGTGTAAAGTTTGTTAAAGTAAAAATAATAATTCTCAGAAATAAATGAATGAAATAATTACAGTTCATATTTTATCTGTGAGTTATGATAAAGGTAATTCAAGCTACGCCGTCGAAGGCGGACATACCCCATCGCCGAATCCAGGTTCTCTTGAACCCATACGAGTTTTCCGCCATTGGAGGGCCGGTTTACCCGGGAACATCCGCAAGTGGGCTCTTCGGCCTTGGGAGCATACGCCACCTGCGCATCTCTCACCTAACCCAAATGAATTGACGACAGAGTGTCGTTGCAACATGCGGTGGAGCCCAAACTTAGAGGACACCACCACAAAACACTTAGGGAGTCCGCTTGAGTCGCCCGACAGCTTCGGAGCCGGAATCCAAAAGAGGAAACCGGGCCATAGGCCTTAAGCCGGGTTTCCCCAACAAACTCTTGCTTTATCGCAGCTTCCGAACATCGAGTCCTATGGAGGGAGGAAACGTTTGGCCTCATCGGCTGCGGCGAGGGGTCCTCTCGCCAGCCCGGAGCGTCGAGGAAAAGCGTCCCTGAACGCATAGACACGCCCTGGCTTCGGTTGTCTCCGCGTAACCCTTGAGGGCTTTCCTCCGACTTCTACGGGCGGCTGAACGCCGGATGCGGTCGACTCGATCGAGGGCCATTCAGAAACACATGACATATAAAACAAACATAAACAAACAAAAACACAACAAATGTTAAATAAAAACGGAAAGTTATGATAGGCACCACTATCGGACTCTGAAGAACGTGGAAACTCCCTTCAAAAACGCCAAAGAGATGGTCCCGATCGAGATTAGTAGTGTGAAAGTTATCTCAAAGACACCTGATAGTCCCAACCTTCAGGCACAGAAAACTCTGACTACGCATAGACGCGCTGGACTGGTTTCGACCCAAGGTCCGACTTAGGTCTGGACGCCGTCACTTGACTGACGAGACTCCAGCCCGGTTTCTTGTAATCGGTCAGTCCGAGAAGAGGGCGCAGATCCCTTCCAGCGAAGGTGATCCGAGACGCAGACCTCGGACCTGAAAGCCCTCCGCAACTCGAACCACTCTTGGTCAAACGGGCAACTTCTCTTTCCAACCAAAAATTGAGGGTGTTACATAACTATTCCAGCTACAGAAGGAGTCGCAGGGGATGAAGGATCGAGAAGGAGGACTCTGGGGTGCGTCTACTCACCCACACCTTCCCGCCCTTGTCTACGTACCGCCGCTTGCCATCATTGTCAGTACCGAGGGTTGCTGCACGCCGCCTTAGGCACTGACTAGACGTCACTACGGAACCACCTGCGCTTAAGGCTCCTATAAGGGGAGCTGAGGCATATCCATTATGTTGCCCGAAATAACCGCCATATTGTGACCTAGCTCAGCATTAGGAAACCGCCTGAGCAGGTGTTTGCCGTCCCTGTTACTGTCACTCGCGGTCCACTAGTACGGTAAGCAAACCGGTTTTAGCTTGGTTTTTGGTCCGCTGGGTCATTAAATGGCGGTATGATTGTCCTGCGGAGTCCGTTCTCGCCTTAGATAACTTTGGAAGCTGTCCTACCATCGTTCGCTAGCCATTGCCCTTAAATAAAACTGTCTGTTTTAATTGACGATAAAGCGAAAGCAGAGATGGAGTTGGTATCGGTTCAGAAATTCCTGCAGTGGCTATTAAAAGTTTTCGTAAAAATTTTCCAAATTACAAAATGTTTCCGCCAGATGTTCAGTTAAGAACTACAACTAGCGAAATGTTAAAATCTTTTTGGTATGTCAAGGTAAATGTTTTTTGTGAAGATAAAACAGAAATGTTAAACTGAATTGGATAAAAGAAGATAATTTGTCCTTATTATTTGGGAGAGACTGAATTTTTGAATTTGATATTTCCCCCTATAATTTGAAATCTGTGTACGATAATGGAATTGCAAATTCTTCTGACAATTTAAAAGCATTATTAAAGAAATTTTCTGATTTGTTTACTAATAAAGTTGAGGATATAAAAAGTTTGAAGGCAGAACTCTATCTAGAAAAAGATACTACTCCCATATTTTGCAAAGCTAGAACTGTAACTCCAAAGACAGTTAAGAAAAATTTTAAAAGTGGAGGCAATATATTGCACAAATGGTGTAGTAATGCCCCGAAAGTTTGTAAAACAAAGGACAAGATATACCTCTTTGGTGATTAAAAAGTAAGTAAAGTGTTATGTATTTTATGGATATCTAAAAAAGATTTTTTAAATTTCAACGTTAAAATTGTTAATGAAGTGAATGTCACTAACAGACAAGTATTGTCAGTTATATTAAACATATTTCATCCCTTGGGGTTATTAGCTCCATTTCTAATTAAACCAGAAACATTCAAGTAGAAGTAGTGGTTATTACAATTAAACTACGGGGATTTTCTGTCGAAGACAGATTTTAAGGAATGAATGAATTTTCTGCTATCGCACAATTAATTAGTAACATTCCGATGTAATTATTGCCCCACCAGTGGCTGAGAGGTTGTGCTCTCGAAGCTGGTAGACGGGAGGTGCTGGGTTCGTTCCCAATCGCGCCCGTCGGCCTAATCGTTCGGAGTTTTCGTGGTTTTCTTCGAGCCGTGGATTTATCCATGCGTAAATACGGGTTAGGTTCCCTTAGAAAGACCCCCACGAAGGGCACTCCCCCCGGGCCTATATCCCTAGTGTAGATAATTGGCCGTCAATAATCAACCCAATCAACCCAACCGATGTAATTATTATCGAGTTACATAGCTTCAGTGACGCGTCTATAGCAGCATATGGGGTGGCAATTCATTGCAAATCGGTAATAAAATCCGGTTAAGTGCCTGTAAAATTAGAGACCAGTAAATCCAGAATTTTGCCTTTAAAGCAATTAACTATTCTAAACTCAGAATTATGGACAGCAGTTTTAATTTCAAAACTAATTAAAAGAGTTATTTCAGTGCTCAAAATTAAAGTAAACAAAATCCCGATACCATGATTGTAATATCCTGGATTCAAAACGACATTTCTAACTGAAATCCTTTGTTGCGAATAAAATCTCCAAAATACAAGAACTAACTGAACGGTTGCAAGGGCAACATGTTTCATCTCAGGAAAACTCTGCTCATCTTCTAACCAGATGAATTAATCCTGATAAATTGAACATGAATTATTTATGGTGGAGTGGTTCTTTGTTCCTAAAGGAAAAGAACTATCTTAATGGAGACATTCTAGCAACAGTTAATTTCACTGATTTTTCAAAATAATTGAAAACTATAGAATAAAGTGACTTTATTAACTACATATCTGCTTTCACTGTTCCTGTTAATTCCTTTGTGCTTGGTACAAATGATTTAATTAATAACTAATATAGTATGATAATTCGTATTTTAATATTTATTTTAAAATTTCTTAGTAATTGTAAAAAAGGAAGAAAGGAGGGTCCTCTGGATGTCAAAGAACCCGACACGGCGGAAATTATTTTTATTAAAAGGCGTACAATGGGAATTATTTAGAAGGAAATAAAATCATTGCAAAAACAGGTAAGATTAATCATAATAGTTAGATAAAACATCCATATTTTGATGAAGAAGGACTTTTTAGAGTAAGAGGTAGGTTAGTAAACAGTAATTTAAATGCTACCCAAAAATTTCCAATTTTGCGACGTAATAAAAATTAACTTTTTCATTTGATAGTAGAATTTTTTCTACTATCAAATGAGATATCTACATACTAATTTGATAGCAGATGATATTTATATATTTCGGTCCACAAGCTTTACTATTTCAATTAGAACATAAGTTTTGACCATTAAATGGTCGAGCCATATATAGAAAAATAGCTCATAATTTTTATTACTTATTTTAAAGCAGAACCTATCTCATGTCAACAATTCAAGAGGAATTTTTCAAAAGAAATAACAACTGAGAACTATCCATTGAATTGTTTAAGTGTCGATTTCACTGGGTCATTTCTCATAAAATATAAGAACTAGCCTACAAGAATTTATCATAAAGTATATGTAGCCATATTTATTTGTTTTACTATACCAGCAATCTATTTAGAGAGTGTTACCGAATTAACTTCACAAACTTTCACAGAAACTTTAAAGAGGTTTTTTGCTAGGAGAAGAAAAATTGCTTGTATTTTTCCCCTAATAACTCAATAAAGTCATAGGCAGTAATAAGAAACTCGAAAGGTTACATTATTCCGACAATAACTTGTCTTTATATTTGAGTAGTAAAGGTGTTAAACGAAATTG
Source organism: Maratus michaelseni (assembly GCA_963931845.1). NCBI lineage: Eukaryota > Metazoa > Arthropoda > Arachnida > Araneae > Salticidae > Maratus > Maratus michaelseni. Next base: position 201,584,356 of record OZ007587.1, read on the forward strand.
TATCTCACCAAGGGCTCCAAATTTTGGAGGCATCTGCGAAGCAGAGGTCAAATCCTTCAAATATCATCTGAAACGAGTGATGGGAAATGCCAAATTAACATACGAGAACTTTTTGACCGTAATAACACAGATTGAATAAATCCTAAATTCACGTGCTCCCCGCACCTTTCTCATCTGAGGTAGTTAATTTGAACTCTTTGACCCTTGGCCACTTTCTTATTGAAAGGCCAATGAAGTCTATCACTAGGACACGTGTTCTCTCCGGCTAGGACACATGTTCCAGAAATTTCGATTAGTGGGTCATTTTGGTCATGGGTCATTATGGGTCAAGCTATTTTTATCTTAAAAACGGCTTAGACGATTTGTGAACTACATTTTATATCCTGCGGTTTTCAAGCACGAGAAAATCATTGAGCTAGGTCACATGTTCGAGAAAATTCAATTTGTGGATCATTTTGGTCATGGGTCATTATGGGTCAAGCTATTTTTATTTTAAAAACTGATCAGAGGATTTGAACTAAATTTAGTATCCTACAGTTTTAGGGAACGAGAAGACTATTGGGCTAGGACACATGTTCGAGAAATTTCGATTGGTGGGTCATTTTGGTCATGGGTCATTATGGGTCAAGCTATTTTTATTTTAAGAATGTCTCAGACAATTTGAATTAAATTTCAATCCTACGGTTTTGGGGCACGAGAAAATGATTGGGCTAGTTCACATGCTCGAGAAAATTCGATTAGTGGGTCATTTTGGTCATGGGTCATTATGGGTCAAGCTATTTTTATCTTAAAAAGTGTTGGCGACATTGGCGAGATTTGGCGGCAAAATTGACTTTTAAGATTACCAATGCTAAAATGCTTGGCGCCGAATGAAAAAATAGCGCCAAATTTGGTGATATTGGCGACATTTAGCGAAAAAAATGGCTTTCATAATCTGAAGGAATTTTCTAGAAATTCCAAATAGGAGCCCAGACACATGATTCAACCAATCATGATCCGTAGAACGTTCTCGAAAACAGAATTGAACCAATCAGGGTACATAGAACTTTCTCAACACATGCTTAGCGCTAAATGAAAGAATGCCGCCAAACTTGGAGACATTTGGCTAAAAAGTTGGCTTTCAGAATCTGAATGAGTTTTCTAGAAATTCCCAATGGGAGCCGAGATACATGATTCAACCAATCAGAGTCCGTAGAACGTTCTCGAAAATAGAATTCAACCAATCAGGGTACATATGATAGGCAAATTTGACTTTTAAGATTACCAATGCCAAAACACTTCCTTGGCGCCAAATGAAAAAAATATCGCTCAAAGCTAATTTTGACCAAGCATAGCTTGATCTTCCTTGCTCGTGATTATAATTAAACTATTTGCAATTGGGCTCTAGGTAGAATTGTAGAGGTATTTCCAGATAATTATGGAAAAATTACAGTATTATGTGTAAAAACACAACAAGAAAATTTAAAACTAAATTTTGTCTCTTTCCCATAGAAAAGTGATTGCATTGCAGTTTGTTTTATTTGTTGACTAGCTAACCCGCCCGGCGTTGCCTGGGCCCGAGATAATTACAATCTCAGAGAAAGACATTAACCCCCTCCCTCCCCATACCCGCAAATATAATGAACAATTTGTTGAAAAGAACCACCGTCACCTACATTAACGTGATCATTTAAAAAAGAATAACATTTTTGTGATCATTAGAACGTAACGAAGACGCTACGCTAAAATAGCCGGCAGATGACACCCCTTCCCGACCTCAATTTCAGATGTATATCTTAATTAGTTACCTAAATTTTTGCTCAATAGTAAATATAGGCATTTATTTCCTTTCATTTTCGCAAACTAAATGAGTGATCGGCCAGAGAAACAGATCTCTTTGTACTTCAGTTTTTAATGAAAGCAGATCCCTGTCTGAAACTTCCTCGGATTGTTTTCATAGGCGCCAGCAGATTTTTGGTAGTTTTTTGCATAAATAAAAAAAAAAATTACCAACCGAATTTTTCAAAAATCACGTAGTCCGATGCAGAATATTTTTTTACATATGCTCAGAAATTTTCGAATTGATATCTCAATTAGTTTTCTTAAAATTCGCTAATTAGTAAAATAATTTCGAATTTGTTCACTTCCGCTTTCAAATCCAATACACCAGTTCGTTTCTTTCGCCATTTTGATTTAAAAGATGTTATTTTAGAAGCGATGGTTAATGAGAATCTAATTAATATCTAAACTAATTATCAAAATATTAAAATTCTGAGGGTCAGGTGCACCAAGAGAGGGTTTGGACTACCTAAATCTAAATTTACAGACTTCTATGTGCGCTAAATTTTCCTAGCCATCGCCAACAGGCACACACACACAGACAGACACACACACACACAGAGCGAAACTTTCTTTTATTAGTATAGATTTATTGATTACCAGTACATACTGTATTAATTGTTTAAAATTAAGTGTATGTGTATCAATTCAGTGTAATTGTAAAGTTGAATGACATTCATTCAACGGTCGCCGTATGTTAGGTCATCTTTTTGCCATGTCTTTTATCGTTTGCGTTCTATCTCAGCAGTGACGCAGTTGTAATATGTATTTGTCACAAGAGGTAGCCATGAGCGGTGCCTTCTTGTCATCGTCAATAAAATGAAATATTATAGCCCATTGAAATGATTATTTATTGAGTAAAAAGTGTGATTATATTATTGAGTATCTTCACAACATAAGAGTATGATTCTAAAAATTTAATCTAATCTAATGTATTTTAAAGAACAGTTTTGGCGGGGGGGGGGGGGGCGAATCACCCCATCTAAATTTGGAAATAATCGTATGAAAAAGCAAATCAGAGGTACCAACCAATTGAGAATAATGTCTATTATTTAATGCTATACATATATTCTGTTTCAGTGGTCGGTCGTTTAAGTATTAAAAACTGTATCTAATTTCATTTTTTTTTTAAAGTAGCACCCATTCAAGTTCCTCGAATCAAATCAGCTCTAGAAAAGTACATGTTTTACGTTTTTTTTTCCAAAATTTTCTAGATAATCTAGAGTTATAAAAGATCAAAGTTTGAGGATACTAATCTTAAATCCACGGGACAAACGTTATATCTTTCCAAAACTTATCATTCCATTGAAATGTGTATTTTATAAATCGATAGAATGAATAGACCCATACATATTATAGGTAGGTTTTCGATTCAAAAACAAAATTTTTAATAAATTCATACTAAAAAAAATCTATGAATTATAAACTACATTAATTTTTTACAAAAAAAAAAAAAAAAAAAAAAAAAAAAAAAGAATCAATGTCGTTAACAATGTGGCTGCCGATTTTTACAGCTCATTCCTATCATTAGTTTTCAAAATATAGAGACAATAAAAAAAAAATCGTAAATAGTAACCGGAAAATTATGTGACATTTCGTTTTATATAATGTTAGTTTTTATTTTCTTTAAAAATGTATTATTTTTGGGGGGCTTTTAATTGAGTGTTTCCGATAAGTTTTCCTGTAAGATCAGAATTTTATTTTTGTAAATTTATCGATAAATCCCTAACACATTTTCGCTTATAACAATATGAAAATTTAAGAAAATATGAATAAACGATGTACTTTTTCAGGTTATTTTGATCCAAGAAACTCAAATCAAATATCAAAACGTAAGTGCTACCATTTGATAAAAATGTAATCTTGTACAATGTTTAATATGTAGACGACCTCCGATGCAAAATGTAAGAATAGCATTAAAAAAGATACATTATTTCCAGTCGATTGGTACCTATATATATTTTGTAATAAGGCTTTTTGTAGGAAAATTAGTAAGGGGCGATTACATTTATTTCCATGCCTGTACCCAACCTTTTGTCAAAATGTACACTACAAACCAATAGAAAAAGTAGCGAAAATCTACTAGAAAAAGTTATCGCATGCTACTTCCGACATAATACAGCTTACAACATATACAGCAATAAATAGTTTAGCTATTTCCTTTTCAAATATTCAGGGGGGAAATACGTCTTTAACAATTTATTTATATTCTGCACAAAATAAGACTTTCTGTTTATGGTTCTAAACAAAAGCATGACCATTTTTATTTTTGTGATAAGGTGTTCAAAGTTTAAAGTATCATAAAAAACTATACTTAATAATTCTTAATTTTTAAAAAAATGTAATGCTTGTAAACGTTATATCAGTGCCGTTTTGTAATTTTGTAACAAATGTAAGGTTAATAAAATTATATCGTTATTTGATTTTAATAATCCATTTTAAATCTATTTTAAATGCAAAATATATTTTTCATCTTCAAAAAAAATATAATTTATGCATGATAATATTAATATCTTACAAATCAATAATATCAATAGTTATGTAAAATTAAGTAGTTTTATCGATTAAATATATATAAAAAAACAATACTCACTTTGAATTCAGAAAGCAATTAAATCACTTACGAAAAACAAACAGTACTAGCAGTGAACTATTTTCTTATAACACAAAAACATACTTTCTCGAACTTTACAATTTCCTAATGTTTCATTTTCTCAGCAGTTTTAACTATAACATCTTCATTTTCCCGTAATTCAAGTTGTTTAAAAATTAATACGAACAACAATGAAAAAGAAATTCATATAATTTACGTCATTGAAATGTGTACTTGAGTTTAAAAAAAAAAGTTAAAATAAGAACCTAAAACTTTCTACTGTACTATATAGAATGTCGATATCGAAAGCACTAAACTCTAAAAGGTGGATTAATAACTAAACTAAGAGAAAGGAAATGACAACTATATTAACTTGGCAATTTTATTTTATATTTACTGTGACGTGACGTATGTTATAAGGAAAAGAATTTATTTGTAAAGGGCATGCAATAAGTATTTAATATGAAATCCTAATTTAAAAGTTTGAAAATATCTTTTTGAAATCTATTTTTACTTTTCTTGTATCTGTTTTTGTATCTAAAGATAATTAAGGAAGATACAATGTCATCTTTTCACTGAAGTATAGCCGGAAAAGTGGAATTTCCTTCAGTTTGCGTTAAAAGTAATATTTTGTATTTTCAAAATAAGACTTAGTAATAAGATTTGCTTATTAAGTAAATGTCACGTACATAGCATAAGAGCATATTTATTCCATAATTGAGCTCTTACAACAACAACAAAATTACTGGGAAAAATTTTTACCTGCTGTGTCTTATCGGAATAATATAGATGAATAAGCATTTATTAAAATAGAGGTTGCGTCATAAATTCGTGCAAACTTAAAAAAAATCATAATAAAATAAGTAATGCTCGGAAATAAATTTGGTTTGCGCAAATATGATCAGATGGGCATTGGATTTTTTCCCCATGTATAAAAAAAGATTCCAAGAGTAACCGAAAGAGGGCGCTCACACATCATACTGAGACATTTTATGCAAATCGGGACGATTTTCCATACTCCTCGTTTCCTCAAAACGTCGTACTAAATTCAGTATCCCTTTGAATGAAATAGGGCTTTTTTGTGCCTTCAGTATTTTCTCTGTGCGAAACTTTCTCAATGCAATAGTTGCGGATTCACCATTCTTGTAGAAAAGTTCAAGCACCAACGCTCTATCTGGTTAGGGTAACATGCTGCCGCTGCCGAGTTCGAATGACGAATTCATTTTTAGCCAGATGTTTTATTGCTAGCCTGATTTGCATAAAACGTCTCAGTATGACGTGTGGGCGCCTTATTTCGATTACTTTTGCAATCATTTTTTTTATAAACATGGGGAAAAATCCAATGTCCCTCTGATCATATTCGTGCAAACCGTATATTTTTCCGAACATTACTTATTTTATTATGATTTTTTTAAAAGTTTGCACGAATGTATGACACATCCTGTATATTTAAAATTACATTAAATAATTATAAAGTATACAATAAAAATATTGTAATTATATCTTAATTACACGTACTTTTCTTTCTGTGAAATGTGATAATACCACGATACATGCTGGAAAAGTCATTATTCACGTTCGAATAGACATTTCGTAATTCGGAACACATCTCTCGGAATACTAAGGCTAAAGCGCTTTCACAAAAATGGCGACTGTCGAAGACGGAATTTTTTTAGCGTTTGTACAGTCCCTTAAATTTGCATACCAGAAATTTCTAAAAATATTCTCCTTTATTTTCGCGCGATTAAATAAGACGAAGAATGCTTTTAGAAAATACCCGGTATTCAAATTCTAGGGGCTGCACAAACGCTGAAAAAAATTTGTCTACGACAGCCGCCAGTTTTGTGTCAGTACGTAAATCTAGTATTCAGAGGGTTGTGGTCAGAATGTAAATGACTGTATTTACGATTTCATTGTCAGTGTATTTCTCAAACTTTTAAAATTAAAAATGTAATTTTATTACATTTCACACTTTGAAAGTCTCGCTATAATATCTTCATTATTGTTAAAATTTTGAATGAAAATCTGGGTTCGGCTTGGAGTGAGATACACTCACTCTAAAAAAAAAATCCGTGAAAATACAAGAGATTTTCCGTAAAATTTCACGGAGAAGTTTCATTTTTCCAAAACAACAGTACAATTTCCGTAAATGACATTAGTTCCGTAAAGGAGATTTCAAATCCGTAAATATGCAGGAAATTTTCCGTAAATTTAATGGATTTTGTCCGTATTTCTTCCAAAACAGTGCAATTTCCGTAAATAACTTTTAGAGGTTTGCGTACAGAAATCACCTTGTTTGAAATGGGAATTAAGATTGTTGTATTTACTAGAGTTCTTCAAGGATCCAGGCCTGACCCGGCTCGACATGCTGGCCCATTCTAACCGGGGCCATGTCTGGACAGTAATTTTTTGTGAAAATAATAGTAATATTTATATATTTTTAAAGAAATATTTAGAATTTTATTTTGTTTTTATAAGTTACAGAAAAATATTTTTTTTAATCTATTTTTTTTTTATTGATAAGGCTTCAAAATTAGAACCTTTTTTTTCACTAATTTTTAAAAATTTTATTTTAACTTTTCTAACGTGAGGCAATATTAGGTTATTTAAAGGTATCATAACATAATAACTCTGCGAATTATCGCTATGTAAATCGTATTAAACTAAACTGATTTGGCTTATAAATTTATAAATTAAACTAAAATTTATTATTTTATAAATTATAATTTTACAACGTTTATAATTTTTTCCTTAAATTTATAAAAATAGTTAATATTTTTTCTTTACTTTTATAAAAATGAAGTTTATAATTTTAGCTTATAATTTTATTTATTTCTTTAGCTTATAATTTTATAAATTAAACTAAATTAATTTTAACTAAATCAATAAGTCCAAATTTAAATCTTACCTATCACAAGATCATTAATTTCAAAATTGTCTTTAAGAATCAATTTTTTGTTTTAATATTATTAAAACTATTCAGTTTGACAGAACCGTACACAAAAATTCTCAGCATAGCTCAAATATAATAATTTAATGTATTATAAAATTGTTTATTTACGTAAGTTTTTTTAAATAAGAGATAACGGAAAGTTATTTTAATAGCATGTAATAAATACATCTCCTTCAGATAATTATTGTTTTTATTGGAATTGATAAATAGATCATCAGATAAATAATTTAAAAAGTATATGTTAAAAAAGAAAAAGTTGTATTATTACAAAAGGATGCAATCATACAATGACTCTTAATACAATATCTCTTAACACAATGTTTTACGCATATAATACATAATAAGTTAAAATTTATCTGTTATAAAGCATCAAATAATAAAGAAAAACATTGAAAAATATGAAAAGAAAATATTAAAAACATTGGAACTGAAAAAAAATGCATGGAACCTTCACGTTTTTGCATCATAAAAAGCGACTGAAATAAGTAGCAACGCTTGTAAAAGTTGAATATCTAATCATAGCGTAGTGGTTGGAACCTCCGGTTCAGTAAGCGAACGTTTGCGAGTTCGATTCTCATCGAGGCAAGGATTGGTTGTTTACACAAAACTCACTCAATAAAAAAAAAAAAAAAAAAAAAAAAAAAGCAGTATATCTGTCTTTTAAGGTTGTTCTTCAGAAGAAACTTTTTTTTTTTTTTTTTTGGTCCTATATATTTATTTTAACATTATAAAAATTTCTAAAAATACGGAAGATATCTGTTATAAAACGGAAATTTAAAAACGGATATTTCAGAAATCACGGAAAATTTCCTGGAAATTACGGATTTTTTTTTCCGTTAAAAAACGGAAGTAGCACTGGCGTCTCGATTGCCAGAACAATTTCCGTTTTTTCAGGAATTTTTTTTATTCCAACAAAGGAGATTAGACAAATCGTTTATATATTCATTTTTTTAATGTATATCCCAATGTTAAATTTATTTCAAATAGTTGCAAAAGAAACTGCAATACGTGTAGTTTTTAAGCATAACTCAAAAACTACTTGGCGGAATGAGCTGATATTTTGTATTTCCATACTTGAAGTTACTAGAAATCAATTTCTGTTACAAATTTTATAGGTTACAGTACATACTGGTATTTCTGTCGAATATTAATTTTATTTCATAATATATAAATTATGAATTTGATGTAAAAAATAGGTGCTCGTGATGAAATTTTTAAAATTTGCTACAATTTCAATATGAAGGTTATTTAAAAATATATATAAATAGAAAGAAAAACCTAAGTCTTAATCTAATGGCTATTTTCTTTTCTTTTTCTTTTCTTTACTTTTCTTTTCTTTTTCTGTTTCTTTTCATTTTCTTTTCTTTTCTTTTTTTATCTTTTCTTTCTTTTTTTCTTTTCTTTTTTTTTTCGCAATTTGGTGTTTAAAATGTAAGATATATATATATATATATATCTTTCTTTCTTTTTAGGGTTTCGTTCATCCCACAAAACCCTATTCATCCCGCTACGTTGTCTGTCCGTCACAGAGCCGGTTCTCAGAAACTATATAACTTACAGACTTGAAATTTTGTGTACTTATAGCTGAATACCTACTATGAAGCTGAAAATCATAAAAAAATAGTATTATTTTAATATAGAGAGATAAAAAACCAAAAATCTAACAGCCTTTTCCTATTAAATTCAAACATTTTTCGTTATAGCAGTTGCCAACAATTAAAAATCCACAATAAAATTCTTTCTACAATAATTAATTTTCTATTAAAAGATTTCCACGTGAAAAATGAAAATGAAATAAAAAGTTTCATTAATTGAAAAAAGATTAATATGACATCATATTGGTAATAAAACGGAAATTTTCCAACATTTCTCAATACAACAAGGAGTATGAGTATGTGCAAGTACAGAAAGCAGGTTAATATGATGTCATTAGAGAATTAAAAATAAAATTAATCTGACGTCATATTGGATGTTTAACGGCCTTTTTCAAACGTTTGAGAATAATACAAAGAGAGTATAAATATGAGTAATAGATAAAGCAAGTAGATATGACGTCAGCAAGTGATTATAACGTCGGATGGGTTTGAGGAACGTATTGAATCATGATAAAAACCCAATTATGGAAATATTGGCGTCTTTGCCCGCTAGTGGACCGGTTCAGATTTTCGAAAAAAAAAACGAGAAAAATAGACTGGTAACTTTTTACTTTATACATGACCTTTTTTTTTTTTTTTTGGAAAATGAATTTTATTTGGATTTATTAAAGAAAGGATAAAGTGTTTTGAAAGGAATATTAAACGAAACCCTTTCTGCGAGCTTCGATCACGCTTATCCACTTGTTTCTCTTTAAAATTTATTTTGCCCGACTGTTAGTTTCCGCATACTTTTGTAGATGTGCAAATTGTTAAAACGTTTTAATATAATATCAAATTATTAAATAAAAATAGAATTATGAATATACTAGGGCTCAAACGTCGCATTGCTATCCTGGAGTTAGTTCCTTAGGCACAAAATTTCTAGGGGACACAAAAATTTTCCATATCAATATAAATAAAAGTGTAAATGTTCGTTTGTTCAAAATCTCAAATCTCCAAAAGTTCTTCCCCGATTGCTTTGAAATTTCGACACAACGGTGCATTCGAATACCGCATGTTTTTATATACCTACTATTCCTCATCTCCCCAATTTCCCCCCGGGGGGTACTTCTTTTAACTTCTTCCGACTCCCATCATGTGATATATCACTAGAAAGCCCTTGGGCCACTCTTTTTGACACAATGTGTCATTCTAATATGCGCGTGTTTTTATATACCTACTATTCCCCTTCGCTCAAATTTACCTCCCCTCGGGGGCGATTTTTTAACTTTTTCAGACTTCCATCATGTGATATATCATTAGAAAGTCCTTGGGCAACTCTTTTTGACACAACGTTGCATTCGAATACGCGCGTGTTTTTATATACCTACTATTCCCCCTCCCCTCAATTTGCCCCAGGGGGGCGCTTTTTAAACTTTTTCCGACATCCATCATGTGAAAAGGAGCTTCTAAAAGTCAGAAAAGTTGCATCAATTTAAATCAATCGTAGCAATTTTCTTTGTTTAGAATGAAACATAAGTGAAAATGACGTCATTTTGTCGTAATTGCAGTAAAATGTTTCATAGAATACAGATTTCCTTTGGAATGTGGCATCATTTTCATCATTAAAAGCATATAGCTCTTCTGAGATCGGGGCTCATGAACGAATAAAATATTATTTATTAAATATGTGCAACAAATAGCCCTAAATCCACCGGCTACAACGTTAACTGTTTTCTTCACATTATGCCAAAATGACGCGTTTGCGAAAACACTGCTGTATTAGGAAGTGCCTACGTATTACATATGGAATGCGAGTAGAAAATCATTTGAACGAGGCAAACTAGGATTTCGATACGACGGACAACCTGGTATATTCAAAGAAATTACGATAAACTGACTGTACACCGTGCATCCCAATCAAGATGAATGGTTCTTTCTTCGCATGCTGTTAATAAGTGTTCCCGGTCCAACGTTTTTCCAGGAATTGAGAATTGTCGATAGCGTTACACATGCCACTTTCCGTAGTGCATGTCTGAATTTATTGGAGAACGACCGACACTGGGATATATGCATTAATGACGCATGTAACATGCCACATCCAAATCAAATTCGTGCATAGTTTGCAATCATATTCACCTTCTGCTCTCCTTCATCTCCAGCAGAGTTATGGGAGAAATATAAATCGCACATGGCTGAAGATATTTTCCGTCGAAATTCAAATATGAACATGGATTTCACAGCAGAAATCTACAACGAAGCGTTGCTAAGGATTGAAGATTTGTGCTTAGAAATTGGGAACAAAGTTATCAAACAATTGGGAATGCCATCGCCAAATCGATTTGCTGCTGCTTCGTTTGATATATAATTGCGTCGTGAACCAAATTACAACACGGTTGATCTTTTGTCGCATGTGCAATCAAATATTCCTAAGCTGACGCTTGAGCAAAAAAGGCATTTACGATCAAATAATGCAAAATGTCAATAACGGGGTTGGTGAAATCTTCTTCAGGAGGAATTGGTAAAACTTTCCTAATTAGATTGATTCTGGCAGCAATTCGATCACAGAATGACATAGCCTTAGCTCTTGCGTCATCCGGAATAGCTGCGACATTGATACCAGGTGGAAGAACTGCTCACTCCGCTTTGAAATTGCCATTGAACATGCAATTCATTTAAACTCCCACATGCAACATTTCCAAAGCATCCAACATGGAATTGTAAAAATGCAAACTTATTGTTTGGGATGAATGCACACAAGGCGCACAAAAAATCACTCGATGCTGTTGATCGATTATTGCAAGATTTGCATTGTCCTCATTCCTCGAATTCCGCGGAAACCGTTTGGAAACGCATTAGTAGTATTGCTTGCAGGAGATTTCAGGCAAACATTACCGGTAATTCCTCGATCGACACCAGCGGACTAAATAAATGCTTGCCTGAAATACTCCTACTTTGGGGCAACACGTAAAGACGTTAAAATTAACTACAAATATGCAGGTCCAGCTTCAAAACGATCGATTAGCTGAGAAATTCTCACATCAATTGCTCTAAATTGGGAACGGAAAAGTGCCGGTTGATCTGACCTCAAGACGAATTTCATTGCCTCATAACTTCTTCAATTTAGTGAAATCAAAAGAATAATTGGTTGAAAAAGTATTTCCCAATATTCGAACCAATTATAAGAATCACGATTGGCTGAGTGAACGAGATATTCTTGCGGCCAAGGACAAAGACAGACGTCTTTGTTCTTGGACGAACTTAACAATATTATTGAGGCTAACATTCAAAGCGAGGCTGTCACATACAGGCCCATCGACACTGTTGTAGAAGCAGATGAAGTGGTTAATTATACAATAGAATTTTTGAATTCACTTGATCAGCCAGGGATTCTACCGCATGATCTGCAATTGAACATCGGCATGTCAATTATCATGTTGCGAAATATCAACCAGCCAAAGCTTTGCAACGGCATGCTGTTTGCAGTAAAAAATTAATGAGCAACGTCGTAGAAGCACCAATCTTGACAGGATCTTTCAAAGGTGAAGATGTCCTCATTCCTTGCATTCCTATGATTCTAATGGATATGCCATTTCAATTTAAGAGATTGCAATTCCCAATTCGATTGGTGTTTGCAACCACCATCAACAAAGCTCAGGGCCAATCTTTAGAATTGTGCGGTTTAGATCTAGACATGGATTGCTTCTCACATGGACAATTATATGTTGTGTGTTCTAGAATCGGCAAACCAGACAATCTCTATATCTGCAATGACAATGGAACAACAAAAAATATTGTATACTCACAAGCATTGTGAAATTAAACACATTAGAAACGTGCGCTTTCTCTTTCTTTCTTTTCCATTTAACCAGACCGAGCCACAGCAACGCGTGGCTAGTTACAACTAGTCGTTTAATATACAGGGTGTCCATAATTAAATGACCCTATTTTAAAGTTGTCTGTAGACGAAACTTTTATTCAGGAAGTTGTGAAATTTTGCGGAGGACATAATAAAGGAATGGGAATTTGTTTAAAAGAAAAAAGTTTATAATTTCGCCGCCAGAGGACGTTTTTTAATGAATACATTTAGTATACATTTACGATAATTTACAAATTTTATTACACCAAAACATGTTCTATATAACAGCCTTAAATACGATACTATCGTATTAGCTGCATGGCAGGAATTAATAGCCGAAAAAATGGCTAAAGATTTCGCTACTTAGAGCAGCCTTTTTTTATGTCGAAAATTTCAGTGGTTTAAGGACGTACTTCGATTACATGTCTGTTACAATTGTGTTTCATATATATTATTTTATTTATTTATTGAAGAAGTTTTAATTTCGTCGCAGAACATTAGCCGGAAATAAATGCTAAACAAGTTATATTGTTTTAAGTGCAAACAAATTAATCTTTCGTAATCGAGCCACACTCGATAGAATTTATTTTTAATCATGTTTGAAAATTATTTTAAAAACCACAAACAATCAGTAAATTTAGATGTAGCTGTCAAACAAATTGCATTTGAAAGAACATTTTTTTTCCTATTCGACAGTGTAAAAATTGAAATTGTGCGATGTTTAGAAGTTAAATAAATTGCTGTAAAAACGAAACTAATCGGCCAAGTGTTGGTCACCGTCAATATTACGTTGGCATTACTCAGGGACATGTTTTTGCTTTATAATATAGATTTTTAATTACGTTTCCAACTTGCGGTGTAGCATGAAATAAGATTGAAGGCTGTGCAGCGAGTATCACTCATAGAGATTTTAGATGTAAAATACCAATTTTCACAAATTATAAAATTAGAAGACGTCCACCTTTTTTTATTATTATTATTAGTTTGAACACTGTTTATAATAAAAAAAATCAGGACTTGAGTCTACTGTGCACAAAAAATCATTATAGTGTCTCTGTACCAAACAATCAACTAATGAATAGAAGAATAGAAATTGGACGATGCTCTTAAACCATCTCTTAGTCAGGACCTGAATATGAACGATAGACAGTTCCATTAAAGTTAAAAGGCACACAATTTTGAATTTATCAGAAAGTTTTCTTCATATTATTTAGAAACAAAGCAAATAATTTTTTCAGGCTCATATGAGACACACCTAAAAAAAACCTGTTTTAACTATTTTTGAAAAAAAATAATAATTTTCAATTAAATTATTGTTTTTTAATTAACTATCACTGAACTTTCATGAAAAAAAATGAATTTATTAATTATTCATCATGCAAAATAATAAAAATAAATGCTGTTAAATAACTGGAAGGAAAATGAATAATGTAAATAAAAATGATATTTTAAAATTTTTATTGTTATTATCAATGTATAACAACAAACTGGCTATATCTAAATTTTTGGAGGTTGGTGTATGTTACTGACTATTGCACAATCACCTGTAAATATATTCAAACATTTGAAAAGACGTATGTTTTGCGGAAGTTTTAAAAATATTTCTAAGGAAAAAAATAACCGAGTCATTTTATCCACATTAAATACAGCAATTGTTTAACATTGGAAAATATGTTAATTTCTCTTCTCCTTATCTTGAATTATGTACTTTTAAAATTACCATTATATGCTTAACACATGAATGATTCTGAAAACGTCGCACGTATGATTCTCTTATAAACTTAGAGCTAAAAAAATATCAGGAAAAGTTTATAAGGAAAACATAAAAATGCATCATAAACACAGATAAAAATAACGCATCTATCACGTGTCATCATGTCATCGTTTATGCAACCAGTATATGTCAAGGGAATAAGAAATCCTCCTATTGTTTTACGTTTAGGTGGAAAAAAATAATTCTACGCGAAAGAACCATTGATACTAACTTACATTATTTGTATAATGCAATGTCAAGCGTGAAAAATTAAATATTTAGTTACTTTTTCATATAAATGTTTTATTTCCATTTGCATTTCTCTATACATTATATACAAGGCGTCCGAAAATAATAGTAATAATACTAACTGATATATAGTGGCCATCACAAAACTTTCTTCTATATAAATTAAATCGTCAACAACTAAAATTAAATGACAATGTATTCATTATTGAGACAATAGATATTGCGGATATCGGGATAAACACAGCATAGAAGTAGCACCTGTTGAGTGATTTGCAGCAAAACCAAATGAGAACGAATTTATGTCAAGGTCTAACAGAATATGAAGCTTGCTGAAATTCTGTGCATTACTTCTTGAGATGGAGCTACCGCGGAAATCAAAAAGAAATGCAGAGATAGAAGCGTCACCTTTTAGGCGATTTACACCAAAACTTACTCAGCACCAGTTTATATCAAGGTCTCACTGAATCTGAGGTTTGAATAAATTTCGTGTATTAGTTCTTGAGCTAGAACGTCCACAAAATTTGGGTCACATACAGACATTTAGACACACAGGCTCACACACAGACACACGGGCAGACTTATTCTAAAAACAGACAAATCGTGTTCAGGAACTTCTAAAACGTATAAATCCGGAGAATACTGGAAGTTGAAATTTTTCACGAATCCAATACTTTCTTCTTGTAAAAATAGCAAGGTTTCAGTGAATCTGAAGTTTGAATAAATTTGGTATATTAGTTCTTGAACTAGAGCGCCCACAAAATTTGTGTCACATACAGACAGACAGACACAGAGACTCACAGACAGACGGACACACCGGCACACGGGCAGACTTATTCTAAAACCGACAAATCGTGTTGAGGACCTTCTAAAACGTACAAATCCGAAGAATACTGGAAGTCGAAATTTTTCACGAATCCAATACTTTCTTCTTGTAAGGATAGAAGAAAGTAATCAAATTAATAAGAATATTGTTTAACATAATCCCTGCTCAACTGAAAAACCATTTCTTTTGTAAGAAAAGGGGAAACACTGTTCTATTTCTTGATATGTGAATAATAATACCTGCAGATTTCGTGCATTTGGGAATAAAAAAGAATTTGTCAGGAGGTGGCGAGTATGGATTTAAGAATAGCCTTAATATTTTATTTTTAATTCAAGAGCCAGAGTTCGACAGAGTAGAGCTTTTAATCTATGTAGTTTATAGCTTCAGTGCTCCACCAGAATTTTTTTTTTTTTAAGTTTCAACTTTATACATATATTTTTAAACTTGACATATAAACATGTATAACATAAAGTATTAGACCAGTAAGGGTAAGTCTGATAAATAAACAATTCTCGCAAAAAAAATTTAAATAAACTTGATAAACATAAACCACGAGATCATATGTATAATAAAAGCAGGTGCTTAACAATGGTCAACTGTAAACATGAAAATTAATATTTTATTACTGATTTTTTAATTTGTAAAGCATCTTGTGCTAAATTTTAGATAGTCCAAAAGAGGCTGATTCATTGCATATGCTCTCACTACGCATATAGATTTCTGTTGATTCGCGGCCAATGGATGGGAAATAAAATCTTGATTAATAAATTATTTTACTATTCTTAAAATCAATTTGTAAAGTCTCTACCATTGACTAGAAATATAATTCTTCTAGAACATTATATTTCTAGTCAATGGTCTCTACCCTATGTAGTCTGACCAAAATCTGTAGTTCTGTCATATTTGATATCTGCCATACGTTTTTTGTTCTCGTTTTTAAACTTTCTATTTGTAATTCCTATATAATATTGCAAAACTCCATCTGCCTTGGTGAATGGGATTTCATAAACGCCTGATATTTGATATGACTTTAATGCAACTATTTTCCTAGAGACTAAGTTTTTTTTATTTTATTTATTTTATTTTTGTTTTTTAAGTTTATATATACATCTTTTATGTATACATACTTATATATACATATAAGAGTGATTTTCTTATATAATTAAACCTTTCTTTAAAAAAAAAAAAAGAAGAAGAAGAAGAACCGTAAGTGCATGTACTTATTTGTCCCAGTTTTAATAATTTTCTAAAGATGTAAAGAGGCTTTTCGTACAGCCAGTATTACTCAAATTATAGAAAAACCATAAATACTCGTTAGAATTCAGAAAAACACCAAAAATTAAACCTTAACTTCTAATTAATTGTGCAATGGATCACTTAAAACACACACAAACCCATTTATTTATTTATTTTTCATTCTAAACGTGTGTTTCAAATAAAAAAAATCATTAAAAAATATCATTAATAACAATATTATATATATAATAATATTGTATATTAATATATATTATTTCAATATCAAATAATTACTCTTCTATTTCTTTAAATGCTAAAAGGTGTTATTTAGGCATAGGTGTTATTTATTTTAGCACTTAAAAGAAATATATTATTATAAGGTGTTATAATTAATTACTCTACTGTCTCCATTTTCATAAAATAATTTACAAAAATACACCTTGAACAAAAATAACATAATATTGTAATACATTAACAATCAAAAACACGTCATTAAAAATGCTTAATCTGATTTTAATGCGCAATCAATCACAGTAAAAATTTTCAATTCACGCGTCACCTTTTGAAGCTAAACGTGAATGTTGGAGTTAAATCTATATTATAAAGCAAACACGTGTCTGTGAGTAACGCTGATGTCATATTTATGGTGGCAACACCTAACCAATAAATTTCATTTTTACTGCAATTCTTTTGTAATTTCTAAACATCGCATAATTAGAATTTTTACACCGTCGAATAGAAGATTTCTCATCTCAATTTGACTATTTCGTATGTCAGTTTTTCATCTATTACTAAGTGTAATTCTGTAGTGGACTAGCAACCCTCTTATAAAATTATTCTAGTTTTGTGAATGCGAACATATTTAACATGTGTATATAACAGCGACATCTATATTTTATTTTTCTCTAATTTTCCAAAGTGTGTTTGGAGTTCTCGGAGTTTGCGGTTACTGCGTTTCGCAGTAAGTTTATGTAAATTTAGCTTCGTAGTCGATCGGCAAGGTTTATAAGGTGATATGAGACGAAAGGTATCGTCGGATTTGGTCTCACTTTGCTTAGTCGATAATCAAGACCCGCGTAGAAGAGATAAAGTCGTGATTTCGATACTTGTCAAGTAGAATAAAAGCTTGCTGAGTGAAAGTGCGTCGTTTGGGCAATATACTTTGAATTATAGTTTCAAATAAAAGTTCTTTGGCAGCCACGGGTTGCTAGTTTTAGTAGAAGTTAGACTGTATTAAAGATTTGCGAATGATTCTTCATTACAGCCTAAAGCATTGAGTGAACGTTGGATTCTTCAGTGGTTTGAATTGCCAGCAATCTGCACTTAAGTGGAATTTGTTACTTTTAGTAAATCTTCTAGTTATTTCTAGTGAACCTTGTTAATGATTGATCTTTATCAATCTCCATACGGTATAGGCTATATTCGACAAGTGATTCTGCCACTTTCCTTGACCACTTAGTTCAAATATAAGTGTTTTAAACCTTAAAACTGAGTTATGACTGATTTACAAGCTAGCGGCTTTGCTGGGTACGCTACAATTGTTTCAAAATTGTCTCAGATTCATGGCATTGAGATATTTAATAGTTATTAATTTAACAGACAATTTAAAATAGTCACTACATACGGGGCCATCGCGAAAACAACTTTTCTCTTATAACGGAGCTGCTTTGAGCTTTCAAACACGTGACCTGACGTCATAAACGAGATCAACTCTCGTGTCTTAGTTTCTTTTGGTAGTGAAGTTTCGCGATTTTTTTTATTCTATAATTTCAGATAAATTTTATGTAAAAATGATTTTCAAAATGTCAATTTTTTAAAAGTATTTTATTCGGACTATTTGGATAAATAATTTAAGTAAGTACCCTTTTTAGGTGCGTTCGTAATTATATAAATATGTAGCACCTATAGTCGTCGCTTGGTCCGTCCGTCTGTCCGTCCGTCTGTCTGTCTGTCTGTCTGTCCGTCTGTCTGTCCGTCCGTCTGTCTGTCTGTCCGCATATAACAACGCAAAAACTACCCAACCAAATGGTTTGCAATTTAAAATATATTATCTTTGCAGAATTTTGTCGAGACATTTCAAATTTTATTAAAATCGAATCAAAACTTTAGGAGATATTAATAAAAATATTTATTAAGAAATTTGATTTTTTTTTAAATCGGTGCTTTTTTGTTATAGGAGCTTCCGATGGATGTTAAATCGTCAAGCGACCGAGATACTTATTTTATGACAGAAATTAATCTGCAGACGATATAATTCATTTCACAGAATTAAAAATCATCAAGATCTGAATATTTATATAACTAGCTGATACATATATATCTGAATATTTATATAACTAGTTAAGATATTTGTATGAACAGCGTCATAAAATATATACTTAACTAGCTGTTTAACCCGTTCTATGCACGGGATATCATGAATTTAATTCTAAAACGTGCGTACGAACGCACCTCGTTTGTAACGTTTGACGTACAATTTCCAACTTGTTTTTAATCTCATTATTTAAAACGCAAAATATATATCTATACCGTTTGTCAATTCCAGAATTCGAATGTTGTAAAAATTATATTTTACTTAATACTTTAATAAAGATAATCGCTTACCGTTTCTCTTGTGCTGAAATAAATCGGGTTTCGCTGGGATGACCGTGCTTATTCTACTATTAATACTGTTAATACTATTAATATTATTACTACTATTAATCATTTTAAACATTTAATATCACTTCATTCAAACAATCGCAATGGCGAATAAGCACATAAAAATATCACAGAATGTCAACAGACGATAACTAAACATTATTTTTTTTTCTGACTTCTTTATGCTTTTATTTTGACCTAGAGTAGTAAATATAATTTAGATCCCCAAACAGATAAAACAGTAATACAAAACCCCCTTTTTTTTTTTTTTTTTTACTTAGAATTACTCTTCTAAATATAATTTACGTAAATCGAAAACATTTTAAAACATTAATAATATTGAGTTCTTATGCATATCTTTAAAAAAAATCAAACACTTTTTGTAAAGGTTTTGTAAAACTACTAGTGCTTTCAATTATCTACCCTATATATATAAAATCCTAATGAAACGAATTTGTGAAACGATTTTATGAAACGAATTTATGAAACGATTTTATGAAACGACTGATTAAACGACTGATTATGTTTCAGGGTTATTTTCAATAAAATATTAAACGCTTGATTGTGAAATTAATACCAATTGTCTATAAAAATAAGCGGATGTCAAAACTGGTAATAGAATTTTGAAATTGGAATTAGTTTTTGGATATTAATTTTTTTCGAATTTTAATGACATTTCTGTAATGATGGCAACTAATTACTCAGTTTTTTTGTGACAAAAAAGGGGGAAAAATTGAAAAGAATCCCGATAGGGATTATTGATTTCTTTTTATTCGTCAATTTCCAATTGAAATTGAATTTATCTTTTATTTCAATCGATAATGAAGACAAGATTGTGATTAAGTTATGTTTTTCAGGAAAATTTGAAAAAAAAAATCACATTTCTATCGTCAGGATTCAATCGTCTGTCAGCATTTAATTTAATTTATAAACTGAAAATATTTTGAATAAATTCGTCCAAATGACGTCATTTATGTAAACGCAAAAGAAAGGGGATGGAAATGGAATTAATAGTAATTATTATTTATTGATATCATTTTGTTATTTTTTTGTAAAATTTAATTAAACGAATTTATAAAATCACTAATTTGGATATTTGAAACGAATATATAAAATAATAATTGCCCAACTGAACGGAAGGAGAATAAAATATCCTGCTTGGTTTTCTATCCTGCTTGGTTTTTTCCGCCAAACTTTTTAAAAAAGCGTCAAGACCCCTATAATAGAAAAACACCAAAAGTTCATTGGGTTTGTTTTTATAACTGTTGGCAACAAATCTATGTATATTAACGAATCTATCCCTTTTTGAAGGTCGAATTACTCCAAACCTAAAAGCAAAGGATCCTAAAATGGAAAAGTACCCGATTTTCTTATGGACAATATTCAAGTGACATAACATGGTGTAAAATTATCGCGGATAGCAAATTTGTTTAAATATCCCATCAATTGATGCCGAATAAATGCAGGCATGCATGCACAAAATATTTAATTAATTTTGTATGATAAATAATTATTAGAAAATTCGTATATACATATTAATTAAAATAAATAATTTACATATTTAAAATAACATGAAAATATGCATGATGGTGCACTAAAATAGAGAGAAAATTAAAACCTGTTACTGAAAATGTCTATAACATAGTACTTTTCAATACCGTGGTTCTTAATATTATTCACAAGCAGATGGAATTTTTCTCATCCTTAAACGCAAAGGAAGAATAGAATACAGATCGTTGTTATAAAAGTCCGAGAGATAGCCACAATTTAAACCTAACCATTTTATACAAGCTGGTTTTCAAAGTGTAATTGATTTTACTTATCAATCCCGAAAACAGTCGTCAGTTGTCGCAACAGCTGTGTATGAGGCCATGATAATAAAAAAAAATGCCCCATTAAAAGGTTAAAAGCATGGCAACCCAATTACAGAGTTACCAATATTTTTAAACAAAGCACGCTGTCATGTTTTTAGAGGCCTCGAAGTCTGAACGGGGGTTGGCGAGCGTAGCTCGCAGGTGGTAGGCCCCCTAGTTAAAATATAATTTTAATTTAAATAAATATTTATATATATCAGAGGTCGATGCAGGATTTTTTTTTCCTTGTGGGTTATTAAGTGAAAAGTAAAAGTTATTTTTATGTAGCTTATTATATTTTTGTTTATGTGTAGATGTAATAGTTTCTCTATTTATGTAACATTATACTGTATATTATCCAGGTTTTAAACCAAGCCTAAAAGCAGTATAGTTTTTTATACAAGTAGTTTAACATGAAAGAACATAGTGGGGTAGAATGGAACTTGTCTCATTCCTCCTATTTAATACGATGAGAGTAAATTGCTGCTAATATGCAATTCTGAGTTTAATTAGCTTACACTCAAAGCAAAAGGGAGAATTTCAATTAAAATATTTAAATTATAATACAACTGTTGATGAAATTGTAAAATTAAACATACCAGATTTTTTTTTTACGATGTGTTTAACAGCAGGGATGATATAGACCGGGAGGCGGCAGCACAGACAATCACCTCATCGAGTTCACGGCTGAAATTTCAGAATTAGTTAAAACTCGATTCGCATATTAAAACGCAATCGGTCTGCCAAGTCATATCTTGGTGGAAAACACCTTAAAACCCGATTTTAGCGGTTGACTCGTAGGTTTACCATTGTGTTTTCCTGCACCCAAAAGAATGAAAACATGGAGGACTGGGAGCAGGAACACACAATGGTAAACCTACGAGCCAACCGCTAAAATCGGGTTTTCGGGTGTTTTCCACCAAGATATGACTTGGCAGACCGATTGCGTTTTAATATGCGAATCAAGTTTTAACTAATTCTCGAATTTCAGCCGCGAACTCGATGAAGTGATTGTCTGTGCTCCCGCCTGCCGGTCTAATACTGAGATATAAAATGAAACCATGTCTGTATTGACTTTTATTGCTGGTTATATTGCATATAAAGTTTCACATAAATTAAAATGTTGTGAGTGCATTGCCATATTAGTCAAAGATAAAACTTTAGAATTAGATTGCCCGAATGAAGTTTACAAATACTTGATGTTAGTAGACAGAGGTCAATTAAAATGGCCTCAGGAAATTTTATTATTTTTAATTGTAAATGCCTTTCAGATTTTCCAAAAACTAATTAATCAGAATTATGAAAGTACTTTCCTAAAATTTCCAGAGCCCAAAAAGCTTATTATACATATACAACTCATTACTGAAAAGAGGTCTCACTACTAAATTATAGGTTTGGATTTCGCAGTTAAATGCAAATGTGGAAATGAACTTTCATATCTATTTAGACTGTGTTTGTCCAGAATTGCTAATATATTGCTAAATAATTATACAACAGTAAAAAATTACAATAGAAAAATCACTTGTAACAAAAGAAAATTATATACATTAACCAGTATGTAAGTTTCATTAATAAGTTTGATATTTCCACTTACTTAATATTGTATATTTAAATGACATTATTTTCTCTGAGAGAATATCAAATGTCATAATTGTTGTAACTTACTTGAAAGTACATATTCTGCTTGATGTTCTTGAATAGAATTACTTTTCTTTTTATAAATATTTAATATTAATTTATTCAAATAACAACTTGGGAATCTGTGTATTTACTAGATGGATGTGGATTTGTCTGTTTAAATGAATTTTCCCTTTAAAGTAAATATTAAATTTATAATCGAAGTGAAAATGTTTGTAGAATTTGGAAATGGTGACATTTTCTCTTATAATTTGAAAAAAACATACATAAAAATATAAAATGCACATTATAATTAGTAATTAAAAAACTATGTTTTGTCAGATAAGAGTGTTTGAAAGATAGTTTTTTCTTAGTTGTAATACCTGGTAACAGAATGTGTATTTTAAATTATTCATAAATTATAAAATTTAAAGTGAATTTTTGTTTCAATTGTTTAAAAAAAGTTAATTTTTATTTATGAATCTGTTTATGTAATAACAATCCTTTTATTAACAAACATAAAATTAGGTCTTGCTGAATCTTTATTGTTCATTTATTGTAAGTATAATTCAAACATATCTAAAATAAGCCAGAAATTACCGAAGAAAATATTACAAAACTGGATTTTATAGCACTGTTTTTGGTGCACACATACGCGTATTCAATCTTACTTGTCTGCTACTCAGATCTCTTGTGTGACGTCATCCACGTTTTGAAGCAGGCCCGTTACAAGAGAAAAGTTGTTTTCGCGATGGCCCCGCTACATATCGCTTTGCCTGTTGCCTTTAGCATCACCGTAAAATGCATTCGGAAATGCGGAAGTCCCGAACAACTGAGACGAGCATTCCAAGTGAAGATAAAGATAGCCCAGACAGATACACAATGATCCAACTTGCAAAAAGGTTTCCACCACTTTGGCACTGTTCACCTCAATATTACATAATCTTCTCAATGCTTGCAATCTTCCAGAATGCAATTGTTATTTAGAATTTGTTCACTAGTTTGGATATTGAGTCTGTGTCTGTCTGGGATATTGTTGCCCAGGTGTCCGATTTAAGCGAGGTGTCCGATTTAAGAGAGGTGTCCGATTTAAGCGGGATATCCCGATTTTCATGAGTTACAATGTCCATTCCGCGGAAGCATTGCGTGGGACGCCAAAATTCCATGTTTTTCATGATAAACAAATCCAAAATGCACAAAATTAAAAATAATAAAATATGTCCATAATCATTACAATAGTATTTTTTCAATTTTCTATAGATTATAATGTAGTATTAATTAGTAAACTCATTATAAATCAGCAGTTCGTTTGTATTTCGATAAATAATTATATTTACATATGGGTTTAAATGACCCAATAGGTAATTTTTTTACGGTCTTGTATTCGGTAGTCGGAGTGTTAATAATTTACAGCTAAAATTAAAATATTATTGGCAGTAGTGATAATACCCATAAAGCTTTTGGAACTTATGCGAATACACGTGATTACCTATGTAAGGTAAAAATATGAACATTTAACTTAAATGCATATAGAGTACATTAAAGTTTTACTATATTAATTACAGTACACAGTCGTATTAAACTAATTATTAAAAAAAAAGGCATAACAAAAAGAAAAGTAAATCACATTTGAAAGTTTTTATTTTTTTATTTTTTTTTTTTTTTATATATCTTCCCTTTTTCCTGCCCCCTCCCTTTCAAAAGGCAGTGTAGCATATTTAATTGAGCAAGAGAAATTAACTACTTTTTTTCCTGGAATAAAGATAGCTTTTCAAATAATTCATCGAATTGCTCATAAAATATGCACCGAAATCTTTCTTGAAGCTTTATTTTCTTGAATAGTGTTTTTACCGCAGCTAACTCCAATTTTGTTCATTTTCCAGAATAAAGATTGCAGTCTAATGATGATAACACCTAAAGATTGGGGTATTTTCGTTAATAAATTTATGAATTTTTAATGGTACTGTAATTTTGAAATGTTGGACACACCTGCTCTAATACTTTGTTTTATTTATAGTAACGTCTTGAAATTTTAAAGATAACACTCGCCAAATAGTATAAATATTTTACACTGCCTATGAGATATAAAAGTCATTGTTACTGAAAATAGAGAGGCCCAATTATAATACCCTAACTTCACAGAAATATTTTCAAAAATTTTATGGTAGTCTCAATTCATTAAACAAAATTCAAAATTTTGATTCTTTAGTTTTGACTCAAATTTGAATAAATTGAAACTGTTTGATTCAATATGTACACATAACAAATTAAATAATAATAATAATAATATTTCTTTTAAAAAATCTTTCTAAATAAATAATTGATTTCAAGTTCATTTAATTTAGACAAACATTTTATTCGTTTCAAATCATTATAGAATATGAGAGAGAGAGAGAGAGAGAGAGAGAGAGAGAGAGTTTTCATAATATGCAGGTATTTTTACCAGAACCAGAATTCCACACAATATTTAAACATTAATTAACAATAAAACATCACACTTGTTAATTAATGTTTAAATATTGTGTGGAATTCTGGTTCTGGTAAAAATACTTGCATATTATGAAAAAAGTCTATACATAATTTGTGTGATTATTGGCAGCTGTAGTGCTTATCGCATAAAAGCTATTGTTTTGTAATTTTAATTTGGCTTATATATATATATATATATATATATATATATGATACATATCACACACACACACACACACACACACACACACATATATATATATATATATATATATATGATACATATATCACACACACACACACACACACACACACACATATATATATATATATATATATATATATATATATATATATATATATATATGGCTGTGTGTGTGTGCGTTTGCGCGTGCACATGCGTGAGTTCGTGTAAAAGTCACCAAAGTCTTTCATAACTTACTTATACATTCACACCATACACAACGAGTTTTCTCACAGGCCATGGCCTCTGCCAGTTCCCCCCGCTGCGCTGTGAGTGTGGTGAGCTGGGGTCTGCTACCCCTGCATTTCATCACTGCACTCTCACGCAACGCTGGCACATCGTTCCCCCTCCACGCGCCATAAGCGTTGGCTTCCCAACATCCTCACACGCGCAACATTTCTATCAAAAATTAAAAATATTCACATATTTTTCCATGGCCTATACAACTTAACACACAAGTGGCCTGGAGTACCCTGTTCCACGAATAATAATCACCAAGGCTCACGTAGTACAAGTGCCAAAGTACCTCATTTGACGCAATTGTGAACTAAATCCACCACCAATTTCACTGCCTAATGTCGCGTGGGAAATCTGTTTCCAGCAGTGAGGAATATATATATGTATATTTCTTAGTTTTATGCCATTCAAAGTCACCCTGCCTAGTGTCGCGTGTGGGTTCTTCCAAGGCAGAGCAGGTGTTTGAACATTGTAATTTTTTTTATGTACCTTAATAAAAGAATCCGGGAGGGACATTTTGCTCTACGGACCTGGTTTCCTCGTCTGAGCTGTCCCTCTTAGGCTATCAAATGATATATTAAAATATTTTACGTGTCCCTGTAGATAAATTATATATGATACGACGACTAGTTTAAAAACGTAAAGTACTACTCAGAAAATGGGGACGATATATGTTTACGAATGTTATAGCCAATAAAGTGAAAAAGATAGACATGAAAACAGACAGACAGACAAATATATAATTTTTAGATCCTGATGATATTGAAACGGGACCATCTGCGGAAAGAGAGCTTCCCAATAAAACAAACAAATTGGAAATTGTACGTCAAACGCGACAAACGACGTTCGTACTATAACTAGTTTCAGTGAAATGAATTATATTGTCTGTTATTATGATAAGATTAATTTCCGTAATAAAATAAGTACATTTTAAGTTGCTAACATTTTATCTTTTGTTGACATTTACTGAAAATTCCAATGGGAAACTTAAGCCTAGCTTTGAAAATTTCAGAATTTGAAATCTATATTTAGACTTCCTTTCCATTTAATATCTATTTCTCAGGATACATCTATCCAATAAACTGTTGGTAGATTATATGATTGCTATAGTTAAACAATTTTAGTATATAAATTCGTTTTTTTTTTTAATTCAGTAATACGGAAATAATATGACGCCATCTTAAATATGACGTAATCACCATGGCAACCTAGAAACAGTACCTATCATGGGATATCATAGAATTAATTACGTATGATAGGATTTAATAGAATGAAGAAAACTTTTATTAATATCTTTAAAAGTTTTGATTCGATTTTCATAAAATTCGAAATGACCCGACAAAATTCTACAACGATTATATATATTGAATTTCAAACCATTTGGTTGGGTAGTTTTTGCGCTGTTGTATGCGGACAGTCAAACAGGCGGACAGACTAAATGAAGACTATAGGTGCTACGTTATAATTACAAACGCACCTACTGTCCCTCAAGGGACTTTGTGCCATAAAACCCCATTCAACCAAACAACCAACGAGCGCGACGAGACTTACTTTAACAAAACGAAGAAAGATTATGCAAATTCCATTTTGTTTGTTTAAAATGTTTGGTAAATCAACTAAATCTAACACTATAAAACAAATTCTATCAAACAATGTACTGATGAAAATTAGACTTTATAAAAATCGCTGTTAATCTGACGTATAAAGAAAAAAACATAAAACTGCGATGAACAGTGTGTTGATTTAACATGAAAGAAAAATCATACGTCACTCATAGATTATGAAGCACTTTTCGCAAATTAAACGAATTTTGTTAAGAAATCTTCACATATGGTTTATTTTTTAATCTAACAAACTATTTTAAAAGAGGTGTTTTTTGTTTATAAGTGTCTTCCCTGATCTCATTCCGTAACTTTGTCATATGAATGTTGGAAGATCAAGTCTATTAAACAAGCAGTAAAACTTCGGTAAAATTGAAAAAAAAAATTAAAATAAATAAAACAGAAACTTAATTTAAAATTCAGAAAAAGGAGAAAAATCAAAGCTTCGTCAAAGCTGTAGAATGTAAAATAATAATAATAATAATAATAATAATAATAATAATAATAATAATAATAATAATGTATAATTATTACTTCACTTTATATTAACAAAAAGTTCGTTGTTGATCTTTACAGGCGCTCAGGGCTGCATCCCCCACCCCCACATAATAAATAATGCTCCTGAAATCTCATAGAAATCAAATAATATACATGAAATACTCTAGTGAAATTAAAATTTCATAGACGCAAATAAAAAACTCTGCAAATCTCTGAAGACAATGTATGTTCATTAACGCTTTACATTTCTTTTTATGTCTTTCTTTCTTTTTTTTTTTTCTATTTTCTCTTCTTTTTTCTTTCCTTCCTTTTTTCTTTTTTTTGGAAATGTCCAAAGATTTTTTTTTTTTTTTTTTTTTTTTACAAAATAAATAAATAAACAAACAAATAAATAGATAAAAATTCACATGTTAAATTAATTTAAAAATATTTGAAATTTTGTAATTGGGGGAAAAAATAGCGATTAAAAATTTAACTCAATTACAAATAAAATTACAAATTGAATTACAAAGTAATCAAAATTACAAATAAAATAGACTTTTATAATAAAGAAACATTAATCATGAATCATTTATAAAATCCACGACATCGTTTATAAATATATCTTCGTACTCCGAATGTAGTTGGTGGGTGGCTCCTTCGATAGCACGAAATTGAGCTGATGGGAATACACTTCGGATATAATCCCTATCAGCTGATCTAAAATGAGAAAAATATATCATCATAATTCATTCTATTATATTACGTATTTTGCTCTGTGTCATAATTTAAACATTCCAAGATTACTGAATACAAGAATTTACGGGGAATAACGGAAGCAGGAAGCTATTTTAAGAATACACTAAAACCTCGATAATAATGAACACCTCTACTTAGCAAACACTTTTTAAATCCTCGACATAAATATTATTTACATAGTTTTACCTCTGAAACAGAAACCCTCGAATAACTGACACATTCCGTAGTCTGGAGGTCTCCGTTATTTAGAGATTTCATTTTATATAAATGACTTGGACTGACTGAATTACACTGCTGACCATCCAAAATGCAACACCATGAAGGAATGCAAATAACAAAATGATATTTATTGGATAAATACATTATAATGGGAAGGACAAGTGATTACATTTTCAGAAAATTTGGAGGTATACATCCTGAGAAACCACTACCCAAAGCAGCCACCTCTGGCCGCAATAACAGACTTTACCTGCCTAGCCATGGAGTCGAACAGAGATTGGATATCATGTACGGGTAGAGTTGCAAAGGCCAGAAAAAACCCGGTTTAAACCTGGGAATAAACCGGGTGTTTTTTTTTAATAAACTTGGTTTTTTGGGAATAAACCAGGTATTTTGGCAATAAACCTGGGAATAAACCGGGTCTACTGGAAATAAACCTGGGAATAAACTGGTTTTCTGAAACTCTATGTACAGGTGCACCAGTCCATGCAGCTTCAATACTATGCCACAGTTCATCACCCGTAGTGACGGACGAGTGCTGGCGGGCCAGTCGCTCAGAAGCCATTGACAGGACATTTTCAATTGGTGAGAAATCAGGAGAACGTGCCGGCCAGTGCAACAGTCGAACCTGTTCTGTAACAAGGAAGGTCAGGATAGTACGAGCAACATGCGGTCGTGCATTGTCCTGCTAAACCGTAGAGTTGCGGAGGTATCGAAGATAAGGCAGAACCACGGGCCGTAACACATCAGGAATATAACGGCTGCTGTTGAAATTGCCGGCAATGTGAACAAGAGGTTTCCGAGACGTGTATCCAATGGCACTTCATACCATCACTCCAGGTGGTACGACAATATGACGATTCGAATGCAAGCTGACAATGTGCGTTTTCCATGATGCCGCCAAACATGGATGCTGCATAAAGAGCCTGGATTCATCAAAGACGACGTGAGACGCCATTCCTGCTTCATATACAGCATCATGATGCCAACATCCATGTTTGGCGGCATCATGGAAAACGCACATTGTCAGCTTGCATTCGAATCGTCATATTGTCATATCACCTGGAGTGATGGTATGAAGTGTCATTGTATACACGTCTCGGTAACCTCTTGTTCGCATTGCCGGCAATTTCAACAGCAGCCGTTACATTTCTGATGTGTTACGACCCGTGGTTCTGCCTTATCTTCGATGCCTCCGCAACTCTACGTTTTAGCAGGACAATGCACGACCGCATGTTGCTCGTACTATCCTGACCTTCCTTGATACAGAACATGTTCGACTGTTGCCCTGGCCGGCACGTTCTTCTGATTTCGCAACAATTGAAAATGTCCCGTCAATGGCTTCTGACTCGCCATCACTCGCCCGTCTCTACAATTGATAAACTATGGCATAGTGTTGAAGCTGCATGGACTGCTGTACCCGTGCATGACATCCAATCTCTGTTCGACTCCATGGTTAGGCAGATAAATGCGGTTATTACGGCAAGAGGTGGCTGCTTTGGGTAGTGTTTTCTCAGGATGTATACCTCCAAATTTTCTGAAAATGTAATCACTTGTCCTTCCCATTATAATGTATTTGTCCAATAAATATCATTCTGTTATTTGCATTCCTTCATGGTGTTGCATTTTGGATGGCCAGCAGTGTAGATACTAAGTAAAATTTTACAAGGAACTTCGGAAACAGATAACTATTAAAAATAAAACAACTCATGCGCCAAGCATTTATTATGAAACGCTTTCCAGCACATTTAGAAAACTCTAACGAAACTTCTCTGTTAAATAAGGTGAAAAAAAGATGAGTAAAGAAACAGTTTAGAAAAGATATAACATATTTAAAAATTCAGTTTTAGCATTTACCTTCCATAGTAAAAAAAAAAAAGTAGTCTAATTATTTTGTGGCTCCCTGTGTATAATCTATAGGTTTGCACATATACTACGTAAGCTGATAAAATTTAATTCAGTCAGAAAACTCCCTTTTCGTTATTTTTGCCAATAGATGTAAATGCAGTCTATACTTTTCAGTAATAAACTTATAGTACTCTTCAGTAAAGCATATAAATTTCATTATGTTTGGAATAGTGTAACAACATTCAAATATACTGCAACCAATTTTTCCTCGTAGACCATTATGTAACAGGATCCTTTTATGTGACTGTGTAAATGCTTTTCACCCCATATTCAACAGAAAGCATGTTTTAGTACACTTCATAAATGCATATAAATTTCATTATATTTGAAATAGTGTAATACCATCAAAATTATATGATTTTTTGGAACAGGTCTGGTACTCACTCCGTGAAATGCATTTGAAATCTTTCTCCCTATCATTTTTCTGACAGAAATCGTATTTCTTCTTTTCAAGCCAGGAGGGGCGATAAACCTACCAAATGAAACTAGTTGGCGACTAACATTTTCCCCTCCATGTTTTCTCTTATATTTCATGGATTCGGGGTGCTTCACAAAGTGAATGTTTTTTTGTAGGTCTTCTATGATTGAAATCATTTAACCTGTATTATTATTATTTTTTTTACAATCATGACTGATAAATTGCGGTATGACACACGGCAAATTCTTATTACAAATACTATGTTGAATATCACTGTTTTATTGTGTATTTCAATTTTAATAAAGAAAAACTATACGGAACAGTTCAAAAATTTTAAAAGCGTTTAGTTGTTAAATGTTTTATGCTGAATAAAATTACAAGTAATATATCGGTAAAAGTGTTATACTTGCTGTTTTAGATAATTACAATTGAATTACTAATAGCTTACTTAAAAATACTTTTATTGTCTGTTATAGTTTTAATCAGGAATGAAATCAGTCAAAAAGAAAGAAAAAAGGAGAAAAACATATCTGGTTATTTTAATTCTCTTTAGATTATTAAAGTAGCTAAATCAGGCTACTTATTTTAAAAAACAATAATCAACAAATATCATTCATAATAAATTATTTTAAAGAAATGGTGGATGTTGAAATTTCTTTTTTTATTTAAAATCTCTATAAGGACTCTATGACTGAAATGAAACATTTCCAGCGTGAATATAACATTTTGAAATAAAGTATAAAAAATATCTGGACAAAAAAGGCTTATTTCATAAGCATAATGCATAAGAAATAAATTTTTACAAATGTTCCAGGTAATTTCTGAATGATTAAAAATCTTGGATAATTTTAAGGCAGTTCCAAAAAAAAAAAAAAAAAATAATAATAATAATAATAAATAAAAAATATTTTCCCTCGTTTAACAACGTGAAACTTTCTGTTACATTTTCTGACTCATATTTGAACATAAAAGCCTGATACTTGCAGACATGATTATTAAAGTGATTTGTAATCGAGCGTTTTTTCATTTTCCGATAAATTAATTACATCTTGAGTTATAAGTGATTATTGTCTCAGGATGGCAGTTTTCGTTCCTGTGCTGTCGCGTTCCGAAGGTTCAAAACACTTATTTTTGACAGCATTTTCTGAAAAAATTTCTGAGTTTGCTGATAAATTGAAACCAACCGTTCGATTACATATTTTTTTAATAAGAGCACTTGCCAACTTGATACTTTTGTTGCGAACATTTTTTTTTATACATATAAATCACGTTAGTTAAAACTGGATACTTTTAGAAGTATTCTTAAATTCAATTTAATTAATAAAAACGGATAAAATTGGCAGTTTTTTTTTATTATTAAACTATGAAATCGAACAACATTTTGCATTTTTCGAAAAAGACGCAGGATTTTTCAGAAACTGCTATCAAAATTGGTGCTTTGAACCAATTTTAGAGACGCGGCAGCCTGAGAAACGATGTCAGAATACAGCAATCGCCTACAAGTCAACATGTAATATATTTATCGAAAACTTCTATAAGAAGATATTTAATAAAAGGATAAGTAAAATTAAAGAAATTATGGAACATTTTTAAAAGTTTAAAGATCGTCTTTAAAATTGAGAAAATAATACTTTTTTTTTTCAGGAACATTTTACAATAAATTGTGGGGGAAAATATAAAGCATGTACAGAATCATTTAATGTAATTAAATCTTTTGTTCTTTTAACCAAGAAAACATTTCAGCATCTCTTCTTGAGGTGTATTTATATTATTCGGGACTTCAAAATGGTCATACAATGTGTGGATATCACTAATTTCCAATAGAATTTTCGATATATTTAACAGAATATTTCTGCGATCGAAATTAGGAATTCATATCCCCCGTCCCCTCTGAGTTTACCATTGATTATTTTTTTTTAAATGTGGTACTGTAATTGAAATTGTTTCTTATCTAAGCATAAGTCACAATATCTGTAAGGTGTAAATGTATTTGTAAGGTATGCGTCTTGTAAGGTGCTAGTTAAAAAAATTAAACAATATAATATATTTAATAACAATATAATATAATATATTTAACTAAACAAATATCTTTAAACGAAAATTAATTCTTAATTAATAGTGTGCACATTAAAGCTTTTATGGATTTATTTCAACTAATTTCCCTATATCTTCGGTTATGAAAATTTTAATGTCATGATTCAATATTCATGATAAATTTGCTTTATGCATATGTTACACTCAGATTCTCAAGAAAGCAGCTCAGTTATAAGAGGAAATAAGATAACCATTACATGCTGAAATGTAATAATATTTTTTGTTCCATCGGGATTGTTCAAATGAAAAGTTTTATGCTGTTTATAACATAAATGTTATGCATCATTCTGTCACACATTTATTTAACTTCCCTAAAATTTCACAATGGTAGGGTCCCTTTTCATTTCCCATGTATTCGACCCTCTTACCTTATTTTGGTCAGGGGAATCTCTCTGTGTTTTCCAAGAAACGGGAGAAGATCTATTCATACCACTATACTGTATTGGTATTGTTGTACCAGCGCCTTTATAATGAAGTCCAGTAGGGCGAGTTTTGTTCTGCTTATGAAAGTATTTTTGCGTAATTACAAAAAAAAAAAAAAAAAAAAAAAAAAAAGCATTTAAAAAAAATGCTGTGCTTATGTTGTTATAAACAAAAGCGAGTTAATTCTCTTCCTAGCTTAAAGCTTTTTCCTTGAGTGTATAATTATTTTATATCAACTGATAAAAAAAGAAAAAAAGTTAACTTCATTAAATCATCTAAAATAATTAAAATTGAGCTAAAATTTCAAAATTGTTATATCCGCATCTCCATTTAATGGCACTGGTGAGTTCAGGAAAATGACAAGTTTAATTCTTATGAATTGTACTATAGTGTAATTTATCAAAATGCATAAAGATTGCTTGTGTCACAAATTATTTGTGACACATACAAATTTTCAAAGAAAATCTGTGCCAACTTTACTTTACCTCGATGGTCAACACTGTTAATTGATTTAAGGTGGTTCTCAAATAACCCGCTTAACAATGCGAAACTTTCCGACACGTTTCTGACTAAACACGAAGGCATAAAATTTACAGGCCTAACTATTGAAGCCTCTTGAAATCGAAATGAATTTTCCGTTTTTGATAAATAAATTAATTATCGAGTTATAAGCGATTCGTGTCACGTGATGACACGTTTTTCCCCTTTGTCGTTCTGTGGCGTCGGAAATTCTGTTCAAAACGCCAACTTTGACTATATTTTCTGAAAATCTTCTGTCTTTCCCAAAAATTGGAAAACGTTTCTCGATTATAAAGCTTCTGAATAAGAACACCTGATAATTTCGTGCGTTTACGAACAAAAATGAATTACAAAATATATCATAAAGTAGCCAGTTTGGATTTCAGATCAGCCATAAAAATAAATAAATAACACGAATACACTTCTAATTTTAACTCATTTTCTTTTTCTTATATTGTATTAATTTAACTACAATATTTGGTTAATTATATATATATATATATTCCATAATGACATGTCTCTCTATTTTCCAGTCTGTGTAAAATGTAAAGAAATCGCGGTTGTATAAATGGAACATATAATATTTGAATGGGCGTGCGCAAATCATTTTTTATCAAACGATATCAAAAATTTTGATGCATATTTCTCTATGGTGGTGGTATTCACTATGCGATCAGTGAGTTGCAGAGTTACCACTTTTTCGTCCACCTCATAAATTTTGTCATTAAGGCTGTTGATCTGTCAACTCTCTATATATCCTTTCGCTAATGTTAAACCAATGGGCGTAAGGTGCATTCATATATTTCAAATATCTCCTCAGGAAATTAATTATTTTTAACTTTTGTTTTCTGTGTATAATCCTTAAAGAATCTCTCTCTTTCTCTCGCTCTCCCCCCCTCTCTCTTTTTCTTTTTTTTTCTTTAGCTGTCAAAATATTTCTAAAACATATACTTAATTTTATTTGAAGTGTTAAAATTTTACACACTGCTCGTCAGCTATTAACATATAAAATAATAAATTAAGCATTTTTTTAAGAAATATTTTGACATCTAAGAAACAAAATACATCCTTTAAGAAAAATTAAGTTAGAAGTATTAATTTCCTGAGGTGATATTTTAAAAATATGAATATATACGCCTATAAGTTTAACATTAGCGAAGGGAATTGGACAGGTTGTCGAACAGTTGATGTCGGTTAACGCTTTCCGGCACAGGCAGAGTTTGTTCGTAAAATGAGAAATTACTGACTGACACCGGAATTTACAAACGACTTTTTTAGAAAATAAGAACTCCTTATTTTAAGCTTTCATTGTAGAAACAAAATTTTATTAAATATTCTTGGTGTCGAATGCAAGTTTGGAATTAAAATTAGGTGTGCCCGGAGTGGGACCACTGTGCCGGAAAGGGTTAAGGGGTTTCCGAGTTGCGATCAACTTTACGCCCAGTCTTTTTGTGAGTAAAGTGTCTTGTAAATATTGAGCCGTTGGGAAAAGTTAAATGTAGTATTAACTACATAAGAAAGAACAATTAAAAATAGAAGAAAAATTAAACAATGGGAATAAAAAAGTAAAGCAAAAGTTATTAAGGATAGAGTCTAATAAATGGAAAAAAGTAAAATGGTATAGCTGAAGTTAAAATTAACTACTGAAAAAAGTTGAAAAAGTGTAAAATAGGGTTCGGAACATGTTCAAAAACAGCACTTAAATGCCAGGTGGAAAAGGCAGGCAAAGCAAGGCTTTAACAAAAAAGGCACTTAAAAAGGGCAAACATTTTTTTTTTTTTTGGTATAGCTTAGGAATTAGTTTAATTAGGAAATTACAAATTTATATAAAAGTAAGAGAGAGAAATTTGTAGAATGGTGAGCACTAATGCTCATAGTCAATAATGCAAGAATATCTTGGACGCTTGTGGTGATGTGGTTCGAATGCCTCATAATC
Organism: Maratus michaelseni; assembly: GCA_963931845.1. NCBI lineage: Eukaryota > Metazoa > Arthropoda > Arachnida > Araneae > Salticidae > Maratus > Maratus michaelseni. The sequence goes on from OZ007587.1 coordinate 201,620,628, forward strand.
CGGCAATTCTGCGATTATATCATTAGGGAGGTCATATAATTTTTCATAAAATTTTTTAGCAAGGTGGTTGATTCTTTTATTTAATGTGGTAGTTTTGAGGTCTCTGCAAATAGTGCTAATTACGGAGATAACGAGAGTAATTTCTGACAGTACGCAGATTTTGTTACGAAGTTGGCTGAGGTTTTCCATGGAGGATTTGCAGATATAGACCCAGGGACAGGTTGCTGATCAACAGCATTAAATGATGCAAATATTACTTTCGGCAAATCGTGGTGTGAGATGACTTTTCGACACAAAAATAAAAATATTAGATGAAATTAAATAAAAAGAAAATCAGTTGATTAGAAAATTAATTAAAGTTTTATGCGATTTAGAAATTGTGAAATCAAAACATTCTCTTTGTAATGAAACAATATAAATTTTATTTTTCAACATTGCTAAATAACTCTATTTTAAAAATAAGATTGCACATTCATAAAGTATTTCAATATATAATAGATGGATTTAAATACTCTCTGCCTAGTGAAACCACTGAACCACGAAATTTATTGACATGAATTAAAATGCACTCAAAACTCAAGATTTTTTTTTTTCTAAACTATAACAATACAATTAAAAAAACACTGTTTTTTTTTTTTTTTCTGCGATGAAATGAAAGTATTTGTAAGTGAATATGCGACCTTTAATCAAAAACTTATATCAGATTAGGAAACAAGCAAGATGTAGAAGCTTAAAAAACGTATATTGTGAAAATAGAAATATGCTGGCATAGCAATTTTGCAAACATAATTTATGATTTCTGTTTATTTTAAGGATTTGAGATAATCTATATAAAATACTATTTAACTGATGACTTTATAATTTTAAATTTTGTTTTAATAATTTCTTAGTATATACTAAAAATTTAGGAATATATATATATAATATATATATTAATCATGTTGGAATGTTTGATTGTTTAAATTTTCTAACCATTATATAATATCTTCATTTACCTTTATTTTGAATGTTATACAACCTAGTTTTTATCTTATTTTGACAATTTGAACTTTAATGAACTCTAAGTCCTATGCCTGATTATATCTTAGATAGACTTAACTTTGTATTAATTAGCAGACTAATTTTACTTAATTTAACAGACTAAATGAAGACTATAGGTGCTACGTTATAATTACAAACGCACCTACTGTCCCTCAAGGGACTTTGTGCCATAAAACCCCATTCAACCAAACAACCAACGAGCGCGACGAGACTTACTTTAACAAAACGAAGAAAGATTATGCAAATTCCATTTTGTTTGTTTAAAATGTTTGGTAAATCAACTAAATCTAACACTATAAAACAAATTCTATCAAACAATGTACTGATGAAAATTAGACTTTATAAAAATCGCTGTTAATCTGACGTATAAAGAAAAAAACATAAAACTGCGATGAACAGTGTGTTGATTTAACATGAAAGAAAAATCATACGTCACTCATAGATTATGAAGCACTTTTCGCAAATTAAACGAATTTTGTTAAGAAATCTTCACATATGGTTTATTTTTTAATCTAACAAACTATTTTAAAAGAGGTTTTTTTTGTTTATAAGTGTCTTCCCTGATCTCATTCCGTAACTTTGTCATATGAATGTTGGAAGACCAAGTCTATTAAACAAGCAGTAAAACTTCGGTAAAATTGAAAAAAAAATTAAAATAAATAAAACAGAAACTTAATTTAAAATTCAGAAAAAGGAGAAAAATCAAAGCTTCGTCAAAGCTGTAGAATGTAAAATGATAATAATAATAATAATAATAATAATAATAATAATAATAATAATAATAATAATGTATAATTATTACTTCACTTTATATTAACAAAAAGTTCGTTGTTGATCTTTACAGGCGCTCAGGGCTGCATCCCCCACCCCCACATAATAAATAATGCTCCTGAAATCTCATAGAAATCAAATAATATACATGAAATACTCTAGTGAAATTAAAATTTCATAGACGCAAATAAAAAACTCTGCAAATCTCTGAAGACAATGTATGTTCATTAACGCTTTACATTTCTTTTTATGTCTTTCTTTCTTTTTTTTTTTTCTATTTTCTCTTCTTTTTTCTTTCCTTCCTTTTTTCTTTTTTTTGGAAATGTCCAAAGATTTTTTTTTTTTTTTTTTTTTTTTTTACAAAATAAATAAATAAACAAACAAATAAATAGATAAAAATTCACATGTTAAATTAATTTAAAAATATTTGAAATTTTGTAATTGGGGGAAAAAATAGCGATTAAAAATTTAACTCAATTACAAATAAAATTACAAATTGAATTACAAAGTAATCAAAATTACAAATAAAATAGACTTTTATAATAAAGAAACATTAATCATGAATCATTTATAAAATCCACGACATCGTTTATAAATATATCTTCGTACTCCGAATGTAGTTGGTGGGTGGCTCCTTCGATAGCACGAAATTGAGCTGATGGGAATACACTTCGGATATAATCCCTATCAGCTGATCTAAAATGAGAAAAATATATCATCATAATTCATTCTATTATATTACGTATTTTGCTCTGTGTCATAATTTAAACATTCCAAGATTACTGAATACAAGAATTTACGGGGAATAACGGAAGCAGGAAGCTATTTTAAGAATACACTAAAACCTCGATAATAATGAACACCTCTACTTAGCAAACACTTTTTAAATCCTCGACATAAATATTATTTACATAGTTTTACCTCTGAAACAGAAACCCTCGAATAACTGACACATTCCGTAGTCTGGAGGTCTCCGTTATTTAGAGATTTCATTTTATATAAATGACTTGGACTGACTGAATTACACTGCTGACCATCCAAAATGCAACACCATGAAGGAATGCAAATAACAAAATGATATTTATTGGATAAATACATTATAATGGGAAGGACAAGTGATTACATTTTCAGAAAATTTGGAGGTATACATCCTGAGAAACCACTACCCAAAGCAGCCACCTCTGGCCGCAATAACAGACTTTACCTGCCTAGCCATGGAGTCGAACAGAGATTGGATATCATGTACGGGTAGAGTTGCAAAGGCCAGAAAAAACCCGGTTTAAACCTGGGAATAAACCGGGTGTTTTTTTTTTAATAAACTTCGTTTTTTGGGAATAAACCAGGTATTTTGGCAATAAACCTGGGAATAAACCGGGTCTACTGGAAATAAACCTGGGAATAAACTGGTTTTCTGAAACTCTATGTACAGGTGCACCAGTCCATGCAGCTTCAATACTATGCCACAGTTCATCACCCGTAGTGACGGACGAGTGGTGGCGGGCCAGTCGCTCAGAAGCCATTGACAGGACATTTTCAATTGGTGAGAAATCAGGAGAACGTGCCGGCCAGTGCAACAGTCGAACCTGTTCTGTAACAAGGAAGGTCAGGATAGTACGAGCAACATGCGGTCGTGCATTGTCCTGCTAAATCGTAGAGTTGCGGAGGTATCGAAGATAAGGCAGAACCACGGGCCGTAACACATCAGGAATATAACGGCTGCTGTTGAAATTGCCGGCAATGTGAACAAGAGGTTTCCGAGACGTGTATCCAATGGCACTTCATACCATCACTCCAGGTGGTACGACAATATGACGATTCGAATGCAAGCTGACAATGTGCGTTTTCCATGATGCCGCCAAACATGGATGCTGCATAAAGAGCCTGGATTCATCAAAGACGACGTGAGACGCCATTCCTGCTTCATATACAGCATCATGATGCCAACATCCATGTTTGGCGGCATCATGGAAAACGCACATTGTCAGCTTGCATTCGAATCGTCATATTGTCATATCACCTGGAGTGATGGTATGAAGTGTCATTGTATACACGTCTCGGTAACCTCTTGTTCGCATTGCCGGCAATTTCAACAGCAGCCGTTACATTTCTGATGTGTTACGGCCCGTGGTTCTGCCTTATCTTCGATGCCTCCGCAACTCTACGTTTTAGCAGGACAATGCACGACCGCATGTTGCTCGTACTATCCTGACCTTCCTTGATACAGAACATGTTCGACTGTTGCCCTGGCCGGCACGTTCTTCTGATTTCGCAACAATTGAAAATGTCCCGTCAATGGCTTCTGACTCGCCACCACTCGCCCGTCTCTACAATTGATAAACTATGGCATAGTGTTGAAGCTGCATGGACTGCTGTACCCGTGCATGACATCCAATCTCTGTTCGACTCCATGGTTAGGCAGATAAATGCTGTTATTACGGCAAGAGGTGGCTGCTTTGGGTAGCGTTTTCTCAGGATGTATACCTCCAAATTTTCTGAAAATGTAATCACTTGTCCTTCCCATTATAATGTATTTGTCCAATAAATATCATTCTGTTATTTGCATTCCTTCATGGTGTTGCATTTTGGATGGCCAGCAGTGTAGATACTAAGTAAAATTTTACAAGGAACTTCGGAAACAGATAACTATTAAAAATAAAACAACTCATGCGCCAAGCATTTATTATGAAACGCTTTCCAGCACATTTAGAAAACTCTAACGAAACTTCTCTGTTAAATAAGGTGAAAAAAAGATGAGTAAAGAAACAGTTTAGAAAAGATATAACATATTTAAAAATTCAGTTTTAGCATTTACCTTCCATAGTAAAAAAAAAAAAAGTAGTCTAATTATTTTGTGGCTCCCTGTGTATAATCTATAGGTTTGCACATATACTACGTAAGCTGATAAAATTTAATTCAGTCAGAAAACTCCCTTTTCGTTATTTTTGCCAATAGATGTAAATGCAGTCTATACTTTTCAGTAATAAACTTATAGTACTCTTCAGTAAAGCATATAAATTTCATTATGTTTGGAATAGTGTAACAACATTGAAATATACTGCAACCAATTTTTCCTCGTAGACCATTATGTAACAGGATCCTTTTATGTGACTGTGTAAATGCTTTTCACCCCATATTCAACAGAAAGCATGTTTTAGTACACTTCATAAATGCATATAAATTTCATTATATTTGAAATAGTGTAATACCATCAAAATTATATGATTTTTTTTCCCCATTGACCGTAATGTAATGGAATAATTTTGACCCCCCATTTAACTCCCTTAGGGGTGAGTTTTCAAAAACCTTTCTTATTGCTTGCCTAGGCCATAACAGCAATCTACTGTCCAACTTTCATGATCATGATTAGTTGTTTCAGCTCTGCGTTCACGAATCGATCAGTAGATCGCTCTTCATTATATTAGCATCATAGATTATCATTATTTTGTAGTGAATACTACTGACGTCGGCCTTGAAGGCTGAAATAGTTCAATAAACGGAAAAAAGCGTAAAGAGATGTGGCGGAAATGTGGATAGGAGAATGGGAACTAGGCATGCATTACTGTTCTGTATTGAGGAACCTTCTATACTTTTGAAATTATAATATTTACTCCTTTTTAAATTAACTCTACAATGGATTTTTCCATATTTGATTACTTTTTTCACTTTTTACATCTATTTATAAATAAATTAAAGTTTTACCTACAGCTAATTTCCAGAAATGTTTAATGTTCGTGTGATAAATATGATTTTTTTTGCTTTTACTGAATTTAATAAATGAATGTTCGATAGTCTTTGATTTATTCAATTTCTAAAAAAGAAATTTAAAACAGCAAAATTAAAATTATTAATTAGATTAAATTATTAATCAGATATGACATTATTTATCAAGTTTTATAATATCGATAAACTGATGCGTAAATATAGTAATGGCGGATACACATGTATGCATTATTCTAATAGTTTTTTAAATTGTTGTTGTTGTTTGTTTGTTTGTTTGTTTATAAAGACTTATATTGCTGGTCTAATGATTTTACATGTATTAAAGTGCTACAGATAAATAACTTTGAAGCTTCTGTTTATTGTGTATATAAATCTGAAAAAGTGTAAAACATCAAAATGTTGCTCGCATTTAAAATTAGTATATATCGATTTATTTATGGATTATCGCCACCATTTTATTTATATACATTGTTTAATATGTATACTCCAAAAGAAAATTTATCTGATTATGGATGTTATTCATATTATAGTAATAATTAATTATCAGCTATTGATACGTTACAATATAAATATTTTTTTTAATTGGCGATTGATTAATTACTTTGTCGCTCATCTGATTCTAGATAAAATAATTTTAATCTTAATCATAATTTTTCCATCAAAAAGTTAATCGATTAATAATTTTACAATTTTAAATTTAAATTAAAAATACAACAAATCTAACTACACCAGAATTTTAGAAAAAAAAAATTCACCGAATTAAAAATATAACAACTATTTTAAGAGTTGAAGCAAAACTGCAGAAGCTGACACAATATTTCCTGTTTAAAATTATTTTTCTTCTTGAAAGAAAAAAAAAATATGAAACTCCAATCATTCGAATTAATGGGTTTTGGACACAATCCGGATATGCAGAAATATGGATAATTGGGACAATAATAAACAAGAACGAAAAATCATGCATCTATTATGAAACGCTTTCCAACACTAACAAAAAGTTATTACGAAATTTTATTTTTTCATACAATAAAATCTACTATAGTCAGTCCTGTAACCGAATTATTTCGTGTGTCTCTGTAAATGAAAATATATGATACACACTCCTTAATTAATAGAAAATATCTGGTACTGCACCTCCCTGCTCCTTTTTATTTTCATTATGTTTGAAGTATCGTAACATCATTACAATGCATCGCAAACGATTTTTTCCCATAGATTAAAAAGTAATAGAATTATTTTCTACGTCCTTGTATACAAACTATAAATGATAATTTATTCTATAGTCCAGAGAAAACATGTCTTTATCCACCTCAATGATGCATATCAATTTCATTATGTTTGAAATATTGTAACATCGTTAAAATACATCGGAAACGATTTTCCCCCATAGACCACAATGTAACGGAATTCTTTTGTGTGTAAGAACGAGATATAAATTCTAGACATTTCATTTTCAATATGGAACATTCTATAGTAAACATCAATAACATATAAAAATTTCATGGCAATCTGAGTAACATTTACGTGAGTTAGAGCGTAGACAGACGGCAGACAGACAGACAAACCGATTTCATAAACACACTTTTCAACTTTATGTTGTAAAGTGTTAAAAAGTAATTTCCAGATCCTTTTTCTTACTTACTCCTTACTTTATCTACCAGGTGATCCAACCCGGGCTTCCCGGATTACTGAACGTACTGCTCATTGTACAAAAAACGCAGGTAAAAATCATTTTTAATTGAAAACTCTAAAATAATTTGTACATTTAATATATATATATATATATATATATATATATACCCTTACAAAAATAGTTCATAGAGCTGTATAGAACTCTATAGAATTCTATACAAGTTCTATAGAATAGCCATTCTATAGAATACTATTTTTATAGAGTTTTGTAGAGTTCTATAGAATACTTTTTCTAAAGAAAATGTTTCTATAGAAGTTCTATAGAATTTTTTTCTATAGAACAGTTTTTCTATAGAGTACTATAAACCTTATAGAATTACGTTGTATGGACTAATGATTCTATAGATTGATTAAGTTTTGGGATTAGCCTGCTCTCGGCCATCTTGTTTTTTAAATCAAAACATACATGTTTTGTTTTTCATTTCCAAAATAATTTTCATCCATATTTGCTTATTATAAACACGTTATTTAAGTTTATTGACTAATTAATTATATTTAATAATAAATGTTAAAATGTTTTGACGTAAAAAATGAGGTGGTTGACCGCGGGTGATAAATCAAAACATTTGTTTTATTTCTGGCATAATCAAGTTAAATGGAAAACAGAATACTAATTTATTTATATTTAATAATAAAACTTTTATTATTAAATATAAATAAATTAGTCAATAAAATTAAATAAAGTGTTTATAATAAGTAAATATATATGAAAATTATTTTCTAAATGAGAAACAAAACAAATATGTTTTGATTTAAAAAACAAGATGGCAGTCAGCAGGCTAATCCCAAAAGCTGTTCCTTTTTAATTTTAATGTATAGTTATAAATAAATTTATTTAAATCTGTACAGTAAAAAAAAATAATAATAATAATTATGGTAAAGACACCATATATATTCCTTTCAAAAAATTAAAGCAATCTATATTTTATGTATTTTATCAAATATATTTTCCCCTTTCTGCATAATCGTAATTCATATACATTCCCGGCTGTTAAAAAGCGCACCCTTTTTATCTTTCTCTTTCAACGAAATACTTTTAGTCAAAATCATGCATATTGTTTTTAAATTATCATTAACGTACTTATTCGGTCTCCCACATATCAAAAGAAATGAAATTATACAAGGCATAAAATGTTTTCCTTTTCATGGTCAGCTTTGTCTTGCATATTGTATCCAGATGTCTATAACATTTAAACGGCGCCTTTGCTGCATTCCTCGAAAACCCTGTTCCCAAAACAATAATTAACAGTAAAATTCTTAATCTCTCTTTTTAGCCAAAGTGCAATCTTCGCCAAAAGATTTTTTCCTTCCAATGACGTCAATTATGAAGTTGATATGCTGTATATGTAACGGTTACATTTCCCACGCAAAAAAATGCGATTCTCTTGGCTTGAAATGTAACTCGCTTGGCGTATTTTTCCTTGCGCCCACTTTCATATCGGATAAGACACTTGCCCTCTGATCACCAGCAGACCAACTTCCCAAAAAATTGCTCTCACCCCTGTGCCACCTTAGGAGATATCAAAATTCGGCGTTCATCCTAAAAATGCAAACTAAGTGTCATCACGATTTTTGGATTTATCAAGAAGGATGTCACCCTGTGCTATGTTTCAATGTGCCGTATCAAATCTAGGTGTGATATGACTTTTATGGATAACTTGTCTTGTTGTGACATCTCTGCATTAAACGAACTTTGCTAACTTATGCGACTTTCCTTTTTTTCTAAAAAAAACTACTTTCAGTTCAGTTCGATCCCAGGACTTCGTCGCCACGGATTATTGCGAACACAACGTGAGATGTGCCATTTCATCGGCCAATTTCCATGTCTTCTCTGTACTTATTAGTTACAATAGTACTTTTTCTCCGACATGATTTCACGGAATTTGTGATCCCGAATACTACACCAACTAATCCATATGAATCACCAAACCACACCATACGAATAATGGTGCCTATTCAATTATCGAACTGGACCTTCTTATCTTCTATGTTCTCCTAGGGTGCGCCTGGGGGGAGTCTCAAAATGAAAAATAATTATTCAAAAACTTATACGGAATTCTACATAAGCTCCTAGTGCTGGACTCCCTGCTGTAAGGATATATGCATAACTTCTGATCCAAAAATGCGTCTGCTACACAATTGTGAAATATGTTCATCTTATTTCGGGAGTCTTTCATTTACTAGGGTGTACCCAAAATAATGAGTGAAGTATGTTCATCTTACAAGACGTGCTCTTTTTTGGCAGTGAAATTTTCTGTACACAACTAAAGTATTCCTTTTCAACAATCTTCAATCATGCCCTTCAACCTTTGTGTGAATTATCAATTTAACTAAGAATTTTTAAGCATTTCATCCTTTCAACAGATAAAGCTTTACTGCCTAATTAAAATAACTTCCTTGTGACCACAAGATGGTATTTTGCGCGTGAACTTCCGATTTCAGTCAGCAGCTGTACCAAGGTTATGAATGAAACTAGTGCTCAAAAGTAGTGATCTCATTGAATCTTTTTTCTTTCTCTCCTCAATTCAAAAAAAAAAAAAAAAAAAAAAAAAAGATAAAAAACGTTTTCAAAATGCCGTGTAACTGTGAACTAAAAGAATACTGAATAATTCGATTCACAACTACGAGATGTTAGCTAGAATTATCATTCTTTCGGAAGAACTTTGGTCTTCGAAGCTTACTCATTCATCAAATGATCGCCATATCTTCCAAATACTACTTAACCACAATATATTTTTCATCGTAGCTTGTTTTTCTTATTGTTTCTGACTCAAAAGAAGAATATCCAGTGATTTTAAGGTACGCGGTAATGAAAGATTAATGTAAAAGATAGTATTCATTATTTTTAAGGATTTTCAGTATTTTTTTTAAAAAGAATTTACAGTGCTTTTTTTTATATTGATATATGTTTGCAGAAAAGGCGCATGGATATTTTTAGAGGTAAGAATTTTTCTTGTAAACGGTTGATAAATGAAATTTTCATTTTGCTGGAACTTTTTGATGGTATGAAATAGTGTTTTTGTAGTGATGCAATGATTTCATATTTTTAAGTGCATCTAGTTACAGAATAAGTGCAGTAGATATTTTAATCTTTAAATGAAAAAGCACTTATCGGCTTTTATTTATTTAATAAAATAAAAATAATCATACCGTAAATATTTCAAAAAAGGTTTTAATAGATTATAATAAGTTTTATTAGTTACAGGTAAGATAAAAGTGCTCTTTTACACTCATAGAGACTTTATTTTTTGCATTTTAAATGACAATTTTATAACGGAAAATTATATTTTTCTCATGTGTTATATTTTGGTATATTATATTTATTTTTAGTATGTGAAAACAATATTTATGATAAATAGTTAAATTTTTCTTTAATACTTCTAAGATTAAATATTTAATGATTTTTAAATAAATTATCAATTGTGGTTTGTTTAAATTGTTGCTCTTTTTTATTTTTCTTATTTTATGATTTTACCTGTGTCTAAAAAAAAAAAAAAAAAAAAAAAAAAAAAATTAAACTTTTAAGGTGATATCATCATCTAAGAATTTTGAGTACGTTGTTGATGATTTTTACGGCGACCCCGAATTACTTAACCATTTCTTTAACCAAATTTTAACTTATCAGAAAATTAAGGAAATAACTAATGAACAAACTGTCGATTATCTTAAAACTAAACTGAAAGGTCCCGCCAAAAAATATTATTTGGAGGACCCTGTACTTTATAACGCACAAGATTTTGAATTTATTCGTGATCGCATTCAAAAATTCTTTTCACAGAATTCTTCGGCTGCAACTTTAAATGATTTAAATTGTTTAACAATGTTACCACAGAGACAGTAAAAAATTTTGCTCATAGAATTAATGTCCTTGTATCAAAGGTATATCCCGAAATTCACGACAAGGATGCACTAAATAAGATAAAATACGTTTAATTAATGTATGGTTTACCTTCCGCAATTAAAATTAAGTTGCAAGAAGAAGGCATCAACATGTATGATAAGGCAGTTAACAAGGCACAATCTCTACAGGAGATTTTCATAAATAATAATGTTTTGTCTGCTAGCGGTTCGGCGCATGTAGAATGCAATCAATTAGAAAGTAAAATTAAGGAATTAACGGAGAGAATTAACAACTTAAATTTCACTCAGGTGCCAAGGAGACCGGAGTCTCCAAAACAAAGTAAACATGACAACAGACAAAATTTTCAGGCTCGTTATAAGTCAAAATTTCATAGAGCGCCACACACTAGACAAAATAATTGGGCCAGAGATAATGATCGTTGCCAGTTATGTTTTCGTTTTGGGCATATAGCGCAGAAATGTTTCAGATGGCAAAGAGCGAACGCGCGTTATGATAAAAAATTTAGTAAATATAACAGTGATAGAAATGACAGGTTTCCACAAAATAAAAATTTAAACCCCTAGAGACGTATGCTAAGGCTGACCAGTGTATGTCTGCATGTGAAAATGAGTCAGCACACAGTGATAAATGTTTTACATTGATGATTCTCCTCCAAAATTGTCGGCTGAGAGACTGGTTAATTCAACAGGTTCTCAAACTTCTCAGCATATTTCCATTGCAAATACAATTGCTGTACAGACTGATTTTCTTCAAAATTCTATTGAATCTCACAGTGTCACTGATACAACACCGACCGGTAATTCCTTTCATGAAATTCTTTTGAATGTCAATAAGTACTCTCCCACACTTCCCCTTATAAAGGTCTCCATCGCAAAACAAGATACCTTTTTACTTGTGGATACTGGAAGTACAACTAGCCTCTTATCTGTACAGTTATTTGATAAACTTAAACATGTGCTTAAGTATAAACGTTTAGGGACTAATGTGACTTTAACTACAGTTAATTCTAAGATAGATTTTACAGCATGTATTCGAATTTCATTCAAAACTGAACAAAAACACTTTTCGCATTACTTCTACATTGTTGACATTCCTAAAGAGTATAAATTTGATGGTATTTTGGGATTAAATTTTCTTGAGAAATTTAACATCACATTAGATCTAGGTAACAAAATAATGCAACTTGATAATCTGAGAATTCCCTTTATCTACATAGATGATAACTCAGAATCAGCGGAATGTCATAACGTAAATGTACAAACTGATATCTCTCATAACGTTTTTCTAGTAAACAAACTGGTTATTTCTCCAAATGAAGTAATATGTATTTCTGTACGCGCAAAACAAATTTCTCATGATACTCCATATTTATTTCAGAATGACATGCTTGTAAAAGACATTCTTGCTTTTGATTCGATTATTCAAACTGATAAATCAAACCCACATGAATTTAAAATTTATGTAAAAAATATGACAACTAAAAATGTTCATGTAAATAAAAGAGCAAATATTGGTTTCTTAACGCCAATTGACCAGATTGTGGAAGATGCCCAACAGCTAGAGGCTGTTAAAAGTAATTTCAAAGAAGAAACCAAACAATTTGTGAATTTCATTCAGGCATCTACTGATATTTTAAACCAACGAAAACTTGATCTCTCACAAGATGACTTTAATTTACAACACTTACCGAATACAGAGGCTAAAATATTAAAAGAGTTATTACTGAATAATTCTGCTGTTTTCTCAAAATCTATGAAAACATTAGGTCACACTGATAAGTTTAAACCAAACATTAAATTTATTAATGATTTCCCAATTAAAACACTTCCTTTTCCCATTCCTCAAGCACTTCAAAAAGAAGCATTAACACAAATAAACCAATTAGTTGATGCAGGTATCATTGAACGCTCATGTTCGGAATGGTCTTGTCCAATCCTTCTTGTCAAAAAAAACCCTCATGAATCAGGTACACAAAAATTTCGTCTTGCCTTGGATTTACGGATGTTAAACACAGTTGTACAATCTTCTTCATACCCTCTCCCTAAAATACAAAATATTATTTACAACTTATCTAAATATAAATTTTTCACGTCCCTTGATTTCCAACAGGCTTACCATCAAATTGACCTTCCTTCAGAATATCAGGATAAGGTCACTTTCATGTCTATGTTCGGTTCATTTAAATATAAAAGACTCTGTTTTGGATTTAAAAATGCAAGTGCATATTTTCAAGCCCTTATGGATAGTTTATTGTATGAAATGCAGTTAGAAGGAATTTATGCCTATCAAGATGATTTAATTTTTGGCTCTAACTCATTTCAGGAAACGTACGATAAACTAACAAAAATTCTTGAAATCTTAGGAAAATACAACTTGACTTTGTCACCTTCTAAATGTTCTTTTCACAAGAATAATATTGATTATCATGGTTTTCATATTCATAACCACACTATTTCTCCAATTCAAGCTAATATTCTAAAAATTAAGTCATTTCCTGTTCCAAAAACAAAAAAGCAGGTAAGAAGTTTTGTAGGACTAGCTACTTTTTATAAGAGTTTAATTCCAGAATTTTCTAAACTCATTCAGCCTCTCATAGACTTATCAAAACCATCCTCAACTTTTAAATGGACAGAGGTGCATCAAAATGTGTTTCATAATATTCAAAAAATCTTTTTTCAACCACCAATGGTACGTCTACCAGATTGGGACAAAGAATTTTACGTGAACACGGACGCTTCGGGTATCGCTATTTCTGGTGTATTATTACAAGAGCATAATAATCAGTTATTTCCTGTCTCATACTTCTCAAAATCTCTCAAACCCTCCGAAAAGAAATATCCGGCTTTAAAGTTAGAACTTATGGCCATTGTAAAATCTGTAAATGCTTTCAACTACTATATCTATAATCGTCCTTTCATAATTTTATCGGACAGCAAACCTCTTGATAAATACAAAAAACCACTAATCCGGCAGATATCACCACTTGCTGGCTCATGCAGCTATCAAAATTCACTTTTACTTTTAAACATATTCCAGGTGTTTCTAATGTTTTAGCAGATTATTTATCCCGATGCGAATTTACTGAAGAAAATATTGAAACTTTGAATTCTAATCCTAATCTCATTTCTGAAGATAAACAGGCATTACCCATTGTTGAAAATGATTTTGAGGAAAATAACAACAACAAAATTGTGAATTGCTTAGTCATTAATAGTAAAAATAAAAAAGATGCTTTGCTTGAAATTTCTAATGAAACTTTTGTCCAAGAACAATTAAAAGATCCACAATTAGCTCCAATATATGAAGAGATTTTAAAATCAGGTTCTTCAAAAAAATTTCCATCTTATTTCATTCATCCTGATTCTAAAGTTTTAATGTTAAAAAAAAGTAATGTTGGGGATAATACTTTTGTGTATGTAATTATGGTTCCCAATTCTTTAAAACCTAAAGTTTTAACAATATCCCATCTATCTCATTTTGGTTTAGCTAAAACATATGAATTCCTCTCTTCACGGTATTGTTGGAAAGGTATGTACACCGATACTTTAAATTATGTATCTTCTTGTTTATTATGTCTTCAGGCTAAATATCATCGTATACCTAATGCCCCACTTCAACCAACATATACCCCTAAACAACCAGGAAATACCATTTCAATTGATCTTGTTGGTCTTTTTAAAAACGGTCAAACTATTCTCACAGTTACGGATCATTTTTCTCGACATATTGAACTTTACCCTCTCTACAATACAACTGCACCTAAAATTGTAAAGTGTTTATTTGCCTATATGACAACTTTCGGGCGTCCTGCCTGCGTATTATCAGACCTTGGGCCCCAATTTCGTTCTTATGTGTATAACACTTTAAATAATACTCTAGGTATTAAAATAAATCACTCTTCTGTCTCACACCCAGCTAGCAATTCTATAAGCGACAGGATAAACACATCTCTTAAATACTCAATCAATACTTTAATGAAAGAAGGACATTCCTTTGAAAATGCCATTGCTATTCATAAAAATCTCTATAATGGTTCTAAACATTCTTCTACTTCTTTCTCTCCGAATCTTTTACATTTTGGACGCGAATTATCTCTAATATTTGATACATATGATTTAAATGCTAATCAACCCTTTCTAGACCAAAATGTAGACTTTTACAATCTCTTTCATGATTTAAATGGTATCTACAACAAAGCTTATGACAATATAAAAGCATCTAAAATTAAAAGAAACGAATATCATCAAAAGAAGGTAAAACTCAGGCCAATTACTGAGAAAGACATTGTATACCTAAAATCATCAGATAAATTTAAGCCAAGGTATACAGGACCTTATGTAGTTGTAAAGAAACACTCACCTGTTTCTTTTTCAATTCAACAACTGAATTCTCATATTAACAATTCAATTTTCAGAGTTCATATTGACAGACTTTTACTTGCACCTCCTAGAAATAACCATTTATTTGACTTAAATTATCATAATGTTCATAACAATCCTCCTAGCAATAACAACACTGAACAAAAGACCCATTCTTATAATTTACGTCCTCGAAAGGCAATAAAATATTAATGTGTAGGTAAAATTTTCTATTTGTCGAATTCATGAATTCGCGATATAGGTGTATTTATGCATGCATGTTTTGTAGTATTGTAGTATTTGTTTTTATTTGTGATATGGCTGGTCCATTGTTTATGTGTTATGTTGCAGTACTGCAGAATTTGTTTATTTCACAAAAGGTATTTTTTTTCCATATTCCTTGCAATCTTGTTTTTTTTTTTTTTTTTTTTTTTTTTTTTTGTAAAAAAAAAAAAGATTATTAGATATTGCTATAAATTTAAACATTTGACAAATCCATTTAAACTTTCTGCATTTTTAAAGACACTTATCCATTTGTTAAAATTTCAAATTAATTACCTCATCTGAATTTAACATTCATTTTTTTTTCTAATCTAGACTTTTAATTTTTAAAATAACTTAAAATAAAATAATTGTTATTTTGAGAATTTATTTTTCTAAACAATATATAAATATCCCGATTATGACTTTATGCTCTCTACACTCTAGAACGTGTCTATTGAAGGATTTTTAGGTTTTTGAACAAAAAAAAACTTTGATTTATTTTTCACTTTTTTTTAGTTTTTATTCGCCCTTGCGGAATAAGTCCCGTTCAAAATTATTACCCATGTGGGGGTCTTTATTCCATTGTGTATGAGAGCAAAAACTTTGGTTAAAATTGGTATACCCAATTTTACTATTTTTTAAACCCGTAGATGAATCCGAGTCGCTCCAATCATAGGCGGAGTTTCCAAATATGTGCGGAGCAAGGGGGGTTTACCAAAAATAAACCCCTCTCCTTAAATACGCCCTGTCCCGAATATGACCAATGTCCTAAACTGCGGTCTCTTCCTTGTTATTACAACAAGTTTAAGGGGAGATATTTTTTTTCTCGATGCCCATGTCTTGCATCATTTTTATCTCTCCTGTGTCTTTACACGAAAAAATATTTTTACATTTTTATATATATGTGTTTTTTTATAATCTCTATATTATCATTGTATAATTGTAATTGTGTTTCTTTTATTTTGAAATTTTTGTATTTACATTTCATTTAAGATTTTTAATAATATAGTGCAAACTTGTGAACTTTTTAAGCAAATACAAAAATTTTGTGCACTAAAGACTCATTTATCATGCTCATGTTTGTTGATAAATAAAATCACGTGAGAAAACCTTCAAAGAAAAATGCAGCTGTAATTTTTCATTCTTGAACTCTTTTTAAAGACTGTGTTAAAAAAAAAAAGAACAATTAAGAGTTTATTTATATAGGTGCACCATCATATTGTAAAATGAATAAACTTGCAAGAAAACAAACAAAAAAATATGTTGCAGCTAACAATAGCATTAATATGGATAAAAGACTTTTCATAGACTTTGAAAATATATTTTGCTGCAATTTGAAAATGTATGGCCATTTATTGTACTAATAAGAAGATATTATTGTAGTACTACATATTATTATTTATATTATTGTATGCATACTTATTTTATTTTTATTATTATTTTTCTGCTTTGATATTTTGTATTATATTTACAGGGTGACATTCTAAATTTTTCAAAATCTTGTGAAGGGGTGATATATATATGGTAAATATACCATATATATTCCTTTCAAAAAATTAAAGCAATCTATATTTTATGTATTTTATCAAATATATTTTCCCCTTTCTGCATAATCGTAATTCATATACATTCCCGGCTGTTAAAAAGCGCACCCTTTTTATCTTTCTCTTTCAACGAAATACTTTTACTCAAAATCATGCATATTGTTTTTAAATTATCATTAACGTACTTATTCGGTCTCCCACATATCAAAAGAAATGAAATTATACAAGGCATAAAATGTTTTCCTTTTCATGGTCTTTCATGGTCCTTTTCTTTGTCTTGCATATTGTATCCAGATGTCTATAACATTTAAACGGCGCCTTTGCTGCATTCCTCGAAAACCCTGTTCCCAAAACAATAATTAACGGTAAAATTCTTAATCTGTCTTTTTAGCCAAAGTGCAATCTTCGCAAAAAGATTTTTCCCTTCCAATGACGTCAATTATGAAGTTGATATGCTGTATATGTAACGGTTACATTTCCCACGCAAAAAATGCGATTCTCTTGGCTTGAAATGTAACTCGCTTGGCGTGTTTTTCCTTGCGCCCACTTTCATATCGGATAAGACACTTGCCCTCTGATCACCAGCAGACCAACTTCCCAAAAAATTGCTCTCACCCCTGTGCCACCTTAGGAGATATCAAAATTCGGCGTTCATTCTAAAAATGCAAACGAAGTGTCATCACGATTTTTGGATTTATCAAGAAGGATGTCACCCTGTGCTATGTTTCAATGTGCCGTATCAAATCTAGGTGTGATATGACTTTTATGGATAACTTGTCTTGTTGTGACATCTCTGCATTAAACGAACTTTGCTAACTTATGTGACTTTCCTTTTCTTCTAAAAAAAACTGCTTTCAGTTCAGTTCGATCCCAGGACTTCGTCGCCACGGATTATTGCGAACACAACGTGAGATGTGCCATTTCATCGGCCAATTTCCATGTCTTCTCTGTACTTATTAGTTACAATAGTACTTTTTCTCCGACATGATTTCACGGAATTTGTGATCCCGAATACTACACCAACTAATCCATATGAATCACCAAACCACACCATAATAATCAAATCTGTAATACATCAGTTTAATATAATAGTACTCCATAGATTTAATATGATTATATATATATAATTTAATTCAATTCTAATACATTGTGATTCAATTGTCAAAGTAATAATATATCATTCGAACTACTGAATTAAATCATGATTAATTATTTTTCTTATAATTAATTAATTTGTTGTTTAATTTTATAATAATTTATTAATTTGTTGTTAAATTTATAAAACCATCCATCTAATTTAATAAACTTTATTCACTTTAATAGTATTGTAATTTTTATACAAATATTTTAATCTGGAGTATACATATTTAAACAATTATTTCAGTTTTAACAAATAATTTATTAGACTTTTAAATATTTTTACAAGACTATATATGATTGGGAATGCAAATCACAAAAGAAATAATGTTTAAATAGTGTAATAAGAGTTTTGGAACTGTGAATGGTCGTATCATATTGAAAGTATTGGTCCTTTGTCCGATCACTGAAGTCAAACAGCATCGAGCGGGGTGGACCACCTTGATTCTATATATTTTTATAGAAGCTCTATATTTTTTCTATAGACATTTTTATAGAAACTCTACAGATATTTCTATTGAACTTCTATAGACATTTCTATTGAACTTCTACAGATATTTCTATAGCTTTAGATTAAACAAGCTTATAGAAAAACGGGCCATAATTCTATAGGATTCTATAATGCATTTTCTATAAATATTTTTTATAGAATTCTATAGGAAATTTTTGTATGGATATATATATATATATATATATATATATATATATATATATATATATATATATATATACGTTTTAATTACAAACCAACACCACCAAACTCAAGCAACACAGATTGTTGGCCCGTCGCTGGCAGTTTGTGGAATTTGTTGGAAAATTGTAGGGTTGGGAATAGTTGTATTGGGAAATTATTTGTTTGGAAATAGTTGATACAGAGACTCCTCTAATTGAGCATATCTGATCAGCTAACGGTTGGACCATTGTTGGGCCTTTGTTGGCAAATGGTTCGTTGGCCAATGGTACGGCAAGGTGTATATTTCTTACTGTGGGACAACGTGGGATAGCAGTTAGCCGACGTTGGCCGTTGGTCCAACCCTTTTGTGCTACATGCGAAAAGCATATTTATATGAAAAAATTAAGTTATGTAAAATAAAGTAATTAAATAAAAAAACAGTAATTTTGCATTAGACGGATGCCAACAGTTAATAGCCAAAGAAATCGCCAAAGATATTTACAACAACATGTTGATTCTGCTTATTTCAGTGTTACACTAATGTTTTATTTTATATTAGTTTACTTATTTATTTATTTATTCATGAAGTTTTAATTTCGATACGGAGTATTAGCAAGAAACAAAAGGTGAACAATTTATGTTGTTTTAAGGGCAAACATGTTAGTCCTTTGTAATCGGGCTGAACGCGATAGATTAAAAGATCATACTTGAAAATTATTTTTAAAACCACAAAAAATTAATAAATTGTGACACAGTTTTGAAGCAGATTGCATTTGAAAGTACATTTGTTTTCATATTTGAAAGTGTAAAAATTGATATTGTGCGATGTTTATAAGTTTATATATTTCCGATACAAGCAAAAATGATTTATCAGGTCGGTGCCACTGTCGATATGACGTAAGCGTTGCTCGCGGACCCGTTTATAACACTTTCCAACATAGTTGGAAAGTGTTTATGATTTTGGTTTGACTGTCTGTCTGTCCGTACTCTAACTTTCGTAAATATACTCAGATTGACCTGAAATTTTTATATGTTCTTGACGTTTACTATAGCACGTTTGCCACTGAAAATGAAGTGTGTAGCATTTACAGCTCGTTTACAGGGACAGTAACAATTATTCTGTTAATTTATGGTCAATGGGAAAAAATCGTTTAATTCTGATGATGTTACACGATTTCAAACGTAATAAAATCGATATGCATTGAGGAAGTGAACTGAAACATGCTGCTTTCTGTTGAATATGGAGTGCAAAGCGTTTACAGGGTCACACAAAAGGATCCTGTTACGTAATGGTCTACGAAGAAAAATTGTTTGCAGTATATTTTAATGTTGTTACATTATTCCAAACATAATTAAATTTATATGCATTACTGAGGTGTACTATAAGTTTCTTACTGAAAAGTATGGTGTGAATAGCATTTATCGTTCATTTACAGCCACCCACAAAAGATCTCGGTTACAGTACTATGAGCAATAATTGAGGGGCCCTCTGCAATAACAAGACATGTGGAGTTACCTTGATTCATGAAAAATCATGTAAAAAGGCTTGTTGACCTACCTTACTATTCCTTACACTCTATTTCGTATTCGAACCGTCCGTCATGGCTTTTAAAAACTTTTTCAATTCTTATGTGTCTCAGTTTCCCAATTCTTACAACAGACCTGAGGGACTTTTAGGACTTTTTTTAAACAAAAAAAAAAAACGCTAAGATGATTTCACGTCTTATAAACTATTGTGTTCACTATATAAAAGTTGTAAAAAAAAAGTCATTATGTGTTCCAAATGTACCTTTTCTTTCACCCAATAACCATAGGATATGCAATAATAAGGTAAATGTTCAATTTACAGATTTATATAATGTATTATTCAGCATATAAGGAAATATAAATTTTATGATCATGGGCAAAGAAAAGATGCTAGAAAACTCTTCTTAATAGGAGGAATGAATCTATACAAAAAAGTTATATTCAGGATTAAACTGTTGAAAATGAATTTAAAAGCCTTGTAGCTGAAAACATCATTTTTCAATTGCCCTGTTATTGCAGAGGGACCCTCAATTGCTGGATGTGTGTTTTCAATTTTTGTTTGGCGTTTTTAACTAAATTTTTGCATAGTACGTGGTGTGTATAAATTATGTTTATCATATACAGAGCTCCATAAAGGAATTCGTAAATATTAGTGATTATGTGAGTAAATTGCTTAATTGTAGTTTTAATTGTGTTATACATTTTCATGCTGAACTATATTTAGTATATTAATAGAATTTGTGGAATATAAATAAATATATGCACAGGGATCCGCAAAGAAAAAGATACATTGCCGTTTATACACTGCTGGCCATTAAAATTGCAACACCAGGAAGTAATGCCAAAAAGAGAATGATAGGACCAAAACATTATAATGGGAAGTACAAGTGATTACATTTTCAGAAAATTTGGAGGTATAGATGCTGAGAAAACACTACCCAGAGCAGCCACCCGTGGCCGCAATAACAGCATTTATCTGCCTAGCCATGGAGTCGAACAGAGATTGGATGTAATGTACGGATACAGCAGTCCATGCAGCTTCAACACTATGCAACAGTTCATCAACCGTAGTGATGGGCGAATGGTAGCGGGCTAGTAGCTCAGAAGCCATTGACAGGAAATTTTCAATTAGTGAGATATCGGGAGAACGTGCCGGCAGGGGCAACAGTCGAACATGTTCTTTATCAAGAAGGTCAGGATAGTACGAGCAGCATGCAGTCGGAATTGTATTGCTGAAACGTAGAATTCCGGCGGCCTCGAAGATAGGGCAGAATCACGGCAGTAACACCTCAGAAATGTAACGGCTGCTGTTCATATTGCCGGTAATGGGAACAAGAAGTTATCGAAACGTGTATGCAATGGCACCCCACACCATCACTGCAGGTTATGGGCCTGTGTGATGATGTCGAATGCAAACTGGCAATGTGCATTCTCAAGAATGCCACCAAACACGGATGCAGCCTTCATGATGCTGTATACAGAGCTTGGGTTCATCTGAAAAGACGACGTGAGATGTCATTCCTGTGTCATATACAGCATCATGATGCCAGCATCCATGTTTGGCGGCATCATGGAAAAAGCACATTTCCAGCTTGGATTCGACATTGTCATACTGTCATATCACCTGGAGTGACGGTATGAGGTACCATTGGATATACGTGTTGGTAACCTCTTGTTCGCATTACCGGCAATTTCAACAGCAGCCGTTACATTTCGGATGTGTTACAGCCCGTGGTTCTGCCCTATCTTCGATGCCTCCGCAACTCTACGTTTTAGCAGGACAATGCACGGCTGCATGTTGACCGTACTATTCTGATCTTCCTTGATACAGAACATGTTCGACTGTTGCCCTGGCCAGCACGTTCTCCTGATTTCTCACTAACTGAAAATGTCCGTTCAATGGCTGTTGAGCGACTGACACGCCACCACTGGCCAGTCACTATGGTTGATGAACTGTGGTACAGTGTTGAAGGTGTATGGACCGTTGTACCCGTACATGACATCCAATCTCTGTTCGGCTCCATGCCTAGGCAGATAAATGCTGTTATTGCGGCCAGGGGTGGCTACTCTGTGTAGTGTTTTCTCAGGTTATATACCTCCAAATTTTCTGAAAATGTAAACACTTGTCCTTTTCATTATAATGTATTTGTCCAATAAATATCATTCTGTTATTTGCATTCCTTCCTTTGTGTTGCAATTTTAATGGCCAGCAGTGTTGTTGGTAATTGCTGGAAGTTCGTTTTAAGCTGTGTTATGTGTTTTTTTATCTGAATTAAATTTTAGCTTAATATGTGGTGTGTACAAAAAGTCTTTAGATAATATCGTTTTAAGCTGTGTTATGTATTTTTTTATCTGAATTAAATTTTATCTTAATATGTGGTGTGTACAAAAAGTCTTTAGATAATATATAGGGCTGTACAAAAAAAAAAAAAAAAAATCGACTGCATTTCCATCTATTGGCGAAAATTGCTATAAGTGAATTTTCTATCTGAACTAAATTTTAGCATGTTATGTAGCATGTATACAAATCTATAGATCATATACAAGGTTGCACAAAATAATTAGACTAATTTTGACTATAAAAAGTAACTGCTAAAACTGGATTGTTAAATGTGTTATATTTTTCCAAACTGTTTACTTATACTATCTTCTTTAACCTTTTTAACGGTGAAGTTTCGTTGTTAGAAAATATTTTATAATCTATGCTTGAAGTATGATTTTTCGTCGTGTTGCTTTATAATATAAGTTACTGACTTTTTTTTTTTTTTTTTTTTTTTTTTTTTTTTTAACAAAAAATTATATTATTATGTTTGCAAAAAAAAAAATTGATAGCGAAAGTTACTTATTTTTTTTAAGCCCTTTATGACCCAAAATATGAATTAGCAACCAACATTTACCTGTTTTTCACTTAAAAGTTTAATTACAATTTCCAAAATTCAAGAGAATTCTTCGAATTTTCTTAGAATATGAGACTATAGAAATACAATATCTCTAAAACTTTTGAAATTTTGAATTAGATTTATTCAAATTGTATATACAGAATGTCCCATAAATCCACCCACATTTAAAAAATTCATTTAAAAAATTAACAAATTGTCGAATGGAAGTACAATTTGTACCATAAAATTTCTATAAAGTATAATTTTTTCTTTTCATTTGGCAAAAGAAAAAATAGTTCAAACTTCCTTTGAATTATTTATTTATTTATTTAATTTTTTTTTTCGGCTACAAAAAATTCGACATTTTGCCAGGTTTTAAGGTGAAAACCGCACTCTGATACGAGAGTTAGTTAATTTTTTTAATGAATTTTTAAAATGTGAATGGATTTATGTAACACCCTGTAATTTGAAATTTCTAATTAAGTCTAAATTTTAAGATTAGGTTAAATAAAAATCATATTTTTACGAACGAATGTATGCAGTTCTTTTTTCAATAAATTTTTAATATAGTTTTTTTATTTCCTGATATCGATCCGGATACTTGTCAAGTTAATAAAATATTTGGCTTAATTTAATTGCATGCATAATTTTCACCTACATTGCAAAATTTTAACTAAAGTGAAATCTCATTTTAAAATATCTGAATGAAAACATGTATACTTACACTTTATAAGGTGATTTTGTTCCATAAAGTATTAGTGTAGGACCAGTATACTTTCCGGTTATATTTCTCAAATTTCTGTCGTTTAAAAAGGCTTCTTGGATCGCTTTTAAATTTGTTTTCCAACTGAATTTTCCATCTGTATCTTTACATAAAGGTAAGGTTGAGCTATCATATCTGTCATGTCTGGAGCTACGGTTTTCCTGTAAATGAGAAAATAAATACAATGAATCACCGATTATACGTCTTTCATAGGACAATTCATAAACAACGTATAACTGAGATAGACGTACAGTCAAAATTGTAATCGCCTAAGGTGTAAAATCTTTGACTGTAGAGATATAAAATTGCAATCATAAAAATGCAATCATATAAACTTAATTTTGCTACCATTTTCGGTTGTTTAAGTTGCACTAAATATGGAAAATAATAATAATAATCACTTCTAAAATTAAAAAATAAAAGTTAGAATTATCAAATATTATGTCAGTTGCACATCTTCAATTACACTTTTTTTATTCCATTATAGAACGTACAAACAGATTTTATTTTAAATAATCTTGAATCGTCGCCTGATGTAGAGGTCTGCACGGTCTGCATTGTGCCGGCCCGGCACAATGAAGGCAAATTTTCAAACGGTCCGGGCCATCAGAATAAAAACAATTTTTTTAACAGGTCGGGCCTATAATAAAATTTAAATCGGGCTGCTTGGCCCCCTTAATTTTTTGCTGGCCAGGCTTGTCCATTTAATTTTTATTATCGGACCGTCCCGTTAAAAAAATTAAACGGACAAGCTAGGCCGGAAAAGAATTAAATGGGCCGACCAGCCCGATATAACAAATTTAAAACGATGAAACTAAATTAAAATCATAGGACGAAATGCAAACATTCACCTTGCGTTATTTATAAAATACTAATATGAAACTGAAAAGAACTCAACTTTTACTTAATAGGTGGCATTTAAATATAGAAATAGATGTAACAGGAGGATTTTAACATCTTTTAAGATCTATTTCTATAAATATCGAAACACATAAAAATTTTCACACCCTTTTATTTTCCTTAACTTGGTTCATGTATATAGAAATAGAATTTCGTAATCGATTTTTCACCGGCTTCCTGATATGCTAGAAATAAAAATTATGCTTACAGATGTGTTTAATGGTGACAGCACAGATATTTATATTTTTAGAACATAATTATAAATTAATAGATTAATTTTAATGCTTTTGTTTTGTTGTTGTTGTTAGCTAGGCGCAGGTGATAAATCACCAATTATTATGCATGTTTACAACAACATACGAGTTACAGTAGCAATGAAGTTAAATATATGTCAACCAAGCTTGACAAAATACTACGTCAAAATTAGAAACTGGAACAAAGAAATATTTTAAATTCTAAAAAGTAGAAAATATAAATACGAAATAAAGAGTGTAAAAAAAAAAAAAAAAAAAAAAAAAAAAACATTTCAATTTAAAAGAAAGTTGTTGATTTTACAAAATACAAGAGTTTCAGGTAAACTTCTTTTTTAAACACATTGAAGCAAATTCACGTCCTTTGAATGTGTGTAACTCCGCTCACGGGCGGTATCTTTGCATTTCATATAGTAAATTATTTCTCAAAAATACACACAATATCCGTATTTATACAATTAGTGTTGCTATGCATATAAATACTTCGATTAGAAAAACTACCATTGTTATGTGCATTACAATTACGGAGATAGAAATACCCTTTTTTTGGCACTCTTTTATTTAACTTGGTTTTTGTATGTAAAGATGGAATTTTGCAATCGATTATTCGCTCACTTCCTGATAGGCTAAAACTATAAAACTTTATGTATACATGTTATTTTTCCGATGACAATACAATATTTTAATAGTTTTTTAAACTAAATTATAAATTAATAACTTAATTTTAAGGCATTTTACCATTAACCCGCCACAGATGATAAATCGCCAAATATTCTTCATTGAATACGAGTAACAACAACAATAGATTTAATTATGCGCCAAGCCACACTCGCTAAAATAGGCCAACTTTAACAATGCAATATTTTAAACACTAAAAGGAGAAAGTAAAATAGATAAAAAATAATGAGTATAATACTAAAACAATATATATGCTTTTATTTTTAACTTGAAATTAACAGAATGTAAGAGTGCGTCGTGTATTTATTACATAAAAAATATTATAAAAATAACAAAATGATTAATTACTAGAATTGATTATTTATTTAACATTAAATTATCCATAAGCTATCCATTCCTAAACTAATATCTCAATTTTTTTTTCGACTTTTGCTACTTGAACACTATTTTAATTTATAAAATCAAAGACTAGTATGCTTTAACATATAAGTACAAAACAAGTTTTTTTTTTTTTTTTTAACATTTGAGTCAGTATGTAAAACATTATGATTAAGGTTTTGACCTGTCAACTATAGAGAGTTCAAAGATAGTTTCAACGCTTTAGTTAGTTACCAAAATCCGGACAATTGTAAAAATTATAGCATGAAACTTTTCATGAGTTCACAAATTCTATGTATATAGAGCTCTACCACCTTTTTCTTTTTTTTTTATGGAGGGTGTGTGGAGAATCACTTTCTTAGTAATAAGAGATGAAGTCAGATGAAAATTTGAAAATTTAACGGAGAATATTAAAATTTTAAAATCGATTTAATGTTCCACATGATTCTTCGTGAGTCGCAACACACCCGAGGCATTCTAACTATACGCTTATGTGTCATGTGCATTACACACCAGTTGAAAAACATTGCCTTAAAGGGTGTCCAAGGGTCCAAGGGTCAAAATTCTAAAAAAAAAAAAAATGCATTTTTTTATTCTTCTTGCTAATAAAATACTACAAAATAATGAAAGAATAAATAAGGCAAACCGCATATTCTAGGATGATTACATAAGCAGATATAAAAATTTTTGCACTAAACCACCAGCTCTGCCTTGCACGTGTCTAAAACTTTACGTCCATTTTCCTCAGAATGGATGTTTTCATAATTTTGCATGTTTAAAAGGATATATCTAAACTTTCTTGCACGATATGCTTCTGAAAATTTGCACAGAGTTTTTATGTTATCCTAATAATATTATAAACCTGATTGTGTGCAAATGTTAAGCTGAAGTCAGCGTCAAAATGAAGCATTTAATGATCCTGTATCTTTGCATATACGTTGATTATAACCCTCGAATGAACATAGACCGGTTTTTGTTCATTTTATTCAAATATTTTTCTTAATAATTCAAAATTTCGTTATTTTCATAGAGAATAAATGGACATTTTCCCATAAAATTTAACCATTTTACTTTGTCGTTGCTAGGGCTTTGATCGTTGCCAATAAATAAAAACACGGAAAAAATAATTTTTCCTCAACAATTAATTTTCAATTGAACGATTTTCACGTGAAAAATGAAAATGAAAAAGAATTCAAAAGAAGATGAATTTCCGTGATGTTTGAAACAAAAATATGGAGTATTTGTTATTATACATGAAGTATGAATATAGGTTACATTAAAAAGATCTTTTCCTGTCAAAAAACTGCGTTATAATTAGAAGGAAAAATGAACAATAATTATATTCTTAAAAATAGATTTCGCTTGGACCATGGAACTATGAAAAGGATCCTCCTCGGCTTGGACAAATATGACGTCATAAATAAAACATGTATTTTCAAATAGTCGTAATAATACAAGGAGCATGAATATCAATATATAATGAAAGTAGATAGATAATGGACGTAATATTTAAGACGAAAAACTCAAATATTTTTTATCGATACTAATTAATAATTAGCTTGAGTACCAGTTACATACAAATGTGAATTTTCCGCTAAAATTTACGTCCTGATTGCCAGAAAAAGAAAATTAACAAGAATTATGGCATTAAAAAGAGATTTCTCTGAGGAAAATTTGACGTCATATTTGAAATAAAACGGGAATTTTCTAATGTGTTTTACAAGGCGCGGGAATTAATTCCGTACATTAATAATACAAGGATCAGTAAGTACAGAAAGTAGATTAGTTTCACGACATATTTAAAACGAAAAATTGAAATGTTTTTTTATCTATACCGATTATTAAGGATGAATATCAGTTACATACAGATGAGAGTTTTTTGCCAAAAACCACACCATGGTTATTAGGAAAATAAAAATAAATACGAATCTATTATATTAAAATCTGACCGCCTGTTTGTATTTCGCAACTACTCTTTTCAGATTGTCGAACGCAACGCGATTTACTTAATACCGGTTATCATTCATCCGAGGATGTCATAAACTATCAGAATTTAAAAAAATGATTTAAATTCCGAGATATTATTATTATTATTATTATTTATTTATTTTATTTATTTATTTATTTTTGTAAATTTTAACGAAGTTTCTCTAAAAATGGCAACTAAATTATTCCATTTTTGTGGATAAAAAATAAAAAATAAAACGGATTAATAAATTTTTTCTCATTAAAACGGAAAAAAAAGAATTTATTTTCAATTTGAATAGATGGTGAAAGAAAAAAAAATTTGATTACAGTAAAATTTTTGAAAAATAAAAACGTATTTTCACATATTCAAACTTCATGAATCAATTTATTTTGGAGAACAAAAATCGGCTGTCAGTATATTTTCATTTAGAAATAAAGATTTTTTTTCAGTTATAGATTAAATCAATGAGGCAAATTTAAGCTCCTTGCATTTAGGTCTACAATAATTGCTCCTTATTCACAAGAATTGAATTTAATGAAAAAGAATATACTATTTCCATTATCTTTGAAGGATTGCTATTAAAACGTTTCAAAAAGGCGTTAAAAGTAAAATGGTTTACCAGGTAAACTTGATATATGTTTTTATATAATTCGCCGATTTCCACGATTTTATTTGGCTCGCCCTTTTTCATTGGTTGCAGTTTCCTTTTCGTATTATTTGTCACAAAATTTCACTTTTTTAAAACATAGTTATGTGAAGGCCTCTATAACATAGAAATACTGTTTTGTCTCCTATGGAATGTGATAAAGAGTTAGTTAATTATTTACGTTTGTAATTATCGGGAATGAAATATTTTGCTTAATTAATGCATTTATTCTTCTTTTAATGATACATGAACGAAGTCACGGGTAACAGCTAGTGTTTTTAATAAATTGTCTTCAAGATTTTTAATTTCATGTGCAAAATTTTAAACTATATTCCTCAAAATAAAACTCACTCTCAAAAATCCTCTTTTTTATTTAAATTTTTCAATTTATTATAAGTTTTTTAAGTAATATTTTTACAAATCCTGATGACAAATTAACAGGAAATCTTAGCTGCACACAATAGTGAAAAAGGTAATGAAATCGGGCAAGTGGTTCATAAGTTGTTTAAAAAAATAAACAAGTTTAAATTTGTACATTGAAATTTAAAAAAAAATCAAAGTTTTCAAAACCTTTTTATCTGAAAATTAATTTTTATAGAAAAACACGTAAAAATCATTCAAAAATATTTATAAATAACCAAAAAAAATTAAATCAGATTTTGACCCCCAGATCCCCTTAAGTAACATGTAAATACCTGGGGTGTTTTTTCTTTCAAAAATTCATATATGATCTTCTTTGCCTCTTCTAAATCTGTAATTTCAGGTGAAATCTGTTTCAGTGCGTGATCCAACAACTTTAGGTACGCTATAGCTTGGTTGCGTATTTGTTGCGATGCAGGTTTAGGAGATATGTCTTCAATAAGCAGTTTTTCCACTTTCTGGGGCTGAAAAAATTGTACTCTAATCAGTTTGAGACATACACTGTTAAAAATTTGCAGCAAAGTGTCCAGTCATTGGACCGTTTTTATAGAAAACAGTTCCATAACCGTAATTTAACTCTATTCTGACCATAATATGGGCAATAATTTGGTCAGAACAGAGTTTAATTACGGTTATGTAACCGTTTTCTATAAAAACTGTCAAATGACTGGACAGTTTGCTGCAAATTTTTAACAGTGTAGGGGAACTTTGGGTATTATGGAATACTATTTACAGGGTGATTATAAAAAAACTATCCCGATATATGAGCCCCTAACTATCATACCGTTCACAGAAACTGGATGAAACTTTGGTTTAAAGTATTTTGAGGTATGCGCTTAAGAATCATATGAAAAACAGTTAAATTCTAACAGTTACGGTTACAGTGACAAAATTTCGAAAATTTCAAATGGCAACACATACTTTTTTTTATTGGAATGTGATCTTCATAGTGAAAAACCATAAAAAGCGTTGGAACGGTACCTGTAGCACGAAAATCGCCGGCGCTAAGACAGACTAAGAAGAATAGTGAAAACAACCAATAAGGACAGAGAAGCAACAGAAAACAAAACATTTTATTGTGTTTCATACATTTTCCATTTTACACACGACGACACTTTTACATGCGGCAGATGGTGGATAGCACTGAGTAATGAAATTGGGTACAATTACAAACTTCAACTATCTGATGCGAATAGTTTTTATAGACAAGAATTAATTTACGAAATTTCATCAATTGCAAACAAACAATAATAATAATAAACATATTTTGAGGATATTGTGAGATAATTGGGGAATATGAAATAGGGGGTTAAAAATGAAGAAAACGAACAAAATTTGGCAAAAAACAGATGTAAGGTATCAATATAGCATGATCAATATAAAGTGTCTTAGGTGGTCAGTCAATATACTCCAGTTCATACTTCAGATATGCACAAATGACAAGTTATAAGGATCTGTCTTTGCGTCACCATAATCATGGAATAGTATGAGATATTAGTATGCTATATAGCCCGACACCGCCGGTTTGCGAAAAAAATAATCTATGTTTATTGGTGTGAATCGCGAGATAAGACATGAGTATTACATCATAAACTGTTAGTATTTCGGTGTACATTACGCTTAGTTTCAATGTAAAAATATCACTTCTAATAATGAATAAAAAATACTAAAAATTATCTCCTGAAATTTTCCAAAGACGAAAAACTAACATTTATGTATATACCGCACCCTGAAGCCGACCGACGAACTGCGCGTTCTGAGGAGCATTCTGGAAACGTTCTTAAATAGTTTATGATATTGCCGCTTGATGACAGAGCTTTACCAAACAGACACCTTGGTATTCCATATTATCGGACTATTTCATAATACCCGAAGTTCCTCTACTACAGAAAAATTTCCGCTCTTACTGTGTAAAATGTTAATTGTGGAGTCAATATGAACCGTTATTAGTCATTTATAAACCATTTATTTTGAAAGTACAAAAATTTTAAAGTAAATGTATATAAATGCTCAGATTCTATTTCTCATTCAATTTAACCAAGGGGTCTAACCTTGACTGTCCGAGTTATAGAATGTACTAATGGGTAAAACGAAATTGTTCTCATTAACTAGGTATAAAGCGTCTTAAAGAGAGACCCATTAACGGGAGGATCCAAAATAAGCGATGATATTCCTTTGTAGCGTCTGTGTTCCAAAATAAGCGATTATGTGTGGCGTACAATGAGACGTTATATATACATAGATAGATAGATACAAAATTTATTTTTAAAAAAATCGGGTTTTATGCATTAAACAAAACCATTTACACAACATAAATAATACACCCTTCGTTTTACTTACACACAGTCTCCTCATACATGGCTAATTATTGTACTACTATCTTCCTATTTCATCATTTATCATCATCTTTATAATATTCAAATTAGTTTTCATCCCATTCTAAATTTTATTTACATTAATTACTACTTTGTTTTAAATTTATTTATTTTTATTCCACCTACCCCCCCTTTCATAATAGATGGCAGCACCAGATATATCATTTAACTAGTATGCAAGTTCAGTTATTCCTTTTATTATTATGAGATAGATGACAGCACCGAATAATTTTATATTCCTTTTATAATTTTTATCAATGCAATGACTTTGTGTTTTTTTAGTAGCCATTTTGGGTTATCTGGTGATATGAAAAGTAACAGTATTTGTAATGTACTTTTAATCCAGTTACATCTTCCCCAGAATATATATATTTTTTTGCGAGTTTTTGTACAATGCTTTATGATTTAATTTCTATTTATGTTGAATAATTATTTATTTATTTATTTATTTTATTATTTGAACTTCTATAGGTTTTTTATTTTATTTTATTTCTGATATATGTTATTAGGATTTTAATATTGTCGATTTTAGGCATAACGCTGATAATATTTGATAAAGTAACATATATTTACTGTGAATATTCTTGCGAAGCTCCTCTGAAGTTTCTATAAGATATTTAGGGGTTTTAATTTTGGATTGTTCGTTTTATTAAGTTTATTTCCTGCTGTATCCTTTCCATTGCTTTTTATAATATCTCATCCTCAAAAACTCAACAAAAACGCGTTCAATCCATCCGCATTAATCTGCGCCATTATGCGCACGGTTCCTAACTTTGAGTACCGCTATCTTCGCCTTATTTTACCGCAGGATATCTGTTATTATGTAAAGACAAAATTATTTTTCTCAAAAGTAGGAATCGTACTAGTTTTGAGCTAGCCAGCGGTTCCCAAACTGGGGTACGTGGTGGGTCTGCTGGGGCTACGTGAAAATAATATCTGTAATGGCGAAAAAATGGTTTAACTGAAAATACATAAAAAAAGTTGATAGTTTTTTATTACAAAATTTGTCTCATGTATAACTTCAATATGTTACACTCAAAATAAAAGTAAAACCTCACTAGACTGAATAATCCATTGATAATTCTGTCACTAGCTCCGCCCACTGCTAATCATATTGCATGAGAATTTATATATTTCCCCAATCTTTGCGAATACCATTGTTCATTATTCAATCACCTTTTCCCACCCTTATTTATTCCCGTTTTTAATAATAACTACAAAACGCATAAATTACGCCAGAGATTCTAGTTTATATGTTTTATTTTAAAACGAGTTGAAAAGCAGGCCCTTATTTTCGTTTTCGAATAGGTGGAGTTATATCACTAAGGCAGTGGTTCCCAAACTTTTGGACTGCCCTTTTTAGGAAGAATTTCTAAGGCGGAGCCCCTTAACCCCACGGTACTCTATGGTTTACAAATTAATGTTTTTTATGCCTATGGAGCAGAGGAAGATCTGCTGGATAAGAGTCCGAACAAGTAGTTTCCAACATGGGGCCAAAGTTCTCAGTTTGGCCCTTTTATTGATACAAAAATTCTGAACTCATACTAGAAATTTTGAAAATCAAATTTTCTATTATTTAAACCAGGGGGTGTCAAACTGTGGCCCACCGGATACCACTAAAATTTTATAGTAAACTTTTCCTTATCTAATCATCGAATTTCTGCAATTCAAGACGTCGAATATTTCTTTTAAAATTTCGTGGTATCAGGCGGGCCACCGTTTGACTCTCCTGATTTAAACCCTTAGCAGTTTTAATTAATGTTACTATTATTGGACACAATAAATTAAAAATAAGGACTTAAAACCACTTTTTTATTATTAAAGTATCTGCCTTGTATAATCGAGATATGTCCGCCAAATACAACAAAAATTATAGTTAAAAATTTGCGGTTTCTGAAAGCTTTTAGTAACGAAGAAAACAAACTCTTCTTACCCGAGCGACGTTCGAGCAATACTGTTAAGGGGTTAATGACATCTATTTTTAAATAAAAAATATTCTTTCAGGATTTCTAGTATGAACTCGGAATTAAAGATCACAATGGTAACCCTGTCTGGGTCATGCATTGCATTGGGGCTTACATGAAACTATTATTATTTATGGCGAAAACAACACACACGCAGAAAAAAGGTAAGTTGTACACTTTTCGTTTAAAAAGAGAGCTTCTATATAATCCCAATAAGCTACTTGCAAAAAGAAAGAAAATGCGTAGGCCCAGTTGCCAATGAGTAATTATATAACACGTTTTCGCTAGTCCCGCACATCCGTAATAGAATCACGTGATTACAGATTCTTTTTTCGTTCTTCTTACGTTTCTAGTACTTCTAAATATGCAACGAAAACGAATCGCCTCTGAGCTTCTTCATTTGAACCATTTTTTTAAAAATACATTTAGAAGCAAATTATCGTTTTATTGTTTAAGTGGACTTGCAAAATCTATAACCTGTATTGTTAGGTGCAGCATCATTCACTTTTATTGGATGCTTTATTTGAAATATTTAGCTATTAATTATAGTTTTGAAAGAAACTTTCTTTCACCATTGTTTTTGCTTCAAAATAGATATGCGGTTAAAAACTACACATGTTAAAAGAACTGCAACCGGTAGAAAAACCTTACTAACAAAACGCGATAAATTTGGGGTTAAATTTATATCAGGGCGGGTACTCATTGACGAAAAGTCTAAGCAAGGGGAGGAGCTGAGTAAAAGTTTAGATTGTTAGTGTGATGACAAATGTAAGGAACCAATATATATTTTTAAAATAAATATTTATTTCGTAAATACATATATTCCATTTTAGCGAACAGGGTGTCAAAATTAATTACAACTTTTGAAAAACTGAATAGGTTAAAAAAAAAAATGGAAGCAGTTTTGAATTTTAAATTGAAATAGAACATGAAATTTGAGATTAAACTACTTAAATTAAAATATTAACAAAAAGAGAAAACCAGTTGTAAGTCTATCACTGAAACAATCAAAGCTTAACTAAAAAATTTCTCAGTAAATATAGCAAGTTATGGAGTATAAAATACCTCATTTTAAAGATCGTAAACAGTGAAGCGAAAGAAAATAAACAATGTGAGACACATATACCTTATTCGATTAAGAATACTACTTTTTGTAGCTTATTTTGAATGGAATTTTTAAAACACATTAAATGCAGAAACATAAAGTAAAGTAGTTCAAACCAAAAATATTATATAGAAAATGGATACATGTAAAATGCAAATTTTTCTATGATTTTAGGAAATGTATTATATTATTTTTCAACCCAGTGATAGATGCATTTATTTTTGACACACACACGCACACACAAAAATTCCTACATAATTTCAAAAAATTTCCCCTTGCAAGATGATAATTTCTTTCGTGTTTTGTTTATTTTCCTATTTGTTTATTTTCGCGGAGCCCCTGAAAAGTATAGGCGGAGCCCCAAGGGCTCCGCGGAGCACACTTTGGGAACCTCTGCACTAAGGTATACTAATTGGAGAGCTTCCTTGCATTTAATGGGTATTTAATTTGAAGTGTTTACTTATTATTTGAATGATTTGGTTTTATATTTAAAATGGATAACTGGTTGAAATCTGGAACTATAAAGAGTACTGCAACTGCGATTGAAATTCAACCTGATGGTTCGGGAACTGCAAATTTTTCAAAACAATATTATTATTTAGAATTGCAAGAGAAACTGATTGCAGCTGTTAATAGGTATGTTCTCATAACTGATAAATACTGAATAATAGTACTTTAAATAATACTGAAAACATCAGTGCTCTCTTAATGAATAGAAAATATAATGATGAATATTTCTTGAAATATGCATTTTGCATGCACGGGAGATGCAGATTTCAATAATGTGTGGGGAAGAAGAGGAGTGGGTGAGTGTTTATGATAAATGGGGGTGCTCCGAAATGAAAAACCTAAGCAAGGGGTACGTGAAAGAAAAAAGGTTGGAAAGCGCTGTGCTAGACGATTAAAATTTCACAATTTCCGTTGGTCGTATAAAGATTAAAAACTTTACAAAATTTATTCATTTTTTTAATGCATTTTGTGTTATTCTTTCGTAAAATACTCAACAGAACATTTCAAGAGATGGAGAGATGACCTTCTACAATAGTACAACAAACTAAAAAATATTAAACAGCAGTATTACATAATTGCTATTTTTTTACCATTTTTGTTGCAAAGAACATGGCCGTTTTTCCGCCCATGCTGTGGCCAACTAATATAGCTTGTTCGATGTGCAGACTTTCCATGAAGCCGATCAAATCTTCTTGCAGGATTTCATAGTTATGTTGGTCGCTCCATCCGCTATCACCATGATTCCTGGCATCATACGCGTATGCCTGTAAATGAGAATTAATAACTGGAACTCTTTCGAATGTTTCAAAAGAAAATACAACAGATTAAAGTTTTCAAACGAATCGACTCGTTTGCAAAACGTGTAAATGCGAATAATAGTAATAAATAAGAGTTATTCTTATTTTGCTAACGAGTCGTGTATTTTCATATTTAAATAAAATTTACTTATCTCTGGGGAATTTGAAAATAAATAAATAAATAAATAAATAAATTCTTCGTAAGTGATTTAAAATAATTAAACACTAAAATAAAAGGAACCAAAGAATTCTCATCAAGAGCTCCACTCTTCTCCTCTTCCCTCAACGCCTCTTTACAAGATAATTTTTAAATCTATTTTCTTTTTTCACTTATGTGTAGAGTGTTTGTATTTCAGTTAATTGTCAATAGATGGTAGCACTAAAATTTGTAAAAAAAAGTATGTACAGTTACGTCAACGTCATCTATATGCATTATTTTCATTGATGTAAATAGTCTCTGAATGTAATGTTTGTGCTGTAAACGTGATGTATTGATGTTTGTATATTAAACCTGTAGTTAAAATGTATCACTCGTACATC
Source organism: Maratus michaelseni (assembly GCA_963931845.1). Taxonomy (NCBI): domain Eukaryota; kingdom Metazoa; phylum Arthropoda; class Arachnida; order Araneae; family Salticidae; genus Maratus; species Maratus michaelseni. The sequence goes on from OZ007587.1 coordinate 201,657,392, forward strand.
TCATTGAAGTATTTAGTTATTTTAATTAAATAGTCATCAATATATTATAATGTGTTTAAATATCTTAATCGGGAGATTCTGAGGAGCCGGAACTCTCCAAAAATAGATACGCAAAATTCAATAAACGGTTGACAAAAATGTACTATTTCTTAAAATATAAAAAATATTTTTCCTGCTTTTTTGAAAGCATGAAAAGCGCATAAGACACATGTCTTTTTTTCCTTGTTCCCCGAATTGTCTATTTGCAGTAACCCGTTTTTAACACTTTCCAACCTAGTTGAAAAGTGTTTATGACTTCGGTTTGTCTGACCGTATGGCCGTCTGCCGTCTGTCCGTGCTCTAACTACCGTAAATATGCTCGGATTGCCCTGCAATTTTTATATCTTATTGTCATTATCTATAGCCTGTTCCCTATTTCAACTGAAGTGTGTGTAGCACGTATAGTTTTTTTACAGGTACACTCAAAAGAATTCCGTTACATTATGGTCTATGGGGAAAAATCATTTGCGGTTTATTTTAATGATGTTACACAATTTCAAATACATTGTAATTGATATACAGTGGTGGCCAAAAGTTTGGACATTTTTTGAAAGTTTCATGTTTTTCAACTTTGTGTGCTTGTAGAATATATTAATTTTCACTTAAATACAAACGTTTATATATCAAATTGAAGGTAATTTAACGTAGAATTTAATAATAAAAACAGTATTACAATATCTGTATTACAAAAAAAGTTATGCTCATTTTAGTAGAACAAACAAACACAAATCGTTTTGAATAAGGACGTGTTTTGTAATAAAAGCGTACTAGCCAATCACAAACACTGTTCTGAGGACCAATCAAATATCTGTAACTATAGTTTAGGTTATTTGGATGGTAAAAGAGTTATTGTTGTGGAAATATTTTGCGGAATGATGCATACTAGTACAATTAAATAGAGTTTTGCTGTTTTTGAATATTTAAAGTCCTTTTTTTTAATTAAACTAATTTTAAACAATGTCATCAACAAGAAGAACTAATTGGACATCTACAAAAAGAAGCCGAATTGTCATATTGAGAGAAAATGGCCTCTCTTATGCTGAAATTGCAAGACAAGTTGATAGTTCAGTGATTTGATCAATAGACCTTCTTTTCCAACAAAACGTATTTACTGAAAGCTAATTTAATGAATTTTAAATACTGAAAAATAAGTAAATACGAATAAAAACCTTTTGATAATTTTATACTCACTTTCCTTCCGGTGGCCACAGCTATTGGCCGAATAACATTTTTCCACGTTTCTTTCGCAGAAGTCATGCCATGCAAGAATATGATTGGCGGTTTTTGACCAATCATGTCCATGTCTTGTGACCCAACCATATCATACGATAAAGTGACGCGGTCAGTCCTGTAATTTAAAATAAATGTAACATAGCATTTAAATGCGGCGATTAAACGCATGGTTTAATATTTTATTTTATACTCCACAAGTATTACGACTGGTGTATAATACAATCGAAACTCTTTAAGATGAAATCGTTATCGTGAAATTCTGGCTAATGTGAAAGGAAATCCTGGTACTGACAAGCAAGATTGCAATAATATAGTTAATTAGAGTTTTTGCATAAATCGATTTTTCTGAAAAATTGCATAACACATAATATATTTTTAACTTGACTGATTTAAAATATTCTTTCCTGGTAAAATTGCCATTGAAAATTGAACTTTTTACATTAGTTATCCTTTCAAAATAAATATGTTTCCTAGATAATTGCTTCAGGAATATTGCCTATCAATGAAAGAAAAGCACATCAATTGTAATAAATATATGCATATTAAAAATTACGCAGCTTTCTAGTTAAATGCATCAAAAACTTAAGTTTAATTTCATAATATAGAGTATCCTATAAGTACGTTCACATTTCCAAAATTCATAAAATTGTAATAAATTGTCAAATCGGACCACAGTTTGAACCAAAGGACCTGTCAAGCAGTCAGATTTTTTGTGGCAAAGGAAAAAAAAGTTCAAAATTTTACTGATAGGTGGCGCTATAAAGATTCACGTTATTAAAAGACATAAAAATATTAAGATTATACAACAGATAGTTGTTTGCACTTGAGAATATTTTATACTCGATGCAAAGGTGATTGAATGTTTCAAATATTGATATTTAAAGAAAATCCTGCTTACTGAATGTTGCTAAATAGCGTAAGTTTCATACATAAGGCAAAACAGCATTAAAAGTGGAGATAATAATAACAATTTTGGAATATTTATGGTTGGAATATTATATGCTTTTAGTCTTACAAAAATTCATTTTTTTTTCTGTTATATTTTTCAAGCTAGTTGAAACTTGTTGAGGTTTTTAATTTGTCTAGATGTCCCAGCTCTGTTCTCCAGCTCTCTTAAATATGAAAAGATCCTCATGAATTTTTTAAGTTTGTGAGGGCTATTTTTCAAATAGAAAAATTAGTATAATTCAAAATAAATTTCCAAAATCACACAGAAAATGTTGACTACATTTTCTTAGAATTATTTTTTTAATGCAGAATTTTAACCCTGAATGAACGAATGCCACTGTATTCGCGACGACCAATTTCCATTGTCCAAATGTGTTGCTTCCAATTATTTTTTTGGTACCACTTTTTCCGACAAACATTTTTTGCATTATTTTATTGTTGACATTTTGAGTCAAAATTTCAGCAATTAAATAATGAAAAAAAAGTTTGTCAGAAAAAGTCGTGCCAAAAAAAAAAAAAAAAAAAAAAAAAAAAATTGGAAACATGACATTTGGACAATAAAACTTGGTTTGTCGTGTATATGGCGGCATTCCTTCGTTAAGGGTTAATACTATTTGACATCATTTTCAAATTAAATAGTTTTTATTTATAGCTTTTGATCGTAGATAATTTCTTATCTTAAGTAATGATTGATTTGAAGTTTAAAAAGCAATTTTAAATAATATGTGATTGAATAATCAGAATTACAACATATATGCGATGAAACGCGCGATCTTAGTAACAGGAACACCTCAAAGTTAATGTTAGATTTTTTTTTTTTTTTAAAGAAAAGAAAAGAAAGAAAGAAAAAAAAAAGGAAAGAAAGTGCGGTAACAATCCACTGATAAATTCAAGGGTAACCCAATGGTAAATAAATACATATCCCTCTTAATAAATTTAGAAATTGATCAAGTGCTATGCACTAATGTAAGTTCAACCATATTTCAGATGAAAACTGAGCAATTGAAATTTTAATTTGAAAAGCTGCAAAAATCTTTAATGAGGGAAAAAAAAGTGTAAAAGTAAAAATATATTAAAAAAAACTCTCTTTTATAAAAATTCAGTGCTTATCTTGAAAATCAGGCCTAATTTCATGACTGCAATTCATGATTTTATTTCCATTAGAATGCATTAATTTGGCGTGGGCATCGAACTCGAATATGTAAAATTCACTGTTTTTCTTTATGCTTGGAAGAAAACGCGAGCTAGTGAATTTATTTTAAAAAGTTATAATATTTTGTTGCTTTTTTAAGCTTTGAAACAAGAAAGAAAAAATAAAAAATTATGTAAACTATCTTTTTAGGATTTCTAAATTGATTTTTCAGCGAATAATCATACTTTAATTAATCTTAATTGATTAAAGCATATTTTTAAGACTATATATATTACAATCTTTATTTTTTATTTGTGTTTTCTACTTGTTAATCTTAAAAAAATTTGTTGTTGCAGTTTCACCCTATTTTGGAGAGCGTTGGTCAGCGCATAGTTAAATCCTTTGTTGATGTAACTCGTATTACAATTACAACCATAAAAATTATTTGGCGATTTATCACCTGCAGTCGTCTAAAGAAAAAATGCCTTAAAATTAATATATTAATTTATAGTTAAGTTAAAAAAATATGAAAATGTTGTAATGTCGTCGTAAACATGCATGTATAAATATTTTTTATAATTCTAATCTAACAGGAAGTGTGCGAAAATCAACTACAAAATTCTAGCTTTACCTACAAGAAGCGAGTTAAGTTAACTAAAGGAGTGTAAAAATGAAGAAATTTTTAAACTTTAGTTTCCAAATGATTTTGGAATTGCTACTAAATTACCACAACTGGAAGTTCCCCCCCCCCCCCTAGAATATTGAAAAAAATCGTAGTTTTCACTTAAATTTCAAAAATCCCACTCGAAATTTCGTTTATGGTGGCAAATACCCATCTTCTTTCTTTCTTCTTTCTCTCTTGTGCGAATCCCGTCAAGAACTAAATTTTGCCAAGGATTCCCATTAACAGTGGTGTAGTCGTAAAAAAAAAACTAAAAAACAAAAAACAGAGAGTATACGCTATAAGCAGAGGGTTATACACTTACACTTGAGAGTATATGTGCTATAGCTACGGAGGATATACGGCATATACCACTGCGTGTAACTTCCACTAACATCCCTCCCTACCCATTAGTGTAGTTATACAGCGCAAAGATGTGGCTATTTAAGAAACATTGCGTTTAGGATTTGAAAAAGAAAGTATACTTACATAGTCTCCATTGTTTAATGCAAAAAGGAAATCGAAAACTGTCGTTTCATTCCCCAACTTTTATCGGAAGACTTACTGATAGTGGGAAATATTTTTTTTTTATCCTTTGAAATTCATCGTGATAATCGACAGGTAACAAAGGTCAGCAGAGGCATCGCTTACAAATTACAAGTTCCATAACTCGCTGCCATTGTTTGATGTCAATATTTCCCGTTGTTTTAAGTTCTCAGTTAAGTGCGCTGTCTTTTTTCTTTCTTTCTTTCTGTGTATCTGTTTTCTTTTTAAATTGATCTATCAGGATACTGAGTTAGGGTTAGCAATTAAGATGAAACTAACAAGTACACAAGCCTTCGAGGAAAAGAAATGGTGACAAATTTACATAAAATCATTTGCAATTTTACAGAAATTAGACATTCGCAATCTATATTTTAAAACCAATAAAAGAACGCTTTATTGTATGTTTAAGGGGTAACACCACTTTGACCAGTTCAAAATTTCGATTTTTTTTTTTTTTTTTTTTTACTAAAGGGGATTGTCTTGAATTCCCGTCGCTAATGTTAAACCTATGGTAGTGGAATGCATTCTTATTTTTAAAATATCTCCTCCGAAAATTAAAATTGTTGACTTTTTTTTTTCTGTATACTCGTCTTAAAGGACCTCTCTCTGTTTTTTTTTTTTTTTTTTTTTCAGTTGTCAAAATATTTCTAATGCTTAATTTTCTATGCTTAATTTAATATTTTATGTTTTAAAATCGTACAATCTATGAATGAGATTTTAACACTTCAGATAAAATTATGCAGAAAGCATTAGAGAGAAGTAAGTAATCATTTTAGAAATATTTTTACAACCCCCCCCCCCCCAAAAAAAAAAAAAAAAAAAAAAAAAGAGAGAGAGAGAGAGAGAGAGAGATTCTTTAAGAAGATTACGCACACAAAAAAAGAAGTCAAAATTATTAATTTCCTTATGAGATATTTTAAAAATAGGAATGAATTCCACGCCCGTAGGTTTTACACTAGCCAGGGAAATTTGAGATCTGACTGACCAACACCCTTAAGAAGACTTATTAAGAGTACCACCAGCTACAACTACACTCTCAACTACCCTTGAGAGTTTCTACAGGTCTCATTTTTGTCATTTTGACACAAAATGACAAAAATGTTGAATTTCAGATTTTTATCTGAAAATGAACCTTAACATCTCTAGAACATCGCGACCAAATTTCTTGCCTATCTGATAAATAGAAAAAGAGATATATGGTTAATTTTACGCATCCCTCTTTAATATATCTTTTTCGTAAATGAAATGTTTAAACTCAGTTTTTCTCAGTTCATATTTTTCCATATTCTCTATGTAATCAAAATGCCAAGGCCAACACAATAATTGAACAAACTGTCTGATTTTTTAAAAATGTAATCTTAAGATTCTATGAGAGATAATTAAGTATCGATTTTTCTTAATTTATATCTTTTAAATTTTTGTCTTAAAAAAAAAAAATCTGAACTTAAATATATGCGATTTTCAAATGTTTTTTTTCCATATACATCCACTTATTATTAATATTTTTAATTTTTATTTTCTTTGTATAAAAAATCCAATTTTTAGGTTTGTAAAAAAAAGTATCTTGAGTATAAGATTAAACAAGAACGAAAAAGCATGCGTCAAACATAGATTATGTAACACTTTCCAACTCTTCCAAAATAATTTTACAAATCATTACCGTTTAATAAGGCGAAATATAATATCTAAGTAAACAATTTGGAAAACGCAAAACATATTTTAAAACCCAATTTCAAGAATTATCAACAATATTCGGAAAAATATCCGAATTCTTTTCTGCAGCCTGATATATGATCTATAGATTTGTATATGTGTTACAAAGAACGCTAAATTTTAGTTCAGATAGGAAATGCGTAGCACAGTTTAAAATTTCCCTTTTCGAATTTCCGTCAATAAACGTAAATGTACTCCAGAACTTTTGTGCTGCCTTGTATATGATTTATAGAACTTATACACACCAAGTAATAGAAAAAAAAAAGAGTTAAATTTAAAAACGCGTTAATCAGCTAAAAAAAGCACTTCCAGCAATTATTGTTAACAGACAGTACCAAATTTTTCTGTGTGTCCCTGTAAATGAACGATAAATGCTATACTCAAAATATTCTACAGTAAGCCTCTTGTAATGCACCTTAGTCACATATATAAATTTCAATTTGTTTGAAATATTTAAACATTCTTAAAATAAACCGCGAACGATTTTTCTACATAGACCGTAATGCAACGGAATTCTTTTGAGTGTCCTTGTAAAAAAACTATAAGTGCTACACACTTCATATTCAATACCGAACATGCCATAGTAAACCTCAATAACATATATCAATTGCATGACTATACATATATATGTACGCGAGTTAGAGAACGGACAGACAGACAGACGGCAGACAGACAGACAGACAGACGACAGACAGACAAACCGAGTTCATAAACACTTTTCAAGTATGTTGGAAAGTGTTAATAAAAATCTAACTTCAAGTGTCAAAATTGATAAAGGAAAAGGAATTTTAAAATTGTTATTTTTTTTTTTAAATTTCTATGTTATTAACAATTTAAGGCCTTTTATTTTCTGTAATGATTTTGCTTTATTGAAACATTATCAAAAATTCCATAAACTTTAATATAGGTGTTATTTACAGAATAATTTTTTTTGGTACTGAGTCCCCTGTAACTCTTTATACACACGAAAATCAAATTTTATTAATTAGAAATCTATACCAAAAGTGAAAGGGCAATTGTGGAGCTATAGAGCTAGAGCGCGCGACAGCGTATAAACAGGAACAAAAAACTTTAAGCGCGTTTTTCTCAGAACTGTATTTTCAAAATCAATGGGCACTCTAACTTCACCAATTTTCAATCCATGAACTTGAAGCTTTTTGAAAATGAATCGTCACATATTTTTCTCGTGAAATACATAGACTCTTTCCGAAAAAACGATATATCGCCTTTATGTGTAACTTTAAATAACAAAAGTTTTGGTTAAAATTTTACTCTGAATCGGTGCTGTACAGAGGTTGCGTACGAAAATTGATTAAGAGTGGACTGTATAAACAAATTATTTATTTTGAGAATAAACTATAGGCAGCTTGTTGCCTCACCAAGCTCCTCGCACGTCAGAGTTCGATCTCATCTCCGTCATTGACCTGGATAAGTTCTGGAAGTGGTCCTATTACTGTTAGCTAGCCGTTGCACAGAATCACCAACCTGACCCGAGGAAGTTCGGACCGGGTAGCTGGGATTAGCCTACGGGGTGCTTTCCGCCACCTAATATCAGGAGGATAAGGGTAAATTGTAATTTTTTCAATATTAATGGGCATGCCCGTACAGAGGGGGGGGGGGGGGGTAGAGCCGGTACAAATTACCCGGACCCGAGTCTCGTAGGAGCCCAGAAAAAGTAGACTGGTATTTTTTACATAAAAATTTTAATTAAAATAACTAACAAATAATAAAATTCAAAAGTCAGAAGTTGCTTGAACATCTTTACGGACTGGCTAGGAGGGGGCGGGGGGTGCTCAGGAGGCATTTTACGTTCGATACAAAATCCAGCTTTTATAAAAAAAAATCAGCAGAACGCACATAGCAAAGATGCAAGCATTTATTTATTTATATTTTATGGACCAAATATTTTTTAAATTGTAAAACACAATAACAAAAGTTCCAAGAGCGTCAGGCAATCGGCGCCTGAACTGATGAATTGAATTAAAATTTCATTATATTTTCAATATTTAAAATTTCTCTTTAAAAACCTTATATGAAAAGGTGTTACCAATGCATCATAAACTGTAATGCTACTGTAATGCTACTGTAAAATACTGTAAAAGAAAAATAATGAAATTGTTAGGAAATACTATATAGATTTTCTAAAAAAATACTATCCAACATTTTTATTTTCCAATACAGTAAATGCTGTTTATAACGGTATTCTGCTGTAAACGGAGAAAAAAATCCATGCATTTATACCTTTTAAGACGAAAAAATCTATTTAAAACGGAATTTCCTGTACGTTTTCGTCTAAGCAGGTTTTATTTTATCAGGCTTATGGGGTGTGTGTGGGGGGGGGGGGGGGGAGGCAGATTGGAACTATTACCGAGGCCCGCGGTTTTTCTGTACGGCCCTGTTAATGGGAGGACTGATTATTCTTCCCTATTTTGGAGCAGTTTGGCGATTTACATTGCCTTTTTATCCTATATAAAATAATAATATTTTAAGGTCCTTAAAGAGATCTTTCGCCTTGCACCTGATTTCTCCTCACGGAACCTGCTACTACTACTTCCAAGTTTTCCATAATACGTTTTAATACCTTTCTCTATCTCTCTTTAGTTCAATCTTTTTCCAAGTCACCACTGGCATGAATCATACCACAATTATATATTATGATTGAATGTATTTTTCTACTTTTCATGTGGCAACTAAAATAATAACTTATACCAAATGATAGCTTTATATTATAAAGTCATATAAGATGCTTTAGAGGAATTTATTTTATTTTATTTTATTTCCCTTCTTTATACATTTTTCTTCCGATAGTTAATAGTGTTCAGCTATTGTAATGTGTCTACACGTAAAGTGCTTGAATTAGTGGCTTTTGATCGAAAAAAGAATGTTAAATTGTGGACAATATTCTTTTTTTAGAAATTATATTATTTTCCTTTATTATCTGTTTTGTTTTTAGGATAATTTTGTTTTAGTGCTGCCACCTAGCGTATAATTCAGAAAGAAAAACAAATAAAGTAAATAATAAAACGAAAGATAATTACTTTTGATAAAAATTTCGGACTTAATCATGATAAAATCTGACCTGTATAAAGATCTGAATTCCAAAGATCTTATTTGAATTATAATTAAAATATATTTATCTTCATCCATTGAAAAATGAATATTGACTAATTACAAACACTGATAATTATAAAAAAAAAAAAAAAAATCAGAAATTAAACAATTTTTTTAATTCATAATTTATATATAAAGAAAAAAATTAAGTATCTATTTTTAGAAAAAAAAGTTATCGTGCATTAAATTTTTACATTATTTAAATTATGCATTTAATTATAACAGAAAATTCTTAATAGTGCTGCCATCTAGTGTTTTCTCTATGTTAGAAAGATTAGTTGTAAAAGTTCTGTCTACCCGGGTATGCCGAGAGAGTCAGCGCCGGCGGGACGCAGTACTGATTCAAATACGGGCTCTTTCTTACGTACAATATTAAAACAGTAAAAGTAAAAAAGGAAAATTGCTGAATAATTGATTTTTAAAAATTATAACATTAATAGAATGAAATTTAACCTTCAATATATTTAGTAAATATAGGAAGATGTTAACACTCGCCATCAAAAGTCTCTTCAGTCATCAAAAGTCATTCGCCTCAAAAGTCTGGATTTATAGGTTCTAACATTATAAAAATGATAACAAAAAATACATATACATCGTATATACACACACAGTTTTTTTTTTTTTTTTTTTTTTTTTTTTTAATCGGTTATAAAAAGGGGAAAAAGTCGCCAAATTTAGGAGATTTTTTCCTTTAATGGCAACCTAGCTATTGTATTTACTAGTTTGGCGCGGGCTTGAAAATCGTGCCAACCAAAAAGTCGCCAAACATCGGTGCGTGAGTGTACCATCTGTTCCAAAAATTCTTAGTTCAGAACATTTTACAAAATTTTCTATTAAGTTTTTAAAGGGATCGCAATTTTTATAACCAGGGTTTAACATTATTTTCAGCATGGCGATTAATTTTGGAAACTGCGTTTTGGGGTGACATAAAAAAGTAATCACCAAGCTTTCGCGGTGGATTATAGACACCACACCTCTTTCGAAATATTTCCCTTTCCTGGATTTCATTCTGCCGGCGCCTGTGATCGAAAAAAAAAGTTAGAATGTTGTAAAATAATGGAATTTGTCTTCTTTTATTGCAGAACTTCCACAACGGATTAAAAAAAAAAATAACAATAATTTAAAGTTATTGCTCATATAAGAACCATAGATGTTAACTTGAAAAAGTAATTTGACATTTTCAATTAGTTTCAAATTAAAAGTATACTATGATTGATTTTTTTACAAACTTCTATACGGAATCATAACAAAAAGTAACAACAAGAATTCTTGATCATCAAAACTAAAAGAAGAGCAAAAAAAGAATTATGTACGCGGTTATTACAAGGTATATAAAATTTAGAGTACAAAAATTAATTAGTTCGTAATTAAACAAGACTTTTTTTTTTAATTATATTTTTATTAAATTTTATTAAAATTTTTTATTAAATATTATTATTATTTTAAAACCAGGTGATTTCGACTAAAATCTTTGGCTCAAAATATCAATTTTTGTATCTAATGTAAAACTAAAGTACTTCCCATAGGCACTACTGGACTTATAGGTTCAAACATTATAAAAATGATAACAAAAAATAAATCTTTTCGTCATTTAAAACTTTTCTGATCCTCTTAAAAGTAAAACTTAGTAGAAATGGATTTATTGAGAAAAATATGAAAGTGACCGAATTAGCTTCAGAAAAAGGTGTTTTGTAAAATTTGAAATTTGGAAGTGACTGTTTTAAAAGTTTAAAGATAATACGTAGCACTAATAACCATGTTTATTTATTTATTTATTTATTATTTTAAGTTTACCACAATCATCGCAATTTTAGTTTGAAATAAAAGTGGCCGTATTATCCTCAGTTATCTTCTACACACACACACCGAGAAGGAGAGAGAGAGGGGGTGGGGCTTAACACAAAAACAAATTATTATATTTATATATTAATTATTGTAATGCCATAGTTCAACAATACATATTCAATAAAATATTCATCATTCGAATCTAAATAACACTGATTACTCGAAACTACTTAAAACAGTGGTCACCAACCAGTGGTCCGTGAGAAAATTTTAATGATCCGCATGAAAAATTTGTAATTTTTTTATGTTTTATTATTAATAAAACAAAAATAACATTTTAAGAAATTCTTACATGTATGAAATTTTAGACTAAAGCAAATATACAGGGTGTATCTGAAATGCTTCAACGAACTTAGGTGGATGATAGTACTCATCAAGACGAATAAAAAATGCAATGGAACATGGGATTACAAATGACGTTTAAAAGGTAAAAATTGCAAAACTAATAAAAATATTGAAATCTCGCATGCTGCTTTTCAGCAGAACTGGCTAGTAGCACGAAGCTGGTTTTCCTTTTACTTTGTACAAATCCGGTCAGAAAGAGATATTAAAAACGTGGAAGAAAGCCAAACAAATCTGTGAGCAGGAATCCACGTATGAAAATTATCTATTTTCTTAGAAACAGACCAATAAATGCGGAATATCCTACCAGGTTTTCTTTCTGCTACACAAGCCAGGGTGCAGCAACAAATTTGGTACATGTACGATGGTGCTCCGCCTCATTTTTCAATGGACGTGCGTAGCCACCTTCATGGAGTTTATCCGGCAAGATGGATTGGACGTGGTGGCCCTGTTGTTTGGCCTCCACGCTCACCGGACTTTAACCCTTTGGATTTCTTCTTCTGGGGACAGATGAAATCCCTTATTTATGAGACGCCAGAAGAAGTAGTAGCGTGTATTGTGACCACTGCAGGAGAAATCCAGGACACATCTGGAATCTTCGAGCGTCTCCGCCAGTCGTTCCTCCGAAGATGTACTCTGTGTAATAACGTCCGCAGTCGACACTGTGAACAATTTTTGTAAAATATTTGTTTTCTCTGACATCACGAGCTGTGTTGTACCTATTCTGTGCAATAAATAATTTTCTGGAGTGTGTCTTTCTGGTCTCAGTTTGTCCATTTCCAGACGCATTTTCTCGATTTTCATCCTTTAAACGTCCTTTGCGGCCCCATGTTCCATTGCATTTTTTGTTCGTCTTCATGAGTACTATCATCCCTCTAAGTTTGTTGAAGCATTTCCGATACACCCTGTATATTAAATTATATCAAGTTATGAAATTTAAATTGTAGCAAGTATTGATAATTATGTTATTACATGTTATGTGTTTTTTATTTTCAAAACAGATAATTTTTATTTTCTTTTTAATTCAAAAGACAAGTTTTATTAAATTGTTATTTTGTGAAAAGATTGACGGAAAAAATATTACTGTGACAAACACAGTTGGCTAAAGATCTACAAATGTTTAAAAAATTTTATGAATGTGTGAGAGAGAAGGGTGCCAGCCGGCAGGTGTTAATTGTTGTTCGACAATACTTACTATAATCACACTCATAATATTTTCGCTCTTATTATCCGAATAAAAAAAGAAGATCCCAGACATGACAATAAATGGATAATAGATTCATTTGCAGCAAACATTGAAAATGACAGTTTAAGTATTAATAAATAAGAAAACCTTATGTAATCCGACAATTGTCTCAAAGCTAAATGCCAATCATCCATATCCAGACATTTTTGGTTCTTCATTTTTTTTTTAAAGGGGGGGGGGGGGGAGCGGGTAATCTTATTGCTGAGTGAAAAAAAAGCAGTGGAAAGTTTAATTCCGTTTTTAACAAGATATGTGTGCGAAAAGACATTTTCATGTGTCAGAGCAATTAGAATGCGATGTACCAGTCTCGGATTGAAATAAAATTAGCTTCCAATCTTACAGCAAACAGTAAAGTCATTGGAACAGAAAAACCATGAACTTATTTAGAAATACAACAGATATCATACTAAAAATATGTTATGCTTGAAACAGTTTTAATAAGTTTGTAGAAATTAAAGTAACTTTAATATACATTTTTTATTTTTTTAACCATACAACCAACTTTATAGATTTTGTTTAATGTTTAAATAAGCATTTATGATTTTCTTATAATTAAATAAGCATTTATAATTTTGTTATATTAAATAGATGTATATGATATTAATAAAATTGATGTTCTCAGATAATTATTCTACAAATGTGTATGTTTTTACAAAAAATCCTATTAGTGGTCCACGGAATTTAAAACTATGAATTTAGTGGTACGCGAGGTCCTAAAGCTTGGCGACGGCTAATTTAAAACATAGTTTTGCAGTAAGTAGGTGAAAATCTGTTAACCGTAGCGGGCTTTGAAAATTAGTCTTTATACTTCAATATTCATTAATAATTTATTTGCATGTCGCAAGAACTCCAATACTTAATTTTTTAAAAAGTCTATTGTTCTTTATTTATGTTTCTTTTTTCTCCAATTACACAGTTATTTTGTTTGTGTTACTTATATTTACTTTATTTTTATTACATTTTAATTTCCAATTTTATTTATTTGCTAACGACATGGATAAATACTTATGAATAATCGTAAATGTTCACTAAAAATGTTGCATGAAATTTGCATGAGAGGATGTCTCGACAGGAAACAAAATCAATGTGTTATTTATTTATTTATTTATTTTAACCAAGCTAGACTCGACGTTTTATCGAAAATTCTTTAGACAGTTTTCAAAATTAGAGCCAACATTATGAAATTATTTTTAGTCAGAAATTCCAAAATCATTATTTTCTTCATTATTATTATGTCTTAATAGTTATTTATGTTATTATCATTATTATTTTCAAAAGAGTAGCAAAGTCTTCTTCGCAATATTTTAAAAATGTTTTTAAGTGCAAAACCTCCTTTACATGATATTGAAATACGCCCTTCAAAATGACTCGCAATTAAATTGATGCACTGTTTTATTATTTTTTTTTTCTATGTTGCCCTAATATAAATTAACTGAGAACTTGAAACGCACATATTGAATTAAAATCATTGCAAGTTACAGTCTGGTTTTGAATGTCGTGGATGAGAAAAAGGGCCTAGAGACTTAGGGAGGAGTGTGTGTGGGGGGGAGGGGGGGATACAGTTTTTTTTTTTCACTAAAAGCCGGAATTTCTTAAAATGTGTTAGATCTGCGCAATCATTAAAAAAATTAAAAAGATTTCGGCTATTAAAATTTTGGTACAGATGTCGCAGACACAGCAGGGTGCCTTTTTGGAACCAAAATGGCGATTTATGCCTGGACACACCGGCTATTTTGGCGAGATTTTGCTTCATATGACAATCTAGTAGAGCAGATTGCGTGTGTTTATATTAAATTAAGCATTGTGTGTTTTATATTAAATTAAATATTGTGTGTTTCCTATTAAATTAATCGTTGTGTGTGTTTTAAAATAAAATAATTTGTGTGTGTTTACATGTTTATAATAAAAATTGTGTGTATTTTATAATAATATAATTTTGTGTTTTTATAATAAAAATTGTGTGTGTTTTTTATTATAAAATAAACTATTTCATAATAAAATAAAACTAACATGCTGTTTCAGCAACTAGGCCTAACAGGTACCCGGAAACGGGGTTTTCTCGCCAAAATGGCGCAAAATAAAAAAGAGCGCCAAACTTGATACTTCTGCGACATCTGTTCCAAAAAATTTTAACTAAATCGTATTTACAGGGTTTTTGTAAACTATTTACAACTCTCAAATCATTTCTTGAAGAAATTGTTTTTAGTATTTAAAAAAAATTAGAAAATATACAAACATGCAAATAAACAAATATAGCTTTATATACATAATTAAGCCTTACATCAGTTATAATTGGTCAATGAATTATCCATTTAAAAATATTTTTGATTTTTACAATGAATAATTCTTTTGGAACATGATAAAGCATAGCATCTAGATGTCATTTTAAATTGTATTACTGCCTATTGATACATTAATGGACTTTATAACAGTCTTTTGTTTTTCTTTTGGTATTTCAAAGTACTGCCGGGCATAACATTATGAGAACTTTATGAGTGTGATCGAACCGATTCCAGTCGAATTTATGTATGAGAAATACTTTTTGAAATCTTACTTTTACAACTTGATTCATTTTTAATTGCTAATTTTTGTTACTGTGGAGGGGACAGCTGTTTTATTACACTCTTTTACTTAACTTAATTTGGTTCCTGCATATGTTCTTGCATGGTTAGGGATTGGGTTAGACCTTTGTGACATCACAACTAATGTATAAAAGTAATTAGGTATGTATAGTTTGCAATCAGCGTAATGAATTTCTTTACTCCAGTTGAATAGAAGGTATATTTTTTTACGCTCTTTTATTTAAACCAACCTGGTTTTTGTATGTAAATATGGAATTTTTTAACCAATTTTTCAGCTACTTTCGGATAAGCTAGAATTATGAAAAATATGTACACAGGCGTGTTTCCGATGACAATATAATATTTTAATATTTTAAAACTTAGTTATACATTAATACATCAATTTTAAGGCATTTTTCCTTTAGCCCGCCACAAGTGATAAATCGAAAAATATTCTTTATGGCTACAACTGTAACAATGTTACAACAACAATGATGCGCCAAACCATGCTCGCAAAAAATAAGCCAACTGGCTATTAAACTGCAACAACGAAATATTTTAAACATTTAAAAGTAGAAAATATAAATAAAAACTAAAGAGTGTAATATATATTTTTTAAAATGCGCTTTGATCAGTTTATAATTTCATATTAATTAAACTATTATTATACGTTTAGAAATCAATTTATAAAAACTAAAGAGTGTAATATATATTTTTTAAATGCGCTTTAATCAGTTAATAATTTCATATTAATTAAACTATGATTATACGTTAAGAAATCAATTTATAAAAACTAAAGAGTGTAATATACATTTTTTTTTAAATGCGCTTTAATCAGTTACTAATTTCATATTAATACTATGATTATACGTTAAGAAATTAATTTAAAAATTAAAAAAAAGGTAATTCAATAATGTTTTGTTTTCTTTCCTGTTGAAATATTTTTAAAAAAAACAGAGCATAAATGATAATTGTTATTTTAATAAATTCACTCTATGGCGATTTCTAGAATGCATATAAAAAGCTGTGGTTTTTCCATAATCGGGTTCGGTACCCACACCCTATTAACGCACTGTAACGGAAATTTTTCGTAAACATCATGAATTGAAGTTATGAAATTAAGCGTGATCTTCAAGATAAACATTGACTGCTTATGAAAAGAGTGGTTTTTGTTTAAACAATTTTTACTTTTATACTTACTTATTTTGCTTTTTACAACGAATAGTACTTTTGGAACAGGATAAAGTATAGTATCTAGATCTCATTTTAAATTGTATTATTGCCAATCGATGTGTTAAATGAACTTTATAACAGGTTTTGTCTTAGGTACTTCAAAGTACCGCCGGAACATAAAGGCTTGTACGGTTAAGTCTGCCAAATATTTTAAGTTGTCAATCCTAACTACAAGTGAAGAGGTGCTTGTTTTTCTTCCAGAATTATATTCTGATGTATATCTGCATTCTGATTAATGGATATAAAATTCCAGATTTTCGCAGATTTGTCTAAAAATTACTCGCACTTCTTGACAAGTGTAATCCCGTCTAAAATTCAGAGAAATTCATCATCATGCAGAAATCATAGTAAAGGAATTTAATTAATGCGCTAAACTTTTATTTTATTATTGGATGTATGAAAATTTTGTGTACATTTTTTAACTTATCTGTTTATTTACATTAAAAAAAAATAATAAGTAAATAAATAAACGATGAGAATGAACACACATGGAGTTTCAGATTTCCAAAACAACGATAAGAATGAACACGGAGCTTCAGATTTCCAAACCAAGTATATATATATATATATATATATATACAATATATAACATTAATGTAATTCGTTTAACTCAGAAAGGTACCACTAACAGCAATATTCGCCTTATTTAAATCCGAAATAGTGGTTGCCTTCTGAAAAAAAAAAAACCCTACCCATTTGGCAAAACTAATTTTAATGCAATCATATTGAAAACTATCCGTAAGTATCTTTGCACATGTTCAATTTTATTTTCTCGTAAAATTTGTAAATATAAAGATACTTATTCAAAAACTGTTAAAAAAAACATTGTTGAGTTAATTTTTCGCGCACATCTGTATTTTTTATTTTAAAAAATATATACAGGGTGGCCATAATTAAACTGCAAGTGTTCAAGGGGTGCTGGAGAGAAAACTACTGGGAATATTCCAGTGAAATTTGGTATCTACACGTTTCAGAACATGGGCAAGTCAAATATGCAAAAAAACAATCGCCATTTTCACCCGATAGATGGCGCTATACCGTGTTTCAATGCTTATCGACGGCATATATGCAAATTTTAAGCCCATCGAACAGTATAAAAACATCAATACATTGAGTAAAGGCCAGTCATGACTCTGAATAAGCAGGAACGTGCATTGTTAGTGAAGATATTCTATCAGAATGGTAGCAATTATTCAGCTACTCTGAAAGAATACCGGCTTATGAAACGATTAAAAAGAGGTCCAATGAGTGTCAATGGATTGAAAAATATGATTTTAGAATTTGAAGAATCAGGAGAATTGGGCGTTATTCCAGGCACAAGAGGGCGACGTCCCGTAAACTTGGAAAGAGTGCAACAAACTAATTTTTATTACATGATACTGTAAAAATTTAATTACTGAAGAGAATTGTATGGAATTTTGATAGACTGTAAATGATATTTTATATTGTTTATATGCCTCTTAGATTGTCATTATGCTCTGTCTATCGATTTTGGAGGTTGTATATGGGTTTAAATACGGTATAGCGCCATCTATCGGGTGAAAATGGCGATTTTTTTTTTTTTTTCATATTTGACTTGCGCATGTTCTGAAACGTGTAGATACCAAATTTCACTGGCATATACCCGGTAGTTTTCTCTCCAGCACTCCTTGAACACTTGCAGTTTAATTATGGCCACCCTGTATATATTTAAAATTTGCATCATGTGAATACACTTATCTCACAAATAGATGAAAATAATCTCATGATTTTTTTATATTCGAAAACATGTTTTTGATTTACAAACAACCTTAATTAAATTTCCTTGACAATTACACATGAATAAATGAGAAACATTAAAAGAAAAAAAACACCATACATTAATTAAAAAAACTTTTATTTTTCTATAACACTTTCTTCGCTTAGGCTATCACAGTTGTCTCAGTGGAAACAGTCTTCTATCAGTATATTTGCTATTTAAATGTCCAGAAAATGAGATTGTGCTCTCACACATCATAGGTTCGACACAGAGAAGGCAACGTGTGATCGTGACGTGACTATATAAACATCGACAAAAGCCATCGACGTGAAGGGAAAGGGCAACATTGAATAGCAAGTGCACAGTTTCCGACAGAGAAAAGGGAAAATGCAATCACTTAGGGGGGGAAATAATGCCACGAAGTGAAATTAATGGTTTGAATTGAATGCGAAATTAACTACCATAAATTTCAAGTAGATTTGATTTTAAAAATAAGCAATGTATTTATAGTTTCGTTTTAAAACAACATGACTTAATGCATAATGTGTAAAACCAAAATGAAGAAAAGCACAAGTAACCCGAATAAATTTAGCATATAGCTATATCAAGCCTTCATAAAAATGTTCAAAGGCCCTTTCTTCTCTGCAAAAGATGTGTGAAAAAAAGGAACAGGAGTAGCAACAACACGCAAGCTTATCTCAGATAAGTTTGTCGTGTTTTTCAGTCTTGCAATTAAGCACGAACTTACCGTTGCTGTTTCCCAATGCCTTTTCTTTCATTTTGCATTTGAAGATGCAGCTGCTTTATAACGCCATGAAGCTCTTGTATATTTTATTTATACTGGCTATTTATGATTTGCTTCACACTGGTTACACATCTTATATTTGTTATAACACAAAATCTTTACTATTTATCTTACTTAACATGTTTTAATCTCAAGAGATAGAAATATTATCGAAACTTACAATTGTTAGTCAGATGAAAATCTCATTCAATTCAAATACTATTAAAAAGCACTTATTCAGTAAACTTCCAAATTTAGTTTGTCATTTGATGTTTTTCGACAAAACGACTAAAATTCTAAAAATTGTTAATACCACGTGTCAAGCACCAAAATTAATAGCATAATTGCAGACTAGCTTCAATAGAATAATAGCTATCGTCGTCAGGACAAATAGCGAATTTAGAACTGGTTCCCTTTTTATAGACATAGTAGTGGATACCTAAAGTTATTTAATCAATAAAAACTTTACATTTTTTTAAAATATCGAAGTTTTCCATTGATTACAGGAGGAACGACTTAGTATTTATTTTTAAGTTTGAAAATCTAATACTGTAATTTTTTTTTAATTGGTAAAAATCCTTATGGGATCAATTGAAATAAAAATTCATATATATGTGGTGAAAAGAAAAAAAGTATATATTTGTTTGTGTCTATGCATACAAATAACACATTTAGTTTTACGAATTTTGGTGGGGGGACATTTTATGAAATATTTCAAATGTGTGAAACCAAATACTTAGATATGTAATGTCAGTATATTACACACATATTGATTTTTATCCTCTGAAATATGTCATCGTTTTCAAAAGGAAAAATACTGGCTCTTACAGCGAAAAGATTCATATTTTAAAAAAGTGTCAGTTTCCTCTTTAGAGGAATGGGGAACTTTTAGTAAGCGAATATTCGCTGGCAAAGAATAAAAAAATCAGTTAAGAGAAAGAATGAATCACCAAAGATACACTAATCAGTACGAAACCATGCACTTTAACTTTAAAGTTAATAGGGCCTAAAAGTGGGTAAAGCCACCAAAGTCTGACAGGGAAAATGGGTAAATACAGTCGTTATAAAATAAAATATCGCAAAATTGATAAAAAGCTACATATTTTTAAAGAACGAATTCTTCGTTAAAATTAGGAAAAGCCTACTTAGCCGAAGTTCACCCGCGGCCCTGGCAAGCCTAGCTATGTACGTTATCAGGGGTTTCCTTGCACGGAAAAGAGAAATCAGATTATTTTCCATACAAACATTGTCCATGAAAGCATTCCTTTGTATGTAATATGGTTAAAAAAAACAAAAAGCCGATGCCCAGTAACCACATGCACATTTTTCATCTTCGGAATAAAATACACATTAACGTTTCATTACGATAGCAAAGAAAGTCCAGATTCTTCTTTAAGTCTAAAAAAGATGGAGCCTACGGAATGTGCTTTGTTTTTATTAGAACTTTTGACGTTTTTGATAAAAATTATTCTATAATAAAGTGTATTTTGTACTACTTTTTTTATGTATTGCTGAAAAAAAATAATTAATCTTAAGGGAATTTTTCTGATTTGGAAAATGATTTTGGATTATAATCGGAAACTGTACACTCTGGTGGAGGAACATTGTGAGATTGTTATTACATCCTCTGACGCAAAGAGTTTCCTTCTAACGCTATATTTACATCAAATAATTTATAAAACATTCTATAATGCTCTGTTCACAAAAAAATATAACAGAAATAAATCCTCGATACTGCTATATACACTTCACACAGACTTGCTATGTAGTATTACATACAAATAGTTCTGTATAACAAGATGAAAGTCCTCGGTTTTTATTTTCAGTTTGAAATCACAAGGATGTTTCTGCGGACGGAATTTTGTGATCAAGTAAGTTATTCTGAAAATAAGCTATATCTATAGGAAATGCGAAAGAAATTAATTGAATCCAAGTGATAAGCATAATTTGACTATTTTTCAACCTGCAGATGAGGAACATTTTTGTGAATATTTCTAAACTAGGCACTGGGGTGATTGCTGAAAATCTGTTATGCTTCATGATGATTTTTTTTTTTTTTTCACAGGTTGAATTTTAGAAACAGAGCAAGGTTTGATAATAAGTAGTCTAAGTAAACAGATAATCAAGTTAATTTTATTTTAAAAAAGTTAAGTTAAATTCTAGAAAAAAGTAAATTAACTAAGTTTTAAGATAGACAAGAGTTCTAAATAAAATTAGTAAATAAAAGAGGTCATCTGAACACACAGTACCTGTAAAAAGTCTGAGCATACCCTCGAAAAGAAGCTTATTTATTGTACATTTTGCTATTTGAGTATGATAAAAATAACAAAATATATTATTTCCATATTAATTCAATCCGGGAATGTGATAGAAATGTGACCCCCCCCCCCCCCAAAAAAAAAAAAAAAAAAAAAAAAAAATAGTTTTATACTTGGAGACATAATTTCAGCATTGTACTTCGCCCGCTTTCCTTGGAGTTACATCTTTACACTGCCATACAGCGGGAATTTAATCTAAGGTTTTGCATTAGTTGTTTGTTTACTATCAAGTACAGTCGTTTAAACCTGTAGTAACGTGTCGTGTAGTCCGGGTCGTCACTTCGATGAAAGCAGACTACATAAAATTAACTAAATAAACTTGCTCAGAAGTCAAAAGAAGTACTTTTATTGTTTGCTTATTGTAAAAACAGTTGTTTATATTGTAAACAAAGCCCCACACAGAATAAACCAAAACAGGTATTATTTCGTTAATTGTACAGTGCAAATGAAATTTCCTTAAAATATACTAGTGTGCTCAGACTTTTGACAAATACTGTACTTATACTATGTTTAAATCAAGTAAAATATTGATGAAAATTGATCAGGTCAAACCCGTAAGGCACAAAAGAATGCAGCTTATTAAATTGTTTGCCAAACATTTTTGAAACTTCAAATGTAGAAAGCGCGAACCTACCTGAAATTTCCATCCATGATGTATATAAAAAGACAGTATTATATTAATAAAATTTAGTATTTTGATTAATACTTTTTATAGCTACTGTTTTTAGAGAGATTTGAATTAATGATAAAAACAGATGTGACAAATTACATGCAGAAGTTTATTTATCCTTTAATTTAAAAAATGCCTTTATACAAAATGTCTGATCGTCGTGTATAATTTCGTCTAGTGCTTCTCTACAGAAGTCAAATTCTCATGAAATAGTAATAAATTCTAAAATGATTTGTAAAAGTATTCAAACTTTTCCATTTAAGATCCGAAAAAAAAATGGAAAATAGTTTTTCAAAGAAATCTAAATTCCAACTTTTCTTCCATATTCATAGAAATTTTAATTGCAAAAACTGATTTAATTAAAATGTTCTAAGACAAATCACATTTACTTACACCAGTTAAAATATTATATCAATAAATATTGACATAATTAAAATATAAAACTAAAATAATTTTGTCTAAACGCTGCTGTATGAAAGATGTATGAAAGAAGTGTACTAATGCCCATTTCTATACATATATAACTTTGTTTATGCCAACTTTTGATTGATATACTATACAACAACAAAAGTGTTCTCTCTGCACAAACCTTGCTCGATTTCAAAAAATTAAAATAATATAAATACAATTTTGTGTCTTGATGACATATTGAAAGTAAGTACTCGTTGCGCATAAAATCACAATGTTTCGAATTTCACAACTTCAGTTCTCATTAGCACATTTCTTGGATTGGTCCCATAGATACACAACAAAAGGATTCATAATCCTTTTTTTTTTTGCTGTAGTTAATTCCATGACAGTTAATATGTTAGTTAGTGCTGTTCATATTTCACCGCCAAAGTCCGAAAAGTTTAGATTTGGGCGCTGTTCTTTTAGCAGGTGGTGCAACGTGAGTTTCAGGTTTTTGTTTCTGCCTTTTATCTTCTTGTTCTTGTGTCTTCAATTTTTTCATCACTTGGGAATCGAGAAGAACTTCCATGTCCATCTGCAAAAGAAATTTAGTGTGAGTTCTGTATAACATACAAGTAAAAGCTTATAATTATTTGAATATAAACAAGAATAAAATCGTAAAAATATCAGATCCGAGGATATTTTATAAACAGTCAGAAGTGCGATATATAGAAGAATGCATAAAAAATATTGACACTTTAGTGGTAATTCTTGGAATAAGTTTATTAGTGACAAAGTCCTATTTCTTTCACTACGGACATTTCTGTTGTCGTTAAAATATTGAAGTCTACTTTTGGACGCCTGTCAAAACCCAGTTGCTATTTTCAGAAATGCATGACGATTGTGGCAGCGACCGAAGGATGTCGTTTTCGCTTATATCACTCTTTCATTACTTCTCAGTATCGCAAAATTTTAATTTTTACATCATTGAATAGAAAAAAAATATCTCGATTGAATTTTTTAAAGATTAATTTTGTGACATTTTAAATAATTTTAAAGCATATATATGTTTTTTAAACCTATCTTAATGAGGACCATTTGTTTGTTACAATAATGTAAAATAGGTACTAGCAAAGTTACCACAGTTGGAAACCGATTTCCCAGAGCAAAAAAAAAAAAAAAAAAAAAAAAAAAAACTACAAAATCTGTCAGCCCCCGAAAAGACAGATTTAAATTTTAAGTTAGGCATAAAATTAATAGCACGTTACAGTTGAAATGCTTAAAAGGTACATTGCATCAGATTATGCTTGGAATCTTCATTTAATTTTCTTGATCTATTTTCTCTATTTTAGGAGGGACTTTTGACTCCAGTCGGTAAAGTAATGCTGAAGCCCAAGCCATTACTTGCTGAAAGCTTATAAACAAAAGTACAGATTTCCTTTATGTGTGTGTGCGTGTGTGCGCGCGCGGTACGTTTACAAGTTGTAGAATAAAAGCATCAATTTATTTTGCATTTGTTCAATTGATAAATATAAACTGTATTGAATGCCTATTGTAGCAAAAAATGTCATCAGTGACACAGGGAAGTTAAACAAATCCCTGACAAATTAAAACTTTAGGCTTTCTGCACAAGAGTTGTTATTTCACTAACACATTTTTTTTAATCGAAACCATAGACTGAATAATACATTGAATAGATGATGAGAAATTGTCTATATTGCAGTCAATACAGTGATGAAATATAAACTCTACGTTACAGATATATATAATAAAAACTTTATTTCAGTTTTTATTGTGTTACAGTTTAAACAGCCTTACGGTTTCTACTGCGAAAATATTGCAGTCACAATCGAAAACATATTTAATCTTACATTAGTCAAATCATTTGCACATATAAGAACATATTTATTGGTAGGCAATATTTGTTATATTTTTTCTAAATATAAACAGTCTAATATCTGAACACTAAAAAATGACAGTAAAAAATTACCACAATATTACACATTTTTATTACATAGATCTTATTGTGGCTAGGAATGCTTGTATATTATGTTTTCTTTTGAATTTTACTGAATAAGTGATTAGCACTTATCTATAAAACGGACACGATTTTATTTCTTTAAACATAGCTTCAAAGCAAAACGATACTTAAAACAAATATTAAAAGTTACTTTGCTTAAAGCAGCTATAATTTAAACTATTTTTAGCAGAAAATATTAGAACACAGTGGAAATTTTACAAACATCTTTACCTTCCACTGTTCTAACTGTTGCGACAATTCCACCTTCTGCTGGACAGCTTCCATGAGTTGACTATTGATATGCATTACATCTATACGCGTCCTGGCAAGTTCAATTTCAACAGCATTTTTCCTGAAGGAAAAAAGACAAATGTGCATTAAAATTGGCAAAAAAATTTAAAAATATATATTTTTTTATCGTAAGAAAATTTACTGAAAATTTATAAAATATCATTTGCATAATCTAAAACACCTACATCTGAATTTTCAATTACGTGAATTTTATCGCATTGCTTACAAGGCGTAAAACTAACAAAGTGAAAAAGAATACAGGCCCAGGGTTCAAACCTGGGTCATTTATTTGTTCAACGCGCCAACGCTGTGCCAACTGAGCTACCCGCACACCCTGAAAACTACATTTTCAAAACTCAGCAAAAAATACTCAAATCTGAGTATGTCGCATAGTCAAAATGGCTCCGAATCAAAATTACTCAAGTTTTAAACATGTATATACTTATTTCTGAAAACATGCACACAGTCAAGAATAAAAACATTATGTGCTCATATTTGAGTATGTCAGTGTTTCAAACAACAGCTAGAAACAAGAACGAAAAATCATGCGTCAAGCATAGATTATGTAAGACTTTCCAACGCTTCCAAAATAATTTTACGATTCATACTCTTTAATAAGCTAAAAGATAACATCTAAGTAATCCGAATACTTTTATTCAGCCCTGTATAGGATCTATAGATTTGTATATATACTACATAGGATGCTAAATTTAGTTCAGTTAGGAAACACGTAGCACAGTTTAAAATTCTCCGTCTGGAGTTAAATAATACGGAAATGTGTTCCCGAACTTTTGTGCTTCCCTGTATAGGATCTACAGAATTTATACACACCACGTAATATACAAAAAGCGATTTAAAATTAAAATCGCATTCAGTAACTTAAAACGCACTTCCAGGAATTATTGTTAACATACAGTAGAGAATTCTTTTGTGTGTCCCTGTAAATGAACGATGACTGCTATACACACAATATTCCGTAGTAAGTCTCTTGTAATGAACCTTATATAAATTTCAATGCGTTTAAAATAGTGAAACATTATTTAAATAAACCGCAGACGATTTTTCTCCATAGACGTAATGTAACGGAATTCTTTTGACTGTCCCTGTAAAGTAAGTATAAGTGCTATGCACACCCTATTCCATATTAAGCTTCTTCTAATGCACCTTAGTGATATATATAAATTTCAATGCGTTTAAAATAGTGAAACATTATTTAAATAAACCGCAAATGATTTTTCCCCATAGACCGCGATGTAACGGAATTCTTTTGAGTGTCCCTGTAAAAAAACTATAAGTGCTACACACTTCCGTTGAAATAGGGAACATGCTATAGATAACGATTATAACATATAAAAATTGCAGGGCATATTTACGGGAGTTAGAGCACGGACAGACGGCAAGACAAACCGAAGTCATAAACACTTTTCAACTAGGTTGGAAAGTGTTAAAAAGCGTTAGTGGTGCCATCTCTGGTTCTATTTACGGTTAGGGAAGGATAAACTAAATTTACGTTTTTACCCAGAGCCAGCATCGAACCCGAGTCCTGCTAACTACAAGTCCATTGCCTTATCCACTTCGCCATCCAGATCACATGAGTGGGTTATTTTAAATGCAAGTCATCGAATAATTCGGACGCATGTTCATATTTTTATAGGATTCATTAATTTGTTACTGAGAAAATTGGAAATTTTTAGCGGGATTTCGGATAGATTTAGTCAATTTGAGATGGTGGTAAGATTGTACAACTTTATTATTTATGTGGGGAAGGGGAGATATGAATTATATAAATTTTCAATTCGATTGTTATCAGTATATTTCTTAAATGAAATAGCGCTCTTGGATATTGAAATATAACTGACTAAATTTTCTTTTTGACACATTTTAACCTATTAACGCCATAATTATTTTTCTCTTGAAAAATGGAAGTATTGCATTTCATTCAAATGAGTATGAACTGATTTCTATGTGCTCATTTTTGAGTATTGCCATGTTTAAAAAATGAGTTTGAACTGATTCTAATCATTTTTGAGTATGTCCATGTTTCAAAAATTAGTATGACCTGACCTCTATGTAAACAGTTTTGAGTATGTCCATGTTTCAATATTCTGAGTATTTCTGGTATTTCAGAATTGAAAGCAATGGGTCGCCATATTTGAAACAAAAAGTTTCATAACAAAATGAAAACACTGATTTACTCAGATTTGAAAGTGTTATTTTTCTCAGTGCATGATACCCAGCTTGGCACCTCTCGCTCTTAAAATTCACGTAATTTAAAATTCAGTTTTACTGTTTGTCGGGCGTACTGCATCACCTCTATTACTAAAACACCTATACATACATTTCTGATAAATACATTTCTTTCACATATAATAGAAAATATTATCCAAGCAAAAGTGACTGTTCTTCGCTGTGTATAAAAATACATAACTGCCAACTGCTATGATTTTTGACCACCAATAATTTCTAATGGTAATGTTTGCCTTATTTAATCGAAATGTATGCGATTAAATAAGGCTAAGATTTTTATTCGAAATTACTGCTGGTTAAAAATCGTAGCAGTTGGCAGACATGCAAAATATTTTAGATTTTGTATTTTTCGTATCCTTATACGAAAATACGAATACTTAATATACGATTATTTCAAAAATAAAAGTACATTACTTACACTTACTCACAAAAGAAAGTTTTATAATCAAAAATTTGCAAAATATGCATGTTTTTTTTTAAATTTAACATTTGCATTTAATTTTCAAAGAAATTAAACTATTTATATTTTATTTTTTCCTTTTGTGAAAAAATAAATAAATTAGTAAAAAATATAATACTTTTTAAGAAACCTTTACATTCAGTCAATTTAAAATTATGAGTCTTGAAAGATTGATATTTGTGTTTGTGTATATAAAATAAAAATAATAATAATAAAGCTTAGTAATTTATTATTTATAAAATAGCTATATTTTTTAACACTTGATAAATACAAAAGTTTCAGCTGAACGTCTTTTTTCAAACGCTTTGATGCAAATTCTCGTCTTTTGGATATGTGTAACTCCACCCACGGGCGATACTTTTGCATTTTAATGCTACATTATTTCGAAAAAAAAATCAATATTTGTACTTATACAATAAGTGTGCTATGCATATAAATACTTCGATTAGAAACAGTACCATTTTTATTTGTATTATAAGTATGTACACAGAAAACCGTTTTTTCTCCGTTTCTTTAAATAATATAACATGCAAGATTAACGCTCGTAGGCGGAGTTTCCTGTTTAAAAGACGAAAACTAGCCATTAACAATGTGTTAATAAGAAAGTTTCTCACAAAATTTAAGTAAAAGATTTTCTTAACATTTCGTTGGCCGGCAATTTTTCATAAAATCACTATTTTATAATACTTCTTTGTTACCATTACTATATTTTCAAAATAATTCTCTCCTTATTTATTCTCAGAAATCTCCGATTAAATAAAAAGAGGATTATTTTTCAAAACTTTCTGGTAACAAGAAAATATAAAAGTTAGCAGCTATTAAAAGACGAGTATATTCGTCACCGGTTAACAATGTGTTAAAAAATAAAAATTAAAGACTTATTTATAAAAAATATATAAATTTTTTTTTTTGAAATCGCATACCAAATTCAGTTTTAACTAATTAAAATTTATTTATCGTGGGGGAAAAGAATTCGATACATATGTTATTCGTGATGTAACTTTTTGTTCATTAAACCACTAAATCATTTATTTCTAAAAAAAAAAAAAAAACCCGATATTTTATCTCATAATAATGTAAATAGAAATATTACAGTTCAGGAAATTAATAAACATTTATTTTAAATTTGAATTGACAAAAGTGTACAAATATATATCAGTCAATAGAAGAAATGAAAATATAATTTCTATATTGCAAATATATATATTTTTTAAATCTTACCTGGCAACTGCTTGGTCCCTGACTTCCCATGCTTTTTTGACGACCTGATCCTTGGCCAAGTTACTATTCTCCATATCGTTTTTTAGTTGATCTCGAGACTCTTTGATTGCTGTCAGCTCTGTCTCTTGAAGAGTCAACTGCAATTAAAAAATACAAATCTATATTTAATGTGAATTTATATCTGGAAATACAATTTTCGGTTTATAATAATACTCTTTAGATTTTGAAGTGTAAACTATATTTAATATCATTTTTTTTCTCTCAATTTAAAATTTTCATCTAACATCACCATTTGAATTTTAGTTTATCTTTTATAATGCCTCCTTAAGAAGTTAAAAAATAGATTTCCTCTTAAAAAAAAAAAAAAAAAAAAAAAAAAACATAAGTGATTACAGTAAACAGAAAAGGTTAAAATCTTTTTGAGTAACAAACCAACTAGTTTCGTTCACACAATAACGGTGATATTCTCAAGATCTGTAATGATAAATAAGCTATTTTTGAAAAAAAAAAAAAAAGTACGTAATTGTTAAACTAACATCACGAGATATAAGGTATCATGAAAGCAGGTAAATAAAAACCATCATCTACAAACGTGATTTATTTTATCTCACTTTTAAACTTATGAAGTATCTCGCGCCAAATTCTAGGTATCTCAAAGGAGGCTGATTCATCGCATGTGTTCTCGCTGCGCATATAGATTTCTATCGATTCGCTGATAATTGTTGGGGAATAAAACTTTGATGGATAAATTATTTTACTATTTTTAAAATTAATCTGTAAATTTTCTATGTTATGTAGTCTGTCTAAAGCTGTAGTTTTTGTGTTTGCTATCTGCTGTATGTTCTTTCACCCACGTTTTAAACTTTCTATTCCTCATTCCTATATAATATTACAATGTTCCATCGGCTTTGGTGAACGTGATTTCATAACACCAGGTAGTTGATCATGTTCTATTGGATCTACACTGAAAAAAGAAAAAAAAATTGTTGATTTTACCGTGTAATACTGGCATCTGAGCAGCCAGTATTATATCGCAAAATTAACAGTAAAAAACAGTAAAATAAGCAGTAATAGACTGTCGCGCATGCGCGGCAGTGTATTACTGCTTATTTTACTGTTTATTACTGTTAATTTTACGGTATAATACTGGCAGCTGGGATGCCAGTATTATACTGTAAAATTAACTTTTTTTTTTCTTTTCTTTTCTTTTTTTTTTTTTTTCTTTTTTTTTTTTTTTTTGCAGTGTAGCTGATTCTTTAGTTAATATGCATGTTTTGTATTCGATCTAAAATTTTATTCTGGAATTAACGAAGACTTGATTTATACGCAGATACTTAAATAAAAAAAAAAAAAACCTTCTAAACTGCTTTCCGTAAACATAAATTTAATTTTCCAACTATATCATACTTTGCCAACCTCCCACTATTCTTCAGTAAAAACAGAGTTAGTTAGACCAAAGTCAAACAAGTTTTGAAGCAAAATAATTTATTTAATGTTTCATTCATTTTTCCTTGTGGAACTTATTTTATTTTATTTAACAGATTAACTTTTTTTAAAAAACATATTTGACATATTTGGAAGAATTTCAGGATATTGGCAAGTATATTATACATCCTAAAATTAGTTTATTTTTCTTTAGAAGACATTTAAAATAAAATAAATAATAAAATTTCTACGTCCGTATAGGAAATTTAAATTTCGTAATTGTTATAGCAACAAAACTCAAACGTTAAAAACTCTAAAATGCAATTCCTAGCTTATCTAAATTATTTTTGTAACTGAAATTAATTATCTATAAACGTTATTCATTCCATACTGAAAGCTGCGCTACTACATACGTGGGCTAAAAACATTACATACACATTGGTTTTTTATTGTGCAGTAACATTTATGCAACCTTAGAACTGTTGTTTATTTATATATTGTATAAGTGTCAATATTCTGCACTTAAAATCCTTACAAATGTTCCGAAATTCTCCAAAGTTTTATTTTCGATGAAAGAGTACGTGATACACTTTATTTTTAGGATTAAAAAATAATAATAAAACTCAGAAAGCATAATAAGTTGCAACAAAAAAATTATAGATAAAATCAGGAGCAGTAATCATAATACAAGTGCTGTGTTTTAAATCATTTATTGTGAGTGCAAAATTCTCGATGTACGAATCCATTAGATGCAGGTTACTTTGAAAAATAATCTTAACTTTAAAAAATATATATTTTTAGCACAGCGAAAGAAATTTTTGAGTTAAAGATTTAAAAAAAATATCATTACATTTATACATATTAAAAAAGCTGCTTTAATTTACGATACTGAAATACTAACTGGTAAAAACATTATTTCAAGAATTCTAAGAAAATTGACGCAGTAATTAAATCAGTCTAAAACAGTTTCTGGCAAGATTCTTATTACTTATTCAATTTAAACAATTTTTCGACTGCTTATGCACTTTTAGAAATCAGTTTGACATTAATGTAACATCATATTGAAAATATTCTTTGGTCATTTTACTTGCAAAAGTTTTCAAAACAGTACAACTTACTTTGGCTGTGAGCTGCGATATTTCTTCCGTTTTTCGTTTAACTTCTTCACTCTTCTCTGTTAACTCTTTTTGCACTCTTTCTAAAGCGTCTCTTTCCTCAGCAATACTCTGGCACGAAAGGCACTAGAAATTCAAAATGGATCAAAATGATTATAAGAATCAGTTGCCACACTTTTTGTTAAAAGTGGCTTATAAATGTATAAATAGAGTGAAATTCCAAAATTCGACTAGCTTTTATTGAAAATGACGTTTTAAATGAATTCAATTTGAAAAATTATATGGAAATAAAACAGTTTTAATAAGAATACAATATTGAGAAATATGGCCCAAGTATTATAGTCCAGTAGAAATAGCATTTTACCTTACAAAAATTCGGGTAGTTCGGATTTTTGGGTATGCTGTAAAGGTTGACCCTCTAATAAAAAAACCAAGTTTTCGACTTTCTAGACTTTGTGCGTTTTTCACAATATTGAAAAAAACAATATTTTTCGGCACTTTTTTCGATGTTTCTAAATAACTCAATTTTAGTGCATTTTACAGAAAAAAGCACTGTTACCATTTTGTAGAGCATAAAATTCTCTACAACATGCAGTATTCAGGTTTGTAAATTGTCCAAATAGGGGGTCAGATACGGAGCCGGGAAAATAGGGTAAAATTTGCAAAAAATGCAAAAATCCACTAAAGACGTTAGTTTTTCCTTAATAACCTACTTTTAGAGCATCTTAGAGACAAAAACACTTTCACCATTTTGTAGAGCATAAAATTCTCTACAACATGCAGTATTTATGTTTGTAAATTGTCCAAATAGGGGGGTAAGATATGGAGCCGGGAAAATAGGGTTAAATTTGGAAAAAATGTAAAAATCTACAAATGACGTTAGTTTTTGCTTAATAACCTACTTTTAGTGCGTTTTAGAGATTTGCAAATTTTGCCCTATTTTCCCGGCGCCGTATCTCACCCCCTATTTGGACAATTTACAAACCTGAATACTGCATGTTGTAGAGAATTTTATGCTCTACAAAATGGTGAAAGTGCTTTTTTCTGTAAGATGCACTAAAATTGAGTTATTTAGAAAAATCGAAAAAAGTGCCGAAAAATATTGGTTTTTTCAATATTGTGAAAAACGCACAAGGTCTAGAAGGTCGAAAACTTGGTTTTTTTATTAGAGGGTCAACCTTTACAGCATACCCAAAAATCAGAACTACCCGAATTTTTGTAAGGCAAGGCCCTTTTTTGCGCTATTTCTACTGGACTATTACGCATTTTTAGGGTTCCGTACTTAAAAAGTAAAAACGGAACCGTTATAAGATCACTATCTGTCTGTCAATCTGTCAGAGTCTCTTTTTATTATAAACTATGGGACGTGGAAAGTTCAAATTTGGAAAAGTTATAAATCCTTTTTACCCACATATTTTCAGATTATTAGCCATTCACAAGTATGTTGAGCAAAAATTTAGGGGGCTAATTAATTTACTTGAAAAAAAAAGAGTTTTCTTTTTATATACCGTGTTCAGTATCGTTCGAAAGATCTCGTAACATCGAACTCAAAAATATATTTGTTTTAATTTTAGGTATTATATTTTCAAAGATATCGTCGAAAGTATACTAGAAAAATATGTCCCTTCCCCTTCTACTGAAATTAAATTATAAAAAAATTATTGGTAGTAGGAGTTTAATAATTTAATAAATAGTAATTAATAAATTTAAGGTACGGAACCCTTTGTGCGCGAGTAATACTCGCATTTGACCGATTTATTTTTATACGAAACAATTATTAACTGCAGCATTATTTAAAACGCTCTGCTAAGGAGGCACTCAATTAAAACACAGTAGATAATACAGAAGGCCGTTCGCACTTTATGGAAACGATTTTCAAAGTTAATATCTACGCATAAATGCCATACTCCTTGCAACAATTTGACAAATAGAATTTTCTTGTTATGGCCATGTCAGTTTTTCCCGATACCTCTTGTAAAAGCTTTCCAAAGTCTTTCCAATCTACGTGAATCTATTTAAACATTCCAAATGCAGAAAAAGGCGATTGATGAGGGGAAGGGGGGAATGAGTCTGGGGATCTTAGATGCATTTCATCAATTAATACACATTTTTTTTACGTTTGTGATTATTTCTTTGCTAAATATGCGTCAGTTGAGTTAGGGAAGAACGACTGGGAGACTTTGTTCATATGAAACTTAATGTCTTTTTCATATAAAGCTGGAATTTCTTCTTCAAAAATGGGTTCTAAAATATTTTACTGATAATAAAGTTAAATCACCTTAGCTTTACTGCCTTTTTTACCTTTAATTTAATTTCATAACAAAATCCAGCAACAATCATGAATTCTTTTGGAAATTTTTCTTTACATTCACAAACCTATTTCTTTCTTTTTTTCTATTAATTGATAAAAATTTCTCTTCTTTTCATACACTCACTTAAATAAAGCCATGTTTTATTCAATGTTAAGATAAATTTTTATTTATCACCTCCTGTGTGTTTGTTAAAGCGTGCATTAGAAAACGCTATCCACAACACATCGGAAGACTTTGGAAAAATTTCCAAGATGTATGGGAGAAAATTTATATGATTGTACTAAGAGAAAAATCGACTATGATGAAAATTTCGATCCAGTGTTATAATTAAGAGTCGGGGCTATATAGTAGAGTAAAATTGTGCAAATATTATGGCATATATGTTCAGAAATTAATTGTGAAAATCGTTTCCATAAAGTGCGAACGGCCTACTGTATATGTAGTAAACTGTCATCGATTACAACATTAAAAGGTTATTGAAACCAGTTACCGAGCGGCTGCAGAACGATTGGCAACATGCGTACTAGCAGCAAGTAACCATATTTTTCACATTAATGCAGCCAAGCGGGAAAGGATTTTTCAGGTGCATTTTCGCAGGTAAACAACATGTGAGAAGATGTTGTTAAAGTCGGTTGGCCATAATATGAATAAATAAGTTGGCCATAAGAAGGAAAGAGACGACTATAATAGTCATGGCGCCCGAGAAGGTTTTTTTTTTCGTTCCCCTGCGAATGATGCTATCTGTAAAACTATTCAGTATTTATCAAGTATTTTGTATATTTTTTGTTCCTCAGATTTTAAGTTTCACTTCTAAAATAAACTTAGCAGAAAGAACGGATATATATATTAGATTCTTGATAATCAAATGTTGAATTTCGATGTCTGGAATCGCACGTCAGTAAGAAATTATGATATAATTACGATATATATTTTATTATAACGTGTATAGAGAAGTTATTTTAAAAAAATCCCTGAAAAAGGTAGATTGTTTCAGCTTTGTGACTTGCAGCTGTAGGGATTGCGTAGTGTTACATATTCAATGGCATACTGCTTTACAATAGATTGTACCTTTAATTTAATTCTTTAAATGTGTATGCTTCAAAAGTATTTGTCGATAATGATAATAAATAAAAGTATATGGATCAAATGCATCAGAGCATATATGGTGCATTTGTCCCAAAAAGTTATTATTAAAATGATTAAACTATTCTTTTTGTCGTTTTGCATTAGTTAGATGCAAAGAAAAATTGTTTTAACATCATAGAAAATTTCATTTATGCTAGAAGTGAATTGTAACAGCAGTGCATTATGTCACATTTTGACAGACTGGGCATACATATTTTCTTACCGCGTCATCCTGAGAAAGAAAAGCTTCTTCGATGAGGTGACCTAATTCTTTTGTGACAGCTGTCAGCATACCCAGTCTGATTTCACTGGCTTGAATCTCTTCTGGTGAATGGGAAATGCCACTGTCTGTCGATGAATAATTGTCTTTTCGTCGTCTCAGGTCCTCACAAAGACGACGCAGTTGCCGGTAGATAGGAACTAACTCTTCACGGAACTGAAATATATACACATATATGTTTAATAAGAGTAATACAAAGTGACTTAAGGCATGAAAAATATCGAGTCAATATTCTTTTAACATGAAAATGTAATTATGAGAGTTGGGACATAAGTTATGGTAACTACAGAGTGTACATAATTACAGTTCACCTACTCAGAGCTGCTTGTAGTCGAAGCTATTCATCACAAAAATATAAAATTTGGAATTCGTCAAAATGAAAGAATGCGAAAGACATTTAGCAGAAAAAAAATTAATTTAAAAAATGGTCACCAGAGGACTTTTTTGATAAAATTTCGACATACGTACAACTTTTAGCAATCGCGTGATATATCTGTTCGCGCACTATGAGAATGTTAAAAAAAGACGCAATGAATCTCTTGTCAATCTCATTCCTTTTCCACGGAAAATGTTGCGCAGTTTACAGGATCGTGGATTAGTGGTAAAACTTTTTTTATTTATCAAAATGGTGATTCCGCAACAGAAGCTTTGCGGAGGTTTCGAGCTTTGAAAAACATTCGCAGAGCTGCAATGATTGCATACGGAACATTGCCAGAATTCAAGGACAGTATTTCCCGTCACGCCCTCAATATTTCCAAGAATTTGCTGAAATGTGGATGTGGCACAAAAGTTTGGATTGTTTAAATAATATGGAAGGAGGTAGTGTATGGAATTATTAGAAAATTAATCATAAGAAAACATGAAATGTGTGTACACGTAACCCCCTCCCCCCCCCCCAAAAAAAAAGCTTTGAACTTGTGTATCATTACTGTGTTGCAAAAAGAAAAACAGAAAAGATGTTAACAGGGGAAACTCATTCTCATTTCCTGATCCTTCAAAATATTCTCGAAGATTATCCACAATACAATGCCAATGATGCAAAAGATGTCTAATACCACTTACCTCATCAGATGTGATTCGACTTAGGTGTTTCTTTCTGGCATTGACAATGTCTTCTGAAGATGGAAACTGAGCACCGTGCAGTAGTTCCTTTAATTTAGGTATGAGATCGAAATTACACGGTGACAGGTTAGGGAAATATAGACACGTTCGAAAAGATTGTTCACTTTCAGTGACTTCCATCCAGCACGAAAGTTGAGGCTGGACTGATTTTCTCGCGCGCTTCGTGCTATTTATCTCAATGGCATATTAATTACGTCCGCACCAGTGGTGTAGTCGAGGGGGTACGTACATGGTAGGAGGTAGGACGCCGTCACCTCGCTTTTTATTTGATCTCAACCGTTCCCCTACTTTTTTTTTTTCAAGGGGACGTTATGGACGTGGATCTTCTAACTTTACTAAATAAAAAACACATTAATAAAATTTAAATTTTAGACAATAAATTATTTATTTTTCGAACTAACTCAGTCTGTCGAGTGCTATTTGCTTTCGAAACACTATTTGAAAAGTTTTAAAGTTAGTATAAAAATGTTGAAACTTTAAGTGACTTAGTTGGAAACAGGAGTTTTCTGTTGTTCTCCAACCATTCTTAGTACTATAAATTATAGACTTATTCAACAAACGTCTAACACAAATCCTAGAAATTAGTGTTATTGAATTCCCTAATTTTTGATTCATGTTAAAGTTCTCAATTTTTTAGGCAGTATCCGAGTTATTTATTGATTGTGTGCGCAAAAAAGCTTTAATTTACGTTTAATTACTTTTAGCTTATCGCTTTATTTCTAAATAATGTAAGAGTATGTTTGAAATCGTTCGGTCGGGGTGACACAGGCCCTAACCGCGCAGAAAAATGTAGGACAATGAGCGTCCCTTCACTTTTTTCCCCAGGACTACACCACTGGTTCGCATGTACTACCACGAAGAAGCTCCTATAGGCACATACGTTCATACTGCAATCGTATAATTTATATGCAACAAAAAGTGTAGTTGCCATGACTTATGCCCCAATCCTCGTATTAATACTTATATTCAATGAAACTCTCTCACACAGATACTGTTCACATAACTATTATCAAATAAGTAGTTAACAAGTACGGGAAATATGCATTGACTTACTTTCCAGGTTTCTTCTGTGTCCATAAGAATAGGTAAGTCACAGTCATCACATTCAATTTCATCCTCGGGGAAATCTCCATGGAATCCGATGGAGGAACTTGGCGGAGGAGAATTTTTACACTGTAATTGAAACGTGCTACACATTAGTAAATGATTTTAGTCAAGTTACACAAAAGAATGGCATATGATTTGAACGAAAATTATCAATGAAAATTAAATCCAATTCTATTTGTTACCTGACTGGATGACCTTAGCTCCTCTTCGACAGAGGATTGTGAAGACATTTCTATCTCGTTAAAAAGGGATGGCCTGTCACCGTCGTTGGGTGTCCCACAGCGACGCA
The DNA here is from genome assembly GCA_963931845.1 of Maratus michaelseni. NCBI lineage: Eukaryota > Metazoa > Arthropoda > Arachnida > Araneae > Salticidae > Maratus > Maratus michaelseni. The sequence continues at coordinate 201,694,916 of OZ007587.1, forward strand.
GCACAATTTCCAGACGACTCTGCAGCTGACTGTTTGTCGCTCGCAGCTCGTCGATGTCCCTCTGTTGTAACCGAAGCTGAAACAGATAATTCATATATTACTGATAAAATTTCGTTTGGTTAATAAATCTGAATACGTTAAAGAGTCAATTAAATAAAAAATACATTAATGATAACAAGGAAACTCCGTTTTATAAACTATTGCAATAAAGTTGAATTTTGAGTTTTATGAAGGAAATGTGTTAAATAGAAGAGGTTAAGTAGACAAGATCATTGGTATTACTTTGTATATAGATTTTATCGAAAAAAAGAAAATAAAAAAGAAAGCAACAACACATACAACAAACAAAATGGCTTATTGAATTGCTTGGATCCAGAGAGAATCATTTGACAATTTTGGCAAAAATGAATTGCTGTCATTATACAGTCGGCATTTATATCATGTCATTATACAGTTAGTCAAGCAGAATCAAATAACTGTCATTAAATAGAGTCCACATTCGTGTTCTTATATTTTACAAAATATAGCGACGTAATTAGTTTGCTGTAATTTTTTTGAGCTAGGTAAAAAGTACTATGTTTTCAGTGTGATAATGTAACAGTTTAGGCTTTTCGGTGCGAAGGAATTTGATGTGGGTAACGTGAGTCACAAAACAAAAGGGAAATAAACAGAAATACATTGTACAGATTTAGAAACTAATAAAAAAAATAGGAAGAAAATCTTGTAAGTTCTGAGATAAATCATTAGTTTTCATCAAAGAATCTCTAATTTGATTCCATGGTTGGCCAATTTTCTCCAATTAATAAGCACAAGAGATGTAAAACCACATTTTATGATACCGTGAACAATGAGGTATAATTTTTAAAATATTAATTTAGAAATACCACAGTTCAAAGGAATACAGACAATGGCTTCAAAATAAAGAAAAGTCTTAAAATAGATTTTATTCATTAGAAATTACTAGCAAAAAGAAAATAAAGTCATAAACATTTTATCTTAATCTCTTTCATGTCTTACTTCATTTATGATGTTAAAACACTTAAGCTGAGATTTTGTTAAAAAAGATGATGACAAGTTAGATGTCAATCTATCCTTGGTTTATACATAGAAGTAAGCATAAAAGTTTTTGTTTTATGAAAGAATTTATCATCTCCTGATAGCTGCAACATTAAAAAGTTTAGCGGCTAATTGGAAACGGTTAATGCACTTTTAGAAGTTAATAATAAAGAAAATCATCTCATGGTTTGCAAAAGATTATTGATGTTTGCTTTTTTATTACGTAGAGTCTGTAAAAAGCTTGTTTTTCGAGGTGTTACTAAGTGTCATGATTTTACTTTATGGGAATTAGAATGTTAAATGGCAAGATATTTGTCTTAACGTCTTATGGTAAAACAAAAATTCTCATTAAAAGGTGAAATAAATTCGTCTAAACTTTGTAAGTCAAAACCCTGTTTATTGAAAAGACTGGGAAAATATAAACTTTTCTCCGGAAATCCCAAATGCGGAAAACATGGGATCCCAATTTTCATACTCTCACACACACCTATTTTTCCTTCAAATTGCTAACTCATTCAATTTGAAAAAACAGTGCTCTAAATAATACTGTACATAGTGTATTTTACATTTTCATGCAGTGGTTTTCGTAACGTCGAACAAAATTAATTCTGTGCAGTGATCATTGGCGTATCGTAGGGAGGTCCAGAGGGGTTGGATCTCCCAGAGCAATTTTTTTAGGAGCTCAAATAAAATCTTGCATTAGAAACTGCAGCATAAAAATCTATATTAGGACTAAGCAGCGGTAAAATACTTTGAATTGCACAGGCGCTGAAAACACTTCATATGCTACCGGTAATACTGCTATATTGTAATTGTTAAATTTTATTTATTAATTTTGTTGTAATAGAGATGCAGTAAATCCTGTAAAAACCTAATCTTTCTATAATGAACTCCTGTGAAAAATAGGGTGCTAGCGAATAAGATGCAATACATTTATAATGGGTTATGTATTTTCTATGACGGAAATCTTCTGAATAGGAAATTTTTGTATTCAAATAACAATCTAAGTTTTTGGACCATGTTTAGAATATTGAAGAGAAAAATAAGGTCCATATGAGGCAGTGTTTCTACTCAGGTACAAAGTTAATCGACCCCTCATTAAGTTTGTAGCATTTGGAATTGCTACATGGAATGATTTAAGAAAAAGTACTTTTCCTTTATAGGTGCCTTGGCGTCTTTTTTAAAAAGCTTGACGCAATCCAGGGTCAGAAAGTGAGATTTGCTGCCAAATGATATAAACAGATATGAAAACAAACCTGATGAACTTTTATGCTTTTTATATATGTATTTATATAGGTACTTATATAAACATTTTATCATATATATATATATATATATATATATATATATATATATATATATATATATATATATATATATATATATATTATTTATATTATTATTGTTTTTATATGCAAATTACTTCTGTTTTTATATAAAAATAGATAAATGGCTTATTTATAGTAAGCAAACTATATAAATGTTGAAAAGATTGCTTGTGTATATGAAACAATAAATAGGGCACAAGAAAATGTGCATGAAAAATTTCCTTCTCTCGTTATGGCCATTTTCTCTATCTCGCTAAGGCCCCTATACTGGAAAAATACCTAAGAAAACGCTGAATATATTCGAAAAACTGAGCAAATTTTTTAGTAGCTAATATAAATTTATTGTAAACAAAAGCTCTATCAGTGTCAAATGAAAAATCCCGAATTCGAATAGAAAACCACATGATAGATAGGAACTAAGAAATTGCACTGTTAAGGGTATGAATAACTTTTAAATTAAAGTAATACCTTTCAGAGAATAGAGTATGAGTTCGGTACGAAGGTATTTTTTGAAGTTATGAACTATTTCTAATATCAAATTTAAGAATCAGTAAATCAGTAATCATTACTAATTAAATTTTCCAACGTTGGACTTTTCCCTAAAAAAAAAAAAAAAAAAAAAAAAACTGAGCAAACTAAAACATCAATTTACACACTACCTGCTGTTCTTGTTCTCTATTCTGTTTTTCCAACAGCAGGATTCTGTCGCTGGATTCTTCTAGAGAAACGTTGAGTCCTTCTCGCTCGTCACTGAGAGCAGAAATCCTCCTTTCAAGCTCGTATTTTCTTTCCGACAAGATATTAATCTGTAAAATACATTTTTGTTAATAAAATAATATCTTTAAAACTATTCTACTTAATAGTTAATATATATATATAGCTTCGTATATCTTCAGAGAATTTCTTCTTCAATGCTATATTCTATTTATTTAACAAATTTACTCTATTTTCGTTACTGAATATGTTTTTATTTGAACTGAATCTGTGTGACAAACAATTTAACAACGTGCTTTTAGTATTACAAAACCTAGCACATATCGGATACCAAAACCAGGGCCGTAGGAAAGAGAAAGAGCCCATAAGGCTCAAGCTTTCCCTATTGAACTGAAAACCATTCTTTTAAATAATATGAATTGCCCCAATGACTTATTTCCGATATTTAATGTTTTATAATTCATTTATGGAAAAAAAACTGTAAAGAAGCATTATAAATACCGATAATATTTCTATAATATAAATCTGCAGTATAGGGAATTCGAAGTTAGCTCTGTAAATCGCATTTTTACTTTGAACCCATGCCATTTAATATTTGAAACTCTCAATCCGCAATTTAATTTAATTTTCGCTAGTTTTAGATTTAACTATTGGGAATTGTAACGTGAAATACGATTACATGCACTGATATTCCAGGACGATTTATTTTCTGTGATTTATTTTTCTTTTTTTCTTTTTTTTTTTCTTAAAGTTACACCAGGTTCTGCCTCCAGTATCCCCCATTCTCTCATCAATTTGATAATCGTAACACTATAGAATTCAGTAACTTTAAATCTTCTATAAAAAAAATAACTAAAATATTGGCATTGCGATAATGATGCTAATAAATAGTTTGGACGATTAATTATTCTCACAGGTATTTTGATTAATATTGAAAAACCTAATTGCTCAATTTAATTGAAAATGACTTACTTTCCATAATTTTCGAATTGTTACGTCATTGATAAATTTCAATTTTATACTATTTTTTAAATAAATCTAAACGATCAGTGAAACGGTGTTTTGATGGGACATGGGACGTATATGTCCCTATAGTGGCGAAAGGGTTAAAACAAGAAAATTTCCCCTTACCCTTTTTTATAACTGAACATTGCACAGAAATGGAACAGCAGCGCCATGGTATTTGCCTAACACTGTCTATCCCTAATTCAATGGTATTTGAGTATAATATGACGTACATAAATGCGAGATGCACAAATGCTTGCCGCTAGATAAATAATATTAAGATGAAAGATTTACTGTTTGTTCTGCCAATATATTAATCATAAGTATATTTTAAAATTATTTTCGAAACCTTTTTGCTTGCAAGCAAGAAGATATCAAGACACTTTTTTTTTGTTGTTGTTGGTATTTCATTAGCTATAATAGGATGTTTAAAATGCCGAGACGAAAAAACCAGAAAACAAACTATCATCAATAGTTAGTATAAATATTTTCAAAATAAATTAAAAATATGCTTAAAAAATAAATTAAAATAAAGCGAAATAAAAAGTAAGCAGTAAGAAATAAAAGAGTTGGAGGTAGCATTGCGCGCGTGTAATAATCAAGACATTTTCAGAAATAAATTTTCTTTAGGTTGCACTGACTTTATGTCATTGGCAGGAAAGGTTTCGGTAAATTAATAAACGTTTAAAAGGCATTTTTTTATTAAATTCAAACTTTTCATTATTTTATCTTATTTTTTCCTTAAACTGTTGCTAAATAACATTTGAGTTTGATTTTTATTTGAATTTGAATTTGATTAAATAGATCAAAAGTCTAAGTCTGAAAGAAAAGAATAACCATTTTTATTTCGCTGATTAAGAAAACAAACTTTAGTTATTTAATGAAAGAAAGTTTAATAGAAATGCATTAAAGATTTTCTTTTCCTTCTCAGATTTTATGGTGCAGTAACTTTTATTTAAAAGAGTTAGCTGTTCACTTTCTTTACGTATATAATATCTTATTTTAACTGCAAAGATCCAATAAAGAAGCACTTATTTCAATGTATTTTGTTTAAAAAATTTTCTAAACAACAAGTGCTTTAATTTTACTACATGAAAGTGACTCGCAAATTTAAAAGAGAATGTATTTATTAGCAAGACGTAGTAAATTGCTTAGAAATTTTTGTTCAAACAGCCGAGTTCTTTAAAATTTTCTTATTAAATTCAATGGTTTTTGTTGAGAAACAGAAGGTGAAATGAAAATGGAAAGAAGTTTTCTAAACTAACAAACCCGACCTCACCACTGAGAAGCTCACAGTACCTATGAAAGTTAAAAATAGTAATTTTGATATTATAAATATATTTTGTTTAAAGCACGTTCTACACTAAAATTCATTAGACAAAAGAGGAGAAAAAAAAAGAAAAAAAAACAACTATTAAGGGACGCACAAAGCATAAGGGGAATAAGGTGGCTCTAGACCAAGGGATGCCCAACCTTTTGGATTCCTCGGACCGCATTTGATATGAAAAATTTCTTTCGAGCTACATTTGACGATATTTTTCTTCCTCGGTTTCAAACACTTCTATTAACACGTTGTACTTATACTAGGGTTAAACAACAGTGTTGCAAAATATAATAATATCCAATGAGATAAAAATGCAGAAATGCCGCGACTTCCTTTCTTTTAAAACTGTTTTTAAAATTATTAAACACATCAGACAGAACACGTTATGACTAACCAAATAATGTTGTACTGATACAACTTACATTTGCAAAACATTTGTCATTCTTTTTGGGATGGAAGGCAAAAGTCTTTAATAGAATGTTATAGTTCTTTGGCATAAAATTCACGTGATTTTTAAGATTTTTTTTTTTCGGCTGCAAGAAAAGGAGATAGAACTTTCGAACATTTTGCGTTATATTTATTAAAATTTCACTTCTATATTTAAATTTTTGTGGGGAAATTTTTTTTAAAAATACGTTTTGGGCGATGAAGAATACCTGCAGGTTCCCGCTGTAAACTTCCGATCGGGCAACCGTTTTTCTTCGATCTGAAACAAATTGGGTCGCCAAATTATGAAAGAGCATTAAATTTTCTGGAGCTTGTCCAAAACTTAGTTTAAAAAGTTGATTTTTGACAAAATGGTGATCATTTGAACAAAAAATGTCATTTTTCACCTTTTTTTTTAAATCTTTTGCGAGCTTGAAAAAATAATTAATCAATGAAAATTATACTTTTTGGTAGTATAAGATCCAGGTAAAACGATTATCATTCCTTTAAAAAAAAAAAGAAGCAAATCGGTTAAATATAGTTCTCGAGAAAAATGGTAGCCCAGTTTGAAAAACATAGTTTCGAGACGGTTTCGATATGGTTTTTGACATAGTTTCAAAATAGGTTTTTTTTTCGACATTTATTCTACATGGTTTTGAGACGCAATAAACTTTGAGCAATAGCTGAGCATATAAAAACCGTGTTTTGGCTGCTGGGGCGTTACGTTCAAGGAGCAAAAAAGACTAAGGAATTGGAATATCATGAAACCGCTTTAAGGCAACAATCTAGATACTTGAACAATGCAAAAAATGAAAAAAAATGAAGATTTTGACTTAAAAAAGTATAATATCCACTTAATTAGCAGAAGGCACTAAGACATACAAAAGTTATGACATTCAGTTTCAATTCTCAAATATTGCTGCATTATCCAGTGAGAACAGGATATTAATGAAAATCCTTACCATACTCCTGAAACAATCATAGTACATTTTTGTCTTTGTTTGATGAAGAATTAAAATTCTGGAAATTCCATTCCTGCAGGTATTAATCTAACATTTAAAAACTACATTAAAATATGAATTTTGTAAGGACATTTTTTACTCTCTGTCTGGACGCTTTCACAACAACGCTAAGCCGCGGTTTGGACAGCCCTGTCTAATGCATAGACAGAACTAATCAAAATGACGATTAATCAAACTGAAGAATATCCAATTAATTTCGGAATAAAGCGTATTTTACGATTTAGTTAAATTCAGTTATAGCATCGAAGCAGAGCTGTTGCTTTTCCGATTTATTAACTATCGCTAAGTTTTCAATATTTCATTTGGGAAAGATTTGTTTTACACCAATTTGATTTGTTTTACTCTTGGTTTTATTCAGTCATCCGAGATCGATTGCATTTTCAGTTTCTGAGTTACCTAAATACACCGTCTCGTGTATCACTATTTCCAGATTATCATTCATCTTTCTTACAAATGTCTGATTACCGAAGCCATAGATATTTCTTAAGACGCATTTACATTGCATGAGTATTTGTCAAATCTGACGTCATATTTTGCGGACTAATTTGAGTCGATGATAATAGAAAAATAATAATTAATGTTGTAAATATACGTATTGACAAGTGACTACAACATGAGTTAAATAATCCTATAACAACATTCTAGTTATTTAGTCTAGTAAAGTCATTCAACTTATTCTGTTTTATTAATTGCTTTTTCTGGCGTAAGAAAGGGCTAGTTATCTGCACTTGTCAGGGACTTGATGAAAGTGTCCTAGCGTCTATGCAAAATTTTAACATGATGCAAATACAAGGCAGCCATAATAAACGCAACAAAGTTTGGTGTAAATACTATTTTGACCATAGAAAATAAATTTAACAAGAAAAATGCTCATATTATTTTCGCCATCAAAGGCAACGGAGGCGCCTGTTTGTCCCAGTCTCTTTGAGACTAAGTTTGGATAGTACAATAGGCGTAGGGACTTGAAAAAAAAAGAAAGTTTAACATGATGAAGTGACGCTTTACATTGAATATGAGCAGTAAAATAAATGCATAACTGCCAATTACTCAGATTTTTTGCCACTAATATTTCTGGATAGTAGTGCTGCATATATAGTGCAGTATATTTGAATATATTACTACTGACTGACTTTACCTTTCACTTATTTAATCGTAGAAATCTGCAATTGAAAAAGGTGAAGAATAAGTAATAGTGAAATAGAGGTAGCAAAAATCGTAGCAGTTGGTATCTATCGAAATGATAAAAGGAACTTTCCATGTTGAAATAATCACGTGAAACATTATTTTTTTATGTTAGTGCTATTCCCCTTTTACTGCTCAAATTCAGCTTGAAGCACCATTTTCGCTGCTTGTGGCCAAAGTATGAGTTATTTTTTCTAGTTGAATCTATGTCTCATAAGTTTAAACGATATTTAGATCAAGATTTTTGTTGCGTAAAACTCGTTTATAGTAAGAACGAAAGTACCACAGTATTTAAACTTTTTAATGGAATTATTGACAAGAAACAGGGATCAAGACTGCTAACAAGAGATTTTACAAAGGTAAATCGGAAGGAGAGAATGACTAGCTCATCTGGATAGAAGAATAGCTCTGGTACATTACTTAATATCGTAATGGTTTCAAAATGAGAATGAATTGTGGAAACCAATCTATACAGAGAAGAAGAAAGGAGAAACCAAAAATTTAAACTGATATAGAAAGGCCAATATTTTAAAATGGAGGAAATTTAAAAGTTAATGCCTTGGAATAATATAACATAAGTTAACTTTTACAAATCAGTTTCATGTACTTTATTTAATTATTGTCTGACGTGTTTGAAAAGTTTGCATCAAGGTTTTAAATAATATCAAAGTGGTTGCAATATTTTAACATATTATCATAACAAATGAGATGGGAAAATGGAAACAGTTCATATTGAGACAGACACCCACCTCTTCCCGCAGTCCTTCCAGCTGCGACACGTGGTCGTGTAGGTTGGATCGCCGCACGTTGAACTGCTCTCGTAACGCCTGAAGCTGACTCTGGAGTTGGTCTTCTGTTTTGGCAGCCTGTAAAAAAATATATATAAATATGCATAAAGTCGAGAATTACTAATAGCCTTCAAAAGTTAAACCTTACTTATGACAAACTACAGAATAAAGTATGGCCATCACAACACTTTCTTCAATATTATTCTAATACATTAATTTAAATAGCAGAACTACACACCAACAATTACGAAGTACAGTGCATTTCTTTCAGTTTAACTTGGAGTTACAGTGATAAGTGAATAATTAAAAAAAAAGCACAGTTCAACAGCACCCTCTGTTGGATATTCAAATACGAAATTGGACCATCATATATATATTTAATTAATAACCTCAAATATTGAATTTGGTTCATTTCTATGCAATAGAAACTGAGATACCGCTGTAATATTCATCATAAAAATGTAGTATATATAGCAGCGCCTCCTGTTGACTGAGAAACGTCAAAATTGGATTAACACAATTTTAAATAAATATCTAACATTTGACATACACTTTTGTTGGAAATCAATTTATAAAAAATGGTAATCTGTGGAAAATCCCTTATAATACAGCTTCTTACTAACATTCAGCACACTATATCGCCGATTTCTTTTTCAACTTTCATGATAATCGACTGGTATTTTTATATGAGTTGCCTATTAAATGACTATTCAATTATGCAAAACCAATTTTGTTACCTTTCGCGCGAGTGCGGCTAAAAATTATTGCATACAAATGCTCATATTTCACCAAATATTTAATATATTTATATTATAATTTCATTATATTATTTCCACTGTACTGTAGATAGAGTACTGCAGTATGTTGTTCTACTGTATTGTAGTGCCAAGTTTTCTGAAAGTAGCATTAAATTTGGTTGAAAACCCTGCTGCATATTAAAAAAAAAATATCGAAATTACTTGAATAATTTAAAGAAACCTTTATATCGCCATGAATGTACGTGATATTCTTACGCAAATGAACATAAATACTGTACAGAACCTGCATAATCATGTGCTATAGCTACATATCAAACATTTTACTTTACAAGATGATTTCAAATATTATTTTTTAAATTAATTTTGTTGTTGGTCGCCTGATTTGTACCCGTGACAGACCTTTTGCCGAAAAATATCTGGTCAAACATGTTCTTTATATTCCTGAAGTTCGAGATGAATTCGACAAGTATTTCTCTAGATATTCGGCAAAACGTTTAAAATCGAAAGTGAATGGTGACTTATGGCTATTATATATATATATATATACATATATAATCATTCATTATTCTATATTTTACACAGTGACTCCTTATACATGGCTTTATATTTTTTTCTATTTCTAATAATATTTAAAATTATCTTCTTTATCTATTCAATTTTTAAGCAATTACATACATTTATTTTTCAATATTACTTAATATTATTGATTATATTGTTTACTAAGTTATTATTCCCTTTCATATCTAATTTTACGGTAACAACTTAATCTTAAGAATAGCTCCTCTTTTTCGGAATAGATGGCAGCACGGCTCTTTTCTCTTTTTGTTCTACTTATTTTTTTGACTCATCACATCTTTTAGCACAGAGTGAAGATTTGATGGAAGGTGTGTCCTTTTTAGCATCTGGTTTAATCATTACTACACCTTTTTTTTTGCTGTAGAGTTGTGTTTACTACTTTTTGATTTTTAGTTACTACAGATGGTTAATTACTTATTTTTTCGATTTCTTACTGTTTTCATATTTCGTGGGTTGTATTTGATATGTTATAAGGAGCATAATATTGCCATTTCTAGGCTTAATGCTGGCAATATGTGACGAAATAACATATCTTTACTATGAATTATACTTATGATACTCCTCTGACGAATGCATACGTTATTTGTAGTTTTGTATATTTATATTTTCATCTCATTGGGTTTAATTTTGTAGTGTCCTATCATTTGGCTTTTATACGGTCTCTTCCTTTGATTTTCACACATGTGATTTCATTACACACACACACACACACACACACATATATATATATATATATATATATGTGTGTGTGTGTGTGTGTGTGTGTGTGTGTGTGTGTGTGTGTGTGTGTCTTCTACTTTTTTAATTAATTTTAGATTTTTATATATTTAGATCGAATTAACCCCTTCGGCCCTGACGTCCTACTAATAGGACATATCTGTTATTGAGTATTATTTTGTCTTAAACATTATTTTTATTAATTCCAGCACCTAATAGTGACAGTATGAATCTCTACATTTCCTATTATGACTTCACTTATGGTTAGCATTTCGTAATAATAATAATAATAATAATAATTTTCATAATTATTAGCAAGCCGTAGGCATTTCTTATAACTAAAACATACGTTTCACTCTTTAAATTAAAATTTGGAAATCCTTTTCCGAATTGGTAATTTGTGATAAAAGATAAAAAATATTACTAAATTTTTATGCTTGTTTAATTTAGTTGTAATACGACATTTTCCAAACGTCTTCAAAAATTCTTCCTTAGACTATTGTTATATGAAAAACATGCAAAATAACTACATTTGTGAGGTTTTGGTAAAGAACGCATTCGTTAACTTTCATTAAACCCTAACTTCTGTGATTTCGATAGCTATTTTTAATTCTGTTAGCATAACAGTAATTTTTTCCCAAAATTGAAAAAAAAAATCAGGGCCAAAGGGGTTAAGAAAGAACTCATACTTAAATTTGCATTTTTCTGTACATTCTATCAAATTCTACGGTAAATGCTTAAAACTTGCAGATCCTTTTATTCAGATTGCAGGGAAATAAACGATTTTACGATTTTACATTTTTTAAATAAACTTTTTACGGTAAAAGTAAAGCATTCTACGGGAAATAGTATGTTTTGAACAAATTTTCGAAACACGACAATTACGAAAAATTAAGTTATCACGTAAAAATCGACAATAATCAATGACCTATTACATTTAATTCGAAAAAAGGGCTTTCTTTGGTTCCTGAAAAAAATATATTCCTCAAATTTCATGCGCATAGGAAAATGAATGAATTTTCAAATATGACAGAAAGTTTAGCACTGCTGAGATAGGAAAGAAGTTGAAAACAAATTCCTAAGATATACATGTGTGCTGTCGTAATTTGAAGTATAAAATTAAAAAAAAAAATTATTAGTAGACAGTCATATGAAGCAAAGTCTGAAAGTAACTTTATAGCTGAAATCAAAATTGTGAATTATTTTTAAACCGAATTTGAAATTAGTTGAATTTACTGAATATTACTGAATTCATTATATAATTATCACTGGAATACTAAACACGGTTAATATTAGTTGAACAGTCAGCCAGAGGACATCCTATATATTTTAATAACCAAATTCTTTCAAAGAAAAACAAAAACAAAACAGAAATAGCCTTTCGATTGAAAATTATGTCTTTTTCCAATTTATGTTAAAAAGAAATAAGCTTAGAGGGTCGCCTTCATACTGAAATTGTACCAAACTCTAAAATTTTGAATACGAATATCTAATATCTATATTTTTCGGTAAATTCTACCTTACGATACCAAACGGGAAGCCATTCGGTCAAGTAGAACAAGAACTACGCAGGTTTAAAGTTTGAAACTCCTAATGTTAAATTCACTTGCAATTGCTGCTAACAGATTGCAATGCGAAGAACTGCTTGGTGGAAAGGGCGGAATGAGCTGTAAGTTTGGATTCGCACATTAAAAGCCTCTAGAAATTTATTTATTTTTTTAAATATATGTAGGTTATAATAATTTATAATTTTTAAGAAAATTTATTTTGAAAAATAATTTTTTAAAAATTAATTTTCAAAAACAATATCGAAAACAAGTTTTTTTCCCCTTTCGAAAACAATATTAATTTGTGATCTGTTTTTTTTTTATTTATTTTTTAACAGAAATTAATTTTTAGAGGCTTCAAATGTGCAAATTTAAAATTACAGCTCATTCCGCCAAGTATTTTTTGCAATCCTCTCCCTTTTTTTTTCATTAAGAAATTAAAAAATTAAAAAATTAAATATGAATGAATTAATAATAATAGTATGAATTAAATATGCTTTTTACTAAAATTTTCTCTGTTATTAATTATTAAAAGAAATCTTACATTGGAAATTCTTAATTATTATTCGAGCATTTTCAATGTAAGATTTCTTTTAATAATTAACGAGCAGGGAAGACCGAGCTATTCTCGGTCAAAATTAGCTTTGAAATCAAGTTTCCTGACGCATGACCAAAATGACTCACTAATCAAATTTTCTCGAACATGTAACCTAGCCCAACAGTCTTCTCGTGCCCAAAAACCATAGGAGGCAAAATTTAGTCTAAATAGTCTGAACCGTTTTTAATATAAAATAGCTTGACCCATAATGACCCATGACCAAAATGACCCACTAATTGAATTTTCTCGAACATGTGACCTAGCCCAACAGTCTTCTCGTGCCCGAAAACCATAGGATGCAAAATTTAGTGTAAGTAGTCTGAGCCGTTTTTTTAGATAAAGTTAGCTTGACTCACAGTGACCCAAAAACGACCCACTAATCGAATTTTCTCGGACATGTGACCTATCCCAGTGATTTTGTCGTGCGCGAAACTCATAGGACACAAAATTTAATCAAAATCGTTAGAGCCGTTTTTTAGATAAAATTTGCATATATATATATATATATATATATATATATATATATATATATATATAACCACACACAAGATTTGCTCGTATTAGAATATATGATATTAGCGAAAAATTTTACGCAAAAAGCATATTTATGGGGGAAGAATGAAAAGTAAAATTTTAGAATTAAAAAAGAAAAGAACAATAAAGCGAGAAAAAAAATCAAATCAAATCAAATAATTAAAAAATTATGTAAATCAAAACTTTATCTAGGGGAATGTAGGTTAAAACCAATTTTTATAAATCTGATAAATATGTTATTTTCTTTTCAGCATTTTCTCAAACTGCAATGAAGATAATTATCCCTTTGTCTTTAAATATTAAATCATTAGACTTATAACGGAAATATTATTAGTTTAATTGTTTAATTAAAGGTGAAAAAAAAGTATATTGTTCTTTTTTAAAAGAAAGTCTATAAACTTTTTCCTTTCTTGCAAGATTAACGTATCCATGCATGATTTTATAAATAATCGTTAATTAATAAAAATTTGATGAACTAATCATATATTTAAAATGATAGTATAGTTCAAGGATAAGTGTAGAGTATGTATGTAAAGTTAACATTAATTCGGTTTAAAATTCTGGTTTCAAGAAGCAACTACACTGAAAAAAAAAATGTTCATTTTACGGTATAATACTGGTATTCCATCAGCCAGTATTATACCGTAAAATCAACAATTTTTTATTTTTATTTTATTATTTATTTATTTATTTATTTATTTATTTATTTATTTATTTTGCAGTGTAATAATAAGATATGTGGTTTTACCCTCTTTTCCCCTACATTTCGAAAAGAAAAAAAGTTTAAAATTGACAAAGATTTAAAGTTTAAAATTTTAGAATAACTCCCTTTTCTCTTTTCTACGTTTAATATGAATGTCATGTTAGATTTAATTATTTATATCAGTTATAAATTCTCCACATCTTTTTCAGATTATTTTCTCATTTTTGTAAATTCCTTGAAGTATCAGCCCTAATGTTTAGCATGATAAATAAATTTTATAAAGACATTCAGTAATGAGTATAGCAATGCATATTAAGATAATAATCCTCACAGTGAAAACTATCAAGTGAAAAATCTCAAAATAATTATTACCTTATAGATCAGCGGTTCTAAGAGTTCTAAGATAGACATCTAGAATCCGGAAATGAATATTTGCTTCGACATTAACGACTTAACTGAGGAATGTGTACAGACAATTGAAATAATAAAATGCTGCCGCTCATTATCAATCACCTTGAGTAAAGTTCTATCTTCGATCATCTGACTGATCTAGATCAAGTAAATGATAAATCTCAACCACCTCAATCAAAATCATAATATTTCTGTATTGTAGGTGATAAAAAGAACTGATTTGTCGCTTTTTAAACGGATTATCTAAATTGTTTTTACTTTCTACCGACTGGTTTCATAACATGCTGATGATTCGTTAGGTGATTTGCTAATCACGTGCTTTTAGTTAGTGCTAAATGATGCACACCTCTTAGTTTTAAGCAGTTTTGCACAGATATGGAGGTAACTTTGAAATATTAAAGGTTATGCTACAACAATTATAGCATTCAACTAAAAAAAAATTAAAAAAACCAATTAATATTAAAAAAAATGTTGAAAATTATCTTAAAAAATAGTTTGATTTAATTATTCGAATCTACGATTGATGCTTTATTAATTTGAATTTATTTTTAAGAATTTGTTTCTTGTGATACGTTTAGGGTTATATAAGGGTTACACAATTGCAAATAATCGGATGAGTTAAGTATTGCAGATTACTAAAACTTTTATTCGAATTTTTTTTAAGTGTTTTTTCTTAATCCAATATATTTTTTATTGTGAATGAGTAGATAATTTCTGCATAATACTTTACCAGTAATGAGTATTTGAAATTTGAGAATACAACTATTGTTGTTTATCAACAGTAAAACAACATTGATAGAATATTGGCATCCCTTTTGAAGTATTTTTAATAAAGCGTCAATTATTTGTAAAATATTTGAACTGTATTGATAATATATCAGAAAAACTACCAATATTAATATTACGATAAATTGCGACTTTAGCCCATTATTGTCAAAAACTTTGAAGCATATTGATTTTACATTGTAAATATTTCTATTGTAAAGTCAGTGTAATATTGATGTAATAAGCCATCATGGTTTTAATAAAATGAAGTTGCTCAACGTAATAAACTACTTTTATTTTAATAAATAATATAATACAATCACTTGTTAACTTTAAATTAAAGTCTAATAATGCTTAAAGGGATAAAAAAACATAACACGGAATATTTAAAATACCTTATTAATGTAGATTACATATGTTTCGTTCACACTATAGATGATATCTTCGGATCTAAATTATAAATACAATATTCTCGCATATTTTTGAAAATGGTAAACATAAACCACGAGATCTCACGTCCAAGGCTAGCAGGTGCTTAAATTGGCCAAACTGGGAAACGTGAAAATTATTATTTGTTTTTATTGCTTTTTCAATCTATCGATCATCGCGTGCCAAATTTTAGCTAATTCAAAGGAAGCGGCTTCGTTGCAAATGCAATCTTTTCGCAAATATATTTCTATAGATTCACGGATAATGGATGGGAAATAAGTTCTTGATTGAAAAATTATTTTACTATTCTTGAAATCAATCTGCAACTGCTCCTTTCTATATTGTCTGGCTAAAGCAGTGGTTCTTCTGTCATGTTTGATATCTGCCATGTGTTATTTTATTCTTGTTTTAAATTTTCTGTTTGTCATTCCTATATAGTATCGTACTGTTCCATCTGCCTTGGTGAATGGGATTTCATAAACACCTGAAAGTTGATCAGGTTCTATTGGATCTGTTTTTCTACATACTATGTTTTTTAATTTTGTGGAAGGTTTTGCAATAAGGCAGATATTACATTATTCTACATTCTTTTTCTGAAATAGCAAGTTTTTTTCTTTTTTCTTTTTTTTTTTTCATTTGTGATTAAATAAAATTTTCACTTTGAGTTCGAACCTGAAGACTGATATAAAAATCGAGTCCGAGCCCGTTTTGACATATGCTCGGGCTGAAACCGTCTCATTTCTAGTGTATCTGTTTGGATTTTTCTTACTTTATTATTGTAACTACATGTCTATCTTGCTCCTTCGTTCATCCTTTCTCTACGAGAGTCGCGTATACCTGACACCTAAAGTACTCAGAATTCTTAAGCATTCCTACCATTACTTTTTAATTGAAAATGTTGTCTTATTTAATTGTAGAGTTTCTGCGATTCAATTAAGCAAAAATTTCTATTTTGAAAAAACGGTGATAAAGGACTAAAAAGTCTGTAAAAGATTCTCTTCCCGAAGGGATTAACACTAGAACGCCCGGAAAGTTTACTTAATTTTTATTTTAAAAAATTTTACACCAGAATTTTTATTCAAAACAATTTAACTAATTTATTTAACTCATTTTTGCGCGGATTATATTTCCCTTTTTATGAACAAATTTCTGATTCGACTCAAAATATATGTATTTGTTAACGGTGAAAATGACCGCTATGGTCGTTTTTAGTGTTAAGAAATATTCAAAAATTCATCTATGTTTGGCGAACAGTTTTAAATACAGTAGACATATCTGAATGATGGGTAAGCTTTAATTATTGATACGTAGCCCAATATTTCATTGTTTTAAGAAAATACAACCGACTTCCAAGCACAGCAATGTGATACAAACACTATTATCTGTTCATCTATACTAATGTTGTTATTGTCGTGTCAATCTTTACTAATATTATAAATAAATAACGTTTGTTTGTAAGGGTAATCTCTGGAACTATCTAACTCATTTCAAAAATATTTTTTGCAAAATGATGGGGACTAACTCTGCTCCACCATAGACTAATGTTTTAAGTCTGTACCTTTACCTCCATGGGAGTGCAGAAGCAAAAAACGTTCTTAACGTGAGAATTTTTTGATGGGGTGGGTGCTACAAACATGAAATTTGGTATGGAGGTTACTTTTAAGATATAGCTTGTAAAGAACGGTTTTTTTTCAAAGTGAAATTTAAAAGGGTCAAATGAGCGGAAAACGTTCTAAATTACGATTTATTTATAATTGTTATGGCTAGAAACTTGAAATTTGGCATGGCTATTGTTTTAGAGACGTAAATGCTTGCACCGAACAGTTTTTTAAAAATTCGAAATTTAAAAAGGTGCAGGAGCAAAACACGTTCTAAAATTGCGATTTATGTGATACTGTTGGGACTAAAAAATTGAAATTTGGCATGGTGGTTATTTTTAAGATGCAAGTGCTCGCTAAGAACAGTTTCTAAAAAATTCGAAATTCAAAAGGTTGAAATGAGCAGAAAACGTTCTAAAAACATTGTAAAATACGATTTATCTGAAAATGTTAGCAAAGAACAGTTTAAAAAAAAAATCGAAATTTAAAAGAGTGTAGAAGCAACAAACGTTCTAAAATTGCGATTTCTTAGATACAGTTGATATAGAAGCTTGGGTAACTAGAAACTTCAAATTTGGCATGGTGGTTATTTTTCAAAACTGTTTCTAAAAAAAAATTGAAATTTCAAATGAAAAATGAAATGTGCGGAAATAAACAAACAAACAACAACACACAAAAAAAAAAAAAAAAAGAAAAACACTCTAAATTACGATTTACTTTGAATTAATGTTACATTTTCTCATTAATTTAAGTCTCATGTTCACCGAGTGCAATATAAGAATGAAGTTTACTCAAAATGTGGCTTAATTAGTAATTTTTGAACTATCCGCAGCAGTATAATTTCCTCTAACTCAAATAGACACACCACGTGACATATTTCAACAACTACGCGTGCAAAGTCATGGATTTTGCTAGCAAATAATAATATATTAACATTTTTTGCATGTAACATATATAATTTTGAACCACAAACATGTCGTATTTTGCCTCATGAAATTCAACACAATTTTATTATAAAATTTTGAAATTAAAAATAAGTACATATCTTTTTTATTTAATCAAAAAATAAGGATACACTGAAGATGAAGATTTGAAATCGTTGCCATGAATGGGGGGACGCCGTTTCAGAACTTTCCTGGGGGGGGGGGGGTGAGGGGGGAGGAGTTTCTTTAAGGGAAACAATTTGTTTGTTTATTTATTTATTTTTTTTTATTATTATAGCTGAGAGATAATTGATACAGTTTTATTCTCACATATGTTATTACAATTAGAAACGTACTCATTAATGGTAAATGTTTGCATGCAATTGCATCGCTTTAGAAAATATTATTGATATAATTATTAATTTCTGTAGTTAAAGTGTTTATTTAATGCTAATGTTTTTATTTTAATAAAATCTGATGTTATTTTTGTTTTTTGGCCATTTTTGATTATTATTATTATTATTTTTTTTTTAAAGTTTGATCTGTGATTCTGAAATACCAGATTCCTCGAGGAGGGGGATTTCCTCCCTTAGTTTTCCGGAAGTGGCGCCTCTGAATTAATGCAAAAAGTTCCTTCTATAGAATATAAATTTCTTCTGTGCCATTGATGACGTATCTCATTTGATATTCATTCAGATATTTCAAAACTGCGAAGGACGAAATATGTCTTGTTTCTTTTTAAAAATATTCTTCAATGCAAAGACAAGATATTTTATCCACGGTACTGACAAGGTGGTTAAAAAAATGTTTCGAATTATAAATGTTTTAATAATAAATATAATTTTTGTTTCCCATTCTAATTTGCTTGTTAATTTTGTCTGTTTCGAGCTTTGAGAAAACTTAAATCTCAACTGCTTACATTTCATAAATACTTCACATTCAAAAAGCTTTTATTCTTTTTACGAGTATGTTGAAAAATTCCTGACTTTAATAATTTATCTCTTTATTTTTTATCTCTGTTACTGGTGTGAGAACGATTACACATCTAAAATTAATGATGTAAACTGTCATTTGTGATGCATAATCAGCAGCCTTTATTGCCTAATCACTAATTGCGCAAATATAGTTTGCTTATTATCTAGTAAACATCAAGAAATATTCGTGTAATCATCCATTCTCTCATTATTGCGCTACAAATAAATATTTTTAGAATATTTTCCTTTTTTTTAAATTTTATATTATCTCTAATAATAATAATAATAATAAAAGAAATCATTATACACTTTTGATAGTTAAAAAGTTTAAATAACAAATGCAGAAACGATATTTTTAACGTTTATCTGTTTAATAAGTTTCGTTAATTTAAATTATATTATACAGTTGAATGTGGTAAATTTCGCTACGTATAGATGGCAGCACTACAAACGGAATCCTTAAAATTGCTATTTACGGTGATGGAGTTTTCCGATTAAAGCAATGACGCAATCTTTCAATACACCTAAAAAGAGTTGTTCAATTTGGGGATGACGTGACGCAGAAAAAGAGAGAGAGAGTAAAAAAAAATAAAAATATTTTGGAAGCAATGTTAAAAAAAAACTCGTCTCCGATAATTCTAATATAATATTCAGTTTTGCGAACCTATTATAAAGACATCTAAAACGGGGAAAATCTGTATTTGTGATAGAGGTAATCGAAATCTGGCATTTTTATTCCCGGTTCATCCAATGTACAATGCATCATTTTTACCACAAATGCGTATAAAATATTTATATTTACGTCATAGGGTTGAACAGTTAGTGTGAAAGAAACATAAGAGTAAAATGAATACCATTCTGAATAACATTCACGGGGAAAACAGAAAAAATAATATCAAGAATCCTTATTGGTAAAAATAAATAAATAAATAAATAATAATAATAAACACATTTTAAAATTTTAATATTTCCTCATAATTTAAAATAAAAACACAAACAAATATTTGCATTAAAACTATAAGTTATGGTACAGAGAAAAAAAAAATCGTAAGGAATCAGCGTAAAGAACTAACTTTAAAATGAAAAATTCTTAATTAATTATTTTGACATTTAAGCGAGTGATTTCTCTGAAGCGAGCATTTTAGATTTTCATAAAATTTTAACATTTTCGATTTTAACTTATAATTTTAATGTAAAAATTAAAAAAATATATTAATATTAGTTACTATGGCACGTAAAAGAAAAACAAAAAAATATTATGCCAATAAAGCAGTTTTTTCTTTTCTTTTTTTTCTTTTTCCTTACTTTTCTTTGAAATCTTGATTAATAAGCATTGTATTAACCTGTAACGTGTGAATATAAACGTCCAGCCCGGGGGAGGGAGGTGTCATAACTTTTTTTTGTGGGGGGAGGGGGGATGTCACTTGTCTTCATTAGCAGTTTTTATATCTTAGATACAAACTGACTATTTTCTGACATATACCCGAATTAATTTTCTTTCATAAGTGCATGAGATTTGCAGATGTATTCGTAAATATACAAAATATGCATGTTTTATTCAGATACCAAGAAATCAGAGTTTCCCATTTTCTTATAAATGCAAAGAATCTTATAGAAAGTTTTCTCAAAGTTCGCATGTTAAGCCGATTTTCGAGGCTCGATAATCATGGAAATATCGTCTTGAGGAAGCAATCAAATACTATTCAAAATGTACAACATTTATAAGAAAATCAAAAAAGATTTCGATTCTTTAGTGTTTAATGCCTGCAATTTTTATGCATTTCTATTTAAAAATAATTCCATGAATGTATCAGAAAGGTTAAAATTTTTAAGCAATAAAAAAAGAAGAAAAATAAACATTTATATTTAAAAATGTAGCGTTCTATAGAAAGGTTTTCCGTTTAGAGGGGGGTCATGACCCCCATGACCTCTCCCCTTGGATCCGCGCTTGATTCCACAAACCTAGAGGTTTCAGAACTACAAACACAATATGGCTGTCCATAAAACGTGGGAGGAAAAGAGGTACGCTGAGTCCAAAACACTGTAGTAAAGTTTTCATAGGCATAAGCAGGGGTGGGGACTTTCTGACCAGGCGAGTGAATTTTTTTAGACAGTCTTTTAAACACTGCCATCTATAAAAAATACACCAAAAACTGTTATATATTTTTATTCGTTGGCCACATTTCGTGTTTTTTCCACTTCTGCAATGTAAACACGATACAAAGTCCTAACCTAAACTTTCCTCTGTTACATATATTTTTAAATTTTATACAAATATTAATATGGCAATGTAATGTAGTAATGAACTATTTTTGCAATCACTTAAATCGTACCATAACTATTTTTGATTGTATATTGCATTTAGCTGGCTTGTAAGATTTTAAGAAAATTCCCCATCCTTGAGTGATAAGTATTTTGATTCTGGTGTCCTGATGGCCTGGTGTTTCGCCGCGCTACTTTTCTAGTTGACCTATTGTAGGTTTGTATATATATATATATATATATATATATATATATATATATATATATATATATATATATATATATATATATATATATATATATATATATATATATATATATATATATATATATATATATTATTTGTTTATATATACAATAATTTGTATCTTCAAAATTATTCATTCAAAATTGACAGAAAATTTAAATACCACAAAGGTTGCTAATTTACGGAGAATTCCAGATTTGTACTTTTTTTCCCTTATTTAACGATTTTATAAAAATAAATAAATAAATATTTGATTTTAAAAAAACTGACAAATATTTAATGTTTAAATTTTAATTAAACAAAATAACAACTACATTTAATTGATACAGTAATCACACTTAAACATTTATTTCGACAAACTGTATTCCTATTTTATGTAAAGCAACGACCGTTGCTTTGGTAACCATCAAAATTTGGCTCGCATTGACTGCAAAAGCTGCCAATTTACACGTGCTTTTATTTACTTGTTTTCTCTCTTAATTTTGAATAGACCATAGTTATATTTCTCTGCGTCTGTCATTTATCCTATTCCTGGTATATATATATTTCTTTTTCTTGTAACTTTCAAATGTGTTTCTATTTTTTTTTTTTTTTTTTTAGAACCTACTTGTTTAAGCTCGGCAGTGAGCCTGTGGTTTTGTTCGGTGAGCTCTTCCAGCAGCTGACCCTTCTCCTTCTCCTGGTTCCGGTGGGAGGAGCTCTGACGCTCCAGCTCCTTCCGCAGTTGTCGCAGGTCGTTCTGCAGTTCGGCCACCCGGCTGTCATATTCACCCTCCAAGGCATCCAGTTTCCGGCGTAGACTGTGCTTCTCTTGTTCCAGGATCTGGGAGGAAAAAAAGAAATAAAATGAAAGTGTAAAATATTTAATGTCGTTTATAAAATAATGTCGAACCGCGATTTAACGATTGCAAAAGGCCCCTTAAAAATCATCGTTAAATTGAGGTTATCGTTAAATAGAGGAATATACTGGACAGAAAAATTAAAAACTGCATAAATGTTGGTTTTTAAATTTTCAAAATTTACCTATCGCTAGTATTTAATTCAGATTTTAACTTCAGTTTGGATTGTTTAAAATTCCGCATCTCTGTTTATACTACTATGGTGGTATGCTACTCTGTTTATGCACTTATGCAATCTAGTCTCAAGTTAGACTCAAGCTAGTCTCAAGAATTTCTTCATAAGATTCTTCTACTGTTCGTTTTATTTTTCTGTGATACTGCTTGTTTCCTTTGATATATGATATTTTAAACTGGCACGTTTTGTCGATTTAATATTGAGAAATTCTCTCCTGTATAATAAGCAATAAGCGGTCTGGTGTTAGGTTCTTGACTTTTGCTTGTTTGGTGGACTTAGTATTTTTGTTTACTCTTAAATTTGAACCAAAACAAGTATAAAAGTTTTAAAAAAGTTTATTATTATTATTATTATTATTATTATTATTATTATTATTATTATTAAACACATTTTTATAAGCATTTAACATTTATCTTCAAAATGACGCCTCTTTTCATGATTGCTTTTCATGTCCAAAAAATAGGGCGTAGACTCCGATTTTGAAAAATCCACTACTTTCATTTACGCTTGATAGCAAGTGCAAAAAAAATGAATTTATTAAAACAAGTATATTTTTTGTTCTGTTTCTATTTCAAGATATGGCAACAAGAAAAAAAAGGCTTTATTTAAACTATCTATTTAGAATTTCTAAATTGTTTTCTCAACCTATATGCATATTTTAATTAATATTAAACTATTAATTTATGGCTGCGTATTAAAAATATTATTACACTTTTAATTTTTTTTTATTTTTATTTTCTACTTTTTAGTATTCAAAATATTTCATTGTTGTAATTCCACAGTCAGTTGGCCTATTTTAGCGAGCGTAGTTTGGCGCATCAACTCCATTGTTGTTGTAACTCGTATACAGATGTAACCATAAAGAATATTTGGCGATTTATCACCTGAGCCCGGTTAACGGAAAAATGTCTTAAAATTTGTTCATTAGTTTATAATTCAGTTCTAAAAATATAAAAATGTTCTATTGTCATCGGAAACACACCTGCGTACTCAATTTTCATAAATCTAGTGTATCAGGGTGGGTGAAAAATCAATTACAAAATTCCATCTTTAGATATATATAAATCAAGTTAAATTAAATAAAAGAGCTTGTAAGGCTTTGCATGTTGCCCAGTGGTTCACGCCTCTCGAAGGGTTGTTGATAAAACTTTCTAGTATTATCGCTTCTAACTACAGAGATTTCAAGCGATTCGATTTCAACTCAAACAATACGCCCTTACGCCCATCTTATTGCGATTACTTGTAATTCGGAATAAGGCAAAGGCAATTTTTGTTCCTTTGTCTGTGCCTATGTTTAAGCAATTTTTTGACAATTTGCTTGGATTATTACTAAAATTTATATGCAGAATTTATCTATTGTGTTAATTTTGTGAATTTTACATCAACTTGATGCTTTTCTTATGAGTGCTCATTACTGGTACCACTACATATCACTATAACCAGTAATGGACATCCCTGTCAAAAGTTGGAATCCTGGTGACAAGGGATGACATTGCGAACAGTGTGCGATAACTGAGGACGGAACTGCATCTGAGAACCTAGATTGTCTTTGTGGATAACCAACCAGGGCGCAGTTGGTTTAATGCCTTTTGGCGAAGGAATCCAACAATTTCGTCTGAAGTAGCTCAAAATGGAATAGCAACAATAGCTGTATAAATGAAGAGAGCTTTTGAAATGGTTCCATGACATCCAGAGCTAATTGTCAGAAAAAGGCGTTCACTCGATAGTTGAATATTCAAGAAGAGTGTCAGCGAAACAGCATTTTTTCTAAATGCTGAAGCCAATAAAGTTATTGCTTTAAAAGAGGACAAAACTATTTACTTAAGTTTATTACTTCGGAATAAAAATCTTCGCCTTATTTAATAGCAGAAAAGTAACGCGAAGTGTATTAAATCGGAAATAGTGGTAGCCATATTTAAGGGAGCGTTCGAACGTTAAGAAAAATGGCCCCGCCATTTTTCGAGCCCAGGTGTAGGCTTCGTAATCAGGGATCTATGACTAGGGTAGACCACTTAAAGGTTACTGCACTATGCTCTGATTATAATTCTATTTGCGCATTAATTGCAATAAAATGCTGTTATTGAAAAGCAATGTTGTTGAAATGTGAGATGCTACAAAGTTTAAATTGTTAAACTTTGTAGAGACTCTTTTTTTTAAATTTCAGCTTTTGATACAAGTTTTCCTTTTTATTATTATTATTGGGTTAACTCAGTAATGTAACAACAAATACCTTGTTGTTAATAAAATATGTATTCACAGCCGTTTCGTCTTTTATTTGACGTTTTATACAACAATTCAAACATGTCCACTACTGCAATAGACAGGGGCATTTTACTGGCGCATTTTAAGCTATTTGAAAAAAAAATATTATGTGTTAAAAATTGTTTAAAGCAGCAACATTTGCAGCACAATTGTATGCAGAAAAAGTTAAATGAAATGTCGTACACTAGCTATTGTCGTAGTCACTAGAACGTTACACTAAAATTAGGCAAAAAGGGTTCTTAAAATGCGCACTACTGGTATCGTTTTCTTAATTGTACTTTTAAAGATTAAAAATTATTGAAAATTGCTTTTCTTTTTTCTTAAATGTAACGAGATTTTCACTTGTTTCCAAATCATGATATAACTGTCTATACATAATACGTAAATATCATTAACCTTTAACTGCTGTCACTCTGACAAAACACTTGAATAAAAGTGCAAATTAATGAATAAAATCCGGCAACTGACAAGTAACACACGTGGAATGTGACTTTGAGTGTTCATTTTAGGAATGTAGAAAATTGCGGAATTGACCAATATCAATTTTGAGGCGTTTAAAAGGTCGTTAAAAAATGTCTCACAGACTGCTCACAGCAGTTAAAGGTTACGCATTTTTTCGCTGCATCTTATCAAAATTTGTTTCAATTGATGTAACTTTCGAGATTTTAACATGTCATGTGTCGAAAGCAGAATGTAAATCAGATGAATGTTACTTGTTTTCGGCAGAAAATTCTTGACTATTCTGTAGTTCAAAAACGGAAGCGTGACAGTTCACATAATCTTTAAATGCAAAAATTCTGGCAAGAAATGTCAAACTAAAATGATGTTTCAAGTTCCTTTAAGTAAAAGTCTGAATCGTCACACATTGGTCTAAGGCTTCTGTAATACTGTGTAATACCTGTGTATGATAGTAGCCCTACATCGGTCAATAGACAAACAACAGAGAGAAAAAGCAATTCTTGTAACTGAAAAGGACATTTCAAAATTATCTTTAAATAGAAGAAAACTGTCATTAAAACGAGAATCATATCAATATAGAAATTAATATAGGTGAATCGGACCATTAAAATTTATCATTAAATTGTGGAAAACTTTGACTCTTTATCTAATACCGACAGTTCCTCTAAGCACCAGTTATTTTGCAGAACAAGGCAGAAGGCCAAGGCAGAACCTAAACGAAGAGGAAGTACCTAAAGCCTCTTCAAATACAGTACCCCCCCCCCCCCCCCAAAAAAAAAAAAAAAAAAAAAAAAAGAAGAAGAGAGAGAAATTGACTTTTCTGTTTCCAGAGATATTCACTTGCAAAATAATAATCGTTGGCTCACATTTGTATCGAAATAGAGTCACATCGCAAATCGAAATAGCGAGTCAATAAGCAAATCGAGGCCGCTGTGAACTTTGTGCATTTAGCAAAATACAATCAAAGCCTCAATCCAAATGCAGCACATTTAATGTTTTTCTGTGTGCAAACAAAATAACACACACACACACATATATGTATATATATATATATATATATAAAACTTTAAGTAAAATTTAACCATTGAAACATAAGAAACTGACCACATACACTGAAATCCCGATACCAAAGAGCCCTGTCAATTTACAAATTAAAATTGTAGTCCTAATAAAAGTAACATTATTAATTCAAATTAAGAAGAAGAAAAAAAAAATTAAATAAATAGAAAATAAGGAATGAAATATAAACCACACGAGTATATACACAAATAAAAGCTTATAAAGTAATTTACTTTTTCAAGGGCAAGAAAATCACATTTATAAGCAAAGAACGATTGTTTTCTGTATATGACACCAGCTTTTGCTAAATATAGTGCCATATCTTGCCCGAACAATCGCTGAAACAATATTGAATAACAAGACCTTTACAATGGAATATTATAAATTATACATACAATTTGAAAAGGAGTGTGAAAAAGAATTAAAAAAATTAAAAAATATATATATTACTTATATTAATAATATCCCAAGATATTTAGTATATTGTGAGCACATGTACAAAGTTGTATCCAAAAGAAGAGGTTAAATTCACAGTTAAATAGAGAATCCTTCAGATCATAAATTGTAACCTACAGTTACAGTTATTTTTATTTAACTAAATAGATTACAACATTTTAAAAAATGTAGAAAAAAAAATTATGATATACATATAAATAAAAACCATTAATTAT
The DNA here is from genome assembly GCA_963931845.1 of Maratus michaelseni. Lineage (NCBI taxonomy): Eukaryota > Metazoa > Arthropoda > Arachnida > Araneae > Salticidae > Maratus > Maratus michaelseni. Next base: position 201,722,328 of record OZ007587.1, read on the forward strand.
TTTATTTTAATTTTAATTTAATAAATTAAAATATATAATATTACTTGATAATTTGAAAGTATTTCATAGATATTATTACCTCCATACTAAATTTCCAAGTTTTAATATTTTAAATAAGCTATACTACTGCTATCTATTGTAAAAATATTAGACTATTTTAGCATACTATCAAATACATTGCTGCTGACATCTGGTGTACAGATATTCTACTAAAACTTTATATTGTATGTATAATTACTTATATGCAGCTGTAATGTAGTGTAAATATATTAATTTTACTAGTTAATATTAATGATATATATAGAGAATAAGAGTTACTAGTATAATATAATTTATATTTTAACTAACCCATTTAAAATACACTGCTCAAAACAATTAAAGGATATTGCAGTTTTAGGTGGATTTTGTATCTGGGAAACTTTTTAGCTGATTGATACATGGTCGACAGACATAGTAGGTTATATGAGAATAAATTACACATGTTTGGCAGAAAAAAATGCATTTTATTGCGCATTTGTGTACAAAAGGAAAAAAACACAATTTGTGCATATGAGAAAAAAAGAATAAGAAAAGGTGTTTTCTTCAAAGAAAATCATTTTCAGTAGGGGGTATGGTTTCCACGGGCGGCCAGCAACGTTGAACACCTTTGAGGCATGGACTCAATGAGGCTATTAATGACGAGTTGGGGTATTCTGCCCCACTCTTCCAGAAGAGCTCTTTCCAGTTCTTGGAGAGTTTGTGGGGGTTGTTGGCGGCCAGAAACTCGTCTTCCTAGAGCGTCCCAAACGTGCTCGATTGGATTCATGTCTGGAGAACACGCTGGCCATTCCATTCGAACGATTCCTTCCTCGAAAAGGAAATCCTCCACCAGGTTTGCACGATGTGGCCTGCAGTTATCGTCCATTAAAATTAAGTTATCTCCGATTGCTGCAGCGTAAGGGACTACAATAGGTCTGAGGATCTCATCCCTATATCGGCGACCAGTCAGAGCTCTATCTCGAATGATGTAGAGGTCAGTGCGCCCGTCAATGGAGATGCCACCATACACCAACACTCCTCCACCGCCAAATCTGACACTTTCGTGCACGAACGCAGGATTATTCCTACTGCCACGGTCCCTCCAGATGAAAATACGCCTATTATCCGGATGCACAGGAAAACGGGACTCGTCAGAAAACAGAATATTGCTCCATTCATTTCTCCTCCACTTGACATGCTCGGTTGCCCACTCCCTGCGGTCGCGACGATGCCTTGATGTTAATCTAACACATACCATCGGTCGGCGAGCATACAGACCTACAGCATGGAGCCGGTTTCGGACAGTCTGAGTTGAAATCGTGGTGCCTGTAGCCGAGCGAAGGTGTTGTTGGAGAAGAGTAGCGTTCATGTTTCGGTGTCTCCGAGCTGTTAACGCTAAATACCGATCTTCATTGGGCGTTGTTGCCCGTCTACGACCTTGCCCTGGTCTTCGGCCTGCACATCCACTCTCCAAAAAACGGTTCCAGATCCTGGAAATGACACTTTGTGACACTCCAATGGCTTGCGCTACTTCGGCTTGAGTTTGGCCCCCTTCTAACCTACCAACAATTCTCCAAGCTTCTGAATCTGTCAAATGACTTCGCTGAGACATCGTACTCATCGAAACAAAGCAATCACTGAATGCCGATCATCCTTGTCTTCATTCTCTTTTATCCAGTTGAAAGTCAAATTTCATTCGCTGCCGCTGAAGCGACGTTTTTGACGTCGAACTCAAAATTTGCATACTCCACAGTTTGAAAACCAGAAAAATTTGCATTTGTGATTCTCTTCTTCTATTTTCAGCAAAAAAAAATTTCGTTTATATCTTTATTTTATATAAAACTTCAAATATCCTTTAATTGTTTTGAGCAGTGTATATCTTAATTTAACCCAAACATTAATGTAGAATCCATATGATGCTTTCATTTTATAAATTAGTATTATACTTAGAAATAACATAGATTATTCAATATGGTAATGCACTTATTATAATTTAAATCCAGCTATTTAAATAATATCTACCATGAAAAAAATATATAAAAAACATAAATATTAATTAAATTAAATGATCTAATAATAAAATAAAATAAATAATATAAAACTAAGAGATATGTTTATTAGTGTACTATATTTAATAAATATTTAATATTTACTAAAATTAAATATGTTTAACATATGAATATTATATTGTATTGATTAACCCATTGTAACATCCTTGATAATTTTAACTTTTGTTACAACCCCAATAATATTAACTCCATATAATCATAACAACAATTATAGAATTTGCCCACATGTAAATTTTAATTTATGAATGACTTTTAACTAAGATGATCCTATGCAGCACATGCTCTTAATATGAGTTATAATTTAGCGAAATATATCAACAGTCAAAAGTTGAAAATTAACGTTAAATTTTGAAATATGAATGACATTAAACTAGGATAATCCTATGCAGCAACGCACACAATAGGATTCATAGTTTAGCCAAATATATCAACAATCAAAAGTTGATTATCATTTTTATCAAGGAGATTTTAACAAAAAAACAAAAAAAAAAAAAAATACAGACATTTAACCCAAATTAAATCTATATTTATATGCGTAAAATTGATTTAACTAAATAGTAAGGATATCCATAAACTTGTGCAATTTGAAGGATATGTTTTAAATTTTGATTTTTAAAGTTATTTGAACAAAGATTATTAATTCTATGTGCGAAATTTAGTAAAATATTTACAAATACTGATTTATGTATACATGACAAATAGTTAGTAAATAAGTTAACCTTAAAAGTAAAATCATTTCGCTTGTCATAAATGTCAAACAGAAGTTTATTATCTTTAAGAATTATCTTAAGATCAAGAAAATTAATTTCATTATTTGCCATAACATTGAAACTATAAGTTAAATTTTTATGATATTTTACAGGTAATAAATAATTTGAATTACTATTAAAATAGAAGACAATAATGTCATCTATATAACGGTATATTTTACAATCAGCAATATTAGAGTTACGTTCATAATAATATAAATACAATTCTGCAAGAATTGAAGAAACAATGCCACCTTGAGGGAGTCCACAGCTTTGTATATATATAGTATCATTAAAAACAATATAATTATAATGGAGAATAAATTTAGTTAATGTTTTAAAGTAATTTAACGAAATTTTATTTTTTAATTTAATAGAATCCTTGTATTCTTTATATAATAAATTTACTATCTTGAACATATCGTTAATATCAATGTTATTAAATAAGTCATTAAAATCAAACGTCTTCATGTATTTTATGTTATTTAAATTTTTAATATTATTGACAAGTTGAAAACTATTTTTTATGCTATACAAATTATCTTTTTGTTTTGTAAGTTCAAACAATTTAGTGAGAATACTTAATAAAAATTTGCTTGCATTATTGTTATAAGTATTACAACCGATTGTTACAGTTCTAAATTTTAAAGGAGTTTTGTGGAATTTAGGTATAACAACTATGTATGGATAATTAAAGTTATAGTTTTTAATTTTTAGTAATTTATAAAATTGAAATATATGTCGATTATTAATGATTTTATCTAGATTAGTTATTTTAAAGTTTAAATTTGTATTTATAGCTTTAGTTATTAACTGCGAATAATAATATTTGCAGATGAAAGCATAATTGTTTGGTGATTTATCAACATATGTAATAATAAATTTGTTTTGTAAATTCGTTATTTCACTATTTAGTTGTTTAAAATTAAAATTATATATGTCCAAATTCCTATGAAGTTCAGCATTTAAATTACTTAAAACATTTAATTTCCATTCATTAAAAAATTCAAGAGGTTTATTATAATCTATTGATATTTTATAAATAAAAAGGTCAAGATCCAGATAAAATTGTTTTAAAATAGAAAAAATTGTATAACATGAAGGTAATCGAAATTTAGTCCCATTAGTCATAAGATTACGCAAGTAATCATTCTCTACAATATTAATATCCCCTGTAATAATGTGACCATGTACCTTATCTACATAATTGCTATAATTAGGATTATTACATAAGCAAGGAGGTTTATCATTTGATGTTAGAAATTTTGCAAATTTATTGTAATTGAAAATCCTACGTCCTAATGTAACGTTGTATTTGTATGATTTATGTATTGTAAAATTTTTTATGGGGAATTTGTTCTCAATGTTATTAATTACATTGTGTATATTTATTTTATTAAGTACAATATTGGAAAAAGTAATTATAAGTAGAGTGTTGTTAGTTTTTTTGTAAGTGTTTTTTGAAATTTTTACATTAAGTTGATTAATTCTAAATAATAAAAGATCAAAATAAACATCACTAAAATGTGGCGATTGATTTAATGATAAAAAAACTTTATAATACTTGTTAAGATTTTTCTTTTTGATCGAAAAAATATTTTTCCTAATATCAAGCCATTTGTAAGAATTATTGAATTCATATTCCAAATTAGATAATTGCCGTTCAATATCATTACTAGAGATATACTGTGAACTATTACAATTTTTACCCCTTTTTGTACGTGTAGTTTTTGTATTTGCTGTATGATTTAATATAGCATAAGTGCTACTGTAATGTTCATGTTTAGTAGTATTAGTATAAACAAGGTTTGTACGATTAAATAATTTAGAATTAAGACCATAAGGATATAATGAGTTACGATATTTGATAAAAATTGATTCATAAAGTAGTCTATCAGTGAAATTTTTGTGCATACTTAAGATTTTTATTGTAATATCTTTAAAGTCATGTTGTCTAAAGTGCATGTGCTCAACATTTATAGAATTATTTTTAATAATATCCTGTCTGTTGATTGATTCTGTAGTGCAATGGATTACATGATTGACCAATATATTCCATCTTACAAATATTGCAGTTTATCGAATAAATAATGTTGTAAGCTTTACAGAAAAATACATTAATTTTAGCGTTAGAACTACTTACAATTTGTAATGGATCTGCATGCGGGCATGTTAAGCAACGTGGTGACGAACATTTTTTGAATTTGAGTTTCACTATATATATATATATATATATATATATATATATATATATATGTATGTATATATATATATGTATATATATATATATATATATATATATATATATATATATATATATATATATGTATATATATATATATATATATATATATGTATATATATATATATATATATATATATATATATATATATATATATATATATGCACACTAACAAAACGGATGGTACAAAGATTACAAACAACGCAGCGAAGTATGGAAAGATGTATGCTAGGCATAACCAGAAGAGACCGAAAGAGAATAACGTGGATAAGAAGTCAGACGAAAGTTTTTGACATCATCGAGAGAATTAAACGGCTAAAATGGAAATGGGCTGGGCACATTGCAAGAAGACAAGACAATAGATGGAGCACAAACACCCTACAGTGGTATCCCAGAGATGTAAAACGACCAAGAAGACGACCTCAAGTAAGATGGAGTGACGAAATCAGAAAACTGGCCGGTGTTAATTGGATGACTAAAGCACTAGACAGGCAACAATGGAAAAATCTGGGGGAGACCTACATCCAGCAGTGGATTGAAAACGGTTGATGATGATGATGATGATATATATATATATATATATATATATATATATATATATATATATATATAATAGTCTTCTTGTTATAATGCGTCATATAGACATAATTTTATATAATTTTCAAACTCTGAATATTTTTGTAAATGTTTTACTGACGGTACTTATAAGCTCCATTTCATTTAATTAAGCGTATTTAATGTAATTTTTGGAAAGCGAATATTTTTTTTTTGGTATTTATCTTTTAGTTAACACTATATTAACATGAAATAAAATTTACATGCAATTCCTTTTATTAATTCGTAATGTGGTAGATAAAGGGTTAAATCGGGGTTACACTGTACTCTATGATATAATGAGATATCAATTGTATGAGGTATCAATTGACAATACTCGAGTTCGATTAAACGAGTGAGGATGGATAGAAGAGCATTGTTAACTTCAGGAATATGGGTTGTCATAGTTTGAACAAAAACTGTGCATGCGCATTGTGCGTCTTTCTCCATATTTATGAATAAAGGCATTCTACCTATTCGATAACTTCCCAGAAGCAGCGCCATCTATGAGAAATTTTTGAAACTATTTTTTTATTTGCTTAAACAAATTTCAGATAAGGTTTTATAAGAAGCATTTTCATCGAAACCGCACACTCGTACGTATCTTTTATGGAATTTTAAAATGTGTCAAGGACTTTTGGGACACCCTGTATATATAAATCAACATTTAAAAGTTGAGCGTTGCATATTGATCAAAATAAGTATTATATAACCAAAATCCAGCATAGAATGAAAAAAGTATAGACATGAACTTGTGTATGATCACATGCATTCAATTGCTAACATAAAATATAAGAAATCATAAATGTATGATGATAATTAATTCAAAATGCTGATATTGCGTGGGTGCAAAAAATCAGAATAGTATAATATCGTATAATAATATATTATATAACGATAAACGATATAGTATAATAATTATAGTGTAATAATCTATGTAAAATAGTAACTCATAATTGACATCTATAAAATTTCCTAGTTTTTACTAACAGAATAGCTATTATCGTTTGTTGAAAAAGCATTGTTATAATAAATTGTAGGACATTCTTATTATGAAATATTATCCAATTTAAACGTATATTTATTAAGTTTTAGTTGAATAACAATTATGGAATGTTTGTTATTATATTCATTTGTTGAAAAAAAAAAACGTTATATATGTATTGTATGTATTGTAAGATAAATGTTGTAATGTAAGCAAGGGTTCTCACTGGATTTTGAATAACCTTAGCAAATTGGCTAATCATTAAACAGAAACTATAGCCAAATTCAAATTATGTTAGCAATGGATTCGTTGTGAAACACTGATTATAAAATTGTTCTTTAAACTTTCTCCTTTTGTCTCTGCAATATGTATTCCAATTTTTTGTAATTGTTTTTAGAACAGTTATTGGTCTAAATTGAATTATCGGTTATAGAAGCGAATAAAACAAGTGTATTATAGATGCTTGCAAAGTCTAGAAAAAAAATCCTAGCACGATTTATTGCTAAATAGTTTTATGAAATAAAATAAGGCCGAGTTAACTCTGCATTCAGGATAGCATGTTAATAGGTTAAATAAAAATAATAATAATAAATAAAAAAAATAATAATGTGAAAGAGTTCTGAAAAATATCAAAACACAGATAATAATTTACGTGGAAACTTTTAATCTCATACAGAAAAAAAAAAAAAAAAAAAAAAAAAAAAAAAAAAAAAAAACTTTTGCAGTTTGACGATTTTAATCTTTTGTTTTCTCGCCTAATGTAATATTTTGTCGCGATTTGGGCCAATTGCGATCGGCAGCGAGAACCCTGTTTGTAAGGTGGAGGTATTTTTTATGTCACTACAAGCGTATTTCACTCACTAAAAATGAAAAATACGCCTTAAAAATTGAATAATATGCGTTAATGCGTTGCTTTAGATTTTGCACTTTGAAATAAAATTCTGTATAATTTATTGTTTAAATCTCTATTTTTTTAAGAATGAACAGTATTTTATACATATTTCAGGCTTTATGTTTTGAAATGAAATTGGGCTAGGTGCAGATTTTCATGATCGGTTAATTTCTTCCCTTTTTCGTATTTCATAATCATGATGACGCAATTACTTTCTGTTACTTTCTATAAGATTTTGTACAAAATTTGTACAGTTATTAATACTGGTTGAGATGTCTAATAATTGGTAATAATAATTGAGTATGTTCAGAAATAAAATTAGAATAGTACACTTTTCTATCCCCTCCCTCTTTCTTTCGTCCTTGCCCCATGATTCCATGACTTAAATTTCACAGTTTTCAAGCCTCCAAAATAACTCAAGGAGAATTTTCACACCTTGTGAAAACATCTTGCCTATATCTCTGTTGTGAAATGAATATAAGATGTACGTATGTAAGACGTACAGAGGGTGTTCATAGATTTTTGTAACGATTTTTGAAAAATAAATATATAAAAAAATATAATAATTTTATTTTCTAATATGTTCAGTTTGATAGTCATTTTGCTGAACTATCATATTGCATCTGGATTTCCAAGATAAAATTTTCTTAAAATATGAAGATTGATTTTTTTTTCACTCATCGACCACAATCTTCCAGAGTCCAGCCAATGTTTTACGATGCTGCTTATAACGAAATTATTTTAAATGTCCAAATGCACCGTAATCCACAGGAGAGAAGTCGGGGGATTTCGGTCGAATGCATTTAAATGGAATGGTCTAAATTCTGGTTTCATTTCTCTCTTTCTTTTCTTTCTTTTCTTTTTTTTTCTTTTAATTTAGTAGTAGATTTAAAAGTGCACCATGTTTTAGAGGTACACACTGTGAACATCATATTTTTATTTATTTTTGTTTTGCTTTGTTTTGATTAGATTTAAATCGGATTTTACATTGATATTTACAGCTCCTATAGAGAAGTTTAAAGATTTTGCGATAGTTCTTTAGGGGGGTTGATTTTCTTTTAAAACACGAAATCCGACTTTTGAAATAAAAAGCGGTGAACGTATCTTTATTGAGTATGCGTTTTGTATCTTTTTCCCCAGTCAAATGTAAACATTGACATTTCTTTCCCTTTTTATTAATTATGTCACTTTACGTGTAGGAATATGAAAACCATGCTTATCACACCTTTTTTTTTTTAATAACTGAATAAGAGTATTTCTCTTCGGAAAACGCAAATACATAGTCTTCGATCCACTGTTTATTTTCCAGCTACATTTTAAAGCAAATAATATTTTTAATGAAGAAAACGATATTTAAACCCTATTCCAATCTTCCATATTGCGTTTTTTTTACATTTAAATTTAAATTACACAAAAAGTCAAAATCGTTACAAAAATGTGTGAACACACTCTGTACAATATGCAAACATGCAAGTAAGGAAATATGCGTGAGTATGGATGTAATGTATTAACTAGAGAGTATAAAGTATATTGGGATAAAAATATTAAATATGCGTGTTGTATGGATGATAATTTAAAAAACAAAAAGGATTTATTAATTTTAGTTCACTTTGTAAAATAAATAAAATCTGCCAAAAAAGTAGCTTTTAAATATTACTTATCGTTTAATCAATTAATTTTTTTAAGAGAGGGCAAAACATTAATGCGTTAGTTTTAAAGCTATTCAACGTATGTGATTTTAGAAATAAAAAGTTCAATTTTACGAAATGTATAAGGCGTACCAACGATTTCATCTCTAGGAGAAAGCAGCGTGTTTGGGAAACACGTCCGAAACTCCGCCTTAATAACTATTCCCTTCCCGCCAGATTTCATTCCAGCATCACATACTATTATTTATCAGTCACTTTCAATTCCAGACTCATTTTATTCCTGATGATGTTCGTAACTATTATGTACCGAGACGAAGAGTAACATTTTGTCTGAACATCAGCTCCGTAAGATGTCAGTGACCACCAGAACGCATATTTGCTGCGACCGTACACTGTCTAGAGGAACAAAATAAAAGAAAAAGAAGAAAAAAAATGCAAAAATGCAAAAGAGAAGTCTCAAGACAGTAATGTTTGTTTTCTGAGAGAAAGTAATGTCCGGTCTCAACAAAAGAACTCTCTTGGTAAAGAGTTATTTTTATTTCTCGCAAACAGAAGGTCAAGGTGTTGTTTTCAAGGACGAACAAAAACAGAAAAATAACACTCATGCACAGATTATAGAATATTTTTCAAAATTTTAGCATATTGATCGTACTACGAGAAAGGTACACTTTAAAAGTCAACTCCATGCACATGTAAGTCATGTCTGTGGACAGGCAAATTAAAGTGCAAATTTAGGATACATAAAAAATATTTTAAAATTGTTTTGAAGTTATCTAATTTCATGACAATAGTAAAATATAAAAATAGTACAGTATTCGCCAAAATCATTAGTTTTGTGACAAAACTTTTGCCTATCCGCCGACATGTCTAGCATGTACATGGTTACGGCACGTTTCAGGATGATTGAGTGATACATTAAATTACGTATCTTTTGCCACCTTCTAATAACACTTATTTCTATTTTTTTAAGGGTAAAAACAATAAATTGTGTCATCGTTTGAGCATTTTGCGCAAGCTACTCAGAAAACATACACTAACTGACAAACATACGAGTAACTTATATACACAATCGATAAGCCGAACACGCTGAAACTACAAATATATGCATTGTCATTGAGAACGCACTTACATAAGCAAATTTATCCATATATGTATACACTAAAAAGTTACATATCCTGAATTACATTTGGAGTACACAGGGACAGGACATCAAACATTCTCAAATTCACTCGCACTCTCAAACTGAAAAGACATTTCATATGAAAGTGTGTGTGTGTGTGGGGGGGGGGGGGGGATACACGGTGATATATGCCGTATATATTCTGGATTTTTTTAAAGGAACTTCGTATACCATCTGTTTCTGAAATAAAGCTTATACTGTCTTAGCGTATTTTATGTACTTATAGTTTTTTTCTCCTCCAGTTTTTTTATGACTACACCACTGTGTCTATCAGGTCTATTGTCTGAAGAGCATTATTTAACTCTAGCTAGTGCGTGATGTATATATGTAAACCCAACAGACATTAAAATGCTCTTCAGACAATAACTTGATAGACACAGTGGTGTAGTCCTAAAAAATCTAGAGGATATACGCTATAAGTATATAAAATACGCTAAGAGAGTATATACTATAGCTTTATTTCAGAAACAGAGGGTATACGAAGTTCCTTTAAAAAATCCAGAAGATATACGGCGTATACTACCGTGTATCCCCCCCCCCCACACACACACACTACATCCCTCATAGACAGTAATTCATGTGAGATTTTGGGTCTAAACTATAAAACAGTTACGGCTACTTAGGATAATATTATTTCAATAAAAATAGTGAAATATTTCAATAAAAAAACCCCTACATAATCCGCTTCAATAGCAAATTTAAATGTTGCGACAATTCGAAAGATTTTTTATAACAGTTAGATGTTTAGATAAACAATCATCTTATGAGCCAGCAGAGTCCAGGCCTATAACCCGACTGACTGAAACCACGAATTCGCAGAGTCTGAGAAAAAGAAAAAAGTAAATTCGATTTCTTGTTATCTGAATAATAATGCCTACAAATTTTATGCATTTAGGAATAGAAATGAAATGACTTCGTGAATGTGTCAGCAAGTAATGAATTTGAATTTCAGAACAGTCTTAAATGAAAAAAAAAAAAGGGTATTGGCCTCTGCGGTAAGCACGTGTATGAATGGTTTTACTTCTTTCTCTCTCTTTTTATTTCATTCACACCGAAGTGGTGTTTCTCTGTTCCCTGACGCAGCTGTAAAATATAAATTTAATCTGCTTGCTAGTACTTTTCCTTATTTAGTTTATTACATGTTACTTGTGCAATCTAGGTTTTTGGTAAAATTTTACTGAATATTGATATATAGCTATAGAGTTACAGGGATTATGATTTTAAAACATATATGAAGTACTATTCTCAGCACCGTAGTGAGAAGTTGGCAGCAGGGGCAGGTGACAGGAGTACAGATCACAAAAGGCCCTCCCCGGGAAACTATTATAGAAACCCTTCACGGTATGTTGAATCATATGATACATGTCAATAAGTAGTACTACATATTTCGCCATATGTCACGCATTTGCATAGTTAGCCTTGTTCCACATCTGTGAGCAATCAAATATATTAAATGATATGTATACATTCTGCTTCACAGCCTATATACTGTATATTTTGTTTTACAAAATAATAGAAGTATGAGTCAGACGTTAAAGTGTAGTATTTCTTAATTTTTATTAATAAATACCCAAAGGTAGATTGTAAAATATTATCAGGTAAATAGGCGATCTTTTACTCATTAGATTGGATTTCGTATCATATTTTTCATACTGCTTCAAATAGGTAAATTTAGGATAACTAGGTAAACTTCTTTGAACGCCCATATGTCACAAACAATGAAATGTCAAAAATTTTGATTGAAAATTTAAAGCAACATATATATATATATATATATATATATATATATATATATATATATATATATATATATATTATTTATTTTCGACACTAGAACAACAGTAACTAATAAAGGTTATTTTATGATGCAAAAAATCGTGCAGTAAAGTGTTAAATAATGTTGTGCTTTACCGAGAGGCAAAATTAAAATGTTACTTTGGGAGCCAAGTTTCTCTAATTACGAGTTTAATTCTTGTTAATCCTCTTTGTCCCAACGATACTCTAAAGTATCATACAAAAAGAAAAAAATCATTTAACACATCGATTGGCAGTTACAGTTTAGGATGAGTTGTAGATACTTTAGTTTATCATATTTCAAAAGCATTATTCGTTGTAACCAGGGTTCGATGATATATATAAATGTATATATATCGTGATATATAACCGATATTTATTTTCGAAATATCATGTTGTTTGATATTTTCGATACTTATATTCAAAATATAATTGTTTATGATACTTTTGGTATTTCAGTCAAAACAGGTGTAAATGAATTTTTCGAGTGTTATTGACTATTTTGTTCTGTAAATAAAGTACTTTTTTTACTCTGGCGGTAACTTTTTTAGCTTAAAAAAATATTTGCCAGGCTTTACGTTTGAAGCTGAATTTTTAAAGTGCAGAATCAATAATCAAGTGGGACAATATTAACTTAAAACAGCCATTGCAAGAATTTATCAATCAGTTAGATAATCAGTCATTTACAGTGTCATTAGAAAGAATCTTTTCTGATCTGGTTAGTTGTACTGTATAAACTGCACATCAGATTAGGGAATGAGAAAGCAGACAAGGTTACATTTATATTCAAATTTTTCATACATTAAAAATAAATATTTTGTTTTTAAAATTTTGTTGCATGAGATATAAAATTTTCTTAATACTTGATACTGAATCCTGTAGTTTTAATAATAAATGTTAAAAAAAAAAAAAAAAAAAAAAAAAAAAAAAAACTGTTTTTGTTTCAATTAGTTGATCTTCAATTTTGTTTTGTAAGTGAAAAAAAGAAAGAAAAACACATTTAGAATAATAGTGTTATATTAAGTTTCCAGTTTTCATGTTAGGTGCAATATGTTTTAGTTTCTAATTTATACTAAGTCTGAAAATATTTATAATTAGTAGTAAGTCGACTAGTTTGGAAATATCGGATATACATAATAAATTACGATTATATATCAAAATATCGGATAATTTTGCTGTTTTCGAAAACATCATGATATTTACGAACCCTGGTTGTAACCGTTAAGTTTTCTTGACGCCGAAACGTATGGAGTGAAAAGTACCAGTCGGCAGAATCTCTCTATATTTATATTGTACACCCATTATATTTGTTTTAAATACTATAAAATACTGAAAATAACATTTTAAATAAATTATTTGAGAGTAACTGTAAATATTACCCATAACCAATATAATTACCGGTTTAATTCATTCATTTCTGATAGACGATATCTTCCTAAAATTAATTTAATGATTACACATTTCTCCTCACATATTTTCGGAAATTCAAGAAAAATTCTCTGGAAGATAAAAATTTCATTATTTCATAATTTGAGGCATATAGGGGTTAACACATGAGCGCATTTGAAGTATTTCCTCTAAATTGATATTGTGATATCACTATGATTCATGGAACGGGCGTCCCACACCACCTTTAGCAGTTACATCAACTCATTTTCCAGAAAAAATAAAAGCAACAAGTCACCAAAAATCTTATTAACCACGAATTCGTGACCGTAACTCTGAAGGCATTTCCATAATCTTCCGACATTTTATAATAAAAGAAAGATAAAGGCAATATTCTACACAGAGACAATAATACAAAAGAAGTGAAAGCCTTAATTCATTCAAGGGTTTCTCGGGGTTAGAGGAAAAAAGCTTGACCAACATAGATTTTTTTTCCATTCTTTTTTTAATTCAAAATGGATTAAGGGTTGGGGCCTTGACCCTTACGGAAGCGGACGTTTATAAGCTTGAGAGCTATGACCTCTCACGTGGGGAACCATGACAACGAAAGACGCTGGTTGAACAACAACAGTAAAAAAATTGAGGGTACTACATCCTTGAGGTGAGAGTGCAAGCTAAAGGCAAATGTACTGAGTAAACCTTGAGTTATTGGCAGCTTGTTTTAGTATGAAACGGATGTACCGATCGCATGTTACGTATGGGCTCACGATTTCTTGGTCGTATCCCAGAGAACACGTTTCTTTCGTTATTTTTACGTTGAAGAGTTACTCAGATTTCATGTTTGTGACTAAGCAGGCAATTATGTGATAGAATGGATGAAAATTCCAGTGTAAAGTAAATTTATAAAGAAAAATCCCGAACATTTGTTTTTGCACATATCCTGGAATAAGCTAAATTTTCTTGTTCAGACTTATTGCAATGTCTGTTTTTCAATTTTTTTTCTTCTCTGTTTAAAAATAAAATGTGCAATAATAAAACCAAACTAAAATAACACTGCATAACCTAACTGATGTAATTATCAAAATTAATTGACAATTCGATATAATGTGGTAGAACAAATTTAGAATAATAGTTCCGTGTACTTATGGATTAAAAGATAAAGAAATATTGTTTTCTCCAAACACTATGAAATTTGGATTATAATTCAAAATGTAAATGTACTGAGTAAACCTTGAGTTATTGGCAGCTTGTTTGAGTGTGAAACGGATGTACCAATCACAAGTAATCTATGGGCTCGCGATTTCTTGGTCGTATCCCAGAGAACAGGTTTCTTTCGTTATTTTTACGTTGAAGAGTTACTCAGATTTCGTGTTTCTGACTAAGCAGGCAATTATGCGATAGAATGAATAAAAATTTCAGTGTAAAGTTTAATTTCTATGGAAATATCAAAAGTAATTTGTTTTTGGGCAGATTTCGGAACAAGAAGAATTTTCCTGTTCAGGCTTAAGGTTGTTGATCAGTCAGGTCTCAAATTCCCCTCGCTAATGTAAAATATATGGACGTAGAATGCATTCCCATTTTTAAAATATCTCATAAAAAAAATAATAATATTTGAAATTTATTTTCTCTGTGCACTCTTCTTATTTTTCTTTTTTAGTTGACAAAATATTTTTTAACTCTAAATCTATCTATTCTTAAAAAAATTTCTAAAATTTCTATACTTAATATTATTTGAAGTACTAAAATCTTACTCAGCTTCGCTATGATTTTAAAGTTGATCTCAAATCCAAAAGGGCTACTTTCTGACACATTTCTGAATTTATTTTTGTTCAGAAACGCATGAAATGGACAGATGTTTTTATGCAGAAACTATGTAATCGAAATACGTTTTCCATTTTTCGGTAAAGGCAGAAGATCTTTAAGAAAATACTGTCAAACTCGGCGTTTTGAACTGAATTCCCGATGCTGTAGTGCTAGAAAGTAAGAAAAAAACGTGTGGTCACGTAACACGAATCGCTTATAACCCGATAAGTAATTTATTTATCAAAAAATGGAAAACTCATTTCGATTTCAAATCGCTTCATTAGTCAGACCTGCCAATTTTATGCCTTTGCGTTTAAAAATGAATCAGAAAATGTGTCAGAAAGTTTCATGTTGTTGAGCAGGTCATTTGAGAACCACCTTAACAGATAAAATAGTAAATTAAGCATGTATTTTAGAAAACTTTTGTCAACTAAAAAAAGAAAGAAGCAAATTAAGAAGAGTAACTCAGATTTCGGTTTTCTGGCTAAGCAGGCAATTATGCGATAGTATGAATGAAAATTTCAAGGTAAAGTTTATTTCTATGGAAATACCAAAAGTAATTTAGAAGTAACAAAAGTAAGAAAGATTTTTTACAAAATATTTTTTTGAACATCAAAGAAATAAGGACTTCAAAATATTTTTTTCAGTGTGAAATATTTTAAAATAAGAATGTATTCCATAGGTTTGATATTAGCGAAGGGAATTGGAGATCTCACAGACCAACACCCTTATAATGCTGAAATGAGCTTCCCTAAAGTTTTCTCTATTTCCCTTTTATATCCATTTATATACGCTTTTATATATACTTATATGTTTAGATGTTTAAAAAGGCTAATGTACTTATTCTATTATTACTGTGAGTACGTGATTCTGTAAAGAGATAAAGTCTGGAAAGAAAATGTTAGTTCAAATGTTAAACCATTTGATCGGCAAACAGGATCTAGAGTTAATTTCTCACAGAACGTCTTTCCAATTATATCGATTTAAACAATGAGGATGGCAATCACTTTCCGTCAGTTCTAAAAATTTCTCTCGAAAACAACTTTCAAATAGGCCAGAACAGGTAATGGCCAAAATTACCACTGATTCACAGTGCAGGACCTTTTACTGACACGAAATGAAAGGGACATTGTCATGGATGAGAGAAAAGGTTACTTTGAACATAAAAGAAACTAGAACAGAAAATTCGTGATTTTTTCCTCATCCATGGATCGGTTAAGGTGTTGTCTTTCAGTTTCAGTGTCAGAGGTTGGAACCTCAGTTTTTAAAATCGGGTCAGAGGCGGTTGAAATTCAATCTTTGCGGACATGGACGCCTCATGAAAGGACTCCTTCCCAATTTTCTTATTTTGAAAGGAGGCTATAAACGAGGGAAGTTTAAAAGTTAATTCTGTTTTAGGGTGTACTTTTTTCCCCTATTTTAAATCCTGGAACACACAGAAAAGGCATACATTATACAGTTATTTATCGGATGGTTTTCTTTTAGAAATGATTGTCATGATCTTGCCCTTTAAAATAACGTTGAAAAGGTGTTATCTTTGGCATTATTTTAAATAATTTGGTAGGATAATTTTTTGTTGTTCTTCAGATGAGATATGGGTCGTGGTAACGATTTTTGATTTTAATGTCGATCTATTAAAAAAAGGGTAACGCAGTCTGTCAAAGAGAACACCTTATACATTTTAATCACAAAGTTGTCCCAGAAAAAAAAAATAATAAAAATAAAAATAAAACGGGAATAGCCATTCGGATGATGTCTTCTTTCAATTTATGTTTTTAAAACATCTCAGGTGTCGTCTTCTTAGTGAAATTGTACCAAAGTCAGAAATTTTCTATACGAAAATCCAATTTTACAACATATTTGTTTTTTTTCGGTAAATTTTATTCTCAGAATACCAAAGGGGAGTTATTCGGTCAAATAGTTAAGGAATTATGAATGTTTAAAGTTTTGAACTCTTAATGGTAAATTCATTTTTAATCGATGCAAACCAGAATTCAACATGGGTAGTTTGCAAAATATAACTCGAAAACTACTTAGCGGAAGAAACCGTATTTTTTTAGTCGCATATTTAAAGCTTCTGGAAAACGATTTCTATTCAATTAAAATCACCAAATTTTCCACCAATTGCCACCAATTGGTTCAAACTTTGAAAGCTATCCGCATTGCCATCTGTTTTCCAACGATTAAAAAATAATTTAACATTACGAGTTCTAAACTTTAAACTTTCACAATTCCTAAATTTGTTGACCAAATGACTTCCCGTTTGGTTTCCTAAGGTAAAGTGTACCAGATAAACCAAATATGCTGTCAAAATTGGGTGCTAGTAATGAAAATATCACAGTTTGGTACATGAGTATGAAGACGACCTCTTAAGTTTATCTTTAAAAAAATTACATAATTACATAATTTGAAAGAATACATAATTTCCAGTTGAATGGCTATTTCCTTCTTTTCCTGGGACAATTTGGCGATTAAAATGGAGAGAGTATTCTATTTCTTGCTTTTGGCTGACTATACATTATTCAGCATTTTAGATTACACTGATGGATTGTGACATACCAATTACTAAAAATTGAGAGCACACCGATTTGGATGTGAGCACATCACATATATAACTATATTGAAACGAAATTTCAAAGTATTCAGCTAGATAAATATTTTCCAAATAATATTAGATTGTTTAGTAAGCTTACATTATAGTCATTTTATACATATTTAAGTAGACATATATGTTTAGAGTTTTTGAAATTCAACCTTTGCGGACATAGATGCCTCATGAAACGACTCCTTTTTCTTTTGATTTTCCTTTTTTTTGAAAGAAGACTATAATTAGAGGGAGTTGTAAAGTTAATTCTATATTAGGGAGTACTTCTTTCAGCTATTTTAAATTCCGGAACACGCTGAAGAGGCATAAATTATGCAGTTGCTTATCGAACTTTAAGCGGTTTTCTGAATTTATTGTCATGACCTTAACCTTAATATTCAACACTTTTGAAATGTTTTCTTTGGCGTTATTTTAAATAATATGGTGCAATATTTTTTGTTGTTGTTCCTGAGAATATGGGTCATGGTGGGGGCGTTAGGTTTAGTGCTGGTCTTAAATAAAAAGAATATTAATAGTACAAGATGGGTTTTACAGTTATTTCATTTACCAAAAACTATTGAACAGGTCATTCACATTAATATTACACAGGGTGATTCTAAAAATGAAAGGGCAAGTCAGGCATAATTCGTCAGTAACACCTTCTATACTGACAGCTACATTTCGAAATATAAAGTGTCTCTCTCAATGTTACTTAGACAGGGTATGATTAATGCACAGTCCTGCGATTCTGTGAACCAGGGCACCAAAATTTTAGAGGTTCCTAAATAAAATATTTTACACATGATAACAAATTTACATTCAATTAATATTGTTCCATCAGGCGACCACATATCAAAAATGTTTCAGCTTCAAAGCATTAAAACCTTTACAAATTTATAATTTTTAAGCCCTCTTTACCTTTTTAAAACTTCACAAATTTATCAACTTTTTAAAACTCAACTTTCGTTAATCCAACAAGTAGTTTTGAACAACAAATAGAACCTACTTTAAGGGACTGTTTTTTACCCGCGGGTTTTTATGGCAATCCAGCATTGTTATCTATATTAGAGTCCTCCGCGGGTCGGATTATATCGACTCGAACCCGACATTTTTTTTTAAAGTCAACCTGAAACCGACCCGAACTCGAAACAATTAGAGTCAACCCGACCTGCAACTAAAAATATATATATAGCCAACCCGACCCGTCCCGATCCAAACCGCGGGTCGGGTTACCTGATGTGATGCAAGACTGTAATTCAGATTTATATTAAGCTCTATTGCTGTCAATATCGCTTATTTTGATGCGCAAGACGGCAAGAAAGTCATGAGTGATATATTAAAACTTTTGAGATTTTCCTGTAAAAACTATACACGATACGGCAGCTATTTTAATAACGTAAACTAGTGCTGTGTACCTTAATACGATATAAAAATTCCTCAAGGATTGGTCAGTTTTCAGTTTTTACGAAAGTTAAAGTCGATAAAATAAAAAAAAGCCATGAAAAATGACAGCTGACAAACATAAAATTTTTAAATCCTAATGATATTAGAACAAAACCATCTGTAGACTGAGAATTTTCAGAGAAAAAAATTAAATCGGACCACCCGTTCAAGATTTATGAGTGGACATACAATGGGAAAAAAAAAGGATACAAACGAATTGTAATACCTCCTTCGTTGAAAGTCGGTTAAAAAGCTAAAACCAGCTCTCAAAACGTGAATCTGTTTCTGAAGATTAGGGACATCTACACACCTTACAATAACTTTATCACAGTAGCAACTAGTGTTAAATTCAGGGAGTGACCCAGGGGAGACATTCCCCTCCTTCCCGGAAGATTCGGAATTTTGTATTTATTAATGATCTAGAAGTGAAATGCCGTTACATTATGATAATGCCGTTAATAAAACTGCTATACAAAGTGAATACAAAGTGATTATGCCGTTACATTATGGTCTATGGGAAAAATTATTTGCAGTGCATTTTAATAATGTTTCACAATTTCAAACGTATTGAAATTGATAAACATTACTGAAGCGCACTACAAGATGATTACTGTAGACTGTGGCGTGCATAGCATTTATCGTTTATTTACAGGGACACACAAAAGAATTTGGCTACATTACTGTCTATGAGCAATAATTCCTGGAAGTGCGTTTTCAATTGTGGTATGCGTTTTTAAATATAACTAACTTTTTTCCATATTACTTGGTGTGTATAAATTCTATAGATTATTTACAGAGGTGCACAAAAGAATTGTAGTATATTCCTGCTTATTGGTGGAAATTGCTGAAGGGTAATTTTTAACTGTGTTATACGTTTCCTAAGTGAACGAAATTTTTGCATACTATGTAGTATATATGCAAATCTATAGATCATATACAGGGTTGCACGAAAGAATTCGGATACTTTTCCAACTATAGATCGCATTTGCTGAAATTGGATTTTTTAATGCAGTTTTCATATTGTTTACTTAGACATCATCTTTCAGATTATTAAACAACAATAAAGTTTTGTTTCAATATTCTGATAGTGTTGAAAAGTGTTTCATAATCTGTGTTTGATGCATGATTTTCCTTTCTTGTTTGTTGTATTACTAAATGCTGAAACATAAATGAAGTGATACTAGTAAATGTGAAGACATATACTATCATACTACATGGAGATAAAACAAAAGTAATTGGTAAAGATAAAATAATACTCAGTGTAAAGACGTACGCTATTATTAGAACTCCAGACCCAAAAGGTTTGAGATTAAAACTCTTTTTTGTAAAAGGTAATCTACAACTCCTGAGTATTTTTCACTTATGTAACGGCAGTAAAAACTGTTTCTTTCATCGTAGATCACAGTATAAGATCATAGCTGGTCAGTGTCCTATTTCCGATAGATTAAAGACAAAATAAAGACACGATCGTTTATATTTAATGGGGCAACCAATTATCTAAAGTTTTTTACCTCATTTTTCTATTTCCCATACATTTCGAACACAGTAGTAGGCAATATCTAAGCAATTTTATCAGAAACAAGCAATGTAGAAAATAAAAGGCATTTTTATCAATGTAGCTATTAATCGTCGCGAAAATAAAATGTCTTAATATTGGAGATATGTTATGACTGCAAGAAAATAACGTACTCCTAGTTACATTAAAGTATCTGAAGATGTTGATTTTTTTTTAAATTATACTTTCACTAGATGTGTGTCACCTTTTGTTTAGTTTTATAAACTAGTTTTAATAAATTCAGTATGTTCATGTGTGAATGAGAATGAATACAGTAATGAACACACTGTTCTTTAATATACAATGCCTGGTTTCACTGCATCCCTTGTCGAAGCTAACAATAAAGACAGGCTGCCGCGTTCGTATCTTTTCGGACTGCTTGAATAACATGATGCTCTTTCCGTGATGCAGATGCAGGAAAAGTACGAATGCAGGTGCACGAAAAGAGCACGTAACTCTAGCGGTCCGACGGGAGACGAACAGGAAACGTAGTGCGGCAGCCTGTCTTTTTCGTCAGCCTCGATCCCTTGTATCCATACCTAGCATATCTGAATGCCCAACCTAACGGTTCTTAATCTCTTGGTTACCACAGACATCTTTTCTTATTCCATCAGTCTTCACAGGCCTCCCAAAGTTATATTAAAAGTGATATTACTGATATTCTTTAGACTCGAAAAAAAGGTATTTACACATATTGTCGCCTCTGAGCAACTGTAAGATATCTAAAAATAATCGAGAATAAGATGTCTGACTTATTGGTATGAGAAACTGTGTCTGCAAGTGTGCATCTAGTGAAACAACTTTTGAAACACAAAGTTATGTTTTATATAAAACAGATGTGACGACATAAAAATTTCCTAGTGTTCCAATAGATGCAGACACAGTTTCTCATAACAGTAAGTCAGAGATATATCTTTTTTGATTATTTTTAGATGTCTTATAGTTGCTCTGAGGCGACGATATAGCTATATAAAACTAATTATATTGTATTTTTTTACTTTTTTCTTCTTTCCTTTTACTCGTAAGGTTGTCTCGGATTGTAGATAAATGAAAACTTTTGCATTAAACGTAATATTTTAGAGGACCTCCAAAAGACGCGCTGCGAACCCCTTGTGATCCAAGTATCACAGTTTAAGGACTGGTGAAAAGCATTTAAAGTTAATAAAACCTGAAATTTTACTACATTCTCTAAACATAAACTTTCTTTTTTTGACAATGCTTTTATTAAGTTTAAGTTTAAAAGTTTTCCATATTGCATTTTTAGAAAAATTTACAAATTTATTCAAAAAATTTTTGAAACTAGAATATTGATCACATCTGGGTGATTTTCAAAATTTAATTTTTTTTATAGAATGTCACTTTTTTCCCTTAATATACAATACAGCCACACATCATTATTTTTTTTTTCCTGTTGGGGGGCGGAGAGCATAAGAAAGTACAAATACTTTAAATGATTTCCAATATGTACGCATTTTTCTATTTGACATTTGTAGCTATTTTTCTATTCATTAACGACAAAAGATTCTGCAAAATATTTCAATAAAGCAATGACGTCAAACGAAGAATTATTTGCATTTAATCCCATTTGATGATGAACCATTAGCTTAACTGATTTGTCATTATCATGCTAAGCAACGCATGAGTAAACAAAACAACGCAAATATAGGAAGGTCCTAGACAACTCTCCTCGTAAGACCTGGAAGTTATTTTACGCCAGGCTCTCACCATGGTAACCATAGATGTTTTGTTGCTGATTTTCAATGTCGATCGAACCGCACTGAGGGACCTTCAAAAGGGTCACGGTTGACCTTTCAGGCGAACGATCGCGCTGAATAAATTATTCTTCCGATAAGCTAGTTAGGTTATCCTTGGACAGGTCACAATTTCGTCATTATATGGTCTATTTCTCAAATTATGAGTTATTACAGACAGATGATAGCAATTTCCTTATGGAATTATTTCGTAAGAAGAATCATTTATTAAAAATATAATGCCAATCAGAAAAAATTAATAAACAAATCGTGTGGCATGCAAATATTATGAGACATTTCTCAACCAATATTAAGACAATATAAGCCAAATAAAGCGTGACACACATAGACATGTGTCATACAATTCAAAAAACAAATCGTGTAGCATGCAGAGATTATGACACATTTTCTAACCAAATCCAAAATGATCAAAAGACAAATCGTGTCGCATGCATAGGTTTTGAATATGACATATTTCCCAACCAATATAACACAAAGTAAGACAAACAGTGTGGCATACATAGACACGTCTCATACAATCCAAAAGACAAATCGAGTGGCATGTAAAGATTATGACACATTTTCCAACCTATTTCAAAACAGGCAAAAGGTAAATCATACGCGGCATGTATAGATTATGACATATTTCTCAATCAATATTAACACAAAATAAGACGAATAATGTGACATACATAGACATGTGGCATACAATCCAAAAGACAAATCGCATAGCATGCAAAGATTGCGGTACATTTTTTTTTTCGAAACAGTGTCAAAACGTCCCCTGGTGGTGAATTTTTGTACTTTTTTCTTTAGAAATCAAAACAGCATGTGTTTTCTGAGCATGCGCACCAAATGGTGCAACATTTCCCCAATAGATTTTCCGATAAAAGACATAAAATGCCTCACCTTATTTTATGGCCTTCCTGTATATGCTTCTAATCAAACACTTTTGATATTTTAGTTTTTAATAATTTATTTTAAGATATGAGATTTCATTCTTATTCTTGTTGTTCATGTTCTTATTTTTCCCATTTAAAATTTTATGTTTCAAATATTCGAATACATCTTTTGATTATATATTATGGAGTGTTGTTAATAACTTCCAAAATGTGCTAATGTACACTAAATTATAGATTTTAATAAGAAAACATTAAATAAAAAAGGAAATATACCGATTAATCAATTGTGGCTTTAAATATTTTGTTCCACCTATCGTTACCTAAAATGATCAGTGACTTTTTGGGTGTAACTGTGACCGAATTTGCCTAATCTTAGCGCCAAAGTTCTTTTCTATCGCAATCCTTCGTGGCCTACTTCTTAATTCTGAGAAATGTCTTTGAATGTCAATAATGAAAAGGAAAATAAAAAAAGAAACAAAAGCAATGTAAGATGCAGTGCGAAATCTCCACATGTAATATATAGAACAATGCCGATGTAAGTCAAATCTAGCGGAATTAATATGAATACATTTAGGGGAATCATTTTTTTTTTTTTTTTTTTTTTTTTTTGGGGGGGCTTTACATGCTTCGTTGAGATATCCGTTTTATAAAAATATTTTTATTCTATTTGGGTTTTATTAAAAAAAAATATTTTTATTCGATGCTAAAACTCTGGAATTGAAGCAGTGCAGGTATGTGGAGAGGGAGAGAAAGGGATTGTGCCGGTACAAATTATCAGGGACCGGCTCTCTTACAGGTTCCGTCACGGGTCATATTTTCAAATATAATACCAAAAAATAAATAGATTAAAGCACCTTTTTTTGCAAAAAAAATTCGATTTAAAATAACTAACTAACAAATAAAACAAAAATTCAGGACTTGAGTTGTTAATGTTGTACAGCACTAAAAATAGAAAAATTATAAAATGTCCATCTAGTAATATATCACCAGAAATGATGCTACTATAGTGGATAAACTGATAATGGTTCCAAATTTCAGAGAGACCTTTAACAACTAAAAAGAGGTGTACGATCACGGTGATTTTGACTATGGACGCTTTTTACTTTCCAAATATTGTTAATATAGTGAGGTTTGAATTTTAAGCAAATGTGTATTACTTTTTAAAAAGACATTATTCAACAAGCTGATTTTCTGATACCCTTTTAAGAGTCCACATATGAATCGCTACTAGGGCTCGCACCATATTTCTGCAGACATGCCGCAGTGGTTTAATATTCAACAGCAGTTGCTTAAAATTTTACGAAAAGTGTGTTTTAGCCTTTTAAAATATTTAATGTAAAAATTCCGATATTCATTATTTCATTTAACTATTACTGCTTCGGTCTTATGAGCTATAATCATAGACATGCTCCTACATGTCCAACCAAAAATCCACTATTATTCAGGAATTGTTACAAAATCTGATCCAGAAGATGAGCAATTAAAATGGGTAAGAAGAAGCAGGGTCGTGCGAAGATGATGTCGACAGAGGAGCTGGGCTCCAGACGCCAAAATTACGAAATATTTTCTTAGAATTAAATTTGGAAAAATAATCTCAATATTTTCACATCCCTGAAAGCTAGGAAAATGCTTTTGAAATAGTTCATCTTTTATAATTAAACGGTTTTATATAATTTGAAACCTCTTTCTGCTAATATATATTTGCTTACACATATTCACATTCACAATTACGTTTTTAGAGAAAAAAAGATATCAGTTCAATTCTGTACTTTTGAAGCAATTTATCAAAGGTAGAAAAAACGGAAATAGTGTTGTAACAATGCAATGGTGGGAGAGGAGGGGCCAGATTATTGCTTTGCCCTGGTCACCACTCTTGTTCCGAACAAGCTTTGCACAACTTTGATTTTTTATATTAATAAAAGCATTTATTGCATTATTTCTGGTTGTATTTGTAATATTACATGGCAACTATCAATTGTCGTTCACAGTTTGTAAATTTTACACAAAGATGAATATTGAGCTGAATCTTTTAATAATTAGGCTATCGTTAGCGATGTACTATAAAATTTAACGTGTGGAGTCAAATAAGGGCCTCATTGAAACTTTTCCTATGCAGGCAAGCTTGAATCAAACAATTGCGTGATTTAAAAAAAATCATCCCATTAACAATATGCAAGCTTAAAAAAAAAGGAAACTCTAGCTAAGATGATAGTACTATCAACAGAACTTTCCAAACTGATATTTCTCCAGACTGAAAGATGCGCTCTTAGGTTGAAAAACGCAAACTGAAGCTTGGCGGAAAGGGAAGCGTATGCCATTGTTTCTAAACGCCTTAGTCTAATTTTGAACTAAACCAAAATGTACATAAGTCTGTACATATTCTGTAGACACATTTGACGAGACATATTTTTTTCAATTTTCAAAGCACAATTTGCTGCTGCGTCTCACTCTTTACAAAATTACAGAAAGATTTCCTAACAGATCGAAAACATTTATGAAACTGCATTGTAACCTTGTCATCACTCATGATTCCGAAAGACATTCTATTATTTTTAAAAGCCATTTGAAAAATAAAGAAGAAAAGTTTGTTGATATAATCCTGAATTATAATAAAATAAATACTACAGCCTCGTTTTGGATCATACAAAACTGATCCTTCATCTGGTGTAATGCCAACACAAGGTCAGAAAGTAATGAAAAACTAGAAATTGAAGTAAAAACTATCAAAATGATGTTAATTCTGAAATCTGCGACCACTGCCAGGAGCACACACCAACAGAGGTTTCCCCGGGGCAGCACTTCATTTTTTCAGTTCTTCATTTAATTTACCATTTTTTAATTCCGGTCGGCGCCGAAATATTTCTTCATTAATCGTGTGTGGACCAGTAGTGGTGCAGTAAAAGGCCTTTTTCTAGGCTGACCCATCCGATCTGTCCCTGGAAAACCTCGACTGGTGGCAGGCACAATGCAAGGTCCGTCAAAAATTTATTTGTTAGTGACTTGTGACCCCACTCAGAGGACTTTTTTGATTGGTTCTTCGGTTTTTAGGATAGTTTTTGGGTGTACACTGTAGTTTTGCTGTGTCTCTTAGCACCATTACTCCCATAGCATTTGTCATCCTTATCAAGTCCAGACTCGTCTTGTCAACGAAGTGTAGGGTACTCAAAAACTTTTTTTGGATGCTCTATGCGCCCATTTTTCCGAGGCTATATGTAAGCTTCTGGTGCTCCCAACTTTGGAATGGTCCTGCTTGCGTAGTTCTCCACCAGGGTTTTTTAAATTCTTGTTTTTTGAGCTTTTTCTTTTTGTTTCGAATTCATTTTGTATGTTCCTTTTCATTTTCGATGGAGATTTCGCGTTGCGGTTTTTTGCATTCCATTTTGGCGCTCCGTTGACTTGACTGTAAAGAGAAAAATCAGATAAGCCGGAAAGGGTGGTTGGAGATTTCATTGGAAAGAAAGGTGGGAGCCAAGCAAAAAACTCAAAGGTATGTAATTAGAGATAAAGCACAGAATAGAGAAGGGGTGAAAAGAAGAAAAATAAAAGATAGAAAAAGAGAATTGAAAACAAATTATTAATAAAATTATTAACTAAATAAATAAAAATTATAGAAATAAAAATAAAATACAATACAATAAAATAAAAAGGGAAGAGGATAGATAATAAACAAAAAATATATCAAGTGAATTAAGAAAAAGACGGAAAGAAGAATTATAACAGCAATTTCCAAGCGTTCGACATGAACGGAAACGATGGAAGAACATTATCAAGAACATTGACAAATACAAAACTCTGATCATAATAATTTTCTGAGGTTTACGGAAATGCCAGAACAAAAAGAAAGGTATCTTTGCTAAAGAAATAATTTCGGAAAAGCTGTTTCTATTAATTTTGGTAACTTGTTGGTTTCTGAAATTCCTGAATGGTTCTTATGTCTGGATATAAGGATATAAGGGAAAAGTTATAGTGGCTAACTACAAGTTTACATTGAATTTTTGTAAACATTTTTTTTCGACATCAGAATTTATTATTGTTATTATTATTATTATTTTTTTACAATGTTATAGCTGATAAACCTTCTTGTTTTTTGATTATTACAATTTCCAAAATATGTAATTTTATCTTGTATAATCGCAAAATTTCTCTCCGGAAATAATAATACTAAAAAAATTGGAAGTTTGGCAGCTACGAAGTACATGCTGCATCATATAAACTTAATCATAAATTAACTTCTCTCCAAACTATAGTGGCTTCCACTTTTCCTTTTATTCCCCCTTCTTTTTTTATTTTTTATTTTTATTTGGTTCTTTTATGAATTTCAAAAACGTTTAGCTGAACTATTACTTTCATAAACTCTCATAAATTCAGTAAACTCAAATTATACTTTCACTTAATCAGGATAATTAAGAAAAAGAAAATTGAATTTAAAACAGATATTTAAACCTTTAATCCTCTTTTAAGAACCAAAATTTTAGTAAAAGAGACTATATTTGAGAGGAAAAAACGCTTTTTTCTTTCTTATAACGTGATTGCACATGCGTCGTTACAAATCATTGCTTACTACGGCCTGTTAAATTTTTCCATTTGATCGACGACTTAAGTGAAGTGAAAGAAGACGACCTGGAAGTCCGGAACGATGAAAGCGAAGGGGCTTACTTGACCCAGAATCGTGTTTAGAGCAGAAGTGGTCCGAATCCGGGACAATTAGTAAGAAAAGTGGCTAATCACTTTTGCTCTCGGTTGAGGATGTATAAATCATACAGTAAATTGGCTTGAAATCATTGTCTTTTTTTTTCTTTCTTTTTTTTCTTGCGTCTGGTTGAAGTTAAAGCGTTTATTAGTAATTTCCGTTCGAATAAAATTTAAAAACAATACAGCTTATTAAGTTAAATTTTATTTCCTTGAAGTTTTAAAGTAGCTTTTTTTTTTTTTATCGGTTACAAAACTACACGGTTGGAAAATTAACGTAACACTAAATGAAAAAGGAAAGTGAGAACGAGAGAGAGCTAAGTCATTCGTGATTTCATTACTCAATGGTAACACTGCAACTTCCAAACCAAACGTCTTTACAATAGAAAAAATTCAATATAAATGCGAATTACATTAGATAACATTTATATTCATTACGGATATTTATAGACTAATACTCCTCCGCCAGGTAATATGGTAAGATATAAATTCATCACGAATGTGTGTGCATGTTATATTAGACATTAACATCTTTTTATTTATACCGACTGAAATGGAAAACTTAAAAAAAAAAAAAAAAAAAAAAAAAAAAAAAAAAAAAAAAAAAAGACTTTAAAATGGAAGGGAATCCAAATTCTCGATTTAGTGCAACTAATACAGCCGTCTCGCTGGAACGCGCATCTTTAAACATACGAACGAGAAAGTGAAAGTAGTTATGTGAGAAGTGAGTAAACCTATAAACCCAAAACGCTTTATCGCTTTATATATATACTAGCTGATCCCCACCCGACGTTGCCCGGGCCCGTGATAATAAATTAAAAAAAAAAAAACATCAAGTTTTTATTATATCTTTAACCCGATTTTGTATGAAATTATATTTTTAAATAAAAATTCGTAAAAAAATATTGATATTTAGTGATAAAAGTGCTCATTTTCTTGTTTTTTTTACCTAGGGTCGTTTCATAGTTTTAAGATAAAAAGTTATTTTTGTCCGAACTCTTTGAAATCTTTATTGGTGATAAATAAAATGGACAGCTCGTGTAAAAATTTCGTGAAAAAATATTGTTAACTAGTTGTAAAAGAAATGTTTTCTTCTCCCTTTTTTGTTTGTTTTCGCGTCGGCTCCTTTAACATAGCAATAAAAAATAGTTCTCAACTTCCGAATTCTCTGAGATTTCAATCGGTTATAAATATAACTGCATCCAAAGTCTCTTTTCAAAATTTTGCGAAATATGAACAGTGAACAGTGAAACATAAACACTGAAAACATGAGTTAAAAAAAAAAAAAAAAAAAAAAAGCTTTAGCTTTCAACCGCAGAGCAAAAATATATTAGAAGGTCTATGCTTTCAATGCAATGGTACGGCTTCATCCGTTTTCAATCAACCCTTTTCAATCCCCCTAGGCTAAACAGGTGAGCGTTGGGTTAATCAATCAGGTTTCCCGTTTCTGAGGGTCGAAGCCTTCCAAAAAACGTTGACGCATGCGCAAAGAGATGATTTTTATGTGGATTTGACATAATGTGCTTTTCGTTTTATATATATATATATATATATATATAACAAATAATTGCAGTGTATTTATTTTCAATATAGTCCTAGAAATATATGTCTCAAACGTTTAGACTGCCGTTACTTCGTGGAAAAGGAGGCGCACGCCCATCGGAGGTCCCTTTCCTTCTCCACACTGACCGGACACGGTAACAGACGCTACGGACAGCACATGTTTCTAAGTTCAGTAGTTTGGGCTGTGCCTAGATATCCCCCCCCCCTAGTCAGAATTTTCTTATATATATATATAAATAACTGTTTGCAGGGATAGATTTCCTCACATTATATTACAACGATGAAAATAATTCCCTTCCGAGATATCCACAGTTTGAATTTCTTCCGTTGCTATAGAATTTAAGAAATTAAAATAATTTTAAGAAATTATCACTTGTAATGTTAGAAATGTTGAGGTTTTGGCGCCAAAGACATCGCAAAATTAGAAAATGGGCAATACCTCACAAATTACTGGCTTGGCAGAATTTACTTGTGATTTAATTATGTAACCTCACCCAATGGTAGCTCTGGAGAGATGGTGGCTACAACTATCAGTCAGACCCCGTTATAGGGAAACTTTTGTTCTTATCATCTTGCTATACATATTTTACACAATGGATATCCCGAATACCTGGATATAGCGAACAAAAAATTCAGTCCGTTGAAGGCTCGTTATAACAGAGTTTCATTGTACGCAATAACAAACTTTTAGCAAAAAAAGTGTGCCTCGCGCAATAGTGGAATATGATTTTTTCATATATCTAACTTTTCTTTTTTTTTTTTTTAAATCAACCCTTTTAAATTAATGTGACACAAAAAAGACAAAAAGAACTGATTTTTCGCATTTTACAATGCTGAATCCTACTTGCATGTTTAATTTAACTACTAGTGAACTGATTTCAGAGGCCCATTTTGTCCATTTTTGCATTGCAAGACAATTTAGCAAGGACTGTAACAGAGTGGATGTTATCATTTGAAAAATGAAAGTTGGTACAATTTTTAATAAGTAGGAAGCCTTGGAAGCATAATTTATGCATACCATTTAATAGTAGACGTTATTCCCATCAATTGGTACATGTATCTTTTCTTATACGATTAAATTGTTTTCAGTCAAATTAATAGGAAGTAATCACTTTTTTTTTTTTTTTTTGCCAGGACTATATTTAAAATAAATATACTTCAATTATTTACTTGAGCGAGGGAGAGAGAGAGAGAGAGAGAGAGAGAGAGAGATAAAATGCTTTAGGTAAACGTTTTAGTATTTAGTAGAAAATTAATTTTTTAATAGGTTTTACACACATTCATTCACAGAAATTGGGTTCCGAAGGTCAACCCTTAATGCACTCCACTAACAAAGTATATCAAATGTTATTTTGTAAAATTAATTAAAATTTTTCGAGCGCATTTTATATGGAAAACTAATTTTTGGACGAACGGTGTTTAATGCAGACTTCGTTGAGGGCACCTATATCATTAAATTGTACAATATCAATATCATTGTTCTCTTAGGAGACAAAGATGAATAATAACAGAAATAAAAAATCTTTACAACTTCCTTTGAATTAATTCAAGAGAAAAATGGACAATGCGAATTAAAGACAATTTTCCGTACTGCACAATGTTGAACATCAGATAAGCATGTTTGATTGAACGGCTCATCACTTAAATTTCTCATACAATAACAAGAGCGTTGATTAAATTGACTAGAACTTCACAACTCTATGACATAAAAAAATGAAAAGACATAATCAAGCATTGTTTGTCTAACAAATGGCTGTATTGTCTTAAACAAATATTTTAACATAAAAACAAGGGTTTAAGGTAGTCTTTTCTCACTCATCAAAATTTAAATTCTATTCATAAATGCTTATCTCAGATAAACAATTCCCACAATGTGGAAAACATTTATTTCTTCAACTGTTATCAAATACTATAATAGCGGGAACTTTCTCTCGTTATGTCAGTGCATTCTCAAAACCTTTTTAATTTTTTTAATCTTTGAGATTTATGAGATTTACATAAATGAGATCACATAATCCTGATTTCTTATCTAGATTCTAATGAAACACAATTGTTTTTAAAAGTTCAGCGATGGGAATAACTTTTCCTGAGTACTTGTCGTCAACTTTAGAGCGATAATAGGAAAAGTGCAGAAATGCATCTTCATAGAACTACTTTTAAAGATACTTTTTTAAACTCGAGTCATTTAAGCAACTTTTTGTCAGTTTAAAAGATCTGACAAAATCCTGGTTAATATCGATATATGTCTTTCGGTTTATATTTAAAACTATTTATGCCAAATTACTAGGCAGCATATTATTATGACAATCAGATTATGCGCATTATTAAGGTTTTGTCAAAACCTTAACGGTCGGTTTTTATTAAACATCGAAAATAATTCAGAGTAATTTTTTATCATTATTGAAACAGATTAACGCTCTTTTGTTTTTGTTTTAACCAGAAAAAATATTCCAGAGTAATTTTTTAGTGATAATTAAAAAAAAAGATTCTTAAATCTGTAAATAAGTATGGCTTTAACGAAGAAAAATTTACACTAAACATTTATTTTAGCTATTCTGACATAATAACATTTCATATATCAGCTTTTATTCTAAATATTTTATTATTTCATTTATTCTAAAGCTGATCAAGAATTCAGACAAAGCCATAATCCATATTTTATCTTTTAATCTATTTTTGAAGCTATTTATGTGAAATTAATATACAGCAAATTACTTTTAATCCATTTTTTTTATCATCAATCCCCCTCCCCTTTTCTTTTAATCCCTTTTATTAAAATTACATATCGGTACTCTGTAAAAACATTATGTCCTTTTATTACTTTACAAAAAAATTAAATGATCTAAAAATATTGATGATTAATATAAAATATATATTAAACGAAAAAAAAAAAAAGAAAAAAAGAAAGAAAGAAAATAATAAGTCAAAGGTAAATTATGGTTCACTTTCTGATATCTTCATATGTAACATTTAAAACTGTTGTTTGGCCTTATCTAATCATTAGTCTATCTTAAAATTTCTCTACCTTATGTGCATATTAAAAATACTAAAAGTAACTTTATATAGAACCACCAAAAAACGAAAACATATTTCAAATATTTCAACGAGGGACTAATGCAAATTATGCAAGTTAATCTTCATAAAAATATATATCTATCTTAATGAGAAAACTTTCTCGTTAAAATTTCATTAATACAGGTACATTTTCTTCTAATATAATTAAAACAAAAACCACGTTTTGCTAATAAAATATCCTGGCCATTTAAGGGATTTCTTTTATATAAATAATTTTTTAAGTTGAAAAGACTATATATTTAATAGATAATTTTTTGTAGTTTGTCAAATTAACATACTAGAAGGTCTGAAATATTATCAGATCTTTTTAAGAATTAACCACCTTTAAACAACAACACATTCAATGTGTTTTAGTTTTCGTCAACATACTATGTTTACACCTTTTTTTTATATAGAATAATTTTATTGTTAACCTATTAGAAAAAAAAAGACATTGCAACCAAATTTATTTTTATGATAAAGTTACCAAAGTAAACATTTTCATATATAATATAAAAATTCAGTTTGATTTGCACACAGTTTTATGAAAATCAGACGGCAAATATATACAAAGTGTCTCATAAATATATTCGCTTTTCACAAATTCAGAAAAAATAACAAATTGCCGTATTGGAATGAGTTTAGTCTATAAGACTTGAAAAATATTTTTGGTGACAGTTAAAAAAAGTTCAGAGAGACAAATAAGTAATTTCAGATTTCAGAAATACTTAATTATTTAACTAATTGTCGTATCGAAGTGAGGTTTATATCACAAGTCTTGTCAAAAAGTAGAATTTTTCGTTGAAAAGGAAAAGAAAATAAAGTTCAAAGAGCTCCAAAAGTCCGTTCGCACTTCAATAACTCATAAAAAATTT
Source organism: Maratus michaelseni (assembly GCA_963931845.1). NCBI lineage: Eukaryota > Metazoa > Arthropoda > Arachnida > Araneae > Salticidae > Maratus > Maratus michaelseni. The sequence continues at coordinate 201,756,106 of OZ007587.1, forward strand.
ACTTGAGTATCGAAGTGCAGTTAGCACCATAACACTTGGGAAATGGTAGGAATTTTTGTAAAAAGAAAATAGTTCAGAGAAAATGTGAACTATTTTTTCCCCTTTTAGTACAAACAATCAGTCACTATGATAAGTCTTATGGACTATGGTGTCTATGCAAACTGCACTCCGATATGACAATTTGTTAATTTTTTATAAATTTTTGAAATGTGAACGGAGTTACAAAATACCCTGTATTAAAAGTTCGTAGAAAATTAACGTTTTTATTTTCATTGAAATACACTAAACAGCAACAACAACAATCTATATTTCGCTTCGTCTATAGAGAAAGTCGAAAGTTAATGTCGTTGAAATTTTGATTGTTGCGAGAAATGTTTTTTGGTTTTGTTACTCATGGCGTTAACTAATCACTCTCTTAAATGATGGAATTATAATTGAGGATCATGCCAACCCACCAAGCAATGAGAATATTTTCAGCTTATTTCGAAAGAAATGAGAAAAAAAAATATTAAAAATCATTATTCCAAATTTATCGCTTAAATATATGAAGATGTAGTTAGTGTCCAGATCCCAAGTTTATTTTGAGTTTGACCAAGAGAAAATTAATTAATAAAAAAGACAAGAATTCAATGTTAAAGAATTTGTATTTATTGGTCAAAGAAGTAAATCATTTCGTGTATTTAAACACTATAATTAACAAGGAAAGTATTCGGATAGATCGAAATGTCGATATTTTCTGTCCGATTATTTTCGGATATCGATGTATTTAAGATGATATATTAAAATATCGATATTTTGAAAATTTTTACTATCACTATACCTGGATCCAACATAAAATGCCTTAAACCAGTCCTGCGTCTACTCTGTTACAAGCTAATGCTGCTGTTACCTGTTAGAGTATTGGGGAAAGACGTCAACACTCTCAAATCTCAACACAGTAGACCCAGGATTGATTTAGGAAACGCTTTTTGTTTCGAATCCAAGTTGGGTCTAAGTAACCCTAGTAAGATACGGTATATCAGATAATTTTTTGTACAGAATTTTTTCATTGTATAAAAGTGCTCCCTGCAACAACACTACAGGTTTGACTTGGAGATCCCTTGATCGGCCATGATATGTTGGATGCATTGAGTACACAAATATTTGCCACTAATTTATTGAGATCTTGAGGCTTGTTTTGTGGCACATATGTTAATACATAATTATACACGTAACTATACTGTTTAGCTTACTTCGAAACACTGGAAGTTGAATCACCTCACCAGCTAGGCAAATAAACCTCGAAACGCTATATTAACAACTGGTATAGCTTAATGCACTCACAGTTAAATGTTTCTTGTTATTTTTTACTCAAAAGATTATTTGAGAAAAAAAAGCACTATCGTAGTTGCCAGATACTTATCGAAACATTCCTTTGAGAGTGAATCAGAAGGTCTCTTTCACGAATCTCTAAAACTTATGTAAAAGAAAAACAAATTCATAAAATCTTGCAGCTAAACAAACTAAATCGCCTCAGCTAGTCGATTTCAGTAACATATCGAAGAAAACACTAAGAATTTTTCGTCAGGCGGAAATCCGCACCCTGAACAACCTAGCGCACCCCTGACGAAAACATAAATAACTGTTTCAATTATCATTTTTGAAAAAAATTGGCAGAAACCTATTTTTGAATGTTTCATATACTAGTGGAACTTTACTGGTCGGTTTTTCCCAAACGAACCTTCAATTAAACGAACCTGGTGCTGGGGGGCCATACTGCCTTTGGCAGCATATGCACGCTCCGGTACCGAATGAAACGAACCTTGAATTACTATTATGATTCTTTATTTCGACACAGATTGAATTAAAATTTTTAGCATCGTAGTTCGCGTTGCTTGAGGAACTGATATGGTATTCTTCCAATTTGAATTTAATCACGACAGCAAAATTACCGGGGCGTTATTTTGGTTTCAGAAAAAATTGTCAAAAAATCGCAAAGAGCAAAATTTACAATATTGGGCTAAACGATTGAACACAGATTCCTTTTTCAAATGCCAAAAAATAACGCGGAAAACGCTAAAAATTACATAGACAATACGCGAAAAACTCAGAAATTGCAGATGACAAAATTTATTACATTCGGCTAAAAAATCTAAATCGGATTCCTTTGCCAAATGTCAAAATATCATCGCAAAATGCGAAAAAATTATGAAAATTACATGGAAAATTCAGAAATTGCAGAGGATAATATTTATTATGTCGGGCTAAAATAATGAAACCAGATTCATTTTACGGTCATTACGAATGTCAAAAAATTGCCGCAAAATGCTAAAAATCGCATAAAAACTTCGCGAAAAATTCAGAAATCGCTGTATGAATTCCGAATAAACATTATTGGAAACACGACAGAAGTTACTATATTGGGCTGAAAGTTTGGAAATGGATTCCTTTTACTAATGTGGAAATGTCATCACAAAACGCGAGGAGATGCTAAAAATCGTATAAAAAATTAAATTAAAAAACAGGTTTTAATCAAACAATCCAAAAACTGGCCTTGAAGTGCATAACTTCAGACATATAGATCATACATCCTGCCAAATCTTGTAAGTTCTGCGCGCTGCGATCTCTCTTGAACACAGCGCACAAATAGAAACAAACACAAAAACTAACACCTTTATTATTTTAGATTTATTAATTGTTAAATTTTTGTATATCATTTTATGTTGATATGTTTTAAAATTTTTCTTGTAAGGGGTTGTGTCAAAAAAGTCTTAGTTTAACTTATCTTATGATTATATTATCCTTAAATCTTATTTTTTGTTTTACAAATCCTCAGGCATTAGTATGTATTTTTAGAGAGCAATAGTTGTATAAATGTGTCTTTTTTTTACAGTACTATTATTGTTAATTACCATTATGTTTCTTTAAAATAAATTTATTTGCACTGTCAATAAAATACATACATATAATCATTAAAACAATAGTCAGTTACTTATCTACGTAAAAAACACATGATTTAGTTCGACGTTTTAAAAAAGCATAATACATACACAGTTCGTCTGCATACATTTCTTTTAGCATTTTTTTTCACTATCTTTCATTTCACGTTTCTCTTGCTTTTTATTTCTTCTAAAGAACTATTTTATTTCATTTTAACCATGTAGACACATATACACCACTTATTTATCTCTTGAAAAGTACTTTCACTCCTGCCTCCGGAGCTTCATCAGTCCAAATGATGTTACAATTTCAATTACAGTTTTCTCTAGGCATGCGATTCATTAATAAATTAAAGATTATATTATGCATTTTAAAAAGCGTGACCAAGGCTGTGAATTACAGGTACATCTGTCCAAAGTCTTGTCCTTCCCTGGATTTAATTCTGCACTCGCTTATGCTGCTCGACAATATTCATATTTTCAAATACAGCCCAAAGACTGCCGAAAGCTAAGACGAGAAAATGCTCCTTAAAGAAACAACCTAACAAGACAAATTGAGATAGCTCTTCCGGATGCATTAATGAATAAACGAGGCCGATTTCTCGCCTCAGCTGCATCATCACACATTGAAACAAACAGAAACCCCACTTTCCCATTTCAACATCTTCTTCCAGTTTTATCGCTTAAAAATATCAAGATATAGATGACCATCTAGCATAACGATTGTGAATGAAGCGGGTATGTTGTGAAGTAGGCGGCAAAAGAATTTTAATCAAACATCAGCGATACATCTTCACTGTTGCGTGATGTCTTCCTGAAATGCCGCTCCTGGGTCAGTCAACTTTTAGATCTTGATGGAACAGGGGCTTATAGTTAAAACATGAGATGGTGTTTACAATTTCGTATTAAACAGAAAATTTACATGGGAATGTATAAAACTATTCTCAACTACTCTCATTCATTTTCTTTCGAAAAAATAATTTTTGAGATAACTTCTCGCTTTTGACAAGCTATAGTTTTGTTTTTACATGAATAAAGTATTCGGATTCTTGATTCAAAATTTATACATCTAAACAGTTTATTATTGTTACTATTATTATTATTATCATCATCATCATATAAAAGTGATCAGGGCTGGTTTTCCCATTTAAAAGGGCCCAAGTGCAAGAAACATTCGGGGGAATGGAGGATGATAGTTTTAAAGGCTAAAAAAAATATAATAATGGTAATCTCGTTGGGGGCCTCTTGGTGAGAGGATAGGGTGCGGGCACATGCAGAATACTTTTGAAATCCATTTAGTAATTCAAAGGTTTAAAAGGTTTTTTTTTATTTGCGTTGGAGACCTCCTTATAAGCACCAGTCCTGCACCCTCCCCCTATATGGCCGACCCTGAACGTGATACACCTTTGACGGCAGTCTACTACTAATTGTTTACAGCCACAGCAGATGCAGCTTTACCAAATCACGCTTATTCCACGCATGTTTGCTCAACTAGACGTCTGACTGCTAGTAAGCAGTAAATAAAGTTATGATATGCGTTTTGTTCACAGTAGCTTAATTCCTAAAAAGTCTGATTGAATTAACTAGTGATTCGTATAAAATGTTATCATCTTTATAGTTATCCAAAGTTTTAAATCTTCAATATATGCATTTTTTTAAACTGTGTATTTCTTCGATAAAGAAAGAAAGAAACAAAAATTAATTATTTAAAATCTGAAATAGAATATGAAAACATTTAGACATGTAAAGGAGAAATTTAATTCCTGGTGTGGTTGCGTTTTTATATAAAAACAAAACTTTTTTGTAACCATCATTAAATTGAAAGACGATGTTCCGTAGACAGAACAGACACTATTCACATTTTCGCAAAACTAAAATAAATGTTTTAAAGTTTAAGACAGTTATCTCAAACTGTCGTTCTGTAACTGTTAAATAAACTTTTTTATATTTTGTTTTGTATGGGTGGATAGATTTTTATAAAATAGAGCATACTGTTAGGTTTGCGGGTTGGTGGCCTTTTGCACTACAACATCTAAATTACAATATTAAATTAATCTAATAATTTAAACATTTTAAAAGGAGCAGTTTTATAGAAAAATAATTTTAAGGAAAAATATTAATATGTTTGATAGAAAAATAATTAGATAAACATTTGATTAACTTCACATTAATAATGCCAGTATCTTTCCAAACGGCTATTCAAGTTTGGTTTGCATATATTAGATAGAGCCATTACCACCTGTAGATATAGATCTTTATCTTCAGTGGATAATCGTAGAGTCCACAAACTTCGCCCATATTTTTAATTTAATCTTAATGTTTAACTAGAAAATTTCAGTTTAAAATTTAGATGGGAAAAATCAAGTGTGATGATACATTTTCAATTTTCAGCATGATTTAAAATTTGTAAAAGTTTTCATCGAAGTAATGGGAAATTTGTTTTCCGCTTAACTTTAAATCATCTAATAACATAATTATACGTCTTAAATGGAGACTTTGTTTGAATTTGGTTACGATCCATTAACTTCGGAATATAAGCTCAAATGTCTGAAATATTGCTGTGAAATAAACGTTGTCTTCGGGACCAGATCAGTGACATCTTTTAACTTCGAAGAAATTGTATCATATTTATCTATTTTCATATAGACAGATGAGTGGATGTAGTTTGATGATGCAAGGCTCATTTTGGAACATACAGTGTGAAACAAGAAATGATTAGTTAACGAGAGCAACAAAATATTTACTGAATGAACACTAAAAACTCTTTTCATATAGGCATATTGACAAACCAGCAGGCCTGTACAACCCGCGGCCTATCAAATAATCGAAAATTTCTTTAAAATATCGAAGTTCTAATTCAGTTGATTGATTGATGAGTACCTGATTGATTGATGTAGTAATGATTGTTATAATATGTTTGTATTAGTAATGATTGGTGGTTCAGTAATACATTCATTCAAATATTGCTTCAACATCACGAAAATATCGATTTATTGGTGAAAGAGTATTTCCAGTTTTGCAGTGATCAGATAAAAAGTTATGACAAATCCTGTGTGCCAAAATGAATGCGCCTTACTGAAATGTGATTCCGCAAGACAAATTATAAAGGAATGTAAGAGTGTAGATAGTGCCTAGCTACTCTTTTATAGAGGTGCTCTGTGGTCGAATGAGTTTTGAGATTTTGCGCGCCATCGTGCTTTCCTGAATTCTAACATTTGTGCGTGAATGAGCTATCTATTCTGTCATTTCTTTAAGTTTTGCAAAGTATGTCCGAATCTCCTGGAATCTGATTGTCGCTATTATTTCTTGTAATTATATGTTAATTAGGTATCTATGGTTGTGTACTTGCTATATACAGTGAGGTAAGAGATTGGATTTGAGGAATTTTTAACACATACATTTACAAAATAATTTGTAAGCATTACCGCCTAGGGGCGCGAATATCTTAACGTGGGTTTTGGACTGTGTTATGCTCAACTACATTTTAGTACACCATGGAAGTTTTTAGAATCAAACAAATTCATATGCAGGACTGGATTTAAATATATATATATTCTGACACTTTGCCATATATGATGCCCCGGAAGTGCGCTTTTAGCTATGTTATGCTTTTTATAGCTAAAGTAAATTTTAGCATATTATATGGTGTGAATAAAAATCTATAAATTATAATATACAATGTTGCACAAAACAATGTAAATACATTACAGTCTATGGACGGAAATTGCTAAAAGCACATTTTCAAATACGTTATAAGTTTTCTTGCTCAATTAAATCGTAGCATATTACATGGTGTGATGTATAAAAATCTATAGATCATATACAAGACTGTACAGTTAAACTCGAACACCTTACTGATCAAGGGTGATTATTGCTGAAATTAGATCTCCAACTAAGTTATGCATTTGCATATTTAAAAGTATCAAAAGATCACATTAAAATAGTCTGGAAGTGCTGGAAAGTGTTTCAAAGCAATGCATGATGGATGATTTTTCTTTCTTGTTTTAAGACTTACATCGACTTAAGGCTATCAAAACTAAATATTTTCATTCTTAATATTTTATGTAAATTTCTACTGTTGATAAACATTTTTCTCAAGTAATACTTACTAAATATTATCCGTGTTATTACGAAAACTAAACATTATAACTGTTTAAGGAAGCATATTTTCAATAAAATAGTAAATAATATATATACTTACTAACTTTAATAAAAATATTTTTAAATATTATTAATAAATTTTCTTTATGTTTGTTTATTACTCTACTACCAAAGGTTACTTTTAGCTATACAATAATTAACTTCGTTTAACTAATACAGATTTGAATGTATTAAGCACATCAGTGTTATATAATCAGATTAATTCATCTAAGTAAACCATTTATAAACAATTCACCAAAAAAACTTAAATAGTTTCAATAACTATCTAATGATAATTATTAAAATAAGGAAAACAATAATAAGCAAAAGAATCCTTCCTGTAAATATTTTTAACTTAAGATATCTATTACAAAACAAAACATTATTTACCCATAAATAAATTTGTTAGGATAGGTTTAAGCTTAAGAATTTGACATAATATTGTCATAAGTTACATCTATACTTTCCAAGACTTCCCTTTTTATTTAAAGTAATTACAATATTTTAAACGTTAAGAAAAGAACTCTAAAAGGAAAGTATTTTTTCGATTTTTGTTTTTGCATTGCAAATTGCTCTAGAGAGACTTATGAACAAAATAATTTCTTTCTCTGAGCTGCTCAAGAGTGTCTTAACAAAATAACCTCTATAATATGCTGAAAGGATTTATTGAAACAAAGTAGGCCAATGGAAGCTGAAAACATTAAATGGTTGTAAATGAGAAAAAAGAGCATTTTATGTTGTAACAGTTTATTTATTTATTTATTTCGTTGTTGTTATTTAAGAACTATTTTAGTACTGAATGCAATAAAATTTTTGTTCCTATCAGATATAGGTATAAGGGAAGATTAACGGTTATTTCCAAAGTTAAAAATAACAGTTCAGTATGCAGCATTCAATTTGTAAAAATTTTTTAATAAAGAAAGAGGTTAACAGCAGCATAGGGAGTGAGCTAGATCTACTTCAGAAACACAACTTCAACTAGTTCTGTATGAATTTAAATCACCTGAGAGTCAAATAAAAAAAAGCAAAGGTAAGTAGAAGGATAAATATATGCATATATTTATTATTTTTGCGATTTTCGGTAGAAAAATGTAGATTACTCTTTGCAGTGGACTTGGAAAAGATATAGGTTATAACACTACCTGATAGTGGTTATAAAATGGAAAAGGCAAAAATTAGGCCCTGATTTATCCTAGGTTCTATGGCAAATATTGTTCATCTCAATGTGAATTATAATTAGAGTTGCCAGGCGATTCAATTTTCAAAGTTGCCAAGTCTCGTGCCGTTACGCGGGATGCCAAAAATCTTGAAATTTCATGATGCACTAATTGTTTTAAGTTTTTGTTCGTGCCATAATATTTATTAGCCTGCATCAAGTAATACTTATTATGGAATAAAATTACAAAAATTAATCAATAGCCACGTATAAAACTTTCCTGACACCTTCTCAGACACCGTGTATATATAAACAAATAGATTGTTCACACTTAATTCTTTAACTTTGTTTCAGGTCGATGTAACTTAAACAATGCTCATACGTTAGTGTGATATTTCCAACAAGACTTCGGAAAAGAATTTTGAAATACGAGGCACGTGACTGGTATGCAAAATAAGGATTGGGTCATGGTCTGACGAATTCTTTGAAATATAAAAAGAAAGAAATCAGACTGTATTCCTTTCACTCAGGACAAAGAAACGACAATTACCTGAACCGAAAGTATTGCACAAATACTATAGAATAATGCTACACAATCCCTATTTTATATGCCGGTAATTTCGCGAATAACTGTAAACAGCAAAGCATAGCTTCAGCTTCAAGAAAATGGCAGATTTGTTGTTGTTGTTGATTTGTTTTCAAATTTTCTGGTTTATAAAATGTAGACGTTAAATTTGCAATATTTCCAAATGCATTTTACTTGAATTGAAAGTATTGCACAGATACTAAGGAATAATTCTATATAATCACTCTTTTATTACATTGAATAAGTGTAGATAGCATAGTGTAGATTCAATATTAAGAAAAGGGTCTCTTTTTCTTTCTTTTTTCAAACAATTTTTTACTACTTACACTGAAACTATTGCATAATATTAGAAATTTGTCTTGTAGCAAAATCACATAAAAGTATTTAATATGCTTTAAAATTAAGTTTCTATGTTGTTCATCTAAGACTGGTAGCAGATATTTTAGTCAATTTTTAACGGTTATTATTCTTATTTTCTGTAAATTCCACAAAATCGGAGCTAATCAGATTAAAACCTGAAGAACATGTTCTTCTTAAGGCATGTTCACCACGAAATAGATCTAGAGAAAAAACTGAAATAATGTCTTTCGAAACTACAATTATGTTTTATCTTCGATGATAAAAAGTTTTGGTGCCTTTTCAATTTCCGGATTTTTTTGCTCGATACTTTAAGCAGAATCTGACTGATATTAAATGGCGTATGTGCAAAAGTTATAAAATACTAAAAATATTCAGATATTAAGATTAGATTATATGACAATTCTTTGCCTTGAAATAACAAGATTCTTACTGCTTCAATTACCCTTTTGAGGAAAGTGAGATAAACGTTTTCTTTTCTCATAGACAACATTGGAGATAGAATTTTGTCAAAGATGGCAAATATCTTGCCCTGTCAATTCCAATTGAAGAGCTTAGAAAATGAAGATGATGTGTAACAAAAATTATATCGCGAAAAATTTGAAGTGAAAGATTTTCGTTGTAAATGTTCTTGATTTATTTTCTTCTTGTAGCATATGTTTGAAATGTTAATAGGCAGTACTAAACATTTTCCGAGAAACTTATTAACATTTAATATTTAAACTGGGCGAAAACTATCTGGGCCAGGATACGAACCTGGGATCTCTTGGCTGGAGCTGCTAATGTTCTACCAATTCAGCCATCCCGATCGAATCTGGAGGACCTAATTCATCCAGTTAACCTTATTGATCACAGTACCTGGTCTGATATCTGAATTAGCTTAACAGAATAAATCGCAGGTAATTTGGAACTCCAGTAAAGGCTGGATTTCATCCAGTTAACCTTATTGATCATAGCATCTGGTTTGATATCTGAATCAGCTCAACAGAATAAATCGCAAGTAATTTGGAACTGCAGTAAACGCTGGATACGTGATTACACTAGATTAATTTTAACACAATTATTCAAATTGGTAAAGAAATCATACGAGACGTAATTTTCTAATTGGTCGAAAAATCCTAGCTCGGACATTTTTCGTCCAGTTGGAAAATTATAACTCATATGAATTTCTTTACCAATTTGAATAACTGTGTTAAAATTAATCTATTAGAATCTTAGTATTTTAGCTTTTTTATGCACTGTACTTACAAATAATCTTAATCTAGCTCTAAAATTTCTTAAGGTTTACGAAAATATAATATAACCTCTTTCAAGTTACACGCGATTCCAAAAAGCGTTCAGTTTCCTTTAGAAGCTTCTGAAACTAATATATATCCGACATTTAAAGAAGCATTTCTGAGACATAAGTTTCTTTTGCTGATCATAATTTCCGTAAACGTTTCCGAGTACTTGTAAGTGCCTAATGCAGTTTTCTCTAACCGCAATATCGTTTATTGGATGCTATCAATTATCAATTAAACATTTTCAACAGAATTTATTAATGCATGGAGTGGTGGAATAATATCAATATTTATGTTAATATTAATATGCTATTATTATTAATGCTTATTTGAATGCTGATTGCCATATGTTATTTTATGATTCATGAAAATGTTTACTTAAGAATTGATAGCATCCGGAAAACCGATATTTCGTTTGAGAAAGCTGATTAATACATTCTAAAAACTACCCGGAACCGTTTCCGAAAACTACGTGCAGCAAAAGAAAATTTGTTTCAGAAATGCTTATTCAAATATCAGAAATCTATTGGTTTCTGATATATCTCAAGATAAAGAAAAGCTTTTCGAAATCGTTGGTTACTCGGAAGAGGTTACATTATATTTTCGTAAACCTTAAAAATGTAAAAGCTGGATTAAGAAACATATATATATATGACATGCCCGACGTTGCCCGGGCCCATAATAATAACCTTAAAAATACCTAAAATCAATGTTGAATGATTTTATATTCTTAAATGAAAATCTATCCAAACGAACTGAAGGACAGTCGTTATAGTTATTGCCGATTTAATGTCGATTTAATTTCTGACGTTTTGATATATTAAACTTTCAATTCTGATAAAAAGTTCTGATCAAAACTCAAAATAATATGCAGTTTTGGCCAATTTATTAATCCTATTCGAAAAAAAAAATTCCAAAACCTTGTTTCTAAGATTATTCTATTAAAATTAAATAAAAATCATGCATTTGTGGCATCATAATTCACTTTTATATTTTAACAGAATAGTAAGGCTACTATAATTTGTGACTGGTTAGCCAGTATACGCCAGGACACATGGCCGTTATCATTATCTTTTTATGCGTGAAGATTTCGCTATGGTACTCCATTGTGAAATTTGGTAATTTTTGAAATTCAATATTTGAAAAACGATATATTTGAAATATATATCAAGAAAAATACATTTTTTCTTATCTTTCTAACGAAGTTTGTCTAACAATTTTCTGACGTATACTTTTCGAGCTATTAATTTTTTCAGCAACTTTAAATGTTTCATTTTCCGAGATTATTCTGTGGCAACGATTATCGAAAATCCCAGTCGTCAGCAACGCATAGCTTTTTATTAAAGAGGATATTTTTTTTACTGTGTATGATCGATTACTTCATAATACTTTCATCTATGTAATAAAGCAATTTTTGAGAAAAATGAAACATAACATTTACCACTACTTTAAGATTTTATTACTAATGCTCCAATAGCCGAGTAAGAAAGAGCTGCTGTGCTCTGGTTTATTGAAAAACTGGAACCTAATCAATGCCTGTCTCTACAGGCATTTATTTAATAGCATGCTTTCGTGAACTTCATTGAAATGGTTTTAACCTTAAATTTCTGACATTGACTTCAATTCAGGAAAATTCATCCACTTAAGTTACCGCTTTAAACGGTTCTTCATTTCAATATCTAAACACAAATAAATAAATATAATGACCAATGTTGGCACGATATATTACGTGACCCAGCCTCGTTTTTAAAGGAACAACAGATATATAAGTATCTGAAAACTTAAAAGTTGATAAAAGCTATCACATATTGTCTGTCCTCACGCAAACTGAAGTTTTGGAAAAAAATTCTTTGGGCTTCACATAACAGTTATTCCAATTATATTATTCAATGGGCGACAAAATTCGTCTCGGGCGAGTGCTTGCCAGCTGCTAAAATATTTTAAGAGATACCATCTGAAAACCTTACAATACAAAGGAAGCTGGAAATCATTGTTTCCGCAGTCCTTCATTTTGTCTCCAAAAATTTCGTCCTTCTACAATTAGACAAGTTCTTCACGAAGAACGCAGTGGTACCTTAACAACTCATTGTGAATGTTGCACAATGTTTTGTTGTGCGGAACCATGGCCAAGCGTTGTGTACAATGAAGTCCACGAGACAACTTTTGTTAAATACCTCGAGAATATGTGTTGTTTGGTTTATTCTTCAAACGAGGCGTTTTGCTCTGGTTGTTAGAGCCCACATTAAAAGACCTTTCGTACAGGAGGTCAGGTGGTTGTCCAGTGAAGCTTCCATTTCTTTACAGTCTCAAAAAATAAAAGGTTTATAAAAAGCCTTTTTCCTTGATGTTTTTCCCTTTATAGTATGAAGATATGTAACTGCTGGTGAAGGTGACTACTTCAACATAATAGAGTAAATGAAGTTTTCGTCAATGTCTAATGTATCAATATATATTTTTAATTTTAAAACTGTAAGTGTTTTATTTAACTCTATAACGAAATAAAGTAAATCCCCAATACATTACTAATATGTATAGAACATTAATGTATAAAGTATTTCGAAAACAGCTGATCACGTTTTAATGTTTGGTAGCTTTGGCTAAAATAAAATACAAACCGTTTTTCTAAGAGTTGAAAATTGAAATCGGAAATAAATGCAAATGTCAAAATTTTTAAAAACCAATAATAAGACTTACTTCTAAATTCATAATATAGATAAGAAGCCTATAGTGATATTTACGTTTCATATATCTTGTGTTTTCCCATTAATCTTGTATATTTGATTTTTTAACATAAAAAAGTCAATCAACATTTTTATTCGAACCCAAGATTATATTACAAGAAATCGATGTTCGAATTTCTTTGTCAAAAATCCTTAAAGAGATGTCAATTGGTGTAAAAATGATATTGCCAAAGTTCGATTGAGACACTTTCCTCTGAATACTGTAACCAAACTTCAACGTTTCATAAGGTAAAAGATAATGTCTACGCAAACATTTCGGAAAATGCATAACACATTTAAAATCCTAAATTAAATAGTTACCATCTATAGTCGGAAAAATATCCGAATTATTTTATGTAGCCCTGTATATGATCTATAGATTTGTAAATACACTATATAGTATGCAAAAATTTAGTTCAGTTAGGAAACGCATAACACTGTCGAATATCACACCAAGTAATATGGAAAGAAATAGTTACATTTAAAAACGCATACTAAAAATGAAAACGCACTTCCAGCAATTATTGCTCAGAGACAGTACTGTAATCGAATTCTTTCGTGTGGCTTTGTAAATAAGGGATAAATGCTATGCACACCATATTCTATAGTAAGCATCTTGTATACTGAAGTACAGCACTTCAGTTATGTATATGAATTTCAATATGTTTGAAAGAGTGTAACATCATTAAAATACTCTACAAACGATTTTTCCTTATAGACCATAATATAACGAAATTTTTTTGAGTGCCCCTGTAAACGAACTATAAATATTACACACTTTGTTTCAATATCGAATATGCCATGGTAAACCTCAATAACTTAAATCAATATTTCAACTATGTTAGAAAGTGTTAAAAAAAATGAATGTTAAATTATATATATTGGAACTAGGACTTCAGTGGTGTAGTCCTTTTCTTTCGTAGAAGATAAATAAACTCAACGATGAAAAATTTTTTTAAATATCTGTTGATTTTTCAAGAAATTATATTATTAAGCTCTAAAAAAATTACTTTAAAAATCATATTTATTCTGTATTTCTGCTTCTAATTAAGCACATATAAAGTAGATTAAAAACTCTCTAGGCTTCTATTAATTCTCAATTCCTAAAAGTACACTTACAGAAAAAAATGCACTTTACCTGTAAAATCTCTTACATCTTTTGTCTTACAATGTGAACTTGATGCAAAATCTTTTTTTTTTTCTTTATTCTTCTATCAAATACGTTGAAAGAATGGACTCTTATAACGGATTAGGAAAGTACTCATGCATATCCCCTGGTTCCGTTTTTTCCCGAGTAATTCCTCCTACCAGGACTAAATTACTTGATGTGTTTTTGGTGGTGGTCCTTCCTTTACGTCAAGGTCTGATGGCTTAAAGTATCAAGCCGACTTTAGCCATAAAAACCAATTCTGTCAATGTTGACTTGGCTCGTTTAAGAGATGACATCTTCTGATATGTAGGATAGCGGGTAAAGAAAAAACAATGGAATATGATACTGAGATGTTGTGTTTTACAACGAGACAATCGTGAGCAGGGTAATCAGGTAATCAGACATATATTAATCACTTTGACTTGCACACAGTTCATTGGTTTTGAAGAAGCGTGGGAGTGCAATTCATTAGTTATCACGAATACAGTAGGATGTTTATCGACACTGATCGAAAGCCAATACTGAATATTGAGGGAACATAGAGAATCTTATATAATAGGCAAATTATATTGGAGGTTATTGTTCAAGCGTACTAAAAGTAATGTGTGATTTCTGAAACTTTTGAATATTTTTGTCAACCCAATGAAGGGTTATTTAAGATATACCAGAGATCGCATAAAGGAAGTTTTGAACAGAAAAATCTAAAAATAGACAATTTCTAAGTGACAGTTTCTATTTATTTGTTTGTTTATTGTTTGCTGAGGAATTTAAATTATTGACTACAAATAACGTACGTATCAATATCATTGTTTCGATGTGATAATGGATACAAATGCTTGATGGACGTTTTGAGAAAAGCGTGTTGTAATAAGACTTCCGGAATGGTTGCTATAATGTAGCTAAAATACAGAATTTCCCGAAATGAATTTCAGAAAAAGAGTGAATTTCAAGAAAAGGATGTTGAAGTAACTTTTATTTCCGTTAATTACTTGTCTGTAACAATAAAAAGAGTTTGATAGTCTACAAAGTAGCGCTGTCGGGTGGAACAAAAAGATACACAGCAACGAATTCCTCCGAAAGATACTCGGGGTGAATTTAGAATACGTCGAAGAGATTTTTCTTTAATTCGGTGTTTATTTTAATTCGATTTTTAGTTACTTTTTTTCCGAATATGATCACACATGAACACACTTCTAATTACTTTCAGAGTTAAAATAAATGCAGTATGATATTGAGTAAAAAATATGATTTAAAATAATTCGTCTTAAATCTCTAATACACTTGACCGAATTTTAGTAATTGTTTGTCAAGCATTAAGTTTTTACTTTCAATCTCGTTTTCAATTTCAATTATATTTCTTCGATTGGGAAGAACGGGAAAGAATTACTTCAAAATGTAGATCTTGCGATGACCAAAAAATACCATTTTCACCTTACGTATTACTGTGAAGATCTGTAAAATATTTCTAAGCTTGCAAAGAAGCGTCGTGTAGTGGTACAATTTTGCTTAACCAATGATAGTAAAAGGATTTACTTTTTAAATGGGCAATTTTCGATATTTTCCTCAATCAGAAAATGGTCATAATACCAGTTTTTAATTTTAAAAAAAATCCGTAGATGCAATTTAAGAAATATCGACATAAGAAATATATTCACATGCTATTCGGCCTGCTGCCGTACGATATCATTATGTATTTATATACTGTAATATATTTTCAGTTTGATTCCCAATTCCACGATAATGCCACTTAAACATTATAAATCTATATATATATATATATATATATATATTTAAAGAGTTATTTCTCGCATCATCGTTTCGACCTGAAGTAAGTTTAGCATAAATAGTAAACACGATTAGCATAAAAGAATTCTATTAGTATAACAGTGTATAAATTTTGTTTGACAAATATCTTTTTCTGTAATGCGTGAACAAAAATATACAATTTTCTTTTCGCTCATATTTATTATTTAGATCATTC
The DNA here is from genome assembly GCA_963931845.1 of Maratus michaelseni. NCBI lineage: Eukaryota > Metazoa > Arthropoda > Arachnida > Araneae > Salticidae > Maratus > Maratus michaelseni. The sequence goes on from OZ007587.1 coordinate 201,772,394, forward strand.
TTATGTGAATCAGCAAGGCTGCTTATTTTCATAATAATAATAATACGTATTTGTAAATAATATAATAATTTACGCAACAATATAATTGAAATAAGCATAATAAATTAGAATGCTAATAAAACTGTTTAGAAGATTAATGTTATACTTTACCCAATGAACATCTTTTCACCGATTCTTGCAATAATTATGAAAAAACCACACTATGTGAAAACAATTCTTACCTGAAAAAAAGAAAAGAATTTTGTAAAAGGTTGCTAAGAAAAACTTTAAGTGCAATTTTCTTATTCATACACACAAAGAAGATATTTTTATATACATAACATTTATATATTGAAATAATGTACAAATATTTATCAACTAGCAGACTACGCCCGCTACGCTCGTCGGTTTCTCCAAAAGAACCTTGAATCATACGAAATATATCGGTGAATTTAACTTTGTATTTTAAAGCAATCTGTACCTTTACTTTGAATATCTTAAAATAACATAAAAACGGATACTTATTTCACTAAGTTATGTTTTTTGAATACGGTTTATTAATACGTTTACAATTTATTGCCTACCGTTTTCCATTGATTCATAAGTTTTCTAGCTACATTTTTTAATAACGGGAATAAACCTATATTATTCACAACTAAAAAGAAATGGCGCATCTAGTATTTGTCGAGAATTAAATAAAAATCATGCACTCGTGACATCATGATTCACTTTTATATTTTAATAGAATAATACAGTTACTATAATTTGTGACTCGTGCTGACACATTGCTGTTATTATTATTTTTTTACGCGTGAAGGTACTCCATTGTGAAATTTGGTGACTTTTGAAATTCAATATTTGAAAAACGGCCTAATCATTAGATTTGAAATTTATATCAAGAAAAATACAATTTTTTACCTTTCTAACGCAGTTTGTCTAACAATTTTCTGACAAATACTTTTCGAGCAATTAAAATTTTTCAGATACTTCAAATGTTTCATTTTCCGAGATTAATCTGTGGCAACGATTAGCGAAAATCCCAGTCGTCAGCAACGCATACCTTTTTATTAAAGAGAATAATATTGTAAAAAGATATTCTAAAGAATTCAACCAAGTCACCAGCCATCGACAGCGTATAAATTTTATATTATACAGACGGACAGAAATTTATTTATTTTTAATATTCCATATTAATCCTGATTTGAAGTCTTAAGTTTTTTTCTAAAAACTTGTAATTAATTCAAAAAAATATATATAGTTGAGCACTCAAAAAATTACATCTACAATTCATGATAATGTAGTCTATAAAAATTCTAAAGCAAATTTAATACCCTTTTTTTTCAAAGAGAAACATGATACTCTATAATAATGTTTTGCGATTAATATCGAACTAGCTACCTTTTTTAGATAAATATAGTATTTATAGTAATTATTAAGAATTATAAATATAATATTCCCAATTTATTTTTTTGAATAATTTCCCTAAAGAAAAAAAAAAAAAAAAAAAAAAAAAAAGAGGGGGCAGAGGGAAAGAGACGGTGGAGGGGAGGGAGAGAGAGAGGGGGGGAGGGAGAGAGAGGGGGGAGAGAGAGAGATCATGAATCAAACGTAGATTATGTGACACTTTCCAACACATTCAAAATGCTGTAACAAAATTTCACCGTTTAATAAGATGAAATATAATGTCGAAGTAAATAATTCAGAAAACGCATTACACACTTGAAAACCCAAATTCAGCAGTTGCCATCTATAGTCGGAAAAATATCCAAATTATTTTGTGCAGTTCTGTATATGATCTATAGATTTGGCTATACACTACATAGTATGCAAGAATTTAGTTCAGTCAGGAAACGCATAACACAGTTGAAATTCCCCTTCAGCAATTTCCATCAGCGGAAATGTACTCGAATTCTTTTGTGCAGCCGTGTATAGAATCTATAGAATTTGTGTACAACAAGTAATATACAAAAAAATAGTTACATTTAAAAATGTATGTCACAGTTGAAAACGCACTTTCAGCAGTTATTGCTTATAGACAGCACTGTAACCGAATTCTTTTGTGTGTCCCTGTAAATGAACGATAAATGCTATGCACATCATATTATTTGGTAAGCATCTTGTAGTGCACTTCAGTGATGTATACAAAATTCGTTATGTTTGAAATCATGTAACATCCTTAAAATGCACCTCAAACGATTTTTTGCCCATACCATAATGTAACGGAAATCTTTTGAGATCGGCATACTAACGATATGTTGCGCTGAGGATAAATAATATAAAGACGATCAAAACTTATTATTATCTATTATTACGCCTAGGAGAAAATTTAACAATTATTTTCCTAAACATAGTATAATTTTGTATTTAAGCTTTTAATGTATCAAATCTGGTTTTTAATTCATTAAAATACTATATTAGATATAATGGATACTCGAGACACACCTTCAATGGGAAAAAGTGGGATAAACAGGGGGAACTTGCTGACTGGAGGTCCACAATAAATTGGGCACTCTATTACTTCAGGACAAAAGAATCACTTGTAGGATAGAGTCTTGCTCGAACTCGAAATTTCTGCTTAAAGTCTACTCGCACACGATAAAAAAAATTCGTCAACCCGAAACCCGACACGAATCCGAAACATTCAAACCCGAACCGTATACCACCCGAAATGAAAGAAAATTAATTCATATTTTAATACAAATGGTCTACCATTATATCTCAAATATCAATTTTCTATTTTTTGTAAATAAAAAATGAACATATATACATTTATTAAGAGTTTTCCTTTTTTTTTTTTTTTTTTTTTTTGGCATTTGAAAAATATTTAGGATTTATATAAAAATCAGGTCAGATCGGGTCAATCTGACTCGAAAGAGTCAAAACATAACCCGAAACCGACACAAGCCGAAAACATTTAAAGTCGGCCCATCCCAGTCGATCCCCAACGAAAACAATTAGCGTCAACCCGACTCGATTCCAACCGACTCGCTGGTTCCGGTAAAATCTGGTTATCAGCCCCGATGCTTGACTCTAGAGAGTACTTGCAGGATAGCTATATTTATTATCTATCACATTTATTTTTTGTATTTGCCCGTAACCAAAAGGGTTGAAAATGTTTTTTAAAAAAAACTAGTTTTCAATTACAGTTAGTCTTCAATTTCTCCCCCCCCCCCCCGACACACACACACCTCCCGTTTACCCAATAATATTTTATTGCAACTTATTTTATTTTATTTTTACAGTAGATAATTAAAATTTATATCCCATAAACGTATACCTTTTTAATTTAAAAATGTATTTGACTTTTTAAATGTTATTTTTTAATTGTATTTTTATCTTTTTTAGAGTTGTTCTTTTTTATATATTAGTTATTTTTTGTAACCTGTTGGATATATTTATATTCTAAAACTTTAAATTTCGATCTGATTCAATTATATGAGCAATATGTGATTAATGTAATTTTCCGAAAGTCAGAAAAATACTGCGAGAAAGCATTAAACTTATCCCAAAGAAAGTTTCTTTTTTAGTAGGATGTTGTTTTATTATTACTAGAATTTAAAAAATTAGCACTTAAATATTTTTAGGTAACTTCATTGCACGTCACAACTGACATAATTGTTTTCGAAAAAAAAATTTCTAAAACATTTTTGTTCGCAAAAAATGTTCAGATTCGTATATTTTCATAAGTTGAAATACGAGATATTTATGACATTTACCCACTTTCTCAACCAAAACTTGCGCAATATTTGTAACTTAAGAGGTCAGTTTACCTAAAAAGTAGGGAAAAAAACTCTTAAGGGGATTTTTTTCCATCCAAAGACTTTATGACTGACAGCTCGAGGGTTAAAAATACTGTACATTTTTTGTAAATAAAGAATAAGCAAGAAAATGAAAACGAAACCTACGAATTCAGACCCTATCCATACGGAAGTCAATTGTTGCTTCAGTGAACCGCGTCAAGACCACACGCGAAAGATGTTTAAAAGGGTGTTTCTAGTCGTAGGACAGACCATGGATTAACATCGGATTATATGTTGGTATAAATTCTAATACTGAATGTTGCTATCTGAAATACGCCAGAGAAAGTTAAGCCTTTGATCAAAAATATGTAAACAGGGCATTAATTAAGAACTAGGTGGGAAGAGGAAGTGAAAATTGATTCTGCAAAATACATTTCATGACTCTTGAATGGGAGGAAATGTTTTGAAGTTCGTATTAACTTGACAAATGTAGTTAATCTAAAATTAAACTATTCATGAAAGATGAGAGATACTAAATTTAAAAATCATACATTATATATATCCTTAGAAGGTATGTATGAGTTTTCTGTAATAAAACTTAACATAATGCTCATATTAATAATCATCTTCAAAAAAGTAAAAACAAGACTTTGTTTTTGGGTATATGTAGCAGACAGCTGATTAGTAGAAGCCATAAAACACGGATTATTGATTATTTTAAAATAACAATAATCGAGACCAGTGACATAGCTGACAACAGAGGTAAGCCGCATTTTCCGAAAACAGTAATTCAAGGTGTTATTTGTATATTTCATATTTTATTGTCGGAAAAGCAAGGACGAAGGCGAATCTGGCTACGACGCTGGCAGCTACATAAATTAGTTTTATGAGGGATCTCAAAATCTTAATCGTTTCCAAACCTCCAAGCTTCCCAAACTCACTTCTCGTGAGATAAACACACCGATAAGCGATGTGATTGCTTATATTTTTACAGATTTAATATGCATATGTACCAAATTTTACAGTCTGTGACGCGTCAGAGTAACATCATGAAGTTACCGCCAATGTCCGGATTCTTAACAACTGTATAGAAATGCTATCAATTCTGTAGAAGTAATGTTGTTCTGGGAGACATGTTTTTCAGTCCATCTACAATAGCTACCAATAGAAGTTATTAACCGAGTGTTCGTGTACATTTTTAATTTTCCGTCCCATAGTTTTTAGCCCCTTATAGACAGTTACGCATCTATGACCACTCTAAAACTGCATCCGAGTTCTTCTACAATAACCCGAAATGAGAAAATTTCCAAAGTTTCCATTCTAGTTTTTTGTACCCTAAATCGATTAAATCATTGAGTATTGAAATTTATCACCATTGTATATTTATTTATTGTATATTTATCACCATTGAAATCATCAATCATATATCTTATTTTTAAGAGTCGGTGAAAGTTTCTCCATGTTATTGTACTCAAATGTGCACAAGACATCGCAGACTTTTAATATTTTTTTATCTATAGTATTCAAGATGAAATCTGAAGTTATAGAACATGTATAAAAAGACACAGTGACAGTATTATTATAAAACACAAGAAAACCAGGGACGTCATTTAGGGGGGCAGGATAGTGCAAACCCCCTCCCCTTCAGAGTTTCAGACTTTGTTTTATCATTATCTGTTTCTTATTTTCTTATTATCATTTGAATGTTTTCATTCGTTTTTATCAATATAATAATAATTGCACGTAAGTAAATTATAACAGTAAAAATATTTCTTTGGAAATACGTATGAGAAATAAATGTGAAAAAAACCCATTTCATTTCAAGATGTCAAAAAATCCGTCTGGATTTACTATACCCATTCGCCTCCTCCAAACAAAATCTGAAATGACGATCCTGAAAAAACAGCACGAAAGATTTTATTTTAAGAATTAATTCTCCCTAATTTTTTCTAATGTGTCTGAGAGTTAAAATCACAAAATAGTATAAGAGATACAACGATTTCCTACAACAAAGTAATGGCTACCCTTTTTAATAGAATAGTTAATCGACCAAGAACCTTTTCTGTAAAAATTTTTCTAAATAAATGAACCTTCTTTTTTTCTACCACCCAGACAAAAGTCATTCAACCATTTAATGATGTAGACAACCATTGAGTCTAAAAGAAGTAATACTTCCCCAGTGAAGATTGATTAGGAGAATTTCAACGACCAACGCAAAATGACAAGAAAATCGCCATTATCATTATTTTTGAATTTTATTCCGAGCACGTTTTCTTGTCCTGACCTCCAGTCTAGTCAAGGTGCACCTGTGAAACGTGTGGTCTGACGACGCAATAAGTCTCATCATCTCCGTCAAACTGGCGAAATTTTCCGGTGTGACTTCATCGTTAAAAGAAAAAGTCAAGCGGAAAAACAACATCATGATGTGTACCAAATTATCTGAAGTGAAAATGAGGTGGCAGCCTCCTTAATGTCGTGAAAGTCTGAATAAGAGTTTAAAAAAGTAAATGCCATAATTCTTAAACTCGGCTTATGATAATATTATTACCACCAACAAGCCGGATTTTAGTAAATTTAAGGAAATTACAATTTGACATGATTGAATGCCACAAGGTCGAATACAAAACAAAAACAAGATTAAAAAATCCAAAAGCAAAGACTAAATTTATACGTTTCTACAGCTCTTTTAGAAAATTTTAACTTTAACCATTCACTGTATATTGAAAAGGTGATGGAAAATTTTGATTGAACGAAAAAGTATTCATTGCTCTATTTGCAATGGCTAACATACCAGGAATTTTTTTTTTGGAAAGTGTAAGTCAAATGCAAATTTATACTTTGGTTAATGTCTTTTTAACACTTGCTAACATAGTTGAACAATGTTTATGAGTTCGTCTGTCTGCCATTTGTCTCTGCAGTCGTTCTCTAACTCTTGTAAATATACTCGCATTGCCATGTAATTGATATGTTATTGAAGCTTTACTGTATCATGTCCTCTATTGAAAATGAAGTGTGCATCATTTATAATTAGTTTACAGGGACACAAAAGAATTCCGTGACATTATAGTCTGTGGGGAAAAATTGTTTGCAGCGCATTTTGATGAAGTTACAAACATAACGAAATTGATATGCATCCATAAGGTGGACGACAACATGTTTTCTATATAGCATAGACATAGAGTAAGTATCATTTATAGTTCGTTTACAGGAACACACAAAATATTTTTCTTACATTATGATGCAGGAGGGAAATCGTCTGAAGTGTATTTTAATGATGTTACACTTTTCAAACATAATGTAAATGATATACGTTACTGGGGTGCACTGAAACATGCTTTCAATAGATAATGGAGTGTGTAGCATTTATCATTCATTTACAGAGGTACAATAAGGAATTCGGTTACAGGACTGAGAATGAGCATCTGGAAGTGTATTTTCAGCTGCATTTTTAAGCACCTATATTTATGTGTATTCAGGGTTTGTAGATCATATGATCTACAAATATGTATGAAAATATTGTATAAATATGTAATATTGTATGAAAGGATTCGCACACATTACCGGCTATGGATAGCGGCAATTGCTGAAAATGAATGTTTGCTGCGTTGTTGTTGCTTTTTAATAGTTATTTAGATATCTTATTTCATTGTATGAAAAAGTTAAATTTCCAAACAATATTTCGATAGTAATGGAAAGTGCCGTGATGAATGATTTTTCATTCTTGTTCCATTATTGCTTTTGTTACACTTACTTACACTGCAAAAAAAAAGTTTAATTTTATGGTAAAATACTGAAATCCCAGCTGCCAGTATTATAACGTAAATTGAACAATTTTTTTAGCAGTGTATACCTTTTAAAAGATTGATCTTAAATTGCTTCTCTTATTTATGTTTCATTCTACTCTCTCTTTATATCTACTCTCTATATACAAAGAAGCATATTATCTCTGTTTAAATTTAAATTTGTTACTACTGGATATGTAACTGTGTAGAATCAAATGACGGAGACGGGATCGAAAAAGTGCGAAATACCCATTTGTGGGATCACAATCTCTAGTACAGATACATTAGTGGATAGAAATTATTTGACATGGTGTTGTAAAAAAAACTTTTTTTAGAAGGTCTTAAGTTAGAATTAAGGTTAAGAGAGGTCCCATATTTTATCTAGGACTTGTTTCGAGACGCTTTTGCTCCTACGTTCTTTTGTTTTACAAATATAAAAGTTTACTGCAACTTTAGAAGTAAAATTCTTCAACTCAGGCATTTGAAATACTTTCGATTTTAGAGCAAAGAAAATAGACCTCTTTTACAAAACTGACGTCTCATCTCAGGCGTATAATCCTAATATTTACAACACTCTAAATCGGAAATAATTACCGCGTAGCTACCTTAGAAAAATGTAGTATTTGTCATTACAGATACTTTTTGCGTGGAAAAGTGAGTAGAAGTACTCATTTCATCAGATAAATGTTTATTAAAGGAAGATTTATAAATTTCCCATTCTTTCAACAATTTTATGGGAATTAGAACACAGCTTGCACTACTTTCGATATTTGGATCTCTTCTCTTTTAATTTGGCAACAAATATCCGTTTTGATTATGAACGGTAGATTAAAATTCTTTGCATTGTTTTTGCAGATGTATAAATAAATATGAAGGAAAATATACAAGCATGAAATTTAAATTTAAACAATGCTAAATAAAGGAGAAAATGTAGGTAGCAATGAATAGATTAATCAAAATATTTTATATGTTATTCGTAATATTGTTAAATCCAATCAATAATATGAATTATGAATCTTCTGAGATTTTTGGAGCTATAATCAGCTGGATTGTTCTAGATAAGGAAGTATTCAGGTACATTTTAAAAAGAAAGGAAAATATTGTGATAAAATTTGTGGGTCAATTTACTTATTTTTCTGAAAAATAACAAAATTGAATTTTGCTATACGTTATTTCTCGAACAATTTACATGCAGAATTGCTATAATCGTGTGATTGACAGTAAATTTTTCATCGGAAATTTATGACACTAAATAACAAAATGGACTTCACTGCATTTTATTTCACGAAAAACGTACATTCAGAAATGAAATACCAGTGTAATTAATAATCAATTTTATTAGGACACGACTATGGCATGGCTTTTTATGGCTCTTTATCAGTTTTCCCATGCATTAAAGAGGCATAGGCGCCGACTTAACGCGGGCAAATTAGGCAAACTTCCACTAGTAATTTTAAAATGTTTTTTTTTTCTTGATTAATCACAATGACTAAATAGAACAAAAAAAACTTTTTTAAAATTAGTAATAGAAGTATGCCTGATTGCCTGTTTTGTTTCCATGAAGTCTGCGTATATGATTACAGGTATACATTCATAGTGATCTACAAATTTCTCAATAATATGTACACATAAGGTGAAAATCTAAGACAGAAGTGAAGCTTCATACTACAGAATTTTACTAGTTAGACAACGTCCTCTATCATCTAAATGTGGTATCCTTTGAAAAAATCCTACCTTCGTATATTTATACATTTCATTAAAAATGAACAAAAAATGATGCTTTACGCCCCAGAAACGATATCATTACCTTTATTTAGGTAGAACCCTTGGTACAGATGTCGCAGACGCATCGGGGTTTCTTTTTGATGACAAAATGGTGGGGTTTTGCCTGGCGTTGTAACCAATGATTTTTGCTTAGTATGGCAACCTGGTGTTTTATAATAAAGTATGTGTATTTTATAATAAAATGAAATGAAATGTGTGTGTAAATTAATAAAATAAAAATAATTAATAAATAAAATAAAATTTAGGTGTTAAATACAAATGATGTGTTAAAATAAAAATAATGTGTTTCTTAAATAAAAATATGCGTGTTAAATAAAATTAAATAAAAAATATGTGTGTTAAATAAAATTAAATGTGTGTAATAAATAAAATTAAATTTGTATGTTTTATAATAAAATTATAATATAATTTCATAATAAAATAAAAATAGCATGATGTTTTCGCGCGGTAGGTCAACGAGGTTCAAAAACATGGTTTTCTTGCCAAAGTAGAAAAGAAAGAAAAAAAAAAGGCCAACCACGGTGGCATAACCACGGATTGTTCATAATCCTCTATCATCTAATCGCAGAATTTTCTCTGCACATATCTAACTTTATCCAATCCCCCCCCCCCCCCACAAAAAAATAAAATAAAAATAAAAATAAAAATAAAAATAAATAAATAAATAAATAATTTAAATTAAAAAAAAATGCATATTTGGTTCTTTTATTGCATCTTGAATTGGCAAATTTTTGAAATACTGTGCAAAAGAATGATATAGAGAAAAAGACTTATTGCTGGTACTGCTGACAGAAAAATATATATATATGAATTTTCTGTAAAAAATCTCTTTTAACTCTGAAATAATGTTTTTTTCCATCACTTTTGCAAATGACGGAAATGTCAAATCATCAAATCCCATGAAACTGAGGAAAAAAAAAAATAAGACCACCTTTTTTTTTCTTTTTCGTTTTTACATAATCTTCTGCTGATAGGGCACAGAAAAAAAAAGATGTTGTCGAGGTTTAATGAAAAGTTGTTAATTAGATATTTTTCCGAGCTCAGTCTAGATGTATGAAAACTCTGAATTAATCAGATTTATACAGAAAATACTGACAGAGTCCCTAACCTGACTCCTTCAAGAAGCCAAATTACTACGTTTCGTGCGAAAACATCCTTGCAACAAGTAACATACAAAGCAACTAACAATGTGAAAACCCTTTTGCACTTTTTTTCTTATAAAGAAATGCCAAAGTTATTGCGTTTTAAGAAGAAAAAAGTGCAAATAAGAAACCTGTGAAGCAATTTTATTATGCTGTATTTATAGTTTTTGTTTTGCGTAAAGTATTCACATTTTTATAGCTCTTGTTTTCCCCCTTTATGTTCCAAATTAAGACTTTAGAAATATTACACGTCATTAATTTTAGGTAGCGCGGCAGGGTATTACTGCTTATTTTATTGGTTATTACTGTTAATTTTATGTTTACTGTTTACGGGTTACGTTTACTGATTATGTTTACGGCTACTATTTATTACTGTTATTTTTTGTATAATACTGTCAGCTGGGGTGCTAATATTATACCGTAAAATCAACATTTTTTTTTCCAGTGTAAAAATGGTTTTGCAAAATGTTTACAACGATACTTAGAATAACTAACATATAATATTGTCTATAAAATCTCTCAATTCTTAAGGTGTAATGAGAGTAAATATATTGTAGTTTGTCTGTAAAATGTAAATATTATTTTGAAAGGGAATTTTTTCACTGCACAACTTTTAACAAATAATAGCTGTGTATATGTAAATAGTTGAGAAAATATCCATTTAAAAATATATATTTAGCTTTGGTTGTGCTTTCCAAACACGGTAAAGCAAAGTGTTTCGTATGAAATATAAAATCTACTGTTATTAATGTATGTATACTAGATAAACTTGCTATATATAAAAAATATATTAAATGTTCTTTAATGGCTCATATAAAATACAGCATAAAGAAAATACTTACGTCATTTATTTGCTTAAGCCAGCCATACTCAATCTGCGGACCACATGTGGCCCGCCGAATTTTTATGCGCGGCCCCACACATAATCATTAAATCATATTTATAAAATTTGAGATATTCAAAAAAGGTAATTAATATCGTCTCTATTTCTTTATATATTTTTATGGGAAGACACAATCTGCCTTATTTATAATTAATTTAAATTATATTAAAACATCCTAACTGTCAATTTTTTAAGTTTTTTTTTTACTATTTGCAATACAGTGGTTATATAATTTTTAATTCTCCAACATTCATTAAATATTATTTAAAATAATTAAATTTGCTTTACATATTTTTACATTTTAAACTGATGAAAATTTTTTGAATTGAGCAAAAATCTGATTTATTAAAAGAAACCGTCTGACTTCTTATCTTTAGAACTTGGAAATTCTACATTATTATATTATTACATTTTATATTTATTATATAACTAATGCAGATTATATCATTTTTATATTGCTTTTTTATACTGCTTTTGTTATATTATGGTAGTATACAATTAGCAGTATACTATTTTAATTAACCTTTCCTTTACATTATTATATCAGCGGCCCACTTAATGTAGAAAACAATTTTTACGGCCCACTAGCAAATAAGTTTAAGTATGGCTGGCTTATGTGATTGAATGTCTTTCGGGCTAATACAAAACTTGATGTTTCAAACTTAGTATTAAGTTCAGGATCTGTCACTATTTCAAGTCGTTATAATAAGAATTGTCAAAAGTCATCGGTAAAAACTACTTAATATATTTTAGCACGCATCATCAGCTTCTTCTAACATAACAGGTACACATTAGTTAAAAAGGAAAGCAGCATAAATCAAAACTGGATGACAACTTCATAGCTTAAAAATGCATGTACGCCCTATCCTACGACAAGTTTTGAATTCTGTTAATCTTTGGCAGGATGCATTTGGGAATCCCCGAGCAATAAGTTTAAGGACGATGTGATGATTTCTTTGAAAATGGGCGAGTGAATGTTTGTAAAATTCCTGAAATTAGCGAAGCGAAAAAACACCGTTGCTTTCGATCTTTTCTTTATTTCGCTTTCACTTGAAAGAAGTTTTAAACTTAAAATATTCCCCAAATCCCATGAGCAGGGCTTTGTAAATTTGATCAAATCTGGTAGCCAGCGGAAAATTCTAGTCGCCAGTTAAAAAAAAAAAAAAAAAAAAAAAAAGAAAAAAAAATTATCTCCCACCTCCCCCACCCCCCCTATCCAACTTCCATCATTCATTTTCAAAAAGCACAAAAGTCCATTTTTTATAGTAATTGAGAGAACAAAAATAATAACAAGCATAGGATAGTTTAGAATTATTAGTAACATAAGTTACGAAAGTACATAATTTAGATAATATAAATTAAGTTTTCTAATGAAACTTATCAAAATTATGCATCTCTAAAAAAAAACAACAACAACCGTAAAGGTTGAATTAACCGAAATGTTCGGGAAATGCTGACTGCCGAATGCTTCAAATATCTGGATAGTTGAGTGTTGCAAAATCTATATCTGATGAGGCGGGGGGGGGGGGCATCGATGAAGAAATAGTGAAGCAGGAAAACAATTTTTTGCTTGTTTTCCTGTCGAAGTCAGTCAAATAACTCTGATTTTTTTACTCTATGACTCTATAATTTTAAAATTTGAATTTGATGAATTTATTTTTGCCAAATTAAAAATAAAAGTTTAAAATATCGTTTGAATATAATTGTTAAGTTTATTTCTTAATATTTTGTAACTTTATAAAGAGACATCTTATGATAATTTTAATTTGGCATTGTGATTAAAATGAGTAACAAATACTGCTCTTGATAAAAATTGCAGGCAAGTAACATATATTGATTGTAAAGAGACAAAAAAATAAATAAATAAATAAAATAAAAACCTTATTTATATACGTAAGCCGGCCTGGCCTGACTGACAGAAATCTTTACGTGCTTATAAAATAAATACGAATATGAAAAATATCAAAACAAATTGCGTTTGCAAAATAACTGAAGAGTTATTTTATGTAATATGCATTGCTAAAATAAACCATTCTCCCGCGTGGTATTACGTAATCGGTAACAGCAGCCGACTGGTTGGGAAAAGGTCTATTTCGATTCAACAGTCTACGAGTACAACTATTTGAGCATTAACTAAAACATTTACCCTTCTGAAGCGCAATGAGTGATTTTTTTTATCTCATGATAATCGAAACACATATATTTATAAAATTGAGTAAATATTAACGTCACGTAATTAAAATTTCTCTCTTCCAAAATTCTCTGAAAACTGGACACCGAAGCCTCTCACGAAAATCAACAACCCAGTACCAGACACTTGTATCCAAACCAAGGGCGCCGACGTATTGTGCAATGTGTGCGGTGCACACAAATGCCATGGTAATGAAGGCGCCAAGTATTTTAATCGAGAAAGAAATATTTTAAAAAATACACATTATTCTTTAATTTTATTAAAATTAATTATTCTTAAAATTTTAATTATGTTTTATAGATTTACTTCAAAATAACTGCCTATAATCACTTAGTACATGTTAATTATTCATAAAAATGAATATGATAGATTAATCAATTTTATTCCGAACAAAAAAATCGGATTTGAAACTTACAAAAAAAAGCTTGAGCATTTTTTATCATTGTATCCAATTTTGGATGCCACAGAGGCTGATTGACACCATTTCTTACTATTTTATTGAAACATCCGCACTCCCCCACATTATAATCACGTGAGGTGTTAGCTGGCTGGAGCTGAAAAGAATCATTTATCGTCTATTTTAGTGACTATAAAAGTCAATTTTTCATTAAAACATTTTAATTTTGTAGTTCTTTCTGAGCTTGGAAGTGTAATTTACATAACAATTTTTTGAAATACATTTTTTTTAGTAAAATCTTACACATGATGAAAAAAAAAAAAAAGCCACGGATGAAGCCGATTTTGTAAAAAAAAAAATACTCTCCCGCATGCCTGACAAAAGAGGTGGATAATTCAATGAAGTTAATGAATTTAATAAATAATAAAATTTTATTTGGTTTCTTAAACTATTTCTTATTTACTTTATGTTAGACAATTTTCCTTCAAATGAAACTGCAGAAACTTACATAACATTTGAATATAAGGTATATTTTACGTCAAGAAATTCAAAGTGTTAGTAGATGTAAAAAAAATATTTAATCTTGTCAAGAAATTCATAGTATTTGTAAGAAATATTTAATCTTGCTATGATAGTTCAATCAGATTTTTAGCCAAAACATTTTAAACATTTTATTCTTTGTTTTCAATTAATTCTTAATAAATGAGGTTAACATGTGTGGAAAACACTGTTTCATGTATTGAGTTTTTCTCAGTAATATCATAATATGTTAAAATTTTTTGACCGCATGCTTTGATTTTTCAGTCGTTATGGTGACTGTGATTTTTCAAACTGTCGTTTATAAAATATTTTTAAAATATGCTATATTAAAAACTCTTTCTTTGTTATTTTAATTAGAAAGTGGTTTGCAAAAAAGATCTCTATCAAATTAAAAAATATTCATGAAGAATTAAAGAAAAATCTTTTTTATTTCACAATAATACTTAGATGGGCAAAATTATACATCAAACACTTATTTTTAGTATGACATACCTAAAAAGATTTGTATCAATATTTGTATGAGAATACGATCCCAATATTTAAAAGATTCCATTATAATCCAATTATTAGTTTCGAAAGAACTTCTTAGTGTGAAAATAAGGTCAAATATCCAAAATTTAATGTTTAAAAACATCTAACTTAACACCATTTTTACCGGTGTCAACTGACACCTTTTAAAAGATTTCGATTTATCGTTATTTTATGTGTGATTTTCAGATCAAAACAGTCACAAATCATTTTTAATTCATTTAAAGACTTATTTTTATACTTAGTAGCTTAAAACTAGCAAGTGAAGTAAACATAAATCAAAAGTTTAAAAAGTGTCAGTTGACACCGATCGAAGTAGTGTTATATATTAGTTCAAACACACCACATTTCCAAACATTGCTGTTAAAAATAAGGAACAAGATATTATCTATTGATTTCCATTTAGATAAATCTGTTTCTAGAAAAAAATAAGCCCTTTTTTTTAATTTTTAAGTTTTAATAAAGCTTAAATGATTAAACAGCAAAGGAAAATTAGCATATTTGTGCGGTGTGATCTGATTATCCTTATACAGATAAGATACTTAAATAATATTTTCAGAGTCATTCCATGGTAACTTACGTTATATTTAGAATAATTTTCTTTAATAATTTTCATAATATAACACCAAAAAATATTGAAAATATAATGTTGATATGATTTGTTAATTAAACTTATCCAATGCGAAATTTGGATGAAAATTAACTACGTTTAGTGCTATTTTTTGAACACTGGCCATTATATTTATTATGGTAACTTACGTTCTTTTTGTCAGAAACGTAAGTTACCATAGTAAATATAATTTTTAGCGTTCAAGAAATAAGTGCTAAATTTAAGTAATTTTTATCCAAATTTAGCTTTGTTAGGTTTAATTAACAAATCATATAAACATTACATTTGAATATTTTTTAGTGTTATATTACTAAAATTACTGAAGTCAATTATTCTAAATGTAACGTAAGTTACCATGGAATGACTCTTCACACAATAAATAAATATATATAAAAAAAAAAAAAATTATGGAGATTTCTCAATTTGAAAACAAATATATATTTTTAAAAATTTACAAAGTATCTTAGGATGGTTGATACAGAGTAAGAAAAAAAAATGCACATGCTTATTAAACCATATTCTCCAAGCTTACTTACACAGAGGGTGATCCAAAAATCTCAGGATAAACGCAGAAAGGCTCGAAATTTATAGGTTTATAAGTATTAACCTATTTGGCACTTAATCATTTGATGAAATAAAATTTTTAAAACCAATTTGACCAAAATGATAAATTGAAATGCCACAACTGTTTTTGTCATACAGCATATATAACAATATAACACTGAAATATTTAAATATTTAAATATAGCGTAGCCGAGTGATGTTTGCTTTTTCAAACAATATATTAAAGAAGAAAAAATGCACATGCAGATATGAAAATTTCAATTTTTTTTTTTAAACTCAAAAATAATAGTTTTTTTAACACAGATTAAAACTATGTTTACAAATTCAAGACTGTTTTACCATTTGAGAAAATTACAACAAAATATTCTAGTAATATCATTTTATGATAATATACAAATTCATATCCTATTTTGTGTTTTGTTATTTAAATTCACTGTAATAAAATTTGTTTAAATATTATACGAATTGTTTTATAAGTAACTATTTGTTTATTTTTATAACTAATTAGTATAGACAATGACCTTTTGAATTTTTCTTCTTTTAGTGCTGCATTAAAAAGTTTAATTCTCATATCTGTATTAAAATATTATATTTATTAGATAGAAGTATTTTTTTACCATTATTTACTTCTTTATTATATAGAATATTCTACTATTATAGGAAGAAAAACATAACTTAATATAATTTTACAGGAAATTATAACCCCAAATGAGATACAGCATGTATAAGTTAAATACATGTAATTATATGTCAGTCCTATCCCTAATTTTCAAGGGGGGGGGGGATGGTTATGAAGAAATTACAACTTTTACTTTGAATGTTATATCAGAGTAAGGATCAAATTATAATATATTACATAATTTTGTGTTTAACAGCAAGTAAGGTTTATAAATGTTTGAATGGATTCTTATAGAAAGTTTGCTTTTCTAAAAACAGCTATTTTCAATTGGAAGCGCTCTGAATATTCAGCATTATCTCCGTTAATAGTTGTTCTGATATTTATCTCGCATACTTCAGAATGTCGAAAAGATACACAGAAATGAAGAAAAACCATGCATTGCACACTGACTATTTTGCAATTTATAGTGACAAAAAATCCAAAAACATATTCAGGGTAGAAAAAGTAAAGGAAACGCGTGGCTAATGTATGAGCAAGCATTGCCAAATGAATAAGGAAGTGTTGCAAAACAGAAAATAGTAATGTACTGTACACTAATTTTTATGCATTTGTATGCTTTAATGACTTATGAGGCAGCATTAGAGGTGTGTGAGTGACATTATTTATAAGCGGTGAATCTGTAAGTTTGTGAGTTGAATGCAAGGAATAGAGAAACAAAAATAAAAAGAAGAACAATTAGACGAAGAGTAATAAATTCATAAACATTTTAGCCAATGCATCAGGTTTGTTAAGAATTTACTTAATGAAACAACTATAAATTACTTTTCTTACTCGATATCCTCAAACACACTATATAATAATAACGTTTAATACAATATTATTCCGGAGGAAAAAAAAAAAAATCTGTTTTTATAGTTATTTTTTCTTTTTTTGTCAAAAAAATCTAAAACCTACTTGTAAATGTTCAAAACTTAAGGAGGCTCGCCAGTCTTTGAACTATTCCTTTTATTCGAGTATTTTATATCTTTCTGACATATTATTAAATGATTTTTATTAAATGATTTTATGAGCAAAAAAATTAATCAAGAAAAAATGCATTTTTTGTGGTAAAATTAAAAAAAAATTAAGAAAATTTTGAAACGGCACTTTTTTTTTTTTTACTATTTTGAACTTTTTTTAAGCATTTTTGCATACATTTCTTACAAGTGTACCCTGTAACTATTAGTGCCAGATTTCCGAAAAAGTTAATTAGTTTAAGAAAAAATAAATAAAATGTCATGGCACGTGTAAAAATACAGTAAAAAATGACTATTTACTTAACATTTTTCTTTTTAAAAAATTTTTACATTATTGTAAATCTGATTCTTAATTTTATGAAATGCATCTTAACGATCGTCCATACAAAAATTTTGAATCAATTGAAAAGTATATGCTGAAGTTTTAGCATTTTGATCATATCGATATATTGAAAAATTACAAACTGAGACACAAATGAATTTAAAAATTGCATCTCTGAATCATATAATGGGAAAGGGATGCAGTAAAAAGCATTTTTAATTATCCAATCTTTAAGATACTTCATGGAAATATACTACGGGTGTCTACATTCATTTTAAGCAAAAAATTAAAAAATTGATATTTTCCTCATTTTTTTTGCAAAATTACGGGTTAACAACTGAACCAGTTGATTCAAACCAGTTATTACACCAGTTGATTCAAACAACTGGTGTAAAAATTAAATTTGTGCGATGTTTAGAAATTAAAATAATTTTAGTAAACGCGAAATTTATTGGCCAGGTGTTGCCACCATCAATATGACGTCAGCGTTACTCACAGACATGTTTTTGCTTTATAATACAAATTTTCGGTTCGATCGTGTGCTTATGTGACTGAGGCACATAATATTTATTATTATTATTATTATGTAATCCGCTTGCTTTTTACCAGTCGCATTGAAGTTAGTTGATTTATACAGATTGGATCATTTCATACGATATGTTTTTTCTGAAGAAATTACGTAAATGCAGCACGTGATTAAAAATACTTTTAAATACTAAACATTGTATATGTACGTTTAATTTCGTTTAGTACAGCAAATGCGCTTGTCTAAAAATATCTCAAATGAATGAAGTTCATGACACATTATCACAATACAATGAATCCTTATGAGTTAATCTTGTTATTACATATACAAACAGTTAGTTACAGTTGTAACTAACATTGAATTTATAGGATATATATTATGTATATAATTTTGAATATGAATGGATTTAGATAAAACAATTTAAGCACACAGTATATTTAACCCTTAAGGAATTAGGAAAAAAAATCAATAATTTCTCCTCTTAATATGTTAAGATGAATTAGAAAATTTATATAATGATATGAAGTTTAGAAAGTATTCGCACATAGAAACTGACTTTTTAAATCAATAGTTCAAGACCTTTTCGTAAAATGTTTACAACACTACTTAAATTGATTAAAAAATAATAATGCGTTTGGAAATCTCCCATTTCTTTATAAAATAAGAAAACCTGTTATAAAATAAAAATTTCAATCAATCTATTAATATAAAATTTTCTTCATTTCTGTATTCTTTCTCTTTCAGTAATTAATAATTTTCTTTTCTTTCAATAACTACCGTTATGATGTTCCTTTATTGTTTGTCAAATTTTAACTAAATAAGTTTGAAATATAGATGAATAAAAAATACGGAGACAATCTGCGTCAGTGTTTTAAACCAGGACTGTCCAGGAAGATTTTCATGGCGCTCTTTCGAATGATGTCTGTTAATAGGAGATTTTTAAATAAAAAATCCATTTTAAAAGAGGTTTCTTCAAAATCTGCACATGACTTTTTACTATAACCGGCGTTAAATTTTCGGCTCCTTTCTCTACAAAATATTTTGACACGCCTCTCTCAGAAAAATGCAATTCTAAATTTACTATAATTTATTCTTTTCTCTGCAATTATTTTTCTCACTCTGCATAGTAGAGGGCCTTATGCCTCACAGTGTGAAGTGGCTGTGCATTCTATAAGACGTTTGCATATGGTTACTCCGTACCAAGGTTGCCAGTACGGTCTCCTTTTTTAATCACAAAATCCCAATTCATATCAGAAATTCCGACTAGTAATTTTTACTTTAGGAGTTTTAGGATTATTTAAAGTAAAAATTCTTTCTTGAATTCCACCATGAATTCGGAATTTCTGAATAAAAAAGGAGACCAAACTGGCAACCCCGCCCCTTACTGTAGTGAGGTAATATTGTTCTATGTCTACAGACATGTGAATAATGGCGACCTTCAATGTTTTCCACTGGATGTAGTGCGCCCGTGTTTACTGAAATGTTCGACAGCCCTGCTTTAGACTCTTTTTTGGTAAATTTTTATCTTCCCTTGAGAATGTGTTGTGTTCATGGCTTGCCTTTCCTCCCACAGATTCTTTCTATAAAACTCTCAGTCTTTGACTGCTTTATATATCTTGCTCTGAGTAGAGTCTTGCATCTGGTAGAATAACCCTATTACCAGAACTCGAGTTGGCGCTATTTTTTTTAGATAAAATTCTTATTAGAGGTATAATTGTAAGTACTTTTCTAAACTGTATTAAGAGCCTATACACTAGTCACGTAAAGAAACGCTCAAGCTAATGTTAAGTCTATGGGAGGGTTCTTGGCAGATTTCTCGCTCGTATTTTAATATTTTTAAATGTTTTTTTTTTTTTTTTTTTTTTTTTTTTTGCATAGGATAGCTGAGGTCGATCTCTAACGTTGTTAGTTTTTAATTTTTTGATTTTGGTTACAGTTTTTTTATAAGCGAATATTTTCAATTTTGGAACCGGTTGGAACCGGTTCTGAAAATGAAAGTACCCTTATATAAAAAAAAACTGGAACAAAAATCAAAAAAGTAAAAACTAACAACGTTAGAGATCGACCTCAGCTATCCTATGCAAAAAAAATCATTTAAAAATATTAAAATGCGAGCGAGAAATCTGCCAAGAACCCTCCCATAGATTTAACATTAGCTTGAGCGTTTCTTCGCGTGACTAGTGTAGGCTCTTAAAACATAGATGCATTTTCTCTGATTTTGGGTTTGGTCAAATTCGTGCTTAAATATTTCGGGTCCGGGCCAGGTTTCGTTGTGACTTGAAATAGAACTTTCAGGTACTCCGTTGAGGACTCTATCTCGGGACATTCACCTTTTTCCCTATTTGATTTCGTATTTATACCACTGAATTAAATATTTCTTTGAAGAAGTTATTTTACCCTCGTTGGATTAACTACTAGCTCTGTTATTGCTCACCTGATGATGAAAGCTGCTTATTAATCGTTCTCGAAACTATAATTATGTGTTATTAATTTCTATCTGGCGGAAAAGAACGTCTACAAATACTTAACTGTCACCTCCAGTAATTTTATTCATTGATTTAATCAAATCAAGATGAAATCAAAATTTATAGTTTCATTCAGATCTTGGTTTCTTGAAATTTTTTTAATTTTTAAATTTAGATACGTATTTTTTAAAAAGCGATATTCTTACATGAATACTTTTGGTAGTTATGATGTAAAATAATAGAAATGATAAATCTACCATTGCGTAGTTGAGGTAATAACCACATTCATTTCCGGCAAAATGCCAAAAATCAATACTTCGAAACTGCAATACTACGAAATCTGTGTCGCAAGAATTGATGCATTTTTGTGATACAGTTTGCGTAAAATAGTTAGACTTTAAATTAAATGTAGTAAATATTAGTAATGTATAAATGTGTTATCTATACTTTTTTCTCCAATTTTAAGTTTAAATATTTTTTTATATACAAATTGTACACATAACTTATCATTTTTAACAATTTATGAGCTAAAAAACGGATTTTAAAAACATATACTTTATCTCGTCGATCGAAAACGATAAAATTTTGTCCTATTCTTAGTTTGTGAATTTCTTTTTAAGGGACTGTTAGTGCCTCAAATAACAATATCAAGTATTTTATACTAAAACTCTATGACATGAGAGAAAATTTCAGAAAAAAAAAATCGTTTTAAAATGCGACGTACAGTTATTTATTTATTTATTTATTTATTATTTTCAAATATCTGCCAATTGGTTACGAACAAAATATCTGGATCAGAACTAGTGTTGGGATGTGTCCCGATTTACGCGCAACGTCCCGATTTTCAGGGTTCCTGCGGAACAACTGCGTGGGACACTGAAAGTTCCTACTTTTCATAATGCACAAATTCTTTTAAATTTCTTTTAGTATTTTGCATGGAATAGAACTTAATACAGTAAAACAAGTGAAAACAAGTGTCTAGAACGAAAAACTTTTATGATCCCGTCAAACTGAATATCGTACACGTTACCTGCTCAGACGGAAACATGTCTAAAACGGGATAAATTTTCCGGTCGCTAACGATTTTGTTTTTGCAGGTTTTACTGTATTTTGTTTAGCAAAGTTTGTGAAAACGAAACCTGTCTATAACGGAATTCTGTCTTAAACATACGAATTTCACCGTTCCTACGGAAAGAATACCATCCAATTATAACTTCTCAATCGGAAACCTCTCCAACACGGAATTTTGTTTCAGTCCCTAGTGATTCCGTTTTCACAGATTGTACAGATTTATAAGATTATTGTGTTTATTTAATACAAAAAAACCTACTAAACGGAATCCCCAGTGGCCAGAGAAAGATTCCGTTTTAGACACGTTTACGTCTCAGCAGGTATAATTGAATGGTATTCCTTCCGTAGGGGCCATGAACTTTTACGTTTAAGACAGGAATACGTTATAAACAGTTTTCGTTTTTATCGGATTTATTGTATTTTTAATGTTCAAATTAGAAGCCGTTGTCCCTGTTTTTTGTTTCCCTGTACCGGTTTTTGTGATAGTGGACCTGGCAACACTAAGCACAGTCCATATGGGGGAGGAGAGGGGGATAATGCATCCAGGTTTTGTTTTTACAGGGGCCCTCAAACGAAACTAAAATAATTATTTTTTTTTTCCTCTCTAAAAAAAAAAAAAAAGTTTGCAATTTTGCCCGTACCTAATTCCTCGCTTTTATTAGTTTGCATAAAACAAGACAAAAAAAAAATTCTATCTGAAACACTTAAAATCCAAAATATTTCTTTAGCTTGGGTTACTTTAAGTAAAAAACTGTTCTTGCTTTGGATGAATTCATATCAATTTATTATTATTATTATTATTATTATTATTATTATTATTATTATTATTATATGTAAAAGGCTAAGGCTTTGTCAAATACTTACGAAAAGTGCGATTATGTACGAAGTTTTTATATATATTTTTTACTCTTTTGTTGTAGCTTAAATTACTACTTATATTAAGGAAACTAATACCATTAAA
Organism: Maratus michaelseni; assembly: GCA_963931845.1. NCBI lineage: Eukaryota > Metazoa > Arthropoda > Arachnida > Araneae > Salticidae > Maratus > Maratus michaelseni. The sequence goes on from OZ007587.1 coordinate 201,795,515, forward strand.
CAAAACCCGACTCTTAAGGAGCCAGGTACCTTTTAAAGTGTCAAAATTTTTATTTTTTTATTAGCTTATAATTAAATATGATTCTTTAGGAACATTTTAAAATAAACCCAATGAAAAAATTCACTTTAGGAGAGGAGTTATGTCTAAAACAGTATGAGCTCTTTTTATATGATCATGGGGTAGTTTGATCTTTAAAGTCAATTTTCTCAAAACTACGATTTTGGTCATTGCGCGCACGATTTCTGAAAAATGGTTGGTCAGAATTTCATGAAATTTTTATTGAATATATTAACCGTACAGCTGCACAAAATGACCTATTATTATGTTTCTCAAGAAACAAGTTTGGAATCCATGACTACTTTTCCTTTAAAAAAAAAAAAAAAAAAAAAAAAAAAAAACTCGCTATTTCGAATTTCTCAAAAAAATAAATAAATAAATAAATAAATTCTCTGGATGTACATATTTTATTTATTTTAGCGTAGGTCATTTTGAGAACGCATTATATTTGTACTAATAAAAAAATTTTTGGCTGGTTTTAGCAATTCAAAAGTGAAAAATCATGTGCGCAATGCATGCAAGAATAATTCTTTCGTAAAAAGTGAATTATATTTTAAAATAAATTAGAAAGCTTTAAATGAGTGCATACATTTTTTGAAAATTTTAATTTATAAAACAAACCTTTCTTAATACGTGTTTTACATTTTATAATTCAAAGTCAATTAGCTACGGAGTTACTGAAATTCTTATAGAGGTCCCTTTTTCATGTATTTTGTGAGTTCAAAGGTTACCTGACCCCTTAAATTTGTTGACTATGTTATTATTGACAGCATATAAAAAAAATGAAGATATAAAGTTATAAATAAAAAATGAATAATAGTTTAAAATAAATTTTTTGCACTAAGTACAATTTACAGTAGAACCCGTACCCCGATTAGATCGAAATATCGGATAGATGGGACAATTTAAAATCCATTGTGAATCACGTTTTGCGAAGAAACTCGTTATAACGAAGTCCGCTAATAACGAATGTTTTCTTTAAATGTAATATTGGGATCCCCTTCTTATCCTATATCTAATTCGTAAACCGTCAGTTTTAGATGTATATAGTTCTAAGTGCAAAAATGTTTCAATTATGTTTCAAATATTTTAAATAATCCTTCATTATATGAAAATTCATTTACGACACAATAGTTTTTTTTTTAATGAAATTTACATTTTTATACGGATCCTAGATCATATAAGTTACATTTGGAAAAGTTATATCTATCTGTTTATCTTAGAAGAAGTAATATTTATCTATGCCCTAACAAGTGAAATAATAAAAATACCATTTTTTACCAAAACTTACTGAATGATCACTTACTTAATGAATACCTTGAATTTAATGAATTTTCAGCGTTTTCTAGCACTAAAAATACCTTTTTTCTTTCAGTGCCAAAAGACCAAAAATTCATAAAATTCAAAGTATCATAAGTCAGTAAGTTTTGGCCGTAGAAGAACAGTATATTTATTATTTTACTTGTTAGAGAATAGAGCAAGTTTTTTTCTTTAAATATATGTAATTTATAAGATCCAGGGACCGTATAAGTCTTTTAACTTCGTAAAATTAAAAAATATATTTATTTTGACGTAAATTGATTTTCCTATTACGAAGAATAACATTTAAAACATTTTGCAATTGGAACCATACCTCTAAAACAAACGATTCAGAATTAGCTTTTGCTCTACAAAATGGTACACCCTGTATACCGTCTGAAAAAAAAGGGAGGAAGATTTAACTCATCCATTCATTAGCTTTGTGATTGTGAATCTCGCCTTACATTAGTTATACATAGAAAGAAAAAGAAATCTTTCTAGTTTTAAACACTCAATTGAAGTAAAAATATAGCATTTGTTAGTGTGTGTTCAGTTCGTTAATATTTTTATCCAAAATTTATGACACGCATTAGGTGCAACCAACTCACTGAACCAAGAACTAATATCATTACGTCCAACAGGAACTTAATAACTTTTCCGTGTATATGAAAAAATATATATATACATAACGGTCTTGGTTAGTAAAGCTGCAGAAAAAAACAACAGACATCAGCGAATGTCCATTAGCCTTCAAATCCGTCCACCATGGTACGTTAAGCAAAGCACTGCTGCAATTATGTCTTTTATCGGAAAATCAGGGTAATACGTTTTTCAGTTTTAAAAGAGAAGACAATAGAACCTTGAGGAATATAAATCAAAAGCAACGAAAATCAGAGTGAGAAAGAGAGAGTTTGCTGCTTTGTACGAATTAAGAAAACGGAGCAAAGTTCGAGGAGAAAAACGGAACAATATCTGCAAGGTTGTGCAAGAGATTTTCTCTGAAAGTTGGAAGGATGACTGGTCAGTACAAGTGATTCATCGCCACTGGAGCATTAGATGACCTTCTGCTACGCATACGGGGACTTTCTAGGATTTTAAATTAGATTTATTTCTCAAACGTTATTCGTACTCAATCTGTTTTCTTTCTTTCTTATTTTTACTCTACAACAACAAACAGGTTTTAAAATGATCGCCAGTGAGTCATCGATGACATAAGACTTAGACTCGGTTATTTAAGGGAGTCGTAAAAGTTTACCAACCTTAAAGTTTTCGTCAAATGTAACAAATTTAAACAAATTATAGGGTGGAGTTAAAGAACATTAATGAATAACAATTTGATTGTGCGCATTTTCATTGTACATGAATCCCAGAATTTATAGAGTAGGGTTTATTTATCCATTGATTTTATAGCGAAGTTTTTTTTTACACGGTGATTTGGAGTTCTGTCTTCGAAGATAGTCCAGGTTCTTTAATCTTTAGACAACTTTTTGATACATTTTATTAAAAAAAAAAAAAGTGAAGAAACAAACAAATATGAAATAAGTCAAAAACGATTTTTGTTTCAAAGTAAGATATTATGAGATCGCACATGAATGATCCCAATTACCGGAGAGGGACTCAAACAGTGCAAACAGTTAATTGCACCACAGTTAGAGAGTGACTGCCTTAACTATCATCTCAAGAGTGATGAACAGCTGTGATATTCGATTGCAGTGTATCAAAGCCAAAAATGAGAATTCTGACCTATAATAACCCTAAAGGATAACACATTTAATATAAATTTTGAATTGACATCCAGCCAGCCAATTTATTAATTGGCGTAGCTGAAATTTCAACGCACTACACATTAGAATGCGCTATTTGAGAAAGTTTATATTAAGGGGACTCTTCAGTTATGCGAAGGCGCTCGCTGGCTAATGTTAAACCTGTGAGTGGGTTCTTTTCGAATTTTTCGTTGGAATTTAAATACTTTTAAACGATTTTTTTGCATAGAATAGCTGAGGTCGATCTATAATATGGCCATTTTTTACTTTTTCAATTTTTGTTGCAGATTTTCTTTTTATAAAGGTACTTTTATTTTCGAAACCGGTTCCGAGCAGAGACAGAAAGTACACAACTCTCAAGTACATAACAAATATGCTTTTATTACAACTCTCTTTGATTACAAAGAATAAAATACTTACATTTACTGATAAAATAAAATGCATATTGCATATAAAAATTTACAAATGTATAAAATAATGCAAAGAGAATTTGAAATATTTTTTGTTTTTACCACAGAATATCCAACAATTTGACAAGACTTTTTGGTGCAAACCGAACTCAGATAGCGCAATTTGTTATTTTTTTATGAATTTTTGAAATATGAACGGGTTTATAGTACCCTGTGTAATTATGCATAATTAGCGATAAATCCTTTTACCACTTGCATAAATAATTGTTTAATGCAACTCCGTTTCGGAGGTATATGCTCTATAGATAAAGATATATAAGGGGTCCTCTTTATCTATAGCGGGTAACGGTATATGGAGTTTAGAAGCCAGTTCTCCCATTGGCACTTCTTTATCCACAATAAAAAAAAATATATATAAAAAAGAACACTCTATCAGAACTGTAGAGATTCGCCTTTAATATAAAGAAGACACTATATTGTGCTTAATGTTCCTAAGGCTAGAGACAGCCCTAGTTTAATATAATTAATAATTAATTCTTTTAAATAAACAATCACAACAAAAAAGGAAGAAGTATAATTTTCAGTGACATAAATATATCCTTATATATTAAATTCATTTTTACTTGAATTAAAATGAACTTTTCAACTTTTACATTTTTCACCACGAGAAAATCACAAAACTCATTACAAGTCATACTAAATATTTATGTGAAAAATTCAGCTGATTATTTCTGCTTTTAATTTCATTTATTTCATCCGACGATATGGTTTACATGACAAGAAAAAAATATCCCAAGCACTTTGAAAACTGGAAATTGTTTAAATATTTAAGCATGCTGATGTAAGTTAAATATAGTGGTGTATTGCCTGTGCTTTATTTTAGAAAAAATATATAAAGCATTTACAAAATTAAACAATCTTTTAATGCCGGTTGTCAAATACATAATCAACCTAATCAATCTGAAAGTAGTGAAATCTCGCTTTACGTACACCCTCTAAAACGGTTCCTCGTTTTACGGACAATTAATTTTCTGATTCTCCGGCCACTGTTAAACCATTGCACGTCTCTTTCAAAAAACGGATACACAGTTAACCAGCAATTTTTTACTGTCCCATACTGTCCGTTTTAACGAGGTTTCACTATATACATGTTTGTAGATAAACAGACATTCTCTAAGGCTTTCAGGAACTTATTAGTTTTTTTAAAGCTTAACGAACTTTAAGGAATTTAATTCGTTGCATAAAATTTTCTTTATAGAAGAAGAAAATACTCTTTTTTTTTTGGGGGGGGGGACATTTATGTGTTTTTATGAAATTTTGTGATATAATAGATCTGGAAATAAGATTTCTACGTTTATCCGTGTTATCTCGAAACAGGATTTCTACTGGTTTTTGCTTTTGAATACCACTATTTCCGCGATTAATGATAAGAATCCCCGTAATTAAATAGGGCGAACATTACTATTAGAAAATAGTCGTAAAAGAAAACGTAGATATTCTGTTTCCAGATGAACATTTCCACCCTGTACATATGTTTTAAATAATAAATTTCAAAGAGAAATGTAAAAATAGATAACAACCAAATAGCTAAAGATTTTCATAAAAATGAATAATCAAGCACTAAAACTAAGTGTTTTAGGCTTTAACCCTTTCCGGCGCGGAGTAAGTCTGTTTGCAAAATGATGAAATAATGGACTGGCACCGGAATTTACAAACGAATTTATTACTAAATAACAACTTGCTTATTTTCCGGTACTGAACCCCCCCCCCCTTTTTTGTTAAGTTCTATATTTTTTGTACCAACAATATTTCAGTACTCTAACCAGCCAGTTTTCTCCACTTATCATGTACTCCGGGGATACGTGGTATAGACCACAGGCGCCTCGGTCAAAGTCTTTCGAAGTCCGGTACTGAATAAAAGAATTTTAATTAAATATTCTTGGTGCCGTTTGTCAGTTTTGGAATTAAAATTAGGTGTCCTTTATTGTGGAAACCGCCCGTTAAAGGGTTAAAAACAACAACAACTACATTGCATTATCGTCCAACTGTTTCTTTAAATTTGGGTTTTTCCAAAATTAAAAATTTATGTATAACTCACTTTCCATTTATTAAAATCAACTCCAGATCAGTAAAGAATTAAACAATTTCTTTCACCATTAGAAATTTCGAAACAAATCTACAATAAACTCATTATGCAAAATGAGTAAATCGGATACTATACTTATTTTATTCACTTCCTCAGGACCTAGAAAATCAAATTCACACAGCTTGAAAACTTATGCTCTGGTTGGCACTAGCATTCACCAAGGATAACTGTCCACACCCTTTACCTTTAGAGTGGGCGAGCTTTTTTAGAACTGTTCTTCAGATTACGTTTTATAGTAATATATATTTTTTTTCAATATCGCTTCACCTTTACCTTTGATCTAGAAGGTTAACTAAAAGTGGGGCAGATACATAATCTAACTAGGTAACTGTCACGGTTGTTTACTGCTACTGGCTAAAACATTTTCACAGATGTTAGCTTTTTATTTCAAATTTAAATTAATTGTTTTTTTCTTTTCCGATTTTTAATCAGTTGTGATAAGTATCTATATTAATGAAAGTTTTGCTCTGTGTGTGTGTGTGTGTGTGTGTGTTTGTCTGTGATGGCTAGCAAAATCTAACCCACCTAGAACTCTAAAAATTTAGGTGTGGATAGTTCAAGGTCTGGCCATGTGCACCTGAGTCTCGGAATTTTAATATTTTGATAATTACCCAAGATATTAATTAGATTCTCATTAACCATCGCTTCTAAAATGACATCTTTTAAATCAAAATGGCTAAAGAAACGAACAGGCGCATTCGATTTGCAAGCGGAAATGAACGAATTCGAAATTTTTTTACTAATTAGCGAATTTTAAGAAAACTAATTGAGATATCATTATGAAAATTTCTGAGCATATGTAAAAAAAAAAAAAAATTCTGCATCTGACCATGTGATTTTTGAAAAATTCGGTCGGTAATTTTTCTTAATTTATGCAAAAAACTGCCAAAAATCTGTCGGCGCCAGTGAAAACAATCCGAGAAAGTTTCAGACAGGGATCTGCTTTTATTAAAAACTGAACTACAAAGAGATCTGTTTCTCGGGCCGATCCCTCCATTTAGTTTGCGAAAATGAAAGGAAATAATTGCCAATTTTTACTAATGAACAAAAATTTAGGTAACTAATTAAGATATATATTTGAAATTGAGGTCGGGAAGGGGGGGGGGTCATCTGCCAGCTATTTTAGCGTAGCGTCTTCGTTATGTTCTAATTATCAGAAAAGTGTAATTAATTTTTTAATGATCGCGATAATGTAGGTGACGGTGGTTCTCTTGAACAAATTATTCATTATATTTGCGGGTATGGGGAGGGAGGGGGGTTAACGCCTTTCTCGGAGACTGTAATTATCTCGGGCCCGGGCAACGCCGGGCGGGTTAGTTAGTAATTAAAATAAAATACAAATGCTAAAAGTGATTACAGTAAACATAAAGCCTTAAAAAAGCTTTTAATAAACAAACGGACTAGTTTCGTATACACAATAACGGTCAGATTCTCAAGATCTGTAATGATAAATAAACTATTTTCGCATAAAATTTGGAAAATAGCTTATTCATTATTTGAGAGCTTCAGAATGTGTGTGTAACGAAACCTGTCGATGTGTTTATTAAAAGGTTTTTTAAGCCTTCACTGCAAAAAATAAATGTTGATTTTACAGTATAAAACTGGCACCCCAGCTGCCAGTATTATGCGCGGTAGCGTATTACTGCTTATACGGCAGCGTATTACTGCTTTTTTTACTGTTTAATACTGTTAATTTTACGGTATAATACTGGCAGCTGGGGTGCCAGTTTTATACTGTAAAATCAACATTTATTTTTTGCAGTGTTTGTTTACTGTAATCATTTTCAGCATATGTATTTTATTTTGTGCAATAAATGATTTTTTTTTTCTTATAAAGTTCTATAACATTTGATAAGTATTCTGAAAAGTTATTCTCGGTAAGATAGATGTTCCTATGCATAGGAAATTTTTGGTCACATTAACAGTATATTTATACAGTTTTTCTTTCTTTCTTTTTTAGGGAATGGTATTCTAAATATTCATTCGGGCAAGTGAAAATTTCAGATAACTGCGCAGCCAAGAGCATGCGGAATCGAGCCTGCGCATGTGTTTTGAAATTATCATATTTGTTGCTAGCTCTCTAATAACGGGAAAGAATTTTTAGTTATTTCACACTAAAAGATGATTTATTAGAAAATGCGATACGTAAGTTTATGTTTTTCCATACAATGGAGACTTTATGTTTTTGGTAGATATAATTTATTTTCTATTATTAGACGTGATGATTATTTTTAAGTGTTTCGTAGATCACATAATGAGGACTGAGTTCATTTCTAATAAAATGAAATTTCATTCTAAATCCTTTCATTTACATCTACTACAAGCCGCATTATTTATTATGGTGAATTCCTCTAGAATTTTTAAATGTATCTATGCGCATTATAAAGATCTATGCATAGCACCCGACTTTCCCCTACTTAATTGTTTTGCTATGTTCTATGCTAATTTTTATTTATTCGTTTTTTTTTTAATTTAATTTTCGTTTTAACTTAATACATTTTTGGAACTCATGTACACACAAATTATACATCATCATTTACACTAGAAAAGGGCAAAAGAGTGCGCGCCCTGTCAAATTTTCATAAGCCCCACTCGCCAACCTCAGTTACTCTTAATGCATACCTTCTCACATTCGAGATGTCTCTTATTTGATCTACAAATATGGCTTGTCTTTTTAAAAAGTATCCACCTTTATTTATAGAGTAAATATTTTACCTTTTTTCAAATCTAGGTGTTTGTGTCTGTTTACAATATAGCGCTAGTGTGGAAAAACCCACCTCTACGGAAGGTACTAGGGGTAAAGACCGAAATCTTTAATATATATATATATATAATATATATAAATAGATTTTTCCTTTAAATGTAACTTTAACGGAATATTTAATATTTTCCCCATTTCCATAATCAGGATTCCATTAAAAAATATACCGGGTGATTATAATTAAAGTTCCAATTTCAAAAATCGATAATTTTAAAAATACTGGTCAGAATGACTCGACATTTTAGAAGCACAATCGTGAGGCAATGGAACTTTGTTTGGCGAAGGAAAAAAATAATTCCAAAATGTGCCGATAGAAGGCGCTGCCAGGGTAATGTCAAGGGAAAGACCAAAAATGTATTCGTTAACCCTTTCGGCCCTGACTTTTTTCTTAAAGTCCAAAAAAATTAAAACTTTTGTTAACTTTTTTTTGTTTTTTTTTACTATTTCAAATCTAGATGGCATTACTTTTTCACTAAAAAGTCAAAATATAGAATGCACATATGTGATTATGAGGTTTTAACGTATCTGCAAGGCGTTATTTATAGTTTAAAGCATTCAAAAGTAAGAAACACATATGTGACCGCCAGGGCCGAAAGGGTTAAACATAGGAATGTTGTTAGCCAAAATGAAAAATAGAGTTTAGGGATTTACTAAAAATTTATTAGCGAAAAGACAAGAATACGTGTTTACAGCGACAACAGCAATAATGACAAAAAAAGAAAAAAAGAAAAGAAAAAAAGAGCTTCATGGAACAAACACCTTACTGATGATTAAGGCATAAGTTGTTCGATATGCCCTCCGCCTTGTTCCGTTATTAATTGAAAGCGCAAAACTGCATGCTCCACAACAGATCGGAGGGTATCTGTACTGATGCAATGGGTATGGTGAGTGATGCTTGCCTTGAAGTCGGCTGGATTCTGAATCCGCCCGCTGTATACAACATTATTCAGGTACCCCCAAAGCCAGAGATCACACGGGTTTAAGTCGGGGGAACGTGGCGGCCACGTTGTTGGAAAAAGGCGGCTTATGATCCTATCATCTCCGAAATTAGCACTCAGTAGCTGCTTCACAGGAGTAGCAATGTGCGAAGGAGCGTCATCTTGCATGAATATTGTGCAATCCACACACTGACGCTGCTGAAGTGCCAGAAAGGCATGGTTACGCAAAAGTGATTCATACCGCTTGCCAGTAACGGTGCAGGTAACGGGACCCGCAGGTGTGATCTCCTCGAAGAAAAACGGACCGACGATAAACGCTGCCGTTATTCCGCACCACACAATGACCTTTTCAGACTGAAGAGGCAATGGCTGTAGCTGGGACGGATTCTCGGTCGCCCATATCCTGCAATTTTGCATATTTACAAAATCTTGCAAATGAAAGTGGGCTTCGTCAGACCACAGAATGTTCCATGGCCATCCGTTGTCCACTTCCATCCGGGCAAGAAATTATTGTGCAAAAGATTGACGTGCTTCCAGGTCAGCAGGTAGCAACTCCTGCACATGAGTTATCTTGTACGGATAACAGTGCAAGATGTTCCGTAGGACTTTACGCACCGTGCTGTTCAGCATATCCAGCATTTGGCCAATTCCCCGTGCACTGCTGATTCCATCATCACTGTTAGTCTGTTCTTGTAATGCTGTAGCCACATTTTCCACTGCCGCAGCCGAAACTGGTTTCCTTCCTCTACCCCGTTTAACGTCAAATGAAACGATCTCTTCGAATTTAGCATCATTTTTCGTAGACCATTTGTGGTTATTGGACCCCTTTTTATATATATTTTAATGTCCAAAAGTTCCTAATAGCTGTAAGTGCACAGTCGTCGTTTTTATAAAAAAGCTTCAAGCGCGATCCTTCATAGTCAGAGTCATGATGAAGCATTCAGGCAAAGAGCTGGTGCTCTGCATTTTTATGGCAGCTATGTCTGCTGTGCGCATGTCACGTATTAGTAATTTGCATATCTCCAGACAATGTGAATCCTGACAGCGCCATCTATCAGCACATTTTGGAACTATAATTTTCCTTCGCCAAACAAAATTCCATTGCTTCACGATTGTTCTTCTAAAATATCAAGTCCATTGTGACCTGTAGTTTTAAAATTATCAATTTTTGAAATCGTAACTTTAATTATAATTACCCGATATATTAATAACACTGATTTTTCTTCCAATCTCATATCACTTGAAGAACGTCAAAGGTAACAGCTAGTATTTACTAAAGCGTTTTATTAAATTAAATTAAAATTATAAATTGCTCTGTTTTCTCTGTTAATGTTTTAAAAACTAACTCCACAATACTGCATACGATACAAAGGGATTTCTTTTATAATTTGTAAGAGAAAATGTTATGTAGTAATTTTGAAGGGGTACCCCCCCCTTCTCTCTCTCTCTCTCTCTCTCTCTCTCTCTCTATATATATATATATATATATATATATATATATAATTATAATATCTATGAATTTCAAAATACATATCAAGTTCTAATATCATTCTACGTTAATCTACAAAGAGATAAATAATGATATTGTGTAAACAGAATACCACATATCTAATAATTAACATGTGCAATCATAATTTTATCATAGCATGTGCTTCAATGGTAATTGGCCAAATTTACTCATACCTGAATAATATTTAAAAAAGAAAGAGAGAGAAAGGGAAAAAAAATATATATAGATTGGAGTTGCTATTAAGTAAACACAAATGGATTAATAAATCAAATATGAACATTATACAATGGAAAACTGGACCACAAGAGAACAAACAAGAATTGGATATGAAAAAACACATGTAGATGTACTCGTCAGCTTGGTTGCACCCACATGTGTTTTAAAAAATAATTCAGTATTTCATAATTCTACTGGCATGATGCTAAGAACAGTAGAATCAACCAAGTATACTGAATTATTACCAAATAACAATTGGAAAAAATAAGATTGGAAATATTTAAATTGGAAATAAAAAACCATTAAGAATATATAATATAATTCACTTACATCGATTATCCTAAAAACATTATAAATCACCTCACTAAATTACCACTAGATATCATTTTTGAAATAATATTGGAAATTAGAACCCAATAATTATCCTGAATCCACAAAATATAGAAACTTCTGCATAATATCCACGTCCACATGGCACGCACATAATTTTGACAATCGAGTTGAGAGAAATGATTTGAAAGACAAGTTGAGAGCACATTTTTTTTTAAACATAACTCCATCGATGACACACCAACACAAAATGATTCAAAAACACACAAAATTATTCTGGTGATAATACACTTATAACAAAATTATAACCGTGAATATATAATTACTCCATCTAATTTTAATTCCTGAAAGTAAAATTAATATACAAGCAATAGCTCCCTCAATAGTTAAATTAAAAATAATATTATCATATCTACCTGACACTTAAAGTGTCGCCATCTGTTGGTATTATAATTATTCATAATTAATATCTATTTGCATATCCACTTTATTAGTTACATATACATTTCATTAGATTTAATTATATAAATAAATTTAAAAAAAAACAATACTACCTAATAGTTTTACATTAAATTCGAATAAAATCTTACAATATGAATAAATCTACACAGAATTTATTCATCCTGCACAGCATTTCAGATATACTTAATAAGAGTATATTATGTAAAATAGATATTATTTTTAAAAAAAAAAGTGTTTTGCTGCCAGCTGTATTAATCTACTGATATATATTATAGACTTATAATTAAATAATTAATGTTATTGTTACTACTACTTAAATATATTTTAGACTTGTTATTAAATAATTAATGTATTATTTATACTAATACTTAATTATATTTTAGATTTCATAGATTAATTTTAATATCAAATTAAATAATTCATAAACAATTCAAATTATCTCAAAATTTATAAAATTGATAATTATAAGTATTACTACTGTGTTACAATCAAATTAATGCAATGCAGTAATTAAAATACTTGTTAAATTTAATATTTCATAGATAAAAAAATAAAAAAACTATATATATATATATATATATATATATTGCAAATAGATATGTTTGTGAGTTATAATTACCAATGTTATCCATGTATAATTTTATGTGTTATTGTATAAGTTAAATTATAAATGTATGAAAACTGCACATTAATAACACCCTAAACAAGTGTGATCGGCAACGCACAATCACATACTATACAAAGTGTATATAATGTTCAATCAAACATTAAATTTCCTAATATGTTATAATTGTATTTAATGTATGTTATAATTGTAATATTATATCTATTGTTATATGTTATCGCACATTAAAACAAAAATTTATTACATACCGTGTTTATATTTAAATGATATAATAAATGTTATTTAAAAGAGTTGATGATTGAATTTATCATAAAAATTGGATAACCATATATTTTTGCTTGATCTCGAATAAATCTAATATTTTTGTTTTTATTTATATCTGAGCATAAGTATTTTATTCGATGTAGATAATTGATAATTATATTTTTATAAACAGATTTATGTAAACATGAAGCAAAATTGGTAAAAATATTTACTTTAAATGGAAAATCAAATCTCTTATCATAAATATCAAAAATTAATTTATAATTATTATTAATATTGATTTTTAAGTCAAGAAAGTTTATATTATTATTAATTAAATCATTTTCGCTTAATTTAAGCTGAGTAGGATAAAAATTGAGTGGTGATGTGCAATTTTTATCATTGAAATAAAATATGATAATGTCATCTATATAGCGATAAAATACATAATCATTGTTCGGACTAATATTTCTTTCATAATAATATAAGTAAAGGTCAGAGAGAATACTAGATGCGGTTCCGCCCTGCGGAATTCCCTGGCATTGTTTATAAATAATATTGTCATATATGATGTAATTATTATGCAATGTAAAATTTAGTAAAGTTTTTAAAAAATTTACTGAAATATGTTCTTTTAATTTTAATTGAGATTTAAATTCTTTAAATAATATACACATTGTTTTATGTAAGTCTTTTATATCTATGTTATTAAATAAATAATTAAAATCCAATGTTTTTATGAATTTTACCGGATTAATATTATGTTTTAACGTTATATCATATATCTGCTTTAAAATATTAAGTAGTAAATTACTTGCATTATTATTATATGTGTTACACCCGATGGTAACAGTGCGAAATTTAATATATACTATACATATACATATATATGATTCATTTACATTTTGTCGATTTTCCTGTGATTTAATAGTTATTAATTGCAAAAAGTTTTATTATATATATATTTATATATGTGTGTGTGTGTTCGTTGGATTAACTTAGTAACCGAAAACCAACAGACAGTACTGAATTATACCAAATGTAAGCTAACAAACGTCTTGCTCGGGAATACGAATTACCAAGAAAATTACATCCTAAATCTTTTTCCGAGTTCAAAGCTGCAGATCACGTTCCTGTCAAGGTCAAGTGCTTAGATACAAATGCAGGTAGTTTTTAAATTATGGGGCTTTAAATGTATTCTCTTATTTTAAAATGCTTTTAATCGTAGTACCAAGGTCTTTGAAGAAAATCCTTGGGATTACTTAGAGATAGCATCCGATTATTAAATGACAATCAGAGTTATAATGTGAATTTTAATACTGAATAAAGACATTATTATATAATCTAAAGATTATTTATAGATAAAATACAGGATAATTAGACTACACTGAAGGTAATGATATTATGAAGTATTTTTTTAAAATAAGAATACATAAAGAGTATTTTAATAGTATTCAATTTTCATTAAATTGAAGCAGAATTTTGATCAAGATATTTTTCTTCTATTTATTTGACGCATTCATTCAATTTTCATTTTATCTGCGTCGCACATCGGTTCAGCTTTTTATTGTTCTTTACTCTTGTTTCTGGAACAATAAATTAATTTTTTCAAATATAAATATTTATTACAAAAAGAATGAAAAGAAAAATATAATTCTTTGGACAGAAGAAAAAAATAGAGTAATAATTTTGCTAAGTAAAACCGTTACTTCTATCCAAGCTTTTCAGAATAAACTTCGATCTTAGTATTTAAAACAATACTAAAATCTAAAAATGAAGATGATGATTAAAAAAAGAATAAATAAATAAATATTATTTTAGCCTAAGAAAAAGTATTATATACTAAGATTAATGATGACATGACAAATGACAGTTAAATATAGTTAGGTAAGTATTTTTTAATGACCTCATAAAGGTGGCGGCACAGAGTACCAACAACCGTATCCCCTCACCCCCCCCCCCCCAAAAAAAAAAAAATACACATATTATACATTTTTCTAATACATTTGTATAAATCAGCACATTCAAAAGTTTCCAAGTAAGAGACCCTGCAAAAATCAATGAAAAAAATGAGAAAGAAACATTGTGCGATGTACATGCATTTTAATGCGCTTCCAACCTAGCGCATGAATGTTAAAATAACAAATAACAAGTGTGTATAGGTGCGAGCGTGCCAGTGTGAAGACTAGAAAAAATATTGAACTGTAAAAAAATAATTATAAACGTAATTTTTGTATTATGTAATACATTCATTGTAAAAAATAATAATAATAATAATAATAATAATAATAATTCATAATGTTAGTACAATTTCCGTATTTTGTGTCAAAAAGTATAGACTTCCGAATATCTTTAACAGTTAATTTTTCATTTTCACTAAAACTATCGGATTTGTTTTTATTATTAAACAACAAAACAAAAAAATCCGTAAAAATTCAAAAAATTACTGACAAAATCTAAAAAATATTTTTAAAGTGTCAAAAAAAAATCACAAAGTCTTCGCGAAAAGAACAAAATAACTAGAATTTTAGCACAATTATCTGTCAAAGATATACATAAATCCATTTTCGCTAATTTCTGACAGATTCACAAAATTATTTTATCAGAGAAAAAAAACCCGTAAAAATCCGGAAATTCTAATGGCAATCGACGGATTTTTTTTTTCAGTGCTTAGCTTTGATCACAATAAAATTTCATACGTTATATAGCAGAAATATAACGCAATTGCAACGATATAAACTTGAGTTCAACATGCTTGCGTTTATATGAAATATAAAAATAATTTATAATGAGAATAATTTAAGAACTTAATTTAGAAACTCTTTAAATGCTATTTTAAATGCTATGCATTCTAGCACGAAGCTTTACAAAATAATTCCACAAAAATCTAGACTATTTTTCTGTGGGCAGGACTTTTATTGTATGGTTTTTTGATTTTGCTGAAACAGTATTATAAGTCGCATTTCACAAAGAATTATCCCATATGTAAGACAAAAGACAATTGTTTTTTATGATAAACTTCGATTAACATAATTCAAAGAACTTCGAGTTACGGCAGATAAACACATAAAAATTCATTAGTTCAAAACTGACAGGAAGATATCTGTATTTTTTGTATGATGTCGAACAGTTTTGTCTAGCGTCCCTTAAATTATGGAAATGTAAATATTTTTTTTACAAAGCTGTCTTAATCCTGAATTAAGATGAAGGTCTTTTTGAAATATCCTTGGTGTTAATCAGATTTCATTACCAAATATGTGAACATTGTAGCAACAACTAATTATGTATTCTACACACAGAATTCTTTATGTAAGAGATTATCTTTCTTTCAAGCATAGGAAATGCTAGCATAAAATTAAGATACTTCGAAATTAATCTGAGAATGCTTTTATTAATTTAAGAGGATAAAACTCGTAGATAAAATTTTAATACAGAACCTTTTCAGTAAGTCTTTTTTATTATTGTTTTCTTTTTCTTTTAATTGTAATTCTGCAATAATTTTTAAATAAATATATCTAACTCTAAAGAAACACACACAGAAAAAAAAAAAATGTCGACTGTTAATAAATGTAAAAATAGTACTATAATGTTAATGATTATCATAAATATCAGACAACGATACATACAGCGCAGCGTACACTCAGAAATTTTAGGAAACAAAAGACCAATACAATATTTTAAATAGTATTAAATCAACTATTAAAATTTCATTGGTATTAAGCAAAGATAATGTTTTAAACAAAATATTCAGATTTAAAAAAAAGAAATTTGAATGATGTTTATCTTGAATATAATCATTATTTATTTATTCTTATGGTTTTGCCATTTACAAAAAAGTAGGCATACATGCAACAATGCAACAGGTTCTCTTTCAAGTATATATATAAAAAAAAAAAATCAAGGTACAATTAATCTGAGAATGATTTAATGAATTTAAGAGATCAAAACTCAAAGGTAAATTTTTAAAACACAAGAAGTTTTTTTTGTTGTTGTTGCTGTTGTTTTTGTTTTATTAGAATTCTTCAATTATTTTACTAATTAATACATAGTCCTAAATAAACGCACACACATACATAAAAAAAATCTTAGGAAACTAATAAATATAAAAACAGTTTATATAATGACACCATAAAATGCAGCGTACATTTGGCCAAAAAATTCTTTTCTACAGAATAATTGTTTTAATTTAATATAGAATTTTTTATTATGTTACTTTTATTATTTTATTATTATTACATTTTTTATTATATTATTATTACATTATATTAATAATTATTTATAACATCATAAACACTTATTTAACTTTTTTTTTAAAATCTTATTTATTTATTTTTAAATGCTATTCTGATCAATAGAACTCTACAATATTTCAATTAAAATTAAATTATTAATTATATTCAAATTTAATAGCTGTCAAAACAGTGAAAGTGGTATTTTAAATAAATATTTTTAAAAGTAGCCTCCCCGCCAACCCTCACTTAAAAAAGATATGCTCTTACATCAAATGTAATAGTTATTTATTTTTTATAACTTGCCGTTTCCAAAAAAAGAAGATATTTGTAAGTAATTGCATAAAATATCTTAAACTTTGCTTCTTTATATATATATATATATATATATATATATATCCTAAAACATTTTAACTAGATGTTTATATGATCCAATAAATTCTGTGAATGTGATAAATAAGTTACGTAGATGCTAAATTATTGCCCTAAATGAAATTTTAGTTCACATACAAATTTTAAGCTTAGTAAATAAATGAAATCAATGTAGGCCACAATACAAATTTATATATTTTTATCTGAGAAAAAAGTGACTTATGTCATAAAAAAATGCAGATATGTGCATATCTATGTGTATGTATGACAAAAAAAAGTTTAAATGATTATATACACTTATTTATATTTTTAATCTTATTCATTTATCTTTGAAATGCAAGCAGATATATATAAGTAAAAATATAAATGTATATGAATTATTTTAGCTACCGTTAATAAGAATGACCGACCCTGTTTTAAATAACAGCCAATCTGTAAATAG
Source organism: Maratus michaelseni (assembly GCA_963931845.1). Lineage (NCBI taxonomy): Eukaryota > Metazoa > Arthropoda > Arachnida > Araneae > Salticidae > Maratus > Maratus michaelseni. The sequence goes on from OZ007587.1 coordinate 201,813,318, forward strand.
TTGCAGTTTAAGTTTTGTTTTTTAATTCTTTTTGAGAGATCGTACTCTTTAAATCTCAGGTAGCTTTCAATACAAAAAAGTATAAAGCTACCTATTGCAGCCGTTCCGGAAAATTTCGATATATTTTCACCGATCATGACTCCCAGACCCCAAAACCACCCTCCGTTCAAATGTTGATTTATATATATAGATATATCCATATAAAAACTGATTGCAAAAATTAACCATTGAAACAGAAGCAACTGACCATATGCAATGAACTTATTACAACATATAGCACTATCAAATTACAAATTATAAAACATAGTCCTAACAAATAAAGTATTATTTATTAAAAAAGCTGAAGTGCTGTGGATTACATGATTGACCAATATATATATATATATATATATATATATATATATATCTGATCTATGTCATACGATATCGCTCGTATTTATAAATCAATTTTGACGAAACTAATTGTGTGTATTAAGTTCACCAATGTCTCGACCGAGTTCGTTGGCCAGCTTAGACCGCCATTTTGTTTCAAGATGGCGGCCACTTAAAAATTTAAAACTAAAGTAAATATACAAAAAAGTCAAAAATTCAAATTTAATTAAGTGTGTAATTTTTTAATTAAGTGTTAGGCCTTGATACGAGGATTCCAGAGCATTTTTTGGTTTACCTCTATCTTAAAAAATGGCTGAGATAGAGCAGTTTGAAATTCTAGGGTGGCTGACATTTTGAAACAAGACAGCACATTACAAAAAATTTCATTGTTGTAATAATTTTCCCAATCATACGCATAAAACTATATATTCATATCCGTTAGCGCCATATTCTCGCCAAACTTGGCGACATTTGGCGAAATATCGCCAAATTTGGCGACCAAGATAAGTCTTCATAAATGAAGCCAATTTGGCTATTGCTCAATAATTTGGCGAATTTCTTATTCAAATTCAGTATTAACCAATCTTTTGTAAACGTTTTCTTTGCATTTTAACTTGCCGTTTTCGTGTAACCTTAGCTAAAATTTTAAAACGAAGATATAGGAAAGCTACGTTTTCCTCCCGGTACAGGCCGGAAGGACTTTTTAGAAATAATTCCTCTTAATTTTTAAAAATTATTAAAAAGTTTCAACTCTTGAATGGGTTTTTACAAGGGCCAATGTTACAAATTAAAATTTTTATAGAAATGAGGAAAACACTATTAATGTCATTGATTAGCGATGTCCTGAGCACCTATAGTGTAACGTAGGCCCTTCTTCCGATCTTAATTACACTCCACATTTGTCTTCATGCTGACCATTGATGAGTCATAAAAAAACTAGTTAGGTGGGTAAGGAAAGTAATAATACTATTTTCAGTTTGTTGTTTTAATTTTGTATTTAAAGTAAACAAACTTGTATATTAGGAAATTCCAATTTTTAACCCATTCCCTGCTAATGGTGCGTTTTCGCACCATTCAAAATAAAAGTGTATACATATTTAAAAAAAAAAAACTGCCAAGCTACCACTATTTTAATATGTTAAAATATACTTTATTTAATCCTTTGAGGGGCGGTGGTATATATTATATACCACCTAATTTTAATCCGATTCAAACCGGAAACTTTTAATTAAATTTTACTTTTTTAACTTTGACGAGAAAAAGTTTAAAAATTGCTCATTCTTATTTTGAACTAAATTCTTTCCTTAACCCCTTCGGGACCGGCGGCTTTTACAAAAAATTTATTCGGTTGGCACCACTTTTTCTTAGAAGGCTACATTTACTTAAACTATCACAAAAATGCTCTAATTAGAGAAGGTAAATATTACTTTTATTTTTTACTGGTGCCTAAAACAAATGCTGTGTGCTCTTTTTGTGGGTGCATATATGCACCCATGGTCCCGAATGGGTTAATTGCGGTGGGAGTTCAACGTTACAGGAGCACAAGTGCTTGCCCCTGAAAGGGTTAATGACAAAAACTTTGCCATTAAAGATACAGAATATTATCTTTCAGAATTTTTGGTGGCAAACGAATTTCAGTAAAAACGTTGAAGACTCCGCCCGTATAGTTTCGGCAGTTAATGGGTTAACACTGGGATAATAATCAATCCTTTCACATAGGTTCTTTTCCAACAAAAAAAAAAAAAACAACTTTCCAAAATTTGTAACATGGGTCCTTCTTCCAGGCACCCATTCAATTATTTTCGACATTTTTAAACAAAGTTTCTTGACAATTATTTTCAATAATTTTTTTAACATTATTGTTTAAAAAATTAAGGTCGGGTAACTCAATTAGGTAACTTATGTTACCTGAGTGTTTTTCTCTTAAAAGAAAGATATATCGGAAATTTCTTAAATGATAATTTTAGGTATTTTTATGTTAGCCGGACGCAGGTTATAAATTTCCAAATATTGTTGTCATCACCATCATTCGTGTTCCATTTATTTCATTTAAAATATAAACATTTCACTGATTTCGTTTAAATTACATAACTTTAAAATGTAAGCCTTTCACTCATTTTATTTGAATTACAAAAGGAAAAAAAGAAGAAGAAGAAGAAGAAATAATACCATAAACGAAAACGTTTTACTGTTTTGGTTTAACAAAATTTTAACCAAAAACATTTGATTTTGGTTAACAAATCAAAGCATTTTGTTTTAACATCAAAGCTTTATTTAAATTTATATGTGCGAAAAATAAAAGCTGCTATTAGCGAGAGTTGCCCCGGCTATTATAAAAATGCCTAATTTTAATACAGTATATAAAGAACTGTACTTGTAATAGCTACGGTTCAGGTGTTAAAAGAAACCACTTTCATCACCTTGATAAGAAAAGAGAGAGCGAATCATTGCTGTTAGATTATAAAGAGTGTAATTATCCTCGGCATTTTTGCTAATTGCTAGTACGGTAGCATTACTAACATTTGTGGTTAATGCTGTTGCTTGAACGCTTTACGCTCTACTTGGAGAGCGAACAGGTCAGAGCCCTTGCTATAAATTTCAGTTTTCGACGGTTTTGACAGTGTTTTGTCAATTAACAATTAATTTTACGTTTAGGATTTTAATTAATTGTTTTTTTTATTTATTTTTTATTTTTATAGTTACGTATTTACTTATCTTTTGTTTCATAACGCTTTCCTTCATTTGTTAATATGTTAGGTTTTTATGACTGAATTATGTAATTCATGTTCTTAATCACAGATACGTATAACATATGAGCAAAGCGGCTAATGGCAACAGCTTAAAAAAGTATCCCGAAAAGTGTTTTTTTTTTGTTTGTTTGTTTTATTGTGTATTTTTTTTAATGTATTATTTAGAGTTACAGGTACGTATTATTTAACAATCGAGTTCCAGTCCCTACATTTAGTTAGAGAACGAATTGTCTGCCGAGCGAGTAATTTGTTCATAACTATTAACAAATATTACAGATAAATTTGTACATAAAATTAGACTTGAAGTAGTATTTATTAGTGTAAATAACAGTTACGTTATGAAAAAAAAAGTCACAAAACGCTTAACAAATATCATAATAAACAAAAAGTAATGCAGCAAAGTAATTGCACAGCGGATGCTGTCTGACTACATTTTATTGGAGTAACGTTACAAGCTCTATGTATAGTACTTAACGTAATATGTGTACATAGTTATAAATGTAATGTTTGGCTGGGACACCAATTTCAAAACTGAGAGTGGAAAAAATATGTAAACAGAGCCTGTACGAAACGCATAAGAACGAAAACCAATTTTTTTATTAATAAAAAAGAAAGACAGAAAGAAAAATAAGAACAAGAACAAGAAAAACATAATCTTAGACGTAAATTCGAGTAATCGTAATTGAGTCGTCCTGGAAGTAAGTCATTGACCAAGGAATGCAATGTAGACCCTACATTAAAATAGAGTATTGGATAGGTATTAAAAATAATTAGTATTTGTTTTTATTAATGCTGAAAATCTGTCGAGTCTTACCGCTCAGACACCGTTAAAATTTTCAAGCCTATCTGCCTATAAGAAGATATAAATCGCAGAGAGAAAAAAAAAAAGAAAAAGGAAGGACATCTGATCTAATTGAAATTTAATGCATATGCTTACCAATTTATCCAAAATTATTTCTAGTTTTTGATTAGCTGAATTCTTCCTTGAAAAAAAAAAGGGCGGGGGAATTTTCTTTTGGTACAGTTATATTTTTCCAAATTTTGTATCAGATTTTTATCCAAATAATTTAATCGCAACGTTTTGTATAACATATTACTGTGTTCGACTAATCAAAATAATGTATACTATTTTATGCTCACAGCGTTTTCAAAATTTCTTTGCGTTTTTCTGATTTCTTCTATGTGCTTGCAAATACACCTACAGAGATAGTGAATTCGGAGAGATAATAATAACCTTCATATTAAATACGATGTTCATCGTATGAGGTGGGGGGGATATCCGTTTATCAGAAAAATATCATTATATAGATAGCAAACAATAAATAGTTTTGAAATTTATACCCTCTTTCAATATTCCTGAGGTCGTTTCCGCAAATCAATACCTTTTAGATGTGAAACGACCGTAAATAAATCTATAATAAAAGATATGCATCATTTTTTACTTCAATTCTTTTCGCAGTTGAAGGTCGCAAGTTTTGTTTTTCTTCGATTTTACTCACCATTTTGTCAACCTCGTCCAATGATAAGTGTCGATCATTTTCCAGACCACGATGAGTAATAATATTTTTAAATTTATACTCCGAAATAAATACATAAGCTGAATCAGATAATGTAACATCATACTTCATACAACATGCAATAAAGTAAAACACATAGACATATATACACGTAGATGATACATTAGATGATACATTAGAGGTATATACACTGTAATACAGAAGCAATGTAGAGGTATATAGAGCAATATAGAGATATATACTGGTATATAGAGACTATATATAGAGCTACACAGAGCACTATATAGCGTATACAGAGCACTAAAAAGGCAATAAATATATACACTGAAAAAAAAAAAAAAAAAAAAATGATTTTACAGTATAATACTGGCACCCTATACTGTAAAATCAATTTTTTTTTTTTTTGCTGTGTATAATGGTACACTGTAAAAAAAAGCAAATGTTTCTTATTCTATGAAAATGTAACAAAACTACGAACGAAAATGTACAATAACCTCTTCCAAGTTAAACACGATTCCGGAAAACGTTCTTAATCTTTAGAAACCCCAGAAACCAATATATTTTCGAAATTTACAAAAAACATTTGTAAAACAATTTTTTTTTTTTTTTTTTTTTCTGCCTCTGATTTTCGAAAATGCTGCCGAGTAGTTTTTATAGTGTATTAATCAGTTTTCTCAACCCAGAATATCGGTTTTACGATGTTATCATTTCTCAATTAAACATTTTCAGTGGCATAATTGAATTTATACATGCAAGAGTAACAAAACAACATTAATATTAATGATAATGTTAATGTTGTTAATTTATCACGTTTGTCAGTAAAACATGTTTGTTGAGCATGAAAATGTTTACTTGAGAATTCATAGTATCCGAAAAACCTATATTCCGGGTTGAGAAAAACTGATTAATACATTATAATAGCTACTCGGAAACGTTCTCGAAAATCGGTGAGAACCAAATAAACTTTGCTTTTAAAAATTCATCTTTAAATTTCGATAATATATTGGTTATCTGAGGTTTCTAAAGATAACTGACGCTTTTTGGAATCATGAATAACTCGGAAGAAATTATTGTACACTTTCGTTCGAGATTATATTATATTTATCTAGATTAAGAAACAATTGTCTTTCTTTGCAGTATATATACAAGTATATAGAAGCTATATATAGGCATATAGAGCAATATTCAATACAGACACGTATAGTACTACAGAAAAAATATTGAGATATATAATGACTCGTACCTTAACAAGTTAATTAAAATTCAATTAATCCTTAATAGGAAAAAGTTTAATTTTAATCTAAAAGACATAGAAAAAAAATATATAAAGAGATAGGGAACAGGAAAAAAGTACCGTACTTGCAATATTTTATATTTTATTATAGTACTTATTATTATAACTAGCCGCCACTGGCGACCAGTTTGGTCTCCCTTAAATGTATGTTAAACATTGCAACACGTTACATTTATTCATAATTTAATTTTTCCTTAATCCTTCGCCAAATCAGAAGATTCTAATAGACAAATCATGAACTTTTGCGATCATGGTAGCATTTCGCATATTTTTTGGGCACAAATGTCACATACGCACGTTGGCGCGATTCCCCCCCCCCCTCCCCCGCCAATTTGGCGAAAACTTTGTTATGGAAATTGTTGTTTATTTACTTTTATTTTTTATTTTAATTCTATAAATTATTTTTGATATGTATATCAATATTTATTTACAACAAACTATCATTTATTTATTTTTATTCTTTTTTTTAATTATGAGTATTTTTGTTAGCCGGGAGCAGATGATAATTCGCCAAATATCGTTCCCATCACCGTCATTCATACTACAATTAATTTAATTTTAAATTATAAACCTGTCACTCATTTCATTTAAAATACTTAACTTTAATCTAAAATGCTTATATTACATAAATTTAAAATACTTCACACTTTTCATTTAAAAGAGAAAATAAATAAATAAATAAGAAATAATATCATAAATCAAAACATTTGATTTCAAAATCAAAGTATCATTTCTAATTTGTACACGCGATAAATAAAAGCTGTATTAGCGATTTTAAAAATGCTAAAAATCTGATTCATTAAATATTATTACATGAGTTCAATTTACGTCAAGAAAAGGTCCGAAAGTTGAGTTGTATAGCACATAATTATGGTAAACTTTGATTGTCTCACTGGTGCGAATTATTTTTTTGACGCGAGGCAGCGGTCCAAAAATTCATTCGCGGAGAACTTGCTTTGCGAATGATTACCTCCATGATTTAATATTTTAAATGTTCACGACGAATCAATCTTTTTTTTGTTTACTTTTATGAATAGAGAATTTGAACTGCGAATCTTTCGACTAAAGTTATTGCAGAATATATACATAATTGAACGCAAGTCATCTCTCAAATATTAATTTATTTTGAACGATCTTTCTTAAAATGTAACTTTTATGCAGTTTATTCGAAAAAATAATTTTGAATAAAAATGGCCGCTTGGCATATGAAAAAGCGATGCGGCATCCCGGAACTGTTGAGGACAGTCACATGACTTACAGTTTTATTATAGAGATTCATGTAGTATGAATTCCAATCAGTATTTTTTTAATCAAAATCTTGAAAAAATTCACAGGATTTAAAAAAAAAAAAAAAAAAAAAAAAAAAAAAACTTATAAGGAGCAAGAAAAAAGAACTGTGCTTTCAAAATTTAATATTTTATTAATAGTACGAGGGTCGATCCAGAAATAAGGTTCCCATCAAATTTACAAATAGACAACATTGTTTATTTTCATAGAAATTTACATCGTTGGAAAGAAGAAAGTTTGCTCTATTTCTCTACATAATCGCCATCTTTTTTTACGCATTTTTGTAGACGGTGCTCCAATTTCTGTATCCCAATGTCGTAGAACTCCGGCGCCAACACGTTGAAGAAACGTTTCACCTCATCTTCTTTGACGTCATCGCCGTTCCGGAAGCTTTGGCCGCCCAAGTGTTCTTTTGACTTGGGGAACAAGTGATAATCACTAGGTGTGAGGTCCGGACTGTAAGGTGGGTGGGGCAAGGCAGTCCACTCAAATTGTGTAAAAAGTTCCTGGGTTTGACGAGAGACGTGAGGTCGGGCATTGTCGTGAAGCAGCTTTACACCGGCTGTCAGTCATCCTCGCTGGCGGTTCAGGATAGCTCGCCTGAGTTTGACGTGCAAAAAGCGAATTACGGAACGAATCTTGCACTTGGAGGGATCAAGTTCCATCTCGGACGGCTGCTGAGCTAAGAATGAGCGGCGCAGCGAAGTGCGGCCGTAAAAATCGTGAGTGCGGGAACAGCCGCGCAATGCGCTGTTGCCATATTTCGCCTCGCACTTTCCCGTGTGGCTGGAGCTCTTTGGAACCTTATTTCTGGATCGACCCCCGTATTATTATAATGCATGTATTATTATGAATTCCAATCAGTTTTTCCTCCTTATGAAAAAGCTTACATGTATATATATTATGCGAATAAAAATAAATAATTTTCCAAAGCGGACTGTAAGTTCTATAAGTTTAGTTCTGACTGATGCGAGTAAACCTATGCGAGAAAAAGGAATGGAGAAAAAAAGAAAGAAAGAAATGTATCGTTTTTAATCGTCGAATTTCCTTTATAAACGCCCATTGTTACTTTGTCATAAGGGGTCATGATCATCAATATCTTACCTAAATTTTAAAACTTCATAAGCAAACCAATAAAATTGATCATTTAAATTCAGCATACGAAAAACCGTGAACACACACACACATATATATTGCAATTTGGAATCAATAATTAATGAAATATAAATTACCATAAAATCGAGTTCCCACCCCCATTACTTAAAAAAAAATCAGACTTGAGTCTTCTGCATTAAGAGTATTGTCATGATACGCCAGTATTATAACAGTTAATGGCCCTAGCTAGCATATGAGGCATTCAACTACGTTCCAGATCTTCTTGCCTTTTTCTAGTTGAAGGTATATTGCGTTATAATAAAAACACAAAATTTTGTGACCTGATAACTTCCACCTCCACGTGTTTACATACTGCAGTTATACACAAGGTAAAGAGAAATTTACATTTCACATTAGGTCTTTAAGAAAATAACAACAGTGATTATTAGATAGAACATTATTTAGCAGTGTAAAGTCTTTAAGTAATTAATAGTGTGCTGATAACTTAAAAATGGTGTGACTAGTACCAACGGAACTGCTACCTATAGAAAGCGTTGCTTGGACCACTTCTGAGTTGAATTCAAATAATCCCTAACCACATTTTTTGTCAAAAATTTATTAACATTCCTCTGAATTAGTAATTTTTAATCATTACTTTTTTGTTAATTATATTTCATTAAATGTTTCATGTGAATTTATTTTCAGATCTGAAACCAAAAACCACATCCCCTAAAATTACAAAAGAAAGTAGAAGAAGAAGGAAAATCCGGGGAGAAGCAAGTACTTAGATTTTATGGCAAAAATTAGGAAGATGTTTAAATACTATAAGATTAGGAGAAAATGTAGACACATAATTTTTTTTTTCAAATGAATAAATATATGGGTGTATTGCACTATAAGTGTTGTGATATGAAAAAGAAAATTACTCAACTGACACTGATGAAAAGAATCTTAATGTAAAATAACATTTCCAAGTATTATTCTCAGGACTAGTTAGCAAGACATAAAGGACTGCTAAAATGTAAATTCAGCATCACACGATTTATGATGTATTTTCGATACATTTTCCAATTTAATTACAAATTTAAATAAACATTAAAATTAAAATAACTCTACATGTTATTTCCAGATACCAGGTCTTATACTACTGTGGGCAAAAAATAGTAAGACTTTTTAATTTAAATTTCGCACGAAAACCCATTCGTCGAAATTTTTTTTCTAGGTTGGTATGACTGTCAGTGACATCTGTGCCAAATGTCACATCAAAATAATCATTAGTGTTTAGTATACGCTTGTCTTTCTGAAGGACAAAAAGTGCATTCGGCGATTTTTACAATGAGTGAAATTATTCAAGAAAGAAGTTCCATTAAATTTTGTGTGCGGAATCAAATTTCTGGTGCCGAAACGTTCAGAATGTTGCAAAAGGCCTTCGGTGATAATTGTTTGTCGCGAGCAAGTGTTTTTGATTGGTACAAATTATTCAAAGAGGGTCGAGAACGCGTTGACGACGAACCACGTCCAGGACGGCCATCAACATCAACTGATGATCAACACGTCAATAAAATCAAGGAATTGGTGCTTGAGAATCGACGATTAACAGTCAGAGACCTTACTGGCATCGTTGGAATATCGGAAGGATCAGTGAAAACCATTTTGAAAGATGCACCGATAATGCACCGTCGCATACTGCATTAATTCTTTGAGTTTTTCGCCAAATTTTCAACCAATATCGTGCCGCAACCACCGTATTCGCCTGATTTAGCTCCGTGTGACTTCTGGCTATTCAGCAAACTCAAACGACCGCTCCGGGGAAACCGTTTTGAGTCAATTGAAAACATTAAACGTGAATCGCTACACGCATTGAAGGCTATTCCGGAAATTGTCTTTAACAACTGTTTCGAGGATTGGAAGAAACGTTGGCACAAGTGTATTGGGGACAGGGGGATTACTTTGAGGGGGACGAAATAGATTTGGAAGAATAAATTAAGAATTTTAAAATTATGAACAAAGTCTTACTATTTTTTGCCCACAGTAGTACTAGAGTCACTAGGTACACCAAGTGATAAATAAAAGTTAAATTTAAACCGCAACTGATAATGCACCCAGAAATTATCGCTCATAGACTGTACTGTAAAATAATTCTTTCGTATGCTCCTGTAAATGAACGATAAATCCTATGCACACCATATTCTACAGTAAGTAATTTGTTGTGCACCTCAGTGACACATATCAATTTCAATATGCTTGAAATAGTCCAACAACATTAAAATAAGTAGCAAATGATTTCCCTCCATATACCATAATATAACGGAATACTTTTGAGTGTCTCTGTTTACGAACTAATAACGTTACACACTTCATTTTGTAACACATCCTCTCAATAGTAATCTTCAATAGCTTATATAAATTACATGGCATCCGGAGAATATTTGCGTCATTTAGAGCAAGGACACATGGTCGAAGTCATAAACACTTTTCAACTATGTTGGAAAGTTAAAAGGCAGAAAATCAATGTTAAAAATCCACAAATAATACGCCAGTCTTGCTTTTTCCAGCCCGCTGTGCTTTGGAAATGCTTTTGTCGCAATGAAGAAGAATCGCGCTTATGGATTCGAAACAGTTGTTCGCTGTTTTTTTGTTTATTATTTGTGCATTTTTAACGTTTGCTTTCTGCATTTTAATATTCTTTCACAAAGGCTTTATTTGCTATTTTTATGTTGGAAAGTGTTAAAAAAGTAAAAGAGCTGTGAAAAATGAAAAGTGAAAAAGTAAAAGTTAGTAAATTAGTTACATCAGAGATCTCTATTGTTAGCTTTAAAGTTAGCTATTATTTTTTTTCGTATAAACAACTTAACAACTAAACAATTTTTATTTACTAGGTTGAGTTATTTTCATGAGTTTCGGATCTTCTCATTCATCTACGGCCTCGGGGAATGATTTCTCTTAGTGGTTTTCGCTTCGGTCTATGATTTCAGATTGTTTGAAAGATTGAAGCAAGATGTTTTTCACCGATAAAAATCATTCATAGTTTTTGATTGATTTATGTGCAAAATAATTTTAACAAATATGTAAAATGCTAGCAAACGTATAAAAAGTCTAATGCATAAAAATTATGTTTTTTTTTTTTTTAAGAGTTAAATTAAATAGTGTATGAGATATCATATTTGTATTTCTCAAAATTTTTCTTTTTAAGTTTATGCCTACATACTTACTTGATATTAATTTACAAATGAACAGAAATGAAAGTGGTCGTTTACACTTTGATTAGACTTTTACATTTTTTGTAAATTTCTCATATTCATCTACATTAAAAATATATATATATATATATATATATATACAGATAAAAAGGGAAGAGAATATGCAACAAATAAATACATGTAACAATACATTTGTTACAACTACAACTTTCCTTTTCTGGATACAAAATGCATAGTGGCTCAAATTCTTCCGTTTTTTCAGGCCCAAATTTTGAATAGTAAACTTATATTATATCGCAGAATTACTGTCATTAACTAAAGGTAATCTTTCTTTTTGAAATTGTGATATTAAAATAATGAAAGAGTTGGCTACTATGCAAATGCTCTAATGCATTTGGAGCCTATGTACTATAAAAGGAAAATGATAAATATGAAAACTATACAGACTTAAAGATTTTTAGGCCGTAAACCGAATACTTTTAATTGATAACGAATTAAACCTAATTAACAGATAATCTTATTTTAGTAGGTTTTAGAAAAACGCATTTTTTTCTTTTCCCGCCAATGCTTTTCTTAATCTGATTACCATTTAATTCCAATATAATATGCATATATAATTTTATTTATTTATTTATTTATTTTTACGGCAAATTTAAATGTGTAATTATTAACCGACTTCCAACAAAGGAAGTTACACAATTCGTTTGTGTGTATATATATATGCTGACGCATAAATTTTGAAATGATGTCGCGATTTTTATATTTTTTACTTTCCGAGCACATAGTGTAAGGAAAGTAATTTATTCATAATTTATGTATGTGTGTGAGCGAACACTATAACTCTCAAGTGTATCCTCCGGTTAAGCTCCCGTTTGGCAAATATGTTATAAACCACTGTCACAAGAAATGTATAGATATTTGTACAACTTTTGTTGGATTAGGTATATAATTGATTTTAAAACCATTTTGCAACTGATTCTATAGGGAAAATCACAAAGAAAACAAGGCAGAGTATAAGTGATAATATTGCGGCGATGTAAGAAGGAACGTCTCCAGTTTCAAAACGGGAGGTGCAGCGTTCGAATCCAACCAATTACATTGTGTCGGTAATTTATAATTTTTATTTATTAACCATTGGGAAAATGGTTGTTGGTTTCGGTCGAGAATGGCCTCTTGACGTGTCGTCACTTGACGACGTTTTTTTAAGCGTTTTTAACGAAATTCTGTAATATAAGAATTTTTAACGAAATTCTGTAATTTTAGAAGAATGTTTCTTTGAATAAGCAATATAAACGCATAAAATCCTTACAAAAATGTTAAAATTTCAAAAAGGATAGATGCAAATTATCAGGTATGAAAAATAAAGTAGAAATTTGGTGCTTTCGTGTTATAGCGGCACCCAAGGATGAAAAATTTTTGTTTCTGTTTTCATTACTATATTGTAAATTTGGTACTTTCGTGTTATAGCGGCCCCTCAAGGATGAATCGCCAAGCGACCAAGATTTATCGCCAAATTGTAAAGCATGTATGACATTATAATAATATATTATCTATATATAACATTTTTGTTTCTGTTCTCATTAATATATTGTAAATTTGGTACTTTCGTGTAGCAGCCCCCAAGGATGAATCGCCAAGCGATCTATATAAGCTTTGCGATGATCTTGGCAAAATCATAATTGCAACCTTGGCATAATCATACTTGTGGGGGCCGCTATAACACCGAAGTACGGTAATTTTTTTTTTCTTTAAGCTTTTGGAACTTTTTCCCAATGGTTATTGTAATTTGTTAAATTATATATATTTTTTTAATTTATTTTACTTTTTGGACGCATACGCCAGTGTTTGGAAAGTCTAGTGGAGTCTCAGCAGATTTTTTTATTGTTGGAAAGGCCTCGTTCTGATTGTGGTTCCATTACAAATTTCATCAGGACCCAAAAATGATATGTTTGTCTGATTGTCCGTTTTCTTGTCCTTTTTTTTTTACATTCTAGGTTGTAACTTTCGTAAAAATTAGCCAATCTGTACGAAATTTGAATGTGGTGTTAACGTACATAGTATTAATTTATATTGTACAATGGTGGTATCATGTATAATTCATTTATAGGGACACGTCAAAGAAATATGTGTATGATCATCTAAATTTTATGTATGATACTCCGCTTCGAAATAAACGATATTAGCAGCAATGGGATTTAAAGTAAATTTGGGTAACAATAAAGGGTTGCCACTAAAATACTATATTATGCTAAACCACACTATCTAAAATACGCCAATTGGCGTGTAATAAGTAAATACCGATGCAATAAGGTACGAATCAATACTTTAAAGTCGGTTATATTTTTTTTTCTTAAAAATTACTTGAAAACCATTGTGTTTATGCACTCGAACAGTTATTCAACTGATTGATTTTAAAAAGAAATAATTAAATCCAAATAATTTTGTTATTTCATAACTTATCCAGGAAGATTTCTGTTTACTTTTTCAAAGCTCTTCTATTTAAGTATAGCCAAACAGTTTTGGTTTAATATATTTTAAATTGAACTACAAATTACTGCTGATTTTTAAAGTCTTTTCGGGAATTACAAATTTTTATGTGACTTTAAAAGTTGTACATATTTAAAAAATAATCAGATCGAAATACTTTTGCTATTTCAATACTACATATAAATATTTTCTTAACTCATTATACAGAAAATTGTCGTTTTTATATTTGAAAGGTTTCTTCCGATTTAAATTAATACAACAGAGTTTAGATTTTTTTATCTGTTTTAAATTAAACTACAAAGCGCAACCGATTTTGTAATTTTTTTTTTCGGAAATTAAAATTTTCTATGTGATTTTAACGGCTATACAAATTTAAGCGGATTGCGCAATTAATGGAAACCAGTAATTTATAACTCAACTAATGAATCCCTCCAGTTTCGATTTTTTACTGTCCAAGAGGCGTGGTTTATGTGCGTAGCCTTTCTTATAAATAACCGTCTTATAGACTTAAGTTTTTCGGAAATTCTTGCCATTATTTAAATTCGATTACCAGTAATATCTGTCGCATGCATCATTATGACTGTGAGATGCGCCGCGGGGCCAGTAGCTAAAAATCGCCGCAACGCTCTAAATGTTGCGCAGATTTCCAGGAAAATTAGAATGAAAATAAGATGACGAGCCTGTCATTTTTGTTCTTCGTCGTGATTCTTCTATTTTACTAGTTGCTTTAGTAATGACATTAAAACTTGTACATATCAATCATCTCGTGTCAAGGTTTACATTGAAATAATTTCATATCGTATATTTATTGATGAAAAATAATGTCTTTCTTAAAAACCGACAGTTGAATACAACTAAAGGATAAAATTTAAAATTAAGAAGCATATGTTATTATAGACACATTTCTGTATATTTTAAAAACACATAGAAGGTGATTATAAGGTGTTTTTCTCCATTCACTTGACGCAAATAAAATAATTTATATGGTTCTATTTTCTCTGAGATGGTAAAAGTGAAACCCATCAATAATAATCACGAAGAAATATTTAAAGCTGTTCTCAAATAAAAACTGGCTATTTTCTGGCACATTCCTGAATTCCCTTTTGCGCATGAAGCTGACGAGTTCCCTTATTCAGAAACGATAAAATCGAATAGAGTTTTCCACTTTCAAATAAAAGCAAAAGTCTTTCAGAAAATGCTGTCAAAGTTGGCGTTTTGAACAAAATTTCTGGACGCAACAGCTCAATAAAGGTCGTCATCAGACAACAGTAGCTTATAATACAAGATGTAATTTATTTAACGTAAAGAAAAAATCAAATTACATCATTTTAATAATTATGGTTTTGCGTTTAAAAATGAATCCGTAAATGTGTCAAAAAGCTTCACGGGATTTTTTTTTTGAGAATATCTTTAATTAAGAATTATTATTAACATAATATGAATAGATATTGAATTCACAGTATAATTTGTATAAATTATATTCTGAGAAAAAAGACTTTTTTTATAAAACTAGTAAGAACTGATGTTGGTCAACATTATTGAAAACAGGAATGTGGAGAAGTGGGATCAAATGGTATATTTCAGTGTTGCCTTGCCAGTAAACTGCTTTTTAACACTTTCCAACCTAGTTGAAAAGTGTTTATGATTTCGGTTTTTCTGGCCGTCTGTCCGTGCTCTAACTCAAATAAATATGCTCGGATTGCCCTGCAATTTTTATATGTTATTGTCGTTATCTATTGCATGTTCCCTATTTCAACTGAAGTGTGTAGCACTGATAGTTTTTTTACAAGGACACTCAAATTATTCACGCAATTATATCCTCAAGGAATTTGATATTTCAGAATGCATCGGTCAGTTTAAAAGAAAAAAATAATCAGAATTTGCACAAAAGCTACAATAACGTGTCATATTTGATTACAATAGGAATACAATAACCCCTCGATATATTGCGCTACTTAGGAGATAAGAAAAAGCGCGATATACCAAGGGAAACGATATAACGAAGGGGTCGAGAAGAGTGTTTATAAAGGAAAAAAAAAAGAGCCCTAAATTAAGTTACAAGGTTTTTGATTTAATACTTATTCAAACAAGCTACAAGTTCAACACAAAAGAGATATTAAAACGTTAAAAAAGTACAAAACCGTATACATATACAGTATACGTTTTTTCTCATATTTTATAGTATTTTCTGAAAATAAGAATCCAAAGTTGTTTGTTTTTTGATTTTCTTTGATTATCTGTTTGCCACTGGAAATTAAAGAACAAAAATGAACAAAATGCATTTCAGTTATATGCTTAGATTTCTACGTTTCGAAAGTTTTATATGCTTTTTCGAGAAATAAATTTATCGAGGAACAATTAAAACAGAACGAAATTGCCGAATGCGCGATATACCGAGGCGCGATATAACGATAAGTTAATGTACTTAGCATTAAATAAACACTTTAAGCGCAGAAATTAATAATTATCAATAACATTTGCGAAAGTCTTGCTCTTGCAACATTCTCAAAATGAGACATATTTATCACTACTTTATCACTACGGCTATTTTTTAAAAATACTCGTGAGAATAAGTATAAAAGTAAACATAGTTTTTTAAAAATACACTCTTTTATAAGCATAAAATGGTAGACAACTTATCACTTGTGGCGGGTTAACGGAAAAATGCCTTAAAATTAAGTTATTGATTTATAATTAAGTTCTAAAATTATCAAAATGTTGTATTGTCATCAGAAATACACCTTTGTACATATTTTGTTTTTCTTTATAATTCTAGTATGTCACGAAGTAAGTTAAAATTCGATTACAAAATTCCATCTTTACATAAAAAAAATCTGTACACGACAAAATCAAAATCAAACATTACCACCACCACCCCTCACCCCCCCCTCCCCTGCCCCCCCCCCCAAAAAAAAAGTTTTGAAATGGAGACCCTGATTTTGTTGCAAGTATAGTTGAATGGTGTTCCTTTCATCTCACAGAGGAGTATTTGAGGCAAAAACCTAGCCAAAAGCGCAAAAATTAAAATTTGCTCAACAATTGTCAATTTTGTTATTATGTTTAAATGTGTATTTTTACAGGTGTATTTAAAGTTTTATTTTTAATATAAAGACAAAAATAATTAAATTTAAAAATGTATTGTTTTTAAGCATTTTTAGCTCTAATTTAGATTTTTAGATATGTTGAAAGTAGTATTTAGATATATTGAAAGCTTTTTAAACGTGTGTCGGTGTTTGTCGGAATATTTTTTAATTATAATCATGTTGGTTATAGTCTTGAAGATCAATTCAAGAAAAAATATGTATGTAGTTGCTATCTTTATATATATTTTTTTTGGTGGGGGGGGGGCTTAGTAATCTATTAAAAACACTAAAAAACCAGCATCTCTGTAATATAGAGACTCAACTTTGTTAAATACTAAATGCAAATAATATATATATATATTATATGCATTGGTTTATATAAATAATTAAACTTTTATATGTAGTAAAATTAACCACACTTAATTTAACACTTCTTGTAAATAAAATAAATATATCAGCAATTACTTTGTTCTAATAAACAGTTAAGTAAATTTTGTATTATATATTTATTTTTTAAATAAATACATACATTTATGTGTATATAACGTTAATTAAGTATATTTAGTAATAGTAAGTCAATAGCAATGGTTTCAACTTGAAAACATAGGAAAAATAATTTTGGCCGGGATTTTGCCTGAAATACATGTACCATGAAATGTTTCCATCGTTATACGCAGGTTCCGTTTTCACAGATTCTGTTATATATTCATAAACAAAGCGATTACTTTCGAATTAAAGAAATAAAAGGAATTTCACATTTTCCTATTGCAATCAGAACTTTACTTATGATTCTTACTAGGTCAAAAGAAAGATTAACTCACATTTTGAAATAAATCACATCTTAGAAAACACAATAAATCACTTAGTAAAAGAATACCTATTAAAATAAAATATCATATTAGATAAAGATTATTTTATTATAGATTACAACCTAAAATGTAATCGAAACACGTATAAAACAGCGAAATATTCTCATCCTAATTTTCCCAATTGAAAAATAATATACATTAGTAACTTATGCTGGAAGCTAAATAGGAACCCGGCGGATTTCTACTCTATTTAACAGACAACGAAAGAGACTTTCTTTTATTTAGAAACGTCTAATGTCGTGCAAATGATCTATGAAAAAGAACAACTAGAATCGCCATTATACATTAAAAAACACCATTAAGTAACTCAAGAATGGAAGTGGAATCGATGCTTATTTACATTCGATGCAGATATGAATTTGTTTGCATTTTATCGAAATTTAGCCCATTTAAAACAAATGCAAAAAAACCTTTATTATGCTACAATAAATACGCCACATATAAAAAACAACGTAAAGAAATGAATAAATTATAAGAAATAAGTCATAATAAAATGATTAGAATAAAACATAAATCACAAAAATATATTTTGCAAACAGCTATTTCAAGAATTAAAAGAAAATATACTTCATTGTAAAATGAATAAAAGTTCTAGAGCAACTGTAATTTCGTCTTCATCAATTGTGCTTTTCTTTACGCTGATTTTTACATAAAAGCAAACAATACTTTCCAAATTTTTCTTCTTATAATTTTGTATTTTGTAAACTGTTTGCATCATGAAACATTGAAATAGTTGTATATATATATATATATATATTAAGTTATACTTTTTAAAGCTTCGTTTTGTACAATACGTGTTTACATTAAATTTTTTTATGTTTAACAACATTTAGTATTCTAGAAATAGTATTCAATTCTTATAGAAAAAGTATTACAATTGAATGTCATTGAAATTAAACTTTAATTAATATACATACAATATATAACTATACATTGTATACATAATGCACATTCTAATGCGTATATGGTAATAAGGTGATTATGTATAATAATGATTTAAATCTACTTTTGAATATTTAGAGACGCTTTATTGCCGAGTTTTCAATACTTGAATAGAATCAGTTCGTCATGTAGTATTTTTAGTAATTGTTTTTGTAAAAGAAATGTATGCTGATACATATTGTACATTACAGAAGTAAAAGAGAAGTTATTTGTATCTATTTTTAAAGCACTACAAGTCTTGCCAAAAATTTCAGCAAAATTATGCGGTTTATATCCGTGCCTTTCAGCTTTTAATTCTTTTTCTGCAAAAAATATATGAGAATTCAACTATAACATTTTCAATCCTATACTCTACTAATTTCTCCAATTGTAGGAAAAACTTAATTTTTGAAAGGAAAAATAGTAGTGTTAAAAAAACTTTTAAAAATATATTTGTATTTAATTTAGTTGCAAAATTAAATGAAATTATTTATGAATAACTAAACTCATGATTAAATTAGTTTGAAATCTAAATTGTATTTATTAATGAATTAATTAATTATTACACTGTATTTATTAAGTGAATTAGTTAATGACAAAAAAATGATTAGGAATAAAAATATAACAGTACTTAAAAAACTTACCTTTGTCGGCAGTCAGAGTGCATATATTATGAAGCAAAACGACGTCCGTGAGTAACGCTGACGTCATATTGATAGTGGCAACAATCTAAGCAATTCATTTCCCTTTTTTCGCAAATTTAAATACTTCTAAACATGGCATAATTCTAATTTTTACATAATCAATTAGAGAAAAAATGTAATTCCAAATGCAATTTGTTCAAAAACTATATCTCAACTTACTAATTTTTTATGGTTTTTAAAATAATTTTCAAGCATGATTAAAAGAAAATATATACATATATATTTTTATCGCGCGCAACTCGATCACGGAAGATTAACCTGTTTCCACTTAAAACAACATAAATAGTTCAGTGTTTGTTTCCGACTAATATTCTATAACAAAATTAACACTTCATCAAAAAATAAATAAATAAATAAATAAATAAATAAAATAATATAAATAAAATCAAAATTTAACACAAATGTAATCGAACTACGTGATTAAGCATTGAAATAATCAGAATCAAAAAGGATACTGTAAGTAATAAAATCTTTGGCAATTCCTTCATTAACCTCTGACATGCGACTAATATGAAAGTATCGTTTTTAATAAATTTCAAAACTTTATTTTAATACACAATTGATATTTTTCATATAAAAATGCTTTTTTGGTATTGTTAGCGGGTAGTGTAAAAATGTATATTAAATCTAAAAAAATATAGTTTCCAATCGAAACATAATAAAACGCAGTGTGACGATTCCGGTGCGAACGCATTCAAACAATGGATAGGAAACAATGGAATTTCAGGAAAAATAAAATTATGGCAATAGGAACGGTGACAATTGCATTATTTCCGTTGTTGCAGAGAAAAGAGAAATAATGAAAAATATTCCAATACGCGGGTTTTTGGACATTATACTTTTTAATTTGCAGGTTAAATTTCGGGAAAAAATATTTCTGCATGTGTACTTTGTTTTTATAAGTGAATAAAAATTCACATTTACTGTGACGCCACCAGAATATTGTCTATTTGGTTTATTT
The DNA here is from genome assembly GCA_963931845.1 of Maratus michaelseni. Taxonomy (NCBI): domain Eukaryota; kingdom Metazoa; phylum Arthropoda; class Arachnida; order Araneae; family Salticidae; genus Maratus; species Maratus michaelseni. The sequence goes on from OZ007587.1 coordinate 201,833,858, forward strand.
TATCTTTATGTATTATAACTTTATTGTGCAATTTTTTCATTACAATTAAATCGAAAATATATTTTATTTGAATTCAGAGTTGTTAAGCATAAAAGTACGTGTATAAAGTACGTGTGCAAAACTTGCGCCGGTAAAAATGACGTTATGCTTAGCTTGAAATGTATTTTTACATTGACAAAACTAAAAAGAAAATTTGATATGATTGTGCCAACATGATGTAATTTTCACTGATTTTTGGATTCTTAATTATAAAAATTAGAATTGGAGCATTTGCTGATTACTTCGTCTGTATTGCATACCTTGATTACACGTTAGCGATTTTTTTTAAATAAATTATACGTAAGATGAATTAATTTTTTAATAAAAAATTCAGAAAAGTAGAGGATTTCAGGAAAAATAAAATCATTAAGAGTAGTGTTATGGTAAGAAAAAAGCTTGAAATATTAATTGTTTTTGAAGTTAGATTAAATAACGCAAGGCCAATATTTTATAGGAATTACTTTTTGTAGGTTTGTTATAAGTTCATTTAACAGTTTCTTATGTGAGACAAGGTCATATTTCTTTCACAGTGGATTTCTTTGTCGTGGTCAAAAAACCGTAGTCTGCTTTTGGACGCCAGCCAAAATTCAGTTGCAGTTTTTAAAAATGTATAACGATGGCGACAACGAACGACACTATTGTGGCGTTAATAAATATTATATTGCTTGATAAGTATCATAATATTGGAGTTATTGGGTGATCGTATATTCGTGCTGTTACATTCTGAAACAAGAACAACAACCCAGCACAAAGTTATTGCGTTATTTTGGTCTTGAACATTCCTGGAGAGAAAACAATAAAGTTAAATTAAATAAGCATCTTACTTTTACTGGTTGATCTACAAAAACAGAAGGCAGAAAATGATGAAACCAATTTAGTAAATAAATCCATCTTTATTGTGTCCATCAAAGAAGTAGAGGAAGGTTTGAGATAATTTGATCACTGCACATACTTATAAAATTTCATACTCGAGAATCATTTACGATTCTAAAATATTAATATCACAACTGGCCATCACTCGTGGAGACAGTTGATAAAATTAAGGCAAATGCGGAGTAGGCCTGAGAAAAGCGCGCATTAAAAAACGTAAAGTGCGCTAAACAGAAAAAAAAAATCGCAAAATGAAAACAATGTGATAGTAATATCACAGCTATTCTTTCGATTTTATCACTGTTACATCACTTCTAAAAACCGTGCAATTTCAATTTTTACATCATCAAATAGGAAAAAAAACTTTCGAATGAAATTTATGTGGAAACTGTCGCTCAGTTTAGCGACTTTTAAATAATTTTCAAGATTGAATTATGTTTCAAATATATTTCAACAATGACCAACTGTTTGCTTCAATAATGTAAAGTAACTATTAGCAAAGTTATCACATTTGGAAATTGATTGCCCAAACCAAGATAAAAAGTGAAATAAAAAATAATAACAGCAAAAATAATAAATCATAAGATCGGATTATCCATAACATTTAGATGCTAAACTGAAATCCATCAACAAAAACAAACAAAACAGATTTTCAGTTTATGTTGAACATGAAATTAATATCGTGTTGAATTGGTTGAAGTGTTGCATCAGAATATGCTAGAAATTGTATTTTATTATTTTTTAAGGATCCATTGTGTATGTCACTTTATACTAGGGAAAGGATCCCCGATTGTGGAAAGGGAACGGAATAACCATACTAAGAAATTATCACTTAAAAATATTAAAAATCTGTCTCATCTGCAGATTGTATATTATTATTGTAAAATAATTTCTCCATTTTTACATACAAATTGATTATCTTAAAACAATGGATGGGCTTCAGAAGATATAAATTTGAAACGAACAATGATTAAAGAGGTCATTTTAGAACTTTTTTTTAATTTCGACGGGTTCCATTTCTTACTTTTCTTTTTTTTCGAATTTCGACGGGTTCCATTTCTTACTTTTCTATAAAACATTCAAAACTAACAAAATTTTAATGATTTTCGCAATCGACAAATCATTTCAGAAATCGTGTTTAATTTTGCTAATGTAAACAAGCAGAGAGCTGTGTAGTGAGTCATTAGTTTTTGAGATTCATTGACAACAATTTAAAAAAAACTTTCGCGCATTGAATGTTTTAACCTCCTGTAGTATTAATATTTAAATTTTGTGTATTTTAATAGTTCATATCAAAATGTCGTGTTTAATTTGGCTAATTTAAACAAACACACATAAAAAAAAAAAAAAAAAAACCTTCGACATCATTTGCCAATGCACCAATAAATTTAGTTTTTGTTTTAGAAATAAATTTTTAGAAAACTCAACTCAATTGTCGGCATATTATTTTCTGAAATGGATAAGGTAATAAACGTCGTCCTTTGTTGGTTTGTTTCAGGTTTCTATATATAATTTATTTTGGTAAAATTAACTTATTTGATGAATCACCAATCCATTTCCCTTTTCTACAAATTTAATTACTTCTCAACATCGCATAATGTAAAATTTTACACCGTTGAATAGGGGAGGAAATGTACTTTCAAATGTAATATGTTTGAAAACTGTATTTCAATTTACTGGCTTTTTTTAAAACCAAACAGTTAGATTACGGAACATTAACATGTTTGCACTTAAAACAATATAAATAGTTCATTGTTTTATTCCTGATAATATACCATAGCAAAAGTAAGACTTCATAATAAAACACAAATCAAAACTATATCTATATCTGTTTCCTCAAATTAAAAAAGATTTGTAATTTCTCTTCTGTTATGTCATCTTATTTACATAAGATTAAAAATTTGTTGTTAAATCTCCAGAGGCTCTGAACTTAACGTTTCAAATAAGTTTTCCTTATTGTCGATGATATATAAATAGAAATATAAACATGTTTATATTTCTTAGAGTACAAGCCAGTAACAGCTATTTGTACTGATATAGCAATAAATCTATATCTGTTTCCTTTTACTAATTAAGATAGATCTGCAATATGTTTTGACATCTCATATACATCATATTACAAATTTGTTGTAAAAAACCCAGAGGCCCATGCATTAATCAGGCCTGAACTTAACGTCTCATGTGAGTTTTCCTTATTGTCGATGAATAGTATATGCATATTTTTATCAATTATATGAAATTTTAAGTGAAAACCACGATTTCTACCCACCGTCCTAGGACGGGCATTTACACTAGTAACAAATAGGGTACGTTTATGTTAGACGGGTGCCAGTTATACACACACACACACGCACACACATATATATATATATATATATACACACACACACACTTCAATCCGCCTACCGCTGCCTGGTGGGGCGGTTGGTGGGAACGGTTGATACAAATGGTGAAACGCATCTTGAGAAAACTCCTCGGTAGAGAGTCATTATCCTATGAAGAGCTTATCACAACTTTGTAACCGCGAACAAGTTGTAAATGCTAGACCACTAACGTATGTATCAGAAGATGTGGATGATCTAGCACCTTTAACACCATCAACGTTTCTACAAGAAATAAGATCTTCAGATGTGATAGATTTTGATACAATTGACGCACAAGAATTAAATAGAAGAGTAAAGTATAGGCATCAAGTTCGAGAACATCTTAGAGAACGATTCCGCATTGAGTATTTAGGGCAGTTGTGCCAACAAAATCCCCTGCAAAAGAATGTTAAGCAACTGACCGTTGGTGATGTCGTTCTCGTAGAGTGTGATAGGAAACTTGCATATTGGACTTTAGCCCGTGTGCAAGAACTAATTTCTGGAAAAGATGGTCACCCGAGAGTTGTTCGAATAAAAACTGAAAATGGTGAACTTTTGAGACCAATACAAAAACTGTACAATCTAGAGATTCCAAAAGAACATTCTCTTGAGCCAATATTAAGAACGAGAAGTGGTAGAACAGTGACTGTTCCAAACGTTATCAGTTATAAGACTATTTTTGAGCATTGAACTTTATAATTTTTTTCCTTATTTTTAGTATATCTCATTTCCTAGTGTTAATTTGAATTTGTAATAATATATTTAACTTTGTTGGAATTCTTGCAGGAAATTGTATAATTTGTCTTTGAAATTAGTGTTAAGAATATTTATGCTTTGGCCATGTAATGTAAGTATTAGTCATATTTTGTTTGAATTTTCATTTTCTTGTACCTATTGTTGAGTTTTCCTGTTGAAAACTCAATGTGGGAGATTGTCGCGAATTTAATTGAATTATACTAATATTTGTCTAAAGAAATAATAGATGGCAACACTCTTATGTTTTATTTGATTAAATGTATTATTGGCTTCTTACTAACAGGAGGTGTTTTTGTAGATGTAATCTTTCTAAGCTGTGTGAGAAAATGGCTATATGGAATATTTATCGGCACGAAAGTGAAAGTATAAATATATTTGTTGTTGAGTTCTTAAAAGGACTCTTTTCATTAATTAAAATATTATTTTCTTGTACTTTTAAAAATGACGAAAGTTTTGGATCGGGTAGATTCATAATTTCGAAAACCGCTATGTGTGTTTGCGATAGTCCTCTTAGTTGTACTAATTACTCTTGTGTGTTGATCATACTGGTAACTAAAAAAATTAAATGTGTCTTATCTCAATATATAGTTAATGTTATTCGTATCTACATGCTATCTCAATGAGAAATGCCCTTCAAACTCACGTAGATCAACTTTCTGGGGTTTAAAAAGTCTATTAGTTAGTATATGAAAAAAATATATATATGAGATGTATTTTGCTTATATTTTTCTTATTTAATTCAGAATAATATAATTTACCTACTTTTTCATTATTTAGTATGTGGAAGGTATTTTCAAATTATCAATAATCTATGTATTAATTATTGGTGAACAGGTGTAGAAATCATTTAAGGTTTCTAATGCTAAACTATGGGTACAAAAAATCGTATGTTAAGAAAAAGGGAAAGTTAACGCCACTTCGGATTTTATCAAAAAATGTAGATGAAACTTCTTTCTTCTTTTATCCGTTGTGCATGTGTAAGAAATTACCATTAAGATGATCTGGTAATGATGTTTTGTGTAGAACATTCGCGATACTCTTTTTTATCGTTTAATAGGGGAAAACAAATTGTGGCATCTGAAAAAAAAAGTAAAATAAAAACTTTAAATAAATCAGAATTATTGGCAATTTCATTTCAGAAAATAACCGAGCAATGTTTAATGAAAAGCAAAGATGGGGAATAATTAGTAAAACACTTTCCGTCCCAAAAAAAAGAGATTTAAAAAATAAGAGCTCAAGTAAGATCGGGGGCAATTAGAACAATTAAATTAAACGAAAAAGAAAACCTTCGTTGGAACTAAAAGGACAAACGTGATCTATCATTATTTTATCCACCCATGTAAAAAAAAATTTTTTTGGAAAGGTTACCGATGACATAAAAGATTACTTGAAGCATGCGGAAGAATCAGTAGTTGACAGAGATAAATCATTTTTTTTTCAATCTCACGTAAAACACTGTATATTAGAGATTTGAAGCTCCATGCATTGTAATTTTAACTACAGTAACGTTATCAGATTTTTATCAAATAGAAAGAGAAAATGTTATTCCTGACACGTGAGGTAGTTACATAGTTTATAAATACGTATATTAGTTGAAATTTAGGGAAAATCTTCAAAAAATTCACTATCTTTATTTATTTATTTTATTTTTAGCTTTAATACAAAAGACAGTTCATGTAAAATTACTCAATTCTCATAGTTTTAAAACTGACAGGGGTCACTGTAATTGGTGTTTTTGAAAATTCTTATAATGTATTAGAAAAATAACTAAAGAAAAGATTATGCGTTTTCTAAATTGTTTACTTAGATATCATATTTCACCTTATTAAACGGTGAAGTTTTGTTACAGTATTCTTAATATGTTTAAAAGTGTTTTATAATCTATGCGTGAAGCATGATTTTTCGTCCTTGTTTCAGTTATGTAATGATTTTCACATATCCAATAATAATTGTCAATCAAATATTCCATTGACCCTGGTACAACAGGTACGGGTTTGTGTTTATTATGTAAAAAGACAGTTTTAAGACTTCTTTTAGAATTAATCAATTAAAAAAAAATATTCATTCCTGTACTTTATATTTAACGCCAAACGTGCGCATCAATCAATTATTATACTCGCAATAAAGCTTATTCACTATCTAAAATTTCGGCAAATGCTTTAGGCAACCCCAAATCTCGGTATAAATCAAAATGTTCAGATTAATTCAATAGTTGAGAAGGATCATTGTCTATATTACACTGAAAATCATCCTCAGCAGCATTATCTGGAACAGAATCAGGTGTGTCTTCAAAAATGTCTAGTGAAAGAAGTTAAGAAAGTGCAAAGTGGAAAAGCTGAGGAGGATTACGGTACATAAAGGCCTTTTAGACTTATAACCTCACTAACATGAGCAAACAAGTTGGAAATTGTACGTCAAACGTGACAAATGTTCGTACTATAGATATTTATATAAATATTCAGATTTTGATTCTTTTTAATTCTGTGAAATGAATTATATCGTCTGCAGATTAAATTCTGTAATAAAATAAGTATCCCGCTCGCTTGACGATTAAACCTCGGAAGCTCCTATAACAAACAAGTTGGAAATTGTACGTCAAACGTGACAAATGAGTTGCGCGTTCGTACTATAGCTAGTTACATAAATATTCAGATCTTTTCTGATTTTTAATTCTGTGAAATGAATTATATCGTCTGCAAATTAATTTCTGTCATAAAATAAGTATCTCGGTCGCTTGACGATTAAACCTCGAAAGCTCCTCTAACAAAAAAGCACCGATTTAAAAAAAAAAAAATTCAAATTTCATAATAAATATTTTTATTAATACCTCCTAAAGTTTTGATTCGATTTTAATAAAATTTGAAATGTCTCGACAAAATTCTGCAAAGATAATATATTTTAAATTGCAAACCATTCGGTTGGGTAGTTTTTGCGTTGTTATATGCGGACGGACGGACCAAGCGACGACAATAGGTGCTACGTATTTATATAATTACGAACGCACCTAAAAAGCACCGATTTTTTAAAAATAATTCAAAATTCTTAATAAATATTTTTATTAATATTTTCTAAAGTTTTGATTCGGTTTTCAGAAAATTTGAAATGTATCGACAAAATTCTGCAAAGATAATATATTTTAAATTGCAAACCATTCGGTTGGGTAGTTTTTGCGTTGTTATATGCGGACGGGCAGACAGACGGGCGGACCAGACGACGACAATAGGTGCTACTTATTTATATAATTACGAACGCACCTAAAAAGACAACCATCAGTTTGGTATTTACCCCCCCCCCTCTCTATATCAATGGGATACTTAATTGCTTATTTTGACCCTTGAACAACATTATTAAATCCTATAATGGAACTTATGGAACTTATGAACTTATAATAACCCTGTCCTGATCCCCAAGTTTCTCTCCAAAAAAAGTGAAATGCATTTTAAATAAAATACACACATTTAATTTAGGGGAATAACACTTTTTTTTTTTGTTAAGAAAAATTGTTTTTCCATTTATTTAAATTAGGCGATTTAATTGCAATAAAAATATTGTAACATCGCTTAATATAATTAAAGCTATGTTTGCGCAAAAATGGTACGTGATACACCCTTTTTATTGTGAAATTCAAAATAAGCGTCAAAAATTTGATTAAGAACAGCTAAAAGTACCCTAAAAGATTTTTTATGGCAGAGCCGTGTAATTAATAATAATAGATACATGATTACATAAACTAAGGAAATTCGAAAGTAACATTTACATCCTTTACAATTTTCGTAAAATGCTGAATTCATTACCTTCTTCATGCAGCATGCAGGAAATTTTTTTATTAAAGATTTTGAATTTACTACGGATAAGCGCTATAGACTGTAGATTAGCTTATAAATTGGGATCGATAATGTCCAAAAAATCGATTAAGACTGAGAATGTAACACTAAGCTGAATCATCTTCTATCCCAGGTAGGGATTTTATTGATATACTGAAACATACTCATAGTAAACAAAACCGTATTTTTCAATATATTGACAAAAAGAATATACATTAAATGTAAATACACTATGTAAAAAATAATGAAGAGAAATAACAAAGAGAAATAATGAAGCAAAATAACGAATAAAAATTTATGACATTTAAACAAATATCGAAATTCTACGTAAGAACTTTCCTGAAAAATTATCTGAAGAAAATATAAGTTTTCAGAAAGTTTTGAATCAAGACATCATTTGAAATTTCGAAGTTGTTGATTTAGGTGGCGATCCTCCAAATGTTCTATTTCTTACTACAGTAGAACTCCAATTATCCGAACTCCGACTATCCGAATCGCTGATTATCCGAATTGTTTTCTGAATTTCAGAAAAAAAATTAAGACGGAAACGTACTGCGATTCGCAAAATAATGATTCTGTCTACGCGCGATATTGCTCTTCCCTCCGCGGAAGAGACAGGAGAAGATGAGGGTGATGTGCCACGTGAGGAATTCAGAAACCTGGATTTTCAGAATGTTCCTGGAATTCCTGGATGTTCAGAATGTTCCTGGAATTCCTGGATGTTCAGAAGTTAGTGTTGAAGATATAGGAGAGTGGATGGTGTGCGATTCGTCAGATCCTGGGTTTCAAATTCTAAATGATGATGAACTTATTGAAAGTGTGAAAGCAGAAAGTATCGAGGATGAAGATGACCTTAATGTCGAAGTTGAAGCAGACATGGGACCATCAGCTAGTGAAGCATTTGCCCGTCTTTAAACTGCGTTGAAGTGGATGGAGCGCCAGCCCGAGTGTGACCACATGCAACTTCTCACTGTCAAGCGGATGCGTGATTTGGCTGCCCGAAAACGGATGAAGACTGTCAAACAGCTTACTTTAACCGTGATATTCAGCAAGCAATGACTTTCATTTACAGTACGGTACGTACATAATGTACAGCACTCGTAAGTACGCTTAACATATAAAAGTGTTACCTTTTCATTTAATTAATTAAAAGCTCTTTTTCTTTCAAAATAGTTTTTTTGTTGCCCGTGTTACGGAATTAAGCCTCCTAATTAAGACAAGTGCTAAAACAAAATAAAGAAAAAGTTACATCTCCATCTTATAGAACTTACATCTGGACAATCTTTCTGTGCCGCTCACATCTGGTTAGCTGACAGTAACGAGGCAAATTTATTGCCTGTTAGAAAAGACTTTATTCGTTAGCCATCTGCAGAATATTTGTGTTAAGTATCGTCGGACATTTTAAAGACAGTTTAGCTCAACTTCTTTTTAACGAGACTTTTACTGACTCTATTTGATAAACACTTGAATTTGACTTTTAATGATGCAAAATGGCCAATTTTAGATAATGATGTTTATCACGCATATAACCTTTTGAATGTAATCCACTTTTTGATAAAAGCACGTGTGTATTTTCTTATATATATTTTTTGCTCACTTCGTGCTTGAACACCCGACTAAGAGGGTGCAAAATGTTCAGTCTTAATTTTATCTTATATTAAATTCTTTCTTTTCCTTTTAAAAGTGTGAAGACGATTTTCTCTACTTGGTATACCACTACAATACTATGGAATACATAATTCTATAGCAGTGATCATCTTTCTAGTGAAATCATATAATTTTTTTTTAAATGTTTACTTCAAACAAAATACTATTCACACAACAACAAACAAAGTTGTTTCAAACGGATTACTCGGATATATCACTGACGAAGCTACCAAACGGTAAGAACATTCCTTTTTACTTCTATAAGATGTTGTGAAGGAAATTGATTAAGTATTTAGAAATAAATAAAGGAGGTAATTAACCGTTCTCACGCCTTAATACTCGTTAGGTAAATATTGTCTAACATTTTTCTCCCACTTTCAACATACATACAGTAATTAATTAAAATAGACCCTTTTTTCGGAAAAAATCCAACTATCCGAATTTTTGATTATCCGAATGGGGTCCGATCCCAATTAATTGGAGTTCTACTGCATGAGTTCTACTTCCCAGATAATTGGAGTTCTACTGCAACAATTGCAGTGTATTTATAGATGCCACAGAAATGAACAATTTATAGCTGTATAAAATTGACATGTCTATTATTATATAAGATTATGCATGGAATTGATTTCATCTAATTGTAATTTTAAACTGAAAATAAATTCTACAATTAAATTAAGACATTACTTTCAAAAGCTTTTAAATGTCAATGAAATTAGTTCAATGAGTCATTCCTATTGTTTCACATTTGAACATATTAATAAAGCAGTTACTTATTGCCTGTCACACTGACTTAAACCAGCTTATAAGTAGTACTTTACGGGGATTCGCGAAGTTTAATTACGATGCTTAATAAATAAGTAAATAAAATAATTCTTTAAATTGGTTTTCCCCTTTATTTAGTTATAAAATCACAAGGCATCATGCGACCATGTTTTAAAGTATATTTATTTCTAGCCCCAAAATAATATATGGAAGAAAGGATATTTTTATCGTGAAAAAAAAATGCAACGAGCAGTATTTTTAACACAAAGAAATAATTAGAGAAGCAGTCGGAGTGCCGTTATATAAAAATCAAATAACTATGGAAGGGGCGGTATTTTCAGCGACAGAAAAAAAAATAAGGACAAATATTTCTTTAACGAAAATGAAAAATTTTTTATACAAGTAATTTTTCTATAATGAAAGTGAAATAAGAACTAAGGAGCGACATCTTTAACATACACACAAAAATGAATTGTTAATATAAATACTGTTTTACTATGTATATATTTGTATAGTTTAATACAAAAAAATTACAGTTTAATTATAGAAAAAATAATCATCAATTGTAACTAATTATAATTATGAATATTACAAGATGTTTTAAATATTGTCAGGTACAGAATTTTTCATTAGAATTTTTTCCCGTTTTCGACAATCTAACATGCGAGATTTTTCTTCATACTAAAAATAAAAATCTATAGTTATACTATGTTATGTTTTGCTAGTTATTTTGAAATTCTCAGAGTAATTAGGGAGATAACATCTTTCTGCTTTGCTTACAGAAGATTTCACCGAAACTAAAAGAAGTTGTTGAGAATGAATTGATCCGAGAAACGACAAATTTCTTCCTGTTTCTTTTTAATGTTGCATTTTATGTGATACTAAACAAATAATTTCGAAAATGAATGTTTTTCTAGTTAATTTCAGATTCTCAGAGACAATAACAAAGAAATATTTAATTTATCTCTGTTTAAAGAAGATTTCGTTGAAACTGGAAAAAAAAAAAAAAAAAAAAAAAAGATTCGAATGAATTTAATCGTGAAAGAGTAAATACCAATAGTGAGCTCAGAAGTCCATTTCATTAACGTTATTTATTTAACCTGAGAAAATGAGTCATTATGTTTCATGACCCGTTGTGATTTATCTGAAATCAGTTTTAATACTTTCGACATAAGTTGAAAAGTGTTTATGTATTCCATTTGTTTGGCCTTAAGTTTACACTTGCTCTAATTCGCGTAAAAATACTCGGATTGCCATGTAATATGTTAGTGAGGTTTACCATGGCATGTATTGAACATGAATAGCATTTACAATGTGTAGCATTTATAGTTCGTTTACAGGGACACTCAAAAGAATTCATTTACACTATGGTCTTTGGGGAGCAATCGTTTTCAGTATATTTTAATTATGTTACACTATTTCAAACATATTGAAATTTTTATACACCACTGAGGTGCACTACAAAATGCTTCCTATAGAGTATGGTGTGCATAGCATTTATTGTTCATTTACAGGAACACACAAAAGAATTCGGTTACAGTACTATTTATGAGCAATAATTGCTGGAAGTGCGTTTTCAATTGTGGTATGCGTTTTTACATTTAGCTAAATTTTTGTATATTATTTAGTGTGTATAAACTCTATCGATCATATACAGGGCTACACAAAAGAATTCGAGTACATTTCCCCTATTGAAGAAAATCGTTGAAGGAGAATTTTCTGTTATGTTATGCGTCTCCTAACTGAACTAAATATATGCCTACTATGTAGTATATATACAAATCTGTATATCATATGCAGGATTGCATAAAATAATTCGGAATATTTTTCTGTCTATCGATGGTAATTGCTGGAATTGGGTTTTCAAATGTGTTATGCGTTTTCTAAATTGTGCCATCTCTTGTATACAAGTCATCATCTTTCACCTTTCCGAATGTGTTGGAAAGTGTTCGATAATCTATGCTTAACGCATGATTTTTCTTTCTTGTTGAGAATATTTTGAAGTATAAAATCGATTTTAAAAAAACAACAAAATTAATTTAGTATAAGTTTACAAAAATAAATATAGGACTAAGAATTTTATCGTAAACTTTCTTTGGTTAAAACTTAAATGAATCTCGTTAAAAAGCTTCACTAATATTTTGACAGTTGTTTTGATATTCTAATATATATAACAATAAGAAAACAATTATTGTCGTTGTGTTTACAAAAAATTTTGGAACTGACAAAATAGGTTACAAAATTCAACCTTTAAATGAAAAATATGAAGCGTAAACAAAAGCTTGCTTCATTTTCTAAAGACGTCTTTAGACATTCCAGTGCTCTTCTTGGACTGACTGGTTTTCAGGGTCCCTAATCATTCAAAATGTTTTGAATTAAAAAAGCATTTGAAGAAAACATTAGTTCATGTTTTTGTTTGTAGAAGCTTTCTTTGAAAGTTAGATAAGTGTATATGAGGGATATTTTAACCATAAAAATGCAAATTTTGTTTGTGTATCCACAAATCCGTTTTATTATTTAGATGATGGGATTACGCCTAATAGAATGTTTAATCATACTTTTGTTTACGCAAGTGAAATCTCATGAAACACTTTTGCTAATGTTTTGGTAGTTGATTTGATATTAGTAGAAACACCATCTCAAGAAAAAAGCCGTTCTCAATGTGTCTACTAAATGGATCAAACTGCAAAAATAACCATGAGTCATTTTAACCATGAAAGAGTAAATTTATTTTGTGAATAAAAAATATGCGCCGGTCATTCCGTTAAATAAGAGATGATATTATGTGGGCTATCATGTTGGCTATGAAAAAGGTAGTTATGACACTATTGGAACTTAACGTGTGTTGATTGTCTATTCGAAATGTCTATGTAAATCTTACCCCGGGTCATTTTCTAATTTTTATATTTTCTTTATCCTTTTAGGTCATGAATAATCTCACTTCGTGATTTTCTCACCAAAAGTAATCTCCACTGCTGTTTTTCTGATTCACATAGCCCTAGATTTAATTTTTTTTTAAACTCTCGAATTTAAAGCCTGTATCTGTAAGATACAGTGACTTTTTTTTCTGACGGGAAAAACGTCTTTGAAGTTCGGGAACGCAGAATTTTTAAAAAAAAATGTTGTTGCAAAAGAACAAACATTTCTAGTTAATTACTATCTTTCCCCAAAATATCACTGCATAAAGTGTATAAATATGGAAATTACGTCATGTGATATCTCATGTAGGTACAAGGACAGCAAGAGTTTTTATTTTTTAGGATAGTAATACAGTGTTAATTTTCTTTTAAAGTTAGAATCGAACACTATGGCGCACACGCTTCTTATCTGTCGGTTTATTGCAAGTTAAAATTTTACTTTCTAAATTTCGCCTCTTAAAAAAAGATTTTTTTCAGACGGATTTGAAGTAAGTTGGATTATCTCAGGCTAGTGATAGCGGGAAGTAGAAGCTTAATATTCAGCTTACTCCGTGTCTGTCTCACTCAAGGGTACGAAAAGATCAAAACTGAGGTTTACGCTTGGGGTAAAAACTCCACCCAAGATAAATGATGATAAGAAAAATATTTCATGGAGGACAAAAAGTTGAACTCCGCTCGCTTATTTGAAACTTTAAGCACAAAATAAAACCAAGCTCGATAAGCTTTATTTTTATTTAAGTAATTGCGGACAAATTTCTAAATGGTGATTCATTTTGATTTAACCCGTGAAATTTATACTGCTGCGAATTGGCACCTACTAAAATTTCAAATGTCGGCGTTTATTTAAAACATGCTTTCATGAATTTGCATTTTTCCTTAACAAAATAAGGTTTTTGATAAAAATAAATATTATAGTTTGATCTTCATTAAATTTCGTATAAGAATAATGTGTTATAAATATTTTGTTGTCACTAGATTGACAACAATGTTATACACAGTTGAAGTTATGGAATCCCAAATCGTACTACACTGCAAAAAATAACTGTTGATTTTACAGTATAAAACTGGCATCCCAGCTGCCAGTATTATACCGTAAAATTAACAGTATTAAACAGTAAAATAAGCAGTAATACGCTGCCATTCAAGCAGTAATACGCTACCGCGCATGCGCGGCAAGGAGTCGTAAATATGACAAGGAGTCGTCAATCACGCACCTGTGGACATACTTGGGCCAATAGAACCCTTTTCTTCATCATGCGAAAACCAATTCTTAAAAAATTAAATTTAGTATTCATGGGAAAATATAGCATACATTGTTTTTAGTGAAAGAAAGAAAAAAAGGAAAAAGAAACAGGAGATTCTCAAATTGTGTACGTTGTTGTTTTCTTTAAATTAAATCTGCTGTGAACGAAAAATTAAAATTCCGTACTGAAAAAAAAGAATATATATATATATATATATATATATATATATATATATAGTTGTAAAGAAGCTTTGTTAGCTTTTGCATTTGGAATATTTCGTAAGTATACATCTATATCCACCAAATATCTATCTATCTTGATAGTTTTCAAATTTATTTTAAAACAAGAATTGCAGTGTATACGCTACCGCGCTGCGCGGTAGCGTATTACTGCTTGCACGGCAGCGTATTACTGCTTATTTTACTGTTTAATACTGTTAATTTTACGGTATAATACTGGCAGCTGGGGTGCCAGTTTTATACTGCAAAATCAACAATTATTTTTTGCAGTGTAAGAACATCACAGACTGCATTCATGTAGAACTAAAAATGACAACACAGAAATGATTCCAAAATATACATACATTTGAAATTGATTTTCTAAAGAAATGTGTACAGTAACCCACGAAAATTTTAACATAAATCGATTTCTAGAAGCTTCCAATGTGTGAATTCAAAATTACAACTCATTACGCCAAGCAGTTTTTGAGTTATGCTTAAAAAACTATCCACATTGTAATCTGTTCTGCAACCATTACAATTTTTTTTAACATTAAGAGTTCCAAAATTTAAACCTGCATAATTCCTAACCTACTTGACCAATTGATTTCCTTCCTGTTTAGTGTCCGAAGGTAAAATTTACGGGAGAATCCAAATATAATGTCAAAATTAGGTGTTTGTATTGAAAATGTTCAAGTTTGGCACAATTTCTATATGTAGACGACCCCCATAAGCAATATTTAAGTATAGCGTTAAGCATAGAATTCATTAGTAGATGTTATTACCGATTGATTGGTATCAGTTACATTTAATACGATACTTTTCGGCAAAGTTAGTAGGAGATTGTTACTTTTTCCCCCATGGCTGTACATTTATTTATAGCTTATTTACATGTCATTATATACATTTGATTACTACTTAAGCAATTTCTACTAATGTGTTAGTAATACATAAAGTATTTTAACTTTAAAAGAAGATTCTTCCATTTAAAAAATGGTACGGTACAGTAATTCCATTACTACATTTTGATTTAGTAACGTAAAATCTTTAAAAATCAACCATTATTTTTACAGAGAGCGAGAAGTGTAATATGCCGAAAGGTGTTGTTGAACTGTGTTGTAAAATACTTAAGTTTAAAATATTCAAAGAATAGAGAGTCCCCTTAACAGAGCTTAGAAATATAAAAGTCAGCTGAAATAATGAGCTTTTATTTTCGGCGAAATATTCAAATAAGCATGTAATAATGCACCGCTTTCATTCATCAACCAAATGCTTTTGAGTACTCTCACCATAAACAAAAGATAAATTACAATCCATTTGATCGATTCAAAAAATAATAATCATTCTTCTTTTACTTATTTTTTTAAGATTGAATCACTTTACAGAGTATGAAAACCGTGAATGATCATTAGTTATTGCTTACGTCGTATTTCTGTGAATAGAGGAGGTTTTTTTATTTCCTTTTTCTCTTTTATTTAGTGACTTTTTAAAAGTAAGAAATATTTATTTATGAGTAACTTATCTGATTATTCTTCTTCAGTTTTTTTGTATCGAGTTACTTTTAAATTGGAAGCTAGTTAATTTGAATTTCAAATCATCCAGTTTCATTTTCAACTGAGATGAACACCACAAAACAAATTAAACATAGGCTCGCTAAGCTCAATGTTTTCACCACATTAGTAGAAATTATCTTTTAATGTTGGGACGGGAAAAATATATATATATATATATATATCTTTTTTATATATATAATTTTTTAGTTAATTCTGCATTTTAAGGTAGAAAAGAAATAAATGTGTATTGTTTTATGGTGCTGAGACTGCTGTTCTTGTTTCGCCGAAATTTCGACATCGCCATGATCATGTACAAGATTCTGACACCACCATTCTGTGGCCTGTAAGTATTATTGTTAAGAGGTATAAAATTCTTTTAAATCTCGAAAAAAAATAATAATATAGGCAAGAGCAATATTTGGTGTACTTTTTAAAATGAACCGCACAAAATTTTTTTCTATAATTACGGTAGTTATGACTAAAAATGAATAGTTGAACAGAATTTCCCTTTTATTTAACGAAGCTTATATATTTCCTTAATCCTTGACCGAATCTTTATTTTTTAAATATTCGTTCGTTTTTTATAAACAAAACAAAAACAGATTATTTGTTGTTGTTGTTGTTAGAAACTGATATATATTTATTAAATTTGACAATGTGCCATTTAGTAAAAAATGCTAATAAAAGAAAAAATCATCGGTTAAGGATAAGAAAATTATGCACATGGTTACATGTTTCTTGCTTAATTGGTTTTAGATTAAACCCATTCTGAGAAATCTCTGGCATTCCAGAACGCAACGCGACGCGTAACATCCAGGAAAATCTCATTTTTCAGTTATACAAATATAAAAATTTTGTCTTTGAAAGTTCAAAATATGTGTTTTTTATGCAGAAACTTACATGTAGTATAACCCTGCTGATACGTTCCCGCAAATCACGTTTTCTCGCATTTTGCACTTTTTCTTTGCCTTCTTTGAAATGTGTAAACATAGCCAGATTACCGCAGGAGCAAATTTCCACCCGTATCGTATTTTAATATAAAAACTTTCGGCTCATTTAAACGCAGAATTTTTTATTTCAAATAAGTCGAAAATTTCAATACTGGTGGAAGTTCGTTCTTACGGTGTAAAACCGGGGTTCTACGCAATTTACACTATTTCTGTTACTCTCTTGAAAAACGCAAAAGGGGGATCGACATTATTTCCAATTCGTTCTTAAATGAACCTTTTGCATTTGAAACAATCTGGAGTTTCAAAGTAAAAATTTTCTATTACTTTTAAATTTGCAGCTTTTAAAGATCACGGGATAAGCGTCTTTTAAGTTTAGTCATATATGCATTGCTTGCTTTATAATTTACACTCGTATTATGAATCAGTCATGACGGATAATGATAAACAGTGGATTTCACAGCAATAAATAGTGTCTCATTTGAGCCGATGCAACTCATATCAATGAGTAAAGTTGAAAATTTCCGAAAGAAGGATCGAGATTTTGAAATACAAATAGTTCCGGTTGAGTTTCGGTCAGGCCGAAATTTTGGCAGCAGTTTCACCGAAAACAAATGATCGGCGAAACTCAGGTTTTGCGCCGAAACCGATATTTCGGTCGATTTCTACTTTTAACACTGTAGAATGATTTGATTTTAGGCACTGGTGGGTTTTATGTAAATGCCGATTGATTGTCTTTCGTATATATAAGAATTTGATGATTCACAATTAAAATCTCTTACAAGCCGAATTCAGAACCTGGTATATTTGAAGTACTTTTTAATTTTTGCATGTTTGACTTCTAATGCTCTAGTTTAAATATATTAGTCATTTAAATTCAGGGAGGAAAATTATATATAATTGTTGTGGTATTGGGAACATTGGCCACTTTTGACATCGGATTCAAAATTGAAATATAGTGATGAGTATTTTAAAAAATAGAAAAACAGTTAGAATTAACGAATGATTTATTTTTAAATATACCTTATACGAATTAAGTTGAAAATTTAGGAATTTAAATGAAAACATTTTCTGTGAATAACAATGAAAAAGTTTGCTTTTACGATTTTCTGTACATTTTCTCTTTTGTAGTTGAAATGCGGTTTCCATTAAAAATATTAAAGCCGTCTTTCTATTATATCTGCTAGTTTTTTCAAGTTAATATTGATGAAATTTAACTTTTAAATGAATTTGCAATTCAATGTTCCTAATTGGGAAAGTTGGCCTGTAAATGGTTACAATACCTTTTATAAGGAATATTTAAATATTATATTATTATTATTAATATTTATATTTTTCAATGGAATATTCAGTCTTTACCGTGTGTAAGATGCTGACTGCTGTTGGAATATTATGCCAGTAATTAAGGCACATTGTGAAATACACTGTTAATCCTTTTGTGCAGGATCAAACCAACTTTTGGTGCTGCAGTAGCTGCAACCATAAGATGGTGAAATCTCTTTCCAACATTTGGAGCTATGGTTCAACTGGAGTTGCAAATTTTTGAACGATATTTCACCATCTTATGGTTACAGCTACTGCAGCATCAAAAGTTTGTTCGACCAAGCACAATTTTTTAGCAGTGTAGTTTTAGAAGCGAAGAGAAGAAACAACTTTGGTAAGCAGAGCAAACTTCATTTTTTCCCAGTGCCTCCTGTCCTTTCAAGCACTCGATAAAGAGTTGTCACTGGTAGGGCTTGATAAATGTGGTCGCCAGGTCGCCACTGGCGATAAAGTTATTTCACCTGTCGTTTTTTATTTTATTTCATTTTATTTTATTTTTAATTTGGTACAAAAATTTATCTTCGCAATGAGCATAAACGACATTTTTTTCTCCACTATACGTACTGGTGCGCGGCAAGCAGTGATCTTCCTCTTCTCTCGTACTTTTAATGGAAGAACCAAGTTTAAAAAAGCATTTTACATCTCATGCATAGAAAACGTCATTCGTTGCTGCTCTAGCCAGTAAGTTTAAAATCAGATTTTTGTGTTCAGAATTAAAACTGATTAATCTATAACATTCATTATAGCGATTAATAACATATAAGTGATTATAAGTAATTCGTTTGAAGTAAACCTATAAAACTAAATTATGTACTATTCTAAACTATGTAACTAATAATTCTAGACTATGTTTGTTATTATTTTTTCTCAATTAAATCCTATAAAAGTTTTGTGGTTTTTGAAAATCAATGACGGGGGAGGAAAGGGGAGGGTAATTTTTTACTGGCGACAAAATATTTTTTGCTGGCTATCAGATTTTATAAAATTTGTGGTAAAGCACTGGTCACTTGTACATTTATGTGGAAAGTTAATCTATTATTTTATTTTATTATTTTTTTCTGATTAATTTTTCTTTCTCCCTCAAAGAGTATGTTAATTTAATTTTTTGATTTTTTTTTTAGTTCATTAGAATGGAATATTCAGTCATCAGTAATGGTGCTTGACAGACCATCAGTGCACGACACCGTTACGAAGTGGACGATAAAGATTTCACACTCTTTAGATTGGACGGAAGAAATTTCCGCCATACATCCATCCGGAACAGTCTGAGTAAGCTTAGCCTTTCATGCTGACCGATAAAAGTTCATTACATGCACGCACATTATGAGTAAATGAATACAATTATGCAAGCATAAATATAGCATGCGTGGGACAAAAGGCAACAAGTGCAGTCTTAAAATTGAAGGAAGGGTTCATTTACACGAAGCAAAAACGTGAAATAATCTTTTCGAATTATTGTTACCATGAGTATCCTTCATTGTTATAAATATGCTGTAAAACACTAACCGGGCCCTTAACCTGAAAACTAATGGAATGAGAATTCTGAAAATTACATTATTTTGCCTCAATCACAATGCACTCTTTAAATAACTATTTAAAAGAAAAATAACCCCACATTTAAAAAAATAACACATTGACTGCCATGGCACACAGATATGTGTACCAGAAATATTTCCCGAGGCGCCATACCACACAAATACGTGTGCGATAAATATTATTTTCATTGAAAACAATTGAAGACACATGAAAACTAATGGAATGAGAATTCTGAAAATTACATTATTTTGCCTCAATCACAATGCACTCTTTAAATAACAATTTAGAAGAAAAATAACCCCACATTTAAAAAAAATAACGCATTGACTGCCATGGCACACAGATATGTGTGCCAGAAATATTTCCCGAGTCGCCATACCACACGAATACGTGTGCGATAAATGTTATTTTCATTGAAGACAATTTATTGCTATAAACGGGACTATTTATAATTTATTACCTTGCATTTAAAAAAAGAACCGCGTGCCTACCACCTATCCAGGCATCCTTGGTGATTTAAGTTTGGAGTTCAATGTGTAAAAATAACTGAAATTTGATATTTTTTAATTAAAAATGTGTAAAATTAACAACCATTGACGCGATTGGGAGTTCTGAACCGATTCGATAAACACCGAAAACCGCTTTGTCTGCCAAAAAAGCAACTTTGTCGCAATCTGTAGGGGTCAACGTGCTAAAATGATATTTAATTTCTCTAGCAGCATATTTCAGACTTATTTAGGTTAAGGCCTATGGTCACATTTCGATTTTTCAAAGATAAACTAATAATGATTTTGTTAAGTTCGTTTACACAATTTGAAAGAAATGAAAACGAAAGAAAAAGAAATGTACATGCTTTTCAAAGTTTAACAATGTGCCACGAGCCTTACATAACTAGATTATTGCATCGATATATTTTTCCACTTTTATTGAAATATTTAAAGCAGTACATATGTATGAGTCCGTTTAATGTTCTATGTATGTTGTAATGTAACATCAATTAAAGGAATATCTCTTGCTAAATGTGATAAACTCTCAGTGTCGCAAGTTACATCATATAGATTCCATATTAACAAACTTCATTTAATGGTACATACATAGTAATATAAACCCGAATATAAGAATATTTTTAACTCTACGACAACATAGTTTGTTTCCATTTTCGACACTCCAGATCTATTACTTAATGAGAATGATTAAATAATTACTAATGTCTTACAAAATTTACCAATTAATACGATACTATTAGATTCTATTGAACTTTGAAATTTGAACAGTACTTACTCTATAATCATATGTCCGATATTCATTAGAAAAGAAATGAAAGATATTCTTACCTGAAAAATAAAGAAAAATATGCAATTTTAAGAAAAATCAAATTGTAAAAATAAATTTATGCATAAAACATTGATGAAACTTTGAAAAAGTAATTTTTTACTGCCTTCTTACAAATGCTCTATTTCGTATTTTTTTAATTAGTTTCTTGCCATATGCCCCTCAAGAATCTCACAACAAACGTGAAATTCGCAGTGAAATCAATTAACTTCAGAAAATAATTAATTATCTCGTGCAAAACTAACATCATATAAGGTTGCATTATAAAACAACCTTCAAAGAACAGTGCAAATTTTATTTTTACTCCTTTGTCGCATACTAGTACATCTTAAAAGTAACCCCATGTGAAATTTCAAGTTCTTAGCCCCAACAGTATCACAGAAGTCATACGCTTTTTTGTTCTTTCACCTTTCTAAATTTCGAATATTTTAGTAACTGTTCTCTGCGACAATTTGCCTTAAAAGTAACAGCCATGTAAAATTCAAATTTCTAGCCCCAACAATTCCAAATAAAACGTAATTTAAAATACTTTTCGAACGTTTTCCGACTTTTCTAAAAATATGTATTACCGAGTATTTTTATCTTAAAAGTAACTATCATGCCAAATTAAAAATTTTTATCCCCAATCACAGAAATCGCAATTTTAGAACACTTTTTGCTCCTGCACCCCCATTGGAGATATTGGTACCGACATAAAATATATCCCATGTTAGAGCAGAGACGATCACCATCATTTTGCCATTATTATTTTTTAAATTGGTTGTAGTTCAAGAGATTACCCTCTATACAAACAGACAAACATTCCTTCGTTATAATATTACTATAGATAAACCTCATATGAAGTTCAATAATGCTTGCAAAATACAGCAATAGATAACAGAAACGTTTTATTTTCGAATACTCAGTTGTAAAATTTGTTACTGTTCTGTATGAGAGCAGTACAATATAGAACCTTATATCTTTCCTTTCATAAATTTTCGTAACTTTAAGTGCTAGTATATTCCCAGGTTTTACTAAATATTTTAAAACAAAGTGTCTAATATGAGAAAAGTTCATATTGCAGAAACATCAATTTTATGATATTTTAATTAGGAGTCAAAATATACAAGAGTAAATATGGAAATTTAAATTGGATTTTCCACTTGTAAATTAGGATTTCTACAGATTTTTTTTTACAGATTTTCTGCCAGTAGAATAATACTATGGCGCGCATTATACACGAGCCATTTTTTTGTTCTCATCAAAAACAGTGGATGCGAATTGTACACAAGTGCACATTATACATGAGTAAATAGGTAAATAACTAATAATATATATTTTTTTATGAATGTAAACTTATATGACGTGTTCGTCTTGTAATTGTATAATAAATGTAAACGTTTTAAAAATTTAATACTATTTATTATCAATAAATCCTTTTAAATCTATTTTAAATACGAAACATTTGTTTTTAACCATTAAAACGTAACTGAAGCATGAGAGGGGTAATATAAGAGACAAAGCGGATAAAACATATTGGAGCTTTAAAGAAAGTAATCAAATATAAAACCAAATAAATTAAATTCTCATATAAAAAAAGAGAGCATAAAAAATAATTATATTTAACTTCAATAAATGCATTTTGACGAGAAGAATATTTTTACAGTTAAGTACAATATTACTATTAAGAAACGCAATCATGCATACAAATTAACGATATTCTGATAGAATTCAGCTCGTATGCATGCACATTAAACAAATTAAAATGCATGGAGAAAATTTTATAAATTTTGAGGAAGTAATAACAATATTAAAAAGCTTGATCCATGAGCTAATAATGTTTATAAAACCATTTAATAAAAAATCAGTCTGGTAGAAAGGAAGTGATTTCAATTTTTACAAGATGTGAAACAAGACTTTTTGTGGAAAGTAAATATATAAACTTAAACATATCATATTTTAATCTGTTCGATGTGTGTTTTTTTGTTTGTTAGAGCATGCAGAAGTTTTCAAAAAATATACAAACAAATAAAAAACTTAGTAAACAAACAATCAAGTTATTGAAAATGCATTGCGTCGCATATGAAAAACTACAGCAGTACAAAGCATACAACTGTAAAAAAAAAACATGTCAGTGGGATATATATATAAAAAAAATTGCAATATCATTCATTTAAAAGTATCGCTATAATTTAAAAAATAAATGAAAAGGAAAGGATATAATTGTTCTTTATCGTCAAATATTTGACAACGGATGCAGATTGTTTATTTAGTATACATCACTAATAATGTTGTAAACTAATCAAAATAAAACGTGGGATAAAACGGCTAGAGTTCGTATTAAAGTTTACAGAAATTCTAATTGTTTTCAAATTATATTGAAATAATAAAATGAATGAAAAGGAAAGGATATAATTGTTATTTATTGTCAAATATCTTAGAACGGATGCCAGATTGTTTATTCAGTATACATGGCTAATAATGTTGTTAACTAATCAAAATAAAACGTGGGATAAAGCGGGTAGAGTTCGTACTAAAGTTTGCAAAATTTCTAATTGTTGTAAAATTATATTGAAATAGTAAAATAAATAAAAAGAAAGGATATAATTGTTATTTATTGTCAAATATCTTACAACGGATGCAGATTGTTTATTCAGTATACATGGCTAATAATGTTGTTAACTAATCAAAATAAAACTTGGGATAAAGCGGGTAGAGTTCGTACTAAAGATTATAGAAATTCTAATTGTTTTAAAATTATATTGAAATAGTAAAATAAATAAAAAGAAAGGATATAAATGTTATTTATTGTCAAATATCTTACAACGGATGCAGATTGTTTATTCAGTATACAAAAATAATAATGTTGTAAACTAATCAAAATAAAACGTGGGATAAAACGGCTAGAGTTCGTATTAAAGTTTACAGAAATTCTAATTGTTTTCAAATTATATTGAAATAATAAAATGAATGAAAAGGAAAGGATATAATTGTTATTTATTGTCAAATATCTTAGAACGGATGCCAGATTGTTTATTCAGTATACATGCCTAATAATGTTGTTAACTAATCAAAATAAAACGTGGGATAAAGCGGGTAGAGTTCGTACTAAAGTTTGCAAAATTTCTAATTGTTGTAAAATTATATTGAAATAGTAAAATAAATAAAAAGAAAGGATATAATTGTTATTTATTGTCAAATATCTTACAACGGATGCCAGATTGTTTATTCAGTATACATGGCTAATAATGTTGTTAACTAATCAAAATAAAACGTGGGATAAAGCGGGTAGAGTTCGTACTAAAGATTATAGAAATTCTAATTGTTTTAAAATTATATTGAAATAGTAAAATAAATAAAAAGAAAAGATATAAATGTTATTTATTGTCAAATATCTTACAACGGATGCAGATTGTTTATTCAGTATACAAAAATAATAATGTTGTTAACTAATCAAAATAAAACGTGGGATAAAGCGGGTAGAGTTCGTACTAAAGTTTATAGAAATTCTAATTGTTTTAAAATTATATTGAAATAGTAAAATAAATAAAAAGAAAGGATATAAATGTTATTTATTGTCAAATATCTTACAACGGATGCAGATTGTTTATTCAGTATACAAAAATAATAATGTTGTTAACTAATCAAAATAAAACGTGGGATAAAGCGGGTAGAGTTCGTATTAAAGTGTATAGAAATTCTAATTGTTTTAAAATTATATTGAAATAATAAAATGAATGAAAAGGAAAGGATATAATTGTTATTTATTGTCAAATATCTTAGAACGGATGCCAGATTGTTTATTCAGTATACATGGCTAATAATGTTGTTAACTAATCAAAATAAAACGTGGGATAAAGCGGGTAGAGTTCGTACTAAAGTTTACAAAATTTCTAATTGTTGTAAAATTATATTGAAATAATAAAATAAATGAAAAGGAAAGGATATAATTGTTATTTATTGTCAAATATCTTACAACGGATGCAGATTGTTTATTCAGTATACATGGCTAATAATGTTGTTAACTAATCAAAATAAAACGTGGGATAAAGCGGGTAGAGTTCGTACTAAAGTTTATAGAAATTCTAATTGTTTTAAAACTAGTAAATCTACAGATCAGGAGCCTCAACGTCAGCTATATGAAAGTCAATGTTTTTTAATCTCATTTCTCATAATATTTAACATCTTATAATACGCAAATTAAATTTTTTAAATTATTACATGTATATTTATACGCATATAAAATAATTCGAAGGTTTCAGAAATTAGGAACATTAAATTAAACACGGTTTATGCAATAATATTCTGAAATTCTTATGAACTTCTTATTTTATTTTTTAGGTAAAAAAATACATTTCTTCAGGGGGGCTCTGCCCCCCTGAACCCCCCGTAATCTTATTAAATTTATATTCGTGGTTTCCTATTGTTTTTGGGAATGATTCTAGTGCATATTGGATTTCGTTCTACACATTGGTTTTATTATGAAAAGCAAAAATTTCGAAAATAATTTCATGTAATACCTAAAGAGCAATATTTACTTACCTTCCAACCACGAAGCACTCGCATCTGATAGATAAGTTGAATCTCGTGTACAAAATCAACTTATGGAAATGTAAACTGAATCTACTATATATTCACTTATCTATTTCAGAAATCTAGTATTATTACAATTTTTGTTTCGGAAAAACAGTTTTGATGGCCATTGTACAATATTTATTTGACTTCAGTACACCCTGATTTAATTCGATGGCAATAGCATACTAAAATCTCCCCAAAATAGGCTTATTTGGAAACTTTTAAACCTGAAAACTTTTATTGTGTAATCCTTCATAATCGTGCCCACTGCCAATTCACTAAATAGCAATCTTGATTTGGCGCTATAAAGTATTTTTTGTGATAACTTTTTATGATCTCAGTTACCAATAATTGTGCTCTTTCAGGCTGTATGGATTCGTTTTACTACGCTAATTTCTTTAGATTAACTACCTCGTTGTATGATATATTACATTATATTTTTAAAATAATACTAATTTTCAACCACGAAAAATCCGCATCTCTTCCAGAAAATTAATAATATCTCATATAAAAATGTTTCGGCTATCATTCTATAGTAGTTAAAAGGTAACTTGTACCAAAATAAATTCTCATTTATTTCAATAAAATATAAAATCACCCAATAATATTTTATTTTGCGAATAAAATATTGTAGCAAAATCGTCTGAGTTACTTGAATTTTATCATTTTGATATTCTTTAAACATGGTTGCTAGGTTACGGTTAAATTGAAAAGGAAAATAAAAATGAATGCATTTTAATATTTGCAAAAAATGATAAAATAAAAGTATTATATTATTAGAACAGATGTATAAAATTGCACCAAAAATTATACACCTAATTTAAAAAATCTGACGAATGTATAAACAACATTTCAAATTAATTTGAATAATTTAACACCTGACTTGATAAATTTTAGCCTTCATAACTTACCGTTTAAATACATTAATCAAATGCGACATTTTATTTTCAACGACTAAAAAATTTCAAAATCGTCTGAAATCCCATAGGAAAGCATTATGATCAATAAAGAAATGTTCTATATTTTCCGAACGAATGAACCAAATGTAACTAAAAACTATACAGCTAATTCCGGGTATCTCACCAATATACCTACCAAAAATCAAACTAATCGGATCATTTTTACGGCAGTTATCGCGGAACAGACAGACAGACAAATAGACAGACAGACAGACAAACAGACAGACAGACAGACAGACAGAAACCAAAAACCTTTTCGGGTCTCCACAGTCAGCCTCAACTGACTTTTCGGCAATTATATTGAAATAATAAAATAAATAAAAAGAAAGGATATAATTGTTATTTATTGTCAAATATCTTACAACGGATGCAGATTGTTTATTCAGTATACAAAAATAATAATGTTGTTAACTAATCAAAATAAAACGTGGGATAAAGCGGGTAGAGTTCGTACTAAAGTTTATAGAAATTCTAATTGTTTTAAAATTATATTGAAATAGTAAAATAAATAAAAAGAAAGGATATAATTGTTATTTATTGTCAAATATCTTACAACGGATGCAGATTGTTTATTCAGTATACAAAAATAATAATGTTGTTAACTAATCAAAATAAAACGTGGGATAAAGCGGGTAGAGTTCGTATTAAAGTGTATAGAAATTCTAATTGTTTTAAAATTATATTGAAATAATAAAATGAATGAAAAGGAAAGGATATAATTGTTATTTATTGTCAAATATCTTAGAACGGATGCCAGATTGTTTATTCAGTATACATGGCTAATAATGTTGTTAACTAATCAAAATAAAACGTGGGATAAAGCGGGTAGAGTTCGTACTAAAGATTATAGAAATTCTAATTGTTTTAAAATTATATTGAAATAGTAAAATAAATAAAAAGAAAGGATATAATTGTTATTTATTGTCAAATATCTTACAACGGATGCAGATTGTTTATTCAGTATACAAAAATAATAATGTTGTTAACTAATCAAAATAAAACGTGGGATAAAGCGGGTAGAGTTCGTATTAAAGTGTATAGAAATTCTAATTGTTTTAAAATTATATTGAAATAATAAAATGAATGAAAAGGAAAGGATATAATTGTTATTTATTGTCAAATATCTTAGAACGGATGCCAGATTGTTTATTCAGTATACATGGCTAATAATGTTGTTAACTAATCAAAATAAAACGTGGGATAAAGCGGGTAGAGTTCGTACTAAAGTTTACAAAATTTCTAATTGTTGTAAAATTATATTGAAATAATAAAATAAATGAAAAGGAAAGGATATAATTGTTATTTATTGTCAAATATCTTACAACGGATGCAGATTGTTTATTCAGTATACATGGCTAATAATGTTGTTAACTAATCAAAATAAAACGTGGGATAAAGCGGGTAGAGTTCGTACTAAAGTTTATAGAAATTCTAATTGTTTTAAAATTATATTGATATAATAAAATAAATAAAAAGAAAGGATATAATTGTTATTTATTGTCAAATATCTTACAACGGATGCCAGATTGTTTATTCAGTATACATGGCTAATAATGTTGTTAACTAATCAAAATAAAACGTGGGATAAAGCGGGTAGAGTTCGTACTAAAGTTTATAGAAATTCTAATTTTTTTTAAATTATATTGCCAAATCCTTATAGTGTATGCAATAATTAATAGATGTTGATGTGAGTGCCGTGGCGAAACTAATTAATCTAATTAATGAATATTGAATATCAAATTACCGAATATTGAATATTGAAATTGAATATCGAATTATTGAATATTGAAACTAATGAATATTGAACGTCGTGATAATTTTGAAACATTTTCTTAATATA
Source organism: Maratus michaelseni (assembly GCA_963931845.1). NCBI lineage: Eukaryota > Metazoa > Arthropoda > Arachnida > Araneae > Salticidae > Maratus > Maratus michaelseni. The sequence continues at coordinate 201,862,546 of OZ007587.1, forward strand.
CTTCCAGTTAAATATAATATCAAAGGGATTATTTTAAAATCTATCTAGACAGAGTAAAACATTTACATATTTATTTAAATATATACTCAATATAAAATTCCTTATATAGATACACACTTACGCTCAATAAAAAACACGTCTAACATGCATTTATATTGTTATAACCTTTTCAAAGGCAAAATTTCACGGTTACATTAATTACTCCTCCCTATACAGATCTCACGTAACCTTTACTTTGACTTGATATATAACTAATGTATGAAAATAAAAAACTTTATGGTAATGAAATATGTCTCATATATCTCAGTTTTGCAAGAATTTATTCATATTGCACGACGAATACGTTTCATGACACTGACAGTAACACAGAAAACTCACGTAAATCAGGAGGAGAAACTGATTTACTGAAATAGGTCAATTATATGGTGATCTGTTTTCATCACTGACATGTTGTGAAAATTTCTTTACAACTGTTTATCTCGTTGAAATGCACTACATTCCCATTACAATCATTGAATATGAAGATTATTTTCGATGTATTGGAAAATCAGACAGCCAAATTAAGGAGTCTAATCATTTTTAAAACTTCAAAAAATCGATTTTTTGTTTTTCATATACTTTTTTAAATATATACAATTCTGAATCGAACAAAACAAACCGAATGAAAATATTCAAATTAGAATCGGATCAATTGGAAATTGATATGTCTATTTTAACACAGACTCCAATTAGTTTTTAAATTTTGCATCCGCTTTTTTGAAAACTGTGTTTTTTTTCTGGTTGTTCAAACTGTATATATATATATATATATATTAATTAATTAATAATTAATAAAGTTAATAATTAATTATAAAATATTGATTAATTATTTATTTAATAATTAGTTAATTTAATTAATAAAAATCGTTTTCAGACAGATAATTTCTTTCGCACAGATATATATATATATATTGTATATATATATATATATATAATGATCATACCTTACCATCTAAATCTACTGTTTTGTCAATTAATCTAGGCAAATTTTATTTAATGCGATTAGAATGAGTTTTTAATGTCCTACACCTTAAAGCACATTCTAATTGCAACAAATAAGCAATAACGAAAAATCATGCATCAAGCATAGATTATGAAACACTTTCCAACACGTCCCAAATTCTTTAACAAAACTTCACCGTTTAGTAAGATGAAAGATGATGTCTAAGTGAACAATTTGGAAAATGCATACATAGGTGGTATAACACTATGGTATAACACATTTGAAAAACCAATTTGAAGAATTACCATCAATAGTCGGAAAAAAATTCCAAATTCTCTTATGCAGCACTGTATATGATCTATAGATTGGTATATATACTACATAGCATGCTAAAATTTAGTTAATTCCGGCTCCTTCAGCAATTTCCGTTAATAAACGGGAATGTACTCGAGATCTTTCGTGCTGCCCTGTATATTATCTGTAGAATTTATACATACCAAGTAATAGGCAAAAAATTAGTGTAATTTAAAAACATACCACAACTTAAAACGCACTTACAGCAATTATTGTTTTTAGACAGTATACTCTAACCGAATTATTTTGTGTGTCAATGTACGATGTACGCTATGGACACTATATTCATACTCTATAGCAAGTCTCTTGTAGTGCATCACAGTGATATATATCAATTCAAATATGTTTGAAATATCGTAACATCATTAATATTCACCGCAAACGATTTTCCCCTATAGACTAATATGCAACGGAATTCTTTTGAGTGTCGCTGTAAATTAACTATTAACGCCACATACTTCATTTTCAATACTGAACATGCCACAGTAAATGTCATTAACATTATATCAATTGCATGGCAATCCGAGTATATTTACGCGAGTTAGAGCTCGGACAGACAGAAAGACGGCAGACAGACCGAATTCATAAAAGCTTTCCAACTATGTTGGAAAGTATTAAAATTCAATTGGAGTCAGTGTTAAAGTAGACACATTAATTTCAAACAGGTTGTAATTTGAACATTTTCATGCGATTTGTTTTGTTCGATTCAGAATTGTATCTATTATATTAAAATGTGACTGTTTGTATTTCACATAATTACTCCTCTTAGAATGTTGAATGTAGAGCGACGAAATTAACACCAGTTCTCCCAGGGATACAAAGACGTCATATAAATTCTCCGAATTTTAAAATTTGAATTAGTTTCTGAGGTATTAATTTTTTTTTTGTAACTTTTAAGGAAGTTTCTCTAAAGATGGTAACTAAATTACTCTATTTTTGCGGATAAAAGAAGGAAAAGGGGAGATAAAACGGCTTATATTATATTTTTATTGATGCCATTTTCTCATTGAAATTGAAAAGAGAAATTATTTTCAATTTGAATAGATGGTGAGAATAAAAATATTGATTAAATTAAGTTTTTCAAAAGAATTGGAAGAAATAAAAATATTTCACATATTTCAGCCCCATCAATCAATTTATTCTACATAATGAAAATCGTCTGTTGACATATTGAAATTTAGAAATAAATACATCATAGAATATTTCAGCTTTACATTCAATCATTGGGGAAGATTTAAGCTATTTGAAGTTAGGTGGACAATTATTGTCCCTTATTCACAAGAATTGAATTTATAGAAAAAGCATATACTATTTTCAATTAATTATTTTTGAAAGATGACGGTTAAAACGTTTTATAAGGGCGCTAAAAGTAAAATGGTTTATCGGTTAAATTTTTTTTTCTTCTAAAGCATTTATTTAAATTCTAAAAACTAAAATATATTTTTCTTTTTTATAAGTTCGTCAAAGTAACATTTATTTTACCAGCTCCAAAATTAGAAACCAAATATAGTTTTGACAAATGACGTTTTACATAAAAAATCATGTAATATGCAAGATGTAATTTTCGCAATTTCTGTTTAATTCACATAGTAAATATGATCTCTTACTTGAAATTCAGTATTTAATAAAATTTATATTATAAGATTTTTCTATATACACAATATTATTGGATTTTCCTCCCTTCAAGAAATAGAAAAATCTCATACAATGTAAATGCAGCACATCAAATTGGCACGTAGCTAGTAAATTTTTAATTCATATGAAAAACAAAAAATCTATTTTTTGAATTTTTAAAACAATTTTTCAACATCCAAGACGCTCATAATACAAGTCCTAAATCAAGAATTTGCTAGAAAAAAGATTTATGTGGTACGTAATTACGGTCTTTTTATATTTTTTATACATTATAATTAATATATTTAATTGTAAAAAGCATTTTTTTAATGACTGAACTTATATATATACGTACTTATTCACATTTCAATTTCTCAAAACTTGTTTCCATGGATTTGTACCATTTGTATCATTTGTATTTTGGGTGCTTCTTCTAAAGAAATTTTTAAATATTGTATCTGTGATATTTTGATTTATTATTAAAACTTTAAGATATTCTATATTTGTAGTTCGTCAATGTGCCAGTAACTTTCTATAACAAATATGAAATTAATCAGAAATATTGGTTCAATATTTCATCTCTGTTAATATTTTTTAATGTTGGAGCATGTAATTATAATTTATTACAACAACTATAATGTTTGCTGTATTTTTATTCATCTATATATCAAAATAAATCTGTAGCAATTATTGATAATCAATACGCAAATATTATCAAAGTGATATAGTGGTTCAATACTTAACTTTTCTTCTGTCTTTAAACAGAAAAAAAAATTATTATAATAAATTTCCAAATGAATCCAATTTTCTGCATTGTTAAAAAAAAAAAAAAAAAAAAAAAAAAAAGTAATTATTTCCTACACAAATAACAGCAGTAATATGTGTTCAATATTTAACCTATTTTTTTAAATCAACCAATATAATTTAGAATCAATATAATTTGTATATTTTATCAAATCAATAGGATTTCCTATATTTTTTAATTATCAAATTTATGAAAATAATTATTTGTCGATGACTGATAGCAAATATGCAATGTAACTTATTCAAACATAATTAAAATGAAAAATTAACTCTGAGTTAGTCACCGAAGTTATCGATTCTCAGAAAATATTTATAAGAAAAGCATGACAGGACAAAATTCATCAATAAGTATGAGTAAAATGTAAGATTGCATAAAAGAAAATGGCCTTGAATAATAGATTCATGAACGAATCAAGTTTGAATCAATGATAAAATAAAATCTAAACATAGTAAGTGCAAATGGAACTTCTTTCTGAGAAATGATTGTGTTTATCCATTTCCGTTTTTTTTCTTTTTCGAAACATCCATTCCCGTTTACTATAAGCAGAACACCTGTATTATAAGAAATTATAAGCAGAACACCTGTAGATGTTCATTAACAATTTATTTAGGTTTCTCATAAACAAAATCAAATCGTTCCTGCAGGGAAAGACTACGATTTCTAAGAATTTGTCTTTAAATTTTACAATAGACAATATCTGTCAATGTCACGGACATCTTCGACTGTCATCTAGAGTCCTGCGCAAGTCAAATATTCTGCTTAATGTCAACCCAAAACCCGACCCGAACAAGACGAAAAAAAATTTGTCAACACGAAATACGACACATTTTAACAAGAGACCGACTTGAACCCGACGTGAAAAAAAAATTAATCTACAATATTTTAATACAATTAGGGAAAAATAGCCTACAATTATATTTCTAATATCAATATACATATTATGTAGAAAAATGAACACGTATATATTCATTAATATTGAGATTTATAATTATTACACTTGAGTACTATTTCTTTTCTTTCGTTTACCATTGAATAATGATTTTCTTTTAATAAATCTGGTCAACCCGATCCCGATCCGAATGAATCATCACTCAACCCGAAGCCGAAACATTTAAAGTCAAATTTACCGAGCAGTAACGGAAAAATTTAGCGTCGACCCGACCGTAGGTCAAGTCGGGTTCGGGTAAAATAGATTACTCGACCCGATGCGGAGCTCTACTGTCATCCCACACCAAACATTCTAGGTAGTAAAAGAAATGATTTCTAGCAAAATTTTAATAGTAACAACAAAGCATTGGTTTTTTATTAAACTCGCAAATGCCTTCAAAGTTTGGTTTTCTTTTGGAAATGTTTCTTTAGTTGTTTTGATGTTTGATTGAAGATGTTTGATATTTGGACTGATGGATGTTTTGATTTCTTTGACAATTCTTAACACACTTTCGACGAAGATTTTAAAATTACTTTTATCTCTACTTTTATTGCCTTTTCTATCTATTCTTTTTTCTTATATTGCTTACAATGTGACAATATCTAATACTGTTGCAAGCAACTTCAGCTGTCACCGCATGAATACTTTTGTAGTGAAAAGAATTACTCCCAGTGAAACTGTGACAAGATTAACACATTAACGCATTTTCGTTGAGCATTTACTTAGCTTCAAGTAGTATTTTCATTTTTGAAATTTTTTACTTATATTAGTATTTAACTATAGCTAGCGCATATTAAGTCAAATCATAAATAAAAATTGATTATTATTTTAGGGATTTTTATTACATATATTGATTATCTTTTTATTATTAGGATTCCGCACTTAAAAAGTAAAAACGGAACCATTATAAGATCACTCCTGTGTCTGGCCGTCCGTCTGTCACAACCCTTTTTCTCGTAAACTATGGGATGTGGAAACTTCAAACTTGGGAAAGTTATAAAGCCTTTTTACTTACATATTTTCAGATTATTAGCCATTCACAAATATGTTTAGGAAAAATGTAGGGGGCTAATTAAGTTACGTGAAAAAAATAGTTTTCTTTTTGTATATCGGGTGAAAGATCTCATAATACCGAACTCAAAAACATATTTGTTTTAATTTTAGATATTATATTTTCAGAGATATCGTCCAAAATGCACTGCAAAAATATGTCCCCTCTCCTCTACTTCTGTATCTAATGAAACTAAAATTATGAAAAAATTAGGGGTAGTATGAGTTTATTTAAACCTTGCTGGGAAACTATAGCGATTTTCTTAGGTAACATAGTTTTTGAGAAAAACGCATTTTCCGTTACATACAAGCTTTAATTTTCGAGCGGTCAGAAGGAGAGTTGACGGGCTCTCGAGGTATATATAAACGCAGAATCCTCCAAGGATATTTGATAATGATTTTCGAAAACAAATGTCGGTAATTAGCCGATATATTAATTAAGTTACTTGAAAAAAATTCTTTTTATATATCGTATAGGATTTTGTGTGAAAGATCTCTTAACATCGAACTCAAAAATATATTTGTTTTAATTTTAGGTAATATATTTTCAGAGATATCGTCGAAAGTATACTGGAAAAATGTGTCCTCCCCCCCCCTCCTATTTTTGAATCTATTCAAACTAAAATTACGAAAAAATTAGTAGGATTTTATTAATTAATAAATATAATGTACGGACCCTTTGAGTGCGAGTTATACTCGCACTTGACCGATTTATTTAAACATTTGAGTCAAATGAAAACAAGAGACACTTTAAGCTGAAAAGTTTTATTCAAAATTTGTTATTAGTTTAATTATACAGTGATACTTCAGCTAACGAATACTTCACCTAAACATTAAAGATTTTATTCACTGTTCTGACTTTTGGCTAACGAATGTTTTATTGGATGCGCGCGTAATATAACGCATCCACGTTGCATTTAATTGAGCAGTAAATCACTTTTCGATTAAGACGGTTCTCAAAAAAATATTTTCCCCCATTCAACAACTCGAAACTTTCTTACCCATTTTTTGACTCATTTTTAAACATAAAAGCATAATACTTGCTGGTATGATTATCGAAACGATTTGTAATCTAACACTTAAAAAAAAAAAAAAAAAAATTCTGATAAATGAATTGAATCTTGAATTATAAGCGATTATTGTTTTAGGACGGAAGTTTCTTTTTCTTTCTCGGTTCAAAACGTCAACATTGACAACATTTTTTGAAAAATGTTACCGAAAAATGCAAAAATAAGTTCAATTACATAGTTTCTTAATAAGAGTACTTGCCAAGCTGATACGTTTGCGAACAAATATTAGTTAAAAAATGCCTCAGAACGAGATAGTTTTGATTTAAGAACAGCCTTAAGGAAGATTTCGGTTTACGAATGTGATACCAGAAAGAATTAACTTCGTTAGTCGACGCATTACTGTATTTACTTAATTAAAAAATAGATACATGGCTGAATCCTTTTTGTATCAATAATAAAATAAAATCCATCATAGCAAGTACAAATGAAATTCTGAGAAACAATTTTTATACTTCGTGGCTTTCTTTTCTTTTCTTTTCTTTCTTTTTTTTCCCTTTCGAAATATCTATTCCTATTTAATTACAATGTCAAAGGCTGAACTCTTGCAAATGTTCATTAATAATTTACTTAGGTTTCACATAAACAAAACAAATCGTTCATGTAAGAAAAACTACGATTTCCAAGAATATCTCTTTAAATCCTACCAGACAATATCTAATACTGTCACAGTCTCAGAAATCTTCGTCTGTCATCCCCCATGAGATTTTCTAGGTATTGAAAGAAACGATTTCCAATGAAACTGGAATAGTAAAAATTAATCGGATTTTTATTAAACTCACAAATGGCTTCAAGGATTGTGTTTCTTTTCAAAGTGTTTTGTTTTCTTTAGTATTTGGCAAATGTTGACACATTTTTGACGAAGATTCAAACTTTTAAGTTTACTTTTATTGTTTTTTTTCTCTACCCTCTATCTGACAATATCTATTACTGTAACATGTATCTTTATTCTTAATCCTGCATAAGAATTTCGAAGTAGTGTTAGGAATTACTTAGAGTGAAACTGTAAAAATAGTAATACATCGACACATCCAGCATCTTTTCATCCAGCACTTAAATTGCTTCAAGCATTATTTTTACTTTTGAAATGTTTTTATTTTATTTTTATTTTTATTTATTTGTTTATTTATTTATTTATTGAATATTTGACAAATTTTTAACATACTTTTTGCGAAGATTGAAGCTTTTAAGTTTACTTTTATTTCTAATTTTATTGTTTTTTTTCTATTCTGTATCTGACAATACCGATTACTAAAGCAGGCATCGTCAATCGCAATCCTTACGCGAGGTTTACGAAGTACTGAAAGAAAAAACTTCCATTGAAACTGTTATAGTACTAATAAATTGATTTTATTGAATCTGAAAATATAGCTTCAAGCATTTTTGTTAAAATGTTTTGTTGTTTCTTTAATATTCGATTATTCTAAACTTATATTTTATCAAGCATATGATATTTTTATCTTTACATTTATTATTACTTTTGTTACTTTTATCATGCTTATTTGTTTACACACGTAGAGAAAGAGAAATTTTCACATACATGTAGAAATAGCAATTTTCACGTGCATAGAGAAAGAGCAATTTCCAACACCCTGTAAAAATCACTTCATGTGCATACTCTTTTAAGCAATAAATTACGACTTATCTATTTTTTCTTCATATTCACATTGAGGCTATTTTTGGCATCGTAGTTAATAAGATATTTAAGATTGCTTTACAAATCTTTATTTAAGGCAGTATAACCAAAATAAGAAGCAGCTGTTTCCGATTATGACCACATATATATATATATAGACTTCCAATCGTTATAAAATTATAAAATAAAAAGTATTAAATAATTTAACACATTATTATTATTATTATTATTATTATTGTATTATCTTGCTATGTTTTGTCAAAAACCCATCAGATTACTTCTATCGAAAAAAAAAACATGTTAATCTTAAAATGAATTAAAAAAAAAAAATTTTGTCGGGTGAATTAATGATGTCTAAATTCATTAGTGTAAGCATTTGAAAACACAATTTTAAAAACATATTTATAATATATTTAATCATTCATACAATATAACACAGATGTAAAACTACCTTTATCAATACGTTCAATAGAATGTATGTGGTTTGGTGATTTTTTCGAAACTGCACCGAAAATGAAGATTCTAAAGTAAATCGCCAAACTGAAAGTCCGAAAATACCTTTTTTTGTCAAAATAGCGATCACTTTCAAAACCTTCTTTAATGAGCGTTTCTTAAAATGAAAAATATAAACATAAAATAGGGTAAGTTACGAATTTTTCGTCAGAACCCCCCGCTTTTCGTACAAGACGATTTTTAAACTATCGACATGAAGAGCAATAGACAAATTTAACAATTAAGAAATATTAATGGTATTATGTATATGTTTTCAGTCCGGGGGAAGAGACCCCTGAATATCCTCTCCTTCCCGTTTAAGATAATTTTAGACACATGAATTTAAAAAAAACTAATAATTAAAAGTTGTGTTGGATGGGTTGTTCAGATCAGAAGAGCCTTAACCGTTAAAGTTTTTAGTTCTTTTTTAGTGTTTGCTATTTTAAATAACTTCCAATAAATAAATGTCACTACTTTTTTTTTTTTTGTAAAATTATTAGTGATGTAGAAAATTGCATTAATTATATTTCAAAATTCAGGAAGGGACTATATTCCCCCCCCCTTCCTCCTTCCCGCCGCAAATGGATACTTCTGCATACAAAAAAGGGCAATAACAAAGCAAGATGGATAAAACTTTTCAGCTTAAAGTATTTCGTGTTTTCATTCGACTCAAACGTTTAAAAAAGACGCTCTCTTCATGAGACTAAACAAACACCAATTCAGCGCGAATTTTTTCACCTAAAAAGAATGCTGCACGTAAATAATCATAAAAAAAATATTAAAGTATGGATATAGAAGCAGGAAATATCCAGCGAGTATACGGAAGTGCTTTGATGGTCATAAATTTATTTGCATGATGCTTTCAGTATTGTATGATGCCTAACTGTAACTGGATAGCTCAATGGTTGAGCAGCCAACTTCAACAGCTGATTTTAACAGCAATAAATCTGACCATCTAAAAATATATATCCAGTCATATTTATTTTGCTCGTTTTTTAGTCTTATCTAGATGACTAAAAGAGAACATGTGTTATATTTAGATACTTTAGTGACCTGGTCACAATCTGTTAATTATAATTGCGTGATAAATTATTTAAGAATATGTAATAGAGTGGTGCGCCACCATGCTCAAACTCTAATGTGATCTAATTTGATCTAGTCGAGAAAGAGTTCATGGTGCTTGATATCTATTCTAGAAATATAATGTATATGGAATAATTTCGCTCTGTTTCAAGTAAAAAGAAATGTATTTACTCAAAGATAACCTTTTTGACAGAAGATCTGAAAAATTATATAATCTCCCTGAAAAGAGAGAGGAATGTTGAAAAAATTTTATACTTTTCGGCCATTTTCAAATCAAAAATTAGAAAAATAAGTATAAACTGTAAAAGTTAGCTTATAACCATCATGTCCTCAAATTCAAACTGGCTACTTTCTGACATATTAACGAAAATATTATCATACATAAACTCATAAAACTTTCAGATAATCTTACTCACATTCAAGGAATCTAAGAAAATTTTCATCTAAACTGATATTCAAAATATAACAATACACGATGGATTTCTTCACACACTAATCATCTACATGCAAAAATGCATCACATATATAGCAAAATAAAAAAGTTGTCTGATTTTTTGGCGTCTGGATGAGAATAATACTTGAAATTTTCAAACATCAGGGAATGAAAATCAATTTGCAAATGTGTCACAAAGATTCAGAAAAGTTTGTAAATGAAAAAACACTAATACGAGGGAAATTCATTAAGTAAGTCACAAAAGATAATTAAATAACTTGATATTCATTTACATCATGAATATCATACATGAATATCATACATGAATAACATACATGAATATCATAACAATAATATTCATTTCAAACTCTTTTTATTTCTCAACATATTCTCCATCAATATTTATGCGCTTATATCACCGTTTTATCAGTGCCCGAACACCAGCTGCATAACATTCTTGGGGTTGCTGTCTCAGGTTGAACCTTTTCATCATCTGTGAACATCATCTTGCAACTTCTTCAACATCCACCATACTTAGCCCCAAGCAATTTTCATCTGCTTAGTCCACTAAAAAACCATCTTGGAAGCAAGATGATGTTCACAGATGATGAAAAGGTTCAACTTGAAGTCCTAATTTGGCTGAGACAGCAACCCAAAGAATTGTATGCAGCTGGTGTTGGGGCACTGATAAAACGGTGATATAAGTGTATAAATACTGGTGGGGAATATGTTGAGAAATAAAAATAGTTTTGAAGTGAATATCATTGTAAGTTATTATTTAATTATATTCTGTGACTTAATGGCTTTCCCTCGTAATTTAAATAAGAGCTATAATGTAAAAATGGATAATTGAAATGATTTGTTCTGAATTGGTCTAAAGAATTTTAATGAAAAGAATTAAAATCTTATTAGCCAATCCGCTGTCTTTCGGAAAATTAAGAAAATGAAAAATTCCGAATTTATTTGCCGATAGAATTGACCGTGGGCGACAAAAGTGTGACAATAAGTCATTTCTTATAAAAAATGTTAGGCGGCTTATTGTGACTCCAAGTAATTTATTTCATTCAGACTTATATAACTCGGACTTTTTCGAGCGCAATAAAAATGGAAGACTTTATTTTTACCAGAGATACTTAAGGTTCGTTATCAGTCAGATCTAAGGTGACTAAATGTCCCAGAATTCACTTAGTTCGCACAGTTCTTAATTTAATAAACATTAGAACTCTAAAAAGTTGATAAATTCGTGATGTTTAACAAAAATTTAAATAAATAAATAAATAAATAAATAAATAAAGGTTAAGCTTAAAATGCCTTATCCTTTCCCTCTTCATTTTTAAAACTCTGCCCATGAAAACTATTCTTTTTTTTTTTTTTACTTTTAATCAGAAAATTATTATTTTTAAATTTTTTTTCTTGTATACACTCCTTAATGTTTCTTTGCTATCTAATTATAACATTTTGAAAAAATATATATATATTTGTATTAATATACTTTTATTCATAGCTCATTAACTTCGTTAAAATTTTCCCATTTAAAGTGTACAGGGTGTCCAAAAAAGATTGAAACGCGCTTTAGTTTTTCACCTGTTGAAGATACGAAGGCAATGTAAATTGAAAAGTGTTCAAAATAAAGTAGGAATTAAGATTAAGCGGATGAAATAGTCCTGCCATTAATTTTCAAAAAAGTTACACATTTAAGCTTTATATGGTCCTTGAATCCTATTAATTGTATTTAGAAATATTTTGTCCATATACTACCAAGTATATACATCCGTAAAAATGTCATTCTTTTACGACAAAACTCACCAAGTTCAGTGATACCTAGAACTTTATGAAATTTCAAAGTTTTCCGGCACAAAAAAAAAAAAAAAAAAAAAAAAAAAAAAAAGATAGACGATTTTTTACTGATACAGCGGAGAGGGGAATTTGATGTTTGACTGACAACGAAACTTTAGATAAAAAAAATAGACGTCTTAAAATACACACTTTATTTATAAAACTTATGGCTCTTTATGCTTTAGTGGTTTTTATTTAAAGATGATTTCCGATATACACGCTCTGCTAATTACTTGATTTAATCTTAAAGTTAATGTGTTGAGTGTAATGTGACGTTTTCTTGAATAGCAAATTTGATATGGTATCCAGGCGTATCAATAGCATGACATCATTCACACTTTCTTAAACTGATAACTACAAAGCATGTTACATGTTTTTCAAGTGATATAGTCGTATAATTTTTTTTTATAAGGTTGGCTAATCTCATTTAGGTTTGAGATGAATTGCATTCTGTTTTGATTTCAATAATATAATGAGTTGGCTCATAAAAAGAGGGTAATATAACCTACTGACTTTTATCTCTCATTTAAAAAAAAAAATGTTAAAGGAAAAAAATTATTCAATTTTTATTGTATATGCGTTGTAATAGTAACTTTTAGGGGATTTGTTTGCGACTTAGTTATAAATTAATCTTGTGAAATTTGATTTAAAAATTTCTTTAACTAAGAAAGTTTATTCGGTACTCATCATTTATCCCGACCTATTTCTCAGCAACTGTTTTGGCGATGAAAGGTAAAGTGCTCAATTTACCTGCAAAATTAAGCACCAAAGAGAAACGGAAATTAATATTGAAATCACATTATTATTATTATTATTATTATTTATTATGTTTTAAACATTAACAAGGAAAGGTACTCAACTAGCTCGGATGAAAACGAATGAAATGGATATCAATCGATAGTACTCACCGGGTTTGTAAAAAGTTATTGCTTTTATTTCGCAATTTTATTTCGCAATAGGTCAAAGTTACAAGAAAGCCATAGAAGGCAATTCTAATTTAGGTCTTTTCCCTTTTTTTTTTTTTTTTTTTTTAAACAAAAGTTTAGTAACAAACTGTGAAACGAAGGAAGAATACCCCCAGAAACGTTTTATCGTCACATATTATTATTACAACAATTTTTGTTATTTTTTATTACTATTTACTATTATTACAACAATTATTATTATTATTTTACTATTATTTATCCCTATTATTATTATTATCTCACACATTATTATTTTATCACAAATACAAATTCGAGTTAAAGTGACAGTGTTAAAAGAATTTTAACAGTGATAGAAAGGACAGTGCCACAAAGGACAGTGTGTTGAGAACATCTAAAGAAAATTTCGTATTTCTGCTTCAAATTTACAAAAGAAAATCTGGCACCCCCTAGCGTTTTTCGAGGCGCTCTTTCAAATGAGCTTATTTTCGATAAATTTCATCCGAGACGGTTGATAACTTCTAAATATCAAAAGTAGGATCACAATTTGTGATGGTTGTGAAAATTACATTATGACAAGTTATATTTAGTACGATCAATAATAATATTGAATTATACATGAGTTGAATCAGATTTTTGTCTCCTAATTTTCATATTAATCATTCTTCAATCAATTGTGACAGGATATTTAATTAACTCTTTAATTTAACAACCAAAAGGCTAATTTTTGAATTAAATAGTTTTCCATTAGAGCAAGCAAAAGAACGGATAAGGTCTTAAAATAAAACTATTTCCACTAGTTACAACGCTTGTGAAGTAATAATAAAGAATAGCAGAAACTGAAAACATAAGAAATGTATATTTTAAATAACACAATCATCACATATACGGGTGAGGTTTTGAATGACCCACACTGTGAGTTAATGACTATACGGGTAAAATTTTCTGTGACCCACATGTTGGAGTCCCCCAGGGACGGATTAAGGCACACAGGGACTGAGCAGCGCAAACAGGACAATTCTTCAAGCCCCAAAATGTAATGGGGCACCAATTCATTAAAATAAATTCCTTAAGCCGATGTACTTATTATTTTTTTTTAAAATGAGTATAAATTCGGATTTCGAAAATTCTCGTGACGGATAGGTGAGTCTCAATTGATTAAAGTTACTAAAATAAATAAATAAATAAATAAATAATAATAATAATACGACTCAAATACTTCCATAACTTGATTTTTGATTTAAAAAAAATCCTCATCACTAAATTTTACAATCAAAGTACAATACAAATATTGTAGATCAAAGGAGTTTTCCAGGAGCACAGGAAATGGGGTGGCTCATGAAGTTCAAGCTCTCCTCATTCAAATGAAGACAAATTTTTAAGTCATATTATATTAGCTGTTGTAAAAACTATTATTTTCTTTATTAAATGTTTAATTATTCATCTCTGAAAACTCTGAGAAACTCTTTACACAGAAACATATTATAACAATTTATGATATTTTTTTACTATTAAATCTGCAGATCAGGAGCTTCATCACCAGTTCTGCCAGTTCCATTTTTATTTCGGGCTCTTTTTATTTTACTGTATTATAATAATTTAATTTTAATATTTGAAACTCTGAACAAGAAGTTTAATTACTTTTATATTAGTAGTATTACTAAGTAGTTTCAAGAGATTGCAAATCGTTACGCGAAATACTATTACGTAACAAGAAAAGCACTGATACTACAGGACTGTTTATTTCCAGTGATTTTTTTATTATGTCAAGGGAGTGAAGCCTTCTTGCCCACCCCTCTCCCCGGTGTCTCATCAACTTAATAAATGGAACTCTCTGGAGTTATCATTATTTAAAGCAATCAAAATTTTTATTTTGTGATAATGGCATTAATAATTAATTTGAACGAGGAATTATGTTCATAAATATTTTATTAAATATATACAATTCCAATTATTCAGTTTATTTGAAAAAAAAAAAAAACTTCAGCTTTTCCACAATATTTAAAATTCTACAACACTGGAGTTAGCAACATCAGCTGTAGCAAGAAACTCACTAAAAGTTTTTTATGACTGATTTTTAAAAAGAAAAAAATAAAATCAATACTGAATAACATCTACTATTTCTTCTAACGTGTGGTAATTTTTAAAAATAGATATACGTTAACATCTTTTTTAAAAGACGACAATTTGAAATCATTTTTGTACAGTTTTGCTAAAAATAACATGTTTCGGTATGAATAATAGTTTAAAATTATACGCTACGATTTCTTTAAAATTATAACGTAGTTAAAACATTTTCCCCAATCGAATAACCATGGGTGTGAAATCCGCCCTGAGAAATAGGTTTAGAAGACGTTTACTATCATATTAGTCAGAATCATTTACCATAGCAACATTTTCTCTCAAAATCATTTTCTCCGAAGTAACTAGTTCTTGGTTCACTGACACATAATTTCTCAATTACGGAGCACTTAGTTCACGATGGGACTTAAAAAAATTATTTTAAAATATTCATTTCGAATTTACCAAAAAAATTATAAACTATTGATTTATTAAAAAAACCTTATATATATATATATATATATATATATATATATATATTATCCTTACTTTGCTAAGCTTATAAATAAAAGATTACACAAATTATTTCGTTTTTGTTGTTGTTGTTGTTGTTTAATTTTAATTTCTGAAATTAACTTCAAGAATTACCATTAAATTTCTGTACACAATATGATTGTATGACTGCACGAAAGTATCAGATAATTTTCATTCCTTTTAATGTCTTATTGGTAAAATCAAGCGATTGAAAGCAAAAGCGCTTTCCAGATTGATAAAAAAAAAAAAAAAAAAAAAAAAAAAGATTGCAAGCATGGGTAGATTTGATTTATCCTTTTATGAATGAAGATAGTTATTGTCTTTTTTTCTCCCTGAATGTAAACATATTTTCCCTGTAGCATTCTTAGACCTTAGATAAAGAATACAAACAATGCTTCATCTATGATTTTGCATACATTTTTGTTTTTTGTTAGAACAAAAGCAAAAAATATTCTGACATATGAAGAAAATGAACAAAATTTTCGCCAGCGGAAAATTTTGTATCACTAGAGCATGGCTGTTGAGCGTAACTTGAGGCATAACAAGGCTCTTGAGCAAATAATTTTCCTTGTTCAGTAGTAAGTGGTTAGATTAGTAAGTGAAAGCACTATGGAACAAATTACGTTGAGTTGATTTATTAATTTTATCAGTTACTTTGGTTTATTAATATTAATAAATAATATATGCATAAAAATATAATGTGTAGCGAAAAAATAAGAAAAGTTCAGTCCTGAAATTTATCGCTATTTAATTACCCATTTTTATTCAGAAGAAATTTTTCGAATTATAAAGTATTTGCATTGATAAGAAAAAAAGGCAATGGGTCACACCATATTACACATCAGACACATAGGATCACAAACAAATCTTCAAATATTTAAAAATAGTCAAACATTTAAAAAGAAAGAGTTTTTTTCTTATGTGTATTTGCTTATACTGTGAATTATATTGAAGTAAATGAACACTGAAAAGATAATACTTTATATTAGGGTGTTTCTACACATTTATATTATCTAAAATTCATGTTTGAGCCACAGTGGACAATTAAACTTTTAGTGGAAAATAGTCATCACATCGTCTGTCATAGACAAATTTACTGGCTGCCAAAATCAAAATTGGTAATTTTCCATTTCTTGCAAGAGAGCGACATTTTTAGAACAAAATTTTGTTTTATAAAAATTCTTGATGTCCTATCCCTTTATGACTCAAGAAATATTTCGATTAATCGATATCTAACCAAAATAAAAACTATCAGACCTTGAAATCGGACAAAGGTGGTAACCGGCAGTAAAATTTTAAACTAGGATGCTGGACACCATCGCGACCATTGCTGGTGAGTACTAAATCAATCTGAACTTAATATGTGATAAAATAGGCAATTCTGTTGATCATCACGATTGTGATAAACGGGGCTTACAGAAATAACAGATTAAGTGATTTAGTTGTTTCCTTCCTAATTTCTAAGAAAGTATTATTAGTTAGTAAATTTCTCCATTACACACCTTTTTCTTATTTAGGAGTTTCCACAAAATAATGGATTTCCTAGATTAATAATTTACTTCAGGGATCTTCTGTACTCTTTTCTGTCCAGGGTTAGCTTATCGTCAATTTTGCAGCAGTTTAAAATTTTGTACTTCCAGTGTTTTCTCGGCGCCTGCATCTCGTTTGTCTAGCAGTAGGTCACCAGTTTATTAGTAATTTTTGCTTGCGATCACAAGTCTTCTGGTAGGAAGTCTATATTATTTGCTATTCCCTGCATACATTCCAGTTTAAAAGTCAGAGTTAATATTTCTTGTTATTTACCTTGAACCGGTCCAAAACTAATCCTCTTCGGTCATTTAGCAGTATGACAATTTGTACTCCGAATAAAAATTTCAAAACAATAAAAATATATTTTTTTTTAAGTTAAACACACTAGAGATGAAGTATATAAAGAACAGAATATGTGTTTTCCTCCAGAAAATTAATAAAATCACAACAATTTTTCGCTAATAATTTATTCAGTAATCAGTTGCAGTAGAGAACTGTGAAACCAGAAAAGAAAAAAAGCGATTCTGTTAAGGTGATGCACTTAGTAAATCGCTAATTAATCGCTTCCAAAACTATAGCTGTGATCGCATTAATTTCCTATGGAGTAAAAGATCTTCTTTTATATCGGGAAAAAAGTGCTCAAAAATTTATTTTCTCAAAATATTTGAAGGACGAGTTGGTCTACTCTGACCCAGAACAATTCGAAAACAAAAATCATACAATGAAAGTTAAACATGCACTTTTAACATAGTCTCAAACGGAACTAATATTTCAAGAATCGTTGAAATTCCTGTGGAAGTGAAAGACTCACAGCAATCCGTCACCATCACGTATTATATTCGATTTGTTGGCTCATTAAAAGTCACCGCGCGTAAAAGCTGGACACTTCTCGCACAACTAAATCCTAAAATCCTACACGATTCCTGCGGTGATTTCGAATACATCACAAAAACTTCCAATGAATCGGAGTTCAATGGTCCCGATAATAACACAGTATGTTTTAATATTTTTTATTCCAATCGCACAATTTACAGTTCTGGGAATCTGCACATTCGATTTCGATTGCCGTTTTCTACGATAGAGTGAAATGATAATCCGAAACAAATATCTTGGTGTGGGCTTCATGTATGATAAGAATAAAAGAGTTTATAAAATTAACATTCGATTCAGTATGGCCACAATAATGTTTTGTGCATTCGTGAAAAGAAATCTTATCTCATTCTCACTAAATTTAAGATTGAATAAGATTGGTCATGCACACAGAACATCCACTTGAAACATTTTTACTTTTGTTATAGATTATTAGATATTCAGTGAGTTACAACAGAAAATCGATACAGAAATAATGATTAAGATCTTTGGAAGATTTCTGATGAGCCATCATAATAATAAAACTTCGTTCTGGGACTTTTGTTTATTTTTAAGAATTTCTAGCATCTTGAGTAAAGCCTGGGTATAACTTTATTTAAACTTTATCAGAATTTATTTCCAATTATAAGAAAGATTTTTAAAATCTTTAAAAAATTGCTAGCCAGAAATGTTGACTACTTACATATGTTTGAGAAGAGATAGGCAAAGACCTAAGTTTGATTTAAGATTACAGAATGCGCTGGAAAAACTTAATACATTGGGAAAATTTTATTATTTTAGAATGTGCATAAGCAAAACTCTGATTCATATAGCATCTGAGATACAATCTCTGAAAAAGGAGTAAATCAAATTAATTATTTCATTTTGGTTTAATGACAACTTTCAGTATTTTTTTTATTTTTTATTTATTTATTTTTATTTTTTTTGTAGGAGAGATTATATATTTATAACCGTAGATACAGCTTTGTTTTTCCATCGAAAAGCTGGATATATTTCATACAGGTGCTTTGAAGGCTGATTTATAGCTAATGCTTTTCATGTGAAAATAAAAGAACGCAGCCATACATAATTAATTGGTATTTTAATTTATTTAAACTATCCGAGCACTTTGATCAATATATAAAAATAATGACGATACATTTCCGTTATCTAAAAAAATAATACTGCCAAGAAATTAAAAAAAAAACATTAAAACAGTTTTTTAAAGGTCAACATAGCACAAATCATGAAACTAAAGAGATTGAGACTTCAGAACACAGAAAAGATCAAAACATTTTGCAAACAAAATTATGTATAAAATATGATCTGAAGATTGGAATTGAAAAAAAAAAAAGAAAAACAAAAAAGAAAGAAAAAACAAAAAAGTAATACTTATCGACCTTTCAAGGGAAAAAAGGCAAAGGAAATGCGATTTCGGTATAAGTTGTTAAAAAAAATTAAATGACACAAATATCAAAATAGTGGAATAAAATGATAAAATTATTTGTCTACAATGCATGATCACAATCTGAATATAATTTTAAACATAATAATTTTAAAGCACCAATCAGTGGGGAAGCTAAACAGCTTTTTTTTATTAATAGCTGCATTTTCAGAGATATATAAGAATGATGGCTGGAATTTTTTTTAATTTTATTTTAATTGCTTTTTATGTTTAAAATATTTTCGAAAATATTAGTTTTTCTTAATCTTTATTTACAAAAATTGCATAAAATCGTTAAAAAAATTCCGAATTTTGAAAAACGAACATTTAATTTGAGGTCCCTCAGTGTTCGATGACAATCTAGCAGGATTGAAAACTCTTCACCCATTGCAATACATGAACGGTATTCTTACATTATTTCGCAAAAATATAAATAAATAAATACAACGGTACAGTGAAGTGATAATTCAAAATGAATAATACTTAGCATGAATCTAAACAGCCTTCGTGTGTAATAGGAATTAGAGAGTTTGAGAATGTAAGTTTGAATTTAATATCGCAACAATAAAATTTGTGGGCATTTGTGAATCGAAATCTTATTCTGACTAAATTTTAGGCTGAAAAAATAAGGTTCATTAAGCACACAAAACAATTCCCTTGAATCATTTTTTACATATGTCCAGTTACCGTTTGCAGTTTCTGAGATATTCAATGATTTACAAAATACATAACGTTGATACAGAAACAATGAGTAACTTTTAGTTTCTGAATTTAAGTAGTTTAGAGTTTAATTAGTTTAAGAATTGTAGTTTATTTTCTGAAGAGCCATGATAATAACAAGGCACTAGGATTCTTATTTTTTTATTGGGACTTTATCTAGCATTTGAATATTAGGTTTAACCACTTCAACGGCAGCCCTAAGATAAGTCAGGGGTAACAAGAAAAATATCCCAGTTTGAATCTAAACAGGCTTCGCATATGATAAAAATAAGAAAGTTTGTGAATCTGATTCAATATCGTAATAATTATTTTGTGCGCATTCGTGAATAGAAATCTTATCTCATTTACACTAAATTTAAAGCTGAAAAGAAAGTTGCCCAGGCATACAAAGCAATAAATACCCTAAATCCCTTTTGCTCTTGATACAGATGATTAGATGTTCAATGATTTACAAAAGAAAATCTATGCAGAAATAATAACTGAAGTGTTTATCATGAACGGAGATGATACCTACTCAAATATTTTTATATATTTAATTGGACTCTTTAGCATATCAAGATTATTTTTGACTAGAAATTGCAAAAAGCGACGAACATAAGTAGAAATAAGATAGTGAACATATTGGAAGTCCTAATAATAGATATGTAATTAATTAGTATATTTTAGCATTAAACACATACAAATGGAAACAGTAGAATAAGAACTCTCGAACAGAAATTTGTTTTTCTTATGGTCTTCGATTTATGGCACGTGCAAAAGAGAAATGTGGATGTATTAACGAAAGATACTGAATGATAAAAAAGATTTATTTGAAACAGAAGCAAAAGCTTCAAAAAGGTAAACGTATGCTTAATTTTTTTTTCAGTATTTGTGATTTATCAGTTTCCAGCAAGACATATTTTTCTACTCATTTTTAAAATAGAATTTTCCCCGTTTATGTTTTTTAAATATGTTCTAATCTTCCAGCACAAGTTACTTCGTTCTTTAATTTTAAAACAATCATTCAAAAC
The DNA here is from genome assembly GCA_963931845.1 of Maratus michaelseni. NCBI lineage: Eukaryota > Metazoa > Arthropoda > Arachnida > Araneae > Salticidae > Maratus > Maratus michaelseni. The sequence goes on from OZ007587.1 coordinate 201,883,897, forward strand.
AAACTTCATATTTCTATTAAAATTTTCCTCTGATATGACAATCAATTTCAGGGAACTTCTAAGAGCTAGTCAATTATCTGCGCTATTTAGCCAGACTTTAGACTTAATATGATGTATCATTTTTTAATCCATTAAAACTGCTGCCCAAAGGACAGGATGAATAAAAATAAAGGAATGAGTAGTAAAAAACACTACATTCAAAATACTCCAGATTTTTTTTATCCTGGATTGCCTCGAGCTTAGTGCGAGAAAAAAAGCTTTTTAATGCTCAACGATTTCCATCAAAATCACCTACGGTCTAGAAATGCCATACAAAATGTACAATGTTCTTACAAACAAGACAGTTTATTATTGGATCAATATCGGATAAGAATTTGCCGTAGAGAAACATATTAGCATATTCCACATAAATATGTTAATGATATTTATACTTAGATAAAATGAATATTTCGTATTTAGTTTGGCATAGAAAAAACTGCTTCAAATCCACAGTTCTGTGTACTTAACCTCAGAGTTTCAGGTTTATACCTCTGTACTTATATATGTATGCATCATCGGCGCCGACAAGAGGGAAAGGGTCATTGTTCCTTCACCGACTGTGAAATTTAATTAATTAAATATTCTTCACCTCTGGTTATTTAAAAAAAAATTCTACTTTCCTAGTAACTTAAAATAAATTAAACACTAAGAGAATAAATGAACTAAGAATGTCTTATCAAGGGGTCTCGGCTCCCCTGAACCCTCATTGCAAGACAATTTTTTAGTTCTACTTTTTTTTTCTACATTCAAGCATTTAATAGTTATCTCCAAAGGGTGATTCAGGGAAGCAAAGCCTCCCTAACAAAAAAAAAAAATCAATTTTCATTAAAATCTTACATATACTTACTTTTTATAAAGTTATGTTTAAAAATTGTCTTGCAAGGAAGTTCTGACAAAAAAAGTAGTTTAGTTTAATTTATGTTTATATTCACCATTTTTAAAAACTCGGCATAGACTGAGGACCACATGTACATGTACATCTGTTCCAAAATTTGCCCCTCCCTGAAATTTGTTTTTGTGACACCCTTTGTACGTATGTTAGTATATCTTCCTTTTTAGCATTAATAACTATTTGAGTAAACAACATAGCAATTAGAAATTTTCATAATAAGCATATGCAATTACTTTATAGAAATTTCAATATTCCTTGGAGATATACTAGTAAAAATGTCCGTAAATACTTCAACTTAAGTTAATTTTTGCATAATATTTAACCCCTTCGCGACCAGCGTCCTTTAGCGAATTTTTAATCTATTACCACCAGTTTTTAAAGTTAGAAATTTTTGCCTAATTTTATCGCAGAAATGCTTTAATTAAATAAGACAAAAATTTTAATTAAAAATTACTGGTAGGAATGATCAAGGATTTTGAGAACTTTATGCGTCAGGTATACGTGATGTAGCGATTATTCCTAAGATTTTTCCAAATATTTCAGTTACAATTTCAGTGCTAAGAATACTCCAGTGATTATTCTCTTGGATTTATAAATCTAAAATATTTTCAACACACATTTCCGCCTTAAAGCGTTTCTAATTCTGTCACTCTGCCGTTTATACACTCTAATATTAGAAAATTAAAAGACAAAGTAGCACCTCATTTACTCAAGTTATTGTTTGGCAGATTTCGAAAGTATTCATTAAGCGGACCAGCTTTTGCAAATATAATGGGAAAACGTGAAATATCGCAGAAAGCGAATTACAATACTGTGAATAATATTGTTGCAGTCTAATTAACCTAGTTTTAAAGGGTAATTACTTTGTGGATTTCTATGGAAATGAATGACTACTGTACACTTCTTGTTGGAATTTCAAAATAACAGACTATAAACCTTGGTGTCAAACATGTTCCAAGACGCCAGGTATATTTCGCCGTTTATTTAAAATTATTGTCCCGATCATAGCAAGGCTCATTGATGGCCATGAAATAAGATTTTGGAGCCCCCAAAACCTAGTAATAACACAGCATTCCAGGCTGATACCTGAGTTCGTGCAACTTTTACCAGCTTCTAAGTATGATTGAGTAATCGTGAGCACGCAATTCTTTCTTGTGATAAATATTTAACTAATGACGTCGAAAACCAGATTTAACTCTTTTGAGACCGATTTTTTTTTTTTTTTTTTTTTTTTTTTTTTTTTTGAAGTAGAAATTACTTTTAGGTAAAATAAATAAATAAATAAAATAAAAGTAGCTACCCAAATCGCAAAAGTTATGGTTTATTGAAATTTAACAAATACGTCAATTACTGAAATTTAAGGTATATAGTTATTTTGCCAACTATTAATATGTCAATAGGCTAAGGAAGAACTTTTGGATACGATTGGAAAATGTAGCAGTTAACAAGATTAAATAGACTTAACAATTTTCCATTATTTATTTATTTTTTAATCAAAACTTATTGATTCGGAAAAGTAGCACATATTTTAAATTTAAATAATTAAACCTATGTTTAAAATAGAAGAATCCCCAATGATGAAGGAGAATTAAGTAAACATTTTATATTCGTTTTTTTTACTAAATGCTAAAGCATAAATGAAGTGATAATAGTAAATGTATAAATGCATACTAATATTACTACATGCAGATAATGACAAAAACAATTGTTAAGACAAATTAAAAGTCAATTTAAATTGAAAGGTACTTTTAAAAGAGGTAATCTTTTCCTCACACAAATAATTAAAAAAAATGTTTTTCAAAATTATGTTCTCGAATTTTTTATTCGAGTATTTGCACCAATTAAATTACACGCTTACATTTTTGCTAATCATATGATATTTATGCTTAAATTAAATATTTCGACCATTGAACTCTTTTGAAGTACTGTCCTGCATCATGCTGAGTTCAAGACGGGTTGACTCTACTTATTTTTTCTTTTACTGCTGGTTGGCTTGCATGGAATTGTTTATGTTTTCCAAGACGCCTATGGTCTTGCTAATCGGATTCGGCCCCCCACCCACCCTTTTTTTAAAATTAAGTTAGAATATTGTTATATATATATATATATATATATATATATATAATTTGCATATAATATATTTGTGGTTCAGAATAAATATAAGAGAACAGCAAAAATTAATCTATGATGAAATATCACGTAAAATTTACCGATCACTTAATATAAAGACTATTATTAAAAATGCTAAATAACTAAGTTATATAACTAAAATAACATTCATAATACTGGTTTTTTTTATATGTTATAAGGAGCTTAATATTGTCATTCTTAGGCCTTATTCCGACACTATTCGACGAACTAACACATCTTTACTATGAATTATGCTTATAAAGCTCCTCTGGAGAATCGATAATGCATACGTAGTTTTTAATTTTTGTATTTTCACTCGGCTGTGTTTAATTTTTTCATTTATTTTCCATTTATTGATTACGAAAAGGCGTTTGGATCTGTTTATAAATCAGCGATAGGAAAATCTCTTAAAGGCATCGGTATAGGCAAACCTTACATCATGTTATAAAGAATATTTACAAAAAGCAACACAACCATTCATTTGGACAGTGAAAAAGCAAAAAATCAAGCTTGGAAGAGGAGTTAGACAAGTTTACCAAAGGTTTTTACTGCTGTCTTGGAGAATATTTTCAAGAAGCTAGATTGGGAAAACAAAGGGATTAGACTAAATGGGGAACACGTAAGTCATCTCCGGTTTGCTGACGATATTTTGATTTTCAGTAACAGCCCTGCAGAATTCTAAGATACATTAAAAGATTTGGCAGAGGCTAGCATTAACATGAGATTAAAAATAAATTTGGAAAAGAACTAAGCTGATGTTCAATTCATTTACACCAAAATAAGAAGAATCGTCTAGATTTTACAATATTGAGATTAAGGAAGTACAAAGTTATGTGTACTTTGGACAGGAAATAAAGTCGGACTACAGCATTTTCTAGCACGCCCTCCTAGTGCTTTTGGGAAGAACTGAATTATTCTGAAGAATATCATGCCCCTTTGCTTGAAAATAAAAGTGCTTAACTAATCCTCTTTGCCCGCAGTAAATTCTGGAGCAGAAACATGGACTTTAAAAAACAGATGGTACTAAGATTACAAACACCACAAGTATATGGAAATATATAGGGGAGATTACGGAGGGATGGGATAGTTGTAACATAAATATTTTTTACAAATTATGTTTCCCTAGTACAAAATGGAAATTTTCAGAATAACATCTTGAAACATTTTAACATATTTAAAAATATAAAGTTGATGATAATAATTAAAGTTTTAGGTTAATAAACCAATTAAATTAACAAGCAAAATATCCCACCCCTCCCTTATGTGAAGGAGGGATGGGACGTTTTTAAAATAAAAATTACTAATATTTAATTTTTTAAATTGTGGTGAAAAAAATGACAAAGACAGTGTGGCATTTACATTCCTAATATTTATGGTAAATCACAACATTTATTTTATCTTGAATTATATTTTGTAAAATCCAAATCAAATGAAAAATATGATTGTATCCGACTAGTGCCGCCAATTATTTTTGGTGGATGTAGTAGCTTTGCAATTTTGTCGTGTTCATCAATGTCGTTTTCTTGCGGGAAGATGAAATTTCCTTTTTCATTTCTCCAAATAAATAGTATCTTAAGGCTCAAATCTTCCTCATCTTTGCTTTCAACTTTTCCAACATAGTGAATAACAGATTTTTTTGTTAAAAATCTAACTAAAACCAAATAATTTAAACCTATATTTGGTTCATATTTACACCAATCTATTTCTTGTATAATTTCATGCTCATTTATAGAGACATCAACACTTTCATCAGAAGTGTCATGTACAGAAATGAAAGTAGTTAAAGTTCCTTTTTAACTTGCAAAATAACAAGTTTTATTTGTTACACTATTCAATTCCATCTAGTTACATTCCATCTAGTTCCAAAACAAGGTAGTCTTATAAATATAAAATACCAAAACATTGCATGTAATTAAACATAATTATTTGGATAGAGATATCATTTGGGAGGGATGGACATGTCCCATCCCTCCCTGAGTCATAGTGTCCCATCCCTCCCTTAGAACAACATTTAAAAAAATAGGTTTTTACACCAAGCATGTGGCATTTAAGCATAAATTAACTGTTCATCATAAAATAGATATTGTTGAGTTTACAAAACAGTAAAAGCAATTAAGTTAGCAACAATGAAAGAGATTGAAAATTTATATTAAAAATCTGAGTAGTTAGTTACTTTTGATATTGTAAAATGGACTTTTTCATTCACAAACTCATAGGTACTTGCAACTAAAAATATTTACAGCAACAAGTATGATGCAATGATTTCATCTGGTGGAAGAGTCATAAATTAAAAATAAAGCTTATTTCAAGCATTACTGTAGATGTCTCATCCCTCCCTAATCTCCCCTATGCTAGACATAACTAGAAGAGACAGGTAAAGAATAACCTGGATAAGAAGTAAGGCCAAAGTTTTTTGACATCATCGAGAGAATTAAACAGTTAAAATGGAAATGAGCTGGGTACATTGCAAGAAAACAAGATAGTACATGGAGTATAAACACCCTACAGCGGTATGCAATAGATGTAAAACGACCCCTGTAAGATGGAGCGACGAAATCGAAAAAGTGGCTGGAGTTAATTGGATGGTTAAACCACTAGCCAGGAAACAATGGAAAAATCTGAGAGAAACCTACATCCAGCAGTGTATTGAAAACGGTCTATGATAATGATGATGATATATATTCATTTTTATTCATAAAATTGATATAATGATTGTAGACTATTTTTTCCATAAAATTATAACAGCATGGCATTAATTTTCTTTCATTTTGGGTTTAAATATTTCGAGTTTGGATCGAAAACTATTTTGCCAGGTTTGGGTCAGGTTCAAATATAATCTTTGGGTTCATATCGGGTAACTCCTGACCCATGGAGTACTTTCCTACGATCTATAAAGGATACAGAGCACTTTTAAAAGGCATTTAATATATATTTCCGATTCCATTCGATTTTCATATGCAATATGATCAGTTTCAGAATTAATCTTATGCATTCTATAGCGATTTTATAGACAAATAATAAATACAGCAAAACATTCAATAATAGAAAATGCAGATAAATCATTGAAAAAATAAAACTTAAAACTAAATTAAAATAAAAATAGCTAATAAAAACTTCGAAACTTCATTATTTAACTTCAAATTTATCAGAAAGTAATATATATATATATATATATATATATATTATTTAAATTAAATTAAATGGTAAAATAGCAAATAAAAACTACTAAGACTATCTAACTTCAAATTCGTTCAAATGAATTTGAAGTTAAGCAAGTAATGAATTGATAATGAGTAAATTTTGGGTGAAACATTGAAGCATCTCAAAATAGCAAAGATAACTCATCCGTGCATGGTTAAAGAGCTCTAGTTCTAACTATGTATACACTTCAAAAATAAAGGTAACCGATCGTTGCTTGGCAACACTAAGCGTAACCATGGACAGTGCACGCATGGCCTGCAAAATTTACTGCGGTCATTTGCCTCTACAATAAAAATAGCAGGACACGGCACTGTTTTTTTACCTCGCTTCCTTTATTCTGATGGACGCTGGTCATTTTCGTAGAATCCTAAAACAAGCAATAAAAAAGATTCGGAACACCAGGTGGAGGGTCATCCTTGACCCATTTTTACCTTACGAATATTATTTGATATTTATCAGTATTAAATTTGTTTGGTTCAAGGTAGATCATTGTTCTCTGTATAAACATTTCAGAATCGATTTTTACGGAAAAATAATTTAAGAGTTAAAGGCCTTTCGGGAAATAGATCTTTACATAAAATGGAAATTCTTCTGACTGAAAATTATTCTTTTCTAATTTATAATTACAAAATGTTTGTGTTAGCGGACTGTTTAATATTATAAATCTTTATCCGTTAATTATTTTCTTAAATTTATAATTGATCGGTGAAAATTAAACAATTATAAAATTAAGACATACTTATTACATTAAGTGACATAATTATTTATTATATCAATAATAAAATCAATTTATTATTCACATAATAAACTGATACTTATTTGAAATCATTTTCACTATGCTGAAACTATGTGAGGAGGTATCAGCTGGAGGGGGCCCACGTAACATTTTAGCTAAAAATCAATTACTGTCATTATAATGTTCGCGGTAAAAAATTATTCAAAGGTTATTCCAAATTTTGTATTTTCCTATTATTTTGAAAGATAACTGTTATAAATAATTTGGTCCTATTTTAAAGAAGATTCTGGATGCTATAACGAAATACGTCATTTAGTTCATGGGCACCCATAAAAAAGTCCTTTTTTGATGTCAACGACCTTTCCCTTATCATTTTTTTAAAGGATTGTTAAGGCTGGGATATTAAATATAACTAGATGCTGGGATAGTTATGGAAACCTATGTGACTAAGCTGATTAAATGCTGCTTTTAAAAGAAGATATATAATAAATTAGCATTTCAAAATAAAAACTACAATACTTATTAGTACCCCTAATATGCAACGAATTTTGTATAATATTAGTTAATTTTCTACATTATATCGCTTTAAAAAAGAGTAAAACAAGCAAGAAAATAAAATAAAAGCCCGAAAATTCTCTTTTGCAAGATGAGATGGTCCACTCAAGTTTCAAGTGCCGCTGCCACAGATCTATTTTCTATAAAGAATCTCATATTCACAGTATCAGAGGTTCATAGTCTAAAAGTATTGACATTAACATGTTATGATTATAGCTTAACTTTTCACTCGACGCCTTAACTTTATTTTTTAATTATATAATTTTTATATTATTCAAAGCTATCTACCAGCTAGGAGAATGTGAAGTTTTAAAATGCATTTTTCCACAGTCCTAAAATAAGGAGAAAAAACAAAAATTCGGAACACCAGGTGGAGGGTCATCCTTGACCTATTTTTACCGTAGGTTTATTATTTGATATATATCTGTATTAAATTTGTTTGGTTCAAGGTAGATCATTGTTCTCTGTGTAAATAATTCAGAATCGATTTTTGCGGACAAATATTTTAAGAGTTAAAGGCCTTTCTGGAAATAGATCTTTACATGAAATGAAAATCTCATTTCTTTTGTTTCAGAATTTGTGGAAATAATACTTTTTGGCAATTTGATAATTTACTAAACTTTTCAACCTTGTGAATGTCCAATATTCAAAATCTGATGATAGAATTTTCGGTTTAATTCAAGGATATTGGTTATTGTTGTGACATAAGTCATATCTATATATTAATCTCATTTCAAGGCTGTTATAAAACTAGATTATTATTGTATTATATTTTGATTGTAAGAGAATAGGTTACTTTTTATGAATATATTTAAAAAGTTATAATTTAAAAGAAAGCAAATTTTCTTTTAGGAAATCAAATATTTAAAGATATAAACTCATCCTAAGCTTTTTTATTATTTTATCAAAATTTCAAATAGAAAATAGAAAGCTTTTGTTTATTAAAATGTTGTGAATAAATTGGCTTAAGTTGTACTCTCTGTTGTTAAAGGAGACAATAATAATTATGATTGAACCACAGTCATTATAATAAAAAACGTTCGTAATTTTCTTATGATTTTATTTCCACTATGCAGCAATTTGAGCGATTCTTACAGAATTTAGTAACATTTTTAGCCGTTTTTTACACTATTTTATTGAACTTAACTTGTTTTTTTGTTTGTAAAGATTTAATTTTGTAATCTATTTTTTACTCTCTTCTTGATATGATAGAATTATAAAAATTATGTACACAGATGTATTTCTGATGACAGTACAACATTTTTATATTTTTAGAACTTAAAATATAAATTAATTTTAATACATCTTTTTCTTTGGCCAGCCGCAGGTGATAAATCGCCAAATAATCTTTATGGTTGCAGCTGTTCAAGTGTGACAAAAACAATAAAGTTAATTATGCGCGAAACCACTCTCGCAAAAGAAAAAAAAAAGCCAACTGGCTGTGAAACTGCAATAACAAAATATTTTAAAGACTAAATAAGCAAAAAATATTAAAAACAGTGTAATATATATATTTTAAATACTCTTTTAACATTTAATAGTTTAATATTAATTAAATTATTATTATTATGCGTTGAGAAAACATTTTAGAAATAAAGAATAAATAGTTTAAAAAATGTTTTTTTTTCTTCATGTCGCCATCTCTTAAAAAAGAAACAGAACAAAAATTATATATTTTTTAATAAATTCATTAGTTTGCGCTTTCTATTTCGCGTAAATCAAAGCGGTGATTTCTCGATAATCGGAGTTCACGCCAAATTAACGTATTGCAACCGATTTTTGGAAATACACGAATTGCAATCTTTAAAATAGACGTGACTTTTACCATAAACATTAATTAATGCTTAAAAATGAGTGTTAAAAAAAAGGTCTCAGAGACCCCATTTATTTATGGACCCAATAAAGTTTCCTTATTTAATTATTAGCATAGAATTTTACAGATGTATTCTTTGAACATTCAACCTACGGCAGAAGAAAAAATCTAGTTCTCGAAGAAACATATTTTAAAATAGAAAATAAACAGAAGACATCCCTAGAACATACAGTTTTATTCATCAAAATATCTTCACAGTTTAGTTCCAGAGACCGCACCTCCCCCAGTTACGGGCTAAAACAATTGTTAATTAAAGATTCGGGAAGACTAAAATTCAATTTATGCAATGAAATTTATTCTAAAATTATCACAAAAAAGACATATTACTCATCCGATTTTCCTTAATTTGTCGAAATTTCAAATCGAAAATAGAAAACCTGTTTAATTAAAATATTGTGAATAAGTTGTTTTAAGTTGTGTTTTGTATTGTTAAGTAGATTTAGGACTCTTAAACATTAAAAAATTCAACTGTAGGAAATATATATATATTACAAATAAAATATATAAAACAAAATTAATGACACTCTCTTAATAGTTATTAAGTAGGGAATATTTTCAAAGACAGAACTTTAAAGCATTGCGCGCAAGGAAGTTAAAAAACTTTTAAATATTTTTTCACGAGATTTTCAGGTTATATAGTGTAATACATATATGTGTAATATATATAATGTATTCAGGTTATATAGTGTATGCATGTACACGCTAAAGTAAATCTAATTTTTTATGTATATATTTTTTCCCTTGGTGTTATATTGCTAAAATTTTCAAAAATGTATATAAGAACGATACAGTTTTGTTTTTAAAATATAAAAATACTATAAAAAATGCTCAGTTTAAGCACAATTAGATACCAAAACTTGTGTTTAACATGCAGAAATTCTTTTGAAATCATGCGCACAACAACCTGTAATTTCAATTTTCTGCTCGACATTTTAAACACAATTATAAAAACTAATTTTTGCAATGATGATTTAAAAAAAAAATACAACGAAAGAAAAAACAGGTATCTATTACTGCCTTTAAAAATTGTGTTTTTGTAATGTATAGAGGAGAAGGTCCAATTACCGGCTAGTAGGTGTTCTGAGAACTGAGCGCAGCACAGCCTAGAGGCGAGAAGCAGAGATTGTACCTTTAATTGTGAGAAGAAAGGCACAAGCAGTACGTCGCTAAGTCTGTCGCATTTACTGACGCAAAGAAGTAAGAGCTGACGTAAGAGCAAAAGTGACGACACAACAAAATCTGGGATAAAAATAGCAAATAAAACCTTTGTGCAAGAATATTAAAAGGAAGAATACCAACGTTAAAAATGCACAAATGATACACAAAGAAGCAGAAAACAGCTGTTTTGGATCCACAAGCGAGATTCTCCTTCGGTGCAACAAAGAGCAATGCACAGCGTGCTAGGTAAAGCTGCTTTTTGTGTATTATTTGTGCATTTTTAACGTTGGTATTCTACCTTTTAAAAATCTGGCATGTCAAAGGTTTTTCAGGTATATGTTGCTTATTTAAAAAAACAAATACCGATCGTATATTGGCCTGAATTGACGATCAAATTGTTTTCTAGACATATTTAGCTGCCAAATGCCGCACGCACGTTATTGTTTTTTACTATATAAATGAGTAATACTGGTTTTAACTTAAACATAGCAGTGGTTAAAGTACCGGCCACCAAGAGTGGTCTAAATACTGGCTATCCGGTATTCCGATCTGTTTGGGTTTGCTCCGCGTGAAGGCGAGGAAAATAAATTAATTTATAGGATCAGGGACGCTGTATTGCTTTGCTGCATCACTTGCGACATTGGTTACCGGATCAACTCACAGAAAAGCATTGTTGGACACTCCAAAATCATCCTCAATAACAGGCATCACAGCTTCCAGTATACTGCTTATTTTACTGTTTATTACTGTTAATTTTACAGTATAATACTGGCAGCTGGGATGCCAGTATTATACCGTAAAATCAACATTTTTTTTTCAGTGTACATTTTGCTTAGAAATTGCCATAAGAGTAATATATCATTTTATAAGGATCTGGTAACAATATCTTTACTCAGAAACATTTTTTTTATATTCCCATCAAAATCTTTCAGTCTCCCAGGCCAAAGAAAAACAGAAATGCTTTAATAAATAAATAATAATGATAATAAATATGAGAAAGCGAGCACTTGTTGGATAGACATTCACCCATAACTATCTGGACAACCGTCGGCTATAACAAAGAAACATCTAGCTAGCCATCAACGTTAACTCTTAAGAAGGTTGTTAGTTATACACTACCATACATCATACGAGATTTAAAACTGACAACAATTTTGTGATAAGTTTTATGATATGAGCGGCGGCTAAAGATAAAAATATTGCTGTTTTGCACATTAACTATAGCTTTTTTAAAGCTTTCTGTTAGTGAGATTATTGAAATTCTGTTTTAATGGCAATAGTTGTTAAAATGGCTAAAGAGATTTTGCAAAGCAAAGTGTTTTCCATTATAACTTAGTGTACAAAATAAATTAAATTTTTATGACAAAAATTAATAAATGATAAATATGCACAACGAGCATGTGTATCTTTAAATTTTTCATACGTACTGTTTTGTTAAATTTCAAAACCCGTAAATTTGTTATAGGTGTAAAATGAAAAAAAAAAATGCTTACAATGCTATATAAGCGAGCTTTGGGCTTGTCTTATTTTTTTAATTTAAAAGATATAAATAATGGAATTTTTTAAATATGAAATAAATCAATGAAAATTTGAATAAAAAAATTGAAATAATTTGTTCTAATGATCAGATTTTGACGAAATTTAAATGGGACCACCTGGAGGCCTTTCTCTTTCAAACAAAAGAGAAATTATCAAAATCGATGCACATTTACGAGAGTTATGCGTGAAAAACACTAAAACATACATACATGCGGGTCGAATTAATAACCACCTCCTTTTTTTTTAAGTCGGTTAATAAGTACCAATTTCGAAAACACATACAATTTAACACAAATTACAAATAGCATCAGATCAGAAAATTCACTTGTCATAATGTTGTATGGCATGTTTTACCACTACAAATAATATTGGGAGCAACGTCCCTCTTCTAGCATTGTCACTCAAGCGCAACTTCCACAAGAGTAATTCTAGCAATTAGCTTTCTCCTAAGGAACTAATCTTCCTAATTTACAGAGCAGTATCCTCAAATTAGGAAACTGTTCTTTGAGGAGGTGTGAAAAGAAGAACTTTTGGAACAACTGCATTTTGTTTGAAATATATAACTGTTGAACAATTTGATGATGTAGCAATTTGTAAATTATAGGAGTGGCTCAAGTAGTAATTTTCAAATAAATTGAACAATTAGGAATATCTATAATACACTGGTGTGGAAAACTTAAGCAACAAACACAAAATGCTAATTTGAACACGTGAGTACTCAAAAGGAAATTCTATAAAAAGCAAGTGTAGAAAAGAGGTACTACCCTAACAACACGGCCAGTCGATGTGAAGTCCCCTTGACGTCACACATGGTTAGAAGTGTCACAATCACTATGATGAATCAAAATATGGGATATTTCACTGTCTCATTATTACTCTCACATGATTGTTAACACTGAAAAGTCACTGTGACTGTCGCTTTGTGAAGGGTCACCAGGTGACATTACAATGAAGTCACCTTGTGATTCTCAAGTCACTATCAGTTGAAGACTGAACTTTGAAGTCATTGTAAGCATTGCATTGTGATAAGTCGCCAAATAATGTCACAATGAAGTCGCATGGAGATTTTCCGGTGATCGACACTTTATTGTGAAGTCATCATTGCACTCCTTTGTAAAAAGTCACCAGATGATTTCATTTTCTGTCACTTGGGAACTCGTCACAGAGCAGCTATCATGATGACTTTACAATGGAGTGTCAAAATGACAGTCACATGAGAGTCACAAGATGACTTCATTGTAAAGTAACCTGGTGACTTGTCAAAAAGCAGCAATCATGGTGACTGTTCAGTGGAGTGACCAAATGAGAGTAAAATGAGAAGAATGAAAGATATCACATTTCTGTTCATTGTAGTGACTGTGACAATTGTGACCATTAGTGATGTCAAGAAGACTTCACATTGACTGTCTGTGCTGTTAGGGTAGTACCTATTTTCTACACTTGCTGTTTATAGAATTTTCCTTTTGAGTACTCACGTGTTCAGAAATTAGCATTTTGTGTTTGTTACTTAAGTTTTGCACACTAGTGTAAATAACGGTAAGCGAGCATAGAAATGCGTTTAAATAGTGTTTATTATTATTATTATTATTATTATTATTATTATTATTATTATTATTATTATTCAAATAAGAAAATCCTACTCCTGTTTCTCAAGACACATAATACATAGGCCATAATTTTCTTGCAATCATAAAATGCTTCCGTCTGAGCTGAAATTTAGAAATGCATTGATTTCTGCAACCGTGCAAAATACTTCCAATACTTCAGTACTGCCGATCTGACTTTCAAAAAGTATTAAAAATCTGAAAATAATTTAATAAAAAAAAAGTAAAACAGAATAATAATAATAATAATAATAATTAAGTGTACAAAAAATAAATGGCAACGTTTTTCATTCAATAACAACTAATAGATTAATAAAGTCAAAAGAAACTGTAAGATAAATAACTAAGATAATTTTATTAATACGAGAAGTCTCTTAATTGATGACAACGTTTATGATAACGATGGTAATCGTAACAGAAGCTGTTGAAACCAAGTGTGGTAAAACAACGAAAAATTTGCTTGTAATTATTGTTAATTAATTACTCGCATCACTACTTTCACTTGAAAGCTTATCTTCTAAGTAATCTAGTAATATAAATGCCATCCAATTAACACCTAACAGTTTAAATAAACAAAAGATAAACAATAATCAACAGTAACACAATATGCAAAAGTGTTGCTCTCTTTAAAATAAAGAAAATACTATCTCTACCACAATCGGAAAAAATATATATATGTATTGCGCTGTGTTCAAATGAATGTGAAACAGGATAAAAAACACTTTCAATACCGCTGAGATTCTCTCATACACATATCATCTATCCTCATCTTGAAAAATATACCAATAACAAAGATTTCCTGTTGGAACTGAATCTGGGTCAAATAGGTAACAATTATTCTCTCTGGGGAGTTATTACTCACACTATTAAAAATGTTCTATTGTTTTCACTAACACTATTACGTAATGAGCAACTTAACTAATTCTACCGCCACTAACTGCACATCGTGAATTGTAAGATTGCATCTTTCGAGATAAAAAAATTCCCTGAAGTGGTTCAGGTTGTTTAGAATGCAAGTGATGTAACTACAGGAAAGTTTGCGAGTAGCAACAATGAAAATGAGAAAGAAAAATATTATACTGTGTATAAACTATGACACATTTTAAAACGTTATACATAAATTACATTAAAATGGCCTATTTCCCTTCAATAGACTGCCCCATTCATATAGTCCAATTGAAGGGAGCGTGACAAAATTCTTTTTTTTTTTTTTAAATATAGTGATACACAGGGCTTGAAGGCTCTCCTCTAAATATTAAGAAAAAAACTTAGAAAATATATTGAAACAAAATGTATTTTTAACTTTTATTTTTAATTTGGCAAAAATAAGTTCACCAACTTCAATTTTTAAAATAATAAAATCAGAATATTTTGACTAACTTCAACAGGAAATTTTCACTTATTTTATCGATGCCCCCCCTCCCCCTCATCAGATATAAATTTTGTAGCACTCAGCTATCCGGATATTTGAAGCCTTCAACAATCAGCATTTTCCGAACATGTCTTTTAATTCTTCAGCCTTCACAGTATTTATTTTACTTTTCTTTTTCTTTTTTTTTTTTTTTTTTTTTTTGCGAGATATGTAATTTTGATAAATTTCATTACAGAAATTAGATATTATCTTTCTAAATTACGCACTATTCTAAAGTATGTAACTAGTAATTCTAAACTATGCTTGTTATTACTTTTTATCAATTAATTCGCAAAAAAACTTTTTTGTTCTTTGAAAATCAATGACTGCGGAGAGAAAGGGGGGGGGGGGTACTAGAATCTTTTGCTGACTACCATATTTTATCAAATTCGTATAGCCCTGGATACATGTGGACATGTGTGATGGTGGTACTTCGGGTGGCAAATGAAATGGTCTCCGTCGATCAAAGGGATTCATGAATGTAATAATATTAAGAGTAAAATTCAAAAGAGAAAAAAAAAATCAAATATTAAGAATTTCGCATTTTTAGGAATTATGACCGAAAATTATAATAAATTTTATTACAGAGTTTTTTTTTTTTTTTTTTTTCAATTTAAGCAAAGCAAAGCTATAAATATTTTATGTATATTTACATTCGTTTCTTCTGTATAGAAAAGTCTTGGTGTATTACTTAAACAGTTCTTTCATATGGGAAAATTTACGAAAAGGAATAAGGTATTAATATTCTATCTCCCTACAAAGTACAGTAAAACTTGTCTATAACGAATTCTGTCTTAAACGGAAATCTTTCATGGTCCCGATAAAATAAATATCATAAAAGACTCTCTTTTACAACTTTTTACTGTATTTATGGAGTGACAGTTACATTTTTATGAAAATTCTAAGTTTACCATATTATTTGGCTCCAGAAATGACAAAATTACCTTTATTTATATATTTAAGCAAGAATAGGATAGGGAATTCAAATCATAATTTTGCCATGGATCCCATGAACGTAGTTACGCCTCTGGATGGCGATATATTTGTGTATGAAGACTTCTTACATAGGATGTAGTAATGTATAAGATAAATTAGATTCATTCAAAAAAATGGTTGGAATATTTAGAAACCCCTTAACCATTACACAAAATTTTAGTTTATACTGCGGTTTTTCTTAAAAATCCTTTGAAAATCTTTATAATTCTTCCCTTAGGAACATTCAATTATTTTATCTAGACGTGACCAGTGATGTGGTATGGGTAAATGCCCAGCGGGTAAGTATTAATTTTTTGGGTATACCCCCATATATTTCCCAAACCTGGATTAAACACCCAAAAATTGAATATTTTCATATTTCACTGTTAAAAGTCATAATCCTGAAAAAATTCTCCTAATTAAAAAGGAACATGAAGCACAGTGGAACATCCCTTTAAAAAATTAAAATGTATTTATTTTACATGTTTTAATTTCATATTTGTCTTATAAATAGCAGTATACTAAAGAATGTTTTCAACCTTAAATCATATGATCAAAGAAGAAGTTATTCATTTTGTTGGTTTTAGCTACCAAAAGTAAATTTGTGTTTCTTTAGAATTTTAGATATATTTTTTAAAAAGATTAAAAGTTGAGAGGGAAAAAAAAGTTGAAATTTAAAGTAGAGCACTTAATTATTGTTAAATATATGTAAAATATGCATTTTTATATGAAATAAAATATTATAGAATATTTTCTTATTAAAATATTACTATATTTTCTTATTAAAATATTATACAATATTTTCTTATTATAATATTTTATATTTTCTTATTCTTTTCGTTTTATATAAAATAAAATATTATAGAATATTTTCTTCTTATTCTATTATTTTATATTTTCTTATTCTTATTTCTTATTCTTTTCGTTTTATATAAAATAAAATATTACAGAATATTTCCTTATTTCTTTATTAGAAATCTCTTTTTGCATATAAATTGCATAAAGAAATCGTTGACACATACGTAAGTTTTAATCTATTGAGCAAGTGGTTTTCATTTTCATTTAACATTTAAACTTTTGATGTATTCAGTAACAAAACATTCTCTAATTAAAAACCATTTCTTTATATCGAATATTTTTTGGAATATAATAAAAAACGACAATGAAAATTTAGAATTGTATGCGAATGTCCTATCACATTGCATGTTGCTGAGTTTGGGGACTATGTTTGTGTTTATATCTACTATTTTTATTTTCAGCTGCATTTTTCTTCTGGTGAATTTGCTTGTATTTTTATATCGATAAACCAAATGAAGTCATCTTGAAACAAGTTTGAGTAAGTGGTACTGTAAAGTTAAAAAGTTTCAATTTCTAAATGTCATTAGCGCATGATAGTTAGTACAGTGTAAAATATAACCAGATTATTGTTATAGTTTATAGCAGAAAATACTAATGACATAAGGAGCCCATGTGGGGAAGTAATAAAAATGACAATGCAGGCTTCCTAAAATAATCCTTCTATATTTTTCCTTGTTTGTCACCTACAGTTATACATTGTATTTTACTTCGAATTTCATAATGATCTAAGCAAAACAGAAAAAAAAAAAGTATCAACACAAGTATCTGAATGATTCATTATCAAACTGGTGTAGCAACAGAATATTAAGTATTATTACATTTTTAATTTATCAGAGACAAGAGGAACAATCATTCAGATAGGAAAAGTAATCACAATAAAATAAAGTCATTCATACGCCATTATTCTCTGCACGGCATCGGAATATTCAGGTCTTTGCGACGAAACTGGAAAACTACTCGTATTATTTAAAAGAGAACAATGAAAATTTATCTTAATTTTCCCAAAGCTTATTGTTTGTAGCTTGCAATATGAAATCTATCACAAAAAGGGGATATCCCGTGGCTCCCATTTATCACAACTGAATAGAAACAAAAGTTAAACATGTTGCGTGTGCTGAGAAAAGAAATTTCAAACTCATTTTTGGATGTGGTTATGGATTAACAGAGGATTTTGCAAAAAGAATATTTCCTGCTTCTCGTTAAATTTAGTATCTGTCTTAGTAATCTTAAGTACAGGATCAGGAAACAATAGTTTGATTATTTATTGCTTCTGACGTAATACAAAAATATACAACCTGGCACGCTACACGCTTTGAGATATCAGTGATGTTATTTGTGGTACCTGATGCCGTGTAATTAAAAAACAAACACATTGAAAGATACAAGGAATTCGCATTCTTAATCTCGGTATTTTTATTTTGTTCATATTTGGAAGTGATAAAAAATAAAAATAACAATAAATAATAATCGATTAATATTATTTGGAGACCTTTAAGTGGTTTCTTTCCTACTTTTTCAAGCATTGTGAGTAGCCAGATTATTAGTTTACTATAGTTTGAACGTGGTGTTCCGCGGACCGAGTTTCCAGTCTGAGTCAAAATTGATTATTTTGTTTCAAGTATGATTAATCTGTATCCAAGGAATTACCTAAATTTATCGACTTGTTCTTCAGAGCATGGAGCAGCGCGAATAAGATTTTCCAATCTGGCAAATTGTTTTGTTTTGCTAAAAAAAACTGTTTTTAGCAAAACAATTGTTTTTAGTTTTATCCCTTTTTTGGTTGATATTATTTTGTGTGAAATACATTTAATCCATTCGTGACGTGCGTTCAGTATACTTCTTTTAAATTTTGGGCACAACTCTTTTCGAATAGTCAGTTTTCCTAATTTATCGGCAGAAATATTCTGATTAGATAAAGCGAAAATTACTGATCAGAAATACAGGTATTCAACTTCAAGGATTTTGTGCACCGTATACTGCACGTCGAGAAAGGGTTCAGACTTTTGTAAAAATATTTTTATACAGTAAAATATAGGAAATACATTTCATTTACTTATAAACTAAATAGTTCAATTATTACTTAAATATGAGAGAATGAAAGAATAAAATTTTAATTCAATTATTTAAATTTCTCCAGTTCAATCAGAAAGTCTCATCCAAATAGATAATTCATTTAATTTTTTATAAACACCATGCATCCAATATCTGAAGAATAACAACGACTGAAATCCATTTCTCCTACACACCAAAAACGACATTTTCAAAACTGAGCAAAACATACTCAAATCTGAGTATGCCGCATAGTCAAAATGGCTCCGACTCAAAATCACTCAAGTTTGAAAAATGTATATACTCATTTCTGAAAACATGCACACACTCAATAATAATTCATCATGTGCTCATATTTGAGTATGTCCATTTTTCAAAAATGAGTATGAACTGACTTCTATGTGCTCATTTATGAGTATTTCCATGTTTCAAAAATGAGCTTGAACTGATTCTAATCATTTTTTAGTATGTTCATGTTTCAAAAATGAGTATGAACTGACCTCTATGTGCTCAGTTTTGAGTATGTCCATGTTTCAAAAATTAATATGAACTGACCTCTATGTGCTCAGTTTTGAGTATTTCCATGTTTTAATATTCTGAGTACTTCTGGTACTTCAGAATTGAAAGCATTGGGTCGGTTGAAATAAAAAGTTTCATAACAAAATGTAAACATCGATTTACTCAGATTTGAAAGCGTCATTTTTCTCAGTGTATCAATAATATAGTATTTACAAAGCAACTAAACGGTTATTTCAGTTATTCAGGTGATAAACAGATCTAATTATATTTAAACAATTACCTCAGATAATCACGTGTTACATAAATTTAAGTTCATCATTCAGAACTGGTTCTTTCGTGTAAAAAGAATGAAAGAAAAAAAAAGATCATGCGGTCACACAATTTTGTTGTTTGAAAATTATACATTAGTTATCTGTAATCGATGCTTTTACCACTAGTATCTTTATAATCAAACGTTGCTTGATGACAAAAATCATTTTTCAAATGAACATGTACAAAACTCTTTTCTATTCTGAAAGTTTTATATGCATGTTATGAATTAAAAAGCTTTTATCTCTAACCACGTAGAGAAAGGCTTGTTTTTTCTTTAAATTTGACGATTTTATCTAAGTAACATCGCACGATTTAATCGTTTCTTAAAAGACTCACTCTTGGGCTTGTTATCAGCCGAGTCAAATCAGCTCTGTTTTGTTATTAACGCAGTTTTTGGAGTTTCGCCCTTTTCTGCCCATACTGTTTTTTTTTTTATTATTATTATTGCGAATATTTTTGACAGATTTTCATTAAACAGAATATTGAGATACAGAAAACAGAATCAAAACGTCATGGATGGATAATTAATAATTACACAAAATAAAACCCCATGCATAAATATTATGAATAAATATGTACTTTGTTTTCTTCTCTCTCTCTCGCTACATACACTTTTACTAATGTATTTAAAAAGATATAAATATGCCGAATTTAAAATTTATGCTTTATAAATAAAAAATTCACGTTCTTTATATGACGTCACATTCCCATATAAAACCCATATATTAAAAGTTCAAAATTAGTAGATTCTTCTTAAAAATAATTAATTTTTTCCAGTTTTTTTTTTAAAGGTATGGCAACAGAAAATAAAATAAAAAGCATTTTTATATTACTGCAGTTGTTACTTTGTATTATTGTAATGAACAAATATATATAGTTGAGTCACGTGGTAAAGATTTAAAAAAAATTAGATTTCTAAATTGTTTTCATAATCACAATTTAATTTAAATAAATCTATTAATTGATAATTAAATCCTGAATATATCAAAATATACTATGGTCATCAGGAACACACAGCTGTACATAATTTCTAGAACTCTAGCTTATCAAGAAGTGAACGCAAACTTATTTACAAAATTCCATCTTTACATATTTAATAATAAAAAGATTGATTCAATTGATTTAATTGGATTAAAAATTTCAATTGAATTAAAAAGTTCTGTGTAAAAATTATATAGCATTTAATGCAACATTTTTCAAAAAGGAGCGTGCTGTGTTGCCCCTAAATCACCCATTCAAATATTGTACAGACCAGAATTTTTATTAGAACCAGACAGCAAATTGACATGCAAACTAAGTCGCTACATGTTCTTATAAATCATTAGTTAAAATTCAATAAATATTTATGAAATTAAACGCACACACAAAAGAGCATGAATTTTCAAATTGTTCAAAATTTTAATTAAAAAGTATAAATTACTTCAAAGGAATTCAAAGAGTGAAAATTTCTTTTTCAAGATTATTCAACTTATTATTATTATTATTATTTTTTAATATATATATTTTTTAATGGAAATTACTGCAAATGGATTCTAAAAAGTAATCAATTCGATTTTCAAGATTCAAATTGTTTAAAAATTCAAAAAATATATTTTTTTAATAGAAATTATTTAAAATCGATTAAAAAATTAAAAAATCCATTTTAAAGATTCAACTTGTTCAAAAATTCAAAAAATACTTTTAAAAAAATAGAAATTATTTCAAACGGATTTAAAAAAAATAATAATAATAATTCCATTTTAAAAATTCAAATTATTCAAAAATTGAGAATTTTTTTTTAAGTATAAATTATTTAAAATATACCCAAAAACGTAAACATTCAATTTTCAAGATACAAATTATTCAAAAATTCAGAAAAAAGATATATTTAAAAAAAAAAAAAAAAAAAAAGAATAGAATTTATTTAATATGGATTCAAAAACTTAAAAGTTTTTAAGAGTAAGCATTACATTCGACATATGGCATTACCTCACCCTACCATATGGGTGATAACAATCACAAAAACAGAAAACGTGCGCCTGTGTAAAACATATTTCTATTCGCACCCATTGCATTGAGGGAGAAAAAAAAAGCCGTAAAAACTGTTGCTCCCAGAAAAAGTTACTTCCGAAATCGCAGGGTCGTTCTACCGGAGAGAGATCTTTTGAATAAAATGAGGCCTTCAAGGGGCCTTCCCGCGTAGTCAGGTAAGGCGAATTAAGGTTATCGAAGAGCAGATAACTTCAAAACTTCAGAATTCGTGCTTCAGTGTGTTAGGCTGCTTGCTTAAAATCGCCAGCGAAGCATTTTTGGAGATCAGTTGCATTAGATTATTCCTTACGTGAATTATTCTGAAGAGATTAAGTGATATGTAGTATTTTATATAGAAAATGAGTGAATTAAGGCTTTTGAACAGAAAAAGCAATTAGTTTCCAAGACCTATTATGTATAATAGTATTTTAAAGGTTATATATCCGACAACATTATAATTATTTTTTTTATATTAAACCATTAATAATGCTTAACCATTAATAATGACCAATAAATAGACTAAATAAAAATAATAAAATAATGTTTTGCCTAATTCTATTTATCTAAAATACGTATATATATCGTCTCTAAAACTGAAAAGCATTAGACAGCTTTAGATAAGTTCGTGACTATATCAATATGATAAAAAACAATCTTTGAATTTTCTTAAACACATATATTTACTTGCTAATGCTGGCATTTTTAATTAGAGTAAAAAATAATTTTAATAAAAAGATAAAAATCAACCTTCAAATTTCCGAAAACACATATATTTATTTTTCTTTTACTAACATTTTATAATTATAAAAATAGTTAATTATTTCCTAAATTAAAAAAAAAAAACTGGTTTTAATTACAAGAATATAAATTGTTGTAAACAAAACAAATTCACCCTTTCGTTCACTCTCAGGTCACGATAAACCTCTCAAGTTAGAGAAAGCACGTATCGTTTCGGGATTATGGTATCTCATTAATGCTACAAAAAAGGTACTTGTACAAATAAAGCCACTTTAAGATTTCAGATCACAATAAATTGTGTTATATCAGAATTAATAATTTAAATGTTGTTGGATGTAATATTTATACATATTTTTACAATATTAAATCATGCATACTCTTGTTGCTGTTTAATTGCGGCTAGGAGAGTTCAAAACAAAAGACACTTGAAAGTGGCTTTATTAGGAGTATGTGTTTTAAATAAGGTGATAATTTTCTAAATACATGAATCAACTGTAATTAAGAGATATTTTGCAGGTATTACACCAAAATAGAACAAAACAAAGAGTTCTCCTTGTAAATAATACCACAATACTCTGTGGCGGATCTATTTACGGGCATGCCGTTTCGAAAAACCAAATTGCTTATTCCATTTGCCCTTCACTCTATTGAACTCTCTTTACCACCGCTTTGATAGATTCTATAGTTTTCTAGAAATGTTGACACAGAAAATATTTAATTAGCTTTGGTAATGATAACATATGATGAAAATGAACTGTCCCATAATAAGGCTGGGCTTTATACTGCCTGGCCTTATTAGGGGATTCCTGTTTTTCACATATTTTACTTTCAAACACAAACAGAATGAAAAATACAGAATATTACAATATACATTCTAAAAGATCGTTAAATTATCTTGAAGATCATGGAAATATTATAAAATTCAATCAATAATTTACGCTTATTTCATAATGAAAGTTTTGTTATTGTTTTTAATAACGACGTGTCGAAAGTTCTATGGTCTGAATATGACGATGAAGCCGGTATCTGTTGTGCTTGAAACCATCCCAACATGTCAAGGACACATAAACTGTCAGGTATATGTTGTCATTTGTCGGCCCGAGAGCATTCTCATTAAGGTATAGATCCACGGCACTATTAAGAGCACTACCTTATTTGGTAGAAATACCTTATTTTTCATGGGGGTGGTTTAACAGGGTTCACACATTTCACATATGTTTCATTAAATAGCTTTTTTTTATGTTCCCAGTATAAAAATGCCATAGAGCAGCGTTTCTTAAACTGTGGTCCGCGGACCCCTGAGGGTCCGCGAGCTTACAACAGGGGGTCCTCAAGCCCAATGTTGAATACAGATTTCTTTTGTCGGGAGGAATTTCTGTAGATCCGAAGGATGAAGGATTTGCAAATTTTTACTTTTTTTATTACTCCTAGTCTAGTCTTTTCAGTACTTCTAGTCTGGATCATTAATAAGTATAAAACTCCAAATCTGTCGGGGAGACTTTCAATGCTCCGGAGGTGGAATATGCGCGAAAATATTAAGTACCGATTGATTGAACATGTACATAATTGGTCCTTTTTTCGCATGTTTAGACATTTCTAATACTGTAAGTCTGATAATTTTCGTTCCTTATGAGTTTGGTGGTAAGATATGTGACTATTTTTTGTTTTGAAAATCCCTTCCAACTCACATAACAAGTGCAACGCTATTCACATGATTAAACGGTTTCATACAAGAAAAAGAATTAAACTTCTTCAAGATGTGTCGGAATAAGCACAGACGAGTCTCAAGCTATGAAGTGAAACTTTTAACTGTTTGATCAGCTTAGTTAAAGCTAAAGCACCACATGTAGTTTGGGACACACTGTTAACCCTGAGTCGCTGGTTACCAAAAAAGGCCTGGATATTTGAAAACGACATTCAACGAAATTGTTTCAGAAGTAAATTATATCAAGGTTCATCCATTGAATTCAGGACTTTTTAAAATAATGTGCGAAAAAACTGGAATCAACATAAATATGTACTTTTGCATACAAAAGTTAGGTTGACGTCATGAAGGTTAAATTACATATTTGCACTGCGTCATGAAGTAAGACTGCTTTTAATGGACTCCAAATTCCATTTGAAAAATTGGTTCAATGATTTCTCCTGGCTTGTCAAGTCAGCATATTTGACAATTATTATTCACTTTCTGAATGAACTAAATTTAAGCTTACAAGGAACTTTGGTACACATTTTCAAAGCCCAGAACTAAGTAGAATCAACAACACAAAGATTATTTGAGGTCAAATCGACTTGAAAATAATATTTGAACCATTCCCAACATTATTCGAATTCTTACAATCGTCTGTCGACAAAATATCCCCTGATATTATCGACAATTTTATTATACACCTGAAGCACATGAAAGACTATTTTAGACTTTATTTTCCTCCCTCAATGTCAGAAGATAAATTGATGAGGAATCTATTTCATTTATTAGAGATTAGTGAAATCAAAACATTGATATGGAATAGGAACAAGATGCGGAATTATCGTGCGAAGGTTCCATGAAAATTACTTTCAAGCTGTTAAAGAATTATTTCCATTATCCTCTACATATTTGCGTGAATAGACTTTCTTCACCCTTGTGCGCATGAAAAACAACTGTAGAAACTTGACGGAGTATCAAACCGAGGCTTATTTAAACACTGAACGAGATGCTGCACATCTAGTAGCAAAAGATAAGCAGCATACTTCTCATAGCAAATAGTAGTATGTATATTTATTTTAACTGCTTTAAAGTGTATATTATAATTATGTTTTTTTTTTTTTTTTTTTTTTTTTTTTTTTTTTTTTTTTTTTAATGCAACTGAGATTTTCTAACACTATTAACTAAATATAGAATTTGTCTAATGAAATTTAAATAAGGTGTATACATTTAAATAATTTCTTATCTTATATTAAGAAAAAAATTATTGGGGGTCCCCGAAATGCATATCACATCAAAGGGGGTCCGCGAGCTCACAAAGTTTAAGAAACGCTGTCATAGAGTATATTTGTAGTATAAATAGTTGTTATATGTTCATATACCCATGTGGTTACACCATCAATTACCCAACACATCAGGATGTCATATATAATTCATTAACACATTCATCACATCCACATTTCTAGGTAAGGATAACAGACGTTTTCTGAAGTAGTGTGTATTTATTCTTTCACTAGGCAATCCCCACCCTCCCCCTAATAAAATAAATAAATAAATAAAATAGGAAAAACAAAGTAAAAAAAAATGAGAATCGAAGGCCCTATTTTCTGTTATTTCGAGGACCTCTTGAACTTTAGAGGGGAATCTTGTGCGTCACGTGTGCTTCACGTCATTGGATAATCAGGCTCTTTCACTCTTCGTTCACTCTTTCTTCTTTTCTTTCAATTTTAATTCGTGACTTTTATTTATTTTGTGCATATTTTCTACGGAAACAACAAAAGGAAAGAATAAGAAATATCACTTAAAAAATTTCAGTAACACGCTTTTATTCCAATATTTAAAATGATTTCAAACAATACTGCCATCGGAATCGTTATTTGTATTGATTATTTTACCATATGTTATTTACAGATACGAAGTTTACTAACTAGAGATGCCAGATATACTTCAAACTGCACTGTTACTCTCATAGAATGAAAACAATATTGTTGCTGTATTTTAAAAAGTATAGTTTGACGCCAAATAATTTTATTGTTGTAACCATTGTTGTGACTCTATTGTTGCAACTTCATTATTACCAGCATTACTCTTATTTGACTTGTTTCTGTAATATTTTTCGCCTGTGCGAATAACGGGTTTTTGCCTTTGGAGCCTGCACCTGATGTGGCACGGCCTTTAAAGCTCTTGAATATTGCGTTCTCATAGACAATGACCTTGTATGCAACATTTGAGCAAAATAAGTTCGATGGTAGCGGGTCAAAAATCCATTGCAAGATCTGACACAGACAGACAACAAACGAACGTACAAGAACGCGTTAAAGAAAGAAAGAAAAAAGGATTCTTAAATCTTAAATGAAGCCCTGAAAAGGCTCATTTTTTTCCTTTTAAGTTTGTATAAGATATCATGAATTCAAAGATAATACCGTACTTTGTTATAGGGGACTTTGTCAAAATTCAGTCTTAAAAAAGTGCGATTTCGTGCCAAATATTATGAAAAATAACAAAAGTGAAACGGAGACCAATGAAAAAATTTCTACAAATTTCTACTATTCTTATATGGCTTATTTACAGTGTTGATTTCAGGAGGTGATTCGGGGGGGGGGGGGGGATACTTCCCGCCGGAGCATCGAATCCCTCCCTCGGAAGATTTGGGATTTTATGCCTATTTATGGCCTAGAAGTGCAATTAATTATTTATGGCCTAGAAGTGCAATCCCCCCCCTCCCCCAGGAACTCCACAGTGTCCACCACTCGGAGTTGCAGAATTCTTTACCGGAAAAATAGGGCTGAATTCAGCACTGCTTATTTATGTTATATGTTTTGTATTACTTTATAATAAGTCTTATTTATGCATAAATTAAACATATTGCTTATCAATGTATGTATTAAACGGTGTAACTATGAAACAAGTTGTTTGTGCATTCAATACGTTGATAGTTATTTCATAAAGATCTGGTAACGTTTTTAAATAAAGTTTGTCAGAAATTGCTTTTGAAAATTTTTATTTTCTCGCCAAATTCAACCTCGTCTTTTTCTCTTTCGCAACAATACTTAATAATAAAGAAGTGCTGATTATATAAAATTTACAAAACTAAGCAGTTAACTTAAATTAAGCATAAAAGGTATAAACATAATAAAAGTTTAGTATACAGAGCGCACTGAATTTCTCACTATATTTGAAAATGATTTATTAAGATTTTCTCAACCCAAAATTAGGTTTATAGTGTTGTTTTTCGCATTATTAGATCCAAATGTCAATTTAATCGGAGAAATTACTTAAGCATACAATTCAGTTAATAATAATATAATTTACAAAAATGTATTACAGCAGCATTGAATTTTTTATAATTATATTTGCACATTTCATTGAAGCTCATATGACATTCTAACCGGCTACACATTGTTTTGAAAATCTGTGAGATCTGTGATCGAACATATTCAACTTAAAAAGCTATTAAACGAAATTTAATGCTGCATTAACAAAACTTCTTATCTTTCAAACATATTATTTCAAAAACCGCCTTTTTCCACTATTTTAAAATATTTTGGTGATAATCAAAGATATTGATGAATCTGTTTCAAAAATCAATTCCAAAAAGATCCAAACTATCAACTGTACGGACAAAACGAACTTTCAGCCGATTCCCGAAGTTAAACTCCATAATATATATATATATATATATATCTTCCAAGAGTATGTGAAAATTTGCCTCGCACGCTTTCCAAAACATTTATTTACAAAGCTGTCTTTAAATACATAACAATTTTATTTTAATTACTAAACAGGCTATTTGAGCTATTAAAAGTCTTTAACTGGCTAATTTTATGATTCTTTCTGAATCTAAAAGTGTATTTTGTATGGCAATCTTTTGTATAATTTAGGAAACATGATAGTTTTACTAAAATCTTGCGCATGATAACTTAGAAAAGCCGCGGGCAAAGGCGATTTTGCAAAAAATTAAATTAAAATAAAGTAAAATAACAATAAAAATAATGCTCGATCACATGAATGACGTTGGAGACTGGTAAGTTATTGATGTATAAATTAACTATATTAAAAACCTGTTTTATTATTATTATAAAACGAAAGGTTATACCAATTCAAAAATATGAATAAACCATGTCTAAAAAAAAGAATGACAGATGTACATTGAATGAAATGTTTTCTGTTTTGTTTAATAATATTTAAATATAATACACATTCAGATGAAAAATGATCGTTGATTACGCTGCTGTTTGAAACACAATACAATATTTACATGATCATTTTAGTCTCTTCTATAATTCATTTTTGAAAGCGATGACTCATAAAACACTTCTAGAAAACAGATAACACAGCCCTTATCAAATATGCTTAAACTGACACGAGATAATTTGGGTATATCAGATGGTTTTTTTTGGAATATGAAACAGAGTTGCTCGGGTTACAATTACAGAACATTTAACTAAAGAGAAAATTAGACGTTCATACATTTACTGAGGGATCTTTTCTACACTGCAAAAAGAAGGTGTTGATTTTACAGTATAATACTGGCATGTGCGGCAGCGTATTACTGCTTATTTTACTGTTTGTTACTGTTAATTTTACGGTATAATACTGGCAGCTAGGGTGCCAGTATTATACTGTAAAATCAACATTTTTTTTTTTTTTTTTTTTTTTTTTTGCAGTGTAGTGCGGCGACTTTTGATTCAAATGATCTCATTGCCTTTTAAAGCAGCTACAGTCTTAGGAAAGGGTGCTATAGAGTGTGTATACAAATTTAATATAATGTTAAAATGTCAGTTCTTTCTAGATTGCATCGTTTGCTATGTAAGGTTTCATTTCAATCTTTGAATCATATGGTTATTGGATAATGAAAATACACTACCTTATAAGGAATTGTTTTAAACTTGATATGCAAATATATCGTTGTATTTTATTGTTATTTGCTTAAGATAACATATTCAAAATGCTATAATCTACCATGGGTAATGATACCGTGGGTTGAGTATGGTATGTGCACATATGGGAATGTACATATATAACGTTATCAACTTTTTGGTAATTTTGAACCCCCTCCCCCTTACGATATCATACGCTATCATTCCTTGACACCCCCCCCCTCCCTTTTCTTTCGTTTGCAGTTATATACAAATAAAATGCGCATTTTTTTTTATCTTTAAAGTTGTTTTGGTATTTTTTAAAAACAGAATTAAGTCTTAAATCAGTTGGTTTTAAGGTAGCAAATGTAGTTCCTAATTAATCAATAATCTTTTATTTTGTAAAATTTTACTCTCTTCATGCTATTTTAGGTTATAAGATGTTAAAGAACCATTCTAAGAATGATATTTTGTATTTACAATAAAAAATTAATCAATAACTAATGGAGTATTATTATTCAGTTAATTTGGAAGTCCCTTTTTTCTAAATTCCCTTTGGAAAATTAAGAAATAGACATATCAATACACATACATATATTTGTATATACCTCGGTATTCACAGTATTCATTTTTTTCTCTTTTCATTTTCTTTCCTTCAAGCTAAGAAATCTTTTATACCTGCGTGCAACAAAATGATTATAGAGAAAACAAACTTTATAGTGATGGCCAGTTTGAGAATATAAGAGATTCATCATCGTTAAATATGTTTCACCCCAAATTATGGCGTGTTCGCATGAAATACGGTGTAATTCAATACCATCATACTTTAAATTAATGTTATTTGTTCGTTTAATGTGTTTTTTTTTCTTTTACTGATAGTAAGTTAATAATCATAACTCCATTATATATCAGGATTCCTATGAAGATTTTTATCAAACTCTTCTAGACATTTGGTTTTTTTTAATGCAGAAAACTAAAATAGAGATAGTTGTTTTCTGTTCGAATATAATATATTACAGTTACTGGCTGATATTTGATGTTGTGCCAGTCTAAAAATGTATCAAACTTAGTTTTTTCTCTCTCTCTTTTTTTTTTTTTTTTTTAGTTTTAGTTTTAGTTTTAGTTTTATCTTAGTTTTATCTTTATCTCTTTCTATCACTAAATATAAATGTATAAACACTCTTTAAATTAACGCAACCTAAACATACATATTGTTTATCATAACATAAAACGGATTTTTTTTTTTTTTTTTTTTTTTTTTTTTTTTTTTTTAATTGACTCATATATTTAATCACATTAAAAAGTACCATCAAAGAGATAACTATTTAATCAAACGATGAATAAATAATGTTTATATTTTTTACTTGAAACTAGAACACTTATGCATAATCAGCTATCATCACCACTTACATGTAAAGGGTATATCGTTACCTTGATATATATATAAACAATATGAATTAACTTCAGAGAACTGACAATAAAGCACTGCGTGCGTGTGTTTTTATTGTCATTTCAATGGTGCTTCTATAGAAAGTTTCACCAAATTCAACAATAGCTCATTTAGAAAAACAATCCGTCCACCCGTTTAAAGCTCTGGTATTCAGTTTATGTACATCAATATGCTTATCAAGCTAAAAACACACACCTTTGTCTTTGTTTTGCTTTAGATAGGCAAAAAATAGCAACATCTTTTTATATGTAAAATACTGCAAAATTATTTTTTACTGTATAAATAAATTTAAAATCGTAAGTCTAAGCTAACATAAAATTAAATTAAAATATTCTAATTAAAAGTAAAAATCATGTTTTGAAATTTATTCACGCTTAAAATCGTAAAAGATAAAGCGAAGGACACAAGTTTATTATAGCAGATTCGAAATAAGATATTATGCTTATCATGGTGCAATTTGCATAAATTTAAATAATATTATAATTACATACCCGTTTGCATCTTTGGAAAATGTAAAGGAAATTTTATTTAGCTATAAAATAGCTAATTTTTAATAAAAAATAATTTAGTAGATTCATTTTTTAAACACTCTCTGGATTTTATTTAGCTATAAAATAACTAATTTTTAGCAAAAAATAATGTATTTATTTGACTCGTGTTTTTTAGAACACTCTCTGTATTTTATTTAGCTAAAAATTGGAAAATTATTTAGCTAATAACTAAACGCCCAAAATAAGTACCCCGAATGTCGTATCATGAATCAGTCTCTTATAATAGCACGTGAATTTATAATCATTACACGCTTTTCTTCTTTTTCCCAAAATGCAATTTTCGCAAATTTGGATTGCAAACCTTCACGAAACAAAATTATAAATATATTTCCTGTATATTTCCACTATATTTCCTCTCAATAACAGTTATTTGTAATTTTCTATTGGAATCCCATCACCAGCTGGTAGCTGTAGTAAATATTATATTGTGTTAAACTTTTTATTGTATTCACTACACGAAAACAAAATGCACGCAAAATTAACCGTTATGTAGTTTATTGTTCACATAAAAATACAAGAGTAGATATCAGCACTGACGCGTGATCCATCAACAGTTTGACCAGCTGTGATGACGTCAAGGCAGGTGAACACATCTGCCAGGCATGCGGACCTCGTGTTTTTACGAGAATAACTTTTTGTCTTGCAAAATACACGGGATGTCCGCTGAAAACCGCACCCACGCATTCTAATGACCCCAAAACTGATTTCCACAAGTGGAATGTGAACGGAAAAATAAGTGGAAAATCCTTTTTATACAAATAAGAGGTTTGCCCATTACTTGAGATAGTAATTTTATACCGCTCATTGAAATCTTGCTAAATCCATTTCACTAATTAAATATTATTATACTTTTCAAAAATTGCATTACGTTTTCAGCCTTAATAGAAAAAAAAAAGAAAAAACATCAAATATTGGCTTTAACTGGTCATATTCTTTTCAAATACGATAATATATTTATCATTTTCAAAATAATAATTACATTGTTCAAAACATTGGTCACAGAAGTCATTCATTACAATAAATATCTTAACATTTATAAAAAAAATAAATTGAATAACAACATTCCAATCATCAACAGTCCAATTTTGGTGAAATTTCGCAAATTATATCACCAAAACTTTGTGGCTTGTAGTCAACAGGGTTTAGTGGTGTGGAGACATCGTCTGAGCCAGCTTTTCTAGTATTTCGACAAATAGTTTCATGTACAAGCTTGTAGGATCATTTTTAACAAAAATCTGCAATGATACCTTTCTATTCTGACATACTTGACCTTCTGTGTTTCACATTACGTCTTCTTTGACCAGTCTGACCAAGTCTCTTTTGACATCAACCATCGACTACTGTTTTCATGTAGCAGACTTTATGTACAGCAGCAGTTTTATCATGTTTGATATACTGGTGATGGATGTATGCAAGGAACCTACCCCTGTACCTACTAAAATGACTTTTACGTTACCACTCTGTCTCGAAAATTAAAATTAGGGAATGAGGTTTATTTTCAAATTTAACACTTCAAATTAATCATTCATTTACTGACTGTTAAAACAAATTACAAATTCGTAGTTTAAGATAGATTTGAACTTGGGGAAAAAAAAAAACATTCGTCGAAGTTTTACTTTGAAATTCTCTATTGAAAATGTTAGTGAGTAACGCAAGAGAGACAATGTATCATTATAATTTTCACATTCTGTAAAGTGATTTGAAATGTTGTCTCTCATATTCAAGAATCACAATGGTAAGATTCAATAAAGAAATTGATTTAATGGTAGAGTGTTTTCATGTTGTTTGAGAAGTAGTTCTAAATTTGGTAACAAATGAGACCTTAGTAGAAATGAATGAACGAAACATGGACATAGAATTTTTTTAAGTGCACTGCTGGTTAGCCTATCTAAAATTTCATTTATTAATTTAGTAAACATGCCAAATAATTACGAATTAATTACTTATATATTTCAGAAGAAAATAAACCTAGCTCGTCTTTCATGCAAAGTATTTTTGATTGACCCTCATGCATCCTAGCTACAAAATTACGGAAAATGGGCCGAAATTTGACATCCGCTAAGATTTATGACTATATATATATATATATATATATATATCAGTATATTATCATGCCTTGTGAGCATCAAACAAATTCACTTGAATATTTTCCTTTTCTCATTACGTCTTTCTTTTACCTGCAATGTAAAATTCAGCTGTATATGTTTTACACATCAGATACATCGCTTCCCTCATAAAACTATATTAAACCAATGTTGTTTATACTGACGCTAAAATCATCAATATTACATCACCATTAAGATTTTTACTTTTTACCAACAATGTCAAGAAATCTTTCGACATTTTACTGCCAATATTTCTAATTTAAATCTAATATTAAAGCAATATTGGAATTTTATTGGATAATGAGTGCAATATTGACGGACTATTGCATTTAAATGTAATATTTCATCAACATTGGATTTTTTTTTTTATGTTTACAAATATTGATAAAAAGCTTTCGCTATTCAATTGCCCATATCTTAGCGTAAAGTCAATATTTCTGTAAAAGTGGCATTTCACTGCAAAACTTTTTAATATAAAGCCTATAATTAACCAATATTGGTATTTCATTGAATGCAATATTGGGCTCCAATATAATCAATATTGGTTTGCTACTAAGCGTGACGTCGCACAGTGCAGCAGATTCGAACATAGCTGCACATTCCATCGATGCAGAATTACAATCCCATAAACGGTTGTGTATAATAATTTGCTCTTCTGGTATATCCATGAAATATCACTTTGTATATGAAAGAGAAAGTGTTCAAAACATAAGATGAAAAAACTAAAAGCATATGACATATCTACTGAGTCAAGTCAAGTCAAGTCAATGCGGTGCTGAGACCAACGCGGTCGTAAAAACCGCCACTCGAAACCTTCAACGGAAGATGAAAATAAACATAACATTAAATTTAGAAACAAAACAACGGTCCGAAACAGTAAATAAATTTTGAAACTCTGACGGAGAACTCCAGGAGTCACTCCAGAATTTGAAAGCACATGAGACACATGGTGACCTCGATAAAATGGCGCATAGAGAAACCAAAAGTTTTGGGTACCTTACAGTCCCTTGACGACCAATCTAAACGTAGTAAAGAACGGGAGGTGGTACCAAGAGTCACAGAAAATCCATAACATTAGAAACACCAGGGACACAAACCTAACATTAAGAACTATAAAAAAAGGTGTGGGGCATATAGCTCACTAATTAAAAATTTTTAGACGGACGTTGTTTAGTGTCCGCCCCCAGTTGAAGTATTCCAGGGTGTGCTCGGACGGTACAGCTTTGAAAAAAGCCTTTTGCTATACCATACTCTGGTTCATAACCACTGAAAACAGACATTTCGGCGCCGACCGGGATCTGAAAAGAGGGTATCTACTAAGTCTAATGACATGTCTTACTAATCTAATTCACTTTTTGAGTTCCATCTAAGAAAGCAGTTTCTCTTGAACCGTTGCCACTAAAATTTTTCCTCAAAAACCTTTTCTAAAATGAAATATTCACTTAATCATTTATTGAACTGGGTCATATGATGTGAGGAATGCCCATCCATCCGACAAATCCGCTCGCACACAACTTTCGTGCCAGCAATGGACTACAAGATGAAAATTTTCACAACAGTTACATCGTTTTATAACCCGATTGAGAGTTAATGTGACTGTATGTGACTGTTTCTATGCCATTATTATTAAGTATTATGGTCGAAATACTTCCGGGGATTTAATTTAATTATTCAGATAAATGTACGAATGATCAAGAGATATTTTTTAATTGATTATTTATTATATTCCTTGTTTATTCCTTTGATTAACTAACTATACTATCTTGACTTTACTACCGTGTTTTCGTCATCTGCCGAAGTTAAAAAAAAATGCAAAACAGCCTAAAAAAATGCATGGATATAACACGCATGAGGAGTTATTTTTCCCAAAGTTATAGAAAAAAAATGATTGCTTAATACTCCATTAAGTATGGTAATTAATGTCGCATGATTGATTAAATATTCAACTTAATGTTCTGAACAGATTTATTTTTTAACACTAAAAGTAGTTAACAACAGCAGGGGTAACAGCAAAAGTAGTTAGCTTACTGAGATCGACAAATGGCTGTATACAGGCAATATACAAGGTACTGGTAAATTGCTTTGACAAAATACAAAAATGATAGTACCCATCAAAACGAATAATTTTTGTATTGAAACGAGGATAGCAATCCACTTATCCAGTCAAAAATACAGGGCGTCTCATTCCAAGCTGAACTCAATTTTCTTTCATAATTTTAACAATAAGGAGATGTTTTAGCTATATTTTCCACAAAATTACTTCGATTTCTGAGAAATGCGATTCGCGTGTAAACAACCAGTTAAGCACTCTGTTACTTCAGAATTTAATTATCAGTACACACAGTGTCCTTAATCGTATTACAGTGCACTGCGAGCTCTTCCTATGATATCATAATATCCATATCTATACACAAAACAAAATTACTATAGAGATGAAATTTCACATTATTATAAACAGCGGTATTAAAAAGGCTTCTATCACGACCAATAGTCGATAGTAAATTTTATAATACATAATAATCTGTTAATAACTTATTTTTGTTTACATACTATTATACATTATAATAGAAAAAATAATTTACATAGCTTCCGATTTTCCATTTTTTCAAGTCTAAAAACATATGAAGAACCAGAAAACTTATTTAATAAAATTATCTAAAATAAAAAAAATGCCTTGTTTCTCTGCAGCGTTTATTAATTAAAATTTCTGTTTCAAAGTATATATATACATATATATATTATTTAAAACACAGAAAAGTTGGCAGGTATGAAATTAGATTTGTATTTAATCGCCAAATTATCATAGATGATTTAAAATGTTCTATTCCACTGAGAATTGAGTCTTCTATATTTTTGAATAGAATAAACTTAAATGATCATATCTATACTGATATCGTAACGAACTTTAAAATTTTATAATTGCAATATCCAAATTTGACATCATGTTTTCATACTAGAGTAAATTGTAGCTTAAAATATCAAATCTAAAATCAGTTGTCTTGGAAGTTTAGAAATTATATAGACTTCAAATTTTGTGTTTATAATGTTAAATCGTTGATTTATGTTATGTATAACGCAGATAACTAGTTCGGAAATTTCAGGAGAATAGTCTATATTTATTCGCATAAACGAGCAGATTCGGAAATGATTTAAAAAAAATAATGGTTACAAACAATACCTTTTATACAGTACAGGTAAATCAATAAAAAAATCAAACTGCAAATATATATTAAACAATTATAAAATAAACAAATATTTATAAACAAATATTTAATAATTCATTAATGTAAATGATTTTGGTCCTTGTTGCCCCTTTATTGCTTTCGTTACATGAGCAAATAATGTAAATTATAACTAACAAAGCATAGGTTTGCTCTTTTGGCCTAGATTTGTAGAACGATATCAAACCTGAGAGTTCAAAATGTGTTACTAGAGCTGAGTGGTTTATATTATCCAAAGTACTGTACTAGAATAATAAGCACTCAGCAAACATTATTAAAGGCACGACTGGGTTACCAACATAAAATAATCACATTCAACACAAACTAAAAGTGAATGCTAATGATGGTAACGAGAATTTACGTGACTCACGACGTTAATGATGTTCAAAAAATCAGATGATGGGTGATTTGATTTGTAAAAGTTCACTTAACTCTCTTTTAATGAGGCAGTCGAATTACGCGATTTCAGTTTAACACGATTGAACAGTTGCGGAAGAATTTCCATGCATGGCATTTTAGTTTAACATAGCTAAACCAAATTCAAAAATTAGACTTTTTTTTTTTAACATTACAAGTACCAAATACGTACTAAAAGAACAGTCACTTCTCCAAACGAAAATAAAATTGTTAGCAAATTAAAGACAAATAACAGAAAAGAAGGGAAAATGTTAGAAGGTGGTATACCTTGTAAAAACGGAAAATCTTCAGAGCACAAAAAAAGAAATACATAAAGGATTTCTTGTGTATATTTTATACCTACTAACTGAAAATCAGTTAAGGATGTGTAGAGTTGCAAAGAACCGGTTTATTCCCAGGTTTATTTCCAATAGACCCGGTTTATTCCCAAAAGAGCTGGTTTATTCCCTCAAAAACCCGGTTTACTTCCAAAACACACGGTTTATTTCCAGGTTTAAACCGGGTTTATTCTAGTCTTTGCAACTCTAAGGATGTGACGAATGAAGAAGATCTATTTTGAAATTCGTTATTGTCCAGATTCTTACATCTGAAAATAATCGCAACATTTTCACGAATCCAAGGTAAAAGTAATGTGACTTATAGACATGTTGCATAAAATACTTTAACACTGTTTTGTGGGTATATTAAATTTATTTTATATGTATTTATTTACAGTGTGGAATGAAAATTTGAACTGCAAGATTTCAAAATTTTCTCAGAACCATACAAATAGAGAATTCAGGGCATAATGAATTTCACTCCCACTCACAGCAAAAAATAAAATTGTTGAGTTTACAGCATAATACTGGCACCCAGTATTATACTGTAAAATCAACTTTTTTTTTTCAGTGTAAATAAGTGGTTCTCAACCAGTGTACCGCGATACACTGGTGCCCATGAGAGTTAATCAGGTGTGCCGCCAAATAATTTCAGAAAAGTTATACCAAGATTCTACGAACTAACAAAAGTACTTTAAAATGCAATTAACTATGCAATTAGGTTCAGTGACATAAAGTTCCATTTCCTTCCATATTTATTCCAGTGTTTGAATATTGCTAATAAGAAACGTCAGAGAGCTGCAAAGAAAATTAAAATACGTATTTAAAACGCATACAAAATTTCAGCATTTTATCATAAAAAGTCGCAGAGGTATGTTTAAACAAAGTTGGTGAGGTGTTAATCATACATTACAAAATGTGAATGCTTACAGCTAGAGTGCAGATAACGCGACGCAGAAATGCATGATAATAAAATAGGTCTCTTATCTTTAGTTTTATTCACAAATTTACAAAACTATGCTTCCTGAAAAATACCTTAAAATTTTAGAAATGGTTGCATATGAAAATATCTGTCTCAGATCGGTGCGGATGATCGGAAAACAGTTTGAACAAGCTTTGTAATCTTGGCGTAAAGTTATCATTTCTACACAGTTTAGATACTTTTGTACCAATAAATAGCACAATTATTATTTATGTAATGCAATCATTCTTTTCTTTCGTAATTTGTGTACAACCCTTGAAATGCAATCATCCGACATGATTTTCCCCTTTGCGATCCAGGCATCGAAAAGTGGTTTAAGTGAGCATTTATGTATTTTCATATCCCTGCGACTTTTTATGATAAAATGCTGAACTTTTGTACATGTCTTATTGGTATGGGCCACAGTGCTCATTGTGAATTATTTTTGTGCAGGGCCGTCTAAAAATTTAAATTTTGTATTTCTTCAAATATAAACCCCTCAAAATGTTAATATTTTTTATAAAATCCTGTATTTTTTTATGTAACTTTGTAATTTATAATATATGTTTATGATCAATATTTAAGGAATAAAAGTCGAGGTCGATGTTTTTGAGTCACCCTGTATCTCTCTCTCTCTCTCTCTCTATATATATATATATATATATATATAAACTTATTGCAAAAATTAACCATTGAAACAGAAATAACTGACCAAATGCAATGAAATTATTATCCCAAATAGCTATGTCAAATTACACATTATAAAACATAGTCCTAACAAATGAAGTATTTATTCAAAAAGTGAAACATAAGTAAAAAAAAAATATATATATATATATTTATATTTATATGCATATAATAATTGAAATACTAAATTGAAAAAGTAATTCACAATTTATTTTGAATATTTCTTTGAAATCTGACAAGTAGATATATGAAAATTCATCATGTAATATATAAATAACTTTATTTTTCTTTCCTTAATTTACCTTTTAAGTGTTTTTGTTACCTAATTTTTCTAGCAGCACATTTAAGGAGCATTAATAATGTCAAGTAACAGATTCTTCCGCCTTAAGGAAATATATACATCATCGTTTTAATTTTATAACGGTCAATTTTTGAAGTTTTCTGTTGAATAAATTTATTTTTCCATTATTTTTTTAAAAACAGAAATGTACTCGAGTTCTATACTCTTTATTAGAAAGACGGAAGTGCAAAAACTAATTAAGTTTTTTAAAGTTTATTTTCTTCTGACAGTTTCATCTTATCAGCATCCGGAACATATATAGTTGTTTAAAAAAACATTTATATGTTTGCTGTTTTAATCTTACAAATGTGTAGCAAATTGTACATCATTGTATTTGAGTGCACCAAGGTGAATGAACTTCGTGTTCAAAAAGATGATTTCCATTAAGGAATTGTAGTAAGGTGACAACATGCAAATTTAGATTTACGAAAAAATCATTTGAGTTTTTAATTAAAAAATAAAATAAAGGAAGAAAAAAAAGAGGAAATGTAATTATTTTTTTATTTCATTGCCTCATCTTTTTCTTATAGGCATCTGAATCCAAAACACATATAATTATATATGTATATATGTTTACGATTATTATACGTCATAAGTAACTATATATAAAATATATAAATATTCAAATGTATAGTATTTTCACTTGTAACAGTATTTTGGACTTTGTTCTGAAAAATCGGGTAGCATGACCCGCAACGAAAAATGTTAGCGCCAATCCGACCCAATCCGACCAAGTACAATTAAGATTTCTGAGGTGAACATCTTGGTTGGGCAAAACGACAACAGCAAATCCCTGTCAATGGGAAAATCTATTGAAGGAACCTGCCATTTTTAACATATAAAATAATCGTTACATGATGAACAATGATGGTTACATAATGAACAATGACGATTACATAATTAACAATAATGATTACATAATGAACAGTGATGATTACATAATGATGGTTACACAACGAAAAAATAAAAACAAATTAAAAATAATAAAGCCTGAAAAAGATGACAGTAAAGGATGGTCATCAACTTCAACAACGACAGATAACTTTGACCACGCTAAAGTATTGGTCGTTTTAAAAATTAAGTTACAGCAGACGATATCAGTTTGACTTGCACGTTTCACATGGAACTGGATAACTAAACGGCACTATATCTTCCACTATGAGCACTACATTCAAGTTTAATAATTCAAAACGGGCTTACCGTTATAACGACGTTCAAACATCTTATTATGCCTTTGAAAACAGACTTTTTATTAATGTTACCTTTCTGTTTGTCTCACCAAAATTCACCAATAAATGATACATAAACACAAAATTATTGCAAATTGCAACTATCCTTCCGACCTCCCTTTTTATTACCTTTAATAGATTTTAATTTTTTCTATTTTATGCATTAATTCAAGAATACACGGTTCTTAAGATTTTATATTCTATCTATTTTTAGGATTTTTTCTTATTAAAAATACAATTATAAAATTTTACATTATAACTACGAAAAGTTTAATTTTGGAAATACTTTTATTTTTCGCATATTGTTCAGAAACAAACTAATCTTTGAAACGAATTAAAAAACCAAAAACATCTCTTTTTTTTTCTTTCAAAAACTTTAAAAGTTTGTGTATTTTTTTAAATCATACGAGCTTTTAAATCAATCAATCAATCTGATCATGTCATGTTATTTTTATTAAATTGAATATAAAAAAGAACAGGACATCATGCATCGACTATAAATCAATTCAATATTATTTCTCGCCTAATCTGTCAGAAAGTGAATAAGACATGCAAATTTCGTGTAGACCTTTATACAAAAATGTTTCAAAAACTGTTTTATTAGATCAATTATCGACAACTAATCCTGGAAGAAACTCGAATTATCGCGTTAACTGTTTGTTTCAGTTGTTTTTTAATAGGAAAAAAAAAAGAACACAACCTCGGGATACTGAATATTCCTTGTCGTTTCTTATGGCATGACTCCTAATAGCGTTTCTCTGTATTAAAACTAAGAGTCTCCTGTGTTGAAAGATACGCATCGCTTGTTTAAAAACTACGTAACAACAAATAATATTTGGGTTAAATGAATAAATATCCTTGCGTCTGGTCTCAGAGTTAATCCAAGTTTCTAAGAGGATTTTACTTTAGTATGGGTCAGCTCTATTCTTTTCTACCGTTCCGAGAAATGAAGAAATAAAATCAAAACCATCATACCAAACAAAAAAAAAAATATTTTGATGTGATGCCAAATTCTTGACAAATGTGCAAACGCAGCGTGATTGATTACACATGTAACTGATGACTGGTAAGTGGATTAGTGTGGAAGGCTGTCAACAACAACAATAATATATGTATATATATATATATATATGTGTGTGTGTGTGTATGTGTACATGAAACGCGTTAAAAATGATAGGAGATAAAAGTGTGTTTTTGACAGACATGTTTTCAGAGAAAACAAAACACGACCAAGGAGTGTTTACCCTGGGGTGAATAATTTCTTGTTTTCAATTTTAAGATGAAATTTTTAAATATTAAATTTTTGAATAAAAAGACGATTATATAATACAAATATTTATATTTTAAAATTTTTGATCAGTTTCACATCTATCAAACTGTTCAGTTTAAAATCCAATATTTTCCCAACCCCAATTTATTGGTTTACATTGGAAATGCAGAATAGTCATGAATAAAGCGACGGTATTCAAAGCCGTCTGTACCTTTATCAACAAACTGGAATAGCACGAGATTTGATAATACAAGGGCTATAGTAAAGGGTATACGGTGGTAAACGTCGAATGACATGTGATTTTTTTGTTCCTAAAACTCCGAATACCCTCTGTTTCTCAATTAAAGCTACGTATAAAATTTTCTTAAGAGATAAATATGGCGCTATCCAATACGTAAAAGAGATACAATAGATTGACAAATTAATACAGAACATTAATCTGAAAATAGCAATTTTGAGTGCTGATAGTCTTTTCGACATGAAAATAAACCTCATCTCTGCAAGAAGACTAAGACGCATCGACCTGCAATCTCGCAATAAACATCAGACCAATTCTTAAATGTATAGCAAAATTTGTGACCAGTTTCAATTCATGAACGCGAACGATCTTGCACGAATTAAATTGATTTTTATTTTCAAAACTGCAATTATTGACGCTATTGTAGTCTACGTAGTTAATAATTTGCATTAAAAGTTATTTGGAACATTGTATGCTGCTTCTCACGTTATAAAGCGCTAATATTTCCCATATCGCCG
Organism: Maratus michaelseni; assembly: GCA_963931845.1. Taxonomy (NCBI): domain Eukaryota; kingdom Metazoa; phylum Arthropoda; class Arachnida; order Araneae; family Salticidae; genus Maratus; species Maratus michaelseni. Next base: position 201,926,346 of record OZ007587.1, read on the forward strand.
AACTTTTTAATTAAAAAAGTTATTAACAGATATTAGCTACGTATGTTTTTATGTTAGTCACTCCATCAAATTTCGTGAAATTCAAGATGTTAAATTAAGCGACACGGGACTTTGAATAGTTTTAATTTATTTATGGTCATCCTGCGTTTACAATAGCAAAACTGATATTGCAAATATACTGACATCCTTCAGAAAAAATTACAGTAGATTACACATGGAAACCTATATTGGCATTTTATAAGAAATATTTCCAGTTTATTTCAAATATTTCGTCAATATTTTCAATTCGTTAAAAATATATTCAGTGCTTTAACAATATTAGTGGTTACGTTCAAAATGTTATCACCTCAAAACCTGGGCAATATTGTACAAAAATCATTCAAAATTGCGACACGATATGGCAAATATTGTACCTGAGGCTCGCACTATAACTATAGCACAGAATCACAAGATTCCCACATAACCTAAAAATAACGCAATTTTCTAAAAACATCCCCAAAAATTTGCTTACGGTCAGAAAATTGCACTTTTTTTTGTTTTACAGTGTGAATTTCGGCATCAATATTAGTATTACTATTAGAGATATTTTTATATTGTTTATTACAAATATTTTAATATATTCACACAAATAACCCCCTTTTCAGCATATATCTCATTGCCTTTGAGAGGGGAATAAAAATTACAGTCTAATTTCAATGTCTCGAAGTTCTAACGAAAACGTTTTTCATATTATGAAAAATTCCCTTTTATAAATTATAATCGAAACATGTATTTTTTTTTCTCCCAAATAACACAGTAGTGTTTCGAGATTTATAAAATTCGATTTACATAAATTTAACTGTAGTTATGATATACTTTTCTAACATTTCTGACGGAAGTATTTTTATATTAAACTTACAAATCACCAAATATTATGATGTGGTTATCCAAAGTAAACTGATATGTTTAGGAACTGAATATCTATTTATGTCAAGTACAGAATATGATGTCAGCCACCATCTGCTGATATTATACTATCATTTCACTTTCAGATAAACAATTATATACATACTAAAATGGATACAGTCCACGGAAGGAAAATCCGTGTAAATATCAATATTATTGAATTAAGTTTTAAGATTTGGCAATAAAGCCATAAATATACACCTAAAATACTAGAAAAGAATTAGTGCGTTGCTTTTTAATGTTATTAAAAATAATCGTGGAATTTCAACCGAAAAGAAAATATTTTATACTAAATATTTGAATCAAATGTAATTTTAATAATATATACACTGTAAATATATATATATATATATATATATATATATATATATATTGATTTTACACAAAAAAGATTGTTAGCCTAAACGCCAGTAAAAAAAAAAAATAATGATAATTTTACAAAAAAATAAAAAAATTTAAAAATCTGGAAACAATTTATTTTACAGCAAAATTTGTTAAAATAACAGAAAGCTTTTAACAAATACATAATTTATTTGGGAAGAAATCTGTAAACTGTTTTTTTTACGTGCAAAATCTATTAAAATAACAGAAAGTTCGTAATAAATACAGATTATTTCGTTAAACAGTTTTTTTCTTTTTTTTTTTTTTTGTGTGTGTGTGTGTACTGAGAAACAGGCCATTTATTTACTTTATTTTCTTCTGTGGAGAAAATTTGTAAATAATGCTTTACAAAATAAATTTAGCAATTGGAAAATCATGAAAGATTCCACCTAAATATTTTTCGAAACGTTTAATATACTCAGTAATATTGACGTCCTGGCTTTTTTACTTTCTTCTATCTTTACAAGAAGAAAGTATTGGATTCATGAAAATTTTCAACTTCCGATTTTCGACGGATTTATACGTTTTAGAAGGTCCTGAACACGATTTGACCATTTTTAGAAAATGTCTATCTGTGACTCTGTCTGTCTGTCTGTCTGTATGTGACAAAAATTTTGTGGACGCTCTATCTCAAGAACTAATGCACGAAATTTTATAAAACTTTATATTCAGTTAGTCCCTGATATAAATTGGTGCTTATTAGTTTTTGGTGAAAATCGTCCGACAGGTGGCGCTTCTATGCTGCATTTTTTTGCGATTTCCGCAATAGCTCTATCTCAAGTACTAATGCACTTATTTTTTTTTTTAATTTCATGTTCAGTTAGCCCTTGATATAAATAGACGCTGATTACGTTTTGGTGCAGATATCCCAACAGGTGGCGCTGCTATACCACTTTTTTCTCGATTTTTACGATAGCTATATCTCAAGAACTAATGCGCTGAATTTCATCAAACTGCAGATTCTGTTAGACCTTGACATAGATAGATGCTGCTTACGCTTTGGTGTAAATTGCCCAACAGGTGGCGCTATGATACCACTTTTTTCTCGATATTTACGATAGCTATATCCCGAGAATTAACACAAGGAATTTCACCAAACTTGAGATTCTGTTAGACCTTGACACACATATATGCTGCTTACATTTTGGTGTAAATTGCCCAACAGGCGGTGCTGCTATGCTACTTTTTTCATTATTATCACGATAACTATATCTCAAGAACTAATGCACGGATTTTCATCAAACTTCAGATTCAGTTAGATGTTGACATAAGTTGTTGTTGACTAGGTTTTGGTCTAAATCTACCCACAGGTGGCGCTGCTATGCTGCATTTTGCAGGATTCCCACGATTTTAGCAATAATCGTATCTCAAGAACTAATGCACGGAATTTAATAAAACTTTAGATTCAGTTAGACCTTGATATAAATTGGTGCTGATTCCTTTTAGTGTATGCGAAGTCTGTGTGAGATAGAAGAAAGTTTTGGGATTGGCACATCCGACTAGTTTAAACTGGCTTATTTTGTAAAAATCCTATATTTTTTTTCTATAAAATAAACATTTTTTTTTTTTTTTTTTTACTATGTATAGTGCATATCTGATTAAATTTTAAATGGATCTTTAAATATGGCAATTCATTGTTTGCACACTTTTTTAACTAGATAAAAAAGTGTACAGTGTTACGAAAGCAATAAACATATACTTTTAAAGTATTTTAGAGATGGTTAAAAAAAGTTCGATAAAAATAGTTATTTTTATCAAAAGATGCATGACAGGAAAGTGCATTTAGTCAGCAAAATGTACTATCCACTACTGTCACTTTTGTATGTTCTTTAATTTTTTGTTGAACGCATGTGTAAAATTAGAGGATAACCCCTGTCAATAATTAAATGTTCATAAATTCTGTGTCTAGGTGCAGAGCGCTTTTAGTAATCACAGCGCCCTTTTTCTTGAGCCCCTAAGGCTTTTTAGTGCCCCTGCGAATGATATATTTTAAAAAAACTATTAAGTTTTAGCCAAATATTTTGAGTATTTTCTGCTTCTTAGTTTTCAGCGCCCCGGTTGGTCTCTAAAACGAAACAGAATCTACAGGAAAATCTAAACAAAAGAGGGCGATTTACATCGATAAATTATTTATATTGCATAACAAAATAGCATTCAACATTGCTTAAACGCGTCATTTTCAAATACTTTATTTCCGATACTTTAAAATATTTCTGAAATGATCTTTGTTTTAAAAAGGATTATTCAGTATATCTTAAGATATTGTTATAAACTACAGTAAATGATATTTTGAAATCTAAATGAAAAATAAATATTCTTAAGGAATGCAATATATATATCTATAAACATATAAGAAACTAATCAACTAGATAATTACAAGCCAAAATGGGCCATGAAGTATAGTATCATATGCATAATGCAACTGGCAGTGATAGACATGTTCTTGGCAAATTTGCCCATCTATTATATGACATAATTCATTTTTTGCGACATGTGGTGATCTGCCGACTGCCGATTAGACATCCACATGTTGATTTTTATTTCTTTTTTTTTATCACTATTTTATATCTATATTCCATTCGTTATTCCGACTTATACTTAGATTGTATTTATTTCAACTTTATCTAGCTTCACATGTCATTAAATATGTTTTTGTTCCCTATTATATTAAAACTTCACGATGAGTTTTATTCATTATGATTTTTTGAAATTTTTCTGTGACAAATGTGTGAAATATTATCATGTGACTTCTCTAAATTCGAGTTTCAGTCATTTATTGTACAAATATGTTAGTTTTTGATTTCAAGTTAGGTATTCTATACATATTAATTAATTACATGCCATCTTTACATTAAATATTTGGAATGATTTAATAAAAGAACTTGTTCGTTGTCTTTTGATTTCACAGGTATTATAATTATAAACATATATGTATATTAGAATGAAAGGCTAGGTGAAAAATATGTATGAGTACTGTTATACATCTTTATCTCAAGAATTTTAGAAGATTTTGATATCAAGAGGAACTGGAACAGCAAATCTTAGTTTTGAAAACATTTCTAAACTATCAACATCGTGATTTCACACATGATAAAAATAACGCCATAACGCGTATAAAATTTAATGATGCATTGTTTTTTATAACATCTCTTAAAGTCATTTCATATTATACACAGTAGCATTAAGTAAGGAAACATTTGAATAATTCAAGAGGATCCGTTTAAATATTTATGAATATTTGCCTTAAAGGGGTAAGATTCCATTTTTCTGTTCTGTGAGAAGAATAATCATAGATATTACTTCCTTATCATATTAACGGTGAATATATGAGAAGGTAAATAAATTCACAATTTGGTATAAAATATGCACAATGTTTCTTTGTTGCCATGGATTGAAATCCAGAAGACATGTTTTAATCCTAAGGCTCTTCTCTGGATATACTGTACCACATCGACGTTTAAAATTGGTGGCTTTTTTTTCATCTATAATTATTGCATTTCATCCTACGTTTATTTGGGATTAATACTTATAAAAGACTTTTAGTTTAAGTAATGTTGAAATTCTGTGGTGGTGTATAACACCAATAAAGTATTAACTGTTACTTTAATTTATAGAATAAGATGGTTTTAAAAAATAATTTTCATATTTTTTTAATAATAAAAAGTTACGTTTACAGCTTAGCCATAAGTCCAAATGCAGAAGACAATGAAGAAGACCTACAAAATTAGCAAAATGCAATAAATGAAATTTACGCGTTTCAATATATTAGTTATTTTTATTAATTTTCATTACACAATATTTTTTGAATGATAAAGACAAATTAAGGTGGTGATGCAACTCATGTAAGTGTCGATGACAGCTTATTGTGAGAAAGTGTTCTGTGGGGTGCAGACCTTCAATGAACTTCTGGAAAATACATGATTTGAAAAAAAAAAATAATAATAATCTCTTATTACTCTTATCAGTAGTTACACATAATAAAGTACACCTCAAAATATCATCAATATAACAAGTAATTATTAAGAGAAAAATAAAAATTACATCAAGGGATTGTTTCTAACCTTTCTGCACTGATATTTACTTATTACATACCAGTTGGCGTATTTTAACTAGAGTGGTTTGGCACAGCAAAATGTCTTTTTGGCAACCTGTTTTTGTTATCTCCATTCATTTAATTGTTTGACGTGTAATTGTAAAACAAACTGTATACGATACACATTAAAATACTGAATCAGCTGGTGTGATACAATAAAGGCAAAAAAACCCTCTTAATAACATAATAAAAATTAGGAAATGCGCTAGGCCTATCGAGAGAACAGGGGGAAGACTCTTATGCCTACCTTCAAAGTGGCAGTACTTGTTCTTCGAGCCTGCAGAAGAAATATGAAGTTTTTTCGAAAGGCATAGCGCATTTCCTAATTTTTATGGAGTTATTAGGAAGGTTTTTTTTTGTCTTTATATACAATATGATGCTTATCTTAAAAACTTAGTAAGTTTTTTTAAATAATCATCGCTTTATAAAGTGTACGCCTTAACAACATATCGAAATTTCGCGGCGATTGGCCAATTTTTACGATAGTTAGAACTTGGGTGGAAAAAAAAACGGAGAAGCAGACAACCATACCATTCTTGGATCCTGTTGATATATATAATGGGACCAACACCAAAACGATCCCTTTCCAACAACAACAAAAAAGAAAAGCAATATGGAAATCGCAACATCCGTTTAAAATTATGCGTGAGCATACATTAAAAAAAATGTATATACATATATTTACAAATAAGATGTATAACCTCATTTGTTGGAAATCGGTTTAAAACAATTGCACGGTAGCTATGATCTGCAATTTATATTGTAAAATGTGAACATTTTATAATCATTAAAGGTGATAACATTTAGGTTACGTAATAATGAATTTAAAGATTTCACATGATGTGCATAAAAATGGTGATGTTTTTCATCTGCTACTACCATAATGTAAATAACATAATAAAACCGTAGTAATGGATTTATCATATCTAACAGAATTTTCGCAACCAAAGTCTTTTTGTCCTATTAAGTCTGTCTCATTTATGATTCAATACTATTCTTTTTAGAATTACTTCTAATAATAAACAAGAAAAGCTCGACGAACTGCAGGTACTTACATGCAATAAGTCTATGCTTAAATTATATGGCATTGGATCTTACGATATCTTCAGTTATAAAGTTTTCGAACATAAATGCCTTCTGATAGATTAATTCTTAGATTTAAGATTAAATACAGTAGCTCGTCGTGATATCGCTCATTTGGGAATATTGCTCTTATTTTCGTGTCTCCCGAAAAAATAATTCCTTCCATATTTACACTTTTTAGCTAACTTTTTTGCATACGGCAATTATAAAAAGTGTAATTCTCTGTTGTTAATTTATTAAGCAAATTGTTGCATGCATATAAATGAACGTTTTGAAAATAATTACAAAGCATTTACTTGTAAGTTACCATCTTGTTAATTTTTAATACCTTCGGTTTTGTTTCTCTTTTTTTCCCTGTCTCTTAAAAAGTGCGATATAACAATGGGCTACTGCATTACGCATATTACTATCATTCCCAAAAACCTAATTTTAGAATACAAGTATTAAGATCTCTTGCACTTTTGTTTTGATCAAATCATATCGTCTTCATATCTTGATTCACTAATTAATCTCTGTTCTGTAGATTTATCTCTCGCATGCCATATGTATCAAACAAAATATCAGATAGAGCCTTGATTTAGCACACAGTACAGATTTAATATGTTCTATATTCCAAAAAGAAAGGCATGATTCAAGGTAAACAATTATGAGAAGCCCTAGGATTCCATTCAACAGTCTTACAAGATTAGGAAATGTCTTAAAGGGGTGGAGGAAGAAGCCTGCTTAGATCCGTAACATGTATGATTGGCAACTCTTGTCACGTATAGAAAACAGAAACGTGATGAAAAAGTTACCTCACGAAAGTGATCCCGCAAAAAGAAAAACGTGTTCGACTGATTGTTGCTGGTCACAGAACTTACAGTTTATGTAATACATCCAGTAGTTTGAGAGAAAAGTTTGGCTGGATTTTATTGAATTTAACTTTATGATAATTTTATAAATGTGACAGTATCAGGATTTTTACAAGACAAATACGAAAACTTTTGTGCCAAGGTCTCAGAAGTGCAGAACTTATATTTAATTTAGTATCAGAGAAAAATGAGATTGATTTCTGTTGAATTTAACTTTATAGTAAATTTGTAAATGCAATAGCGAAATGATTTTCATTGTTTAGCCCTTTCAAAATTTATTTAAATATATACATATTATAAAGCAAAATCATGTCCGTGAGTAACGCTGACGTCATTTTGACGGTGACACATTTTACCGATAATTTCGCTTTTACTACAATTTTTCTAACTTCTAAACATCGCATAATTTCAATTTTTGCACCATCGAATAGGGGGGAAGGGGTATTTTCAAATGCAATTTGTTTGAAAACTGTCTTTCCATTTACTCATATTTTATGGTTTCTAAAAAAATTTTTCAAGCATGATTTTTTTTAAAAATCTATCTCCATCGCGTACATTTATTACAAAAGATTAACCTGTTTGCAATTAAAACAAAAAAGAAAAATCATGCATCAAGCATAGATTATGAAACACTTTCCAACACATCCAGAAAATTTTAACGAAATCTCACCGTTAATAAGGTGAACAAAGATTTGTAGTAAACAGTTTAAGAAAGTTTAAGAAACAGTTTAAGACATTTAAAAACACAGTTTTATCAATTACCTTCCATAGTAAAAAAACAGTCGATTTATTTTGTGCAGCCCTGCGTATGATCTATAGATTTGAGTATATACTATATAGCATTATAAAATTTAGTTCATAATAACAAACAATGGGAATTTTCACTTGCTACACAGCATGCAACCAACAGAGTGAAAAATGTCCAGATCGGGAATCGAGCCCGAATCCCTTGGTATAGCGAAACAAGTGCACTACCATTTAAGCCACCAGAACGACATCCAGTCTGGCATTTCTCACTCCTATACGTTGGCAAGGCTGCAACCTTGCAGCGCAAGATGGAAAGTCATACATGAGCGCACAACTCATTGGCACACATGAGATGAACTACACCCAGCATCGGATAATGTATCTAATTAATTTTTTAGAAGAGCTGAAATTACGCTGGAATTAATGACAATAACAAAGAATGTGAATTTTCACTTGCTACACAGCGTACAACAACCACTAAGTTGTGTGCTCATGTATGACTTTCCATCTTGTGCTGCAAGATTGCAGCCTTGCCAACGTATTGGAGTGAGAAATGCCAGACTAGATATCGTCCTGGAGGCAATAAATGGTAAAGCACTTGGTGCGCTATACCAAGGGATACAGATTCGATCCCCGGTCTTGACATTTTTCACTCTGTTGGTTGTACAACATGTAGCAAACGAAAATTCGCATTCTTTGTTATTGTCATTAATTCCAGCATAATTTAAGCTGTTTTAAAAATGTAATTAAATTTAGTTTAGTTAGAAAATTTATGTTTAACAATTTTCACCAATGGATGGAAGTACGCTAGAAATCTTTTGTACAGCCCTGTATATTTTCTAAAGACTTTTGTACGCACCACATATTAATCTAAAATTGAATTCAGGTAAAAAATCCATAAGACAACTTAAAATTTACTTCCAGCAATTTCCAACCATAAACGACAATGTATCTTGTTCTTTGCGTAGTCCTGCATATGAATTTATTTATATTCCACAACCTTCTTTTTGTATACTAAATATAGTTCAGCAGAAAAATGCGTAACAAAATTTAAAATACCTTTAAGCAATTCATCCCCATATTCAGTAATACATACGAATTCCTTTGTGTAGCCCTGTACATGATCAACAGAATTTATACACACCACGTGCTATACAAAATTTTATCTTAAACTTAAAAACGCAAACCAAAGTTTAAAACATACTTATCACACATAGACTGTAATTATCGCACTAAAACTGTAACCGAATTCTTTTGTGTGTGTCCCTATAAATGAACGATAGACGCAGTGCACACCATACTTTTCAGTGAGCAATTTATACTGCACCTCAGTAATTCATATAAATTTCATTATGTTTTAAATAGTGAAACGTGATTAAATTACACTGCAAACGATTTTTCCCCGTAGAACAAATATGTAACAGCATTCTTTTGTATGACCCTGAAAATGAATAATAAAGGAATTGCGCCCCATATTTTACAATAAGAATGTTTTAGTGCGCTTTATACCAATTTTATCCTGTTTCAAATGACGTAACATCATCAAAATGCTCTTGAAACGACTTTTTCCTAATGACAGTAATGCAACGGAACACTTTTGACTGTCCCTGTATTAAAAAAAAAAATCTATAAATGCTACACATTTTATTTTTATTAGAGATCATGCTATAGTAAACGTCAATAACATACAAAAATTTCAGTGCAATCAGAGTATATTTACGAGAATTATAGCACACGAACGGGCGAACAGACGGACAGACAAACTGAAGTCATAAACACTTTTCAACTAGATTGGAAGGTGTTAAAAATATAAATAGTTCAGCATTTGTTTCCGTCTTATATTCCATAATAAAATTAAAATTTCAGCAATAAATAAATAAAACAATAAAATTATATAAATTAAATACAAATTTAACAGACGTAATCGAACTACGGGCTTAAACCACTGAAAAAACATATGAAGCTGCTGTGAGTAGAGAAATCTTTGGCGACTTCTTCGGAAATTAACTCCTGGCATGCGTTTAATATGAAAGTATAGCTTTTAATAAATTTCAAAATTTTATTTGAATACATAATTCATATTTTTCATATAAAAATGCTTTTTGGTGTTGTTAGTAAGCAAACTGTAAAAAAATCTATTACAGTTTTCAAGTAAATTGTTTTCACATATACTCTGTAACCTGGGAAGCCCCGATTGTATCCCCTAAATAACATAATTATTAAGTATAAAAAAAAGTAAGCAAATTAAGTACACTGCAAAAAATAATTGTCGATTTTACAGTATAAAACTGGCACCCCGGCTGCCAGTATTATACCGTAAAATTAACAGTATTAAACCGTAAAATAAGCAGTAATACGCTGCCGCGCAAGCAGTAATACCTACCGCGCATGCGCGGTAGCGTATTACTGCTTGCGCGGCAGCGTATTACTGCTTATTTTACGGTTTAATACTGTTAATTTTACGGTATAATACTGGCAGCCGGGGTGCCAGTTTTATACTGTAAAATCAACAATTATTTTTTGCAGTGTATAAATGTACGAAAGCTTTAATAAACAAATGTCAGTTATAACGCACTGAATGTAGAAAAATATTACACAAAGGTCGCAGCACAATAATTACTTTTTCTCTGCCTACTTAAACATTGTCACTTGATAACGTGATTTTAGCTAGTGTTAACAGTTAAATAAAAATCACAATAACGTAAATACGTTTCACATTTATTAGAATTTTAAATAAATTTTGTATTTTACAATAAATAAATAACAATACGTTCAATTCTCAAGAAATACAAATCTTCTACTGAGTTTAAATATTTTCATCGAACTTTCTACGAAGATATTTGTTAACACGGAGGTTCTAGAAGAACCAAATTTATGGAATATTCTTCTTTAAAAAAATATGTAACTTCAAAGCAAACACGAGTCCTAACGCACCCGTATCCAAAAGACGCTACCTTTGCACTCACTTAAAAGACCATTTAGCAGAATATTAGATACATTTTCTGGGAAAAGAGGATTTCTCATTTAATGTATCCACGCAATTTGTTTCCCAAAATACGGGGATAATTAAAGTTCTTAAAGACTAAGTCGGTTTTATGCTGCAAGTTAGAAATGACATTATCCTAAAATTTAATCCGTTTCAGAAAAAGCCGAGGAATTCCCAGACATTCTTCCCCTTGCACTTTTTTTTTCCTTTCCTTCTGTGACAGAGGTGGAGGATATGTTTGTTTAAAATTGACAGTTTTCACGAAAGAGAAATATTTAAGTGGCATTTACAGTTTTCTATATGATAATAGGTCGCTGAATATTTTCAGGGTTCAGAATTTCGCTTTGTCGTATACTTTGAATGCTTATTTTCGTGCAACTGAGTGTCTCATAAAGCCCGTTCATATTTTAAAAAATCATCTATAAAGAATAACAAACTGTCGTACCGGAGTGCGGTTTGCCCCATAGAACTTGGTTTTTTGTGGCAATAGAAAAACTAGTCGTTGGGGGCCACCGTAATACTTACCCATCATGGATATGCATAATATAAAATATGAAAATAAAACATGTGTTAAACTATTTATAAAATACATTGCAATTCGAATAAAATCGTCGCTTGATGACGTCATAAACTTTAAATGCTGTATTACTGAATTGCGTAAAAGAAATATCCTTATAACTCTAAAATTGATAATCATATTAACTAACGCTTTCCTGTGTCGGATTAAGCGTCTCATTTCCAATTTAAATATATCTTTGAATTGAAATTTGAATGAAATACAGGGCCATGAAAAATCGAAGAGTGTGGAAAATATGATTACAAATATCTCGGCAACTCATTATCGATCGACTTCATTCTTTATGCAAAATTTATATTTGTTTATTGTCTTTTATATTCACTCGTTAAAATAAACAATTTCGAAAAGTTTTATATACCTTTTATCAGAACGAATATTTCGAGAGTCCGAAAAAATAGTTCCGGATAATCGAGGTTACTGAAATTTAATAAGCTTCTTCCCATTATTACATACTAAGTACATAACAAATTTCAAGTCTCTATCTCAATTTGTTAGGAAGATAGAGCGTTTACAGACACACACACAGAGAGAGAGAGAGACAGACCGACGGCATTTTTTTCCCTATAAATATGTTTTTCGGAATCTCCAGTGTCTGAAACGTGTAAATCCGTCAAAAATTTCTTTTCGATTTTCAAAACGATTACAAGACTTACCCTATACTACGCATGATGGACTATAATATATAATTAATATAGATCAAAGAGACACATAAGTAGAGTTGCCAGGTGTCCCGATTTTCAAGGGTTCCAAAACCCGTCCGCGGAGCTGCTGCGCGTAACTCCAAAAGTCCCGATTTTTTACAATTTTTAAAAGTATCATGCTATTTGTTAATCTGAATCACGTGGAACTTAATTCAATAAAACCTGTGAAAACAGAACCTGTCTGTAACAGATCTTTTTTATGTTTCCGCACAGAAAGGAATACCGTACTCATACCTGCTCAGAAGGAAACTTGTCTAAAACGGAATATTTTTCCGGTACCTAGCGATTCTGTGTTTACAGGTTTTACTGCACTTTGTTTAGTAAATCCTGTGAAACCGGAACCAGTCTATAATGGAATCGTGTGTGAAACGTAAAACATTAATGGTCCGTAGGAAAAAAATACCATACAAGTATACCTGCTAAGACGGAAACCTCTCCAAAACGGAACTTCGTTTCGGTCCCTAGCGATTTTGCTTTCACAGATATTATTGTAAAAGATTATTGTGTTTATTTAATAGGGCAAAACCTACTAAGACGGAATTGCAAATGATCATACACTTTTAGACGAGTCTCCGTCATACAAGGTATAAATGTACAGCATTCCTGCTGTAAAAACCAAGATTTTTTTTACATTTAAGGCAAAATTCCGTTATAGACAAGTTTCGTTTTCAAAGAATATACTGTATTTTTATGTCCCGATTTAGAAATCACTGTCCCACCGTTTTTCTCACTGTCCCGCTGTTTATGACAGTAAACCTGGCAACATACTATCTATAAGTAAATATAGATTTCAAAAATTCATACAAATTTAACAAATTGTCGTATCAAAGTGCCGTTTACACCATAAGACTTGTCAAAAAGTGGAAAATTTTCTGGAAAAAAGAAAAAAATAGTTCAAAGAGTCTCCTTAGTCCGTTCACATTTGAAAAACTCATAAAAAAATCGACACATTGTCGTATCGGAGTGCGGTTTGTACCATAAGACTTTACAAATAGTTGGAATTTTTGTAGCAAAAAATTTATTCAAGGAAAATGTGAACTACATTTTTTTTTCTTTTAGCACAAAAATCCGACGCCTTGCTCAAGTATTATGGCGCAAACCGCATCCCAATACGACAATGTTTTGAATTTTTAAGTGATTTGTTCTATGTGTTTTGGAAATGCGAACTGACTTATAAGACACCCTATAAATGCATTGACGTCATCGCTTAAACGTAGATCCTTTGATGAATAATACTGGACAGTAGGAATGTTCAAAAAGCTTTTTAAGCGCTAACTTTCGTTCATAATCATAAACTCTTTTTCGTCAACTTTTTTAGATATTTTTTTCTATAAAGAGGGGAAATAAAAAAGCACTTTGTTAATCTTTCGTCCGATTATATACTAAAAACGTATTGGTATTTCTACTGAAATAAATTTTCAATAAAAAAGATTTAACGTTATGACATTAGTAGAGATTGTTCCCAACTGTCATAATTTATTATAGCATCTCACTTTTATAAACTGTCCTAAAATATTACCGTTTTTTAGAAAAAAAAAATTTAGGTCCTCAAAATCATACATCAGAAATGAAAAAAATCATATTTTAAAGTAGTATTAATTCTCACTATTTTGAAAATATTTCAGGAAATCAAATATTGAAAAATCATATCTTTAAGTACATATAATTCCATTGTTTCAAAAATATTAATACAAATAACTCAAAATCGACAATTTGAACATTACATGTTTAAATAACATTAATATTAATGAAACAGCACCGATAAACTGGCGATAAATCGCAATTAAATAATGAAACTTTGTATCAATCACCATATAATAAATGGGAGAAAAAAAAGGGGGAGGGAGAGAAGTTTTTTTTCTATTAATTCTGCCCCCCCCCCTCTCTCTCTCTCTCTTTTTTCACTTTCAATTCGGCTACATTTTTTCTTCCGTATGCGCTGCTCTATGATTGGTGTTTTCCTTGCAACTACCGCCACCTGTCGCATTCTTTGTAAGCTCCCTCTTTGCCGTTCTGTTCATTTCTGACATTATTCCCTTACGGACACGTGTTTGCTTTGACTGATGACGGGCTGTTAAAAATTTCCAGTTCGAAACGCGTCCTGTGTTTTGTTTTGATTTTATGGTGATTGATACTAAGTTTCATTATTTAATTAACATTAATATTCATTGATTTGAAAATACTTCATGTAGGTAACTGGTTGATTTTCAAAAAGTGGGGATATTTGATGTCAGATAATAATCATTATCAGCTTGAAAAATATTATTTTTGACTTTATTAAATCAAGAAACATGAAGATATAGTAACAATGAAACATATTTCAAATATTAAATAATGCATAAAAATAAACTGCCTATTAGGAACATTAGATAACATCAAACGCGTTATCGGATGTCATGTCCGTTACCATTGATCTATTATTTGTTTGTAAGAATATTGCAAAAATAAATAAAAATCAAACCTTATATAAGAATTCTTAAAACAAGCTTGCTACACAAACACTTAAAAAAATTGCAGTAAAGGAAATTAGTGTATATGATAGTAAATTCTTTTATGGATAACAGATTAGACCAAATTTATATTTAGATCACATTTCATAATTTATAGTTACCTTTGAACAGTTTTTGGTCTAAAATAAGTTTAAATTAATTTTAAATGTGTTAGAAAAAAATCATATAAAATTAAATTTATACAGTAACGTATTTGACATTTTCCCCTGGGATTCTTAAAATTCAAGTTAAAACTCAGTTAGCAATAAAACTTGTAATGAAAAGGCGGGAGTTTAATAATAATCTTACAAGAAATATGCATGTTCTTATAAATACGAATTTTCTAAAAATAATATTTATAAATTATTAGAAATAGTTTTTATTTTTATTTTTATATTTTAAAATATCTCGAATTATCCTGAAATTTTAAAATCACCGAATTGTAAATAAAATGTCCAAATGGAAATATTAAAGATATATGTAACAATAATTTATACAGGTAACCGAAACTCCAATTACGAAAAATGATAATTTATGATCTATTTATATTCATTAATTGAAAAAATATTGTCCCAATAACTATAAATAACTTTTCAAGAATTTAATTTTAAATTTTTAAATACTTTTTAAAACAGTTGTTTGGAAAAGATACAACTAAATCAAACCGATGCTATTCGACACTAGTTATTTTCCTAGTTATCTATCAGTAAACAAAGAGATAACCATCTGCTTATAATACTTTGTCATCTTCTGACTTAATTTAATTTCAAGAAACAACTCGTCTCACTATGTAAGTATTAAGTAAATATACACTTTTAACTTTTATTTTATTTTATTTTATATCGTAAAACAGGTTTCAGTTTTTCTAATCATGCATACGCTAGTTTCTTAATAGTGTTAATAAATTGCTATTTGTTATTGCAGACATAAACAAAATTGACATACCAGAGTAACACCATATCATACAATTCTTGAGTTTGTGTTAAAAAATTTTCTTACCTGAAAAAGAGACAAAGGAAAATAAGTCAGTCACAAAATTAAATGAAAAGTTACAATTTACACAACAAATCAGTTGATAACGTTATAACTATGTACGTTCAAGAGATAACATAATGAAAAAAATATTAAGTTGTTCATAATTGAGAAGTAGGTGAATCTCATAAAACATTATCCAGGAATATTTGCAAATAAAGTTAGTGGCCTCCATTGTATTTTATTGAGACTCTTAGGAAACAAACGAAATCTGTTACTCGCACTACACTGCAAAAAAAAAAAAAAAAAAAAAAAAAAAAGGTGTTGATTTTACAGCATTATACTGGCATCCCAGCTGCGAGTATTATACCGTAAAATTAACAGTAATAAACAGTAAAATAAGCAGTAATACGCTGCCGCGCAATACGCTACCGCGCCTCGCATGAGCAGTAATACGCTCAGCTTTTTTTACTGTTTATTACTGTTAATTTTACGGTATAATACTGGCAGATGGGGGTGCCAGTATAATACTGTAAAATCAGCACTTTTTTTGCGTTGTAGAGTTCTGCGCGGACCAGAAAACTCTATTTAAAGTCAACGCGCAACCGGACCCGAACACGACAAAAAAAAAATTTCATTGCCCCACAATCCGACCCGAAACCGACATACTTCAACCCGAGACCGAACCGAACCCGACATGAAAGAAAACTAATCTATATCTTAATACAATTATGGAAAAGTATGGTCTATAATTATAGCTCTAATATCAATTTTATCTTTTACGTAGAAAAATGAACATACATTCATTAATGACCAATTATATAGTTTATTTTATGCACTATATTGCCAAAGGTGATCGGTCACTTGCGATTTTGGACGTTTTGTTAACTATCTTGAAAAATACATGAGGAATTAACCTGAAACTGCAGGTGTGTAAACAGTATGGTACAGGTTATATATTCCCATGAAGATTTTTTCACGAAACCCCATAGGGGACTGTCAACAAATTGAAAAAGAACGAATATCTTTTGGTTAACCCTGTAAAAATTAATATAGCAAACGCATTCAAACTCAAGATTAATAATAAGTGGCTTTTTGTAATATACTGTGCTCATTTTTATGAGGATAGCATGTATACTCGTAGAGAAATTAAGGTTTTATAAAAGCAGTCCCAAATTTCGCCTAGTTTTTTGCTTATAATTTGCAGAGTTCTTAATATAAAAAAAAGTTCTTTTCAGAAAATATGACAAACAACATTGTACATAATACACTGCAATCAGAATTAAAAAATAATCAAAATTGGATGAAAAATGAGCAGGTTTACTAAAAAATGTTTCACTGCGCATGCGGGAAGGCAATCAAAATATAATATGCATAATGTATTAGCTAAGTATATAGAGCAACTTTTGTGAAAGTCTCAAAATCATAGCTTGAAAATTTGAAAATTATCGTCGATAGAATAAGCTCGAAATCCGTTATATCCAAAAAGAAGCAAAAAGATGAGGTGTTGTATCAAATATATGTTGATTAGTGCCAAGATAGCGTACACAATATTGCACTTACTACTATAATTGGATACAACCCGTCATATTTTTGCTTCCTTTTGGGAACAACGGATTTCGAGCTTATTCTATCGACGATAATTTTCAGAATTTTCAAGCTATGATTTTGAGGCTTTCACAAAAGTTGCTCTATATACGTAGCTAATAGATTACGTATATTATATTTTGATTGCATTCGCGCATGCGCAGTGAAACACTTTTTAGTAAACCTGCTCATTTTTCTTCCAATTTTAATTATTTTTTAATTCTGATTACAGAGTGTTATGTACAATGTTGTTTGCCATATTTTCTGAAAAGAACTTTTTTTTATATTAAGAACTCTGCAAATTATAAGCAAAAAACTGGGCGAAATTTGGGACTGCTTTTATAAAAACCTTAATTTCTCTACGAGTATACATGCTATCCTCATAAAAATGAACACAGTATATTCAATAAGCCACTTATTAATAATCTTGAGTTGGAACGCGTTTGCTACATTAGTTTTTACAGTGTTATCCAAAAGATATTCGTTCTTTTTCAATTTGTTGACAGTCCCCTATGGGGTTTCGTGAAAAACTCTTCACGGAGATATATAACCTATACTATACTGTTTACACACCTGCAGTTTCAGGTTAATTCCTCATATATTTTTCTAGATAGTTAACAAAACGTTTAAAATCGCAAGTGACCGGTCACCTTTGGCAATATAGTGTATATATATAAAACTTTAAGTAAAATTTAACCATTGAAACATAAGAAACTGACCACATACACTGAAATCCCGATACCAAAGAGCCCTGTCAATTTATCTGAAAATATTCAAAAGTTTCTTTGGAAAAATCGGGTCAACCAGAACCCGATCCACAAAAGTCAAAACCCGACCCAAAACCGATTCGCAACAAAATAAGCGTGAAACTGATTTGACTCGAACTGCCAGTCGGGTCGAGTACAGGTAAAATCAGGTTACGCGACCTGATGCAGGACGCACTCACATTTTCAACTTACACTGTAAAAAAGGACAAATATTTCTTAATCTAGGAATATGTTACGGAAAATGTGATTTAACTAGGAATGAAAATATAGAATACCCGCTTCCGATTTAACCCCGATTCCAAAAATCGTTCTTTATCTGGAGAAACCTCAGAAACTAATATATCTTCGAGATTTAAAGAAGCATTTATAAAAACAAAGTTTCATTCTTTACCACTGATTTTCGGGAACGTTTTCGTGTAGTTTTTCTAGTGTATTAATCCGTTTTCTCAACCCGGAACATAGATTTGTCGGATGCTATCTATCTTAATGTAAACATGTTCATGTTCAACAAACATGATAAATTAACAGCGTTAACATTAACATTAAAATTAAAATTATTTTGTTATTCCTGCATGAATAAATTTAATTTACGCCATTGAAAATGCTTGATTGAGATTTGATAGTATTAAAAAAAAAACGATATTCCGGTTCGAAAAAACTCATTAATTCCCTATAAAAACTACACGAAAACGTTTCCGAAAATCAGTGGCAGCAAAAGAAACTTTGTTTTTATAAATGCTTCTTTAAATCTCGAAAATATATTTGTTTTCTGAGGTTTCTCAAGATAACGAACGCTTTTCATAATCGTGAGTAACTCGGAAGAGGTTATCGTATATTTTTATGCGGGGTTTTATTATATTTTTGTAGAATACGAAGCATTTTTCTTTCTTTTTTACAATTTTCCTTTTTTAGGACTTGGTTAGTTAGGCACTGAGCAATTTAATGTTTAGAGCAAGAATTCATCTGAAACTCGGTTGAATGAAAAAAACGATTTGATCTACTTTGGTTCTTAATATCCCAATTATGCTGAAACCCATTGTATTTTGCATATTACAAATAATAGTTACTCGTCCAATTATTTTATTTTCGTTTAATAGATTCAAGCATGTAAGCACTAGCTTTTTATTATAATCATAACATAAAGTTGCGATATAAATGTTGACCTCGTACCTTTAGTAAAAGTTCCTGTCACAACTAAGGTGGGGGAAAACTAACAAAACAGATAAAGTTTTCTATTATGATAAATGACGCAACCTTTAAAATTTTTCAGTAATTTTATTTTTATCAGCCAGACTCTAAAACTCGGATAAACCATGGATGTCAAGGAGATTTCTTTTGTAATTCTTATATGGATTTTTTTTTTTTTTTTAAAGGAGAATAATCATATACCTTTCTTTGTTATACAAATATATCTTATTGATAATGGCCATACAAAATATAGTTTAGATCACTTTATTTAATCGATAACGGTATGCAAAATCTTTTAATTTAAATATTTATATATAAAATAAGTAGTTAAAAAAATATTGTTGGTTGTTAAATTTTATTTATCACAGTCCCAACATTTTGAAAAACAACAATATTTAGGATTTCTGATTTTTTTTTATTTTTAACTACACGACCTTTAAAAATGTTCATTAAATTAATTTTTATCAGTCTGATTTCTAAAACCCTGAATTTAAACTTTGTTGTTTGCAGCTAACGATTTATAATACATATTTTTTAATTACTTGAATTTTTATTTTACATTTTCACACATTGTTTAATTGTTAAATCATGAATATAAAGATAATTTAGAGTTCCTGTATGAATATTTTTCCTTCTTTTTGTTTCCTCTCCTTTTATTTTTCCTTTTTTACGAAAACTAATCCCATACTTATCGTATTATATATATGACATCTTGATAATGGTCATATTAAATATAATAAAAATTGTAGACAAGTTCAATTTATTTAATTGATAATTACATGCACGATCTTTTAATTTAAATATTTTTAATATAAATTTAGTAATTAAAATAAAATATTCGTGGGTGGTAAATTTTACTTGTTATAACGCATTAGAATAAAGAAAATACAAATTTTACGACTTTTCTTGATGAATTAAATATGACATTATTAAAATGAATTATTGCCAATAAAATAAGAAAAATCATTCTACCCGGCGGCGTGGGTATCGAATCAACACGATGATCAGAACAGAAAAACATCGCGCCTTATACCACTCGGCCACCCTGTTCTCGTTCGAGGGTACTCTAAAATTGGTTAGATTCTAGATTTAATTTTACGCATGCGCAAATGGGTCATTTTCGTGTGAAAAGTGGATTTGACGAAAATCCCTTTTCATTTTAATATATACGATGGAAAAGAGAAAAGACAAAGGGAAAGAGTGAAATCACAGCACCAATACTTATTTTTATTAAGTAAACATTTGATTGCCTTGATTGTGCGTTGAATGCATTTCATTTCACTTTTATTATGCTCTGTTATTTGCTATATATATATACATATATATTTAACTAAGACATAAATTTTTGACGGAAAAAAAATTATAAACACGCGGAAGAGATGCCCAAGTAAGTTTTATTTACCTAAATTTTCAAATTTGGATTAAAAATCCTAAAAACTAATGTAGAAAAAGGAAAATTATGAAGATAACACACAAAATAACTCCTGTACTACACATACTGTATTTATACAATTCGCCTTAAATTTGAATGTTGCATCTTCGTTGATTAAACGAAAGAAAATAAAAATAATATATATGTTTTGACTATACACGAAAATTAGCAAGCTAGAAGACACCTTTACTTTCATCTTTATTTTCATTCCTCAGACCGTAAAATTATAGTTTTGGCAACAAGCCCATGTTTCAGGTCTTTAAAACCTTAGTTCTCATTCTAAATAGAACAATAGGTTCTTAAAGGTTCATTCAGTTTTATGACTTAAAAGTTTTTTTTTTTTTAACTAAACTTGTGTCATAGTAAACTACAGACTTTGCTCAACACTGACAAGCAGATAAGCAATTTTCCCAACAAGCCCTGCACTTTCTTATGGATTTAGGAAATATCAATGAGGCGTAAGTGTTTGACAAAACATGTTCTGAAAAATTATTCGGCTCAGTCATTTTCTAAAGAGCATTTATTTTTAAAGCACGTTTTTGTTCAGACAAAAAAAAAAAAATGCTTTTATCAATGTTTAAAAAAAAGGTCACATCACGAGATTTTATTCAATACCAGTCGAATCCATGTCTTTTAAAGGTAAAAAAAAAGAAACGAAAGCAAGTATTAAATTTTGTAAACATATCTTCAAAAACTAACGAAGGGTATTGAAACATTAAAAAAATATATTTATTTAATGATAAATATTTTTAATTTATTTGCTTTTTTAATATTTCTGAGTAGCAATAATGGAAAAAATACAAAACATTTTATATAGATAGATAGATATATATTTTACAAAATACTTTACTTTCATAATTTTAAAGTAGATTACAGTTACAAATACTGGGTTGTAGTGAAAGGTATACTATGATATACACAGTATACTTTCTGAATTTCGTAAAAAAACGCCGTATACACTGCCAAAAAAAATTGCTGATTTTACAGTATAATACTGGCATCCCAGCTGCCAGTATTATACCGTAAAATTAACAGTAATAAACAGTAAAATAAGCAGTAATACACTACCGCGCATGCGCGGCAATGTAATGCGCGGCAGTGTATTACTGCTTATTTTACTGTTAATTTTCCGGTATAATACTGACAGCTGGGATGCCAGTATTATACTGTAAAATCAACTTTTTTTTTCAGTGTACTCCATGTTTTTCAAGTAAAATAAAATGTATTCTTCTGTATACCCTCTACACTGCAAAACACAATTGTTGATTTTACGGTATAATATACTGGCATTTGGGATGCTAGTATTATACCGTAAAATCAACAATTTGTTTTGCAGTGTAGTTTCCTAAAGACTACAATTCAGTACAAAGTTACGGTAATTCAGAACAATTAGCCTTCTTTTTGATTTCATATAAAGAATAAACAGGGATAAAGTTGAAATTTTTAAGATTGTTAGAGCATTAAAATTTTTACACTTCAGAAAATAACTATATTGTGACTATGAATTACATAGGCAGTCTACAAGGCGTATATATAATAACTTTATCAGGATATGCTAGTAATATTTTTTTAGTATTTGAAACTAATTATCAAGAGTATAAATCTATTCCTCATTTGATTGATTCGTTTATTTTAATTATTTTCCAATGTACCGTGTTTTCCCGAAAATAAGACAATAGAAATATAAGTCCTTAGGACGGTTCTTCAGAGTGCTCGTAATATTTATAAGACCTATCTATAAAAAAAGTTACACTTAAAAAAAAATAAGCACCTGATTTTTTTTTCTTTTGTTACAAAATAATAGTGAATTTCTAAGATATGATACAGACTTTAAATATGTAGTCAATCATGACGAGCCCTGAAAAAAATATGCATTTAGTTTAAAGTAATTATTTTAAAATCCAGTTTATTTTTTTTTCTTTTTAGAAAGAATAGCATGAATAAAAATCAGAAAACGCCTCTTCTCCCTCTTTTTTTTCTTTCCTTTGTTTTTGTTTCAGTTTTATGGATGAAAATGCACGTTTTCATTAAACCTAACATCATTTTCACGGGAAGCAGCCTCTCGTCCATCTGACATTAACGCCTTCGCTCCCAGATGGAGACGGAGCTCGATCTTCATACAAGTCTTCAGGTTCGGTCGAAAAGTTTTTTATTTTATTTTTTCACTAATTTAAAAAAGAAAAAACTTGCTGTTTAAAAAACAAGAATGTAGTTGCTTAAAGATTTTACAATCCTTTAAAAATCAGTTTGAAAGGGAATTGAATTGTTATTTATGGATATGAAGATAAGTATTCTATCTGATTCTGAGGACTTTGCACGGCCACTGTTAGTAACATAAAGAAGCCGTTGTATATCCCTTGTCTATACTCGCTTTCCGTTTGAAATCCTTTTTCAGGATGATTGGGAAACAGAACTCTTATATTTTTGTCATAATTGTACAATGATATTTTAAAAGAATAAGAATAATGATTTTAACAGATTTCTCCCAGTTGTTGGGTATAAATAACAAATTTTCTATTTTAACCCCTTGGGGACGAGCGACACGTATTCTTGACGCATAAGATGCTCAGAATCCTTGATTATTCCCACCAGTTATTTTTTATTGGAAGATTTGCCTAATTAAATCTTAGCATTTCTGCTATTCAATTAGGTGAAAATTTCTGTTTTGAAAAACCGGTGGTAAAAGATTAAAAATTCTGTAAAGGACGCTTGTCGCGAAGGGGTTAAACAGATTTCCAGAGACATGAAAATCACGAAAAGTCGTAACGAGGGGGTATTTAGGATTAATACTAGTAAAATGTAAAAAGATATTTTTAAATGGGGAAATTAATCTTGAAACAGTTTTAAAATGTTATTAACATTTTTCTACTGAGTTCTTTCGTTATCGGCTCGAGTTCTGATTACACAAATTCTTTCGGGATTGGACTCAAGCTCCGAAATAGGATCCCGAATTCATCTCTAAGTATCCACTAGTGGATACACTGGGGACCGAAGGAATAAAGATCCAATCTCAGTAACAGCAAAATACTAAATTGTAGAAAACTATGTCATTTTGAAAATATCATGTTAAAATGTGAATGTTTAATGAATGAAATTATCAATGAATTAGTGTTTTCTTTTAAAGATGACATCTTTTTTCACCGTTAGAAATAATCCGCCTTTCTGTAGTTGCAGTTATATGACCCCATTGTGAAGTGTGACATTTATGTCATTTTAATTCATTCGTACATGATATATATATCAATGAAGGTAGATGCTTGTAGATTAATATATGAATAATTGTAGATTGTTGTGAATGTGACAAAAAAAGTATAAATTGTTGTGCATGACCAAAATAATACATCTAAACAAAACAACCGTACAGAATTTAATATATCAGTCATATTTTGGGGAAATACCGTATAACAAATACAAGGACAATTGAACTACAAGAAAGGATTACTCAAAAAAGCAGTTTGTAGGACGTTAAAGATGACTTTTATAATGTGCTAGTAGCAACGTTTTAGCACATAGCAATATTGTACACAGTTACATTTAGGCTGTACATTGTACTATATCTGCATTTTTGTTTCGAACGTATTGGATATTAGAAGCGAGCAATAGAAATATTAAAAGATACAATTGCATTAATGCATAATATGCATTTTTCACTTTACATTATATTTTTATTAGTTTAGATAAATTAAAAAAGTACAGAAAACTACAAGGGAAAACAGTCTGTAACAATACAATGTAATTTTTATAGAATAATAAGTTCGCCTCAAAGTGTTTGTACATGCGATTATTCTAATATGCGCATGTATTTTGAACAATTACCACGCTTTTTGTGAGAACATAAATAAATATATGATAATTTTAGTTATATAATTTAGAAATTTGACGTTCATTAAATCTTATTAAATTGAGGGGTTTTTCCCCCGTTTTTTCCCAATGTCTCTGCATATGGATCATAGAAAAGAAAATTGACATTATCAAATCTCAAAATTGTTAAGTGCACTGAAAATCGTAGAATAACATATGGATCAGAAACAGATTGCTTTAGATAAATTCTTTAGAGAATGGTAAGACATGAAATATTATATAAAAATAAAAAATAGAAGTGTTCAAACATAGAATTTAGTTCATTTCTTCCTTTCCAACTTATGCATTATCGAAAGTCGTATGTGAACTAAATGCAATCTTTTAAATTCAAATTAAAAGAAGCATAATGGTTTGAATTCGTATTAAAGGCTCAGTTAATTCCTCCGGGATATGCCAATAACGATTTCTTAAATCCATTTTTCCTTTCTGTAAGAGTTATGATTTGCATAACATATTCTTCTATCTCAAAAAAATATGGACAATGTAGGCAGAATAACAAATTGTGCGGGTTTAAGAATTTAAATTATCCATAGATCATCAAAATAAAGTGGGCCAGTGCAAGTAACGGGAAGATTTAATGTTATTTTCGTGTATGGAAACATTCGCTTTTTTTCAAATCCTTCTTCATTTTAAAAATACTATATATATATATATATTGGATAATAAAATGATATAAAAATAGGAATAAAATCCGGTGATCAGTTTGATTGGACTCTTGTGACATTCGCAAAAAAAAATTGTAAATGAAAAGAATAAAAAGAATATAAATGCCGGACATAAGAAAAACTGTTCTAGTGCAATGTGTGTCTCCAACGCGATTGAAAAACTATTTAACCTCTGAAACAAAAATTAAGAGTCAAACCTGGGCTTGTCTTGCACCCTTAAAGAGGGCCACCTCTGAGACTAAAAAAATTTTCTTTTTTACTTTTGAAAGTAATTAAAAACTTTCAAAGAAAAGTTTCACCTGAGCGTTTTTTCCGGGCATATACCAAAATAATAAAATATTTCTACATATATTTAAAAAAAGAAAAAAAGTAACTAAGAAAACATCGAATGCAAGATTCATTATCATTTTACAAAATTAGATCTGCTATAAACAGGTATGTCAACTTAGGAAATGATTCATCACTGTACAAATGCTATGGACCACTTAAGTGTAAACTCTCAGAGTATACACTATACAAGACGTACTTCTTAGAGACTATATTAAATTTGTTGACAGTATAGCGCTACATAAGTGTTATCTCAAAGTTTCTATGTTTTATACCAAAATACGAAGTTAAAAAAAAAAAAAAATCTGAGAATATTTCTTTTCAAATACAGAGCGGAAAGATTTTACATAAATAACATGTTAAAAAAAATAAATATCGAAATTATATGAACGATTGTTCACTTATTTTATTTTATTTCTTTTTCTGAACTTCCCATCACGCATTTTCAATAAAATTGTTTTTAATTCATGCATTTTTGCTTTACGCTTTGTTTAAAATCGCATTAGAATTGAATATAATCGATTATTTGCAAACAAAAGAAATAATTGTGCTTTAACAGCTCAACCAAAGATTTCGAGACATGTCAATAACCACTTTCTTAAATCTACTTTTATTTTCCACAAGAATTACGATTTACATAATCGTGTCTTTTATTTCGATAATATAGACAATATAGGAGAATGTCCACTTGTGCGGGTTTCAGAATTTACATTATCTAAGAGAACATCAGAATTATGTGAGCAGTATGAATACAGAGAGATTTAATATTATTTCTATATGTAAAAACAGACGCTACTTATCAAAATCTTTCTATATCGTAAACATGTTAGAAGACGCTTTGAATGAGACTATTTGTTTAAACCCGTTTGATTAAAATCTTGTAACATGCGCAAATATTCGCAAAGAGAGAAAAAGAAAAGAGAAAACACACAACCATATTTAGGCATAAAAATGCAAGCCAACTAGAGAATTATGCATCACAATACTAATGCAGTCGACACTCGACTCTGTAAACTTTCGGAATATAAACTCAAAGATGTACTCAGAAATATTAAAATTTGTTGACAGTCACTGTTAAATATTTTGTGATAGGTTGAACTAACTTTTAGTGCTGCAATAGCTGCAACCACAAAAGGGTGAAATCTCGCTCCAATATTTGGAGCTCCCGTTGAACCATAGCTCCAAATGTTAGAACAAGAATTCACCATCATACGAATGCAGCTACTGTAGCACCAAAGGTTGATTAAACCCACCAAAAAAATAAATAAATAAATAAATAAATAAATAAATAACGGTGTATAGAACTGAGTTTACAAGTACGCAAAGTTTTTATGTCTTGTAGCTGACTATACGCTACAAAACATAACAATATAAGACTTTTTAAGGTTATAAAAACAAAATATTTTCATCTTTTTTTGTCTTTCCATTCCTTTTTCTTTTTTTTTCTTTTTTTCAACAAATCTGAGTGAGATTTTTTTAATATTTTGTTTTAATGCAAAATATGAAAAAACACCCTTGAGCATGAATGTCTGTTTTATTATTAAAATACGTTTTTAATAGCATATTGTTTAGTTTTTTATTTTCTATTTTATATCCTATTCAGAACCATATGTAAATTGAATATAATCAATTATTTTCAAATAAAAGGAAAAAATGTCGCTTTAAATTAACAGCTCAATCCACGTTTTCGAGACATGTCAGTAACTACTTTCTTAAATTTGCTTTTGTTTTATATAAGAATCGTGATTTACATAATCGTGTCTATTCTTTTATCTTAAAATATAAAGACAATGTAGGCAGAACGGAAAATTGTGCGGGTTTCAAAATTCACATTATCTAACAGAACATCAGAATAAAGTGGGCAGCATAAATGCAGGAGAATTTAATGTTATTTTCATGTGTAAAAGCAAACGCTACTTATCAACTCCTTCTGCTTCCCAAACATGTTAGGAGAAGACATTTGGGCGAGATTCTCGGAATAAAATCTTGTAACCAGTTTGATTGGAATCTCGTAACAACCACAAAAATTTCCGAATAACCATCTGTTAAACGCCAATGCAAGGATATGGCAGATAAAAATCGTAGAGGTTACAAATTGTCCAGTTTACAAAACTAAATTTTAAATAAAATGACAAGCTAATAATAAAAAAAGATTTAGATATAATGGAAATGCCCATGCATATTCAGAGATTTAAACAAGTTACTTTTTAGATGTAATGTTGATATTTGTTGGTAATGTGGGCTGGAACGTTTTTCGAAGGAATATCAATGAAAAGGTGCAGAAATAAGATGTTAGAATCTAAATAAAAATTATGTACAGTTCCGGAAAAAAGGACCGCCGCCTAGTAACTCTGTCTCAAATCATTGTATAAAAATGTAACTGATACCAATCGATTTGTAATAACGTCTACTAGTTAATACTATACGTTACTTTTGTTTCGGAATCTTCTACATATAGAAATTGTAACAAACTTTAAAATTTTCAGTAGTAACACCTAATTTTGACATCTTATTTGGATTATTTGGTGACTTTTACTTTCGAATACCGAACGGGAAGTCATATTCACTCAAATAGTTAAAGAATTACGCACTTTTAAAGTTTGGAACTCCAATTGTTAAATTCACTTTTAATCGTTGCAAAACAGATTACAATGCGAGTAGTTTCTTAAGCTTGATTCAAAAACTACTTAGCGGATTTAGCTGTAACTTTGGATTCGCATATTTAGCAGCTATTAAAAATCGATTTCTCTTTTTAAAATATTATGGACATTAAATATTATTATTCATATATATTTTTTCGAAAATAATATGAATTGTAACCAAAAATTTTTCAACAGAAATCGTGTTCTAGAAACTTCAAATATGCGAATTCAAAATTAGAGCTCATTCAGGCAAGTAGTTTTTGAATCATGCATAAAAAACTATCTGTATTGAAATCTGTTTTGCAACGATTAAAAATAAATTAGTCATTAGGAGTTACAAACTTCAAACCTGCACAATTTCTAAACTACTTTCTCTTTGGTATCTAAAACTAACATTTACCGAATAATCCAAATATGATGTCAAAATTAGGTGTTTCTATTGAAAATTTTAAAGTTTGTTACAATTTTTATATGTAGATGACCCTTTATACAAAATTAAAGTATAGCATTAATTAGTAGATCTCATTACTAATCGATTGGTGCCAGTCATATTTTTATACGATGATTTTTGACAAATAGTTACAAAGAGGTGGTGCATTTTTTTCCCTATGAATGTCTAATGGCAGAATAAGGAAAATTTCATAATTTATAATGTATGATAAAACATCATAAATGGATTTTGTTTTTGTATATAAATAACTCCTAACATGCCTAATATAAACTGTTATTTCTTAAACGTAAAGTACAACTTCTATATAACGCAATCGTATGAAAACAAAGTTTGCTAAGCGTTATATAGCTAACAGCAGTGTATTGGTAGCAAACATTAGGACAGAATACAGCCATGTGAATGCATGATAAGCATGTAAAGTAGTGGGCATCGATGTTTAAAATTCAAAGGTATAAATAATTTAAATATAGAAATTGAAAAAGTAAAGTAAAAAAAAATAGTCAGTAATTCTGTTTTTTCAAAGAATTAAAAACAATAATAATAACAAGTGAAAATGGTGTTTTCATTCGTGGTATATGCTCCCGCATTATATCCAAATATATGGTATATGAAATCGCATTGTAACAAATTTGTATTATATAGGGTGATTAAAAAAGTGGGCTTGATTTTACACAGATACACCCAACGGCAAATACTTATTTTAATGACCAAATGATAATTTGAAAGAAAATATCCCAAAGTTTCAGATAAGCGTCCCTAAATCTCAACTTGTAGACAGCGGCTTCAATTGTCAGAAACATTGCTGCTATCCAGATCCAGATGTATTTCCATATGTGAGTCCAGAAAAACAACAGTTTTTTTTATATATAGGTGCATAAAAGTAGCGGTTTAAGTACCGTCTCTAACAGCAACTTTGAAAGATCTAAAAGGCCGTATCACAGCTCAGTGACATAGGACATTCTTCATCGGGTATGGAATGAATTCTGTTTCCATCTAGTAGTTATACGAGCTGCTATAGAAGCACATTGAACACCTAATTGATAAATGTTAATCTGAGTACAATCAAATATACATAAAGTAGAAAACTTTGTTGAGATCACAACAAAAAAAAATAATAATAAATAAATAAATAAACACAACAGCGTTGTCTCTGATCATAAATAATTTATCCTTTATCAAATGTAAAGCTACAAGTAGTTAGAAGACAAACGCACAAGACGAAGTGGCATAATAATCACGTAATAAATCACATGATGAAGAATAAGTTTTATATAATTCAAAACGGTGCTGTTGTGTTTAGTTTATTATTTTTACGGTAGTCAGTCGCAACAAAGTTTTCTACTTCATTTATCTGACATGATTAGTTCACCGTGCTTTTTTACATCATAATCAAATATAGTGTACATCATTCAGAGGCAAAGTAAAATTTAGAAAATAGAACCATATGAAATTGGGTACATCATTTTACATCATCTTAAATTTTTTTTCTAAGGAACTATTATTTGGTACAGACACTTGTACTACACATTTGCACATTTAATCGAACTTTTAAAGATTAAGAGGAAGAAAAATATCCTCGTTCTAAAAAAATCAATGGCGTTTTAATATTCCACTACATCCGCATATTTCTAAGTGAATTGACGTATCTGCTGAATGACATTATTTTTTAATAGCTTGAAGCGACTACAATTCTATTTTTCATTCTTTGCTGAATTTATGATCTCTGTCGCAAATGGCCATTTTTGTGGTTTCAGAATGCATTAGCATCACAAAAAGATTCTTAAAAGAAATAGTTCGCAAAAGCAAATCCTCTAAAATGTTTTGCCGAGAGTGTTACTATTGAAGCTATTTTATTTTATTTTATTTTTATTTTTTTTCGCTTTGCAGCTTGTGAAAGTCATCATAATGGCAAATCATAAAGAAAGAAGAAAAAAAAAAGTTTGTTGTAGTATCATTATGAACTGGTAATCCTCACCTTTTCCGAAATTGAAAGTGTTCTCACAATTAAACTGCTATGCATATATATATATAAAAAAAAGTAGAAAAACGTTTTTCAACGAACCAAAATTTTATCGTAATTTTAGAAAAAATTATTTAAAAATTAAGATGATTCTAGTTATCATATTTCTAAATAGAATAATCCTTCAATCACGTACATTGTAAAAAAAAAAAAAAAAAAAAAAAAATTCTTAATCTAGATCTTATCCTTCTTAAGGTTTATGAAAACATAATATAACATCTTTTGAGTTATCCGCGATTCCGAAAACGTTCCTTCATCTGTAGAGGCCGCTGAAACCAATAGATTTCCAAGACTTAAAGAGGCATTTCTAAAACAAAAGTTTATTTTGCAAAAACAAACCTGATTTTATTTTTTCATTTTTGTGATAAATATGTATAATAATTCAGATTGAAAAAACTGTAATTATATAATTAGATCCATATTTAAGATCCATTAAGATCCATATTTCTTGGCTTAGGGGACACCTTCGTTAAAGTATCCGAAGAGTGCAACTATTTTCCACCAAAGGGATAAGCGTTTACTCTCTATTAATTGACCCAAATTCAAAAGTAAAGAAAATTATCTATTAGAACTTATTTGTATTACTCACCAGATTTCATTGAAAAAGAAAAAAAAAAAAAGCTTCATTTAACTACAAAATATTTAAACTTTTTAAGCCTGCCAATGATTTGAGAGATGGATGTCAATTTAATGTCGATAAAATCGGGTTAAAAAAAATCTTAAAAAAGAGAGAATCTCATTCAGTGAAGTTATTTATACACCGAGTACGTTGTAGGAACGCTTTTTCAGGGAAAAAAAAAAAAAGATTACTCAATATTATAAATTAAAGATATGTGAAAATACATTTTCGAAATGCATAATTTATGTAATTGATAATTAATGAGATTTATAATAATAACTTTTGATAACGATGTCAATGAAAAATTTCTCGCATTCCCTTTATCTTTAGGAAAAAATCATTTCGAAGTTTTGAAAAGTTTCTAAGATTAGATTTTAGTTACGATGGAAAAAGATCAGAATGTATTCATTAGCATTGTGTTACAAAATATTCTAAAAAACGGTTCGATTATTTTATTTTATTTTTGACTTTATAATTAGTGTAAATAATCCATCATATTTCGCATTCAATGATCCGAAGATTTCCAGTTTTGGAAGGCTAATTTTTTATCGCTCACCCTGACATTGATAACGTGATAACATGACTCTTTTCCTAATGTAGTAGATATGCATCATCCTCATAACTCTACATCTACACTGCAAAAAAAGTGTTGATTTTACAGTATAATACTGGTGCGTGGCAGCGTATTACTGCTTATTTTACTGTTTATTACTGTTAATTATACTGTAATTCAACACCTTTTTTTTTTTTTTTTTTTTTTTTTTTTTTTGCAGTGTATCTTTGCTGCATAAGCATGTACTATTTTACTGCATTTCATTTACCATGTTCACTGGTTTTATAACTATATACCTCTATGTAATTATTGGCTTCTTTTTACCCCCCAAACACATAAAACAAATATTTAATAACTTATATAAAAATACAATTAATAAATGACATTATTGGATAAAATTTGATTTGAAAATGTAGAAATAGACTACTTAAAAACACCATTACTGTAATAAAAAACTTCGCAGTTTTTCGTGCCTGTATCATGAGACGCCACAAATTTGCTTTTACATTTGAGTTTGTACCAGGGACGTATATGGAAAGAGAGCGGCTCAGGGAACTCAAGCTATCTTCATTCATTTTTATTTTAAAGTTATTTTTTTTTTAAGTTAACTATTTTTTAAAGTAAAACAATTATTTGCTGTCACAATGGCTCACAATGCATCTCTGAAAACAAAACTCCGTGCATAAAGAAATATTATGATTATGGGTTTCATTTCCAACAAGTAGATCTGGAGATCAGATATCTCAATTTGAGTTCTCAAAATCGCATTTTAATTTTGAATTTATTTTATTAATTATCAGGGTATACAACCCAGGCTTTATACAACATACAGAACCATTTTTTTTATTATTGAAAACTTTAATATATTTCTTAGCTTGTCAAGTTTTGAAATTTATTAAAAGCTGTACTTCGTATTAGCCACGTGCCTTAATAACCAAAGAAACAGCCAAAGATCTCGCTACTTACGGCAACTTTTTTTATTATAATTATTTCAGTGTTTAAAGGCGTAGTTCAATTACATATCTGTTAAATTTGTGTTTTATTTAGATTATTTTATTTTATTTATTCATATTTTGATGAAGATTTTGATTTCTTTTTTAATCTCGTCATTATATTGGAATATTAGACAAAAGAAAGTCGAACAATTTATAAAGTAAAAACGATTTAATCGTCCGTAATCGAGCTGCATGTGACAGACATAGATTTTCAAAAAAAAAAAATCATGCTTGAAAATTATTTTTAAACCACAAAAAATCAGTCAATTAATATACAGTTTTCATACAAATTGAATTTGAAAGTAACTTTTTTTCCTATTCGGCGGAGTAAAAATTAAAATTGTGCAATGTTTATAATTAATTAAAATTGCAAAAAAGGGAAATTGATTGTTTCCATTGTTGCAACTGTCTATATGATGTCAACATTACTCACAGAAATGTTTTTGCTTTAGTGTAATATAGATTTGAAATCTCAACTCTCAGCAAAAATCGCAGTTTCATTTCTCTCATATTAGTATTACTGCAGCTAAGATTTCAAATATTTTTTTGGAAAATTTAGCTCTTAGAAGAATTTTAACACAGAAAAAATAAATTACATGCACTAATGCTCTAAGACTGTTTATTTTCTGTTAAAACTCTTTATTATATGAGGGGGGGGAATATGCTTCCCCTCAACCCTCTTATAATTTATGATCTTAACTCTCTAGAATTCCGTATCCTAAATCTATCTAAAATATTTAAAATGTTGATTTTGTGACATTGGCATTCCTAAAGAGTTTGAGCGATTAATTATTTTCATAAAAATTTTATTAATTATTGATAACCCTAACTGTTCAATTTATCTGAAAATGGCTACATCAGTCTCTCCTATAATTTTATAATTGCTACGACACTGGTTTGTATTCATTTTTATGGTATTTTGCTGACATGTTTTCAGAACTGTAACCAACTTTTCTGGAATCAGTTATTCCGTAAGTTTCTCCAAGAACGTGACTAAAGTTTCCTGCAACAGAAGAATAAACGGTAGCATTTTTAGGTTCATTTGCTTTCCTGGGAATTCCCCAAAAAAGCTTGCATGCTAAACGATAATTAAGATCGATATGGAGAAGAGAAATTGCTTTCCTTTCAAAGAAATTGTCAAATTGTTTCGAAAATGTAAAAACTGTTTCCTGACTTTGTTAACTGTTTGTTCAAAAGATTGATCTTTTGATCAAACATCGAAAACTAAACTTAAGTTGAAGCTCAATGTTGATTAATAAAAGTAAAAATAGTTTTTGTGTGTGTGTGTGTTTTAACAAGCATTCAATGTTTATCTTAAAAATCACGCCTAATTTCATGACTGCAATTCATGTAGTTCCAAAAAATGTTCGTTACAATGCGTTATTTTGGCGTGGACCCCAATTAATTAAAAATTCACCCATTAGATTTACGCTAGATAGAATAAGCGCGAACAATGTGAATTTTTTAATTTATAATTTTTGCTCTGTTTCTTTTTTAAGATATGGCAACAAAAAAGGAAAGAAAAACGTTATTTAAACTATCTATTTAGGATTTCTAAAATGTTTTCTCCACGTAAAATCATAATTTAATTAATATTACTCTATTAAATGATAAAATAATATATTTTCTAAAAATTATTACACTCTTTTGTTTTTCCATCGATGGAAACATAGATTCCAAATTCCATCTTTACATACAAAAAACAAGTTGAGTTAAATAAAAAAGTGTACAAAGAAACATCAACACTGTTACATTACAACAATCTTTTATTCACCAATCTTATACTCTTATCTTAATCTTATTGATCTTATACTTTTATATTCCATATTATATATATACTAGTATATATAACTCCAGTCAAAAATGACGGAATGTTGATCTGCGTTTCATTTTCATAAGACTTCATACAAACAAACAGCATGAAGATTTTGTTATTGAAAGGTTTGTATTGTAGAAAAGTACATTTTAAGAATGGCAAATGATTTCTACAAATACAAATGATGAGGATTTTTTCTTTTACCCGATATTCAATTTCTGAAATAGTTCAACAATTGGACAAAACATTCAAAAATATTTAAAAAATAATCCATGTGCGAAAGGTTTTTAAATATATATATATATTAATGAGTTTCTAAAGAACTTGACTTACAGCTCATTGTTTGGTTACATAAGAAGAATTAAATGCAAATTCTGAAATGGTTTAACGATTGCAATAAACATTAAAATTTTGTTCGTTTTAAATTGTCTAAGTTAATAGTATAATAGAGTTGAATTTTAATATTTAAGTTTTCTAGTCGTGAAGAAACAACTACATAGCAGAAAGACATAAAAAGAGACAGAAAATTGCATGTTTATGGATATTAGCTTCTTCAGTAGAAAAATATCCTAAATAATAATAAAAAAAAAACTTTATAATCATTATTAAAAAAAATATATAAAAAAAAGCTTATGATTAAACAAACATTTTCATTTCTTCGGAGCACTGCTTACCTTTGTAGCTGAACATGTTTAAAAGATTAATTAGTAAGAATACTGAAATACCATGTATTATCCTAACTGAATGGAAAAGATAAAATTGCAATTTTGAGATTAGTAATTTCTTAATGATTTTTCTTATTTTTTAAATATATTAATAATTTATCTTAAAAGTAATTTTTTTATGAATGATTTTATGATAAAAAATGTATCTAAAAATCTGATGCTCAACAAGAGGTTCGCTTATGATTAAAATTATAATTCATAAAATTTCCTTTAGATGCTAGCTGCCTTGTACTATAATGCAATTACCCTTTACGCCATAAAGAAAAAGATAAGGTCAAATGATCTAAAATTTAAAGCGAATCTAAATCAGATCTAAACATTGTAAATTTGTCTGGGCTTGACTTAAAAAAATTATTTAAAACACTGCTTTTCCCTCATAAAATTGTTCTAAACATAGACATTAATAAATCTATTGGAAGTACCATACTATCTTGCACGAAAACAGAAAATTAAAAGGAAATTGTTTAATTGCCTAAACTACAGTTTTATATAACGCTTAAATTCAGAAAAAAATGAGATATCATTTAGTTGCAGCTTTATATCCTCAAATTTACGACCGTAATCAAAAACGTGACAGCTTCTTTGACAAGTTCATTCCGATTCGTCACAAAGAGGTCGCCAAGCCTCTCATCTTCCTGGTTGGGCATCGAGGCATTCAGAGAGAAAGCTAAGTGATGCATAAGCTATACCCAAATTAATAAGTAACTCTGGGTGCTTAAAATAGGCACGGAAAATGAAATACCACTCACACTTGTTTCGAGGAACACAACAACAAATTCTGTTTACTAACTGCAGAAGACAACAGACTCATTCTAAACCGGCTAATTGCTTTCTTGCGCTGAGACATAAAACGAAAAACGCGTGATCGCTTCATATAATGGAATTTACACAAATATGAAAATAGAAAAAAAATGCGATTTTTTGAAAATTAATGGCCGGACTATTTTTTATCAACATAATCAATATTCGTATTCTCATTCGTACGCAGCAAAAAAGTTGATTTTACAGTATAATAGTGGCATCCCAGCTGATAATATTATACCGTAAAATTAACAGTAATAAACAGTAAAATAAGCAGTAATACGCAACCGCGCTTGCACGGCAGAAAAGCCAAAGGCTTTAATTAAGCGGTCAAAGGCTTTATTAATTTATTTATGAATAATTTTTTTATTTAATTTTGTCATCCCTCTATCGTTTATTTTACGTGCAGGGGGTAGTAGTTTCTGCCTGGTCTACCACACCAAGATTGGGAATAACTGAACTGTGTTCAGGGGGAGGGGGAAGAGTGTTTCAAATTTCAACTTCTGAACACAGTTCTGTTTGCGCTACTTAACCACTCCCAACGATTCAGATTTTGAGCTCAAAATTTAAGTTTAAGTCTAAGCTTTTGAAAGCATTTAATGAGATACAAAAAATAACGGTATAAAATAGTTGTTCGTTACTCCAAAGTCTAAAGCGCCCTCTATCAGCATTTTTTGAACTTTATCTTTAAAATTTATT
The DNA here is from genome assembly GCA_963931845.1 of Maratus michaelseni. Classification (NCBI taxonomy): domain Eukaryota; kingdom Metazoa; phylum Arthropoda; class Arachnida; order Araneae; family Salticidae; genus Maratus; species Maratus michaelseni. The sequence goes on from OZ007587.1 coordinate 201,963,319, forward strand.
TTCAAGAAAATACTGACATAAAGAATAGTTTTAGCGAAAACCGCAAACGAATCGACCAGTTTTTCCGTTTTTTATAATCATTTGAAATTTTGGACCCTAAACTTTAATGGCAACTATGTCTCCTTCGGAAGACGTTTAGGACCCTTAGTTTCCCATTTAATATTGTTTGTCTTGATGTGTACTATCAGCCCTTAAAGTTTTGCCCAAGAGTTTAGATTCACCCTGTATGCACCTCTACATTGCAAATGTTAAAAAAAAAAAAAAAAAAAAAAAAAAAAATGGAAAAACCGGGCAGATTTTGTTTTCCCATAAAAATATATAAAACACTAACGATTTTTTTTTTAGCATTTTAAATTTAATGATTGTGTCTCGGGCCACAGGTTTAGTACGGCTGCTCCAGGCTAATAAATAAATAAAATACTTGCAAACAGGAAACCAACAAGTTAAAGGATCCGTTTTACACGATTTTTGTTTTAAGGAATGTAATCGATAAATTTGCTTAGTTCATGAAATAAAACGATTACTTTATTTGCATGAATGATATTTGAATCAGTTTTTGGAACGCCTTATTAGTAGTACATCCTGTAGTATTATTTACCTCTAAAAGGAAGTGTAACCATGTATTAAATTTTTAGAACATTTCTTGTTCGTAAGTTTCATTTGCGTGCACACGCGAATTGAGAGATGCTTTCTAACTGAACTATCACCGTTAAAATAAACATGATTCAGTTGATAATTTTAATGGCTCATAAGCTTAGATCTGTGATCATCAAGGAGAAAATTTCAGGTTGAAAAATTTAGATAGTTGCCGAATGCAAATGCAACGGTTGATGTGTGGATAAATATGCAATTAACTAAAATGTTCTTGACGATTTAATATATTGCATTTAAAAATTTAAGACAAAATTGTAAAAGCACGCTAATAAGCCTAATATACTGTCAAACACGCGTATAGGAATAACCAATTTACTAAGTTCAATTATTGTATTAAGCGGAATATTACATTAATTAGGATAAGCTTTATAAAAAATAATTTCATGTTATTAAAGTATATTATATTCTAAAATGTTCTAGTCTCATATTATTTTTAAATAAGAAGCACAATGATGTAGCTATGCTAATGGAGGTCCTTGACAAAACCACGGTCCCCTTAAGACTGTTCGTCAGTGAACTTTCCGATTCCCCTTGCTAATGTTAATCCCATGGGCAGAGGATGCATTCGTATATTTAAAATATCTCCTCGGGAAATTAATATTTTTGACTACTATTTTTTGTGCACACTTCTTAAAGGATGTCTGTGTTTTTCTAAGTTGTCAAATTTTTTTAAAAATATATTCTTAATTGTATGTGACGTGTTAAAATCTTATTCCGTTTTGCTAAGATTTTAACACATAAAATTATAAATTAAGCACATATTTTTGAAATATTTTGACAACTAAGAAAAAAAGAGACATGCTTTAAGAACAGTACACAGAAAACAGAAAATTAAAATATTAATTTCCCGGGGCGATATTTTAAATACATAAATGCATCCTCCGCCTATAGGATTAACATTAGTGAAGGGAATCGGGAAGTTTACTGACGAGCAACCTTAACGGACTTGAAAGAAAAAAAAATCTGTTTTTATTTTATGTTTCATAGCACTAGTGGCTGAAATAATTTTCTGTGTACCTTACCGATTCGATAAATGAATCATCCAAATTTAGTTTGATCTCACTCAGAGAATCAAGCAACCAACATATGAAGTTTGTGGATTCTAAATTCAAATGGTAGTTATTGAAATAAATAAATAAATAAATAAATAAAAAGGTGTGTGTCGTGAGGCCCACACCATTTAATGGTAATATATGAAACCACCTTATTCGTTTGGACATTTTAAAACAGCAAATGCGAATTGTTGTAAATAAAATTGTAATAAAAAAGGCGCCACTTAGCGGCTACATTTCAGAATTGTAATCGCGATTTCAAATCAAATGATATATATAATAAGTGGTGATATTAGCTGAAAGGAGATAATTTTGGGCGCCATCTAGTGGTAAAATTATGGGAGCAGACTTTCATTAATCGTTAAAGAAACAAAAATACAGTAAATAAGGTCATCAATTTTTTTCCCCGACATGCAGCGAAGAAAAAGATAAAAAATATTCCAGCGTGGGTTTCCTATGTAACCTCTTTATCTCCCAAAATCGTTAATATGACGACGCACGTGGCATGGTGGTCGGGAGCTTTTTATTATTATTTAGGAGAGAGAGAAAGGTTCGTTTGGAAAAACTGATTAGCGTAACCAGATTATTTTTTAAGTAATCTCGAGAAACGGTAATGTAATTTTAAGTACATTTAAGATTGTTATTCCCGGCCCGGACAAGGTTGGGCGGTCTGCTAGTATCACATAAAGCAAGATATTCTTTTAACCTGTATTAGAATATGCAGATTCGAATGCATAGCAGATTGTTCAGTTTTAATTTTTAAAAGAAAAAATCAAGACTTTTCTTTATAAAATATCATTTTTCTGCGTGCAATTGAGAAAGAAAATAATGTAAACTTTCTTGATTCTATTTTCTTGTTTTCTTCCACCTTTTTAGGGTAAATTTATCTTTTCTTTCTAATATCTTAAGTTTTACAATTATTAGAGGAAAACATTCAAATGGAAGAAAATTAAATAATTACTTGATGCAAATGCAACATTCGCTATCATATTCGTTTTCAAAGTATTCTATTCTTTATCAAAATATTAATATAAAAATTTAATAAACATTAACTATGATGTCAAACTATAAAGTTACTACAAAGAAAACTATACATAAAAAAAGACAAAATCTTTTATAAACTGCTATAATTTTACCCCTAACAATTCAAATGCCTCATCCGTTGCCTTAGTTTTTATCTAGATAAATGAAAAAGAAAGAAGAAAAAAAAAACACTTTTAACCATTGATAAAAGCTAATTAAATTTGGAAAACATTTTCATGGTCGATAATTTAATGTATTGGAATGCTATATCGATCATAGACCTTTTTCTAACTCTTTTATCTTATTCTAACGATGTTTATTTTAAGAATACTATCTAATCCATACCGTCAAATACATAATCTAAACTTTTGAAAATCTTCCAGCTAATTAACTCAACTCAAGTGCTATTGAGTTAAAAGTTCATTGAGTCGCCTTGCATTATCTCTCTCTTTATCATCACGTGCTCTTTACAAATTCACGTTTACAGCATCAAATTAGAGTTGAAGGAGAAAAGAGAGATTCCCATTCAAAAAGCTATTCTGAAAGCTTGTCACACTTTTTTTACTCAACAGAAATTAAGTTCGGGAAACATTTTCTGCAGGTAAGAAATCTATTTTAAGCATATTGTTATCCACAATTTATGAGAAATGTTTATAATATAATCTGAATTACTAATACGTTTGTGACAGACTCACGTAAACATAAATTTATTTAAGCATGCTTTAAAGAGTTAATATTTTGTTTATTGTCTTGGTCAAACTAAGTTTTTTTTTTTTCAAAATGTTACTACTTATTTTAGCTGTCAATGTAAAAAGAAAAAAATTAATAGTAATAAAATAATATTAGTAAAATAAATGTGTTTGATACGAAGCAGTTTCAATGCGTGTTGAATTCGAACCCGGGAAACAGAGTGTGCGGGTCCTTAAGTATGGCATTAGTAAATAAACTTGTTGAATAATTATTTTTAAAAATTAATACATATTTGTTTAAAATTTATATATTTCAGTAAATTAATAAATATAGAAAAAAAACATTGCAACGGTGGTGCCCAATTTTAGCTGCCACGGGCCTTCTACAGATGGGACTATTGGTGTTTTATCATGTTTATAATATAAACTGAATTCTTAATATGCTTGTCACATACACCGATATCTTATTAGTTAGGTAGAAAGTTTCTTTTATTGCTTTTTCTTAGTGCGCTGTAAATAAATTAATATTAACTTATGTGACTCAAGTTCTGGCGTTTTAATTTTCCTGTTAATTACTTTAAATTGAAATTTTTACATAAAAACGAGTGTTTGAATTTGTGGGATTTTTCCTTCCGAGACAATAAAAAGTTCCAAATCTTCACACGGGGGGGAAGGGGGGGCTTTCCAAAGGCGGACATTCTCTTTCGGGTCATATTCTGAATTCATTAGCGATTTCAAGGATTTATACTAAAATATTCTAACTTTGTTTAAGCGAATATCAATTTATAATAAAGTGCATAATTTTATATGAAACGTTTAACAGCCATTAATAAATTTAATGACGTCGTGATATTTAATGAAATTATTTATAGTGTTAAATAGTTAATTATAACTGCAGACATGTTACACTTTATTACTAATTTTTCGTGTTTAAACAAAATTTTAATTATTTATTCTATTGACACCAGTGTTTTGCACCAAGCAGATTCTTTTTATATGTGTATATTAAAATGGCTAAAATGTTGCTCGAATATAAGAAAGAGTAAAGTTACTCATTATGTTGATTTATATTATTTTCTGAGAATGAGTTATAATGTTATTTATGGTATTTTAAAAAAATTTTTAATTTCGTTAAAATTTAATTTTCTTTTCATAAACCTTTAATATAAATAGGAAATCTTCGCTAATTTAACGGGTTTCAAGTTTTATGCATCAAATTTTCGGAAACATATATATTTTATAGAAAAAGGAATTAATATTTAAGGATATAACTGCGAATGTGTTTTGTAACTTATTTTTCCGTTTTCTCTGAAATGAACTAACGTTACTTTATTTTATCCAACAAAATCAAAATACTTTTACTAAAAATAAACACATAATCAATGTCCATAAATCTATTGCTAAATAATACATTATGCATTTAACAACGTTATCGTTGATTCACTGTTTGTTACTTATGCAAAAAGATTTACAAAATCAAGTGTATTTCGTTCATTTATTGTCATCTATGGTACGCTGAATACGAGAAACATTTTTCATTTTCTGTAATCTTTATTTAAAAAATCATATTTTCTGTATAACCATTAATGTGCTTAACAATTATAAAATATGCAAGAAAAGATTTAAAAATAAAAATGAAGAAATTAAAAATTTCGAATATTATAGTGTTAAAGGTACACTTTAAAAAAGACAAATGTTTCTTAATTTAACTCTTATCTTTCTTAAGATATATTTATGTGAATATAATACAACCTCTTCCGAATTACCATAGTGATTCCGAAAAGCGCTCCTTTATGTCAAGAAACCTCAGAAGCCAATAGATTTTCGAGATTTAAAGAAGCATTTCTGAAACAAAAGTTTCTTCTGCTGCCCGTAATTTTCGGAAACGTTTCCGAGAAATTCTTGCAATGCGTTAATCAGTTTTTATAACCCAAAATGTCGTTTTTTTTAATGCTATCAATTCTCAAAAACACATTTTCACTCTCAACAAACATGTTCATAAGAAAAACGAGGTAAATTAACAGAAGTGACACTAACATTAACATTAAAATTAACATTATTTTGTTCCGCTTGCATGTATAAATTACGCAGCAGAAAATGTTTACTTTAGATTCTATAGCATCCGAAAAACCAATTTTCTCAGTAGAGAAAACTGATTAATACACTGTAAAAATTACTCGGGAACGTTTCCGAAAATTACGAGCAGCAGAAGGAACATTTGTTTTAGAAATGCTCCTTTAAATCTCAGACATCGATACAAGTGTCTCGCGGCAGACATCATGTTACCATACTTAGATTCCTGCCCTTTTATATCTTTAAATATGCTTTGCTTAAAAACAAAAACAAAAAGTTTATGATAATATTACGCTGAAATGGAAGTTAAAATATTGAAAGGCGCTTTAATGTAAGCTTTTACGCACATTTTATTGTATTTAAATAAGAAATTTATTTTATTAATATAAATAAATCTAATGATTAATATCAAAATTAACTTTTAATGAAATATTCCATGGATAACATTTTAAAATCAAAAAGTAGAAAAAAAACATTTGAAATAGAATATTCAAGTAAGTATCGTATATTTAAAATAAAAATAAATCTTTAATTGTTATTAACAACCAAATTTATTTTTATTAAAAATAATCCCATTTATCACGAAAATATAAAGCAACCGACAAAAAGATTTTTAAATAAAAAAGTAGAAAATAAATCTGAAATAAAATATTTCATCAATAAAACTTTATAAATAAAAAGTTAAAAAAAAAAATCTGAAATAGAATATTTTAACCGATAAAACATTTTTAAATAAAGATCAAAGAAGAAAATTTGGGAATAAAAAGAAGACGTGGGATTCGAACTCATGCTATCTATACTCAAATGCATCGCTCTAACCATTCAACCACCAAGCACATAGCGGTTCAGCAACAAAACATTAAAATAAGTAGGTAAATCTGTGATTGTATGGTCATGTGACGTCAACCGCGAGATACTACATAGAAAAAAATAAAACCCAATTTGGATCGAAAGATTCTTAGGTAATTTTTTTTTTTTTTTTTTTGAAAATGGGTATTTAACAGTGCCGAAAATGGACACACACAGTGGTAACCAAAACAGGCATGACCCAATTTGGGCACATGTCTAAGAATCTTTCAACCCAAATTGGGTTTTATTTTTTTTCTGTGTAGTGCTCTTGGTTTCAGAGGCCTCTACAGATAAAGTAATGCTTTTCGGAATCGCGGAAAACTCAGAAGATAATATATAAAAAGTACAAAAACTTTTTTTTACATCTCTGTTGCAGCTTAATTTTGAAAACACTTTCAATTTCGGAACCATTGAAGGTTACCAGTTCATAATAAAACTACAACAGAGAGCGAAAAATTACAAAACTATCACGTTAACCTTCGACCTCAGAAGTCCTATGCAAAAAGAATTATTTAAAAATATTAAAATGCAAATGAGAAATTTGTATAGAACTCGCCCATTGACTTAACATTTACCTTGCGAAAGCCATATACTGACAATTATAGGCTCTTAAAGTGACAAAACAATACCAGTCAAATGTCTCTGTGTTAGGTAAATAAATAAATAAATAAAAGATGTTTCAGAAGAACCCGGAAGATCTTGGATTCTCAAAGCAAGATCTTACTGTATATCGATGTATTATTTTCTTTTATAGCTACAAACAATCATGGATTCTTCCACAATGCTACTACATGAAGACAAAAATTCCGCATCCTTCACGGTCGAATAGTCCTTTTAACATAAAAAGATCCAAGAGAAAATAAACGTTTTCCGGTTACCTTCCTATTAAGTAATTATTTCAATAACTTTTGATGTTGACTTCTAACATTGCAATTTTTTTTTTCCAAAGGGGATATACGAGTTCATTTGACATTTAGCACATACTGTGTTTCTGACTAAATCAACATGTACTTTATATTCATATAATTGCAAATTTAAAAGTATTTTTCAAAAGGATATCCGTAATTCCGAACTCTACTACACGGAATGCATACAATTTTTCTTTTATCAAGAATCTTCTTCATCTTATAACAAAATAGAAGAAGATTCTTAATAAAGGATTTATATTTCAATAAGAAACGCATTTTCCTTACTAATAATGTCGTGAGGTCTAATGTCTATGAAGCTTGCTACTAACAGAGAGGTTTAGAGTTCGAAAACCGATTCGGACTCCGATGCTCAGAATCATTTAATGAAGGTGCCGATCTGCTTTGCGCTCGTAAGCAAAAGGTGAAATCAGGACTACAAATACCCCATCCTATAATATAATGAAGTAAAAATTATTTTTCATGAGTTTTACATGCATATCACCGATGCATACACGACATCAAGCGTTATACTTTATGGGGAGTCTTTACTCACTTGAAAAAACCCGCTCGCTAATGTTAAACTTATGGCCAGGTTGTATTCGAATTTCTCGTTAAAATGTGAATATTTTTTCATAAGACAGCTGAGCTCAATCCTTAATATGGCTATTTTTTACTTTTTGGATTTCACTTTCAGATTTTTTTAATAAAGGTACTTTCACTTTCGGAACTGGTTTTGAAAGTGAAAGTACCTTTATTTAAAAAATCTGCAAGTGAAATCGAAAAAGTAAAAAATAGCCATATTAGGGATTGACCTCAATTATCTTGTGCAAAAAAAATCGTTTAAAATTATTCAAATTTAAACGAGAAATTCGAAAACAACCTGGCCATAGGTTTAACATTAGAGAGCGGGTTTTTTCAAGTGAGTGAAGACTCCCCTTAAGTGTTGTCACATTTCTCAAGCAACTTATGAAGTTGTTTAACACTTTTTAACGAGAAGTCGACAAACGGCATGTATCGGTAATGTCTTGAACCAAAACTTTTTTTGTTCTTTAGAAATTCCGGTTTCTCTCAAAACCCATTCGTGTACACCGCAATTTTTTAACACCATTTGTTGTTCCTTTTTAATGAATTTTTAAAGTGTTAACGAATTTATGGCGCACCCGGTACTTTCGCATTAGTGTGTTAATAATTTATTTATATCGATCTTCCCAAGGCCAGCCAATGGGAGGATCACGAGGGTTTGATCCCCCTCCGAAATTTTTTCAGGATGACTATAAATAAGTCATTAAGTATCTATCAAGAAAGTCAAAAAATCTGACATTGAAAAAGTGAATGCAGTTTAAGAAAATAGAAAATAGGTAATAAACAAAAAAAAAAAAAGTTTTTTTTTTTTTTTTTTTTTTTTTTTTTTTTTTTTTTTTAAGGGAATTGTATAAAAACGCGATTTTTATGCTATCAAACAAATTGGTGGAATATTCAAATAGATTCTTCAACTAGTTTAACTGAAACGCTTGAAGAATATACTGAGCGTCTAATTCCAAATATCCACAAATTGGCAAACGTAACTGTTTTGACATATGCTCCTGGGAATATATTTCTGACAAAAGACATTTTAAAATATATGTAAAAATCTTCTGAAATCTTCAGATTTGGTTGACACTATTGTTGATACATTGGCGAAGTAGAATCACCATCAACACAAATGAAATTTTAAATTTCTTTGCAATGAAGAAGACTCAAATATTCAATTTTCTTTTGTGATAAGTATTGGTTACTCAAATTCACAATAGATAACTTTTAAATAATTTTACCTTTATTAAAGTATTACAAAACAAATATAAAATACGATAATAAGAATAAAATTTTGAACCTACAAATCCCCCATCGAAATATTTTTCTGGTTACGGCCTTGGATCTTCCAAATATTTTATAAGGCTTCCAAAGTTCACTATGCGCGACGTGCACAGTAAATCGTTGTAAGTGACTGCGATTTTACTAATAATCCAAACCAAAAAATAAAGTTTAAAAAAAATAAAAAGCAAATCTCACGGATTTTTAAAATATACTAAATTAGCTGGAGGCTAAAATTAAAATTGATAAGATAGCATCAAAATTTCACAAAGTAGTGGCTGTTTGAAGCTAGGGGTCAATTTTGGCTCCAATATTTCATTTTCGAATCTGTTTAAAAAATCGAAATTATTAAATATATTTTTTAAAGGTTTGTCCTCCAATTAACAAATTTGAGTTTAATTTGCAAAAAACGAAACGTCGAGAGCTTGAACGGTTTAAGTGTTGGAACCTACACCAATTTTTAAAAAAAATAGTTTCAAGAAAAACGCGTTTAAAGTTTTTGATCAGACCTTTTGTCAGCCGTGACACCGGTCCGTTAAACTGGTTGTCACGATTTAAATATTGAATGGAATTAATAAAAACAGTTTTGAGGGCATATTCTAGACACTTTGAGGTTTTAGAAGTTAATAAAAAATAAAGATTGATTTTTTAAAAACATTTCCGGAACAACCTCCACTTAAATAAATCATACTAAGCTGTCTAAAACAACATTTAAAAACGCCTTTCCTCCAAACTTAAACTAAGGTATAATTCAGCTCGACATAAAATTTCTAAATTAAGTAAGCGTTTCTGAAAGAATTAGAAGGTCAACTTCCAAATACAGTTTGCAAAATACAGGTATTTAATTAAATTCCAAAATCCAAGTGTTACAAAAATTTCCAAATATTTACGAAAGTTAAGTACTGACTGCATGTGTTTTAAAATCATTGTTTTGCACACTAAACTTTCAAACAATAAAAATTTTCTCCGACGCACTTCTTTCAAAAAGAAATGAATGCCTCATCTTTCATGGTAGAATGGCTTCGCTTGCATTGGAAAAATTTTAAAAAAGAATAAATCAACTCACACCGTAAAAAAGTTATTATGTTACTCTTTGTTTATTAAATGATGCAAAGGTGTAGAAAAATCCGAGTTCTTGTTCCATTAACAAATAAACAACTTTAAAAGAAAGTTGCGCCATGGGTGAAAATTAATGATGTAGTAATTGAAAGCAAATAATCGTATTAAAGGAATATTAATGAAGCAAAAACATTTACAAAATCTTGTGATTCAAAATAAATTTTAAAAAGAAGAAATACGTTAAAAAGGGGTAGTTGAAAAAAAAAATCTCCCGAATTACATTAAATGGATGCATTAAATACATGCGTACAAAACCTTGTGATTCAAAATAAATATAGAAAAAAGAAGAAAAGCATTAAAAAGGGGTACTTGAAAAAATATCTAGAATTACAGTAAATGAATAAGTGTACAAAATCTTGTGACTCAAAATAAATATTTAAAAAAGAACAAAGGCAATACAAGAGGGGAAAATTCTGCTATAAGGCCGAATATAGATTGCCACACACGGCTTTTACTTAAAATATAAACTAGCTGTAACTCAGAATAAAAACGCAATGACAACAAATAATTTTAAAATATCTAAATAACAAATTAAAATTCCCCTGTTAAAGTGTTGAGTTGTCCAATAACCATTCAATTTAGAAAAATATTTTTCTACCACTGAGCAATTTTTTTTAATGAAATTTAATTCAGGTTGCTATGGCAGCAGACGATAAAACGATATCTTTGGAATAAGGGAATAAATAGAAAAAAAAAATTGTTGATGTTTGTGATAAAATGCTTTTCTTTATTTTTTAAAAATGTATATACATAATTCACTTTTATATTTTAACAGAATAATAAGTTTACTATAATTCGTTACTCATGCTATGGCCAGTATACACGATACACGTCGAGCCACAATGCCTTTATCATTATCTTTTTACGCGTAAAAGTTTCGCTACGGTACTCCATTGTGAAGTTTTGTAATTTTTGAAATCTAATATTTGAAAAACGACATAAATATTAGATTTGAAATTTATATCAAGAAAAATACATTTTTTTACCATTCTAACGCAGTTTGTAAAACAATTTTGTGACAAATACTTTTCGAGTTATTAATTTTTTAAGTAACTTCAAATGTTTCATTTTCCGAGATTAATCTGTGGCAACGATGGATTGCTGTGACTTTTCATAAACATGAAAAATGATAGAGATTGAAAGAATAAGCCACCCTGTGTGTGGCTAAAAAAGGGGTACTTGAAAAAATATCTCGAATTACGGTAAATGAATAGATTAAATACGTACGACTGGTTTTTGTTGTGTTTTATTATTCAATTCAATATATTTAAACCTGGGCAAGAAAGGGTAATACAACTTGCATAGAGGCCGTGTGGGATCGGGTATTGGTTTTCTGCGTGTGCCTTCTCTTTTAATATGTAAAATAAATGCATAGAACATTTTGAAGCAAAATATACAAGTAAGATAAAAAAAAATAATAATAATATTGGTCACAATATATATAGCTATTTTTCATTGAACAGGTATAAATAACTATACAGTGGAAAAAATATACTAGACACTTTAAAGGTTATACTAGTAAATCTACAGATCAGGAGCCTCAACGTCAGCTTTGAAAGTCAATGTTTTTTAATCTCATTTCTCATAATATTTAACATCTTACAATACGCAAATTAATTTTTTTAAATTATTACATGTATATTTATACGCATATAAAATAATTCGAAGGTTTCAGAAATTAGAAACATTAAATTAAACACAGTTTATGCAATAATATTCTGATATTCTTATGAACTTCTTATTTTAATTTTTAGGTAAAAAAATACATTTCTTCAGGGGGGCTCTGCCCCCTGAACCCCCCGTAATCTTATTAAATTTATATTCGTGGTTTCATATTGTTTGTGTGAATGATTGTAGTACATGTTGGATTTTGTTCTACACAGTGGTTTTATTATGACAAGCAAAAATTTCGAAAATAATTTCACGTAATACCTAAATAGCAATATTTACTTACCTGCCAACCACGAAACACTCGCATCTGAGAGATAAGTTGAATAATACTCGTGTACAAAATCACCTTATGAAAATGTAAACTGAATCTACTATATTTCACTTATATTTATTTCAGAAATCTAGTGTTATTACAATTTTTGTTTCGGAAAAACAGTTTTGATGGTCATTCTATAATATTTATTTTACCTTAGTACATCTGATCATACTTGATGGCAATAGCATACTAAAATCTCCCCAAAATAGGCTTATTTGGAAACTTTTAAACCTATTGGGTAATCATTCATAATCGTGGCCACTGTCAATTCACTAAATAACAACCGTGATTTGGCGCTATAAAGTGTTTTTTGTGATAATTTTTTATGATCTCAGTTTCCAGTAATTGTGCTATTTCAGGCTGTACTACGCTCTACTGCTTTTACTACGCTAATTTCTTTAGATTAACCATCTCGTTGTACGAGGTATTATATCTTATTTTTAAAATAATTCTAATTTTCAACCACGAAAAATCCACATCTCTTCCAGAAAAGGAATAATATCTCATGTGAAAATGTTTCGGTTATCATTTTATAGTAGTTAAAAGGTAACTTGTATCAAAATAAGTTCTCATTTATTTCAATAAAATATTAAAATCACCCAAACATATTTTATTTTGCGAATAAAATATTGTAGCAAAATAGCCTGAGTTATTTGAATTTTATTATATATTTTTTGAAAATAGTTACTAGGTTACGGTTAAATTAAAGAGGAAAATAAAAATAAATGCATTTTAAAATTTGAAAAAAATTATAAAATAAAATGTATTACATTATTAGACCAGATGTATAAATTTGCACCAAAAATTATACACCTAATTTAAAAAATCTCACGAATGTATAAGCAAAATTTCAAATTAATTTGAATAATTTAAGACCTGACTTGATAAATTTTAGCCTTCATAACTTACCGTTTAAATACATTAATCAAATGCGCCATTTTATTTTCAGCGAATGAAAAATTTCAAAATCGTCTGAATTCCCATAGGAAAGCATTATGACCAAAAAAGAAATGTTCTATATTTTCCGAACGAATGAACCAAATGTAACTAAAAACTATACAGCTAATTCCGGGTATCTCACCAACATACCTACCAAAAATCAAACTAATCGGATCATTTTTACGGCAGTTATCGCGGAACAGACAGACAGACAGAAACCAAAAACTTTTCGGGTCTCCACAGTGAGCCTCAACTGACGATTCGGCAACTATCATCCCTGAAAGTTCTAGTAAATCTACAGATCAGGAGCCTCAACGTCAGCTCTGAAAGTCAATATTTTTTAATCTCATTTCTCATAATATTTAACATCTTACAATACGCAAATTAATTTTTTTAAATTGTTACATGTATATTTATACGCATATAAAATAATTCGAAGGTTTCAGAAATTAGAAACATTAAATTAAACACGGTTTATGCAATAATATTCTGACATTCTTATGAACTTCTTATTTTTTAGGTAAAAAATACATTTCTTCGCGGGGTGCTCTGCCCCCCTGAACCCCCGTAATCTTATTACATTTATATTCGTGGTTTCCTATTGTTTGTGTGAATGATTCTAGTACATATTGGATTTCGTTCTACACATTGGTTTTATTATGAAAAGCAAAAATTTCTAAAATAATTTCATGTAATACCTAAATAGCAATATTTACTTACCTGCCAACCACGAAGCACTCGCATCTGACAGATAAATTGAATAATATCTCGTGTACAACATCAACTTATGGAAATGTAAACTTAATCTACTATATTTCACTTATATCTATTTCAGAAATCTAGTGTTATTACAATTTTATTTTCGGAAAAACAGTTTTGATGGTCATTCTATAATATTTATTTTACCTTAGTACATAATGATATAACTCGATGGCAATAGCATACTAAAATCTCCCCAAAATAGGCTTATTTGGAAACTTTTAAACCTATTGGGTAATCATTCATAATCGTGTCACTGTCAATTCACTAAATATCAACCGTGATTTGGCGCTATAAAGTGTTTTTGTGATAACTTTTTATGATCTCAGTTTTCAGTAATTGTGCTATTTTAGTCTGTATGGATGCGTTTTACTACGCTAATTTCTTTAGAGTAACCATCTTGGTGTACGAGAAATTATATCTTATTTTTAAAATAATACTAAATTTCAACCACGAAAAATCCACATCTCTTCCAGAAAATGAATAATATCTCATGTAAAAATGTTTCGGTTATCATTCTATAGTAGTTAAAAGGTAACTTGTATCAAAATAAATTCTCATTTATTTCAATAAAATATTAAAATCACCCAAAAATATTTTATTGTACGAATAAAATATTGTAGCAAAATAGCCTGAGTTATTTGAATTTTATTATTTTGATATTCTTTGAAATATCGTTGCTACGTTACAGTTAAATTAAAGAGGAAAATAAAAATAAATGCATTTTAAAATTTGCAAAAAATGATAAAATAAAATGTATTATATTATTAGAACAGATGCATAAATTTGCACAAAAAATTATACACCTAATTTAAAAAATCTGACGAATGTATAAACAAAATTTCAAATTAATTTGAATAATTTAACACCTGACTTGATAAATTTTAGCCTTCATAACTTACTGTTTAAATACATTAATCAAATGCGCCATTTTATTTTCAACGACTGAAAAATTTCAAAATCGTCTGAATTCCCATAGGAAAGCATTATGATCAAAAAAGAAATGTTCTATATTTTCCGAACGAATGAACCAAATGTAACTAAAAACTATACAGCTAATTCCGGGTATCTCACCAACATACCTACCAAAAATCAAACTAATCGGATCATTTTTACGGCAGTTATCGTGGAACAGACAGACAGAAACCAAAAACTTTTCGGGTCTCCACAGTAAGCCTCAACTGACGTTTCGGCAATAATTTATTTAAACTATAGATCAAAGTTCACTCACGCACTGCAAATGATTTAAGGCTTTTATTAAGTAAATGTTACTTGCAGGAATAAACTAAGTAATTCACTTCCATTCTACAGTTATAACTATATGCCTAACTAGTAAATCTACAGATCAGGAGCCTCAACGTCAGCTCTGAAAGACAATGTTTTTTTTATCTCACTTTTCATAATATTTAACATCTTACAATCCGCAAATTAATTTTTTTAAATTACTACATACATATTTATACGCTTTTAAAATAATTTGAAGGTTTCAGAAATTAGAAACGTTTAATTAAACACGGTTTATGCAATAATATTCTGACATTCATATGAACTTCTTATTCTATGTTTTAGATTAAAAAAATACATTTCTTCAGGGGGGCAGAGCCTCCCTGAACCCCCACCCCCTAATCTTAACAAATTTATATTCGTGATTTACTATTGATTGTGTGAATGATTCTAGTATATCTTGGATTTCGTTCTACACAGTGATTTTATTAGAATAAGCAAAAATTTCGAAAATAATTTCACGTTATCCTAATGCCTAAATAGCAATATTTACTTACCTGCCAACCACGAAACACTCGCATCTGATAAATAGGTTGAATAATATCTCGTGTACAAAAGCAACTTATGGAAATGTAAACTGAATCTTTTCACTTATATCTATTTCAGAAATCTAGTGCTATTGCAACTTTTGTTTCGGAAAACAGTTTTGATGGTCATTCTATAATATTTCTTTTACCTAAGTACATCCTGATCTAACTCGATGGCAATAGCATACTAAAATCTCCCCAAAATAGGCTTATTTAGAAACTTTTAAACTTATTGGGTAATCATTCATAATCGTGCCCACTGCCAATTCACTAAATAGCAACCGTGGTTTGGCGCTATAAAGTATTTTTTGTGATAACTTTGTATGATCTCAGTTTCCAGTAATAGTGCTATTTCAGGCTGTATGGATGCGTTTTACTAAGCTAATTTCTTTAGATTAACCATCTCGTTGTTCAAGATATTATATCCTATTTTAAAAGTAATACTAATTTTGAACCACGAAAAATCCATACCTCTTCCAGAAAATGAATATCTCATGTAAAAAATGTTTCGGTTATCATTCTATAGTAGTTAAAAGGTAACTTGTTTCAAAATAAATTCTCATTTATTTCAATAAAATATTAAAATCACTCAAAACTATTTTATTTTGCGAATAAAATATTGTAGCAAAATAGTTTGAGTTATTTGAATTTTATTATTTTGATATTCTTTAAAATGTAGTTGCTAGGTTACGATTAAATTACAGAGGAAAATAAAAATAAATACATTTTAAAATTTGTAAAAAATGATAGAATAAAATGTATTATATTATTACAACAGATGTATAAAATTGCACCAAACATTGTACACCTAATTTAAAAAATCTGACGAATGTATTAACAAAATTTCAAATTAATTTGAATAATTTAAGACCTGACTTGATAAATTTTAGCCTTCATAACTTACACATTAAATACATTAATCAAATGCGCCATTTTATTTCAATGGATTAAAATTTTCAAAATCGTCTGAATTCCCATAGGAAAGCATTATGACCTAAAAAGAAATGTTTTATATTTTCCGAACGAATGAACCAAACATAACTAAAAACTATACAGCTAATTCCGGGTACCTCACCAACATACCTACCAAAAATCAAACTAATCGGATTATTTTTGCGGCAGTTATCGCGGAACAGACAGACAGACAAACAAACAGACAGACAGACAGACAGACAGAAACCAAAAACTTTTTGGGTCTCCACAGTAAGCCTCAACTGACGTTTCGGCAAAAATTAATTAGACAAAAGCACTGAGCATTATATATTAATTTCTGTACAATAAAGTGTTGCAATATTCTACCAGATATTATGCAATTTTCTGATATTTCACAGTTTATGTGTTACAGATGAGTTCTGGCTCACTTTTGAAGCCTCAGACACGAAGACTTTTAATCGATTCACTCCAAAATAGAATTTTTTTTATATTTTGTTTTAGAATTATATAGCTCGAGTTTTGAAATATAATATAAAACCTTAAAGTTGCGCTCTTTAATTTATTACCCGTATCATTGTACTGCAAGTAGGTTATAATTAAAACTATGCTCGTTGTTCTTACTAATAATGGCTTTGTACAAGATGCATCTGGTGACATCCCCAAGAAGACACAAAAAGGTTCATTAAACCATTCCATTTTTATACTTTCAATTCAAGTCCTAAAACAATTGTAATTACTGAATCGACATTAAGGCAAACTTATGATCTGGTTGAGCTCGCATCTGCTCGGTTAAATATTGTTTTTTACTGGGGGAAAGTCCACATAGGAGCAAAATGAAAAACAAAATGCGCAACAAAATTTGAAAATAAGGTTTAAAATGTGAAAAGATTAATTGCAACCTATATAGTTATTTTCTGTAAGAAAGTTGTAAACAATATTTATTAGAATGAAAACAATAAACTAAACTCATTAACGGTAACCTGATTTATTTAAACTATTGAAGAACAAACGATTCGCGTCTCATTTATTTTCGTCTTTTGTTTAGTGCCGCTTGCAAGGGATAAACTAAGTAATTTACATGTAACCTACCGCTATAATTAGATGTCGGCGAACTAATTAGAAAAAAGACACGATAAAACGTAGTTAATTGAGAATGGCATATCAAGATAACTGATCAAGGAATAAGTGGTATACAGAAAAATCAGTGCTAAAAACAGACAATCAAAAACAACAATTAGTTTCAGTTGCCGAAACAGACAGGTCCGTGCGATAATATATTTATATGATGAATTAATACGTGGTTGATATACCGCGCATCAGGAAAAGTTTTTTAATGATCTTTATTTCCAGAATCATAAATCGTAAACACGTACTTTCATTGAAAAAAATATTTGAGTCGGAGTAATTGTATCTGCTTTAGATAACAGTGTTTCACAATGAATTTTTTTTTTACAAGAATGCAATTGAATTTCTTTGTAGAGATCTTGCAGTTAAACACGAAAATAACAAAACAATTTCTCCATTATTAGATAAAATATGTGTACAACTCTTATCATCTTGAAATATGCATTGCAGATTTGAAGCATACTAAACTGATTCGATGATGATAAAGGCATAAATGAAGCATACTGTATATAATATGTAGTATTATAATACAGTACACGCTTATCAGGTAGACCAGTAAGATTCAGGGTTCAAAGTCATTCAGAAGTTCGAATAAATAATTTGTTTGTTTTTTAGTATTAAAAATATATTTAGCATACTGCGGGATCATAATGGACTGTATTGACTAAAATTCACAATGCCTTCTTTTTTTTTTTTTTTACTGCAAAAATATATTTCTGTGAAAGAATCGTAATTCAGACAAATTAAAAATTATATATTTAGTGATAATTTTTCTGTATAAATAATAGTATGCTTTAGATTTCGAATGTCAACAAAATCAATTTTATAAAGTTTTATAATATACCATTCTACAACTGAATAGTTTTAGAAAAATAACAAAGCAAGTATGGGTTAAATTTCAAGAATCCCCAAAATAAGCAATTGGTCTTTGGGCATTTGAATGTCATAAAACATCCCTAATTATAGATGGAGCATCTAAATATAATAAAATGCAGTGTGAAGATTCCAATGTGAACTCATCATCGTACCAGTCGGCAATAAGATGGAACCATATTAAGCTTAATTTTGATTTGAGATGTGTATGAGAAAACTTATCTGTCTAAATACAAATCTGTTCTACCTCAAATTACCTTTGTTCATCATATTTTGCTATAAAACATTCAAAACTAACAGAATTTCAATGATTTGCGCAATTGACAAACAATTTCAGAAATCGTGTTTAATTTTGATAATGTAAAGAAACAATGAGCGGTTAAGTGAGTCATTAATTGTTTAGATTCATTGATAAACATTTAAAAAAAACTTTCGCGCATTGAATATTTTAACCTCCTGTAGTATTAATATTTAAATTTTGTGTATTGTATTAGTTCATATCAAATCATAGTTTTTTAATTTTGCTAATGTAAACAAACAAAAATCATAAAAAAGCCTTTGACGTCATTCGCCTATGAACCAATGAAATTAGTTTTTGTTTCAGAAGTAAACTTTTAGACAACTGAACTCTATTTTCTGCGTATTAATTTCTGAAATGGAAAAGGTTAATAATCGTCGTCTTTTGTTTGTTTGTTTGTTTCAGGTTTCTATGTATAATTTATTTTGGTAAAATTGATTGATTTGATGAATCATGAATTTCCCTTTTTTTTTGCAAATTTAACTACTTCTCAACATTACATAATTTTAAATTTTACACCATTTAATATAGGCAAAATGTACTTTCAAATGTAATATGTTTGAAAACTGTATTTCAATTTACTGACTTTTTATGATTTTTAAACCAAACAGCTCGATTACGGAGCATTAACACGTCTGTATTTAAAACTATATAAATAGTTCAGCATTTTTTTTTCGTCTAATATACAATAACAAAATTAAGACTTCATAATAAAACACAAATTAATACTATATCTATATCCATTACCTTTAACTCATTTTAAAATATTTGTAATTTCTCCTCTTTTGTCATCTTATTTACATCAAATTACAAATTTGTTGTTAAAACCACAGAAGCCCATGGATTAATCAGGCCCTAAACTTAACATTTCAGGTCAGTTTTCCTTATTGTATATTCATAGTATCTGAATATTTTTATCAATTATTTCACATTTTAAGTAAAAACCACAATTTCTACCCAGCGTCTTAGGACGGGTATTTACTCTAGTAATATATATATATATATATATGTGTGTGTGTGTGTGTGTGTGTGTGTGTGTGTGTGTGTGTGTGTGTGAAGCACAAAGAAATAAAAAGAAATATGTAAAAAAAAAGAAAACTGTAAAATATAATGCATGTTTCTACCATATTTTTGTTGTAGTAAATTATTGAAGTATTGATAAAATAATATATAGCGATGGCAAATACTGTATATAGTCATATCCCCTTTAATAAAAAGCTATGCATTGCTGACGACTGGGATTTTCAACAATCGTTGCCACAGATTAATCTCGCAAAATGAAACATTTGAAGTTACTGAAAAAATTAATTGCTCGAAAAGTATTTGTCAGAAAATTGTTAGACAAACCGCGTTAGAAAGGTAAAAAATTGTATTTTTCTTGATATAAATTTCAAATTCACTGATTATGCAATTTTTCAAATATTGAATTTAAAAAATTACCAAATTTCACAATGGAGTACAATAGCGAAAACTTCACGCGTAAAAAAATAATGATAACAGCCATGTGTCAGCACGAATCACAAATTATAGTAGCCCTATCATTCTGTCAAAATATAAAAGTGAATTATGATGGCACGAGTGCATGATTTTTATTTAATTCTCGACAAATACTAGATGCGCCATTTCTTTTTGGTTGTGAATAATATAGGTTAATTCACGTTATTAAAAAATGTAGCTATAAAACATATAAATCAATGGAAAACGGTAAGTAATAAATTGTAAACGTAATAGTAAACCGTATTAAAAAAATAACTTAGTGAAATAAGTATCCGTTTTTATGTTATTTTAGGATATTTCAGGTAAAGGTACAGGTTACTTTAAAATACAAGGTTAAATTCACCGATATATTTCGTTTGATTCAAAGTTCTTTTGGAGAAACCGACCAGCGCAGCGGGCGTAGTCTGCTAGTACGTATATAAAAAGAGTTTGAATCAAAGATTACAAACTTTAAGAGGAGATAAAAGCACACTATAACAAATATTTTTTGTGTAGGAAACCAGCGTCGCAATCCATTTATTCAGTCAAAAATAAAAGATCTCTCATTACAATCCGAACTCTGATTCTTCTTCCTAACTTTTACAATAAAGAAAATATTTCAAATACATTTTCAACACACTTATTTTGATTAAAGTGGAATGTGAGGACATCCTATAAAATGCTGAAAGTAGACAATAATTCCGTCAGTGATATCGCATGTAATATCAACTACGTTCTGAAATACGGTGCTATTTATATGCGAATGGTAGCTACTACATTTACTACCTATACGAAAATTGTTTGTTGTGGATACTCAACCACTTCTTTACCTTTTCTACCTTAGTATTGAATCATCCTGTATAAAAATATGTATTTGAATGATCTACTTGTCGTTAAAATTTTACCCTAAACCAAACCCATTAATACAATCAAACTGATCAAGTTGAGTTCAAGTGTCAAAATTTAACACTATAAAATAAGAATATGTACACTACTGGCCATCCAAAATGCTACACCATGAAGGAATGCAAATAACAGAATGATACTTATTGGACAAATACATTATAATGGGAAGGACAGGTGATTACATTTTCAGAAAATTAGGAGATATAGATCCTGAGAAAACACTACCCAAAGCACTCACCTCTGGCCGCAATAACAGCATTTATCTGCCTAACCATGGAGTCGAACAGAGATTGGATGTCAAGTACGGGTACATCAGTCCATGCAGGAATGGCGTCAGACGCAGGAATGACGCAGGAATGGCGTCTCACGTCGTCTTTGATGAATCCAGGCTCTGTATGCAGCATCATGATGCCAACATCCATGTTTGGCGGCATCGTGGAAAACGCACATTGCCAGCTTGCATTCGAATAGTCATACTGTCATATCACCTGGAGTGACGGTATGAAGTGTCACTGGATACACGTCTCGGTAACCTCTTGTTCGCTTTGCCGGCAATTTCGACAGCAGCCGTTACATTTCTGATGTGTTACGGCCCATGGTTCTGCCTTATCTTCGATGCCTCCGCAACTCTACTTTTTAGCAGAACAATGCACGACCGCATGTTGCTCGTACTATCCTGACCTTCCTTGATACAGAACATGTTCGACTGTTGCCCTGGCCGGCACGTTCTCCTGATTTCTCACCAATTGAAAATGTCCTGTCAATGGCTTCTGAGCGACTGCCCCCCCCCAACCCCTCGTCCGTCACTACGGTTGATGAACTGTGGCATAGTGTTGAAGCTGCATGGACGGATGTACCCATACATGACATCCAATCTCTGTTCGACTCCATGGTTAGACAGATAAATGCTGTTATTGCGGCCAGAGGTGGGTGCTTTGGGTAGTGTTTTCTCAGGATCTATATCTCCTAATTTTCTGAAAATGTAATCACCTGTACTTCCCATTATAATGGATTTGTCCAATAAATATCATTCTGTTATTTGCATTCCTTCATGGTGTAGCGTTTTGGATGGCCAGTAGTGTATTTGAATGATCCAGTCGCCGTTAAAATTTTACTCTTATCCATTAACATATCAATCTGATCAAGTTGGGTACAAGTGGCAAAATTTAATACTATAAAATAAAAATATGCATTTGAATGATCCAGTCGCCGTTAAAATTTTACTCTTATCCATTATTATTATCAAACTGATCAAGTTGAGTAAAAGTGGCAAAATTAAACACTATAAAATAAAAATAAATAAATAAAGGGAAAAAACAATATTTTGGTATTAATTTGCTTTGAAAATATCTTACGTGAATATTGGCATTCTACGAATAGCCGCCAAAATACTAAAGGATAAATTATTAATATTATTAAATTACCTTTTTAAATTATTAAATTACATTTTTCAATTAAAGTAAATGGCCTGAACAATCACGTAAACAGTAACCGCCAGTCTAATTATATCGATCAAATAATACCAAGCGTGCTATCTTCTTCTAAATGCATACGATCTCCATTTACTAAAACAATGGAAATCGAATTCTGAAAAGAACTTGAATGTCCTTTCGCTGAGAAATGCCGCTTCGTTATCTATTCAGAAAGGCCAGGGAATTGTTACTCGTGTCTTATTAAGATACTTTTGAAATCTAAGAGGTTTATCTTGGTCGTATCAGCACTTTTTTTTTTCAGAAAGCAGGCTTCAAACAGTTGTGGTGCTTTAATGAGAAGGAAATCTTATTTATTTAAGACGCCTTTTGCAAGGATTGCTTCTTTATAAACATTTTCTTCCGACAGTGCGACAGATAAGAAAGTGCTGTTAGGTCAAGAGTGGACTGAGAAAAGATGTAATCGCATTGTGTCGTAAGTGATTTCAGCCAGTTGTACTAATTCAAATCTTTATTTCGGTTGCACTTCCTAGGTAGGAAGTTATGTGGATTTAGATAAGTACACGAGAACGTGTCTTCAACTGAAAAAAAAATAATGATGTCTTACATATATGATTTGTATTTTAACTTTAATACTGAAATACCCTGTGTAAAAAAATACATACTTGACTAGTCAACGTTACATTTTTACTCTTTACCAGTAATTTAATCAAACTTAACAAGCTGAGTATAAGTAGCAGAATTTAATGCTACAAAAATACAGAAAAATAACTTAAAATAAGAAATAAAGATACACGAGGTGGAACCCGTCGAAATTCAACGTTTAAAAAAATTTTTAAATGTTTAAATAAAAATTTTTTAAATGTTCTCATTAATAATTTTTCGTTTCAAATTCATATCTGCAGAAACGCATCCATTGTTTTAAGCTAATCTATTTTTATGTAAAAATGGAGAAATTATTTTCTATAACAATATACAATCTGCAAATGAGGCAGATTTTTAATGTTTTCAAGTGATAATTTCTTTGTATTCCATTGCTTTTTTCTTTCCCTTTCAATAATCGGGATGGCTACTCCTTATGCACAATTGGGGATCATTTCGCTCTTATAAAGTGACATACCCTATGGATAATAAATAATAATAAATAAATAAACCCAATTCATAATATTAACTTTATGTTCAGCATAAACTGAAAATCTGTCTTTTTGTAGACAGATTTTTAGCACCAAAATGCTGTATCTTATGGATAATCTGATTTTACTATTTATCCTTTTTCTTTTTTCCTTTTTCCTTTTTAAGTTCGTTAGGACAATAAATTTCCAACTGTAGTAACTTTGCCGGTGGCTACTTTGCGTTATTGAAGTAAACAGGTGGTCACTGTTGAGATAGATTTAAAAAAAAATAATTCATGCGTGAAAAGTATTTAAAAATTTCAGCGGCAATTTCCAAATAAATTTCATTATGTTAATTTTTTTTCCTATTCGATTATCCAAGAATTGAAATTGTACGGTATTTAGAAGTGATGTAAGAGTGATAAAAGCAAAATTAATAGCGCCGTTCGTTCTTACCATCGTGATACATTTCTAAAAATTGCAACTGGGGTTTGGCTGGCTTCCGAAAGTAGATTTAGATTACGATTTTTTGACGACGACAGAGAAATCTAGAGTGAAAAAAAAATAGGACTTTGTCGCTAATGAGGAACTGTAAAAATCTAGAAAAAAATTCCTTTAAAATATCACCCTCATATTGTTTAATATAACTCCAAAAACTAGTATTATTTCAAACCTTTTTATTTTTTATTTTTTAGTATTATTATTATTACTTTAACACTATCTTTAATAATTTTAATTTTCCTGAAATCCTTTACTTTTCTGAATTCTTTATTAAGAAATTAATTCTTCTTAGCTATATATTTAAAAATGAAAATACATGTGAAAAAAAATATATACCGAGTGTCCTAAAATTGACTGACTGATTTTAAAATTCAGTAACTTCCAAACGGTGAGACAGGTGTTTAAAAAATTCTTGCAGGAGAGTAATGTTTGATATCAGGAGTTTTTTTAAACTGCGATTCCTGATTTTAGTTTAAATTACCAGCAATAGATGGCGATACGAGCAATAGACGTGCAATCGAGACAAAAGCTAAAATCATCCAGCATTGATGCGAAGGAAGGTGGTTAAATACATGGAGTGGGTATCATTCGCTAATACAATCTTGTTCTTAGAGCCCGATTCTGAATAAGGTTTTATTGGTAAATGAGACCCACTCCATGTATTGAACCTCCTTCCTTCGCATCAATGCTGAGTGATTGATGTTTCTACCTCGATTGAAGTTATAGTGCTCACAGCGCCATCTATTGCTGGCAATTTGAACTAAAATCAGAAATCGCAGTAAAAAAAACTCCTGACATCATACATTACTCTCCCGCCAGAATATTTTTAATATTTGTCACCGTTTGGAAGTTATTAAATTTTAAAATCAGTCAGTCAATTTTAGAACACCCGGTATATAATTAATCGGTAACATGTAATCAAGGTATACAATCAAGATGATAAAATCAATAAAGGCTCCTATTCTAATTTTTAAAATTTGGAAATGAAAAATCAGCGAAAATTACTTCATGTTGACACAATCATATCTATTTTTATACTTAGTTTTATCAATGTAAAAATACGTTTCAAGCTAAGCATAACGACATTTTCAGAGGCGCAAACTTTTCGAACGTACTTTATACACGTACTTTTATGCCTAACCATAACGTATTGAAATAAAAATATATTTTCTATTTAATTTTAATGAAAAAAAATGGCATCAATATAAAGCTATAATGCATAAAGATAAAATAAGCCCAATGGATAATATTCTCTTGATATCGCAATAAATATGAATTTTTATTCGCTTATAAAAATAAAGTACACGTGCATAAATATTTTTACCAAAATTAATTTGCAAATTAAAAAATACGTCTAAAAATGCACGTGTCTGAAAAAAATTTATTATTTTTCTTTTCTCTGCAAAAATGGAAATAATCCAATTACCACCATTTTGAAGAATTTTCATTTAAAAAAAAACTTTTTGAATTAAAATTACAATATAAAAATGTGAATATTTTAAAAAATAGCTGTTGCGGACACATCTACAAAATGAAGTTTTTTTTAAAAATAATTATCAAAATCTGTTCAATAGAAAGCTCAGGAACAGATGACTAAAAAAGCAGCCTTATTTTAAATATATAGATTGTTTCGATAGCATTTCGTGTTGAAAATTTCTCACGAGAAGTTTTAGATTCTATCAGTATGCATCAAAATACTGGAATACATATTTTAAAAACTTGTAAACATCATTTGTTATTCAATGACACTTTTAATTAAAACTAAATGGGGCCTAGACAATTAAAAAAAGGGAAAAAAACTAGCAGTCTAAGTTATCTCTATCATATAATACCGATATCCTATCTCCTTCTATATACAATCTCCGTTAACTAAAACGGTGGTTGGTTGGTTGCTTGTTATGGGGCGCTACGATCATCTTTTGCACATGAGAACTAAACAGACTGGGAGCCCTGTCTAAAGTGGAATCCGACCAACTACAACCATCCATGTCTGAATTGGGATTAGTTTCGGCATCTTTTGTCCAGTAGCTAGAGCCCTAGTAGACAAGCAGATAGACCTAAAACAATGGAAATTGAATTCTGAAAAAAACTTCAATGTCCTTTCGCTGGGATATGTCGCTTCGTTATCTATTCCAAAAACCAGGTTATTGTTATTCGTGTCTTATTAAGAAAGTTTTCAAATTTAAGAGGTTTATCATGGTTGTATCAGTACTTTTTTACAGAAAGCAGGCCTCAAACAGTTATGGCACTTTAATGAGAAGGAAATATTATTTATTTAAGACACCTTCTTGAAAGAACTCCTTCCTTTATAAAAGATTTTCTTCTGACATTGCGAAAGTGCTGTTAGGACTTAGGACAAAAGTCTGTCGTAAGTGATTTTTCTGCCAATTGTACAATTTCGAAAAATTACTTCGGTTGAATTTTGATCAGTAAATGAGAAAGTATCTTCAACTAAAAAAAAAAAAAAAAAAAAAAAAAACCTTATTGTATTATATATCAAATGCATGATTAAAATAGCTTTTTTTTTTTTTTTTTTTTTTTTTTTTTTTTAAGCATTGTTTTACAGTCAAATCTCGATTACTCGAATCCTTTGTTATCTCGAAAACAATTTTCAGGATTAAATAAATTATCTATAAGAGTATCTATCAACATTTCTTTTCAGAAAGCAGGCTTCAAACAGTTGTGGTTGTGGTACTTTAATGAGAAGGAAATGTCATTTATTTAAGACTTTTTTTTTGCAAAGAATACTTCTTTAAACATTTCCGTTTGACAGTGCGAAAGATAAGAATGTGCTGTTAGGTAAAGAGTGGATTGAGAAAAGATGCAATCGTATTGTGTTGCAAGTGATTTTTCTGCCAGTTGTATAAATTCGATTAATTATTTCGGTTGCACTTCCTAGGTCGGATGTTTAGTAAATTTAGATCAGTAAATTAAAACGTATCTTCAACTGAAAAAAAAAAAACTCATATATAGTATGCATCAATTTTTCTGTCATCTATAGAAGAGGGTATACATAGATATACGCCGTATATCCTAGTATATGGCGTAAAACCAGAATGTCCGGTTTCTTTACTATATTACAGCACTGCATCAAATGAATAGTTGAAATCGCTAATTTTATCAAACAATGTTCATGATACTATCAAATCTTCATATAGCGCAATTCCTTGTCTCGAATCATTCGATATCTCGAAGACAAATTTTCAGGATTAAATTAATGTATTTTTCCATAATAGTCTCAAAACATTTTCTTGTAAACCCTAATTATCACACAACAAAAAAGTTTTAAGAAAACTTCAGCATTCAGCAGATGATTCTTTACCATGTCAGTTGGCCATGATAAAACGCAATTAGAGGGAGACACTTAAAAATTGAGAATGAAAGATGTATAATACACTGTGAAATCTTCCAAATTTTAATGAAAATATTAGTTCTGAATTATTCGTGTCGATTATTATTTAATAGTATGTGATAAGCTGACTAAGTGAAAAAAAAATAAATAAAAAACAGACACCAGATTTTGTTATTGGACAACTTTTGCTAAAATTCATTATAATATGCGTTGCATAATACCATTACATTGTATAACATATTGCATCGTATATTACAAATACGCATTGCACACATTAAAAAAACTAATTTGATAAAAGAACATATTTTTTACAATAAAAGAAAAACTATCAAATAGATGTTGAACCTATTAAACAATCGAAAAATAATAAAAGCCTTTTAATAAATAATTATTAAAAAACATTAATATGTTGTAATACTTTTGACATTTCATTGTTTCAGTGATTTAACCCATTTCTATTCATTCACATATTTCAAGAAATACAAATAAAAACATCATAGTTGGAGTAGTTTTCAATCTTTGCCGACATATTGGTTCACTAACCTACATTTTTACCTTTAAATCGTGTTATTTAAAAAAAAAATTATTAAAGACATTTTCATTTGTAATAATTAAATAACACTCACATCTTCTGGAAAACAAAGAGCTATATTTAATAAGCTCCTTGGGTGTATTTAATCTGCTCATGCATAAAATAGATTTAAAATGGGTTATTAAGAACAAATAGAGTTGGGTTTTTTAAATTCTTACATTTATTGAAAAATTGTAAAACGACCCTGATATAACATTCACAAGAACTAGCATATTATTAATAAGAGTTTTTAAATATTTATTTGTGATAATTTATACTTTGGACACTTTACCGTAAAGTAAATAATAACTAAGTATAAAAGTAAAAATAACTTTTTATAACATATGGGAAAGAAAAAAAAGAATTATTTAAATTACCTATTCAGGATTTCTAAATAGTTATCTTAATGTATAAACACAATTTAATTAATATTCAACTATTAATTGATAAAAGTTTATTACTGTTTAAAATATTTCATTGTGCAAATTCATACCCAGTTCTCGCATTTTAGGAAGCGTTTGGCGCATAAATAACTCCATGGTTGTTGTAACTTGCATACACTGTATCTGTAAAGAATATTTGGCGATTTATCACCTGCACGCGGCTAACGGAAAAAAGGCCTTTAAAACAATTTATTAGTTTACAATGCAGTTCTAATAACATTAAAATATTGTATTGCTATCGAAAACACACCTGTGTACATTTTTTTTTTTTTTTTTTAATTCTATCGTATCAGAAAGGGAGTAAAAAATATATTACAAAACATACGCAGAACATAAACAAATTTCACAAATAACCGATTTTCCAACAGAATATCTGGAAAGAAAATGGTTTTACCATCTATTGTTGTATTTCACAAGCATTATTTATAAGATTTTTATATGTGATGTGGAGTAAAAATTAAGTATTCATAGTTCCAGGAGGGTTATTTTGCAGTGCAACGTCATATCACCTTACCATTGTATTAGAATATTAAAAGCATTCTAACATTTAAAAAGATGAATCAAATGCGTTCTATGTGTTTAATACAATGCGAATTATACAAAATTATGCAGACAGGTGTGTAGCCTATGGCAATACAACAATTTAATATTTCATGAACCTAATTATTAATTAATGAATTAATTTAATTAGATATGTATAAGATAAGCATAAATTTCCGTTAGCCGGGCGCATATGATAAGTCGTCTAATAACGTTTATAGTTACAACTATTTACAGGATACAAAATTACATTAATTATGCGCGAAACCATTCTCACCAATTTATGCAGACTGTCTGTGAAACTGCAACAACGGAATATTTTAAACACTAAAATGTAGAAAATATAAAACAAAAAATAAGAAGTGTAACATGTTTTTTTTAAATATACTTTTATTATTTAATAGTTTAATATTAATTAATTTATTATTGTACGTTGAGAAAACAATTTAGAAATCATGAATAGATAGTTTAAATAATGTTTTTATTATTATTATTATTATTATTATTTCTTGTTGCTACATTTAAAAAAAGAAACAGAACAAAAATTATATATATATTTTTAATAAATTAACTAGTTTGCGCTTCCTACCAAGCATAAATCAGAGCGGTTAATTTTTAATAATCGGAGCCCATGTCAAATCAACGTATTGCAATGGAATTGTTTTGGAACTATATGAATTATAGTCATGAAAGTAAGGGTATTTTTAAGATAATATGAAATGCTTATAAAAGAGTGTTTAAAAGAAAACTTTCTACTTTTAATTACTTATATTTGTTTCTATCTTGGTAGACGTTTAACAAGTGTTGCCGGGCCCATTGTGGCAAATAGTGTGACAAGAAGATAAAAGGAAAAAAGAAAGGGGGCTGGGGGAGCAGTTTCTAAATACAGACTTAAAAAATATAAACATAATTTTTATTATTAAATTAAATTTACGGGAACTAAACAATTCCTAAAGGATTTAGCATGCAATTAATTCAACAATACTAATATTTGAATTAATTAAGGATATTTGTTGGACAACCAGTGTTCATAAATGAAACTTAAACAATATTACATTTAGGAAATTAACACTCTACAATTATTTTAACAAAAATCAAACTTTCAACCTATACATTGATAAACTTTTCATTAATTGCCACTGTAATGAATGAAACTTAATAAACTTATATGAATTTCAAACAATAAGATATGTTTTGAGTCGTTCCAGTTTTACTAATATTCTTTTACTTAATGTTCTTCTTTTCAGAAAGAAAAATTATTTTTCACAAACACTGAAGATGTGGTACCACTAACTCCTCAACACAAAAAGCCCCACCAGTGGCTGAGAGGTTGTGCTCTCGAAGCTGGTAGACGGGAGGTGCTGGGTTCGATCCCAATTGCGCCCGTCGGCCTAATCGTTCGGAGTTTTCGTGGTTTTCTTCGAGCCGTGGATTTATCCATGCGTAAATACGGGTTAGAAAGACCCCCACGAAGGGCACTCATCCCGGGCCTATATCCCTAGTGTAGATAATTGGCCGTCAATAATCAACCAACCAACCAACCTCAACACAAAAAAAAATTAAATATGTTGTCCTACTGGGAAAGTTATGACGCATAGTTGTCAACTTTTTACACTGTTTTGTTACCACTTTTTCCTAACAGTAAAGTTTCGCCCTAATTAATCGCTAAAAATCTGCGATTTAAAAAGTCGGAGATCACTATTCCGAATTAATGGTAACAAAACAGCTTTAAAGTTGGCAACTATGCGCCATGAGTTTCCTCAACAACCCAGTATTACTGAAAAAAAAACAAAAAAACAATCCCACTATTGTAAAACTTTTTTTTATGAAACTCATAAATATTATTCGATTACTCAATGACCTTTTTTAATTACGGATTATTTAACCTAAATCAAACATGTCTTAAGGGAGTATGTATAACTAAAGTCAACCACTAATGAAAACATTCAACATTTAAAGCCTACTACAGTTCAATATTTTATTTTCTTAAAAGTTTTCTTCTTTTAGGGCGGTTCAAAAATAAATATTTTTCTTCACACAACAACGCGAAACTTTCTGACATATTCGCGAACAGCAAGCAGTGTATCGCAGCCGATGGTGGATACACTGAGCATATTTAATTGGGTTTCCTTATTAGAATAAACTGCACCTTTGGTTACATGTGTTATATCCATCAAGAAATGTGCATCTGCCTTACAAAGCCACACTTTTGCACACGATTAATGCGTATTTGAGCCAGTGATTGGATATTAAACAAGAACGAAAAATCATGCGTCAAGCATAGATTATGTAACACTCTCCAACGCTTCCAAAATAATTTTACAAATCATTACCGTTTAATAAGCTGAAAGATAACATCTAAGTAAACAATTTGGAAAACGCATAACATATTTAAAAACGTAATTTCAAGAATTTCCAACATATGCAATATTCGGAAAAATATCCGAATACTTTTATTCAGCCCTGTATAGGATCTATAGATTTGTATATATACTACATAGGATGCTAAATTTTAGTTCAGTTAGGAAACGCGTAGCACAGTTTAAAATTCTCCTTCTGGAGTTTCTGTCAATAAACGGAAATGTGTCGCGAACTTTTGTGCTTCCCTGTGTAGGATCTACAGAATTTATACACACCACGTAATAAACAAAAAGTGAGTTAAATTTAAAACCGCGTTCAGTAACTTAAAACGCACTTCCAGGAATTATTGTTAACAGACAGTAGAGAATTCTTTTGTGTGTCCCAGTATATGAACGATGACTGCTATACACACAATATTCTGTAGTAAGCTTCTTGTATTCTTAGTGATATATATAAATTTCAATGCGTTTAAAATAGTGAAACATTATTTAAATAAACCGCAGACGATTTTTCTCCATAGACGTAATGTAACGGAATTCTTTTGACTGTCCCTGTAAAGTAACTATAAGTGCTATGCACACCCTATTCCATATTAAGCTTCTTGTAATGCACCTTAGTGATATATATCAATTACGATGTGCTTGAAATTGTGTAACATCATTAAAATGAACCGAAAATGATTTTTTCCCATAGACCGTAATGAAACGGAACTCTGTTGAGTGTCCCCGTAAAAAACTATAAGTGCTACACACTTCAGTTGAAATAGGGAACATGCTATAGATAACGACAATAACATATAAAAATTGCAGAGCAATCCGAGCATATTTACGGGAGTT
The DNA here is from genome assembly GCA_963931845.1 of Maratus michaelseni. NCBI lineage: Eukaryota > Metazoa > Arthropoda > Arachnida > Araneae > Salticidae > Maratus > Maratus michaelseni. Next base: position 201,995,790 of record OZ007587.1, read on the forward strand.
AGAGCACGGACAGACGGCAGACGGCCATACGGCCAGACAAACCGAAGTCATAAACACTTTTCAACTAGGTTGGAAAGTGTTAAAAACATACATTCAGAGGTATAGTGAAGGGTATAAGGAGGTATACGCCGTATACCCTCTGTTTCTCAAATAAAACTATAACATATAATCTCTGGTCATACTCGCTGCCTATAGCGTGTACCACATGGTTTTGTTACGACTACAGTACTGCATTACATTTCAAGGCTTCTATTAAAGTTACTTTTATTTGTAAGACATCTATATTATACTCAATCTAGGACGCTTTATATTACTATAATTGACTTTTTTTCGGTATCTCTCATAGTTTTCGTGATAAGGTCGATAATTATCAAGTATTGCACTGGGGGTCGCTGCAGTCACTCTCATGTGATATCTCACAGCCGTTTTACTCCATAGATACTCGTTTTATAACTCTAGCTTTATTCTTTCATGGCTTCAGTTTGCACCCTGTAATGCATAATGAATTTAATTACCTACAATATATCTAAGGAAAACTGCAATAGTCACCAAGGAAAGAAAAAATGAAAAAAAAATCTTGACTATTTTACCATGATTTAAAAAAAAAAAAAAAAAAAGAAAAATCTTAAACGATAAAAATCAGAAATATTTTATTTCTTGAATTTCATTAATGCAATTGCTGGACTGTTTTACCTGTTGAAATACAAGATTAAAAGAACCACCAATTGACCAGTTAATGGTTGGTATAAAAGTTGATTTCTGATGGCTTTTCATATATATAAGTAGTTTTATTCCCATTAATTGGTATCTTATCTTATTAATAAAAATAAGGTAAGCTATTTAGTAACAAAAAACATAAATAAAATTCACAAAAATCTTAAAAACCCCACTCGAATTTCACTTTACTCATGTATTATTTATTTATTTTCCAATTAACTATGACCTCACTTTTCGTTTCATTGATTTAAAAAATATATATTGATTGATAACGTAATATAATATTTATAAATGAAATAAAATTAACATTCCTTGAATTTCACGCACGATTGCCTAAAATTATTTTGACACAAAATACTTCAAGTGTTATAATTTTAAAAAATGAAATGATAAATGCATTGTGTTTTAACTCTTAAAGTTTTTTTTTATTATTATTTACATGTTTTGATAAAATAAAAATGGATCGTTGAATTAGTTGATTTAAAAAAAAGTGTAAAAAGATTCAATTTTTTAAAATTTGGTTTTCCAGAATCTTAGATATGTAAATAAAATATTTTCAAACAGCAATTCACATAACAAAATCGTCTATCACAAATATTTTATGAATTACAAGAAATACTTGTCGATTCATTCTCGTACATCTAAAATGTTTATATCTTCTAAACGGAAAAAGAACTTTAAAAAGGCAGAGGGAAAATTAGCGAGGATTATGCGATGAAATGATGAATGAAATTTTCACATAACAGATTTGAAAAGTCTAGAAAATTTTCTCATTGATTCAGGTTTTTAATTGCAAGGAAGAAAAGACAAGGAAAGTGAATCTTGATGATTATCATTAAAACACACTGAACATAAGTTTTTTCTTTAGAGAGTATTTAACGAAAAATAAATTATATAGTTTGCACTTCGTTAAATTATATATGTTAGTATCACGAAAAGACATTAAGAGAAACAGGATTAAATATATGAGAGGAAATATGTTTTACTGTGTTACTTGAACTTAGAATTTGAAGCACATTTTATATATTTAATAATGAATGTGGCATAATACAAAATCATATTCAAAAGTTAATAATTTAATAGAAAAAATATTAGAACTGTGCTGTTATGGAAAAACATGATAAAGAAAATTCATGTTATTAAAAAGATATTTCTTTTATTTTAAGGCTGAATTTTAATATGTAATCTGTGCTAAAACTATAAGGGGAGATAATATTAATTTTTATATAATTTTCCCCTTTTCTTTTTCGAAGAACATGTTAGATATCTGGAAATTAAAATATTAGCAAATTTGTTTAATGTGTTAAGTTTCAAACAAGTTTTGTTTTTCTAAACTGTTTTTCTAGAATTATAGGAAATGATAGCTTGAAAAAAGCCGTCGATTGATCGTTGAAAACTAGAATAAATAAATCACGTTTCCATTTAAATATAATCGAGATGGTACGTCGGAAGTTTTTATGGACTGGAGTTTTGCTACTGAATTCTTAATATTGGTTAATTTATATTTTGTTGATTATCTTCTTATTTACTAGCTATATTATTTTCAAAAAGTTATATATAGACAGAGATAGATAGATAGATAGATAGATAGATATATGATTATGTGTGTGTTCTGCACGTTAATTTAAACATACCTATACTGATAAAAGAAAGTTTCGTTCTGTGTGTGTGTGTGTGTCAGTGTTGGCTAGGGAAATCTACCGCACGTACAAGACTGACAATTTGGATTTAGGTAGGTATATGAGGCTAAGATTTTTAATATTTTGATAATTAGCCGAGATATTAATTAAAAACGTATCAAAAACTCATATCTTTCTTTGCTAGCCAGCAAAAGCTGTCGTGCATGCGCACAACCCGATTTAGGCGTTCGGAGAAAATGAAGAACTGAACTTGCAGTTTTTTTTGAGTTATTTCCTAGTTTTAAATTGGCGAAATTGTTCACTACAGTTAAAATTAGAAGACATATTCAGAAAAATCGTACTCTTATGTCTCAAATTCCGCAATCAATTTGAAAAAATATCGTTGTTAACCTTTTGAAAAAAAATTCAAGCAAGGTCGTTTTCTCAAAGGATGTTTTTTTCTCTTATGGAAACGCCCCTCCAAGGCGCTACAGGTACCAACACACCAAAATATGTTCTTAAAGCTGAAACCTTCTTCTAATCGATGGTGCAATTGGTTTTAAAAAATACGAAATTTAAGCCTTTCAGAAATACCAGCGAATGCCGGTCACTTCGCGCATCTCGGAAACTATCTTCTTTCTCGCTAAAAATAATTAAATGTCCGTATTTCAACACAATCTTTTTAGAGCATCTTGGTAGGCCAGATTTACACTACCTACAAAATTTTCAAAACATTCAGACATGTAGAAGTATTCTTAAAAAAATAAATAAAAACTGAGAAAATTAAAAAAACACACTAAAAAGTGGGGGTGTTTCGCGTGACTTCGCTCTGCTTCGACTCATGTTTTCACTACTAAATATGCATATTTTTTCACGAAATTCTAAAGAGGGTTTGTACATTCTAAAGAGGGTTATACAGTTATATTTATAATCGATTAAACTTCCAGAGAGTTCGAAAGATGAGAATTATTCTTTTATTTTTATGTTTAAAAAAAAAAAAAAGCGAGAAGAAAACATATTTCTTTTACAAATAGCTAGCTATATTTTTTCACGAAATTTTCACACGGACTGTAAAACCGTTATATTTATAACCGATAAAATTTCCAAAGAGTTGACAACAACAACTTTTTATTTTTATTATTTTTTTTTTTTTAACTATGAAAGGACCCTACGTGAAAAAATAAGAAAATCTCTTCTTTCGAATGCTTTTATCAGTAAATGTAATTATTTTTTTGCGAATTTTTCATTTAAAAATATAATTTCATACAAAATCAAGTTAACGATAAAAAGTCATTACAAATCATTATAAAAGTTTCACACGGACTCTAAAACCGTTATATTTATAATAAATAAAAATTTCAAAGAGTTTATACAACAAGAACTTCTTTGTTGAACTATAAAATGATCCTACGTGAAAAAATAAGAAAATCTCTTCTTACGAGCGCTTTTATCAGTACATATCACTATTTTTTTGCGAATTTTTCATTTAAAAATATAATTTCTTACAAAATCGGGTTAAAGATATAAAATCATTACAAACTTGAGGTTTGTTTAAATTTATTATGGCAAACCGCGGCAACGCCGGGCGGGTCAACTAGTATATATATATATATATATATACAAGGTGGCCATAATTAAACTGACGGTACTCAAGAGTGTTCTGAGCGCGATCTAATTGCGAGAATGGCGCAAAATTTTGTAGGAAGATTAAACAAGACGGGGGACGAAGGATTGCGCGAAAAAAAATTAGTTCCAAAAGTCATCGCCAGGGGAATATGTGGCGCTGTGTATTCGAAAAAGGGAGTTTCAAAAAAGATGAATCAATACTGAAATAAAATTACCGTTTATTTAGCACATTCAACTCAGGTTCGATGTGGCCGCCGTTTTTGTGTACCACATATTGCATTCTGTGCACAGCATTTACAACAGCAGAGAATAACATGTCTGCAGGAATCTCCTGTACAGTTCGCGATATGTTATCCTTCAACGTAGCCAGGTTCTGGACACCTCCGTGATAGACCTTGGACTTGAGGTAACCCCACAGCCAAAAGTCGCAGGGTGTAAGATCAGGGGACCGAGGTGGCCATGCAGTTGGAAAACAGCGGCTAATGACTCTTTCTGTTGTGAATTTCTGTCGTAGCAGCTGCTGTACCCGCAAAGCAATATGTGGAGGGGCTCCGTCTTGCATCAAAATGATTTTCTTCAGGCACTGTCTTTGCTGAAGTGCCGGAATAACAAAGTTGTTTAACATTTGGCGATATTTGTCTCCGGTAACAGAACAAGTTACAGGTCCTGTCGGAGTAATGTTCTCATAGAAGAATGGACCTATGATCATATATGCTGTGAAACCACACCAAACAGTTATCTTTGGTGAATGTAAAGGAATTTCCTTGAATGCTCTTGGTGACTTGTTATCCCACATTCGGCAGTTCTGGGTATTTACAGTTCCATTCAGGTAAAAGTGGGCCTCATCTCCCCATAAGATTTTCCAGGGCCAAGCATCATCCAACTCCATTCTGGCAAGAAAAGTGAGAGCAAAAGTCAATCGCTTATCATGGTTGGTATGACGTAACTCTTGTACACGTCTGAACTTGTACGGATAGAAGTGGATAATCTTTCGTAGGATTTTCCATACCGTACAATAAGACATATCCAGATTCTGAGCTATCCCACGAGCGCTGGAAGTGGTAGCAATATTGTCTGGTGCTCTGTCGACAATCGCCGTTGCCACTTCTTCGATTCTATCCTGTGATACGGGTTTTCGTCCTCTGCCTGACTAAACATTTACAGAACCTGTTTTCTCAAACTTCTCAACCATTGCTTTTAAACCATTAACTGACAAAGGACCGTTACCTTTACGCATTTTTTGTGGTTTCTAAAAGCACGAAAAGCGGCTGGCGCATTGCACTGGTTGAGGTAAAATAATTTGACTAGTAGAGCTCGCTCGACTAAAGAGGGAGACATTATGAAAGATAACTTTCAAGGAAATTGCTTCTAACAGTAGCACATTACCTTTTAAAGCCGAACAAGCTGGCACTGGGCCAAAAGATGTAACGTGAAATTTGAATAAAGAACTTCTTCTTCTGCTGTTGCTTTCTTTGGGGCTCTGTAAGTGAAATTGCAGATAAAGAAACTTTAGCAGTGTTTATGTAAATTTTTAGCTTTTTATAAACTGTTACCATTTTGAGCTTGGATTAAATTGCTAAATTCGTTAAATAAACGGTAATTTTATTTCAGTATTGATTCTTCATTTTTTGAAACTCTCTTTTTCGAATACACAGCGCCACATGTTCCCCTGGCGGTGACTTTTGGAACTAATTTTTTTTTGCGGAATCCTTCGTCCCCCGTCTTGTTTAATCTTCCTACAAAATTTGACGCCATTCTCGCAATTAGATCGCGCTACAGAACACTCTGAGTACCGTCAGTTTAATTATGGCCACCTTGTATATATATATATATACAGTATGCCACTAAAGTCCCTTGCCACCCTCTTAACTTCGGAATGGCTGCTGCTATATTCATAAAAGTGGTGTCTAGGTATAGTAAAGTAGCAATGCGCTACTGAATGAAACCACCTACGACGCCACCTGGTGGAAAGAACTGAAGTTAGCATTCCTATCTCGAAAACGGAAAGAGATAGGGATAAAAAGTGATTTACAAAATTGTAGAGTATCATCGATTTAGTACGAAAAGACATCTTGTAGACATTAATGCGAACAATAGAACAGTTAAAACTCGCATTTGATTTTTCGTGACTTCCTACACTGTGACGTCGCGAAACTTGAACGGAAGGAGACATGTTTATCTTTCGGACAAAAAACAACACTGCAATGTGGCACAGTGGTATCGCTTGTGATTCCCAATCAAAACGACGCATTACGCACGCTTGTGACTGAATAATATAATGTGGATATAATGACCTGTCACCCTCTATGCTCCAACGTGTGCAACGTGAAATTCAAACAAGGATCCAAATGTGCATTGCAGCTGACGGTGAGAAGTTTGAACATCTCAAATAAAGGTATATTGCTTTAACTATTGATTTTTTTTTCTTTCAAAGATCGTTTTATCACGTCACAGTGTTGAAATCACAAAAAAACAAATGCGCGTTTTAAATGCTCTATTCTTCGCATTAATATTCACAAGGTGTCTTTTCGTACTAAATCAATGATGCTCTACAACTTTGTAAATCACTTTTTTCCCTATCTCTTTCCGTTTTCGTTATAGGAATGCTAACTTCGCAGTTTTCCACCAGGTGGCGCCGTAGGTGATTTCATTCAGTAGCCCATGACTACTCTCCTATACCTAGACACCACTTTTATGAATATAGCAGCAGCCGTTCCGAAGTTAAGAGGGTGGCAAGGGACTTTAGTGGTATACTGTATATATAACTATATAAATAAGAGAGATATTTTAGATAAACAATCGACTTTGTAAATCCATCTTTTAATGTAACTCGTTAGAGGGAAAATGTAGAATAAAATATAGATATAAGCGTCATTTTTTTAAGAACTGTCTTAAGGTTTCTGAAACTTTCTTCGCGAAACTATTATAAAATGATTTCGTTCTCCAAAAGAATTCGTTTTCTTGAAATATCGATCGACTTCTTTTTTTTAACATCAGCAATTTTGACACAAAGCAGAATTTTCAAGTACTGAGACATGAGACTGTTGCATTAAAATGCATGAGAAAGCAGATTTACAGTTCATAGTTATGTTGTGAGTAAAACTTCAGGTAAAATTAAAGTTCAATGATCTACTTTTAAATGTTTTGACGGAAAGTGAAACATATGTTAGAAATAAAGTAAATATTCAAAATTTATAATTAAAAAATAGATTAGAATTTACTGTTTAATGTTTTTTCTTTCTTAATGCCTTTTTTTTTTCTTTATTTTTTTAACAAGTTTTATCAACAAAAAAGGTGCTACGATCCTCATATTTGTATACATGTAATGTATAATTAGATGTTGAATATTTTAAAGTTTTGAGAAATTTTAGAGTGACATTTAAGATATACGGATGATAAACAATAATTGTTCCAACTTTGTTTGTGTTACTACTGAATGTCTTAAATCAATTATTTTATCAATGGCATCTTCTAAAACTGTATGTAATGTACAATTAGATGTTGAGTATTTTAAAGTTTTGAGAAATTTTATAGTGACATTTAAGATATACGGATGATAAACAATAATTGTTCCAACTTTGTGTTACTACTGAATGTCTTAAATTCAATTATTTTATCAATAGCATTTTCTAAAACTGTATGTAATGTACAATTAGATGTTGAGTATTTTAAAGTTTTGAGAAATTTTAAAGTGACATTTAAGATATACGGATGATAAACAATAATTGTTCCAACTTTGTTTGTGTTACTACTGAATGTCTTAAACCAATTATTTTATCAATGGCATCTTCTAAAACTGTATGTAATGTACAATTAGATGTTGAGTATTTTAAAGTTTTGAGAAATTTTAAAGTGACATTTAAGATATACGGATGATAAACAATAATTGTTCCGGCTTTGTTTGTGTTACTACTGAATATCTCAGTGTTCTTTTATCAATGGCATTTTCTGAAACTGTTAAAGATATTTACTTGCATCTTCTACAAAAAAAAAAAAAAAAAAAAACACTTTAATGGATTATTTATGTAAATTAGTAATTAAAGATAAACAATTTAAACAACTCGGAAGTTTACCTTAATAATTTTTTTTAATAATTAAGGAATACAAATTTCTTTTTCCTTATTTTGGTAAACTCGACATCAGAGTTGGATTGACGTTAATTTTTAAATATGATGAGGTAATAATGTTTAAATATGCTTAAATACAAATTCCTTAAAGGAGTTTTTTTTTTTTTTTATTCCACTAAGGTTTTAGGAATAACATCACTGGTAATTTTTATTATTTTCATATTTAAAAAAACAGTGAAATTAAAACAAAGCTTAATACGAGATTCACTACTAATGACTGATATTTAATAAAAAGTTGTAATGAAAGGTGTTTAATACATCATTTAAAATAAAACATTTATTTAAAAATAACTAATAAACGCAAAATAAAGGTATTGCACAGCTTTTAAATAAAAGTGTACAAAACAAAAATAACCAGGGAGTAATATGATATTATTTATAAAGTTAATGTAAGTTTTTGTTAACCTTTTCTTTTAATTATACAAATGACGTATGAAAAACGTTATTAAACTGTAAAGCATTCATAACTGTCCAGGCAAAACCCCAAGGCAGCAAAAAAAAATATTATATTTACATAAATTAATGTTTACTATCCGTTTCAAATAAATCATAGCAATTTTGTTTTTATCTGAATACCGTTTGCATCCTACTTTGCCGCTAGTTTGTCGTACGTGAAGGTAAAGCCGAAATCTGCAGTTAAAAACCGGATCTAATAGCAGTACATCACGCCTGAGGGAAATGCGTGTATAATGTGAAAGAAAAAGAAAGAAAAAAAAAACAGAGGTACTCCAACAGCCAAATAAACAATGTCTTGGAGAACATGATGGGCAGAATTGGTTAGAAATTAGAAGATAGATACATACTTCCAGTGAAGCCAACTTCTGAAAAATATTGATTGGGTTCAGAAACTTTTTAAGCTTATAAATTTATTTTAGATGCTTTTATAGTGCATATGTGCAACTCGTTAGGGTTTTGGGAATGGTGTTTGTTCACAGTGTATTAAACAGTTTTCTCTTCCTGGAATATCAGTTTTTGGATGCTATCAGTTCTCAAGCAAACATTTTCAGCCACGTAAAATAATTTATACAAGAAACAATAAAAAAATAATGTTAATTTTAATGTTAATGTTAATGTTATTAATTTTAATGTTTATGTTACTGCTGTTAATTTATCATGTTGTATGAATATGAAAAATGTTTATTTGAAAATCGATAGCATCTGAAAATCTAATATTTTGAGTCTATACAACTGATTAATACACTGTAAAAATTACTCGGAAACGCTTCCGAAAATTCCGAGCAGCAAAATAGGTTTCTGTACATAAAAGAATGGCTTTCGGTATCGCCGGTAACTCCGAGAAGTTATATTTTTGTAAACATTAAGAAAGATAATAGCTAGATTAAAAAACATTTGTCTTTTTTTTTTATAGCGCACGGACATGGGGGAGTTTCAAGTTTTCGGACAATTTCTAAAGGCATTTGAAATGGTAGAAAAAAGAGTGGCGTAATCCCACTGAACCAATCAAATAATTATATAACCCTTCTCAGTGATGCGCTTTTTCTCAGTGTTGGAGCAATGGTGTGGTACAAAAGTCTTTCGAAGTTATTTAAGAAGAAAATTAGGATTATAGAAAAAAAAATCTATTCAAGAAAATAGATACAATATTTCCTGTGTAAAATCTACATATATTCTCCGTTAATGATAATCATATCTCCGTTAATTATATTTATATATCATTCATATTATATTTCCATCATTCAATAACCCCATGTATATTTTCCTACATATGTTCCCCTTCCTGACATGAAAGTTGATTATAAAAAAAATTAAAAATAAAATTGTGGTTATAATTTGTGCCTTTGGAGCTTCGTGCAATGCACTACAGATGTTGATGACTAAATTTTCTTATCATATTCATAAATATTTTATTTATAGCCTTTAACGGAATTATTGCTTCATCGCATGACTTCCATGAAATAGAAAGGCTATAAAAAATATATAAAGGCTAACAGATACATCATATCCAGTTTGGTGATGCGCAATCTTTAACAGAGAAAAATGACATTGCTGCATGCAATTATATAGAGAAAGGAATTCCTTTTATTTACTTTATATCGCATGTCATTCATAATAGGCAATGAACTAATCGACTTTTTTTAATATTCATCCAATCCAATTATTCCATGCGTAGAAACAAGTTGCTGGGATGTGAAAGAGAGAGAGAGAAAAAAAAGATAAGGAAATAAAAGAAAAGATGGCTTTCATGCTAATCTGATCGAAAGTTCATTGATCTTACATTTATTTTATATTTAAATAATTTCATCAAGCTAAATACATTTTTAAAATAGTTTAGTAAGTTAAAGCTATTTCTTTTCTAATTTGATTTACCTGTTAATCATTTATTTTTAACGGTAGAACCTGGTAGGAATGAAAGTTTGCGATTATAAATGAAATATAAAGTCGTAATCCATAACGACAAAGAACACATAAATCATTCTGACTGGCACCTCCCAAAAAAAAGGTAAGAAACAAATACTATTGTTTTTCATTGTTTTCCAAATACTTTTTAGGTGATTTTTCTCCTAATTTTAGACAAAATAGAATGGTTTTTACAATAAACTATTGAAATGTACAGTTAACTCATTTTCTTTTGTGGTTGCTAAAAAGCTCCTCTGGTAAACGAAAAAAAAAAAACTTATACTGAATCTGTTGCACTGCGATGAATTCGTCGGCGAGTAACAAGAGAATGGAATAAATTTTGTATATAGCTGTTTCATGTTTAGTATCATACAGCAGTATAAACGGTGATACATAAAAGATTGGACAAACTTTTGGACATGGTAGTGTACGTTACAACAAATAATTTTTGTATGGAAATGTAGATCTCAATCCATTTATGTAGTAACAAATACTTACGTGAATCCGAATTTGTTCACAACTTTAACAGTAATGAAGATAGAAGATATTTTAACGAAATTTGAAATAGGCTAGCACTTTTTTGTGTGACATGTAAGAAGATGACGAAAAATGGTAGAAACTGCTACCATCTTTATCCAAATAACGCTGAACTAGACACTTGACATTTCCGAATGTTAACTGACATCGCATGCCGAAGTGTGGTTACACTTCTATCACTTTCCATATCATTGCATTCCCACAAAATAAGGTTATTCTGATGAAAAGTACTTTCAAACATCTTTTTTGCAATTTTGCAGTTACGAACGATAATTAAGTTCGAAGTGGAGTACAACACTCTGTATTTTTGAGAGTAAAAACGGATTACTTACCCTAATTTCCTATAGCAAAAAAAAAAAAAAATTGTTTTGGTGTACTCCACTCCTCTTAAAACTTTTCCAATCTTTTCTTAAATCACCCTGTATCTGATTCCTAAAAAAATATTTAAAAAATCCTCTCCTTTAATGCAAAATTAAAATAGAAAGTACAGGAGTTACCACTCTGTGAACTCATCTTGCAAAAAAAGCTACTTATTAAAGAAAGATTCGGTACGTTTTGAATTATTTTACTTTCTTCTATTTTTACAAGAAGAAAGTATTAAATTCGTGAAATTTTTCGACTACTGGTTTTTGACAGATTTATACGGTTTAGAAGGTCCTGAACACGACCTGATTCGTTTTAGAACGCGTCTGTCCGTTAGTCTGTCTGTGTGTCTTGTCGGTATATGACAAATTTTGCGGTGTCTCTATCTCAAGAACTAATGCACGAAATTTAATCAAACTTCAGATTCAGTTAGACCTTGATATAAATTGGTGTTGATTATGTTTTTGTGTAAATCACCCAACAGGTGACGCTGCTATGCAACCTTTTTTCACGATTTCCGCAATAGCTATATCTCTAGAACTAATACACGGAATTTCACCAAATTTCATATTCTTTTAGACCTTTACATAAATTGATCCTTATTAAGTTTGGTTGGGTGTATACCGCCGAACAGGTGCCGCTGTTATGCTCTATTTTTCACGATTTTCACGATAGCTATATCTCTAGAATGAATAGATTGTCATTTAATTTTGGTTACAGACAATTTGATTTATATAGAAAAAAGTTTTGTGATGGCCACAACATACCAGTTTTTATTTGAGTATTTTATACTTTTTTGACATATTAAATGGTTTTATAAAGAAAAATCATTTAATTAAAAAAAAGTAATTCTTGTGGTAAAATTATACAAATTTATTTTCTTTTAATTAAGAAAATTTAAAAATCACACTTCTCATGAAATTTTGAATTTTTTGCAACAATATTTTTTCATGCTATTCTTACACGTGTGCTCTACACTGTCAAAAAAAAAAAAAAAAAAAAAAAAAAAAAAGTTGATTTTACAGTATAATACTGTAAAATCAACACTTTGTTTTCTGCAGTGTATAAACGTAAGGTCATATTTTCGAAAAAATAATCAGGTTAAGAAGACAAAATAGACTGTTTTGACATGTGTAAACATAGAGCAAAACAGGCTATTTTACTTAACATTTTCAAAAAAATTAACTATTTATATTATAGCAAGACCAATTCTTACTGTCCTGAAATACATAACAAGGAACGGTGATAAAAAATATCAAGTAAATTCCGCAATATATGTTGAAATTTTGTCAATTTAAACATACTAATACATGGAAAAAAACACACACCGAGAAAAATTAATTTAAAAACTGAAACTCCAAATCATTTAAAAAGGAGATGAATGCAGTAAACTTTTTATCAAATTTTTCATTTTTGGATCTTTACGTAACTTTGTCAGAATATACTAGGAATCTGTAAACTCATTTAAAAAAAAAAAAAAAAAAAAAAAAGGGATATTGGATATTTTTGTAGTTTTTCGCCAAATGACTAACTACCAAGTCCCCTTTTTAATGGTCTCTACGTGTACAAGCCCGTAAATCGGGCGATTTTCGTTTAAAAAGACAATCTTATTCAGTGCATCATTGTTTTTCTTTGTTTTTCAAGTAAGCAGGCCTGTTAAATTAGGCGTAGAGAAGTAACCCTAAGAGTACTCTTGCTTATACAGCGCCGGGAGATTAAAGAGATTTAATCGGGCCTAAATCCTCCCCAAGATGTACTTCAGACAATATGTAAAGTACAATAGTCGAGCTACCTGTTGTCTCTACGAAATGGAATTCAATTCATTTTACAACGAGAAATTTCATTAGAGTTCATTTTACAATTAGGAGTTCAACAATTATGGAAGGGGATCAAGTAGTTATTTTAAAATAAATTGAACAAGAACGATTATCAATTATTAATAAAATATTTATAAGAATAATTAATCATTCAAACTAAATATTAATACCAATATCACAAAACCAACATTTTATTTATTTTAGAGAGCAGATTTTAAGATACTGAATTCTAGAGAGTTGCAATTACGAAACTAATGAGACAACTGGGGATTGAGGGGGGCAGAACCCTATTCATATAATGAAAATATTTCACAGAAAATAATTCATGCGTATAAGCAGTATTCTTGTTATAATTCTTTAAAAAATACTTCAAAATACATGCAATAATACTAATACGAAGGAAATTAATCTGCGATTTGAAAGTTTCAAAATATTAAATACAATGAATTACAAAAGAAAAATGAGACTTTCCGAGCTGATAGTTTGGCCTCTGATCTATAGATTTATTAGTTAAAAATGTAATTGATATTTATAGTACTTATTCATTCACAGAGTTTTTTCTTTCTCTCTCTCTTCTTTTCTTTCTTTAGTTTTTCAGATATGAATTATCAAACATTGAAGACATAAAATAACAGTTTTTGGAACAGCTTAAAAAAAATATTTTCATTTAAATACGGGGGAGGGGATCTTAAGCCCCTCAGCCGCTCCCTTGGAACATGAGCCAGTTTACCAATTTTTCTGAATAGTAGTATTTTAATGAAGCTTTTTTTTTAAAATTTCAAAAGCATATTAACATCTTTTAAGTACTATAGAATAATTCAAAATGTAGAGGTAATTTTAATAGAAGTATTTCAAGAACTATAAAAGTAACAAAATTTAAGCTCCTTAGTTTATTTATTTAGTTAGTTTTTTTTAGTTTTTCTAAGCAGCTACTGAAGTTAGAATAACGTAATGGTAAAATATTATAATTAGATTGAAATCAATATTTTTCTTTCGTGTGCTTCCTTATTTATGATGTTACAGCTAAGGTCTTTCACTGGCTTCATGTCGATGAAAATACAGCAGACATTGATTACTAGCTTTTTTTTTTCTTTTTGCGTGTTCACGTGATTTGCGGTCATTTGACTTTTACTTCCAGAAAAAAAAATGATGATGCTTAAAATTCTGTAAAAAAGTCAGTTGTAAATGAAAAAAAAAATCAGTAATCTTTTGCAAGTAATTTGGCTTCTTTGGTGTCTTAGCGGTAAGATGTTGGAATGTCACTGATTTGTGCACAAAGAGTCATTTGCCGCCCTAGATTTTTGCTGGGATTCAATTGGAAGTAATGAGAAAGAGGCGATTTTCTACAGTGTAAAATAAATAAATAAATAAATAAATAAAATGTTTCTTTATCTAGCAAGGTTTACAAAAAATATAATATAACCTTATCTACGATTCCGAAAAGCGTTCTTTTATCTGCAGAAACCTCAGCAACCAATCGATGTTTGAGATTTAAAGAAGCATTTCTGAAACAAAAATTTCTTTTGCTGACAGTAATTTTCGGAAACATTTTCATCTGCGTAACAGAATTTATAAAGGGTCACAAAATAATATTCATTTGTACGATCTTGATTTACCATGTTTGTCTGTTGAACATGTTTCGTGCAAATGGTTACTTGAGAAAAAACGAATACAAAAAAACGATATTTCATTTTGACACAAAGTATAGAAAATAGATTAACTCGCTGTAAAAAATACCCGTAAACGTTTCCGAAAATTACGGGCAGCAAAAGAAACTTTTGTCACAGAAATGCTTCTTTAAATTTCCGTAATCAATTGGTTTCTCAGATTTCAGAAGATAAAGGAATCTTCTTGAAAGAACAAGAAGCATTTATCTTTTTTTTTTTTTTTACGCTATATGTGCATATACTATTCTCAACTCACGGTATCATTACCCATGGTAGATTATATCCTTTTGAATATGTTATCTTAAGCAAATAAAATTAAAATAAATGATATATTTGCATATCAAGTTTAAAACAATCTCTTATAAGGTAGTGTATTTTCATTATCCAATAACCATATGACGCAATGAGATTGCAATGAAACCTTTCATATTAAACGATGCAATCTAAGAAACAACTGACATTTTAACGTTACATTAAATTTGTAGACTTTCTGTATATTCGTATAATTTCTTTCGGACTCACTAGATTGCATTCCAGTATTACGTCAGCAAAAACTACTTGGTTTAATCTCCCAAAGAATAAACGCATAATTTTGTCAATAAAGAAGAATCATACTTTTGTCCTTTCTTATTAGAATGAAAATTAAAACAAAAATGGAATCTCTTGTTAAAATTGCTAAAACTTTAAAATATCAAACATTATATTTAGGACACACAGAGCTGAAAAAAGATCGGTGAAAATAAACATAAAGAAATTACAAGAAGGGGGGGAGGGGTATAATGGCAGCCAAACGTGAGCAAAATTAGTCCACAGATCAATCCTTCAGTAGCTCAATAATCAAAGCACCTCTTTGGGGGAAATCGGTTCGAATCCCGGCTGGGATAGAAACATTACATTTCCAAAATTTATAGGCGAAATCAGCTACGCGAATTTATCTGGTTCTATTATATTAACCCATTACGCTTTTAAAAAATCCATACCTTTACCGCGGAAACATTAAAAGAAACTGTGACTGTAATTTCTTTAAAAAAAAAAAAATCGCAGCGAAAAATAAAATATGAAACATAAATTTCTCTGTTATGAAATTCATCTTCACATGTTTGAAAATAATATTATTCTGGTTTTGGAACCGATATACCGTGTAAAGAAAGGCATGCCATTGATTTCAAGAAACTCTCCTCCAACATTAGAAAGCCAGTTCCGAGCATGTACCTGGTATAAAGGACAAGGGTGTATCAAGTTTCAAGAGTCCCGGAAACCACTTCTTCCGTAATCCTTCCTCACTGCGATCAAGATTTTTATTTTAATTCACGGCATGATATTTTATTCCTTATAAGAGATAATCTTCTTTTCTTACCCTAATATAGTTCTGATAGAAAATTAGATTAACCTTCCGACTACCAAGACGGGTCTATTGCTCCCGAAAGTATTTTTTGTCTATTTTTGTTGTTACGGTTGGTTTCAACAAATTTTTTTTTTTTTTAATCTACATTAATTATTTAAATCACTTTCTCAACATTTATTTAAAAGCACTCTTTTTTTCTGTTTCTAATAAAAATTTAAATAAAAACTAATAGGCGCCGAGCGAGCCCACTCCTCATCGTGCCCAAATCCTGAGGGATTTATAACGCAGACCATGACTTTGTCTCGCCAGGTCGCTACGATCGATTCAGAGGGTTCGCGTTCCAGCGACGCCTCCTCATCTTTTTGCCCCAGAGTCGACGACAAAGGTCGCTACGATTCGGCGGAAGTTCCCACCATCAAAGGATACTTCCCCACGTGACACCTGATGAGCCGTAGAGACTGTCGAACGGCTTCATCGCCGAACACCCATAAGGGAGTCGGGTCATCCACCTGGTGTTCGGCATCCCTACGGCCCTTGCTTTCCCGCAGAGTCCGATCATGGAATGTATGGAAGAACAAGCCACTTGTCTCATCTTCCGCGGGCTAAAAATTTAAATAAATAAAAGTAATTGTAATAATTATAATAAAATCAGTTTTTATTTTATTTTTTCTTCTTTCTTTTTCTTTTTGCAAAGTAATTTCAACGTTTATAGTCTAACGTAGCTTCCTGTTTTTCAAATACGAAAAGCAGACAGCAAGGGAGGGATGTTTTGTCAGTAGACTGCACAGGTGGAAAATTTGGAGTCATCTAGTCTGACTTTGATATAAGAATGACCGACCGCCCTGTATAAGAATTACGTTATCTTATGAGTGTACTATACACGCAATTAGGCTTTGTAAGTTTACGTCAGGCTTCAATTGGCTCTGCTATCAGGCGGATAGCTGGCGCCCATGTAAACAGAGGCTAACAGGACCCCCCTTCAGCACACGCCATGGGGGCGATGCATGGTTTCCTTCCCCCATGAAGCGGCCGGCAGAGTGGAGCGGCAAGCTGTAGTCTTCACGATGAGTCCATTTTTCCTTTTGTTTCCATTCCCGTACCCCTGGCAGAGTGGATCGGTCCCGTTTTTCAAGCAGCGCGGGAGAATGAATGTTTACGACACTTGTTGCTTGGCCAAGAGACCTGTCGTTTGACTCGTAAAAAAAATTCGACTTATTACGGGGCTCGAAGATTGGCCTGTGGGCTGGATCGCGAAGTTGTTGAAGGCGGACAGGTTTCTGGAAGATTTTTTTTTTTGAGAGTGGGGCATTGATGGCCCTACATTAACCATCCTAAATCATGATGTTATGATGAAAAGAGGCTATAAGGGCATTTTCGAATTGCGGATCTATAACTGTTAACGAGAAATTAAGAAGAAGATATGTGTAGCCTATTTTTTTTGGCGTAGTGGCGCTCCAAGATTATGACTTCTTAACCATCAGAAGTGATCATAGATATTGAACTAAACCGGTCGTTAGAAGTCGTAGTGTTCTGAGTTACGGTGATGGCTATCTTCGAATAAAACACATGCTTCAGGAAGGTGAAATTACTGACTCCGACGGTGAAGTTCTGGACCGTAGAACGATTTTCCCCTCCGGACTAGATGATGGACCTAGTAGTTGATGGCAAGTGATGCAGTGAGATGAGACGATTGATGAATGTTAGCTTGAAACCACGTCTGAATTTTTCCCCAGCCTGAATACTCCAGCTTAAGTGCTTCATCAGATTTTGAAAAAGGAGGAAATGCTCCTAAGTGCCCATTGACTAAAATTGTAGAACTCTCTACCTGTTGTAAGTACTATTTGCATAGTTTTTCTTTTTATTTATTTGTACCTCTTTAAAAAAAAAAAAAAAAAAAAAAAAATATGTTTGCTATACCAGAGTTTAAAAGTGAAATGAATATCTTTGGATAATTTCAATAAGAATAAACATTATGAACAGAAATAGTCTGTAGGTTAATATATAATGTTTGTATGTTTGAACGACCATTAAATGGTAATATGATGGTAATTTTAAAAATATGATGTGTAATTTAAAAGTAACCAGTGAGTGGTTTCAACTTAAAAGATCAGCTGTTATATTGTTTTATTAAGATTATTTTTGATAACTTAGTTGCTTCATTATTTTAAATGTTCAAATAAATTGTGTTTTTTTTTATTTTTTATTATCAAAGTTGGTATGTTTTTCTTTGTATAAATCTCTAAATAATTAATTTTTTATATTCACAGTAGACCTATAAGAATAGCCTAACCTTTCTGTGATTAATTAAAAAAAAAAAAAAGGGAGAGAAAATTCAACTTTATTAAATTAGGACTTTAAAATTTCTTAAGTTTAAATTCATAACTGACTGTTTTAATGAACATAAATTGAAGTTCACTCAATGTTATACAATCGTATTTTTGATCTTGATTTAAGGATGGATAGATTAATAAGTGAAACAGTAATATTAAATTTAATTTCATAAAATGTTAAATTAAGCTTTAACTCTCCTCTTTCAGAAACATTGTTTTTCTAAAATATACACCAAAATTGTTTTATTTTAAAAAGTAAAAAAAAAAAAAAAAAAAAAAAAAAAAAAAAATATCCAGTCATTATACACCACTATACGATTCTTGGTTAACCGATCGGATCTTGTTCAGAATCTCTATGGTTGTTCTAAAATTTTAGTACATCATCATATCCCTATTCTATTAACGGATTTAACTCTTTCCCCTTTTGGTCCTCATATTGGAGGAATTTCAGGTTGTCTGCATTTTTCCAAATTATATGATGATTACACTTTTGTTAATTTAATGTGTATGGAGATTTGAGCTTGATCGGGTTGGAGTGGAGTTGGGTGTTCTTTATGCAATCCAGTATGCTACTTGATTTAGAAATCTGTTGCCCCTTACTACATTTAATATTGTCTTAAAATGATGAGTTCAAAATTATCATTGTTGTATTAACCTATTCGGATTCTTAAGTTTTGATATTTTGATTAGTTTAATATAATTTGCTACCTTTTCCATGGCAACAGATTTCAGTGGAGCTAATCAGGGTATACTTATTTTTTTCTAAATATTTAATTGTCAAGTGAAGATTGAGTAATAAATGAGCTTTTTAAGTTTAAGTAAGTTGTGTTTTAGAAAGAACCCCAAAACCCCACAACAAATGGAGCCGTAACAATTCGGTCTCTGGGTTATTGATTTTTTTTTACTTGTATGTATTTATGTATCAAAGAGCAACTGGGTGTTTTTGCAATTAAAATTTTATTTATATGTTCAAGTGTAAAAAGAGGTCTAGGCTCTCTCTCTGTGCTAGTAAGCTACAATTCCCAGTCAAAATTATGCCTTGTGAGCATAACCTTTTCTTATTTACAAAAAGCATAGTCCTGTACTTAAGTTTTATGTATTTATAAGGTTTTCCTTTCCCCTCTCTTTTTCTCATTTTTAAGTTGTCCCCCCCCCCTTTTTCATTTTTTTTTTGGTTTGTTTGTCATTTTCTAACTCTAACTAACTAAGCACTCGGAAGCAATTGCCACTATTCAGCGGAAAAATGCTTTAGTGGATAATTTGTCTAATATTCCCCCATTCAATGGAGAGGCCAGCTCAGTCTGCTTCTCAGATTTTTCTGAGAAATTTGAGAGTTTTTCAAAATTATTCGACTGGACTGAGGAGGAAAAGAAGTTTGTTTTACTTGCTAGACTTTCAGGAGCTGCTTCTAGGCGAATAAAAATTCACAAAGCAAAAACATCTGATGAGCTATTAAAAATCTTAAAAGAGAGTTATACTTCACAGACCACACCAGATGTTGCACTCAGTCACTTTCTAAATTTTAAACAGCCACCCAATATGAGTGTTCAGGAGTTTTATGACAAGGCATATGATATGTCATTAAGAGCCCTTGTAATTGAAGGTATCCAGGGTGAAGTAGTCGATAAAAGCCGAACGGCTCTACTACACTCCATGCTGTTGAGCAATCTTACACCAGAAGTGCGAAAGGGGGTAATTGCGAGAAATCCACAATCCCCAGAAGAGGTCCTCAAAATTGCGCTTCTTGAGGAAAAGGCTTATAGGAGCATTAACCCTTTCTACAACCACCGCGAGGAAATTCTCAACCCTAATTTGACCCAAAACCTACCCTGTGCTGCAGTTTTTCAGCAAGATAGCTCACAAAAGAAGGAGATAGACCAACTAAAATCTCAAATTGATGTTTTAGCAGCTAAGATAGACAGTTTAGTTGATCTTAGGGCTAGGGATGTACAGGAGAAAAACCAAGAGGTAAGACCCGTAACCTGCTATAGGTGCTCCGTACAAGGCCACTATGCCAGAGATTGTCCACTAAATTTTGTCGACTATAATTTTAGAAGGGGAGGTGGTCAAAATTTCAGGAGCCGTGGGCAAAATTATAGAAACAGAGGTGAAAATCCTAGAGGGAACCACAATCAGCGAGGCGGATATAGGGGAAGAAGAGGTGGTTATTACCAAAACAATAGGAGCACAGCTGCGAACAGAAATGAAGAGCAGGCGGTAAATAACACCCCAGTAGCTAACAATGAAAGTGAGGCTTTAAACTATTAGTGGCCGGATCAGATGTGGTCAAGTCGATCCCCAACAGGCCCCTGGACCCCCCAACTGTGTATAGTATGTTTCAGCCCCAATCATATACATTACCAACTGCAAGAATTTACATAAATAAAGTTTGCCTAAATGCATTATGTGACACGGGTTCTGCAATTAATCTCCTGAGTGGTACTGATTGTAACTGTTTAGAGAATTTTGAAATGGAGAATTGCAATATCCCCATTATGACTGTCACCGGTGAGAAAGTTCACCTAAATAAGAAAGTATTTTTAAAATTTGTTTTTGATAATGTTCAATGTCAAGCTGAATTCTATGTAGTGGAAGGTAAATTAGCAGAGGAATTTAATATGATTTTGGGAATGCCATTTTTGAAAGAGTACCGGGCAAGTATAAATTGTGATACAAATGCTGTCGCTCTTAAAGTGCCAGTTTCAGGCCAATGTAAACACAGCGTAGAAACCCCAAGTAATACTTCAGGGTGTAATACTTGTCTTGCTACTAATTCTGTAAATATTTCTAACTCTGTATATAGTGTAAATTCTAATAATAATTGTATAAATAATGATTGTGTTAAAAATAATTCTGTAAATATAAAATGTGTCAACAAAGTAGGGGAGAATTCAAAAAGTAGTAATGCCAATAGCCCTCCTGAAAATTGTGCATGTGAGAAAGTTCATGACTCAGTTAATATTGAAAATGGGAATCATAGTAGTGAAAATATGGTAGTTCAGGACCCGCAGTTGAGTAATATGGGAAAAGATGTTGAGATAGTCATTCAAACTGAGTCAGATAAGGAAGTTGAAAGTGTTGCGCAGAACTTTTGCATGCAAACAACATCAGGCGGTAGCTCTGAGGGTAATAACACTGAAAATTTTTCAAGTATTCAAAGTGTCGACAACATTCTTTCAGCAGCGAGTCAGGTAACTCAGGGTAATTTAGCTGAAGAGACTACTGAAATTTGTAATATTGATGAAAGTGAAGATTTGGTAAGTATAGAGGATAAGGTACCTGAAGTCGAGGAGGAGAGCAATGAAGATAGCAGTAGTGATAAAACCAATAAAAATAAAAATATAAGTTTCGCTGTGTTATGTAGCAAAATTTCAATTCCCCCGCAGTCAAAAATGTTAGCCCAGGTTAAAAGTTATAAGGAAAATTTTATTAAGGAAAATGATATTGTTATGTTAGAACCTTTGGCGAAAAATTTAAATCAAGGTCTCCTTACCTCCAGAGCCATTTGCACTAAAGAACATGGCCTATATATCTCATTTGCAAATTTTTCAGACAATAGTATTCATTTAAATAAAGGAACCTTTGTTGCCAAAATTCAAAAATGTGTAGACCAGTCAAATATACCCGTAACTGATAATAAATTAACCTATAATATAAATTTGGCCCCTCCAATTGGTGACTTTGATCACGCTGATCTCACTTGGAGCTCTGAAATTAATTTAGATCATTTAGAACCCCCATTAAAACTTAAAATGCAAAATTTTCTAGACAAAAACAAAGATGTATTTGCAGCATCGGTCTTAGATTTACCCGGCTGTGATACAATCCCGCATGAAATTAACTTAACTTCAAATAAACCAGTTAAAGGCAAAGCTTATAGAGTCCCCTACAAATTACGTCAAGAAATGGAAGACCAACTTAATACTTTGTTACAGGCGGACATAATTTCCCCTTCCATGTCTGAATTTGCTTCTCCGGTTATTCTGGTTCGGAAATCAGACGGTTCCTATCGACTTGCTGTTGACTACAGAAGATTAAATAAAAATCTTGTTAAAGATGCTTACCCAATACCTAACATTACCGACTCTGTTGATGCTTTAAGTGGGGCTAAATTTTTTTCAACGCTAGATTTAACTAGTGGGTTTTTTCAACAGGTTATTCGCCCAGAGGATAGGCATAAAACTGCTATAATCACCCACAAAGGACTTTTTGAGTGGACCCGTAACTGTTTTGGGCTCTCAAATTCAGGTAACAGTTTCCAAAGACTTATGAATGCTATTTTCGGTGATTTAGGCAATCTTGGAATTCTTGTTTATATCGACGACATTGTAATTGCCTCCAGTGATGTTAATTCTCATTTTGAGAAGCTTAGCATGGTCTTTGAAAGGTTAAGACTGCATAAACTTAAACTTAAGCCCAGTAAATGCACTTTCCTTTCGAATAAAATACAATATCTAGGTTTTGAGATTTGTAGTGGCCAAGTATCACCTATCAATAAAAATATTGCCGTAATAGAAAATTTTAAACCTCCAACTACCCGAAAGGCTGTTAGGTCATTTATTGGAACTCTATCTTTCTATAGGAGATTTATACCAGATTTTACTAAGAGAGCTAAAAATCTAATCAACTTAACGAAAGAGACAGGAAAATTTTCGTGGAATGAAGATGCACAGAAAGAATTTGAAGACCTTAAAATGGCTCTTATTTCAAAACCATGTCTTGCACTCCCTGATTTTGAGAAAGAATTCCATTTATATACTGATGCCAGTGGCGAAGCATTAGGGGCAGTGTTATCACAATTAGATGAAAATAACATGCTCCATCCTGTTGCCTTTGCCAGCAGAAAATTGAAAGATGCTGAGACCCGCTACTCCACCACTGAAAGGGAATTACTAGCTTTAGTTTGGGCTACTGCCCACTTCAAATGTTACATTGCTAATACCCATTTTTTCATCTATACAGACCATGCGCCTCTAACATTTATGTTAAAAATTCACGACCCTACATCTCGCATGGCTAAATGGATCTGCACTCTCTCAGACTTTAATTTTACAATCAAGTTTGTTAAAGGTAAGTGTAACAGTGTCGCAGATTTCCTTTCGAGGTATGTCAACAATGATAACTCCAATGATACTGTTAATTGTAATTTTTGTATACAAGTCGAAAAGGAAGTTACTTTTATGCCTCATTCTAATCTACTTGAAAAAATTGGTGAATTACAAAAATCAGAAAAGAAATGCTGCGAGATTGCAAGAAAACTAGACCAAGGTGTAGAAATTGCTCCTAAATACATGAAATTTTTTTTTAGAGATGACATTTTAGTTTGTGAGGATACAAGGGAGTCAGCTATTTTGAATAAATCTGTAAAGTTAGTCGTGCCAAAAGAATTGGTTACTCAAGTTTTTGCACTAACACATGAGTCCCTAGCGGCTTGTCATCAAGCCTTTCAAAAGACCATTGATCGCATTCGTGAGCACTTCTATTGGCCAGGAATGTCGTCAGATGTCATGCATCTAGTGGAGTCATGTATTAGTTGCCAGCAGAAGAGAGCTTATAGAGCGAACCAGCTCGCCCCTCTGCAACGTATGCCGACCCCCCAGTTTCCCATGAACAAGGTTCATTTGGATCTCATTGGACCCTTACCGCAAACTTTTTCGGGAAATAAGTATATTGTCGCATATATAGATTCATTTACTAAGTGGCCAGAAGCATATGCGGTTAGTTCAACCACTTCAGATGTCATTGCGGACACTTTAGCTGATTTCATATCACGCTACGGTGCGCCCTGTTTTATTACGACGGACAACGCGAAGAATCTAATTTCAGATGCGATAGAGCACGTATATAAAATGTTTGGTATTAATCATATTAAGACCTCATCTTATCACCCGGCTGGCAACTCGCAAGTGGAGAGACAGAATCGTACTCTTAAAAATGCACTTTGTCACATAGTCAACCAAAATCAATCTGACTGGGACACTAAACTCAAATTTGCACTACTAGCTATGCGTTCAGCTGTCCACTCTTCAACTAAACTTAGCCCAGCTGCAGTTATGTATGGCAGAAATATGAATCTACCATATAATCTCTTTTCTCAACCACCTTCTTTTAATTATAATGATGCACCCTCTTTTTGCGAACTCTTAATCCCAGCTCTTCAAAAAGTATACACTGAAGTACATAGTAATTTAATTAAAGTTTCTGAGCAGCAGGAAAAATACCGTGAAAAGACAGCTGTTGATAAAAATTTTAAAATAGGAGATCTTGTGTGGTTATTTACACCCACAGTCGCCCCTGGTAATACAAAAAAATTAAGCAAGCAAAATAATGGTCCTTTTACTATAATTGAGAAGCTAAATGAGGTTAATTTTAAAATAGCGCTAGTTGCTAATCCCAAAAATTGTCAGGTTGTCCATGTTGACAGGTTGTCTTCTTTCAAAGACAGACTCCCCATCTGGTCCAGTAAACCAAAACAAACAATTGGCCTGGGATCGACTGAAAACGTGACCATCGATTCACCACACCAACCGCGCGATTCTCCTCCTGTACGCAGGTGTGAGCGTAACCGATTCATTCCCTGGGCACCATATGATAGTAACCGCGCACCAGCAGTAGTGAACGTCAACAATAACGAAACTCCGGTAGCGCCGGAAGTGGAGGAAACAGACAGCGACGCGACTGAAATCATAAATCCCTCTCCCCCACCTCCCATTTCTCCGGAGATTGCAGCGGCAGAGAATAACGAGATGTGCGTAAATAAAAATTTAGCAACGGCAGAAGGCAGTGAAATGCGCGTAGGTAAAAATTCAGCCACGGCAGAAAGCAGTTCAACTGCTGAGCACAGCGATTCGCGCAGGTCTCGTTCATCGATTCGTCCAGCTGCTAAATCGAATAGAAGTAGTCGTTCAATATCGATTTCTAGAACCGACTATTCGCTACGGGATAGAAGAGACCGTCCGAGTTATAAATACTAACTACCTTTTTTCGTTATTCAAGCATTTTTATTCAATTTTACCTTGTTTATTTGTATTTATTTATAGTTTAGTTAATGTGTATGTATATTTAATTTTTTTTTTTTTGACATTTTTAAAACGGAACTTAGTTTTTCTAGCGTATTAAAGGTTTGTTTTGGTTGTGTGTTGATACTTTCATGTAGGCATTTTTAACCCTTTTTATGCCTATACTTAAGGTTTTTGTCTGTTTTATGGTAGATTATGTGGTATATACCCGTCCGCACCCCGTTTTCGTAGATTTTGGGTGTATTTTTGCAAAAAAAAAAAAAAAAAAAAAAAAAACGAATGTAATTTTTGTTACTTAAAATTTTTTTTAGGATGTTGTGTTTTGTATGCCCTTTTGCCGAGGTAGATCTGTTTAGTTCAGTTTTTTTTAATGCATCAGTGTTTTGTATATAACTTTTTAAGTATGTGTTTACTTTAATTTCTACATTTTAACTAGATAGATTTATTATTTACTATACAGTTTGTGGTTTTATTTGAGCTTAAACTTTAAGGAGTGTGGGCCCTTTTTCTTTTTCTAGTACATACTGTCTCATGTACATGCCTGTATGTTGTTGTGTGTGGCTAAAAGTGCTAAAATTAACTATTTTATTTATTATACTTCCTATTTTTGTGGAATGTGTGTTTTCCTTCCTGGTGATATATGTCACCACCCCTGTTTTTTATTTTATTTTGTGGAATGTTTTCCCTGTAGTGCCCAAAAGGCCCGAAACTGCTTTTTGCTATAAGTAGCACAGAGGCAGAGATACTCTTTCCCATGCACATTACTTGTACGTGCATTTGTAAAATCTACATAATATCCCGAATCATTAGACTGTGTTCGAAAACAAACATGTGTTCTCATATAAAATTGTTACAATTGTGTGCGTAATTCTCTAACATGGTCTGTGATACCATAATTTGTGTCTTACAGATGTATATGTATATATTTTTTTTTGTGTGTCACCAGTTGCTCTTGTGTATTTTTGTATAATAGAATTAATATGTGTTTTACAAATGTCATTGACATTTACAGTGTTGTAACTATGATATTACTAGTACTTATTTACATTAATAGATAGTGTTGTAATATACTGTGATGCCAATTATTGAAGTTATGTATATAAGCAGTATAGTGACAATTAATCAGTGGGCACTTCTCTTCTTTTTCGGCTAATTTTTTTTTTCAAAATTCAATTTATGTATTATTTACAGTTCTGTTGCCAGAAGTCTCAGGAAGGATGCAGTTATGCGTAGGAATGACAGTAGTAGGGAAGTGAGGTTTCACAATCAGGTGGAACATGTGTTCTTTTACAGGTGCAGAAAATATCTTGGTCATTTTAGTGGTAAAATCAGCCTTGTGGTCCCTCCTCTGGTAGTACTCTTTTATGGTCATGTTTCAGGTAATATTTTAGGTAATGGTTTCTACGGATGTGCGAGCTCTGGTTGTATATATCCGGAATATATTGTCAGGGTGGTATTTCTGCGGTGAACTCTCTGGATCCCGTCCCGGATCGATGTATGATCTGTGTTTGTGGGTCAGTTTTTTCAGTGTTGAGGTCCCAGCATGCCATGTGGTACCAAGTTACCTTTCAAAAAAATAATTTGTTTTCTCAAAAAAAAATTTTTTTTTTAATTAGCCGGGGGGAGCAATCTTGTTACGGTTGGTTTCAACAAATTTTTTTTTTTAATCTACATTAATTATTTAAATCACTTTCTCAACATTTATTTAAAAGCACTCTTTTTTTCTGTTTCTAATAAAAATTTAAATAAATAAAAGTAATTGTAATAATTATAATAAAATCAGTTTTTATTTTTTCTTCTTTCTTTTTCTTTTTGCAAAGTAATTTCAACGTTTATAGTCTAACGTAGCTTCCTGTTTTTCAAATACGAAAAGCAGACAGCAAGGGAGGGATGTTTTGTCAGTAGACTGCACAGGTGGAAAATTTGGAGTCATCTAGTCTGACTTTGATATAAGAATGACCGACCGCCCTGTATAAGAATTACGTTATCTTATGAGTGTACTATACACGCAATTAGGCTTTGTAAGTTTACGTCAGGCTTCAATTGGCTCTGCTATCAGGCGGATAGCTGGCGCCCATGTAAACAGAGGCTAACAGGACCCCCCTTCAGCACACGCCATGGGGGCGATGCATGGTTTCCTTCCCCCATGAAGCGGCCGGCAGAGTGGAGCGGCAAGCTGTAGTCTTCACGATGAGTCCATTTTTCCTTTTGTTTCCATTCCCGTACCCCTGGCAGAGTGGATCGGTCCCGTTTTTCAAGCAGCGCGGGAGAATGAATGTTTACGACACTTGTTGCTTGGCCAAGAGACCTGTCGTTTGACTCGTAAAAAAAATTCGACTTATTACGGGGCTCGAAGATTGGCCTGTGGGCTGGATCGCGAAGTTGTTGAAGGCGGACAGGTTTCTGGAAGATGTTTTTTTTTTAGAGTGGGGC
Source organism: Maratus michaelseni (assembly GCA_963931845.1). NCBI lineage: Eukaryota > Metazoa > Arthropoda > Arachnida > Araneae > Salticidae > Maratus > Maratus michaelseni. The sequence goes on from OZ007587.1 coordinate 202,023,748, forward strand.
GTTGATGGCCCTACATTAACCATCCTAAATCATGATGTTATGATGAAAAGAGGCTATAAGGGCATTTTCGAATTGCGGATCTATAACTGTTAACGAGAAATTAAGAAGAAGATATGTGTAGCCTATTTTTTTTTTGGCGTAGTGGCGCTCCAAGATTATGACTTCTTAACCATCAGAAGTGATCATAGATATTGAACTAAACCGGTCGTTAGAAGTCGTAGTGTTCTGAGTTACGGTGATGGCTATCTTCGAATAAAACACATGCTTCAGGAAGGTGAAATTACTGACTCCGACGGTGAAGTTCTGGACCGTAGAACGATTTTCCCCTCCGGACTAGATGATGGACCTAGTAGTTGATGGCAAGTGATGCAGTGAGATGAGACGATTGATGAATGTTAGCTTGAAACCACGTCTGAATTTTTCCCCAGCCTGAATACTCCAGCTTAAGTGCTTCATCAGATTTTGAAAAAGGAGGAAATGCTCCTAAGTGCCCATTGACTAAAATTGTAGAACTCTCTACCTGTTGTAAGTACTATTTGCATAGTTTTTCTTTTTATTTATTTGTACCTCTTTAAAAAAAAAAAAAAAAAAAATATGTTTGCTATACCAGAGTTTAAAAGTGAAATGAATATCTTTGGATAATTTCAATAAGAATAAACATTATGAACAGAAATAGTCTGTAGGTTAATATATAATGTTTGTATGTTTGAACGACCATTAAATGGTAATATGATGGTAATTTTAAAAATATGATGTGTAATTTAAAAGTAACCAGTGAGTGGTTTCAACTTAAAAGATCAGCTGTTATATTGTTTTATTAAGATTATTTTTGATAACTTAGTTGCTTCATTATTTTAAATGTTCAAATAAATTGTGTGTTTTTTTTTTTTTGTTTATTATCAAAGTTGGTATGTTTTTCTTTGTATAAATCTCTAAATAATTAATTTTTTATATTCACAGTAGACCTATAAGAATAGCCTAACCTTTCTGTGATTAATTAAAAAAAAAAAAAAAAGGGAGAGAAAATTCAACTTTATTAAATTAGGACTTTAAAATTTCTTAAGTTTAAATTCATAACTGACTGTTTTAATGAACATAAATTGAAGTTCACTCAATGTTATACAATCGTATTTTTGATCTTGATTTAAGGATGGATAGATTAATAAGTGAAACAGTAATATTAAATTTAATTTCATAAAATGTTAAATTAAGCTTTAACTCTCCTCTTTCAGAAACATTGTTTTTCTAAAATATACACCAAAATTGTTTTATTTTAAAAAGTAAAAAAAAAAAAAAAAAAAAAAAAAAAAAAATATCCAGTCATTATACACCACTATACGATTCTTGGTTAACCGATCTGATCTTGTTCAGAATCTCTATGGTTGTTCTAAAATTTTAGTACATCATCATATCCCTATTCTATTAACGGATTTAACTCTTTCCCCTTTTGGTCCTCATATTGGAGGAATTTCAGGTTGTCTGCATTTTTCCAAATTATATGATGATTACACTTTTGTTAATTTAATGTGTATGGAGATTTGAGCTTGATCGGGTTGGAGTGGAGTTGGGTGTTCTTTATGCAATCCAGTATGCTACTTGATTTAGAAATCTGTTGCCCCTTACTACATTTAATATTGTCTTAAAATGATGAGTTCAAAATTATCATTGCTGTATTAACCTATTCGGATTCTTAAGTTTTGATATTTTGATTAGTTTAATATAATTTGCTACCTTTTCCATGGCAACAGATTTCAGTGGAGCTAATCAGGGTATACTTATTTTTTTCTAAATATTTAATTGTCAAGTGAAGATTGAGTAATAAATGAGCTTTTTAAGTTTAAGTAAGTTGTGTTTTAGAAAGAACCTCAAACTCCACAACATTGTCATATGGAAAAATTTGCAAATGATAAAAATAAGTGCCCAATCATTACAATATATTTTTTCGTCTCATTTTGTATCGATAATGTTGTATTGTTTATTAGTATACTCATTTTAAATCAATAGTTCATTTGTATTTTGGTAATTCTATATATTTAGATGTGGATCCAATGGATCTGATCGGTAATCCTCGTACCCAGGTACGACATTTGGGAAGACTAGGGGGGCAATTGCACCCTCAAAGAGTCAACATATCATGCCCGAGGGTGGGCTGATAAGTTCTCGGCCTGACAATGAAAGCACAAGATTTTTGACAAAATTTCATATTATTTTTCAATGTAGTCCCCTTGCAACTTAATACATTTAAGACACACTCTTGTATGCGAATTCTTTAGTGCAGCCCTGTACGAGGGTGGTTCGAAAAGTTCTCGGCCTGACAAAGAAAATACAAGAGTTTTGACAATATTTCATTTTATTTTTTAACTTGCAACACAATACATTTCAGAAGACTCTTAAGAAATGTTCATTCTTTGGCGTTTTTGGTCGACGTTCAACAAACGTGGCACGCATCGAGCGAAAAGCTTTTTCATACCCAAAACATCGTGTAAAATGTAGTGGAAACGGTCTATCGAGATGTTTGCAATGGTCAGCAAGTTCGCGTATCTCAACCGGCGATCATTCAATACGGCATTGTGAATTTTTTAGACGATTAAGTCGGTCGTAGCGGTTTTTGGACGTCCTGAGCGTTCATCATCGTGAATTGATTTCCTACAAATGTTTAAATTCAGCAGCCCACTTTTTTATCGTCGAATATGAAGGACAAGAATCCTTTAAGGTGGAATGTAACTCATTTTGTATGTCCGTGGGTGTCAAACCTTTTTTAACAAAGTAGTTTATGACAGCTCGAACTTCAATTTTTTCCATTTTTAGAAAATGTTAAAACTTGTTTACTTTACTTTATCGCCCAGCAATAACCAATAAACTCACGCGTCTGAAACTCGGCAGCATGTCATCTAAAGGATCATACTTTACAAACATCATTGTAATTTGGTCATACTTGTTCCATCTCTGTGTCAGGCCTCGAACTTATCAGCCCACCCTCGTATAAAGCATCATGTATAAGATAAGTCATGTATATAAGACTTCACGTATATAAATCAACTTTTGAGTCTCGAAGACTCAAAAGAAATTCTTAGGAATTACACAAAAACTAAAAATACTTGTCAGATTTGATTATATAAAATAGAAATATTAATATTAAATAAATACTTCAAGTACAGAAATTTATAATTATGAATAATAATTTCTCAAGCCTTGCTTTACAACATTGTCAAAGGGTGACACAAAGACACACTTCCGTTCAACACCCGCACACTCCACATTTAGTGCGATTTGGAATTCAGTAACTTCAACTGCGTATAAATAATTTTGTTGGCAATACAGTAATAAAGAAATATAACACATGATTCCTACATGAAATTCAATGAAGAACCGAATTGTCATATTTATTTTTATCCAAATCCTTATTTTGTTAATGAAAAATACAAATTAATGAAAGCATGCTTTAAAAAAATGCCGACGATTTGAAATTTTGGTCGGTGCGAATTTGCACTAGCGTGGAGTTCACGGGTTAATGAGTAATTTGGCTAATTTTAAAAATATATGTAAGGATCAAACTGTATGTATTGCTTCTCAGCTATGCACAACATGATCCAAAGGAATTTTTGCCCCCTCCCCCTCAAAGAAAACTTTCTCCCTCCTCCCCCAAGAAAGTTTTGAAATTTGCTCGTACAGTCTCTTTTTCGATAGCCGAACGGTGAAAAAGAAATCTCTCATTTATGTTTATTTCCTATGATTTCTTTTTATTATTATTAAAGCCCTCCTGAAGCTTCCGTTGTCTTGTTAATAATAATTCTCTAGAATTCCCTATCTTAATCGGATCTTATCTTAAACTATCTTCTACTGAAAGTAATTAAATTGATATTCTGATAACGGTATTAATAATTAATCTGAACAATTCTCATAAAAACAGTAAATTAAGTGGATATGGAAACGCAAGGAACCGTCAACAATTCCGTTTTAGGTAGGTATCCATTTAAACAGGTATAATTGTAGGGTATTCCCTTCGTCGGCATCCTAAAATGTTTTATTTTACGACAGGGTTTCGTTTTAGATAGATTCCATTTTCACAAGTTTTGCTGTAATTTAATAATTATTGATAACAAAAATTGTTAAGTTTATTTTTGAACGTGATTATTTGAATTCATACCATAATGTATGAATTGCTGCGTAATTGTCGTTAACTACCGAGAAACAATATCTGAGCAACAAAAATAAATTACATAATATAAATTTCTCTTTTATGAAATTCCTCTTAACATGTTTGAAAATAATATTATTCTCGTTAGAACCGCTATACCGTGAAAAGAAAGGAATATCACTGACTGCAAGAAACTCTCCTTCGACATTAAAAAGCCATTTCCGAGCATGCACCTCACGAAAGACAAGGATGTATCAAGTATCAAGAGTCCCGGAAACAATTTCTTCCGTAATCCTCCCTCACTGGTATCGAGATTTTTATTTTAACTCGCGGCATGATATCCAGTATAGAAGAGAATATTTTTCTTTTCTATCCTAATGTAGTTTTAAAAGAAAGTAGATTAATAAGAATAAAAGAGCATTTCTTTTTTAAGATTATTATACTCTCTGTTTTTTGTTTAATATGGTAAATATAGTCTTAATTATTACACTATTTTATTTCACTTAACTTGGTTTTTGTATGTAAAGATGGAATTTTGTAATCGATTTTCCACTCATTTTGTAATATGCTAAAATTTAAAAAAAAAAAGTACACGGGTGTGTTTATGAAGACAATACAACATTTTAATATTTTTATAACTTAATTATAAATTAATACATTAATTTTAAGGAATTATCTTATTAGCAGGCCGCAGATGATAAATCTCTTAATAAGCTTTAGGGTCACAACTATTTACGAGCTACAAAAACAATGGATATTGTCAATGAGGAGTACCCGGGCGTACTTGCTAACATTGGCCACAAATATTGTGTGACGGAGCATCTCTGTATATTTATATATATGCATAATAAATACAGATATTTTACTAATGGCTAATGAACATAGGCTAAAGAACATGGCTATGAACATAGTTTAGAAAGAAAGAAATGGAATGTTATCTTATATTTTTCTCTTAAAGTAAAATCTACTGTGAGGAAAATAATGAGACTCAATCGTTCTGAAGAAGACAGAATTTTAGGGCAGTTTTTGAATATCCTTAGAAGTTTCAAAGAAGCTTTGTTACTTTTTATACACGATTTTTTTTTATAAATATACAGTATGCCCACTAATGCGGTTAAAACACGCATTTGTCTTTTCGTGATTTACTACACTGTGACGTGACAAAACGATCTTAGAAAGAAAAAAAGCAACTAGTTATAATAATATACCTTTATTTTAGATTTTCAAACTTCTCACCGTCAGCTGCAATGCATATTTGGGTGTTTGTTTGAATTTCACGTTGCACACGTTGGAGCATAGATGATGACACGTTGGCACAAGCGTCCGTAATAGCATCGTTTAATGTCCTGCAATGTTTGTGAAGGGGTCGCACAGACCTGTTGTTTCATAACTGGTTGTTTCTTTCTTTCTAAGATCGTTTCGTCACGTCACAGTGTAGGAAATCACAAAAGAACAAATGCGCGTTTCAACCATTCTATTCTTCGCATTAATGTCCACAAGGTGTCTTTTCGTACTAAATCGATGATACTCTACAACTTTGTAAATCACTTTTATTATCTATCTCTTTCTGTTTTCGAGATAGGAATGCTAACTCCGCAGCATTCCACCAGGTGGCGCTGTAGGCGGTTTCATTGTGTAGCGCATGGCTACTTTACTATACCTAGACACCACTTTTATGAATATAGTAGCAGCCGTTTCGAAGTTAAGAGGGTGGCAAGGGACTTTTGTGGGCATACTGTATAAACTACCAAAAGACATCTGTGTAAGCGAGATTGGGTATGTTTATGTAATGTGAACTCCTCGCATGAGCATATAAAAGTATGAACAATATATGAACATATAATTTTTTATTTGAATACCTTATATACAGGTTGCAAACTGAAGTCCGGAAACACTCAAATAACATTTAAAGGGATAAAGCTGGAGTTTTGGAACAAGTGACGACCCAAATTAAAATGACTATGCGCTACCATATAACAGTGACTATTACCACATCCCTGTAAGTGAAATTTGGATGTTATCATTCCTACCTTGAAACCTATGAGAGATATCGACAAAAATCCGATTACAAAATGTGTAGATCATTTTCAATTTAGTAAGAAATTGTGCCTTACCAGTAAAAATAATTTTATTAAAAGCATTGAAATGTTAGTTTTTCTATATCAAATAAGCGGTTTAAATGCATCATAATCGTGTGCAGTAGTATGGTATCATAAGGTAGATGCACATTTAACAATAAAACTAATACATATAAGTAAGGTACAATTTTTTTAATAACAGAATCAAGTTGTGTATGCTTAATCTGCCCATCATCGGCAACAATGAATATGCTCTTGCAATTTTGATCGAAATTGGCGGTTTAAAGGCATACCTTAAAAAAAATTATATCTTGCTTACATGTGTTATTTGTATTGGTATATATACATTGACTTGTAATACTATTACTTCTTCAAGCGATTAGAAACGTGTTTAAACCAGCGATTTGTTATTAAAAAATTAACATTTCAGGGTTTCTAATAAAGTTATTTTAATATGATAGACGTCATTTCATACTATAAGTAAAAGACGCGCTCTACACTTTTGAAATTGATTTTTTTGGAATTTGAGTCCATAAATTCCAAATTTAACCAACACTGACGCTGCAGTCATTATCATGTGATAACGCGTATAGTCGCTTTATTATGAGTAGACATTTGTTCCACAATTTTAACGTTATCCGTTTAAACGTTATTTGGATGTATTCGGATTCAGACTTTAGATTGATCCTGTATTTATATATTTTATGCAACTGAAAAAAAAAAAAAAAAAACAAGTTTCAAAATTTTTGCGGCATCAGCTTTTTATTTCGTCAAATAAATGACGGTAAAAAACAGGCCAAATGCTTATAGGATTTAAATTTCATTTGCTTGGTTTAAGGGAAAAAAAAAAAAAAAGAAAAAAAACGGATGTATAGCCAATTCTTTGCAGCCTGAAGGGGGAAAAACGTTTTATTTCCAATCCGGATGCATCAAGCGAAAGTGGGAAAAAATAATTTGGGCAGAAAGGGGAAGAAAAAAAAAATCCCTTGGAAAAAGTTCACTAAAAATAAAAGACTGGCCTAATAGTGTCATATGTCTTTTAAGTCTTTAGTTGCATTCCGGTTGTCAACTGCTGTTGTTCAGTAGATTTGCGCCCGGAAGAATTCAAAGGGAAGATCCATTAATGTCACGTGAAATGAAAGGTAGATGAGAACACGCCGTAATCTGAAATTACGTAAGTGGTACATAAGGAATAAGAATGCCTTCAAAAAGTACGTGTTGAAATTTCTCTGGGAGAGAAGTTCGCACAGTTAGGGCGGTAAGTGAAAATAAAGTGGATCATCTAAAACTTTAATATTTCGTCGAAAAGTGTTAACAAGAATTGCGAAAATGAGTTTACACATTTATTATTTTGTCACCATTTTTCTCGGTGCTTCTTTTAAACAGTTTAGATAAATCTATGTCTTGTAAACACGATGAGAACACCTACAACAATTTGAATTAAAATTCTTTCAAAAATCTATGTTATTATTCTCACAATCATGCTTTTTGGTGGAGTGCGGATCAAGTATAACTAAAACTCGACAGAAAATTTTCATCGACTCGTAACCTGACCAAGCCTTACACTTCAATCCAAAACCAATCAGAAACCGAAACCGAAATGAAAGAAAATTAATCCATATTTTAATTCTATTCTGGAAACATAGTCTTCAATTATAACTCGGATATCGATTTTATCTTTTATGTAGAAAAATGAACATATATACATTCATTAAAGTTCACCCATACAGTTTTTTTTTCATCTAAATAATATTCAGGACTTTCTTTTGAAAATCGAGTCAACCCGACATCGACCCTGCAAGAGTCAAAACTCAACTCGAAATCGACACAACCCGAAACAATTAAAACCAACCTGAACCGAATGCGACCCGCAATGAAATAAGTTAGCGTCAACACATGACCCGAACCTCAGTCGAGTCGGGTTCAGGTAAAATCAGGTTATCACGACTTCTTTTGTGATGAGGACTGTCGGCAGCATCTTATATTGCATACTGGTGCGACTTGAGAATTATTTACATTTTTAATAAGTTTTTATAGTCTTTTACAATGAATCCCGGCTCATAAAAGTTTAAAAACTTCATTGTAAAAACTTCAAATACAATACCATTATAAAATTATATTGTTTCAGAAAAGTGGTTTTCATACTTATTTTTTTAAATCTGAAAAAAAATGAAAAAAAAAAAAAAAAAAAAAAGATATTTATATTTGAATCTCAATTTCATCGAATATCATTAAATTGATATACATATATATGTGAATGAATAAACGATGATGTAGTGTACATATACATCTATAATTGTAATATTCTAAATTTTCCCCATTTAATTTACAATTTTTTCACATTAAAATACTTTTTCTTTTCTTTCCATTTCTCAAGTTCAAATTGTTTTTACGTTTAGTAACTTTTCTTTCCCGTCTCAAAGTTCATTCCATTTTAGAATATTCTATTTATGCTATAAGCTTATTTTCAGTGATGAGAGAGACGCGTTCGAAGCTTTTCCCGCTGAAAGCAGGGCCGTAGCGCATCAAATTTCTCCATCTACCAATACAGAGACCATAAGCGTTCTCTGATTGGTTCAGAGTTCTTGAAGCAATGCGGAATCTTGTACTCCTACGCCGCGACCAATATAATCGCTTGCACACGCCCACAGCCAGCTTTTTTTCGTGTTTCTACCTGCTTCAGAAACTGTGCGACATCAGAGTGTCGTAGAATGATTATTAAACTGAGGACGTCAAATTAAGTTCCTATTAAATAATTACAAGTACGGAAGAGTCCTTCATCTAAAAGGAGAACTTGCCTTCCGATAAATAAAAATGTTGACTGACAATCACTGACGGTTCTTTTGGTGGTGAAACCTCATGGATTTCGTCTTTATATTGTTTCCGTAGGACGACTCGGAATCTCCCGACAGCTGCCTGATACCCAGTATTACTGGAACTGTGCCTTTTTGTCAGCTAATTATTAACTGGCCATGTCGCCAAATCTCAACTTACGGGTAGTAAGTTAACACAGCACTATCGTTAGATCAGAATATAACAGATTCCTTTCCCGCTTATCTAAATCGCCATATATATTGTTTTGTTTCTGTTTGTGTTCGTGTTGATGTTGGAATTATTATTATTATAAATACATATAGTGAGAAACCTTAATATTGTCATTTTTAAATTCTCCTTTGTTGATATTCGAAAATGACGAATTCTTTTGAAATCAAATAATTAGGGGAAAGTAGGGTAAAACCATGTAGTTGGGTAAAACCAGATATCTCATTTTCGAATGAATTTAAGCAGCCCTCAAGTGGGTAATGTTTGAAATATTTAGCTTTAGAGCACAAAGAGTAGCGGCCATGACGATATCTCCATATAGGCACTTATGTAGTTTCTGTGTTTAAAAGTTTATTTATTTCATCTTTTAAAAAAAAATTCTAGTTTTCGAAATTCTTAAATATGAACACATTTGAAGTTACTGAAACTTTTTATACTATTATGTGTAGCATATTTAATAAGGATTTATTTCCCATACTATCCCCCCCCCCCCCCCAGTGCACAATGAAACTGTTGCTATAGTCTGTAAGAGTGTATTTTTAGGGTTTGCTTTTTGATCTAGATTCTCAAGGGAAAAAAAAAAAGATATTCGAAAGCAATAACTGAAGAGCCCGTAAACAATGTCTGAAGAAAAGACAGTCAAATATGGGAAAGAGTGATTATGATTTTCAATAAGCTGTTAAAGAGGTGAATTTCTTTTCTGCAATTTCTGAAATTGTAATGAAGATAGTTAACCTTTTGTTTCAAAATATTCAATCATTAGACTTATAATTTAAATATTATTAACTTCTTTCATTATCTAAAGTTGTAAAATAAAATATATTGTTAAATTTTTAAAAGAAAGTCTAGAGTTTTTCATTTTCTGTAAGATTAACATATCCTTACGATTTTACTGCGGTTTAAGACCGGATTATTTGACTTTTTATAAATAATCATTGATTAATAAAAATGTGACAAACTAATAGTGTATTTAAAGTATTATTGTGGTACAAAGATAAGTTCAAAGTACGTACTCAAAGTAACATTGAATTCTGTTGCAAATTCAAGCTTCAAGACGCAACTAATTATAAGGTATGCGGTTTTTGTCCTACTTTTCCTTACTTCAATATCGAAATTGATTGGTATATTTATTTAAAACTAGAGATAAATCCTCTGCTTACAGGTATCTAAAAGATAGTTGAGACGATAGCTCCATCATATAAACTGATAACAGTTAAAGTTTTTAATAACTATACTACGATATCAATATATTTAATTGTAATTAGGCACGTTCGGCGCACACTAACTAAACTTTGTATTTGCAATATACGGTCAGATTAGATTTTAACCAGCTTATAACAATAAAAGATAGCGTCTTACTCTAATTTCTTTATATCGATGTTTATCTGCAGCATAATGCTTGAAAATATCATTTAATTTAGGAGTACATCTCTGAACAATAAATGGGCTATCCTTGGACAATGCATAGCTGAACAAGATCAGATCTTCATTCAGCATCAAAGGGCACAGTTCCACACCCTTTGAAAAATGTCCTTCATTGTCTTACTGAAGCAGATAAAAGTGGCAATGGAAATACACTTTTGAGGCCGGATATAATTAATGAGTACAGCATTCCGATGTCAAGAAGAGATGTTGAAGAGGACGTAGCAAACTATATGTGGGCTTCAAGTTTTACTGATTATGTTTCGGGGTGTTGTCAATTTTCAGTCATATACATGGTGTTTTATAACTTCCTCCGGAGTCTTGGCATATGTTAATTAACAAACCATAACAAATACAGCAAACATATTCATATATCTATATAAAGAATCATTTAAAGTTTTATTTAAGCTTTACAAGGATAACATACAATGTGCACCTTTCGAGATGTGGCTACATCAATTCTCGAAAAAAGTAACAGTTTAATCTCAGAGACTTAACCCCTTGCGATTTTTTCTTATAATATGAGGTTATATCAAAAATCGAGTGCTCGTGTCCCAAGCTATTTAGAAATTGTGAAAAAAGATTACTTTTGTAATGAATGATATTCATCGGGACATGTTGAAACGCAGCAAGAGCTTTGTTTTAGTCCTGATATTTGCCATATCACAAACGGTGCACATATTGAACACGTATAAAGTTTGTATAACACTTGAAGTGAGCCTTTATATAGAAATGATAAAATAGTAATATTTTTTATATAACGAGTTAAACTTTTCTGCAGTATTTGTCATAGTTTTTTTTTTTTTTTTTTTTAGTTATCTTCTTCCAAAACCCTGACAGAAATTATGAAATACATTGTACATGTACTTAAAATTTGTCAATTAACACGAATTAAAATTTCATAATCATTGTTTTTGTTTTGTTTTTTTAAATCGAAGTTGGAAAATGTTAAAAATTTTGCAGTATGAAAATATTTGGCAACTTTATGCTGAGAGTATTGATTAAAAACCTGTAGAAATAGTAATACACGTTTTTAATCTTTAATTTCACTACATGGTTAATACAGACTACTCCACTTTATTTAAAACTGTAACGATACAAGAGAAATATCAGGCATTGTACCTTTATTTGCTAAATATTTTTCTTGCTTCTATATTAAAAAAAATTAGAATTGTAATTGGAATGTGTGCAAGGTTATTAATAAAAAATAATAAGGAAAAAGATTTAAAAATGAAAAAAATATCGATCAATATTCAAGATTATTTTTTCGTTTTCTAACGTAATTAATTTATGTTAAAACTGTCCTTCCTTTTTTAATTGAGATCGCTAATAATTTAGAAGGAACTGAAATTCTGAGGACAAATATAATTAATGGACACAACATTCTGATGTCAAGAAAAGATCTTGAAGAGAGAGTGGGAGTAAGCGATAGGTGGGCTTTTAACTCTTTCTAGTTCTACTTCGGGTGTTGTCTGTATTCGCTCAAAATTTATCATGGCGATTGAAATAGACATAGAATATCTTGCAGGCTCAAATTATATTGTAGACTTTACGCAAAGTAAATAAAAAAAAAGGAAAAAACTTGACTGAAATATTCAGAACTTGAAGAAAATTCAGAAATATTCAGTTAAACTTGACTGAAATATTCAGAAAAAAGGAAACGTTAGCAACAGAGACATCCAGTTTTTTTCCTTGTATAAACAAATTAATATAAATAAATACCGATAGAGCTTCTAAAAATTACTTTATTCTGTTGAATCGTATAAAGCTGCGACTAACTTAATTAGGTTATATAAATTAAACATATTTAGGATCTTCCGAAAATATGTAACTAGGCTTTAAAAAATACCACAAAATGAAGAATATGTCATAACTTCGTATATCTATGAGTTAATTTACATTAATCAATTTTATTTTCATCAACTATTATAATCAGTATAATCGTGATATAAGTCACGATTATGTGTGACACACAAAGTACAGTTTACATATTTGAAGCAATGTGATATATTGAGACCACTTTAACTAATATAACCACACGTTTAACTAATATATTTTTAATTTTATATTTGAGTATTTATTAATGGAAAAAAACCCACCAATATTATCATTAACCATCTGATTCACACTTCTATGTTTTTCTGAAACAAAATATTTAGTATAATATAGTATTTAGAATAATAGTGCCATCAAGTATGTGCAATAAGTGTCGCTATTGCAAATTTATGGACCATGAGGATATATACCATTTATTGGCATGTAATATACATGATACAAAATGAAGCGAATGGTCAATTAAATGAACTTAGTGATTTGCATGTAAGTATTTAATACATGGGTATCATTTAGACAGAAAACATATGAAAAGTTAACATTCAGTTTAAAGAAATCGCTTATTCAACAGAAATTTCGTCCAGATTTGTCCCAGGTCTTGGATCTTCGAACCATTTACTGTCATCTATCGTTGTTTACCAATTCCCGCAATATAATTAATGATAAATGGAAACAACGCCCTCGTTTGCATTCCTGTCAATGAACCTTGGGATAAATATTGCGTGGGTTTTCTCGATCTGGGGAGATGTCAGATCTCATGCCAACGTCAATCCTTCCCAAATGGAGTCTGATTAGAATTGACACCGAAGAGAATCTGGCAGACTGGAATCAAATATCAGTTTTGTTTTCGAGACAATGGAATGTCACGACCAGAAATGGGATTAAGAAGGCTCTAATCCGATTTTAATTGCTGGGTATTGTTATTTATTTCAATTAAGCGACAAAACTTCTATCATAATCGAATGTCAACTTGTCAGAAGTAATGCATATGTTGTTTCTCTCTACTGAAACTTGTTTAGTCTATTATGCATTTTTTGTACGCATGTGTTATTGTCCAATTAGAGAATTATGCTATCTTTTTCATTCTCACATGTTTTAATGTAATGTTATAAAGTTAATAGGCTGCCTGTAAAAAGTGGTTATAAGTACAGGAGTTTTCTTTTTCATTGTTAATCTGAAACTCATCAAAGAGTAAACGCTATACTAGTGTCAATCAATAACTTTAGTTTAGCTGTCTTATAATTATAAATTTTATTAGAATATCGCTTTTAAGATAAAACATTGTATGTTCTAAGGCAACTTACAATAAGATAAATTTGTGCTTGTGCATTGATATTTTAAAGATGGGAACATAAGATTAAAGGCAAAGAAAAAAATCAGCGTAAACAATTCTATTTCGCTGCAATTTATGACGAAAATAGTTATACATAGCATTTAGAAATTAATAAATTTGAATCGTAAAAAAAAGTGGAAGAATGCAATAAACTCCGCCACTATAGAAATAACCAGCCGTCACTATAAGAATAGCCATACGAAACACAGTTATAAATAGCAATTATAAATTAATAATCTTGAAATGTGGGGAAAATATTTAAAGTATTCTACCTGCCTAAATTATAGAAATAGCTACTAGGACGCGCTTAAGTAATGCCATTGCGCTTTTCATATAGTTATACAAGCCCTTGGGAGTGAGATTGTAAGAGTGTTTCCAAAATTGGAAAAATTACGCTGTCTAATAGTATACGAGCAAGAAAAGCTTGGAACAGTCACAAGCTCTTGAAAAAGTATGAGTGTTTCCATGCTGTGAAAGTTTAATATGCACAATAATACAATGCAAGAGCATAAAAAGCTTGAGAAAGTAAAGTGTTTCCAGGCTGTAAAGGCTTAATTTGCCCACTAGTACAAGAGCAAGGTGGAAAACTTGGAACAGCGACAAGCCCGTGAGAAACCATAAGTGTTACAGGCTCTAAAAACTTAAACTGTTCAATATACTTGAGCATGAAAAGTTTAGAACTGAAGTTAACTGGTCTGATCCAAGCGATTTGAGTAGGGAGATCTGAATGTATATACTAATACATTTTGGAGGTTTCCTATATGTGAAAGGAGAGTATATATTTTTTAATTTTTATTTCAATCAAGGCGGTTAAAATAAAATTAGGGTATTTGCATTTAACAAGAGAACTCTTGCACTATATTTAGAATAAATAAATTTGAAAAAGAAATACTGATTTTCAACTAATTATTTCTTAAAGATGGCTATTGAATCTTTTCACAAAGCCACTAATAGCCGAATGATTGAGTGAGAAAAATGACATTTATGTAAGCATTTTTTTTAAATTCATAAATCTGAAATATTTTTAAATAAGTTCAATCTAAATGACGTCATTTTTGTACAATTTCTTCAAAATGATTTCTATTTCATTTCACCAGCTCTGAAATTAGAAGCCAAATCTTAAAAGAACGCAATGCGTTTTGCAAATGAAGCATTGGCAATGTGAATTTTTATTGAATAAACTTTTAACCTACATTGTAAATATGATTTATTACGTGAAAATCAGAATTTAAGTAACTTAATATAACAGTTTTTTTCTCTTTTAATGTACAATAGTGTAATGAGATTTCATTTCCCCTCAAAGAACCGAAAGATCGCATGCAGTTTAAATGCAACACATCGGATTGCTGCGCCAGCTAGTTTATTTATATAAAAATGCTCGTTCCAAATAAGTTTATTATTAGTTATTGCAGTTTCTGTTGTTCTTGAAAAAAAATAAACATACTTAGATATTGCTACAAAGGTTTCGAAGAAAGTAAGAAATTGGGACACGCGTCTCTGTTCTATCACGTGACAAAATTCAATGGTAAATTCATCCTAAACTATCAAAAAAAAATTCTTAACCATGACTTTCTTTCTTCACATTACTCACATTGAGATCATAATCTTACATATTTAAAAAAAATCATATTTTCGAAAGAAATTTAAAAAGAATTGAATAACTTTATTGTTTACTATATTTCAAAACTAGTTTCCTTGTAACAATTGAGGTTTAATAGGTAACAAAGAATAAAAGAACTCCCTCGGCTTGAAACAACATTCTACATTTTTTTTTTTTTTTAAGCGACGGGGAAAGAAAGTTGTATTGTTTATCTAATAATCATTATAGTTAAATTACGCATTAACATTTAATTATTGAGTAATAAGAACTCGTTTTGACACAAGCTTGGCGGGGGGGAGTTAAAATTGCGTCGGTCACAGCCCTCTGAATACCAGGCCTATGCGCTTACGAAAAAATAGCGTCTGTCGTAGGAGGATATATATATATATATATATATATATATATCCTCCTACGACAGACGCTATTTTATATAAAATAAGCAGTAATACGTTGCCGCGCATGCGCGGTAGCGTAATTACTGCTTATTTTACTGTTTATTACTGTTAATTTTACGGTGTAATACTAGCAGCTGGTATGCCAGTATTATACTGTAAAATCAACACTTTTTTTTTTCAGTGTAATAGTATATATGTTACGGTCAATATGATAAATCCGGTCATTATTAATAATAACCGGTTTTTATTAATAATGACCGGATTTATCATACTGATCGTAACATATATACAAATCTATAAATATACAGGATTGCACAAAATAATTCGGATATTTTTTTAGACTATGGATGGTGAGTGCTGAAATTGGGTTTTCAAATGTGTTATGCGTGTTTCATACTGTTTATTTAGATATATTTCACCTTATTAAACTGTAAAGTTTTGTTACAGTATTCTGATTGTGCTGGAAAGTGTTTCATAATCTATGCTTGACGTAGGACATTTCTTTATATATATATATATATATATATTTAATATTTCATAAGATGTTTGAAGATCAAATGACGTTTTCACCTTTTTTTTTCTTTTGCTCGTATTTCACGAAGCTATATTGATATCAATAAAATCTTACTTTAAGTATTCATTTTTCTTATAAACTTCATGTTTCAGTTTCTCGTTAAAAATGAATTTTTCTGATTAAGTCACGTAATGTAAACAATTAACTAATGATCCGTTGCGGTGTTTCCTCCTTCCGTCTAAATGTACATGTATTTACTTATACTAATAGGATGAGATTTAAAAAAAAAATGTAACTCAAGGATTAAGGTTACTTTATAAATAAAGTTAGCTTGACATAAAGATGCTTTCGCTTAGGTAATACAAACTGTATTCCTTTTAGTTTCATAAAAATTTGATAGTAAAGACTATATTACTCCTGATTTCATGAAAAACTATTTTCATCATAACCTATCTAGTTCTATGACATTAGTTATGAAAGGGATAGATAATTTTATCGATTTATCAGCCCAAACACACCTGCGTTCTATTGCCTTCAGACTAAAAAAAAAAGAACAGTTTTATTTCTACCCATAACCATTTTTACCTTTTTCTATCTATAATAGAAGAAAGTATTGTAATCGAAATTTTTTTCGACATCCGGTTTCCGACGAATTTGCACGTTTTAGGAGACATAGATTCCGAAAAACATGTGGTCCACCTCAGTAATGCATATTAAATTCATTGTGTTTGAAATATCGTAACATCAATAAAATGCGCCCCAAACGATTTTCCCCATAGACAATAATGTAACGGAATTCTTTTGTGTGTCCCTGTAAATGAACTATTAATGCTACACACTTTATTTTCATTACCGAACATTCTATAGTAAAATTCAATAATGTATAAAAATTTCATCACAATCCGAGTATACTTACGAGAGTTAGAGCACGGATGGATAGACAGACAGACAAGCCGAATTCACAAACACTTTTCAGCTACGTTGGAAAATGTTAAAAAAGAGATGATTGAATGAGGCATGAAAAACAGCCTCATTTTTTCATTCAAAGAAAGAAAGAAAAAGAAAGAAAGAGAAGAAAGTGAATAAAGGTAAAAAAATCCGCACGCAAAAGTTTCAAAATTTCATAGAAGTTAGGATCGATCCCATAACATAATATTTTCATTTTTCACAGATTTGCCCACTATATTTTTGAGGAAAAGTAATTCTTCTTCCTGTTATTATTATTATTATTATTATTATTTATCCAGCTACATTTGGCTAAAAGAAATTTCATTAAAATGCTTGACTATTACAATTTCGCAAAGTAAATTTCATTAAAAAAAAGAAAAAAAAATCAATACTGCAATCTAAAATATCATAACGAAATCCCACATTACATCATACATTTGCGAGAAGCTCTCCTTTACTAAAAGCTCAGATTTCTGTCATTGTAAAAGACATTTGTGGGTTTCGTCTGACATTTAGACTGACAAATTCCACTTATAAAAGTAAAAACAAGAGATTCGATCTGACTTACAAACTTCTTACATGCAGACAGAACTTACAACAACTAATATTGTTTCACATTATATCGTTTGACAACTCTTACTGCGTAAAAACAACGTAAATTTGAAGCTAAAATGTAAAGCCATGTTTTCCGCCAAACTGCCTTGCAAAAAACATCTCTGTTGTTAGAAATTGGTATGGCTGATGATAACACGTCAGTAGTTTTATCATAAGGATAAGTTTTCATGTCCGATTTCCCTTGTTCTTGATTAGAGCATGATAGCATCAGTAGTTCAAGGTGGACGAAAAGTCTGACACATTTTAAAATTAAATAAAAATTGACTGACTGGCATACTTTTGTATTAGCATAATTTTGTTTAGGCAAATTAAAAAAAAATAGTTCCAAAAATGCCCATAGATGTCGCTAAAACTCCAAAGCTGTAAAAAGTATCAAAACTAAAAAAACAGTTACAGACAATTTATTTTGTTCCATCTCCTGCAATATTTCAGCAAGTGCTCCTTTTTTTAGCCCGAACCACACACAAACTGTACAAACTCTGTTGCACTGCATGCGTTAAAATATATGGTAACAGATTGCATAAAATTAATGGTCTTTGCTTCTTATCTTGAGTTTTTGATGGTTTCTTTTGCAATTTTGAAGGTATAGTGCCGTCTAGGGATAAACGCTTGAACTATTTTCTTTTTCATTTGCTTCAACAAAACTTTCGACCATGAGAAAAATTTTCGTTCAGGATGCATTATCGTAAGCCAATTAATTTCATTTTTTTTTAATTGAATTTTAAAATGTGTCAAGCACTTTTGGACTAACCCATATTATAAAACAAGGATAAGTTTCAGGTTCGATTCCTAGTTCTGATTAGATCATCTAGTAGTTCCCCGGGATCAACATAAAACAGTAGATGAGAGCTCCTGCTCTTTTTAATTCTCGTATGCAAAATATAAACATATCTCAAGAAACCTAACTAATGAATTCAAAGAAAAGGATCAGGACCATAGAGAAAAAGTAAGTATTATACTTTGGTAGAGCTGTTACAAATACTTTCTTTAACCTCTATGGAGAGCTTTCTGTTTATTTTACTTTATTTTATTTTACTTTCATTTATTTATTTATTTATTCATTTATTTATTTTTGTTCTGAGCTTTTTTTTTTCTTGCAGCGCGGAACCCTGGGTTTACAGCCAATGTTACCAATTTGGCCCGTTTTATATTTAAAAATTCTACCAGAATTTTCGAATAGTAACTTAATTTTATTTAATGACAGAAATTTTGTGATTACTGTTTGGAAATTTTGATAGATTTTATTAAAATAAAAAAAAACACTAAATAAGTAACACTGGTAACAGCCCTGTTGCATTTTCATCTTGTCAGATCCAATAAATAACAACCAATGATCTAACTTAATATTAGCAAAATGGATCCGACACCAAAAAAAACCCATACCAGAACTAAAATGTTCATAGTAATCAAAATTTGATAGTGAGATAGATATACTAGGTGTTCTGGAATTTAATAAATAAAGACGGATGCTAGATTTAAACGAACTAAAGTTCAAGACTAGAAGAAAAAAGGGTACTTCTCTATTATCCTGTCGACCACTTTGCATAACACAAAACTATCGCCTAACTGTAACGCCAAATAAACGGGAGAACGTTGCCATTGGAATATCAAAATATATAAATAAATAAAATATAAGAATTTAAGGACACAATTGTTATTTTAATTAATGAAATAACTCATAAATCAGTAAAACATAATGAAAAATACACGAAAATGTCGATTAAAAACCACTTGATGACATAACAAACACGTATATGCTTCTGACATTGCATCTTTGGCGTTTAATCTTACAGTTTGGCGATAGTTTATTGTTATGAAAAGTGGTCGACGGGACAATAGAGAAGTACCGGAAAAAGAAGTGTTTAATCAATTGAAAGTTTAATATAAAAAAAAATAGCTCGTCTCGAATATTGGTCATTTTTATTGTTTTTTTTTCTTCAAAAAGCGTATTCTAATGATGATGAACTTGCAGGCAGAGGTGCAGAGAGCCAACCTGAGCCCCTGGTAAAATTTCCTGTGGAGGAGGGGCATATATGTATATCCATATAAAAAAGGAAAAATTTAGAACGTATTAATATTTATTTAATTCGTTGTTTATGAATTAAGTCAATTTATATGAATATTAAAATGTATTATTTTAATTAATTTCATTTAAAAAATAAATTAGCTTTTAATTAATATATTTGTACAATGAAATTTCTAAGCGAAACTCGTATTATTCAAGTAATAACATTCATGAATTTAATAAATAAAGACGGATGCTATATTTAAACGAACTAAAGTTCAAGACTAGAAGAAAAAAGGGTACTTCTCTATTATCCCGTCGACCACTTTGCATAACAAAAAACTATCGCCATGTAACTGTGTGTTTGTGTTATGAGCTATGAAAAAAATGAAAGAAAAATGGAAGCATTTTCCACGCGATGAGAAACTACGCGTTTTTTTAATTCATTGGGAGAAAAACTTGGAATATCTAAACCAATGATACTTTTTATGATGATTAATATTTTTTAATGAATAATTAATATTAACTGTGAAATGTTTAGATAAAGAGTTATTTTACGTGCTTGCGATTGTAACATTTCATACGATATAGTACAAATTTACTTTTAGCTAACTCTACTACTATTTTTTCAGCAAAGCAAATTGCTGTAAATTTATATTCTTCAGTGAAACTGTTATTATTCGTAAGAATTATAAATTTAGAGCATGAACAATCTAAGAAATTTTAGGGAAGTCTTAACTTAGAAAAATAAATTAATTTTGAATAGAAAGCTCTATTATATCGCATTTGACGAAGTGGCATTATTGGTTTGAAAAGGACCAGCACTCTTTACTCTTTTAGTAGGTGAAATAAAAAGTCGCGGTATATTAAAAACAAAACGAATTTGCTCTTTTGGATACACATAACTAAATTAAAACATGACTTTAAATTTTAAACAGATTGAAAAGTGAATACTGCCAGACCATATGTGATTGAATTTCATTTCAGTCATTTAAGCCATCATATTCTGCAAGCGAAAATTATGTTAATCCTTGTACCTACTAAAATTTTCTTACAAAAGTTGGGGTTGCGTAAAATATTCGAGGGCTTAAATTATGAGAGTAAATACAGTATGAAAAATTACTTTTTATTTATTTTGCTTTTTTTTACAAGAAAATGGAAAAAACGGAACCTTGTGATCATGCTTTGGAAATCTTATGGAAAATTACGTAATAAATCGGCATAGAATTATATATTGATGATTTTCGGAATTTTTCCTTCAAATCTGAAGGGCTTACTTCGTGCCAAATTTCAAGGTCAACAAGAAGTACCCTGTTGGTTTTGAGTGTAAAACCTTGAAATTTGGCACGAAAGATGGTCTTATAGCACATGTAAAGGAAAAAATCCGAAAATCATTAATTTATAAGTTTATGTCGATTTATTACGTGACAAACTCAGGAATTTCCAGAATCGGTATTAACGCCCAATGAGCGCATTGTAACGCATTTTTTTTTTTTTTTTAATGGTAATACAACATATCGGTAAGGAACCCTACACTCCAAAAAAAGTGTTGATTTTACAGTATAATACTGGCATTCCAGCTGCTAGTATTATACCGTAAAATTAACAGTAATAAACAGTAAAATAAGCAGTAATACGCTGCCACGCGTTTCTCTGACGACATGGGAATCTATGTCTTTAGTCCACAATAACGTAATGTACAAAAGTACAAAAATTCACAATAAATTATAGGAAAGAAAAACAAACACACACAGTTCTTTGCACTGGTCATGGTAAGTGAAGTGGAACTAATGAACAAAATATTGCGTTCCGTTACTTTTACTCTTAGTTACTGTTCGTTTTTATAGACAACTTGTTGAAATGTAGCGTGATTAATTAAAACGGACTTGGGGAAAGTTGGGAAACCCACTATTTTTCCGTCGGTATAGCTCTTTTTTTTTCTCTCTCTCAACAGCATCTGCCCTCATTTCCTGCGAAGATTTATTCCAGTTACACGAAAAAGACAATGTCCAGATCAAACAATTAAAAGTTGTTCTAGAGATCTGATCGTGTTTGTACCATAATGTTAGATTTCATGCATTTTTTTCCTGGTGAAAGTATAATACTTTGTACACAATTTATTTTCTATGTATTGTTTAGCAACGTAGATGAACGTAAACTAGAGCAAATAAGAATGTTCCTCATTCACTGCAATGTGTCAATAAAACACTTTTAGTAATGTGAGTTTCCTGACTTGGGATAAATTAATGAAATGATAAAGTTTATTTATTCTGAAAATTCCGTGTAATTTGACGGGAAGTCTTGGAGTTTTCATTTGGGTTACACGAATCTTATTTCAGGCATTCTGTCTTTTAGGACATGATAAAAGTGTTTCTTGGGATTGCATCGTATAGCGATAATAAGTATAAAAGTAAAGACAGTTTTTGTAAAATACACTCTTTTATGAACATTCAATGTTTATCTTAAAAAGTACGCCTAATTTCATGACTGCCATTCATGATTCTTCCAAAAGCATTTTCCATTACAATTCGTTAATTTGGCATGGGCACCGAACCCGATTATGGAAAATTCGTCGTTTTTTTACGCTGAGTAGAAAGCGCGAGTTATTACTATTTAGTAATTTTTAATGGGAAAAAATATATAGATATGGCTTTTGGAAAATGTCTTTTTTACACTGTCTTGTTTTACTCAACTTGGTTTTCGTACGTAAAGAAGGAATTTTGTAATCGACTCTTCACTCACTTCTTGATAAGCTAGAATTATAGAAATTATATTTCCCAGGTGTGTTTTTCGATGACAATACATTTTAATATTTTTCATAATCAGCCCACACCAAAATTAATGTATTGTAAAGGTTAAAATCAGGCGTGACTTTCAAGATAAACATAGAATGCTTATAAAAGACTGTTTTAAAAAAGCTTGTTTTTACTTTTATACTTATTTTAATGGTAGAGTAAGTCTTGGGTGGTCCATCTTAACTTTCGTAGTTTTTTTTTTTTTTTTTTTTTTTTTTTTTTTTTGAGTTAATGGATATTTAACTTTGAATATTATTCTTTTAATTTTTTTTTAAATATTTTTTTAAACATTAATTTTACTTAATAATTTAATATCTTTTTTCATTTTTATAAGTAGTTAATTTAACTACAGTTGAACTATTTTTTCTATGCCACCCCCACCCCCTTAATGTTTTGGTAATACGCTTGCGTTTCCATTTGGTGAGAAGTTGTATTGCAACTGGAAGCCTATAAAGCAGATTGCTCCATTGTCCCATTCTTTTATTATTTTTTTTATCGTTTCTAAACACAGTTTTGAATACATTTTTAACCGCAATAATAAAATTCTGATAAAAAAAACAAATTCAGACAATTTAATTTGAATTAAAAAAATTACAATAAATAACATTACTCAAATGTTATTTCATTATAAATATGATAATTCTGAAAAAAGCGATAATACACTACGATTTCGAAAAACCTAAATAATAAACCACACACATTGAAAATAAAACTCACGCGATTAAAGCAAACATTTCCACATAAAGTTTCATAAAATTAAATTCTTCATATTCCGAGGATATAGTACATCATTTTTAATGTAAAAATAAAACATTATTCAGAAAACATTCTCTAAGTGACGTTTGAAACTGCTTTATGAGCATGAAACGACAAAAAAAAAAGTTCTTTGAACCGCTGACAGTCCAAATAAAACAAATTTTAGCATTTATAAGAAAAAAATATATATATTTATTTTGTTTTTACTTACCCATCATACGTAGTATAAGGTAAGTCAAGTCTTGTAATCGTTTTGAAAATCGAAAATTTTTTTTGACGGATTGACATGTTTCAGACACTGGAGATTCCGAAAAACATATTTTTAGAAAAAAAAATTTGCCGTCCGTCTGTGTGTCTGTATGTCTGTGTGTCTGTAAACGCTCTATCTCCCGAACAAATTGAGATACAGACTTTAAATTTGGTATGTACTTAGTATGTAATAATGAGAAGAAGCCTATTGAATTTCAGTAACCTCGATTATCCGGAACTATTTTTTTCGGACTCTCGAAGTATTCGTTCTGATAAAAGGTATATAAAATTTTTCGAAATTGTTTCTTTTAAGGAGTGAATATAAAAGACAATAAAAAAACATAAATTTTGCATAAAGCATGAAGTCGATCGGATAATTAGTTACCGAGATATTTGTAATCCTATTTTCCACACTCTTCGATTTTTCATGACCCTGTATTTCATCCAAATTTCAATTCAAAGATTTATTTTAATTGGAAATGAGACGCTTAATCAGATGCAATAAACCGATAGTTAATAGGATTATTGTTTTTGGAGTTATAAAGATGTTTCTTTTAAGCAATTCAGTAATCGAGCCTTCAAAGTTTATGACGTCATCAAGCCACGATTTTATTCGCATTGCAATGCATTTTATAAGTAGTTTACACATTTTTAATTTTAATATTGTACATCATGCATATCCATGATGGGTAAGTATTACGGTGGCCCCCAACGACTAGTTTTAATTCGAATTAATGTATCCGCAATTTTTATCATAATTTAGTCATTATTATGGAAAATGTATTCAAAACTGCTTCTTTAGAATGGATAAAAATGAAAGAAACTCTCTTGACAACTTCAAATAAAATCTATTGTATTTTTTCTTGGCAATTTTTAACACTTTCCAACATAGTTGAAAAGTATTTATGACTTCGGTTCGTCTATCTTCCCCCTATCCGTTTTCTAACTCTTGTAATTATACTCGGATCGGGCAGAAAACTGGTTACATTGCAGTCTAGATGGTCATTTCTGAAAGTACGCTTTTAGTTTTCAGTTGTGTTATACGTTCTTTTTTTTTCTCTTGAATTACATTTTAGTTTAATACAAGGCGAATATATAAATCTGTATATAATATACAGGACTATATAAAATTATTCCAGTACATTTCCGTCTATTAGCGGAAATTGTTGAAGGTGAATTTTTGACTGTGTATGCATTTTTTGCAAAAATGATTCTGTCGGGCCTCATTTTACTTATTTTGGGGGCAATATTTCCAGGCCCGGTCCCGGTCTGACGTGTATAAAAGAATTTTTGTCCAGCCCAGCTCAGCCCGGTATAAAAGTTAAAAGTTCGGCCTGTACAAACATTTTATTAGCCCGACCCGGCCCGATATAAAAGCAAAATGTTCGACCCAGCACAAAATAATTTTTTGGCCCTGCTCGGTATAAAACCTAATATTTCAGCCCGAGCCCGGCCCAACTGAATTTCTACAAAACATGCCGATCTTTCTGAAGCAACATTATCCTACAATTAAAATTATTCAAATAGCACACACTTACTTGTGTATTGAATTTATTTTCATATTATGTTCGAAATGCATGGGATATAAAATATCAACAATTTTAGACAATTACGTATGTAAACACACGTTAAAAAAATTGATTTGGACAATTGCATTCAAATGAAGATTCGAGAAGAAAAATCCGTTGAGATGCTCCATTCTTATCAGGTTACATCGTCTGATGTATATGTATTATTTTCTTTTCGCACGAATTATTGTATTCATTTTCACGGATCAAAACATTTTTCCGTTTAAGACAGGTTCTATTTCACAGGTTTTAATGTACTTTAATTTTTTTTTGCATACAAAGATATATACTATTCTTTAAGAAGAGTTTTAATTAAACAATAATAGCCATTTAAAAATTTATGCTTTTTTTTTTTCAAAAATGGTTTTTTCGGGCCTCATTTTACTTATTTTGGCAGGAGACAGGTCGGACCGGACCAATGATTTTCATATGGGCTGGGTCAGGACCGGGCCTGAAAATTTCCGACCTTGCAGACCTCTAGGAAGAATGAAGTCCACGCCCGCCTTGGTCCGGACAAAAAGAAGTCTGACCCGGCCCGGCCCTGCAGAAAAAGTTGGCATTTCATCATTTTAGTGGCCCGTCTCGAGGCTGAAGAAAAAGTAGAGCCGGTCCGGCCCGAACCCGGCCAATAATTAACTTCAAGCCAGGCCCGGGTCCGTACAGACCTGTAATTCGAATGCCTTTTCCGCTATGGACGTTAATTGCGGAAATCTGGTTTTTAAATGTGTCATGCAGTTTCTAAATTGTTTACTTAGCTATCTTCTTTCACCTTTTTTTACGTTGAAGTTCCGTTACAATATTCTGGAAGTTTTGAAAAGTGTTTAAGAATCTATGATTGACGCGTGATTTTTCTTTCTGTATTTTATTATTGTTCTTAGTACCGCAAGTAAGAAAAGATAATAATGCTGTAAATAAAATATGATTTCGAAAGTTTAAAATCCAGACATACATGTAAAAAAAAAAAAAAATCCTTACACTCTAATGAAGAAACATTTGCGCACAAAGTTTCATAAAATAAAATTCTGCATAAATTTGTCTGCGATAATTAAAGCTTTAATGTCGATAATATATAGTATAGTAAACTATAATACAATATTTTTTTTAGAAAATTTTCATGTGACTTTTACAAAGAATAAATGAAACCAATCATTAACAAACATTTATCCATATCAGTCAGTTTCTCCAATCGTAACTTCATAATTAAAGTGTTCTTAATTGCAAACTAGCGTTCCAATTTAAACTTTAGCAAAGTAATTACTTTAACCTTAATCTGCAGTTAATTAAAAGGAGTATCTCAATTTTCTATAATCATTCAAGTGTTAGGTAACATTATTTAAATAACAATTAATCAAACGTTATCCTTTATTAGGAAACATTATTATATTTCTAAAGTAAGATTTTGAATGCTTACAATATACTCATACAAATTACTAAAGCAATTTAGATTTCTTGCATAGTCGTACCGTACACATAAAGCATACTGCATTATTTTTTTTATATTTTCAATGCGCTTTAACCAAAGTTCAAAATAAATGAAAAAGGTATAAAGTTTGATGAATCGCATTTTACAAAAACGGTAATTGATTATTTTAATAGAGATTATTTGTTCTGTGTTTCGGGAAAAAAAAATTGTTATTGATAAATAAATAGCATTATTTTGCGTAAGTTGGCATTACTTTTTTTTAATTAAGTAAGCAAGTAAAAATCGTTATATGAAGTTGTATAATACATAAAATTACACAAAGATAGTAGTAATCGGCATCACATTTATTAAAAAAAAGAAAGTTTAATTAAGAAATAAAATAGAATATATTATACAAGTTCACGGACAGCATATTCTGTATTTCAGTGGTGAGTTACCAATAAAAATAATGAAACAGAGTAGACAAAATTACAAACTTTAACTTTAAATATTGGTGGGACTTTGGGAAAGGACGAATGAAGTTCAAATGTTAATCACGTAACTATTTTAGATTTCAAAATTGTTTTTTCACTGAGGGTACACTGCAAAAAAATAACTGGTGATTTTACAGTATAATACTAGCATCCCAGCAGCCAGTATTATACGGTAAAATTAACAGTATTAAACAGTAAAATAAACAGTAATACGCTGCCTGGCATGCCCGGTAGCGCTTTACTGCTTATTTTACTGTTTAATACTGTTAATTTTACGGTATAATTTTACGGTATATAATTTTACGGTATCTTTTAAGAAGAGTACACAGAAAAAAAAAGTTTAAAATATTAATTTACCGAGGAGAAAATTCAAAAATAAGAACGTATTCCTCGCCCATAGGTTTAACATTAGCGACGGGGATCTGAGATCTTATACCCATAAGGTATATATTTTTTTAATTTTACAAAAAATAGTATTTCGTCGGAAAAAATTTTAATTTTAATTACTTTTCTCCCTTTAAAACTACACACATTTTTATGTTATGCATTTAAAAATAAATTCACTTTACGCGTTTTTGTGTTGCGCGGCGATGATTTCCCGAAATAAATTAATCGCATAAAATAAAGCGAAGGACACCTGTATTTAAACGTAGTAGGAAAAATGATGCGAACAATAAATGGATATTATTTATTAGTAATACATGACATATGTAATCTTTCAAAATTCTTCATCAATAAAATATATGATACCACAGTGGAAAAAAAAAATCCATAAATAATAAAATAAAAATAGGCATAAATATAAAACAAAGTTGTTCTTACTAGTATTGTGTATACAAATAAATCAATAGAAAATGCATATTATTATAATTTTATGTAATTAGTATTTAAAGTTTAGCTCTCTTTCATACAAGATCTTCCTCTTCCTTTTGAGGTAGATTTCGTAAGAAATACTACCTATTACATTCTCCCCTAAGTTGGAATTTTTGAAAAATGTTTGCAGATCTACGCCGATCATGACTCCCAGACCCAAAACCACCCTCATTTCAAAACTTTACATATATATATATATATATATAGTAGTACTATATATATATAGTATATACTATATAGTATACTATATAGTATACTATATAGTATATACTATATATATATAGTAATACTATATATATATATATATATATATATATATATATGTGTGTGTGTGTGTGTGTGTGTGTGTCACTTTTTTATGGACACGATAACTCGAATAATTCTTCACAAATATCTTCCAAACGAATACATAAAATCAAGGGGCATAAAATCTCGATCAAGTTCGTTAATGAGCAATATCGAACCAAGTGGGGGGGGGGGGGGGATGGATGAGCTTTTTGTGAAAACAGAAAAAAACCCCATAACGTGTTAATTATGATACGTATCGAATCCGTTTAAAGTTATTATTACTTCTAGGAACAGTGCCGAAAATTGATGTATGACATATTTTTGATACCATTAAAAATGGCCCCCAGGGGGGGGGGAAGGGGAGTTTTAGAAGAAAAAAATTCATAACTTCGTCAATTTACAAGATATCAAATCCGCTTAAATTGATTATAAATCCTCTTACTATTATCTAAAACTTTTATATTGACAAGTTTTTTATAGGACCATCCCTTATAGCAAAACATAAAAATTAAAAACAAAAAAAAATCCTGCCGGCTCCGCCTGCGAACAAGTTAGATTTCGAAGTGGGCAGTTCCTTATGGAACCCAACTGCGGCATCATGGAAAAAAGGTAATTTCTTCCGCAATTTTCAACAAACAGGTGTGCCCCACGGTCTGCGTCTTCGAAATCTACCTGTGCCTGTAGGCCGAGCCGTCAGGGATTCTTTTGATATAGTATTTCTTGATATAGTATTATCTTGATATAGTATTTATCATAAATCTAATCCTATAAAATTATTTCTGAAATATTTTTTAGTATTAAATTACAGAAATTTTCTAATCTGTAATGAGCGTTACATTGATTATATCATATATATTATTTCGGTTGTCAACATCCCTTTTTCTATGAATTTACGAAACGCGCAACCACGAATGTGGTAATTATCAAAGGTTTTTTTTGAAGCGGCTTCTGACATTGTACACTCACATTTCGTTAAAACATGTTTTTTGATTAAAAATTGCTGTTAATTAAAAATTAAATCGGCATTGTTTTCATAAATGAAATTATAGGTTTTCCACAAATTAATGTTGCCACAAAAATAAAATACAGCATTATAGGATGCTCAACAATGATTATAAAAACAAATAGCGTAAAAGTATGATTTCTCCGCACGGGTTTATTTTATATTTATGGTTAATAAGCAAAATTTAAATTGAAATGTTTAGAAGAAAAAGACACCATCGATCGATCACGTGTAGAATAAAAAGGTATCCTTTGTTATATTAAATTGTATTTTAAATATACATTCAATTTATTTTCTTTGTTTCATGTTTTTCAAGAAGCAGATGACGTCATCTTCTAATGCAGTTAAAATACGATTGTTATTTTTTTCTTTCTCGCGCGTGCCTTTTGCTATCTTCAGTGAGTTTTTACTGTAACTTTGATGGAATAAATGAGACGATATTCTGGCTTGACTAATGATGTTTGCAAATATTTTTATCCTTAATTTTTCTTCAGAAGTTTAAACCTGCATCTAAAAGATATTTCATATTGCAAAAAAAAAAATATTAGACTGCAGTGCGAAATCTTCGCACGGGTCCACTGGCACAGTTATATAATAATTAGTTTCAATGTTATAATAATTATTTTCTATATTGATAATAACGGGACTAAAATTAACTGTAGCTCTTCTGGTGCATTTTTATGATATTATTAATGCGATCTTCGACTTTCGAGCATAATTGGTTTTTGAAAAGTGTTCGAAAGTGAAAATGTGCGAAAATCGAGCCTATAAATATTCATTAGACTAGATTTCTGCTTCATTAGATATTACTTGTTTCCGTAAAACAACTCTTATTAGGTTCGTACGTTAAAATGTCTAATATCTAATGTCTAAAATATTGAATTTATTTATAAAAGCAATATAAAGTAGTCAAAATCTATGATAGATTATTTATGCCTATGATAGGAACTGATTTAATATAATTATCACAATAATGCTAGTTACAAGAATAATAACAAGGAAATTTTGCTTAATTGATTATTTAATGCATGTTTAAGAGAATAAAAAATATTTAAATTATAAATCAACGACTAAGGTCAAATTTAAGAGTAAATACGTATAATAAATAAGCATACAAATTAATAACATATTATTGATTAATACTTGGTATTTTCATTGTGTTATTTTTACGTTATTTATAGATAGATGCGGTCTTCGACTTTCGAACATAATTGGTTCACGAAATGCGCTCGAAAGTGGAAATGTGCGAAAGTTGAGCCTGTAAATATTCATACGATTAGATTTCTGTTTCATCAGACATTATTTACTTCGGTAAAACAACTCTTAATATAGGTTCGTACGTTAAAAAATCTAATACAGATTATAGCAAAAATTGAAAATATTTATGAAACCAATATAATGTAGTAAAAATCTACGGTAGATTATTTATGTCTATAATAGGAACTGATTTACTAATTATCACAATAATGATAATTATAATAATAACAAGGAAAAATTCTTATTTAATTTTTTAATACATGTATAAGAACATCCAAAATATTTAAATTAGAAATCAAATTTTAAAGCCCAATTTAATAGTAAATACGTATAATAAATAAGTATATAATTAGTACCTGGTATTTTCTTTCGAAAAAAATATCTGAATTGTACTCTGTTTCTTTTTTTTCTTTATAAAGCGCAGTGTTATTTCCTATTGCCCTTCGTACAGGAGATATGCACTCCATAGGGTCCACTAATTATCACAATAATGATAATTATAATAATAACAAGGAAAAATTCTTATTTAATTTTTTAATACATGTATAAGAGCATCCAAAATATTTAAATTAGAAATCAAATTTTAAAGCCCAATTTAATAGTAAATACGTATAAATAAGTATATAGTACCTGGTATTTTCTTTAGAAAAAAATATCTGAATTGTACTCTGTTTCTTTTTTTTCTTTATAAAGCGCAGTGTTATTTCCTATTACCCTTCGTACAGGAGATATGCACTCCATAGGGTCCACTAATTATCACAATAATGATAATTATAATAATAACAAGGAAAAATTCTTATTTAATTTTTTAATACATGTATAAGAGCATCCAAAATATTTAAATTAGAAATCAAATTTTAAAGCCCAATTTAATAGTAAATACGTATAAATAAGTATATAATTAGTACCTGGTATTTTCTTTAGAAAAAAATATCTGAATTGTACTCTGTTTCTTTTTTTTTTCTTTATAAAGCGCAGTGTTATTTCCTATTGCCCTTCGTACAGAAGATATGCACTCCATAGGGTTCATTTCTTTCATATGATAAAAAAAAAATTTCAAGATGCAGGAAGGCTTCATTAAATATTTTTAATTACCAAAGTCTAACAGTCAGTCCGTTATCAGATTCTTCTCCTGCGTTTTATATTTCATTCTCTTTTCGTAATTTAATCAAGTCTTTGTCTGAACGCGTGTTTTGCGATAAATATCAATTAATATCAAACTTTTAAATACAGTATGAGATGCGTCTCAATTAGCTAACTGTTCAAACGTCGACTACTGTCTGTACCAAATTTTATTAAACTTTTATCTTTCATCAGGAAAACGGATTTTTTTAATACTTAATGAAGATATTTTACATACATATACATTTTTTCATGTATGATAAGAAAAAGAAATAAGAACTGGGGGGATTGACTGATATCTTGAAGTGGATAAAGAAACGTGACATGTGGTACATATGCCTTTAGGGATTTTGAATAATGGGATAATCAATACTCAGTCATCTAAATTCTTCGGCAAAATGTCCGTTTGCCTTTGTTTTCTGTTTGTTTTTTTTTCATCAATATACTCGAAAATGTAATTTACTACCAAAAATATCACCAATAAAATACAAACCTACTTAGTTTTAAAATAAATAAATAAATAAAAATATGGCTACTTTACGGTATTTTGGTGAGCCGCATGCTTCTCGAACGTGAAGTTGTATCATCGGAAATTAGTTTTAATTCTATTTTGAAACGTTTATATTTTTATTTACTAAGCTCATGAAAATGTCAAATCTACCTATTTGACAGTTCAATGGAGTGATAAGATAATAAATATTATTTAGATGAAATCTTTCCCTTTACTTTTGCTCCGACTTTTTTTAATCTGAAAAATCAACTTCTTTGCGCTCATATTGGAAATTTTCGTTTTTGAAACTGCATTATGTTAATTATATTGCTATTTATTCATACTAAATATAATTTTGACAAGTACTTCCTTATAATTTACAGAGGTAATATTGGATTAACTTGATATTGTAACTTTCTTATGGATTGCCCTCCCATAGTAAAGTTAGTCTTTAACAAACTTAGAACTAATTATGTCAAACTTATCACTAATTTAATCCATTTACATATATTTTGTTTCACAAGAATATAATAAAAACGCAGATGTAATAAGAAGCAGTGCTCGAAGCTTACAGGAAAAATTTTATTGTTCCTACAGATAATAATCTTCGGTGTAAATTTCTTAACATATGTAATAGAGACATATCATAAAGATAATTGTATCGAAATAGAGGTAGGAAGAATAAAATTTCTTCTATACGCTTCGAGCCCTGAATAAGACATTTGTAATTAATTGATATTATTTTAAAAGTTCTTGGAATAACAACCGATAACATTTTTTTTTTTTTTTTTTTTTTTTTTTTTTTTAGTTTTAGTGTTACAGATACTACTGCCATTTTATTTACAAATTATTGCCACGTAGTTAAATGTAAAATATAAGAGAATAAAAAATAACTTTTTTCAATCCCTTTTAAATTTAATAAATAAAATTATGGAAAAATATAACTTTCTTACACTACAATTTTTTATAAAAGTGAAAAAAGGTTTTCTCCATCTTATAGTGACATAGTCACAAGCCATACAAGAAACCGGATGAATACACATTTAGTATATTTTACTTGTATAAAACTTATTATTTTTAAAAAACTCCTGTAAATGTATTCTAAACACAAAATTTAAATGTAAGCAGGATTCTTACATAACAATATATATATATATATATATTAAATATACAATTCATGTATGAATCTAGGTTTCCATACAGAGGAGAAGAGTTTGAAGAAGTATTTAAGGATTTACAAAGTCACAGCAACGAAGATACGCGCAGTGCCCTGGCACCAGGCTCCAAGCCAGATATTAGTTT
Source organism: Maratus michaelseni (assembly GCA_963931845.1). NCBI lineage: Eukaryota > Metazoa > Arthropoda > Arachnida > Araneae > Salticidae > Maratus > Maratus michaelseni. Next base: position 202,057,270 of record OZ007587.1, read on the forward strand.
CATAGATGCCATTTATTATTACTACAATTGCATTAGCGATAAGTAGGAAAAAAACAACATTTTTCGCACCAGACCGAAATAGAACTGTCACGAATTACAAAATACGAGTCCGCAGACTCAGAATAGGGCTTGTTTCAGGATTACTATATAGTAAACCAAAAAAATATGATAAGACATATAAAAAAAAGACATACCTCCAATTTATGTGAGTATTCCTCAGCCAACCTTTCGTTAGCTCTGCTGATTTCTTCATTTTTCTCGAGCAGGGCTTTCCCAAGCTCTGCCGCGAGCACAAGGTCCTTTTCTCTAAGGGCCAACTGTGAGTAAACATCGTCCGTTTCAGTGGCAGTTCGCTGAGCTCTTTTCTCAACTTCACTCAAATATTCTTCGAGATCACCATAAAATGTCCCGCACGATGTTTGTTGCATTTCTGTAACACCGCATGCGGACATTCTGCATCTCAACTCCGCTATTTACATTTTACGATCATAGTACACATCTCATAGTTCTAATTTTCATTTTAAAATTACTCAGTATGCAATTAGAACACGAATGGTGATGAGCGACAATAATCCAAACAGCATTCACTCCCTGGACTAATTATTCCCCATCATAGAATAAAAATCCACAATTACGCATATCCAAAGTGGCAACATACAACTGTGATATTTTAGCAGAAATAAAAGAATTTTAATGCGTCAAATTCATTCTTCCGGCTCTACCGAAGATGTACGTAAACACTCCGTGAACTTGCCCGGCACGGGAGTCGGCTTCGACTGAAGAACACATTAAAAATGTATGTATATATTTTTTAATATCCTTCCTCGAGCACACCAGTGCCTGATAAGTCACAGATAAAATGAATGATGTCAGTTGAATCAATATCTACCTTGAATTTCGCATCAATCGATAGAACACAAGCATTTGTTTTAAACAAAAACCAAAGAAAGGAGAAAAAAAGACTCCGATAAAATGCGCCAGGTATATGTGGACACTTTGGAGTCAGCTGTTAAACTGGTTGCTCTTAGTAACCAGGTAGAGACGGGAAGTAGTGAAGTGAGAAGGGGGAGGAGCTATTGCTGTTGTAGCAGGAGCTCCGTGTGGAAGTTTGTTTACATATCGATTCCCTTTCGGTTAAGTATTATAGTGGAGCATCATTTATACATTCTCAAGGGTATCAAAAGGGTTCTCAAGGGTTCAAAAACCATATAGCTTAGAAATGAATAAAGAATTATCTTGGACAAATTAATACATAATGAAACCTTACATACCTTATATGTAAATGAAATTCTAAGGATATAATTTAAATGATATTATTACCTTTTTAATTATATAATTCAGATGTGTTTTATGTAATCTTAATGTTTTTTTAATCAAAATTATTGTGATACAAAGAATATATACAGGGTGTTTCAGTATACGTTTACAAGCTTTAAGAGATGGTGACAACAAAAAATTTTTGTATAGGAAGCCATAGTCGCAATGTATTCATTCGATCAAAATTACAGGGTGTTTCATTTCAAGCGGTGCCCGGATTTTTTTGGTTGTAACTTCAAAAATAATGAAGACATATTTACATTCAAATTAACTTGTTGTCTGCAAAATGTGATGAAATCACGATAAATGGTAGAAATGCATAGTAATTAGGTCAGTGCACCGTACGTACGAGACGTGGTGAAGGTGTCCACCATTCGCATCCTATCAGTATTTAGTAAGACAATCCAGATTTCGTAATGTAGTTGACATTACATACGGTGCACCGACCGAATTACTGCGCACTTCTAACACTTTTCGGTATTTCATCACATTTTGCATACAGCAAGTTAATTCTGATGTAAATATCGTTAAAATATCTTCCTTATTTTTAAAGTTGACCAAAGAAATTCAGGCTCAGCTTGAAAGGAAACACCCTGTAATTTTGTTCGAATGAATAGATTGCGACCATGGGGCTTCCTATAGAAAAATCGTTTTTTGTCTACCATCTCTTAAAGTTTGTAAACGTATACTGAAACATCCTTTTAAAATATGAATTAAATATGCATACTATTTCGAACTCGCATCTAAAAAAGAGAGAGTAATTTTGACCCCGTTTGTTATATGAAATATTAAAAATTAATAAAAAAACACAGCATACCTTAAATCAGTTTCATTATTTTGAAAGTAGGGGAGACCGGTACACACTGGACCTATGGGCACAGTAGACCACTCCCTAATATTTTATTTATTAAAAAAAAATTAAGCTTTTCTGCTATCCTAATAGACAACAGCGGATTGAATATTTATAGCCTTCAGAGAATATGTTTAGCTCAAAGTGAACAATTTTATCTTGATTGGTTGTCTTGAGCTTCTAAAAGTAAAATTTTTCATCTTCATATTTTTCTTTTTTTTTTTAGTAATTAAAGGTTGTAGATAAATAAGATAAAACAGCTATTTTGCAAAGGGAAGATACTTGTTTCTATTTAACTTTAAAGTTAATATGTTTAAAATAAAGCTATAAACAATATTAATATGATTATTTATTGAACTTCAACATGGGGCACAGTGGTCCACAATTCACTCTGCTCCTCTGTTATCCAGAATGTTCAAAATATTTAATAATTACTTATTTTCAATAAATAAATATTTTTTAAAGTAGTTATTTAACTATAAAATAAAGTAAACAAAGAAAAATAACTATTTAACATAGTAAGAAAGATTTTGTTTTGTATTTACTGCCTTTGAAAAATATAACTGTAGTCTAATTGGTGGTGATTTTATTCAAGTAAGATTCATGAGAAGCAAATTGAATGGAAATCAGTTTATTTTTCCAGAAACTGTAAGGTGAATCTGTTGTTGATGTCAATGATTTCGCAATTTTGCTCCCAAACCTAAAAGTATTTCAGGAAAATTCCAGACCCAATCTTACTCATATTTCATTTGCAAATTTTAATGTGCGCTGATTTTTTTTTGTATTTAAGTAATAACTTCATCTAAATTGCAATTGTTCCTGTATTAATCTGTTATTATTTTCGAAATATAATAAAAATTTTTATATATATTGTTTTTGTTTCCAAAATGTTACTTGCAAATTTATATTACTATGTTATTTTGGAGATAAAGAGGAAATAAAGAAGAATTAGATTCATAAAAAATAGATTTATAATGTATTTCAGATTGACGGAGAAACCTTTTTATGCCGTTAAAAATCTCCACGTGTTATGAACGATCGAAAGAACACTTAGAACATATTAAAAACCAGACCCCAATTAACTGTAAGTACTTCAAGTGATAAACGCAGCTGCAAACCATAGTGAATAAAACCAGAGACTGTCGAAACTAATCAGCTGAGAAATTCTACAGACCTCCCTACTTCAACCTACAGCTGATGCCCCGCGCGAGAACTTAATAACAATTATCCCTCAGAATCTAAAATGTAGCCGAACACTTAAGACGCCCTTGTAAATATCCCAAATATAATGTAAAATTGGAGCACTTCTATGCAGCCTCCAAACGCGATACAAATGTAAATATAATGTCAAGAATTACAATAATAATATTATATTCAAAGGAAAATGGATCTACTTACTTCGTGCAAATTGTTATATTTTCTACTAATACTATGATTCTTATTACTCCAATACAGTGATACGTCAATGAATCGATAAGATAAATATCGGTGCAATACTTTGGATTACTGTGGATTATTCTCTGCGCAAAAGGAAAATTTTAGGTGCTGAACCAACCTTTTTACCATTATCAAAAGATGAAAATGTAAATTAAAATATGAAGACTGATTTAACAATTTATAAAGATAGAAAATTTTTTATGCTACCGACGGTTCTCTAACAAAGATTATGAAAGACTGAAAAAAGAATATCCCAGTATTAAAAAACGATAATTCAACCAATTTCTAAAAATATAATAATAAATAAAAGAACACTAAAAAAGAAATAATGAATGCGATAAAAGAAAATACTCAATTTATTGAAAAACTCAATTCTACGAATTATAGTACATGGAAGTTCAAGATGCAGATGTTCCTGATTAAAGAGGAACTCGATGATATTATAGCACAAGATCCACCAAATCCACCCGACCCCGCATGGCACAAAAAAGATCGCAAGACTAGAGCTCTGATAAACTTAAGCATCGATGATTCTCAAATCGTAAATGTAAAAAACTTAGATACCGCCAAATTAACGTGGGAAGCTCTGAAAAATATACATGAGAGAAGCAATTTATCTAGTAAGCTTTACCTGTTACGAAAATTATACAGTACTAAATTAGCGGAGGGTGGAAACATGATCACGCATATCACTAATATCTTGCAAATTATATAGATAAACTTAATGCCATTGAAGAAAATATTAGCGATTCACATATTTCCGCGCTATTTTTGTGTTCTCTTCCCCCCAGTTACAATACTTTGATAACTGCGTTGGAGGCGAGACCGGAAAATGAGCTCACCCCTGATTTTATCAAAAACAAATTAACGGACGAATATAATCGTAGACATGAAATGTCAGAACAATCACATAGCGGATATAACAACAATGAGAGAGCATTTAAAACAAATAGGAGATATACACACACTGAAAATAGAAGAGAACAAAAATATTGCAACAACTGTAAAATGAAAAATCATTCTACTTACGAATGCTGGCACTACAAGAGCAGAAACACGGTACAATCCGGAAATCCTCGTAACAATCAATTCAAAAATAAAAAGAATTTATCATCTTCATTATGTTATGAAAAGACTGAAACTCATGGGGAAAATAAAATTCCAAACGAAAGAAAATACGCAAATGATCAGACGCGAAATAAAGCATTAATCACCGAAAAAGTAGGCAAAAATAACTGGATTCTCGATTCAGGTTCTACTTCGCACATTTGTAACGATAAAAGCCTATTTAGAAAATTTATTGATTATAATAAAACTTCAGTAACGATCGCGAATGGTAATAAACTGACAGCGTTAGGTTCAGGAGAAGTTTTTATAAAAACATTAACCCCCGAAGGAAAAGAAAAACTAATGAAATTACGCGAAGTGTTTTATGTCCCAGACTTAGAGTCGAACCTAATTTCGGTTAGTAAAGCCGCTAAAAACGGGTGTAAACTAATCTTCGACGATAATAAATGCGATTTGATCTTTGATGAAGAAATATATATTAGGGCGAAAAATGAGAAAAATTTATACATTATTGAGGAAATGGACGATGTGGAAGAACCACAAAATTATATAAACATAACGTATAACTGTGACAGCAAACAATGCATAGATCTCTGGCATCGCAGACTCGGTCACAGAGATTATGACGCGATTAAATCTATAATAACAAATCAACTTGCGGACGGAATAAAGATAGGAAATTGTAAACATAAAAATAAAACATGCGTAACTTGTGTCGAAACTAAATTAACTAACATGCCGTATCCTAAATCAGCAACAAACCGAGCTACTAATATTGTGGATTTGATCCACAGTGACGTATGTGGTCCTTTAGATACACCGACTTTAGGCGGAAAAATATATTTTATGACTCTTATTGATGATTATTCCCGATATACTACGATATATTTATTATCTAAAAAGAGCGAAGTTGCTGAAAAGATAAAAGAGTATATAACGATGATATACAATCAGTTCGGTAAAAAACCTAAGGAAATTAGATCGGATAACGGTCGTGAATATGTAAATCAAGAGATAGATGAATACTTAAAACAAAACGGAATTTTACGCCAATTGACTGTCCCGCATAATCCGAGCCAGAATGGAGTTGCGGAGAGAAAAAATAAAAGTTTGTTAGATATGACTAGAAGTATGCTATCACAAGCAAAATTAAGCAAACATTTTTGGGGTGAAGCCATAAACACCGCAACATACTTACAAAACTGACTCCCAACTAAAGCAAATAACAATAGAACACCTTACGAATTATGGAAAGGAGTTAAACCGAATTTAAAACACTTAAGAACATTCGGTTGTAAAGCGCTATTTTACGTCGATAAAGTAAATAGAGGAAAACTTGATAACAGGGCTCAAACCGGAACGTTCGTAGGTTATGACACACGATCGACTGGTTATAGAATTCACACACAAGGAAAACAAATTATAATAGCGAGAACGGTGAAATTTCTTGAAAATGAAAATGTACACTCAGATAACATTGAGGAGATACAAAACACCGCAAAAACATCAAATGACAATACACAATTACCGGATAGACATGAAAATCACTTAGAAATAAAACTTGACAGTGAGGAGACACCATCCGAGCCCAAACAGCAACTAATTGAACCAAGAAGGTCTAATAGGACAAATAGAGGCGTTCCTCCTGACAGATATGTTTGTCTCATAAATAGTTCATTTGAAAATAATCCCGAAAATTGGGAAGATATCGAAAAAATGGAAAATACTAATGATAAACAAAACTGGATAAAAACATCACAAAATGAAATCCAATGCCTAAGAAAAAATAACACTTGGACTTTAACAGATCCACCAGCCGGAACAAAAATTATCGGTTCAAAATGGACTTTTAAACTAAAAAAGGACAATTTAGGAAATATTCAAAGCTATAAAGCGCGTTTAGTAGCACAAGGATATAGTCAAAGATTCGGGATTGACTATGATCAAACCTTCGCACCTGTAGTTTCGCACGCTACAATACGTGCATTTCTCATCTCCGCACTGCACAAAAATTTGGACGTGAAACATGTTGACATCACCACAGCATTCTTGCATGGTGAATTAACCGAAACTGTTTATATGAGTCAACCAGACGGGTATATTAAACCCGGCGATGAAAGAAAAGTTTGTAAACTTCAAAAAGCCATCTACGGTCTTAAGCAAGCCGCAAAGGCCTGGTACACCAAAATATCGGAAACACTCACAAACAATAATTTCATACAGAGCAAAAATGATCCATGTCTGTACTTTAAATCAAATCAAGAAAATCCGATATACATCATCATTTACGTAGATGATATCCTGATAGCAGGAAAGGACAGTGACATCGAAGAAACAATAAACCAACTTAAGAAAGAATATGAACTGAAAAACTTAGGAGAAGTGAATAATTACCTAGGCATAAAAATCAACGATACATATTACCTAAATCAAAATAATAAAATACACGAACTAGTGAAAAAACTGAATTTAAACGACATGAAACCTCATTACACACCCATGATTGCTGGATTCAACAGACTTGAGGACGATGATAATCTTTTACCTAATAACACGAAATATCAACAAGCCACAGGCACATTACTTTACATATCAACAATCACGCGTCCTGACATATCTGCCGCAGTCAACATATTATGTCGTAGAAACGAAACACCACGCCAAAAGGACTGGTCAGCGGTGAAAAGAATCATTTCATACCTTAAAACTACAAAAATTTTGAACTTAACTCTTAGCGCAAACAGCAAGCCCATCCTAACAGCATACGCCGATGCAGACTAGGCTGGTGACTTGAAAACATGTAAATCAACGTCAGGAAATCTATTCATGCTAGGAAAATCGCCGATTTACTGGATCACAAAAAGGCAACATTGCATTGCACTTTCGTCAGCCGAAGCTGAATACGTTTCAGCTAGCAACGCAGCACAAGAATTAAGTTGGATAACAAACTTGCTTAGCGATCTCAACATTTCACAAAAACTACCCATCACGATATTTGAGGATAATATGTCCTGTATAAAAATGACTGAAAAGGACAAAGATACTAAGCGATCCAAACACATCGACATACGTTTCCACAACATCAAACTGATGAAAGAAGAAGGAAAAATTGATTTACAATACTGCCCCAGTGAAGAAATGATAGCCGACATTCTCACGAAGCCCACTCCCAAACCTGTGTACGAAAAACACTGTAAGAAACTGAACCTTCAACCATTCCTCACACAGGAGATTACGGGGGAGTGACGGAGAAACCTTTTTATGCCGTTAATAATCTCCACGTGTTGTGAACGATCGAAAGAACACTTAGAACATGTTAAAAACCAGACCCGAATTAACTGTAAGTACTTCAAGTGATAAACGCAGCTGCAAACCATAGTGAATAAAACCAGAGACTGTCGAAACTAATCAGCTGAGAAATTCTACAGACCTCTCTACTTCAACCTACAGCTGATGCCCCGCGCGAGAACTTAATAACAATTATCCCTCAGAATCTAAAATGTAGCCGAACACTTAAGACGCCCTTGTAAATATCCCAAATATAATGTAAAATTGGAGCACTTCTATGCAGCCTCCAAACGCGATACAAATGTAAATATAATGTCAAGAATTACAATAATAATATTATATTCAAAGGAAAATGGATCTACTTACTTCGTGCAAATTGTTATATTTTCTATTAATACTATGTTTCTTATTACTCCAATACAGTGATACGTCAATGAATCGATAAGATAAATATCGGTGCAATACTTTGGATTACTGTGGATTATTCTCTGTGCAAAAGGAAAATTTCAGGTAAGCTGAACCAACCTTTTTACCATTATCAAAAGATGAAAATGTAAATTAAAATATGAAGACTGATTTAACAATTTATAAAGATAAAAAATTTATTATGCTACCGACGGTTCTCTAACACAGATAATACCTAATAGCGGTCTCTTGTGCCCCGCTTCCGGGGCACACTGGTCCCAGGAATTTCAACTGAAAAAGTGGTCCACTGCGTACCAGTCTCCCCTATTCTACATATATGAAATCTGGATACTGAAGTAATTTACTAAACATAAAATGATTTGAATTATTGTTTTCATCAAGTATTTATGAAGTTTATCCAATAATTTTATTTATTACTTTCGACAAATGAAAGTAAACGATATCAAAGTTTTACTACTCCGATGAATGGTTACTACAACTGTGTTATAGGTATAATATCGACGAAATTTTATATGCTTTAATATTTGCATGATATAAAATAGAATTATGTTTAAGAGAGTGGTTCAAATTTGATGCTGATTATGCATATCGAACTAACACTTTAACTATAGCTGATTCAGAAGTTATAATTAAAAATACTCGTCTATCGCTTCGAGCAAAAATTATTTTTACTGCTCTTTGAATTTAATTCGACTCATGTATTGTTGTTTGCTTAATTTTAACGTAAACCGATTTTTTTTCTCTTAAAATATACCAAAGTACGTGCTTATAACTGTATGAGTGATACCAGTAACGAAAATAAATTTCCTCTAAGGTAAGGTTATAGATTAGCGCCTCCCCACCCCTATCTGTCCTCCACGTATATATTTAGAAGAAAATTTTAGTAAATAATTGCTTTAAAAATTTAAAACACGCTATTTGCACACATACAATTTTAATGTGCAAGTTGCTTTCTATAATAGTACATTGTATGTATAACATTTAATATTTTGTTAATATCGTAATTTAAATTATACAATATAAAAACCACAGAAAATACATCATACTTATCTATCAATTAAAACTTTAATTTACAAAAAAATTTCAGCATAAGTTTCTATTATATTTTTATAAAGACAGTTTGCAGGTTACATATGTTCAAAAAATGTAAACTAATTAAATTTGTTTATCGTTGTTTTTTCGTTTAGTTCCTCATACAGATTTTAATATTTCAACTTGCTAAAACTTCTATCGTTGGAGGCAACAAATACTGGCAATGTAAAAAGCATTTTGATACATGTAGAAAGGTTTAGTTAAGCATCTTTAATTCCATATACATGTATAAGTCTTAGCAAATCAATAACAGAGATTGATTTCCTTTTTGTACGTAACTCCAGTGCATGATGATATTTAAAGCTTTTAGAATTCCAGAAACAGTTCAATTCGCAAAAATCATAACCATTGTAATTATTTTAAAATACTAAAAATTCAATATTAAATATAATATAATGAAAATTAATTAATATTCAGTTAACTAATGTACACTTTCACATAATGTAGACTTATTTAACTCATTTGAAATGTAATTAATTCTGAAGAAAAAAAAAGCATTAACAGAATATATCTATCGTTTTACTAATAGAAAATTGAACAACCCAAATCGATTATTTTTTAATTGTGAAGTTTTGAATGATGCTAAGGAATGGTAAAATGTAATATGGAATTTATAACATTGCTCGGAGTAATTATACTATTTCTTGCCGCTAGTACCTATAGAAATGTTCATAAATTTTCATTTCTTTTAAAAATATGATTTTGTTACTTTTGTATAGTTACAGAGATATGGTGCAATTTTTACAAATTTAAAAGTTTATTGGCTAAAATATTAAAAAAAATAAATTATATTTATAATATGCAAGCACGAGCATTCTTTTGATTGTGCGTTAATTGATTCATTAAATAAGTTCATATTTTTGTTAATTGGCTAAAATTTGCTGCAAAACATTCCATTTTGACTCTATACATTGATTCTGATAAAAAAAAATGCATAATGTTTAATTTAAGAAATACGCATTAGTGAAAGAAGACTTTTCATGAAACATTTTTAAAAGTTTAAATTTCTGGAGTTAAAATAGAGTGCAAAAAAAAAATGTAAAACACAATTTATTTTAATGTCCACCCAGAATCAACTTCATTGCCCATTTTTACTTACCCATCATACGTAGTATAGGGTAAGTCTTGTAATCGTTTTGAAAATCGAAAAAAAATTTTTGACGGATTTACACGTTTCAGACACTGGAGATTCCGAAAAACATATTTTTAGAAAAAAAATTTTGCCGTCCGTCTGTGTGTCTGTGTGTGTGTCTGTGTGTGTGTCTGTGTGTCTGTAAACGCTCTATCTCCCGAAAAAATTGAGATAGAGACTTACAATTTGGTATGTACGTAGTATGTAATAATGGGAAGAAGCCTATTTCATTTCAATAATCTCGATTAACCGGAACAATTTTTTTCGGACTCTCGAAATATTCGTTCTGATGAAAGGTATATAAAAATTTTCGAAATTGTTTATTTTAAGAAATGAATATAAAAGACAATAAAAAAACATAAATTTTGCATAAAGCATGAAGTCGATCGGATAATTAGTTGCCGAGATATTTGGAATCCTATTTTCCACACTCTTCGATTTTTCATGACCCTGTATTTCATCCAAATTTCACTTCAAAGATATATTTTAATTGGAAATTTGACGCTTAATCAGATGCAATAAACCGCTAGTTAATAGGATTATTATTTTTGGAGTTATAAGGATGTTTCTTTCAAGCAATTCAGTAATCGAGCCTTTAAAGTTTATGACGTCTTCAAGCCACGATTTTATTTGAATTGCAATGCACTTTATAAGTAGTTTACACATTTTTATTTTAATATTTTACATTATGCATATCCATGATGGGTAAGTATTACGGTTGCCCCCAACGACTAGTTTTCAGTACAATAATATTTTTAAAACGACACATAAGGGATGAGAAAAATTGAAATAAGGAAACAACGGACATTTTTGCACCGGTATACTAAACGCACGGACGGCAAAATGAGAAAGTAACCAACACATCCTATACATAACAATGATCTTGTAGGATGTGTTGGAGTAACCTGCTACAGACAAAAATTTAGGTTGGTCCTGGTCATATATATAAGTTGCCGATAAAACTTCTCGTTTTTTAAATGAAATTTCGTTTGCCACGGTTGAGTGGTTCTGAAATCAAGTGACGGTTTTCCAAAATAAAAACGACGTTCTTTGAAATAAATGACCATTTGTGAAATAAGTGACATTTTGTAGAATAAGAGACGAATTGTGAAAATGGTGGTGTTATAATTTCTTTAAAAATGTTTCTGAATACAGTAAAGCCTGTAAATTGCAGTCATCTCGGGACCGCGGGTTTTTCCCTCTATTTAGAGGTGTCCGTTATTCAGAGTTAAAAAAAAATAATATGTGTTGAGTATTGAAAAAGTGTTCATTAAATAGAGGTGTCCGATATTCGGAAGTGTCCGTTATGGAGGTTTTACTGTATTAGTGATAGATTATTTTAAACATTTGCTTATGCAAAATATTTGTAGGTGTAGTTTAAGCCTAGAAAGATAAGCATTCGTTTAAAAGGCTGAAAAAAAAAGTAAAATACAGGGCCTGTTTACCGAATAGCGAATAGGCCCGTGAAGCCCAAGCATGGGACCCCCAAATTTACTTTTCAAAACTAATTTTTAGGGGGGGGGGGAAATTCAGTGAGGGTAAGAAATGTATTTTTTTTTTCTTAATTATAGCTACTAAATTTCCCTCAGACTATTACCGACAAATTTATACTCTAATTTTTTCTGTTTAATTTGTGTTTAATTTTTTTTTTCTCTTGATATAATAAATGGTATAAAAACAGTGATTAAATGCAACATATTTCCATTTCTCTTATGTTTTACATTTTAATTTCAAACATGCTAAAAACAACAGAAAATTTAATCTGTATAATTATATTTTGTTTATATTCATAAAGAGTGGAGAAATGATATAAAATATGGAGAATAGGTTGTTTAAATAAAGCGGAAAGTAATTAGCATTCAGTGATATCAAATTTCTGTTATAAAATAGAAGCAAAATTGTGTTGCAGCTAAGCATACATTTACGTCAAATATTTGTTTTCCCTGCACTGTTCTTAGCACTGGCAAATCCTGCAATTTGTAAAGCATAAAATATGCTTTGAAGTTTAAATATTCGCACCTGTTCCATATTTGTAAATTCATTTATAAAATTAATTTGTTATGTGTAATTATGTATATAATAAAATATGTTTTATAACTAGTTTAATATTAAAAGTGTTGCTTACTCAAAATTTTGATGGTAAAATTTCAAATTGTTGAAGCATAATTAGTAGAGTAAAAAGGGGGGGGGGGAGCCCTGTGTGACGTCGGGCTTCCCCTGTTTCTTAAGTCTTAAGCGGGCCCTGGTTAAGTAGTACAATATAAGCTGGAAAATGCAACCTACAATACTTATTACTCCAATATAAACCAGGATTCGCATCTAGAAAAGTTTACCCTCAAACTTAAAAGCTGAATTACCCAAATGAGCGGAAAAACCATAAACTGGCAAACCTAGTTCGGATTAGTTGCAAGTATTGCCAGTGTGGTGAGCAAGCGATCAAAGTTTGCTGATTGGACAGCTGATTGGTAAATTTTCATTTTTCATACCTTATTTTAACCCAAGACTGATGAAAATAAATTTTCCCAGTTATCAAAAGTAAAATTAACTATTTACACATGCATTAATTCAATTTTCATTTGATTTTAATCCTAATAGAATTCCTCATTTTTGCGCCCTCCCAAATCCAGCGCCCGGGTCAGCAGCCCGTCCGCCCCCTTCCCCGTTTTTAGTTTCGTCACTGTATGGTATTATTCAATTATATTGGTTAAAACGAAAACCTGTCTTAAAGGGAATCCTGTCCGACCTCTAACGATTCCGTTTTTACAGGTGTTATTGTATATGTAATAAAAACGATAAAGGGTTAACTTCTTCCAGGTATCTTCCATCGAGATTGATAATAAAAATAAAGGCAAGACATTTTAAAAGACTTAAGTTCTCTATATATACAGTAGACTCGCGGCGCTCGATTATACGGAACATTCCGTTGACCGACACCCCTTACATATTTCATCATAAAAGAGTTTGTGGCTGATATATATATATATATATATATATATATATATATATATATATACATAACAAGGGGTTAAAAATCAGTTTAAAAATTACAAATAATACAAAACAATTTTTTGTATCCTGGACCACCTCGATACAAGATTAGTAACTTTCCTTTTCATTTTTCTCTGAGATTAAATAAGCATTGATTTTTGCTCCCACCATCAGAATAAAAAAATTCTTTCCTCTAAGATGCTTCGTTTGATTTAATATAACTAGAGGATCGAACCCGGGCTTCCTGGGTTGCAAGATACAGTGAAAACCGTCTTTTTAATTGAAAACTCTAACAGATTTTTTTTACATTTAATATCTTTTTTCAGATTTCCCGCTAAAAACACCAAAAAACATTTTCGTAAACATTTTTCACATTCTTGTATTAAAATCATGTTTTGAAATTTAATAAAAGTGATACTTTCGTATTAGTCGCATGCTAGGAGTTAATAACCGAAAACAATCGCCAAAGATTTCGATACTTACAGCAGCCTTTTTGATTCTGATAATTTAAGTTATTTAATCGCATAGTTCGATTACATGTGTGTTAAATTTAATTTTTGTTTATATTTTATTTACTGATGAAGTTTTAATTTCGTTATGGAATATTAGCATGAAACAAACGCTGAACTATTTATAATGTATTAAATTAAAACGGGTTAATCTTTCGTAATTGGACTGCACGCGATAGAGATAGATTTTATAAAAATTCATACTTTAAAACTATTTTAAAAATCGTAAAATATCAGTAAATTGGGATGATCAATTATCAAACAAATTGTATTTGAATGAACATTGTTCTTCCTATTCCAAAGTGTTAAAAATTCTAATTGTACGCTATTTAGAAGTTAAAATAAATTGCAGTAAAAGCGAATTTTATGGGTCAGGTGTTGCCATCGTCAATATGACGTCAGGATCAGTGTTGAATTCAGACTTTTTTTGCGGGAGGGATTTCTGTATCTCCGGGGGGAGGGGGGGGGGATTGCAGATTTCCGGGGGGTGGGAAATTTCACTTTGTAACCATTAAAACCATAAAAACTGAAATCTTTCGGTGGGACATTTCAATGCTCCGGGGGAGGGGAGAATGTCCACCCGGGCCACCTCTTGAATTCAACACTGGTCAGGATTACTAATGGACATGTTTTTGCTTTGTAATATATATTTAGGATCTGTATTCACTGCCTCTCTGAGTGATTTTTTGTTTAAGATCACTTAAATGTGTTATTTAAGATCAGAAATATAGGTTCATTTAGCATTTAATGATAGATAGGTATCCATGATAGATATCATTATTGATCTGTATCAATTTGATATATATTTTTTAACATATATAAAGCGCTCATAACACCATCGTAATTTATTTATATGGTAGTATGTGAATAATACAGTCAAACATATGTGAAAACTTTGACGGTGTTATGGGCGCTTCATATCGGAAAAATAATACGATGCAATTGAAATACATTAAAATCTGCTGCATAAATATGTTTCGGATCGGTATAACACATTTAAATAATCTCCAAACAAAAATCAAACATAAAGACAATAAATATACATCTTAAATTATATTAAAACGATCAAAACATCTTAGAAAAAAAAATCGACCCTATCCAGGTGAGGAGGCAAAATCAATGCTTATCTATCAACCTCTTTTACCTTCCATCGCTCTCATTTCCCAATTTCCCTTACGAACCTCATCCAGGTGCGTCACGGCTTTTGGCATCCAATGGAACGTCTGAGGAGCCCGTGAAGTTGGAGTAGCGGGAAAACTAACGTGGTGTAGCGCGGTGTATAAGCAGACAGAAGCGGCAGCTTCGAATGAGGAAACAGCTGTTTGAAATTGGAAGCTGGGCGACAGACATTTGCACTGCAGGAAAGCTATGTTTCATTCACAAATTTTCAGTAAAGACTTTCGCTTTTTGTTTCCGACAGAGCAATTCCTGTGGAAGGAAAGACATTAGCAGCTGAGTAAACAGATGCTTCCGTAAGACCCCATCATGCAATGTAAATTTTGGAAAATGTATTCAGATTTTGTAAAATATTTTTTAAATTCAGAACGATATATGTCTATTTAATTTTATTGCGTGTCACAGGCGTAACAATTAAATAATTATTAATATTCAAACAATGCCGTTGTCACGAAATCAATATTTTAATTATTTTTACGTATATGATTCAAAATACTGAATTAAAAAAGAATTGAGATAATCAAATTAATGAGACATCAGGACATTCGAGGAAGGGGGGGGGGGGGACAACTCCTGAAATAAAAAAGTATTTTGCATAATGAAACAGAAACAAAAAAAAAAAAAAAAAAAAAAAACAATAATGCATCTTCTTTAATAAATTATGTGTTGCTGACGGCTGGGTTTTTCACTATTCGTTACCAAAGACTAATCTCGGAAAATGAAACATTTGAAGTTACTGAAAAAATTAATAGCTCGAAAAACAATTGTCAGAAAATTGTTAGACAAACTGCGCTAGAAAGGTAAAAAATTGTATTTTTCTTTATATAAATTTCACATCTAATGATTATACCGTTTTTCAAATATTGAATTAAAAAAATTATCAACTTTCATAACTAATAAATCAGTAAAACATAATTAAAAATACATTAAACGTCGAATTAAAAATCACTTGATGAGATAACAAGCACGTGTTTTTATTTTGAATAAATTTTGACATTTTTGAAAAATGATGAATAATTGATTTGAATAATTTGTGAATAAATTTTGAACATTTTTTTAAAATTTTATTCTGAATATGATATGGTTGTAGGAATATACTATTTGTATGATACTTCATAGGTCCTTGAAATTTTCTTTCTTGCAGTATTGAATATGGCTGTAATTTCGCACAGATTTGCATTACACAGTTGTTTACGGATTGTTTTTTTGGAGTTTGGAGGAATATTTGACGGCAATTGAATGCGTCATGATCATGCATTTTTGGCATTTAATTCTATAGTTTGGCGACAGTTTTTTTTTTTTTTTTTTTTTTTTTTTAAATGGAAAATGGTCGGCGGGATAACGGAGAAGTACAAAAATTATAATCGTATAAAATTGAGGGGCATTGAAATTTAATTTGTTTGAAAATACGATTAACGTTTCTCAAACACTGACGCTGTTGTTCGTTACAATACAAATAAATTACACTTGAAATCATTAAAAATCTGCCTCATCTGCAGATTGTATATTATTAATGTGCGAAAATGTCTCCATCTTTACATAAGAATTGATTAGCTTAAAACAATGGCTGTGTTTTAGAAGATATGGATTTGAAACGAACAATGATTACAGAGGACATTTTAAAACATTTTTTTAACGTCGAATATCGACTGTGCCTTTGAGCAGATGCAATGCACCAGCGCATAGGAGCTCACTTGGTTGCATTATCACAGGGGGAGGGATGTATGCTTTATTTATTATGTTATTTTATTTACTGAATGTGATATGGATGTAGGAATATACTATTTGTATGATACTTCATAGGTCCTTGAAATTTTCTTTCTTACAGCACTGAATATGGCTGTAATTTCGCACTGATTTGCATTACACAGTTGTTTACGGATTGTTTGTTTGGAGTTTGCATCGAAATAGTACTGTGTTTCTCCGTGGGGAAAAACTATTAAAATGAAATTTCTGAAATTATTTTTCATACTCTCCCCCTGTTAAATAATGAAGAAGCTTATTTTACTGATATTGTTATAGTAATTTTTTCCGTCAAGTTTTGACGGGTTCCATCTAGTGTAATCATATTTCCAAGTTAAATGTATTTTACTTGTCATAATACTAATATAGACGGAATAAGTTCAAAATAAAAATAATGCGATTCGCAGAGCTGACGTTGAGTCACCTGATCTGGAAATGTAATCACTTTGTACCTTGGTACAAAAAAGGGCCAAAATCATCATTTTTGCTCTGTTCCATTAACCACCTCGCAATAGTCACAGGTCTTCACAACTTCATAATTATAATAATTTTTTCAATTAATAACCTTAGCATAAATGATATTATGTTGGACTCTGACAACCCACTCTCAATCCGGAGCAAAGCTGCTCTGAATAGGGTGAAATGGGAAGAAAGTTTAGAAGGGTGAGGGGTGTTATTTCATTCTTACATGAATATTTATACGTTTAAAGATGTGTTGATTTATAACTAGAATCCGTCAAGCCGAAATGTCGGAGCATTGAGTTGGATAAACATAAAATATAACATTAATATATATATATATTTATATATAATATATATTTTTTATTTTTATATTTACTGTTTAATAGTATAAAAGAAAATTTACAATAACAGCTGTTGAATCTTCAAGTGTTTATTCGGTCAACAGTTGCCTCAGATACTGCTCAAATGCTAATCTATCAGCAAGTGCCCCCATTCTTCTAATTTGGTCTAGCCTATCCTTTGCGAAAGGCACTTCAATCAGAACATCCTCTAAACGTCGAACCCTGCTAAACGCGACATAAGTTGCTCCAAGTGACAACTCCTTTTCACCAATGTCCACAGCTATTTTTGACAAAGTTAAACCTTGGGATTTGTGTATGGTGACAGCGTATGAAACTGTTAAAGGTAACTGAGTACGGGAGCATGAGACATTGTTTTCTTTCCAAGACTTTGTAATAGGTGTGACAGGAAAAAGTCTTTCAGTGAGAAATGGTCCCCGATAATCATCAAAATGAACCATTACTGCCTGTGGCAAGCCTGGAGGCCGTAATCCTGGTCCGTAGACAATATCTTTTACCGTACCAAGTGCACCGTTGACCAATCCTCCCTCTGTCCACAGATTGGTACGCAACATAATTCTGCATCCAATTGCTAAAAAAAGTTCAGCCTGAAGTCCAGACGCGTGCTCATCTTCACTCCATCTTGCTATTTGATTATTGTGGTCTGCTAATATTCTTGCCACTGGCCATTTTGATTTACGAAGTACTTCTTGATTATGTTCTTCAGCTTGCTTGTTTGTGGGAAAAAGGCGTATGGCATCTTGAAATCTTTCAAGTTCAGCCGGAGGCTGTATAGCTTTACGTCGTTGCATAAGGGATGCGTATTGGTCGCCTGTAACTTCACCTACGGAAAGCGAATCAAGAGTCTCTCTAAACTGTATTTGCTGATCGTCGCTTTGTCTCATTGACTTTGTTAAGGTGAAACATTTTTCAAACATCTTAAGAACTGTTTGTCCACGTAAAGCCAAAATGTCTTTTATAGAATGTCTCCTATATAGAGGTGTGTCTTTTACAGGCTGTAGCTGCCTAATATCTCCAATCAGGTAAACAAATAAGCCTCCAAAAGGTTCAATGCTGTCTGGTTTACCTTCGCGACATCTTTGCTCAAGTGCAGCCATCAGACGGCATCCGATCATTGAAAATTCGTCAATAATGAGAAATGAAACTGGATTCATGCTGAGCTGTAGATTTCTTGCTGCTTCACTTCCTAAATCAGCAAACAATTTAAAACATGTTGGTACTTTTAGTGCAGAGTGAATTGTTTTGCCCTCGACATTAATTGCAGCAGCACCTGTTGGAGCCAAAACCATAATAGCTTCCGGTCCTAACTGCTCGGTAACTCTTTTACGAATTTCTTTTATTACCGTACTTTTTCCAGCTCCGGCTTTCCCAATAATAAAAGTACGTTTAGGGCAATTTATAAATCTTGATTGCAAAGACGAAAGCTGTTGCGTGCATAAGTGAAGTATTTTTTGCTGCTCATCTGTAAATCTGATCTCAGACGTATCGTAATTTTGATGCACTGTAAGTTGTTGTTCTTTACAGTAATTTAAAAATGAAGTAAAATTGCGATCAGGGTACTTGTAACTCTCACTTTTCCACTCACATGCATGATCAATCACGCGTTGCCCCAAAGTATCCTCGTTTGTCTGCACAGGAACTATGGCAGCTGCTACCATATATGGATCAATCTCGCGGTATTCTTCTTGCAGGATTTCTGTCTCATGTGTACTGCTAACAGCAGGAAAATTTATTTCTTCGTGTGCATCAATATTTAGATCATTGAATGCTTCCTCCCATGAGTGATACGCAGACGGCAGGCCTTCTTGCAATAAAGAGTCAGAATTACCTCTCCAAGGATAATTGAGTAATACTTGTTGCCTATAGTATTCTTCGGCTAGAGTTGGGTCGTGGTTGAGTGATGTAAGAGGAAAAACTCTGACAACTTCATCTTTTCTTCTTTGGTGATAATCGACTCCTCTTACTGAGAAAGATTTTGCAAACTTAAGAAGCGTGCAGGAAATAAGTTTCTCCTGCCGCGCGCAATATTTCTGAAGCATGCTTTTTGATGGTCTTTCGTCGCTTGAAAAGTTGATTTCTTCCCAGTTCTTATCATGAAGCCGTATTGTAACTACTTCCCGACTACTGTGATACATTGGCCATCCCATTAATATTTGTACTACCTCTTGGGCTGAGTAATCCCTTTTAGAAACAGAAGACAAAATAAGTTTTTGGACTTCTTGAACCGCTGGATTTGTTTCGTTCATCTTATTTAAAATCTCAGATAACAATTCCTTGTAAGGAACAGAAGCTGTTTCTGATTTTGAGGCATATTTGGCAATGTAATGCAAAACCGCATCCTTTGATGTAATAGGACTGAAATCCGTGTTAGTTCTCCAAACTTGTGACACGAAGCAATTGTAGGTATTCATTTCAGAATCGTTTCTTTTTGGCAAAAAGCTAATTATGCCATTTTCTACTTGAAGCTTTGGAGAGCCGCACTCTGCTTTTGGAAAACCAAATCAGCAGCTATAACTATTTGTATCTCTTTTTTTTCCTTAGGCAATAATCTCCATGTCTTGTGTGACGTTGGACTTGATTTAAGAGCTGAGCGAGATCTTTTTCACAATCTTCACTGGAAATGTCTGAAAAGCGAATTCGACAGCGGTGTATATCATTTACAAGGACGTCCTTGTCAGGATTAACAGCACTGCATAGTTTTTCAAAATATGCTGTTACGACTGCTACATTTTTAGCGTTAGTCATGTCTAGTGTTTCCATGTTTGGTGCCCCTCTTAACCACAACAATCCATGCATGTGAGGACTTCCACGCCACTGCCATTCGAAACGAACCCAGTAGTCGTCTATTAAAAACAACGGCGTCAAGATTTTTCTCAAAAATATATCACAACGTTTTTGAAAGAGCCAACCAGTCAACAGAGGGTTGTCGTGCATTAATTGTCTGCGTTCTGTATCAGTCAGCTCATTTGGATCTCTGTTAGGCTCTAAAAGTCTGAAAAGATCAGGCCAGTGATAATCAGCTGCAGACAGTGTAAAAAAAATTGTTGGTGCTCCAATTTGTCCTACCATGGAAAGGAGTTCCCCACAACGTGCACTCCAGTATCCTTTTGTAGATCTTAATTTGCTAGCATAAATCATAATGTGTTTTGCCATTTCTGGTTGCCTATTCAGAATATCACGCATCTGCTCTACCGTCTTATTGCTGAACCTATTTCGCTGTACGAAAAAACGCCCTTTAGCCAAAGATTGCCACGGAAGAATTGAATTCATGGCAAAGTAGCGAAATCGGGGGTCTTTAGCAAATCGCCCATCTTCATACTTCATTAGGAACTTAAAATACTCATCAGGAGAGACTGCTTTTTGACGAGGTTGTTGTAAGTCAGCTGTACCATGTGGAAAAAGATGAGGAAAAGCACGTGCTATGTAACCCTCTTCTTGAAATTCGTTGATAGGCTGTGAATTTAATGAAGGGTGAGGCACACGAATTGCGTCATTTATTAAGTTGTTTTGATCTACCGGTTCAAGTAGTGGTCTAAATGACTCGCGCCTTATTTCCTCGTTCAAAGTATCAATATCCTCAGTAATATCGGTTGCTGTTGGTAACATTTGAGATACGTCACCATTCTTAGGTAATGTAGCGATCAAATCTTCATCAATTGTGATATTTGAATAATAAGGATTGTGAGCTTTAAGCCATTGAGTGCTTCTAGAAGGCGTTGTGAGCGAACAGAAAACTCTGCACATCCTGATAAAGTATCTTTTGTCACTAACACAATTGAAGTCATATCTGAAGGATTGACAGGCAGGCGCGAAATAAAACTCTCAATATTTTGTTTAAAGCTGATTATATTTCCGCTGTATCCATACTGTGAGCCTCGTATACGGTAAGAGAAACCACTGGATGTATTTGAGCGATCATCATTTGTTCAATGTAGCTCAGATCTTTGAGACAAATAGGAACTGGACCTGGGTCCATCGAATTAGTGGCAGAAAACTTGAAAGCACCGTCTCTACACTTGCATGTCTGGCAGAGCCCAGCAGTATTTAATATGATATCAGGGAAAGCTCTGTGACACGTATTACAGGACACATAGGAGATTTGCGATACCTCTCTATCAAACCTGATTGCTTCATTCATTTGAGTTGTCAGTATACCGGTACTCGGCAAAAAATCTGAAGGTAACTGATTTGTGCGACTTCTCCGCATTGAATTACGATTCGCAATTCTTCTCATTTCAGCTGATTGCTTTCTCTTAACTGGCATCCTTGCAAATTCTATATAATAAAAACATATAATCCGTCCATATATAAAATGTTTCTTAACATATATTTTTTTTAATCCTGGATTGGCTGGACTATATCAAAATAAAAAGATTTACTCTCATACTTCTTTTGGTACTTTTCGGTTAGCCGGGCGCCAGTGATATATGTACAGATATAAATACATATGTATATACATATATATATATACATACATACATATATGTACATATATAAATGTATGTATATATATGTATATGCAGATATATGTGTATACATATATGTATGTGTATATATACATGTACATATATCACTGGCGCCCGGCTAACCGAAAAGTACCCTTCTTTTATACAATAAGCTTGAATGAAAAGGAAAAAAAATATTTTGAAATGGAAACAAAAATAATTGCACCAATTGCTGAGTTCGATTTAAAAAACACTAAATTCATGTACTTAATACAATTTAAACTTCATTGCACGTGTTTTAAGATAAAAATGTATGGGGTCCTTATTTCAGAAAAGTAAAATATATGTAAAATATATAAAAGTAAAATATATGGGACCGAGATTAAGAGCTTTTACTAAAAGGTTGTTTCCGAGTATATTGTTATTTAAATAAGTTTCTCATGATAAAAAATGGCAACAATATAAATTATTTCAATTTTCTTTTTATTTAATTCAAAAGTTTTTCATGATAAAAAATGGCAACAATATAAATTATTTCAATTTTCTTTTCATTTAATTCAAACAATCGCAATGTTATCTCTATGGGGAAATGGAAAATTCTAGAGCAGACGATTCCGGGCGTTAGAATTGACGAATATTTCTGTTTTTCAATCCCCGGCGAGATTTTGCCACTACCGACTTCCAGTCCAATTTTGGTATCAATGCGGGAAATATTTTGGCCGCTATCGTGTACACAAAAGTGTAATTTTTCATGGGAAGCCGGAGCTTTGCTCCGACAATAAATAAATTTAAAAATATTTTAAAAATATTTAGAAAAAAATCGGACTTGTTTGCTAAATGTCATATTTTTATTGAATATTTATAGGTTTAACGATTTAAGTATTAAGTTTTCAGAAAGCCATCCTCCACTTGAATAATTCAGTATAAATGTTAGTATTAAAGAAAATTTCTCATGGAGTGCAACTTTCAGTTATACCTTTTCTTGAAAACCCATCGTAGATAATAAAAGTGCTTTGATGGAAATTGGAGATTTCCACTCATTAAAAGACTCCATGTATCCAATTGTTTTAAGAAAGCATAAGCTAGTTATGACTAAAAATGTGTTCTTAATTAATGTAAGCAATGATTAAATATATATTTTTAATTGATTTATCACAAAATATAAAAAATTTGCTTTTTTTTTTTTAATTAAGCGCAAGATTTCACTTGAACTACTTAATATTTTTACATGCAATCTTCTCGGATTTATAGATTATATCTATATTTTAAAATTGAACCTAAAATTATATAATTTTACCAAAATTTACATTTTGAAAATAAAGTTGAAACTATAGCTTTTTTTTTTTTAGTTTATCTATGCGTATATATATGTGTGTGTGTATTTATTTATTTATTTGTGTATGTGTGCGTGTATGTGTTTGGAAAAATAAACAAATTTAGGTTCAATTTTAAGATATAGATATAATCTAATAATCCGTGAAGATTGACGGAGAATTATTAAGAAGTTCCAGAGAAATCTTACGCTCAATAATAATCTTTCTATTCTAAAACAAAAGCAACCAATGCTGATGCTATTGCAGTAATTGAATTTATTGTGACCTTTTCATTTTCTGCACTTGTAATGAAAAACTATTGCATATAAAAACATGAAAAATGGTAGTTTTATAGAAAAATGTATAATAGACACGTTGAAGCAGACAGTTTTTAAATCGAAGAATTATTTTAAGCGCTGTTTAATGTTTAAATCAGTCAAACTAGTTCAGTTACATAAGTTTTATAGGATCAAAAACTATGCATATAGCAATTTATCCATCTGTTGCAGGCATATCATTGATTAGATTATGGTGCGCAGTGTGCAATCATTTTTTTAATTTGTCTAATTTTTTGAGTTTTTTTTTAAAAGTTTTTATTCAGTGTTTCATTATCTGAATAGAGATTTAATTCATATTTTGTAAAAAAAAAAAAAAAAAAAAAAAAAAAAAAAAGCCGTTACAGACATACAGGAAAACTTTTACGTCCCTTCAGCGGGCGTAAAATACGATGTCTGTCAAAATATATATACTTTTTTGTATATATTTTTAATAATTCAATAACCATATGTTTAATGCCATGAGATCCATAAAATATTTAAGTAATTAATTTTTTTGTGCTTTTTTTTTAAACTTTTAATCTGTACTTATATTCATGGTATTATAGTAAATAATGTCTTCTTTATATGAAGAACTCGTGAAAATACAATTTAATAAAATTACAACTTTATTTTTAAAAGTCATAACTTGACTCTTCTAATATTTCTGCCTCCGCTTTCTCCTCCCACTAAAAAAAAAAAAAAAAAAAAAAAATTTACCAAAAGAGCTTTGAATCCACTCGATGTTTCGTAAAAGTTTGCGCCACTGCTATAGCCTGCCGTTGGAATTGAATTATTTATACAATTTTTATAACAATAAGATTGTACTGGTATTTTAAGGTACGTCCTAGGATAAAGGGTGGTTGAAGTGCCTATTTAATTATTGCTTACATTGAGAAGGCCGACACATTTTTAGTTATAACTTAGCGTAACTGTAGGATTTTTTTTTTTTTCGGTTTGCTTTAAATTTCTTACACAATATTGCCACGTATGTTTTAAGAAAAATAAAAAAAATATTATTAATATTATTTTTATTAAAGTATTTAAAAAAATATATATATATCTTAGTTACTTCTGCAGGTGTACATAAAATTTTTGCTTCAGCACGAGAAAGAAATCATCTTATTATCTGTATAATAGTTACTCTTCCATTTGTATTAGCACAGGGAAATTTTACTTACTAATACATTTGTTTTTTTTAATACATTCCGTAATAATCATCATTCTTTAATTATCACCACTTTTCAATATTAACCGTTTTTTAATAATTACCATTATGTTTTTCCTATGTCCACCAACCATTTGACAATAATGATAGGCATAACAGAAATAAATGCCAATGTTCTTCCCTTAAATTATTCTGCGCGGAAATTACCTTTCCTGTAATAGTTCAAAGAATTTTTTTTAAAAAGGACATTCTTTTTTCAATATGCCACAAGTAAGACATTGGCCGTTTACTTACCAAGATACAAATTTTTAGTCCTATCTTTTTTACATTGTTCAACATAGTTGAAAAATATTTATGAATTCGGTTTATCTGTCCGTGCTGTAACTCTCGTAAATATTCTCGGATTGTCATGTAATTGATCTGTGTTATAGATGTTTACCATGTTGCCGTGACATTTTCGGTATTGAAATAAATAGTGTGTAGTGTATATAACTCGTTTACAGGGGCACTCAAAAGAATTCTGTTACATCATGGTCTATGGGGAAAAATCGTTTGCAGGATATTTTAATGATGTTACACTACTTCAAACATATTGAAATTCATATACGTCACTGAGATGCACTACAAAATGTTTTCTATAGAATATAGTACGCATAAGCAATTATCATTTATTTGCTGGGACACACAAAATAATTCATTTACGGTACTGCCTATGCGCAATAATTGCTGGAAGTGCGTTTTCAATTGTGGTAGGCATTTTTAAATTTAACTAATTGTTTGAATATTACTTGGTGTGTATAAATTATATAGATCAGATTCAGCGCTGCAAAAAATAATTCGAGTGCATTTCTGCCTTTTGATGAAAACTGCCGAAGGGCAGTTTTCAATTGTGTAATGCGTTTTCAATTGAACAAAATTTTTGTATACTATGTAGTACATATATAAATTTATAGATCATTATACGGAGATGCATAAAAGAATTCGGATATTTTCTGAATTCTGTATGACTTTAGATCAGTGGTTCCCAATCTCCAACCTTTTTATGCCCACGCCCCACACGCATCTCTAAAATCACTATGCCTCACCTCCCACCGTAACATATAATTCCTATTTCTTAAAAAATGAATCCTTTTTTTTTACATATAGAAAGTTTAAAACAGCGAAGAGAAATTCAGATCTCATTCAATAAATATACTAGTCTAAAAAGTTGTACAAAAATTCTAAAACAGACTATAACCAGAAAAAATATAAAAAGAATTACATATAAAAAAGGTGTTTTAAATATTACAATCATTTTGTCGTATAATTATTCCGTGTTTTTGTATTTTGAAATTTTGTTTGAAAACTTTTTGAAATTTGAATAAAAACTTATTTTTTCCTTTTATATCAAACATCCACATGTATTACTTTTATTTTTAGTCTACAACATTACTTTTCTAAACGACAAAAAAAAAAAAAAAAGAGCTGACAAGAAATTAGTTGACAGCAAATCTCGAATTGCCCCTGGGGCGAACGCTCCATATGGTGAACTACTGCTCTAGATGGTAATTGTTGAAATTGGGTTTTCAAATGTGTTAAATTATTTACTTAGACATACGTAATCTTTTACCTTATTAACCGGTGAAGTTGTGTTGCAATATTCTGAATGTGTTGGAAAGTGTTTCATAATCTGTGCTTGACGCGTGATTTTTCTTTCTTGTTTATGTACCGGATTTTTTATATATATATATATATATAAATGAATTAACAAAGACTGAAGACAGAAAATAATATCTGCAGATAAGTTCATGTGACTTAAGAAAAAAAAAAAGTCTTCATTTGAATGTGGAGGGCTTGACCCCTATCAATCCCTCCCTTTCTCATATTCTTGATTCATGCGCTAGGTGTCTTTATTGTTATTTGTGTGTGTGTGCGTGTGTTAATAATTAAAAAAAAAAAAGAATATTTTCAAATAAAGATATTTATGCATTAAAAATCTTATATTATTGTCAAGTATTTATTCCCGGATGTTTCGTCTGCGGGAAAAATCTAACAAGGAAATTGCCTTTGTTACCTATAAATCTATCGATCAGTAGAAAAATAGTTTTCATGAATCACTCTTTCACTACCTTAGTCATCGTTTTAAATAGCTTTCTACGAAATAATTCATTCATATTTTAGCGCTGACACCGGAGTTACGAGTGACATTTAGGTACGTTACATATATTTACGTTAGGGGTTCGATCCAAAATTAATTATAAGTGTAAAGACTTGATTTTATTCATAATATTTAATCATACTGAAATGCGAAAATACTTATACAGGGTGTCCA
The DNA here is from genome assembly GCA_963931845.1 of Maratus michaelseni. Taxonomy (NCBI): domain Eukaryota; kingdom Metazoa; phylum Arthropoda; class Arachnida; order Araneae; family Salticidae; genus Maratus; species Maratus michaelseni. The sequence goes on from OZ007587.1 coordinate 202,084,668, forward strand.
TAAATTATTGTCGGGATTTCCTTACCGTCTAACTTTTGATTTAAGAACATACTGAAAAATATTTTTTTATATTCGTGAAGTACAACTCAGAAAGTTTTTTTTAAATAACACAAACAAACTTACATATGCATAGAGTTGAAACGTTATTAATCAAATAATAATTAATATTAAAATTTTATCAATTTCATCAAAAGTTTATCAATGAATTATAAGCACAAAGTTGCTTAATTTCCAAATGGCATAATTCATTAATAACTTTTGTTAAATTTCATAAAATTTTAATATTATTATTCAATTTTAATCGCGAAATTATAGGCACAGGTGTATTAAAACTCGGCCGAGATAACTAAAGTAAAATACGTGATCGAAATAAAGTATAGTTGATTTTTAATTAATAAAAAATCACCAATCTAACAGCCATTTCCTATCAAATGTAAACATTTTTCGTTATAGCAGTTGCCAACAACATCAGTTGCACTGGAATATTTATGACTTAAAACGGACTATAATATGTATATGTGTTTTACGGCTATTTATGACTTAAAAGAAACAAATATTTAAAATATTCCTTTAAAGTTTCGTGCACGTGAGTCAAATAGTTTACATTAACAATATTTAAACAGTCACTGACTTATGACATTTTAAAGGTAACTGACTCCTTAGATTTAAATATATTAGAAAGTATTATTTACCTGCAATAGCAAATTTTATCTTTTTCTTTCCTGTAGGCTCATTACTTAACTTATTTTACAATTGAATGAAAAAGGAGCATCTAATCACAGAGTGATTTGGATAATAAAAACTATAGCAATAATGAAGAACTGAAAAGCTTGATAATACTAATTAGAATATTAATTACTTGAGAATTGCTTGTTTAAATTTCACCGGCGCCGATTGCCTGACGCCTGCGTCTTTGCTAAGTGCGTTCTACTGCTTTTTAATAAAAGGTGACTGTTTTCCAACATAAAGTGCCTGACTGCTAAAAATGTGATACATATATAGGAGTACAGGCTCTGACCCCAGCACCCCCTGGCCGGCCTATTATTATTTGTCAGTTATTTTCATTTAACATTTTAACGTAAAAAAATCCGAGTCTGATTTTGTGGTGATTTATTTAAAAACCAGGACCGAACTCAAGCCCCACAGGAGAGCCGGGCCCCGGTAATTTGTACCGGCTCTATCCCCCTCTGTACGGGCCTGCCTGAAAATAAAAAGCAGGTAACGTATAAGATAAAATAAAAAGGGGGGGGGGGGTAATGCTGTCCTCCCGCGTAATCGACTAGACCACTGTTTGCTAATTACTAAAAACTGAAATTTGTTAAATCGAATTGAGTTAATTAATTTTGAGGAAATTTTATTCTGGAGTCCGAGGAAATAAACTTGACAATGGCAAAATTGCTCTAATAATAATTTTAGATTTATTTATTTTGAAATTTAAAAAAGTGTGGGGGGGGGAGATCAAATTTTATTCACATGAAATAAAGATTTATTCATTTTTCTCGGCAAAAGAAATTGGATTCTCAAATACAAAATCGTTGTGTACAGTGCTAAAATCAGTAAGTGCTGCTGCCATCTACTGACTTATTTTGTAATAAATACAATGAACTTGCAATGTAATTAGGTATATTTATTAAGCACATGGAAACATTCATTTGATACTGGCAAACAAATGTGATAATTTCTAATTTTGAAACGAACATTAAAATTCTGACAGAAACAACATAGGAGCACTAGGACGGTAAAAATAAATGAAAATGCAAAATCCTAAGAATACAGGTATCACAATAACAGAGTTCTGTGCATTCGCATACGTAAATCGTTTAAACGACAATCGGAAATAATGGCACCACTTTGACGCAATCTTAGTAAAATTCCACCAGACAAGGACCTTAGCTTTGTAAATGAAAATGAACGTTTTCTTTGGCGCGTGTAACAGAAAACTTACGATTTCCCTGACAATACGAAAAACAAATAAATAATAATAAAAAAAATCAACAAGACGCCGTAGCATTTAGTGATTTTTTATTTCGTATGGCTTGAAAGGTTCCGCAGTGGCGCGGACGAATAAGCTCGGTTCCCGTAAGGTCACCGAAAGCGAAGCAGCATCGACCGTGGTCAGTGTTTGGGAGGTTGACAATCTCTCTCGACTGCGGTTGCTGTGAGACCGTGTACGTTAATGGGAGCTGGTGCACGTAAAATCTGTTCGTGGTTCCAATGTCCTCTAGTTTAGTATAAGCTTTACCTCTGGGGGTGCAGGTCTCTCATCTGGAATTGGTTCAAAATTAAGAGAACTCTAGCGGCCGGTCCGTTCAACCGATCGAGATGAAATTTCAGATATAGTTATTCACAGGTATGAGCTCGGTATTCTGTGAACGGCAACAAATTAGCACTCACGGTTACGGTTATAGCTACAGAAACTCGAAATTTTCAAATGGCAACGCCCATTTTTTTTTCATCGTGAAATGCTCAGCGCATGCGAAAACCCTAAAGAGCGTTGGAACGGTGTATCGCAATAAACGGACGCGTTATGCACGCACAAAAACAGCTCTGCGAACGGGGGGGAAAAAAACGATCAGGGCGCACGAAGGAAATTTGCATATGACAGAGGCAAAAAACCAATCATGGAACGCCGTTCGCCAGGTAGTCAGCGTAGAAAACGGATAAAATGTAGGGTGGGAATGTTAATTCTTCAGTCGGGAGTACGCACATGCCGACGAAATGACTCTTCTAGCGACAGTTCGTGTGCATTGGTAAAACTCTATTATCAAAATGGGATGAATGCTGCGAAAACCTTGCGTGTTTACCGTCGAAACCATCGCCAAATACGTGGCCCATGTAGCCCGCAAGCTCTTCGTGATTTAGTAAAGAAATTCGAAGAAACTGGCTGCACCTGTGATAGACCGCGATCCGGACGACCAACTGTTTCTGAGGATACTGTTATGGAAGTGCATCTCACAGTGACTACAGGAAACATGCAAACTGCAAGAGGTGCATCTCCTGTATTTGATATACCGAAATCAACGGTCCTAAAGCTACTGCGTTCTGTAATCAGCATGTTTCCTTACCCGTACCAGCGCGTCCAGATGTTGGAAGTGGGGGACCATCAACAACGTATAGACTTTGCTAATGAATTTCTTATCCGATATGATGGAGATAACGACTGGTCTCTTCGCATATTATGGATGGACGAGGCACATTTCATCTTGACTGGCAACGTCAACACCAAAAATTGTGTGCACTGGGCAGACATGAATCCGCACGCTGTGGCACCAGTACCTTTATACGACGTCAAAGTTACTGTGTGGTGCGGCATTGCAGGCACGATTTTTCTCGGGCCGTGCTTCTCTGAGGAAGCGACACCAACGGGATTTCTAACTTGCTCTGTAACAGGCTCCCGCTATACGACAATGCTACAAAATTACGTCATACCAAAATTGCTGCAGCAAAATGCACTGAATGACTTCGTTCGGATGCAAGATGGTGCACCTCCACATATAGCGAAGTCTGTTCGCAGGGTCCTGGAACAGCATTTTGGCGATCGTGTCATCTCACGCAATTTTCCATTTCCGTGGCCTCCGCAATCACCCGACCTCACTCCTATGGATTTCTGGTTCTGGGGATATCTCAAATCTAGAGTATACATGTGCAATCCACAAACTTTGCCGGATTTGAAAGATTCTATCAAACGTGAGATTGCAAACATCCCTCATGCGATGTTGCGTTCGGCTGTATTGTCCACAGTCACCCGCATGCAATGTGTAATTGCCTGTGATGGCACCCATGTGGAAAATGTGTAATCAAAATAAAAGTTTTCTTTTCTCCGATCTGTGTTGTAATCAGTGATTGGTGTACTGACTCTGTGTCATATGCAAATTTCCCCCGTGCGCCCCGAGCAAGTTTAGTTTAGCGCTACAACGCTCTATCTTATGGATAATTTGATCTTATGATTTATCAGGGGTTTTTATTATTATTTTAATTATAATTATTTTATTATTTATTATATTAATAATTATTTTATTTAATTACTTTATTATTTTATTTATTTATAATTTACAGTTTTTTCGAATATTAATTTCCGATTTTTTATTATACAGATATGGAAATTAGATACAAGAGATTTTAAAACTTTCAGTCCATGTTACTTGAAATTTGGTTTTTGGGCATAAATTTCAAAGTAAATTAAAAATATTTTTTTCCAATTACAGTTTTGTCATTGAAAGTTGTCATTGATCGAACATTTCAAAAGAAAGTCCTGAAAAAAAAATCAAAAAACTATATATTTGAATATTAATGAGTGTGTATGTGTTCATTTTTATACAAAAAGATAAAATTCATATTACAGATTTAATTGTGGAATACTTCTTCATAATTGTATTGAAATATGGATTAATTTTCTCTTCTTTCGGTATAGAATCGGATTCGGGTATAAATATTTTGGAGTTCGGGTCGGTTTCAAGTTGACTTTAAGCAGAATTTTCAAGTTCGGATACACAATCCGACACGTGCAGAATTCTACTCTAATTCCGTGTCCTCAATTTCGAGTGCAGATTGAATCTTTCGACAAAATCTTGTAGTCACTACTTTTTTAAACAGATAGTTGTAGTTGTAATTAACTACATTTTTGATAAAGTAGTTGTAGTTCGCTACTAAAAAAAAAGTAATTTTTCCGACTCCTGACTTATTTATATTCAAATACGTATTTATTTTCATTTGAAACATAGTTCTGTTCAAACTTTTTGTGAAAATCCCAACAATCAGGCATGCTAAAACCTAAATATGAGCTGGAAAAATTATTCAAAGTTGAACCTGACTCACAGCAAGAAAATTAGAGTCATCCCGATCCGAAAAATAAATAGAAACAACCCGACCCGTTGTAGGACTCTATTCAACGATCTCGAGATTTCCGCTATTCACTATATTTGAATATTAAAGAATATAAATTTGTCCATTTTTTTATATAAAATATAAAATTGGTATTAGACGAGATATAATTGTACATTACTTTCCATAATAGCATTAAAACAGGATTTATTGTCCTTTCATTGCGGGTTCGGGTTGAAATATGTCGGGTTGGGTTGTGGGTCGCCGAAAATTATTTTTGCGGGTTCGGGTCGGGTTGCGGGTACAGGAAATTTTTTTTGTCTGGTTCGGGTCGGTTTGCAGGTTGACTTCAAATGGAATTTTCGGGTTCGATAAGTACTCTAGAGTAGTAAGGACGGACTAAGGTAAGATCGATAGTAAGGACTCTAATTCGACGATCGTTCGCGAAGAGGTTAATCATTTATAAACATTGGTAATCTATAGATGGCAGCACAGAACTATTTAAAATTTTTCTGTTGTCCTTTTCCGGAAAAAATATTAAATAAATAAATAAATATTCAAATTTAGCAACATACGGACAAATTTATGCTATATGTGTACTTCGAGAATATATATTATAGATCACAAACTTTATGTTATATTACGTACAGTTAATCTAGATCTGTATAACTATGTTGTAAAGCGTACTTTGTTTTGGGAATTGCGTAAGTTTGTAATATCGGAAAAAAAGAAGCATTTGAAACTTGAGTTTTTTTACTTTAGGTCATGCACAATGATAATAACTACTTAGTTATACATTTTTTTCATCTCCGAACTCTGAATAAGTTAAAAACACTTTTCATTTAGAAGTACCTTATAATAATCAAATTTTGAAAATATTTTGTAGATGTAGTTGTCACATGAATATGCTTTTAAACACTCTTTAATTAAATTCTAAATTGCTGCTTTTTGACATAAATATGAAAACACTTTCTTCTGTGCATGTATGAATATTTCATAAATTTTATTTCAGACTCCAGAAAAGCGTGCAAATTTCATTTACTTTTTGGAAGGAATACGGAAGCTTTGGAATCAATAAAATATGCGATGTTTTCAGAGTTTGTTTTCGAGCCAAATTTTCGGGTAGCTGGATCGAAAGAAAGTGTTTATCAGTCGAAGTATATTTAAAAATACATCGCATATGTGGTAAAATAAAAAGCGCTCTTCGATTCTTTAGCATCTGAATGGCAGACACATGGAAGTTTCACGCAAGTAGGGATTGAAATGATTTTACAGTTTTATCAGACAGATATTTGCGCTATCGTGCGACCGGAAAAAAAAATGAAGAATTTCCTTTAAGGGTCCGTTTGTTTTTTAATTAATACCAATAACATTGCGCTGAATAAGGTGCGTATAAGCCGCGCAATTCTTTATTGCTGCTTACATAAGAGTCATTGAGTATTTCTCTGGGATTTCTTTCCCAAAGTCTATCTGTGGTCAGTTGTGACCGTTTATATTGTTCTTCAAAAGTTTCAGAGCAAAACGCACAAAATTAACAAAAGAAATTCTCCCCAAGGTAGGTGATAAACACACCATTATGGTCGCATTCTCTTCTCACACAAGACACCGCCCCCTGAATGTTAGGCCTATAGCATTGAAACAAAACTAGTGGCTGTCGTAGGCGGAATTTTTTTTTTCATCATTTATGTGGTCCCTTGAATTTAAATACTAGCATTTTTTAAAGTACTCTTTGATATACTTTTCCGAGATTAAATAAGGCAAAGAATATAGAAAAAACTTGTATTAAATTTCAAGAAACTGTACATGTACAAACACTTAAAAAAAAAAAAAAAAACCTACTACAGCCGCCATTTTTGTGTCAGCACGTAGGACTATTATTCAGGGGCGGTACACCAGAAAAGAATGACCACATCAAACAAGCCGTTAAAGGCTCGCACTCCATCGCATTGGTGTATTACAAGCTTTAGTATTTTGCAGATTAAACTGGACTCTGGTATTTGCCGGGTGTACGATAGGAACCCGACATTTTTGTGTGAAGTCAATTTGCAACCAGGCTCAAAGTTATTTTTGTCACCTGAAACTCGAAATGGGCGAAAATTAATACGTAACGTAAATATAATTATGGAAGAATGGTCCATAATCATTTTTGTAATATACATTTTGTTTGTTATGAAAATAATATATATTATGAAGTTAATAATACGCTCAATAATATTCAAAGATATCGTTACTTTTATCTGAAATAAAATTCTCCCTGTAAAAAAGAAGAAAAAAGTGCATATCCAAACTGCATTTGCAAGATACAAAACCAAATACAATCATGACCTGTAAAATAGCCATCCCGATCTCAACCAAAATTCTGGAATTAGAAGAAAAAAAAAAGGGGGGGGGGGGGGAGGAACAATTGGCTTGCGTATTGCGTTCCAATAAAATAAAATCATATTTCTAAATAAGTCAACAGATGGCAGCACTATTTTTACCAATTTCTTGGGATTTCTTAAAAATATATAGTTTGTTATAAATAAATAAAAATAAATAAATGTACTTGATATACACTGTGACTCCCGACCCTACAAAAGCCCTTTAAGAAACTAATTTTATTTTATTTTGTTCTTACTTTTTTGCACATGTGTTTATCTATTTCTATGTTTATTAGAGCCCTGCTCATGATAGGGGGACAAAGTAGGCGGTCGTACAGGGCCACAAAAAAGTAGAAGTGACTAAATTTCTACATTGCACATTCCAAAAATTGACTTGCATTACTTTCAATTCAATCCTTTTAACCCCTTCTTGTGTTTCTGTAATGTTAAATTCACACCAGAATTTTCGAAAAAAAATATTAAAAAAAAAAAAAATGGAAATGCAATTTTACAACTTTTTATCACCGAAATAAAAAAAATTCTGGTACAAATTTTGGTTGAAATTAAGTGGTATAAAAAATATCCCACCGCCTTTCAAGGGGTTAATCCGGTGCCTCCGAGATGTCGCTGTGTGTCCTTAACCGGGCCTGCTACAAGTGACGTCACAACCTGCTGACGTCAAAACAGTGATCCATAATAACTTAAAATTTTTCATGTACTTTGTTCGTTTGTACGGATTGTTTACGATAATATTTTGATTTTATTTATTGTTTTATATAGTAATTAATAATATTTTTCAGTGTATTTAGATTATAATGCTATCAATAATTATTGATTATAATAATTAAAGAAAGTGTAGATTATATCTATAAAATAATGAGAAGAAAATGTTGTGCTCCTAGTTTCTAATCTAAGTCTTCAAATTCGCTACTGATAATGAAAAGAAGAAATTTTAGCTACGAAAATTACCTTGTGATAATTATTTTTACATTTCAACAGAAGTGGTCTGCTTTAAATGTTTCGATATACGTTTCATAATTCGTGAAGCTAGAATTAATATGATGGTATTGAACTTGCTGTGCTGAGAAAAAAAAAATAACCCTAACAACGAATGTCCATCCTACTGTAATGGAAATATTCCGGCATATTTGAATGAATTTGTACTTCCAAATCAAAAAGAGTCAATGATCTTTAGAAAAAAAAATAAATAAATAAAAGAAGCAGACGACAAACAGTTTAAAAAATGATTTTGAAAGAAATACTGTAATAAATTGAATGAAATCTGGATACATTTAGTTAGAAGTGAGTGTGCTTTGTTTATAAAATTAAAAGTAACTGATTTACACATTTGTTTATAAAATTAAAAGTAACTGATTTACACAACTTAGTAGTTCTACGTAGTTCCATTTAACATTTTAGCTAACTTAAGTGTACAAATATATTATGAAAATAAAACTTTTGATAAGTTAATTTGAGTGGTTATTACGTCCTAGACCCAAGTACAATAAATAGACAATTATTAAAATATTACAAGTCAGTTACAAAGTTAAGATAGAAAATTGGGTACTTTTCGGTTAGCCGGGCGCCAGTGATATATATATATACGCACACACACACACACACACACACATATATACATACACATATCTACACACACATATATGTATGAATTAATATATATATATTTATATATGTACATGTATCACTGGCGCCCGGCTAACCGAAAAGTACCGAAAAAGGCTTATGGCGAGAGAAGGAAAATTGGCAACATATTTTCTGGCAACCTATTCGTAGTTTCATATAAATAAGTATTTTTTTTTCAATATTTATATAATTTATTTAATATAAAGAAGCCATATATCTCTTTTTATATGCAGGTAGAACAGAATTGTATATATAAATAATTTTATATATATAAATAAACATAAAAGTTCATTAGATTTGTTTTCATAATTGTGTATATAATTTAAAAACATATCTAACTTTCTGAAGCCTGGATTACGCCAAAGCGTTAAAAAAAAGTGCCAAGGTCTCTATAGTTAAAAAATGTCGATTTCTCTATTTAAATTGACATTTATTGTGTTTTGGTGGTTAAATTATGGTATGTAGCTGTAAAAGGGAGGAATGGGATTGATTTTGTAAAGTTTTTGGTAGATTTATTATATTTTTTGTACGTATATTTATTGTAAAATAATGTGTTTAGGAAAAGGTAAGTCAATGGGTTCAATCTGATTTATTAATCTTAGCATTTTTTTTAATTTAAAACTTTTAATTTCCTTTAATAAAACAAGTGTATTGATTCCCTTTTATTTCACGATTATGAAATTTAATATTATTTATGTAATCACAAATTATAAGAGCGGAAATGCTCTTTTTATTACATCTTTCTGCTGCGATACATTGATCAAAGTGGATCACTACTGTGACGTCACTAATACTTGTAGCAGGCCCGGTGAAAGACACACAGCGACATCTCGGAGGCCCCGGTTAATCCCTCTGTCACCGAAAAGCAGACATATATAACAGACATTTATTTTTTATTTATTTACTTTATAACCATGAATGTTTATGTTATTGTTTTGAATTCTTTCTCATAATTCCCCTGTCTAATTCTATAACCTATCGACTCCAAGGGTCTTTCCCTCCTCTCTATAGCTTAGTACGGTCACTAAATTAGCTGAATACAATTCATTAGAGATAAGTACTTCTGTGTACTTAGCTAATTTAAAATTTCAGTGTGAATCCAGAATTTACTGATTCTGCGGCAGACTATTCTAGAATAAATCCCATAGTGTCTAGGCATCTAGGGATCTGTCCAGACTTTTCTCACAGGGTCCTGTTTTTGAGAAATTATGAAAAATCTAGTAATAATTTTGTGACTTTGAATTTTTCGTTATATTCAAGTTCCTTTTATCTATTTTTAGCAAGATTATTTATACATAAAACAGCTTTTGCGACTTCATCAGTCTGGTGACAGGTTAGATTTTGTTTTAAAAAGATTACATTTGTGAAAGATACAGATTAGAGGTAGAAAAGTTTTCTTAAAGGTTTATGTTTAACACAAAGGATATTTAAGGTCCTGTTTTAAGTTGAAAATAGTTTTCACTTTTAGAAGGTCGAAACCGGTTCCGAAAGTAAAAGTATTCTCTCTCGCGCAAAAAAAAAAATCGAAAAAGTAAAAAGCGGCGATCGTAGAGATCGACCTCAGCTAACCAATGCAAATAAAGAAGAAAAAAAAAAAGAAAATCGTTTAAAAATATTGACGTGTAAACTAGATATTTTAAAAGATCTGCCCATATAGCATTAACATTAGCAATCGGGTGTTTACCCGTGAGTGAAGTATAGCCTCTTGACACGGGCAAAGTCGGGTGAGTCTGATAGTCTCTCTCATATAATATATCAGTGTGCGTGGGATCTTTATACAAATCTACGATATTTGATCGATTTGCAAGAAACTTGAGATAAATACGTTTTAGAGCCAGGTTAAAATCACTGAGAAATTACAATTTTCTCAGACCATTCTTTATCCCCTTTTCAACCATCTGATATAATTTATCTTTATGCAAATAGTTTTTTTTAAAGCAGTCGGTTTTTCTTGTTGCCAGACCACAAAAAACTCGCAATAATATATATAGATAGATAGATTTATAGATATACAGGGTGGTAATAAAATAACTTTGCCGATATATGGAGCTCTAGCGGCTTGTCCGTTCAACCGATCGAGGTGAGATTTCAGATATAAGTTATTCAGAGGTATGAGCTCGGGATTTGCATTATCTGACCAGGGGATGGTAGCATTGTTGATAGTGAGTTTATTAAGAAAGGGAAAAGTGCCAGAAAAGTAGACAGCAGTAGTTTTGTTTTCGTTTAGTTTGATGCGTCATAGATGGCACCACTCAATGAATATCAAGATAATTTTGAATATTTTTATAGAGGAAGTATGGGTGATGTGAACACACACAGAACAATGGAACAATGTAGTTAGTGGATTGGAATACGTAGTTGCGTACCAAGTGAACTTCCAGGATAAATGTAAGCGACTTGCGAGGCAAATTGGGAGCCGTGAGGAATATAAAAAGTTAAAATGAAAATAAAAATAAAATATAAAATATAATAAAGAAATATAAGTTTAACAATAAATAACTAAAAAATTTCCATTAGATCCAAGATGACAGACAAAACACCTCCCGAGGGTCGAACCCATCTCAAAAAAGAAAAAAAAAGTCACTTTACAGAGATCATGCATTTAGTTTAAAAGTTAAAAAGTAATAAAACTTATGAAAAATAAAAGCCATTAGGCAGACTATAGCATTAGGCAGACTTAGGTTGTATCAAATATAGAATGAGAGACACTTCATTCTTATTATGTCAACTTTCATAAGCTAGTATATTTGGATACAACCCCTCATCTTTTTGCTTCCTTTTGGGAACAGCAAAATTCGAGCTTATTCTATCGACGATTACTATCAGAATATTCAGGCTATGTTTTTGAGACTTTCATAAAAGTTGGTCTATATATTTAGCTAATATATTATGCACAGTATATTTTGATTGAATTCGGGCATGCGCAGTGAAACAATATTTAGTGAATCTGCTCATTTTTCATACAATTTTTATTATTTTTTAATTCTGATTGCAGGATGTTATGTACAATTTTGTTTGTCATATTTTCTGAAAATAACTTGTTTTTATATTAAAAACTCTGCAAATTATAAGCAAAAAACTTGATAAAATTTGGGACTGTTTTTATAAAAACCTGAATTTCTCTTCGAGTATATATGCTATCTTCATTAAAATGAACCCAAATTATTACAATAATCCACTTAATCATAATCTACAGTTTGAATGCTTTTGCAATATTAGTTTTTACAGGGTTATCCAAAATATATTCGATTTTCTTCAATTTGTTGACGGCCCCTCATGGGGTTTCGGAAAAAAATCTTCACGGAAATATATGACGTCTATCATGTTGTTTACACTCCTGAAGTTTCAGGATAATTCCTGGTGTATCTTTCCAGATATTTAACAAATTATAATAAAAACAACTGCGTCTAATAATTTGGCCAGGGACTGTACATAGCTAAAATTGTTATATTATATATATATATATATATATATTATATATTATTAGTTTTTATTGGTGATTTTTATTAATTTGTGATTTTAGAAAGCGTAATTGCTTTTTAGTTACAATGTTATAAGGCTGTGCACGGGAAACTGAACAAAATGCCTTCATGTCTTTAACCCCTTGAAGAGCGGTGGGATATTTTTATACAACTTAATTTTAATCAAGATTTGTACCACAATTCTTTTAACAAAGTTTTACTTTTACAACTTTAGTGGGAAAAAGATGTAAAATTGCACTTCCTCATTTTAATAAAAAAATTTTTCGAAAATTCTGGTGTGAATTCTACGTTACAGAAATAAATTACTTGTCCCCAAAAAGTTTAAACAGCGACTGAATCGCGTGGTTCTTAGTTTTCCTTGGACAGAATCTTTTGTTCACGAAACTGATAGCGATAACCTAAAAACTTACTGACAGCTGATGGCATATGAAACTGCAGAACCATTATAAAATAAACAGAAGTGATGTGTGATATGGGAATTTTTAAGAGAACGTGGATCGAGGATTTTTTGGAGAATATTCTCATTATCAGTCATAAAAGATACAAATGTCTAAACTAAGGTTTTACACTTAATAAGTAAAGAATTGGGTATACTGGTAAGCAATGGTAAGAATAATTACCAATTTAATTATTATAGAATTAATTTTATTATTCAGTATTCAGACTTATGTAACTGTCTTTTTCCCCACTGAGCACTAATATTTTATTAGCAACTGACTAGATTTTATAAAACTGGAACTATTTTTAGAAGCCGGATTTGAGGAATAAAATATAATTCTTGCCTTTTGAAAAATTGAAACTATTTTTCACTGGCTTTATAATGTCAACCAGTTTAATTATACAGCTTCCATTATTGTCTTTCTCATTTTTATTTATACCATGTTAACCTATTTGCATCATTATAGTGCCTATATGCGTCCATTTCAGAAATTTATTTTTTTATTCCGAAATTCCGAAAGAATTTTCTCTTGCGTAATCACGAAACGTCTGTCATTAAATAAAGCAAAAAATTACTATTCAGAATAAGAGCCCGATTAACCTCTGAAGCTAGGGGAAGCACAGTATAAATTTTTGGGACCCTTTTATCCGGTAAAATTTTTCTAAATTGTACATACGTGGAAACTCATCAATGCTACAAATAATATTTCTGAGAATGGTTTAGCTGAGTTCACATATTTCAATAACATCTTTTATAATGTTCATTATATACAGGGTGTTCCAAAATTCAACCGACAAATTAAAAGGGTTGATAGAAGGCACCAAGAGGATGAAAAGTCACCACAGAACATGGGGTCGCAAACCACGTTTAGTGGGAGAAAATCGCAAAAATATTTATGAAAGGTATGACGTCGAGGGGAACAAAATAGCCAATAATAAATAGAGAAAGCATTTATTTGACGTAAAGCATAGTTACAATGCTTTACAACTCATCATCAGAAAGGAGACTACAAGGCATTTTTATAGGAATATGTTTTAACGCGTCCGGCAATCCTTCGTCCGTCGGTGTCGGCTGTGCAATGACCTTCGTGGCCGCAACTTCGAACAATTTCTATAAAAATGTGTCGTCGTCTCCTTTCTGACGTTGAACTGTAATGCATTGTAATCATGCTTGACGTTATATAAAATATTTTTTCTACCTATTATTGGTCCTTTTTGTTCCACTCGACGTCACACCCTTCATAACTATTTTTGCGATTTTCTCCCACTAAACGTGGTTTACGACCCCATGTTTTATAGTTAGTTTTCATCCTCTCGTTGCCTTCTATCATCCCTCTTAATTTGTCGGTCGAATTTTAGAACATCCTGTATACTATAGATACCCTTGATAGATTTTCTCTTGCATTAAGTCAAACGTTTCCATTCAACAACCAATAAAAAATAAAAAAGCAAAATAAAAATATATACAAATAGGACTTAAAAGGCCCCATTTTACAATCGCTTTGAGGCCCCTCTGAAATTTTAGAGGGGAAGCTCGTGCATCATGTTCCCTTTCGATAATCAGGCCCTGTTCAGAATTTCTGGTATGAATTTGGAATCTCCGAACAGAGAAGTTGGCATCTTGGAAGAATTCTGTATGGTTTCGGTCTGTCTAAAAGCACGTGGGTAAATGCCTGTCAAATTATAGCTTTAACTTGTAACCATATCAATATTTGTCACACTTTAATTAAAACAGAGCGCTATGTATTCTAGAAACGAATGAATAAAACCTCACTTTAGACTTAGCATGAAGTATGGAGAGTTTAGAGAGAAACTCAGCCAGCTTCTAAAGTAAAACTTTAACGTTCGGCGTTTCAACCCGTTGACTTCCAACGGTGTACACATGTGCACAACTTAAGGTGACCAAAAGTAACTATTTTTTTATTATTTCCCTACTACTGTTTTCAATGAATAATCTTCATGGTAAATGGTTAGTAAAAATATGTCCCAAATTTATTTATGTATATATGAAACGAAGCGTGTTGCTCCGTCGGTGGGTCCTTGATCGCCGGGCCGGGCCGGTGGCTGCGCGGACTGATGGCGGCTCCGTACGTCAAAGCGCTCATTCTGATTTCCTTGCATGTTCGTGTAGTCCTGGGCCGTAAGCGGGATTTGGTTAAATTCCGAGTGAATGTATTTCTGTTTAAAGGAAGACACCGTCTATTACGGAACCTGGTTTATTTCTTTTTCTTACATGCATCCTTTTAAACCAGGCCCATTTTGGCGTGAGAGCTGCTTTTTAAGTCTGTCGGGACATCGAAGGTTCGTCCATCGCGAGGCAATTCCGAGAGAGCAGATTGGCGTGGATTTGTTTAGATGAGGGAAATCGTAAAAAGTTCGCTCCTGATAGCCGTGTAATGGTATAAATATGAGGTTTTTGCATTATTTCTGCTAGAGGTCGTCTAAGTCAAAAGAGGCGTATTTTTAATTTTAATTGGCCGCGAGCTGAGTGATTGATTGTGCGGAATAAAGGCGTTGGCTCTATCGGCCGATCGGATGCCGCAAGACTTTAAAATTGCGTTAGCGTCAGCACAAATATTCTTATGAAGAGTCAGAAAACGATCTTTGAAAGTTATAAGATGCGATGCAGGAAAACTAATTTAACAGGGGCGACGGCATTTTCAATCAATTGAAACACAATTATTAAAGCATTTAAAAGTTTTGATTTAAATTTCTATTTTTTAAAACGGTAATTTAAAATTTTAAAAGGGGCAAAAAGGGATTTTGCATTTTAAAAAGGGGTTTAGCTTTTATCCTTTCATATCCCCCCCCACTAAAACAAGAGCCACAGGGCTCGCCTGCAAGACCTGTGGGTCTTATCTCGTGAATTTAACCCATGTTTTTTTTTTTTTTTTTTTTTTTTTTTTTTTAGATTCTTATTTTCTCCAGCTCTCAAGTCTCTTCAGTATTTACTTCAGCTCTCAAGTCAATTGGACCTATTTTTACATTTATATATCAAATTTACATAAAAATATTGGTTACACTAAAATATTGGAATTCTTTCAATATGGCTGCAGCAAAACAATAATGTGTCTCGAGACGACATATCTTGATTATAACAGTTGTCATAACATAACTGTGTTTGTAGTGTTTCCCTTTCTTTCCAGTTTTTGTTTTAAAGTTTTTGATATAGTTTGTTGGGAAACATCCTTTTGTGTATAATTGCAAATTGCAACCATAAACTATATAGTATATTAAAATATTCACAGGTAAACATACTGAAAACTATACAACATATGCAAATGTAAAAAATATTCAATAATAGACAATGTTCAAATGTAAAAAAAAAAATATTCACAAATACAAAATATTAAAATGTAAAATATATTCACAAATACAAATTATTCAAAAATATAAAATATTCAATAATACAAAATATGCACTAATACTATCAACAAAATATATTGTATCTCAAATGCAATTTGAAAAGCTTGCATTTCTAGAAATATTGAATTTTCACACTGAGATAAAATAACAGTAAAATATCCTAAAATACTAATAACAAAAACAAATTATATTTCTTCGTATACCTTTCCGTTTTGTTAGGGACTTAGCTACTTCTATGATGCAGCCTTAGGTTTATATCCATGAAAAAACAACACTAAGTTGTTTTAAAAAAAAAAGAAAACTACAGCTAATAAAAACTAAATATACACTTGCTATAATTTTCACCATGCGCAGGGTCAGTGCGATATGGGTTTTAATACTCTGAGGGGAATATCACCCAAAAATGTGCCACTCGCACGACAGAAAAAGAAAAGTGGGTAATCGATATTCACCTGCAGAGGGGAAGCGAAGCAGTTTTGCCAGATTCTCCGTTCAATCTGGAAAGAGAATCTGGGAAAACAGTCCGGCTAAAGATGGGTGGCCACGGAGCGGAGGACCCCTTCATGTGTCATCAATTCGTCATTATAATATTTTAAAAAAAAATAATAAAAATTCTAACAGTACTTTTAAACTGTCACCATCATTCTACACTGCTGGGGAGATAGGTTACACGCCCAGCTGGGTCCTCATCCAAATGCTACGAGTAAGGGGGACGATAGGAAAGCAAAAATTAAAAAAATTGACAACTGAAAGAGATAGATGGGGTTTATTCATGGCTGAGTTTAAGATTTTGAGGAGGGTGGTAGTATCTTAACTTGGAGGAATGGACAATTTCGGAATTTCTCTTAAAATGTGGGCTGGGTTTATCAATTTCAAAGGATACATCAGAAAGTTGTTTTAAAATGGTGTATGGGCCAGAATATGGTGCAGTCAATTTACGGGTATTCGGATAGTGAAATTCTTCATACATCACAATGTCACCAACTTTAAACTTTACAGGAAGGAAACGAGCATCATAACGGACTTTATTCTTTTTATGGTAAGCAATTGTTCTCTCTTTAGCCAATTTTCTAGCTTCTTCCACAGGGGGATAGTAACTATTATTTGGTAAAGGGGGATCATATGGTAAATTTCCTAAAAATAAATAGCTAGGGGTGAATTGGGTTACAGAATGAGGGGTGTTATTATATTCATATAAGACTTCATCTAAAAGCTTAGTCCAGGGTATTTTCTTGGATGTGGAATTGACTTTACATTTTAATCTAGTGACAATAGTCTGATTTAGTCGTTCAATTTTCCCATTCGTTTCCGGGTGATGGCTGCTCGTCAATCTGTGTTTTATATTGTAATTACGAAGAAATCTCCTAAACCTGGAAGCTGTAAATGCTCCATTTCTGTCGGTTAACAATCTATCTGGTACTTGTATCTGAAATAATTGTTTCAAAATGTTTGTATAAGTTTCGGTAGTTACACTTTTTGAAGGAAAACCCCACACATAGCGAGTTGCATGGTCAACGACTAAATGCAAATATTTTTTTGTAGAATTGTAATAATTAAATCCGCCAACAGAGTCTACTGCCAAACATTCAAAAGGTATCTCTGTTGGGGGCATTAATTGCAATAAGCCAAATCTTTTTTGTCTACATTTTTTGTTTATCTGACAAGTGTGGCAGTGTTTTACAAAATTTTCAATGTCCTGATTAAAGTTAGGCCAATAATATTGCGGAGAGATTAAATTTATCATTTTATAAATTCCAGGGTGGCCAAATTGTGTGTGGGTTTTTTCTAATAGGGGTAAACGTAAAGACATGGGGACCACAATCTTATACAAACCTTTCTTTTTAATAACAACAACATCATTTATCTCAGTGTACTTTTTACCATCAATTGTTACATTTTCTTTCTTCTGATTGTCTCTTACTTCATTCAAGTCAAGGAGATGTATAATATGGGGTAAATTTTCTGAAACAGGTTGTCTAGATAGCATATCAGCTTCAACATTAGTGGAGCCTTTCTGGTATTTAATTTCATAGTCAAACATACTAAGTTTTAGGGACCAGCGGAAAAGACGTCCTCTTAAATTTTTAACACTTTTGAGCCAGGTAAGTGCCGCATGATCTGTATGTATGACAAATTTTTGACCGTGTAAATAATGATAAAATTTATCTAAAGCATCCACAATCGCCAAACATTCTAACTCCGTAATTGCATAATTTTTTTCATAATCGCGAAGATTTCTAGAGTGATATGCTATAGGATGTAATGTTCCTTTTTCATCAACTTGTTTCACTACACATCCCACTCCATGACTTGATGCGTCTACAAACAAATGACAAGGTGTTTTGGGATCAAACAACTTTAAGATTGGTTTTTCAATTAAAGCATTTTTTAATTTTTCAAAAGAATTTTGACAATTTTGGTCCCACACATAAGGGACATTTTTCTTCAACAAATTGTTGAGAGGGTATCGAATGTTAGCATACTTTGGAATAAATTTGTGATAAACATTTATAGATCCCAAAAAACGTTGTAATTCTTTTACATTCGTTGGTGGTGTTAATTTCTTAATCGTCTCTATATTAGGGTTGTCAGGTGTGATACAACCGTTCGAAACTTCATATCCTAGAAAATTAATTTTGGATTTCACAAAATTACACTTTGACAATTTGAGTTTAAGGTTTTCTTGAACACATATATTAAATAATGTCTCTAAATGACATAAATGTTCCTCTTCATTTTGGGAGAATACAATAACATCATCAAAGTAACTACAAGCAAAGTCAATTTTGTATTTATTAAGAATTCTACGGAGGGTACGGTTAAACCAAGCAGGTGAGTTTTTCCATCCAAACGGTAAACGATTCCACTCATATAATCCAAAGGTGGTGGCAAATGCCAGCTTCTCAGTGTCTCGAGGGTGGATAGGAATGTGCCAATATCCACTAGCTAAGTCAAGAGTGGAAAAAATTTTAGCATGCGCCAATTTATCTAACAGGGTGTCGATTCGAGGTAAAGGTTCTGCATCTGTTTTTGTAATGGCATTTAATTTTCTGAAGTCAATACATAACCGGGTTTTCTTCCCTTCTTCACGTTTATACACCAAAGTTACGGGTGATGAATAAGGGGAATAGCTTTCTTTAATGATACCGGCTCGCAATAAATTTTGAATTTGTTCTTTAATTTCCTCTTCTTCCTTAGGGGAAGTGCGATATGCTCTTAAAGAAACGGGGAGATCTGAGGTTAACTGTATTCTCTGGGGTTCCATGTTTACACAGCCTATATCATATTTATCTTTGGCGAAAATACAGACATATTTGGCTAGAAGAGCAGGTAATTGTTCTCTGACAGACTGAACATTTTGCACATGGTCAGTGGTCTCGAACAACTCCGGCTCAAAATTTTCTTCGAATATCTCTGCATTTTCAATTGCTGGCTGGTTAGTATATACTTCTGATAAATGTAAAGTATGGTGAGACGCATTTGTTGGAATATGGTCCATGAGAGGTACTTTCTTATTATCTTGAGTTATTTGCATTTTAACACAGTCAATATTTAATCTAAACAGTTTGCAATGGGGTAGCCCAATCAAAGCATAAGGTAACTGATTGTTAATTATAAAAAGTTCAATTCTCTTAGAGATACGTCCTAATTGCAAACTAACAAGGCATTTTTCTTTCAAAGCAAGAACACCTTGTGTTTGGGTGACTGGTATACTCTGCTGAACTTTACATATTTTTAGGTTAAGTTTATGGGCTAAGTGACAAGGAATAACACTAATCGAACTCCCAGTATCGATCAAACAAGGTAGTGAGTCTTCATTTTTTACATAAGTAACTTTATGACAATCTCTATTTGATTTTTTATAGCTAGCTTTTTCTTTTTGTATATGTCCGGACATAAGAAATCGTCATTGATTACTAGATGTATTTCGGGATGACTCATTAGCGCTATGATCTTGGTTGGGGTTCGGCAAAGTCATATTGTGACTAGGGGTTGGTACTGCTAACACTTGTTGTCGAAAAGGGCAGTTTCCCACCCAATGATACGCATTTGGTATTCCGATATTAAGACAAACTTTGCATGGATAGGGCGGCAAAGTGGTCTGGTGGTGTACATTAGGTCGTGGTGGAACATTTGAAGTCGGTCTAAACGTATTTTGGGGATTTCTGGCTTGATTTGATGGAAAAGGTCGAATGGGGTGTGTTTGATAGGGAACTCTGTAGTTCCACTGCCTGTTAAAATTCTGTCCATTCTCATATGGAGGTCGGTTTGGTCGCCATTGGCGATACTGATTGGGGTTTTGGGGGCTTGCTTCAAATTTGCTCTCATTTCCCTTTCTGTCCAGTTGCAGTTTGCTAATTCTGAAAACTAATTCACGCCATGCATGTGTAGTTGAGGGGTTGCCTGCAATAACTAACTTCTGCATTTCTAATGGCAAGCCCTCCGTTAATCCTTCCAGGATAAGTTTCTGCTCTAAACCTAAGGTTCGGCCTACTTTAGTCTTTTTTTGATAATATTCGTTCAAGTCCTCTCCAACTTTATATCTAATACGTGAAAAATCAGTGAGAGAAAGGGTATCTGGAATTTCGTAGTGTTCATTAAACAAAGTGACAAATTCGGACCAATGAAGTACATTTAGACAATTATTAATGTACAACGTAAGTGCACTGTCCTTTAAATACTTCTGTATGTGCCTAATTTTCCAGCACTCGTCTTTTCCCTGTCCTATACAGACACTCTCGAAATAGGCTAGCCATGGTATCCAAGACATTCCATCTTGCGGAGAAAACGCAACGATATCGGGGTCTACTGACATTTTTGGGTTGGCGGATACTGAAGTGTGACCAGACCCAGCTTGAGCTGACAGGGTCTGTCCACCTAACATTGTTACACCAGATGTCTCTGGTGCACCTCCAGATTCCTGACTAGACTTCTGATTATTTTTCTCTTCAGGATTATTAACGGGATTATCATCTTTGCTCGAAATTTGATTTTTTTCTTTTTCGGGGTCACCTGATTTGTCTGTTAAATCCTCTACTTCTTTGGGAGGTGTTGGGTTACTCATGATAGATATAAATACTAAATATCACTGAATTACACAGAAATATAATACACAATTAAAGCACATAAGAATAAAAATGAAAAAATCTTTCAAACTATTTAAAATTTGTAACACTATATCTGTAAATATCTGTTAAAATCATCTTTTTAAAATTAAAATCCACCTTAATAATTTTTTTTTTTTTTTTTTTTTTTTTTTCAATAACTTGAATTCAATAAAAAAAATTTAAATAACCTCACTAACTATAAAGTACGTTGCATATAAATCACCTTTAAAAAGTTTAACACTTAATAATAAAAATATTATAATAATATAATAATAATAAAATTTTCACTTCTGCTAAAATATTTTCAAACTGTCTAGAAAAATGATTTTAATATGAGGTTTAGTTAATGTTATTTTTCATTAAAATCGTAATTATCCGTTCAACACAACTAAAGAATTTTCATAAAAATCACCATTCTTACTCTTTCATCTCTTTAAAATTACGTTAAACACAATACATAAACAATTATATATTTGAACTTAAATAGCTGACTTAAAAATAATTAAAATTTTCACACAAATAATAGCATAATAAACATAATCATCTTTAATTTATTTTTGGCATGCATAAAAAATTAAATAAAAAGTTTGAGAACCACTTGTTTATACTTCTAATAATAAAAACAAAATTTTTTTAAAAGATTACTTGGCAGTCCTTTTACAACAACCGAAATTGTAAAAAAGAAAAAAAAATTCTTCAGTGCTTGTTATCTAATAAATCAAAAAGCATTCAAAAATAAAAGTTTGAGAACCAATGCCTCTCACTAAAAAGATCTTTAAAAAAATTTTTCTTCGTTAAGGTTAATATCAAAACTATATTACATACCTGTAACCTTTACTTTAAATAAATCCAAAATAAAACACAACACACCGGACACAACAAAAAAAAAATAAAAATAAAATAGCTTTTACTTTCATTTCACCACCACGACGCGAAACAAAACAATAATAAAAAAAATAACTTTCGCAGAAAGATTTCTCTGATCATTAACCAAATGATTTATTTTCTTTCCTTTTCTCGATAGTCCACAAACCAGAAACCGAAACATCTGAGTCACGAGTTCCATTTCTTTACCGGCGCGCTCTTGAAAATTGAAAACAGCTGTGTAGTTGACCTACTTTTCATCCGATAAAACACTTCGATTCTTGCCGGCAGAATGAAATACTGCACAAGATTAAAGAAAAGTTAATGATTCACTTTCCTTTTGACGAAGGGAGATTAAGTACTTTTGAGTTCTTGGGATAAATTCCGTAAGTCTTTCACCGTATGCTGTAAGAATTTTTCACGGAGGTATTCGCTGTGATTGACGGGCGTAGATTACGTAACTGTTTAGTTTTTGGGATTTTCCCGTTGAGATGAACTGTCCTGCTCGACTTCTGAAACGAAGCGTGTTGCTCCGTCGGTGGGTCCTTGATCGCCGGGCCGGGCCGGTGGCTGCGCGGACTGATGGCGGCTCCGTACGTCAAAGCGCTCATTCTGATTTCCTTGCATGTTCGTGTAGTCCTGGGCCGTAAGCGGGATTTGGTTAAATTCCGAGTGAATGTATTTCTGTTTAAAGGAAGACACCGTCTATTACGGAACCTGGTTTATTTCTTTTTCTTACATGCATCCTTTTAAACCAGGCCCATTTTGGCGTGAGAGCTGCTTTTTAAGTCTGTCGGGACATCGAAGGTTCGTCCATCGCGAGGCAATTCCGAGAGAGCAGATTGGCGTGGATTTGTTTAGATGAGGGAAATCGTAAAAAGTTCGCTCCTGATAGCCGTGTAATGGTATAAATATGAGGTTTTTGCATTATTTCTGCTAGAGGTCGTCTAAGTCAAAAGAGGCGTATTTTTAATTTTAATTGGCCGCGAGCTGAGTGATTGATTGTGCGGAATAAAGGCGTTGGCTCTATCGGCCGATCGGATGCCGCAAGACTTTAAAATTGCGTTAGCGTCAGCACAAATATTCTTATGAAGAGTCAGAAAACGATCTTTGAAAGTTATAAGATGCGATGCAGGAAAACTAATTTAACAGGGGCGACGGCATTTTCAATCAATTGAAACACAATTATTAAAGCATTTAAAAGTTTTGATTTAAATTTCTATTTTTTAAAACGGTAATTTAAAATTTTAAAAGGGGCAAAAAGGGATTTTGCATTTTAAAAAGGGGTTTAGCTTTTATCCTTTCATATATATATATATATATATATGCTTTTTGCAAATAATAACTATTAAATCACAGAAAAATCAACAATATATAAACGAGCCAAAAATTATAATCCAATATAAGAATATTTATCTATTAATGAACAAATTGAAAAAAAAAAAATGAAAAAATCCACGAGCCGAATATGAAAATATTACACGAAAATGAAAACTTATATTACGAAACACGTTATCAAGGCAATATTCCACAATATTAAGTTTTTTTGCATTTTACATTATGGGATATGCAATCTTATATTGGTATTACAATTTTTGGGTTATTTATATATTCTCAAATTTTTCTGTGATTTAAAATTCGTTATTTGCAAAATGTTTTATTATATTAAACTTCTTTAATGAATAACTGCAGATGCGCATTTATTATTGGATGGTATTAATTTTTTTTTCATATCTAAAAGCATTATACAGTTGTTACACTGTTTCATCATTTATATTTAGCCAATATTTTGGCAAATTAATTTAAGTTAATTAAATAAAAATATTATGTAATATAAAAAAAAGAAATATTGTGGCAATGATGTTATAACCGGTATAAAAAATTGTTATTCTAAGGGTTAAAAAGGTGCTATTTAGATATATCCAGAATTCTTCAGATTTTGTGCTTGAAATTCAACCTGTTGAAATATATATATCCCTCCATGCACAATATTTATTATTCCATCGAGTGAGAAACAATCACATTTAGTCTTAGCGTGACCAATTCCTGCATCTTTTAAAAGAAGTAAGAATAGGCTTTTCCTCACTGAATGAAATGCACATTTTTGAATGTTGGTATTGATTTCAGGAATCCTTCTATATTAAAACAAAAGTAATCTGGAACTGAGCCAAAAACGAAATGGACCAATCAAATTCTGCGTAGATATTCCGGGTTACTCTCATCGCTTTTTTACTAGGGACTTTTTTGAGGAGCTATTACTTTTTTTCTAGCCATCTTACGGATTCGAAAATCATACCACCAGACGCGAAATATAACAAGCTTTCATAAATTAAAAAAATTATCACGGTCGGACAATAAAAACTCAAAAAATCCTTAAAAATCGAGTAAAAAATCTTTTATTGAAAAAGTCATTTTTTTATATTGTTGCCAATTTTTAAATAAGCGCAAAGGATTATGTTTTATCTCAAATAAAAAATGTATTTGCGCGAGACTATTAAAAACAATAATGAATGTTTAAAATAATAATTAAATGATCATGTGTTGAAAGCAGAAAATAAAGAAAATTACGTCATAAAAATTGTGTTTACACATGAATATTAAAAATAAAAAAGATGAATTAAATGAAAAAGCATTATAACCAGTTAAATGAAAAAGCATTATAACCTGATTACAGAAGAAAGTCGCCGTTCGTGATATCATCATCGTCATCTTTTTAAAACAAGATATATTACCAGAGTTTAAGAGGCTGTGAAATCAGAACGGGGGTTGGTGAGCGTAGCGAGCAGGGGGCAGAGCCCTTAGTAAATAAAAAAAAACAAGTTAAATTCTTGAAACTTTGAAATAATGCATTCGAAAATATCTAGATATCTGTGCTTTTTCGTACATAGCATTCTATCTTATTAATGATATTGAGCAAATATTTGAATTTTGTTTGATTAACGTTCGTTATAAACTCCCTGTTGTGAATGTATTAAGTATGCTGAAAGAGCTAAAATAATATCAAGAGAGATTAATTTCCCAATTCAAGTTTATCGTCTTAAACAGGTTTATAAATTTTATGGAACTAAACTAATACGCTGAATACTGACTTCAAATACCAATAAATGGCTACAACTTCTTCGTTAAACAAAGTTCAAAAGTTTTAAAGGAAAACTGGAATATTTGGCTCCACACTGACTGATTTCAAGTTGTTCCAGACAACTGTTTTCTAAATCCGTAAATATTGATAATAAGGTGAGTGCGATAATATTTTTTACTTATTTACAAACTTTAAAAAAATTAAACGATATAATTTGTATAAATAGAAGTAGCATTTATTAATTATTTTATAACCTTTGATGCTTTTAAAATACTTTATTTCGTATTTATGTAAATTTACTGAAGTAGTTTTAGTAATATTAAATATAAAAATTCTTAGATCATACTCTACCAGCTTATTAAAAAAAAAGACTATAGGGTGAAACTCCCAATAACTGACGCACTTTAAGGATTTTTTCTTGTTCAAATCAGGGTTACAAAGTTTTAAATCTATTTATACTTATCTTTGTTTTTGAAAATATAGTAGAGATGCATTAAAAAATTATTGTGACAAAAGTTTGAAAAATTACACTTTTTACTACTAAAATTAATTTTTTTTTTTATAAATTTGGTCAGTATCTACAGTAATTGACACAATCCCTTTTTTGAAAAACCAATAGCTGAAAAATAAGTTATAACAGTTAAGACAAAAGTTACCTCTAGATGACATTACTTTGCAGAATTTCAGAAGAAAATGTTTATTTGAGTTAGATTTCTGTTGAAGTGTCAACCAGTGAACCAGCTGAAGTGTAACCAGTAGGTTAGGTGTGAATAACTGAGGTTTCACCCTATTAATATTTTGTGGCAGAAAAAAGCATTCATTATATGGCATGATTTCATATATACTTTAAAACTTTATAAACCGAGATACTAATCTGATATTATGTTTATCATACTTGACATCATTATTAATATTGATATTATCATTATTATAAATGCAGTTATTGTTCTTTAGAATAAAAAAAAAAAGCATTACTTGTATTTATTTAAGAATTTCCGTTTGTTGTTTTTAGACTAAAATATTACACACCCAAAACAACATTAGACAAATGAAAAAAGTAATACATAGATACGGGAAAACAAATTTGCTTTCGGTTTATACTCATTCAATATATTTTACACTTTAGATAATAATTCTCTTCTTTGTGTTGTACATGAAAAGAACTGTAAATGAAAGAATTATTTACTTTGTACTAGATAACTTCTGAGTCAAAAACTACATTTCCTGTTTTCTTTACCGATACTTTATTAAACGTTGGGCAAAATGTAAGAAAAATTTTCCTCTCTTTGCGTCATTAGAGGAAAATTGGTTCACGAGACAGACATATGATTCAATAGCAGTGTTATAGAGCTGGAAGCGGCATTCTGATCTTGTTTTGAACAGTATTTCAAAAATCACTTTTATCGTAAGTACCACGTTATTTTCTTCGTTAATCCAGGTGTATTTTTAACAAACGTAATTTCTAATTTTTTAATTCAAGTATATTTTTTTCCTTTAATGCAACGATGATTAGAGAAAAATCAGTTCATGAGATCGATGACATCATTAGATAGTTTATTTTTTTATTATTACTGTTTTTGTCTTCTAAGGAAGTGTTTACATGGTGGTTTAGGTTACATAAGCATCTTTCTGTCGTTGTTGCCAATTGGACATTTAGAGAAAAAAAAATATTATTCAGAAATCTAGCACTATTTCCGAATAATAACGATCGCCGTATTTAATGACAGAATCAATAAGGCAATATTTTTTAAAGAAAAATATATGGTTGAAACATGTTTATTTGTACCAGGTCCAAATTGACACAATGATCCGGGAATATCGGCATGTTGGAAGGTATGCATTACAACTAACAATAGATACAGGTATACCTCACTTAGCGCAGTTTCAGTTTCGGCTTAGTGCTATTTGTAATTAGTGCGAGAAACATTTTTGCAAAATTTCGATTAGTTCGGGCAAAATTTCGATTAGTGCCCAGCATGAAATGAGTAATCCCTTTTTTTATATATATATATCAGCTGGATAGCGCCAAATTTTTGAAAATGAAATTTGCAGAAAATGTCGAAAAAGGAAATAACAAGTAAAGAAATAAAAAAAATTCATTTTTGTACGATCAAAACCTACCGATTTATAATACTTTGAATCTTATAATTTTCCAGGGTTTTCTGGCACTAAAAACACGTTTTCCATTGTTAGTGCCAGAAAAAGTCCTAAAATTCAAAGTAAGGCGATACGTTTTGATCATAAAAGAGGGAAATTTTTGATCTTTTACTTGTTAGTCAGGGCCTGGTAAACGCCGGGGCGAACTTCCACCAGTAAATATGATTAAAAAATTTCGTCTTACATAAAAAGCTTATTTAAGAAGAATTTCCGACATAAATAAGGCATCTGTTCAATTTCACTGGTGGAATTTTGCCCCGGTGCACAGTGGAATATTTGAGGCAAAATCCTGGCCAAAATTATTTTTCATGTGTTTTAAATGTTGAAACCGTTGCTGTTGACTTACTATTAGTAAACATTTAATTAATGTTATATACACATAGATGAATGCATTTATTTAAAAAAATAAATACATAATACAAAGTTTACTTAATTGTTCACTGTTTGTAAGAGGAAGGTAATTGTTGATATATTTTTTTTGTATTTACAAGTATCCAGTTTAATTAAATGTGGTTAATTTTACTATAAAATTTAATTATTTGTATAAACCAATGTATATAATATATATACAGTGGTGGCCAAAAGTTTGGACATTTTTTGAAAGTTTCATGTTTTTCAACTTTGTGTGCTTGTAGTATATATTAATTTTCACTTAAATACAAACGTTTATATATCAAAAATTGAAGGTAATTTAATGTAAAATTTAATAATAAAAACAGTATTACAATATCTGTATACCAAAAAAAGATATGCTCATTTTAGTAGAACAAACAAACACAAATTGTTTTGAATAAGGACCTGTTTTGTAATAAAAGCGTACTAGCGAATCACAAACACTGTTCTGAGGACCAATCAAATGTCTGTAATTACAGTTTAGGTTATTTGGATGGTAAAAAAGTTATTGTTGTGGAAATATTATACGGAATGATGCATACTAGTACAATTAAATAGAGTATTTCTGTTTTTGAATATTTAAAGTCCTTTTTTAAAAAATTAAACTAATTTTAAACAATGTCATCAACAAGAAGAACTAATTGGACATCTACAAAAAGAAGCCGAATTGTCATGTTGAGAATAAATGGCCTCCCTTATGCTGAAATTGCAAGATAAGTTGGTGGTTCAGTGACTTGTTCTGGTGTACGAAAGTTCTGTTTACGTTATGAAAAAACGAAATCAGTGGAAAATAAGGCCAAATCAGGCCGAAAAAAATGCACAAGTGCTACTGCCGATAGAAAAATTAAACGGCTATGCCTTCAAGATAGAAAAATTTCATCAGATGCCATTAGATGTGAAATTAATGCAGCGGGTATTGCAGTAAGTTCAAGAACAATAAGAAGAAGGTTATCAGGATTTGGATTACAAGCTAGAATTCCAAGGAGAAAACCATATATAAATCAAAAGCAACGCGAAAAACGAGTTAAGTGGGCAAAAGAACTCATTAAATGGTCAGAAAATCAATGGAAGCAAGTAATCTGGAGCGATGAGAGAAAAATATCGCTCTTTGGTAGTGATGGTAGAAAATACGTGAGACGTAGAGTAGGAGAAGCACTTCATCCTGATTGCATTGAAGCAACTACAAAAAAACCAACAAATGTCATGATTTGGGCATGTATGTCTGCAGATGGTGTGGGCCGAATTCAAGTGATTGATGGCATCCTGAATGCCAAAAAATACATCGAAACTGTCCTGGAACCAAAATTGATACCTTCCATCAGGGATCTCTTCCCCAACAACGCACCATTTATTTTTCAGCAGGATTCAGCTCCATGCCACACAGCAAAAGTATGCAAAGCATGGTTTCAAAACTAAGGCATAGATATATTACCATGGCCAGTAAACAGCCCTGATCTCAATCCAATTAAAAATTTGTGGCGACGTTTGAAAATTCTTGTACGAAAAAAAAACATCCATCCAATAAAAGACAACTTATTGAAGCTATAATTGATTCTTGGCACCATGTGATTACGAAAGATGAACTCCAAACACTCGTTCACTCGATGAAAAAACGCTGTGAAGCTGTCTTAAAAAATAAGGGTTACTAATCTACTAAGTATTTGCTGGATAGAACCTAAAATATAATGAAAACATGTATATTTATGTATATTTTTCTGTTTCATGAATTAAAGTATGTCAACTCATTCATGATTTTTTTTTTTTTTTGCGATAGTTTCTCATTATTTCTTTCTTAATACAAAATAAAAAGAAACAGTATTATGTTATTTATGTGATTACATTCTTATGTATATATATATATATATATATATATATATATATATATATATATATATATATATATATAAAGAATACATTATATATTTTTTTTGCACATGTAGTATATGGCATGGGCCAAATGGTGAATTGTATCATACCATACCTTTTCTATTGTATTAATGTGTTATTTACATTGTCTAAAATGCAAATGACTGCCAATCTTTTTTATATGCTTATGTATGCTAATTTATCTTACTTTTCTTTGAAATTGTATCCAAAATTATGCTATATTTCATAGCATTTCGCATAATTTGGCATATTTTGGCGTTTTGGTTATATATATTTTGGCTGTTCGGTACTGGGTCAGTAAGTGAAAATATTGGATTTACAATTGATATGGTCACACCACTTCAAAATTAAATGATGCAATGTCAAAGGACTCCGCATTCTCTGTGAACTTTCTACAGTGTGCGCCATCATGCTTTCACATTTGCTGTGGACTTTCTACAATATGCGCCATCATACTTTCACATTTGCTGTGGACTTTCTACAATATTCGCCATCATACTTTCACATTTTCTGTGGACATTGTACAGAGATTAACAATTAGCCTCCAGTTCCTCAGGACTCAGGTGTTATGTCAACATTATACGAGATTTGTCTCTGAATCTTCTAGAATTAGCTTGGACACTCTATATGGACAATGATTTCCAGAAACAAATATACAAAAAATGTCCTCTACGATTACCTTTTTTCTTCAAGCGGGCAGATAATGCCGGATAGAACCTAAAATATAGGTATATCCCGCATATTGCATATTTCATGCAAAATATATCCGTTCCCATGAGAAACTAGTCGAAACAGCTGCAGCAGTACGGGTGGCCTTGTTTGCGCAAATAAACAAGTGGTAAAACCCAGACAGGCGCCGGATTTGACGTTGAAGCAATTGTGTGGACAAGGAGCAATTTATGACGGACAATCTCGAAAGTCATAAAATTGGAAAAGATAAACATCTAACCGTCGATCCCTAGAAACGCAGAGGAAGGCAGTTACGAATGATCCTTTAAGAGGTGGATATAGCTAGCTCAAATGAGAAACATTGCAGTAATCAGATCTACGCGGCAGCCAGTGAAAATGACCCGGGAGGGCATGAAAATCAACCCCAAGGAACGTCATTGGATCCAGAATGAAAAGAAAGAAGGAGGAGGTTTTGGCACCCCTCTGCGGGTAAAAAAAAAATCTCAGAACAAAAATTTGTTTTGAAAAAAAAAAAAAAACACTTCTATCAAAAACTTTGAGAGGAGAACATCTTTTTTTTAGTAACATTGCTAATGCAATGAGTTATATAAGTGGTATTTTCTATATACGCTTCAATATGTAAATAACCTGACGTTATAACTAATTTAATCATAATTTATTTAAAATGTGCCCTGGATACAAGAATTCCCATGTGATGCACTCTACAAACAACTGCCGTGCTCTTAGGAGATACAGGTACATATTGTTTACCCAGCTACTGTGAAAATTTATTCTATTCTAAATAATTAACGTTGAGGAGATAATATTTCTCTTACCATCCCAGGATCAGAGATGCTTGTAAAATTTAAATCTTATCATAAACTTATTAAATTATAATGTTATAAAATGTGGTATCATACTTAAATTTAAATAATTAGATAATAACTTACCAAATTAATCTTTATTTTATGTTTTTATTATTATATGTCTTCTGTAAATAAAACCTTTTATTTTACTCTTAATTTAGACTCTAATCTTTATTCTTGTTTACGGTGTGATGTTTATTTAGATTAACATATGTTTACTTAAAAGTACTACTTTAAGCAGGAATTTACAGCGGGCTTGATGGTCAACCATAAGGATAAGATACTTCGAAGTCACACAACGCAGAACAACTTTTTAATTTAACGTAAAGAAAATCTATCCTAGGTTGTACGATCACCCTTGCCATCAAATTGCCGCTAACATATTTGGTGTATTTCGGGCGGGAGAAGAGATTAATTATAGGTTCTAGTAACGCCCTGTAAATTTCATAATTTAAATTTTAAATCTCTCCAACAGCATTGATTGTGTAAGTATCACTTTAAAAAAATGCAAATCTAAGATAGATCTTACTATTAGTTGCATAACTTTTTTTGTAATACAGATATTGTAATACTGTTTTATTATTAAATTCTACATTACATTACCTTCAATTTGATATATAAACGTTTGTATTTAAGTGAAAATTAATATATTCTACAAGCACACAAAGTTGAAAAGCATGAAACTTTCAAAAAATGTCCACACTTTTGGCCACCACTGTATAAATTATTTGCATTTAGAATTTAGCAAATTTGAGTCTCTGTAGTAGAGAGATTCTGGTTTTTGAGTATCTATAATAAATTACTACCCCCCTAAACAATATATATATATATATGGATAGATAGATAGATAGATTGTATAATTATGAAAATGATTGCAAGATAGGCGCAAAAGCAGCACACACTAATGCAACAAAATATATTATGCCAAAAACATGAACCACCAAATGTAAAGACTTAAAAGTAGGCGTATATTAATGAACAGTATTAATAAATAAACTTGAAATAATTAAATTCAAAAGTTAAATATTCAAACAACCAGGTCAAAGTATATTGCCTTTTTCTTCATCAGTGTGTGGAAAAAGCGTTAAAATATAAATAAACTAAGCCCCTCCCACCAGAACAGCTATCTACAGCAGGTTTCTGAAGACGTGTCAGTCTTACATTCCAAATAATTAAAAATATTTATGTAAATAAATATAATTCTGCAACTTATTTGAAAAATCAAAGTAATAAACATAATGTAAACTTAATTAAAACAATATTTAAATAGTATATAAATAAAACTTATAAATGATGGTAAATAAAATGGATAAATAGAGTGCAAGTTGTACACGCCTCCACTCAGACCCGCATGCACACATATTGGAAAAATAATTCCTTACTTGGGCATGGGCATGCATTTCACCTGGGAATAACTAATTAAAATTAAAATTTTCTCTCCATATCCAAAACAATATCCAGTATCCCCAAGTTCTTGCCGCTTCTTTCATCCACAGCGACTCGCTCTTTTTCCAGATTTTAGAGCTGGCGTTTCATACAGAAAATTCGAGAAGGCGGCATCCAAAAAATGACCCTTCCGCCAATCCGCGTTGTTGCCAACTAATTTTTAAAAGCAACTTAAAATTACATTTCAAAAAATTAAATGAATAATTATTATTATACAATAAATTAGCCAAAGTTTTTTTTTTATAAAATTTCGAACCATTATTGCAGATTTTTTTAAATCTTATAATTTGATTAATTACAATATTACTATAAATCTTTTTATGTAAATTTGAGTACCAGTGTGGCATACTTCTGGTAAAGAAATTAAAGCTATTTCTTTTATCATACAAATCTAAATTTAAGTTTTTGTCAAAAATATTTAATGAAATATCCAAAAAATCGTCTGCAATCTGTTCATCACCATTTGCCCTATTCAATTTTAAACAATCAGGATATATGTCAGTATACTCATTGTTGAAATCAAAATTAAAAATTATAATATCATCAATATATCTGAAAATGTTTAAACTTCTATTATATTTAACTGTATACTTATATTCATAATAAAAAAGAAACAGATTGGCCGCAGTACTGAAATAGTTAGTCCGCATTCCAATACCACTTAATTGTTTAAAAGTAAGATTATTAAATGTTACATAGTTATTATTGAAATAAAAATGATATAAACTTTAAAAAAAATCTGTATTAATATTTAATTCATTTTGCATATAAAATAATTCAAAAATGTTTTATAATATTATAAAAACTATCTATAGGAATATTTTTGAGGAGATTTTCAAAATCGAATACGTGTATTCTGTGATGGACAAAATCATATTTGTCCAAAATTTCAATCCTGTTATCTATGGACCAGAAATAACTACAATTTTTAAACTTGCATTTCAAAAAGTCATAAACATTTTTAAACATATTTTGCAAAGTTACATTAAAATTTCTGTTAATGCTTTTTGATGTACAACAAATAAATCTAAACTTAATTGGATTTTTACGGAATATGGGCGTCATAAAAATAAAGGGCAAACGATAATGATTTAAAAATGTAAAGGAATAAGAAAACAAAGATTTACATTGTTTAGTATAAGCAAAAAAAAAAAATAATAATAACAATAGGATCTTTATTAGTATAAATTTTAGCATAAAATTTAACATCATTTAATTCATTTACAATTTTATCAACATAAACTGTTTTCACAATATTGCATAATAGTTGGCAGCTTTGTCAACAGTCACTATAACAAAATTGTTATGTAAACTTCTTATGTAATTTAAATCATCATAATTAAGATATTGATATTCACATGTATTTATATTTAAAGAATTCTTTAAAAAACATTTAAAATGCTTCAGCAATTGAAATTTCCATTAAAAAAAACCTTCTAAAGGAAGGCTATATTTATAACTTTTCTTTTTAATAAAACAATCAATATTATTATTAAAAACTTTCAAAGCTGTTTCATAATCAATTTTACTATTAATTTAAATTTAGTACCAAAATTCATGATATTGTTTCAAGTTTGTTTATTATACGCCTACTTTTAAGTTGTTACATTTGGTGGTTCATGTTTTTGGCATTATATATATATATATATATATATATATATATATATATAATATAAACGGCAATTTGCAGATTTCTTTTTTTATTGACCTTCAAAACTATAACCAATACGATTATAATTCAAAAATGGTCCGACAAACCTTGACACACTTTTAAAAAGCTTTCAATATAGTTAAATACTACTTTCAATATATCCAAATAGTTAAATTAGAGCTGAAAAGACTTACAAAAATAACTCCTTTTTAATTTTAGATATTTTTATTATATTAAAAATAAAACTATTTAAATACACATATAAAAATATACATTTAAACATAACAAAGTTGAAACGTAACAAAAAGCACGTGTTCTCACAAATAAATCTTCTCTTCAACTGAGGCTAGGAGCCGCCGGATATAACTCCTGCTCCTGAAATAGGCATAGATCAACGCACCAGTTAGTCAGCTATCATAAAATATGCTTTTTACAATTGTTGAGCAAATTTTAATTTTTGCACTTTTGCCCAGATTTTTGCCTCAAATACTCCCCTGTCCGCTATGCCGGGGAGAACTTCCACCAGTAAATTTCAATAGAAAACTTCGTTATATTTAAACGCCTTATTTAAGCAGAATTTCCGACATAAATAGGGCAAAAATTTCTATTAATTTTTACTGGTGGAAATTTGTCTGACAATCAAGCCCTGGTTACAGTACGTAAAAAGAATGTCTCCTTTTTTTCTTAGTTGTCAAAATATTTGTAAAATATATACTTAATTTATAATTTTATATGTTAAAATATTAGCGAAACTGAGTAAGATCATAACACTTCAAATAAATTGTATACTTTAAAAATATTTTGAAAGCTATAAAAAAGCAGCCGTCCTTCAAGAACAGTATACAATATTTTAAAAATACGAATGCACCACACGTTCATAGATTTAATATTATCGAGGAGAATTTGAGTTTTCACTAAACAGCAACCTTAAGCAATGGCCTTAACAATAATTATAAATAGAAAATGATGGAGAAAACAAAACTATCCGTATTAACAGAAGGTACGTCTTAAGAGGAGACGCATTAACGAGACTTCACTGTATATCTCCATATGCACATAAATTTGCAAAATAAGTCTTTTATTATAAAATTTGATCGGCAATTAAAAAAAAAAAAAAAAAAAACAAGGTTCTCAGATTTCGAAATTTCATATTTTCTGATAAAAATGTTTTAAATGGCCTTGTCACGTCACTTGTGATGAGTTCTGGGGAAAAGGCTATACTTTTTAACTTATGCAATTATATAAAAATGTGATGTCATAAGTCCATGACGCATGCTCAAACTAGTAATTTTTGTCCAAACCACATCCCAGAAACTTAGCATAGATGTCGTCTAGACTCGCCTAGATAAGTTCTATTAAACGAGGGACACATTAAAAAAAACATTCACTTGGCGATTATGGCAGGCTCGCTAAGTTTTTGTTACCAAATCCTGTCACCCAATCAAATTGCATTTCTTGTCTGTCACTAGTGTCTTAAATATAAAGGCACTCTAAGTGCTCATCGCTCACGATTTCGTCAGAAATCCTCTTGACCAATCGAATTTTATTGTTCGTATGTTGCCACTTTCTTATTTATAAAGGCATCCAAGTTGATCTTCACTCAAAATTTTGTCCAAAACCCTCCAGCCATTTAAACTTTATTTCTCGTATGCTACCCCTCTCACATTTATAAAGACAATCTGTGACTCATCGCTCAAATCTGAAACGCAAGATACTCATATATTAAAATATTTGAGGTGCCCCGTAAAAAAATATACATGTTACGGTGAATACTTCCAGCTTAAAATATTTCCTGGTGTACCAGAATTGTGGTGTAAAAGTTACATTCAAATCCGTTTAATAGTTGTTGAGAATATTGAGGACATACATACATATATGGATACAGGGCGACAAAAACCGGAAGATTCTTCTTCTGAAGTCGCTTAAAAACAGTGCAACGACGAAATATATAAAAATTATGAAAATAAATAAAACTTAACGTATTTTTGTTGAATTTTAGAAAAAATAGCAATTTTAAACAGAAATTACATAAAACTGATTCCTTACACTAATAGATCGGAGACGACTGTATTTTATTTGAAAGGAAATGTTATTCAGAATTCTACATCAGACGGTCTTTCTTAGCCCAACTTGGCGGGAATGTTTAGTAAATGAACCCAAAATTGTAAATCTTGATTGTTAAACTATGTGTGAAGTTAAGTATCTTAAAGAAATATGTCTTTATATTTTTTAAGATGCTCAACTTCACAAAATTACTAAAAATTACCAAAATTACCAAAATTACCAAATGTTCAAATAAAGCAAGCATAAATCATAAAACCGCAATTGAATTTAATGTCCAACGTTTAATAATTTGTCAAATTTTATATTATTTTATAAATTTTGGATGAATGTTCTATTTATTTGTTAGAACATTTGTGAAATAACACCATTTCTTTCATTTGCAGTTTTCACGTAGGCAAAATTATCTTTACAACAGAAATAATATATATAGATGATGTATGTGATTTTGTTATTACCTTCATTCTTATTAGCGGGTGTAAGAACTTTCGATATTACATTGTATTAAATGTAATTTTGTGTTGAAGTTTGCCAATGCACCTACATAAACAAATATGTCATGCCGTCTGTTCATAAAATTTCAATCATATCTGTTTTAGACATAGCTCCTCTTCTGAAGTGAATTTTGGCATGTGGTTTATTTTAAAATGTTCCTAAAGAATCATATTTAATTATAAGCTAATTTTTCAAAAATCGAATTTTTGACTTTAAAGGGTACCCGACCCCTTAATAGTGCTTTTTTAATTAAGTTTATTTTTATTATTGTTAGTGTAACAATAAACTGTGTTACTTTTGCAATGATTCAGTAACAATGGTAATATTTTACACATTAATTGCAGCAAGGGATGGAAACAATAGAACTTGCGTATGATGTGTATGAATTTGAAACAGATCCAGACAAAAATCCTATCATTTTAATTCATGGACTCTTCTGGAACAAGTATATGTTTCGGGATATTGCTGCGTCTTTGAGCCACGCAACAAAACGAAAAGTATGATAGATTTTATTCCCATTTTATGATTGATTTGTAATACATTTTTATATGCAATAATATCTTATGCATGTACTTTGATTTGATTCATATAAGAATCTATTTGTATTTTTCAAATTTAGGTTTTTTGTCTAGACTTGCGATGCCATGATGAGAGTCCATTTTGTGAAAACTGGAATGCCGATATCATGGCAGAAGATATAAAACGATTTATGAATGACAAGAAACTTCAGAAGGTCGCGTTTGTGTGCCATAGTTTTTCTTGCACACTTGCATATCTAGTTACTTTGGATATGGTACGTTACTTTTATAATATACTTAATGTAGACTTTTTGTGCATGATTTAACACTTTTTCAGCAATTTAAAACTCAGTATGATTGTAGCTGTGTTTATTTAATCTATACCGTAGTTTATTCTATCAAATTAATACTATATTCTGTACTTATATTGTGTGCGGGGTGCCCCAAAAAGATTGAAACACGCTTTATTTTTTACTTGTTGTAAGTAATGTAAATTTCAAAAGTTTTTAAAATAAGGTAGGAATTAGGTTGATGAAAATAAGGTAGGAATTATGTTGATGAAACTGTCCTCTGCTATTAATTTACAAATTGTTATATTTTTAAAATTTTTATGCGGTCACTGGAGTTATAAGTTATATTTAAAAAAATCCCCATCCTCTGAGAAGTAAACCAACAAAAAATTCCATTTCATGCAATGAACAATTCAATTCATTTGCGAACAAAACTCACCGAGTTATAATACTTTGAATTTTATGAAATTTTGTTCTGTTTTTAAGCGTTGGAAAACTGCAAAATTCCATAAACTTCAAAGCATAAAAAAAATTAATCTTTAGCGTACTGGCTATGAGATAGCGTTAGGATTTTTCCTAAATTTAAATACAGTCGAACTCGTTTAATACGAGCAGGGCTAAAACAAGGACACTGTTAAAATGAGCAATTTGAACGTTAATAATAGTTCATGTTAAGATTTTCATGCTTTTTACGAGCTACAAAAAACAAACTCACGGCTAAAATGAGCAAATCATCTGTTCATTACATTATGTAATTCATGTTCATTACATTATGTAATTCATGTTCATTACATTATGTACAGTTAATTTATGTGTAAAAGTGTCAGACACGCCCCCAAGTATTTGGCATGAATGAACTTTATTCAGATAAATAAAATTATGAATTTTTTGATTACGCCATTCGCGGTTTTTTTCTTTTTTATACGTTTTAAACTATTTCCATTTTCATTTAAAAAAAAAAAAAAAAACTATGATTAGCACCAATTTTTCACTTTTCCAAATGATGCAAATTGGTTAATGAGTTTTCAAAGGTAGATTGTACCAAATATTCAAGTATTGGCCATTCCATTTTATAATTTTACTGGTACTTTAATATCATATATTCTAATACGAGCAAATCTTGTGCGTGGTTATATATATATATATATATATATATATATATATATATATATATATATATATATATATATATATATATATATATATATATATGCAAATTTTATCTTAAAAACGGCTCTAACGATTTTGACGAAATTTCGTATCCTACCGTTTTGGGGCACCAGAAAACCATTGGGCTAGGTCACATGTTCGAGAAAATTTGATTAGTGGGTCATTTTGGTACATTTTGGGTCATGGTCTAGCTAATTGTATCTAAAACACGGTTCAAACGATTTTGACGAAATTTTGTATCCGACCATTTTCGGGCACGAGAAGACTATTGGGCTGGGTCACATGTTCAATAACTTTCGATTAGTGGGTCATTTTTGGGTCAACGTGGGTCAAATTAATTTTATCTAAAAAACGGCTCTAACGATTTTGATTAATTTTTGTATCCTACGAGTTTCGAGCACGATAAAATCATTGGGCTAGGTCACATGTCCGAGAAAATTCGATTAGTGGGTCATTTCTGGGTCATTGTGGGTCAAGATCTAAAAAGCGGCTCAATTTACACTAAATTTTGCATCCAATGGTTTTCGGGCACGAGAAGACTGTTGGGCTAGGACACATGTTCGAGAAAATTCGATTAGTGTGTCATTTTGGGTCATTTTGGGTCATGGTCAAGCTAATTGTATCTAAAAACGGTTCAAACGATTTTGACGAAATTTTGTATCCGACTATTTTCGGGCACAAGAAGATTATTGGGCTGGGTCACATGTTCGAGAACCTTCGATTAGTGGGGCATTTTCGGATCAAAGCGGGTCAAATTAATTTTATCTAAAAATCGGCTCTAACGATTTTGATTAAATTTTGTATCCTACGAGTTTCGAGCACGCGAAAATCATTGGGCTAGGTCACATGTTCGAGAAAATTCGATTAGTGGGTCATTTCTGGGTCAAGATCTAAAAAGCGGCTCAATTTACACTAAATTTTGCATCCTATGGTTTTCGGGCACGAGAAGACTGTTGGGCTAAGTCACATGTTCGAGAAAATTTAATTAGTGGGTCATTTTGGTCATGGGTCATGATATTTGAACTCAAATTTAATTTTGACCGAGCATAGCTCGGTCTTCCCTGCTCGTTTTATATATACAGCATCTCTTATATAGTTTATCCTAAGTTGTTATTCGCAATTATAAGTCATACAGACGCACTCATTTGGACATGCAAAAGTTGTTATGGCACTTCTCATTAATCTAAGGCACTTGATGGGTTTTTTGAACAATAAATTTATACCCGCATCATCTTGAATCAATATTTTAAATGCATGTAATATGGAACCAAAAAAAATTAATTAATAAACACATTAAAATATCCATATTTTAATAATTTTTTATTATTATCTACCGGGGCCGCATTCTTTACAGCACCGGGCAGCATGTGGACCGAAGGAAACGGATATCTCCGCTCTAAAGATATTTTTCTTTTTGCAAAATATTCCTAATAATGTTAAATAAAATCGATTTTTTTAAATTTCCTTAGAGTTTTTCTTTCTTAACGTTTTAATTAGTACATTTGGTTTACTCTAAGCAGTAGTCATAAATCGTGCTCTTTTCTTCTTCTCTATTTATAGCCAGAGAGAGTGGAGAAAATTGTCATGATTGACCACCCACCTTTTGCATACTTTTCAGATGAATTGTATCAGACAAACGTAGTTCGCCAGTTCGATGCTCAGGATAGATTTCTACGTACTCTTGATCCATCGCTTTCTCTATCGGCAGCCAAAAGCAAAATTCTTAGTATATGTGACGGAGCCGTCACACAAGGTGTAAGTAGTTTTTTTTTTTTTTTTTAATCCAATTTTACTTTTTATTAAAGTTATTAAATGTTTAAAACAGGTTTTTTTTTTTTTTTTTTTTTTTTCTTCTAAAACATAAAAAAAAAAGAATATGTGCATGAAATAACCCAAAGAACTTAAAACATCATGATAAACCTGAACAAAACATATAATTTAAATTTTGGCACAGATTTTTTTTAACCGATTTTACTAAAAGGAGGTCTTCAGTTCTTCCGCTACATTTTTTTAATGCAATGTCTTTTCGTAATTTTGATATAAAAGCCATTGCAGGTGTTGCCCATTTGGGATTTTTTTAAAATTAAAAATATCTATCACTATTTCAGAGTAGTAATCTTCCCTTTTATTTAATGACAGACATTTCGCGATTAAATAAAACTAAGATTACTAGTCGGAAATCGTCGATCTATTTCTAGTTTAACTACTGCCAAAACTATTGAAAAATAGTTATTGAAATCGCTTCTGTAGTTCGGGAGAGAAAAAAAGGCATTTGAAGAACAGCTGTTTTCTGTATAGGATCTCGCAAATGTTATTGCCGATGTTACCAAGTTAGCAACATCTTTTTTATTAATAAAGAAAAATACCACTCTACAAAAGCATAATATGTCAGTAAGCACATAGAGAAGAAATAAATAAAATCAAAAATTGCATTTTTATCTTAAAAGTATTTTATTTTGAATTACATTTGAATAGTAATACCAAAAAAATTTAGTCGAAATTAGTATTTTTTTTCTCTTAGTTTGCCGTTAAAAATAAATAAATATATATATATATATATATATATTAATGTATTAAAAGGGTTTTTTGGGAGGACATTTAGGGTTATCTCTTTGAAGATGTTGAAATTATACTTCGTATTGAAATGATCTTTGTAAAAATAAAGGAATGTTAAAGAAAAAAAAATGATATGTAGAAATAATCGCAAAATCTATGTGGGTCAAAATTTAAGATTTTTTGCGTTACATATTTTGTTCTAATTATGATTGTGAATTTATTGTTTTACAAATTAGTTAAAAAACATATAAATAAATAAACTCTGTGTGGTGTTTCATTTAATCACAGATATTCCGTATTTAAATAAAACAAAAATTAATATATGGTAACTCTAGTAGGGTAGTAGTTTTTTTTAAATAATATTAATAAAAAAATAGGGGGCTAAGTTGGTAATGCTGGTTATTGCCTCTTAAGTAGGTAATTTTAAAAGATTTCTTTTTTTCCTCTCAGATTATGCTGATGAGAGAGAGAAATAATTTATACCGTACACTAAAAAAAAAAAAAGAAAAAGAAAAATGTGGTAGGTTGAACCAACTTTTGCTGCTGCAACTTGCAATTATAAGATGATGAAATCTCATTCCAACATTTGGAGCTCCGGTTGAACCATAGCTCCAAATATTGAAACGCGATTTCACTATCCTATGGTTCCAGCTACTGAAGCACCGAATGTTGGTTCAACCTGCAACACAATTTTTAGCGGCGATATTAAAACTAAACCTATAAATTTCTAAATTTTCCATGAATTTTTTGATTTGTGTGTTGGCGTAACTATAGTAGTTGGAGTGGCAACATGCTACAGTCCCGGCATTTCGGAAGGCCCCAAATCTTAGAAATCAAATTGTATAAAGTGAAAAGATTAAAATTTCATGAATTTAGAATTTAAAATAACATTAAACTATGATGAATTTTGTTACAGAAAAATGAAAATAAGAATTTTAAACAAAACTTAACTATTTATAGACCATGGTGTCCAAAACTTCTTTGCCTGAAAGTCGGTTTTCACAACTATTTCGGAAAATTAATCTTCTCCTTAATTAATTCAAAGTATTTTTTCTGCCGCAGGTTGTACAACCCTGATTTTTGACAGTCTTGCTTTAAATTCATTCGTTGATTATTAAGAGAAAGTTACCACTCATGAAAATAAATATAAATGAGTTTTACATTTTTTGATTCCCTGTAGTACATAGAATAAGTTCTTTAAACGGTTAGCTGAAATAATAATAATAATATTAATAATAAATGTTTAAGAAGTTACAGTTAATTGAATGGAAGCACGGACCGGCTGAAAAACAGGTATGATTTAAACCCGGCAGGGCACAAAGCTGCAACGCGAGCTGAATTCTTTGCTTCGTATGTATAAAATCAAAAATACTAACTGTAAGTTGCAAAATATAACGATTAACTAAAATTTTGTATACTTTTTTTCTTTACTGAAACTTTAATCGCGATTTTTCCAATTAATGTAGCATTTGCAGTAGTGTTTTAGCGCAATTTAAAGTAGCGTTTTAAGTAGCGTTTTAGTGCCATTTAAGTAGCATTTAGCGAAGAAGCCAATTAAAGTAGAGTTTAATTGGATCAACCAATAAACTTTTTTTTAATTTTGGAAATTAAAGAGTATTTTGTGGGGCTATGAACCTTTCATATGTAATAATAATAATAATAATAATAATAATAATTTTTAAGCCACGTTGAAGCTAAAGAAAACAAGTTGGAAATTGTACGTCAAACGTTACAAACGAGGTGCGTTCGTACGCACGTTTTAGAATTAAATTCATGATATCCCGTGCGTAGAACGGGTTAAACAGCTAGTTAAGTATATATTTTATGACACTGTTCATACAAATATCTTAACTAGTTATATAAATATTCAGATATATATGTACCAGCTAGTTATATAAATATTCAGATCTTGATGATTTTTAATTCTGTGAAATGAATTATATCGTCTGCAGATTAATTTCTGTCATAAAATAAGTATCTCGGTCGCTTGACGATTAAACTTCGGAAGCTCCTATAACAAAAAAGCACCGATTTTAAAAAAAATTCAAATTTCTTAATAAATATTTTTATTAATATCTCCTAAAGTTTTGATTCGATTTTAATAAAATTTGAAATGTCTCGACAAAATTCTGCAAAGATAATATATTTTAAATTGCAAACCATTTGGTTGGGTAGTTTTTGCGTTGTTATATGCGGACAGACAGACAGACGGACAGACAGACAGACAGACAGACGGACGGACAGACGGACGGACCAAACGACGACTATAGGTGCTACGTATTTATATAATTACGAACGCACCTAAAAAGGCGAGACACTTTATTCAGATGACTACCATTTTACAAAATTGTGTTCAATTTCACTAAAAGTAGGTTCATGCACCCCCCTGCTCCCTCTTTCCCGAATTCAGCATGTTTTCGGAAAAAAAAATGATGATGCGCGCACAACATACCCATATCCAACAGACAATATAATTTTAATATCCATTTTAATAATTATTGAATAATAAAAATATTTTTTGTAATAAAAGCTATGAATAATAAGTGGGTAAATTCAGTTTTTTTTGTTACTTTATTCTTACCATGTAAAACAAAATTCGAAAGTAGACCTACTTTTCGGGCCGATGAGCGGTATAGAAATGCCTTATGATGAGCCTTAATAGAAAACACCAATGTTTTTTCCGCTGCATCATATCATATGAATAGTTTTATTTATGTGTGAAAAATTACTAAAAAAGATGTGAATATTTTCGTAATTACTGTGAATCTCGTGACATTACTTTACTGGTGATTGCTAAATCATAAATTGTAAGATCTTAATTTAATTTATTTTTTTCACACGATATTCCACTATTTACCAGATGTATTAGAAATACTTATATCTAAGTTTTCGTGGAATTTATAATAAAATTGGTTGTAGCTTTTGTGGGCAAAATGTCATCTGGTTTCAACCTACGTCATAAATAATTTAATATTTATTTGTTTATACGAATTAAAATGAAACCACGTGTGTAAAAATCAAAGGAAAGGTAATACAAAAATTAAACCCAGTAATTTGAAAATGCAAATATAAGGAACTATGGATATCTTATTGATTTGTCAGAGGATCTTCATAAGAAAGATTCATGGTAAAAATATGTTATTCCGTTGAATATTGTCAGCATTAAATCTAAAAATGAAAATATTAAGCCCTTTATAACATATCGAAAAATAATAATTGAAAGAAATTAATATAATCAAGAAATAAATGAAATTCAACAAAAGGAAATAATAAACGTAAATATATATAAAACAATTAACCAAATTGAAAAATGTCAAAAATGCAATCGAAATCAGATTGAATGTGTCTTGAATAAACAAGTTAGCAAGTGAGATTTTGGAGAAAGAGTAAAAAATGATGTGGATAATAGAACATGTGCTGCCATCTAAAAATGATATAACTATTTTACCTAAATGTAGGCTAAAAGGACAGTAACTTGATAAAAAATTACGAATGAAATTACATAATTAAATATCTATGTAGAAGTGAAAAGAGGATAAAAGAAGTATGACAGTATGAGGCAAAATAATAGCGATAAAAATAATAATGACAATAATTATATTAAAATTCATAATTATTATTAAATAATGTTAATAATAAATAATTAATCTAAAAA
Source organism: Maratus michaelseni (assembly GCA_963931845.1). Lineage (NCBI taxonomy): Eukaryota > Metazoa > Arthropoda > Arachnida > Araneae > Salticidae > Maratus > Maratus michaelseni. The sequence continues at coordinate 202,129,644 of OZ007587.1, forward strand.
TATTAAAATAGATATTGATTACTAAGAAATATTATATATATATATGCATATATATATATTAAAAGACATACTAGTATAGCCAAGAATAAAGTGCAATATATAAGATAATGTATGATGAATAAATGTCTAAATGATTAGCTACCCTTTTTTAATTAAAATTTTTTTTAGATATCGTAATGTATATAAGTATCCTGACATCGTGATTTTATATTTTAAAAAATCAACACTCGAGTATTTAAGATTGAAATGCTTAAAAAATAAACTTAGTTATTTTAAATAAAATAAGATGAAACTGGTGTGAAACAATAAGAACTAAAATATCTTCTTAAAACACCATCAAAAACTTGTTTTTGATGGTGTTTTAAGAAGATATTTTAGTTCTTAGTTATTTTAGATAGTGTAAAACTTATGCTGTCCTCATTTTTTTCCTACTTATCACAAGTGAAAACTTAAATGCAATAACACCGGAGAAGAATGATTTGGCGGCATGTGGTTGGACAACAGATTTCGAGTAATTTTGGTCTGCTGAATACGAAAATAATAGCAAATTTGGCTGCCGTTTTTGAAAAAAAAAGCCAACAAAAAAACCGATAATAGCAGAAGTACAAAAAAGTAACATTAAATATTTAAATACTTTTTTATCTTTATTTATTTTTTACATATTCTGTAACATTGTATTTTGAGTGGGATAAGCATTGCAAAAAAGAAATATAGATTTAATTTTACTACTAAAACCGTTTGATTTTTTAGACAATCTCTGTGCAAGGTCCAACAGAAGTCAGATATCATGTGGCAATCCCAACGTCCTTGGTACCTTTGCTCCATTATTCTGATGTCTTGGTGGAACCATTCACCCCTTTCTTCATTAAAATCACCTAAATTTTCAGGAAATTTGTCTAAATGATTGTATAAAAATGCACCTTAACGCACCTTAAAAATTAATTATTGCAAGAACCAGAGCCACTCTAACTACTTTATATTCCATTATTATAAACTTCTGTATGTCTCAAAATCACGAGAAAAAAAAATGTAATACCGCAGAAAAAAAAAAAAAAAGAAAAATGTACGCTTGTTAATTAATTGTAATATATGTCTTCTTCCGCAGCAAAAGGTATTCTTGAAGAAATGTGCCTATGAATTAATAAAGGAAAACAACAAATTTAAGTGGAAGACGAACCAAAAGGCTCTAATTGATGGGTACATACAAAATTGCAGACCGCCTGCTAGAGGCCGGTCTGACCACGAAATACTCATCATCCGGTGCCAGGATTCTTCTCGAATAACGTAAGTACGAGAAATATTTTTACACGTATCTCGTCGTAATAAAATAAAGTCCATAAATTGCATTTAACTCATCGCATAGAAAAGTATTTTTAGCGAGGCAGAAGTACACATACACACACACACACCAAAAAAAAAAAAAAAAAACACAAAAAAAACATTTAGTGTTGCCAAACAGTCAAAAGTCAGTCTCCCTCTGAAATTTTCATGAAATCAGTGGTTTTTTTCGAAAATGGCCCCAGCTCAGTTTCTACTTAAAAAAATAAATTTTAAATTTATCACTATAAAAAATAATATTTAATTAATTTAAGCTCAAAAATTCTCCACTAAACAAGCCTTTTTTTTTTTTTTTTTTTGAAAAAAATCCCTATTTACAAGAAAACAAGAAAGAAAAATCATGCATCAAGTATAGATTATGAAATACTTTCTAACACTAAGAGAATACTTTAACAAACCTTCGCTATTTAATAAGGTAAATAAAATACCTAAGTAAACATTTTAGAAAACGCAAAACCCATTTTGAAAACCAGATTTCAGCAATTACAGGCCATAGCCAGAAATGTACTCAGATTCTTTTGTGCAGCCTTGTATATAATCTATATATTTGTATATACTCTATATAGTATGCTACAATTCAGTTTAGTATAAGAAAACACATAACGTAGTTGAAAATTCACCTTCAGCAGTTTCTACCAATAGACGGAAACATATTTGAATTCTTTTGTTCAGCGCTGTATATTACCGTAAGATTTTGATACAAGGCACATATTAAGATAAAGTTTAATTAAGGCAAAAACACACTGAAAACTATTGAAATCACACTTACTATAAATTATCATACAGCGGCATCCATGTGTGCAGTTCTTTGCGTGGCCCTGTATATGATTTTATTTATATTCAACAAACAACTCTTAGTATAATAAATATATTTTACGTTCAACATGCATAACTCGATTAAAAAACCCTTTAAGAAATTTACGCCGATCCACAGTAATGTTTACAAATTCTTTTGTGTAGCCCTGTATATGATGTATCAAATTTATACATACCACATAGTATGCCAAAACTTAGTTAAACGCACATCTAACTGAAACCACACTTCCAACTATTATTGCTTATAGATAATACTTCGGATACAGTATTGTATCCGAAATCTGTTGTGTGTTCCTGTAAATGAACGATAAATGCTATACAAATCATATTACTCAACAAGTATCTTGACTAAACCTTAGTAATGTATATAAATTTCATTATATTTCAAATAGTGTAACATAATTAAAATACACTGCAAACAGTTTTTTTAAACATAAACCATTATGTAACCGAATTCTTTTGTGTGGCCCTGTAAATGAATGATAAATGCTTTACATTCCACATTCTACAGAAAGCATTTTTAGTGCACGTTAGAAAATGATATCAATTTCGATATGTTTGTAATGGTGTAACATGAATAAAATGCACCGCAAACGATTTTTCCCCGTAGACCTTACTATAACGGAATTCTTTTCAGTTTCCCTGTAAACTAATTATAAGTGCTACACGTTCTATATTCGATAGTAAACATCTTGTAGTGTACTTTAGTGATGTATATCAATTTCAATATATTTCAAATAGTGTTACATGATTAAAATACACTGCAAAAGATTTTTCCCCATAATACGACCTTTTTTTAGTGCACCTGTACACGAAGTATAAGTGCTACATACTTCATTTTCAATACCGAACATGCCATAAGTAAACCTCTATAGCAAATATCAATTGCATGGCAATCCGAGTATATTTACACGAGTTAGAGCACGGAGAGACGGCTGACAGGCAGTCAAACCGAATTCATAAACATTCTTTTCAACTACACTACTGTGCAAAACTTAAGCAACAAACACAAAATGCTAATTTCTGAACACGTGAGTAAAGGAAATTCTATAAACAACAAGTGTAGAAAATAGGTGCTACCCTAACAGCACAGATAGTCGATGTGAAGTCTTCTTGACATCACAATTGTCACAGTCGCTACAATGAATAGAAATGTGATATCTTTCATTCGTCTCATTTTTACTCTCATTTGGTAACTCCACTGAACAGTCACCATGACTGCTGCTTTTTGACGAGTCACCAGGTGACTTTACAATGAAGTCATCTTGTGACTCTCATGTGACTGTCATTTTGAGACTCCATTGTAAAGTCATCATGATAGCTGTTCTGTGACGAGTTCCCAAGTGACAGAAAATGAAATCGTCTAGTGACTTTTCACAAAGGAGTGTAATGATGACTTCGTAATAGAGTGTCGATCACCGGAAAGTCACCATGCGACTTCATTGTGACATTATTTGGCGCCTAATCACAATACAATGTTCACAATGACTTCAAAGTTCAGTCTTCAACTGACAGTGACTTGAGAATCACAATGGGACTTCATTGTAATGTCAACTGGTGACCCATCTCAAAGCGACAGTTACAGTGACTTTTCAGTGTTAACAATCATTTGAGAGTAATATTGAGACCGTGAAATATCCCATATTTTGATTCACCGTAGCGATTGTGACACTTCTAACCAAGTGTGACATCAAGGGGACTTCACATCGACTGGCCGGGCTGTTAGGGTAGTACCTCTTTTCTACACTTGCTCTTTATAGAATTTCCTTTTGAGTACTCACGTGTTCAGAAATTAGCAATTTGTGTTTGTTGCTTAAGTTTTGCACACCAGTGTATGTTGGAAAGTGTTAAAAAGAACTGAGGAACTTGCGAACCGACATTTTTATTGTGATCGATGATCGATTACTTTCTTGAAGAAAATAACAAAAAAAAGAACTATAGATAGAAAGAAAGATAAACAGATATTAAAATTAGATAAATAATTATTTAGAGCTTGAAACTCTTGTAAACTGTAAACGACGAACAAGATGTTAATTATTGATAATATAGTACAGAATTTCTATTGACGAATCGAGATCCAGTGTTGCCAGATGACTCTGAAAACGTGAAATAATGAACTAAAGTGTTTTCCCAAAATGTTGATTTTTCCCAAAAGTTTCCCCACTAATACATGACACCAACAAACAGTGCCGAAACTAGCCTTTTTGGCGCCCGGGGCAAACATGGATTTTGGCGCCCCCCCCCCCCCAACCCCTCTCTTCCGGAAAGAAAATTTCCAAAGCGAATTTTTTCTAAGTTTCTAAAATTTAAAGTATATAATCAGATAATCTGTAGTACTGAACTAAATAGTCAACTTTGTCAAATACTGATTCATTAAAACCTTGAAAATGGAATCGAAAGGAACCGAAAAATATTCCGCTTTATACTGGTTTTCATCTTAGGAAGTATAATTATTGATATTCTCAGGGGAGGATTTAAAGGGTCGCGAGGGGCCCGCATCCAAAGAGCCCCAAAATCCTCTTTTGAGTTCAACGAGAAAAATTATTTTTTGATCAAAGGATTTTCTTAGCACTTTTTTTTTTTAAATTAGTATTACTACATAATTTTCATGTAATTTAAATAGAATATTTTTTATACCATTTGCTATTCCCAGAAATGTTTTAGTTATGTTTAAATGTTTTTCCTTGTCTTCTTTTCTGTTAGCAATTATCAGAACTGTGAACGGTTGTGGAGGGTTGGGGTGAGACTCAAAGTTGGATCTGAGCTGAAAGGAACCCTGTTACTGCGTAGAGACTTTTATGACGATTTAATTACACAGATTCAGAATTTAATTAAATCAGATTGGATAAATCTAAATCTGGATCGTGACACTGGGGCCCCTGATTTAGAGGTCCCCCACACTTGGTATGCTGTTTACATAAAGCTGATATTTAGAATGCATTTGACTTTGTTACTGATTATAATCGATATTTTGCATTTTTAGAGTAGGATAAGATTAAAACCAAGAATAAATTGAGCTTGACTATTACAGGGGCACACGATGTATTTGCCCCGGAAATTTACATCTGGATCTAAAGAAATAATTACAGCAAAGAAAAAGAGGCGGCAAAACCCGTAAAAATGGGAAAAAGACGATTTTTTTCAAAGATAAAGGCAGAGACGACTTTATTAGCCATGGCACCCTGTGCGAGGTTCTTTTCTGCGTCTCTACAAATGCTATATTATTAAAAAAGAAAAACGGGTAGGAGAGGTTACTATTTTATCTTGTATATGTTTCATCCCTTTAGTTTTTAGTGTCGTTAGCAATAGCCAATCTCGTGCTCTTTAAAGCCAGATCTGTATGTAAAAAAGTAATTGTAACAAATGGTATGGCGGCATTTTTCATTTATCTTGAAATGGCCAAAGGACGAGAAAATAATTTGGGAGAATAAAGGCAGGGGCGGCTGCGATTTTATTAGTCATAGCAACTTGGGTATGATTTTCTCCCTGCACCCCTACAAATGACATTTTTTTTTTCAAAAAAAGTTTTAACAAAGAGTTTTATTTTGCGTATTTTTTCAAATTATCCTTTCAAATATTATTTGTTTTTAGTATCCCAGGCAGTCGCCGAACCTCGCCCCCTCTAATAATATTAGATTGGATCTGGATAAAAAAGTAATTTCAGCAAAAGTAATAGGCCGGCATATTCTAGTTGCCGTCAAGGGCGGCAAAACGCTTAGAAAACTTTCGCAAAAAGACAAGTAAAAAACTTTTTGGAAGATAAAGACAGAGGCGGCTCCGGCTTTACTAGCCATGGAGCCCTGTACGAGATATTTTACTGTACCTCTACAAATGCTATACTTAAAAAAAAATATTTTACTGAGAATTTTATTTTGGACATTCATCCCCCAATTTGTGCTTATTGTCCAGGGCAGTCACCCCTCGCCCATGACAAAATGGAAAAAGAAGAAAGCTCCACGCTGTGAGAAAAGGGAAAAAAATAGAACAGCCTTCATGGAATATTTTTATCTAATAGAAAAGTCAAAGTGAGGGAATAGTTTGTCAATTATCCATGCTGGACAGTGCAGTGCAGTACCGTATCCAGACGACGTTGAACAGTGCACGGCCAAACTCCATCTTTTTCGAGAAGGGATCGAGTTTGGCCGTGAACAGTGTCATATACAGACATGAGTAGGGACCGACCTTGAAAAATGTTAGTGATTCTCTTAAACCACAGGAAGAGATTTAAATGTTAGATGGAATAGACATGATACATTTGGAATGGGAGAAAGAAAATAGCCTAAAAGAACAAACAGTTCGTTTTTTATTCATTTGCTATCTTTTATTGTAGACGAATCTTTTTATCTATTTGTCTATTTTAATGCATTTGCTTCAGTTTTTCTTTTGGATTTTCCGGCTGCGAGACTTTTCATACAAATTTCATATATATATAAATTTCTATATCTAACAACAAACAAAACCTGCATTTGGCGCCCCCTTCACCTTCTGTTCTGCTGGCGCCCGGGGCACGTGCCCCCTCTGCCCCCCCTTAGTTTCGGCCCTGCCAACAAATCTCCCAAAATGGGGACGAAATCCCTAATCTGGCAGCACTGTAACCATGTACAGTCGTGGAAAAAAATGCTTCAAATCATCGTATAAAAACTGATTCTGGTACCAACTGAGGGGTAATAACGTCCACTATAAATGTTATGCACGAGTTAGTGTTTGTTGGAAATATCTACCTATTAAAAATTGAACCAACTTTCTTTTTTCAAATTTTAATACTATATTCGTGTTCCATGATTCATATCAACTCTGAAAAGTTTAGTGGATGCACCCGTAATTGAGCATTTAATGGAAATTTTCTAATTTTTTTTTCTTTTTTTTACAATGTAATTACTAACATAATTTTCTACAAGCTTCCGTCAATAGTAATAAAGCACTTGACTAAATGATTTCCTATCCTAGTTTGGTATTCTAGGGTGAAATTTACTAAAAAAGAAGCCGAATATGATGTCAAAATTAGGTATTTGAATTGAAATATTCAGAGTTTGGGTACAATTTCATATGAAGACGACCCTCTAAGCTTATTTTTCTGTAACATCAATTGAAATAAGACATAATTTTCAGTCGTACGAGCCGTAAATGTTGTGCGACGCGGAACGGCATTACCTGCGAAAGCAAAACATTAAACTCAATTAATTAGAAATACTGTTTTTTAGCGATTTTACAACGATACACTTTTGAATAAGTTAACGGATTTACATGTTTATTTTTTTTAAATAAAGAAAATTAAATTCGCTGCAAAAATACCTGAAAAGCACAGAAACAAAAATTTTCTTTTTCAACTTATAACAAAAACATGATTAATTTGTGTGGTTTTGAATTTTTTACTATATATTTTTATTATTTTATAATTTTTTTTTTTTTTTTGAAGGTGTAATCGAGAGACAACGTAATGAGCAATATAAAAAAGAAATGGCAACTCAAAATTAGAGAACCTGGACTTCAAAATCGTGGCAAAACAAATTTTGCAAGATTAAATTTGTCGTACAATATTGGAACGTTTGTTCTTGTTTTTTACAATTTAGTACACATTTTTTATTTTTTATTCTATAAATGAATCAGTCATTCTAGAGTGTTCACCTGTCCTATAATAAGCAAATAGAACCAATGCCCTTTCTAGAATCACTGACTGATATACATAAATGCGAAAAAAAAATTAATAGTTTAAATTAATTACAAGCTTTCCAATCCACGATCAAACTTCAGTCAATTTTCATCGTTTCATACATTTCTGGCCTCCTAAACTACACGGGGAAAATATTTTCACTTGTATGATTATTTTTACGGAATAAATGAAATATTAAGTTACTACTGAAACACAATCCAAATGCAAAGCATTATTTTTTATGACTTTTAATAAAGTGAAATGTAGTTTTTAATTTAATTTTAATGAATTAAATATAATTTTGACAGTTTCATAATTTTTTTATTTCGAATTCAATTATTCTAATTTTTTTTTATTTGTATATAATTATTTTTCAGGGATGAAAAATTTCAAGCAGTCTTGAAGTATAACCCAAATGCTAAATTAATTACTCTCGACGGTACGTCGCATCTCCTGATGTTTGAAAAACAAGCAGAGTTTATAAATATTGTTAAAGAATTTTTGTCTTGAAATAATATCGAGAAATTTGTAACAACACTTGTATGTTGTTCAAAGATTATGCAATAACAAAATGTCATTCGAGGCAACAGCTATAGCAGCTAAAACTCTCAAAACAACTCTCTCTATAAGTGTCTAAATGCCTAAATAATATCGCTAATAAAATATTTTTGATTCATGTGTATGCTTTATTTTTTCCTTTAGTTGTAATTACGTTATCACCTTAGTACACCTTAGAATCTAGACACACGGCAGTGTGTCAGCCAAGTTCGTCTGACATACTAGTGTGTTATATTACACGAACCATTTCGAGCGGTTTTCGCCAAATTTCGACACTCTACTACTGAAAATCTATTTGACCTACGTATTTGTAATTTTAGATGTGTATTAAGGCCCCCTTAATTATCCAGAATCCAAAATTTTATAAATAACGCATAATTAGTTTCCGAGATACGAATATTTGAAAATGTCTGACAATCGATAATCTGACTCACTCACTCATAAAAAAGATCTCATATATCTACTGCACCTACAGACTTCAAATTTGGTACGAAGTTCGTTTACACTATAAGGAATCGAAAAAAATCTGAAAATCGATTAATTACCCACTTGGGGATGTCCATTTTTACTTTAACGTAACGTCTATTAGGTTAAATTTTAATTTGCCAAAAAAAAGCGCCAAATGTTGAATCCGGGCTGACCTCGCAGCAAAATCACTTGATTATCAGCCATTTTTGGCTAATTTCAGAGAATGAATATTTTGAGTAATGGTGCAAAAAATGTACCCTTTTAGATACATTGTGAAAAACAAAAACATCTTGAGAGAATACATATATCGAAATATGTATATATTTCGAGACATCCACAGTTTAAATTCGTCTAATCCCAGAATTAAAAATGTAAAAAAAGAGAGCATTCCTATGATTTAAATAAATATTGATCCTGGATGCGTGGCTATCATGGGTCTAGGCAGTGTAGCTGTCGACAACCTTGCGGTGTCTTTGACTCTCAACGCCAGTGCTACGGGTACTCTATCGATTTCCGCTGCGGATAAAGGTACTCTGCCGATTGCCGCAGAGTATAAAGGTAATGCTTGCAGGGGACTATCAAGTACCATTTCGATAGCGATACGAACTTTCAAACTGTTGGATACGGAGGGTTTTGAAGAGGCAAATTCTAGCTAGGCTGTAGTTTCGATGTACGAATTCGAATTTTAATAATTACTGTCTGTTTACTTTCAAGTTTGTATGCTGTGTGTCAAATAAATGTTATAATTTAGCAAAAGGTGCATTAGCATTTTGTTTTTAATGATATTTTGAGCCAATACTTTATTTCACCAGACTAAAAACCTACATTAGTAAGGGCTAAAAGTCAGCCGGATTTCCTTGTTAGTGCTTGTTTAAATTTTATACTATTTGTTTGATATTATTTGAATAGCTTCGTCATTTTATTTGTAAATATAAATCGGTCTGTTGATTTATATGTTAAGGGGACCGTGGACCTTCATTTGTGCAAAAATCGACCCAAAAATCGAAAATTATTTTTGTGCATATTATTTTTTTCTAGTCTGTTCTGAGCCATTTGCGAAAAACCGCATGCAGCTGCGACTATTTTTCGCAAAGTTACAAGCGTTTGAATTTTGTACACAAACAATTTTTCGGCCCTTTACTTTAAATCTATTTTCCTCAAAACTGATTTTTCAACGATTTCAAATTTTTGAAATGCTCCGAGCGTCTTAGTTTTTGGTGAAAATTCACGAAATTGATAAGGAAATATACCGATATTGTGTATAAGGAAACTAAGCATGCATTTTGAAATTCGACTTCATTAAGACAGATAAATTTGATTTTTAACTTGTTAAAAGGCAAACTTTTGATGAAAATCGATAGGAAATTCAGAAAAAAAATCTCTAAAAAATTAACTATACAAGAGATTAAAAAAATCAATGCTTAGATTTGTTTGTAATATAGTTTTAAGTGATTAAAATTCAAAAAAGCAAGGACATATCTAAAAAATTAAGACGCCCGGAGCATTTTAAAATTTCCTTTCAAAATTTTAAATTTAAAAAAAAATCTTAAAATTGCAAAAATATTGGAAATTTCTTTTAATGTGTTTTATATACTTATGATGAAATGTATCTATGCAAAAAATTTTATATCTCTATGATGAAAATTAAAAAAAAAAAAAAAAATTAACATCCACTCCACCGTCCCCTTAATGAGCCTGTAATGGTAAAACATAAAATTATGCCAATATGATTATTGTTATTTCAGAAATAATAAAAATTTCGAATCAATACATTTCGTTTCAAAACACACATTAAATGCAGCAGTATTAAAATACATATTTCTGCCGCAAAAATTAAATTGAATGTTGCCTGGTGAATAAAATAGTTACAACATTAAAAACCATTAAGTAAAGTGTTTAAGTATATTGTAACTGTACAAAAAATAATGATATCTAACAAAAACATAACAGTGAACCAGTCGGATATGCCAATCCCAAAATGTTCTTCTATCTCATACATGTTAATGCTTCAAAATTTGCTATCAAACGTAAAAAAAAATCAAATTTTTTTGTCATTCTGTTGTACATCAGCTGCTTGAGAATCGTCGGGTTACCTGGTTGCGAGCAGCCGATGTATTATATTAAACTACGAAAAGTCCTTTTGGTCTATACCGTCAGTAAAAGATAGCTTCCCTATCGCTTGGTTTTGCGATTTTAGCTAATTCTACTGAAAATACACGAAGCTAAAATGCGCGGAACAATATTACAAAACAATCATTCCCAGTTCTCGTCTATATTGAATTTGAATAAGAATATCGCCAAATTAGACACAGATAGCCAAGTTGGCTTCATACATGGAAACATAGTTTTTTCGCCAAATTTGGCGATATTTCATCCATTGTCGCCAAGCTTGGCGAGAATTTTATGTTGGCGAATATAAATATATAGTGTTAAGCATGTAATTGTTGAAACGATGGTTACAATAATGAAAGAAAATTTGGCGAAACCATGTTCACTAAAACTCAAAAATTAAACCCGTTTATGGAGAAATCCTGTATTGTTTCAAAATGCCGGCCACCCTATAATTTCAAGCTGCTATATCTCAGCCATTTTTTTAAATAAAAGCAAAACAAAAAATGCTCTGGAATCCTTGGATCAAGGCCAAGCATTTAACGCACAAAATTTTTACAATTTCTAATTTTTTAATCAACTTTTTGAAATTGAAATCTTTAAATGGCTATCAACGCGCCCCATCCAGTCGCAATATCCCCAAATTCAACTGGGACCTGCAGGCTATAATCAAAAACATATACAAAAAACGTGATTGAATTGTCTGCATAAATTCATACACTTTTCGATGATACAATAGTGAAAATGGAACAAAAATCGCGATTGCCGCGCCACCTTCCGTCAAAATATCCCCAAATTCAACTGGGACCTGCAGGCTATAGTCAAAAACATATACAAAAAATTGGTTCAATTATCTGCATAACTTCATACACTTTTCGATGATGCAATAGTGAAAATGGAACAAAAATCGCGATCACAGCACTCCCTTTCGTCGAAATATCCCCAAATTCAAGTAAGACCTGCTTGCCATAGCCAAAAACATAGAAATTTTTTTTATTCAATTTGAAGCATGATTTCATACACTTTTCGATGATACAATGAAGACACACAGACGGACAGACAGACATTTTGTAAAAACATTTTTTCCGGAATCTCTGACCCTTAAAACGTGTAAATCCGTCGGAAAACATTTCAATTACAATACTTTCTTCTATTATAGATAGAAGAATGTAAAAAAAGGGAGCCAATTTCTGTAAAAAAAAAGAAAAGAAGTGATATGTAAGAGTGGGTGCCAAGTTCACATAAAATTCACTCAAACTTACCTACTGAAGTATTGTAGCGTTGTTTAAATTGTTTTAAAATAAAAATTATTGATAGCATATTAATAATAAGTTTTTGATAAATATTATGCCTATCATTTTCATGTCTTAATAAAATGATGATGATAATATTAATAACAATGTGATTAAAATAATTTTTAATATTGTTATTATTATAAACAAATGACTCGTGTTAAAGATTTGATAAACAAATAAACACACAGATACACTTCTACTCGTCTTTGATTATCATTCTAGCGACTCCCACTCCCGGAAATCTCAATACAGACTAAGGCCTGACAAAGAGACAGATACACTTACGCTTGTGTTTGGTCATCACTCTAGAGACTCCAACCCTTTCAGGAGCCTCAATACACTCAAATTAAGGAATCCAAACATGAAATAATAAGTTTTAATATAATAATGTCATTAATAAAGATAAATTACTCTTAGGTAAAAAATTGACAAATTCTAGATTTATGACCTTATATCGAGGACCCTATATCGTTGCAGCTGCCGGAAAAATCCAAGACTCTCCTGGAATGTTTGCGGATGTTCGAACTTTCATGCAACAAAGATGTGAGGCCTGCATCATATGCGGGGGTCGTCAATTCGGACACCTCCTTTGATATAAGTTGTATTTCCCTTTTGTTACTTTTGTTTTTATGTTTATGAGCAGCGATTAATAAACACCTTTATTTCTCCTATTTTGCGTCCTATCCTTTACTTGTGTTTTATGTCTAAAAAATGCGAAATGAAGCTTCGAAACACCCGCTCATATTCAATGCTCTCTACCGCGTCAGGAAGCCGTTTCCGATCCGGCATTCCTATGTGATTCCGAGTCGTCTAGGTGTACCCTGCCTCCCCTCGAAGTTTGTAACATCTTAGCTGGGATACCCTGTATATAGAACAGAAAAATAAGCCCGGTTAAGATGCTCACGGTTAATACGCGATTCCGCTTAAAACCTTCTCACCGCCGCCGCCGTGAACTGATATATCCGTTCACTATGCTGTAGGTTTCACTGCAATAGAAGCATTGTTTAAATTAATATATTTCTACAAATATAATGCAGTTTTAAAACATTGGGTATTGATTAATACTCTCAAGGGTTATACTCATATACGTAATTAAGTTTTTTATATCAAGTTTGAAAATTCCTCTTTTTTTAGCATTTTCTTCGATAATTTCTTCGGATGGCTACCTGCTCTCGTTTTATTCATGGCCAGTGAGTTACTTAAATCACACGTTTCGTGGAGTCAAGTCGTTTTTTATTGAATTGTCAAGTTTTAGCAAATCTCCTGTTAATATGGAAAATTACAAATGGAACATTAATTTACTATATAGGAATAGGAATGACAAAGATAAATTTTAAAACGAGAATAAAAAAAACCCAATGCAGATATCAAATATGACAGAAGTAGAGCCCTTTCAGATTGATTTCAAGAATAGCAAAATAATTTTTTCTTCAAGAGTTTATTTCTCATCCATTATCCGTGAATCAATAGAAATATATTTGCGAAACGAGAACACATGCAACGAATCAGCTTCTTTTGAATTACCTAAAATTTGTCACGTGATGATTTACAGATAAAAAAACAATAAAATATTAATTTTCACGTTTTCCAGTTTGACCAATTTAAACACCTGCTTAGATTAGACATATGATCTCGTAGTCTGTGTTTATCATTTTCAAAAACTTTGCAAAAATAGTTTATTCATCATTTTGATCTTGAAGAAGTCGCCGTTAGTGCGCATGAAACATATGTCATCTCTATATTAAAATGTATTTTTAAGCCTTTTGTGTTACGTTTTTACCACTTTAAGCAGTAATTACACTTTAATTTAAAGTTAACAAGTAATTTTATTATAAAGGGTGTCCCAAAGGTCTCCGTACAACTTCAAAAATTTATTACAAAAAAAATATAATAGGCCTACAGCAAAAATAATTACAACAGTGTATAGAGTAACTTAAAAAGTTTTTTTCTACTGCCTTAATAAACTTCAACATGAGATCCTTTCGTAGCACGAAGAATATCAAGACGATATTCCAATTCAATCCACGAACGTTTTTCATGCTAACATCAACAGTAGCTGTTTGGATATTTTGTTTCAATTCTATGAGACTATTAACTTTTGTTCAGATTTCATCAAACAGTTGTAACTACTGTTGATGTTAGATGATGTTAGATGTTAGATGTTGTTACTCTTGATGTATGATGCTGAAACTCACGTGGATGGAATTGGAATATCGACTTGATATTCTTCGTGCAACGAAAGGATTTCATGTAGAAGTATACTAAGGTAGTAGAAAAAAACTTTTTAAGTTACTCTATGTACTGTTGTAATTATTTTTGCTGTAGACCTTTTGTTCAGATTTCATCAAACAGTTGTAACTACTGTTGATGTTAGATGATGTTAGATTTTAGATGTTAGATGATGTTACTGTTGATGTATGATGCTGAAACTCACGTGGATGGAATTGGGATATCGACTTGATATTCTTCGTGCAACGAAAGGATTTCATGTACAAGTATACTAAGGTAGTAGAAAAAAACTTTTTAAGTTACTCTATGTACTGTTGTAATTATTTTTGCTGTAGACCTATTATTTTTTTTTGTAATAAATTTTTGAAGTTGTACGGAGACTTTTGGGACACCCTGTATTATTTGTAATGTTAATCAGTTAATCAAGTACCGAAATAGCAGTTTTTCAAATTTTATATTTTTCCAGCAATTTCTCAAGGTTATATAGCAAAATATGTAATGCGTGATGGAAAAAAATTGACTTAATTTTCATTTTCAGCGTCGACGAAAGCATAAAATTCAATTATTGCAGTTTTTGTTCGAATTTTGTTTTGTTTTGTAAGTGCTATTAATTAAAAAAAATGGTTTTATTTAACTGAGTGGTTTATTTTGTTTATCATCGTGGTAGTTCACATCAACATATCTTGATTTAGGGAAAGTTAACGGATAATTTTATTTTCTAACAGAACTTTCCTGAGCAATAAACAATAAAGAATAAAGTAATTAACACACAATTTCCTCAATTTTAATGGTATTTCGGAAAATGTCATATTCGTCAACCGTTGCTGATTTCCACTTGTAACTTATAGTGAATATCACTCTCTTTTGTTGTTTGATTTAATATTCGTAAGTATAGTTATTTTCGTATAATTTTATTATTAAGTTTAAGTATTATCTTATTAGTATGTATAAATAAAAAAAAATTAAAGATAGGAATAGCTAAAATAAACATAAACACACCAAAAATATGAAGAATATTATAACATGATATAAAATATACAGGTAATTAATACAGGATATATGAATAAAAATATGGGGAACTAATTTAACCCTTTAAACGTCCTAACCGTGTTTTTCCGTCACGTAAATTTTGAATTCAAAGGCTGGATTAACAAAATATTTATTTTAATGCTACTTTTTTGTCAGTGCATAAGAGTTATGTAAGGTTATTAAATATAAATCCTCATACCAATTATTTTATATCTATTATTTTATGAGTCGTTAAACAAATGTGAAAAATTATGCCGAATGTTTGCTGGAGGATCAGTTTAGATATTTTGGACAAAATTATTCAAGTTAAACATTAAAATTTGAAGCTTAATTTCAAATTGCACGATTTCATGTTAGTGATTGGTTTGAACATATTTTAATATAAAGATGATTTCTGAAGCACTTTTCATGCTTAAAGCTTTAAATTTTTAGTTTCTCAAACTAAAAATACATTTACATTTTCTTTATTATTACTAGTAATCAAGAATTGTTTTCTTTATTAATTCTATGCCTCTAAGTGTCACTTTTACTAAGAAATTCTTATAAAATGATGAATTAAAGAATGGTTCAAATTTCTTTTATCTTTTAATTTTATTTCGGAAATAATATTTTTTCATTTTACTTTTACTTTCTGCTAAAACAATGTATGCCAATCACTATTAATTTCGGTTCTACAAAATAAACGTATATTTCTTTTCTGTGTCATGTTGCATAAAACATTAACTTTGACTTGTATTTATTCTTAACTTTTTATTGTTGATATATACCCTTTTTTGGTAATTAATACCCCAAATAGAATTTTTTTTTAAAGTCAGAAATTATGATAAATAAACTGGAAGTTATACTTTTCAGAAATTATAGTTTATACAAGGTCATCTCTCTTACTATTTATAGCTCCTGCAATAAATAAATAAATAAATACAAAATATAAAGCAAGTAAAATAGTCTTCCCTTGCAATTGATAGACGCCATATCCCTTCAAATGTCATACTTTTGAATCGACACACTCTAATAAACTTTGTATCATTACCTCTAGATTTTAATTGAAAGCTCTTCAGATGATTTTGGTTTCAATGAACTTTTTATGTTATTCAAGTCAATATAAAGCAGGCAAGTCAAACACGTGACCCGTGGGCAACAACTGGCCCGCCGACTACTTATCTGTGGCCCACGAAGACTTTGGCATTTTACCTGTGTTTAATTTAGTTGATAGAGTTATTTTAATTGTTAGTTAACTCAGAATGCTACCACTATTTTTGAATATTAACATTTGTCTTATTTATTTTGCCATTAAATAAGGGGAATATTTCTCTGCAGAATTTGGTAGCATTCTGAATTAAAAAAATCTCGCTCGTCTGAAAAAAGTAATGTATATAAACAGATATAACTCAATTTTACATTTAGCACAATAAAATTGTGGATACAAAAATAACCAATCGGAACGTACCAAAGCATGGGATCTTGAGTCTGAGAATTTAAAGATTCGCAAAATTTGTACATTATTTTACTTATAATTTTTATTTGTTTTATGTCGAAACTAATGCTTTATTTTACTAACTCTCTTCGATTTTACACCACTTTAGAAAATAATATGCTGTATTTATATTAAGTATTTATGCTAAGAAATGGATTGTAAAATTAATAAAATTCAAAGCTAATGAAAAACAATTAAAATAAAAAAAAAATCTAAATATATAATTAAATAGCTTTAAATGAGTCTCTTTGAAAGTGGCACGCACTATCACTTTTGTGCTTGACACAAAACCCCGAATATGTCATGCAGGTTCTGCACTTGGGCTTTAGTCGAACATATGTATTTTAGATTTAAACTCTTTATTTTAATTACTTAAGTTAGTAATTGTGTCATTGTTAATGAATAATGCGTGATTTTTCTTTCTTTTCTTTTCTTTTTTATTGACATACTCTCATACATCTCAGAATTTATAAAAAATATATGTTAAAGTTCTTTACCAATATCAATAAATATGTTAAACTAAAGATGAACATCGCAGATTTTTTTAAAGGTGATTTACAATGCAATTTTATTCAAAGGAAAACTGAAATTTTATCTTTGATATATAGAGACTATTGGAGTTTGAAATGAATGTAACATTAAGAAATGCCAAAGCACACAGTATAATGGAAACTCACAAAAATCTGGCTAAACATCGGAGTGATAAACTATCAAAATTGAAACTGATACTTCTTAAAAGAGAATAAAATTGCTTTCACCAAGCCTATTGAAGAAAATACAATTGCTTAACAAACTAATTTTTGTCTTTATTATTTTAAATATCCCGCGAGTCAAAATCATTCACTGCGAAATTGAAGAAAAAATGTCTATAGCAGTTAAAGAAATTTGGAAGTACTTTAAGCATAAGTACCACTACTAGAAATATTTATCTATAGCGGATAGATTTATAAAAGTCGGATATATGTTTTAAAACTTATAGTGCTTATAAATTTATATTATATTCCTACTCATCGTCCTACTTATTCATCGTCAACGTCAATCTAGAAAATATCTTGGAAGTTGGAAATATGTGTAGTGAAGGTAAACAGATCTAACTATTTATACAGATATTTAATGGATTTCCATCATAAAGTTTTAACTGTTAAACACTGTTACAATTTTCATTTTAAATCGACAAATTATGAATCTGATTTAATAAAAGACTACCAATAGAAAAAGTAGTTGGAGTTTTCATTTGAAATTACAAAGCACATGAGTAAACTCAAGGCAAATTTCATAACGCTATCTTGTTATTTGATAGTATTAGCGTTTTCAAATATAATTTATATTATTTTGATAAAACAATTTTCAGAAATAAATGTATTTCATTTTAAATGTTGCCAGGCATTATTACAAAAATCATCCGGGTGGAAATTTTTAGAATATACTAAAAATATTTTTAAAAAAAATTCAAAATAAGATTTTTGAATATCGAAAAATATGAAAATCAGTTTAATCCATATATTTCACCTCTAATGATTGATGGTGAAATTAATCTTCAGAATCGAATACGACGGTTAATCAAAATTCAGTACGATTCCATATTAGAGCGAAAATGTATGGATATGGGGTTTCCGAATTTTTGTAATTTTTTCTGAATCGACCGATTTTTTAAAATTATAGTGTGCATTTAGGCATATTTTAGCTATGTTCGGTAGCGCAATTTTATACATTTGCGTAGCTGCCAACCTTTAGTTATTTTTCAAGTCAAATACACATAATTTGAACTATAAAATGTATTTAAGAAGTGTAGTGAAAAAAGTACCGCACAGATACAAGACACATTTCATTAAATAAATTTTCTGATTCAAAATATGTTTATTTTTATTTTTCACTAGAAAAAAACACGGAATATTGTCAGCGATGCCTTTGATAAATCAAGATTAACAGACCAGGGTGTACCATAAATTTTTTAAATAAATATAAATTAGAAAATTCATTTAAATTTTATATATTTGGTTGATGAAAAGTAATTTAGAGTGTTTTTTGAAAAATAAAAATAAAGTAAAATATGTATAATAATAACTTTGGAACTTTGCGTGAATATGTCTTTAACATGGCTGTGTTTTGTATGTACACATTTTACTCTGTGCAATGATACTAATATTATCTACTTTTTATGTGGACCGCGGTTTTGTATATAATGCTTAATTTGGCCAGCGGTGGTAAACGAGTTTGACATGCCTGATATAAAGTATAAAAATTCACAAAAACATCAATTTATTTTCTGTCAATTGTTTTTATTTCATTTAAATAAGGCAAAAACCAATGACAATTTATAATATTAAATCATGCTGGCTTTCATGTTCAAATACGTAACATCATTGCATGTCAAATACATGCATTCAATAAAAAAAAAGAGTTGAAGATAAAAAAAAAAGATTTTTCCGCAAGGGAGTCTATAGCCAATTTGCGTACTTTAGAGAGCGTGATTTAGGGCGAAATTAATTTTATTGTAGTAACCTTTGTTGTCACTCTCATAAACTTAAAACTACATTGTTACCAGCATCGCTCATGTTTATCGCCAAATTTGGGTAAGGTTCCGAATTTGGAAGAATACACAAATAAGGCATCCCGAACCCGAACGAAAAAGTATAGCGCTAACCTGACCGACCCTAACCGTGGTTAAAAGCGGGTAACCCGACCCGATGCAAGAATGTAATTTTTCCACGATTATCATGTACAGAAAGTCAATTTAAAGCACTTATTTTGGCAGTAGTTTCCGTAAAACATTTCACTTTTACAAGAAATGGAAAATGCTTATCGATTCCTCCTAACCAGGGTAAAAATATCCATAGCTATCAGTGTTTTAGAAATAGGCTGATTTTGTAATTGTATCTAAAAGTATTGAATTTGCATTTAAAAACAGCTTTAATCTCCTGAAGAACTTTTGCTATTTTGACTATCGGCAAAAAAAAGGGGGTTCACCCCTTTTCTGCATCATCACGCTTACACATCATTTGCATGTTTTCCTGTAAAATGCTTTTGCATCGATAGCCATTCATCAAAAAATAGGATATCGATTTGCAACTCTTAAGTCAGCTATGTTAATTGTTTACCCGCCTATGTTCCACAAATAAAACATCAGCTTTGTGATACTGTAACTGTTTAGGTATTTGTTTATTCTGTTTGAAATTTGAAATGCATTCTTTGGAAGCCATGTTTGAACATATAAAGTGTTGTAATAATTGTTTGTGGTTCCAAACTTGGTGCTTGTTGTGCATGTAGTAGGCTGTGTGTTTTGCTATATCTGGGCCTTTATAAAACTAATATGCGTGCTCTGATGATGATGATTGTATTGCGTACTGTTTTTATGCATTTTCATGTATAAATGAATGATTTATCTTATGATATTTTTGTTTTATGCTCCTTTGAATGCCGTTTCTCCACATGATGAACGTTCGCAGTTCAGAATATAAACATAAGTTTTTAATAGGATTTTTATCAGTTTTGTACAGGTTTTTATTTATTTATTACTGAAAAATGTCTGTTAAAAAGTGTTTTACAATTGAAGATGCCTTAGCTTTGATTTTTTTATGATTCAGATGCTGAAGGTGAACCTGAAATTGATATTATACCACCACACGATAGAACAGAAGCATCTGACTTTGAAGAAAGTGGTGAATATTAATTGAATACCATAGATCTAGGTGATGTATGTGGTGAGGTAGATGTTCTTTTCCACAAGAGGAAAATATTTGTATCCCCCCCCCCCCCTTAACAACCCAAAAGTTTGCACATAACCTTAGTATCAATCTAAAATATCAACATAAAATTTTCAAATGAATCTGACAAGTAGTTCATGGTGTGGTGGGTAAAAGATTAATCTTTATTCATTCACACTAAATTACAAATTTGGCGAATATCGATCTTTACAAACTGAAAAATAGGCTTGTCTTTTATGTACCAACAAATGCGAAGTGTAAAAATACATTTTATACTTAGTATAAATTCTAGTTTTGTAACCTCTAATTTCTTGTAGGCATAAAAATGGAAACAGTTGCATTAGCATATGATGTCTATGAAACACCGGAGACACAGAAAGACAAATGCCCAATTATATTCCTTCACGGACTGTTTTGGAACAAGTATATGCTGAGAGAGCTTGCTGAAGCTATGTGCCATCTAACAAAGCGAAAGGTAAAGTTTTCTGATTTTTGCTATATTTTTAATTTTATGTTTGCTTTAAAATTTATACTGCTTTACCATTGTAATTTAAAAGAAAAATCTATAAGTACTGGTGCAAAACATAGTCGTCAAAGTTCTTATTAAAAATTAATGTTTAATACATACAGGTGTTTCCAAAGGTTGTGAGTGATTTTAATTTATTATATTTTATTCAAAAATAGTTAAATTAAGAAATAATTTCACGAATATTTAATGTAACAATTTAACTTTCAAAAGGCAACGGTTATTGTAAAGTTAACTCAGA
This sequence comes from Maratus michaelseni, assembly GCA_963931845.1. NCBI lineage: Eukaryota > Metazoa > Arthropoda > Arachnida > Araneae > Salticidae > Maratus > Maratus michaelseni. The sequence goes on from OZ007587.1 coordinate 202,151,081, forward strand.
AATGCTCAGTGTGAACACTTTTCGTTATTCTGCTCCATTCAAATCCATCCAGCCTCTTTACAAAATATTTTTACTGTGTGAAGTCACCGAACTTCAAACCTTGCATGGTGATTCCGCCAATAAAAGTATTTCAAAATATACCTAGAAAATCTTCGAAACATAAATGTTTAATGGCAGCAAGTTTAACATGCAGTAATAACAACTGAGATTGAAACAAAACTAAAATCCAGAAATATTTCTAGATTTCTTTTATGGACGTTTAATAATGCAATGGAATTTAAATCATTATTATTTGTTATTTATTAATGTTAGTTTACGATGCATTTTTAAATGACACTTTTACTTTAGATTTTCTGCTTGGATCTGCGATGCCACGATCAGAGTCCTTTTCGAAACGACTGCAATGTTGAGATTATGGCCGAGGATGTCAAGCGATTCATTGAGGATAGAAATTTGAAAAAAATTGCTTTTGTGTGCCACAGTTTTTCATGCACAGTCGCGTACTTGGTTTTAATAGACAAGGTGAGTCAATTAGACATCTTTAATTTATATATAAACTCGGTTTGTGGTGTCAGGTGCCGCCATCCGAAAAATCTACAAGAGACCACACCATTTCTTCCGGTCAAGTGTCCATTTTTCCTCCAGACCATTATACCTCATGGCTTTTTTTATATAATCCAACCACGTCTTTCGTGGTCTTTCTCGTTTCCTCTTTTGGTGGTAATACGTAATAATAATAATAATAATAATAATAATAATAACAAATAAAAAATAAATAAATAAATAAATAAATAAATAAATAATATAACAATCATTCATATTTCTCGTATTAGTCATTTATTCCGAAAACATTAAATTAGATCCTTTAAAAATGTTGATGGCATAATTTAATGTTTTTAAGTTAAATTATTTTTAAATTACGATTTAGATAAAAGAAAATGTTCCCTTTCTTGAATTATAATGATATTATTTGCACACAAAAAATTATTGTGATTTCATATCTAAACTGAAAGTGAATTAACAAAAAGCTTTTAAAATGTAGACTATTAATGTTAGTATACATTTATAAAGTTATTTGTTAAATTAATTTTAATAACTTTTATTTAGCGAAATTTCATCGCCAACCTTTCGGATTCACGGAAAACACTAAATTCAAAACCTAAAATCACTTGGATCACTAATATGATTTTTGAAATATAAATACATTGTACAATAATGATCACTAAGCTTTCCTTTTATCGTGGTTGCACCTTCTAAGCTTTTCTTTAATCAAATAAAAATATTTCTTTTAAATGCTAAAAGGTGTAATTTAACAACATAATATACAGTAAAATAACTTTTATTCGATTGTTACATCCTAACAACAACCTAATAAAAGTTATTTTACTGTATATTATGTTGTTAATTTACACCTTTTACAATTTAAAAGAAATATATTATTATAAGGTGTTATAATTTATTATATTGTCAAATAAACATATTTGAACCAAAAGTTTTACATGATAAATAAACTAAAAAGCGAACTACGTTTCATTAAATAAAAACAGCAATAACTTTATTATTATTATTATTATTATTATTATTATTATTATTATTATTATTATTTTGTCTCAAGACATTTTTATATGATTTAAGTATGAGAGTAAGAAAAGGAGAGTTACACTGCAGCAGGTGCATCCACCATGTGAAGCGGACTCCATTTTCATACCTTTATAGAGTTCCCACTTTCTGATTAACAAGCGCTCTTTCTCGAAATAGTCTTTTCATCTCATTTCTGATATTTTGTCAGAAAGGTTTTAGAATACGTTTTTAAAAAGTATACACGTCTTGTATTTTATTACAAATACTTCTCTTTGTGTGTATGTATGTGAACAAACGATTTTACGTATGTGTTTGTGCGTGTGTGTGTGTGTGATATGTCTGATATTATATGGAAAAGTGATTTTATATATATATATATATTTGTGTGTGTGATATGTCTAATGTTATATCCAGTTTCATATAACACAAACATTTGCTTACATTAAAGGTAGGATCAAATGGTTAAGTTTATAACAGCAAGTTTCATGTTTAATTTCTTGTCATTGAATTAAGAAATTGTGCTGTAATAAAGTACTGGATAATGAGTTGATATATGGGAGACTGGGGCACAGTGGACCACTTTTGAATTTTTTTTCCTCTTCAACGAAGAGACCAATATGCCCGAAAATATTTTTGAATATTCCTTAAACCTTTTTACATTCTTCAGAATTTTTACAGAACATATTTTTCAATTCCTTTTTCAAAATAAAAATATTTTCATGCACCCGTAAAATGGACCAGTGTGCCCTGGAAGCGGGGGATATTGGTCGACCTACTAAGACACAGTGGACTGCTGTGTATTATCTGAAATACAATATAAAGCTATTTTTCATCAATATAATTCTTCTTTATTTCCCTTTTACTTCCAAAATAACATAATACAAATTTGCAAGTAATATTTAAAAATAATAATAATAAAACATACAAAAAATTAATAAAATATTTATTACATTCTGGAAATAATAACAGATTAAGATACGGAAACAATTGAAAATAAGCTGAAGTTATTAATTAAGTACACAAAAATCAACGCACTACAAAATTTGCAAATGAAATTTTAAAATATACTTACGAGTAAGAGTGAGACTAGAATTTTCCTGAGATATTTTTGTGTCTGGGAGCAACATTACGATATCACTGATATCAACAACAGATTCATCTGCAATTTCTAGAAAAATAAACTGATTTCCATTCAGTTTCCATCTCATGAATCTTACTTGAATAGAATCATCATCAATTAGGCTATAGTTATTATTTTCAAAGGCAGTAAATACAAAACAAAATATTTCTTACTATGTTAAATAAATTGTTATTTTTATTTATTTACTTTATTTTACATTTCAATAACTACTTTAAAACAATATTTCTATATAGAAAATAAGCAATTATTAAATATTTTGAAAATTCTGCATTACAGGAACAGAGTGGACCACTGTGCTCCATGTTGAAGTTCAATAAATAATCATATTAATATTGTTTGTAGCTTTCTTTTAAACATATTAACTTAAATAAAAAGAGGTATCTTACATTTGCAAAAAGCTATTTTATCTTATTTATCTATAACCGTTAGTTACTAAAAAAAAAAAAAATATGATGATGAAAAATTTTACTTTTAGAAGCTAAAATAACCAGCCAGGATAAAATGGTTCATTCTGATCTAAACATGAGTTCTGAAGGCTATAAATAACCAGTACAGTGCCGTTGTCAATTAGGATAGCAGAGAAGTTTTTTTTAAAAATACAAAAAATAAAATATTAGGGGGTGGTCTACTATGCTCCTAGGAGTAATGTACCCCGTTCTTCCCTATTTTCCAATCCCGTCAGTAGTTTATTCCTCATGGGAATTTCTGATATAAGATTTTTAAACTTTAAGAAAAAGATCTTGTAATTTTGACTGCAGAAACTTGTAGTGTAACAAACACACGCACCAAATATTGGGAAAAATAATTTTGTTACCAATTGCCAAAAATAGCTATAATTCTTCTGGCTTTCTCTGTTTCAAGCTTTGCCGTTTTTGATACCAAAGTCGTTTATATTCGGCGTCCATAGTTGTTTCCGATATCTGGTTGACTTAAAATATATTACATCTTTATAAAAAAATCATTTATGATGGATTAGCACTTTTTTGGAAGTATTAGATTGTGAAAAATTAATGGTGTTTTCTGTTATTTTACTTTTTAACCAATTTATTTAAAGCGGTTGGAACAATTTTAGATAACATACTCCAAGTTCAGCAGCAACCTCCCTGACTTACGTGGTACGTGGATTAGCGTCACCTTATACTTTCAATTTCTCATTACTAATGACAGAATGTCATCCACGACCTTCTCCATATTCAAATCTCTCATTGCCACCTTGAAATTTCTGGAAGCAATGTTAAACTGTGCGTTCATAAGTCGTACTTGGTTCAAATGTAATGTTGAATTCAGACGTTTTTGTCCGGGAGGCATTTCTGCATCTCCGGAAGGTACACTGTGGAGTTCCGGGAAGGGAGGGGGTTGCACTTATGTACCATTAATAAACATAAAATACCGAATCTTCTTGGGTGGATGCTCCCCCTCTCCCACACACACCCACACACTCTCCCTGAATTGTAGTTGCGTAGCTGTGTAATTGTCTAGCGTAGTTGATATAAAAGTCGTTTATGCTGTTTTTCGTACCATTTTGAATTAGTACAAAACTTTCCCATAGTTCTGCGATAACTGCCTTAAATATCCCTGTACAATGGCGAAAAACAAAATTATAATACTAAATAAGTAGATAAAGCATGCCGTTCAAAATACAATGCAACAACGCAATATTCCACTAAAAAATTATTATAAATAGTTCGGTTTGAAAAGTTCAATAACAAATAGTGGCATTATTTGGTCAAACCCAGAAGAACATCAAAACCTTTCAATATCCCTCCTCTATTCCTTTAACGATCAACGAGACCAAAAATAAAATTATCCAAACAAGGGAGAAACATTGATCTCCTTTAGGTTTGTCATGAGATCTATTATCCCTCTTCATCTGATGATCATCTTAACAAGGAATGTGCGAGGCAAAAGAAAATTGTGTCAATTTTTTTTAGCGAAGGATTCTGCCCTCTTGAACAAGCCAGAAAACTTTTTAACACCAGTCTCCTGTTCCTTGCCTACCGTAAAGTTCATAAAGCTGAAAAATGTCATCATCAGTATGTTTTACAGCAGGAGGTAAATCCGCACATTCAGATTTTTGCGGGTACTTTGAAAAGGACAATGTAATCTATTGTATAAAAATGAGAATTTGTTTGTCTGTCTGTATTTCTATAAATATCCACAGCTTAGAAGTGAAAATCATGAAATTATACGCACGGGCGCATTAAAATGCAGTCGAGGCAACTGAAGTATCCGAAATCGAAATAAATTATATTTTATTTTTAATTAATAAAAAAACACCAATCTAACAGCAATTTCCTATCAAATTTAAACATTCTTCGTTATAGCAGCTACCAACATCTAAAAATCCACAATAAAATTCATTCCACAACAATTAATTTTCTTTTGAAAGATTTCCACGTGTAAAATGAAAATGAAATAAAAAGTTTCAAGAATGAAAAAAAAATGAATAAGACGTCATATTCGAAGTGTAATGGACATTTTCAAAGAGTTCACAATAATACAAGGAGCATAAATATGAGTAAGTACAGAAAGAGTGTGAATATGACGTCAGCAGGTGAATATGTAACGTTACAGTGCCTAGAATACATAGTGTGGAAACCAGCTATCCTTGTAATTCTTTAAAAAGTGCACAAAAGTTGTAGCCTATAAATGTGCAACGGTGCTCCTACGATAATAAGGGGATCATTGCAGCCGAAACGTTCACAATGTTTCCGTTCACATATAATGTTTACGTTGAGAACCGCTAGCAGATGGCGCTGCGACCCCATCGTTATCTTTTCAGCAACGTTGTACATTTATTGGATTCATTTTTTAGCACTATTTTGTAGCAGATTTCCACACTTATGTATTCTAGACGCTTTAGTAACGTTATATGGGTTTGAGGTACATATTGAATCATGATAAAAACCCGATTATGGAAATATTGACATGCTTTAACATTGTGAGGTTCTTTGAATTAGTTTTCACTATTTTTAAATCTATTCCACATATATATATATAAGTGTGTGTATGTATGTATATTAGAATTTCCACAAATGTTTAGGTCCCCAGAGCTCATTCTTAGTGAAGAACTGAAATAAAGATTTCCAACTTCTTTTTTTAAATAAAATTCATAGAATTTTTGTGTTTGCCATTTTTTATCACGGAAAACTTATTTAAATAACAAAATACTCGGAGACAACTTTTCATCAAAAGGTTTTAATCTCGGTTTCAATCCGGACCACAGATTATTTGCTAAATAAATAGGTAATCTGTCGTCCGGATTAAATGAAAAATGAGTGAAAATTATGCAAATTATAACTCAAAATAAATACGTAAATTAAAACGTTACTTTTTTAGAATGGCAACTAGTATATAGTTTACGTGCAACGTTACGTTTGAAGGAATCTCAGCAGGTGTGATTTCTCACCTTTTATTGCTGCAAAGCTGAATGGAAGCTAGCTGATTTATAGTTGATTTTTGATGAGTTTATTATATAAATTTATAAATTTGTATAGTGGATTTTCATTTGATTCATGTGTATAATATTTCGCATTCTTTTTTTATTACGTTTTTATACTTTAAGTTTAATTTTGAACTTGATTTTTCTAAAAAAACATTCTTAAAATCACAGGCAAGACCGGGTACGTCAGCTAATGTTGAATAAAAATTCACAAATAACTAGCCCAAGAATAAAGTTACTACTTTTAATTTCAGCCAGCAGATTTAAAGTAAATGATAATATTGCTCGATATCTGTACTAATATTTTCATTTGATTCATGTGTATAATATTTCGCATGCTTTTTTTTATTATGTTTTTATACTGTAAGTTTAATTTTGAACTTGATTTTTCTAAAAAAACATTCTTAAAATCACAGGCAAGACCGGGTACGTCAGCTAATGTTGAATAAAAATTCACAAATAACTAGCCCAAGAATAAAGTTACTACTTTTAATTTCAGCCAGCAGATTTAAAGTAAATGATAATATTGCTCGACATCTGTACTAATATTTTCATTTGATTCATGTGTATAATATTTCGCATGCTTTTTTTTTATTATGCTTTTATACTGTAAGTTTAATTTTGAACTTGATTTTTCTAAAAAACATTCTTAAAATCACAGGCAAGACCGGGTACGTCAGCTAATGTTGAATAAAAATTCACAAATAACTAGCCCAAGAATAAAGTTACTACTTTTAATTTCAGACAGCAGATTTAAAGTAAATGATAATATTGATCGATATTTATACTGTAATAACTCCTCTATACCGACCCGATAATGATGGTGAGTGGTAGCGAGATCAGATCGTTGGCAAAGAGAAATTCTCGCATAAATTAGAAAATAGAATTTTATTGCATAACAATATTAATTCTAATAAAAATATGTACAAGATGTTATTACAGCATTTAATTATTTTTTGTGGGTCAATCGCTTATAAATTAATGTCCTCTTGACTCTAAGTGCAACTCAAACTAAAAAAAAGTCTCAGAGAATTACAGTCAGTCGTAACTTCTGGACAGAGTTCATATGGATCAAGGCACGTCCGTTCTTTCTCTTTCGGAAAATCTACTAATTCTCGATGATTCAGAGTTTAAGAACTCTCACTCTCGCACGGGTCGTGCTTTTCTCTTCACTGGGATTTACACCTGATACCTGCTGTATCAATCAAATAGAGGTCAGACCTCACTAGCGCTTCCACTGCGCTAAGTCCCGAAACTGACGTTCCTTCCTCCCTTTTCCAGAGAGTCACCACTCTCGTTCAGATCTATCCAAAAAACTGTCCTCTCTAACTTTTTCATTCTCGCAGGGGATCTTTCCCTAGAGGCATTGGTCGAGGCGGAGCACTTAGAAACTCTCCAGCCTCTTAGCAGCCTTGAGATACGTCTCTTTCATTTATAATCAGTCCGTCATTGGACGTTCTAAGACAAAGGGCATAGTTTCGTGTGCAAACCTAAAAATCGTGTGCAGAGATCGCTTCCCTCGCAGATGCTATCTTTCGCACTGTTTCGGCACAGATCAAAGCATAAGACCCCTTCTTGGGTACCACCCTACCAATGCATCAGTGTCCGAACATTTCGCTGGTAGTACAATAGATATTCGGCATTTTGCCTTCCTTCAAAGATACGCTAGCGTGGGAAGGTATGTAGGAAAAGTTCCCTTCTAAGTGCTCTCACAGGAAAGTTTAGGATGACATACGCTGCACCTGAGTGTAGAGGCTCAATTCTCTACAGCACCCCCTCCTCAAATGATTCTTAAGTGTGAAACACTAAGAATCTCTAGGTGGCGGACAAAGAAATTCAAGCTCAATTTACATCAGAGTGGCAAGAGATAAAACATACATGAATAAGATAATACTACTTTCATTTTCTTTTTGCGCGCTTTGATAAGAAATCATGAACATATAATGAAATAAAACACATTGAAATAAAAAATAAAAAACCTTAAAATAATTATATACAAAAGTTTAACAAGAAATCTCTATTAAATTCGACTCAGACAATCAACATGCGGAATGTCTCTGCCTGGGCGATGAGAAATTGCATAATTATAAGGTTGCAGAGCCAAGGACCACCTTAACAATCTAGGATTATTTCCAGAATTTCTTTTTAGAAATACCAAGGGATTGTGATCCGTTTCGATAGAAAAGTTTTGTCCATCAATATAATGCCTTAATTTTTTATCGCGAAAATAATTCCAGCACACTCTCTTTCAGTGGCGCAGAAACTTTTCTCACTATCGGTAAATTTGCGGCTTAAATATATAATGGGGTGTTCTTCCGATCCCTCTCTTTGAGCCAAAACAACGCCAATACCTAAATCACTGGCATCAGTTTGTACTATGAACTCTTTCTGAAAATTAGGAGCGTATAGTACCGGTTCTTCCGTAAGTTTCGTTTTCAATGTCTCAAAGGCTTTTCCCATTTCGTCGGTCCATGCGATCTTTTCCTTTTTATTTTCCCTTTAAGTGCTCTCGTCAATGGTTCTACAATCATTGCGTAATCTTTTATGTAACGGGAATAATATCCAGCCATTCCCAAACATCTACGAATTTCCGTTTTCGATTTCGGAACCGGTAATTCCTTAATTGCCTTTACCTTTGCCTCAGCTGGCCTACGACGTTCCTCTCCTACAATATGCCCAAGATATTTTACGGTTTTCTGAGCGAACTTGCATTTCGCCAATTTGATTTTGAGTTTCGCGTCATTAACCCTTTTAAGTACTATTTCTAGATGACGCATATGGTCCTCACAACTATCTGAAAAAATCGCCATATCATCTAGATACGGTAAATAGAACTCCTCAAGTCCGTTTATCTCTTGCGTTAAAATATTTGCTAACTCCACCCGTTTTCTATAAGGCTTTACTAAACTCACGTGAGAAATCTGGGATTTTTGTCGCCCCCAGGAACATTCACAATATAAATTGTTTCCGAGATTTTCGATTCAATCTTTTTCGGCCCTATCCAACTATCCGACATTTTATTTGCCTTACTGGTTGCTAAAACCACAACCTCATCCTCCACATTAAACTTCCTTTTTACCGCCTTTTTGTCAAACCAAAATTTCCTCTTTTCTCGTTTTGCTGACACGTTCTGAACGGCTAAATCTCGATAGCTTTTTAATCTGTTCGTGAGGTTAAACACATATTCCTTCACGAAAACATTTTCCTCCGTTTCTCCCATCCACTTTTCAAACAATAAAGTTTTCAAAAGCCTTCTAACTTTTCGATGCCAACATGCAATACTATCGCTTATTTTGCGACACACTCTCAAATCGCTCAACTTAACACCGAACCTTTTTAGAAATGCGGTCGTTATATTATTTATCAATCTTCTCCCAAGGTCTAAGTAACCTGACACATTTTCTTTAACTTTCGTTTTCCCTAAGTGAAATGACACTTTTTCTAGGCACGCGCCAAAAATATCTACCTGATAATGCAATGGGACAAGCACCTGCTTTCCCCCACTTACGCGATTGTCTTCCGCTTTTGACACTATCAAAGAATCTCCTGCATTACAATGCGATTCTTCGACTTCCGTTTTTTTACTAATCTCTTTGAGAGATTGATCCCTGTCTAGTTCAATTTTACTATCCTTCCCTCCAATTTCTGCTAAGATCGAAGATCCCTCACATATCGGCAAAGGCGATAATCCCTTATCCACACTTACCAGTTCAATAGGGCTTTCTAGATTTTCACCCTCTTTTTTTGAATTCAACGCTTCCGCTTCACTGCTCTCGCGAAATTTTCCCCCTTCTCTTTCTTTTACCGAATTCAAAGTTTCCGCTTCAACACTCTCGCTAGAAATTTATTTTTCTCCCTCGGAAATCAGAGATTGTTTATTTACCGGATTCGGAGCTTAGTCACCCCTTTTCTCTCGTTTGAGCGCGTGTCAAAACTGCATTCAGTAATTCGGGTTTCTTCTTCGCCTGTTCTAACAATTTTTGAGTGTGATTACCCAACAAATAGTAATACATATCTGAATCTCTATTGTTAACTCCCGCTTTCGTTTCAATAACCCCCACACCTTCAATTTCTAAAGTGACCTCTGCTATAGGTAAACAGTATAATTTACTGTCCAGCGAGTCTTAATCCATACGTGGTCTCCATTCAGTTTATCTTGATTGACTAAGTCGTATGCGATTATATCAATTTCACTCCCATTGTCCGTCAAAGCAGTTGCCTGAATTCCATTCACTAATACTTTACTCAAATAAGGGGAGAAGGTTTCTTCAAGTGTCGGCTTACTTATTAAGTGACCGACCCGCGCAGCATCTCTCTTTTTAATTTCCGGACAACCAACTTTGTAGTGACCGCTTTGCAAACACGCGTAACACTTGACTTCCCGCCTTTTTTCGAACGCCTTTTCCCTTTCTTTATTATCAATTCGATCCCTCCAGTTAAAGTTAGTCTCCGGATTTCTGTTACCGTTTCGCCCATTTTCAAAAGTCTTGGGTCTTTCAAATTTCTTCTCTAAAGGGAGTTTCGGATTCCACGTTTTTTAGACGGGTGCTTGATTGCCTCGTACGCATCTAAAAGCTTCACTAACTCTTCGGGGTCTTTAATTTCCGCCCAGTTATCCATAAAATGTTCGCGCATTTCTGGAGACGCCCTCCGTTTGATATGGTCCGTGACAAGCAAATTTTTCAATCCTTCAAAATCCGAAACTTGTAAGCATGACAGCCAACCTTCTAAAAAACTATTAAGTTCGAAGATCAGGTCCTTCCAAACTGAATTAGGATTCCGTGGATGTTGACTAAATTTTTGTCGGTACGTCTCTGCATTCAAACGATAGCGTTCTAACAGTTTTTCTTTCACATATTGAAAATCATCAATTTTGTCCTCGGGTTCTCTTAAAATTAACTCGGCCATTCCCACAGGTAATAATGATAGTAAGTTCGTCACCAACTCATCCGAATTTAGATTACATTTTTTTGCAAGTCTCTCGAATACATTCAAAAACAATGAAATATCTGAATTCTTTTCGTCAAAGCGATGCATAATTGTTTTTAGGGGTAAATTACCCGTTCTAACTGAGACACTACTAGATGAAGTACTCCGGTCATCTGACTATCTTGTGTCGCTTTTAACCTAGCTAACTCATGTTCGCGTTCTTTTTCTTTTTCTGCTTTCTCCCACAATCTCTCTTTCTCTAACTGAAGTCTATCATTCTCTTCCTTCTCTGCCAATAATTTATTTTCCCTATCTTTTTCTATATGTTTTTTCTCAAAACCCTCTGATGACTCTATTTTTTTATAATTTTCGGTACTGTATCATTCTCTTCTAACATGACTTCAAATTCGTCAGCTAACGTTTGCAAATCAGCTTTCCTAAAATATTTAAGCTCCGACATTTTTAAAGTTTAAAATTAGAAATTATCTTTCCCACAATTATAAAACAATACAATAAGATTAAATGTAATTTCTACCAAGTGCACTAAAATAATACTGAAATATACACTCATAAAAAGTACGCATAACAATAATATATAAGAAATATGCAACACATAAAAATAAGCAACCCTATCCTATCGTCCACATTCACCTTGGTATTTGGTTATAAAATACATATGGGATAAATTTTACACAAAACAACAATTTCAAATTCAAAAAGTACAGTAAAAATATTTTAAATTGCAAAAGTCTTATTCATTTCCTTTTTCTTTTAATCAATGGTGGTCTTAATCTCTGCATCCACTCTTAAAAGATTTAGAATAATTCACAAAAAAATATATAAAATCAACTCTGTTATCTTAAAATATAAACTGCGTTCGATAATTTTTTTTTTTTTTTTTTTTTTTTTTTTAAAGATCTCTCATTTATGGATTCAGCTAAAATTTTGTAACACTGCACAACTCTCAGTTTGCATTAAATTAATTCAACAATAATTTAATTTTAACTACAAAATTGTCTATTAAATAAGTTACAGTTATATCGGAAATATCTCATAATACTACTTTATTTATTTTTCTACCGGAAAAATTTCTCAAAATATTTACTCTCACAAAAATAAACATGCAACTTTTTTCTAAAGCCTACAACACCTATACAAACACTATAAACAATTAAAGCCACTCTGAATAGTAAAAAGAGCTTACCTTCGTTACTAAGAAACTTTTAGGGCGTCAGAGATTCACGGAGATTCACAGACTTTCAGGGACACAGGAGCACACACTTTCAGAGATACGGGAGCACACACTTTCAGAGATACGGGAGCACACACGGGGGTCACTATCACACTTTTCGGATGGGGACTCTTCCGGATGGGGAACACTCTCCAGAATTCTTGGCAGATTTCTCTTTCTGATGCTGTGTTGATCCACAGGGACGTCTAAGGAGACTCAGGTCACAAGGAGATTCTTTCTTGGAGCACTAGATGATTCAAATTACAGAGTTCACTCTTTGTCTTTAGAGAATGTCATTAATTTTTGCTAATTAATCCCTCACCGCAAGCCACCAGTTGTAAAAACTCCTCTATACCGACCCGATAATGATGGTGAGTGGTAGCGAGATCAGATCGTTGGCAAAGAGAAATTCTCGCTTAAATTAGAAAATAGAATTTTATTGCATAACAATATTAATTCTAATAAAAATATGTACAAGATGTTATTACAGCATTTAATTATTTTTCGTGGGTCAATCGCTTATAAATTAATGTCCTCTTGACTCTAAGTGCAACTCAAACTAAAAAAAAGTCTCAGAGAATTACAGTCAGTCGTAACTTCTGGACAGAGTTCATACGGATCAAGGCACGTCCGTTCCTTCTCTTTCGGAAAATCTACTAATTCTCGATGATTCAGAGTTTAAGAACTCTCACTCTCGCACGGGTCGTGCTTTTCTCTTCACTGGGATTTACACCTGATACCTGCTGTATCAATCAAATAGAGGTCAGACCTCACTAGCGCTTCCACTGCGCTAAGTCCCGAAACTGACGTTCCTTCCTCCCTTTTCCAGAGAGTCACCACTCTCGTTCAGATCTATCCAAAAAACTGTCCTCTCTAACTTTTTCATTCTCGCAGGGGATCTTTCCCTAGAGGCATTGGTCGAGGCGGAGCACTTAGAAACTCTCCAGCCTCTTAGCAGCCTTGAGATACGTCTCTTTCATTTATAATCAGTCCGTCATTGGACGTTCTAAGACAAAGGGCATAGTTTCGTGTGCAAACCTAAAAATCGTGTGCAGAGATCGCTTCCCTCGCAGATGCTATCTTTCGCACTGTTTCGGCACAGATCGAAGCATAAGACCCCTTCTTGGGTACCACCCTACCAATGCATCAGTGTCCGAACATTTCGCTGGTAGTACAATAGATATTCGGCATTTTGCCTTCCTTCAAAGATACGCTAGCGTGGGAAGGTATGTAGGAAAAGTTCCCTTCTAAGTGCTCTCACAGGAAAGTTTAGGATGACATACGCTGCACCTGAGTGTAGAGGCTCAATTCTCTACAATACTAATAAAAGAAAGTTGTTTATCTGTCTCTCTCTTTCTTTCTTTGTGTGGTTGTGTGATGGCTAACAAAATCTTCCGCACGTAGAAGTCTGAAAATTTGGATGCGGATAGTCCACCCATCAAAAGTCTCTAAGCTTTCATACACATAAAGTAAATAAATTTCATGTGGAGTTAGAGAGCATGTGAAAACAGTAACAAGTGCATGTGAGAAATGTCCTCATTAATGTCGAGTTCCTATCTTACTTGAGATTCCTCGGAGAAGTTACGAGTCTTGTAACTTCAGAATAACCACTAAGTAATATCGATGTACTCTTAAAAAGTTATTATGGGTTTCATATGGATAATTTCTTTTAATATCTTTTAGAGAGCCGTACTCAGGGATGTAGCTAGAAGTAAACAACAGGGGGTGCTTAAGAAAATGTAGGGGGGGGGGGGCCTCAGACTATTTCTCTCTCTTTGACACATGCACGCGCAAACATAGATATATATGATCAAAGTACTATATAGAAAGATAAATTATTGCATATTCATATTGTAGGCACTACGTTTCTTATTAAACTGTTTATAATAACTTTATTTGATGATAAGAAAAGTAAAAGCTGCAGACGGGAATGTAATGGAGGATAGTACGGTGGATACGACTTATACGGTATACCTTCTGGCTTATTTTAAGGAATACCGGATACCCTCTACTCAAAAACACTACAGCATATACTCTTTAGGGTATACCCTCTGCCTACAGCGTATGCCCTCTGGATTTTTAACGACTACTTCACTGGCTGCAGAATGAAAATTTTCAGTGTTTAATTATACTAGTGAAATAATAAGTGATGATGTCAATAAGTAAATAAAAAGCTGACAGTTCACCTGTTTTAAAAGAGTTGCAGTCTTTAATTTTTTTTTCTGAATATTCCCTGCCCTTAAGAATTCTAAAGTTATGTTTTTATAGGATAACAAACATTAGAAAAACCAAAGATGTATTTTGAATTTTAAAATTATTTTTGTGTTTAGTCAAATGCTTGTATTTAAATTCGCTATTAGCTTTTTTTCATTAGTATGATTTATAAATCAAGGATCTTATATATATATATATATATATATATACAGTAAAACCCGTTTAAGAAGTTCCCGCTTAAGAAGTTTTCCCGTTTAAAAAGTTTATATTTTCGATTCCCATTTTTTTCCTATTCTTTCAATGTTAAAATAACCCGTTTAAAAAGTTTAGTTCCAAACTTTTTCCCGCTTAAGAAGTTTTTTCTCCCCTTAATTTTACTTTCAAAACACGTTTACTTCAGTCTTTTGAGAGATTTTTTTCCCCCATTCTGTACTGGAAAAGCATTTCTCTATATTCTTCGCTATTCAAAAGGGCACATTTAAGATTGAAAAGGATTGTCGTCACCTTTATTTCACCTTCATATCAGTTTGTCTGATGAAATGTAGAGAGAGGGTAAGTCCGAGTCCCTTATGGCTGCAACAATAGTGACTGATAAGGGATTAAAGAGAAATGGTTTGCTCCTACTCAGGGGTTGTTCTTTAAGTTGACCAGTTGCTTTCTCTTGGAATAGAGTCTCTTTCACCCCTTTCCAGGAATGGAATGAACCAAAGCTATGTTTGGTTCATTCCAAACCAAAGCTGTGTTCAGTTTGGCTCATTCAATCTGTTTTTGAGTGAGTGTAAGCGTCAAATCTCTCTTGGAAAATTCACGAAAAAAATTCTTATTTATTTTTTCCTCTTCAAAATGTCGGGCAAGGGAATTAAAAGAAAGGCCTTGTCAATTGAAGACAAAATCAAAATTTTGAAAGAAGTTGATAGCAACCCAAACGTAACAAGAGTTGAAATTGCTAAGAGATTGAATATGTCGGTGACTACTCTGAATGGAATTGTAGCAAAACGCAATCTTATATTAAACGACTCCTCTGATAAATCTCGAAAAATTAAAAAAGTGAAAAAAGGAAAATATGAAGCTATGGAAGAAAAATTATTACTTTGGTTCAAGCAAGCCAGATCCGCCAATATTCCTATAAGTGGACCTATTCTTAGAGAAAAGGCTGAGGAAATTGCCAAAAAAATGGAGATTGAATTTGCACTTTCAAATGGATGCATTGATAGAATGAAAAAAAGAGCTGGTTTAAGTTACAATTCTATAAAAGGTGAGAGTAAAAGCGTCGATCCACAAGAAATCGAAGAATGGAAACAAATCTTACCAGATTTGATAACCGGCTATCATCCTAAAGATGTCTTTAACATGGATGAGTGTGGGCTTTTCTATAATCTTTCAACGGATAAAACGTATACATATAAAGGTGAAAATTGTCACGGAGGTAAAAAAAATAAAGAACGACTTACAGTTTTATTGGGTGCAAACATGGACGGTTCCGAGAAATTGCCAATTTTGGTTGTTGGGAAATCCAAGAAACCCAGATGTTTTCAAAATGTGAAATCACTGCCTTGTGATTATGAAAATAACAAAACTGCGTGGATAACGGTTACAATTTATGAAGCCTATTTGAAAAGATTAAATGTTAAAATGAGGAGAGCTAAACGGAACATCATCATCTTTGTAGACAATTGCGCCGCCCATTCCAAAGACACGAGTAACTTTACTAACATAAAAGTGCATTTCCTACCACCGAACTCGACTTCGGTTTTGCAACCGATGGATCAGGGAGTTATTAAAGTGTTTAAGCAGCACTATAGAAAACGGCTTGTGAATTGGATGATTGAAAAACTGGACAATACTGGAGAGATAGGAAAAGTAAACGTTTTGCAATCTATTCATTTTATTTTATCTGCATGGGAGTTAATAACGCCATCTGTAATTGCCAATTGTTTCCAGAAAGCAGGATTTTTGGAAGGAGAATCAACAGAAGAATATGAATTGGACATTGAAGATGATTGGAAGACGTTACAAAGAAGGATGGATTTCACAGCATCGTTTGAAGAGTATGTGTCAGTAGATGACGAGATATTGCCATGTGAGGTGCTTACAGTAGATGATATTTGTGAGGTTACGGAAGATGAAGAAATGAGTGACACTGAGGAAGAGCACGAGGAAATTCCTAGTTTTTCGGATGCTGTGAAAGGACTAGAAACATTTCGCCGTTTTATCGAAAGTGTTGAAAATGTGCCTGAGGAAATTTTTAAAAACTTAAGACAACTGGACTGTTATCAACTAAAAATTGCCAAGAATTGCCATAAGCAAAAATCTATAACCGATCTTTTCTGTAAAAGCATATCAAATGATGCTTAAAGAGAAATGTCCCCTCTCTGTCTTCAAACATTGGATTAAATAAAGAGTAAGGTAATTATGCATTTTTACTTGATTGACAGATTTTTTTAAAATGTGCAAATCAGTTTAAATTTCTTAAGTAAAACTCAACTTTATATAAATTTATGTATTATTTTAACAATGTAAAAGACCTTTCCTGACTATGAAAACTTAAACTAATGATTGTTTCAAACATTCTTAATTTCCCGTTTAAGAAGTTTTCCCGTTTAAGACGTTTTTGCCTTCCATTCCCTTGGAAAACTTCTTAAGCGGGTTTTACTGTATATATATATACAGTAGAACTCCAATTATCCGAATCAATTGGGACCGGATCCTATTCGGATAATCAAAAATTCGGATAATTGGATTTTTTCCAAAAAAAGAGGTATATTTTAATTAATTACTGGTTGTATGTTGAAAATGGGAGAAAAAATATTTTTAAAGAAAAAGAGCTTTAAATTAAATAAATGTAAATGCAACACTATTACATGTTAAGCGTATTTACAAGTGCTGTACATTAGTACAGTATGTACATACCGTACTGTAAATGAAAGTCATTACTTGCTGAACATCTCGGTCAAAGTAAGCTGTTTGACAGTCTTCGTCTGTTTTCGAGGAGCCAAGTCGCACATCTGCTTGACAGTCAGAAGTTTTATGTGGTCACACTCGGGCTGACGCTCCATCCACTTCTACGCAGTTTCAAGGCCGGCAAATTCTTCACTAGATGATGGTCCCGTGTATGCTCCAACTTCGACATTAAGGTCATCTTTTTCTTCGACAATTTCTTCTCTCACACTTTCAATGAGTTCATTTAGAATCATCATTTATATCATCATTTATATAATCATCATATCAATCATCATTTAGAATTTGAAACCCAGCGTCTTCACGGCGGGAAAGACAGTAGCGCGCGTAGACAGAATCATAATTTTGGGAATCGCAGTACGTTTCCGTCTTCATTTGTTTGTTTTTTCTGAAATTCTGATAGCGATTCGGATAATCAGCGATTCGGATAGTCGGAGTTCGGATAATTGGAGTTCTACTGTATATATATATACCCTATATATATAAAATCCTAATGAAACGAATTTGTGAAACGATTTTATGAAACGGCTGATTAAACGACTGATTATGTTTCAGGGCTATTTTTAATAAAATATTAAACGCTTGATGGTGAAATTAATACCAATTGTCCATAAAAATCCGCGGATGTCAAAACTGGTAATAGAATTTTGAAATTGGAATTCGTTTTTGAGATATTAATTTTTTTTCTAATTTTAATGACATTTCTGTAATGATGGCAACTAATTAGACAGTTTTTTTGTGACAAAAAAGGGAAAAAAATTGAACAGGATCCCGATAGGGAATATTGTATTCTTTTTATTCGTCATTTTCAAATTGAAATTGAATTTATCTTTTATTTCAATCGATAATGAAGCCAAGATTGTGATTAAATTATGTTTTTCAGAAAAATTTGAAAAAAAAATCACATTTCTATCGTCAGGATTCAATCGTCTGTCAGCATTTAATTTAACTTATAAACTGAAAATATTTTGAATAAATTCGTCCAAATGACGTCATTTATGTAAACGCAAAAGAAAGTGGGGAAAAGTAATTAATAGTAATTATTATTTATTGATATCATTTTGTTATTTTTTTGTAAAATTTAATTAAACGAATTTATAAAATCACTAATTCGGATATTTGAAACGAATATATAAAATAATAATTGCCCAACTGAACGGAAGGAGAATAAAATATCCTGCTTGGTTTTTTCCGCCAAGCTTTTTAAAAAAGCGTCAAGACCCCTATAATAGAAAAGCACCAAAAGTTCGTTGGGTTTGTTTTCATAACATTTGGCAACAAATCTATGTATATTAACGAATCTATCCCTTTTTGAAGCTCTAATTACGCCAAACCTAAAAGCAAAGGATCCTATACTGGAAAAGTACCCGATTTTTTCCGATGAACAATATTCAAGTGACATAACATGATGTAAAAGTATCGCGGATAGCAAATTTGTTTAAATATCTCATCAATTGATGCCGAATAAATGCAGGCGTGCATGCACAAAATATTTAATTAATTTTGTATGATAAATAATTATTAGAAAATTCGTATATACATATTAATTAAAATAAATAATTTACATATTTAAAATAACATGAAAATATGCATGATGGTGCACTAAAATAGAGAGAAAATAAAACCTGTTACGGAAAATGTCTATAACATAGTACTTTTCAATACCGTGGTTCTTAATGTTATTCACAAGCAGATGGAATTTTTCTCATCCTTAAACGCAAAGGAAGAATAGAAAACAGATCGCTGTTATAAAAGTCCGAGATGTAGCCACAATTTAAACCTAAGCATTTTATACAAGCTGGTTTTCAAGTTGTAATTGATTTTACTTATCAATCCCGAAAACAGTCGTCAGTTGTCGCAACAGCTGTGTATGAGGCCATGATGATCAAAAAATGCCCCTTTAAAACGTTAAAACAATGGCAACCCAATTACAGATTTACCAATATTTTTAAAACAAAGCACGCTGTCATGTTTTTAGAGGCCTCG
Source organism: Maratus michaelseni (assembly GCA_963931845.1). Taxonomy (NCBI): domain Eukaryota; kingdom Metazoa; phylum Arthropoda; class Arachnida; order Araneae; family Salticidae; genus Maratus; species Maratus michaelseni. The sequence continues at coordinate 202,170,563 of OZ007587.1, forward strand.
AAGTCTGAGCGGGGGTTGGCGAGCGTAGCTCGCAGGGGTTGGCCCCCTAGTATATATATATATATTTAAACTCGGATGACTCAAATACGAAACATAATGTTTATCATAAGCATTATATTAACTATCAAACTCATTAGAATAACTTTGTTTTATGTTAATAATGGAAAAAGCTGCAAAATGAAAAATTTCAGTATATTACTAATGTAAAAGTAAATGTTTGCATCAGCAAAAGGTTGCTAATTCTGAGTATATGCAGATAGGATGCGCGCATATTGAAGTACTTATTTGCAGTTTTTAAACAAATACTATAATTTAGTATTTAAGCAAAACTGTAAAAAGCCCCCAAAACTAAGTTCAATTTTTTAACACAGTTTTTTAACGCACGATTTTTGAAACAGAATTTCATTGGTGTCCTTGGCAACTTTCCCAGGGGGGGGCTCAAAAATTTTCAGGGGTTGCTGAGCCCCCCCTGGCACCCCCCTAGCTACGGCCCTGGCCGTACTCTCTCCCCATTTAAGTGCCGATCAATGTAATTAGTAAGGAATTCACAGTTAATTCATTACAGCATATTCACTTGGAAAAAAGCAAGCTTCATTCATTGTCGGTGATCGAAGGCGTGTAAATAAGGGGGAAATTGGTTTAAAATTTGTAAACTGAATTCGAAAATTGCCCAACATTCTCTTGCCACTGACTACATTCCGTTAATGAAGCTTCTGTCCCCAAGAGATAAGGGTGGAGATATTCCCTTGAAAAGTTACAGGAACATGATCAGTCCTACTCATGTAAAGGTTTACAGATTTGGCGAGTTATCGCTTGGTTAACAATTTCAAAATTGTTGCCGGTCATGAAAAAATTATAAAAATAGTCAATATCGAGCTTATGTATGTGAGGTGCAGAAAAATTACAAAAATGATGTAAAAATTAGTTGAAAACGAATTTTTGTTATTTACTTATATTTATTGTCAATATAAGCCTCATTTAAATACGTGAGTTATACATAAGTACCATTTTGTTTTCTAGCCACTGTTGAGCATTAATTAAATTTTCAACAACTACTAAATTCAATTATTTATTAATTTTTTACAATATTGTTTCCCAAGTTATATTAGCAGATATATATGTTCATGACGGCTTTAGCTGTAATAGGTTGAATATAACTATGGAGTAAACTATTGAAAAAAAAATGAAGTAAAATAAAGCAATTTAAAATCTATTTTAAAATAGTAAAAGAAGATTTTCACTTTAATTTAACGATACTGTAATTTGTTTATTTCCCTGTCGCAAACATATGATAGCCCTCGGCGATAAAATCAGATGCCATATTTCGTAATTACGATTTTCAATGAAAATAAAACAAGAAAAGAAAAGAACATATCCCGTGACTGTAATGTTGGAGATATTTTAATTTTACCAAAGCTCTCTCCACCCTTATCTCTTCTCTATGGAATATAGTCTGATTTTAAATAAGTAACTTTAATTTTGAGTGTTTTTATTTGGTTCTGTTGTTTATTTTCAGTAGATATTTTGTACTGATGATGCCTGGCGGGTGCTTGGCGAAACATTTACAAGTTTTTTAATTGTCTCTTTATAAGTTTTTACATGTTTGTATATATATGTTTAAATGTATTCATGTCGGCCTGCTTTTGCTTAATTTTATTAAAGTCATATAATTTTAAATGTTATAATAACTTGGTTTCGCTGCATCAACGGGTTAAACTTTAGCCTATTCGTAGTGTTCTTGATTATTTTTAACTAAATCATACTGTTTTGTAAAGAAAGATATCATATGAATTGAAAATTTCCCAACTGAGTGAAAATGTTGCGGACGGTTGTCGGTCCAAGTAGCTCAAATGACAGAGCATGGGCAATTTAAGCCAAAGGTCTTGGGTTCGACTCCCAGCCTGGACACTTTTTCACTCAGTTGGTAAAATTCAATTCGTTTGTTCGTAGTATTCCTATACAACTGATTTAAAACTTTTGTTAATCCCCTGAAATATGCTGCAGAGTCCTAGAGTTCCGTGGAGAGGAGACACACTTAAGTATTCTAATTCAGTTCTTTGAAATATAGTAATATAAAGAATTTCCCTCCAATTCCGAACTTGAATAAGTGTAATTTAGTGTCATTATTATTGCATTAAAAATTTAAAATACCAAAAATTGTACATGTCTATCCTACAATGAAAATAAAACTTCTATGTATCATATTTTTAATAATTTAAATGAAATATTTATTTATGTCAATGTACTTGCAAGGTTTAGAACGAAACTAGAATTGGTAAAATCGATTCCTAACTCAATTTTTTTGTTTAAGTTTTATTTATTTATTTCAGCCAGAAGCCATCGAAAAGGTCGTAATGATTGATCACCCTCCATATCCAAATTATACAGAAAGCACTTTTAAAAACGACGTGTATCCTCAATTCGTGGTTCAGAATAGATATCTCGAAACGCTCGATCCCTCTGTATCCCTGGCGTCGGCCAAAAGAAAAATAATGAACCTGAGTGAGGGAGCCTCTACAGAGGGAGTAAGTATTATTGAAGCAATAGCATGCTTTGGAACATTTTCTAAAACTGGAAGTTATTGTATAACTATTCATTTTTACTCAGCAATAACGAAGGCAAAAATGAAAGATAATGTTTTTAACATCTCTATATGTAATGGAACGATGCAATTACGCACTACAATCTAAACGGTTGCATTAAATTTTGGACAAATGAGGCATTATTAGATTCTTCTTCATACACCGCTTGACGAAGCAATGAAGTAATGAACAATCTTTACGCATGCTCATAAATTAAGGATAATGACCAGACACTTTCGATTTTAGACGTTTTGTCGAATATTTACTAAAATGCTTGACGAAACGTCTTTGAATTAAGGAAGTAATAAACATGTCTGACGTTATATTTTTCCGTGAATATTTAGTCACGAGAGCAATTATGGGCCAAAAGAAGGATACGAAAAAAACAATATTTGCAATCATCCTGTAACGGAAAATACTCTAAATGGCCTATCACTGTAGCAAATGGTTAGAAAAGGCCTGTGCGACGTTTGTATGCATTTGTGTAAAAATAGCACACACTGTTGTGAATATATAAATGTTTCTGTAAAAAAACGAAATTCTTTTGTTTATAGCATGCAAAATTTGTAATAAAATTCAACGTCACTTTCTGAAAATTTGTCAAAGCACAGTAAAATATTTTTGCTGCAATTAAAAAATGAATATATTGAATATTTAATGAAATGAGCATCATGCGCAAACAATACCCTTTTCTTTCCCCTTCATAATTTGGTAGTCAGCTGTATAGGGCAGCTTATATAATTATGCCAGTTGAATATCCCGAAAAACTAGAAAGATATTGAAGATAGACTGAATTTAAGTTGCTTTTTAAAAGTAGCTGTACGATAAGGGATTTTTCACAAATTGTCACTGTATAAACGATATATTTTTTCCACTGGACTTATAATATAAATTGCTCTTATATAGTTGGTTACCAAATTATGAAAAAATATTTTGATATCGTTCGCGCATGTGCAGTTAAAAATTATTCCATACAAATGTTAATATCTCTTTAAATATTCTATATATTCACTTTTAAATGTCTGAACAATGTTGAAAAATACCCGTGTATTTATTATGAAGAGTAGATACACGGGGTAAATACCCAAAATGGGATAGTTATCTAGGTATTTATTCTTCAATTAAATATAGCTGGGAAACACCCTGTATTGCTGTTAGTTATGATAGATTAATGTAAAAGAAATATATATGTAACATTTCAGACTTCTTACAACTTATACATTTTAACCCTTTCCGGCAAAGACAATGTCTGTTCGTAAAAGGAGAAATAGCTGACTGACACAGGAATTTACAAACGACTTTTTTGAAAATATGAACTCCTTATTTTAAGCTTTCAATTACAGAAACAAAATTTTATTAAAATATTCTTGGTGCCGTATGCAAGTTTGGAATTAAAATTAGGTGTGCCCGGAGTGGGACCACTGTGCCGGAAAGGGTTAAGGAAACATAACATTTTATATCTTAGAATAAGATTTAAAATTATCATCTTATTCTTAGAATATTTTACAATTATATATGTTTGGATTATCATCTGCAGTAAATGGAAATAAAAAAGTCATTCCTTGCACTTCAGATGGGTAAGATTTTTTTGTTTGTTTTTGTTTTTATTTATTCTCAAATTTTTATCCTAGATTGTTGGATCAACCCCAACCCCCCCCCCTCCCCCCAACACACACACACACACACACAGCCAGTTGAAGTCTTACCAATGCGTGTTACATAATAACTCTTTCATTATTCGAACCGTTTAAAATCAATATGTTTACGGCAATTACTTGCTTATCATTTCTATCAAGAGCAGATTCTGATCTTAGTCACAATGTTAAATTAAAATTCTCATAAGATGTACCATTATATATGTTGCAGTGTTACTAAACATTAAGAAATAAACTTAGAAATTAGAGGAAAAGGTGTAAATATGGGCACCCTCTTTTGTTTTTTGACTTAAAGTGACTTTCATTTTGAAAAATTCTAGATTTTTGACCTTCATTAACAACTGTAACAAGTTTACTAAATTAGAGGTGGCAAAACAATGATTAATATCAATTACTTCAATTCGAAAACGAAGATTTACAAAAAGTTTTTAAAAAAACATCTGTAAAATTGGGGTGCAAATATGAGCCGTATCGAAAAAAGTAAAAAAAAAAAAAGTGTTTTAAAACAGGACAAGACAAACATAAACATTTAAAACAATACAAAATGTTACAGAATCTAATTGTTACAGAAAAAAACTATTTACAGAAATCGCAACTATAACTGGCTCTTTCAGCCCCGGCACAATGCGGCAAGTGTGCCCACATTTGGCATGCGAATGTCTTCAAAGAACTTTCCTTTCTCAAAATATGCCAGTTGCATCGCTCGCGTCTGGTTTATCCCCATCGTTTATAACCAGGTTGATATCATCTTAGTCTACAAGGGGAGGGTCACAGTAATCTAATGAGTCCAATGATAAATCGTATATCGTTTCGTGGGTCGAATTTTCGTATTTTTTTAAGCCCTTTGGTCTTCCCACCCCTGCCTCCTGGCATTACTCTATTATGTTAGATTATGCACATTACCATATATATTATAAAATAAACCTAACGAATGCTGTGAGGATTTATAGATGATAAAATTTCCTTATAATTATCTATAAAGTTATTATTTTCTACATCTAAGATAAATTTAAAGTTCTCTTACTTCAAAGCATTTGTTAGGTTTATTTTATAATATATTTTGTAATGTGCATAATGTAGGTAACTGCTGTTTTCTCGTAAAAAAATCATTGAAATAATTTATGTTGTTTAAGAGAAAAGGTGGAGTAATTATGAGCCCTCTTTAAATGAGGCCCATATTTACACCAACCCCAAAAAATAAAGATGGCCGCTTTTACATGCAACCTAAAGGCGTGCATGACTAAAGACGTGCTTCTAAAAGTAGCTTAGGAGCTCCACTTTCCGGATATCAATGTGACACCAACCACAAAAAAGAAAGATGGCCGCTTTCACATGCAATCTAAAGGCGTGCTTCTAAAGGTAGTTTAGGATCTCCACTTTCCGGATATCAGTGTGGAATTATTTTAAACAAACCATAAGAACATGAAAAGAAAACGATTTCAGTTAGCTGTCAAAAGTTTTCAGTCCAGAACAAACACCAATTCGCACAATAACTCACGTTGCATCCACACTACTTGAAAGAATGGTTCCAACTGCTTTCTGCTATCTCAAATCAACAAATGGTGTCATCTACAGTCCTGGCCGCCAGTCTTCAGCATCTTCCATAGCCACTTGGAGAGGGGTGCCCATATTTACACATGTGCCCGTTTTTACACCTTCTCCTCTATATTCAAACGAAAAATATTTGAAACTTTTATTTTTATTTTGGAAAAATAAGTTAATTCATCAAATATAAATTTAAAATAATAAAATCAGAATTATTTGACTTACTTCGACAGGAAAACAGGGTTTTTGTTGAACAAAAACCTTGCGATCAACAATTGTAGACTTATGTTTATGTACACTTTAATTTTTGTAACCAAATATCAATGACTAATGGCGTATTCTGAATTTGTAGCCCCACCAAAGTCATTTTTATTGAATATACTATTGGTAAACTTTTATCAGAAAATGTACCAGGTCGACCGAGATTCACTCGGGACAAATGGGAAAAATTCCTTCTGCAGTTATTTTCATGGGGAAACTTCTGTAATCGGGTTCAAAGCCAATTAAAACATTTTTATCAACTAGTACATTTAATATCATTATTATATGAGGGTTGTAAATTAAATAGTGGCAACTTAACCTTGAAACTCGCAGAAGGGCAGGCATGCGCAAATAGGATATGGGAGCAGTGAGGTGGCGCTGTTGTCGATGTGTAGAGTGCAAAAAACAGTCGGTCTGCTTAGAAGGGTAGTTGTTGTGTGGCGTTAAAGTGGAAAGTTTCGTTTCCATCGCTCTAAAGCATGTTTTCAAAAGGTGATCTGCGGTCGTGGCTTGAAATCGAGGTTGCCCGTAGCAAAAATGCAACAGAATGCTATCGAGGATTAGTAGAAGCCTGTGGTACAAATGCTTTACCGTATAGGACAGTAGCACGATGGGTTCAAGCATTTCCCCTCCGAGGTCACCGATTTCATGACGTTTCATTTGTACTCCGCGCAGTAGGGCGCTCGGTCGCTCACATCAACAATCAACACCTTGCCACTGGTCTACATCGGCTTTCCGACATTTGGCAAAAGGTTATGCTTTGCTGGTGATTACACAGAAGGAATGTAATGCAATTGTACTTGTAAGTTCATTAAAAATTGATTTATACCTATGTTGCCATTACTTAATTTACAGCCCTCGTATATCTCATACAGTTGAAACAATATTATTCCTACCATCCTACTTGTTTGACACCAATTGGGCTATTTTTTTTAAATTCTATTCGTACCATTTTTTGGAAAAAAAAAATCTCTGACATACACTTATACTAGGGTGATTACAAGAGAAGACCACAAAGAAAAATGTCTGTAATTTGCGGTGCGATTAATATAAAAATAGTTTCCAGTGCAGACCCGCAATCAAAGGGTTAAATATTTGCATATATATAGCTTCTAGCAGACCCATAAACATTGCCTGTACCGAGCATCATAATTTTTGTGAACACCTATGCGCACATATGTGTACAAGCTACAAGCTTGATGAAAGAGATGACATATATGATTTTTTTTCCTGGTCATACTTTCTCATTAACTAAGTCTGCATTGTTTTTACTGTCAGTGAGCAATTAAATAGTAAATAAAACGCCAAACCCATTCATAGAAGGAATACAGCCTGTTCCTTTTGGCGTTAGTAAATTTGATTATCATTTAATAACAGAAATAGGAACAGAGCATTAGAATGGATATTGATTTTTTTTTATGTAAAAAGGACAATTTTGTGTTAATAGACCGGGAGGCGGCAGCACAGAAAATCACCTCATCGAGTTCACGGCTGAAATTCCAGAATTAGTTAAAACTTGATTCGCATATTAAAACGCAATCGGTCTGCCAAGTCATATCTTGGTGGAAAACACCCGAAAACCCAATTTTAGCGGTTGGCTCGTAGGTTTACCATTGTGTGTTCCTGCTCCCAGTCCTCCATGTTTTCATACTTTTGGGTGCAGGAAAACACAATGGTAAACCTACGAGTCAACCGCTAAAATCGGGTTTTAAGAAGTTTTCCAATTGTTCCAATCGGGTTTTAAGAAGTTTTTGGCAGACCAATTGCGTTTTAATATGCGAATCAAGTTTTAACTAATTCTGGAATTTCAACCATGAACTCGATGAGGTGATTGTCTGTGCTGCCGCCTCCCGGTCTATAAGTAATACATTTTTTACTTTAAACCTTATTCAAGTACATATATTTTAAAATCTTATTTGGGGCTGTGCAAAAATGTAAAATTTTATTTTCTACTTATTTATTTTTACCTCAAATAATTTTCGGGTTGCTGTGGTTTAAAAATGCCAACACTTCGCCTTTTTCGAATTACTTGACAATGCGTAAAGTTATACCGCAGTCTTAAACACCGAATTAAAAAAAGTTTAAAACGACAATATATTATAACCTTTGGAACAGAAATGGCTTAATATGATGATATATGACTTTACAACTTTTTTTTTTTTTTTTTCAAATCAAAAAAATTTCAACGTCGATTTAAATATATCTATCTATCTATCTATCTATCTATATATATATATATATATATATATATAATAAAACTTTTGTAAATAATAACCATTAAACCACATAAATAATCGACAATAGGTAAACCGATAATTACAAAACAATACATATATATATATATATAAAATTTAAGATTCTCAAAATTAAAATAAGTGAGAAATCACATCCAATATGTATATATGTCTGTGTGACATTTATTTTCCAGCAAAGAATTTTTCTGAAGAAAGTGGCATACGAGTTGATTAAAGTGAACAACCAATTTAAGTGGAAGACGGATCACAAGTTCCTCATTGATGGATACCTCGACAACTGTAGACCACCTTGCAGAGGTCGCTCAGACCACGAAATACTCATAATCCGCAGCAAAGATTCTTCTCGGGTAACGTAAGTGAAAATTCTGTTATTAATATACAGTTATACAAAAATGCCTACAGAATTTTAAATTTGAATAAAATAAAAACTACTTGTAATTTCTTAGTATTTTTAATTTTCATTATTATTATGTTCTATGGCAATTAAACATGAAATATAATATACTAAACTCCACTAAGACGAAATTGCAAGGGGAATGAAAGATATTCTGTTTTAGAAAGCTTTCCGTTTTGACAGATATTATCTTTTTTTTATATAAAAGGTTTATCTCCTTCTTGTCAGGATGATGAGATTTTTCTATTTAAGAGCCTACACTAGTCACGGAAAGAAACGCTCAAGCTAATGTTAAGTCTATGGGAAGGTTCTAGGCAGATTTCTCGCTCGCATTTTAATATTTTTAAATGTTTTTTTTTTTTTTTTTTTTTTTTTTTTTTTTGCATAGGATAGCTAAAGCCAATACTTTTTCGGTTTTTGTTGCAGTTTTTTTATAAGCGGGCATTTTCAATTTTGGAACCAGTTGGAACCGGTTTCGAAAGTGAAAGTGCCCTTATATAAAATAACTGGAACCAAAATCGAAAAAGTAAAAACTAACAACGTTGGAGATTGACCTCAGCTATCCTATGCAAAAAAAAGCATTTAAAAATATTAAAATGCGAGCGAGAAATCTGCCTAAAACCTTCCCATAGACTTAACATTAGCTTGAGCGATTTTTCGCATAACTGATATAGACTCTTAAGTCAGAATTCCGTAATATATTGGTTTCGTGTATGACATGTTTTACCGTAGTCACTGCACCGTAACTATGCTTGCTAGTGTCGATTCTGGTGTCAATTTTTTATTACATTTTTACAAATATGTAGACGCATTTATTTATTCAATGTTGTAACAAATATTTACTTACAACTCATCAAGTGTTTTCGGTTATTTGTATCAAGTTCACACTTCACATAGCCCCAAAGAAAAAAGTCGAAAGGTATTAAATGATGATTAATGTTATTTAAAACAATATCGAACGTATTTTGAAAATGCCGAATGAGAACTTTCCATTCGTGAATTATGATAATCGTGTTTCAGACGTTTTCAACAAGTTGCTGTAAAAAGCACGCAGAACGCAAGAGAACATTGCTCGATTGCGATCTGTTTCTGGTCGACGGGTGATATTACGAAATAATTATCTCAACTGGCCATAGACAAAAAAAAAAAATGAGAGTTTAAAGAAAGGTAATTTCCATAGAACTGTGACGTTCGTAATAGGTTTGAACAATTTTAATGTTCCCTTATGTACGAGTAAATGCTTCTTTATATACGTGTTATATTTTCTAAACATTATACCTTATCAAATAAAAAAAGTCAATGATTGATAAAATATTACATGGTATTATAAAGGTACTATTGATGGCGTAGGTTCATAAGATATTGCAGCGGTTCTCCAAACTTTATTGTTACACGATCCACCTTAAACTTTAATTTTTTTTTCCAGATCCACCTAATTTGTAAGCACATAGATACTTTTGTATAATCATTCTAAGGAAAAGATGAATTTTGGCACAAAACATTCAGAAAACAATAATAGTTAATGGAAGGCGATGTCATCAAAACCTTTTACTTTGAAAAAAAAAAAAAACTTTTATTTATAAATGTATTAGAAAAATTAGTTTTAAAATTCAATTCGATTTATTGTATTGTTTAGCCTCAACAACAGATAATTTGTTGAAACTGAAACTTTTTAAAATTTTGCTTCAAGCGACTCCTTGCACAAAGTTTAATAATATGCCCCTTTTTTACAAAATTATTTATCCATATCGTTTCACGATACTTTACTTTAAAGTTGTAACATATTTTTTTAAATATATTATTGCAGGAGATAAAATTAATTATATATTTTTGAAGTTCTGATTGAACGTTCCTCTATCCACAGTTTGAGAGCTACTGAGTTCGTTGGGTTCATGGAAAAGATCTGCAATAGTCGAAGAAAAAATATGACAAACACCTCCAATTTAACCCTTTAACGTTCATTGGTTTCCCTATGAAACCACAAAACTTTAATTACGAAATTCCACAATGACAGCAGAATTTTAATAGAAATGTTTTCCATTTATTATATATGTGAAATATCGCTTTTTTTATATATAAAAATAAATTTGTTTATAATTTCCGGTGTCAATCATTTATTTCAACATTTTAGCAATTGGAATGCTTTATCCGTTAAAGGGTTAATGCAGTCGTACTCTAAGTTTACATATCAGTAGTCGAGTAAAGTATACATTGCAGAAAAGAAAAACACGATGATAGTCGAATCCATTTTATTTAAACACAATCCTCTTTAGATTCCGGGGAAATGCTCTCTTTACATAACGATAAGGTTGATAACTCTCCATCGAACAACATCATTTTTATTATATACCAATTCGAAGCAACAGTTTATTTTAACATTTATTGTTCTGATGATAGCTGGTGTTCCACACAAGATTCAAAATCATTTGAAGGATATATCGTGAAAATCAGATAATCACTAATTGGATGGAAAAATAAAAAAACAGAAATTCATTACGCTCTCAACAATGTAATTTGAACTTTTAATTCTACGTGATGCAGTTTGTGAAGGAAAATGGTTAATGGGTTTCTAGGAAGAGTTAAACCAAGAAGAAATGGTAAAGCGTCCAATACATATTACGACTGAAAATACAAAGTCTCTTTGTAATTGATTGGATTAAAAATCCAAGAGTTAATAATCGCAACAAACATATTCCTATAAAATATTGAATGAAGGAGAGATTGAAAATATATACGTCAATTCATCTGAGCTATAGAGAGACATAATGACTAAGAATTTGAGTTATGCTATCATAAGTTAAAAAAATTACAAGTTTTGAAGTCGTTTGCGATTATTGTCATGCAAAAATGGGGGGAGGGGGGGTGGGAATGAAAGTAATGTCGCATGACAATAAACAAATTATTTTATTAACAGATAAACACTTGAATAATAGATATAGTATTTTTTTACTCCATGTGTTTATTTATTTATTAATTTTTTTTATTACTGATTATGGACGATAAGCACGAGATGTTTTACTATGAGGTATATATATATTCAGTTTTATGGTGTTTTTGTCGAAATAAAATGTTTGTTTTTTCTGTTTAAAGCTGTAGTTTATATTAGGAAATATTTAATATAATTTTTTAAATAAATATTACAAAATAAGTAAGAGATATTTATGAGGAAACTTGATTGGAATTGTGGAACTACATTTGTTAAAGCGGTCTAATAGCCCAGTGTGGGGCGCACAACTTTAACTAATTCATACTACTTTTAAAAATTACCACGTCTTAAAAATAGCTAAATGAAATATGTCTCATGGTACTATACGACATGGACTAATTCAAAGCTACGTAATTTCAGCAGTTCTGTTATATTCCCTAAGTTTAACTTTTACATTTTATGAGTCAAATGGAAAAGAAAAATTAGAAGTTTTATGTTTTACATTCGCTCCATGTATTTTACAACTTATTCATATGATATTTTATTTCATTAGAATAATAATGAAGATAATTATTGTGATTAATAACTTATCGTAGAATAATGTTGTTGTTGTTTTGTTTTTTTCAGGGATGAAAAATTTGAAGCTGTTCTTAAATATAATCCAAACGCTTCTTTGAAAACAATTGACGATACAAGTCATCTCCTCATGTTTGAAAAACCAGATGAATTTCTGGAGGCTGTTAGAGAATTTTTATCTTAGTTTAAATTTGAAATAAAAAATAATAGCTTTTGTGCATTTTCTTTCTAACCAGTGGCACTTTAAGGCATAGTTACCGTAATTACTCGTGTATGCAGCGCCCTCCTGTACCACGTGCACGCCAAATGTGAATACCTTATTTGAAGAAAACAAATATCCAATTAAAAATATGAAAAACATTTCAAAGCGATTTTCTTCTTTTAAAACCAGACGATCCTACCCAAGTTTCCCGGGTTCCAGAACATATGTGTAAACAATTTTTAATTGAAAACTGTATTATTTTTTTTTTATATTTAATATATTTTTTTATTGCCCACTAACAACACCAAAAATCAGTTTTTATATGAAAAATATCAATTATGTTTTCCAGTAAAATGTTGAAATTATATTAAAAACGAATACTTTCGAATTACCCGCATGCCAGAGGTTAATATTCGAAGACATCGCCAAACATTTCAATATGTACAGTAACCATTTTTATTATAACTAGCCGACCCTGCGCAAAGTATCTGCACTCTAGTGCCTACTCTTTTAAATACTATACGCATATTAGAATACACGAATTTCAGCGTTATATGTATAAATATCATACATAAAAACTGCTCCACTTAGGACTGGGAACTTTGAAATAAAAAATATATACACATCATAAGATATGGACACACTTAGAAATATGAAAAGAGAGGTATTTTTCCAGCGTCGGGTATATAAAAAACCTTTGCATGCACACAATACTTGTTGGATACTCTTTAAAATTAAAAAAGTGTATAACATATTATATTGAAAGTATCTACACCATTCACAATTATAATATCTTTTTTTTTTTCCTGCATCGAAAACGTTTTTATATACACAATTGTAAATTTCAGAGCTCGGAGATATTATTATTAATTTTAATTGACAAATTGTTTGTTACTGTTAGTACGGCTCGTCCTTTAAGCTTTTAGGGTGTTACCGTTGAAAAATCAATGTTACTGAAAAGTTACTGAACTGGATCTTGTATATCTGGATAGCAAATTGGGGGAAACTCAATAGTTTTCCCACTTTGACATTCACCAACCTGTAACAGCGAACTTGCTAACACTCTCTCTGTTTGAAAGGCACGCATATTTGCTGTGAGTTGCATAATGTAAAATATTCTCTTCTTTATGCAACTTGAAACTGTTAGTGATCTTGAACCTCTAAAAATGACAGGTAGGACTGACTTGACGGAAATCTCCACCCAATAAGATTATTTTATTCATTTATTATTATTATTTATTTGTTATTACTTAATCTATATTATAAATAACAAATACGTGCATTCGTAACATTGACGTTATAACGATGCGGACAACAGTGCGGTTAAATTGCATAAGGTACAACAATGGAGTAAATGTTTTAATAAATAACAAAATGGCGCGTTTCTTGGTTAGATTTCGCACTTCATTTTCTTTCCTTTTTAGAAAGTAGCTAGTTTTTTAAAATATAAGAAAAATTGCCGGCCAATTTTAACGAAAATTGTATTTTTGGATGCAAAAAAAATTTCTACATATGTGTGGTGACTTTTAAATCAATACCTCAAATACGTTTCTTAATATTCGCAAATTAGTGAAAATAAACCTCTCGTTTCCATCGGCAAATGATAAATAATTGCGATTTCTGTGCCACGTACGATAGCCTAATATATATATATAGATTATTTCAGTGTTTAAGCGGTTACATACCTGTTAAATTAGTTGTTTAAATTTGAAATAAAAAATATTTTCTGTACATTTTCTTTCAAATCAATGGCACTGTAAAGCACAATTATTGTAATTACTCGTGTATGCCGCATTCTCCTGTAACACGCGCAACTCAATTTTGAATACCTTATTTCGAGAGAAGAAATATCTAACAAGTGGGTAAGTGTGATCGAAGATCGCATAAAGGGTTTCGTTTAATATTCCTTTCAAAACACTTTATCCTTTTTTTAATAAATCCAAATAAATTTCATTAAAAAAAAAACGGTCTATTTTTCTCGTTTTTTCGAAAATCTGAACCGGTCCGATAACACGCTATTATACTCTGCCATAATAATATCTGTCATGTGGACTAAATGTGCTATTTAAAAAAAAAATCGATTTCAAAATTAAACATGTGGTATAGAGATCTGCAAAATGTTAAAATATGACAATGTTTCCATAATCGGGTTTTTATCATGATTCAATACGTTCCTCAAACACATATGACGTTATAATCACTTGCTAACGTCATATCTACTTGCTTTATCTAATACTCATATTGATACTCTCTTTGTATGATTCTCAAACATTTGAAAAAGTCCGTTCAACTTTCAATATGACGTCAAATTAATTTTCTATTTAATTCTCTAATGACATCATATTAACCTGCTTTCTGTACTTACACATACTCATACTCCTTGTATTATTGAGAAATGTTTGCAAATTTCCGTTTTATTACCAATATGACGTCATATTAATCTTTTTTCAATTGGTAAAACTTTTTATTTCATTTCCATTTTTCATGAGGAAATCTTTCAATAGAAAATTAATTATTGTAGAAAGAATTTTATTGTGGATTTTTAATTGTTGGCCACTGCTATAACGAAAAATGTTTAAATTTAATAGGAAAAGGTTGTTAGATTTTTGGTTTTTTATCTCTCTATATTAAAATAATACGATTTTTTAAAATTTTATGATTTTCAGCTTCATAGTAGATATTCAGCTATAAGTACACAAAATATCAAGTCTGTAAGTTATTTAGTTTCTGAGAACCGGCTCTGTGACGGACAGACAACGTAGGGGACGAATATGGTTTCGTGAAATGAACGAAATCCTAAAAAAAATATGAAAAAACACTTCAAGCAGATTTTATTAAGTTGTAACGAAAGTTTCCCGCCGCAGCTAATATCGTTTGCGCAAACAGTTCCCGTTGACGTGTTTACTCATATTTTGTCAAATGATTTTTGGCTTTTGAAAGAAAGAGACTTGTTTTAGAGCACTGTGTAGTGAAAATTGTAAAATAATATCGTTTTCATTAAGTACAAGGTGTCTGAAATGGAACTATCACGCTACCAGATTTGAACCATCATTTACTTCCAGTTCTGTTGCAAAAAGTAAGCTACAGAATTTCACTGCATCATGTATACAGCTTTAGGTACCACTTTTGTATCATAGACACTGTAGAAGTTTGGTACCGAAAGTTCAAAAACAAGGAATATGACATTCATGAAGCAGAGCGCTCTGGCCGGCCTACTGATGTTGATGAGGCCCGCCTGCGAGAACTTGTAGAAGAAGGTCAGTATGCAACCACTCGAGAGCTAGCTAAGGAGTTAGACGTTAGTGCCATGTCCATTAGTCGCGCTATGCATCGCATAAACTTGACGTACAAGTTCAATCGCTGGGTGCCGCATGAGCTGACTCAAGCAGATAAGGACAGACGTGTTCGGGCCTGCACTAATATGCTCGAATATCAACGCAAGAACAATATTCTGGACTGGATCGTCACTTG
Organism: Maratus michaelseni; assembly: GCA_963931845.1. Taxonomy (NCBI): domain Eukaryota; kingdom Metazoa; phylum Arthropoda; class Arachnida; order Araneae; family Salticidae; genus Maratus; species Maratus michaelseni. The sequence goes on from OZ007587.1 coordinate 202,186,430, forward strand.
TGACGAAAAGTGGATTTACTTCAACAACAACAAGCCAAAAAGGGGGTTGGTCAGCGCACAGTGAGCTCGTCGGCAGCGTCGCAAAGAGCAATTTGACTAACAAAAAGATAATGCTTTATATCTGGTGGGATTGCTGTGGTATTACCCACAAAGGGTATCTGGAAAAATGGTAAAACCATGGACAGTAAGGTGTACAGCAACATGCTAGTCCGTGTTGACGCTGCTGTCAAGGCAAAACGTCAAAATGAGTGCCGACGCAAGAAGGAATGTTTCATCATGATAATGCTAGACCACATGTGTCTGCATTCACCGACTGGACTCTGTATGAACTCGAATGGGATATTTTGTCACATCCACCATATAGCCCCGACATCGCTCCCTCGGACTTCTACCTTTTTTCACACCTGCAGCTACATCTTGCTCGTGCTATGTTTAATTCTGCTCAGGATGTCCGAAATGAGGTTGATCTGTTTTTGGACTCGCGGCCTCCAAGTTCTTGGCTCGAAGAGTTTGAAAAACTACCAAAACGTTGACAGAAAATCATAGATTTGGGTGGTGATTACTACACGCACTAAAAGTACTGTTTTTATGCTTTTTTCTAACTTTATTAAGAACTTTTTTTGGCGGAAAACTTTTGTTACAATCTGATATTTTATTAAAACCAGGCGATCCAACCCGAGTGTCCCGGGTTGCAGAATAAATGTTAAAACAACTTTTAATGGAAAACTGTAATAGATTTTTTATATTTAATCTATATTTTTATATTAACCACTAACAATACTAAAAAGCAATTCTTATATGAAAAATATTGATATATTCCAGTAAGATTTTGAAATATATCAAAAACAATTCTTTTGAAAGTATCGCATGCCAGAGGTTAATAACCGGAGAAACCGAGAAAGATATAAATATTTACAGTCCACAATTATGCTTTGGTCCATGGTCAGCCTTTTTGGTTTTCATTATTTAAATATTTAAGTGCATAGTTCGGTTACATATCTGTTAAATTTCTAATTTATTTTATTTATTTATTTGTTTGTTTATTGATGACGTTTGACTTTCGCTATATAATATTAGTTGGGGACAAATGCTGAACTATTTCAATGTCTTAATTGCACACTGGTTAATCTTCCATAATCTGGCTGTACGTGATAGATATTTTTTAAAAATCATGTTTGAAAATTTTTAAAAAAAATAAAAATCAACAAATTGAGATACAGTTTTCAACTGAATTTTATTTAAAATTACACCCCCTATTCGACTGAGTAAAAATTAAAATTAAAGCTATGAGATGTTCAGAAATAAAAATATATGTGAAAAAAGGGAAAGGGTCTTTGATTTCTGCCACCGTCCATATGACGCCAGCGTTACTCACAGACATGTTTTTGCTTTATAATATAGATTTAACAATACTAATTAATATTGCAGAATATTTTCAAAATATCATTTTATGATTTCATATAGTGAGATAGAAAATAGTTGTCCAGCGATCATATGTACAGAGACCAATGATGATGTAATAGGGTGTGACGCTCCACAGCGGCGGTCTTCAAATGTCGAGTCCTCGTGTATCACGTGCTCCCTCGATTTAAAACAAAACTTTTTTGGTATAAAAAACCGCGCTGCTTACTCGAGTAAAAATGGTATAACATGCATTTGCACTGTACAAGTTGTCTTTTCTTACATAACATTGTTTCTCAACATGGCAACAATATGGTTTAATGTAAATGTGGATATCATTAAAGGCTTTTCACAAAAAAACAGTTCATTGCACTAAATGGTATTAGCTAAAATACGACATTTGGTAGTGGACCTAATTACGAAGGAATACTTAATATGTTTTTAATCATCGCATTAGCCAATGTACTGCAACTGATAAGCAAATGCACGTGAAGCATAAATGGGTAAAGAAATTAGCGGTTTTTGTCATGAAAGATGAAATACAGAATTAAAAATATACTAGAAGATAGTTAAACACATATTTAACAGATTTTTAAAAATCACACCCTAAGGGGGTTAAATGGGGGGTCGAATGTTTTAGGTCATTTCACTTTATGATTTATCAGTGTTTATTATTATTATTATTATTATTATTATTATTATTATTATTATTCACTTTTCATGATAGTTAGGGAAATCTATTTTCAAATGTGGCAACTTTCCCAGGGGCTATTTTAAATTATTAAAGCAAACTGATGGTTATTGTTGAGATAGAATTGAAAAATATTTCATGCTTGAAAATGATTTAAAATGTCGTTAAATTAAGCGGCAGTTTTCAAATAAATTTCAATTGAAAGCTAATTTTTTTTTTCTAATTGATGATGTAAGAATTGAACTGTAAAATGTAGTAAAAAATTGAAGTTTGTAGTATTTAGAAGTGATGTAAGCGCGATGAAAGCTAAAACGATAGCGCCGTTTGTTGTCACAACCGTTATACATTTCTAAAAATTGCCACTGTGTCTTGGTTGGCGTCCAAAAGTAGACTACCATTTTTGACATCGGAAGAGAAATTCACAGTGAAAAGAAATAGGACTTTGCCGCTAATAAGGAAATGTTAAATGAACTTATAACAAACCTACCAAAATAATTCCTATAAAATATATTAGCCTTACATTGTTTATTCTAGATAAAAATACAATCATTATTTCAAGTTTTTATTATTATTATTATTATTTAACCATAACACTATTTTTAATAATTTTATTTTTCCTGAAATCCTTTACTTTTGTGAATTTTTTTCTTAAAAAATGAAATATTCTAACCTATAATTTAAAAAAAGTAATTGTAACACGTAATCAAGGTATGCAATCAAGATGAAGCAACCAATAAAGGCTCCAGTTCTAATCTTTAAAATTAAAAATTGAAAAATCAGTTAAAATTACGTCATCTTGACACAATCATATAAATGTTTCTTTTTAGTTTTATTAATGTTAAAATGCATTTCAAGCTAAACATAACGTCATTTTCACCTGCGCAAACTTCTCACACGTACTTTGTATACATTACTTTTATGCTTAAACGCCATGTATACAAATAAAAATATATTTTGTATTTAATTGTAATGAAAAAATGGCATCAACAAAGTTGTAATGCATAATGATAAAATAAACCAAATGGACAATATTCCCATGACGTCAGAATAAATATGAATTTTTATTCGCCTATAAAACACACGGATAAATATTTTTACCGAAATTTAACTTGCAAATTAAAAAATTTTGCCTAAAAGCCACGTGTTTATAATATTTATTATTTCTCTTTTATCAACGAAACCACAGAGTTTCTTGTTACTCTGTGCCTCGCAACAGTGGGCGTTATCCGATTGCCGACTTTATGACGTCATACGCAGAAGTAAAAGTTTAATTGAAAATTACGGCTAATCAATTAAATTTTCGAACAAACGAATGTACGATAACAAATCTGTGTCCAAATATCTTTCATTTAAAAAAAAGAATGATGTAATTTGATGCAGTAATTTGTTCTCACGGGTTGTCGAAAGAAAACGCTTAGCGTTTTAAATATATAGATGAGGAGCTGCCATGATCGCAAAAAGTTATTAATTTATCTATCAGAATCTTTCGATTTGGCGAAGTATTAGGTAAATTAAATTATGAATAAAAGTAACATGTTTCAATGCTTAGCTTACATTAGAAAGAGACCAAACTGGTCGACAAAGGCGGCTTGTTCAATATTAATAGAATTGTCAAGGAAAATTAGGTGTGCTAATTTATAGATTGGGTAACACAAAAACTTACACAGCAGATTTTTTTTAGTATCTTATTTCCTTTTACATCTTATATGTCATATCTGGCTGTATGAGAGGGAAGAGCAGAAAAAAACTATAGTAGGCTGTGGTCATCATAGAACTTTTTTCTATATCATTCGAATATATTAATTTATATAAAGTTTCACATTGACAAATATAACTAAAAAGTATTTCTTTGAATTTAAAATACACTTTTAGAATAACAAAAAGCATAAATCAACAGCACATCCTTGTTAGGTAGGGGAGATCCGCGCACACAGTAAGAGAGATTAAAAAACATTGTGAAACAGTACTCATTTTTTATGCATATCATCGAAAAATGCAGCAATCTAGTATAGTTGTAAGACTGGGTTTCTGAGCAATTCATGTGTCAACGGCCGTATTCTAGAGCGCTTTAAAAGATTCAAAAAATGATACGTCGAGAAACTGGAATTTGTGCGGGCTACATGGCGGTAAGGTAAGAACGGTGCGCAACCTTTTTAGGGGCGTCTATGTCTCAAAGGCTAAAAACCTTTTAAAGCAATATATAAGGCGCATTACCCATTAAGGAATAAATATTATTGTACTGTTCCACAGTACAGCACAGTTAATTGTAGAGTTAGATTACTGGTATTAACTGAATAAATAGTGCAGATATGTATGTTATTCAAACTTAAACACTACATAACAATTACACTGAAGATTTGTGATCTCTAACATAGCTAAACGAGTAGCTTAAAGGTCCACAAAATTACATTCTTTTAGCCAGTCCCAAACGGAATAACATCTACACTTGAAATGTGGTCGGCAAATATTCTAAACAACTGAACAGCATAACATCTAGCGATACAAACACAAACTTCGTTTTAAAAGAACTTCTGTTTCAGCCTCTGTTTGCGAGGTCTGATGTCTATTATTCTCCTGTATTTAAAACCAAAATTTTGCCAGCATAAAGTTTTTTACTTTCTTCTTTATATATAAAAAAGTGTTGGAATCATGAAATATTTTCACATCCGTGTTTCGATAGATTTATATGTTTTGGCATGTGTTGAATACGAGTTGACTATTTTTTAGAAAATGTCTGTTCGTCTGTCTGCCTGTATGTATGTATGTGACACAAATTTTGTTCGCTCTCTATATCAAGAACTAATGCACAGAATTTCGTCACACTTAATATTCGTTTAGATCGTGACAAAAACTGATGCTGATTAGATTTGAGTGTGTATCGCTCAACAGGTGGCGCTGCTTTTCCGTGTTTTTAATAAGTTTTGCGATAGTTATATCTATATATTTGGCATCTATCAGATGGAATATACTAAATGCGATATTTATTAAAAATTATGTTGATTCAGTTTTGGCTTTGTTCACTCAATAGAGATTACTCTGTGCTCTATGCTACTTTTTGCGATGAACATCATAGCTGTATCTCAGTTTCTATTGAATAGAAATGCACCAAATTTTATATTTGCAGTTATTAATTTAAAAAATATGTATTTTTCCAATTTCGTATTTGAATACCAAACAAGAAGGGTTGGTGAACTGTGATTTTTATTCGCTGATTACTTAACTTAAAGTTAAATTCACTAAACGCACTGTATTTCCTAACTGTTGGTGGTACACAGGCTACAGGTGGTATAATAGGGCTATTTAAATTAATATATTAGAATAATATACAGTGTGTCCGAAAAGTCTGGAAACGGACGAATAACTCGAGAAATACACATCAAATTGAAAACGGAAAAATACGTGTTCAATATTTTTGAAAAATCTATTCAGTGATATCAAAGTTGCCCCCCAACTGCTGCGGGGGCAGCAGAGAGGGCAACTTTAAAATATTAAATGATAACACCTATTTTTTATTGCAGATTCGGGTTCTACGGGGAAAAATACATAACTTTTGTATTTAACATTTTTTCCGCATCATCGAGCAAGAACCCCGAATCGTGAGAGCCAATAGTACGAGAAATGATGGTCCTTCACCAAAATTTGGGAAGAACGTTTTGGCACTAGAAATGAAGATCCGATAAATCTAAAAAAAGTAAAGTTGTTTTAACATTTTTGTGTGTGGGGGGGGGGGGACAAAAGTGGGGCATTTAACTCATGGGGGAGCGAGAAACTGAACTTTTCTGGTAGATCAAGTGGGGTATCGCTTGTTATGTATTTTTAATTCTAAATCGAATGACACCATCCGCAAGTCGATACAATCAATTGTCGCACAGTTACGGCGAGTTTTATGAATAAAAAGTCCAAAATTACACTTTATGAGAGAGCCCAACTTTATTACACTTATTTTACGTTCAAAACATGTTCTTTATATCATATTGAGTAATCTTGAACTTATTAAATGTCCTCAAAATAGCAATAATTATATACTAAATTTACATGTAATAAAGTAGAATGTTCAACTTTTTATTTATAGAACCTGTCGCAACTTTGTAGCAAATCATCGTATCTACTTGCGGATGGTGGCATTCGATTCGGAATTGTAAATATATAATAAACGATACCCCACTTAACCTACTTAAGAAAAGTTGAGTTTTTAGCCCACCAGGAGTTAAATGCCCCACTTTTGCCCCCCCCCCCCCCTCCATTGCTTAGATCGTTGACACAGTCGATATCATGTCAGCGTTACTCACGGACATGTTTTAGCTTTATAATATAGATTTAACAATGCTAATTAATATTGCAGAATAATTTCAAAATATTATTTTATGATTTGAAAATAGTTGTCCAGCGATCATATGTACAGAGATCAATGATGATGTAACAGGGTTTCACGCTACACAGCAACGCTCTTCAAATATCAAATCCTCGTACCCCTGTTTTAAAAAGAAAAATTATAAAATCCACCCTGCATACTGGAGTAAATACGGTATTACAAGCCTTTCTATTGTGCAAGTTAGCATTTGTGACACAAAATTGTTCCTCAGCAGTCAACATTATGAAATATACAATTGTTAGGAAAAAGTAGGGGTACTAAATTATAGCTTGCATAGTACAAAAACTTACAGTGTAGGGTTTTTAGTATCTTATCAATACAGAGGAAATTAAAGCTAGTTAGATGTGACAATCCCAAAACTTTCTTCTATCTCATACATATGTTAATATTTCAAAATAAAAAAATACGAAGTTTAGTGAAATTCCATGCATTAACTCTTGAGAGATGACTATCGCTAAAATGGTGTAAATCCTAAAAAATGCAGCATAGCAACTATTTACACCCAAACCTAATCAACAACATCGTATGTCAACGTCTAAATGAATCTGCAGTTTGATGAAAATCCATGCATTAGTTCTTGAGATAGAGCTATTGCGCAAATTGTGAAAAATGCAGCATAGCAGCGCTACCTGTTGGGCGATTTACACCAAAAATGAATCAGCACAAAATTATATCAAGGTCTAAATGAATCTAAAGTTTTATTAAATTCCATGTATTAGTTCTTGAGATATGACTATTACTAAAATCGTGTAAATCCTGAAAAATGCGGGATAGCAGCGCCACCTGTTGAGCGGTATACACCAAAACCTAATCAGCAAGAACTTACATCAAAGTCTAACAGAATTTGAAGTTTGATGAAAATCCGCGCATTAGCTCTTGAGATAGAGCTATTGCGGAAATCGTGAAAATTGCAGCACCTGTTGGGCGATTTACACCAAAAACTAATCAGCACCAATTTATATCAAGGTCTAACTAAATTTAAAGTTTTATTAAACTCCCTACACCAAAAATTTTCCCAAATCGTGAAAATTGCACCGCCTGTTGGACGATGCACACCAAAAACTAATCAGCATCAACTTATATTAAGGTCTAACTGAATTTGAAGTTTTATTAAACTCCGTGCATTAGTTCTTGAGAGAGAGCACCCACAAAATATTTGTCAGATACAGACAGGCATTTTCTAAAATACGTCAAATCGTGTTCAGGACCTTCTAAAAGGTATAAATTCGTCGAAATCCCAAAGTCGTAAATTTTCATGAATCGAATACTTTATTCGTGTAACGTTAGAAGAAAGTAAAAAAACACAACCTGCCTTAACCAAACATATGAATCGTGTTGTAAGCATTATTGCAGAAGTCTTTAATGGTGCGTAATGTCATTTCAATTGTAAAGTCATAATCATAATGTTAAATATATTACATTCAACATATACATTTCGAACACCTTTCATATATCATCTGCTCCTGACACAAGAAATCCGCATTTCAGAAGTAAGCCAGGTAAATCTTCAACAATTCTGCAATAATTCTTTTTAATAAATTAGTTTTATAAAATATTTCTTTCTTATCTACTCTACCCATTTTGCAAACGATATATTTTTTAATGTATTACCATAATTTACAGAAAAAAGCCGCGAAGTTTACGAGTTTGAAAGTTAGTCTTAAGTGCGGTGTTTACATAATTGTTTTCGCACTCTTCATAGTTATAAATGCCGACTGATGACTGCAAATTACTCTAATTGGTTGTTTTATTATTATGTGCAGCACTGGTCATCATCAAAATCCTCTCTGTAAACTAATGGTTGATAGTGACGTAACAACTCAAACACTATGGGAAGGCTCAAGTTGTCATCCATATGAATAAAATAAATATGTTTGCAAATATGTTTGTCTGTGTGTCTGTCTGTCCGTGTGTATATATGTGTGTCTGTTGAGAATGGCTAGAGAAATCTACTGCATGTAGAGGTTTAAATATTTGGATGACGATAGAGAGAGGTCGGTCTTTTTCTTTTGTCTATATACATTATTATTTTTAATATATTTTTTTTGTGAATGTAATAGTCTTGGATTTTTTATTTTTTGATAATTATCCGAGATATTAATTAAAAACTATAATTAACATAGAAAAATGATCGATGTCCGCAAGCCCATGTCTGCACCTTTACGGGCTTTTCCGTGGAATTTCAAGCAGAAAGAAATTGAAATTTGTCCAGTTTTTGCGCATTTTGAAACTACCGCATGCGTTTTTCAGTAGAAAATGCGATAATAATAAATAAATAAATAAATAAATTTATAAAAATATCCAATTACTTTGAGTAGATTTCCGGTCGTAACGGTGTAGTATATTAATATTTACAATTTCAAAAAAAAAAAAAAATATTTTTTTAAAGCCGATTTCATGATTATCGTTTTTTTTTTTTTTTTTTTTTTTTTTTTTCATTTTTAATCTACCACATGCTTCCAAAATCAAAATATAAAAAAATAAATATATACCTATTTATTCCGGGTACTTTCCCGGTCATAACAAAATTTTTTATTTTAAAAATTATTAACATTTACTGGTTTAAAAAAAGGATTCTCTGAATGCCGATTTAAAGGTTTCTGTTTGTTCTGCAGATTTAAAATTCTTCCTCCACTTAACGGATAAAAAGAAGAAAAAATAGCCATTTACTCTGTGTACTTTCCTGGTTATAACGGTATATTTTGTTTAAAAATATACATATTTTTTATATAAATATGAAAAAAATTCTCAATGTGAATTTCATGTTTTTTCTGGCAATTTAAAATTTAGCATCTGCTTTTTAGATCAAAACACGTACAGACACACACATCCACAAACACACACACTCGAAAAAAAAAAAAAAAAAAAAAAAAAAAAAAAAAAAAAAACATTAATTCCCGCATTTTTCGGTTCTAGAGCTATCTTTGATTTCTAATATTTCTTCTAGATGTATCTTTGATTTATTAATGTATTTTAATAATTGTTTGTGGTTCCAAGTTCCAAACTTTAGGCTTATGGAAATGTAATGAAAAACGTGCACGTAGCATGTAGCATGGGTCTTTTACGCTGTCTATTCCTTTAGAATACAAATACGCGTGCTCTGGTGATGATTATTGTTTTGTGTATTGTTTTGTTACGCATTTTCATGTATAAGTGAATGATTTATCTTATGTTGTTTTTGTTTTATGCTTTTTTGAATGCCAACGCTCAGCATGAGGAACATTGGAAGCTCAAATTTCAAAATTATTTTTCCAAACCAATCCGACCCTGAAAATTCAGTTTGAAATCAACCCGAACCCAAAAAAAGTTCCATCGATCCGAACAGGTCAAAATAATTTCCGTCAACACGCATCCCTACCCAAACTTGAAAATTCAATTTGATGTCAACCCGAACCCAAAAAAGTTCCATCCAACCGAAAACCGATCCGAACAAGACAAAATAATTTCCGTCAACACGCAACCCAACCCGAACGTGAAATCGCTATTTGAAGTCAACTCGAACCCAAAAAAAGTTGCATCGAACCGAAAACCGATCCGAAATGTACAAAATGATTTCCATCAACACGCATCCCAAATCAAACCTGAAAATTCAGTTTGAAGTCAACCCGAACCCAAAAAATGTTCCATTGAACCGAAAACCGATACGGACAGGACAAAATAATTTCCTTCGATACGCAACCCAATCCGAACCTGAAATTTCCATTTGAAGTTAACCCGAACCTAAGAAAAGTTTCATCGAACCGAAAACTGATCGGTTCAGGACAAAATAATTTTGTGAGCACACAACCCAGCCCGAATCTGAAAATTCCATTTGAAGACAACCCGAACCCAAAAAGTTCCATTGAACAGTAACCCGATCGGTTCAGGACAAAATAATTTCCGTCAACACGCAACGCAAATCCGAACCTGAAAATTCCATTTGAAGTCAACCCGAACTCAAAAAACGTTCCATCGAACCGGAAAACGATACGAAGACGGAAAAATAATTTCCGTCGACATGCAACCCGGGTTGAAGGTTCGGGTTGATTTCAAATGGAAATGTCAGGTTCGGGTTGGGTTGCGAGTTGACGGAAATTATTTTGTCCTGTTTGGATCGGGTTACGTTTCGACGGATTTTTTTTTTGTCAGGTTCAGCTCGGGTTGCGGGTTGATTTCAAAATGAATTTTCAGGTTCGGTCGGGTACAACACGATATTTGGACAAACAGCTGGTCAAAATCTGGTTGACTGTGAAACGAGTGGTCATTTTTCAATTAGTCTATCGCTCTCTAGGCTCTTTGCAATAAGCCTGAAAAACATCAGGCTGATTGGAGAAAAGAAAATGATTCTCCAATTAACCCGGCTCTTTGCAAACAGCCTAGGCTCTTTTCAAAGAGCCGGATATCGTAATTAGACTACGACATATATACGTTTAATATTTTGCTATAGTACAAAATAAAACTGTGTAAATTACGAAGCTCCATTGTAATTTTTTCAAACTTTGTCTACAGAATTGCGATCGGCGAATTTTAGGGGATGCTGAGCCAGTGTCCTGTGTGCCCATGCATTAATTTGGGCCTGAGAACAAGAAATTAAAATTAAACTACGCAATGGTGAATCTTAAGCGCGGTCTTAAAAGCAACAATTGAGTTTAAATTTAGCAAAATTGATCCCAAAACAATTATTAATAAACATATTTTTATTATTTTTAAGCTATTATTATTCCATAAAAATGAATCCAATAAGTTTTAAAAGTTTACCTTCCTCAGTATTTTAAACTCATGTATGCGTATATCTTGTGCAATGTATATATAAATACGTTTGTTCTTTAAATATTTAATTTAGTTGTAATTTTTTACAACATATTGTGATTTTTTAAAGTAACATATATTTATCTTGAATGTAATTTATATTATTTTCATATTATTAAAGCTTATGAATAATGTTTCCTTCAATTCATTTAAACAAGAAAGGGAAATCGTGTGTCTAAAATTCTTTACAATATACTCGTTATTCATGTCCGTAAAACTACTTTTTCACCAATTATAATACGCATGTAGAGAAGCTGTTTTTTTTATATTTTATTGCTATTACAAAATTTCCTTCTTATTAAAAAACTAAAACTAATTAAATGTATATGTCTATGATTAACTAAAAAATGTTTCATTCAATAATGATAATGTATCTCAATTATTTTGAACGGCTGTGCTTAAAGACTATAAAAGACAATAGCTGATACATACATCAGGTAATGTACTTAATTTAGTGAAGTTGAAAAACACATAATGTATTTGTAAACGAACTTCAACAAAAAATCTCACAAAGACAATCTGTCACAGTATTTAAATGAAGCCTTACATATGGACTATGTACTATACAACATTTTAATAGGGAACCTGCTCTAATCTGAATCCAAAGTCTGATACATGTGTACGCTTCATTTAAAGTTTTGCGCGTTTCTTGAACACTTTTTATGCATATAAAAAAATCTATGCAAAAACATATATAATGTCTCATATAGTTGCAGAAATATGGATTAATTGAAACCGTACAGTTAATAAAATAAAATCCAGGCAATCAACAATAAAATAATGTATTCATAATGTAATTTTTATGAGGCGTTGTAAAAAAAAAAACCTATAAAAATTAAATTTGAGCGCACTTTTTTGCCATAGGCACCATGCCGTAGCGAATATACACTGATGTCCAAAAATTAAAGGACAATGACCGATTTTTTTCGATTTTAGACGTTTTGACGAATATCTTCTTAAATTCTTTACGAATTGTCCTTGAACTTCAAGAATGTAAAAAACATGTTTGACTTCATAGTTTTCAGTGAAGATTTTGTCGCAAGGACATTTAGGGAGAGCAATAATAATTTTAATAATAAAATAATATTTGCGATCACCCAAGTAACAGAAAATGCTCAAAAAGGTATGTCACTGTAGTAAAAGACTATGTAGGTCCTGTTCAACATTTGTGTCCATTTGTATAAGCATAGCACGTATATGTGAAGATGTTAACGTTTCTGTTAAAAATTCAAAAGTTTTTTGTTTATAACATATAGAGTTTTCAACCGAATTTAACACTACTTTCCGAAAACTTGACAAAGAACAGTAGAAACAGTATACTGTAATTAAAATAGCAATATATTGAATATTTTATGAGATGTGGGTATTTTTAGGAAATACATTTTAACTGCGCTTGCGCGAGCTACAGCAACGATTTTTTTGTCATGATTTGGTAGTCAATACTATAGAGCAACTCATATAAAACGACCAGTCAAATATCGGGAACACTCAAAAATATATATAGGCAATATAGTGAACTAATTGATAAGTTGGGGAGGAAATCCCATATAATCCTATGGGATTTCCTCCCAATTTATCAATTAGCTCCCTGTATTGTCTGTATCTTTCTGAATTTTCGCGATATTTGAATAGACTTTTCATATAAGTTGCTCTATAGAAATCATGAAAAAAATCTTTGATATAGTTCGCGCATGCGTAGTTAAAATTAATTTCTTACAAATACCCATATGTCATCAAATATTCAATATGTTCATCTTTTAATTGCATTATACTGTTTCTACTGTTCTTTGTCAAGTTTTTGAAAAGCGGTGTTGAATTCGGTTGAAAACTCTGCATGCTATAAAAAAAAAACATTTTTTTTTATAGAAACGTAACATCTTCAAGAATATGCGTGCTATTCTTACACAAATGCACAAAAACGTTGAACAAGACATACATAGTCATTTGTTATAGTGACTAATCATTTTGAGAATTTTCTGTTTCTTGGTGAAACGCAAATATTATTTTAATATTAAATATATTATTACCCACCCCTCCCCCTAATTGTCCTCGGAACTAAATATTCACTGAAAAACATGAAGTCAATCATGTTCTTTACATCCTCCACGTTCAAGGGCATTTCGGGCATTTCCTCACGAATTTAAGTAGATATTCGATAAAAAGTCTGAAATCGAAAGTGTCCGGTCACTGCCTCTTAATTTCTGGACATCAGTGTCTTATTAGGACAACTTACATTAGTTCTTTCAGTTTGAAATAGTTTAACAACAACATGAAAACGTGCTTCAAAGATGTAGCTACCACGAATGAATTGTTTTGTGTTTCCTGAAGAATCCTAAATGCTTTGCCGAGCAATTTCAATAGAGAACATACTGTAGTAAACCAACGTAAGATATATCAGTTTTTTTCTTTTTGGAACATAAGAAACGTCATTAAAATGCACATAAAGCTACCACCACTCATAGGCTATAATTTTTACAAATTCTTTTGTGTGTCCATGTAAAAGAATTATAAATGATACGCGCACAATAAGAAACAATTTTCAATAGGAAACATGCTGATATGACCTTTAATACTTGTTTAGATTTCGTTGCGATTCAAGTAAATTAAAAAAGTTAAAGTCTGGAGAAGAATACAGACAGACCCAAGAGAAACACTTTTCAACTAAAGTTAAAAGTGTTAAATAGAAAAGTTTTGTTCTAAGAAAGATTTTTTTCAAAATGTTTTTTTGCCTTCTCGAAAATACGAAATTTTTTGATGCAACACAATTAGAATATTGATTTTATGTCTACATGCATGAAACTTTCAGGTTTTCTTACTCAATGCAAACGAACCGGACAAGCTTTCTTAAAAAAAAAAAATACATATGTGAAACACACACTGAATTGTAGCCGATTGTTCTCTGATGATCACCTTCTCTCCCTATCACATCTCGAAAGCCTGTTTAAATCATTAATTTTGAGTTTTACAGAAAAATCACAATGCTGCTTGATTCTTAGGGACCTTATTAAAAATATATTAAATTTTATATGCGAACAGATGATAATGATTTTACGAATTCGTCAAAAGTAATATTTTGAAATAGATTTGAGCCTTAACTAAAGTAAACAACTGTACACGTTCTACTCCATCATCAACAATTTGAAACTGATGTTTCATAAACAAAGTTACATAATCTGCTTCCTTTGCAAATTCTTTTATTGTTTTGATTTTTGTCAAAAGGTACCTAGATTATTTCTTCCGTTTATTTACTCTTGAATTACTAATGTTACTTACATCGTGCCTGGGACATCAGTTTTCAAAAAAATATATAAACTCACTTCAAGAAATATATGCCACCAATTCTCCAAATGACCGAAATGTTGGCTCTTTTGTCTCATTTGCACAAGAAAGGATTCAAAGAGTTCAAACGTTAGGGCAGAGGAAATTTTTTGTTCAGAGGATTCTTTCAGGAAAATTGCCATATGACCACCATAGAGATCTGCACGGCCCGTGGGCCGGCGAAATGAAGTTAAACTTTCAAACGAGCTGGGCCGATGAAAAATAAATGGGCCAGGCGGGAAGATAAAAACGTTGAGATGGCCTACTGGCCAAATTTAACAGATCGGACTAAGCCGACGAAATATGAACGAAATATTCTTCCTAGGACGTGTCTCGCAAGCATTTTTTTTTTTTTTTTTTTTTTTTTTTTTTGTAAAAATGATAGTGATAATGGGTTTTTGTTAACGGAATCGTTGGAAATATATTTTATAAATTACAAAGAAATATTTATAAAAAATCTACTTTTTTATTATACAGCTTCAAAATTTATGAGCTTTTAACCATTTTTTATCTTTATTCTAAACTACATATTTTTTTTTAATGAGTCTTTATTTGAATGTAAAAGTCTAAGAGTCTAAATGATCATTAATGTTGTTATTCTGTATTCTATGGACTGCGGACATATAGTCTGAACTCTGAAGTATACTGTAAAAATTTCGCATGAATATCTATGCAGTATTCTTCAACAGAATCTTAATTATATATTTTTTTAATCTTTTTTTTTTTTTTTTTTTTTGTAGAAATTGAGTTGTTTTGATCCGGGTCGAACTTTTAGTTTTTAAAACGGACCAGGCCAGACCAAGATAGCTTTCGTTAGTACCGGGATGGATCAGGTCCTGGAAATTTCGGCCCGAGCAGACCCCTGGATCAGACCTGTCCAACCCTTTAGTAAGCAGGGGTGCACCTCAGTTGACAGCAAACAATGAAGGACGCCATTTTCCATGTGTCTTAACCCTTTAACGGATAAAGCACTTCAATTTTTAAGATGTTGAAATAAATGATTGACGCCGGAAATTATGAACAAATTTATTTTTATATAATAAAAAAGCGATGTTTCACTTATATAATAAATGAAAAACATTTCTATTAAAATTCTGCTGTCATTGTTGAGTTTCGTAATTAAAGTTTTGTGGTTTTGTGGGGAAACCAATGAACGTTAAAGGGTTAAAACATGCAACTTTATCTCACTGTAAGAATGATAGCGATACCCACACATCACAGTGGCAGATATAAGTCCATACGATTTAAGATCGCCATGTAAAAACTAGTATGTTAGCCATCATAGAACTTTCCTCTATATCAATCTAATAAATTGATTTAAATAGCATACTCACACAGCAACAATTATGGATATGAAGTATAATGCCTTTCTTTGAATTTAGCATAAAATTACAGTGATCAGTGAATAATAATAGAACAAATCACATTCGTCAAACTGGATTAATTGATTGTGGACAAGATTAGGAATCTTTCCCCAACCACGCCCCCTGTTCATTGATCGGTGTCAAAATTGAATAATCTATTTATGTCAAAGTCTAACAGAAAATGAATTTTTATGATATTCCATGTATTTGTTTTCGTGATATCGTTATTTTGGATTTTGTGAAAAATGTAGCACATCAGCTCCACCGATATGCACCCAAACCTAATCAGCTGTAGTTTATATCAATGTCTAAATGAATTTCAAATTTTATTAAATCCCGTGTAGTCCAGGGGAAATGTACATGTTACCTTGCAAAAGGCCAGGTAGAAGATTTTATTTTTCCAACTTGTATATGATGAGGCCAGCATGGAAAAACCGAATTATCCAACAAAATTTCTTAAGGAAGAATTTTCTGTGGCCAAAAAACAACAAATTTTTGGGACATTTTTTGTTGTTTTTTAAATATTTCGAGACTCGTTGTCGTAGCTTATTATTTGTTAATTACAATGTTAAAGAAGACAAAATTCTCTACAACTATCATATTTACAACTTTTTAATACACTCAATAGCAAGCGCAGTACGACATTTTAAAAATCAGACATTTTTTTTCGATTTCCTTAAAAACCGTGAAAAACGTAGTTTTGTCCCGTTGATTCAATGTACCCTAGGAAAGAATGATGTATGTCAACTTATACATATTGACAGCTGAAAATTATCTATTATTTGTACACCCTCTTCTTCATTTTCATCACAACAGATATATTTTATATTCAATAAATCTATATAATTTAGCAAGTAGGGAAGAGTGTGGATGACTGAGACAATTTTCATATTTAGACAGTAACTTTAAGTATATGCAATTGTTAGTTACTTACCCATCATACGTAGTATAGGGTAAGTCTTGTAATCGTTTTGAAAATCGAAAAAAAATTTTTGACGGATTTACACGTTTCAGACACTGGAGATTCCGAAAAACATATTTTTAGAAAAAAAATTTTGCCGTCCGTCTGTGTGTCTGTGTGTGTGTCTGTGTGCGTGTCTGTGTGTCTGTAAACGCTCTATCTCCCGAAAAAATTGAGATAGAGACTTGAAATTTGGTATGTACTTAGTATGTAATAATGGGAAGAAGCCTATTTCATTTCAATAACCTCGATTAACCGGAACAATTTTTTTCGGACTCTCGAAATATTCGTTCTGATGAAAGGTATATAAAAATTTTCGAAATTGTTTATTTTAAGAAATGAATATAAAAGACAATAAATAAACATAAATTTTGAATAAAGCATGAAGTCGATCGGATAATTAGTTGCTGAGATATTTGGAATCCTATTTTTCACACTCTTCGATTTTTCATGACCCTGTATTTCATCCAAATTTCACTTCAAAGATATATTTTAATTGGAAATTTGACGCTTAATCAGATGCAATAAATCGCTAGTTAATAGGATTATTATTTTTGGAGTTATAAGGAAAAACCTCTTTCAAGCAATTCAGTAATCGAGCCTTTAAAGTTTGTGACGTCATCAAGCCACGATTTTATTTGAATTGCAATGCATTTTATAAGTAGTTTACACATTTTTATTTTAATATTTTACATTATGCATATCCATGATGGGTAAGTATTACGGTGGCCCCCAACGACTAGTTTTAAAGTATTGTTTAAAAGAATATTTCAGCATGTAGTAACTTATTGGCATGACAGTTTCAATAAAAAAAATCTTGTTTAATTTTAATAATTATTTTTATAATGCATACATATTTTTCATTTTATTCCATAAACATTTTATTCTATAGTACAATGGTATATTTTATTTACCAATTATTGATGACATATGTTTTAATGTTTTACTAAGTATAGCAAACATTGAATTGTAGTTCCATATAAAAGGAGGGACTCAAAAAATAAATATATCTTATGTAACAAATACTTTTACCTTATAAAATATCTACAATAAAAATGACAACAGATTATTTCATTACCTAATATTATGCATTTATATCTGTTGTAAAATTTAACAATTCTATCAATAAAATATTTGAGATCACTATTTTCATAAAAATGTTCAAAATATTAGTTTTAGTAAATATTGTTAATATTTTTCCACTTTTATTATATAAATATAACAAGAGATTATAACATTTTAGCGTGCAAAAATATATAAAATTTTAAGAGTTTAGCTATTAAATGCCTTAAAGCTCAAACAGAGAAACTTACTTTGGTTGTTGAAAAATACACTTTGTGGAATATTTTAATCTTCTGTAATATGTACTGTTTTGAAACTATATCTGTTGAATGATCTCAGTGCTACCATTTATCAAATGAAATACCAAGTTATTTATGATTGTAGATCATATAAACATTTTTGTTGTTACATTCATATCCTATCTCATTCAAGTCCACTTTCCCTACACAATAAAGTAAGGTACGCTATATGACTGCATAAGCTAAATGAAAAAACGTATTTTAATAATAATAATTTCTACGGGATATTTAACAATATTTTTGTCTCTTTGATGGGACTGTTGTAGGATTATTAGCATCCAGTTATCCTGAATAGAAGATATATTAGAATCGTGTTCCTCTACAGCAGGGGTTCCCAAACTTTTAGACGACGGACCACTAAATCGAAGTTCATACTTCTGCGTACCAACAGGTAACAAACGTAAAGCTAATATAGAAAAACCTATAAATAGGAATCTGTCTAAAACGAAATATATCCTCGATCTTTCGTGTTTCCGTCATAGCAGGTTTTATTGTATATAAAAATTAATGATTACATTACTAAATTGGTACTAAGATAGACTGTTTCATAATAACATTCAAGTAAAAA
The DNA here is from genome assembly GCA_963931845.1 of Maratus michaelseni. Classification (NCBI taxonomy): domain Eukaryota; kingdom Metazoa; phylum Arthropoda; class Arachnida; order Araneae; family Salticidae; genus Maratus; species Maratus michaelseni. The sequence goes on from OZ007587.1 coordinate 202,205,254, forward strand.
GTAGTATCACCATTAAATTTTAATAATATATACAATATAAAAAAGTGTTTTGGTATAGGAAAAAAGCCACAATACTTAATGACATATGGGCGAACACTGATTCATATACGGTTACAGTAGGCTGATTACACTAATTTGCTTCTATCGCTAATGAAAAGGGTGGACTTGTTTTATCAAGCACAGCTTCCTCACGTCTGGCTCAATATTAGGTAGTTTTAGTCACAAGTCAGATTCGATGTTTAATTTATTCCTGTATTTGTTTTTGATATAACGAAGGGGGTAAAAGCAAATTCACAGAGATATGTTGTGCTAAACACAAACAGACTTTGACAATATCAGACGGTACTCTCACATTCTCGCCAACGAAAAATGTGTTACATTCATTCTTTTGAATGTGGACTCCAGTAATTCATCACAGGAGAGCTGAATAAGTTCACTTCTTTCCTCTATCGTGAGATGTAGTAGCAGGGTGTCACAAATGAGAAACGAATTTCTTATCCAAAGCTTAGTTAGCGCATTTAACATAGGCTCGATACAACTGTATTAATAATAAATGCGACAATAATATCGCGCATTAGCACTTGCAAGTTTCTTCATACATTTATGTATATACTTCCTCAAAACATATGTACCTCCTATGTAGCTTTACTTCTTTATTATGTACCTATATGTAGCTTTACCTCAAATCCACACTGCATATGACCATAGTTTTTGTTTGATTTCAGATCACCATTTTAAATAACCTTACTCTGTTAAAAACTAATTTTCATGAAATAGAACGAAATTATGCACATTTTGTACAAGAGAAGAAAAATATTTCAAACAACAGAAGGAATTATTTTGTGAAATATGTTTGAAATAAGACTTTTATTTCAACACCTTCTAGAAGCTCTTCCCGTACAAAGAGAAGAATGTCTTATAAATTACACTTGGAATTTTATTTTGTTTTAACTGTTCCTACTCACACAAGCTACTCCTACTTCCAACCATTCAGACTTTACCTTCAAATAATTCAATTTATAAAGAATATTTAAAAAAGTTCTTCTGCTAATTAAAAATACTTCATTCATTAATTTTATAATTCGGTCTTTATTAAAAAATAAAGACCGAATTTTTATCCATATAAATCTAATACTTATGTTTTTAATTCTGGAAAACTGATTGTATCATAAGCGATGTGTGCGAATTTCAGCAAGTTTGTAATAACAAACATATCTCGTAACATAAAAAAAAAAAAAAAAAAAAAAATGTTTGCAGATCTAAAATCGATTTTTTTTTTCCAGCAATAAAGACAAGCCGGTTTTGATTCCACAATAATATGCTGCATTCTGTATTTTTTATTCCATAATAATATACTGCATTCTGTATTTTATTCCACGTACCAGTATCGGACTTCTGCGTATCAGTAGCCAGAGCTCCGCGTACCATAGTTTGTACCAACACCTGCTCAAGAGGTATTTTTTCTTTTTCCCTGCAGTTATTTGTCACCCGTCCCCTCTTTCCAATACCCACTCTATCTATATCGAGCGGGGATGTAAGTTGGAAAAATAGCCTCATTTTTGAAAGACTGTACTGCACTTACTGCTATCAATATGCATAAGTTGACATCCATGATTAAATCCGTGGAGAACATTTGAATCATCGGGACAAAACTACGGTTTTCACGGTTTTTAAGAAAATCGAAAAAATTGTCTCATTTTTGAAATGTCGTACTGCGTTTGCTATTGAGTGTATTAAAAAGCTGTAAGTATGAAAGTTGTAGAGAATTTTGTCTTCTTTAATATTGTAATTAACAAATAATACGCTACGACAACGACTCTCGAGATATTTAAAAAATAACAAAAAAAAGTCCCAAAAATTTGTTGTTTTTTGGCCACAGAAAATTCTTCCCTAAGAAATTTTGTTGGATAATTCAGTTTTTCCATGCTGGCCTCATTATATACAAGTCAGAAAAAAAAAATCTTCTACCCGACCTTTTGCAAGGTAACGCCTTTTTTTGGTACATTTCCCCTGGACTAGTGCACTAGTTCGTGAATTAGAGCGCCCACAAAATTTGTGTCACATATAGACAGACTAAAAACAGTCAAATCGTGTTCAGGACCTTCTAAAAGGTATTATTCCTTCGAAAACCGGAAGTCGAAATTTTTCACGAATCCAATACTTTTTTATATTGTATATAGAAGAAAGTAATAATTTACAGGAAAACATAAATCATGGTAAGTTTAGCATTATATTTTTCTGGCATATATAGTTTCGTATGGGAAGGGGAAGGAAAAGGCGTCTATAAGGGGGGAAAGCATGAAGATATGACTAATTTTAAAGAAAGTTTACCTTAAAATGGATTTTTATACTCTTAAAAGTTAGTAACAGGAAACATTAGAATGGGCGCCAAGAAAATCTTCAAAGGGCGCCGCGTTGGACAGCCCTTCGCTAGACCACCTCCACCGTTCCACTTCTTTACACCTTCTTTCTACTACCATGGATGACCAACAACTACTCAGATAAGGAAATAATTGTACTTCTAAGGATCGAATTACACTTACTGTCGGGCAATTGATTACAATTCCTGTTTTCAGAATTTCGTCTTCCGCATGTATAAATTGTATTTGTTAGGGAACAGAGGTACTACCAGTTCTAAAATGAAATGTCTTGTGCAAATTTTATATCTTAAATGTAACTTGCTTTGTAATTTAACATTTAAAATAAAGTGCTTCTATAATTACTTGCAACTACTATTTAAACACTTTCTTTATGGGTGCCTGACGGTGCATTTAAACCTTTTGTGACGCCTACTACTTGAACATATTGGAGAACCGCTCTATCACTCCTCCAGTCACTTCCACTTCTTTCCACATTCTTTTTACTACCAAGGGTGACAATAGGAAATAATTGTACTTCTAAGTATCTAATACCACTTACTGTCCCGCAATCGATTGCAATTCCTATTTTCAGAATTTTCGCTTCCGCATGTATAATACATTTTTTGCAGGTGGCGTGGGAAAATAGACGTAGTAAAAATTCTAAAATTAAATGCCTTATACAAATTTTGTATGTCAAAGTAACTTACTTTGTAATCTAGCATTTAAAATAAAGTACTTGTATAATTACTTGTTACTACTGATAAAACATTTCTTTATGGGCGCCCTACTACTTGAAAGTATTCGGGTAGAGATTTCCCCTCCCCAACTGAAAGCTACGTCTCTGTATCCAGGTGATATATGTGGTGAGTTAGTGGAGTTCCACAGGCGGAAAATACCTATATCTTCACTTATAATTTACATACCAGCCCATAATTTTACACACAGCCTTAGAATTCATTTAATTACCAACGTAAAAGTTACAAATGAGTCTGAGAAATAGTTCATGGTGTGGCGGGTAAAAAGTTCATCTTTATTTACTCACACTAATTTTTGCATTTGGTGAGTATCCATTCTTACAAACTGAACAAAATAGGCATGTCTTCAATGCCAACAATTGAAACACATCTAAATGTAGAATTATATTTTATACCTACTATAAATTCTATTTTGGTAACCTCTAATTTCTTTTAGGCATAAAAATGGAAACAGTTGCATTAGCATATGACGTTTATGAAACACCCGAGACACAGAAAGACAAGTGCCCAATTATATTCCTTCACGGGCTGTTTTGGAACAAGTATATGCTGAGAGAGCTTGCTGAAGCTATGTGCCATCTAACGAAGCGAAAGGTAAAGTTTTATTATTTTTGCTATCTTTTTAATTTTATGTTTGCTTTAAAATTTATACTGCTTTACCATTGTAATTTAAAAGAAAAATCTATAAGTACTGGTGCAAAACATAGTCGTCAAAGTTCTTATTAAAAATTAATGTTTAATACATACAGGTGTTTCCAAAGGTTGCGAGTGATTTTAATTTATTATATTTTATTCAAAAATAGTTAAATTAAGAAATAATTTCACGAATATTTAATGTAACAATTTAACTTTCAAAAGGCTACGGTTATTGTAAAGTTAACTCAGAAATGCTCAGTGTGAACACTTTTCGTTATTCTGCTCCAGTCAAATCCATCCAGCCTCTTTACAAAATATTTTTACTGTGTGAAGTCACCGAACTTCAAACCTTGCATGGTGATTCCGCCAATAAAAGTATTTCAAAATATACCTAGAAAATCTTCGAAACATAAATGTTTAATGGCAGCAAGTTTAACATGCAATAATAACAACTGAGATTGAAACAAAGCTAAAATCCAGAAATATTTCTACATTTCTTTTATTGACGCGGTTAATAATGACATTAAATTTAAATCATTATTAGTTGACATCTATCACTGTTATTTTACGATGTATTTTTAAATTATACTTGTACTTTAGATTTTCTGCTTGGACCTGCGATGCCATGACCAGAGTCCGTTTCGAAACGACTGGAATGTTGAGATTATGGCCGAAGATGTCAAGCGATTCATTGAAGACAGAGAATTAGAAAAAATTGCTTTTGTGTGCCACAGTTTTTCATGTACAATCGCGTACTTGGTTTTAATAGACAAGGTGAGTCAAGAGACATCTTCTATCTATTCTATATCCTATACGTGGCGGTGAAAAAGCGGATATTTCTCTTTTGCCGATGGCAACGAGTGGTTTGTTTTCCGTAATTTGCGAATATATAAAAAAATATTTGTTGTATCGATTTAAAACTCATCACACATATGTAGAAAAATTTTCTGCATCCAAAAATGCATTTTTTGTAAAAATCGTACGGTAATTTTTCTTAATTTTTGCAAAAAAAACTAGCTATTTTCTGAAAAGGAAAGAAAATAAAGTGCGAAGTCAAACAAAAAACGCAGCTTTTTATTTCTATTCTGTTTCAAAATTTACCGATATTTGTTAATATTAAAGCTCCATTGTTGTAACTTATGCATTTTAACCTCATTGTTGTCCACATCGTTATGACGTCAAAGTTACTGACGCACACATTTGTGATCTACGATATAGATTGACTTTTAGGAGTTTTGGAAATTGGAACTAAAAGATGTTTTAAGCATTCGATGCTGGTTTGGAAAAATCGACCAGCGAAGCGGGTGTAGCCGCCTTGTTAAAAATATACGAGGTGCTGCTATGATCTCAAAAAGTTCCTGTCACTTTGAGTTCTGGTCTTGAACAGCATCTGTGTTGTGGTCTCCGCTGGTCGAAATTAAACAAAGACGAATCTTTCGTTTCGAATTTTATTTTATTGTTAAAGTTACTTTTGTTTAGGACATCCTAAAACATGTAAACCCATCAAAACATGGAAGTCAAAAATTTTTACGATTAGAATACTGTCTTCTTATGTATAGAGAAAAAATTAAAAAAAAAAACTGTAGAAATTCATAGTGGCAACCACGTACAGTCGGCCGAAAAAAAAAAAAAAAAACGAAATAAAAACCAAGAACATTCCATATATTTTAATTGACAAATTGTGGCAAAGATAAACAGAAATCGTTATTCGATTGCGAATTGTATTCTTTCAATTTTTGTTTAAAAACTAAGATTATGAGGCCAACTTAATATTGAAATTCTAACAAACTTTGTAATTTTTAATACGTACACTCAATTTTGACACCATATTTGCATTCTTCAAAAAATTTTCCTTGGGATAACAAACGGCAAATTATTCGGTAAAGTAGTTTAAGAATTAGTCGCTTAAAAATAGCGAGGTTTGAGGCGGGGGAGGGGGGGGGGGGGCGTACAGACTCTCGGGGCCCGTAGCATTCGCCATCTCAGCCTAAAGCAGGCAAAATTTTAATTAGATTAACGATTGAAAACTAATGATTAGATTTTTTAAACATGAAAAGATTGATCGATTGAATTTCATTTCAGTTCTAATCGTTTCATAGACTATGATTAATTTTTAATTTAATTTTAATCGTTCTCTTTAATTAACGATTAAATCAATTTGCAATTTAATTAATTAATCTAATTAATGATTAAAAACGTAATGTGTTGTTCCGGCTTTAAGGCCTTTATTCTATTTATTTTCTCTGAAGCTTTTTCGGGTTTTATCGCTGCTTTATCGCCCGACTCCTACTTGAGTAGGTAAACAAATTTTACCCGGCCCTTTCGTTCAATTTCGGGTTATGTTTTGACTCGTGCGGTTGACCGGATTTTTCAAAAGAAAGTCTTGAATATTTTTCAAATGAAAAAAAAAACTAAATCTATACTATTAAAAGAAAATTTCGCTCTTTGTGTCTGTGTGTGTGTCTGTCTGTCTGCGATGGGCCAGCGAAATCTAGCACACCTAAGAAGTCTGAAAATTTAAATTTTGGTAGCCCACGGCCTGATCTGATGCACCTGGGACTCAGAATTTTAATATTTTGATGGTTACCGAAGATATTAATGAGAATCTCATTAAACATCGCATCGAAAGTGCCATCTTTTTTATCAAAATAGCTAAAGAAAAAAACTCCTGTTCTCGATTTGCAAGCAGATATGAACGAATTTGAAATTTATTTACTAATTAGGAAATTTTAAAACTAAGATATCGTTTGAAACTTTCTGAGCATATGTAGAAAATTTTCTGCATCCGACAATGCAATTTTTGTAAAATTCGGCCGGTAATTTTTCTTAAATTTTCAAAAAACTGCAAAAATCTGGTGGTACCAGACAAAAAAATTCAAGAAAGTTTCAGACAGGGATCGGCTTTTATTAAAAACTGAACTACAAAGAGATCTGTTTCTCTGGCCGATCCCTACATTTAGTTTGCGAAAATGAAAGGAAATAATTGCCAATTTTTACTAATTAACAAAAATTAAGATAACTAATTACGATATAGATTTGAATTTGAGGATGGGAAGGTGTGCCATCTGGCGGCTATTTTAGCGTAGCGTCTTTGTTATGTTCCAATTATCAGAAAAATATAATTATTTTTTTAATGATCGCGTTAATGTAGGGGAAGGTGGTTTTCATGAATAAATTATTCGTTATAGTTGCGAGTATGGGGAGGGAGGGGGGTTAACGTCTAGCTCTGATTTACACAAAATAAATTCCATTTAAGAAATTTAGCATTTTTAGCTTCTCCCGTAGCGTTTTATAAATGTTTTATAGAGAGAGTACAGGAAATTTCAAATAACGATTTTTGTAAAAATTAAATTTATGTTCCTAATAAAAGTATTTACAACCGTATTTACTTGATGTATACCAACAATAAAAGTAAATGATTTGTTGTTGAGCACTTGACCAAGCGCCCCATGGCGGGTAATTCTACAAATTTTTTTTTCTCTAACTGAGCATTCTTATCTCGGGTTCTATGGGCCCGATTACAACGGGGTTTGGATGATTCGACTTGTTTTCGATCACGTTACAGATTTTAGCTCCACCTTGCACCGCCTGTGGGCGCATTATTTTCTCGAGTTCTGTGGGTCCTATTTCGACGGGAATAGGTTCATTCAACTCCCTTGATACAACGGGTACCCGTCTCGGATATTCGTATATAACAAATTGCGCCTTGGTGGTGGAAAGTGAAACTAAAGGATTTTGCAGCACGTGAACAGCATGCCTGCTATACGGTGCCAGAGGCAGCGGGAACACTTGTCGGAGTTTCGTTCGGAAGGTGGTTTGTTTGCAACAGAGTACGCCCCCTGGCGTCGGAAGGTGGAACTAAAAGTTTTTGCAGCACGTACGCTGCACGCCTACTATACGATGCCGCAGACAGCGGGAACACGTTCCGGAGGTTCGTTTATATCAGAATGCACCACCTATCGGCAGAAAGTGGAAATAAATTATATTTCGTCACGTGTGCAGAACTTTTTAATAAATAATTTCCTACAAAATCGGGTTAAAGATATAAAATCATACAAACTTTAGGTTTGTTTAATTTTATTATCACTGGTCCGGGCAACGCCGGACGGGTCAGCTAGTGTTTAAATAAAATAAATATGTGCTTATTTTTGTACAAAAATGATATTAGAAATATAATTGTAGACTATGTTTCAATAATTGTGTTAATAGAGTGGGGAGCGACGACAAAATCATTATGTGATTGAGTTGCGAGAGGAAATTATTAACAGTAGATTATATTACCAGTAGATGGAAGAATGACTGGTCTGCCTCGGCATATCTTTGTACGATATGAAGAGCAAAGAGCGCCAATTCGTTATTTTGGCGATACAAACACGGCATCGACATCCAAAAATAATTAGTAAATAATAAGTATTTTTAAAATATTTTGATCTGCCTGGGCGTATTCTGGTACAACTTCCGACTAAAATTATTGCAGACTAAATTTATGACAGAAAATGACATCATATAGTACATTTGAGACAATATAAAACAATAATTTACATTATATTGCCCTATATATATTACTACGGCAACGAGTTTCAAAAAAAAAAAAAATGAAGTAACGGATTATTAAGTATACGTTAAACAATGATTGGTCTGCCTCGTAATATCTTGGTACGATATGAACAGAATGGGACACCAATTCGTCGCTTTACGGTACTACTGTCACGTCATAGAGTTTCGAGATGAATTTGTCGCCAAATTAAAGCTTAAACAATGTATTTTTTAAATATTTTGTTCTCAGTGTAAAAACCCCAAACGCTTCATCCCCTCTTCTCTTTAAGAAGCTATTTTACTCAGACGAAAACAGCTCGCTAATGTTAATACTATGGAGGAAATATTTTAAGATATCTCGTTCGCATTTCATTATTTTTAAATGATTTTTTTTTGCATTCGATAGCTGAGGTCAATCTCTATGCATGCTCCTTTCTACTTTTTCGATTTTGATTACAAGGTATTTTTATTCAGATACTTTCACTTTCGGAACCAGTTTCGAAATTGAAAGTATCCCCAATTAAAAAAACTGTAACAAAAATCGGAAAAGTAGAAAGAAGCGTGCATAGAGATTGAGCTCAGCTATCGAATGCAAAAAAAATCATTTAAAAATATTGAAATGCGAATGAGATATCTTAAAATATTTCCTCCATAGGATTAACATTAGCGAGTGGTTGTTTTCGTCTGAGTGAAGTAGCCTCTTAAGACTTGAAAGAAAGGTAGCCTCTTGCACAGAAGATCCCGCCGGAAAATTTAAAAGCAATTTTCGTTAAGTTAAGCACACAAAATAACGCGCTCGATGAGGATTCGGGCTTTTAATGCATAGGACAACCGCGGTGGTTTCAATCTCACTCGTTGCTCACTCACTGGTCCTGTTCTATTTATATCGTACCAAGATATGACAAGGCAGACTTAACTAGTCAATATATACAACATGTTAAAAATTCATGTCGAAACTCAATGATTCGATAGTACCGCCAAACTGAAAAATTCTCGGACCATTCTGCTCATATTGTACCAAGATATGCCGAGGCAGGCCAGTCATTTTTTCATCTAATGTTAAAAATCTGGTCCTAAATCATAATTTCATTTCGTAACTCGATGACATAGTCTTCTTTGTCGCCGCTGCCAGGTCTATGATAACAAGTATCAAATTAAAAAAATCCCCGTAAAGGCACAAAAAGATAAGACAAAGCACCCTCTAGCGGAGAAGATGAGAATAAAACTGAAGGTGGGAGGTGGGATGAAAATATGCACGGTCAATGATGTAAGATACAAGTGATACTAACAAAACGACTAGCTTGAACTAGCTAAATATTTTTGTAGCTTTGTTTGTATGTTGTTTGTTTGTTTGTACATTTGTTTGTTCGTATTTTTGTGTATTTTTTACATTTTTTTTTGTTAGCTTGTTTGTACGATATTTTGTTTTTGTGTTTGTACGTTTACTTGCTTTTACGTTTGTGTTTAACTTTTGCTTATGTTTGTTTTTTCTACGTTTGTTTATACTTCTTTTTGTGCGTTTCCTTGTTTATTTCTGCGTTTACACTTCTTTTTGTACGCTTGCTTGTTTGTGCCATTGTGCATTTGTTCTTTTTTATGTTTATTTGAACGTTTGTTTGTTTGTACGTGTATTTGTATGTTTGTTTGTTTGTACGCTTTTTACTATTTGACAATCTAAAAATTGAAAATGCGCGATGTTTAGAAGTTTAAAAAATTGCAGAAAAAGCTAAATTTATTCGTCGAGTGTTGCGAACGTCAAAATGACATCAGCGTTATTCACGGACACATTTGTCCTTTATAATATAGATTAAATTATTTGCAATTTAATTTTAATTCAATTATTTAGCTTATTGAAAATTAAATAGATTGGTAATTTGGTTCTCCTTTGCCTATAATTATTACAAAAGAAAATAATATCAGTTTCATAAAAAGGTATTCAAATGTCCCTTCTCCCCAAAATGATTTACAGATTTTGATCTCAGTGTATCTGAATAATTTTGTGACCCTGTATAATTTTCATTAAGGAAAATCGTACAGTGACCGTTAATAACTGTTTTGTAGCAATGAAAGGGAATTTAAGAAAGTTAAATGGCGGCAATATTTAGTTTTCGTCTGTGTAATTAGATTAATGATTAAAGTAATCGCGATTGAAGTAGTTCAGATTGAATTAATCATGAAAACATTTGTAAAGGGTTATTTCTTTTTTCAATTTCAATCATGGTTACATTCATCATGTTTAAATTTATTACGATTGAACGTTTAGTCGACTAATCAATCGACTAAAAAAGTAATCGATTAACGCCAACCCTAGCCTAAAATGACCAAACGTCATAAAAATTCAAGGACTTCCTCAAGTTTGGGGTCTGTAATTCACGCAGTTCCCCCAGTTTTTCATTTAAAACACTTATTAAATTTTAAGAAAGTGATAAATTCAATGGATAAAAATTATTATAAAGCTTAAAAAGTTGTACATTTTAAAGTCATTAAAGTTTTAAAACAGTTACATTATAAAATTTGGTCACACTATCTCAGCCACCCTACATTTACAACCATTCACTGCTCGTAATATCAAAGTTAATGTCACTTACACACAATTTATTTCCTGTAAAATGCACAAAAGTGGTTGAAATTTTTTTAAATTGCTGAAATGCATTAAAATATGCAATTTATTGAAAGTGAAACCATAGAATGATTGATCAGAAATTGAGAAGGTTTAAAATAAATTAGCGTCTGTAAGGAGACAGGTTTGAAAACAATTTTAGATGTTATAATATTTTCGTTTTGATGCATCCAAAAGGTAAACTTTAGACTCTTCGTAGTATTCTTTATTACAATCAAACCTTGTTAGTAAGTCACCTGGATAAAACTTCACTCTGCATATTACGTCATGTTTCAGTCCCGACCATTCTCATATGTCTTTTCACATAATGTAACCGTTCGAACCTCCGGGTGGTCCCGACTTGACCCCTTCAGTGGGGAAGAAGACTGGAAGTCCGGCATTGCGAGCAGAGCTTCGACACGACGAGGGCAGGTAAGCGGACGCATCACAACTTCCGTGAGGTGGCCGATTAGCCGGTAAAGAGGTGGCCGTTTAGCCGGTGCCAGATGTGGGGGCGGGCGACCCCACGTGGTCCGGGCCATCCTCCTATTGGGTCGGTTCTAGACTGCAGTGGTTTTCTAGGCCTATGACGCGAGCATGTTACTCGCTAGGCTACGGAAGGCATCTCGTAGGCCTATCCCAGCTGCCCGGCATTGACTGCAGTCTGGGTGGGGGCTGAATTGTGGGCAACGGCTGGCTAATGTGATAGGACCGTTTCCACATTATCCAGGGCGAGACGGAGGCAAGGACGGACTCTGCATGGCAAGGACCACTTATGGTGCTGTAGTGACGTCTGGTCAGTGCGTGAGGCAGCATGCAGCAACTCTCGATACAGGCAGCCTACGGAAGTAGACGTCGGCGAGACCCCTCTCGCTACAGACCATCCCTTGTGGTTCCCTCTACAGCTGGAGCAGTGGTGAGACGCTCTCAATTTCGGTTGGAAAGGGAATTGACCCATTTTGACAAGGAGATTTTGAGACCACGGAGGACCATCTGGCCTGTTTTCAGTAGCTCGTATCACCTCCCTGGGAGAGGGTCTGGTTCCTTTTCCCCGACCAGCCGACTACGAGGAGCCGTGCCTGAGGCTTGTCAGTCAAGTCACGGAGTCTAGACCAAAGTCAGACCCTGGGTCGTCAACCAGTCCAGCGTGTCCTTGCGTAGTCGGATGTTTCTGTGCCCGACAGTTGGATTACCAGGAGCGTAGCAACTAACTTTCACACTACTAATACCCAAAGTCAAAGTCAAATCGGGCGGCGCTTAAGAGGAAGCCTTTCCACGGCCCTTAGGGACCGAGAGTGGCGTCTACGGTTTCCTAGTACCGACGGTCCAGCACGGCGAAAGGGCTTCTCGGAGTCCTCGGACCAGGTCATCGGGAAGTAAGGTGTATGTAGTTCTTGGGCCGGGAGCCGAGAGGTCCAGACCCTGCGGCCAAAAGCCTAAGCTGAGACGTGTTTATGCGTCCAGGGATGGAGTTTTCCTTGTCTTCCCGGGCTAGCGAGAGGTACCTAGTTCTACGTCGCTGCTGACGAGTCCAATAGTAACCTTTGTAGGTGTTCCAAGTTCGAAGGAGGCGGTAAAGGAAGAGTTGTCGGGGAAGCTCGGCATAATACCTAGGGCCCGGTTCCTTTTTGGGTTTTCGGCTCCGAAGCTGTCGGGGGACAACGGCTTCTTCCCATGTGTGAAGTGTTGGTGTCCTAAGAGTTATGGAAATCAACCAAATCGCATCGACTTATGTCGTCAATCCCTTGGAAAAATGGGAGGGGGTGAGCAGGTGGTGACGCCCCTACCGGCCGTAGCGTCCCCCAGATTTTCTGGTTAGACGCGTTAAAAGTTCGTTAGAACTTGAGTGCGGTGGTTGACGCTTGTATAGCTCAAGCCATATGGTAGTCTCCTCTGCTTGATTGAATCTGAATCTGAATCTGAATCTGCCTGACGGGCGCCCGCGGTGCAGCTCAGTTTTTTAACATATTGTACTCCGTTTATTGCATCGCTATTTTTTCAACCACTGCACTTAAGATATCACTTTTAACAGTGCAATCGGCAAACTCGGCCGTATTTCTTTGTCAAGGTTATCGCCAAAAACACCTAGTTTTTGTTGTGCATGACTGAATGTTTAAGTTTAATAACATTCCAGATGACAACATTTTTCTTTACAAAGAATGTCTGTCATATCAACAAATTTTCTGAATATCCCCATGCGTATACGAATATAGACAGCAACTTACAAACTTCACTCGAAGTAACAATAACTGAAATTGTAGCTGATGTTTTGGAAGCGAAGAACAGGCAATCAGTAGAATCCGACAGCAATCATGAAGCTGAGGAACTTCCCAAACCGATTGTTACAAAGAAAAAAAGTCATAAAATACATTGGTGAACTAAGGAACTATATTTTGTCTTTGAATGACATTACAGATACCCAATATAATATCCTATATTCCTTACAAAAAAAATTAATTTCAGAAAAATGACATAAAACAAAAATCGATGATTTATTTGAAAGTCAATAACAAATGGGTACGTATGAAATTGTACAATTAAATACTACATAACATACATATTTACTATACTTTTCTTAATGTGTCATTCATTTTACGAATTCTAATTCTTATTCTACTAATATATATAATTTATAATGTAATTTAGTTATAGGTATACTTATTATATAAGCATTTGGATTTCATTATATAAACTCCGCTTAAGAAGTCACTCTACTTTGTAAATCATTTTTAAGTGGACCCGAGAGTGACGTACTAACGAGGTTTGATTGTATTTTTATCTCAATCATACTGACTTGTAAAGAATGATATCATACGAATTGACATTTTTCCATCTGAGTGAAAATGTGTTATAGTGTTGTCAGTCAAGGTAACTCAAATGGTTGAGCTACCTTGGGTAGTTTAAGTCATAGGTCTTGTATTCGACTCCCAGATGGACGCTTTTTCGCTCAGTTGGAAAATTTTCAATTCGTTTGTTCACCGTATTCCTATACAATTGATTTTAAATTTTGTTGATCCCTTTAAATATGTTGCAGCATCCCTGAGTTCCTTGGAGGCACAGACGTAAGTATTCTAATTCAGTTCCTTGAAGAATAGTAGTATAAAGAATGTCCCTCAAATTGTGAACTTGAATAAATATAATTTAGTGTCGTTATTATTGCTTCAAAATTTTAAAATACCAAAAAAATTATGTTTATATCAATGTATTTCAAAGGATTACAACGAAATTAGAATTGGTAAAAACGATTCCTAACTAAATTAATTTTGTTTATTTTTTATTTATTTCAGCCAGGAGCTATCGAAAAGGTTGTAATGATTGATCACCCTCCGTATCCAAATTATACAGAAAGCATTTTTAAAAACGATGTGTATCCTCAGTTCGCGGTTCAGAATAGATATCTCGAAACTCTCGACCCCTCTCTGTCCTTGGCGGCGGCCAAAAGAAAAATAATGAACCTTAGTGAGGGAGCCTCTACAGTGAGAGTAAGTATTATTAAAGCATGCTTTGTGAACCTTTTCTAAAATTGGAAGTTATTGTATAACTATTCATTTTTACTCAGCAACGACAAAGCCAAAAATGAAGGGTAATGTTTTTAACATCTCTGTGTGTAATGTATACTATACTTTCGCGCTACAATCTAAACGGTTGCATTAAATGTTGACAAATGAGGCATTAATAGATTCTTCTTCATACTACGGTTGACGAAGCAATGAAGTCATGAACAATCTTTACGCATGCTCATAAGTTAAGGATAATGACCAGACACTTTCGATTTTAGACGCTTTGTCGAATATTTACTAAAATGCTTGACGAAACATCCTTGAATTTACGGATGTTATAAACATGTTTGACTTAATATTTTTCCGTGAATATTTAGTCACGAGAGAAATTAGTTGGCAAAAAGAGAGAAATTAAGGAGCAAAAAAAGTAATACAAAAAAACAATATTTGCGATCACCCTGCAACGAACAATACTCGAAATGGCCTGTCACTGCAGCAAATGACAAAGAAATGCCTGTGCAGCACTTGTATGCATTTGTGTAAAAATAGCACACACTGTTATGACGATAAACGTGTTGTGACGATAAACGTGTTGTGACGACGTCGTTTCTGTAAAAAATGAATTTCTTTCGTTTATAGCATGCACCACTTTCTGAAAATTTTGCAAAGCGCAGTGAAAACTTTATACTGAAATTAAAAAATGAATATATTAAATACTTGAGAGACAAATGAGGCATTAATAGAGTGAGCATTTCTATGAAATATTTTTTAACTGCGCATGTGCGAACAATATCTTTTTCCCCTTCATAATTTGATAGTCAACTATATAGGGTAGCTTATATAAATATGCCATTTAAATAACACGGAAAAATAGAAAGAGATAGTAAATTGACGATATAGTAAATTGAATTTTAGTTGCTTTCTAAATGTAGCTGTA
The DNA here is from genome assembly GCA_963931845.1 of Maratus michaelseni. Classification (NCBI taxonomy): domain Eukaryota; kingdom Metazoa; phylum Arthropoda; class Arachnida; order Araneae; family Salticidae; genus Maratus; species Maratus michaelseni. Next base: position 202,220,577 of record OZ007587.1, read on the forward strand.
CGATAAGGGGTTTTCCACAACTTGTCAATCAGCTCACTGTATAAATGATATTGTTTTGAATTTTCACGTTATCCCACTCGACTTTTAATATAAATTGCGCTAGCTGCTTACCAAATTATGAAAAATATTCTGATATTGTTCGCTGATGTACAGTTGAAAATTCTTCCATACAAATTCTCATATCTCTTCAAATATTCTATATATTCAATTTTTAATGTGAGCATAATGTTTCTACTTCACTTTAAGTTTTCGGAAAGTTGCGTTAAATTTTATTAAAAAATCTGCACTGTATAAACAAAAAAAAGTTTGCCTTTTTTATAGTAACGTTTTTATAGTATCTTCACTGTCATGCGTACTATTCTTACACAAATGTATCGAAACGTTGTACAGAATCCACCTAGTCATTTTCTACAGTGATAGACTATTTCGAAGGTTTATCTTACAGGTAATCGTAAATATTATTTTTTTAATAAATTTATTGTTGCCTCCGTCCCATCATTATCCTCGTGTGTAAATCAGTAGATATTAAATAGCGGTTCTACATCAGCTGTGGGTGCTGTGGTGACCTCTGTGAAGGTCACCGGAAGGAACAGGTGTGGATACCGGAAGTCGCAGGTGTGGATAACAAACATGTTGGAACAGGCATGTTTAGACAGGAAGTAAGACCGGAAGGAATTTGGAGATAAGGACAGGATGAGTCGTATTTTTTATAGGTTTTAATCAGATTCTTTCTTGAGAGGGAAATTTTTTTAATTTTTTTTAATTGTGGACCCACCATAACCACCCGCTATGAAAACCATTCATAACGCCACAATTATTATTATTTTTCCCATCTGCATATCCTTTTGCACCAGACATCTGTGAGAGACCTGTAACGAAATAAAAGAAAACATTTTACTTAAACAATTTATATGTACTTGAATGAGAAAAAAAAAAGAAATAAATATAGTTACCACATCTTTAGGTGAGCATGTTTGGATCCGCAGGGTGTTCTAAGCAGAAACCTCTTGTTTGGACAAGCAGAAACCTTGTGTTTGAACTTGCATGATGTTCTAAGCAGAAACCTTCTGTTTGGATCCGCATGGTGTTCAGCTAAGTCATTCGCAGCAAATTTTATGCGTAGCAAAAGTTTTTAAAAATAATAGTTCTTAGTTATGCACCACGAAATCAATAGTTCTTGATTATGCACCACGAAAATAATAGTTTTTAGTTATGCACCATGAAAATAATAGTTTTTAGTTATGCACTATGAAAATAATAGTTCTTAGTTATGCACTATGAAAATGATAGTTCTTGATTATGCACCATACATAATTTCAATTCTTGAAGAAAATTTAAAGTTCTTTTGAAGAAACATTATATTTTGAAGAAACATTTTTTCTTGAAGAAAACTGAAAGTTCTTCTTTTGAAGAATTTTTTTTTTTTTGAAGAAAGAAAGAAAAAAAAATATATATTTTTTTTTATGAATTGTACCCATCCGTCCACCCGCCATGTTTTTCATGACGCTACAATTCATTTGGGGAGAAAAATTTTTAAACCACCCGATGCCTTTTATACACGGCCACTATATTCGAAGACGTTTGACGGCCACAGTTTTTCAAAGACTTGAGAAGAAGAAGAAGAGAAGAAGAAGAGAAGATTTTTATTATTGAGTACCCCATGCATTCTCGCCCACAGCTGCTAGAACCTTTAAATTAACTTTGAAAAAATATATCTTGTACAGAATAATGCACCCCAGTTGATGAAACATTTTATCTTAACTTGAATAAAATCTTGATTTTTGAAAAATGATTTGACTTGAATAAAATCTTGATTTTTATCTTGAATTAAGTCTTGATTGGAAGAAAGAAGTTTGATTTTTGAAAATCTTGAAGAAAAAAAAATGTATGGTTTTTGATGAAAAAATAATTATTTTGGAATTTTATAGTGGCCATGCGCGAGCGTATGGATACCATCTTCTAAAATATAACGCTTGTCATCAAAAGCTGACAAAGCGATTTTGTTAACTTGAGTTGTGTGAAGATGATGTCGCTCGCTTTGAATTCGATATTGTATCTCTCTCGTTGATTGGAGACTCTCTAAGCAGGTCTTATAATGATTATGTTTGATTTTATTTTTTACGACGGTTTTGGCCACCCCCTTTGCAGTTTTTTTCTCCCCATCAGCCGACATGATGGAATACATCTTGGCTCGTAGACCGATAAATTCATGAATCGGTCTACTGTTGAGCTCGTCTTTAAACTTTCCGATCACCTTCTTATTTTTCTTATCAAATAAGGGGTGATCGTTTGGATAATCAGATGTATCCAACATGTCGGAAAATGCCTGCATATCCGTGTATATATTTCGAGTACGGATTTCATACGTTAGAGAGTCAGTATCCGTGAACAGAAGCGTCGATTTATTTTGATATTTTCTCTTTATGACGTTGTAATGAAAATTATACATAAGAATCTTGCTCAGCTCCAATATAACAAACCCTACATAAATGGGTTTATTTAATGTGAGGGTTTGCTTTAACCTTTCAACTGCAACTAAATTATGGTCAAAAGGAAGAAACCTTTTGAAGGTAGGAGCTGAGACAAGTTTTTTTGCTTTCTGTTCACAGTTCACTAGCTGTACATCTTTGTGTCTTCGAATATTCTCCAATGACTTGCCATATACTGCATTATTCATAAGTTTAAAAAAATCTTTGGCGAAGGGGGACTTTGCTTTTTTTCGTTGCTCAGTATTAAAATCTATATAATCTTTCAGCCACGGCTTTTGTTGGAATTTCAATATTTTATGTACAGCTAGTAACTGGAGGCCTTGCTGTAAATAAAATTTTAAATTTTTATAATATGTAACATAATTTTTCTTATCTTTTAAATTGGGGACTAATTTCGTGACTGGGCAGTATTTATTTCCGTGCAGAGCGTCGATAGAAAAAGGAGAGAGATCTTCATATTTGATTTCCATTTTTTCGGGCGCCAGTGGATAACAGTTGTGGTCGTCGTGAAGCTGCTGGGGGTATGTAAGATCAACTTCGAGAATATAACCCACTGGACTATTTTCGGCAAGTTCAAGTATCTCTTTCACAGAGATAGTCTCTTCAGAGACCCACTCAAACTCCCCGCATGGCAGAGATTGGCTCATGGCCCACCCATACAAATTATTGGCATCAAGGTACATGATATAATTATCATTTTCGCCCCCTTCGCCATTGCCAATAACTTCATTTTTAGCTTGGGCCCAACGCTTCGTTATAACTGAAATACCCCCTCGAATACCTTGCTCAATGAACAGATGCATATTTATATCTGTGAGCAATTCGAGGGGTTGATTTGTCATTTTCAAACAACTCTGCCATGCTAGCCCAGGGGCTGTTAACAGGTGCACACAGTCGATATTATAAAATTCCAAGCATATTTTTCTAAAGTTTTCGAAGACATCTGATAACTGAAGCACATCCACTTGAACATAGAGATTATGATACTCGCCCATTGTTTTTATATTGAAAGATTTCCATACATTTTGTGCATGTTGATAATCTTGATTAGAAATTTTTTCACCAGTTAAAGTACTGGTGAAGGCATCGGGTGGTGGCAGCTCGCTTTCCTCAAATTTTTGAAAATTATCCATATACTCGTAAGGATAAATTCCCTTTCTGAGTAACAGATCAGTATTGTGAGGAAAGTGCTGTTTTAAAGCATGAAATTTGTCATGTTCTAAATTATTAACTAATTTTTCTAAGGAGGTGGCCATAAATGCGAAACTATCAATAAATGTGAGTGACACTCTGCACTTGTTAATTTTCTTTGACAAAGAGAATGAGATATATTTTTCCATCGTAGATGGAATGACGGAAAATTCATGATCGTCAATACTGCCCAGTTGCTGCATAAGTAAATGCCCGTCGTAATGTTTCAGATTGTGAAACACGACGGGAATCTTTTTTTGAAGTCTGAACTTCAAATTGCAGCTATTATGCAAGGCCCCCCGATAGTGACCGTTTAGATGATCATGGTCGCGAATTTTGTCCCCATTGAATGCTTTTTTGCAAAGATAACATTGCGTGGCTGACTGGAAATTTTCTTCATCTTGCGGCGTCATCTTGATAGGTACAATAGTCGTTAATGGAATGGCAAGTTCTTTTTCTTCTTCTAATAAAGCATTTAAAAAGTGGCTAACAGCATTGGGCCCGCGATAGACTGTGATACGCTTAGTGGGTTGTCCATTAGGACCGATAATGATATAAGCATACCCACATGCTTCATGTTGAGCCACTTTTTTAGTTTGACTTTGTGTGTGCACCTGATCCATGCCGACAATCAAAGATTCAAAGTCGGCATAGATGATGTAGGGGACCGGATGACAGTAATGATAATTATTAAATTGAAGAATATGATCCCCCTCTTCCGGCATTCGAATTTTTTGCGGGACTTGCTTTTTACATAAAGGTGTATGCTGTTTTAATAAGTCTCGGCGACAAAATCGATGCAAGCAACGATAACAATAATAACTAGCACCTTCATACTTTGTAAGATCCCCCAGCAGCCGTGAGAAGCTTCGAATGAGACAATAATGTTTTTTTTCTTCGTTGCTGATAAGTAATAAATTAATGCAGTCTTCGTCTTCTCTGTCAGACACATATAAGGGAAAAACTTCCTCTTCGAAGACAAAGACGTTGATACGAATGTCATTCAATTCTTCGATTTTGGCTATTTTGCATAACGGAATGGGGCACTCAATATTTCCTAATTTGATCTCATGTTCATGAGGTTCATAATTGCTGACTCTATTAGCATTTTCATTGTATGGAATCGGATATTTGTGGGCGAGAATAGACCAAACAAAGCACTTATTATCTTTTTCATTTTTAATGTTTAAAACGGCCCTTTTCTTGTATATTTTTGGAGGAAGTTTGATATAAGTGCTAGCAGCGAGGGGGTGGTACTTGGCCATACAAAGTTCTAATTTATCTATACGTTCTAGGGTCCATCCAGAACCCATTTGAACAAATGACTCGAATGACTTTTGTGTCTTAGCAAAAGCTTGCTGCATATTACTTGTAATAGAAAAATCGGCCAGCTCAATCATCACATTCGAACGAAAGTGTGCTTTGATGGTCTCGAAATCCCCCTCTTGTGTTATTTTGGATAGAATAACATGGGCCACAAGATACCATTTTAGGGCACGCTTTTCGCTTAATTGGAACTGGATTTCTTCCTCCAACAGAGGTGCCGTTTGCGTAAAAAATGCATTAAAGTCATGCTCATTGTCTTCGTTGGACTCAAATGTCACGATTGAGAATACATTTAAAGCGTCATAACTTTTATGTTAGCGAGACTTTTTACTACGGGGTGCATTATTATTTAAACTTTTACGTTTTGAAGAGCGTGCATGCGTGGTGCGCTGGTGCAACGTAAGATCTTTTTTAAGATCAAATTCTGCACTGCATTGATTACAGGACACTCTTTGGTGAATTTTCAAGTGCCTGTTCAAGTCATGTTTTAACAAGAACTTTTTTTCACAGATCACACAGGCGAAAGTTTTCTCGCCACTATGACTTTTCATGTGACGTACCAATGCATCTTTGCGTGAGAATGACTTGTTGCATTGAGGGCATGTCTGAAAAGATTAAAAAAGCCCCAGTTTAATTTTAAAATTAAATTTTGAACAAACATTTTTCAATTGAAACTTAACAAACAACATTTACAAACCTCGTTAAACATATCGTTTTTAAAAATAATTTTTTCACCCTTACAATACATGGTTTACAAACTTCATTAATCATTTATTCTTTTTCAGAATTTAAATAATAAAATTTTAAAAACTTATAAAATAAATCGTTTACGACTCCCATTATACACATTATTTTTAACACTTTAAAAATAATTTTTTCACCCCCTCTTTCGCAAACCCCATTAAACATATATATTTTTAAAGAAATTTTCATTATGAAAACAATCTATTTTTAAAATTGTAACTATCAAAACTTTTTGAAATAATAATAATAATAATAATAACTAACCTTGTTTGCATTGCTCATGTCTGTACTGGTAGAAGGCACAGAGGTCACGGATGATAAGAAGTGTTGTAGAGATGAATCACCAACCCTCTGCAAATTGTTAAAAAATGTTGGAGGCAAATCTTGTAAGATTTCTTCCATGAGAGGTGTTTCCATAACACTCTATAAAACAAACACGTTCATATTTAAAAAATGTCACGTACACTTACTACTCTATTTTAAATCATAAAGGCATAAAATGTCAACTTTGAACGTTTTCTAGAAATGTATCTATCTTTACCGAAAAATGGAAAACGTGTTTCGATGACAAAGTTTATCGATTAAAAGATTTATGGAAACAAATTTAAACTATTCGCATACAATTTTAAAACTATCAAATTTGACAACATTTTCTAGAAATGTATCCTCCTTTATTAAAAAAAATGAAAAACGCGTTTCGATGACAAAGTTTCTCAATAAGACTATCTGCTTTTTCAAAGTCTATGAAAACAATAAAGAGAGTACTTTATCAAAAAATGTTACGATTGTTAATCTATTTGAATATTAAATGGGGGAAATTTTATCACATATACACAAATATTTCAAAGTTTTTTGTAAACAGAAAACTTTAAAGAAAAACGATTGCTAAACTACTTCAATAGTAAAAGCTTAAGTTAGAAATTTGTATCATACAAATATTTCAAAGTTTCTGTAAACAGAAAAAGAAAAATGCGTTACGATTGCTAATCTATTTCAATAGTAAAATCTTAAGATAGAAATTTTATCATACATACACAAATATTTCAAAGTTTTTCTAAACAGACAGAGAAAAAAGAAAAAAATGCATTACGATTGCTAATCTCTTTCATTCTTAAAAGATTTTTTTTTTTTTTTCAAACACATGTAAATAATTCAAAGTTTTTATAATTAGAAATAGATTAAACCATTTTTAAATAGTAGAAAAATTTGATTAATTTTTTATTTAAGAAGTGTCGAAAATATTCTTTTTAAGTATAAAGTATTCAAATAGTTTTTAAAATATCACAACAATAAATAATTTAAAATATCATAGCAGAAAAAGTAAAACTAAATTTGGATTAAGAACAGACGAAAATATTCTTTTAAAATATTAAACATTCAAATAGCTTTTTAAAAAAAAATCACAACAATAAATAATTTTAAACTATTTAAAATATCATAGCAGAAAAAGTAAAACTAAATTTGGATTAAGAACATACGAAAATATTCTTTTAAAATATTAAACACTCAAATGGCTTTTAAAAAATCACAACAATAAATAAATTTAAACCATTTACTATACTATTCTCTTAAATTACTAATCTTTTTTAAAGATAATAGTTTAAACAAACATAATTAACTTACTTCAAAATCCTGTAACGCAGAATGTAAATCTTGAGTTGAATAATCCATAGCTAAGTTGAAATAATCCTTCAGCACAAAACAAGAAATTCTCAAGTAAAATAGCACTTTGAGTAAAATAACATTAGTCACAAAGCAAATTCTAAAATAAGAATGACTTGATTTGGGAAGTGAGTTCTTCTTTATCTATTTAGACCGGAAGTTGAAACACTCCCCTTTTATCTGTCATTGGTCGAATCATTTTCCTTATCAGCCAATAAAATTTAAACATATCTCCCTCCCTCAATTTCTTATCAGCATCACCATGATTACGTCATTCGATGGCATTTTCTAGAACATATTGCATCACTAACCAGGATTCTCGAATGTTCCAAAGAAACCTTATTTCCGATAGTTTTATCAGCAAGTTTATTTCCTATGTTTAAAATTAGCAAAAGACTAGTGTTGTCTTATCGAATGTTTCTAATTATAAAACAGGAAGTGTAAGGCATTTCGGATGTGTTTTATCCACAAGGTAATTTCCTGTGTTATCTGAAAAACATATGTGTAGCTTATCAAATGTCTCTAATTAACAAAACAGGAAGTGTAAGACATTCTGGATGTGTGCGTGTTTTATCAACAAGTCAATTTCCTGTGTGTTTAAAATTAGCAAAATAGTAATGTTATCTTAAGAAACATAGGGTCAGTTTCTAATTAAAAAAACAGGAAGTCAGGCAGGTGTTTATCAACAAGCTTCTTTCCTGTTTTTAAAATTAGCAAAATAGTAATGTTATCTGAACAAACATAGGGTGAGTTTCTCGAATGTTCGTAGTTAAAACAGGAAATAGAATCATTCATTATTTGCGTGATTTTTCAAGAAGCTTATTTCCTTTCTTGACCTAAAATTAGATAACACATAGGGTTTTTCAAATTGCTTTTATTTAGATAAGTCTTATCGATTTGTGAAGAAAGGCTCGTTTCTGTTTAATTGGTTGTACTTTTCATTTTTTTTTTTTTTTGATAACATTGTAAAGTTTAAACACAATTAATATTTTGAGACAATTTCTTGTTTCGTGAGTGTTAGAATTTTTTTTTTTCTGTTATATTTATGTTGTGAAAATAACTTTACAAATAGAAAATATTTAAATAGAAATCTATTTTTTAAACATAGTGTAATAAATACTCATTTTTTATAGTGTTTAAATATGTTAAATTTTGGTCTATTTACACCATGAAAAAGCTATATAAATATAAGAGAAAAAATTAGAATAGAATTAAAATCTATTTTTAATAAGTTTAAGCTAATCTTTTCTAGTAAGTCTATGCTAAGGATTTGTAAACATGTCCAAACAAGAAAAGTAAACAATGACTCACCTAATTTAACGTGCCACACAAAAACAAGTCTGGACAAGTTTAGACCAATACGTAATGACGTCACCCAACACGTCTAAACAAGAAACAGACCACTGCTAGCGAGGAAAAGGGAAGGAAGAATAACAGAGCGAGTGTATTTAAAGTTTATTTTTATCTCAAACCGGAAATGACGTCATACACCGCAAGACGGGCAGCGCCCCCTACTAAAGATAAGGTTGTAAGGTTAGTTGTGTGAAGATCAACAGCCAGAGTGGACGTGTTTTTAAGGGTAAGTGTCGAATTTTCATATTTTATTTGTTTTTATGTAAACTCGTTACAGAAAACACACAAAGGGATACATTTCAATTCAGTTTTATTAAAATAAAGTTGACCAAGTAGGTTTGAGTAATACATTAGGTTTCGTAACAGATCTATTTTTGGGTTTTACAAAATTCATTCGAGGGGATACATTTTTAGGCTTGTCCTTTAAGGCTTCTAATGATAAATATTTATTTTTAATCGTGTTGGAGGGTACTCCCATTTCACGAAGAGCCCTTAAAAATTCTGTTGGTGGTTTCACAGGTGGCTTCTTGCTAACATTAAAAATAAGATGAAACAGTTCAGCCAAGTTTGCATTTTCCAGGGCGTTTCCATTATACATAATATTTCCAGCCGGGTCCCATTTCATGTTGCTTGATTTCAGAAACTTGAGTAAATTACTAGCATGTTTCTTCATGTGTTTGGGTACTGAATTTATCACAAATTCGTCGTAAGCAGTCTCTTGGGTTGTTTCTGTCTTGTGAGGGGATTCTAGTTTATCATGTTCCGTCTTAACAGGTTCCGTCTTAACAGGTTCCGTCTTAACAGGTTTCGTCTCAACAGGTTCCACTTCAGGTTCCGTCTTGTGAGGTTCATCTTCCTCAAATGGCTTCGATCTCCAAGGAACATTAAATTCTTGTAAATTCATTTTCCGTTTTAACAGTTCATAGTACATTTGTACTTTTTCATAATCGGGTCGTGCACTGTTGAGTATTTTAGACATGGCTGCATCAAATTCTGTCATTTGCTTTTTAGTAGGCACATTTCGAGTCAACTCTTCTTCTGGCACGAGGGCATATTTAGTTGCGAACTCCATTGATAAGTCCCGTTAACACACTCAACGCAGCTGGTATTAAAATATTTAAAAAGCCTCCGTTTTGAATAATCAGTTTCTTTTTTTGAAACAGAGCACCTTTCTTTATGCTAATTTTTCTAAGTGTAGTTTTATATTTCTTTAAAGTCTTTTTCTGATATTTGGATAAAGGTATATTTCCGTTCAACACATTCAACGAACATTCGCAGATAGCTTTTACCGATCGAGAAGGTAATTTTTTTAAAAGTTGTCTACGTAAAGCTTTTGGACATGTATGAATCAATTCCAAGTCGCGACGTTGTTTCTCCGTCACTGTCATGATCGCAACTGAATTAAGATGTAAATGATTTTCTTTTTAAACCCTTTTTCGGAGTATACACATACTGCGTTTGTCCGGGTAAGATTTGTGTTCTTAAGCGCATGTGTTCATCCGTTTCATTTCTTAAATCCACGAGTAAATATGAGAACGGTTTTTTAGTGGCGTCTTCAAAAACTTCTTGAAAAAATTTACTTTGACTTGGGTATAACTGACGACCTAAATGAATAATTTGACTCATGTCACGACGATTTTTAAACAGAAATAAATATTGACTGTTGAGTGAAACACCTCTCATTTCTTTACCTTTGTGAAACAAATTTTGCGTGATAAATAAAACACTAATATTTAAATGATGACTTCCCTTTGTATAAAGATAGGTGAGTCGTTCGTCGTCACCGCATTCCGCTATTAAATCATCTAAAATAATAAGGGAATCGGTCCCTAAATACTTGCGATAATCTGCTGGAAAACCTTCCACAAAAGTTACATTTTCTATTTCGTCAAATAGCTTTTGATGAATTCCGTAAAACCAGACGACTTTGTCGGGAGGCGGGTTAAACATACGGGTCCTTTCTGCTAACAAATCGCGTAAAAACCAACTTTTACCGACTCGAGTGGGACCGGATAAAAGCATCGTACAAGGGTGTTGAAAGCGTGGAAACTCCATCGCTAATAAACAGACACTCATTAGAACACACTTTAAATAATCACAGACACAGGGGTTTCCAGTTTACACAGACATTTATTGATAAAAATGAGCATAGATGCCAAAACGTTTGGCTACAAAATTATAAACTCGTCGGTCATTCGACAGATCTTCTGTGACAAAATAGGATAGAAATTTTTTCAAAGTTTTACCTCTACATCGAGAAAAAAGATAAAAGATACAATATTGCCCGCAGACGGCAGTCACATGGGTTTGTAAAACAAGCGGATTAAACTTGACTCGTGAAAAACGTTGTACATAGTTCGCTATAGGTCCTTGAAAAAAGGTAGGCTTATTTCCGTATGAATCGAAAAATTCAACTCGATGAGGCAAAGACATAAAAAAGGCTACCCAATGGCTTCCGGGTTCTGTAGACGTGTCCACATTGCAGATAAAACAGGCAGGATAGTTCTCGATTCTTGTAGGCAGTTGATCACTTGGAAACACACCCAAAAAATAATTTCGAGTAACAGGGTCTTCTGTAAGAATCTTCTCAATTTGCAGTGAATTCATTTAGTTGGGAAAGTCGCAGATCACGTGACGTGATTTGCTAATTTCGATAATGTTTTCAAATTCAGCGTAAATGAACACGGTCGTTGTTTTTTCTAAGGCTTCGGCAAACTTAATTTCGATGCGTAAATTACCTTGTTGTTGTAAATTTAAATGAGGTCCGTCACATAAATCGGGACTTAAATCGAATACGTATAAGGTATGTCCGTTAGCAAAGTCTTCACGTGTTAAATAATTCCCAGCGTCTTGATGAAAACCAGAGAATAGGCGATGATAAGCTCTTATATAATTGTTATTCTTGAAATCCAATTCCAAAGGCTTGCTCGGTACAGGTTGTCCGTCCACATAAACACTTAAAAAGTTGACGTTGTGATGGTGAAAGTAAAAGGGATTTAAATCATATTGTCCCGTATAAGCACTGTTATCTAAAAGTCCAATAATAATACGTTTCGGCATGGTTCCTAAAAACACATTATCTTGCATAAACGACTTACTACCGGTCGATATGGAATAAGTCTTGCATAGAACTCGATCGATGGGATATTTCGCAGTTGTTTTTTTCCAAGGCTTTGGCATGCCCCAATAACACACCAGGACTGACTTTCACTTTCCGAATGAAAAGAGAGGCATGTTCTAAAATCACTTTATAGTCGTGGAAGGGTCGAGCGGCATCTTTCTTCACCATCAAACAAAACTCGGGTTTGCTTCGAGTCATTTTAATTTTCATATCCACCGTAATAGGCGATTTTGTTGAAAAATATCAGAATGTAAAGGACCAATCATATCCAACGTTTTACTGTTTTGTGTCAGTTCATAGCGTTTCTTAAGTCCAGGGTTTGCGTTGCTAGTGGGATCGGATGTTGCTAAATTCTCGTCTTTGTAAAAACACTTGCAGCTTAACAAAGTTTTTTTAGCATCTTCACTATAGTTCACTAACGATTCGAGGTATGCACGAAAGGGATAAGTATTATTAGAAGAGGAAATGCAACGGTCGTTGGCACTCACATCCACTTGTTGAAAAACTGAATCTAAAGAATTATTGATAAAGGCAACCGGTTCACCCGCAGGTAGATCCGTTCCGTCGGATTTCACAATTTTCGCTTTCACATGAATGTAAGAAGCAGATAAATCCGAGTAATCTTCACCGGTTCCTGAGATTAGAAATTCTACAGGTCCCCCATAGCGAATATTAGCGAGAGGGTGATATTCAACGTAATATCCTTTTTCTATAGCCGTTTGCGTGGGTGGGATTAAAAATAGGTCCAATTCCGATTTGGCACAGGCAGGAGAATCGCGGTGAATAAGTCCAGTCATCTTTAGCCGAAAATATCGTGTACTTTCACTCTCTTGACTTTGTGTTGAGTGACTACTTTAGCGGGTCGCTTTCTCTTTTTATATTGGCGACCGGAACCAATCATCGTTTTCACTTTCGTAGCCGCTTTATCTGTTAAGTTTTTTCCAGCTTCTTTAAATCGTCGTTTGGCAGCTATTTTAATGTTCTCGCCTCGGGATAGGTCGTTGAGTACATCTACACCTGTATGAAACAATTGTTTTCCTACGGCTTTCGCCCCTGACTTGAAAAGGGGTACCGCAGCACGAAAAAGAGACCGAAACAATCCGCCGAATCCATAACCTCTTTGTAAAGGGGCGCCTTGGTAATAGTTTAAACCATGCCCTAACTGTTGTGTATAATAATCTTCAAAAGATTTCGCACAACACTGGTAGGGAACCAACATCACGAGAGATATTTTTGTCGAAAGTGAAGTTTCACGTACGACCGCCCACGCTCAAATGGCGTTAATTCGCCCAGGTGCGTCCTTATAACAATTTCTAAAGAGTCGAATGATTTTCGACTGATTGGCATGTAATGCGGGCGATCAAAGGTCGCACAAATCACTTTTCCGTCTTTTCCAGTTACATTCACGATTCGTAACAAGGGGGCTAACACATCACCGACAATTTGCGGTTCCACAATATCCGAATAAATCATTAACACTCTATAATGAGCACACGGATCTGCTACATACGAACTCGTAACAGTTTGTTCTACATTTCCATCTAAGGATTCAATTTCAGACGGTTTGAATCCCAACATCTGTGCCAGACCGTTTTCCAAAATCACTTTAGCATTTTCTCGCACGTTGATAGTCACTCTCTTCGTAACGTTATTATAGGTGAACGAAATCTTTTTTTCAATGTCTTTAATAGAGATGGCTTTCAAAATATCCGGTACCGTCTCATAAAATCCTGGGGGGATGCGTCTACCAATAGTCTTTCCGTCGTTCAAGTCAAATCCAATCAGATTGGTCGTACTATTCACATTATACCAGGTATGCGGGTAAATAAATTCCACAAGACCCACTTCCCATTCTCCTCTTAATTCGATAGGGGCGGGTAATCGAGTAACAAAATGTGAAATTTTATTCTCGGGAAAATAATTCCTAGAACTGTCCGAGGGTAATGTCAAGTAGAACGACATGTTGCTAAATGCGCTTTCAACCTTCTTGCACTCCCTTATAAGGAAGATAAATCAGACGAGGGAATCCATTGATTAAATTTGTTTGAATACCCTTTATATTTCACATGATATTCCACTCGACCTTTACGGGTACGTTTCTCTAAAATCTTTTCAATTGTATAAGTGTCTTTCATTTGGACTTTTTGAAGTTCTTGGGGATAAAAGGTGCCTTGGATGGGTTCGTCCATCAAATCCTTAATTCGATAGACAGGAGGATCTCTTGTGACACACTCTGTCACTATAAACAGTTCTTCCGTCCAATTGGTTTCGTATCCTTTTTCAAAGGTCAGTTTCTGTTTCGAAACCCGCACCACATCACCCGGTTGAAACACAAAAGGTTTTCTTTTCACATTTTCCAAGTTTCCATACAAAGTAAACCAGACATCGCTTTCGTTCTCGGGTGTTACTTCTGCTGGGGTTCTTTTGATACTCGAATGATAGGTATGGTTATAACTATCCACTAATGAGTCTAACACATCGATATAACGATAAGTATGGTTGTGGGTAAAATATTTCCACATTTTAGTTTTCAAGGTACGGTTAAAGCGTTCAACAACTGAAGCTTTCGTATTATTATGTGTCGTAAAAAATCGAATGCCTTCTTGTTTTAATAATCTTTGCAAAAGCTGGTTCTTAAATTCCTGTCCAGCATCCGATTGAAGCGCCTTGGGTTTTCTCGTTACAAAAATAGTTTGAAACGCTTTCACAACTTCTTCCCCCCGTTTCGTTTTTAAGGGAATCACCCACGCATATTTAGATAGAATGTCTATACACGTCAGTAGGTAACGAAACCCTTGATTGTACTTTTGTAAACTGATGAGATCCACCAGATCGGTCTGCCATTGTTGATCCATCGAATACACAATCACTCGATTCGTCGGAAAATGTCTTCGAACCGGTTTGTGAAGCGTGTACGAGTCGACTCCGCTTAACCATTTCTGTATCGTCTTCTTCTTGACTTTGCCTTTGGCAGCAAGATACAAGGCATTTACACCACCAAAACTTGCTGCGTGACTTGGAATCGGATAAATCGCCTTCATTACAACATAAAATTTTGTTACGTGAGACGTTAATATTAAATCGCATCATATCGAAACAGATAAATTTCCCGTTTCATTTAAATTCAGTATAAAATCCACTTTAAATTTTTCACTACCGGTAAACACATAAATCAACGAATACACAATGCAAATTGTTATATAGAGACACACAACACTCAACACTTCCTCTCTCGAAGTCATGTTTACAAATGATACATCTTACACATGTCACACCCTTTTAAACACTTAAATTCACGTTTCCCACCAACCATAAAAACTTTTATAAAATTTAAAAAAAAAAAAAACTAAATTTTTTCCCTCTCAAGAAAGAATCTAATTAAAACCCTTTTTATAGAAAAAAAAATTCATATTAAACTTTTATAAAGTCAGAAAGTCTTATCACATTTCACTTCCTGATCCCTTCCGGTCTTACTTACGGAATTACTTCCTGTCTAAAGATACTTGTTTCAACCTGTGTATTATCAACATCTGTCATTTCCTATGACCTTGCGGGTTAGCACATCTAATGTAGAACATCCGAACGTTATCTTCTAATTTTTTTCTTTCTTACTTACGGAATCACTTCCTGTATAAACATGTCTGTTATCACCACCTGTCCCTTCCGCTAACCTTGAGAGTTTAGCACATCTGGTGTAGAAAAATTTTCCCTGTCACGAAATAACCTGTTCAAAACCCATAAAAAATACGTCTCATCCTGTCCTTATCTCCAAATTCCTTCCGGTCTTACTTCCTGTCTAAACATGCCTGTTCCAACATGTTTGTTATCCACACCTGCGACTTCCGGTGTCCACACCTGTTCCTTCCGGTGACCTTCACAGAGGTCACCACAGCACCCACAGCTGATGTAGAACCGCTATTTAATATCTACTTAAATCTACACTAAAAAATGTGAGGCAAGCGAGGATTCACGAGGGAGGGGACGATAGGGGCAATCGACCCTCCGAAAAACACAAAAATTTGTTTTTAACAGACGGGACTCATCCGTTTTTACAATATATCATTGTTATAATAAAAAGCTAATGGAGTTTTTTCTTTTTTTTTGCATGAAAGTCTTGCAAAATGCTTAAGAAAATATACCATGAAAAAGTGAAAAATGTCATATTGTCAGTATCATAGTGTGATATATCATGGAACTAAGAATAAGCATTTCTGTAAATATATCTATTTATTAGTTCCGTGCGATATATGTGCTCAGAGCCCAATGGATTGTTGATAGACCCATCAATCAACTGTAACCATCCTAAACAACTGCTTCCACCTGAACAATGGAACAACTTTTTTACTCTTTGGAAAAATCATCTCTGTGATCATAAAAGGGTGTGTACAATGGATTACACACAAGAAGCCATATTAGTTAAAATAAATGTTTTCTTGATATTTCCTTTTCTTAATACTATGTGCTTAATCTTAACAATGCCCTCTTCCAGCTAAGCTTTTGTTTGGGACATGTTTTCTGAGACAAAATCCAAATACAGTAAAACCCGTGAAAAAGTTATCTGTCTGTAATAGAATTCTGCCTTAAACGGAAATATTTCATGATCTCCACGAATGGAATGCCATGCTAAAAATAGGGGTTTTTTAATGTCCCTAACGATTCCGTTTTCACAGGTTTTACTATGATGTGAAATAACCAATGTAAAGATAAACACATAGTCAGATCGATTGAACTTGCAGCTAGATGGTGAGTATGAATTTTTTTCACAGCTTCATAAAGGAACTATCCTTCTTTGAGAGCAGAATGAAAAACCACAGCAGCAAGGTAGATAGTGCAATTATAGTGTGCTGCTCCTGCTTCTCAGTACCTTTTATATTGTATTTTGCACTGAAAGGGTAAGCCTTGAAACAATAATATACTACTTTTTTATATTTTTTGCATCTATTTTCATTATATTTAGACATAACGACAGTAGAGTTTTGTACTTATCCATTTTTAATTGATCTTTCAACTCTTAAATACCCCCTTACCGTGCGTCAATATAACTATAGTAAAACCTGATAAGACGGAATTACTAGGGACAGTAAAATTTCCATGGTAGACAGATTTCTGTCTTAGTAAGGTATAACTACAGGGTATTCATGGTGTTCCTTTTGTCGGAACTATTAAATATTTCCGGTTAACGCAAAATTTCCTTGTAGACAATTTCCGTTTTCGCAGGTTTTACTGTATTCCCAGGAATACTATTAGCTCTATGCAAATTCGGAGCATACATTTTCTGCTTTTAAAGAACTGAAATTATTTCATAAGAAGTAATTCTAATGTTAATAAATTAGTTATGACACAATAAAATCTGTGAAAGCAGAATCGCTAAAAAAAAAAAAAAAAAATCCATTTTAGATAGTTTTCTATATTAGCAGGTATAATTGTATGGAATTCATTTTGCTTGGAAGATGAAATTTTTCAGTTTAATACAGGATTTCATTATAGACAGGTTCCGTTTTACACATTTTACTCTATAAATATTACTCAAATTGTTTTGAAAATTAAGGTTATCGTAATGCTCACTTTGAAATATTTGGCAAAAAACTATTAGTTCTACGAAAGTCCACAGCATTCTTTTTAAATTAAAAAAAAAAAAAAAAAAACTAAAATTATATCATAATGAGGTATACGAATGATAATAAAATATAATAAAACTCGCTAAGACGGAATCGTTAGAGACAAAAGAAAAGTTCCGTTTTGAAGTCTTCGTCTTAATAAGTTTAACTGTATGATATTCCTTCCGACATGTGGAAGCTGAATCTGTCTTTAACGGAAACATTTAACGGTTCTGAGAGAAGAAATACCATATTAACAAACCTGTCAAAAACATATATTTTCGGTCCTCAGCGATAGCGATTTTGTTTTTACAGATTTACTGTATTTCTATTTGTAGATAATTAAAAATACATATAGTAAGTATTAGTTTTCTAGTAATTAAACAATCAATAATTAACTACAAATTATAGCAAAACCTGAGAAAAAGGCTCATCTATGAGCTAAAAAAATATTGTTTTATACATGTTTCCGTTTTAGAAAATATATTTGTATAGTATTCCTTCCACCAAGACTATAAAGTTTTCATTTAAGATAGAAATCCTTTTTAGGCAGGTTCCATTCTTAGAGGATTTACTGTATAAATTAACCAATAGGACTTATGACTTATAAACAATTGCAAACATTAACTCCCTATATTGTTTTACATGCAGTAAAATCTGTAAAAAAGATATCGCAATAAAATATCGTTTTAGACAGGTTTCCATTTTTGCACGTATATTTGTATTGTGTTCCTTCCATCGGAGAAATAATTTTTTTTCTGTTTAAGACAGACTTCGTTTTCAAAGGTTTTACTATACTATGCTTATTATTTGTAACTATATATCACCCCCCCCCCCCCCCAAAAGAAAAAAAAAGTATTCCCTGGATCCGCTCCTGATATGAGGTCAAACAGGTTCTTTACATCCCCGAAGATCAAGGACATTTTTGCAAATCTATATATTTAAAACGCTAAGCGAT
The DNA here is from genome assembly GCA_963931845.1 of Maratus michaelseni. Taxonomy (NCBI): domain Eukaryota; kingdom Metazoa; phylum Arthropoda; class Arachnida; order Araneae; family Salticidae; genus Maratus; species Maratus michaelseni. Next base: position 202,239,018 of record OZ007587.1, read on the forward strand.
TTCTTTCGACAATCCGTGAGAACAAATTACACCATTCTTTTTTTAAATGAAAGATATTTGGACACAGATTTGTTATCGTGCATTCGATTGTTCGAAAATTTAATTAATTAGCCGTAATTTTGAATTAAACTTTTACTGCTGCTTATGACGTCATAAAGTCGGCAATGAGGCTAACGAAAAAAAAGGCTACCGCGGTGCTTTACGAGTATCTTTTTTTACAGTCTGCCGGAGTCACGTGATGCTCGAATGCACCAATGGAGGTGTACGAAAAGAGCATCACGTCATTCTAGCGGTCTGTAAAAAAAGATAAGTGGAATGCACCGCGGTAGCCTGTCTTTTTCGTTAGCCTCGGTCGGCAACTCCCATTGTTGCAAGGCATAGAGTTATTTTCTGAACTCTGTGGTTCACCAATCTTTTGACATTAGCTAATATCAACTAGGTAATATTTTAACATTGTAATATTAAATCTTAAAAAACTTACTTAAAATTAACTAAAATATAATCATAATAAAATATCTAAACATAAACATATCAATGTGAATAACAAATCTCATGTAAAATATTGCAATTGAAATTATTCCAATTGAAAGAAGATTTGGAGAGTTATCCCTGACGCCCAGCTAACATAAAAGTACCAATTTTATTTTATTTATTTACACACATATTCAATTTTATTATAAAACACCAGGTTGCCATACAAAGCAAAAATCGTCATTTAGGTGTCAAAAATTAACCCCAGTTACAGCGCCTAGAATACATTATGTTTATAGAATGACATACATACATACATATATCTACCCTATATATATAAAATCCTAATGAAACGATTTTATGAAACGAATTTATGAAACGATTTTATGAAACGACTGATTAAACGACTGATTATGTTTTAGGGCTATTTTTAATAAAATATTAAACGCTTGATGGTGAAATTAATACCAATTGTCCATAAAAATCCGCGGATGGCAAAACTGGTAATAGAATTTTGAAATTGGAATTAGTTTTCGAGATATTAATTTTTTTCTAATTTTAATGACATTTCTGTAATGGTGGCAACTAATTACTCATTTTTGTTGTGACAAAAAAGGAAAAAAAATTGAAAAGGATCCCGATAGGGATTATTGATTTCTTTTTATTTGTCATTTTCAAAATGAAATTGAATTTATCTTTTATTTCAATCAATAATGAAGACAAGATTGTGATTAAATTATGTTTTTCCGGAAATTTTGAAAAAAAAAATCACATTTCTATCGTCAGGATTCAATCGTCTATCAGCATTTAATTTAATTTATAAACTGAAAATATTTTGAATAAATTCGTCCAAATGACGTCATTTATGTAAACGCAAAACAAAGGGGGAAAAGGAATTAATAGTAATTATTATTTATTGATATCATTTTGGTATTTTTTTGTAAAATTTAATTAAACGAATTTATAAAATCCCTAATTCGGATATTTGAAACGAAATAATAATTGCCCAACTGAACGGAAGGAGAATAAAATATCCTGCTTGGTTTTCTATCCTGCTTGGTTTTTTTCCTCCAAGCTTTTTAAAAAAGCGTCAAGACCCCTATAATAGAAAAGCACCAAAAGTTCATTGGGTTTGTTTTCATAACTTTTGGCAACAAATCTATGTATATTAACGAATCTATCCCTTTTTGAAGCTCGAATTACGCCAAACCTAAAAGCAAAGGATCCTATACTGGAAAAGTAACCGATTTTCTTATGGACAATATTCAAGTGACATAACATGGTGTAAAATTATCACGGATAGCAAATTTGTTTAAATATCTCATCAATTGATGCCGAATAAATGCAGGCATGCATGCACAAAATATTTAATTAATTTTGTATGATAAATAATTATTAGAAAATTCGTATATACATATTAATTAAAATAAATGATTTACATATTTAAAATAACATGAAAATATTCATGATGGTGCACTAAAATAGAGAGAAAATTAAAACCTGTTACTGAAAATGTCTATAACATAGTACTTTTCAATACCGTGGTTCTTAATGTTACTCACAAGCAGATGGAATTTTTCTCATCCTTAAACGCAAAGGAAGAATAGAATACAGATCTTTGTTATAAAAGTCCGAGAGGTAGCCACAATTTAAACCTAACGATTTTATACAAGCTGGTTTTCAAATTGTAATTGATTTTACTTATCAATCCCGAAAACAGTCGTCAGTTTTCACAAGAGCTGTGTATGAGGCCATGATAATCAAAAAACGCCCCATTAAAACGTTAAAAGCATGGCAACCCAATTACAGATTTACCAATATTTTAAAAATAAAGCACGATGTTTTTAGAGGCCTCGAAGTCTGAGTGGGGGTTGGAGAGCGTAGCTCGCAGGGGGTAGGCCCCCTAGTATATATATAATTATAATATCTTTGAATTTCAAAAAACATATCAAGTTCTTGTAACATTCTAATTAAATCTCCTAAGAGATAATTAGTAATAAAGTGTAGATAGAATACCACATAGTTAATAAATTAACAAGTGCAATCATAATATTACCATAGCATTTGCTTCAATGGTAATTGGCCAAAAATACTGAAAATATGAAAAATAATTTTAAAAAGAGAGAGAAAAAAATATATATATAATAAACCATAAAATGTTAATAATTTGAAGTTGATATCACGTGAATACAAATGGATTTTGAAATGAAATATGAACTAAATATAATGGAAAATTGGATAACAAGAGATTTAAATTAGAATTGGATATGAAAAAACACGTGTAGATATAATCATCAGCCTGGATGTATCCACACGTGTTTTAAAAATAATACAGTATTTCATAAATATACTGGCATTTATGCTAAGATCAGTATATTCATCCAGGTATACTGTATTATTACCAGAAAACAATTGGAAATAGTAAAATTGGAAATAAAAAACTTGTAAAGAACAGATAAAATATCTTACTCACAATAATTATCAAAAATTCCTTAAACATCACAAGGTCAACATTTGTACCAATACGACCACATGGCGCACATATGAAATATCATAATCTTGATGAGTTGTGTTTTTGTATATGTTATGTTTACAGTTATAATAATACAATGCACATTTTTATAACTGATCATTAGTATCACTTAATATACAGGTGATCGGCAGATGCACATTCACCATGACTATATAAAGTGTAAACAATGTTCAACCATCTTAATAATAGTCCTTATATGTTTTAATTGTATTATTTGCTATATCATTTGCTATATTTTATCGCACACTAAAACAAAATAAATTATTACATAACATGTTTATATTTATATGATGTAATAAATGTTATTTAAAAGAGTTGATAATTGAATTTATCAAAAAAATAGGATAACCATAAAGTTTTGCTTGATTTCGTATAAATCTAATATTTTTGTTTTTATTTATATCTGAGCATAGATATTTTATACGATGAAGGTAATTGATAATTATATTTTTATAAACTGATTTATGTAAACATGAAGCAAAATTGGTAAAAATATTTACTTTAAATGGAAAGTCAAATCTTTTATCATAAATATCAAATATTAATTTATAATTATCATTAATATTAATTTTTAAGTCAAGAAAATTTATATTATTATTAATCAAATCATTTTCGCTTAATGTAAGCTGATTAGGATAAAAATTGAGTGGTGATGTGCAATTTTTATCATTGAAATAAAAAATGATAATGTCATCAATATAGCGATAAAATACATAATCAATGTTCGGACCAATATTTCTTTCATAATAATATAAGTAAAGGTCAGAGAGAATACTAGAAGCGGTCCCACCCTGCGGTATTCCCTGGCATTGTTTATAAATAATATTGTCATATATGATGTAATTATTATGCAATGTAAAGTTTAATAAAGTTTTAAAAAATTTACGGAAATATGATCTTTTAATTTTAATTGAGATTTAAATTCTTTAAATAATATACACATTGTTTTATGTAAGTCTTTTATATCAATGTTATTGAATAAATCATTAAAATCCAATGTTTTTATGAATTTTACCGGATTGATATTATGTATTTTATTAATAAGCTGAAAACTGTTTTTTAGGCAATGTTGGTTATTATGTTTTATCGTTATATCATATATCTGCTTTAAGATATTTAGAAGTAAATTGCTTGCATTATTATTATATGTGTTACACCCGATGGCAACTGTGCGAAATTTAATAGGATTTTTATGAAATTTTGGAATTATAACAAGATAAGGATAATTTAAATTATTACATTTGGTTTTTAGTAATTTGTGATAATTTAATAATTTTCTATTATTAATTTCAATATTTAATTTAGTTTTATTAAAAATATTACTTGTGTTAATTGCATTGTGAATTAACACTTTATAGTAATCTTTACAAATAATAGCATAATTATTTGGAGATTTATCTACATAAGTAATTATAAATTTGTTTTGCAGTTCTGATATATGTTTATTTATGTTTTTAAAAGCTGCATGTGTAGTATGTTGATAATTTTTTATAATTTCATTTTTAAATTTATCTATTACAGAAAATCTCCAATCACTAAAATACTCGATAGGTTTATTGTAATCAATAGCAATTTTATATATAAATAAATCAATATCTTGAATAAACTGCAATATTATGGATTTGATTTTACACATGTATGGACGAAATTTTGTGCCATTATGCATTAAGTTTTGTAAAATAGGTTGTTCTACAATATTAAGATCGCCAGTAATAATATGACCATGTGTTGTATTTATGTACTTTTGAAATTTTGGGTCATTACAATAACAAGGGTAATTATTTGAAGAGACCAATTGTTTTGCAAAAGAATTGTAATTAAAAATTTTACGTCCAAGTGTGCGATTATATTTATATGTCTTGTGAATAGTAAAATTTTTTATTGGAAAATTATTATTAGTGTTGTTTATGACATTGTGTAAATTGATATTATTAAATACATGATTGGAAAAATTTATAATTAGTTGTGTATTATTAGTTTTATATTTAGGTTTATTAGAAAGACTTGTATTTAATAGGTTTGCTCTATAATGAAGAATATCATAAAAGATATCACAAAAATGTGGCGAATATTGATTCTTTTTAAATACTTTGAAATATTGGTTCAAATATTTCTTTTTAATACTAAAAATATGTTTTCTTATAGCTAACCAACTATAATCATTTATATACTTCACTGGCTAACGGAAAAGTATTCCAAATTATTCGCCAAACTGTAGCGCCAGAATGTTGCCATTAAATCTCAAAAATAAAAAAATATAATAAAATAATAATTAGGAAAAGCCCCATTTACTAAAGTATCATTTATCAGTAACTTTAAACAATAAAATTTACAATATATTAATGAAAACAGAATAAAAAATAGTCTTGAATATTTATTTATTTATATTATTTCTCTTAATTATCCTTTCGACTGTTGGATAAATGTTTGTGACGTCAGTTGAATTTTGTCGATTGTACGAAACTACGCATCACAACATTTTTTTTCAATGCTTTTTCTATTTTAATATCATGGTTTCGAAGACGTAATTTTTTATTTTAATTAATGTAATAACTAATAAATCAGTAAAACATCATTATAAATACATTTAACGTCGAATTAAAAATCACTTGATGAGAACTTTTAGGCCGAATTTTTTAATTTGCAAGTTAAATTTCGATGAAAATATTTATCCGCGTGTTTTATAAGCGAATAATAATTCATATTTATTGTGACGTCACCGGAATATTGTCCATTAGGTTTATTTTATCATTATGCATTATAACTTTGTTGATGTCATTTTTTCATTACAATTAAATACAAAATATATTTTTATTTGTAACATGGTGTTTAAGCACAAAAGTAACTTATACAAAGTACGTGTGAAAAGTTTGCGCCGGGGAAAATGACGTTATGCTTAGCTTGAAATGCATTTTAACATTGATAAAACTAAAAAGAAAAATTAATTGTGTCAACATGACATAATTTTAACTGATTTTTCAATTTTTAATTTTAAAGGTCAGAATTTAAGCCGTTATTGGTTGCTTCATCTTGATTGCATACCTTGATTACATGTTACCAATTACTTATTTTTTTTTTAAATTATAGGTAAGAAGATTTCATTTTTTTATAAAAAAAATCACAAAAGTAAAGAATTTCAGGAAAATTAAAATTATTAAAAATAGTGTTATGGGAAAAAAACTTGAAATAATGATTGTATTTGTAACTAGAATAAATAATGTAAGGCTAATATTTTATAGGAATTATTTTGGTAGGTTTGTTATAAGTTCATTTAACAGTTCCTTATTATTGGCAAAGTCCTATTTCTTCCACTGTGAATTTCTCTTTCGATGCCAAAAAATGATAGTCTACTTTTGGACGCCAGCCAAAACACAGTGGCAATTTTTAGAAATGTATAACGGTTGTGACAACAAACGGCCCTATCGCTTTAGCTTTCACCGCGCTTACATCACTTCCTAAATACTACAAATTTCAATTTTTTACTATATTTTACTACATTTTACAATTTCAGTTCTTACATCATCAATTAGAAACAAATTAGCTTTCGATTGAAATTTATTTGAAAACTGCCGCTTAATTTAACGACTTTTTAAATAATTTTCCAGCATGAAATATTTTTCAATTCTATCTCAACAATGATCATCAGTTTACTTTAATGATGTAACATATTCCCTGGGAAAGTTGTCCCAATTGAAAATAGATTTTCTTAACCATCATAAAAACTGAAAAAGAAAAATAATAAAAACCCCTGATAAATCATAAGATCAGATTATCTAAAAGAAAGAATATTTTGGCGCTAAACTAAAATCTGTCAAGAAAAAAAAACTATTTATAGTTTATGATTAACATAAAATTGATATGCTGAATTCGTTGATGTATATGTTGCATCAGAATATTCTAGGAACTGTGTTTTATTATTTTTTTTAAAGATCCATTGGATATTTAACTGTATAAGAAGGAAAAGATCCCCGACTGTGATGGTAAAGGAATAATCATCCTGATTATGTAAAGGAACTGAAGAAACCATACAAATAAATTACACTTGAAAACATTAAAAATCTCCCTTATCTGCAGATTGATTTATTATTGTAAAAAAAAAAAATTCTTCATCTTTACATAGAAATTGATTAGCTTAAAACAATGGATGCGTTTCAGAAGATATGGATTTGAAACGAACAATGATTAAAGAAGATATTTTAAAACTTTTAATTTAAACATTTTAAAACTTTTTTTTAACGTCGAATTTTGACGGTGCCTTTGGTGAGATGCAATGCACATGCGCATAGGAGCTCATTCGGTTGCATTATCACAGGGGGGGGGGAGATGTGTGTTTTATTTACTATGTTCTTTTATTGACTGAATATGAGATGAACGTAGGGATATATTATTTGTATGATACTTCATAGGTCCAGGACATTTTTTTTCTTGCCGTGGGGAACATGGCGGTAATGTCAAACTGATTTGCATTACACAGTTGTTTACGGATTGTTTGTTTGGAGTTTGCTTCGTAATTAGTACTGTAATTCACTGGGGGGGGGGGGAACTTTTAAAATAAAATATTTGAAAGACTGTTTCATACGCACCCCTTCTTATGTAATAAAGAAGCTTATTTTACTAATATTGTTATTGTAATTTTTTTCCGTCAAGTTTTGACGGGTTCCATCTAGTATTTAACAAAATTTCTAAAATCCAAAGCGTCCGGCAATTATCCTTAGTTTATGAGCACGAGTGTACGACGTGATGATGTTGAAAATTTTAGTTTTCCGTTGAATATCATCGAGATGCTGTAACGTAACAGCTCTTGCAGAGACTTTTGGAAAATTATAGAATTTACTAAGGTCTCTAACACTAAAAACATTTAGAATGCGAACTGCAAGACCAAAGGCCGATTCGCGACCTAACGGCAAACTAGTCCGTTCATTACACATTGGTAAGAGTACACTGCACAGTCTAACCCAATATATATATATATATATATATATATATTTTACTTTAATGATTGTCTGAGAATTTTTATAAAAGCCTTAGCTTTCATCGGATTGTCGAACTGACAATCCGGCAGATTTGTGTCTCATTCGATTATTGTATGTACCTTGGTTTGTTTTTGTTTTTAACTTAGCGTAGTGGAGCAGAAAGGTGTCTGTTCAAATAAGGTACAAGCTATGTTTTGTATTTTTAATGAATTCTTATTTGTTACATTCCTGTGTTGTTTTTCACATTGATGTATTTCAAAATCGTCTTGCATATAGAAAATTCTTGTTAAAAATTCTTAGAGATAGAAATTTCTTAGCTTGTTTCGTCATTATATCTTAACGCGGCTTATGTTGCTGTTCGAAATTTTACCTCTGCTGGATTTCGTTCTATGGCCGCGGCGATCAAGGAGTTATATAAAATTTTAATTTCTTAATATTAAATTCATTTTTAATATCTTCATTCATACTCCCTGTAATAAAAAATTACCCACTGATTTCTTTCTGTTATGTACTATACTTGTATTAAATATCCTAAACATAAATTTGATTTTAACTCCTTTTTTCTTAATATTTATGCATGAAATATGAAAAATTAAATTAATGTTCGAAAAAATAAGAATTAGAGTCAGGAAATATTTTGACAAAAATCGAGTTCTAGAAATGTTTAAAATTTTGTACAATATTTCAGCTTATTTTTCCAGGTGTGTTTTTAACACTTTCCAACACAGTCGAAAAGTGTTTATGAATTCGATTTGTCTGTCTTTTGTCTGCCATCTGTCTGTTCGTGCTCCAATTTATCTTGGTCCGTGTCAAATTGACCGCTTTGACCGATCTACTGTTAATCCCTTCGCGACGAGCGTTACGTTTGAATGACGCACAAAGAGATGAGAAGGTTATTCCTACCAGTAACTTTTAATTGAAAATTTTTGCTTATTAACATTAAAGCATTTCTGAAATCCATTTTTAAACGTAGATATTTTGTAGGCTTATTTTACGTTTTCTATTTACATATCATTAATTTACTGTAATTTTTACTTTATTTGTTTCTGGCCGAAAGCGGTCTTTGTGTTGTTTATGTTTCATTTTTGCTCTTTTTGGGCCCATTTAATTTTTCCCAGTGTAATTGTTGATCTGGACTTCGGCTGCGGTCATAAATCTAAGATCCACATTGCTCTTGCTAGAGATACGGAGACCATGTCTCCAGGGACTCCGATTAATGAACTCGTTCCAAGTTCCAATTTCCAATCCTAATTGACAAAAGTTCTATTTTTAAACACCAATGACAAGCGATTAAAAATTCTGCAAAGCACGCTCATCGCGAAGAAGATTATGAGTATACAGTAGAACGTCGACTAACCGAACATCCTTCCGCATCTTCACAACTTTGAAAAGTGTTTGTGATCTTCGATTTATATGCCGTCTGTCATCTTCTTTCTTTCCGTACTCCAATTCTCTTAAATATACTCAGCCAGTTGAAATCTTAGCAATGCGAGTTACATACTAACTCTCGAGTTATTGTGCAAGCGCAATAAGTTTTTATATTTCTCCTATTGGGATTTATCTTATAAGCACATAAATATTTTCATTATTTGAACCGTTTAAAATCAATATGTCTGCGGCAATAACTTGCTTATATTTCCTATAAAGGGCAGCATCTGTTATTGATCTTAGTCATAATGTTAAATTAAAATTCTCATAACGTGTATCATTATAAGGTAAAGCCAGGAGAGATGGCGCGGTCGGAGAGATTGCGCAAATAGAGGTTCGGGGGGAAGGAGTAGAGTGAGAGAACAGCGACTCCAGGTAGTTGTACAACAACACTAGTGGAGTGTCTACTTGAAAGTGCACGTTGATTGCTTTGAGCGTCTAAGATAAAGTATTGCTATTTTGTTTTGTTTTCCCAAAGTAAGTGCTTGAATTTTCATAGCTATTCATCAGAATTTCTATACAATGTCAATAGTACAAAATATTTTAAACTTAAACGATTTCTCATAAGCTACTAATCTAGACTAACAATCTGAACATCAACGGTTCGTTTTAGTAGCGGCCATGTTTAAATAAAAGGCCACGCAATCTCTCCTACCAAAATTGGAGAGTTTGCGCATCTGCTACTTAGGAGAGATGGCGTATTGTTCCTATTAGTTTCTATGCTAGGAGAGATTACGCAGCTTATTGGTAAATTTGCATTAAAAAATGAAAAATGAAAATGGACTAATTTTAAGTTAAACGTGTTATTAAGTTACATAATTTTATTCTGTAATCTTATCTGGACTTGCTTTCTCTGATTCTTTATTTTTTTTCCTTTAATTAAAATTTTGTAATCGTTTTTAAAATTATTTCTTTTTTCTGATTCTTTAAGCATTGGGTTGAAATGTTCACTTCCAATACAATAAAATTTGTTCACAAAAACCTTACAGCAATATCTTTTAAGTGTAATTATTATTGTTAACAGTTTAATTGTAGTTATTATTAGTAACAATCTCTCCTACCCATGTGCGCAATCACACCAACCCTGTAAGAAGAGATTGCGCAAAATTACTTTCTTAGTTTTATTACAACTGTTCTATTAAATTGCAACATAGCAACAAAATAGCAATGGAAATGTATAAAAATCAAATGAAGCAAAAATTATTCATGGATAGTTTAGCAAAAAATTAATATTTAGATTTTTTATTGCTATTCTTTTGAATTGTGCGCAGACTATCCTAGCTTTACCTTAGATGTTGCAAAGTTACAAAATAAACTTATAAATTATATTCAAACAAAAAATATTTTTAACTTTTATTTTTAATTTGGAAAAAGTAAATTAATTCATCAAATGCAAATTTTTAAATCATAAAATCAGAATTATTTGACCTACTTCGACAGGAAAATGAGCAAAAAATTGTTATCCTGCTTCACTATTTCATCGTTGCCCCCCTCATCAGATATAGATTTTGTAGCACTCAACTATCCGGACATTTGATGACCACATAATATTTTCGATCCTCCAAGAAACAGAAAATGCTAAAAATGGTCTGTCACTGTAAGCAGATGACTATGTAGATCCTGTTCAACGTTTTGTGTGCATTTGTGTAAGCATAGCACGTATATTCGTGATGATGTTAACATTTCTGCGAAATTTTCAAAAGTTTTTTTTTATAGCATGCAGAGTTTAATTATTTTATTATTACCGAATTTAACACCGCTTTCCAAAAACTTGACAAAAAATAATAAAAATACTATACTTCAATTAAAATATTAATATGTTGAATATTTCATGAGATATGGGTATTTGTATGAAATACATTTTAACTGCGTATGCGCGAAATACAGCAAAGATTTTTTGTCATGATTTGATAGCCAATACTATAGGGCAACTCGTATAAAAAGACCAGTGAAATATCGTGAAAACTCAAAAAAGTTACAGCAATAATTGATAAATTAAGGAGGAAATCCCATAGGATTACATGGGATATGTGTGTGACTTTTTTCCTTAAATATAATTCCTCCATGTGTATTTCCGTAAGTTATAATTTTAAAAGATTTTTCTTTTGCATGCACGTGTCATTGTACTGTGATTGAGATAAAAAAAAAAAACTTTGAATAGGAATAGATTGTAGCATAGATACGAATTTAAATTCTGATTATTACTTCACGAGGCAACTTATAGTGGTTGAGTAATACTGCTAGAATTGCAAACACTAATTAAAGGTTTTATTTTCCAGCAAAGAATTTTTCTGGAGAAAATGGCATACGAGCTGATTAAAGTGAACAACCAATTTAAGTGGAAGACGGATCACAAGTTCCTCATTGATGGATACCTCGCCAACTGTAGACCACCTTGCAAAGGTCGCTCAGACCACGAAATACTCATAATTCGCAGCAAAGGATCTACTCGGGTAACGTAAGTGGCAATTCTGTTACTAATATGAAGTTATCCAAAAGTTCCTACACAGAATATTAAATTCAAAAAATAAAAACTACTTATAATTTCTTAGTATTTTTAATTTTTATTATTGTTGTGCTACATGAAAGTTAAACATGAAATATAATATATTAGTAAACCCTGCTAAGGCGGAATCGCAAGAAGCCTGAAAGATATTCTATTAGAAAAGTTTCCGACATGACAGATAATATTTTTATTTTCTTCTATATATAATAGAAGAAAGTATTGTAACCGAAATTTTTCGATTTACAGTTTTCGACGGATTTACACGTTTTTTAGGATCAGAGATTCCGAAAAACATGTTTTTACAAAATGTCCGTCTGTTTGTCCTCATTGTGTCATCGAAAAGTGTATGAAGTTATGCAAATAATTGAACTATTTTTTTTTTGTGTTTTTGGCTATGGCCAGCAGGTCCCACGTGGATTTGAGGATATTTCGATGAAAGGGGGCGCTGCGATAGCGACTTTTGTTCCATTTTCATTATTGTATCATCGAAAAATGTATGAAGTTATACAAAAAAATGAACCAAAATTTTTGTATATGTTTTTGACTATGGCCGATAGAAGCAAAACAACATTTATCTCTTTGGGACGAAGCAGTGTCAACAGCTATTTATGTACATAATGTTACTCAAAGAGCTATCAGAAAGAAAACACGATTAGAATTGTGGTCAAATAAAAAACCTACAGTAAAGCACATGAGAATATTTGGATGTAAAACGATTGCAACAATGACAACAATAAAAAGAAATTTGATATAAGAGAAAAACCAGCACTGTTTATCGGATATTCAAGAGAGTGGCGAGCATACAGATTATATAACTTAAACGAAAGCAAAGATGTAATACTATTTATAGTTCAATGTAGTCCTAGTTAACTACATTTTCCCAAGCCATTTTTCCTTCTATAAGAAAAAAATGGCATGTGGAAATGTAGTTGTCAAGGAAAAAGTTACTGATAAATTTGAATATATTGACATTACAGGTAAAAAGAATGTTTTAGATGATGAAAATGAGGAACAGCAAGAAAAAGTAGATAATGAAAATAAGCTGTTTGAAGTATGTAAATCTAGAAGATCATCACGAATTAGGAAATATAATCTAAAATACTTAGTAAATCTTGTGCACGAGGAAGTTCCGAACAGTTATAAAGATCTATTAAATTCTATAGATCACGATAAATGGATAGAAATAATCAAGAAATAATTAAATTCGTTAGAAGAACACAAAACGTGGAAAATCGTCCATAGACCAGAAAATGTGAAGAAAGCAAGTGGACTTTTATTGTAAATGAAAATGGCGAAGATGTAAAATATAAAGCAAGATTAGTAGCCGACGGATCAAGACTTAAATTTGTAATAAATTATCAAGAATCGCAAAGTCCTGTAATGAAAACTGAATCGATTAGAACATTATTAGCAGTCACAGCATAATGAAGGACCACAAAATTAGGTTTTTTTGACGTAGGAACAGCTTATTTGACTTCAGAATTAGATACCGTTGTTGAATCCAAATCGTCTACAAATCGAAAAAAAAAGAAAAATATTACTGGGGCCAGAAACAGGAAGATGCTGCCACAAAAAACTTCTAAATATATTTGATGAAATTGGATTATAATCATGTAAAACCGATCTCTGTGTATTTGTTAGTAAAAGAGATAATAATTGTTTTACTGTTGAAATGTATGTCGATGATGGGATAATCATGAGTAAATCCGAAGAATTAATCAGTAATTTGTCCAATAGATTGAAGAAGGAAATAAAAATTAAAGAACTGAGAGAAAAAATTAAATTCCTTGGTATAGATATTAAATAAGATAAAGAAGCAGGTTTCTTGCTGAGGCAAACTTACTATATAGAGACGATCTGAGAAAGATATGACATGCAGAGTTGTAAATGTGCGAGAACTCCTGATGTTCCCGGAATAAATTTAGATGAGTATGAAAACCGAAATAAAATTTAGGAAACATTATATCACGAAATACTTGGAAGCGTAGGATATTTAGTATGAGGAACGAAACCAAATTTAGCTTTCACTATGACTAAATTGTCTCAATATTCAAAAGATCCCAGAGAAATCCATTTATCAACAGTGAAGAGAATTTAACGGTACATTCAAAGCACTAAAAACTACAAACTTCGAAATAAAATAAAAAAGGCCAACTGCCATTTTCTTGTGAGGCTACCAGGTGTTCCACACGAGATTCAAAATCATTTCATGGATATATCGTGAAAATAGAAGAATCATTAATTGGATGTAAAAATTAAAAAAACAGAAATTGATTACGCTCTCGACAATGTAATCTAAACTTTTAAGTCTATGCAGTTTGAGAAATAAAATGGTTAATGGGTTTCTAAGAAGAGTTAAACCAAGAAGAAATGGTAAAGCGTCCAATACAAATTACGACTGAAATTGATTGGATCAAAAATCCAAGAGTTAATAATCACAACAAACATATTGCTAGAAAATATCATTTGGTGAAACATGAAAGAGCGACAAGAGAGATTGAAACCAGATACGTAAATTCATCTGAACTATAGGGAGACATAATGACTAAGAGTATGAGTTATGCTATCATCAGTAAACATAGTAGAAGTATTGGAATGGTTTAAGATTATTGTCATGCGAAAGGAGGAAACGAAAGTAAAGTCGCATGGCAATAAATAAATTATTTTATCAACAGGTGAACACTTGGATAATAGAGATATTATTTTCTTTACTCCACGTGTTTATTTATTTTATCTTTTTTTAAAGATTGTGGAAGATAAGCACGAGATGTTTTACTATGATATATATATATATATATATATATATATATATATATATATATATAGTGAGTGAGTTTTATGGTGTTATTGTCGAGATAAAATATTCTTTTTTTTCTGTTTAAAGCAGTATTTTTTATTATGAAATAATTATTGTAATTGTTTTAACTATAACGTTACGAAATAAGTAACAGATATTTATGGGGAAAATTGATTAGAGTTATGGAACTACATTTTTTAAAGCGATGTAATGGCCCAGCGTAGGGTACACCACTTTATCTAACATAATTCATGCTATTTCAAAAATTTCCACGTCTTATAGATTGCTGAGTGAAATATGTCCCATGGTAGTATACGACATGAGGATTAATTCAAAGATACGCAATTTCGACAGTTCTGTTATATTCCCTAACTTTAATTTTCAAATTTTGTGAATTAAATGGGGGAAAAGAGTATTGTAAGTTTTATTCTTTCTTTTCTTTTGCTCCGCATATTTTACAAATTATTCATGTGATATGTTAATTCATTGAAAGAATAATGAAGATAATTATTGTGATTAATAATTTATCTTAGCTAAATGTTTTTATATTTACATATTTTTCAGGGATGAAAAATTTGAAGCTGTTCTTAAATATAATCCAAACGCTTCTTTGAAAACAGTTGACGATGCAAGTCATCTTCTCATGTTTGAAAAACAAGATGAATTTCTGGAGGCTGTTAGAGAATTTTTATCTTAGTTTAAATTTGAAATAAAAAATAATAACTTTTGTACATTTTCTTTCTAATCAATGGTACTTTAAGGCACAGTTACTTAAATACTCGTGTGTGCAGCGCCCTCCTGTAACATGTGCACGCCAATTGTGAATACCTTATTTGGAGAAAAAAAAATATCTAATTAAAAATGTGAAAAACAGTTCAAACAGATTTTCTTCTTTTAAAACCAGGAGATTTTAAGACCCAACTTTCCCCGCTTCAGAACATATGTGTAAACAATTTTTAATTGAAAACTCTAATATTTTTTTTATATTTAATATATATTTTTTTTATTGCCTACTAACAGCACCAAAAAGTAATTCTTATATGAAAAATATCAATTGTGTATTCCAGTAATATTTTGAAAGATATTAAAAACGATACTTTCGAATTAGCCACATGCCAGAGGTTAACAGCCGCAGACATTGCCAAATATTTCAATATTTACAGTAACCATTCTTATGATTATTTCCGTGTTTAAGCGGTTACATACCTGTTAAATTAGTATTTTAATTATTTTATTTGTTTATTTATTGATGACGCTTGACTATCTATATATAATATTAGTTGGAGACAAATGCTGAACTATTTTGATTGTGTTAATGGCAAACGGGTTAATATTCCATAATCGGGCTGCGCGTGATAGAGATAAAAAAAAATACTTGAAAATTGTTTTAAAAACATAAAAATTAGCAAATTGAGATATACAGTTTTCAAATAAATTGCATTTTAAAGTACACCTCCTTCTCCAATTCGACTTAGTAAAAATTTAAACTATGCGATGTTTAGAAGTAATTAAATTTACAGAAAAAGGGATCGTTGCCACCATCCATATGACGTTAGCATTACTCACGAACATGTTTTTGCTTTATAATATAGATTAATAATAATAATCAATATTGCACAATATTTAAAATTATTATTTCAGATTTCGTATATTGAAATAGAAAATAGTTGTCCAGCGATCATATGTACCAAAGATGTTGTAATAGGATGTGAAGTTCCATAGCGGCGGTCTTCAAACATCAAATCCTTGTGTATCACTCTAACTCTCGATTTAAAACAAAAGTTTTTTTATATAAAAAATAGAGCTGCTTACTCGAGTAAAAACGGTATTGCTTGCATTTGCACTGTGCAAGTTATCTTTTCTTACATAACATTGTTACTGAAAATGGCAATAATATGGTTTAATGTAAATGTGGACATCATTAAAGCCTTTTCACAAAAACAGTTCATTGCGCCAATTGATGTTAGTTAAAATACGACAAATGGCCGTGGACCCAATTACGGAAGATTACTCAATCGGTTTTAAAATCACCGTATTAGCGAACGTATTGAAACTGATAAGCAAACGAATATGAAGAATAAATGGTTAAGTGAATTAAGCGGTTTTTGTCAAGAACCATGAAACACATAACACAGATGAAACACAATTATTAAGGAAAATTAGGTGTGCTAAGTTATAGATTGGGTAACACAAAAACTTACACTGCATGTTTTTTTTTTAAGTATCTTTGTTCCTTTTACACCTTATATATATATGTCATGCTGTATGGGACAGGGGGAAGCAGAGATATACTATAGTACGCTGTGGTTATCACAGAACTTTCTTCTATATCATTCGAACATATTAATTTATATAAAGTTTCACATTGACAATTATGAATAAAAAAGTAGAGTGCATTTCTTTGAATTTAAAATACAATAATCACTTTTAGAACAAGAAAAAGAATATTTAAGAGCACTCCCTGTTGGGTAGGGGAAAGCAGCTCCCAGGAAGACGCATTTAAATAAAAAGAAAAGTGTCCAGTTAAACTGACGGCATTGAGTTCACAGGCTATTCACACTAATTGTGTATTATACTCTTATTTCAAAGAATATGCCTCTTGAAAAATAATGAAATCGACAATAAATTAAGGGGTTAGATTAGCCTCCGTTCTCTCTTTTTATACTTGACCAATGAACCCCCAAAACTAATCAGGGAAGCGACTTATCACAATGAACCTATATACAAAATTTGAAGCAAAACGGGTAATTCTGCATGAAAAAAAAACATTTATCTAATTTACTGGAGGATTAGCCCCCCGTTACCCCCTTTATACTTAACCAATGAATCCACAAAACTATTCAGGGAAGCGCCTTATGAGAATGAACCTATATACAAAATTTGAAACAAATCGCATATTTCTATCAAGAGTTATCGCGTTACGTACGTAAGTACATACAGAACCTGCGGGCACATTAGCTCTCAGGCTTTGATAGCCTGTGAGCTAAAAAACATTGTGAGAGTCCTGATTTCTTATGTGTAATATCATAGAAAATTGCAGCAATCTAGTATGGTCGTGACTGGATGTCGTCGGAGCAATTCATGTATCAACGATCTCATTGTAGCGCGACCTTCGTCAAACACGGCCGGTTCATGACTTTTAAAACGTCACACGAAGTGGATAATCTTTACAGGGCGATTGGCAAAGAATGGTGGGCACACACGGTTTTGTACCAATCGCCGTGTAAAGATGATCCACTCCGTGTGACGTTTTAAACATCACAAACCGGCCGTGTATAACGTAGGTCTCGATTGTAGAGCGCTTTAAAGAATTCAAAAACTGATAAGCCGTAAAACTGGAATTTGTGGCTGCTATGTGGTGGTAAGTTGAGAACAGGGCCTGTTTACCGAATAGGCCCGTGAAGCCTGAGCTTACTCACTGAAATACAAAGGGGACCCCCAAATTTACCTTTCAAAACTAATTTCTAGGAAAAAAAAATTCAGTCAGGTTAAAAAATGTATTTATTTTTTTTAATTACAGCAATTCAGTTTTCCCTTAGACTATTACTGATACATTCATACTCTATTTTTTTTCTGTTGATATAATAAATGGTATAAAAACAGTGATTAAATGCAACTTATTTTCCTTTTTCTTACGTTTTACATTTTAATTTCAAACGTGCTAAAAATAACAGAAAATTTAATCTGTATAATTATATGTTGCATTTATTCATAAAGTGTGGAGAAATGATATAAAATATGGAGAATAGGTTATTTAAATACAGGGGAAAGTAATTAGCATTCAGTGATACCAAATTTCTGTTTATAAAATAGAAGTAAAATTGTGCAACAGCCAATCATAAATATACGTCAAATATTTGTTGTACCTGCATTGCTCTTAGCATTGGAAAATCCTGCAATTTGTAAAGCATAAAATATATTTTGAAGTTCAAATATTCGTACCTATTCCATATTTGTAAATTCATTTACAAAATTAATTCGTTATGTATAATTATATGTATATAATAAAATATTTTTTTTGTATGTATATAGGTAGTTAGTTTTAGTTTAATATTAAAACTTTTGTTTACTCGAAATTTGGATGGTAAAATTTCAAATTGTTGCAGCGTAATTGGCAGAGTAAAAGGGGGGCCCCCTGTGTGACGTCGGGCTACCCCTGCTTCTAAGTCATAAGCGGGCCCCGGTTGAGAACAGTGGCTTCCTTTCTATGGTCGTCAATGTCTCCAAGGCATAAAAACCTTTTAAAGGAACATATAAGGCGTATTATTCATTCAGGAATAAATATAATGGTACTGTTACACAGTACGGCGCAGTTTATTGTAGAGTTAGATTCCTGGTGTTAAGTAGATAAATCGTGCAGCATATGTATAATATTCAAACTGAAATACTGCATAACAATTAAACTGAATTTATGATCTCTAACATAGTTAAACGAGTAGCTTACAGGCCCGCAAAATTACTTTCCTTTTAGCAAGTCCTAAACAAAATAACATCCACACTTGAAATGTGGTCGACAAATATTCTAAACAACTGAACAGCATAACATCTAGAGATACAAAGGCAAAATTCGCTTTAAAAGAACTTCTGTTTCAGCCTTTGTCCGCAAGGTCTGCTGTCTATTACTCACCTGTATTCAAAAATAAAATTTGGCCAATATAGTGTTTTACTTTCTTCTGTATATATAAAAATGTTGGAAACTGTACGTTAAACGGGACAAATGAGTTGCGTTCGTACTATAACTAGTTTTACAATGTAAAAGAAATCATCGTTGTTATTTCAGTGAAATGAGTTATATCGTCTATTATGAGCGAAATGGGCATGCTTTTTTTAATTTTTCTTATTACGTATGCCACGTTTACAGATGCGAAACTTTTTTCGACACTATACATTCAACCTGAAGATCTTGCTTTGCGAATAATTATCTCCATGGTTTAATATTTCTATGACTCAGGATAAACGAATCCCTTGTGTTTTTTTACTTTAATGGATTGAGATATTCGGCTGTTAACCTAATTTCCACTGAAGTTATCTCGGAAGCTATACATTTTTGAATGTAACTCATCTCTCAAGCAAATAATTTTTTTAACGATCTTTCTAAAAATGTAACTTTTATACAATTTTATTCGAAAAAATAATTTTGGCCTTAAAAATGTCCTCTTGGTATATGAAAAAAGAAGTGGTTAGCCCGTATTTGTTTTCCTCAGTCACATGACTTGCGCTTTTATCATATAGATTTACGTATGATAGGATTTAATAGAATGAAGAAAACTTTTATTAATATCTTTTTAAGTTTTAATTGATTTTCATAAAATTTGAAATGACTCGACAAAATTCTGCAACGATTATATAGTATATTAAATTTCAAACCATTCGGTTGGGTAGTTTATTGTGCAGTTATATGCGGACGGACGGACCAGACGACGACTATAGATGCTACGTATTTATATAATTACGAACGCACTTAAAAAGTGTTGCACATCCGTTTTTCGATAGATTTATATGTTTTGGCATGTCTTGAATACTATTTGACTATTTTTTAGAAACTGTCTGTTCGTCTGTCTACTTGTATGTATGCGTGTGACACAAATTTTGTTAGCTCTCTATATCAAGAACTAATGCACAGAATTTCATCACACTTCATATTCCGTTACATCGTAACAAAAACTGATGCCGATTACATTTGGTTGTATATCGCTCAACAGGTGGCGCTGATATGCTGTATTTTTAATAATTTCCGTGATAGTTATATCTATATCTTCGCATCTATAAGATGGTATATACCAAATTCGATATTTATTAAAAAATATGTTCATTCAATTTTGGCTTTGTTTGCTCAATAGAGGCTACTCTATGCTCTATGCTACTTTTTGTGATGAACATTATAGCTATATCTCAGTTTCTATTGGATAGAAATATACCAAATTTTATATTTGTGGTTATTAATTAAATATATATATATATATATGTTTTCCAATTCCGTATTTGACTACACGACAAGATGAGCTGTTGAAGTGTGCTTTTTTATTCGCTGTTCACTGTAACTTTAAGTTAAATTTAATAAACGCACTGTATTTCCTAATAGTTGGTGGTACACAGGCTACAGGTAGTATAACAAGGCTATTTAAATTCATATATTTAATATAGAAGAAAGTTTCGCGATAAGCATACTAATTCATAACTTAAAATGTAAATGGTGTATTTTTACCCAATAGAAACTGAAATACAACTATAATACTCACCATATAAAACATCGTATAGCAGCACTCTGTGCTGAGTGATCAAAACGAAAATTGAATGAGCATAGTTTTTCATAAAAAGTATCATGCATATTAAGTTTGTTGCCATTCAATCCCATAAATGCGGAGATATAGCTGTCAAACATATCGTAAAAAACAAAGCATAACAGCCAAAAATTGTAGGCGATATACACCAAAACCTACACTGTAAAAAATGAAGTACTCAAAAATGAGTAAGTTCATGTACTCATTTCGAAATGAGTATTTTTGGATCAAAAATGAACATGCGCATTCTCGAAAATGAGTAAGTTCATGTACTCATATCAAAATGAGTATTTTTGGATCAAAAATGAACATACGTATTCTCAAAAATGAGTAAGTTCATGTACTTATTTCGAAATGAGTATTTTTGGATCAAAAATGAACATATGATCAAACCCAACATACTTGTATATTTCAGAATGTGTAATGACGAAATTTCGGAGCCTAAAAAGCTATTATTTGAAGGAAAAACGAAGAATAAGAGAAATGAAAAGTGGATCTGGTTGTTCTGGATTTTCATCAAAGTGGATCCACTACAACACATTTACTCTTTTTTTTTTTTCCTCACATTTTACACATCTACTTTTTTTTCTTTTCTTGATAGTACTTCAAAATTATGATTTTTTTTCCACTAATTTTTTTAAAATTTATTTCAACTTTTTTAACGTGAGGCAATATTGTGTTATTTAAAAGTTTCATAACATAATATCTTTGCAAATTATAGCTATGCAAATTGGTATTAAACTAAACTGATTTGGCTTACAAATTTATGAGTTACGCTAAAATTTATTATTTTATAAATTATAATTTTACAAAGTTTATAATTTTAGTATTTCAATCTATGATCTTTTCTAATGTCATTTTTTAATTAATAATTCTTCGAACTACCTGTTACTTCAGACATTATTTTAATCTTTAACACATATAGACAGGCACTGTACATCCTTAAAAACATATTTAAAAACACATAAAACCAGCCCACACGCTAAAAGTTTCGTAAAAGTAGAATATTTTCGCCCGTTTGCTCAGGTATCTTCAATACTGATATCTCGTATTTCTGCTCTGTCAGTCGGATTTTTGTAAAACTATCCCTTTCTAACAAATCTATCCTCTATAAATATATATCTATATAAATATCTATATCTATATCTATATAAAAATAACTATCCTCTATCCCTTCCTAACAGATGGCGCCACATGCTGTTAGGAAGGGATAGAGGGAGGGTTTCAAAGTAAGTAACAACATTTAAGAAGGAGGCGTGACCAGTCATGGCGCTTTGGTTTGGGTCGTCAGGTTAGTAAACAGGACATCGCGGGTTCGATTCCTTTCTTGGGCAAGGGTTGGTTAATTACTATAAACTCACGTAGGAATGAAAAAAATGAGCAGAAATGTATATATCCCTTATAAGGTTGTCCTCGCGAAGTAACTTTTTTTTTTTATCCTATAAATTTTATTTTAACGACATAATTTTTTTTAATTTGAATACATCCATGGGATCAAAAATGAGTACATGTGTTTCTCAATTTTGAGTACATTTGGATCGGAGCTATTTTGAGTATGTGACGTATTCAAAATTGAGTACTTTTTACTCAATTTTGAGTACCCATTTTTTACAGTGTAATCGGTAACTAATTTATCTCAAGGTCCAAATACATATAAAGTTTAATACATTCATTACCGGGTTAAAAGTAACGGAATTTTAATTTATTCCGAAATTCCGAATTCACACCAGAAAATACTAAGGGCAATATTTGCTTTATGGCTTAAATTCCCTGCTAGACTTATACACTTAATTTTCTCTTACCTTTGCGATCGCATCTTCCGCATAAATAACACTCTTTCTAACATCTTCCGTATCTTAGAGGGCATCCTTCAAGACAGCGTCACCCTTCCTCCATCACACCTAAAACGCATACAGGAAATTCAACTAATTAAAAAATGGCAACAACTCTGGGATCTGGAACTCACAGGAAGGCATACCTACTCGCTCCGTCCGAAACTAGCAGAAAACTTCCTACTACACCACAGAAACCTGTACATTTTCGCATCTAACCATAGCCCATTTCCTCACTACCTGCATAAGTTTGGCAAATCCCCATCCTCCCGCTGCACACGTGGAGCCCGCGGCACATCACTCCATTTCATCTTGGATTGTCCATTGACAGCAACACTGCACGTAAGGAAACCAGCCTCACTCCCTCTGTCGAACTGGTTTTATGTAATTCAAAAACAACCAAGAACCTTGCAAAAAATAATAGACTGCATTTCTCTCATGGAACACAATCAACATCTGTTCCAACTCCCATCAATGGACTTCTCCACGGACGAGGAAGACTAATCAACGATCTCCCAAACACTCAAAAAAAAAATCTAACCATTTTCCAAAAGCATAACTAGAACTCTAAGTTTCCACCAACCCCGCCACACATCCACCGTAATATCTTGAAAACAATCCTCAACAGTGTAAAAAGAATATTACGTCTTCATCAAACATCCCTCATCCATGGTGAACTCTTAATCATAACAATCAACAGCGTAAATAGAACTTAAAATATCATCTGACTACCACCATACATTGTGAACTTTAAATCATAAACTCTGATGAACGTATCTTGTTCATGACAATCAAAAGTGTAAGAAATAGGACTTAAACAATCATGTAACTAGCACCATCCAATGCAAACTCTAAATCATAAACTCTTATGAACTTACAAAAACTTAGCCTAATGTGAACCTATTGTAATGTAATTATGCAAAAGCCTAATGACCTCATTTGTAAATCTTTTTTTTTTAATAAACCTGCCGAGCAGGGCTTGTAGAGCTTAAGCCATATGGTAGGCCTCTCTGCTTGGTTGAGTTGAATTGAATTGAATTGTTGTTCAACATTTACTTTAACGATATTCCTCGTTCACTTAACACGTATCTTACACTTTATGCAGACGACACTACAATCTACGCTTATTCTCACCACCCATATACACTTTACAGGTACCTGCAGACTCAAATTGATGCCTTCTTGGACTGGTGTGACCAATGGCACATTAAAATCGATGAAACAAAACCAATGTTTTCTATTTCTTCCGAAAACTAACCTATCCCAATCGAATTACTGTTAACAATACCACAATACCCTGGTCTAATGTAGCTAAAGTACCTAGGGGTCCTCCTTGACCAAAGACTAACTTTCAACAAATATATTCTTAATATCAGGGGGAATGTCGCTGGATTCCACGATTGCATTTAAACCTCTACTTAATAACAGTACGCTGGCTATCCATAACAAACTTCTTCTCTATAACTCTTGTATTTTACCAATAATCACCTACGCTTGTCCGGTCTGGGGCTATATCTGTAAAACCTCTATGAACAACCTTACCCCACACCACAACAAAACTTCGTACTGTCAGCAATGCTTCCCGTTACCTCCGTAATAGTACTATTCGTACAGACCTCAATACAACAACTTTAAAGAAAAGAATCACCCCCCTTTCAAAAAAAAAAAAAGAAAAACTATGACCTCCCTAACAAAATAATCTTGGAATTGCCGGATTATGACGCCTTCGAACCACATCACCCTAAAAGACCAAAATATTCCATCATTATGGACTGTGAGAATTAGTGCTCACCATAACTGTAAACGAAGCGGGAGTAATAGGGTTTCGTGAGATGAACGAAACCCTAAAAAGAAAATTTGATTCATGAAACTGAAACGTTTTGCTACGATTGTGTCAAAATTATATAATTTTCACTGACTTTTCATTCCGCCAGTAAAGAAATTGGGGCAACAGATCAGAATACAGATTAACATACTTAAATAAAACGTTTCAGATACACTAATATCAGAAAATTTATAGGCTTTCGTCCATCAATATAACATCATTTAAGAAAGAAAATGTGGATATCAATTCATAAAACTGAAACATTTTTCTGTTATTTTTCTAAAATGAAGATATTTTCACTGAGATTTCACTCTGCTGTTCAGAAATTAAATCCCGGATAAGACAAAGTTTTTAATCTCAGTATACCTACACAAAAGAAAGATGTTCGTGTGTCTAACTTTATGTCGGCGATAGCTAGGAAAATCTACCGTACGTAGAACTCTGAAAATTTGGATGAGGATAGTACAAGACAGGTCCTCATGCACCTGAAGCTCAGATTTATAATGTTTTGATAATTAACCAAGATATTAATTAAACCTCCCAATTAAAGAAAACGACAAATGTGTCGCAGCGTTCCAGAAGCCCGTTCCAAAGCGCCGAAGCACAGAACAACTGGCTCTTTTTTTCCGGCTCGTTTTTCGAAGCGCACATTGACGAAACCGTACAAAATACGGAAATACCGAAACCATATTGTTAAATTTTGCACTTTTTGCCTTTGAACGCCACAATCTGTTCAAAAAATATACCTTTAAATCTTACAAAAGAATTTTCAAAAAAATTTTGATTTCATGTTTTTCCTCATTTTTCGAAGCCAGCATCCGCAAAAATATTTAAGAACCGAAAACACGAAAAATACTTATTTACATCGGGTACCTTCTTCTCTACGACGATGCAATTTGTTGCGTCTAGGGTTTATCTATACACGCATCTGACTCCAATTTATAAGCTATTTTCTCCTTGTATGGCAACCTGCTATTTGCTGTTGTTCTAGAAAAGTCATCCATGACAATTTCATGTTTTTGAAATACATATGCTTTTTTATATAACTAAGTTATATTTAAAACAAGATTACAGCACGCAACCTGTATAACATTGTGATGAATCCGGACGTGATACGAATTTAAAAGGTTAGTTTTACTATTTTTCATTTATTATTTTTAAGTTTGAAAAGTGAAGATTCTAATTGTGTTAGAAATCTGCAATGGATATTTTAATTAAACAAAGAGCACCAATAAGAGCTAATTTTACAAAACTTTACCAAAGCTTAAAAATTATGTTTAAAAGTAGAATAGTAGTTGAAAGTGAATAGTAGATTAGTAGATGAAGCTAAATTTTGCATCATTGGAAAGGACATTTTATAATTTAACGGACCTCGATAATGAAATATTAGACTTATTTCTTAATGATGTTTCTGAAACAAACTACGGTGATCAGTATGAAATTATTGAAAGTTATAGGGAAAAATTTGATAAAATTAAAGAAAATTAAGCTTATAACTCAGAATTTTGCTTTTGAACAACCAAATGCTGTTACCAGTCTTAACCAGTTGCTGTTAAGAGTAATTTAAAATTTCCGACAATTGAGTTTCTTCAATTTAGACAAGAAATAAAAGATTAGCTCACATTTTGGAGTCAATTTAGTAGAATTCATGACGATTAATCGTTAGAGGAAGTAGATAAAATTCATTATTTAATACAGAGTATGTCTCTTGGTAGAAAAGCAAAGGAAATTGTTGATAAGTTATCCTCCAACCTAAGAAAGTTATAGTTAACCAATTAAAAGCTTAAAAGCACGATTCGGTCGACAGGAACTGCTTGTAGAGTTTTATGTGCGTGAACTTTTAAGTCTAGTTCAAAGATAAAGAGCAACATACAGGATTAGTACGGATAAGATAATTTTCCAGGAGTTTCACCAGTATTTTCTTTATAGAAAAAGAAATCTAGGTTGAACTCGCGAAGCTTCGCCATCGTTTAAGGAGAGATTTTCTGTAAGAAAAACTGGTACCGAAGAATTTCCTTGTCGCGAAATTCCAGGAACCGTACGAACCCTGAACATAGTTCACCTTTCTGATAAATTAGAGCCTTATTTGAGATCGCTAGAATCTATTGGAATGACGTGTGACAAACATTCGGCTGTGTTGTTCCTTTTAGTTGAATCCTGTATGTCCAAAGAGTTACTTAGAGTTTGGCTTAGGAATCCATTATTGAATAATAGTGAAAATTCCTATGGAGATCAATCATCGCAGTTTTTTTTATTCGCACCGAATTTGAAGGTGAAGAGCGAGTTTCACTAGCAAAAATAGGAATAAAAAAATATGACCTCCCCGTGAGAAGTCGAAGGAAATTTGTCAGAAAGGTAGAGAAGCTGTAAAGCCCTACAGCTAATGATTTACTTTCTAACGTAAAAAACGGAACTGCTTTACGTTGTTTACTTTCTGGTAAGGCCCATGAGACCAAAGAACATTTTATGATTCAAAATCTTTCATTAGAAAAAAACAAAGCCTTTTAAAAAATAATAAAAGTTTTTTTTTTTTTTTTTTTTTTTTTTTTTTTTTTTTTTTTAAATGTTTCAAGCCCGGCTATTTATCGAAAAATTGTAAAACTTATGTTAAATGTATTGTTTAAAGTAAAAAACATTGCCATATTATGTGTTTTGAATTTAAAGATAATCGAAAGCTTCAATAGAATATGATCGCAAATGTAATTTAGATTCCACGCTATCCCATTACAGTGGTTCCGCTGAAGTTTTATTGCAGACATTATTGGTTGCAATTAGAGTTGCAAAGAACGGGTTTATTCCCGGGTTTATTTCCAATAGACCCGGTTTATTCCCAGGTTTATTCCCAAAAGACCTAGTTTATTACCAAAAAACCCGGTTTATTCCCAGGTTTAAACCGGGTTTTTTCTAGCCTTTGCAACTCTAGTTGCAATAGAAGTATTTGGAAAACGATCGAAGTGACATCTCTCATTCTCTCATCGAAACTGGTTCGTAATGGTCATACGTCCTGAACTGAACCGTTGAAAAGATTGCTTTGAAACCGACAAGGCTGAGATTCTAATTCATACGATGTTTGGAGGAAGTACTTCGAGAAAAAAAGATAAATGTTATAAGTTGAAAATTAACGAACTGAGAAGCAACTAATCTTGTAATATTGAATTTGGTAACTGGTAATTTGTACCACTGTGCCTAGAATGAAAGAAGGAGTTTGTTTGAATAAACTCCAAGAAAACGGTATTAAGCTACATGAAATGGAAACGACTTCTTCTGAAACAGAACTTTTGATCGGGGCTGATTACGCAGTAAAATTATTTTCTGGACCGACGTTTCAATTGAAATGTGGACTTTTCGTTATGAAGACACATTTAGGATGGTTGGTAATGGAAAAACGTACGTCAATAATTCTGTCGAATCTCTGTTAGCTCAAAGTAACAATATTGCTAATTTGTGGAATTTTGAAGAGGTAGGTATTATTGATTTTCGTGAGCGCCAAAATCCGGAAGAGTTAGAGCAACCTGGGCATTGCATCATTTAAGGAAGACAGTCTATATTAATGATGATGGAAAATATGAAATTAGTCTTCCTTGGGGAGAAAAGAAAGTCGGCCTACCAAGTATTAGAGAAGGTGTTGAACGACAATTAAGATCCACCACTTCCAAGCTGAGAAGATATGGTAAATTGAATGCCTATGACGAAGTAGTCAAAGAGTGGTTGGCTGATGTTATTATCGAAGAAAATAGAGAAGGCCCAGGCCACTATTTATCTCATAGTGGGGTATTCAAAGACAATTCTACAACAAAAACTGGACTGTGTTTGATTCATCATTCAAGCAAAAAAACATAAACAAGCTGTATTTAAATGACTGCTTGTTGAAAGAGCCTAATTTCTTGGAACAAATTCCTGCAGTGCTTATGAAATTTCGTCAAGTAGAAATTGCAGTAATATCTGATATAAAGAAAGCTTTCCCTCAAATTTCAGTAGCCAAACAAAATCGTGAATATGTGAAGTTTCTATGGTATGGTGAAGAAGTGCATAGAAAAGTGTTTCAACATTCTAGA
The DNA here is from genome assembly GCA_963931845.1 of Maratus michaelseni. Classification (NCBI taxonomy): domain Eukaryota; kingdom Metazoa; phylum Arthropoda; class Arachnida; order Araneae; family Salticidae; genus Maratus; species Maratus michaelseni. Next base: position 202,267,719 of record OZ007587.1, read on the forward strand.
GCCGTTTTTGGCTTGAATTGCCGCCCGTTTTTCTTAAACGTAGTTTTACGTTTTCATTTAGAAAAGGTACGTTCCTCTTTCAACTCAATACCTTTCATTAGTAAAATTGTCGAAAAGTTTAGTACCTCTTTTTATTTCAACAATTGCGTCAATTCAGTTAAAAGCACAGTCGAATTGAAACAATTTATAGATATTTCAGAGAAAGTTATGGCAGAAGCCAAATTTCACCTACAGGGTTGAGATCATATCGATTTACACGAGTCAAAAAGTTTCATTGACGATTCATGTATCGAAGAAAATATATCATCTGGATGAGATTTAGTGTGGAATAGACCAACTGCTACTCTTAGCTTTTATATACCCACATCAAATATCAACCTAGACACTGTTACCAGACAAAGCACTTTTTAACTAGCTACAAAAATGTTTGATCCGATTGGATTTTCTTACTCAGTTACTCTATTACCTAAACTTATGCTTCAGGCAAGCTGGAAATATAAATTGAGCTGCGACTCAGAAGTATTTGATGATATTAGAAAAAAATTCCTAAAATGGCTGGAAGATTTATATCTGCTGCGTCTTGTAGAAGTTCCTAGACATGCCTTCCTTATTTAGAACTCTGAAATGAATCTACACATCTTTTCAAATTCCTGTAGGGCTTCCTATGCTGTTGCAGTTTCCTTAAAATATAAATCCACCAAAAATGTTTCTGTACAATTCCTGATGTCCAAATCCATAGTAGCACCTTTGAAAGAAATATTTATACCCAGGTTAAAACATTTATCTTGCTCTCCACGTTCCAGTTTGGCTGAATTTGTGACAAAAACCCCAAACTTCAGAACATTAAGGAATATTTCGGGACAGCTTCGAAAAGAGCTTTGCAGTGGATAAAGAATAATAGTTCTTGGGGAGTATTTGTACATAATAGAGTCGATGAAATTCATAAGTTAACTAAGGAACAAGACTGGAAGCACATTCCTGGACAATGTAATCCAGCTGATTTACCTTCGAGTGGATATTCAGCAGCAAAATTCCTATCTTCAAGATGATGGGAGGGACAAACTTGGCTTCGATTTCATGAAAAATGCTGGCCGAAATCTGAAATAACTCTTTAGTGAAGATGAAGTTTTGAAGGAAAAGAAGAAAAGCTCTATTTTGGTTGTAAATGAATTACTTGAAAGTGACAACTTCGTATCTTATTTTTTAAGTTATACGAAACTCATTAAAAGGTTAAGCTGGATACCGAGAATTCTGTTCAACTCAAAGTATCAAAAGAATCAGAGAACGAGTAATCTAACAATAAATGAAGTAAATGAAGCAAAGAACAGAATTATCAAAATTATTCAAAATTAAATCTAAATGGAAAAATATGTTAAAGGTTTAAAGTCGTTGAATATTTTTAAATATTAAGAAGGGATTTTTAGAATTAGGAAAGTTAACTGAGAGGAAAGATAGACAAGACTTCAGGTTTCCTATTATTATCTCTGGAAAACTTTCAATAGCACAGCTTCTTATCAGAGACACACATTTAAAAATGATGCATGTTGAAATGCATATTTTGCTTCGATTTTGAAATAGCAGGAGTTGATCTCGCTGGACCCTTGATGCTGAAAGTTGAAGTAAAAGCAAGGATTGTATATACTTGCATTCTATATCGTGTTATAAACAGCTTTATCAACTAAAGCTTTTTTTTCTCAGTTTTAGAAGATTTATCGCTCTACGTGGCCGTTCTAATATCATGTATAGCGATAATGGCTTGAATTTCGTTGTAACTGCAAACTTGTTTCGATCTATTGATTGGTCGATTGTAGAACAGGAAGTAACGCTTAAAAGAATACAATGGAAGTTGAGTCCTCCTTCAGCCGCTTAATAGAGAGGATTTTGAATCATGATGCCTCATTGGAATCATGAACAATCTTTTGAGACGAGTGTTAGGAAGAGCTTCGTTGAGTTATGAAGAGATGATGAGTGTATCCTTTGCGAATATGAAGATATTGATAATTCAAGAAATCTGACTTACATTTTTGAAGATCCCGATGCATTGATTCCTCTAACGCCATTAATGCTTTTACAAAACATTCAGAGAATTGTAGTTGCAGCTCTAGATCTAATTGATAAACAAGATTTAAAGAAACGATGGAGATACCTTCAAACATTGAGAGAAAATATCAGAAAGCGCTTTCGCTTGGATTATCTGGGCAGCTGCTGCAGCAGAAACACATTAAAACAACGTATCCAAATTCACGCTGGTGACATAGTATCTATTGATAGTGATTAAAAAAGACGAACTTACTGGCCATTGCCAAAAGTTCTAGCGTTATATAAAGGAAAGGATGACAACATACGTGTTGCAAGATTGAAAACTTGGAGAAATAATTCGACCTCTTGGTAAAATATACGCGTTAGAGATAGAATGTAGTTAAAAAGCTTCAGATATCCATTCTAGCAGTACTTTTACTTCAGATCCAGATTTCTAATAGAGCAAGATTTTCCGATTGCTCCTGATACTGATCTTAATCCAGATCTAGATTGAGATTTACTGATTGTTCATATACAGTAACTAGAACATCCCTTCGCTCCCGATTTTCTAATAGCAAACAAAAATGTTTTAACTACTAGAAGTGATAGAACTGTTAAATTACCTGCGCGATTTCGACAGAATTAAATGGGAACTCTGTTTTATTTTACGTTTAATGTTTAATATGATGTGTTTTCAAGTTAGTATATTTATCTTTGATATGTAAGTAACTATCTGTATTTTGTATTTTATGATATTGTTGAGCAATCTGAGTTTTGATTGTAATGTCATTCAATCAGAGGATGGGAGTATGTTGCGCCCATGGTTTATCTACACGTGCATCTGACTTCATTTTTTTAAGTTATTTTTTCTTGTATGACAACCAGCTATTAATTTGTTGTTGTTCTAAAAATTACATCCATAACAATGTTTGTTATTTCATGTTTTTCAAATAAATGTGTTATTTATATAACTGAGTTATTTTTAAACTAACAAGGAAGGTCTCCTTAATGCGCAACCGCAGAATATTTTGAATTAAGTGCTAATGAAACTATTCAAATTCTTTATAAAGCATCAGTCAAATTTAACTGCGGGATTACAGTAGAAAATCTGTAAAAAAAATAAAATACTTTCGAGTATTTGACACAAAAAGACGCGCTTTGGCTAGCAGCACTTTTTCCTCGCCAACTGCAATTTTAAACATTTACAATGCGGCTGAATTGATATGTGTTTGGGTGCGATTCGTATCTAGTCACATATCAATATGGCCGCATAAAAAATTAATAACATTTCTAGAATTCAATGGTGTCATAGAACTAGTCATAGAAGATTTATTTATTTTATTTATTTATTTATTTAATTATTTTGCAAGTCAGTGTATACACAATTTTTCACTAAATATAATTTATAGAATCGGGAAACCGCATAAAAAGTTAAATTTCATATTATTTTCAGCAATAAAATTATTGACTCAAATGGTATCTAATATAATTCTTTACTACATTGTAAACATTTTTGAAACTGGGACTATAGGTCTAAGACTAATGGTTTAGAAATTAGTTATTGATCAATGGTTAAAAGCGATACCATACACTGTATATATGTTTAATGGGATAATTAAGCCAGAGTAACAGCTGCATGAAAAAATCAGTTTTTAACTTTTACCTTGAAGCTTCATTCATAGCGAAAAAACATAAACTGAATATACAGTGCACGAAATAATTATGGATCTTTTTCTAATTTTACGCAAACACAAAAAATATAGTTACAATTTAATAAAAACATATGGAATATAAAAGATTATACTCTATATTATGTGCAATGAACAATCAAATATCTGATGATCAAAAAATAGACTCATACAGGCTTTATACTTGTTTAAATGATACATAAATTGCGAAATAATTATAGCCTCTTTTAGTTTAAAGTCTCCTATATTAATTGTTTAGACAAGAAATCTTTAATATTTGTTCCACTTGCCTTTGGTATTGTAGCAAGCTTCCATTCGACTTGGAAGTCTTTCATATAAGTCTTGAATATACACTGCTCAAAACAATTAAAGGATATTGTTTTTAGGTGGATTTTGTATCTGGGAAACTTTTTAGCTGATTGATACATGGTCGACAGACATAGTAGGTTATATGAGAATAAATTACACATGTTTGGCAGAAAAAAATGCATTTCATTGCGCATTTGTGTACAAAAGGAAAAAAACACAATTTGTGCATATGAGAAAAAAAGAATAAAAAAAGGTGTTTTCTTCAAAGAAAATCATTTTCAGTAGGGGCGGCCACGGGCGGCCATTGGGATTCCATTGGGGCCATTATCATTTTCCACGGGCGGCCAGCAACGTTGAACACCTTTGAGGCATGGACTCAATGAGGCTATTAATGACGAGTTGGGGTATTCTGCCCCACTCTTCAAGAAGAGCTCTTTCCAGTTCTTGGAGAGTTTGTGGGGGTTGTTGGCGGCCAGAAACTCGTCTTCCTAGAGCGTCCCAAACGTGCTCGATTGGATTCATATCTGGAGAACACGCTGGTCATTCCATTCGAACGATTCCTTCCTCGAAAAGGAAATCCTCCACCAGGTTTGCACGATGTGGCCTGCAGTTATCGTCCATTAAAATGAAGTTATCTCCGATTGCTGCAGCGTAAGGGACTACAATAGGTCTGAGGATCTCATCCCTATATCGGCGGCCAGTCAGAGCTCCATCTCGAATGATGTAGAGGTCAGTGCGCCCGTCAATGGAGATGCCACCATACACCAACACTCCTCCACCGCCAAATCTGACACTTTTGTGCACGAACGCAGGATTATTCCTACTGCCACGGTCCCTCCAGATGAAAATACGCCTATTATCCGGATGCACAGAAAAACGGGACTCGTCAGAAAACAGAATATTGCTCCATTCATTTCTCCTCCAGTTGACATGCTCGGTTGCCCACTCCCTGCGGTCGCGACGATGCCTTGATGTTAATCTAACACATACCATCGGTCGGCGAGCATACAGACCTACAGCATGGAGCCGGTTTCGGACAGTCTGAGTTGAAATCGTGGTGCCTGTAGCCGAGCGAAGGTGTTGTTGGAGAAGAGTAGCGTTCATGTTTCGGTGTCTCCGAGCTGTTAACGCTAAATACCGATCTTCATTGGGCGTTGTTGCCCGTCTACGACCTTGCCCTGGTCTTCGGCCTGCACATTCACTCTCCAAAAAACGGTTCCAGATCCTGGAAATGACACTTTGTGACACCCCAATGGCTTGCGCTACATCGGCTTGAGTTTGGCCCCCTTCTAACCTACCAACAATTCTCCAAGCTTCTGAATCTGTCAAATGACTTCGCTGAGACATCGTACTCATCGAAACAAAGCAATCACTAAATGCCGATCATCCTTGTCTTCATTCTCTTTTATCCAGTTGAAAGTCAAATTTCATTCGCTGCCGCTGAAGCGACGTTTTTGACGTCGAACTCAAAATTTGCATACTGCACAGTTTGAAAACTAGAAAAATTTGCATTTGTGATTCACTTCTTCTATTTTCGGCAAAAAAAATTTCGTTTATATCTTTATTTTATATAAAACTTCAAATATCCTTTAATTGTTTTGAGCAGTGTATTTCATATCAATAGAATTCCATACTTCAAGAATAGCTGTTTACAAATTGTCTTTAGACATAAAATGTCGACCATTTGCATAAACTTTTCTAGCCATTTTATACCAAACATTCTCTATTATATTCAAATCAGGAGATATGGCTGGCCAAGGTTATAGCAGTTTCATTTTTGCAGGCTTGCACCAATCCTCGGACATCTTTGACACATGAATTTTGACATTGTCCTGCTGAAACAACCAGCCGTTTGGAGCCCAGTTCAAGGAAACTGCTAACTTTTCATGTTCAGTTAATCATAACTGTTCATTTTTCCATATAAGAATTCAATACTGCATTTCTTTTTGCATCCTATTGTGCCCCATATCATTATCGAACTCCCTCCTTATTTTCTAGTGGAAAATAACCAAAGGTTATTTTTTATTATCATTCCAATAGCTGTGCATACCATCTGGACAATCCAGATTCAACTTTTTCTCATCAGAGAAAATAACTTTTTGCCATTCACAGCTCCAACTCAAATGGCTGCGGTCGAATTCTTTCCCATTAAACTTATGAATTGATGACAACATCCGTTTTTTCTGGAGTTTCCTCGAGTCCAAATTTATTCAGAAACTATTGTGTTCGGCGAACAGTAAACTGGCAAATTAAATTAATTTCGTAATTGTCAAGCTGTTACAATTGTATTTCATGCTTTGTGCCTCAGAAGATAGACTTCCTTATTGGTAACTGAGGATAGTCTGCCCGTATTCTTCTTTGAATATCCTGATTGATCTTTAAGGTAATTTCGAACGACTTTTGAACTTCTGTCAATAGCTCGGGCCATATCTGTAGGATTCATATTCGTTTGTGCTCTTAAAACATTAATTTTATCCCTTTCGGTATCAGAAATCGTGAGCTAGGCGGCATATTTATTATTACTTTAATATAACACTTTAAACAAATTATTTAGTAATTTTTTATTTAAACTGTTGTCACAAATCAAAAAAAATGTTTCTGTTAAACGACACGCATACAGATGACCTTCTGATTGATTAAAGCCATAATGTCTTCGCTTATGAAATCCAGATTTCATTGATAAGCTTTCACAACGCATTCCCAAGTACCTCTACAGTCACCGATGTATGCGTGTTTACTTTGCATGCTACAACGCAGGAAATAGCACATGATTTTTTTTTGTCATTATAATATATTAACTAAAATTGTGAGAGGCCATAATTATTTTGTGCACTGTAATAGTAAAAAATACTGCAAAATTGAAGAGCTTAGTGAAAAATTTATTGAAATTCTGTGTTTTGTATTAACTGATGCAATACTGAAAAATGCTGCTCACAATACAGTTCAACTCTTTTCGTGCATATAGAGATAGCGCAAAATACTTCAATGAACATTCTGAGTATAATCAATTCATCAGTTAGGCTCAATTGAGGGGAGAATGTTATTAAATGGTAAAACCTGATCATACCATTATGCAAATTGATACAATACTTACAAGGATTTTTTACTGCAATTTTTCCCTCTCAAATCAGAAAGGATATTAAATTTTCTTTAACTTTTTAAATTTTCAATTTTGAGGTTGTCAGTATTTTAATTAAAAAAAAGTATGTACTTTAAGAATCAAAATAAAAATTTCTGACGAACTCAAAATTCTAAATTTTAAAGGTAGAGAAGTTTCAACATCCTTTCTGATTCGAAAGAGAAAAATCCAAACATTTCTGTAAGTTTTGTGTAAATTTGCATAACGGTATAACCTTTTCCCATTAAATAACATGGGAGCATTTTCCTTCGGTATGTAGAGCTGAGCCTTAAATCAAAGTGCTGCAAAATAAACAGCAATAAACATGTATCATTTTCAGTACAATGTGCTGTAAAAAAATACAGCGCAAAGCATTGTAAAATGTACAGTACAATGTGCTGCAGGAAAATGACAGCAGTTGCGTAAAATTAACAGCTCAAACTACAGTAAATTTAACCACATATTGTGCTGTTGAAATAACAGCAGTTGCGTAAAATTAACAATACAAACTATTGTCAAATTAACAACACAATGTGCTGCTGAAAAATAACGGCAGTTGTGTAGCATTAACAGCACAAACTGCTAGCATCGGAATTGCCATCACATTGTGCTATTAAATCTACAGCGGTTATTTTTACAGTGAGAGAAGACGCTTAATGTTACATAATTAATGTTACATAATGTTACATAATTACAACATGTTTAATTTTGAAATCGATTTTTTTTAATATCGCATTTAGTCCACATGACAGATATTATTATGACAGAGTATAATAGCGGGCTTCGCCCGCTATCAGACCGATTCAGATATTTGAAAAAACGAAAAATAGACCGGTAAATTTTTACTTTATAAAAAACATGACTATTTTTTTTCCGGAAAATGAAATTTAATTGGATTTATTAAAGAAAGGATAAAATGTTTTGAAAGGAATATTAAACGAAACTCTTTGTGCGATCTTCGATCACACTTACCCACTTGTTATTATGATTATATCAGTGTTTGAACGCATAGTTCGATTACATACCTGTTAAATTTGCGCTTTATTTTATTTTATTTATTTATTTAATGATGATGCTTGACTTTTGCTACGTAATATTAGCCGAAGACAAATGCTGAACTATTTATAATGTTTTAAGTGCAAGTGGGTTAAGCTTAAATTTTCATATAAATTGTATTTGAAAGTACATTTTTACCTGTTTGATGGTGTAAAAATTAAAACTGATGATTAGAAGTAATTAAATTTGGGGGAAAAGGGAAAGGAAATATTTAGATTGATATGCCACCATCGATATGACGTCAGCGTTACTCACGGACATGTTACTTACCCATCATACGTAGTATAGGGTAAGTCTTGTAATCGTTTTGAAAATCGCAATTTTTTTTTTTTTTTTTTTTTTTTTTTTGACGTACTTGCACGTTTCAGACACTGGAGATTCCGAAAAACATATCTCATCAAAAACAACTCGTTGTAAATGATCCCGCCAAGCCACAAACCTAAAACGTCAGTCATAAAAAGAAGTGATATCGCATAAAAAGAAGCGATATAGAAGTGCATACTCCGAGTCCCGTGTAAAAATCTATCACCACTCATAATGTTTCCAAAGGACTCGGAGTGAGGTACAGTATGTGAAAACTGCTTGGCGACCTGCAGGCTTTTATAATGTTCGCGTTTCCTGCAATTACATATGACTATATTATTTTTATTATTTTTTTATTATTATTTATTTAATTATTTTGCTCCCATAAAATTGTAAAAAGCTGAAGCTTCTGTGTTTGCATGTCTTTTCTTATTTATGAGCTTGAAAAATTAATTTATTGATTTTATTTACCATTATTTAAACTAGAAACACCACTCTTACGAAGAAGATTTCTTAAGTAAACATGTAAAGATTTTGAGTTTGTAATATATATGTTTTTGAAATTCATAGATATTATAATTATATATATATATATATATATATATATATATATATATATATATATATAATTATAATATCTATGAATTTCAAAAAACATATCAAGTTCTATTATCATTCTACTTAAATCTCCAAAGAGATAATTAATGGTATTGTGTATACAGAATACCACATAGCTAATAATTAACATGTGCAAACATAATATTACCATAGCTTGTGCTTCAATGGTAATTGGCCAAATTTTACTCATACCTAAAGAATATTGAAAAAAGAAAAAAGAAATAGAGAGGAAGGGGAAATATATATATATATAAATTGGAGTTGCAATTAAGTAAATACAAATGGATTAATAAATTAAATATGAACCATATACAATGGAAAATTGGACCACATGAGAATTAAATATGAATTGGATATGAAAAAACACATGCATATGTACTCATCAGCCTGGATGCACCCACATGTGTTTTAAATAATAATTCAGTGTTTCATAATTCTACTGGCATAATGCTAAGATCAGTAGAATCATCCAGGTACACTGAATTATTACCAGACAACAATTGGAAATATTAAAATTTGGAAATATTTAAATAGGAAATAAAAAACCATTAAGAATATACAATATATTTCACTCACATCGATTATCCCAAAAACTGTATTTAACACCTCACTAAATTACCACGAGATAACAGTTTTGAAATAATAAAATTGGAAATATGAACGCGTAAAGTGTAGATAAAATATTTTACTCACAATAATTATACAGAATCCTTAAAATGTCACAACTTCTGCATAATATTCACATCCACATGGCAATGCATCATACATGTTGACTAAGTCGAGTTGAGAGAAATGATTTGAAAGACAAGTTGACAGCACACTTTTTTTAAAACACAACCCCATCGATGACACCCAAACACAAAATGATTCAAAAACACACAAAATAATTCTGGTTTTAATACACTTATAACAAAATTATATCCGTGAATATATATTACTCCATCCAATTTTAATTCCTGAAAGTAAAATTAATATACAATCAATAGCTCCCTCTATAGTTAAATTAAATATAATATTATCAATATTATCAACAACTACCTGAAAGATAAAGTGTCGCCATCTATTGGTATTATAATAATTCCTAATTAATATTTAGTTAGATAACCACTTTATTAGTTACATACTCGCTTCATTAGATTTAATTATATAAATAAACTTTAAAAAACAATACTAACTTGTAGTTTTACTTTAAATTCAAATAAAATATAATACTACTATATGAATAAATCTACACAGAATTAATTCAACTTGCACAGCATTTCAGATATTCTTAACAAGAATATATTATGTAAAAGAGATATTATTTTAATTCAAATTGTTTTTGCTGCCAGCTGTGTTAATCCACTGATATTATAGACATATTATTAAATAATTAATGTTTTATTTTTACTACTACTTAAATATATATTAGACTTGTTATTAAATAATTAATGTTTAATTTATACTATATTGTAAATATATTTTATATTTCATAGATTAATTTAAATATCTAATTAAATAATTCATAAACAATTCAAAATATCTCAAAATTTATAAAATTGATAATTAATAGTATTACTACTGTTTTTCAATCAAATTAATGCAATGCAGTAATTAAAATACTTGTTAAATTTAATTATTCATAGACAAAAATAAAAACTATATATATTTTTATATTTATATATATTGCAAATAGATATGTTTATGAGTTATAATCACCAATGTTATCCATGTATAATTTAATTTGTTATTGTATAAGTTAATTTATAAATGTATAAAAACTGCACATCAATAACACCTTAAACAGAGGTGATCGGCAACGCACAATCACAACTATACAAAGTGTATATAATGTTCAATCAAATATTAAATTTCCTAATATGTTATAATTGTAATTATGTATGTTATAATTGTAATTTTCTATATAAAGTGTATATAATGTTCAAAAAAATATTAAATATTAAATTTCCTAATATGTTATAATTGTAATAATGTATGTTATAATTATTATTTTCTATATCGTTTGTTATATGTTATCGCACACTAAAACAATAATTTATTACATACCATGTTTATATTTAAATTATATAATAAATGTTATTTAAAAGAGTTGATGATTGAATTTATCATAAAAATTGGATAACCATATATTTTTGCTTGATCTCGAATATATCTAATATTTTTGTTTTTATTTATATCTGAGCATAAGTATTTTATACGATGTAGATAATTGATAATTATATTTTTATAAACAGATTTATGTAAACATGAAGCAAAATTGGTAAAAATATTTACTTTAAATGGGAAATCAAATCTCTTATCATAAATATCAAAAATTAATTTATAATTATTAGTAATATTAATTTTTAAGTCAAGAAAGTTTATATTATTATTAATTAAATCATTTTCGCTTAATTTAAGCTGAGTAGGATAAAAATTGAGTGGTGATGTGCAATTTTTTTCATTGAAATAAAATATGATAATGTCATCAATATAGCGATAAAATACATAATCATTGTTCGGACTTATATTTCTTTCATAATAATATAAGTAAAGGTCAGAGAGAATAGTAGATGCGGTTCCGCCCTGCGGAATTCCCTGGCATTGTTTATAGATAATATTGTCATATATAATGTAATTATTATGCAATGTAAAATTTAGTAAAGTTTTAAAAAAATTTACTGAAATATGTTCTTTTAATTTTAATTGAGATTTAAATTCTTTAAATAATATACACATTGTTTTATGTAAGTCTTTTATATCAATGTTATTAAATAAATCATTAAAATCCAATGTTTTTATGAATTTTACCGGATTGATATTATGTATTTTATTAATGAGTTGAAAACTATTTTTTAGGCAATGTTGGTTATTATGTTTTAACGTTATATCATATATCTGCTTTAAAATATTAAGTAGTAAATTGCTTGCATTTTTATTATATGTGTTACAACCGATGGTAACAGTGTGAAATTTAATAGGATTTTTATGAAATTTTGGAATTATAACAAGATAAGGATAATTAAAATTATTACATTTGATTTTTAGTAATTTGTGATAATTTAATAATTTTCTGTTATTTATTTCAATATTTAATTTAGTTTTATTAAAAATATTACTTGTGTTGATTGCATTGTGAATTAACACTTTATAGTATTCTTTACAAATGATAGCATAATTATTTGGAGATTTATCTACATAAGTAATTATAAATTTGTTTTGTAATTCTGATATATGTTTATTTATGTTTTTAAAAGCTGCATGTGTAATATGATGATAATTTTTTATAATTTCATTTTTTAATTTATCAATTACAGAAAATCTCCATTCACTGAAATATTCGATTGGTTTATTGTAATCAACAGCAATTTTATATATAAACAAATCAATATCTTGAATAAACTGCAATATTATGGATTTGATATTACACTTATATGGAAGACCAAATTTTGTGCCATTATGCATTAAGTTTTGTAAAATAGGTTGTTCTACAATATTAAGATCACCAGTAATGATATGACCATGTGTTGTATTTATATACTTTTGATATTTTGGGTCATTACAATAACATGGGTAATTCTTTGAAGAGACCAAATTTTTTGCAAAAGAATTGTAATTAAAAATTTTACGTCCAAGTGTGCGATTATATTTATATGTCTTGTGAATGGCAAAATTTTTTATTGGAAAATTATTATTAATGTTGTTTATTATATTGTGTAAATTTATATTATTAAATACATGATTGGAAAAATTTATAATTAATTGTGTATTATTAGTTTTATATTTAGGTTTATTAGAAAGACTTGTATTTAATAGGTTTGCTCTATAATGTAGAATATCATAAAAGATATCACAAAAATGTGGAGAATATTGATTCTTTTTAAATACCTTGAAATATTGGTTTATATATTTCTTTTTTATACTAAAAACATGTTTTCTTATAGCAAGCCAACAATAATCATTACAAAATTGTGCCTCAAGATTATCAAGCTCCTGTTGAATCACAATATCATCAGTGTATTTTTTGTTATTATGTTTACCTCTACCAGATCTTGAAGATTTTTTTAAGTTTGAAAAATTTAATCCGGAATAAAGAATTTTATAATTTTCATATTTAGTTAAATCTGAAAATACAGGATGTGATTTTTTGTATACTAATTGATTTAATCCATAAGGATATGTAGTATTAAAATGTCTTATATATTTAGATTCTAGAAAAAGTCGTTCAGTAAATTTTTTTTGTATTTTAAGTATTTTAATAATGATATTTTTAAAATCATGATATTTGAAATGAGTATATTCAATATTATGAGTTGTTTGAAATTTAGAATTTTTATATTTATCAATAAGAGAACGATGTAAATTTAGCCGCTTATGTAATTTTTGACAAGATTGCCCTATATATTCCATGTTACACGAATTGCATTTCAATGAATAGATTACATTGTATGCTTTGCAAAATTTTACCAAATTAAGATTGTTATTATTTGAAATCTGTGACTTATCAGCTAATGGACATGTAAGACAACGCTTAGATTCACACTCTCGAAAACATAGTACAGGCTTGGGACAATAGAATAGGTTATCTGATAACGATCCAGGAAGATCCCTAATAATCTTCGTGTACCGAGCATTAGTCCTGGATCCACCAAGGCCTAAATTGCCAGTATCTAACATTTTACTAATAACTGCCATATTTGTTTGATAGCAATAAAAATTGCAAGAAATACATATTAAATATATCTATAACATATTTAAAAAAATTATTATGAATCAATCTTATTATTACTTGAATATCCATAAAAAAAAAAAAAAAAAAAATTAAGATTGACTGTTTAATACTTGATTAAATATAATAAAGCTATATAATAAAACTATTTACATATATACATAAAGTCCCATTAAGAAAACTAACATCAAAAGACAACAATATAAAAACCCCTAGCAGTCATAAGTCAGTAAAAAATTAATGTTGGTAAAAAAAAAAAAAAAAAAAAAAAAAAAAAAAAAAAAAAAAATTCAATAGAACCTGAATAAGATTTTATAAAGATGCCTTTGAAAATTCAATAGATAAACAAATGATACCAAGAAATAATAGTAATACTAAAATATTATTATTATTAAATAATTATTAAATACACCATTAAAAGCGCAATGCAGCTATAATAACTATGTATTTCAATATATATATATATATATATATATAAATTTATTTTTCGATTTTCAAAATTGATATACTGCATATATTATAAAAGCCTGCAGGTCGCCAAGCAGTTTTCACATACTGTACCTCACTCCGAGTCCTTTGGAAACATTATGAGTGGTGATAGATTTTTACACGGGACTCGGAGTATGCACTTCTATATCGCTTCTTTTTATGTGATATCACTTCTTTTTATGGCTGACGTTTTAGGTTTGTGGCTTGGCGGGATCATTTACAACGAGTTGTTTTTGATGAGATATCACTCCTTTTTGTAAGGTGTTTAATTTCAATTCCACAGATCCCATTTTTATTCAGAAAAGAAAAGATAAAAGAAAGATGAAAGATGAAAGGGGCAGAATAAAAGAATAATTGTGATGCTATAAACAGAATTATACATCAGAATTATACAATTTATTGAGTGACTTATTCCAATGTACATGTCGCTACCATAGCAACGGGGAAACTTTTATATTCATTTCCTTACATTGTATTCATCAGATTATTTATGACATGTTTATTTTCCTTTTTCTTTTGTTAATATCACTCTTCCGTTTATATACATTCAAAAAACAAAAAATAGAAAATTTTACAGTAGTTTACAAAGTAATTAAAATACTGCAGTTTCAGAAAAATGTGAAAAAATAAGAAGCACCTTTTTTTTTTTTTGGTCAATTATAACAATAACTTTACTTTACCGAGAATAATCAAATTTGTTTTTCTACGAACCATTGTAATTTACAGGGATTTTTATACTAATATATTAAATATTATTCTTGAAAATTACTGAGCACCTTAAAAGTTTTTTTATTTGTTAAGTTTTTTAACTCAACGTTTTGAGAATCAGAAAAATATAAGATTCGCAACGTTTGCAAAAGTATAAAAACTATTAAAGTGATTTCAAAATAGAAAATGTTCGTAGGATGACGTGTATTTCAAAATTTTGTGTGATTTTGTAAATATACCACAAAGACTAATGCGTTTACATAATGAACCGTTTAAAAAAATGTAAAATTTTATTAAAATTTTTGATCTGATAAATCATAAAGCTTTAAATTAGATTTTAAAAAGGAGCGTGATTAAACCAAAAAGGATTATATTTATTAAATGCACAAAATACATAAAGACACAAAATACATAATTAATGTTTCTAGTCTGTCCATTCCAATTCGGGGATACTAAAATATAGGTCCTCAATCCTCGGCAGTCCATGAATTAATTAGGACATATGTATATGCAACTGTTAAAATGTTCCCAAAGTCGACAATAGAAGCAATAAGTATAGCTCGGCAAATATGAAACACGGCATTGCTTCATCATGACTTTGTTTCGTGAGGTGTTCGTTCTCCAAACATAAAAATCTCTTGAAAGTGTCCGTTAACCGAACATAAAAATCTCACGCGAAAGTGTTCGTTAATCGATTTGTTCGTAAACCGAACAGTTCGTTACCGATCACCTATTGCAGCGCTTCCCAACCTTTTTTCTTCCACGTACCCCTTGCTTAGGCTTTTCACTTCTGAGTACCCCCCATTTATCATAAACGTCCTCTCCACCACCACGTATTTAAATCTTCATCTCCCATGAATGAAAATCCATATTTCAAGAATTATTCATTAATATATTTTTTAATTTTCTATTCATTAAGTGACCACTGATTTTTTCAGTTTTATTTAAAGTATTAGGTTTATCAGTTATCATAACATATCTATTAACAGCTACGCTCAGGTTCTCTTGCAAGTCTAAATAATCAGAGTGTTTCTAAGGACTTATAATTCCTGAATCATCAGGTTGAATTCCAATCGCAGTTGCAGTACTCTTAAGAGTTCCGGATTTCAAGGAGTTATCTATTTTAAACATAAAATCAAATCGCAATAAGTAAATGCTTCAAATTAAATACTCATTAAAAAGAAGGAAGCTTTCCATTTAATATACGTTAGTGATCATAGCCGACTTACTGCATTATTAGGCATCGTGTACCTTTACTCTTATTATGAGTGTAATATATTGGATTTACACTTGGAGAATAACTTTGTAATCCAAAACTATCAATTTTCTTTATGTGTTTTCAATTAAACCAGTTTTGTGATTTCCGCCATTACCGATTTTATTTTCACGTACCCCCAGCAGGCTCGCCCCGTAACCCCAGGGGTACGCGTACCCCAGGTTGGGAACCACTGACCTATTGTATACGAAATATAAGCATTTTTAATTTTTATGGGGAATTTAAGAAGATATTTCCTTTTCATTGTGCTCTTGGCCCGTTTTTAGAGCATTTTAAGTTCGTCATAGCCGGATATTCGATGAACGGCAAACATTTAAATGCAAAACTTCTAATCTTGGGGTAGCAACATTTTTACATTCTATTACTCAGCGCATGAATGTAAAGTTGGAATTTTTCAATCGCTTTTTCAATCAATTCCTGATACATTTATTAATAAACACAGTTTTTTTTAATCGATGAAAATACTATATTTAATAGATTTAGAGCTTAAGATCGACGAGCTTTCAGGCGGACAAAATGAACGTGTATTAAATTTTAAAGCAAGATAATAAAACCTTATAGAGAATGAAACAGTATAAAATCATTAAATTACATCTCACTCAGTAAATATACATCGGTTGTAATGTAATCAAGATCTTCTAAGAGACTCTGTAAACGAAACGTATATGCTTCAATGCCGCTTTACAATAGAGAGGATGTAGTAACATATTTGAATATCTTGTGTATATAGCCAATTTGACAAAAGTTATGCAATTTACTATTGTTTTTCCTCTGTGTTAAGTACAGCAATCATGTACTTCAACGTAAAAATTCGCTAATTACACAACTTTTTAGTCTTATTAAAAAATCTTTTGAGTTACCCTGTAAACGAACAGTAAATTCTACAATTCTGTTTTACAATAGGAAGCTAACTTAGGTCGTTCGTAGTAACATATTTTAACATCCTGCGCATACGTTCTTTTTTAAAAGAGTTAGACCATTTAATATTTCTTTTCTTCATCTTAAGTATAGGAATAAATCACTTTAAAGTGATATACATAAAAAAAAACTAATTCATATTTTTACACGAAATATTAAACATTTGAACTACTCATAAAAACAATGCAATTGCTGAAAACCGCATAAAAATCGGATAATTACACAATTCTTTAGTCCTATATCAAAAGATCTTTTGTGAGAACCTGTAAACGAACCTTAAATGTTACTATTTTTTATAATAGGGAGCTTATTTGGGTCGACTGTAATTACATATCTTAATATCATGTGTAAACGACCATTTCTAAAAGAGTTGGGTCATTTATTATTTTTTTGCTCTATGTTAAGTATAGGAATCAATAATTTTAAACTGATATAAATCAAAAACTAATTAATATTTTTTTCATGAAACTTACAAAGGTTTGAACTGCTTATAAAAACAATTAAAATGACGTAAACCACGTAAAAATCCGATAATTACACATTGCTGTAGCCCTGTCAACAGTTTTTTGCTATATGTTAAATATAGGAATCAATAACTTTAAACTGATATAACTCAAAAACTAATTAATATTTTTACATGAAACTTACAAAGGTTTGAACTACTCATAAAAACAATTCGAATGACGTAAACCACGTAAAAATCCGATAATTACACATTCCGGTTGCCCTGTCAACAGTTTTTGGTATGTACAAGATTTAAAAAGTGCAAAAAACAGCACTTTTAAAATCGCATTTCCTGAAAACCTATTCGACAGATCTTGCTTTTCTTTTAATTTTTTAGTCACGTGGCACGCTCCATTCCATAGAATCAAGAATTTTGTTTCTATCACAAATAAAACGCGAGATATAGATGTATCAAAAACCCGTTTTGTCCCGTCCGCAAAATATAAACAAGACAGAGTTAAAAAATAAATAAATTGTAAAATCGTTTGGCATCCATTGGCGGAAATTCCTTTCATTTACGGTTGTACCGTACAATGCATTGCTGTGTCTTATGATTGGCGAGAAACTCTGTCGGGTTTCTATGAAAACTAGACAGAGTTAAAAAATAAATAAATTGTAAAATCGTTTGGCATCCATTGGCGGAAATTTCTTTCATTTACGGTTCAATGCATTGCTGTGTCTTATGCTTGGCGAGAAACTCTGTCGAGTTTCTATGATTTTTAGAAGAAAAAAATTGCCGTCCGTCTGTGTGTCTGTGTGTCTGTAAACGCTCTATCTCCCGAAAAAATTGAGATAGAGACTTGGAATTTGGAATGTACTTAGTATGAATAATGGGAAGAAGCCTATTGAATTTCAGTAACCTCGATTATCCGGAACTATTTTTTTCGGACTCTCGAAATATTCGTTCTGAAAAAAGATGTATAAAAATTTTCGAAATTGTTTATTTTAAGGAGTGAATATAAAAGACAATAAAAAAACATAAATTTTGCATAAAGCATGAAGTTGATCGGATAATGAGTTGCCGAGATATTTGTAATCCTATCTTCTACACTCTTCGATTTTTCATGACCGTGTATTTCATCCAAATTTCAATTCAAAAATATATTTTAATTGGAAATGAGACGCTTAATCAGATGCAATAAATCGCTTAGTTAATAGGATGATTGTTGTTGGAGTTATAAGAATGTTTCTTTTAAGCAATTCAGTAATCGAGCCTTTAAAGTTTATGACGTCATCAAGCCACGATTTTATTCGCATTGCAATGCATTTTATAAGTAGTTTACAAATTTTTTATTTTAATATTTTACATTATGCATATCCATGATGGGTAAGTATTACGGTGGCCCCCAACGACTAGTTTTTGTTTTATAATACAGATTTAACAATACTAATTAATATTGCAGAATATTTTTAAAATAATATTTTATTATTTCGTGTAGTAAGATAGAAAATAGTTGTCCAGAGTTGTCATATGTACAGAGATCGATGATGATATAATAGATGTAATAGAGTGTGGCGAGCCAGAGCAATGCTCTTGAAATATCATGTCCTCCTGTATCACGCGCAACGGTGTTTTTTTTTTTCTTTATGTATAAAATCCGCGCTGCATACTGGAATAATTACGGTATTACACGTATTTCCACTGTGCAAATTAAGCTTTTCTTACAAATTTTTCCTCAACATTGTTAAATATAGAATTCATCGGGAAATGTAGGGGTACTATAAATTATAGATGCATAACACAAAAATTTACACAGCAGCTGTTTTTAGTATCTTATATATACAGAAGAAAGGGAAAAAAACCTGCCTTAATCAAATATATGAATCGTGTTGTAAGCATTATTGCCGAGAAGTCTTATGTGTAATGTCTTGTGTGAAGTGATGTGTAATGTCCTTTCAATTGTAAAGTCATAATGTTAAATGTACATTCAACGTATACATTTCTAACACCTTTCATGTATCATCTGCATATTGTACGGAAAGTAAAAAACGCACTCTGAAAGTTTTATTTAAAGCTTCTTTTTCTGCTCTGGATCTCAGAAATCAGCATTTCAGAAGCAAGACAGGTAAATCTTCAACAATTCGCAATCTATCTTGTCAAAAAATTAGTTTTATAAAATATATATATTTTTTTAATCTACTTACCCATTTTGCAACAGAGATATTTTTAATGTATTACTAGAATTTGCAGAAGAAAGTCCGCGAAGTTTACGAGTTTGAAAGTCAGTCTTAAGTGCGGCATTTACATTATTTTATTCGCATTCTTACATTTAGTTAAAAATGCCAACAGATATATTTTTATTCTGTTACCATAATTTGCAGAAGAAAATCCGTGGAGTTTACGAATTTGAAAGTCAGTCTTAAGTGCGGCATTTATATTATTTTTTCGCACTCTGCTTTTAGTTATAAATGCCAACAGATATATTTTTAATGTATTACCATAATTTGCAGCAGAAAATACGCAGAGTTTACGAGTTTGAAAGTCAGTCTTAAGTGCGGCATTTACATTATTTTATTCGCACTCTTACATTTAGTTAAAAATGCCAACAGATATATTTTTAATGTATTACCATAATTTGCAGACGAAAATCCGTGGAGTTTACGAGTTTGAAAGTCTGTCTTAAGTGCGGCATTTATATTATATTTTCGCACTCTGCATTTAGTTGTAAATGAAGCAGATATATTTTTAATGTGTTACCATAATTTGCAGACGAAAATCCGTGGAGTTTACGAGTTTGAAAGCCAGTCTTAAGTGCGGCATTTACATTATTTTATTCGCACTCTTACATTTAGTTAAAAATGTCAACAGATATATTTTTAATGTATTACCATAATTTGCAGACGAAAATCCGTGGAGTTTACGAGTTTGAAAGTCTGTCTTAAGTGCGGCATTTATATTATTTTTTTCGCACTCTGCATTTAGTTGTAAATGAAGCAGATATATTTTTAATGTGTTACCATAATTTGCAGACGAAAATCCGTGGAGTTTACGAGTTTGAAAGTCAGTCTTAAGTGCGGCATTTACATTATTTTATTCGCACTCTTACATTTAGTTAAAAATGCCAACAGATATATTTTTAATGTATTACCATAATTTGCAGACGAAAATCCGTGGAGTTTACGAGTTTGAAAGTCAGTCTTAAGTGCGGCATTTACATTATTTTATTCGCACTCTTACATTTAGTTAAAAATGCCAACAGATATATTTTTAATGTGTTACCATAATTTGCAGACGAAAATCCGCGGAGAATACGAGTTTGAAAGTCAGTCTTAACTGCGGCATTTACATTATTTTATTCGCACTCTTACATTTAGTTAAAAATGCCAACAGATATATTTTTAATGTATTACCATAATTTGCAGACGAAAATCCGTGGAGTTTACGAGTTTGAAAGTCTGTCTTAAGTGCGGCATTTATATTATTTTTTTCGCACTCTGCATTTAGTTGTAAATGAAGCAGATATATTTTTAATGTGTTACCATAATTTGCAGACGAAAATCCGTGGAGTTTACGAGTTTGAAAGCCAGTCTTATGTGCGGCATTTACATTATTTTTTTCGCACGCTGCATTTAGTTATAAATGCCAACAGATATATTTTTAATGTATTACCATAATTTGCAGAAGAAAATCCGCAGAGTATACGAGCTTGAAAGTCAGTCTTAAGTGCGGCATTTACATTATTTTTTTCGCACTCTGAATTTAGTTATAAATGCCAACAGATATATTTTTAATGTATATTACCATAATTTGCAGAAGAAAATCCGCGGAGATTACGAGTTTGCAAGTCAGTCTTAAGTGCGGCATTTACATTATTTTTTTCGCACGCTGCATTTAGTTATAAATGACAACTGATGTACCTTCATAAAATAAATTAGAATGTAAATTTTTACAAGCACCTTAATACTGGATTAAAGTTTAATAAATGCCATTTACCACATAATTTTCCATTGTTCGGTGCGGTGTTTACAATTTTTACTACTATATTAAACACATCCTTAATAGTGAGACGCTTTACGTTGGGTGTCGCGTTCACAAAATATTGTAATTTTTTTTTTTTTAATCAGGCGCGCATTGTTTCTGTGGGGCGTTACTTCAGTAAATTACGGTAATGTGGTAGTTTATTATTATGTGCAGCACTGGTCGGCATCAAAATCCTCTCTGTTAAACTAGTGGTTGACAGAGACGTAACACCTCAAAACTATGGGAAGGTTCGAGTTGTTCTCTATATTAATATAAAAGAAAAATGTTTGTCTGTGTGTTTGTCTATCCGTGTGTATATGTGTCTCTATTGGGGATGGCTAGAAACATCTACTGCATTTAGGGGTCGAAAATTTCGATGACGATAGACGAAGGCGAGTCCGCATGCACGTGAGGCTCGGATTTTTCATTTTTTTGATAATTAGGCAAGATGTTAATTAAAATCTATAACTAACATAGAAAAATGGTCGGCATCAAAATCATCTCTGCAAACTAATCGTTGACAGTGACGAAAGAACTCAAAAAAATGTGGAAAGGCTCAAGTTATCATCTATTTCTATATTAATTTTAAAAAATGTGTCTGTCTGTCCATGTGTATGTGTGTGTCTGTTGGGGATGACTAGAGAAATCTACTGCATGTAGAGGTCTGAAAATTTGGATGACGATAGACGAAGGCATGTCTTTTTTCTTTTATTCTAAAGTACATTAAATTTTATAATATGTCTATTTGAATGTAATAGTCTCGGATTTTCCATTGTTTGATAATTAGCCGAGATATTAAATAAAAACTATAATTAACACTAGTATATAACCCCGTCAAAAATGACGGATTGTTGATCTGCGTTTCATTTTCATAAGACTTCATACAAACAAACAGCATGGAGATTTATTATTGAAAGGTTTGTATCGTAGAAAAATACATTTTAAAAAGGACAAATGATTTCTACAAATAAAAATAATAAGGATATATATATTTTTTTTTTCTTTTACCTAGTAATAAATTTCTGAAATAGTTCAACGATTGGACAAAATTAAATATTAACAAATAATTCATGTGCGAAAGTTTTTGTAAAAAAGTGTTATCAATGAGTTTTTAAACAGCTTGACTTACCATATAACTGATTGTTTGAATACATAAGCAAAATTAAATGGAAATTACGCTGTCCTATGCATTTCTTATATTTTAATTACGGTTGATAGGAAAGAAACATTTTACAGTATATGACCCATTATCCGAAAATCCAAAATCCGGAAAGACCCGAAGTCAGGAAAGAAAAATTCGAAAATTTTCTAAATTTGTAAATTTTTACTAAAATTTTAGATTTTCTGAAATTTTTCGAAAATTTTACCAATTCCTAATTTTTTTTTTCAGTCCATTGTGTTTCAATGTTTAATCACTAAAATATTGTTACTTCAGTGGCGGGTGAACACGCCGCCCCCCCCCCCCTTCTCTTCCCGAAATTAAAAACAAATCATTTTTCTCTCAAATTTTAGTTTAAAATTAATTTATATTACGATTCGTTAGAAACAAAAAATAGTTATGTATTTATTTCATCAGGGGTGATTCTGTTCAAGTTTTCCTAAAAATTTAAGGCATTCGATTTCGAAAATTTAAGTCTTCAGTCCAAAATTTCGAACATAAATATCTCGAATTTTGAACGATAGTCGCCGAAAAAAATCAATTATGTCTATCGTTCGCAGAAAAAATAGAAAATTTCTTCAAAGGATTGTGGAAACAACGTGAATTTCGTCAAAGGACCGAAAATAAAAACTCAAAATTTGGAACAGGATTGCAAAAAAAAAAAAAAAAAAAAAAAAAAAACGCCAATTTTGTTAACAAATTGCAGAAAAACGCGATTTCCGTCAAAGGCTTACAAAGAAGACGCAAATTTCTTCCAAGGACTCCGAAAAAATGTAAAATTTCATCAAGGGATCACAAAAAAAAAAAAAAAAAATGGTTAAAGGATCGCAAAAAAAAAAAAAAAACCCTGCGAATTTCGTCAAATAATCACGGTAAAACATGAATTTCTTCAAAGGGTCTAGAAAAAAAAACACAAATTTCTTCAAAGCACTGCGAAAAAATGTCTAATTTCGTTAAGGGATCACGAAAAAGGTGAAATTTCGTCAAAGGATCGAAAAAAACAACCGCTAATTTCGTCAATCTCAGAAAAAACTCGTATTTTGTCAAAGGATCGTGAATAAAAGGCAAATTTCGTCAAAGAATAGCAAAAAACGCAAATTTCCTCAAAGGATCTCAAAAAGAAAACGCAAATTTCTTCAAAGGACTACGAAAAAAGGAAATTTCGTCAAAGGATCGTAGAAAAAACCCCAAATTTTATCAAAGAACAGCAGAAAAAATACAAATTTTGTTAAAAAATCACGAAAAAAAAAACATGAATTTTGTCAAATAATCGTGAACTTCGGGAGGACCCGAAATCCGGAACGATGGAAGCAAATTTCAATATCCGCCAGTAGATGGCGACACTATACTGAATCAACCTCAAATCTCTCCCTATGAAATAAATCATTGCTGCTTCTGAAAAAAAAAGTGCTTACAGATTTTTTTTTTACAGAAATGTTAATATACATTTTTTTTATGAAATAGTTTTTTAAGGTTTTAAACAAAATTAAAAGATTTAAAAGCTTTAATATGCTTTTACAAATATTTAAACGACGAAAGTAGATAATATAACTTTAACTTTTAAAAGTATTCATCAAATTAAAACCTGATTTTGTCTTATTTTAAAAATATGCCTGAAAAAACCAAAATAAATTCATTATTAAATTCATTATTAAATGCATTAGTATGACTGGAAAGTCCTGGTAAGTACAGGAAAGTCAGACTCTCAAAGTCATTGCCGTATCATCGCAATCATTATCTGCGAAAAAAGTACTTACAGAAAAAAAAAAATGTTTTCAGAAAAAAAATAAAGAAATCCTTTAAATTATTTAAAGACTTTAATATGCTTTTACAAATATTTTAAGAGCATAATCGGATATTTTAATGAGACGTTCAAAGAGTCATTCATTTGGAATTTGTGATGGAATTTGTATTTTTGAATGGCAACATTATTCGTTTGTTTACATCAGGTAATCGGATGTTTAATCTGTTATTTTTAATTTAAAACTTAAAACATTATAACTGGATATGATATACATGTTTTATACAAAAATATGCTGAACAGACATTATTTCAAGTAGAAGAAATTATCATTTAGTGGTTATGTGTTAGCATATCTTTTTCAGTAAGCCTAACATAGCGTTTAACTACGGTCGACTCGCAGACCAGAGTGGTACAGCCCGGTACCGTTACAGACACTTTATCGCCTTTGGATTTTATTATAAGTAAGATAGAAAAATGGTCAATGTCCGCACTCCCATGTCTGCACCTTTACGGGCTTTCCATGGAACTTCAAGCAGAAAGAAGGGGCGTGTGGAAAATGTTTCCGTTTTTTCGTATTTTGAGACCACCGCATCTGTTATTCCGACAGAAATACGATAATGATACACTGAAAAAAAATGGGTACTCAAAATTGAGTAAAAAGTACTCAATTTTGAATACGTCACATACTCAAAATAGCTCCGATCCAAATGTACTCAAAATTGAGAAACACATGTACTCATTTTTGATCGAATGGATGTATTCAAATATGAACTGCTATGTACTCATTTTTGATCCCATGGATGTATTCAAATATGAACAGCTATGTACTCATTTTTGATCCCATGGATGTATTCAAATTTAGACATTTTTATATCGTTAAAATAAAATTTATAGGATAAAAAAAAAAAAAAAAAAAAAAAAAAAAAAAAAAAAAAAAAAAAAAGTTACTTCGCGAGGACAACCTTATAAGAGATACATACATTTCTGCTCATTTTTTTTTCATTCCTGCGTGAGTTTATAGTAATTAACCAACCCTTGCCCATGAGAGGAATCGAACCCGTGATGTCCTGTGTACTAACCTGACGACTCAGACTCAGACCAATGCGCCATGAGTGGTCACGCCTCCGTCACAATAGTTGTTAGTTATTTTGCAAAACTTGCAAAAACTTGAGGTTTCATCTGTAGATAGATTTTTTTCAGTTCCAATGTTTTTAATATTTTCTTTTCATAATTTTCAATATTTTGCTGTATGATTTGGTGCCTTATACCAGATAAATTTCAATTTGTTATGTATTATATGCGTAAAACATTGCATTAAGAATACTGATTGCGTCTTTTTGCAACAGTACCAACAATTTCTTTATTCGAACATATACTTTTTTTAAATTATTTGCCTGATTATCTATTTATCAATTCTAATAAAAACAACAATTATCTTAATCAGACGTGTTTATTACATGCTATCAAAATATTTTTTTTGAATGTCTCATTTAAAAAAAATTATGTAAATAAATTTTTTTATAATAAATTAAATTATTATAGTTCAGCTATGCTGAGAGCTTTTGCGTACGGTTCGGTTAAACTAAATAGTTTAAAATAAAAATGATTTTTAGAGACAAATTTGAATTTAATGACCTTGAGATAGGTAGGTTTAAATCTGGACTTATTGATTTTATTTAAATTAAATTAGTTTAATTTACAAAAATATAAGCTAGAAAAATAAATTAAAAACGTTATAAAGTTAAAAACTTTATTTTTATAAAAGTAAATAAAAAATATTAACTAATTTTATAAATTTAAGGAAAAAATTATAAACTTTGTAAAATTATAATTTATAAAATAATAAATGTTAGCGTAATTCATAAATTTGTAAGCCAAATCAGTTTAGTTTAATACCAATTTGCATAGCTATAATTTGCAAAGATATTATGTTAGGAAACTTTTAAATAACAGACAATATTGCCTAACGTTAAAAAAGTTAAAATAAATTTTTAAAAAATTAGTGGGAAAAAAATTTTAATTTTGAAGTACTATCAAGAAAAAAAAAAGTAGATGTGTAAAATGTGAGGGAAAAAAAAAGAGTACATGTGTTGTAGTGGATCCACTTTGATGAAAATCCCAAACAACCAGATCCACTTTTCATTTCTCTTATTCTTCGTTTTTCCTTCAAATAATAGCTTTTTAGGCTCCGAAATTTCGTCATTACACATTCTGAAATATACAAGTATGTTGGGTTTGATCATATGTTCATTTTTGATCCAAAAATACTCATTTCGAAATGAGTACATAAACTTACTCATTTTTGAGAATACATATGTTCATTTTTTATCCAAAAATACTCATTTCGATATGTGTACATGGACTTACTCATTTTTGAGAATGCACATATTCATTTTTGATCCACAAATACTCATTTCGATATGAGTACATGAACTTACTCATCTTTGAGAATGCACATGTTCATTTTTTATCCAAAAATACTCTTTTCGAAATGAGTAAATGGACTTACTCATTTTTGAGTACTTCATTTTTTTCAGTGTAATAATAATAATAATGAAGAAATAAATGAAAATATCTACTTACTTAGAATACATTTTCGGTCGTAAGTCTTTTTTGCAGCTGTTTTTGGTTTTTTTGGCTGGGGTAGCACCCTCCTTCTTGGATTTTTTGGTTTTGTAGGGTTATTTCTTCTGACCGGATGCACTGAGCTTGAAAGAGCCGCTAGCCCCTTTGCCCTTGGTCTGAGCTCCGCTGGCGACGGCGCTTTTCAAGTATTTCCTGATGAAAGGAGTAAGGCGATCCATGTCTACTTTGTGTTTGGATCCCACATTTTGGCGCTTCTTGAGGTCACTTCCCAAGCAGCTCGCTTACTCCCCCCTAAGGTCAAGGAAAGGAGAAAGACGTAGATTAAAAGGAAGATAGCCTGAATTTGAACTCCGTAAATGATTGGGATAACATGTCTTCCTTTTCACCCGAAAATTTTCTATCTGGAAAGAAAATGAGGGAACTTTTACAAATCAAAATACGGAACCGAGATTCCACTCTCTTCGTGGAATATAAATACTCTAGAAAAGAAAATAGGATCTTCTTACATTTATTGGTATTTATGAAAATTAACAGGGCAAATTAGCGTGTTTTTAGAGTCTACCAGGTGTGGACGGGTCTTTGCGAGCATACTCATAGGGGGCAGAGCACCCAACTCATGTAAATAAAACAAGAAAACGTTCTGTAATACACATGCAAAATGCTATTTTTTTTTTCATTTATTAAAAAACTTTACATTTCAAAATTAAGATAGAGCAGGTAGTGTTTTTTTTTTTTTTTTTTTTTTTTTTTACGAAACTGCACTTGATGTCTAGAAGAACCCATTTTGTTGCCTGTGGAAGCCCAGCAATAGAAACGACTAAAAAAGATTAGATTACACACACGGGAAATAATTAATCTTCCAGTTACATTTTTTTTTTTTTTTTTTTTTTTTTTTTAAGCAGGGTATGCCGATTAAAATCACGATTTAAATCACTCTGATTTTTTGAAATCATTGATTTAAATCAATATTAAAATTTTATTCTGCTGGAATATGTATTTTTGCTTTGATTTAGATTATAATAAAATTTAAGCGACCCACATGTTATTTATTTGGATTAAAAAAAAAAAAATCTCCGCCTCTCTGAAATCTCTCTTTAAAATTCTCAATTTTAAATTTTATATTTGCAATCTGTACATATTGTTTTTTTTTTCTTCTAACTAATGATAGAACAGTATGTATTATAAAAAGGTTGCCCTGATGGCATTTCCAGAACAAAAGTGGCCCAAAATTCATTTGGTCATTAATATGGCATTATTAAAAATGCCATTATTACTCTTATATATTTCACTTAGATGCTATTTAACATGATATTGTTGTAATTTGTTTGATAAATCAATATTAATATTTATTTTTAAATATCTTGCAATTGTTTTATCCATGAGTGTGTCACACGCTGTAACAGCATATTTATGATTCTATTTTTGAGCAAAATACTGTATTCGAAATCTCTCCTTCGGAGAGGTGGAGAGCCCATTTCAAGTCAAGTTTTAGTGAAATGTCAGGTGAAAAAGCAATAAAGCAACTCTGTAGAAAGGACTATTTTCTACTTACGGTTTAGTACATTCAAAACTTAGAAACAAAGTGAAGAATGAAAAAGCAGGAAAATTGTTTTTATTATACAAAGATTCATATTTTCTAAAGTATTCGTCTATTTTTCATTTCAATATATCTACTTATTAAAAGTCACCAAGGCAGTTCCAAAGTAGTTTTTTTCCATTGACTTTCAATATCAGGTATTAATAAAATTAGAAATGAAAATGGAGGTGACTCTAAAATACTATTAATTGTTATATTTTTTAACTTTAATCTTTTGAGAAAAACCTTGAACATTTATGTCATATATTTAAAATAAATTGTATTAAAAAATGTGTATATATGCATATTTTTATGAGAAATGCAATTTCAAAAGATTTTAGATATCTTATATATTTACACTTACACATTTAAATATTTTTAAAAAATAGGAAATAAGTAGATGGAGAATAACAGTTCTAGTCCAGCAACAGGCGGCGGCGGTGTGGCGGTGGAAAATTTTTGTCTCCCCCTACCCCCCCCCCCTACCCCATGCCCCCTACACCCCTTACCCTACCTAATCCCCCCATTTATTTATTTTTAATTTTATTTTTAATTTAAAAATTTTTAAAATTGTCTTATAGTACGAGCTATCGGTGATGGTAGAGTACGACCACTATCCCCCCCCCGCTTTTTTTTTAGGAGAGATAAAGTTTAAAGTGGTGTCGCCCTCTATCGGTAAGTATGAAAATTATGGAATTTAAAATGACTGCTTCTGAATTTTAAGCTATAGCATAGTATAAAATAAAATATTCTAAAGTATCTAACCATACTGCTTACAATGGAAATTTAAGTTATAGCATGGTGTAAAATAAAGTAACTTACCACTGCTTACAATGGAAATATATAGTTATAGCATAGCACTTAATAAATAATTTTAAAATGTGTTACCATAGTGCTCGCAAACGAATATGAAATAGAAATTTAAGTTCTATCATAAAGCTAAATAATAAATAATTTTAAAGTTTCTTAGCAAACTGCTTACAATGAAAATATTTAGTTAAAGCATAGCACTTAATAAAATATTTCAAAGTTTCTTTACCAAACTGCTTACAATGGAAATATTTAGTTATAGCGTTGGCACTTAATAAAAATTTTAAAGTGACACATGTAAATAATTATAGTTATAAACCGACATATAGGCAGATAGGCAGGCACACAGACAAGCAGGCAGGCAGGTAGGCAGATAGACAGACACACAGTGAACTATTTGTTACGTACACACACAAGCATGCATATACGAAGTGAACTAATTGTAATAAAATACATGACGTGCATACGTTTTAAAACATTTTTTTTCTTCACAGAATTTAAGAAAATATTAAATTTTGACTACAACTTCCACTTTGAAATAGCGTAGTCCCTTTTTAAAAAATCATTAGCTTTTATCAAACATGTAAATGAAGCGGGGTTCGAACCTCGAACCTGACAAAATGATCTCATGATGTGTTGATTTGCAGAAGGTTTAAACGAACACACCATGAGATCATGTTTCTTAGACGTGATTGAACATATTGGATTATTACTATACAATACTAATGATATTATAAATTTAGAAAAATAATTTACGCTTTACGATAAACTTTAATGTTTAAACCTACAAACACATTGGAATGTATTTATAACATATAAAATAACCTTGTAAAAGGTTGGTTGGTTTGTTGGTTTTATAAACTTGCAAAGCAAAGCGTATCTTACCAATTTGCATACAAGAGATTTTGTAACATAAATTATATAATACAGCAAATTTTATCTTACCAAGTGGGGTTTAAGGATACTGTATTAAAATTTTTAATTATATACTTTAAAAAAGAAAGTTTAACTTACCATTATGTTTATGCTCGGATTCGAACTGTCAACCTGTTGACCTGCTTCCCAATGCGCTGCCAGTTACGCTACGAAGGCTCCGTACAATTAATATAAATAATGAAACCTAACACAATGTTACTTTTTTTTCCTAAGATTTTCAAGTTAATAAAACAGGATATGACGACATTTATAGAATAACATCCTGTTTTACAACGATAAGAATAGCAATATAAGAAGCTTGTACACCATAATGAATTTACTGTTTAAAGTTTTGACTTAAACGATTATTCTTCTAATTACTTAAAACCTTTGTGTATATTTGCTTGATCACCTATCTGTTTACCCTGCTTTTTGGATACTTCTAAACCTGAAAATGACTACTTCGCTTAACACATCTTACTATGAAATTTCAGAAATCAGCGAATTTAGTAGAATATTTCAGTATTTTGACGTTTTTACCCCATACCATTGGGACTTAGGGGAGGATACGATTGTCGAAGTGCAAATGAATAAGGACTGTGAGTTAAACGTTCACATTCAAAAATATAAAGAATTTGAGAATAGTGGTAAAATGTACCCTACAAATGAAGGAATTACAATATCGTGCGCAACCTTTGATAAATTTGAAACGAGAATGACAAAATTTAATTTTGACTCTGCAGAAAAAGAAACATTCGTATCTAACAACGACTTACTAACGATTTATGTGGATAAGGAATCATGCATACTGCAAAAACTATTGAAACCTGATTGTTTACTACTTACAAAAGAACAATTTCTCAAACTAGAGAAAAACTGTATTGAAATTAGCGAATGTCTTATTCAAACTTTTTTAAAAAAACTTTTTTTATGTTTTAAAAAACGTAAAAATATGTAAATGTTCTCACTTTACAGAGGAAGAGGCGATGGACTATTTTTTAGAATGCTTCGATCATGAATTAGAGAGATCAGTATATTGCACGTTTGACTGTTATTTATGTTCAATCGGCCAACCAGTAGAAATGGATCATGAATGTATGAGATATAATTTAAAAAAACAGTTTAACTGGTGCGCAGACAGTGCTTTGTTAAATTTCAACATTAAGGAATTTGTGAAAAACCTGCTAGAGAAATGTACATGTAATTATACTTATTTATTTTTTGAATCTATGAATGTAGACTTTTATAATAAGCATTTGAGCAATGTATTTATAAATTAACGTAGAAATGTTTTATATTTAATAAATATTTGTTTAGTTTTTCATCATGTGTCTGTTTTTTATTTATGTATAAGGAATAAATAAGTTTAGTTTTCGGAAAGTTTTACAATTTTTATTCAGAAAATGTAGAAACTTGTTTTATTTTTCTACAAAAATTAAGGATTTTATACTATTTCATTAAACATGTGTACCATTATTATAATATAACTTACATATTGTATACAAAATACTATCCTTTACTTGATAAATTATTTAAGATTTTAAACCAAAACTGAGCGAATATTATAAAGATTATCAAGTTTGAAAATAGATCTGTTGTCTACCAGAGCAAAAACAGGAAACTACTTATTTGCGGATAACATCCCTGTTTTCTTACTGATAACGATACTTCTTGTATAGTTTAAAGTATAAAAATTCTTTCACTAAATTGAATATTATGTTTTTTTTTTTCGTGATATGTAACTTAATTAGCAATACCATATAATGAACGAGTATTTTCACACATTTAAATTTGCATTTTAAGCCACGATGAATACATAATACAGTAGAGTCTCGATAATTCGAGTCTCGATTGTTCGAGTTTCCCGTAAATCCGAGTTAGGGAAAAAATCAGTTTAGCTTCCAAATAATGACCAACATATATGCAACAGGTGAAAGAATTATTTCGTACCATAAAATTCAAGTATCTGATTTTTATTGTTGTTCGACGTGTCATATGTGAACTGCGCACCCTGAAGCCACCTACAGAAATCCACCCTCTTAAAGAAAACTGGCGTATTCTTCCTATACGTGCCGGGGATCACGCCGAGTGAAATTGGAGAAAATCAGGGAATAGTTTTTCAACGAGCTCCCGCCCCACTCACTCCTTTTGTCGACTACGAACATATCAGAACAGAAGTAAACTAGAAGCGTTTTCTACTAACAACTGCTTTGATTTATCCTTGGACAGAAAATCCTTAAAAAAGCCTGGGTATGAAAATACCGGTGAGCCATTTTATATGTGGTTTACACAGCAAAGTAAAAAATGATGCCCTCCTTCAGGTCCCATTCTTCAAGAAAAAGCTTTGCTGTTTCGAAAAGAATTTGAAGAAAGTGATGAAAACGTCACTGCTAGTGTAGCTAGGCTGGTTTGACAAGTTGAAAAAAAACATATATCGTATCCGGCAACTAAGAGATCTGTCGAGAGAAGCTATCTGAAGATTCTGAGGCTGTTGCCGTGCAATTTTGCAAGAAATTGCAGGAAGTTATAATTCAAATGAATCTGGCCTTAATTTCAAAATGCTACCATTTAAAACTATCGCGTCAAGCTAAGGGAAAAGTAGTCCAGGTCACATAAAAGCAAAGAGAGGTTAACACTTCTTGCTGCATCAAATGCTTCAGGAAATCACAAGATTAAACTTGTTGTTACCAGAAAAGCTGCAAAGCCAAGAGCATTTAAGCATGTCTCGATATTTTCACTGCCGGTTACGTATAGGAGAAAAAAGTGCTTGGATGACTCAAGAAATATTTAAAAACTGTTTTTTTTTACGATTTTGTGCCAGAAGTTATCAAGGAATTGATAAATAGTCACGAACAACTAGAATTTACGATTCTGCCAGAATCCGACAGATTCCACACTGCTAATGAGTCAAAGCGAGGGGCTGCTTGATGCACTAGAGTCCACCATGCGATACGTGGAGCAATAGCCTGAGTCGACTCCAGCCGACAATATACTGCTTCGACGATGGCGTGATATTGCTGATCGGAAACGGGGTAATGTGTCAAAATAAAAAAACAATTGACAATTATTTTAAGATATAATTAACATGTTGCTATCAACAGTAATGTAATAATTTGTAAGTACAATTTTCATTCAAATATACACTGAAATTTAAAATTTGCTTTATCTTCATTTATTTATTAATTAAATTTTATGATTTCGATAATTCGAGTTTTCGATAGTTCGAGGTAAGCCCGGTCCCGTCCACCTCGAATTATCGAGACTCTACTGTAAACCATTACTTGTATACTTTTACATAAAAATTGAAAATACATTTATACTTAACGAAATCACCCACTGTATAATAAAAGATACTTTGCTAAATTACTTATGTTAACATACAGACTAATTTCTGTATAAGATATATATCACGTGACGCTATTTTTAATTATTTTAAGCATGCGCGCCCTCTACAATTAAATAAATATTCATGAAAAGTTTTATTTGAAATAATATTCATACTGTTTCTGTGCCGTTAAGACGTTCTAATTTTTTCCCCGTTTAAGTGATCTGCGATTTTAATTGATTTAAATTAAATAAGTACAATGCAAGACATGGTGTTAGACGAACCAACCAAGATAAGAAAAGCCTTGACATCGGAGTTTAAGGAGCAAATAGACTGTACTATTTTAATGAAACCTGTTTTGAATAAGGAACCGATGGCCTCTTCATCAGATCAAGTCGATCAAAAGTTACCTTTTACATGTGATACATGTAAAAAAGTATTTACTAAAAAATATATGTTATTAAGACATATGAACTTACATTTAGAAAAAAAACCCTCTAAGTGTGATAATCTGTTTACTACAAAGAGCGCTTTACAGGATGATATGCTAATTAATCCCAAGACATCTGCCACATATAAATGTGAGAAATGCAGTAAGACTTTCTCACGAAAAAATGTGTTAGTTAGACACATGAAATTTCACTTAGAAAAGAAACCTTTTAATTGTAAAATGTGTTCGAAATCATTTGTGCAGAAAAGCGACTTACAAAAGCATAACTTAGTACATTCTAAACAAGGCGTTATGCATAAATGTAATGAATGTGATAAAAAGTTTTTACGGGAAAAAAATTTAATAAATCATACTATGATTCCTAACACCCCTCAGCAAAAGAAAAGGAATATTGAACCGTTTACCAGACACTATAAATGTGTCGATTGTTCTGAAATATTTAATCACAGATTTGACTTAGTGAAGCATAGAAAAATTCATCTCTCGCCCAAAGAACATATATCTGAACAGCGTACTGAACTTTTAAACCATTTACAGAATTTATTACTACGTATAGACACTTTACAAAATGCTATAAAAAATGAAACTATTCCTTTTTGAAATATTGACTTTACCAATTTATTTGAACTATACAACTTCTTGTATATACTAATGTATGTGTTTAAATAATTAAATAAATAATAGATAAGTGAAAAAGCTTTTATGTTTTATTTTTCAATATGATTATATTATATCACTATTATGTGAATGAATGGACTTGTAAATTTAAACCCTATGTATAAAAATAAATTTCTTGCACTTTTACAAGAAGTAAAAATTTAATACAAATATATTTCAGATTTTTTAAATATATTATTGGTTCACATATGATAGTTAAATTAATATGCTATTAAACATATAATTTTGTATAATCTATATTATTAATTTTCTTTAACACATATTACTTTTTTACAATAAATCGATTTAACTAATTATACATTTGTGTAATTAAACAAACTTATTTTACTAAATATACGTATCGATAATTAATTTTTATTATTTACATACACATGATTATACTTTTTATCGTACGCGATTAACTATTTATACATTTAATAAGCGTTGCCATACCCGCTTCTATAAATAATTAGATATTATAAAGCATACGGATTTCACATAAACAAGCAATATATATTTTCGTTAAATGAACAACTTGAATCTTTAATCTATAACGTCATACTTACTTTTAAACTTGCTTTTAACTGTAACCATCACTCTTTTTTAACCTATGTTAGTAACTGTTTAGATATAATATAATCAGTTTACTGTTGACTTTTGTCGTGACTGAACCTTTTACTGTTTGTTATTTAAAAATGGCTTATGAATTAGATAGGATTAAACGGTCGTGTGAAGAAATGACTTCTTCAACAAAGTTTCAACGTTTAGATAAACCTATGGAAAATTCTGATTTTTATAAACATGAATTTTTACCCAAATCTAATATACAGGAGAACTATGAAACACTATCACCTACCATGGACTTGTATGATGCAAAGCCTAAGATTGCCAAGGATTCTACAACCCTAATATTTACTAACTGTGATAATGATGAAACGTCTTTCCCTGACACCTGCTGTGAGTCTACCTCTTCTACAGGCTTTTTGGATACAATGTTTAAGGATCTAGATTTTAAAAATTTGGAAACATACCTTACCTCACCGACTACAAGCGATTTAATTTCTTCAAATGAACCATCAACTAGCATTACACATAATAGTGAACAATTATATGACAGATCCCCTCCCATCGCATGTGTGAATAACATTTCCAAAACCAAACATGGTAAATCTCGCATTTTTGTCATGTTTCGGATTAAACTTGCTGATTTTATATTTTTAACTTTAAAACGACATTATAAACAGTTTTATGTACATATTGAAGAGATCAAACACAATGTATTTACAAATGAAGAAATTTCATCAACAAATAGAATTTTATGGATATTTCAACATGGTATGAATTCCAATATAAAATTTTTGGATTTAATTTAAAATATAAAAGTTCATCGTTTATTGCTAACAATACAGTATTAGTGTTAAATTATAATAATTCTATTATGCAAATAAAAAATTTAAAGAATTATACACATTGTGTTTTAAACGATTTTCAGTTAGAAAATTTAAAAGAAAAAGCTATTGATTTTAAGAGCAATCTTATTAAACACTTGTATACAGTTCATCTACCGCAGTTAATTAAGCAAAAATGCACACTCGTTAATTTACCTTCTGAAATCGAGCGTGTTTTACTAACGAAACTTATCTCTTCTATTGAGGATAATGTACTGACAATATTAAACCAAATTTATGAATGTGTAGGATGTATATTTAGACACCAATCCCAAAGTCTACATACATGTTTCACCTTTAATAAACGTGAAAGATTTAATCACTTAGGGGATATGATTTTAATGCTTGTAAATTTTGATTATGTTATTTCAAGGTTTTTAAACGGAGTTGAATGTATCAGTGAAAACTTTTTACGTAACATTAATGTGGAATTTATTCGAAATGTATTATTTAAGTCCTGAAAATAAAATATTTTGCTTTAAATCTGTGTGTTTATTTAAACAAAATGTGTGTGTGTTTATTAATATTGTTTAACTTGCAATTTAAGATTAATAATTTCTCTTATATGTTTATAACAGAAACATGATAACATAGTATGTATACTAAATGTTAGTAACATACTACACATGTTAGTAAATGTATTTTTGAACTATTATAAAAGTTTTTAAAATTTTACAAGATAGCAAAATTATTTTTCAGTTAAAAAAGTTTTATAAATTTAAAACTTAATAAAAGTATTTCATACTTTATCAATGTTGATTCGTCTTGTATGTTAATATTATATAATGGTAATATACTATATAGTTGTTATGTTACTACATATACTTATAAAAATAATTTAAACATGTTATATTATTGTAAAAGTTTTTTTAAAAATTACAAACTAACTTAATTAAATTAAAAAATTATAAGTAAACAAAATAATTATTTTTTTTAATTAAAATAAATTAACAAAAATGAAAAGTTATCAAAATTATTTTATAAATGTTTTAAAATACTTAATTTTAATAAATTGTGTCTATGTATACATATATATATATATATGTATGTACCTATATACATGTGGAACTTTAGTTAAGTACTAGAAATTCTCAAACTTTGTCATTAGAAACCCGATATTCTGATAATTAATAACAATTAGCTTTAAATTAAAGAAATAGATTAATTTATACTTACAAATATAACCCACTTATAATAGCACGTCCATCTTACATAGTTACTTCAGACATTATGCTTGTTACTATCCTAGCAACAGGATGTTTTTGTCGTACCACGTGATTTCCTTTAAAGTCACGTGATCATGAAGATAAGAATTAAACACAACGTGTTTGACATTTTCACTTCTGCTATAGAAGAGGCTTGTTTGGTAAGTTATAATGTCCTGTATTCTTTATTTTACACTTTATTTTACAATTTATTAAGAAGATCTAATTTAAATAACGTTTATATTGCAAACGTAAGGTAAAAGCACTAAATTATTGTTTTAAAAGCATTTTATTTTGTAATTCTATCGACAATAAGATGATGTAAAACATTTAAAATCTTACTATTGGGTTTTATTTTAGCATAAACATTATTTATTCAACTGGCTATTGCTTTTAGAAGTAACTTAATTTTCTTACACAAGCGGAAAATAATATATCTTCATTAATATATCATGTTTACAAAATTTTTAAATTATATATAATATAACTTGTAAATACATAGTATATTTATATACCAAATCCATAAGTATACATATATACTTAAATAACATGTAAGTATACATATACTTATAGATACTTATAGTACAAAATTTTTAAATTATATATAATATAACTTGTAAATACATAGTATATTTATATACCAAATCCATAAGTATACATATATACTTAAATAACATGTAAGTATACATATACTTATAGATACTTATAGTATAAAAATATACTATGTATTTACAAGTTATATTATATATAACTTAAAAATTTTGTAAACATGATATATTAATGAAGAAATATTATTTTCCGCTTGTGTAAGAAAATTAAGTTACTTCTAAAAGCAATAGCCAGTTGAATAAATAATGTTTATGCTAAAATAAAACCCAATAGTAAGGTTTTAAATGTTTTACATCATCTTATTGTCGATAGAATTACAAAATAAAATGCTTTTAAAACAATAATTTAGTGCTTTTACCTTACGTTTGCAATATAAACGTTATTTAAATTAGATCTTCTTAATAAATTGTAAAATAAAGTGTAAAATAAAGAATACAGGACATTATAACTTACCAAACAAGCCTCTTCTATAGCAGAAGTGAAAATGTCAAACACGTTGTGTTTAATTCTTATCTTCATGATCACGTGACTTTAAAGGAAATCACGTGGTACGACAAAAACATCCTGTTGCTAGGATAGTAACAAGCATAATGTCTGAAGTAACTATGTAAGATGGACGTGCTATTATAAGTGGGTTATATTTGTAAGTATAAATTAATCTATTTCTTTAATTTAAAGCTAATTGTTATTAATTATCAGAATATAGGGTTTCTAATGACAAAGTTTGAGAATTTCTAGTACTTAACTAAAGTTCCACATGTATATAGGTACATACATATATATATATATATATATATATATATATATATATATATATATGTATACATAGACACAATTTATTAAAATTAAGTATTTTAAAACATTTATAAAATAATTTTGATAACTTTTCATTTTTGTTAATTTATTTTAATTAAAAAAAATAATTATTTTGTTTACTAATAATTTTTTAATTTAATTAAGTTAGTTTGTAATTTTTAAAAAAACTTTTACAATAATATAACATGTTTAAATTATTTTTATAAGTATATGTAGTAACATAACAACTATGTAGTATATTACCATTATATAATATTAACATACAAGACGAATCAACATTGATAAAGTATGAAATACTTTTATTAAGTTTTAAATTTATAAAACTTTTTTAACTGAAAAATAATTTTGCTATCTTGTAAAATTTTAAAAACTTTTATAATAGTTCAAAAATACATTTACTAACATGTGTAGTATGTTACTAACATTTAGTATACATACTATGTTATCATGTTTCTGTTATAAACATATAAGAGAAATTATTAATCTTAAATTGCAAGTTAAACAATATTAATAAACACACACACATTTTGTTTAAATAAACACACAGATTTAAAGCAAAATATTTTATTTTCAGGACTTAAATAATACATTTCGAATAAATTCCACATTAATGTTACGTAAAAAGTTTTCACTGATACATTCAACTCCGTTTAAAAACCTTGAAATAACATAATCAAAATTTACAAGCATTAAAATCATATCCCCTAAGTGATTAAATCTTTCACGTTTATTAAAGGTGAAACATGTATGTAGACTTTGGGATTGGTGTCTAAATATACATCCTACACATTCATAAATTTGGTTTAATATTGTCAGTACATTATCCTCAATAGAAGAGATAAGTTTCGTTAGTAAAATAAGCTCGATTTCAGAAGGTAAATTAACGAGTGTGCATTTTTGCTTAATTAACTGCGGTAGATGAACTGTATACAAGTGTTTAATAAGATTGCTATTAAAATCAATAGCTTTTTCTTTTAAATTTTCTAACTGAAAATCGTTTAAAACACAATGTGTATAATTCTTTAAATTTTTTATTTGCATAATAGAATTATTATAATTTAACACTAATACTGTATTGTTAGCAATAAACGATGAACTTTTATATTTTAAATTAAATCCAAAAATTTTATATTGGAATTCATACCATGTTGAAATATCCATAAAATTCTATTTGTTGATGAAATTTCTTCATTTGTAAATACATTGTGTTTGATCTCTTCAATATGTACATAAAACTGTTTATAATGTCGTTTTAAAGTTAAAAATATAAAATCAGCAAGTTTAATCCGAAACATGACAAAAATGCGAGATTTACCATGTTTGGTTTTGGAAATGTTATTCACACATGCGATGGGAGGGGATATGTCACATAATTGTTCACTATTATGTGTAATGCTAGTTGATGGTTCATTTGAAGAAATTAAATCGCTTGTAGTCGGTGAGGTAAGGTATGTTTCCAAATTTTTAAAATCTAGATCCTTAAACATTGTATCCAAAAAGCCTGTAGCAGAGGTAGACTCACAGCAGGTGTCAGGGAAAGACGTTTCATCATTATCACAGTTAGTAAATATTAGGGTTGTAGAATCCTTGGCAATCTTAGGCTCTGCAGCATACAAGTCCATGGTAGGTGATAGTGTTTCATAGTTCTCCTGTATATTAGATTTGGGTAAAAATTCATGTTTATAAAAATCAGAATTTTCCATAGGTTTATCTAAACGTTGAAACTTTGTTGAAGAAGTCATTTCTTCACACGACCGTTTAATCCTATCT
The DNA here is from genome assembly GCA_963931845.1 of Maratus michaelseni. NCBI lineage: Eukaryota > Metazoa > Arthropoda > Arachnida > Araneae > Salticidae > Maratus > Maratus michaelseni. The sequence continues at coordinate 202,308,464 of OZ007587.1, forward strand.
AATTCATAAGCCATTTTTAAATAACAAACAGTAAAAGGTTCAGTCACGACAAAAGTCAACAGTAAACTGATTATATTATATCTAAACAGTTACTAACATAGGTTAAAAAAGAGTGATGGTTACAGTTAAAAGCAAGTTTAAAAGTAAGTATGACGTTATAGATTAAAGATTCAAGTTGTTCATTTAACGAAAATATATATTGCTTGTTTATGTGAAGTCCGTATGCTTTATAATATCTAATTATTTATAGAAGCGGGTATGGCAACGCTTATTAAATGTATAAATAGTTAATCGCGTACGATAAAAAGTATAATCATGTGTATGTAAATAATAAAAATTAATTATCGATACGTATATTTAGTAAAATAAGTTTGTTTAATTACACAAATGTATAATTAGTTAAATCGATTTATTGTAAAAAAGTAATATGTGTTAAAGAAAGTTAATAATATAGATTATACAAAATTATATGTTTAATAGCATATTAATTTAACTATCATATGTGAATCAATAATATATTTAAAAAATCTGAAATATATTTGTATTAAATTTTTACTTCTTGTAAAAGTGCAAGAAATTTATTTTTATACATAGGGTTTAAATTTACAAGTCCATTCATTCACATAATAGTGATATAATATAATCATATTGAAAAATAAAACATAAAAGCTTTTTCACTTATCTATTATTTATTTAATTATTTAAACACATACATTAGTATATACAAGAAGTTGTATAGTTCAAATAAATTGGTAAAGTCAATATTTCAAAAAGGAATAGTTTCATTTTTTATAGCATTTTGTAAAGTGTCTATACGTAGTAATAAATTCTGTAAATGGTTTAAAAGTTCATTACGCTGTTCAGATATATGTTCTTTGGGCGAGAGATGAATTTTTCTATGCTTCACTAAGTCAAATCTGTGATTAAATATTTCAGAACAATCGACACATTTATAGTGTCTGGTAAACGGTTCAATATTCCTTTTCTTTTGCTGAGGGGTGTTAGGAATCATAGTATGATTTATTAAATTTTTTTCCCGTAAAAACTTTTTATCACATTCATTACATTTATGCATAACGCCTTGTTTAGAATGTACTAAGTTATGCTTTTGTAAGTCGCTTTTCTGCACAAATGATTTCGAACACATTTTACAATTAAAAGGTTTCTTTTCTAAGTGAAATTTCATGTGTCTAACTAACACATTTTTTCGTGAGAAAGTCTTACTGCATTTCTCACATTTATATGTGGCAGATGTCTTGGGATTAATTAGCATATCATCCTGTAAAGCGCTCTTTGTAGTAAACAGATTATCACACTTAGAGGGTTTTTTTTCTAAATGTAAGTTCATATGTCTTAATAACATATATTTTTTAGTAAATACTTTTTTACATGTATCACATGTAAAAGGTAACTTTTGATCGACTTGATCTGATGAAGAGGCCATCGGTTCCTTATTCAAAACAGGTTTCATTAAAATAGTACAGTCTATTTGCTCCTTAAACTCCGATGTCAAGGCTTTTCTTATCTTGGTTGGTTCGTCTAACACCATGTCTTGCATTGTACTTATTTAATTTAAATCAATTAAAATCGCAGATCACTTAAACGGGGAAAAAATTAGAACGTCTTAACGGCACAGAAACAGTATGAATATTATTTCAAATAAAACTTTTCATGAATATTTATTTAATTGTAGAGGGCGCGCATGCTTAAAATAATTAAAAATAGCGTCACGTGATATATATCTTATACAGAAATTAGTCTGTATGTTAACATAAGTAATTTAGCAAAGTATCTTTTATTATACAGTGGGTGATTTCGTTAAGTATAAATGTATTTTCAATTTTTATGTAAAAGTATACAAGTAATGTTTTATTATGTATTCATCGTGGCTTAAAATGCAAATTTAAATGTGTGAAAATACTCGTTCATTATATGGTATTGCTAATTAAGTTACATATCACGAAAAAAAAAAACATAATATTCAATTTAGTGAAAGAATTTTTATACTTTAAACTATACAAGAAGTATCGTTATCAGTAAGAAAACAGGGATGTTATCCGCAAATAAGTAGTTTCCTGTTTTTGCTCTGGTAGACAACAGATCTATTTTCAAACTTGATAATCTTTATAATATTCGCTCAGTTTTGGTTTAAAATCTTAAATAATTTATCAAGTAAAGGATAGTATTTTGTATACAATATGTAAGTTATATTATAATAATGGTACACATGTTTAATGAAATAGTATAAAATCCTTAATTTTTGTAGAAAAATAAAACAAGTTTCTACATTTTCTGAATAAAAATTGTAAAACTTTCCGAAAACTAAACTTATTTATTCCTTATACATAAATAAAAAACAGACTCATGATGAAAAACTAAACAAATATTTATTAAATATAAAACATTTCTACGTTAATTTATAAATACATTGCTCAAATGCTTATTATAAAAGTCTACATTCATAGATTCAAAAAATAAGTAAGTATAATTACATGTACATTTCTCTAGCAGGTTTTTCACAAATTCCTTAATGTTGAAATTTAACAAAGCACTGTCTGCGCACCAGTTAAACTGTTTTTTTAAATTATATCTCATACATTCATGATCCATTTCTACTGGTTGGCCGATTGAACATAAATAACAGTCAAACGTGCGATATACTGATCTCTCTAATTCATGATCGAAGCATTCTAAAAAATAGTCCATCGCCTCTTCCTCTGTAAAGTGAGAACATTTACATATTTTTACTTTTTTTAAAACATAAACAGGTAAAAGTTTTGTTAAAAAAGTTTGAATAAGACATTCGCTAATTTCAATACAGTTTTTCTCTAGTTTGAGAAATTGTTCTTTTGTAAGTAGTAAACAATCAGGTTTCAATAGTTTTTGCAGTATGCATGATTCCTTATCCACATAAATCGTTAGTAAGTCGTTGTTAGATACGAATGTTTCTTTTTCTGCAGAGTCAAAATTAAATTTTGTCATTCTCGTTTCAAATTTATCAAAGGTTGCGCACGATATTGTAATTCCTTCATTTGTAGGGTACATTTTACCACTATTCTCAAATTCTTTATATTTTTGAATGTGAACATTTAACTCACAGTCCTTATTCATTTGCACTTCGACAATCGTATCCTCCCCTAAGTCCCAATGGTATGGGGTAAAAACGTCAAAATACTGAAATATTCTACTAAATTCGCTGATTTCTGAAATTTCATAGTAAGATGTGTTAAGCGAAGTAGTCATTTTCAGGTTTAGAAGTATCCAAAAAGCAGGGTAAACAGATAGGTGATCAAGCAAATATACAGCAAGGTTTTAAGTAATTAGAAGAATAATCGTTTAAGTCAAAACTTTAAACAGTAAATTCATTATGGTGTACAAGCTTCTTATATTGCTATTCTTATCGTTGTAAAACAGGATGTTATTCTATAAATGTCGTCATATCCTGTTTTATTAACTTGAAAATCTTAGGAAAAAAAAGTAACATTGTGTTAGGTTTCATTATTTATATTAATTGTACGGAGCCTTCGTAGCGTAACTGGCAGCGCATTGGGAAGCAGGTCAACAGGTTGACAGTTCGAATCCGAGCATAAACATAATGGTAAGTTAAACTTTCTTTTTTAAAGTATATAATTAAAAATTTTAATACAGTATCCTTAAACCCCACTTGGTAAGATAAAATTTGCTGTATTATATAATTTATGTTACAAAATCTCTTGTATGCAAATTGGTAAGATACGCTTTGCTTTGCAAGTTTATAAAACCAACAAACCAACCAACCTTTTACAAGGTTATTTTATATGTTATAAATACATTCCAATGTGTTTGTAGGTTTAAACATTAAAGTTTATCGTAAAGCGTAAATTATTTTTCTAAATTTATAATATCATTAGTACTGTATAGTAATAATCCACTATGTTCAATCACGTCTAAGAAACATGATCTCATGGTGTGTTCGTTTAAACCTTCTGCAAATCAACACATCATGAGATCATTTTGTCAGGTTCGAGGTTCGAACCCCGCTTCATTTACATGTTTGATAAAAGCTAATGATTTTTTAAAAAGGGACTACGCTATTTCAAAGTGAAAGTTGTAGTCGAAATTTAATATTTTCTTAAATTCTGTGAAGAAAAAAAATGTTTTAAAACGTATGCACGTCATGTATTTTATTACAATTAGTTCACTTCGTATATGCATGCTTGTGTGTGTACGTAACAAATAGTTCACTGTGTGTCTGTCTATCTGCCTACCTGCCTGCCTGCTTGTCTGTGTGCCTGCCTATCTGCCTATATGTCGGTTTATAACTATAATTATTTACATGTGTCACTTTAAAATTTTTATTAAGTGCCAACGCTATAACTAAATATTTCCATTGTAAGCAGTTTGGTAAAGAAACTTTGAAATATTTTATTAAGTGCTATGCTTTAACTAAATATTTTCATTGTAAGCAGTTTGCTAAGAAACTTTAAAATTATTTATTATTTAGCTTTATGATAGAACTTAAATTTCTATTTCATATTCCTTTGCGAGCACTATGGTAACACATTTTAAAATTATTTATTAAGTGCTATGCTATAACTATATATTTCCATTGTAAGCAGTGGTAAGTTACTTTATTTTACACCATGCTATAACTTAAATTTCCATTGTAAGCAGTATGGTTAGATACTTTAGAATATTTTATTTTATACTATGCTATAACTTAAAATTCAGAAGCAGTCATTTTAAATTCCATAATTTTCATACTTACCGATAGAGGGCGACACCACTTTAAACTTTATCTCTCCTAAAAAAAAAAAAAAAAAAAAAAAAGGGGGGGGGGGATAGTGGTCGTACTCTACCATCACCGATAGCTCGTACTATAAGACAATTTAAAAAAATTTTAAATTAAAAATAAAATTAAAAAAAAATAAATGGGGGCGGATTAGGTAGGGTAAGGGGTGTAGGGGGCATGGGGTAGGGGGAGACAAAAATTTTCCACCGCCACACCGCCGCCGCCTGTTGCTGGACTAGAACTGTCATTCTCCATCTACTGACATATCTTATATGCTGACAAATACTATCTAATATTGCAAAAAGGAAAAAAAATCTGTTTTTCTTTTCTTCAAATATTTTCATCAATTTAAAAATTAATTAATTTATAATTATTAGTTTTCATATGGTACTTGCATTTAAAATTTAAAAAATCATCAAGCATTCTTGCTAAATTTATATGTATAATGTGTAGAAAAGTTAACTTTCAACATAATAATTAAAAAAAAAAACGATTTAAATAACAAAAAAAAAATACGATTTAAATTAAATAAATCCCAATTTTTTTTAAAACAAAATCATGATTTTTGCGTACCCTGATTTGAAGCCTCCATGAATGTTTTAAAATGTATAATATGAATGATTTTTAACTCCCAATTAGTAATTTTTAACGTTAACACATTTTTACAATATTTATAAGACTATTCGCTTTAAAAAACAATCCTTGTTTTTTCATTGAACTTAAATATTTTTCGACATCGAAGCGAATCAAAAGAGTATTTCTGAGATTTCAATTCCCATCGATAGTATTTGTTTTCTATCCAAAATAAAAGTTATGTACATCTATAAATAAATCTTTTTTTTTTTAAGGGGAGGGGCAACTTTAGAAATTATAATAATTATTTCTTTATTAAACTGGGCTACCGACTAATTATTGGCAAAAGAATGTAAAACGTTTTAATTGCTTTAAATATATATATTCGTTTTTCTTATGAATTTGGTTTGTCTGTCCGTCTGACAGTACTCTAACTCACGTAAATATACTCGGATTTTCATGTAAATGATGTTATTGAGGTTTATTATGGCATGTTCGGTATTGAAAATGAAGTATGTAGCACTTACGGTTCATTTACAGGGACACACAAAAGAATTCCGTCACATTTTGGTGTAGTATCAGGAAAAATCGTTTGAGGTGTATTTCAATGATATTTCATTATTTTAAACACATTTAAAATATACATCACTGAGGTGTGCTACAAGACGCACTTACTGTAGAATTATGGTATGCATAGAATTTGTCGTTTTTTCACAAATACACACAAAAGAATTTGGCTTGAGTACTGTCTATGAAAAGTAATTGCTGGAAGTGCGTTTTCAGTTGTGGTACGCATTTTAACATTTAAGTTTTTTTTTTTTTTTTTTTTTTTTTTTCCATACCACTTGGTGCTTTCTCTCCGCTGAGCTTAATCGCATAAAATGTTGCATTTAACTGAGGAATAAATTTTGACATATATGTGTATGATGGTATTGAAGAATTCAGACATGTATTGTAGTGAAAGGCTGCAATTGTTTATTGAAAATATTATTCTTGATTATTTTACAAATTAAGAATAAAAAACTATTATTACTTGTGTAAGAACGTTGAACTTTTCAAATTCATCAAAACGCACTTATAAAACATTACTTATAAGAAGTTAAAAAATGTGTTTTCATAGAATAAGTTTTTAAAACCTGATATTTCCATTTCTTAATTCACTTTTCTTCTAATTTACTTACCATATATATGCATTATGAAGATCTTTTAATAAATGGTAAAGTTTCAGTATCTGTACGTGTAGAATAAAATCCATTGACTATTGACACAATAATAATAAAGTATTTTATTCTTATATGTCAAAAGTCATTTTTCTTCTTTTTAGAATGACTTCATTATCACTACCTAAATTATTACCTTAGTTAAGTATATTAATTACTTCAATCATTTATAAATGTCTGAGTTTTATAGATTTACTTATTGTTATTTCAAGGAAATAATGTAATTTTCGGAAACTTTTTATTTGGTGCATATAAAATTTATTTAAGAAAAAAAAAAAAAAAAAAAAAAAAAAAAAGGGAAAATATAAGTAGGAATTTTATTTGCAGAACTAAAAGTTATTGAATATGAGTTCATACTGACTCAATCATACTAAATTATTTCATTCTCATAAATGAAAATGATCTTTTTCTTTGAGAATGATGTCAATATCACCATCCGAAAGAAGATGAAAATATGAGAGTCAAACACGACCCCCTATATTTTACCATCTTACTTACTTTCAACTGGTAAGAAATTCGACTAGAAAGGAACAAACTAGGGTTCTATTGTGGGGCGTGACCCGAGTAGTGTGGGAGTGTGGCCTGTAAAGAAGATCCGCCGCGCTCTTTCAAGCTAGTGGTGGCTTCTGTGACCATTTCAGACACCTTGGGATGAGATGGAACTGTTTCAAAGAATATATATTTTCTGAATGTCGATTTCATGCTTTTCGTTTTTTCTGCATTTGTTATCTGCCACATCCGCTTCCAAAATTAAAAAATAATAATAATAAATAAATAAAAAGAACTAATTTATTCAGGATATTTTCCTAATCGTAATAGAATATTTTGTTTTAAAAAGTATTAATATTTACTGTTTCAAAAACTGTATTTTCTGAATGCCGATTTCAAGTTTTTCGTTTTTTCAGCAGATTTAAAATTCTGTTTCTGCTTACCGGATAAAAAGAAAAAATATACCCATTTATTCCGCGTACTTTTCTGGTTGTAACGGTATATTTTGTTTAGAAATATATTAATATCTACTTTTTCATAAAAAAATTCTCACTGCCAAAATTTCATGTTTTTCGTTTTCTGCAAATTTAAAATTCCGCATCTGCTTTTCAGATCAAAACACGCACACACCCACACACATACACGGTTCTATAGAGATATCTTTGATTTCAAAACATACTAAAATTTACTATTTTGAAAAAAATATTTTTTGGCGGTTGTTTTTCGAATTTGCCAGATTTTTTTTTATTATTATTATATCAGTATCTATGAAGATATTGTTAACCGTTTTAATTCTGTTTTAGCACATTTTGTGTCGCACGTATGTGTCGGTAAACATCTACATTTTCAGCACTGGAAGATATTTCGCTGTTTTTAAAATGGGGGGGGGGGAGCGTTTCATATTATTTAGGTTTTCTACCTTTTGTTCAGAATTGAAAGTTTAATATATCTAAATGTCATAAATGAAATCGGCAATCACTATAACGGTGGTCCTTTAGTTCGTTTGGATTGATTTTTATTTGCAAATATAAAATCACACAAATTCGAGGATGTACACTGCCGAAGGCAGTGGGACACCCAACATTATGTTCGTTTGGAAAGATTTTTGTTTAAAAATATAAAATCATTACACATAGATTTTTGGTATATTTAAGATTATTGCCACTGGCCGTGCAATGCCTGGCGAGTCAGCTAATTTTCAAATAAATTGAACATTTGGGATTATCTATAATTAATAAAACACTTATGAGAATAATCAACATTGCTACTGATTATTAGTGCCATCCTCACAAATTCAGTATTTTAATTATTTTAGATAGAAGATTTAACATTCTAGATACTAGATACTAGAATTCTAGATACTAGTTCCAATTATGAAATTAATGCGCCATCGAAGGGTATGTGGGGAGGGGGGCGGGGGGTTGGCTTTGACATCCTGACATAATAAAACGTTTTTATAGAAAATATGCAGTCTTGGCGTATCAATCTATGTAAACATATTTCGCGGTGCAATTCGAAAGAGTTTTATCTCCTGAAGATTTATAGGGACTAACATGGATCTAACATGGAGACTAACATTGAACAAATGAAACTAAGAGATGATAACTTCCAATAGTAAAAAATATATATATATTAAGCACCAGCAGTAAACCGACTCTTCGATCGGAGTGAATGTAAAACTAAATACTCACCAACCCTAAAAACATAGAAAGACGCAATGCTTCCATCGATAAATGTGATATATGTAAAAGTATATCGGCAAATTCATTCGCTTAAAAATGAAACATATTACAATGATTGTTTAAAAAGATGCACTTTTCAATTAATTTTCAGCCTAGACCTTAGACTAACATTAAAGTATCACACCACAAAGATAAATTGTTTTAATTACCATGGATAAGCCACGCAGTGAAACTATATTAAAAGGCAAATATTCGTCATTGAAACGGATTGAAACGGAAAGTCATTTTAAAAAGAACGCGTGTATTTTCATGCATGAATTTCAAGCATTTTACTTAGTACAAATCTTACTATAATATGAAAATTAAAAGATTTTTTTAAACCACTTTCTCTTATGTGGCAAAACCACTTCGCCAAATTTGATAAAAATCTAAATCAATATTAGAGATTAAATTTTTTAACATCACATAATTTAACACTAAAACGGTCATAAGCGGTCATTTTTTGACCGGTACCAAATCAATATATTTCCATTCGAACCAGAAATATTTTCAAAAAATGTTAAATATATACAAGACAAAAATAAGTTAAATAATTATGTTAAATAATTTTAATGAAAAATTATGTTGTAAAATATTTTTATAAATCTTGAGTAAAATTTCCGGCCGTTCTAGTGTTAACCAGTTCATATTCATCAACCAATATATCACTATAAATTTTCATCTGAGATAGAAATGTTTTCAAATATTAACTTGGAGTTCTATTCTGAAAAAGACGAAAGTCTCCTCCGTGGTGAAAGTGATGTTGCGTTAACCTGAAAGTCCATTTTTATCCTTCCTATCAAACGTTCAATCGCAATTGAGATAGTACTTATCACTCATTTTGAATTCCACTTGTGCTGACATCAAGGTACGTAAAATTGAAGGAATATTAAAATGCAATCAATTTGAAAATGTAACAAAAATAAGTTGTTTAAAATGTTGACCAAATTCCCCCTTCCCGATGTTGCTAAAATGTCTGAATGTTGTCACAAAATCTAAATTTAAAGTTGATCAAAATCAAACATTTTTCTTACCAAATAGTGAATAAACATTCACCATTATCGATAAATTTCGTTAGAGATTTGAAACAAACATCTATACTAGCCAGACGTGCGCTTCAGTAACGATGCATCATCATAAGAATACTGGAAACAATGTGGTTAAAATTGTGTTGCAGCGTTGCAGCAATGCAGCAATTATTCGCGAAAACAAAACATGAGTTTAATACTCACTAAAATATGAGCTTCAAGTCTGCACACGAGCCGAAATTTCCAGACCAGTGCCCATCCCGACAAGGTATTTCTTACCAAATAGGGAATAAAAATGTACCAATAATACATAAATTTCGCGAGAGATTCGAAAGAAACATCTATACTATAAAGTCAGACGTGCGCTACGGTAACGCTGAAATCATAATGATGCTGGAAAAAATGTGGTTTTGTTGCAGCATTGTAGCAAAATTATTCGCGAAACCACACACTCACTAAAATATGAGTTTGCATTAGAGGTCTGCACGAACCGAAATTTCCAGGCTCGAACAATTCCGATCTTTCTTAACATACAATTAAACTTATTTTAATGAATGCTGCATATGGAAAAAATTTGCAGTGTGTTTTAGATTACTATATGTTCGCAAGCCATACAATACAGAATAGAAACATTAATGATCAAGTAGACTCTTAGATTATTGCATTCAAATAAAGACATTAAAAATATTATGTAGTTTAGAATAAACGAAAAATATGGTTATAAACATCATAACAGTTGAAGCCGTATAATAAAAAAAAAATAGATGTTTGAAAATTTTTCGCTATAATTTATTAAAGTATATTTCCAAAGATTCCGTTAACAGAAGTTCATTATCGCAATAAATAATTTTACAAAACAAATTGCTTGACACGCCCTGCGAACAATTAAGTCCAGTTCCGGCTCGGCCCGAGTATGTCGAGTAAAATGTAAGTCTGATCCCGGCCTGGCCCAAGTCTTTTGAAAAAATTACGTTCGGGTTTAGTCACGATGTATCTGTCCGATGTCTATCTCTACGCTGGACATGTTATATTTCTGCATCGATGTTGTCAAGCTAGCATCGCCTCGTGTAGCAGATTTACACTTATTATCGTCCCAATCACGTCCATTGAAAATTGTTCTTGATTTATCAGCTCAATTTGACATTTTTAAAATTGTTATATCGGGTCAGTTAGCCCGCTTAATTTTTTATCGTACTGACCCGACTAGTTTGAAAATTTGCGTTCATTTTGCCCGTGCAGACCTCTAATTTACACGCGCATTCACGAACACCAGGCCAAATTTGCCACCGAGAGTCACCTAAAAGAAGGCGAAGTTTTGCTAACTTGCCAATTCGACGAAATTCTAACTGTAATATACCTTTAAAACATATGCGAGATTTATTGCCTAAGATTGGTGAAGGTACCTACTGCTTATACAAAAAAATAAATAAATTTCCACTATATTCGACCGCTTAACGATTGCATTTTTACTATGATAAGAAGTGGTGAGATGGACAACAAATCTCAAAATGACCATAAAAGTACTCCAAAAAACCTCTGAAAACGAAATGTTAAAATTTTTAATTTTCATATATTTAAATATGTTTATTTTTTCTTTCAGAAAACGTCAAAATATAAAGCAATTTTTTACCTACTTTCGAAAGTTTTTTTTTTTTTTTTTTTTTTTTTTTTTTACTTATTAATATTTCATTGGTATATTTATTGGTACTTTAACTTATTCCGTTGTTTAAAAAATTTAATGTATATCTTCATAAGACTGTGTCCCACATTGAAAAGACAATATATTGATTTTTCTTCTTTTTCATACTTTAAAAATTCTATATTTAAGGGGTAAAAAACGTTTTGTGCGAACCACTACAACCTAAAACTCATAATTTAAGCTCATAACCTAAAACTCCTAATTTAAGCATTGTTGCTTTCTCAACTATCGTATCAAAGTTTGTTCAGGGCTGTAATAATGTAGGTATACGGTGGTATACGGCGTATACCTTCTGGATTTAAACTCTTTATATCTTTCTTTCTTGGTACGAGGGCATATTCTCTAGTGTATATCCTCTACTTATAGCGTATACCCTTTCGTTTTCCTGCAACTAGAACACTGGCTTTGTTTATAAATGTGCACTGCTAAACAGCGTAAATTAGGCCGCATCCGACGAAACACCTCATATCGAGAATGATGTAGTTTATGTTCAATTTTTTGCTTCGAGTCATCACACTGTTAGAGAATGATGTGTAATTTTAGATGTTAGACAACAATTCATGCGAGATGAAAACTCAGTGATAACTTGATTAGCGCCTCTTTTAGGTAGATTTCGTATGAAATACTACCTATTACATTCTCACCTAAGTTGGAAATTTTGAAAAATTTTTGCAGATCTACGCCGATCATGACTCCCAGAACCCAAAACCACCCTGAGTTCAAAACTTTATCTATCTATCTATCTATCTATCTATGTCACTTTTTTATGGACACGATAACTCGAATAATTCTTCACAAATCTCTTCCAAACCGACACATAAAATCAAGGGGCATAAAATCTGGGTCAAGTTCGTTAATGGGCAAAATCGAACCAGGAAAGGGGGGGGGGGAATGGGGGGCTTTTTATGAAAACAGAAAAAAACCCATAACGTCTTAATTATGATACGTATCGAATCCGTTTAAAGTTATTATTACTTCAAGGAAAAGGCCCGACAATTTATGTATAACAGATTTTTGATATCATTAAAAATGGCCCCAAGGGGGGGGGGGGGGGGTTAGAAGAAAAAAAATCATAACTTCGTCAATTTATAAGATATCAAATCCGCTTAAATTTATTATAAATCCTCTTAATATTATCTAAAACGTTTATATTGAGAAGTGTTTTATAGGACCAACTCTTATAGCAAAAAAAAAAAAATTAAAAACAGAAAAATCCCTGTCGGCTCCGCCTGCGAACTAGTTAGATTTCGAAGTGGGCGGTCCCTTATGGAACCCAACTGCGGCATCATGGCAAAAAGGTAATTTCTTCTGCAATTCCCAACAAACAGGTGAAAACAACAAACGATTGAAAATAAGAAATAGAGAATAGAGGGGTTCGGAGGGGCAAGTGCCCTCCTGTCGGACAAACCTGCCCCTCGTCGGGGCCAAAATTCAATTTTATATTAATATTTCGAATTTTGAATTTAAGGTTAACAGTCATCTTTTAGGGTTTCGTTCATCTCACGAAACCCTATTCGTCCCGCTACGTTGTCGGTCCGTCACAGAGAGAAACTATATAACTTACAGACTTGAAATTTTGTGTACGTATAGCTGAATACCTACTATGAAGCTCGAAATCATTTGAAAAAATCGTATTATTTTAATATAGAGAGATAAAAAACCAAAAATCTAACAGCCTTTTCCTATTAAAATTAAACGTTTTTCGTTATAGCAGTTGCCAACAATTAAAAATCCACAATAAAATTCTTTCTAAAATAATTAATTTTCTATTGAAAGTTTTCCACGTGAAAAATGAAAATGAAATAAAAAGTTTCACCAGTTGAAAGAAAGATTAATATGACGTCATATTGGTAATACAACGGAAATTTTCAAACATTTCTCAATAATACAAGGAGTATGAGTATGAGTAAGTACAGACAGCGGGTTAATATGACGTCATTATATAATTAAAAATAAAATTAATCTGACGTCATACTGGAAGTTTAATGGACTTTTAAAATGTTTGGGAATAATACAAATAGAGTATCAATATGAGTAATAGGGAAAGCAAGTAGATATAACGTCAGCAAGTGATTATAACGTCATATGAATTTGAAGAACGTATTGAATCATGATAAAAACCCGATTTTGGAAATATTAGCATATTTTAACATTTTGAAGGTCTCTATACAACATGTTTCATTTTGAAATTAATTTTTTTAATATCGCATTTAGTCCACATGACACAGTATGTTGACTAAACTAATTGTTTCCTGTTCTAGTTGGTTTTTGCGTTTTGAATCTTGTGTGTTGAGTTTGGATTAACCCGATTTAAAAAAAAAAAATGTATCCAAAATATTGTTTTATATAAATATCTATACAGGTAAAGCTAGGATAGTCTGCGCACAATTCAAAAGAATAGCAATAAAAAATCTAAATATTAATTTTTTGCTAAACTATCCATGAATAATTTTTACTTCATTTGTTTTTTATGCATTTCCATTGCTATTTTGTTGTTATGTTGCAATTTAATAGAACAGTTGTAATAAAACCAAGAAAGTTATTTTGCGCAATCTCTCCTTACAGGGTTGGTGTGATTGCGCACATGGGTAGCAGAGATAGTTACTTATAATAACTTCTATTAAATTGTTAACAATAATAATAACACTTAAATGATATTGCTGTAAGGTTTTTGTGAAAAAAAAATTATTGTATTGGGAGTGAATATTTCAACATAATGCTTAAAGAATCAGAAAAAGAAAATAATTTTAAGAACGATTAAAAAATTTTAATTAAAGGAAAAAAAATTAAAGAATCAGAAAAAGTAAGTCCAGATAAGATTACAAAGTAAAATTATGTAACTTAATAACACGTTTAACTTAAAATTAGTCCATTTTCATTTTTCATTTTTTATGCAAATTTACCAATAAGCTGCGTAATCTCTCCTAGCATGGAAACTAATGGGAACGATGCGCCATCTCTCCTAAGTAGCACATGCGCAAACTCTTCAATTTCGGTAGGAGAGATTGCGCGGCCTTTTATTTAAACATGGCCGCTACTAAAACGAACCGATGATGTTCAAATTGTTAGTCTAGATTAGTAGCTTATGATAAATCGTTTAAGTTTAAAATATTTTGTACTATTGACATTGTATAGAAATTCTGATGAATAGCTATGAAAATTCAAGCACTTACTTTGGGAAAACAAATCAAAATAGCAATACTTTATCTTAGACGCTCAAAGCAATCAACGTGCACTTTCAAGTAGACACTCCACTACTGTTGTTGTACAACTACCTGGAGTCGCTGCGCTCTCACTCTACTCCTTCTCTCCTGGCTTTACCTTATAGTATTTCATTATAAATAACACTTTACATGTTTATTTTTCAACATAAAAGATGAAATTGATATTGTAGGTATGGTTATATACTATTTTTCCAAAAATTCATTAAGTTTTGGATCGATTTGTGAATTTCGAGTCTGCTTGGGTTGAAGTATTTCAAGTCGAGATTGAAGTATTTCGGCTGCGAGTCAGAATGCAAGGGACGAAAACTTTTTTCTCGGGCTCCGATCCAGTTGCAGATAGAGTTCTCCATCAAGGTCAAGCAAACTGAACCCCACCGGACTTGCGGGTTGGGTCGGATTGGCACTAATCTTTTTTCGTTGCGGGACGGGTTCACTTCGACTTTTTCACTGAGTGTCAGATTCATGTCGGGCTATTTTTATTTGTTCCGGGTTCAGATCTGTTTCGGGTTGATTTTTGACGCTTGCGGGTCAGGTTCATAACAGTTCACTTCAGAGTTTTGGGGGTGATCCCCCCCCCTAAATTTACATCACTGGATCCAGGTGATGTATGTGATGAGTTAGATATTCTTTTCCACAAGTGGAAAATACCTGTATCTTCACTTATATTTCCCATAACAGTCCAAAATGTTGCACACAGCCTTAGAATTCATCTAAATTACCAACGTAAAAGTTACAAATGAATCTGATAAATAGTTCATAGTTTGGCGGATAAAAAGTTAATATTTATTTATTCAGACTAAATTTTACATTTGGCGAGAATATATCCTTACAAACGGAAAAATAGGCCTGTCTTCAATGCGCCAGCAACTGAAACAGACCTAAGTGTAAAAATACATTTTATATCTACTATAAATTCTATTTTAGTAACCTCTAATTTCTTTTAGGCATAAAAATGGAAACAGTTGCATTAGCATATGACGTTTATGAAACACCGGAGACACAGAAAGACAAATGTCCAATTATATTCCTGCACGGGCTGTTTTGGAACAAGTATATGTTGAGAGACCTCGCTAAATCTATGTGCCATTTAACAAAGCGAAAGGTGAAATTCTCTTATTCTTGCTATCTTTTAAATTTTATATTTGTTTTAAAATTTATACTAATTTCCCATTTGCAGTTTAAAAGAAAAGTCTATAAAATCTTTAAAAAAATAGTTTTGCTTAATAAGTATTTTTTAATACATACAGGGTGTTTCAAAAGAATGCTAATGTTTTTAAATTATTATACTTTATGCATAAATTGTTAAAATAAGAAATAATTTCATGAATATTTAATGTAACAGTTTAATTTTGAAAAGGCAACGGTTATTGTAAAGTTAACTCAGAAATGCTCAGTGTGAATATCTTTGGTTATTCTGCGCAAGTCAAATCCCTCGAGCCTCTTTTCAAAATATTTTCACTGTATGAGGTCACCGGACTTCAAACCGTGCATGGTGATTCCGCCAATAAAAGTATTTCAAAATACAGTAAAACCCCGGTTATCCGAAAAGCATGGGACCAAAGGATTTTCGGTGGACCGGGGTTCCATAGGAATTTTCGGATAACCGGGAAACTTCCTAATTTTATTCTACAAGATGACACTACTCACACTTCTCACTCCCCAACAGACGGGTTTATGCTTGCAGGTACAGAAAGTGTCAGTATTCTGTTCGATTACCCCTTCCTGTTTACACGTGTTTTAATTTTCTCCAAACTTTCTTTACGATGAGTAATGCTTTAAAGCACGAAATTGTTTTATAAGCATGAAGAGCTTAACGAGTTGAAAAGATTGATACTGGCACCTCAATATATTGAAGTGCAGGAAGATGCAACAGCGTCAGATGTTTTGTTGTTTTAAAGGTGGCGTGATAAGGCAGCATTGAAACAATGTAAAGTTGAAACACACACACAAAAAAAATCACACCATATTTTGTAAGGAAATGCAGTGTTGTATGTGTTTATCCAATAAAATACCTGCATTTACGCCGCAATTGTCCAAATAAGTAAGTTGACGCTGTTTATTTTTTTCATAAACAGCCTGCTGTTTAAAAATAAAATTTTCATATTAAAAAAAAAAAGTTTTAAGGTCTTTCGGTTAAGCCGATTTTCGGATAATCGGGGTTCTACTGTATATACAAAAAATCTTCGAAACATAAATGTTTAATGGCAGCAATTTTAATATGTAGCAATAACAATTGAGAATGAAACAAAGTTAAAATCTAGAAATATTTTTACATTCTTTTATTGACGTGGTTAATAATGCCATTAAATTTAAATCATTACTAGCAAAACCCGTGGCTTTGTTTGCGTAATTCTTGAAAAATGCCAAGTGGTATTCGTTGGGCTATTTTCATTAGAGGAAATTTTACTGCCACAGATAATGCAGAGATTACTAACTAAGCAAATTTCTGTAATGACTATGTCACAGAAATGCGCAATTTTAAAACTTTTCTGTTCCTGCTCCCATTAAAATTTCAAAAATTTTAAAAACTGTTCTATGGATGCATTTGTTGTAACGTAACAGCCATGTAAAAATTTGCATTTTAAGAGTAACCACCATACCAAATATCAAGCTTCTGTACCAGCTGTATCACATGCATATCTTATAAGCTACTATCTTGTCCAATTTCAAGTTTCTAGCTCCTTCAGTATAAAAAAAAATCGAAATTTTTGAACGTTTTTCGCTTTTGCACCCCCTGTGGTAGTGGCACAGACATAAAATATAGCCTATGTTACAGCAGGGACTGTTACCGTCAATTTGCCACCATCACTTTTGAAAATGGTCCTGTAGTTCCAGAGAATCCATAGAAATTGTAATTTAGAATGTTTTTAGAACACTTTTTGCTCATTTCACCCTTTTAATTTCGATTTTTTTTAGAATTTACTCTTAGAGGGCATTTACATCGTATAAGTAACTACCATGCCAAATTTCATGTTTCTAACACCTTCGGAATAAAAAAATCGAAAACGTAGAACTTTTTTCGCTCCTGTACCCCCCTGGGAGTAGTAGCACCGATATAAAATATAGCCTATGTTGGAGCAGGGACTGTCACCATCAATTTGCCACCATCACTTTTGAAAACGGTTCTGTAGTTCCAGAGATTCCATAGAAATAGTATTTTAGAATATTTTTAGAACACTTTTCGCTCAACTCACCCTTTTCAATTTCGATTTTTTTTTAGAATTTGTTCTTAGAGAGCATTTACATCTTATAAATAACTATCATTCCAAATTTCAAGTTTCTCGTCCCTTCAGTATAAAAAAAATCTAAATTTTAGAACGTTTTTCGCTCTTGCACCCCCCTGGGAGTAGTGGCACCAACATAAAATATAGCCTATGTTGGAGCAGGGACTGTCACTATAAATTTGCCACCATCATATTTGAAAACGGTTCTGTAGTTCCAGAGATTCCATAGAAATTGTAATTTAGAATGTTTTTAGAAAGGTTTTCGCTCATCTCACCCTTTTAAATTTCGAATTTTTTTTTAATTGTTCTTAAAGAGCATTTACATCCTATAAGTAACTACCATGCCAAATTTCATGTTTCTAACACCTTCAGTACAAAAAAATCGAAATTTTAGAACGTTTTTATCTCCTGTACTCCCCTGGGGGTAGTGGCACCGACATAAAATATAGCCTATGTTGGAGCAGGGACTGTCACCATCAATTTGCCACCATCACTTTTGAAAATGGTTCTGTAGTTCCAGAAAATCCATAGAAATTGTAATTTAGAATGTTTTTATAACACTTTTTGCAGATCTCACCCTTTTAAATTTCGATTTTTTTTTTCAGAATTTGCTCTTAGAGAGCATTTACATCTTATAAGTGCCAATTTCATGTTTCTAACATCTTCAGTATAAAAAAATAGAAATTTTAGAACGTTTTTCGCTCCTGCACCCCCCTAGGAGTAGTGGCACCGATATAAAATATAGCCTATGTTGGAGCAGGGACTGTCACCATCAATTTGCCACCATCATTTTCGAAAACGGTTTTGTAGTTCCAGAGATTCTCGTAGAAATAGTATTTTAGAATGTTTTTAGAACGCTTTTCGCTCAACTCACCCTTTTAAATTTCGAATTTTTTTAGAATTTGTTCTTAGAGAGCATTTACATCTTATAAATAACTATCATTCCAAATTTCAAGTTTCTCGTTCCTTCAGTATAAAAAAAATCGAAATTTTAAAACGTTTTTAGCTCCTGCACCCTCCTGGGGGTAGTGGCACCGACATACAATATAGCCTATGTTGGAGCAGGGACTGTCACCATCACTTTTGAAAATGGTTAAGTAGTTCCAGAGAATCCATAGAAATTGTAATTTAGAATGTTTTTATAACACTTTTTGCTCATCTCACCCTTCTAAATTTCGATTTTTTTTTTAGAATTTGCTCTTAGAGAGCATTTACATCTTATAACTACCATGCCAAATTTCATGTTTCTAACACCTTCAGTATAAAAAAATCGAAATTTTAGAACGGTTTTCGCTCCTGCACCCCCCACCCCTGGGAGTAGTGGCACCGATATAAAATATAGCCTAGGTTGGAGCAGGGACTGTCACCATCACTTTTGAAAACGGTTCTGTAGTTCCAGAGATTCAATAGAAATAGTATTTTAGAATGTTTTTAGAACGCTTTTCGTTCAACTCACCCTTTTAATTTCGATTTTTTTTAGAATTTGCTCTTAGAGGGCATTTACATCTTATAAGTAACTACCATGCCAAATTTCATGTTTCTAACACCTTCGGAATAAAAAAATCGAAAACGTAGAACTTTTTTCGCTCCTGTACCCCCCTGGGAGTAGTAGCACCGATATAAAATATAGCCTATGTTGGAGCAGGGACTGTCACCATCAATTTGCCACCATCACTTTTGAAAACGGTTCTGTAGTTCCAGAGATTCCATAGAAATAGTATTTTAGAATATTTTTAGAACACTTTTCGCTCAACTCACCCTTTTCAATTTCGATTTTTTTTTAGAATTTGTTCTTAGAGAGCATTTACATCTTATAAATAACTATCATTCCAAATTTCAAGTTTCTCGTCCCTTCAGTATAAAAAAAATCTAAATTTTAGAACGTTTTTCGCTCTTGCACCCCCCTGGGAGTAGTGGCACCAACATAAAATATAGCCTATGTTGGAGCAGGGACTGTCACTATAAATTTGCCACCATCATATTTGAAAACGGTTCTGTAGTTCCAGAGATTCCATAGAAATTGTAATTTAGAATGTTTTTAGAAAGGTTTTCGCTCATCTCACCCTTTTAAATTTCGAATTTTTTTTTAATTGTTCTTAAAGAGCATTTACATCCTATAAGTAACTACCATGCCAAATTTCATGTTTCTAACACCTTCAGTACAAAAAAATCGAAATTTTAGAACGTTTTTATCTCCTGTACTCCCCTGGGGGTAGTGGCACCGACATAAAATATAGCCTATGTTGGAGCAGGGACTGTCACCATCAATTTGCCACCATCACTTTTGAAAATGGTTCTGTAGTTCCAGAAAATCCATAGAAATTGTAATTTAGAATGTTTTTATAACACTTTTTGCAGATCTCACCCTTTTAAATTTCGATTTTTTTTTTCAGAATTTGCTCTTAGAGAGCATTTACATCTTATAAATGCCAATTTCATGTTTCTAACATCTTCAGTATAAAAAAATAGAAATTTTAGAACGTTTTTCGCTCCTGCACCCCCCTAGGAGTAGTGGCACCGATATAAAATATAGCCTATGTTGGAGCAGGGACTGTCACCATCAATTTGCCACCATCATTTTCGAAAACGGTTTTGTAGTTCCAGAGATTCTCGTAGAAATAGTATTTTAGAATGTTTTTAGAACGCTTTTCGCTCAACTCACCCTTTTAAATTTCGAATTTTTTTAGAATTTGTTCTTAGAGAGCATTTACATCTTATAAATAACTATCATTCCAAATTTCAAGTTTCTCGTTCCTTCAGTATAAAAAAAATCGAAATTTTAAAACGTTTTTAGCTCCTGCACCCTCCTGGGGGTAGTGGCACCGACATACAATATAGCCTATGTTGGAGCAGGGACTGTCACCATCACTTTTGAAAATGGTTAAGTAGTTCCAGAGAATCCATAGAAATTGTAATTTAGAATGTTTTTATAACACTTTTTGCTCATCTCACCCTTCTAAATTTCGATTTTTTTTTTAGAATTTGCTCTTAGAGAGCATTTACATCTTATAACTACCATGCCAAATTTCATGTTTCTAACACCTTCAGTATAAAAAAATCGAAATTTTAGAACGGTTTTCGCTCCTGCACCCCCCCACCCCTGGGAGTAGTGGCACCGATATAAAATATAGCCTAGGTTGGAGCAGGGACTGTCACCATCACTTTTGAAAACGGTTCTGTAGTTCCAGAGATTCAATAGAAATAGTATTTTAGAATGTTTTTAGAACGCTTTTCGTTCAACTCACCCTTTTAATTTCGATTTTTTTTAGAATTTGCTCTTAGAGGGCATTTACATCTTATAAGTAACTACCATGCCAAATTTCATGTTTCTAACACCTTCGGAATAAAAAAATCGAAAACGTAGAACTTTTTTCGCTCCTGCACCCCCCTGGGAGTAGTAGCACCGATATAAAATATAGTCTATGTTGGAGCAGGCACTGTCACCATCAATTTACCACCATCACTTTTGAAAACGGTTCTGTAGATCCAGAAATTCCATAGAAATTGTAATTTAGAATATTTTTAGAACGCTTTTCGCTCAACTCACCCTTTTAAATTTCGAATTTTTTTTAGAATTTGTTCTTAAAGAGCATTTACATCTTATAAATAACTATCATTCCAAATTTCAAGTTTCTCGTCCCTTCAGTATAAAAAAAAAATCGAAATTTTAGAACGTTTTTCGCTCTTGCACCCCCCTGGGTGTAGTGACACCGACATAAAATATAGCCTATGTTGGAGCAAGGACTGTCACTATAAATTTGCCACCATCACTTTTGAAAATGGTTCTGTAGTTCCAGAGAATCCATAGAAATTGTAATTTATAATGTTTTTATAACACTTTTTACAGATCTCATCCTTTTAAGTTTCGATTTTTTTTTTTCAGAATTTGCTCTTAGAGAGCATTTACATCTTATAAGTAACTACCGTTCAAATTTCAAGTTTCTCGTTCCTTCAGTATCAAAAATATCGAAATTTTAAAACGTTTTTAGCTCCTGCACCCCCCTGGTGGTAGTGGCACCGACATACAATATAGCCTATGTTGGAGCAGGGACTGTCACCATAAATTTGTCACCATTACTTTTGAAAACGGTTCTGTAGTTCCAGAGATTCCGTAGAAATTGTAATTTAGAATGTTTTTAGAACGCTTTTCTTTCGTTTCACCCTTTTAAATTTCGATTTTTTTTAGAATTTGCTCTTAGAGAGTATTTACATCTTATAAGTAACTAACACTCCAAATTTTATGTTTCTAACACCTTCAGTATTAAAAAATCGAAATTTTAGAACGTTTTTCGCTCTTGTACGCCCCCCCCCCATGGGTTAGTGGCACTAACATAAAATATAGCCTATGTTGGAGCAGGGTTTGTGACCATCAATTTGCCACCATCACTTTTGAAATCGCTTCAGTAGTTCCAGAGATTACCCCCTACAAACAAACAAACAATCTTTACTACTTTATAATACAGGGTGTCCCAAAAGTCTCCGTACAACTTCAAAAATTTATTACAAAAAAATAATAGGCCTGCAACAAAAATAATTACAACAGTACATAGAGTAACTTAAAAAAATTTTTCTACTACTTTAGTACACTTGTACATGAGATCCTTTCGTTGCACGAAGAATATCAAGTCGATATTCCAATTGCACCCACGTGCGTTTCAGCATGCTAACATCAACAGTAATTACAACTGTTTGATGAAATCTGAATAAAATTTGCATGTCTCCTTGGGGACTTTGTGCCATAAAACCTTATACAACCAACCAACCAACTGGATAAAAGTTAATAGCCTCATGGAACTGAAACAAAAGATCCAAACAGCAGTAGCTACTGTTGATGTTAGCATGAAAAACGTTCGTGGATTGAATTGAAATATCATCTTGATATTCTTCGTGTTACGAAAGGATCTCATGTTGAATTTTACTAAGGCTGTAGAAAAAAACTTTTTTAGTTACTCTATGCACTGTTGTAATTATTTTTGCTGTACGCCTATTATTATTTTTTTTTAATAAATTTATAAAGTTGTACGAAGGCTTTTGGGACACCCTGTATTAGTATAGATAGATACTTTTATCACTGTTATTTTACCATGCATTTTAAAATGATACTTGTACTTTAGATTTTCTGCTTGGACCTGCGATGCCATGACGAGAGTCCATTTCGAAACGACTGGAATGCTGAGATTATGGCCGAAGATATCAAGCGATTCATTCAGGACAGAAAATTAGAAAAAATTGCTTTTGTGTGCCACAGTTTTTCATGTACTCTCGCGTACTTGGTTTTAATAGACAAGGTGAGTCAAGAAACATCCTCTATCTATATGTACACTGGTGTCCAGAAATGAAGGGGCAGTGACCAATTTCAGACGTTTCTTCGAATATCTACTGAAAATCGTGAGGAAATGCCCGAAATGCCCTTGAACTTTGAGGATGTAAAGAACATGTTTGACTTGACTTTTTTCATTGATAATTTTGCCGCGAGGACTATTAGGGGGGACA
The DNA here is from genome assembly GCA_963931845.1 of Maratus michaelseni. Classification (NCBI taxonomy): domain Eukaryota; kingdom Metazoa; phylum Arthropoda; class Arachnida; order Araneae; family Salticidae; genus Maratus; species Maratus michaelseni. The sequence continues at coordinate 202,331,906 of OZ007587.1, forward strand.
ATAATAATTTTAATGATAAAATAATATTTTCGATCACCCAAGTAACAGAAAATGCTAAAAATGGTCTGTCACTGTAGCAAATGACTATGTAGGTCCTGTTCATCATTTGTGTAAGCATAGCACGTATATTCGTGATAATGTTAACGTTTCTGTAAAAAATTCTAAAGTTTTTTTTTTTTATATATATATATATATATATATATATATAGCATGCAGAGTTTTTAGCCGAATTTAACACCGCTTTCTAAAAACTTGACAAAAAATCGTAGAAATAATACACTGTAATAAAAATAGTAATATAGAATCTCATCAAAAACGTCACCTGTAAAAAATGCAGCCAAGTCTCGTCACTCTTTTTCCGTAAAAAGTTCTGAGATAGTGTAAAGCCAAGTTTAGCTATCTTATTAACTCTGAAATTTTCATTCACAAATCACTCCTAGTCTCTACATCTTTAGTTAAATATTATTTTGTGACTTGGCAATTACGCAGCACAGGGAAGTTATTACACCTTACTATGTTATGGGATGGAATGAGATAATATGATTAAGGCTAATTATATACGCACAGGGAAGTTATTACACCTTAATATGTTATTGGATGGCATGGTATTATTTGATTAAGACTAATTATATACATCACATTCTCGTGCTACGTAATTGCCAAGTCACAAAATAATATTTAACTAAAGATGTACAGACTAGGAGTGATTTGTGAATGAAAATTTCAGAGTTAATAAGATAGCTAAACTTGGCTTTACACGATCTCAGAACTTTTTACGGAAAAAGAGTGACGAGACTTGGCTGCATTTTTTACAGGTGACGTTTTTGATGAGATTTCACTTCTTTTTGTAAGTAATCCTCCTTTTCTTGATTTTGGGTTCTTTTTGGAGATCATCCACTGATTTTCGCTAAGCCCACACTCTGTCCCTATTATTTACAGGTATAAAAAATTTGAAGCTTTAGTTTCGTTTGCAAAGTACTGTAGATAAAAAGAGATTTCAGGTTCCTAGGCAAGCACAAAGTTATGGGAGGGGGAGTGTCAAAAGTACTCTGAATTGCTTCCAGGAAAGGTGCTATCCATTTTTTTAATTTTTCCTTACTTTGTATACTAAACCCTACCTTTCTGCCAAATGTCAAGGTTCTAGGAGTACAAAATCGAATTATTTTCAAACTTTCGACTTGTTATAAATTTATTGAATTTTCGATTTTAATTCTAAGTTACCTGATTGTCATGCCAATATAGTAATTCTTTGATCCGTCTTCTTAGGATCATTTAGGTTCAATTTAGAGATAAATCAAGTGAATCTTAAGAGTCACCATGATTTTATTTAGAAAGGACTATCAAGCCATAACCAGCCAGTAATGTCGGGAGGGTAGGGGGAGCTGTGAAAATTTTTGTGTAGGATAACATCATTTAACAATCCATATTTCATATGCGAAGTAAATAGAGCAGTGGTCACCAATTATGTTTCCCATGGGTCCGTTTCAAAACATAGTCAAACTTACGCGGTCCGGAACATTTAAGTCTGTCCATACTCCCTCCCCCCAACCTACTTTGCTTAGTAAAGCTTTTCTTTGAAATCATTTGTAATCTTAGATGCATAACACAATGCATACCAGTGAAATGAAGTGCATTAATACCAAATCAATTTTTTATTATGATTTTTAGAAATCAAGATGATCAATACAAAGTAGGTATAAATTCAAAATGATTGATCACCAAAGTTCATTGTGGTTAATGTTCAATGAGAAAAATGACATGTTTTATTTTGCGCAACTTGCCTAAAATTTAGGGTCAAGTTGGTGCAACTGATTCTCATCAAACTGTAAAGGTATTCAGTCATCTGTGAGTCGAGATCTGTACTGATTCTTAATGAAGTTAAATTTTGAGAATGCTGCTTCACACACATAAGTTGAGCCAAACGTGGTACACAATTTTATTGCTAAAACTTTTAGTTCTGAATACTTTTTTCACACACATTTTTAATCCAAAATTGGTCACTTCCAAATTTTTTGCAACTTCAGCATAACTGTTCTTTAAAACAATATCTTCTTGGAACTCAATTATTTCCAACTGTAGGGCAGCTTTGTTGCTCTTGAAAACATCCGCCGCTTCATTCGTCAATACGCCATTAGGCATAAGAGAAAAAGAGTTGTTGACCAGCTGCACAACGTTCTCAATTTTTTCAAAATCAGAAAATTTTCCTTGAAATTCAGATTTAAGTTTTTGCAAAAAATCTTCGAACTCGTTGATGTCAATACCTTCATTACTGTCACAAACTGACTTAAGGTGTAGAAAATGTAAACGTTCTTCTCTGATATCTTCAGAGAAGAGGTCAATATTTTTTTTAGAACATTTTATTTCTGAGAGAAGTTTACACACAAGTTTACCTTTCCCTTGTAGTTTGAGGTTTAAGAGATTCAGGTGCCTAAATAGATCAATCAAAAATGCTATGGTTGCCCCATTTTCTTTTACGTCATTGAGGAAACCTAAATGCTCGTTTGCTACTTTTTGATCACTAGTTGAAAGAAACTCTTTGATACCCTCCAGTATTTTTCAAGAAACAAGCCGTCTCACGTTGTTGTGAAGAAGCAAGTCGTCAAACTGAGCATCAGTCTCTTTAAGAAATGATTTAAATTGATGGTGCTTAAAAGATAATTTTGACCGTATGAAGTTAATTATTTGTATCACAGTTTGCATTTTATTCTGAAGACTGGGAATCAGATTGCAACACAACACACTTTGATGAATGATGCAGTGGTAGGATATCAAATTTTCATTGCATTTTGGATCACTGTTGAGTCGCTGAACCAAGCCTTTCCTACACTGAAGCATTGCCGGTGCCCCGTCTGTTGTTACCGATATAACTTTTTTCATGCGCAATCCAGCTTGGTTGAAATACTCTGTAAGAGCCTTGCACAAATCCTCTCCTGTAGTAGTTCCTGACATAGGCAAAATAGTCAGTAGTTGTTCAAAAAACTTGTTCACGGGTTCTCTCCAGATAGCGTACAAAATAATTAACTATGCTGTATCTGTGATATCGCAAGATTCGTCCAAAGCCAATGCATAGCAATTTGTGGTAGCTAAAATTTGCTTCAAAGTTGTAAAATTTTCCTCTGATAAAACTTGTGTATTCCCTGTGCTTGAAGAAGCAGATAATGGAAGAAAAGGAAAGCTGAATTGGAAAACAGACAGTTTTTACCAGAATGGCTGACTTAAATTGCTTCACGTTGGCAAACCGAGTTGGAGCAGTACCTGTTTGTATTATATGTCAGCAAACTGTAGCTACTAATGTCGAATAGTGTCAAAGATATCCTGTCTGTTCTCAAATATAGCATTTCCAGCATCAAGCATGCACTCTTTTACAATATCTGCATCACTATATGGCTTCATATGTTTGGCTAGAATCCAAATGTGTAACGAAGCTTCTGGACATTTTCTTCCTCAGTCATAGATCGGTTCATGATTTTTGTCGATGTTATGTAATCCGAACATAAACTCTAAATTTTACTTTTCCGGAAGTTACTTCCTATCGGGTATTTTTCGCCAAATGTTTTGTGTTTTGTCGCATAAAGTCGTTTAATATTTGAACTTTTAATTATAGCTACAGTTTGCTGACATATAATACAAACAGGTACTGCTACAACTCGGTTTGGCAACGTGAAGCAATTTACGTCAGCCATTCTGGTAAAAACTGTCTGTTTTCCAATTCAGCTTTCCTTTTCTTCTTTTCCATCTTAACGCAAATCAAACACAATCGCCGAAACAAAGAAACGAAAAACGTTGAAAATAACTCTGAATAAGAACAAAATAAATACACAACGAGTACACTGATGCAAGAGCTGGAGCAGACTAACAGAATAAGAGAGGGGAGAGAGCAGAATCAGGTGTTGCTTATACCTCAAGATCAAAGCCGAACTGTTTTGGAGGGGGCTGGGGGGGTAGTATTAGGGATAATTCTAGATGAGTTCAGGCTCTTTTTTGGAGCCCGGACCCGCCAGGCCGAAAGATGTTGGGTCATCAGCGCCCAAGCACGATACCGAAAATATGAAATAGAAAAAAAATGCATATTATTTAAAAATTGTTTCAAAAATAATATCTCATTTTTTTACATAGAAATAACTGTTAATCCTCATCACACAATTAATTTTATGAAAATTTACATTCAATCTTATCAAAAGAGAAGTTTAGTATCAAATGAAATATACATAATACTTGAAAGGTTTCTCATTTTTTTCTCCCTCAACAAGTAAGTCTGATGGACACATTAACGAAATACGTATTAGGAATAAATGCATGAAAATTTCAGAAATTACTATTTATATGACGAAGAATCGAACAACGTTTTTCAATTTCGTATAAAAGGAGTACATTTTAAAATATAATTGATTCCTTCCTCATAACAAATCCTTCGGGATTTTCGTGTCCCTGAAAATCAACTTAAACCCTTGACATCGTTATCTGAAAGATCCGATGCTTTCATAGGAAAAGAGAAAACACTGCTCGATTGCTTTCTATTCGAATTATATCTACTTACGATTGAAAGTGACTTCGTGGATGTGCAAAGCAGAGTTCAGAATGAAGAAATCTATATAAAAACCACTAACGTTATTTTCGTATGAAGCGAGAATATGATTCGTGCACAATATTAAAATTCGCAAACCTCAAGCTAATTCTATTTGACTAAAAACAGAAGAAATTTTATTTTTGCATTATATCTCTAAATAAAAAAATGAAATAACCAAACCAATTAAATAAATATCCCACTGTTTATTTGTCACAAACGAAATCACGGTGGTGCCCAAAGTGGTACAAAGGCTTTGGTGGCTCTTCTATATTGGCGCTATATCAACAGGTGGCCGCCATCAATGTCTGCAAATAACACAAATCTTTTTTAAAAATAGCATTTTAACACTAGAATAGAAAATCACGACTTCTTTTTTCTCTTCATTCTGATCAAAATATCATTAAAATGACTTGAAATAAAATAAGTATTTCTTAAGGGAAAAAAAAGTTCTTTTTATTTTTTTCATACGTGAATAAATAAAATTTTCAGATTTAGAAAGAATGAGCTCGAGCCCATCCGATACCGAAGGCTGGTATAAAAATCAAGCCCGAGCCCGTCTCATCTCTAAAATTTACCCGCTTCCAGCCACGTAGAAACATTATTATTTTGTGCTATTCATCATTTAGCCGCGGTCCGTACAAAACTTGCCGGCGGTCCGCCATTTGGTGACCACTGAAATAGAGTATAACCTGTGAAAGAAAACAAACCTGTCTATAAAGAAATCGCCTATAACGTAGAAAGTCTATAGCGGAACTTTTCTATAACGAAATTCGTAAACGAAAGAAAACAAAACCATAATCCAGGGGAAATAACATAAAACAATTAGGGGCGTTGTACCAGCTAAATAGGACAATTATCTTAAAACTAATGTTTCTAGCAGTACAAAATCAAATTGTTTTCGAATTTTCAATTTTTTAAAGATATTTCGATTTTTCGATTTTATTTTCGAATTTAACGAATTTTTTTAATTGTTCCTTTTATTGAATAGTAAATACTACCTCACCAAGTTTTAAGTTTCTAAGACTACAAGATAAAATTATTTTCAATTTTTGATTTTTTCAAAAAAATTTTATAATTTTCTGGATTTTTTATTTTTTTCTTATTTTGTATCCTTTATTACAAATTTCAAGTTTCTAGCGCCACAAAATCGAATTATTTTGAAATTTTCGACCTTTTTCGAGTTTCTTATTCTATTTTCGAATTTATTGTGTTTTAATTTTCCCTTTTTCTGTATCCTAAACAATAAGTTTACGCCGAATTTTAAGTTTTAAAGGTACAAAATCGAACTTTTTGAATTTTCGAAAAAAAAATTTCGAATTTTACAGATTTTTTCTTTTTCTGTATCCTTAATACTACCTTTATTCCAAATTTTAAGTTCCTAGCTCTACAAAATCGAACTATTTTCAAATTTTCGTTTTTTTTTTCGATTTTTTGATTTTATTTTCGATTTTTGTTGTGTTTTTAATTTTTTCTTTTTCTGAATCCTAAACACTACCTTTACACCAAATTTTCAGTTTCTAAGACTACGAGAACATATTATTTTCAATTTCTCACTTTTTCTTTTTCTTTTTCTTTCTTTCTTTCTTTTCTTTTTTCTTTTTTTTTTTAATTTTTTAAATTTGTGACTTTTTTTTTTCGAATTTTCCATATTTTTTAATGTTTCCTTATTTAGTATCTTAAATATTACCTTTATTCCAAATTTCAAGTTTCTAGCGCTATGAAATCTAATTATTTTCAAATTTTCCTTATTTTTCGATTTTTCCAATTTTTTTCGATTTTTTGATTTTATTTTCGAATTTTATTGCGTTTTTATTTTAACTTATTCTGAATACTAAACACTATCTTTACTGCGAATTTTAAGTTACTAAGGCTAAAAGATCAAATTATTTTAATTTTTTCAATTTTTTTTCGAATTTTTGTAGTTTTTTTTTTTCGAACTTTCCGGATTTTTTAATTTTTCCTTTTTTTGCATCCTAAATACTACTTTTATTCCGAATTCCAAGTTTCTAGCGCAACAAAATTGGATTATTTGAAAATTTTCGATTTTTTCGATTTTTCGATTTTTTTTTTCGATTTTTTTTTTTTTTTTTTTTTTTTGTGTGTGTGTGTGTGTGTGTTTTTGATGTTTTCTTTTTCTGAATTCTAAACACTACCTTCACACCAAATTTTAAGTTTCTAAGACTACAAGATCGTGTTATTTTCAATTTTCAATTTTGTTCAAATTTGTTGAATTTTCAAATGTTTTTTTTTTTTTTTTTTTAACTTTCCGGATTTTATAATTTTTTCTTTCTTTGTATCCGAAACACTAGCTTTATTCCAAATTTTAAGTTTCTATGGCTGCGGGATTTACCCAATCTTTTTGATGACGCGAGAGTGAGTGAGAGTGAGTGTGTGAGTGACAAAAAATCGAAACTTAGAGTTCATATATCGTCTGCACTAATTTGCGGGTATTTTTCGAATTATCCATATTTTTTTAATTTTTCCTTATACAGTATCTTAAATATTACCTTTATTCCAAATTTCAAGTTTCTAGCGCTATAAAATCGAATTATTTTCAAATTTTTCTTATTTTTCGATTTTTCCGGATATTTTCGATTTTTTTAATTTAATTTCCAATTTTATTGAGTTTTTTATTTTAACTTATTCTGAATCCTAAACACTATCTTTACTCCGAATTTTAAGTTTCTAAGGCTAAAAGATCAAATTATTTTAATTTTTTCAATTTTTTTCGAATTTTTTAATTTTTTTTTTTCGAATTTTCCAGACTTTTTAATTTTTCCTTATTTTGCATCCTAAATACTACCTTTATTCCGAATTCCAAGTTTCTAGCGCAACAAAATCGGATTATGTGAAAATTTTCGATTTTTTTCGATTTTTTCAATTTTGCTTTCGATTTTTTTGGTGTTTTTGATGTTTTCTTTTTCTGGATGCTAAACACTACCTTCACACCAAATCTTAAGTTTCTAAGACTACAAGATTGTATTATTTTCAATTTTCAATTTTGATGGAATTTGTTGAATTTTCGAAAGTTTCTTTTTCGAATTTTCCTGATTTTATAATTTTTTCCTTCTTTGTATGGATTTTGTTATTTTTTCCTTCTTCCTTCCTAAACACTACCTTTTTTCCAAATGTCAAGTTTCTAGGGCTACGGGATCTACCTAATCTTTTTGATGGCGCTTGAACGAGTGAGTGAGTGACAAAAAATCGAATGTTTGAGTTCATATATCGTCTGAACTAGAAAAGACAGAAAGTTGTACTTTGAAATTTTGGTCCTGTGTGCCAAATACTCTAGAAAAACGAAGTTTCAAGTTTTTGGGATATATCAAGTTTTTGGGATAGTTATTGGGATTCAGTTTTTGGGATATGGAGCGCGGAGATATGGGGGGGGGGGGGTCAAAAGTGCCATGAGTTGCTTCCAAAAAAGGATGCTTACGGCCGTGCCTTCTCGACTTGGCGGGGGCACTGTCGTGCCTCCAGATATTTGATGGGAGATGGGTATTTGTATGAAATAAATTTTAACTGCGCATGCGCGAACTACAATTTTTTTTTGTCATGATTTGATACTCAGTACTATAGGGCAACTGATGTAAAAAAAAAAAAAAAAAAAACAGTGAAATATTGTGAAAACTCAAAAAGTTACAGCAATAATTGATAAATTGAGGAGGAAATTCCATATAATCCTATAAGAGTTCCTCCTCAATTTATCAATTTTTGCTGTAACTTTTTTAGTTTTCACGATATTTCACTGGTCTTTTTATATGAGTTGCCCTATAGTATTGACTATCAAATCCTGACAAAAAATCTTTGCGTTGCGCAGTTAAAATTTATTTCATACAAATACCCATATCTCATCAAATATTCAACATATTAATATTTGAATTGCAGTATACTATTTCTATAATTTTTTTTCAAGATTTTGAAAGGCGGTGTTAAATTTGGTTGAAAACTCTGCATGCTATATCAAAAAACCTTTTGAATTTTTCACAGTAACGTTAATATCTTCACGAATATATGTGCTATTTCTACACAAATGCACACAAATATTGAACAGGACCTACATAGTTATTTGTTACAGTGACAGACCATTTTTAGCATTTTCTGTTACTCGGGTGATCGAAAATATTATTTTATTATTAAAATTATTATTGCCCCCCTAGTTGTCCTCGCGGCAAAATTATCACTGAAAAACATGAAGTCAAACATGTTCTTTACACCCTCAAAGTTCAATGGCGTTTCGGGCATTTCCTCACGAGTTTCAGTAGATATTCGACGAAACGTCTGAAATTGGTCACTGCCCCTTAATTTCTGGACATCAAGTGTATTAAACGCAAAGGTATGTGGAGGCGAAAAAGCGGTTATTTCCCTTTTTGCGATGGCAACGAGTGATTTGTTTTCACTAATTTGCTAATATTAAGAAAAGTATTTGAGGTATCGATTTGAAACTCGCCACACATATGTAGAAAATTTTTTTGCCTCCAAATATCATATTTTTGTAAAAATGTGCTGGTATTTTTCTTATTTTTTGCAAAAAACTAGCTATTTTCTGAAAAGGAAAGAAAATAAAGTGCGAAGTTAAATCAAAAGACGCGCCATTTTGTTTCTGTTTCAAAAGTTACAGATATTTGTTAATGTTAAAGCTCCATTGTTTTAACTTAAGCATTTTAACCTCTTTGTTAAATATTATCAATTACTAGATGGAACCTGTCAATACTTGACGGAAAAAATTAGTATAACAATATCAGTAAAATAAGCTTCTTTATTATTTAAGAAGGGTAGAGCATGAAACAGTGTTTCAAAAATTTTATTTAAAAAGTTTTTCCCCTAGTGAAATACAGCACTATGTTCGATGCACACTCGAAACAAACAATCCCTAAACAACTGTGTAATGCAAAATAGATCGACATTACCACCCATATTCATCACTGCAAGAAAGAAAGTTTCATAGATCTATGAAATATCATAAAAATAATATATTCCTACATCAATATCATATTCAGTAAATAAAAGAACATAGTAAATAAAGCACACATCTTTTCCCCTGTGATAATGCAACCGAGTATGATCAAATGCGCCTGTGCATTGCATCTGCTCAAAGGCACAGTCGAATTTTGGCATGTTTAAATAAAAAGTTTTAAAATGTTCTCTTTAATCATTGTTCGTTTCAAATAAACGAATCTATTGTTTTAAGCTAATCAATTTTGATGTAAAGATACAAGTTTTATAGCTACATTTTTTAATAACGTGAATTAACCTATATTCACAACTAAAAAGAAATGGCGCATCTAGTATTTTTCGAAAATTAAATAAAACTCATGCATTCGTGACATCCTAATTTACTTTTATATTTTAATATAATAATAAAGCTATTATAATTTGTGACTCGTGCTATAGCCAGTATACACGTCAGGACACATTGCCGTTATCATTATCTTTTTACGCGTGAAGGTTTCACTATGGTATTTCACTATGGTATCTATGGTACTTCATTGTGAAATTTGGTAATTTTTGAAATTCAATATTTGAAAAACGGCATAATCATTATATTTGAAATTTATATCAAGAAAAATACCATTTTTTACCTTTCTAACACAGTTTGTCTAACAATTTTCTGACAAATACTTTTCGAGCTATTAATTTTTTCAGTAACTTCAAACTTTTCATTTTCCGAGATTCATCTGTGGCAACGATTAGCGAAAAAGCCAGTCGTCAGAAACGCGTAGCTTTTTATTAAAGAGGATTGTCCTCATTGTTATCCGCATCGTTATGACATCAACAACGTTACTGACGTACACATATGTGACTAACGATACAGATTGACTTTTAGAAGCTTTACGTCTTATGTACGTAACAACCACGTGTTTTTTTTTTTTTTTAAGTGCGAACTGATAGGTAGCCAAATTACGCCGTACATCCATTATTAAAGATGATTGGTTAAATTTTGAGTTGGGAGGAGCTCGGACATAATTTAAATATCGCATTACTGTTGTTACAGGTATATGGCTGTGGAACATGAAACTAATTTATTTTTGCAGCACGCCTGTTAGCGGGGATCCGTTTCGGAGGTCCGTTCGGAAACAGGTTTGCTTAGAATAGGATGAGCCCCTGGCGGTGAAAGGTGGAACTAAAAAATATTTTAAGCATTCGAGGCTGATTTGGGAAAATCGACTCACGAAGCGGGCGTAGCCTGCTAGTTAAAAATATACAAGGAGCTAATATGATCGCAAAAAGTTATTGATTTAACTATTAGAATCTTTCGATTTGGCGAAGGATTAAGCAATTAAATTAAATTACGAATAAAAGTAACATGTTTTCACAGTTTAGCTTACATTTAAGGAAGACTAAACTGGTCGACAAAGGCGGCTAGTTTTCAGTACAGTAGGGGAAACTGTCCCAAAATGACATACCTTATGTTTCTGAATATTGTCGCTAGAGGCCAGCAGTTAACGATATGCATTTATGTTCTGGAATCGATCGGCAACGATAAACATTTAGGTTTCACGTTTGTATTTTTCATTGTTTACAAAGAAACTGTTTACACCTTCGGCAGAAATTTCTTCGGACTATTTTTTGGTGCTAATTCACGTGTTTCATATCATTGATTACATATCTGAAGTATAAGATAAGTACTTATTTCTTTTTAGATTATTTTCTGTATATGCGAAAATTTATAAATGTATGTGTTCTCGAATACTGTCTCTGTACGGCGATTGTAGGTAAAATGACATGCCGCCATACATATTTTTCGATCATGTTTTCTATGCTTCATTTGTGACAGAAAAGTCCACTGGAAAATAAGGAAAGTAACGACAGCAACGCAAGTTCTACAATTAACAGCCTATCTAGACGTAATCCGTCAATTTTTTTAAGTTTCAATGTCACCTCTATCAATTCCAGCGCCGACAACATCTGTTTCCAATATTCCGAAGACTTGTGTATCTTTTCAACCGGCAGCATCTTCAAGTTTATCATCTTGATTTATCAGTCAGTTTGATGTATCTTCACCTCCTAGTGCACCTCATGTTAGGTCATCCTCTAAAAAGAGGAATCATCAGGGTGCAAAAGTTCTGAATAGCAGTCGTAATATTACCGAAGCGAAGGCAAAAGTTGCTGAGAAACAAAATTTACTCTCAAGACGTGCAGCTCAACAGGCTAAGAAGAAAATTCGATTTGTTGCATCCAATGATGACGGAAAAGACATGGATCTTTCTGCCGAGGATGATGATGAAGTATGTCTTTGTTGCAATGATTTATTCAGTTACTCAAAATCGAAAGAGAAGTGGATAAAATTGTGATCAAAGTGGGCACATAGTGAATGTGCCGGTGTTTCTTGGTGTGCAAAAAATTTATTTGTGATGTATGCAAGTAACATTAATAGCAACATATGAGTGTGTCGTTTTAGGAAAGCACTGTTGGTAAAATGATATAGTGCATCATTTTATATAAATCGTTATTATAACGTTGTGACTGTATTTGTTACTTTTTAAAAGACACCATTGTATTTTGTACACTTCGCAAAGTTAGTTTTCAAAAAAAAAGTTGATCAGAATTTTTTATATGAATAGAAGCATTTTCGCCTTAGGTTATGTCATTTTAGGACAGTTTCCCCTACGTAAAATAGATAATATAAAAAATCATTCATATTTCTTGTAATTGTTATTTATTCCAAAAACATTAAATTGTGTCATTTAAATATATTAATGACATATTTTAACGTTTTCAAGCTACGATTTACATAAAAATTAAATATCCACGTTTTTGAATTATAATGATACCATTTGCACACACCGGGGGAAAAATGACTGTGATTTCACATCTAAATTGAAAACAAACTAACAAAAATCTTCTAAAATGTAGACTCTTAACAAAAGTATATATTATAAAGTTATTTGTAAAAGTAATTTTAATAATTTTTATTCGGTGAAATTTCATTGTCAACCTTTCAAAAAATTCATAATCTAAAATTCCGTAGACCACTAATCTGATTTTTTGTACATATAAATACACTAGCAAAACACGCGGCTTTGCTCGCGTAATTGTTGAAATATGCCAAGTGGTATTCCAGGGCCTATTTTCATTAGAGGAAATTTTACTGCCACAGATAATTCAAAAATTACTAACTAAGCCACATTTTGAGTAAACTTCCTTCTTATACTGCATTAGGCGAACATGAGACTTAATGAATGAGAAGAGTTTAAATTATTTCCAAATTAATGGTAATTTAGAATAATTTTTCATTTAAAATTTAGAAATTTTTAGATACTGTTCTAAGCGAGCACTTACGTCTTAAAAGTAAGCACCATGCCAAATTTCAATCTTCTAGTTATGCAAACTTCTGTAAAACTATATCACAGAAATCGCAATATTAGAGCTTTTTTGTGTCTATACACATTAAAATTTTTCAATTTTTAAAAACTGTTCCGTGGATGAATTTGTGTCATATAGTACATTTGAGACACTATAAAAATAATAATTTACATTATATTTCCCTATATACAGGGTGAATATAAAAAAAACTATCCCGATATATGAGCCCCTAACTGTCATATCGTTCACAGAAACTGAATGAAATTTTGGTTTAAAGTATTTTGAGGTATGCGCTCAAGAATCATGTGAAAAACAACAGTTAAATTCTAACAGTTATGGTTACAGTGACAAAATTTCGAAAATTTCAAATGGAAACACCTATTTTGTTTTATTGGAATGTGATCTTCATAGTGAAAAACCATCAAAAGCGTTGGAACGGTACCTGTAGCACGAAAATCGCCGGCGCTAGACAGACTAAGTAGAAAAGTGAAAACAACCAATAAAGGACAGAGAAGCAACAGAAAGTAAAACATTTTATTGTTCAGTGGTATCCACCATCTGCCGCATGTAAAGTGTAGTCATGTGTGAAATGGAAAATGTATGAAACACAATAAAATGTTTTGTTTTCTGTTGCTTCGCTGTCCTTATTGGTTGTTTTCACTGTTCTTCTTAGTCTGCCTAGCGCCGGCAATTTTCGTGATACAGGTACCGTTCCAACGCTTTTTATGGTTTTTTACTATGAAGATCATATTCCAATAAAAAAAAAAAAATAGGTGTTGCCCTTTGAAATTTTCGAAGTTTTGTCACTGTAACCGTAACTGTTAGAATTTAACTGTTGTTTTTCACATGATTCTTGAGCGCATAATCTCAAAATACTTTACACCAAAATTTCATTCAATTTTTGTGAACGATATGACAGTTAGGGGCTCATATATCGGGATAGTTTTTTTATAATCACCCTGTATATTACTACGGCGAGTTTCGAGATAAAAAAATAATTATGATGTAACGGATTATTAAGTATACGTTAAATAATGATTGGTCTTCCCCTTGATATCTTGGTATGGTATGAACAGAACGTTATTTTGACGGTACTATCGCGTTATCGAGTTACGGCATGAAACTTTAGCATGTTGTTTATCTTGACTAATACAATATAAAAATTTCAGTTTGCCTCGTGATATCTTGGTACGATGTGAACAGAATGGGGCGCCAATTCGTCGCTTCACGGTACTACTATCACGTCATCCAGTTTCGAGATCAATTTGGCGCCAATTTAAAGCTTAAACAATGTATTTTTAAAATATTTTGTTCTCATGCCGAAACTCGATCATGCAATAGTACCGCCAAACTGAATAATTCTCAGCCCATTCTGCTCATATAGTACGAAGATATGTCGAGGCAGACTAGTCATTTTTTCATCTAATGTAAAAATCTTGCCCTAAATCATAATTTCATTTCGTAACTCAATGACATAGTCTTTTTTGTCGCCGCCGCCCGGTAGAATTGCAAAAAAACGGTTTATTCCCAGGTTTAAACCGGGTTTTTTCTAGCCTTTGCAACTCTACCGCCCGGTCTATGATAACAAATGTCAAATTTAAAAAATCCCCGAAAAGGCACAAGAAGAAAAGAGAAAGCACCCTCAAGATGAGAATGAAACTGAAGGTGAGAGGAAAATATGCACGGTCAATGATGCAAGATATAAGTAACACTTGCAAAACGACTAGCTATAACTAGCTAAAAATTTTTGTAGCTTTGTTTGTATGTTTGCTTGGTTGTTTGTACGTTTGGTTGCACGTTTGTTTGTTTGTTTTTTATAAGTTTATTTGTACATTTGCTTCTTTGTATGTTTGTGTATTTTTTTACGTTTGTTTGTGCGTTTCTCTGTTTGTTTGTCCGTTCATTTTTGTTTTTGTCTTTGTACGTTTGCTTGCTTTTACGTTTGTTTTTAACTTTTGCTTACTTGTTTGTTTGTTTTCTTGTACGCTTGTTTCTAAATTTGTTTGTTTAATCGTTTCATTTTTTTATTTGTACGTTTTTTTTCTTTTTTTTTCTTTTATGTACGCTTGCTTTTTTTTGCAATTGTGCGTTTGTTTGTTTTTATGTTTATGTGTACGTTTGTTCGTTTGTAAGTCTCTTTGTATGTTTGTACGCTTTTTTCTATTTCACGGTCTAAAAATTGAAAATGTGCGATGTTTAGAAGTTAAAAAAATTGCAGAAAAAACGAAATTTAATCGTCGACTGTTGCGATCGTCAAAATGACGTCAGCGTTATTCATGGACATATTTGTCCTTTATAATATAGATTAAATTAATGGCAATTTAATTTTAATTCAAATATTTAGCTTACTGAAAATTAAATTGATTGGTAATTTCCCTTTGCCTATAATAATGACAAAAGAAAATACCAGTTTTATAAAAGGGATTCAACTGTCCCTTCTTCCCTAAATTATTTACACATTTAACTCGGTATATCGGAATAATTTTATGATCCTGTATAATTTTCAATAAAGAAAATCGTATAGTGACCCTTAATAACAGTTTTGTAACAATGAATGCGAATTTAAGAAAGCTAAATGTCAGCAATGTTTAATTTTCGTCTGGGTAATTAGATTAATGATTAAAATAATCACGATTGAATTAGTTCAGATTGAATTAATCATGAAAAAAATGTAAAAGGTTATTTCTTTTTTCAATTTCAATCATGGTTACATTCATCATGATTAAATTTCGTACGATTGAAAATTTAGTCAACTAATCAATTGACTAAAAAAGTAATCGATTAATGCCAACCCTAACCTAAAGTGACCAAACGTCATAAAAATTCAAGGACTTAATCAAATTTGGGGTCTGTGATTAACTCAGTTCTCGCAGTTTTTGATTTAAAACACTTATTAAATTTTAAAAAAGTGATAAATGTAATGTGCAAAAATTATTATAAAGGTTAAAAAGTTGTAAATTTTAAAGTCATTAAAGTTTTAACCCTTTAGCGGGCGGTGTCCACAAAAAAGGACACCTAATTTTAATTCTAAAACTGACAAACGGCACCAAGAAAATTTAATTAAATTTTTCCTTTTATAAAGTACGGGAAAATCAGCAAGTTTTTATTTTCTAATAAATTCTTTGGTAAATTCTGGTGTCAGTCCATATTTTCATCATTTTAAAAACAGACTTACTCCGCGCCGGAAAGGGTTAAAACAGTTCCATTATAAAATTTAGTCACCCTACCTCAGCCACCTCACACATACCCCTATTGACTCTCATAATATCAAATTTCATGCCATTACGCACAATTTATTTCCTGTAAAATGTACAGAAATGGTTCAAATATTAAAATATTTCTGAAGTGCATATAAATATGCTCTTTATTGAAAGTGAAACCATACAGTGATATTGATCAGAGAAATTGAGAAGGTTTCAAATAAATGATCGTCTGTCAATTTTAAATGTTATAATATTTTCGTTTTGATGCATCCACGAGTAAACTTTGAACTATTCGTAATTTTCTTTCTTACAATCAAACGTTGTTAGTAAGTCACCTGGATAAAACGTCACTCCGCATATTACGTCATGTTTCAGTCCCGACCACTCTCATACGCCTTTTCACATATTGTACTCCTTTTGTACGCCTTTTCACATATTGTGTAGCCACGACAAGAGGGAACGTGACTACCTTTGTAGGTTTTCACACCCCTCGAGTCGTGGTAAAGCAAGAGCCGTCGCGAAATCTAGCATATGACCTAGAAACCGGCTCCCCTCATGGGTTTCGGCGACGAAGTCGCTGGGTGTTCACGGCGGTTCATCAAGTGTCCGTTCCTGCGGAAGTTTCCTCCGAGACGTGGGGTTACTGTTGCAGCGACCTGTGTCATCGACACTTGGTAAATTAGCTTGGGGGTCCGCAGTTAGGGAGCGGCCCCAGGCGGGGCCTCCGAGATGTCGCTGTGTGTCCTTCACCGGGCCTGCTACAAGTATTAGTGACGTCACAGTAGTGATCCCCTTTGGTCAATGTATCGCAGCAGAAAGATGTAATAAAAAGAGCATTTCCGCTCTTATAATTTGTGATTACATAAATAATATTAAATTTCATAATCGTGAAATAAAAGGGAATCAATACACTTGTTTTATTAAAGGAAATTAAAAGTTTTAGATTTAAAAAAAATGCTAAGATTGAACCCATTGACTTGCCTTTTCCTAAACACATTATTTTACAATAAATATACGTACAAAAAAATATAATAAATCTACCAAAAACTTTACAAAATCAATCCCATTCCTCCCTTTTACAACTACATACCATAATTTAACCACCAAAACACAATAAATGTCAATTTAAATAGAGAAATCGACATTTTTTAACTATAGAGAACTTGGCACTTTTTTTTAACGCTTTGGCGTAATACGGGCTTCAGAAAGTTAGATATGTTTTTAAATTATATACCAGGGATCTGTTTAGGAAAAAATTGGGTCGTTTAAAGGACCCTTCACAATTTTTTTTATTTCAAAACAGGACCCTTCACAAAACTATTTTCTCTAAAACAGGACCCTTCACAAAACTATTTTTCCTAAAACAGGACCCTTCACAAAACTATTTTTTCTAAAACAAGACCCTTCACAAAATTCTATATCTTAAAAATAGGTTTTTCACAAAATTTTCTCATCTTTAAACTGAACATTTCACAAATTAATCATTTAAAAGTAAAATTTGACCTGTCACTTTTACACATATAAAGAAAATATATGTATTTTACATCCATATCTTCTTAAAAATGTGTAAACAAGAACTGAATATAACTATCATTTCGAATTCACAAAATTATGACTAGATTTTTCACAAATATAAAAAGCTGTTCACAATTTCACAAAAACAGGACCCTGGGAAAAAAGTCTGGACAGACCCCTGTATACACAATTATGAAAACAAACCTAATGAACTTTTATGTTTATTTATATATATAAAATTATTTATATATACAATTCTGTTCTACCTGCATATAAAAATAGATATATGGTTTCTTTATATTAAATAAATTATATAAATATTGAAAAAAAATACTTATTTATATGAAACTACGAATAGGTTGCCAGAAAATATGTTGCCAACTTTCCTTCTCTCGCCATAAGCCTTTTTCGGTACTTTTCGGTTAGCCGGGAGCCAGTGATACATGTACATATATAAATATATATATATTAATTCATACATATATGTGTGTGTAGATATGTGTATATATATATGTGTGTGTGTGTGTGTATATATATATATATATCACTGGCGCCCGGCTAACCGAAAAGTACCCAATTTTCTATCTTAACTTTGTAACTGACTTGTAATATTTTAATAATTGTCTATTTATTGTACTTGGGTCTAGGACCTAATAACCACTCAAATTAACTTATCAAAAGTTTTATTTTCATAATATATTTGTACACTTAAGTTAGCTAAAATGTTAAATGGAACTACGTAGAACTACTAAGTTGTGTAAATCAGTTATTTTTAATTTTATAAACAAAGCACACTCACTTCTAACTAAATGTATCCAGATTTCATTCAATTTATTACAGTATTTCTTTCAAAATCTTTTTTAAACTGTTTATCGTTTGCTTCTTTTATTATTTTTTTCTAAAGATCATTTGACTCTTTGCGATTTGGAAGTACAAATTCATTCAAATATGCAGGAATATTTCCATTACAGTAGGATGGACATTCGTTGTTAGGGTTATTTTTTTTTTCTCAGCACAGCAAGTTCAATACCATCATATTAATTTTAGCTTCACGAATTATGAAACGTATATCGAAACATTTAATGCAGACCACTTCTGTTGAAATGTAAAAATAATTATCACAAGGTAATTTTCGTAGCTAAAATTTCTTCTTTTCATTATCAGTCGCGAATTTGAAGACTTAGATTAGAAACTAGGAACACAACATTTTCTTTTCATTCTTTTATAGATATAATCTACACTTTCTTTAATAATTATAATCAATAATTATTGATAGCATTATAATCTAAATACACTGAAAAATATTATTAATTACTATATAAAACAATAAATAAAATCAAAATACTATCGTAAACAATACGTACAAACGAACAAAGTACATGAAAATTTTTAAGTCATTATGGATCACTGTTTTGACGTCACTTGTAGCAGGTCCGGTTAAGGACACACAGCGACATCTCGGAGGCCCCGCCCCAGGCCGATCGCAGCGCCGCGGCGAGACAAAGCTGCTGATGTGATATCCTTCAGAGACTTGGGAGCGGTGGTCGGAACGCGAGCCGGCGACCCCCGTGGGCTCCTGGCGGCGCGAGCTCATTTTTTCACATATTGTACTCTGCTTATTGCATCGCTATTTTTCAACCACTCCGCTTAAGACGTCATTTTTGAAAGTGCAATAGGCAAACTCGGTGCTATTCCTTTGTCAAGGTTATCTATCACCAAAAACACTTAGTTTTTTGTTGTGCATGACTGTATGTTTAAGTTTAATAAACATTCCAGATAACAACATTTTTCTTTACAAAGCATGTTTGCCATATCAACAAATTTTCTGAATATCCCTATGCGTATACGAATCTAGACAGCAATTTACAAACTTCACTCGAATCAACAATAACTAAAATTGTAGCTGTCGTTTTGGAAGCGAAGAACAGAGAATCAGTAGAATCTGACAGCGAACATGTAAAAGAGGAACCTCCCAAACCGATTGTTACAAATAGAAAAACCTTAGGTGAACTAAGGAACTATATTTCGTATTTGAATGAAACTACAGATACCAAATATAATATGTATAAGTATATTCCTTAGAAAAAAAAAATAATTTCAGAAAACTGCCATCAAACAAAAATGGATGATTTTTTTTTTTTTTTTTTTTTTTTTTTTTTTTTTTTTTTTGTAAGCCAGTAACAAATGGGTGCGTATGAAATTGTACAATTAAATACTACGTAACATACTTACCTAATATACTTTCCTTAATTTGTCATCCATTTTATGAATTATAATTCTTATTCTACTAATATATATAATTTATAATGTAATTTAGTAATAGGTATACTTATTATATAAACTCCTCTTAAGAAGTCACTTCACTTTGTAAGTCATTTTTAAGTGGACCCGAGAGTGACGTACTAACGAGGATTGACTGTATTTTTAAGTCAGTCATACTGATTTGTAAAGAAAGATATCATACGAATTGAAATTTTCCCAACTGATAGAAAATGCGTCAGAGGGTTGTCGGTCCAAGTAGCTGAAATGGCAGAGCATGGGTAATTTAAACCAAAGCTCTTGGATTCGACTCCTAGCTGGACACTTTTTCTCTCACTTGGAAAATTTTCAATTTATTTGTTCGTAGTATAATTATACAACAATAACTGCTATACAACTTATTTAAAACTTTTGTCGATCCTTTGAAATATGTTGCAGAGTCATAGAGTTCCGTAGAGGCACAGACTTAAGTATTCTAATTCAATTCTTTGAATAATAGTTGTATAAAGATTGTCCCTCCAATTCCGAACTTGAATAAGTATAATTTAGTGTCATTATTATTGCATTAAAAATTTAAAATACCAAAAATTTTATGTTTATGTCCATGTACTTCAAAGGTTTACAACGAAATTAGAATTGGTAAAAACGATTCCTAGCTCCATTTTTTTATTTATTTTTTGTTTATTTTATTTTATTTTTTTTATTTCAGCCAGAAGCCATCGAAAAGGTCGTAATGATTGATCACCCTCCGTATCCAACTTATTCATTAAGCGGTTTTAAAACGGAAGTGTATCCTCAATTCGGGGTTCAGAATAGATATCTCGAAAGTCTCAACCCCTCTCTGTCCTTGTCGGAGGCCAAAAGAAAAATAATGAAACTTTGTGAGGGAGCCTCTACAGAGGGTGTAAGTATTATTAAAGCAATAAGATGCTTTGCGAACATTGTCTAAAATTAGAAGCTGATGTCCAAAAATTAAGGCGCAGTGACCGATTTTTTCGATTTTAGACGTTTTGTTCGAATACCTTACTGAAATTCTTTACGAATTTTCCTTGAACTTGAAGAATGTAAAGAATATGTTTTACTTCATAATTTTCAGTGAAGATTTTGTCGTGAAGACAATTAGGGGGTGAAATAATAATTTTAATAATAAAATAATATTTGCGATCATCAAGTAACAGAAAATGCTCAAAATGGTCTGTCACTGTAAGCAAATGACTACGTAGGTCCTGTTCAACATTCGTGCGCATTTGTGTAAGCATAGCACGTATATTCATGAAGATGTTAATGTTTCTGTGAAAAATTCAAAAGTTTTTTTTGTTTATAGCATACAGAGTTTTCACCCGAATTTAACACCATTTTCCGAAAACTTGACAAAGAGCAGTAGAAATAGTATAACTCAGTGGTGGGATTAAAATAATTTAACAACTGGTTCGGATACCCTAGGGCTCCCAACACATTTTAGCCCCCCGAAAGGGGAATATTTTTACATGAAAAGGGACTTAGGGGAATCATTTAGGTTTTAAAAAGGGACTAAAAAGTGATAATTTTTCTAAAAATAACCAGTTTTTCTAATTATACAAGCAAATTTTTAAACATTACTCTAGAAAACATGCTAATTGGTCATCTTTCAGACTCGGTAAATCAAAGGAAAAAAGAAAAGACAAAATTTTACAAATTCGTCATTATTTTACTACACGCAGAAAGTGACATTTTATTGTTCTGACACACTATTTCAGGTGCCACGTAATCGAACAAAACCCTGCAAAAATTTTATAATTTCGGTCTTATATCGGGTCCAGCAAGCTCGATAGGAAATAAACAAACATTTCACATTTTCAGTGTTAGGTCCTGCAGACCAAAAAAATCCGAAGAAAAATAAGACGAGGAAATTTTATTATTTCAAATCTCGCGGACTTAATAATAATAATAATAATAATAATAATAATAATAATAATAAAAAACAATGAAAATAAGCGTTGCAATTTTACAATATCGGCTTTATTTTGGGTTCCGCGGACTCTTAAAAAAGGGCAAACATTTTTCGATTTTGGCATTTCTTTATGTTACGAGGAAGAAATGTATAGGAAAGAAATAAATCCGAGTGGAAGGAAGCAATATATATATATATAAATTTCTGAGTAATTTTGGATTCCGGGGACCCGAGAAAGAGGAAGGAATGATAATAATAATAATAATAAAAGAGAACATTTTCCAATTTTTTTGCGTGATTTCGGATCTTACGCGTTCGAAGAAACGTCCATAATTTTGCAATTTCTATGTCCCGCAAGCCCGAAATATACGCGGAAAATTAAGAAAAGAAAAAACGAAAATTTCACGATTTCGGCGGCATTTCAGATCCTGCAGTCTCAGGAAAAAAAGAGCAACAATTTTACTATTTCCATATTACTTTAGGTTCCGCAAACCAGAAAAAATCCAAGGGGAAAGAAGAAAAAACGCTGAA
Source organism: Maratus michaelseni (assembly GCA_963931845.1). NCBI lineage: Eukaryota > Metazoa > Arthropoda > Arachnida > Araneae > Salticidae > Maratus > Maratus michaelseni. The sequence continues at coordinate 202,354,215 of OZ007587.1, forward strand.
ATTTTATTTTTTCACGTCCAGGGTACACGGGAAAAAGAAAAAAAAAGGGGGACCATTTAACAATGACTGCTTCATTTTCGGACTGTACGGACACTGGGAAAAAAGAGCAAAAATTTCAGAATTTCGAAGTTAGGTCGCGCAGAAGAGAAAGGAGGAGAGAATGAATTTTTACTATTTCTGCGTTACATCGCGTCCCGTGGGAAAAAAAAAAAAAAAAAAAAAAAAAAAGGTGCAAATTTACAATTTCCGCGTTATTTCGGGTCCTGGATACTCAAAAGATAGCGCCGAAATTTTACAATTTCTGTGTTACTTAATGTTAAGCAGGCCGAGAAAATTTCAATGAAAGGAAAGAGAAAAAAATTTCGAGTCCCGTTGCCACGTGCACACACAAAGCAGAATTTTACCATGTTTGGCGTTTCTTGGAGTTCCGCTGATCCGAAAATATCTGCGAGGTCTGAAAAAAGCAACAATTATGTAATTTCTGAGTTATTTTGAGTCCTGTGAACTTGAAATATAACGCAAAATTTGTTTCCAGACATCTGTTTCTCAACATGATGTAAAAGTTAATGGTGAAAATGGTCATTTTACAACATGCTGTAAAAGTTAATGATGAAAATTGTTCGTTTTTCACCGTTTTTATAAGATATTTTGCATTTTGCCATCGTATTAGATTTCCGAGACCATGACTATAAAAAACGTACTTTAAGGAGAAAAGGGCACTGCTTGGTAGCGCTGCTACCCTAAAGGCATTTTCAAGCATAAACGATAAAGAAAAATGATGCTTCACACATAGATTAAGAAACACTTTTCAAATTGAAAGAACATTGTTACGAAATGTTGATCTAAAGATCTAAAGGGAAAAAAAGTGTCCCTGTCACAAGCTTTTCGAACTTCACGGATAACTAAATGCATAATTTTAATACCCGCGGACCACTAATAAGAATCTTTTTAAAACACACCTTACATTTGTTTATTAATGGTCAAAGAATGTACAATGTTATTAATATAAAATCATAACAAAATTATGAATGCTTATTTAATTAAAAGAAAATTAAAAGAAACTTGGAATCGCAACAATCTCTTTGTGCGTATGTCACTATTCTTTTAAGAAGATACTCTACAGAAATCCTTGTTGGAATCCAAGACGTAATACAAAGGATAAAATGTCAATATGTTAGAGGATACGATATTGTGCAAATGGATATTTTAAGGAATGTAAGTTTGTGATTTTAACATTACCAGTGCCATTTTAACAACCGGTTCATCGAATTTAACAGATTTTAAGTAACGGTTCTACCGAACCGATGCGAACGGGCAGAATCCCACCACTGAGTATACTGCAATTGAAAGATGAATAGATTGAATATTTGATTAAATATGGGTATGTGTATGAAATGAATTTTAACTGCGTATACGCGAATTACAGCAAAGATTTTTCATCATGATTTGGTAGTCAATACTATAGAGCAACTCATATAAAAAGACCAGTCAAATATCGTGAAAACTCAAAAAGATACGGGCATTACAGTGAGTTAATTGATAAATTGGGGAGGAAATCCCATATAATCATATGGGATTTCCTCTCCAATTTATCAATTAGCTCCCTATATTGCCTGTATCTCTCTGAATTTTGCGATATTTGAATGAACTTTTTATATAAGTTGCTCTATGGAATTGACTAACAAATCATAAGAAAAATTCTTTGGTATAGTTCACGCATGCGCAGTTAAAATTTATTTCATACTCATACCCACATGTCATCAAATATTCAATATATTCATCTTTCAATTGCATTATACTATTTCTACTGTTCTTTGTCAAGTTTTATCTAAGCGATGTTAAATTCGGTTGAAAACTCCGCATGCTATAAAAAAGGGAAAAATTTGAATTTTTTCGCCGAAACGTTAACATCTTCAAGAGCATGCATGCTATGCTTACACAAATGCACAAAAACGTTGAATAAGACCTACATAGTCATTTGCTGCAGTAACGGATCATTTTGAGCATTTTCTGTTTCTTGGGGAAACTCAAATATTATTTTATTATTAAATTTATCACTACCCCCTTAATTGTCCTCGGGACTAAATCGTCACTGAAACACACGAAGTCAAACATGTTCTTTACATCATCAAAGTTCGAGGGCATTCGGGCATTTCCTCCGGAATTTCAGTAGATATTCGACAAAACGTCTGAAATCGAAAGTGCCCGGTCACTGCCCCTTAATTTCTGGACATCAATGTATAACTATTAATTTTTAATAGTAATAGTAAAATTTAAAATAAAAAATATTATTTTTAACATGTCTGTATGTAATGGAACGATGTTATTACTTTCGCGCTACAATCTAAACGGTTGCATTAAATTTTGACAAATGGTGCATTATTAGATTTTTTTTTTCATACTACGCTTGACGGAGCAATGAAGTCGTGAACAATCTATGCTCTTAAATTAAGGATAATGACCAGAAACTTTCTATTTAGACATTTTGTCGAATAGCTACTAAAATGCTCGACGAAACATCCTTGAACTTAGGTATGTAATAAACATGCTTTACCTCGTATTTTTTCGTGAAAGTCACAAGAGTAATGAGGTATAAAACAAGTGGGTAAGTGTGATCGAAGATCGCACAAAGGGTTTCGTTTAATATTCCTTTCAAAACACTTTATCCTTTCTTTAATAAATCCAAATAAATTTCATTTTCTAAAAAAAAGTCATGTTTTTTATAAAGTAAAAATTTACCGGTTTATTTTTCTCGTTTATTCGAATATCTGAACCGACCCGATAGCAGGCGAAGCCCTCTATTATACTCTGTCATAATAATATCTGTCATGTGGACTAAATGCGATATTAAAAAAAAATAGTTTATATAAAATAGATATTTAAATATATTGCGTAATCCAGTTCCTACTGCCAAATTGAGTATTTTAGAAAGTGAGACTTTTTGGGACAGTTCTTTAAAAGTATCTACATTGATTTTAAACTATATTGTTGCTAGCAAACGTCCATGTTTGGAGCTAACCTTGCCCACAGATTACGTAAAATTAGTTATTTTATATTTTACTAGCTCTTACCCGTGACGTCGTTCACGTAACATTAAAAGAAAAATAAATGCATTAATTAAGAAAAACGTTTCACCCCCGATAATTAAAACCATATGTAACTCTCTTTACAACAAACTCCGTTTTTTCGAATATCTGAACATTCCCGATAGCGGGCGAAGCCCGCTATTATTCTCTGTCATAATAATATCCGTCATGTGGACTAAATGCGATATTTAAAAAAAAAAATAATTTCAAAATTAAACATGTTTTACACCTTCAAAATGTTAAAATATGCGAAAATTTCCATAATCGGGTTTTTATCATGATTCAATACGTTCCTCAAACTCATATATTTACTATTCTCTATTTCTCATATTGATACTCGCTTTTATTATTCTCAAACTTTTAAAAAATCCGTTAAACTTCCAATATGACGTCAAATTAATTTTCTTTTTAATTCTCTAATGATGTGGTATTAATCTGCTTTCTGTACATGCTCATACTCCTTGTATTATTGAGTTTATAATGTTTGAAAAATTCCTTTTTATTACCAATATGACGTCAAATTATTCTTTTTTTTTCAATTGGTGAAACTTTTTACTTCATTTTCATTTTTCACGTGGAAATCTTTCAATAGAAAATTAATTATTGTAGAAAAAATTGTGGATTTTTAATTGTTGGCAACTGCTATAACGAAAAATGTTTAAATTTAATAGGAAAAGGCTGTTAGAATTTTGGTTTTTTATCTCTCTATATTAAAATAATACGATTTTTTCAAATTTTAATATTTTTAACTTCATAGTAGGTATTTAGCTATAAGTACACAAATTTTCATTCATGTAAGTTATATAGTTTCTGAGAACGGCTCTGTGACGGACAGACAACGGAGCGGGAGTAATAGGGTTTCGTAAGATGAACGAAACCCTAAAAATTATACAAAAAACAATATTTGAGATCACCCTGTAACGAAAAATACTTGAAATACTCATCACTGTAGCAAATGACTAGGAAATGCCTGTGCGACGTTTGTATGCATTTGTGAAAAAATAGCACGCACTGTTGTAAAGATATAAACACTTCTGTAAAGAAATTGAATTTATTTTGTTTGTAGCATGCAGAATGTTTAACCAAATCCAACATCATTTTCTGAAAATTTGGCAAAGCACAGTAAAAACATTATTACTGTAATTAAAAAACAAGTTGGAAATTGCACGTCAAACGTGATAAATTAGGTGCGTTATTATTTCAGTGAAATGAATAATATCGTCTGTTATTATGATATGATTAATTTCCGTAATAAAATAAGTACATTTTAAGTTGGCAACATTTTATCTTTTGTTGACATTTACTGAAAATTCAAATGGGAAATATAAGCCTTGGTTTTGAAAATTTCAGAAATTAAAATCCATATTTAGACTTTTTTTTCATTTAGTATCTATTTCTCCGGAAACATCTATCCAAAAAACTGTCGGTAGATTATATTTGCTATAATTAAACAATTTTAGTAAGCAAATTCAGTTTTTAAATTCAGTAATACTGAAATAATATGACTCCATCTTAAATAGGACGTAATCACCATGGCAACATATAGAATCATTCATGGGATATCATTGGATTAATTATGAATGACAGGATTTATTAGAATTAATAAAGTGGCTATAATTTGGTCATAGAGTTTATAAAATGTCATATACGTCATATATGACTATAACTTGGTCGTATAGGTTATAAAATGCGATATACGCCATGTATGACTATAACGTCATACATGTGAGATAACTTGACGATACATGTCGGTCGTTTGACGATTAATCCTCAGAAGCCGCTATTACAAGTAAGTACCGATTTTTAAAAAATTCAAATTGCTTAATAAATAATTTTATTAATATCTTTTTAAGTTTTAATTTGATTTTCATAAAATTTGAAAGGACTCGACAAAATTTTGCAACGATTATATATATCAAATTTCAAACCATTTGGTTGGGTAGTTTTTGCGCTGTTATATGTGGACAGATGGACGGACGTACGAACGGATCAGACGACGATTATAGGTGCAACGTATTTATATAATTACGAACACACCTAATGAATATATAAAATACTTGATGAGATGTGAGCATTTGTATGAAATAATTTTTAACTGCGCATGCGGGAACAATACCTTTTATTTCCTTCATAATTTGGTAATCAGCTTATATAAATATGCCAGTTGAATATCACGAAAAATTAGAAAGGTACTGACGATATAGTAAATGGAATTTTAGTTGCTTTCTAAAAGTAGCTGTACGATAAGGGGCTTTCCACAAATTGTTAATCGGTTCACTGTATAAAACGATATTGTTTTGAATTTTCACTATATCCTTTTAATATAAATTGCCCTAGTTGGTTACCAAATTATGAAAAATATTTTGATATCGTTCGCTAAAGTGCAATTGAAATTTCTTTCATACAAATTCTAATATCTCTTCAAATATTCTATATATTCACTTTTTAATTTCAGCATAATGTTTCTACATCACTTGAAGTTTTCGGAAAGTTGCGTTACATTTTATTAAAAACTCTGCACTCTATAAACAAAAAAAATTGCATTTATTATAGTAACGTTTATATTGTCACGGACATGCGTACTATTCTTACAGAAATGCATACTCGTAGAAACGTTGTACAGGATCCAGTAATTTTCTACAGTGATAGACTATTTCGAACGTTTATCTTGCAGACAATCGCAAATATTTTTAAATGAATTTATTGTTGCCCCCTCCCCTCATTATCCTCGTGAGTAAATCTTCAAAATATGAGGCAAGCGCCGATTCGCGGGGGTAGGGCGATGGGGGCGATCGCCCCCTCCAAAAACACACAAATATAACAGACGGAACTTATCCATTTTTAGGGTTTCGTGAGATGAACGAAACCCTATACGTCTCACTTCTCTGTCTGTCTATATGGCTGTCTGTCTGTCCATCATACTCGGAAAATGTATAAGTTAGAGACTTGAAATTTTGTGTACTGAATACCCCCTGTCATGCAACAAATAATAAAATTTTGAATACGACGTTAATTGCTGAAGTTATTATTACAAACCCATGAAAGAAACTGGAAAAATATTTTGCGCTTTCTGTTGTTGTATGACCTGAAATTTGACATCATATATATTATTTCTCCTGTCAACATCCCTTTTTCTAAGAAAATACGAAACGCAGAACGACGAATGAGATAGCATATGAAAGGATTTTGAACAGGCTTCTGACATAGCACACTTAACATTTCGTTAAAACATGTTTTTTGATTAAAAACTGCAGTTAATTAAAAATTAAATCGGCATTGTTTTCATAAATGAAATGAAAGGTTTTCTCAAATCAGTGTTGCCATAAAAATAAAATACTGCATTATCGGATGACGTCACCCTATAATGCAATTAAAATACGATTGGTAATTTATTTCTTGCGCGTACTCTTTGCAAAAATATCGAGCTTTTAATCGGGTTTTTATTTAATTTTTACGCTTGCGTTACCTATTGTTTATTTGTTTACTTTATTTAACCATGGCTGTGTATATGCGTATCGGAGCACCAGTAGATTACGTAATTTAAGGATTATCTTTCATTTAGATAGACAGTCCATTAGGATTCACAAAAATTGTAAGTATTTGTTTTTTAATATTTCATTAAGCTGTTAATATTTCTGACGTCACTTAAATGGCTGCTGGACCACAAAGTTTGAACATCCCATTTTTAAGTTCCCGTAGGCTTGCAAAAAAGTGGTGTACCAAATATTAATTTATGTATTTAAGACATTTCTGGAACAGTTTTGCAAAATATGGGGAAATGCTTTCAAATGAATTCCCTAAACGTCTGATTCAGTGTTTCAATTTTTTTTGTAATTCGTTTTTTTTTTTCAGTATAGGGGTCTTGACAACCTAGAGAAATGACCTTGGCGAGAAAAAAAAATTGACAAAAAATTTTCTGGCAATCTATTCCTGTTTTCTTATACACACGCAATCATCATATATATTATTTCTGTTGTTAACATCCTTTTTTCTATGCACATGCAAAACATACAACGGTGAATGAGGTATCATTCGAAAAATGTTTGAACAAGTTTCTGACATAGTACACCCACATTTCGTTAAAACGCGTTGTTTGATTTAAAAAAAAATCAGTTAAATTAAAAATAAGTGCTAAAACGTTCCTGGAAATAATCTGAAAGATTGCAGTGTGAAAGCTTCGCACGGGTCCTTCTGGTATATATTTAATAATGTAAGCTTACGTTGTTTCCCACTGTATTTAATAATAATTAACTACCAAATGTACAGGTTATTAAAATTTAAATAAATACAAAATGCAAAATATGTTTAATATTCATTGTTCACGGCGCATTATAGGTTCAATTGAGGAGGTGGAGGGGGGGGGGGGGGGTTAGCCCCCCCCCCCCTTGCGTTGGACATATATGCATATGTATACATTATATAGATATTATGGAGACAAATATGGCTTTAAAACACGTATTTTACTGTACAGTTTCAAAAAAATGTAATTTTTTTTTTTTTCGAAATTTTTCAAAAATTACAAAATTCGAAGGTGGAATATCTTAAAATTTTCATCTCGGTGATTTCTCATAAATGTTAATGCCTTTTTTAATTTTAAAACTTTGCTTAAAATTATTAAGATTTCAAATTTCATAATTTTACTCCCTGTGAAATGCAGGGGGCATGGGAATAATCCACATTGCCTAGAGCTGATCTCAAAACAGTCAAAATTATTTAAATTATGTAATATATATATATATATATATATATATATATATTATAATTTTGTAGTCGTGAAATTCGATAATTTAGTCGCATTTGACGACTAACACGCTCGCTGATTCGTAGAGGCGTCGTTGCTGTATTATTCTCTGCCTCTGTTGTCGAGAATATAAGCAAGTTCTGAGGCGGATTGAAAAGGGCATGGAAGAAGACTATTCTTCTTCCATAGAAAACAGCGTAAACATGAAGATGCTTGATTCAACCGGTAAAAAGTTCGCACGTTCTAAAGCTTTAAAAATTGTGTATATTATATAAAATATGTATACGATGCCCGTGTATAGTTTTGGTGCAGAAATATTGATGATATTTGTGGTATAAAAAGCCTAGTTGGGAAAAAATAATTCCACCTTTTTTTTCTCTCTCTTTCATTCGACAATCGTATTTTTTGTTTTCAAATAAGTTAAAATTGTGGTACATCTTTGAAATTTTTATATGTTATATAAGTTATTCTTACAGTGTTATTTTTTTTTTTTTTTTTTTTTTGTATTTGCAATGATTTTTATAGTGTAAAGGACTCAGTTGAATATTTTCATTTTTTTTTTCACTTTCGCAAATCTACACCTGGTTACAAATTATTTGAGAAACAAGTCAAGGCACCTACAGAGATTCTGTATCGCATAAGGGTACTTTTGAAGCCATTTCTCCCGTATCCTACGAAGAAGCGGATGCCCCTCTTTTACTTCATGTTCGCCATTCTATTGAATACTCGGGTCATTCAAAGATCACAGTAAAAACTGTTGACAGTAATGTTTTAGTCATTGCCATGTATGCTTTCTTTAGACTACCAAATCTAGAAGAATTGTGGTTGGAATATGAAAGTGGATAGCATCTCGAATATCTTCCTATCCACGATTTGCACATGAAAGTTCCACAAGAAATTACAGATCTTTTACCTTTCTTCCACGCCTTTACAGGAGCTGACACGTTGTCTAGTTTTGCCGGTATCGGAAAACGTACTTTTTGGAAAATATGTATGATATTTCGAGACGAGGCTTTTTTAGCCTGTTCCAAAGTTCCTAACAACATCACCGAAAACGACAAATATCTCTTACTCATTCAGCGCTTTGTCTTCCTTTCATACCATGCATCAAGTTCAGTGGAGACCATAAATGAAGTCAGGTAAATTCTATTTACACAGCAGAACAGACCCAATGAAAATATTTCACCAACCAGCAAAGTTCTCCTGCATCACCTGAAGAGGACTATCCTGCAGTGCAGTGTTTTTTGTTGGCAAACTGCCTTCAACGCAATTTTCTACGTTTGGACCCGTGTCAGTGGGGATGGAAAAGGAAAGAAATAGATGGTTACGAGCCCTCTGGTCGTCAAACCCAGAAATCCCTGTGTAGAAGCTACAAGAACTGATTGCATGCAAGTGCAAAGAGATGTGTACATGTTGTCGATGCGTAAAATCAGGTATAAGTTGCACTTTATTTTGCAGCTGTGTGAGACAATACAGTGAATAAAGTTGTTTTATTTTAAAAATTTGTAAACTTTTTACATTATAACAATTAGTTTGTTTTAAAGATTGGGAGTGTTTAAGGGTCCTCTTCACAACACCCGCTCGCTAATGTTAATCCTATGGGGCATTATTTTTCTACTATCTCGTTTGCATTTCAATATTTGTAAACGATTTTTTTTTTTTTTTTTTTTGCATTGGATAGCAGAGATCAATTTCTATTTCTGCCGTTGATTACTTTTTCGATTTTCTTTGCGGATTTTTTTTAGGAAGATACTATCACTTTCGAAACCGGTTTTGAAAGCGTGAGTTTTCACGCTTTTTTTCGTTTTTACGCTTTCTTATGGGCATTTGATTTTCAGGCAACATATTCATAACGAATAATTACATAAACATGCATTCTAAGGCTTAACCTAGAAAGGGGTAGGGAGGAGATTTAGAAGTTCAAAAAGTAAAAAAAAAAAAATCTACAAGTGGCACCCAGTTAAAATTGAGTACTGGAATACATCGTAACGCTATAACAGCTGGCAGAGTGTTACGTTGTCACCACAAAAACTTATAAACCATTTGCCGCTGAAAAAGTTATGAGAACCTCATTAATAGCTTATTTTAAGAGCTTTCAAATGATGTACCAAAATATCAGAATATTATGATTGGAAATAAAGGTATGAGCATTTTAACGAAAATATGTCGATCTTCAAAGCGGTCAGTTTTATGACGTCATCATGGGGGGGTGGCGACTAAGGCTCCTATAAGGCTCCTACTATAGGAGCTCTAGGTGCGATCTCTGATCGAGTGTCTCCCGGCGGTTTTCTGTTTCTTAACATGTTTATAAGAACTGTGCGAAATTTGGTATCCGGAAGTGAAATATTTTTACGCTAACTCCACCGACTTTGTTGTAGTAATACGCTACTGCGCATGCGCGGCAGCGTATTACTGCTTATTTTACTGTTTATTGCTGTTAATTTTATGGTATAATACTGGCAGTTGGAGTGCTATTATTATATTGTAAAATCAACAATTTTTTTTGCAGTGTACTTATCATTCATTTGCAGAGTCACTTAAAAGAATTTGATTTCATAATGCCATAGTGGCCTACGGGGAGTGGGGAATGTTTGGAGTTCATTATAATACAATTACACTATTTCAAACACAATGAATTTTATATGCATTACTGAGGTGCACTACAAGATCTTACTCTAGAATATGAGGTTCACAACAGTTATCGTTAATTTACAGGGACACACAAAAGATTTCGTTTAGAGCGATAAAAATTGGAGGTGCTATTTTCGATGTGGTATGCGTTTTTATGTTTGACTAAAGTTTTGAATACTATATGGTGTGTACAAATTCTATAGATCATATACATACCTATCTACACAAAATATTTCGTAAGCACATTATAAATAAACAAGGATTGCATAAGGATGTGTTTAAATTGAGTTATGTATTTTCCAGCTGAACTATATTTAGTATACTAAGAGGGTTTTGCAAAATATAAATAAATTCATACACGCAAAGAACAGGATACATATCCGTCTAAGTACAGTAGTTTCTGAAAATACGTTTTCAATTGTGTTGTGCGTGTTTTCCGGAATTAAATTTTAGTTTAGTATGAAGTTCCGTTGCAGTATTCTGGAAGTGTTGGGAAGTGTTTCATAATCTGTGCTTGGCGCATGATTTTTATTTCTTGTTTAATTGCATTGAAAACAAAAAAAGAAGCCATCACTATCACCACTAACTCTCGATCAGATCATATAGAACAGGAAAAATTATTAATTTCATAAAAACTATTAAAAAATGTAGTAGCGAATTATCTGTTGGACTATGTAAAATAATTTGTTTATCGTTTTATCTACTGCTAATGATTTGTTCCATTGAACAAAATTAAAAAAAAGGGTTATATCTGACACTTAAAATGACAGCTTCCACTTTTAGGATCGTTCCCAGAATTAGTTGAGATTTAAATATTGATTATTTCCTGAACTACTTGTAAAACATTTTTGAGGATTTGTGTTTAATTTGGAGATTCTATATGTGACTCCTTGTGTCACAATAACGTTTCAGTATTGAAAATATTAAAGCTTATTTCTATTTCAATACAGAACTTAAACGATTTTTAATTCTACAATGAAAACATAATCCCTTATGCACTGATATATTTATTCATTTGTAATATGTATAATAAGTTCCAACTGCAACTGCTTTATAATGATTTCTAGCACAAAACTAAGAAACAGGCGTAGTTATTTAAGTTTCTAACTACTAAAAAGTATTTGTCACTCCCTTCTTGCCTTAATTTTATCTGTCACTTATTACTTGCTTTCATATTACAAAGCAATGAATTTCTCATTTGCCTTTAAGTTTACTTAAAGGAACTCTTATTCACATGTAAACTTTGATAAATATTTAAGCATATTTTTCCAAATCAACACAAATTTCAATTAATTATATATTCAGGCTCTTTGTTAAACAAAACCCCTCCGATCAACAATTGTAGACTTGTGTTTACAATGTACACTTTAATTTTTGTAAACAAATATCAATGACTAAGGGTGTGTTCTGCATTTTTGGCCCCACATTTTTCTTGTATATACTATTCGTAACCTTTTATTAGAAAAAGTACTAGGTAGACCGAATTTCACTTGGGACAAATGGAAAAAATTCCTTCTGCAGTTTTCTTGGGTAAAGTTCTTTAACGGGTTCAAAGCCAATTAAAGTATTTTTATCAACTGGTACATTTAATACCATTATTATAAGTCTCATACAGTTGAAACAAAATTGTTCCTAGCATCATTCTTGTTTGACACCTATTGAACTATTTTTTCCCTCTATTCGTACCACTTTTTGAAAAATAATTTCTGACATACACTTATATTAGGGCGATTCCAAGAGAACTATACCACAAAGAAAAATATCTGTAAATTGCGGTACGATTAATAATTAAAATAATTATTTTAAGCGGGCCAGTCCTGGCCCGCAATCAAAGGGTTAATTAAGTATTTGCATATACATAGCTTGTAGCGAACCTATAAACACTGCCTGTACCGAGCATCATAATTTTTGTGAACGCCCTTGCACATATGTGTACAAGTTTGACCAAAGAGATGACATGTATGATTTTTTTTTCCTGGTCATACTTTCTCACTAAGTAAGTCTGCATTATTTTTACTGTCAATGAGTAATTTAATAGTAAATAAAACGCCAAGCCCATCCATAGAAGGAATTTCAGTCTGTATCTGCTCTGGCGTTAGTAAATTTCATTGTCTTTTAATAACAGAAATAGGAACAGAGCTTTAGAACGGATATTCATTTTTTTAATTAATCAATTTTATTTAATAATTTTAGTTAATCAAATTATTAATATAAAAGCAATATTTTGTGTAACATAACGCATTTTTTTACTTTATATCTTATTCAAGTATTTTTTTTTAATCTTATTTGGGGTATGCCAAAATATATAACTTTTTTTTTACTTATTTATTTTTACCTCAAATCGTTTTCGAGTTGCAGTGGTATAGAAATGTCAACATTTCGCATTTTTCGAAATACTTGACAATGCATAAAGTTATATCCCAGTCCCAAATACCAAATGAAAATATGACAAAAAAAATAGTACATTATTATTCTTAGAACAGAAATGGCTTAATATTACGATATGTGACTTCACAACTTTTTTTCCTTTTTTTTTTTTTTTTTTTTTTTTTTTTTTTTTTTTTTTTTTTTTTTTTTTTTTTTTTTTAATTAAAACAAGAAAGAAAAATCATGCATCAAACATAGATTATGAATCACTTTCCAACACTAACAGAATACTTTAAAAAACCTTCGCTGTTTAATGAGGTGGATAAAATACCTATGTAAACATTTTAGAAAACGCAAAACCCATTTGAAAACCAGATTTCAGCAATTACAGGCCATAGCCAGAAATGTATTCCCACTCTTTTGTGCAGCCTTGTATATAATCTATAGATATGTATATACTCTATATAGTATGCTGCAGTTTAGTTTAGTATAAGAAAACACATAACACAGTTGAAAATTCATCTTCAGCAGTTTCTGCCAATAGACGAAAACATATTTGAATTCTTTTGTACAGCGCTGTATACTACCGTAAGATTTTTATACACGGCACATATTAAGCTAAAGTTTAATTCAGGAGAAAACACGCTGAAAACTATTGAAATCACACTTACCAGGCATTATCATACAGAGGCGACCATGTGTCTAGTTCTTTGCGTGTCCCTGTATATGATTTTTTTTATATTCAAGAAACATATCTTAGTATACTAAATATATTTCACGTTCAGCATTCATAACTTGATTAAAAAAACCCATTAAGCAATTTATGCAGATACACAGTAATGCTTACGAATTCTTTTGTGTAGCTCTGTATATGATGTATAGCATTTATGCATACCACATAGTATGCAAAAATTTAGTTAAACGTCTACGTAACTAAAACCGCACTTTCAGCAATTATCGCTTATACATAATACTTCGGATACAGTACTGTATCCGAAATCTTTTGTGTGCCCCTGTAAATGAACGATATATGCTATGAACATCATATTATACAACAAGTATCTTGTAGTAAACCTCAGTAACGTATATCAATTTCATTATATTTCAAATGGTGTAACATAATTACAATACGCTGCAAACAGTTTTTCCGCGTAAACCATTGTGTAACCAAATACTTTTGTGTTGCTCTGAAAATGAATGATAAATGCTTTACACTACATTATCGTCAGAAAGTATGTTTTAGTGCATCTTAGAAAATGATATCATTTTCAATATGTTTGTAATAGTGTAACCTGATTAAAATGCACCGCAAACGATTTTTCCCCGTAGACCATAATATAACGGAATTCTTATTAGTTTCCCTGTAATCTAATTATAAGTGCTACACGTGCTATATTCGATAATATGCATACCTTGTAGTACACTTCAGTGATGTATATCAATTTCAATATATTTGAAACAGTGTAACATCATTAAAATACACTGCAAAAGATTTTTCTCCATAGACAATAATGTAACAGTATTCTTTTGAGTGACCCTCTACACGAAGTACAAGCGCTACATACTTCATTTTCAATACTGAACATGCCATAATAAACCTCAATAACATATATCAATTTCATGGCGATCCGAGTACATTTACGTGAGTCAGAGCGCGGGCAGACGGCAGACAGACATATCGAATTCATCAACACTTTTCAACTATGTTGGATAGTATTAAAAAAGGTGTAGACATCGATTTAATATATATATATATATATATATATATATATATATATATATATATAAGTGTGGGGGTATGTGTGACTCTTTTTCTTTAAATATAATTCCTCCATGTGTATTTCCGTAAGTTTTAATTTTAAAGGATTTTTCTTTTGTATGCACATTACACTGTAATTCAGATAAATGAAATTTGAATAGGAATAGGTAGTAAGTAGCATAGGTACGAATTTAAATTATGGTTATTACCTCACGAGCTAACTTATAGTGGTTGAGTAATACTGCAACAATTGCAAACACTAATTAAAGTCTTTATTTTCCAGCAAAGAACTTTTCTGAAGAAAATGGCATACGAGCTGATTAAAGTGAACAACCAATTTAAGTGGAAGACGGATCACAAGTTCCTCATTGATGGATACCCCGCCAACTGTACACCACCTTGCAGAGGTCGCGCAGACCACGAAATACTCATAATCCGCTGCAAAGGATCTACCCGGGTAACGTAAGTGACAATTCTGTTATTAATATAAAGTTATCCAAAAGTTCCTACACAGAATATTAAATTTAAAAAAAATAATAATAAAAACTACTTATAATTTTTTAGTATTTTTAATTTTCATTATTGTTACGTTACAAGACCAGTAAACATGAAATATAATATAGTAAACCCCGCTAAGGCGGAATCGCAATTGGGCCTGAAAGATGTTCTATTAGAAAGGTTTCCGACATGACAGATACATGTTTTTTTATATAAAAGGGTTATCTTCTTTTTATCAGTATCATGATACATTTCCGTTTAACTCAGAATTCCATAATATACAGGTTTCGTTTTTGACATTTTTTAATGTACTCACTTCACCGTGACTATGTTTAATAGTGTTGATTCTCGTGTCAAATTTTAATTACATTTTTACAAATATAAGCGTTTATTTCTTCAATGTTGAAACTAATATTAACTTATACAAGTGTTTATCGTGTATTCGCATCAAGTTCAGACTTCACATAGTCCCAAAAAGAAAAGTTCGATGGTAACAATTTTATTACAAGCAATGTTGAACGTATTTTCAAAATGCTGAATGTGAATTTTTTATTCAGAAATTTCATAGTTGCTATTTCAGATTGTTTCAACTGTATGCTGTAAACAGCACATAGAACGACAAAATACAAGAAAGCATTGTTCTATTGCGTTCTGTTTTTGGTCCGCGTGTTGTGAACTGGCCACAGACAAAAAAAAACTGCGAAATTAAAGAAAGATAATTTCCACAGAACTCTGATTTTCGTAGCAGGTTTGCACAATTTTAAAGCTGCTTTATGCACGTGTCCATACGCATTTAAAGAAAGTCTAGCTGGCTTCGCACGCTAGCAGGCCCCTAATTTACATCGGGGCCTCGAATTGTATAAAATCTCGAATATAATTAACCCTCAAAACGAAAGGAACCTCCGACTCGTGCCAGATTATTTGCTCGAAAATAAACTAATATTTATTTTACTTCTATTCTACTTCTTTACACATTACAACAATTACATTAATCTCTGTAAATTTTTGTACCATTATAGCTCAAACTATCAATTCAAATTCATGCTGTGCTCATACACTAAGCATATTACCAACAACAAGTTCATGCTAAATTTTCACATTGCTAAATGATTACGATTCATTCTCTCCATTTCATTTCAAACAATTGCGTTTTAGAATTTTCATAATTTTTATATTTTGTTTAGCTTTTGTATGTTCCTGTATATATCTCAGCATTCTAGTGATGCTGCTGCACCTGTCTTTAAGAAATGGTAATTTTAAAATTTAACATTCTCATACCATTTGGTGTAGTCGAGAGAAAGTATGACAGATTTCACGTAAAAATCAATCAGAGCTAATTATTCAGAGCATTCAGAGCTAATGAAAAAGAAGCGATGATTGTTTTTTGTGTGGAATGCCAGGTCATTTAGCGTAGAATTATTGGATTAAATCAAAAATGACACAGTCGCGAAATAATGGGGAATATTCACCTAAGACAAATTTTCAAAACTGTTATTGTAATTGAGTTAAAGAAATTCAGCAAGTAAGACAATACTCTCACAACAATAAGAATTACACAAAAATAATAATGTTTCAGACAAGAAAACGAAAGAATATATACATGTTTTACAGATGAACAGGCAGTGCAGTTAAATGAATTCAATAGAAATGAGTGTAATGAATCTGCAAGTGAAAGTCAAATAACTTGGATGTTAGATTCAGCGTACATATGTTGCATAAAAACGATATTGTAGTTGAAAGAAAACCTGAAGATACACAAATTGCAATTGCATACAGCGAGTGATCAATAGAAGCGAAATATCGTGGAAATGTTTCTATTAGTAGGAACATTTCATCATAATCCGTAATTACGGCTTATGATGAGGAATTTGGTGAAACAAAAATCAAACTGACAGATGTTCTCTGTATACCTAATTTAAGAGAAAATTTTATATGTCTGTTCCAAGTTTAGTAAGAAAAGAAAAATGAGTGATATTTGCTAATGAAGAAGCAGAAACTTACGAAAAGAACACAGGAGAATTAATTGCTAAAGGAACATTTAATAAATAAATTTCGCTGTGCGAGAAACAAATAAAGATAGAAGCGAAACTTTTTTTTATGGACAAATGAATCAAGCAAACAATTATGGCTTAGACGATTTGGACATATAAATAAGTGTACTTACAAAGAAATGTCGAAAGAAAAACTTGTAAAAGGATTAGAGAAGATGAAAAGTGAAGAAACAAATGTGAAGAATGCATTCAAGAAAAAATTAACGAGAACATTATTTACGCATGAAGGAACAAAACGCATTTTAAAAAGTTTACAGGTTGATTTATGCGTACCAATGAAAGTACACTCATTGGGAGGGAGTAAATACATACTGATGGTAATAGATGAATTTAGTAAAAGATATTTTATAGATTTTGTGCGAAGTAAAGGAAAGGAAAAGAAATAATTATAAATATAATAACAGCCATTCCCTATCCAATTTAAACATTTTTCTTTATAGCAGCCAACAATTAAAAATTCACAATAAAATTCTTTCTACAACAATTAATTTTCTATTGCAAGATTTCCACGTGAAAAATGAAAATGAAATAAAAAGTTTCAACAGTTAAAAAGAAGATGAATATAACGTCATATTGGAAGTATAATGGACAATTTCACGCATTTCTTAATAATACAAGGAGTATGAGTATGAGTAAGTACAGAAAGAAGGTTAATATGACGTCATAAGAGAATTAAAAATAAAATGAATATGACGTCATATTGGAAGTTTAACGGATTTTTTTCAAATATTTGACAATCATACAAAGAGAGTATCAAAATGAGTAAGTACAGAAAGTAAGTGTATATGACGTCAGCAGGTGATAATAACGTCATATGGGTTTGAGGAACGTATTTGAATCATGATTATAAAAAACGATTATAGAGATTTTGGCATATTTTAACATTTTGAGGTTCTCTGAATTCGGTTTCGCTATTTTTAAATGAATTCCACATGTTTATATGTATATGCGTGTATATTAGAATTTCAACAAATTATTAGGTCTCCAAAGCTCAATCTTTGTGAAGAACTGAAATAAAGATTTCAGATTTTTTAAAAATGAAATGTCAAGCCATTATATGAGATTAATACACCATGTCACACAAGATTACTTTTCAAGCCCTCAATCAGATACTCCAACTTTAAGAGGCAATGATTTACTAATGGATGGAGTCACTGTTGGATTGTCTGGAGATTTTCGACAATCATTGCCGGTCATTCTAAAAGGAACAATGGCAGATAGAATTAACGCATGCCTTAAATCGTCACATCTTTAGAGGCCTATTCGCAGTTTGCGACTAACTAAAAATATGAGAGTTCATCTCGATGGGAACATAATGATTCGTGAATTTTCTGACCATTTGTTAAATATGGGGAATGGATTAATACCACTTCATATAGTAACTGGTGTGTTCAAAAACAGAGAAGCATTTTGTAACACAGTTAAGTCTGTTGAAGAACTCAAAGTGAAAGTATTTCCAAATATTCGTCATTTTACAGATGATAAATGGCTTTGCGACCGTGCGATTCTTGCACTAAAAAATTATAGTGTGAACAACATCAACTTCAAGATTCAAGAAGAGTTGCCTGGAGAAGCTGTATTGTAGAAATCAATAGATGCCTTTGTTGAAAAAAATGAACTTTGAAGTAATTTTTTGAAAAATTATATCAAGAAATACTTGGAAGCATGTGATATTTAGTAAGAGAAACAACACCAGATTTAGCTTTCACTATAAGTAAATTGTATCAATATTCAAAAAATCCTAGAGAAATCCATTTACAAGCAGAGAAGATAATTTTACGGTACATTCAAAGTACTAAAAGCTACAAACTTCAAATTAAAAATAAAAAAGGCCAACTGTCACTTTGTTCTGATGCTAGCTGGTGTTCCACACAAGATTCAAAGGATATATCGTGAAAATGGGATAATCATTAATTGGATGAGAAAATAAAAAACACAAATTGATTAAGCTCTCGACAATGGAATCTGATATTTTTAAGTTTATATGACGCAGTTTTGGAAGTAAAATGATTAATGGGTTTCTAAGAAGAGTTAAAACAAGAAGAAATGGTAAAGTGTCCAATACAAATTACGACTGAAAATACATAGTCACTCTGTAATTGATTGGATCAAAAATCCAAGGGTTTAATAATCGCAAAAAACATATTGCTAGAAAATATCATTTGGTGAAAGATGAAAGAGCGACAGGAGAGATTGAAACGAGATACGTACGTAGATGCATCTGAACTATAGGCAGATATAATGACTAAAAATATGAGCTATGCTATCATCAGTAAACATATTAAAAGTACTGGAATGGTTTAAGATTATTGTCATGCGAAAGGAGGGAATGAAAGTAAAGTCCCGTGGCAATAAATAAATTATTTTATTAACAGATGAACACTTGGATAACAAAGATATTATTTTCTTTACTTCATGTGTTTATTTTATCTTTTTTTAATGATTATGGAATATAAACACGAGATATTTTACTATGAGGTATATAGTATATATATTCAGTTTTATGGGGTTATTGTCGAAATAATTTTTTTTTTCTCTTTAAGGCAGTAGATTTTATTATGGAATAATTATCGTAGTTTTTTAAATAAAATGTTAAAAAATAAGTAACATATATGGGGAAAATTGATTATAATTATGGGACTACATTGGTTAAAGCGGTTTAATGGCCCAGTGTGGGGAAATACACCATTTTATAATGCATGGTATTTTAAAAATTGCCATGTCTTAAAAATAGCTGGATGAAATATGTCCCATTCTACTATAGGACATGAGGGTTAATTCAAAGTTACGTAATTTTGACAGTTCTGTTATATTCCCTAAGTTTAACTTTTAAATTTTGTGAGTTAAATGGTAAATATATATATATATATATATATATATATTATATGATAAGTTTTATTCTTTACCTTCACTCCGTATATTTTACAACTTATTCATATGATGTTTTAATTCATTGGAATAATAATGAAGATAATTATTGTGATTAATATTTTATCTTAGCTAAATGTCTTTTATTTTTATATATTTTTCAGGGATGAAAAATTTGCAGCTGTTCTTAAATATAATCCAAACGCTTCTTTGAAAACAATTGATGATACAAGTCATCTTCTCATGTTCGAGAAACCAGATGAATTTCTTGAGGCTGTTAGAGAATTTTTATCTTAGATTAAATTGGATATAAAAAATAATAGCTTTTGTACTTTTTCTTTCTAATCATTTGTACTTTAAGGCACAGTTACCGTAATTACTTGTATATGCAGCGCACTCCTGTAACACATACACGCCAATTTTGAATACCTTATTTCGCTTGGAGAAAAAAAAATATCTAATAAAAAATATGAAAAACATTCCAAACAGATTTTCTTCTCTTAAAACCAGGCGATCCTACCCAAATTTTAAGGGTTCCAAAACATAAGTAAAAACAATTTTTCATTGAAAAATTGTAATATTTTTTTAATTTTTATATTTAATATACATTTTTATATTTCCCACTAACAACACCAAAAGAAATTTTTAATATGAAAAATATCAATTATGCATTCCAGTAAGATTTTGAAATATATATTAAAAACGATACGTTCGAATTTGCCGCATGTCAGAAGTTAATAGCCGAAAAAAGCGCCAAAGGTTTCAATATTTACAGTAACCATTCTTATTATAATTATTCTAGTGTTTAAAAGCAAAGTTCGGTTACATAACTGTTAAATTTGTAGTTTAATTATTTTATTTATTTATTTATTTATTGATGACTTTTGACTTTATATATATATAATATTAGTTGGATACAAATGCTGAACTATTTATAATGTGTTAATTGCAAACGGGTTAATCTTCCATTATCGGGCTGCGCATAATAGAGATAGATAAAAAAAAAATCATGCTTGAAACCGGTTTTTAAAAACATAAAAATCAGCTAATTGAGATACATTTTTCAAGCAAATTGCGTTTACCTCCCCCACCCCCTATTCGATTTAGTAAAATTTTAAACTATGCGATGTTTAGAAGTAATTAAATTTGCGAAAAAGGGGATCATTGCTACCATCCATATGACGTTAGCGTTATTCACAAGTATGTTTTTGTTTTATAATATAGATTAACAATAATAAGTAATATTACAATTATTAGAATATTGTAAGAATTGTATTGTAGAATTTGCAAATATTAGAATATTTGCAAAATACTATTTCAGATTTAATATATTAAAATGAAAAATAGTTGTTTAGCGATCATATGTACCAATGATGACGTAGTAGGATGTGGAACTCTACAGCGGCGGCCTTAAAATATCGAATCCTCGTGTATCACTGGCACTTTCGATTTAAACAAAAGTTTTTTGGTATAAAAACCCGCGCTGCTTACTCGAGTAAAAACGGTATTACATATATTTGCACTGTGCAAGTTTTCTTTTCTTACATAACATTGTTCCTCAACATTGCAACAATATTGCTTAATGTAAATGTGGATATCATTAAAGGCTTTTCACAAAAAAACAATTCATTGCATCAAATGTTATTACCTAAAATACACCAATTAGCAGTGGACATAATTGCGGAGGATTGCTTAATTGGTTTATAATTACCGCATTAACAAACGTATTTGCAACTGATAAGCAAATAGACAAGAAGCATAAATGGCTAACTGAGTTAAAGCGGTTTTTGTAAAGAAAGATGAAACACATAACAAAGAGGAAATATAATAGTTAAGATAAAGCTAGTAGAGTCTGCGCACAATTCAAAAGAATAACAATAAAAAATCTAAATATTAATTTTTTGCTAAACTATCCATGAATATTTTTTACTTCATTTGTTTTTTATGTATTTCCATTCCTATTTTGTTGTTATGCTGCAATTTAATAGAACAGTTGTAATAAAACCAAGAAAGTTATTTTGCGCAATCTGTCCTTACAGGGTTGGTGTGATTGCGCACATGGGTAGGAGAGATTGTGACTAATAATAACTACAATTAAATTGTTAACAATAATAATTACACTTAAATGACATTGTTTTGCTGTTTTTGTGAACAAATTTTATTGTATTAGGAGTGAATATTTCAACCTAATGATTAAAGAATCAGAAAAAGGAAATAATTTTAAAAACGATTAAAAAATTTTAATTAAAGGAAAAAAAATAAAGAATCAGAAAGAGCAAATCCAGATAAGATTACAAAATAACATTAAGTTACTTGATAACACGTTTAACTTAAAATTAGTCCATTTTCATTTTTCATTTTTTTAATGCAAATTTACCAATAAGCTGCGTAATCTCTCCTAGCATGAAAACTAATGAGAACAATGCACCATCTCTCCGAAGTAGCAGATGCGTAAACTCTCCAATTTCGGAAGGAGAGATTGCGCGGCCTTTTATTTAAACATGGCCGCTACTAAAACGAACCGTTGATGTTCACATTGTTAGTCTAGATTAGTAGCTTATGAGAAATCGTTTAAGTTTAAAATATTTTGTACTATTGACATTGTATAGAAATTCTGATGAAAAGATATGAACATTCAAGCACTTACTTTGGGAAAACAAAACAAAATAGCAATGCTTTATCTTAGACGCTCAAAACAATCAACGTGCACTTTCAAGTAGACACTCCACTACTGCTGTTGTACAACTACCTGGAGTCGCTGCACTCTCACTCTACTCCTTCCCCCCGAACCTCTATGTGCGCAATCTCTCCGACCGCGCCATCTCTTCTGGCTTTACCTTACGGAAAATTAGGTGTGCTGAGTTATAGATTGGGTAACACAAAAACTTACACAGCAGGTTTTCTTTTTAGTATATTTATTCCTTTTACACCTTATATATGTCATGCTGTATGGAACAGGGAGAAGCAGAGATATACTATAGTAGACTGTGGTTATCACAGAACTTTCTTCTATATCATTTGAACATATTAACTTATATGAAGTTTCACATTGACAATTATGAATAAAAAGTAGAGTCCATTTCTTTGAATTTAAAATACAATAATCACTTTTAGAATACGAAAAAGCATATTTAAGAGCACTCCTTGTTGGGTAAGGGTGGGCCGCACCGAGTAAGACACATTTAAAAAAAAAAGAAAAGTGCCCAGTTAAACTGATGGCATTGAGCTCACAGGCTATTCACACTAATTGTATATTATGCTCTTATTTCGAAGAATATGCCACTTGAAAAATAAAAAAAATCGACAATAAATTAAAGGAGAAGATTAGGCCTGATCCCCCTTTTATACTTGACCAATGAACCCCCAAAACTAATCAGGGAAGCTCCTTATCAGAATGTACCTATATACAAAATTTGAAGCAAATCGGGTAATTCTGCATGAATTTTTTTTTCTAAATTACGGAAAGATTAGCCCCTCGTTCTCGCCTTTATACTTAACCAATGAACCCTCAAAACAAATCAGGGAAGAGCCTTATCAAAATGAACTTATATACAAAATTTGAAGCAAATCGGGTAATTCTGCATGAATTATTTTATTTAAATTACAGGGGTAATAACCCCCCCCCCGTTCCGCCCTTTATACTTAACCAATGAACCCCCAAAACTAATCAGGGAAGCGCCTTATCAGAATGAACCTATGTACAAATTTTGAAACAAATCGAATATTTCTATCAAGAGTTATCGCGTTACGTACGTATGTACATACAGAACCTGCAGGCACATTAGCTCTCAGGCTTTGATAGCCTGTGAGCTAAAAAACATTGTGAGAGTTCTGATTTTTTATGTGCATCACCGAAAAATGCAGCAATCTAGTATGGTTGTGACTGGATGTCTGAGCAATTCATATAACAGCGGCTGCATTGTAGAGTGCTTTAAAGGATTCAAACACTGATGTGTCGAGAAACTGGAATATGTGGCGGCTATAGTGGTAAAGATAACAGTGCGCACCTTTCTATGGATGTCTATATCTCAATGCATAAAAATATTTTAAAGCAACATACAAGGCGTATTATTCATTCAGGAACAAATATAATTGTACTGTTACACAGTACGGCACAGTATATTGTAGAGTTAGATTCCTGGAATTAAGTGAATAAATAGTACTAATAGTATTAAATAAGTGGATAAATATTAAAGTCCGATGTTCAAACTGAAATACTACATAACAATTAGACTGAAGATTTATGATCTCTAACACAGTTAAAAGAGTAGCTTACAAATCCGTAAAATTACTTTCTTTTAGCAACTCCCAAGCGAAATAACATCCACACGTAAAATGTGGTCGACAAATATTCTAAACAACTGAACAGCGTAACATCTAGTGATACAAACACAAACTTCGATTTACAAGAACTTCTGTTTCAGTCTAGGTCAGCTGTCTATTACTCTCCCGTATTCAAAATTAAATGTTGGCAAGCATGTATTTTTTTACTGTCTTCTTTCTATATAAAATATATTTTTTACTTCCGTTTTTTGATAGATTTATATGTTTGGGCATGTCCTTTATACGATCAGACTATTTTTAGAAAATGTCTGTCTGTATGTATATACGTGTGTGACACAAATTTTATGCGCGCTCTTTATCAAGAACTAATGCACAGAATTTCATCACACTTTATATTCGTTTAGACCGGGAAAAAAGCTTATTTGGATGTATATCACTCAACAGGTGGCGCTGCTATGCTGTGTTTTTAATAATTTCCGCGATATGCATATCTGTATCTGGGAATCTATAACATGGAATATACTAAATTCGATATTTATTAAAAATTATGTTGAATTATTTTTGGCTTTCTCCACTCAATAGAAGCTACTATATGCTCTATCTTTCTGCAGTGAACATTATAGCTGTATCTCAATTTCTATTGGATAGAAATGCACCAAATTTTATGTTTGTGGTTATTAATTTAAAAAATATATGTTTTTTCCAATTTCGTATTTGAATACTCAACAGGGAGTGCTGTTCAAATGTGCTTTTTTAATTCGCTGATCACTGTGACTTCAAGTTAAATTCAATAAATGCACTCACTGTATTTTCTAATTGTTGGTGGTACACATGCTACAGGTGATATAACAGGGCTATTTAAATTAATATATTAGAATAATACAGAAAAAAGTTTTGTGATGACCGCAGCATACTAATTAATAACTTAAAATATAAAATTTGTTGTATTTTTATCCAATAGAAACAGAACTACAACCATATCACTCACCACAAAAACATAATATAGCAGCACTCTCTGCTGAGCGATCAAAACGAAAATTGAATTAACACACCTTTTCATAAAAAGTATCTTTCATGTTAGGGAGGTGTAGCTATCAAACATATCGTGAAAAACAAAGCATAACAGCCCAAAATGTTAGGCTATATTACGCCAAAATTTAATCGACACTAATTTATCTCAAGGTCCAAATAAATATAAATGTTCATAAAATTCCGTGCATTACTTATGGAGTTGCATTGTCCACAATGATTGCGCAGCATCCAGACAGACAGATATCAGTCCAAACGTATTGAAATCATATTCAAGACATACTAAACCGTGTAAACCCATCATACAACGGAAAATTTTCACGAATCTAATGCTTTCTTTTTTATAAAGATAGAAAAAATCAGTAGACAAATTCTTAATTTACTACTCTGTAAATGGCTCTGCCCCAATTTTTTTTTTTTCAGTTTCATAAAATCCACTCAAATTATTCAACGACTGTGGTGCCAACTTATATGGGCCGGTTGGGCCTGAGCCCACCCAATAATTTGCTATCCCAGCTCCCAATTTCCACTGTTCTGTTATTTATTTACTTCTGAAACGAAATTTCAATTTGTTGACGTTCTCAAAATTGTTTTTTTTTTTTTTTTTTTTTTTTTTTTTTGAAAAACAGTAAGACAGACAGCAGGACTAAAAGTAATTGAACAGACGTATAGTTTGATTTCATTTAAAATTATTCTTCCTGCATATTTTACTTGTGAGTATAAGTCAATGGTCACTTGTATTAATGCCCTGACTCACAACCATAAAGCACTAAGATAACTGAATTTATTTTCTCGATGTTCAACTTTTCACGCATTTTATTTCTAATCATATCCAATGTATGATAATTGTGATAAATACTATTGTCTTTATAAGGAAGAGCTCATAACAGTACAATTTAATAAAATTTACACATTTTTACACAATTTTTACACATTTTTACACAAATTTACACAATTTTATACATTAAAAAAATTATAGTTTCATACTTGAATTACAGTTATTATCTCCCCCCCCCCTCCCTCAAAGAAAAAAAAACT
The DNA here is from genome assembly GCA_963931845.1 of Maratus michaelseni. NCBI lineage: Eukaryota > Metazoa > Arthropoda > Arachnida > Araneae > Salticidae > Maratus > Maratus michaelseni. The sequence goes on from OZ007587.1 coordinate 202,380,567, forward strand.
GCCCATGTCATTTTGCCAAACCGTTTTTGAGCCCACCCAATATTTTTCAAAAATTGGCGCCACTGTTCAACGACAGAAATTCTTTTAACCGAAATATTTTTTCATTGCTGTATCACTACACTAACACTGAGATTCAGGCTCCAAGAGCCTAGTACCGGCAAAAACAAAAGTACGTGACAAATTATATTATTTCAACACATCATTGTGAAGGGATTTAATTTTATGGATACAAATTTATGCCATCGTTTTTTACTGCAACAACAGTTTTGAGATTAGGCTCCTAACTTCAGAAAAATAGAATAATTTCATTCCATCCATGAAAATGACGCATTGTTTAAAATTACTATTCTGTGAGCATCACAAAATTTTCTTCTGCGTCATACTAATACAGCTCCAAGTCAAAAAATTAGAATAATTCATTTCATTTGTATTTGAAATTGCATTTAGCTTTATTTCAGTATAGTACATTTGAAAAAGAACAGCGGCTGATGTTTTAATAAATTTGCATGTTATTAAAGAAAAATAAAACTGCAAAAGATTAAAATTTGAGTGAATATTGTATTTTTGTAAAATTATTTTCATTATTCAAAATATTAGAATGCTAAAATAGGTGGTTCAAAAAATTAGAATACTTATGAATTTTCCTGATTTGTTCAGAAGATTGAATAAATTAAGCATAAAATTATCTTTTGCGGGACTTACTATTGATTTGCATAAAGAAGGTCGTAATCAGCAATATATCGCCAGTCACTTAAAATGTTCTCAACCAAGTGTTAGTAGAGCAATAAAGCAATATTTTAACGACGGACATTTTGAAAACAAGCATCTGAATAGCGGTCGAAAGCCAGAAACTACTCGGAGAGAGATGATAGAAAGCTAAAGAGTATTGCTTAAAAATACCATTTTAGAAGTGTAACATATTTGCATCGAAAGTGGAAAGAACACGGTGTTTATGTGAGTAAATCTACAACACTAAGAAGTCTCCGTAAACTTGGATTTCAATCCCGAGTACCAAAGATAAAGCCCCTTATGACTATTAAACAGAAAAGGGAAAGAGTGAAGTGGTGTAAAAAATATTTTTATGGGGTCTGGATGATTGGAAAAAGATATTGTTTAGTGATGAGAGTAACATATGGTGATCAAGGTGTTCGTGTATGGCGAATGAAGCAAGAAGCATATGAGAAGAACCGCATGAAACGATCAGTTAAATTTGCAGCCAGTGTAATGGTATGAGCTTGCATGACTGCAGATGGTCTTGGAAGGCTATGTATCGTTAACGAAATGATTAATTATGAGATATATCAAGAAATCCTTGAGTATTTCATGATACCATCGTCGGAAGTTCTGTGTGGTGACGATTTTATTTTCCAACATGATTTAGCACCTTCACACAGGTCAGTGTCCACCAAGAACTGGCTTAGCCAACACCAAATTAATTTACTCCCCGGGCCGGCTAATTCGCTGGATTTAAACTCAATAGAGAATTTGTGGAGAATAATGAGAAAAGACTGCAAGATATTGCGCCAAAAAACAAAGTTTATCTTCTTTCCAGCATAAAGTCGACATGATCATGTCTGGGCAGAAAACATTGTGAACCACTTCTAGCTAGCTTAACAAAGCGAGTTCATGCTGTTATAAGATGTAAAGGTGATGCTACAAAATATAAAAGAATAACTATTTTTACATTTTTTTTTAAACACATATTATTCACAATGCATTATTCTAATATTTTGAACCATGTAAATGGTTATTCTAATATTTGGATTTTTTCTAAGTGCGAATAATTATTTCAATTTTTGTATTATTTCCTTTAATTTTTACGCTAAAAGATTCTACAAACTATGTAGATTTTTACACTATTAAGTTTTATCCTGTAGTACTTTTTGTATAAGCGATACATAAAAAACCTATTTTCACAATTCCTTTTTTTTCTATTATTCTAATTTTTTAACTTGGAGCTGTATATTGATAGACATCAAATGAATGTTTTCACACTCACAAGGAAGGTCTCCATAAGCGCATACTCAGAAAATTTTGAAAAAATTACAGAATGTTCTTTTCATGAGTGTATATACGTCTATAAAAAAAATTTCTGCGGAACCTCGATATAACGTCCGTAAAAAATTATGAAAATTTCGTTTATTTGGCGATTTATCACTGGTTGGCGACGGAATGAAATTTTAAAAAATATGCTGTTATTACAAATAATCTTTAAGGTAAGACTTTTTCTTTCTGAACTTGTTTATGTAAGTTTAACTTACATAATAAGTAAATTTTTATAGCTACAATTTTGTGTACACATCTATATGTATATATAATGAAATTTAACGATCGTATTCTACGATTTAAAATAATATTTAAATTGTTTAATAAAGTATTGTTGAAAAAAGTATTGTTGCTATCGAAACAACGACTTCTTCGATATGGAAATGTATAACGAATCCGTTTGTCATCGGCCTTTTCCTTTTAAAATACATTTAAAAATTATATATATTATAGAAAAAATAATAAACTATTTCATAGTTTAAGTTTAAATTCATTACGTATTTCGCATTCGAATAATAATTTTGCAATCAATTTCAAAATGCAAACGATCGTTTGTGTTTGGCGAGGAGAAAATGTTGCTAAGCCAAATCGCGTCTTTTTCCTCCAAATACTCGAAAGTTTTTATTTTTTTTTGCAGAATTTCTACTGGGATTCCGCAGCTAAATTTGACTGATCCTTTATCACATACATGAGTAGCTTCATTAGCATTTTTTTCAAAATTTTCTGAGTATGCGCTTTAAGGAGACCTTCCTTTTGTCAGTTCAATTTTGTGCAGGTTCTGCATGCGCTTCCCTAGTACTAATATTCATATAAGTTACCATCAATATTTATGACCAAATGTCCGTGAAAAATTATATAATTTTGACACATCACTGTGATGGATTTTAGTTTTACAGATACAGATTTATGCCATCATTTTTTATTGCAACAATAGTTCACTGTTTTGATATTAGGGCCCAAACTTCAGACAAATAGAATAATTCCAACAAGCGTTGAATTCAGATATTTTTGTCCAGTAGGGATTTCTGTGGTTCCAGACGGGAAATTGCATTTTTGACCATTAAAAAGCATAAAATATCAAACCTTTTGGGGGTGACATTTCAATTCTCCGGGGGCATGTCCCTCCGGACCACCCCCTGAATTGAACACTGATCCATCCACTGATCCATCCACTGATCCATCCCTGGTTCCGTATGCGCTTCTCTAAATATGGAAAATTTCTTTGTATTTTACAATAAGCGGAGAATATTTTACAAAATAGCACAAAAGCTAGTGCTCCTTCTTGACTATTTAAAGACAAAATTAAACTAACATATACATTTTTTATTATTAATCTCAACTATACAATTTGGTGCATAGAAGCTGAAATGCAGCTATAATGTTCATCAGAAAAAACATCCTGTAACAGCGACCCTGTTGAATTCAGAGTTTGATGATTTTTCTGATGAGTCATTCAACCCTGTTGAATGACTCATCAAAAACGAAATTGAATCAACATAGTTTTTCATAATAAGTATCTTAAATAAGTTTTGTTCAATTCTATCTCATAGATGCAAAGGCAAATAGCTATAACGCAAATCGTGAAAAACATGGTGTAGCAGAGCCACTTGTTGAACGATGTTACATCAAGAACCAATGAGCACCAATTTATGTCAAGTTGTAACTAAATACGAAGTTTCATGGAAATCCAGGTACTAGTTATTCAGTTAAAATTTCCATAAAATGTGTCGAAGATAGACAAACATCGCTCCAAAAATAGTCTGCATCGACGATGCAATTGGTCGCGTCCATGGTTAATCTACACTCGCATCTGACTCCAATTTATAAGGTTTTTTCCTTGTATGGCAACTTAATTTGTTGTATAATTTGTTGCTTTTCTTGAAAAGTCATCCATGAAAGGGTTATTTCATGTTTTTGAAATAAATATGTTTTGTTATAAAACTGAGTTATTTTTAAGCAAATATTACCTGTCATATTGTGATGAAACAGGACGTGATACGAATTTAAAAAGTTAGTTACTATTTTTTATTTTTTATTTTTAAGTTTGAAAAGTGAAGATTTTCAATGTCTTAGATATCCACAATGGATATTTTAATTAAACAAAGAGCGCCAATAAGGGTTAATTTTAAAAACTTTATTAAATCTTGGAAACTATGTTTAAAAGTATTGGGTCATACGGAAAGTTCTGCGGCTTTTCAAAGCGAAGCGCGGTTTAGTCTAGTTATATTTTGCTACTCCTGATAAGGAGTGGCCTTGAATGACGCAGATATGTACATTCGATCTTTTCTGCTTGCGCTGAATAATTCTCGCTTGTGTTATTTTTGCTTCAGTGTAAGTGCTAAAAAGGGAGAACTAAAAATTTCATTTTCGTCATATTATGCTTTTTTATTTCAAGAAAGGTAAAAATGCTAGTCAGACTGCTCGTAAAATTTGTGCTGTATATGGACAAAGTGCTGTTTCAGATGACGCACTTGGAAGGTGGTTTGAGAAGTCTAAACTCGGAAATTTAAGCCTAGAAGGCGATTCCCACTCTGGATGACCACCATCATCTGTAAAGGGGAACCTCTTAAAAGAAGCTGACAAATTATCATGCGCTGTACTTTTTTGGAACATTTAGTCTGTGTGATAGCTCCTAAACTGTGTTACGTGTACTTGCAGCGATAGTTTCTTTTAAGAGTCCTCTTTTACAGATGATGGTCGTCTAGAGCGGGTATCATCTTCGAGGATGATTTTTCTGCGCTCTAACTTCTCAGACCAATTTCGAACTGGATCATCCAAAACAACACTTTGCCCATATATAGCACAAATTTTACGAGCAGCCTTACTAGCATTTTTGCCTTTCTTAAAATAAAAGAACATAATATGACGAAAATAAAGTTTTTGGTTCTACATTCTTAGCACTGCACTGAAACAAAAGTTATGCCACAACACTGGCTAGAATTATACAACGCAAGCAGAAAAGACCAATGCACATAACTGGGACATTCTGCGTCACTCCTTAGCAGCAATATAAAAATAACCAGACGAAATCGCGCAAAAACCGCAGAACTTTCCGGATTATCCAATATAATATAGAATAGTAGTTGAAAATATCCAAGTGAAAATTTTAATCAAGAGACATTTTGTTATTTAATGGACCTCAATAATGAAATATTAGGCTTATTGCTTAATGCTGTTTCTGAAACAAAATACGTGGATGAGTATGAAATTGTAGAAAGTTATAGTGAAAATTTTGATGAAATTAAAACTCGTGTTAAGCTTTTAACTCAGAATTTTGCTTTTGAACAACCAAATGCTGTTGCTAAGACTAATTTAAAACTTCCGGAAATTGAGTTTGTTCAATTTGGAGGAGAGATAAGAGATTGGCTCACATTTTGGAGTCAGTTTAGCAGAATTCATGAAGATAAATCGTTAGAGGAAATAGATAAATTGCATTATTTAATACATTGTATGTCTCCTGGTAGTAGAACAAAAGAAATTATTGATAGTTATCCTCCAACCTCAGAAAACTACAGTTATGCAATTGAAAGCTTAAAGTTAAGATTCGTTCGAGAGGAACTGCTTGTACAGTTTTATATGCATGAACTTTTAAGTCTAGTTGTAAAAAACGCTTCGAGTACGAAAATAAAAAGCAACATAGTTCACTTTTATGATAATTTAAGGTCTTGTTTCAGTTCGCTTGAATCTATTGGTATGGCGTCTTATAAATATTCGGCTGTGTTGTTCTCTTTAGTTGAATTCTATATATCGGAGGAGTTTAGCTTAGGAAAGTGAAAATTCCTATGGGGATGAATTATCGCAGTTGTTATTTATTCGTAAAGACGTTGAAGGTGAAGAGCGAGTTTCACTGGCAAAAGTAAGAATCAAACAAAATGATATCCTTGTGAGAAAGCAAAAATATAAAGAAATTTGTCAGAAATATAGAAAAGATGCAGCAGAAGAAGTTCAGCAGCTAATGATTTACTTTCTAACGTAAAAAGAAAGGAACTGCTTTACGCTGTTTATTTTGTGGTAAGGCCCATGAGATTAACGATCGTTTTAAGAGTCAAAATCTTTCATTAGAAGAAAAACAAACTATTTTAAAACGTAATAAAAGTTGTTTTTCGTGTTTCAAGCTCAGACATTTGTCAAAATTTGTAAAAGTTGTGTTAAATAAATTGTTTGTGCTAAAACATTGGTCGATTATGTGCTCTGATAGATTTATATGTTTGGGCATGTCCTTTATACGATTAGACTATTTTTAGAAAATGTCTGTCTGTATGTATGTATATTATGTACTGTATGTACTGTTATGGAAACATAAATCGAACGAATGTATTTCAGATTCCACGCTATGTCCCAATATAGTGGTTCCGCTGAAGTTGTATTGTAAACATTATTGGTTGCACTAAAATTATAAATTGGTTGCACTAAAGACTATTGGTGCAACTAATAGTTGCACTATACAATAAAAGAATTTGGAAAACGATCGAGAGTCAGAGCTCTCATCGAAACTGGGCAGCAATCATACGTTCTGAATTCAACCGTTGAAAAGCTTGATTTGAAACCGACAAGGTCTGAGATTCTAATTCATACGATGTTTGGAGGAAGCACTTCGAGAAAAAAAGATAAATGTTATACGTTGAAAATTAATGAACAGAGAGGCAATTATTCTTTAAATATTGAAGTTTTATATCAAACGGTAATTTGTGGCACTGTGCCTATACAATGAAAGAAAGAGTTTGTATGAATGAACATAAAAAAATGGTATTCAACTTAGACCGGGAGGCAGCAGCACAGAGACAATCACCTCATCGAGTTCACGGCTGAAATTCCAGAATTAGTTAAAACTCGATACGCATATTAAAACGCAATCGGTCTGCCAAGTCATATCTTGGTGGAAAACACCCAAAAACCCGATTTTAGCGGTTGGCTCGTAGGTTTACCATTGTGTGTTCCTGCTCTCAGTCCTCCATGTTTTCATACGTTTGGGTGCAGGAAAACACAATGGTAAACCTACGTGTAAACCACTAAAATCGGGTTTTAAGTTGTTTTCTACCAAGATATGACTTGGCAGACCAATTGCGTTTTAATATGCGAATCGAATTTTAACTAATCCTGGAATTTCAGCCGTGAACTCGATGAGGTGATTGTCTGTGCTGCCGAATCCCGGTCTATACATGAAATGGGAGTGACTTCTCCTCAAATAGTATTTTCGATCGGGAACTGATTACACTATAAAATTATTTTCTGGACTGACGTTTCAGTTGAAATGTGGACTTGTCGCTATGAAGACAACTTTAGAACGGTTGGTAATGGTAAAACTAGATATAAAGTAAGTCAATCATTGTGTCGCATCTCTGTTAGCTCGATATAAGTGGTGATATAATGATATTGCTAATTTGTGGAATCTCGAAGTGATAGGCATTATCGATCCTTGTGAGCGTAAAAATCAGAAAGAGTTAGAGCAAAGTGCATTACATCATTTTAGGAAAACAGACAATATTAATGTTGATGGAAGATATGAAATTAGTCTTCCTTGGGTAGACTTAGGTAAAGTCAGCCGGCCTACCAAGTAATAGAGAAGGTGTTGAACGACGATTAGATCCACCACTTCCAAGATGAGAAGAGAGGGTAAATTGAATGCCTATGATGAAGTATTCAAAGATTGGTTGGCTGATGTTAATGACAAGCTACGGCTGCCGAAGGTAGTCGTACTTCACCGCCGATTCCAGATTCTCGTGAATCCATACGAGGTCACGACCAAGAAGGGCCGGTTTACCCGGACACCTCCAAGGTGGTGCTCTTCGGCCGGGGGGGAGAAGCGGGAGCGTGAGCCTCCTGTACTTCATCACCCTTTCCCAAATGAATGACGACAGAGGTTGCAGCGATAATACGGTGGAGCCCAAACTCAGAGGACACCACCACAACACACTTGGGCGGAATGCGGAAGTGAACAACGGCTCCGTAGCCGGGATCCCATAAGGGAAACCGGGTCCTCGGCCAGTGTCGAACACTCCCACGACCCATTACTGTACCACATCTTCCGATTATCAAATCCTATTGAGGGAGGAACCAACTAGTTCATCGGATGTGGCGAGCAGGAGGGGTTTCTCGCCAACCCGGGACCTCGAAGAAACTTGGTCCCTGGCGCATAGACACGCCTTGGCTAAGGTCGTCCCCATCAAATGGATCTCTCCATTTAATGGCTCATACACATATAATATAACTACAAGAGCAGAAGGTGCTTCTCGCCAACCCGGGACTTCGAAGAAACTTGGTCCCTGGCGCACAGACACGCCTTGGCTGGGTTGTCCCCCACTGAATGGCTTCCTGCGAGACAGAACCCCCCTGACGAAACTAGGACGTGGTCAAGCGACCTCATTCGATGAGATCATGCACATGTATACACACTTTAACGGAAAAACGAAGGAACTCACTACCAGACTCTGAGGGTCGTGGAAAACTCCCTCAAGTGCGCTAAAGAAGCGGACCCGGTCGAGGTTAGTACAAAGAAGTTATTGTTAGGCGAAGTCTGCTAGCCCCAACCTTGTCAGGCACAGAAAGCTCTGACTACGCAAAGACGCGCTGGGCTGGTTTCGGCCCAAGGTTCGAACGAAGGTTTGGTCGCCGTCTTAAGACGAGCCTCCGGCCCAGTTCTTTGCAGTCGAACAGTTCCGAGAAAGGTTCAGACCCCTCCCAGAGAAGGCGACACGAGCCACAGACCTTGGACCTGAGGGCCCTCCGTGACTCGAACCGCTCTTGGTACAAACGGGCAATCTCTTTCCTGAACGACCCTGAGGGCGATTCACAACTACTTCAGCTACAGAGGGACTAGCAAGGGACGATCGGGAAAGGCACCTCCACACCTCTCCGTCACATCTACGTTCTACCGCCTGCACGGTGCAGTGGGTTTCTGCATGCCGCCACTCCCACCGACAGACGTCACAATAGAACCCGAGCGGTCCTTGTCGTACAAAGTCCGACCTCGCCTCCGTCTTGCCTTAGACAAATGTGGTGACTGTCCTATCCCAATTAGCTAGCCTTTGCCCTCACGTCACCTATCCTCGGTGGCAACACACAGTCAACCACCTAGGCACGAGAGTTCAGCCTACGCGTTTCCTTTTACCACCCGGCTGCCCCAAGACCCCGCGGAGACGAAGCTCTACACATGAGGTCTCAAAGGACAACCAAGGCCGCAAACCTCCTGCAGCCGAGAACCGGCCCAAAGGAGGGGACTGTGGGTCGGTCTCTACCCAAACCCCAGCGAAGTCAGCTAATCAGACACCGCTTTACCACCCGCTCACCACGATGAGGTTGGCATTTGTCAGTCACCGGCCCCCGTCGTGTCGACGCTACTGCGCGCAATGCCGGGCTCCCGGTCATCTTCCCAACTCAATGGGTCGATTCGAGACCACCCGGAGGGGCTAGCGGGAAAGAATTTGGCTGATGTTAATATCAAAGAAAGTTGAGAAGATCCAGGCCACTATTTTTTTCATCGTTGGGTATTCAAAGACAATTCTACAACAAAAATTCGTTTTGTGTTTGATGCATCATTCAAACAACCCAGAAACAACCTGTCTTTAAATGACTGGTTGCTGAAAGGACCTGATTTCTTGGAACAAATTCCATCATTGCCTATGAAATTTCGTAAAGAAGAAATCGGAGCTAATATAAAGAAAGTTATCTGAGTTAATAGAAAATGCAATTTCGATTGCACTTAAAAGTAATCAGATGTGTTGTTTATGTGCTTAAATACGCAATTATTGACCGATCAATATTTATTAATTCATCGTTGCTATTGTCATCTCGTGCTGCATAATTTGCTGGCCGATGACGCTTTCCGACATGTATAAATGGGAGAAATTGCCGGGCTAGGATATCGACTTGAGTAGCTCAGTGGTCAGAACAACAGCACGTTATGCTGAAGGTTCCAGGTTCGAGTCCTGGCCCAGGTCAATTTTTCACTCATGGTGGATTCGTTGTATTTGATTGTGTCTGAATTAATATGTTCTTAAATTGTACTTAGAAGTAATCAGACGTAATGTTTATGTGCTTTAGAATTGAGAAACATTTTCAAAAATTAGTTTTTTTATTATACACATACAGCTTTAAAAGTTATGATGTTTCTAACCATCTTTTTTCTTTTATTTTAATCTACTTTAATTTGTTTAATATCTTTATTTGAATGCAATAGTCTAACATTCTATATGATCATTAATGCTGTTGTTCTGTAGTCTATGGTTTGAGAACATATAGTAATCTAAATTATATCGTAAAATTTTCCCATAAATATGTATGCAATATTTCATTAAAATAATCTTAGTTGGATGTTTGAATTTCTTGTAGAAAAAGAGTCGGTTTGGGCCGATCCGGACCTGATTTCATTGGCTTTTGCATGGAACGGACGCAGTCTGTTTTCACTTATTTTTGAACGGTCTGAGCCGTAAACTGCAAAATCATACATTCCCTCCCCCCCGAACTTTTTTTTTTTTTTCCTTTTACATCTTATATATGTCATTTTTTACTGCATACGTGTGTGAAGAAGGGCACAGATAAACTATAGTAGGCAGCAGCGCAGCCAGGTTGGAGATTCAGATGTTCTGGATGTTAATGCATATACGCTTTAACTTTATAAGCACCATTTTTTGTCACGATTTAACAAAATGTCAAATTTGATGATATTCCGTGCATTAATTCTTGAGATAGAGCGCCCACAAAAATTTGTGTAGCATACAGACAGACAGAAAGATATTTTCTAAAAATAGTCAAATCGTGTTGAGGACATTCTAAAACGTGTAAATCCATCAAAAGACGAAAATCGAAAACTTTCATCATTCCAGTATAACTTTTAGGTAGATTTCGTAAGAAATACTACCTATTACATTCTCACCTAAGTTGGAAATTTTGAAAAATTTTTGAAGATCTACGCCGATCATGACGCCCAGAACCCAAAACCACCCCCAGTTCAAAAGTTTATCTATCTATCTATCTATCTATCTATCTATCTATCTATCTATCTATCTATGTCACTTTTTTCTGACCACGATAACTGGAAAAATTCTGCATAAATCTCTTCCAAACTGATACATAAAATCAAGGGTCATAAAATCTCGGTCAAGTTCGTTAATGGGCAAAATCGAGCCAAGGGGGGGGGGGGGAATGGGGGGGCTTTTTGTGAAAACAGAAAAACCCTCATAATTTCTTTATTATTATACGTATCGAATCCGTTTAAAGTTATTATTACTTCTAGGAAAAGGGCCGAAAATTTATGTAGGACAGATTTTTGATATAATTAAAAATGGCCCCAAGGGGGGGAAAAAGGGGGTGTTTTAGAAGAAAAAAAATCATAGCTTCGTCAATTCACAAGATATCAAATCCGCGTAAATTTATTATTAATCCGCTTAGTATTATCTAAAACTTTTATATTGATAAGTTTTTTATAGGACTCTAACCGTTATAGCAAAAAAAAAATTAAAAACAAAAAAATCCCTGCCGGCTCCGCCTGCAAACAAGTTATTTTTCGAAGTAGGCGGTTCCTACTCCCGCATCTTTTCGAAACTGATACATAAAATCAAGGGGCATAAAATCTCGGTCAAGTTCGTTAATGGGCAAAATCGAACCAAGGGGGGCGGATGGGGGGGGGCTTTTTGTGAAAACAGAAAAAAACCATAATTTCTTAATTATGATACGTATCGAATCCGTTTAAAGTTATTATTATTTCTAGGAACAGGGCCAAAAACTTATGTATGACAGATTTTTGATATAATTAAAAATTGCCTTAAGGGAGGGGGAGGGAAGGGGGGTTTTAGAAGAAAAAAATTCATAACTTCGTCAATTCCCAAGATTTCAAATCCGCTTAAATTTATTATAAATCCTCCTAATATTATCTAAAACTTTTATATTGACAAGTTTTTTATAGGACCAACCGTTATAGCAAAAAAAAAAATTAAAAACAAAAAAATCCCTGCCGGCTCCGCCTGCAAACAAGTTATTTTTCGAAGTAGGCGGTTCCAACTCCCGCATATTTTCGAAACTGATACATAAAATCAAGGGGCATAAAATCTCGGTCAAGTTCGTCAATGGGCAAAATCGAACCAAGGGGGGGATGGGGGGGACTTTTTGTGAAAACAGAAAAAACCCATAATTTCTTAATTATGATACGTATCGAATCCGTTTGAAGTTATTATTACTTCTAGGAAAAGGGCCGAAAGTTTATGTATGACAGATTTTTGATATAATTAAAAATTGTCTTAAGGGGGGGAGGGGGTTTTAGAAGAAAAAAAAATTCATAACTTCGTCAATTCCCAAGATTTCAAATCCGCTTAAATTTATTATAAATCCTCTTAATATTATCTAAAACTTTTATATTGACATGTTTTTTATAGGACCAACTCTTATAGCAAAAAAAAAAAAAAAAAAAAAAAAAAAAAAAAAAAAAAAAAAAATCCTTGCTGACTCCGCCTGCAAACAAGTTTGGTTTCGAAGTAGGCGGTTCCAACTGCAGCATCATCGCAAAAAGGTCATTTCTTCCGCAATTCCCGACAAACAGGGGCCCCACGGTCTGCGTCTTCGAAATCCACCTGTGCCTGTAGGCCGAGCCGTCAGGGATTTTTTATATATATAGAAGAAATTAAAAAAAGCATCACAAGCTGTCTTAACCGAATACATCAATCGTGTTCTAAGCATTATTGAAGAAAGTCTTTAAAGTTGTGCAATGTCATTTCAAATTTAAAGTCATAATATTAAATGTACATTCAACATATACATTTCGAATTCCTCTCATGTATCATCTGCATATTATACGGAAAGTAACGAATGCACGCTGAAAGTTCCATTTAGAACTTCTTTTTGTGTTCCTGACATAAGAAATCCGCATTTCAGAAGCAACCAGGTAAATCGACAACAATTCTACAATAATTCTATAAATTGGTTTTATTAAAAAAAAAAATTATCAATTCTACCCATTTTTCAACAGAGATATTTTTTAATGTATTACCATAATTTGCAGAAGAAAAGCCGCGGAGTTTGCGAGTTTACTAGTCAGTCTTAACCCTTTCAGGGGCAAAGTACTTATGTTTCTAAAATGTTGAAATCAGTGAATCACACCAGGATTTAAAAACTAAATTTATTTCAAAATAAGTAGAAGCGTTTCTTCACGTGTATTATAAAAGTAAAATTTGATTCCAAAATTCCGGTGTCAATGTGGCGTTTGGGAATTAAAATTAAGTGGTATATATTATATACCACCGCCCCTCAAGGGGTTAAGACAGGTGTTTACATTATTTTTTTCGCACTCTGCATAGTTATAAATGCCAACTGATGTGTCTTCATAAAATAAGTTTGGATATAAGTTTTTACAAGCACCTTAATACTGGATTAAAGTTTAATAAATGTCATTTACCACATAATGTTCCAGTGTTCGGTGCGATATTTACAATTTTTACTACTTTATTAAGCATTATCTTAATAGTGCACCTTTTTATAGGCTAAGTGTCGCATTTACAATATATTGTATTTTTCTAATTGCATATTGTTTCAGTGGGGCGTTACTTCTGAAAATTACGTAATTTGGTAGTTTTATAATTATATGCAGCACTGGTCGGCATTAAAATCATCTCTGTAAACTAATCGTTGACAGTGACGTAATCAGTCAGAAACTATGAAAAGGCTCAAGTTATTATCTATTTCTATATTAATAAAAATAAATATGTTTGTCTGTGTATCTGTCTGTCCATGTGTATGCGTGTGTCTGTTGGGGATGGCTAGAGAAATCTACTGCATGTAGAGGTCTGAAACTTTGGATGGCGATAGACGAAGGCAGGTCTTTTTTCTTTTATTCTAAACTACATTAATTGTTTTTAATATGTCTATTTGAATGTAATAGTCTTGGATTTTCCATTGTTTGATAATTAGCCGAGATATTAAGTAAAAAATATAATTAACATAACAAAATGGTCGATGTCCGCCGCCCATTCCTGCACCCTTATTGGCGTTCCATGGAACTTCAAGAAGAAAGAGAGGACGTGTTAGAAACATTTTCAGTGTTTTCGTATTTTGAAACTACCGTTACCGCTTGTCAGACCAAAATACAATAATAATAATTAATTAATTAATTAATTAAAATACCCACTTATTCCAAGCACATTCCCGGTCGTAACGAGAATATTATTATTAATTGTTTCAAAAAATATAATTTTTTTTTTATGCCAATATGATTTTTCTTTCATTTTCATCCGTTTTCGAAATCAAAATACAAAATAATAATAATAATAATAATAAATACCCATTAATTCCGGATACTTTCTAGTTCGTAACAAAATCTTTTGTTTTAAAAAGTACTAATATTTACTGTCCCAAAAAAATAAGTATTTTCGGAATGCCGATTCATGTTTTTCGTTTTTTCTGCAGATTTACAACATTGCCTCCGCTTTCCGAATCTTTTTTTTTTTTTTTTTTTTTTTTGTAAGAAAGGAAGAAAGAAAGAAAAAAAGTAAAAAGAAAAAAATATATCCATTTATTTGGGATATTTTCCCGATTATAACGGCATATTTTGTGAAAAAAATATATTAATATTTAATGTTTCGGAATAAAATTTCATTTTTTTTTTTCAAATTTAAAATTCCGCATCTGTTTTTCAGATCAAAACACACACACACCAAAAAATTAAAAAATTTTCCCAGAATTTTTGTGGGTTCTAAAGATGTCTTAGATTTCTATCCCAATATTTACTATTTCAAAATATATATATATATTGGAGTCGTTTTACGAATTAGCCAGAATTTTTTTATTCTCTCAGTACCTTTGAAGATATTGCCTCCCATTTTAATTGTGTTTTAGAACACTTTGAAGGAATTTTCGTTTCTGCGTATGTGTTGGGAAACATCTACATTTTAGACACTGGGAGATATTTCGCTTTTTTAAAGATTGGGGGGGGGTGTTAATGAGGGAAGGGGGGGGGTATTTTCTTTTAGGTTTTCTCAGAAACTTTTGGTCAGAATTCGAAGTTTAATATATCTAAATTTCAGAAATCAAATCGGTAATCACCATATCGGTGATTTTAATTTAATCGGTGTTTTAATTTTCACTGCGGGGCTTATCAGTGAAAATTAAAGCAATTTATCTCTTTGATATACTTTAATGTTAGTCTACGCTGAAAATTAGTCAAAAAGTGCATCTTCTTTAAGCAATCATTGTAATATGTTTCATTTTTATGGATGAATTTTCACACAGACTTTTACCTATGTCACATGCATCGATGGAAGCGTTGTGTCTTTCTATGTTTTTAGGGTTGGTGAGTATTTAGTTTTACATTCACTTTGATCAAAGAGTAGTTATACTGGTAGTGTTTAATATATTTTTTGACTATTGGAAGTTTTCATCTCTCAGTTTTATTTGTTTATATTAACGTAATACGTATACGATATTAGTATTACTGTAAATCTTCATGAAATAAAACTCTTGCGAATTGTACCGCGAAATATGTTTACATAGATTGATACTCCAAGACTGCATATTTTCTATAAAAACGTTTTATTATGTCAGTATGTCAGAGCCTATCCCCCCCCCCCTCTCACATACCCTTCGATGGCACATTAATTTCGTAATTGGAACGAGTATCTAGAATTCAATATCTTAAATCTTCTATCTAAAATAATTAAAATATTGATTTTCTGATAACGGCATTAATAATCGGTAGCAATGGTTGATTATTCTCATAAGTATTTTATTAATTATAGATAATCCCAATTGTTTAATTTATTTGAAAACTAGCCGACCCACCAAGCTTTGCCCGGCCCGTGACAATAACCTTAAATACCTAAAATCAATGTTGAATGCTTTTATATTTTTAAACAAAAATCGTTCCAAACGAACCTAATGTTGGGTGTCCCACTGTCCTTCGGCCACGTACACCCTCGAATTTGTGTAATTTTATATTTGTAAATGAAAATCTATCCAAATGAATCTAGAGTTGGGAACGTACACCGGGCGTGTTACGAATGCCCCGGTAATGTCCCGATGTTTTGATTTTATATTTTTTAAACAAAAAATATTCCAAGCGAATCTAACGTCAAGGGCCCCACTGTTTTTGGCAGCGTATACCCTCAAATTTGAGTATTTTTATACAGTGACCTCTAACTTATACGACTTTTAAGGGACCGTAGAAAAAAGTCGTATAACTGAGAGAGTCGTATAAGTGAGAGACCGTCTTATTATACAAGTTTCAAACTTTATATGCATTAATTATTTTACCTCTATTTAAAATAATAAGTTTTGAGTACTAAGAACATATCTTAACAAAATTTATAAAATATATTAAAAAATAAAACGTAAAATATATTTTAAAAAAAACATTCACAAAATAGTTCACTTACCACTATGTTTATTTTAAAGATTTACAAATCAGATTTTCTCAAAAAATGAAGTGATATTAGTTTGCCTCTGTGGTCGACGAAAAGAGGAAATGTATTTTTTAAGTCTAATAAAGCTTTTAAGCTATTTTGGGAATAACCATTTTGATCGACATAATTCTTTAATGTATTTAAAACGGTTCTTGTTTCTGAAAAATTTACACCAAGAATAACATTGCTCTCATCTTCGTCATCCCCCTCTCTCAATTATTCCTCAGTGATATCCTCAAACATTTCTTCGGCAGTTCTCAGTTTTGACAGAAGAAGTTTTCATCACATTCTACATAATCTTTGAAATTAATATCTTCGTCCATAAACATTTCATCCCAGTATTCGTCATTAAAGGATTCCCTTATGCTCCCAAAATCGGTTTCATTCGTTGAACTAGCAGTTTAGTCTTGTGAAAAACAACATTTCCTAAAACATTTCTTAATTGTTTGCGATGTCGCATTTTTCCGGGTGTCCATTTGTCTTTTGTTAAATGGCAGGCACAAGGAAATTTCATAAAACCATCCTGCCGCCATAGATTTAATTGTTAATAACACACGAAGGAAGATAAGAAATGTTATTCATTATTGATAAACACTTTAACAATAGTGAAATGATAAAGCTAAGAAAACATGAATGATTTGTACTTTGAAGATTATGAAAATGAATTCTTGAGTGAGAAATGTAAAATCGCCTGAACCGTTTAAAGAGTCGTATAAGTGAGAGAAGCAGTCGTATAACTGAGAGAAGTTTAGCATTAATTCCCATAAAGCGTGGACGGAAGCAAGAGAATTCGGCGTATAACCGAGAGAGTCGTATAAGTGAGAGGACTCTGTATTTTTAAACGAAAATCTTTCCAAACGAACTAAGAGACGGATTAAAGGGGTTAAATGGATCAAAATTGTCATTAAAATCAAGTCATTTAAAAAATAAAACGTGTATTTTGGTGCATGAATTTGAACATTTTACTTAGGACAAGTCTTACTATAATATGAAAATTAACGATTTTTAGGTGCGTTCGTAATTATATAAATACGTAGCACCTATAGTCGTCGTTTGGTCCGTCCGTCTGTCCGTCCGTCTGTCCGTCCGTCTGTCTGTCTGTCTGTCCGTCTGTCTGTCCGTCCGTCTGTCTGTCTGTCCGCATATAACAACGCAAAAACTACCCAACCAAATGGTTTGCAATTTAAAATATATTATCTTTGCAGAATTTTGTCGAGACATTTCAAATTTTATTAAAATCGAATCAAAACTTTAGGAGATATTAATAAAAATATTTATTAAGAAATTTGATTTTTTTTTTTAAATCGGTGCTTTTTTGTTAGAGGAGCTTCCGATGGATGTTAAATCGTCAAGCGACCGAGATACTTATTTTATTACAGAAATTAATCTGCAGACGATATAATTCATTTCACAGAATTAAAAATCATCAAGATCTGAATATTTATATAACTAGCTGATACATATATATCTGAATATTTATATAACTAGTTAAGATATTTGTATGAACAGTGTCATAAAATATATACTTAACTAGCTGTTTAACCCGTTCTACGCACGGGATATCATGAATTTAATTCTAAAACGTGCGTACGAACGCACCTCGTTTGTAACGTTTGACGTACAATTTCCAACTTGTTCTTTTCGGCAAAACCACTTCGCTACATTTTATAAAAATCTAAATGTATATTAAAGATTACATTCTTTAACATCACATAATTTAACCAGTTCACATTCTTCAACCATATTCAATATACATCCCTATAAATTTTCATCTTCAGATAAAACTGTTCCCAAATATTAACTTTTGATTCTATTCTGAAAAAGACTAAAGCCTCCTCTGTGGTGAAAGTGACGTTGCGTTAAGCAGAATGTTCATTTTTATCCTTAATACCAAAAGTTTATTCACAATTGAGATAAAAACAATCAACATTTCATTCATTTTGAACTCTACATGTACTGATATTATTGTACGTAAAGTTGAAACAATGTTAAAATGCAATCAATTTCACAATGTATCAGGAGTTGTATTAAATGTTGAACGTGTTCCTCCTTCTCGATGTTGCTAAAATGTCTGAATGTTGTCACAAAATCTAAATTTTTAAGTTGATCAAAAGAAACAATTTTTTTACCAAATAGTGAATAAACATTCACCAATAATCGATAAATTTCATTAGAGATTTGAAACAAACATCTATACTAGCCAGACGTGCGCTTCAGTAACGATGCATCATCATAAGAATGCTGGAAACAATGTGGTTAAAATTGTGTTGCAGAGTTGCAGCAATGTAGCAATTATTCGCGAAACCAAAACATGAGATTAATACTCACTAAAATATGAGCTTCAAGTCATGTTGCGTTAACCTAAATGTCCATTTTTATCCTTCCTAATCAAACGTTCAATCCCAATTGAGATAGTACTTTTCACTCATTTTGAATTCCACTTGTGCTGACATCAAGGTACGTAAAGTTGAAAGAATATTAAAATGCAATCAATTTGAAAATGTAACAAAAATAAGTTGTTTAAAATTTGACCAAATTCTCCCTTCCCGATGTTGTTAAAATGTCTGAATGTTGTGTCAGTGCTGTAGTTGAAAAAAAAATATTTGCGGGAACTCACCTTTTCATAGAGTAGATTTTGATGCTACCGGATTTTTGATAAGCCAAACGCCGATTTTTTTATTTAATTTCTTAATTTAATATTTTTTTATATTTTTAATTAATCTTCTTTCTGGTCGCAGGCAAGATTTCAGGACAAAATTCTTTTAAGCGAGATCCTGCACGGCTTATGAATATAAGTAAACTGGCTCTTGCAATAAGGAGTGAATTTTTCGCATCGGTCATGATGTTATTCATACAGCTGAATACTCTTTCTCATTCAGACATTGAAATGGGTATAGTTTTTACAGTCTGGAGAAAAAAAAGGTTTGTGCTCGTACGCGATATATATATATATATATTTTACAGTAACAAACCAAATATTTCTGGGAACGGCGTTCCCACCCAACTACAGCACTAATGTTGTCAAAAAATCTAAATTTAAAGTTGATCAAAATCAAACATTTTTCTTACCAAATAGTGAATAAACATTCACCATTATCGATAAATTTCGTTAGAGATTTGAAACAAACATCTATACTAGCCAGACGCGCGCTTCAGTAACTATGCATCATCATAAGAATACTGGAAACATTGTGGTTAAAATTGTGTTACAGCGTTGCAGCAATGTAGCAATTATTCGCGAAACCAAAACATGAGTTTAATACTCACTAAAATATGAGTTTCAAGTCTGCAAGAGCCAAAATTTCCAGGCCCGAGCCTATCCAGGCCAGACCCGATTCAATTTTTACTAAAAATTCCGATTTTTCTTAACATACAGTTAAACTTTTTTTAATGAATATACTACAGTGGAACTTTCCCTTTAACGAAGTCCCTATTTAACGAAGTTTTCTACTTAACGAAATTTTCTGCAGAACTTTGAGTTTGAACATCATTAGCATGTAATTTAATCTCCACATTACGAAAAATATATTCTATACTAGCTGACCCGCCCGGCGTTGCCCGAGCCCTTGTAATAAACTTAAATCTCTTTAAAAACGGAACTCTGGCCACGGTCTACGACGGCTTCGGAACCGTATACCCGGCATGCTCGTACGCTCTCGAAAATCTTTTATTTCCCCCTACCACCGCCAGGGGAGCATTCTGTTCTAAACAAACCTCTTTCCAAACGAACTTCTGAGACAGGTCCCCGCTGCCTATGTTACTGTATAGTAGGCGCACTACAAAATTGAGCTGGTTTCGAGAAGATTGGAACATTATTAGCCCAGTTATTGCAATAAGGCACAGTTAGAGAAAATAACCTTGTGTGAAGTGCGGAGGGGAGGGGATGATCGAGTGTCCTTCAGAAAATGACTAATTAGGAGGTCCACTATGCATGCATAAAAATTCGTTCGTTTTGTTAAGCTAGGAACTTAATTACAAAGTTGGCTTAAACTCTTATTTGTAAATAGTGGTAACCGCTACTCATAAATTTAGTTTAATGTTATAAAGAGTGACTATTAAGTTAATTATAATGTTTGGAACCACTTGCGTTGAAATCGGAAAAATAGTTGCTGAGATATGGAAACGGAGCATAGTTGGAGAAAAAACCTTGAAGGAGGTCCCGGGGGGGGGAGGGGATGTTCAAGTGCCCTTCAGCAAATGACTAATTAGGAGGACCACTATGCATCTTTCAAAATTCGTTCGTTTCCTTAAGCTTTGAATTTAATTACAAATTTGGCTTAAACTGTTATTCGTAAATAGTGGTAACCGCTAATCATAAATTTAGTTTAATGTTATAAAGGGTGACTATTAAATTAATTATAATGTTTGAAATCACTTGCGTTGAAATCGGAAAAATAGTTGCTGAGATATGGAAACGGAGCGGAGTTAGAGAAAAAACCTTGAAGGACGGGCCGGGAGGGGGGGGGGGTTGTTCAAGTGGCCTTCAGCAAATAACTAATTAGGAGGATCACAATACATCTTTAAAGATTGATTCATTTGGTTAAGCTAGGAACTTAATTTGAAATTTGGCTTACACTATTATTCGGAAATTCTGGTAACTTCTTTCTAGAAATACACCTTGAAGCTTAAATGTAATTAGACCCTTGCTCCTCTTCATTCCCGCAAATATGAAAAAGAATCTGTTAAATAAAGTTTTCTGTATTAACAATCTCCATCATAATAATAAATGTCATGTAAAAAAAAAAAAACGACTAATTGTCATGAAGAAAAATGGGCCTGGAAAATATTTCAATCAGTGGGACGTATGTGTAATTTGTCATGTACAGGTGGCGCGACATTCGCATGGCTCCTCTACGCTGATAACTTCAATCCATATTGATACTATTTAGTTAGAAATCTTTATTTATGCATCGCTACTGTGGTTTATTTAATTACTTCTGTGAAGAATCGATGCAACCAACCAGTGAACCAACCAACCCAAGAGAATAAAAGCGAATTTTTGATGAGAGTTCTTTGTGAATATTAATTAATATTTCAGTAAATAATTGAAATATTAAAATTCTGAGGCTCAGGTGCACATGGCCAGACCTTGGACTATCCACACCTAAATTTCCAGACTTCTAGGTGGGCTAGATTTTGCTAGCTATCGCCAACAGACACACACACACAGACAGACACACACACAGAGCGAAACTTTCTTTTATTAGTATAGATAACGAAGTTTATTCCACTTTTGTACGTGTACAGAATTCAAATTAAACGATTGTTGTTCGAAGGATATGCAAATTTATTTCAGCGGATTCGATTGTATGAAAATGAACACATTTAAATAATTTCCATTCTGCTTGGTGCTAAATAAAACAATTTTTTTTCACACTAAGAAAAACACTTGTTATCACTATTCTCCCACTCCGAGATTCCAGCGCTGACAATTGGGGGAAGTCAAAATCCCCCTTTTACCTTCAATGATATAGATATAGAAGATGAGGTGTCGCAATGGCGTCAGATGCATTGAAACAAAAAATGTTTATTAGAGTCAGACAGGTACCATTCTGAGCTTCCACTGCTAATAGACAATTGCTTTGTAAATCAAAAGAACGTGCTTCAAAATACAAATCAAAGAACATCAAAGTTATTTTTGTTCCTGTCAATACAGCTAAACTTCAATCATTAGTCTAAGGAATAATAAAAAATCTTGAAGTACATTATCGAAAAAAACAGAAAAAAGCCGATGTAGTGAAAACATTAGTTTGAGATTCTGTGTATCAGAGCTGATGAAAACTTGGGCCAAAGCTTGGGAATGTGACGTGATTTCATCGACCATACACAGCTGTTTTGTAAAAGACGGCTTCATAATTAAAACTGAATCAAATGCTTCTGAATCCAATACCTGTTTGTCATATCTCAAGAAAAAATTTCATGAATTTAAATTAATTTATATTTAACGAATTTTCTTCATAACGAAGTTTTTAAGTGTAACGATGAGACTTCGTTAAATGGAAGTTCCACTGTACATGCATATTTATGGGAAATTTGTGCAGTATATTTTTTATTACTATATGTTTGCAAGCCATATAGAATACAGAATAGCAACATTAATAATCACTTAAACTCTTAGACTATAACATTAAAATAATGATATTAAAAAAATTAATGTAGTTTAGACTAAAAGAAAAAGATGGTTAAAATTATCATGACATTTGAAGCTGTATAATTAAAAAAAGTAAATTTTTGAAAATGTTTCTCTATAATATATTAAAGGACATTTCCAAAGATTCCGTTAACAGAAGTTCATTATCCCTATTATTATTTTTACAAAACAAATTGCTCGACATGCCTTGGGAACAATCAACACTCTAAAATTGGAAGGAGTGAGAAGTTGTCTCTTTGGAAGAGTGAGAGGCATTTTCACACTTTTTGGAGTGAATTTTATAAAAATACACTCTTTAAAGATTGGAATTTGCCACTCTCTACACTCTAAAATTGGAAGGAGTGAGAAGTTGACTCTTTGGAAGAGTGAGAGGCAGTTTCACTCTTTTAGGAGTGAATTTTTAAATATGCACTCTTTAAAGAGTGGAATTTTCCACTCTCTAGAAAGGAGTGAAATATCTCACTCCGTTGTCGGGAGTGACTGTCTCACTCCGTTGTCGGGAGTGACTGTCTCACTCCGTTGACAAGAGTGAGTGGTTCACTCCGTTGAGAGTGAAGAAAAACAGTTTTTTCCAATAAAACCACAAGAGGGCGCCAGCTCTTGGATACCCCATTATCGAAACGAAACGCCTAAAATGAAATCCTTTATATATAGTAGCACGATTTTAAAAAAACTGAAAAATGAATTAAAATAATAAATGAATCGATAGAATTATGGACAGGAAATATATTTTATGCTTTACAAATTGCAGGATTTGCCAGTGCTAAGACGAAAACAAATATTTGAAGAGAAAACAAATATTTGAAGTAAATTTATGCTTAGCTGCAACACAATTTTGCTTCTATTTTATAAACAGAAATTTAATATCTCTGAATGCTAATTATTTTCCTCTTTATTTGAAAACCTAGTCTACATATTTTATATCATTTCTAACCTCTTTATGAATATAAACAAAATATAATTATACAGATTAAATTTTCTGTTATTTTTAGCACGTTTGAAATTAAAATGTAAAACATAAGAGAAATGAAAAACGTTGCGTTTAATCACTAATTTACCATTTATTACCATTTATTATAGCAAAAAAAAAAAGAGTATAAATGTGTCGGTAATAGTCTTAGGAAAAATTTAACAGCTATAATTTAAGGGGAAAAAAATACGTTTTTTACCCTGACTGAAATTTCCCCCCTAAAAATTAGTTTTGAAAAGTAAATTTTGGGGGCCCCTTTGTATTTCAGTGGGTAAGCTTCGGCTTCACGGGCCTATTTGGTAAACAGGCCCTGGGCCTCGGACAATCTTAATCGTGCTCTAATTATGGAAACATTATTAGCAAGAAAAAAATGAATGAATAAATAAATAACTGCTTTGTTGTAACGGAATTTTTGTCATAGCGGAAATGTACAGACGGGTGTTCGCACATTTTTTAGACAATTTCGGCGTTGTTGTTTTTAACGTTTAAAATATGAATATTGCTTTCTGAAATAATCTGTATGATAATCTTGTTTCTTGATTCTAATTCTGCGTAATGCTTTCGATGGTAGAAGGTTTTTTGTAAAATTTACAGGGTTATTGCTTCCCATGCCTCTTTAAAAACTTTCCAGATTCGATCAATCGTGGTGGTTTTGCCCTTTGAAAGAGCTCTTTTCAGCAGACCAAATGCACAATAAACCATAAGAGAAACGTGCCAGGTGACTGGAGGAATATGTTGAAAGGTATAAATACAATACCTGTGTGAGTTTTTAATGTTTTCAACGAATACAGCGGTAGTTTTTGAAGTATGAGCAGTAGCTTTGCTTTGATGCAGTTTCACCCTTTAAAAGTCATTGTAATAAAGAAAATGGCATTTTTTCTGTAAATATCGGATGTAACACATTCTCTTAATAATATAATGAATTGATTGTAACATTTTTGTCCAATATTCTTATTTTTATTTTCCCATTCTTAGATAAATTTGCGATAGTCATAAATCCTTACCTGAAACTTCTTTTTCCGCCTTGAAATGGGCTCTATTTTCCCTGTTTTTTTTTTCCATCTGGTATCTTTTTACTATGTATATGTACTGATTTTTGGAATAGCACTTTCCAATTAATTGTTATGTTTATTTCGCACTAAAAAGTTTTTATATTATGCGCTTTGCAATCATTTTAGACTGTCGAATTAGCATACTTCTGTTCGTAAGAAAAAAAAACGCTTCTTCCCATTCACAGCTTTTTTGCATGCGCAATCTTGAAATAAGAATAAATTTGAAAGTATCAGACGATAATATAAATTACACATAATAAGTTGTTGTCAAAATTTTTTCCTCTAAAATAATTCCATTTTTTTAAAATCATTTATCAAATTTGTCTAAAAAATGTGCGAACAGTCTCTGTATTATATGATACAGAAAGAAGGTTTCAGTTTTCTTATTTACACAGTTGAGAAACACCGTAAATATTTGTGATTTCTACACAAATATAAAAAGTGTGCTCGAATATCACAAAAGAAACAAAGCTAAAATAATGTAATAAGAACTTTTTCATTGTTAGCGGATGTAGCATGCTGTAGGTACCAGTTCTCGTACGAGCGCAGAAGTCAAGCAGCAACGAGCTCGGTTAGTTGGGAGGGTGACCGCCTACGAGCAAGCGTGTGTAAAAATGAGTTTATCTTTTTTAATTCAAGAATTTTAGTCACTCCTGAAAGAGTGACTATTCACTCCTATGAGGGGTGAAAAAACTCACTCCTTTTGCAAGAGTGGATAGTCACTCTTCTGAAAGAGTGAGTATCCACTCCTGTTCAGAGTGAATATTCACTTCTCAGGAGTGAGTATTCACTCTTTCAGAGAGTCAAGAATTTCACTTTTTCCTAGAGTGAATAGTCACTCTAAAGAGGTTGGGCAAATTTTGACTCTGCGATAGAGTGAATATCCACTCCTCCGGAGTGAATAGTCACTCTTTCTGATTTAGAGTGTAGAAAGGAGTGAAATATCTCACTCCGTGTCGAGAATGACTGTCTCACTCCGTTCAGAAGAGTGAAATATGGCGTTATATAATTTTGTCTATATTTATTTATTGAGATTATCATTATTTCTTTTTTTTTCTTTCAATGTCAACGTGTTAATTCAAATTTTATTGCAAGTTATTTGCAGGCGTAGAACCGCTCGTGCTAAATAAACTAATTTTATTGGAAAAACGATATGTTTTTCTTTCCGACTTAGTTTTTCTGGTAAAGCTTACGATTGAACCCTGGAATTTTTGAACGTAAATAGGTGAAAGTCTTGCCCAATACAGCTTTTATCTATTTTTATTCATAAATGCCACAGCTCATGCATTTATTACGGTGAAAAAACGAAGTCCGAAAGAAGTTTTTCCAATAAAATCACAAGATGGCGCCAGCTCTTGGATACCCCGTTAGCGAAACGAAACGCGTAAAATGAAATGCGTTTATATAGTAGTACGATTTTTTTTTAAACTGAACAAGGCATTGAAATAATAAATTAATCGATAGAATTATGAACAGGGCCTGATTACCGCACCAACTAGGCCGCAGCCTTGGGCCCATTGGAGACGAGATCCCGCAAAATAAGTAAAATGATGAAGAAAAAATTCTTAAACAATTTTTTTTATTTCAATCATCGATATCTAAGAAAAACACTTCTATAAACGTCTTGCCTGTACTTTTTTGTTCTCTAAAATCAACTTAAATTAGGAACGCTGTAGATACGGTAACGTGGATTTTTCTGGGACTTTTTTTAAAGAAATACTTAACATTAAAGTATTATAGTATCAAACAACAAAAGAAAATTTACGTTAACCTGAGTTTCATGAGCATTTTTATAAAATGAGGGAAAATTTCCGAATACTTTCCAAAAAACATTTCTAGTTTTCTCTAAAACATATTTTGGTTTCGTGGGGGGGAAGGAGGGGCTTGAAAAGCTGCTAGACCTTGGGCCTCGGCAAGCCCCGCTTAAGACTTTAAAACAGGTGAGCCCGTATCACACAGGGGGCCCCCTTATACTCTACCAATTATGCTTCAACAATTTGAAATTTTACCATCAAAATTTTGAGTAAACAACACTTTCAATATTAAACTAGTTATAAAAAATATGTTATTATATACATAATTATACATAACAAATTAATTTTATAAATGAATTTACAAATATGGATCAGGTGTGAATATTCAAACATCAAAATATATTTTATGCTTTACAAATTGCAGGATTTGCCAGGGCTAAGCACAGTGCAGGGAAAACAAATATTTTAAGTAAATTTATGCTTAGCTGCAACACAATTTTGCTTCTATTTTATAAACAGAAATTTGATATCTCTGAATGTTAATTACATTCCTCTTTATTTAAATAACCTACTCTACATATTTTATATCATTTCTCCACTCTTTATGAATATAAACAAAAAAAATATATACAGATTAAATTTTCTGTTATTTTTAGAACGTTTGGAATTAAAATGTAAAACATAAGAGAAATGAAAAACATTGCATTTAATCACTGTTTTTATACCATTTATTATAGCAACAGAAAAAAAATAGAGTATAAATGTGTCGGTAATAATCTGAGGGAAAATTTAATAGCTATAATTTAAAAAAAAACACACATTTTTTACCCTGACTGAATTTTTTCCCCTAAAAATTAGTTTTGAAAAGTAAATTTGGGGGCCCCTTTGTATTTCAGTGGGTACGCTCGGGCTTCACGGGCCTATTTTGTAAACAGGCCCTTGGCCTCGGACAATCTTAATCGGGCTCTAATTATGGAAACATTATTAGCAAGAAAAAATGGATGAATAAATAAATAACTGCTTTGTTGTAACGGAATTTTTGTCATAGCGGATGTGCCGAAATGTATTATATGATACAAAAAAAAAGGTTTCAGTTTTCCTATTTACACAGTTGAGAAACACCGTAAATATTTCTGATTTCTACACAAGTTTAATAATTGTGCACAAATATCACAAAAGAACCAAAATAATGTAATAAGAATTTCTTTGTTGTCAGCGACTGTAGCATGCTGTAGATACCAGTTCTCGTCCGAATGCAGAAGTCAAGCAGCTCGGTTAGTACTTGGAAGGGTGACCACCTGGAAACAAGCGTGTAAGAATGAGTTTCTTTTTTTTGCAAGAATTTTAATAGTCACTCCTGAAAGAGTGACTATTCTCTCCTGGTAGTGTGACTAGTTACTCCTGAAAGAGTGACTATTCACTCCTTAAAGAGTGACTCAGTGACTATTCACTCCTATCAGGGGTGAAAAAACTCACTCCTTTTGCAAGAGTGGATAGTCACTCTTCTGAAAGAGTGAGTATCCACTCCTGTTCAGAATGAATATTCACTTCTCAGGAGTGAGCATTCACTGTTTCAGAGAGTCAACAATTTCACTTTTGCCTAAAGTGAATAGTCACTCTAAAGAGGTTGGGCAAATTTTTACTCTGCGATAGAGTGAATAGTCACTCGTTTTTATATAGAGTGAAGTCCAGTTCTTGGCCAGGCCGGAGTATGTAGAATAAAATGTAAGCCTGATCCCGGCCTGGCCCAGGCCTGTTGAAAAAATTAAGCTCGGGCTTAGACACGATGTAGCTGTTCGATGCCTATCTCTGCGCTGGACATGGTATATTTCTGTATTGATGTTGTCAAGCTAAGCATCGGCTCTTGTAGCACATTTGCTGTTATTCTCGTCCCAGTCACATGCATTGAAAATTGCTCATATTTCATCAGCTTAGTTTGATCCTTTTAAAATTGGTATATTGGCCGGTTGACCCACTTAATTTTTTTATCGGCCTGGGTTTTTTTACGACTGTAATACTGGCTTTGTTTATAAATGTGCATTGCTAAACAGCGTTAATTAGGCCGCATCCGATGAAACACCTCATATCGAGAATGATGTAGTTTATGTTCAATTTTTTGCTTCGAGTCATCACACTGTTAGAGAGTGATGTGTAATTTTAGATGTTAGACCCCAAATCATCTGAAATAAAAACTCAGCGATAACTATTTGGTTGGGGCTCTTCTTTTTATTTTCACTTAGTGTAGAAGGGAAAAGCTAATTACCAGAGGCGCTCCAACCCAGTGTGCCATGTGTACGGTGCACACCGGCGCCAAGGTAGTTAAGAGGTTACTTTACTCAGGCGAAAACACCCGCTCGCTAATGTTAATCCTATGGAGGAAATAATTTACGATATCTCGTTCGCATTTTAATATTTTTAAATGATTTTTTTTTTACATTGGATAGCTGAGGCCAATCTCTATGCACTCTCCTTTGTACTTTTTCGATTTTTGTTGCAGTTTTTTTTTTTTTTTTATTGAGGATACTTTCACTTTTGAAACCGGTTCCAAAAGTGAAAGTATCTTAATAAAAAAAAAACTTGTAATCAAAAACGAAAAAGTACAAAGGAGCGTGCATAGAAATTGACCTCAGCTATCCAATGCAAAAAAAAAAAAAAAAAAAAAAAAAAAAATCATTTAAAAATATTGAAGTGCGAACGAGATATCGTAAATCCCCCCCCCCTCCCCATAGGATTAACATTAGCGAGCGTGTGATTTCGCCTGAGTGATGTAGCCTCTTAAAGTACTAAAGATTTCAGACGAGGAGGAAATTCTTGAAAAAAAAATCATTAATTTAATTATATTAAAATTAACTACAATTTCTGGGAATATTAATAATATTTTATAGATTTACTTCAAACAAATTATTCAAAATTAATAAATATCCTTTTTAATTTTATTTTATGTTGACCCACAAGTTTAGGGGGGGGGAAAGTCAAAACTAGAACTTCTATAAGTTTGCTGTTTAATTTAGACTACCAGTATTGGTAAGTTTGATGTCAGGTATGCGATAATTTGTGATTAGCTTAGATGAGGCACTAGTCGCGTGAGGCAGTTTTATAATTTTCCGCTGTCTGTTTATGTTGTGATTTTTGCTCTGATTGAAAATAATGTTATCAGAGGCGGTTTTTCACACTTTTAGCGAGATTTTTCAGAGCCCTAAGCCTTGTCTGCGATTGTTTTTTATTGATACTAGCATTGCTGCCAAGTTTCACCTTTTTTCCTTAACATTAAAATTTAATAGCAAAATTTGCCTTATTTTATTGAATTTTATTTAAATTAGTTGAATAGCTTGTTTAACTTCTTTTTTAAAGTAATGGAAATTGAATTACTACATTATTTTTATATGTACAATAAAAAAAATAGTGGGATTTTATTTAAAATTTGATATATTTTAAGCTTTATTATTTTGAACGCTACGAATTTACCACTTTCTTAAAATGTAATAAGTGATTTAAATCCAAACTGCATGAAGTGAAAAAATTAGTGCATTTGGTCACCGCAATTTATAATTAATGTGCGATATTATTTGTTAAGAACATTTCTTTGGAGTTATTTTTGTGATTTTTTTCAATTAAAATAAATTTTGATTTTATTACTAAGCGAAACGGGAACCTCTGGACGATATTTAACTTGGAATTTGCTAATGCATTTATGTCGTCAAGTTTCTTTAAAGCCTTTTATTAAATTGATATTTTCTTTTTCATTACATTTTCTAAAAATTATTTATACATACAGATTTGTTATAACATGCCTTTCACTAGACATATATTGCTAAAAACAATTTTGAATTCAGTAAAGAATGAATGTTATAATTACATTTATTTAATATTCTGAGTACACTATTCTAAATATTTTATGTATGATTTTTTTTCATTTTTATATTAATTTAATGCTTTTAGGGGGGGAAAAGTCAAAACTAGAACTTCTATAAGTTTGCTGTTTAATTTAGTACTTTTATTAATGGACTTTTATTATTCTTTTTATTAATAAGTTTAAGACTTATTAATAATTCAATTAGACTTACGTTTTATTAATAAGTTAAAGACTTTTATTAATGTACTTTTATTATTCTTTTTATTAATAATCATTAATCTATTTTATTTTAGTTATGTAGCTTCTTAAAAAATTCTTCACTTTTTTCTCTTTGGTTTTAAGCCAATTTAAGTAAAACGTTTCGGCAATTAATTCTGTGAACAATCACGTCGAAAAAAAAAACGCTTTCGAAAACTGAAGGTTGAAAAATAGCACGATTCACTAGTAATATAATTTTCCGCCCAACCCAAAAAAAAAAATAATAATAATAATTTTTATTTACTTTTCTTTTTTTAAAGTATCGATTTAAGTAAATTGAGATAATGCAGGTGTAATATTAACTAACGAAATTTGCGTTGAAATATTGTGATGTTTGATATAGGTAACGTATGATTAATGATATTAACTTTAAAGTACTCTCATTTATACGTACAATTAAGATAATGCAATCTCAGAAGTAATAGTGAAAATGAAATACTCTCTTTAGAGATATCAAATAGTAAAAAGAATACAATTAACTGTGTCAAGAAAAGATATTTTTCTGTTACCTTAAATTGCACTCTGAACCTAAGTCGCATACTGATGAAATAAGTGTATTAGTCGGGTTAGATCTTTTCAATTCAGAACATAAAAGTGCTGAAATATATGGACAATTTCCAACACTCTACTTAATTTTAGATAACAGGAATGGGATAGATATTATTTTTTACTGATTTATGAAAAAAAACTAAATTTAGGCATACCTAATTTAAGAGACCGAGACTACGATAATGGCTCTAATGCTCGCAGCAAATATTATAGGTTTACAAAAAGAATTTGATTTAAAACTCCCTGCATTTTATGTCTTTTGTTCAAACCGTTCACTGAATCTGATAGTCATTGAGACTGCGAATACCAGTAATGAAACTATTGGTTTCTTTACCTTAGTACAAGAGTAGTACATTTTTTCCCTCTTCTGTTTGCCAATGGATTGTTTTAACTACTCATATAGTGGATTTAAGGCTATTATCTAAAACACGGTAGTCGAATAGAATTGATAACCTAAAACATCAATAATTATTTACTTGAAATATATATAATGTGTTAAATGTGAAATGACTATTCAAACCTGGATGAACAACTCAAATATCAGGCAAAAGGCCTCTTGAACTTTTTCAATAAAATTGTTGAAGTTTTCATCTTATGAGTGCCCAACTTGCTTTAGTTGCACTGAATGATCTAAACAGAGTTTTCAAATGATTATAGCTCAGATGAAAATTTCAAATAAGTTGTCGGAAGCTCAGATATAATTGCAGCAAAATCTGACGCAGTATCTGTATTTTTTTAGTAGAAAACACATTGATTTATAAACATAGCTCATAAAGATGAAAATAGAGTAGACCTTGAAATATTCTTTAATTTTTTTTTTCGTCTGAATAATCAATAAAACATTAACTTCTTTGAAAGAAAGCTTTACTTTATTAAAAGAACATGTGAATTCATTTAATATTTTTACGTTGTTGTAAAAAGAAACTAAGACATGAGAGTTAAACAAGCAGCCATTGATACAGACTAAATTTTACACTGTCAACCATTTACTTCTAATTTTAAAAACGATATATTACCAGATAATTCAGTATATTTATTCACAATTTATCAAAATTTCAGAGTTAACAGAGTATAGATTTTAGAGTTATTTTATACAGTTTTACTATTTGTACTATTTAGTCTGCTACTATTTCCAAACAATACTTTTTGTGGTTGAGTTCTACTAGAAATTTACAACAAAGATTATTATTTGGAAATAGTGGTACACGAAATAATAAAAGAAATAGTTGCCTGTGTAACTCCCAAATTTTACAATTGCTCTTCGAACTCTTTTGTCGGTCACCACAGCTTCTTTTCAAAGCTTAAAATTATTAAAAGTTCCACAAAGGTAAAAAAACAGACTTTTTGATCGTATAATTATAAATCCACACAGTGAAATATTAATGGACCAAACTGATATTATTCGAGAATTTTTATAGATGGAAGTTCAGTTCACTAAGGTATTTTTCTTTCTGATTAAATATTTATTTAACTATTATTTTACAAATAATGTTTATAATATGTACTTATAAGTTTATTTGTTCTTATTAATAACTACGAGCAGGGAAGACCGAACTATGCTCTGTCAAAATTAACTTTGAGTTCAACTCGATATATTTTTCTCTCTGCATTATTATTATAATGGATTTTATTTTATAACAGCGAAATTTCCAAAAACAATAAATATGAAAATTAGGTAAATTTCTTAAGTTTACATTACTTACATATATACAACAAAAAAACACCATTCCAAAATACATTATAGATTTTTAGTTAGAATCAGATTATTGAATCATGTATCTCGGCTCCTATTGGGAATTTCTAGAAAATTCCTTCGCATTCTAAAATACTATTTTCTTCTCTAAATATCACGAACTATCTTTTAATTGGTGCCAACTATGTGCTTTGTCATGGGTAATCTTGAGAGTCAATTTTCCAACCTAATGTGGCCAATATTCCTCCAAATTTGGCGAAACGATGACAACTTTCTGGCTTCGTTTACTGCCAACTTTTCAACAACTTGATAACACATCGGCTGATAAGTTCCCGGTCTGACACACAGATGGCGTTGCAATCGCCGAACCGATGCATTTTTTAGTAAATACTAACCTTTAAAAGGTAACAGAAAAAATGTCATGACGATTCGCCGTGGGGATAAAACATTACAGTGGTTTTAGGTGAACGACTTTGTTGATAAACAAAAAAATGGATAAACAAGAATTTCAAGAATTGTTATTTGATGGGAAAAAACACCGTTCAAACAAAAGCTTGGCTTGATAAGCGTTATCTGGACACTGCACCAGGTAAATCAACCATTATTGACTGGTTTGCTGAATTTAAACGTGGTCGTACGGACACCAGTGATGCACCACGCAAAAGAGGTGGTTACTCCGGAAAACATAAAAATGTCCGCAAAATCGTTTTGGGGAACCGTAAAGTGAAGTTCCAGGAGATAGCGCAGACTCTAAAGATATCCAAGGAACGTGTAGGTTTTATTTTGAATGAACATTTGTCTATGAAAAAGCTGTTGTCAAAGTGGGTGCCGCGCATGTTGACTTTTGACAAAAAACAACAACGAATCGATGAGTGCTCAGAAGAGCACTGTTTGGAGCTTTTTCGTTATAAAATTATGTTATTTATTATAAATTTATTATTATTATTTATTTATTATTATTTATTATTAAAGTTATGTTATTTATTAAAGTTATAAAGTTATAAAGCTATAAAGTTATAAAGTTATGTTAAAAAGTTGTGTTTTCTTTATTAGACCGGGAACTTATCAGCCCATGTGTTAACTGTTGCATTCTTCATTTCAAGTGAAATGCATTACCCATATTGATACCAAAATGATCCACTAATCGAATTTTCTCGAACATGTGATCTAGCCTAATGCTCTTCCCGTAATCTAAAACGGTAAGATAAAAAATGTATTCAAAATAATTAGATTCGTTTTTTAGATAAAATTAGCTTGACCCACAAAAAAATCGATTAATGGGTCATTTTGGGGTCAACCCAAAATGACCCATTAATCGATTTTTTTCTCGAAAATGTGACTTAGCCCAATGACCTTCTAGTCTCCGAAAACCGTAAGATACAAAATTCAATAAAATAGTTAGAGCTGTTTTTGATTAAATAAATTTGACCCGCGGTGACCCAAAAATGACTCACTAATTGAAATTTCTCGAACATGTGAGCTAGGCCAATAGTATTCTCTTTCCCGAAAACTGTAGGATTCTAAATTTAGTTCAAATCATAAGAGTCGTTTTTAAGATAAAAATATGCACCCATAATGACTCATAACCAAAATTACCCACTAATCAAATTTTCTCGAACATGTGACCAAGCCCAATTGTCTTCTCGGGGCCAAAACACGTAGGATATAAAATTTTGTCAAAATAGTCTGAGCCGATTTTTAGATAAAATTAGCTTGACCCACAGTGACCCAAAAATGACTCACTAATCGAAATTTCTCGAACATGTGAGCTAGCCCAATAGTCTTCTCGTTCCTGAAAACAAAAGGATACTAAATTTAGTTCAAATCATAAGAGTCGTTTTTAAGATAAAAATAGCTTGACCCATAATGACCCATACTCAAAATTACCCACTAACCAAATTTTCTCGAGCATGTGACCAAGCCCAATTGTCTTCTAGGGGCCGAAACCCGTAGGATATAAAATTTTGTCAAAATAGTCTGAGCCGATTTTTAGATAAAATTAGCTTGACCCACAGTGACCCAAAAATGACCCACTAATCGGATTTTCTCGATCATGTGACCTAGTCCAATAGTCTTCTCGTTCCCTAAAACTGTAGGATACTTAATTTAGTTCAAATCGTCTGAGCCGTTTTTAAGATAAAAATAGCTTGACCCATAATCAAAATTACCCACTAATAAAATTTTCTCGAACATGTAACCAAACCCAATTGTTTTCTCGGGGCCGAAACCCGTAAGATATAAAATTTTGTCAAAATAGTCTGAGCCGATTTTTAGATAAAATTAGCTTGACCCATAGTGACCCAAAAATGGCCCACTAATCGGATTTTCTCGATCATGTGACCTAGTCCAATAGTCTTCTCGTTCCCTAAAACTGTAGGATACTTAGTTTAGTTCATTATTTAGTTTAGTTCTTTATTAGACCGGGAACTTATCAGCTCATGTGTTAACTGTTGCATTCTTCATTTCAATTGAAACGCATTACCCATATTGATACCAAAATGATCCACTAATCGAATTTTCTCGAACATGTGATCTAGCCTAATGCTCTTCCCGTAATCTAAAACGGTAAGATAAAAAATGTATTCAAAATAATTAGATTCGTTTTTTAGATAAAATTAGCTTGACCCACATTGACCCCAAAATGACCCATTAATCGATTTTTTTCTCGAAAATGTGACTTAGCCCAATGACCTTCTAGTCTCCGAAAACCGCAAGATACAAAATTCAATAAAATAGTTAGAGCTGTTTTTGATTAAATAAATTTGACCCGCGGTGACCCAAAAATGACTCACTAATTGAAATTTCTCGAACATGTGAGCTAGGCCAATAGTCTCCTCTTTCCCGAAAACTGTAGGATACTAAATTTAGTTCAAATCATAAAAGTCGTTTTTAAGATAAAAATATGTACCCATAATGACTCATAACCAAAATTACCCACTAATCAAATTTTCTCGAACATGTGACCAAGCAAAATTGTCTTCTCGGGGCCAAAACACGTAGGATATAAAATTTTGTCAAAATAGTCTGAGCCGATTTTTAGATAAAATTAGCTTGAACCACGGTGACCCAAAAATGACTCACTAATCGAAATTTCTCGAACATGTAGGCTAGCCCAATAGTCTTCTCGTTCCTGAAAACCAAAGGATACTAAATTTTGTTCAAATCATAAGAGTCGTTTTTAAGATAAAAATAGCTTGACCCATAATGACCCATAATCAAAATTACCCGCTAACCAAATTTTCTCGAACATGTGACCAAGCCCAATTGTCTTCTCGGGGCCGAAACCCGTAGGATATAAAATTTTGTCAAAATAGTCTGAGCCGATTTTTAGATAAAATTAGCTTGACCCACAGTGACCCAAAAATGGCCCACTAATTGGATTTTCTCGATTATGTGACCTAGTCCAATAGTCTTCTCGTTGCCTAAAACTGTAGGATACTTAGTTTAGTTCAAATCGTCTGAGCCGTTTTCAAGTTAAAAATAGCTTGACCCATAATGACCCATGACTAAAAATGACCCACTAATCGAAATTTCTCGAACATGTGACCTAGCCCAACAGTCTTCTCGTGCTCGAAAACCATAGGGTGCAAAATTTAGTCTAAACGGTCTGAGCTGTTTTTTTAGATAAAATTAGCTTGACCCAGAGTGACCCAAACATGACCCACTAATCAAACTTTCTCAGACATGTGACCTAGCCTAAAGATTTTCTCAAGCCCGAAACTCGTACAAAATTTAATCAAAATCGTCAGAGCCGTTTTTTAGATAAAATTAATTTGACCCACGGTGACCCAAAAATGGCCCACTTATCGAATGTTCTCGAACATGTGACCCAGCCAAATAGTCTTCTCGTGCCCGAAAATGGTAGGATATAAAATTTAGTCAAAATTGTTTGAACCGGTTTTTTTTTTAGATACAATTAGTTTGACCCTGTTTTGGGTCAACGCGGGTCAAATTAATTTTATCTAAAAAACGGCTCTAACGATTTTGATTAAATTTTGTATCCTACGAGTTTTGGGCACGAGAAAATCATTGGGCTAGATCACATGTCCGAGAAAATTCGATTAGTGGGTCATTTTGGTCATGGGTCATTATGGGTCAAGCTATTTTATCTAAAAAGCGGCTCAGACTACTTACACTAAATTTTGCATCCTATGGTTTTCTGGCTCGAGAAGACTGTTGGGCTAGGTCACATGTTCGAGAAAATTCAATTAGTGGGTCATTTTGGTCATGGGTCATTATGGGTCAAGCTATTTTATCTTAAAAAATGCTCAGACTATTTACACTAATTTTTGCATCCTATGGTTTTTGGACACGAGAAGACTGTTGAGCTAGGTAACATGTTCGAGAAAAGTCAATTAGTGTGTCATTTTGGTCATGGGTCATTATGGGTCAAGCTATTTTATCTAAAAAACTGCTCAGACTATTTACACTAAGTTTTGCATCCTATGGTTCTCGGGCACGAGAAGACTGTTGGGCTAGGTCACATGTTCGAGAAAATTCAATTAGTGGGTCATTTTGGTCATGGGTCATGATATTTGAACTCAAATTTAATTTTGACCGAGCATAGCTCGGTCTTCCCTGCTCGTTAACAGTTACGTAAGGTGCAATTCGCAATTTGTTTTGACACATTGCAAAAATTTATTATCTCAGTTATTGCTGTTTTTTTTTTTTTTTTTTTTTTTTTTTTTTTTTTTTTTGTACGTATTTCTTTTTAATTTTTCTGTTAATTTTAATTTTTTGTATTTTATTTTAAACTAGCAGGCTAAGCCCGCTGCGCTGGTCTATTTCCCAAACGAACTGTGAATGAAACGAAATGGCGAATTCGACATTGTATTTTAAAGTAATATGGACCTTCACCTGGAAAGTCCTTCCGCATTGCTGAATATGATGCGAAAGCCATTGCACTGTTATATTATCTTATGCCTTAGACAAAATTAGGGGTGTTAAGAAGCAACTCTTTTAGTTGTTCATTTACAGTAAAGTTTAGTAGGGAAATGTGACCGTTATGACCAACAGAAATTAAAAGGTTCTTTAGTCACCACGCCACTAACAAAGAGAAAATTACAATTATTTCACGGATTGACAATTCAACTTAAATAATTTTTGGATTATTCATTTTCGTTTATTATTTCTTGAACTCCGGGCCCCTCAGCTTGGTACTAAGTGTGGTTCTTGTAGATTAAATACAATCTCACTCTACTTTTACATTACATTTCGTAATATACATCTTCTTCTGGCAGGTCTACTACAGTTTTCTATGTTTGTAATCAAGCAGAGTAAAGTCAGACAAAATGTAGTAAATTATTTGCACGCAAAGAATGGTGTTTTACTTTCATATTTAAAAGAAATGTGAATCTTAATAAAAGTGGATTTTTAAAGATGAATTGTTTGAATAAAATTAAAATAACGTCATTTTCACTGAATTTTTATTTTATATACCAGTTGCAATTATGTCACCATTAACCTGGAAATACCCTCGATGACGGATTTTGGTATAAAAATAAACATCTATTTTGCATCCAATAAAATCTTCCTAATCTTCCGTAATCGGATTCACAGCCAATTTTGATATCAAATATTAGAAGTGTTTGGAACGATATGGTTACAAATATACCAAAGTTAGCTACAAATCGTAGTTAATTACGCGCATTAAATAATGTCAAATGGCTGTTGATTGAATTATTGATCTTTCCTCAATAAACTCCTTGAGAATGATAAATAAATTTAGATATGCACAATTTTTATAAATAATATTTTTGATGAATACTTGGACCGAAGATTTTTTTAGGCTTGCTATTTCTTTTATTTTTCAAGATTACATTCAGTCTATTGCCTAAATAAATACTATAATGAAAAAATCGTTAATTTGTTACTATATGCTAGTGTTGTGCGTCAGCCGAAATTGCTTTATAATGATCAAAATTTTATCTAATATAAATTTCAGGTACTGTTTTAATCTACCTTTTTAACCTTATCTAGGCTAAAATGACAAATTAACGAATGTTGTTCCATTGGTCACCATTGGCATTTAAAAGTTTTTTTCGTACATTGCAAATATTGCTTTTTTAGTGATAGTAAAATAAATGCAGATGAAAAATACCCAATATTAAATCTTCTTTTGTCCGTTTGCTTCATAATAAAAAAACATAAATTTACTAATTGCTAAGTACAAATTTCGTATAATTTTATGCAATCGAATTCACCTTCCAGAGACCCCTTCAAATACAAAAGAAACTTACAACAACATAGTAAATAGGTCAATTGGTGCGTGACCCGATTACGGAAGATTAATCCAACATCTTTTAAAAACCTTCAAAAAGAAGGAAAAATATGCAAAAAAGAAAGAAACTAAAAAGAAACGAAGAATTAAAAAGAATATCGAAAAATTATTTCAGCAAGCAATTTTTATTGCAAAATGTTTTCTTTTGTGATTTTAATAATGCATAATTGCATACATAACCTTAAGAATAATCTTTAGCTCCTAACGTTTGAAGTAGTGAATATTTCTGTAAGTAAAATTTGCGATATATTTAAAAAAAAAAAAAAAAAAAAGACAGAGAGAGAGAGAGAGAGAGAAATTAAAGAATGAACAATATTCGTTGATCTGAGTTCGAGGCTATAAAAATCACATGTTTAGTGAAAACAAATCAGCATGTTTCCGAAGTAAAGTATGGTGAAAAAATTTCTAAATGGCTGAAAGTAAATTATTTTGCAATACATATTTGTGTGGCAGACCTTTCCACTAAAATTTAAATATTTTGTTCCATTTTTATAACATTATCTGCTATTTACTATATAATTTACATTTTAATATAAAATTTATTCCAAAAATGATTTTGCACACTTGAAAAAACACCATTATTGCTAATATTGGTCAAGCTGATGTCACGCTTAAACCTTTTTGGCTTACAATCACATTGTTTAGCGACAAAAGTAAAATCAAAATCGTAAATAAACAAATAACATGCAACTCACAAGAACAGTCATTATTACAATTACATCGCCTCGTTCCTCCTATAAGTCACATGATAGGGGATTCAATTTTTAAAAAAAAGTTCAATTAAAAAAAAAATCACTCAGATTTTATCTAATTAAATTTCAAATATTTTTTTCTTACCCTGGCGCAAAAGATAAATCGCCAAATATTGATTTAATTGCAATTTCTTACATTAAAATTTTTTTAAGCATTACAAACATTCGTTTCATGTTTAAATTAAATCACTTTATAATATTATCTCTCATTAAAACAATGTTTCTTTCTTTCTTTCTCCTTTTTTATGGGGGGGGGGCGAATTTTAAATAAAATTAGTAACAAAATTTTTCTTTTATTTTTCGATGTGTTTGCATTATTTTCTGATAGTATAGCTATTTCAATTATTTTGCCAACGATAATGATCGCCAAAAATATGATCAATGGTAACCTTTTCGTCCAAAATAACAAAATTTTCCATCATATTTCTATAACTAATCTACGTAGAACGATATGTTATATACTAAAATCTTCCCTGAAAAATTATCTATCTAACAGTACAAGTTCCATCAAAATCCATTCAATAGAACTTGAGTTATTATAAGCAGTCGGAACGAAATTTCCATTTGTATTTTATATATACCAGTGAACCCGTGCGAAGATTTCGCACTGCGTTTTAATATTTTTTAGATGCAAGTTTAAATTTATATATATATAAAAAAAATAAGGACTAAAAATATCTTCAAACAACATTAGTCGCCAGAATATCGCCTCACTTATCCCATCAAAAGTTACAGTAAGAACTGATCGCTGATAGCTAAGGCAATAAAAAAAATTATCAATCGTATTTTAACTGCATTAGAAGATAACATTATCTGTTTCGGGAAAAAACATGGGACAAAGAAAAATAAACTGAGCATTTGAATTTAAATTTTTCTCTTTAATCATAAATATAAAATAAACCCGTACAGCAATCTTTATTTTACTTTTTTTTTAAATTATTGCTGAGCACAATATAATGCGATATTTTATTTTTGTGGCAACATTAATTTGATGAAAACGTTTCATTTCATTTATGAAAACAATGCCGATTTAATTTTTAATTAGCAGCAAATTTTAATCAAAAAACATGTTTTAGGAAAATGTATTTGCACTATGTCAGAAGCCTGTTCAAAATCCTTTTATATATG
Source organism: Maratus michaelseni (assembly GCA_963931845.1). NCBI lineage: Eukaryota > Metazoa > Arthropoda > Arachnida > Araneae > Salticidae > Maratus > Maratus michaelseni. The sequence goes on from OZ007587.1 coordinate 202,421,434, forward strand.
GTATCTCATTCGTCGTTCTGCATTTCGTATTTTCTTAGAAAAAGGGATGTTGACAGCAGAAATAATATATACGATAGTACATGAATTAATATTTAATATTTTCGCATTACATTTGTACTCATAAGTTTTTATAAAGTAAGTTTTTGGGGGGTGGGTGATGCAGGCGGTAAAAGTGCCAAATGAAGAGCACACAGGCGCCGGACACTGCTGACGCGCCTCTGCTAATTACTGACTTGTAGAATACAACTGCAGTTATGTCATCATGAAATTGGCATCTGTGTCAGTGTCAAGTTGGTAATCAGAGGGCAAAGAGAATTATTTCGCTTCTTAAATATATATAGAACGGCGATAAAATGTATTATAAATTAAAAGAGTCGTCTATCCATAAAGCGACGATTAAAAATAAGAAATAGAGAATTCGTCGCATAATTAGAAGATCTTTTTTTTTTTTTCAAGATAAAAGAAAAAATATCCAACCGGTATTTTATATTTCGGAATTAGATAGTTCGTAGTGAATCATTGCTCCTTTTATAATAGTCTCAGTATAGGGATACCAGATTTTTTTTAGGGTTTCGTTCATCTCACGAAACCCTATTATTCCCGCTCCGTTGTCTGTCTGTTACATAGTCAATATCAAAAACTATGTAACTTACAGAGTTGAAACTTTGTGTACATACTTCAATACCAGCTATGAAGAGCTCAAAATATTAAAATTTGAAAAATTCGTATTATTTTAATAAATAGAGATAAAAAACCAAAATTCTAACAGCCTTTTCCTGTTAAATTTAAACATTTTTCGTTAGAGCAGATGCCAAAAATTAACAAGTGGGTAAGTGTGATCGAAGATCGCACAAAGGGTTTCGTTTAATATTCCTTTCAAAACACTTTATCCTTTCTTTAATAAATTCAAATAAATATAATTTAGCAACAACAAAAAAAAAAAGTCATGTTTTTTATAAAGTAAAAATTTACCGGTCTGTTTTTCCGTTTTTTCGAAAATCTAAACCAGCCGGATAGCGGGCGAAACCCGCTATTATATTCTGTCATAATAATATCCGTCATACGGACTAAATGCGATATTTAAAAAATATATAATTTCAAAATTAAACCTGTTGGACGTCTTCAAAATGTTAAAATATGCGAATATTACCATAATCGGGTTTTTATCATGATTCAATACATTCCTCAAACTCATATATTTACTATTCTCTATTATTCATATTGATTAATCATATTGATACTCGCTTTGTATTATTCTCAAATATCTGAAAAATTCGTTAAACTTCCAATAGGACGTCAAATTTTCTTTTTAATTCTCTAATGACGTGATATTAATCTGCTTTGTGTACACCCACATACTCATACTCCTTGTATTGAGAAATCTTAGACATTTTCCGTTTTATTTACCACTATGACGTCAATCAATTTTATTTCATATTTATCTTTTTTTCAATGGGTGAAACTTTTTATTTCATTGTCATATTTCACGTAAAAATCGTCTGATAGAAAATTAATTATTGTAGAAAGAATTTCATTGTGGATTTTAAATTTTTGGCATCTGCTATAACGAAAAATGTTTAAATTTAATAGAATAAGGCTATTAGAATTTTGGTTTTTTACTCTATTTATTAAAATAATACGAATTTTTCAAATTTTAATATTTTCAGCTCTTCACAGCTGATATTCTGATTTATACACGAAGTTTCAACTCTGTAAGTTACATAGTTTTCGAGAATGGCTCTGTGACAGACAGACAACGGAGCGGGAGCAATAGGATTTCGTGAGATGAACGAAACCCTAAAAATCCACGATGAAATTCTTTCTACAATAATTAATTTTCTATCAGACGATTTCCACGTGAAAAATGAAAATGAAATAAAAAGTTTCGCCGATTGAGAAAAAGATTAATATGAAATAAAATTGTATGACGTCATAGTGGTAATAAAACGGAAAGATTTCTCAATAATACAAGGAGTATGAGTGTGTGTATGTACACAAAACAGATTAATATCACGTCATTAGAGAAAAGAAAATCTGACGTCATATCGGAAGTTTAACGGATTTTTCAAATGTTTCAGAATAATACAAAGAGAGTATCAATATGATTAATAGAGAAAGCAAGTAGAATAATGAGTAATAGAGAATATCAGTAATAGAGAATAGTAAATATATGAGTTTGAGGAACGTATTGAATCATGATAAAAACCCGATTATGGAAATATTCGGATATTTTAACATTTTGAAGGTTGTTTTGAAAGAAGGACAACATGTTTAATTTTGAAATTAATTTTTTTAAATATCGCATTTAGTCCACATGTGACAGATATTATTATGACAGAATATAATAGCGGGCTTCGCCCGCTATGGGGCTGGTTTAGATATTCGAAAAAACGAGAAAAATAGACCGGTAAATTTTTGCTTTATAAAAAACGCGACTTTTTTTGCTTTTTTTTTTTTTTTTTTTTTTTTGCTTGTTTAATGAAATTCATTTGGATTTATTATAAGAAAGGGTAAAGTGATTTGAAAGGAATATTAAACGAAACCCTTTGAGCGATCTTCGATCACACTTAGTCACTTGTTTTATAAATTACTACATATAGTCACACATTTTAATTAATGTTTCTATTATATCTACTCTATATTAGTTAAATAAACTGTATAAAACGAAAAGGTGAACTGATTTGTTCTCTAGAAATAGTTTTTCTTATAAATCAGCCCCTTTTCTTGGAAGAAAACAGGTAAGAATTTTCTTACTTACTGTATTTAAAAGTGTGAAGAAGTAAAAGCTTTAAAAGTTAATAAAATTAAATAAATTGAAATAAAAATCAAATGTAAAATTTTCGAACCTGCATAGCAATTGATATCACACACTGTATTTCTTCTTAATTTTGGTTGTTTTCGAATGGAATACTTTGTAATATTAACTTTAAAGTAATCAGTTAGATTTATATCAGAAGGATAAAACAAATTTAGCTAGTTTCGAAATTCAACCCCTAAGAAGGTGAAAGAGAGTGTTGAAGATAAAAAAAATAAAATATTTTTCCGTAATTAGATGCATAGCCAATTTGTGTATTTTAGTGAGCGTAGTTTGGCGGAAAATTGCTTTTATTGTAGTAACCATTGTTGTCACTCTCATAATCTTGAAACTTACATTGCTGCCAACATCGCTCATGTTTGTCTCCAACTTTGGATTTGGACCGGATTATGGTAGATTAAATGAATACGACAACTGTTGTTGATTTTTTATTAGATACTAAGCAAGCTACGCCCGCTACGCTGGTCAATTTCTCTTAACGGACTTTTAATCAAACGAAATATTAAAATTTCATAATTCACTTTTATATTTTAACAGAATAATAAGGCTACTATAATTTGTGACTCGTGTTATAGCCAATATACACGTCAGGACACGTCGCCTTTATCATTATCTTTTTATGCATGCAGGTTTCGTTATGGTACTCCATTGTGAAATTTCGTAATTTTTTAAATTCAATATTTTAAAAACGGCATAATCTTTAGATTTGAAATTTATATCAAGAAAAATACAATTTTTTACCTTTCAAACGCAGTTTGTCTAACAATTTTCTGACAAATAATTTTCGAGCTATTATTTTTTTTTCAGTAACTTGAAATGTTTCATTTTCCGAGATTAATCTGTGGTAAAAATTAGCGAAAACCCCAGTCGTCAGCAACGCATAGCTTTTTATTAAAGAGGCTGTAGGAGCAGGGATTGTCACCATCAATTTGCCACCATCACTTTTGAAATCGGTTCTGTAGTTCCAGAGATTCCATAGAAATTGTAATTTAGAATGATTTTAGATCGCTTTTCGCTCATTTCACCCTTTTAAATTTCAATTTTTTTTAATTTGTTCTTAGAGAGCATTTACATCTTACAAGTAACTACCTTGCCAAATTTCAAATTTCTAGCTCTTTCAGTATGAAAAAAAATTGCAATTTTAGAACGATTTTCGCTCCTGCATCCCTTTGAGATTAGTGGCACCGACATAAAATATAGACTATGTTGGAGCAGGGATTGTCACCGTCAATTTGCCATCATTACTTTTGAAATCGGTTCTATAGTTCCCGAGATTCCACAGAAATTGTAATTTAGAATGTTTTTAGAACGCTTTTCGCTCATTTCACTCTTTTAAATTTCTTTTTTTTTATTTGTCCTTAGAGAGCATTTACATCTTATAATTAGCTACAATGCCAAATATCAAATTTCTAGCGCCTTCAGTATACAAAAAATCGCAATTTTAGAAAGTTTTTCGCTCCTGCACCCCCCCTGGTGTTAGTGGCACCGACATAAAATATAGCCTATGTTAGAGCAGGGATTGTCACCATCAATTTGCCCCCGTCACTTTTGAAAACGGTTCTGTAGTTCCAAAGATTCCACAAAAATTGTAATTTAGAATGTTTTTAAAACGCTTTTCGCTCTTTTCACCCTTTTATTTATTTATTTTTTTTATTTGTTCTTAGAGAGCATTTACATCTTATAAGTAGCTACAATGCCAAATTTCAAATTTCTAGCTCCTTCAGTGTACAAAAAATCGCAATTTTAGAACGTTTTTCGCCCCTGCACCCCCGTGGGGTTGGTGGCACCGACATAAAATATAGCCTATGTTGGACAAGGGATTGTCACCATCAATTTGCCACCATCACTTTTGAAATCGGTTCTATAGTTCCAGAGATTCCGCAGAAATTGTAATTTAGAATGTTTTTAGAACGCTTTTCGCTCATTTCACCCTTTTAAATTTCAATTTTTTTTTAAATTTGTTCTTAGATAACATTTACATCTTATAAGTAGCTACAATGCCAAATTTCAAATTTCTAGCTCCTTCAGTATACAAAAAATCGCAATTTTACGCGAAGATACGAAGAACGTTTAGCGATAGAACGTTTTTCGATACGATAGATACGATAGAACGTTTTTCGCTCCTGCACCCCCGTGGGGTTGGTGGCACCGACATAAAATATAGCCTATGTTGGAGCAGGGATTGTCACCATCAATTTGCCATCATCACTTTTGAAATCGGTTCTATAGTTCCAGAGATTCCACAGAAATTGTAATTTAGAATGTTTTTAGAACGCTTTTCGCTCATTTCACCCTTTTAAACTTCAAATTTTTTTTTAAATTTGTTCTTAGAGAGCATTTACATCTTATAAGTAGCTACAATGCCAAATTTCAAATTTTTAGCACCTTCAGTATACAAAAAATTGCAATTTTAGAACGTTTTTCGGCCCTGCACCCCCGTGGTGTTTGTGGCACCGACATAAAATATAGCCTATGCTGGAGCAGGGGTTGTCACCATCAATTTGCCACCATCACTTTTGAAATCGGTTCTATAGTTCCAGAGATTCCACAGAAATTGTAATTTAGAATATTTTTAGAACGCTTTTCGCTCATTTCACCCTTTTAAATTTCAATTTTTTTTTAAATTTGTTCTTAGAGAGCATTTACATCTTATAAGTAGCTACAATGCCAAATTTCAAATTTTTAGCACCTTCAGTATACAAAAAATCGCAATTTTAGAACGTTTTTCGCCCTGCACCCCCGTGGGGTTGGTGGCACCGACATAAAATATAGCCTATGTTAGAGCAGGGGTTATCACCATCAATTTGCCACCATCACTTTTGAAATCGGTTCTATAGTTCCAGAGATTCCACAGAAATTGTAATTTAGAATGTTTTTAGAACGCTTTTCGCTCATTTCACCCTTTTAAATTTCAATTTTTTTTTTTTTTAATTTGTTCTTAGAGAGCATTTACATCTTTTAAGTAGCTACAATGCCAAATTTCAAATATTTAGCACCTTCAGTATACAAAAAATCGCCATTTTGGAACGTTTTTCGCCCCTGCACCCCCGTGGGGTTGGTGGCACCGACATAAAATATAGCCTATGTTGGAGCAGGGTTTGTCACCATCAATTTGCCACCATCACTTTTGAAATCGGTTCAGTAGTTCCAGAGATTACCCCCTACAAAAAAACAAACAAACAATCTTTACTCCTTTATAATATTAGTATAGATTTCGTGAAAGACATTTTTGCAGGCGAATTCTGTTTAGTCTTTTTTTATTATTATTATTTAATGTTTTATAAATTGTTTTGCGCTTTTTGGCGTTTTAGCGATCGGAGTCCAATGTTCATACAAAATATAGTACGTAATTAGAGATTTACGATTTAAATACTGATCGCCATATTAACGATTTATGGTCTCCATGCACACAGTGTCTCGTTATAGTGATTGCCGTAAGCGGTTTATAAACATGAAACGCACATTGTTCTGTTAAAATGTATGCAGTTTTAACAGTTTGGGTACGCAAAATTAACAGGGCCCGTAGGGCAGTACAGGGCAGTAGTAGTGATCGCCGTATAAACGATTTATGGCTGCGAAGCACACAGGATCCCGTTATTTTTATTACTCTGCTAACAATTTATTGGGGGCGAAACGTACTGGCTGGTGTTACAATGATCGCCATATTTCTTAGGTTATACCATTTTTATTTATTTTACTCGAGAACTCCCCCTTCGCCTAGATTAGCACGGACAACGCAGGTGGGTCTGCAAAAAAAACATATAATAATTATAGCAAATCAGATACAAAATCAAATGAGATTAATCAGTATAGTGAAAATTGTATGTAGTTTTTTGTTATGCTTTTAAAAATGGAGTTTATAAAAAAATCATCAGAGGGAAGCGCGATTAGAATCGCAATAAAATGCCTATTTTTTTTTTTTTTTTTTTTTTTTTTTTAATTTGGGAGATAAAATCCTTTGTGTTTGTTACTAATCCTATTGGTCAAATTATAAGTTCTTGAGCCATTTTACCGGGTATCCCAAAAATGACTGATGGATTTTAAAATTCAATAACTAGCAAACGGTGACAGATATTTAAAAAATTCTTGCAGCAGGGTTATGTATGATGTCGGGAGTTTTTTTACTGTGATTCTTGATTTTAGTTCGAATTTTAAACAATAGATGGCGCTGGCAGCCGTTGTCGCTCATTCGAGGCCGAAACTGACGTCACTCAGCATTGATGCGAAGAAAGGAGATTAAGGCTATGGAGTGAGTCTCATTCGCCAGTACAATCTTGCTCTTAGGCCCCGATTCTGAACTCATTCAATATGATTTCAATGGAATGCGTTGCTGCCATGGAAACAGCAAATTCATCAATAGTGGAATACATCGTTCAGATCAATCAGGACATGAATTTAACAAGCAGTATTCGAGTTTGCTGGCAATTTTACATTTATGAGTATTTATAGGAATTTTATCTAACCAATATGAAAATTTAGTTTCGCGAGATGACGGCAATGCAGGTATATGAGAGCTGCACAGAAATCGAATCCGTCACATCTTCATTCATTATTTTGCTACGCAATCTGCTAGTGAGTACTTTTAAAAGAGTGTACACTATTTATCGAAAATGGTTTATTTCACCTAGTAGTTTTAAAATACGATGAATAAAATATTCTTTAAATCAGGCCATAAAAAGTAATTAAACCGGGAAAATAAAAGTTCATAAATATAAAATCGCCTGCAACTCGAATACTGCTTGTTAAATTCATGCCCTGATCAGAACGCTGTATTCCACTATCGAAGTATTTGTTGTTTCCATGACAACAACGCATTCCATTGAAATCATATCGAATGAGTTCAGAATCGGGGCTAAGAGCAAGATTGTACTGGCGAATGAGACCCACTCCATAGCCTTAATCTCCTTTCTTCGCATCAATGCTGAGTGACGTCAGTTTCGGTCTCGAATGAGCGCCAACCGCTGTCAGCGCCATCTATTGTTTGAAATTCGAACTAAAATCAAGAATCACAGTAAAAAAACTCCCGACATCATACATAACCCTCCTGCAAGAATTTTTTAAATATCTGTCACCGTTTGCTAGTTATTGAATTTTAAAATCCATCAGTCATTTTTGGGACACCCGGTATGTTCCATTCAACTCCGTTCATGAACTCGTAAATGACGAAAAAAGATTTTTTTCATGGGCCTAGAAAAACCTGAAGGTAGCAATCCAATAAAGGGTTCATTTCATTAGTATTTTTAGTTATTCATATTCAGTACCATATTTTAGTTTCCGTTAGTACCTTCTGACTATTTGGTGCTAAAGTGTCCATAAGCGTTTTTACACAGCCGCGCATGCGCGGTAGCGTATTACTGCTTCTTTTACTGTTTATTACTGTTAATTTTACTGCATAATACTGTCAGCTGGGGTGCTAGTATTATACCGTAATATCAACAACTTTACTTAACTGTACCATCTTAACTGATTTTATTTACCATCTTAACTGATAGTTAATGGCATATTTTTGTCATCTTGACAGAAATTTCGGAGGGGGATCCAACCCTGGTGGCCCGGCTACAATCTTGCATGTTTCAATATACAAGGTGGTCATAATTAAGTTGACAATACTCAGCGTGTTCTGTAGCGCGATCTGATCCCTAGAATGGAGTCAAATTTTGTAGTATGATTTAACAAGACGGGGGACGAAGGATTCCGCTAAAACAAAACTTAGTTTGAAAAGTCAGCGCTAAAGAATATGTAGCGCTGTTTTTTTTTTGTTTGTTTGTTTGTTTTTCGCAGAATCTTTCGCTCCTGTTTTGTTTAATCATCCTACTAATTTTGGCTCCATTCTCGCAAATAGATCGCGCTAGAGAACACGCTGAGTACTGTCAGTGTAATTGTGGCCACCTTGTATCAATAACTGAAACACACACAAGAATAAAAATATTTTTATTCTTACTGTAAATTCTATTTTGGTAACCTGTAATTTCTTTTAGACACAAAAATGGAAACAGTTGCATTAGCATATATGATGTCTATGAAACCTGTAATTTCTTTTAGGCATAAAAATGGAAACAGTTGCATTAGCATATATGATGTCTATGAAACCTGTAATTTCTTTTAGGCATAAAAATGGAAACAATTGCATTAGTATATATGATGTCTATGAAACCTGTAACTTCTTTTAGGCATAAAAATGGAAACAGTTGCATTAGCATATGATGTCTATGAAACACCGGAGACACAGAAAGACAAGTGCCCAATTATATTCCTTCACGGACTATTTTGGAACAAGTATATGCTGAAAGACCTTGCTGAATCTATGTGTCATCTAACAAAACGAAAGGTAAAGTTTTCTCACTTGTATGCATGTTCAAACGTTTAGTAAAAAATCATACCTCCAACCAGCGGTTCTTAAACTGTGGTCCACGGACACAAGAAGTCCACAACACATGTTCGGGGAGGGGGGGGGGACGGATCCGCGAAAGTTTCCTGTTTTCAGTATAAAGTTTTTTACTTATCAAGAACGTGAGAAAAGTCTTGCGAGTAAAATTAAAGAAAAATTAATAATACTTAAGAAAAAAAACAGAATCATTAGTTCATTACAGTAAAATGTGTGAAAACAGAATCGCTAAATTACGTTTTAGACAGAAGTTCGTCTTATCAGGTATAATTTTATGGTATTTCTTTTGTCGAGACCATAAGTTTTTTCGTTTTAAACAGGATTCCGTTATAGACAGGTTTCCTTTGCACAGGTTTTACTGTATATCTTTATTAGTGTGTATATTATGTATAAATATTCTACAGAATTTCAATTTTAAATTGTGGGGATCAGCGGAGACAGAGAAAATCCGAAAAGGCAACTAAGAGTTTAAGAGTCGCTATTCTAAACTATAAAATACATTGTTATAGCAATTGCACTTCCAAGTGCAGAAAGAACACGGAAAGTAATTAAACAAAAACATAATTTGTAGAACAAATTCAAAAAAACAATTTTTCCCCGCATTGTTTAGGTCCGAGAAAGGGCGGGTATTAAAATATTTCATTCAGTTGTCTTTACATTTGATATTAAATTTTTGGTAATAAATAAGGTTAAGCCAAATGAACATTAAAAAAAAAAAAAAAATCATTCAATATGACATTTAAATCACTCGTAAAACTTAGATCCTGTTCGAATGAAAATGAAATGAATCTTTGACTTTTTTAAAGGTTTGTATTTTGTATGCACCTTGTCATTTTGAATAAACGAATCATAAATACAGTAATCCCTTAACATTCGCGAGGGTTAGGTTCACGGAAATCTCCGCGAATGTCAAAATCGCGAATGTTGAGAGTATCCTCCCATGCATAAAAGGGGGTTAGGTTTTACGATTTTTTTTAATTGGAAAAAATATTTGAAATTTAAATAATGTATATATTAAATATTAAAAATACATACTCCAAATAAGTTTGAACAAGTATAAACATAATATAAAAAGATTATTTGCTGGTTGATGGCTGAAAACAACTAGTAATATGTGATTGCTTGGCAGAAGAGATCTTTTGTTTATGGATTTCCATGTAAGGAAAAGTTGCAGCCTCAATTTCTCTTCTCCTCACTAGCGAGGGATCGCATTCTATCTCTTTATCAACAAGTTGTTGTTGTAATTTTTAAATTTCCGCGACATTTTTTGCAGAAAATATTTCACCTGCAATAAAAAAATTTAATTTTAGAAATTTTAGTAAAAAAAAAAAAAAAAAAAAAAAAAAAACATAAAAACATAAAAAAAGACGCTTACCTCCAGTTTCACAATTCCTGCTCTCGTCGCCTGTGCCATTGTCTGGTTGTGTAATTTTTTCTTCAAGTATTTCTAGAAGTTCTTCTTCAGTAAGTCCATCATCATGGGATATTATCAGATCTTCTACATCTTCTCTCTTTATGTCGTCGAAACCATCACCTCCGACCTGATGAGCCAGTTCCACAATTTCTTCAATAGGTTTGAAAATTGAAGGCATTTGATTTTCTTTTTGTACCACTTGGGGCCAAATATTTCGCCAACAAGAATTAATTGAACTTTCATTAAGTTCCATCCATGCTGCATCAATTTCGGCAATGCAATCTGCTATGTTGAAAATTTTCCAACTCGATGTGACCGTGGCTTCTGAATTTACTTCAATCGATTCTAAAATTCTTTTGAAAGATCTTCTTGTGTAGTAAGCTTTGAACGCAGCTATGATTCCTTGGTCCAACGGTTGGATCAGTGAAGTTGTATTAGGGGGTAAAAAAACCACTTCGACGTCGGGATGGGCATCTTTTAAACTCAGTGGATGTCCAGGAGCATTGTCAATGAGGAGTAGAACTTTAAATGACAGATTTTTAGATGAAAGGTATTTCTTCACCTCATGAATAAAACAATCATTAAACCAATCCAGAAGCAAAACGCTTGTTACCCATGCTTTGGTATTTGCTCGCCAGAAAACAGGCAACTTGCTTTTATCTTTACCTCTGAGAGCACGAGGTTTTTGCGATCTATAAATTAACATAGGCTTTACTTTAAAATCGCCTCTAGCATTGGTACACAACAGAAGAGATACCCTATCTTTTGCTACCTTAAAACCTGGAGCTTTGCTTTCTGTTTTGGCAAGAAAAGTTCTCTTCGGCATTTTCTTCCAAAACAAGCCTGTCTCGTCGGCATTAAACACTTGTTCTGGAACATATCCCCTCTTTCAATAATTTTTGTAAGTTCTTCAGGAAATTTTTGAGCACTGACATGATCCGCAGAAGCCGATTCGCCAACTAACTTTATGTTGTGTAAACTATGCCTATGTTTGAAATTTTCAAACCATTCGTTACTTGCCTGGAAGTCAAATAAAGTATCATCCTTTACTTTTATCGCGTCAAATATTTTTTTAGCCTTGGCTCGTATTAAAGCTGAACTTAGCGGCACTTGCTTCTGGTTCATATCTTCTATCCAAATACTTAAGGCATTTTCAGTTTCTTCCAATGACTTGTTCCGTACTTGCGATACGGTTTTTGCACTAGTCGGTGCATTTGCTGAGACGCTATCTCTTATAGCCTTTTCGTTTTTTTTAATTGATCGGACCGTAGATTCATTAATATTAAAATAACGACCGACCGCGCACGCTCTTTCTCCCATTCTCAATTTATCTAAAATTTTAACTTTTTCGCAAAGGTTCAAAACTTTTTTCACTCTTTTAGCTGTAGGCGACATGATGAAGTTTCTCTTTTTTACTTTTGCTAAACACTGAGAAAAAAAATTGACAGGCGAATAGAAAGAACAAATCTATTCTACGGGGACTTACGTAATTCAAACGATAAACAAAACTTAGGAGCATGCGCATTACATACTTCGAAGAAAAAATTTGCGTTTTGGTCTTTCAATATAAATTGGAGAAATGCCAAGCTCGAACAATAAAAGGGGGATAATCTATTTTTTAGCATAAAATCATGTTTCCGGTAAAACAAAGGAAGTTCACTTAAAAAAAAAAAAAATCCTTATAAAACGAAATCCGCGAATAACCAAGTTAAGTATTCGCGAATGTTGAAATGTTCTTCATTTTATATTTCGCGAATAATCAAAACTCGCGAATGTTAAATCCGCGAATGTTAAGGGATTACTGTATATTAAAGTTTAATCAGTAATACAAATGTTTGCAGCTTTTGAAGCTTAAAAATGAAAAAAGAAGAAAAAAAGCCAAAGATTTATTTAATTTTCATTCGAACGCTGGGCACATTTGCACGTTCAGTTTCATTTGACATTTGCAGGTTCGCTTGCAGGGGTTCCAATACCTGTCCTGCATAAACACTGCGCTTATCTACAACACAACTATCACATCTACATAACTATTATCACATTCTACACTATTATCACATCTACAAAAATCCGTTATAAACAGGTTCCGTTTACACAGGTTTTACTGGACAAAGTACAGTAAAACTTGAAAAACAGAATCGCTAGGAACCGCAAAAAATTCCGTTTTGGGTCAAGTTTCCGTCTGGATAGGTATATTTTAAAGTATTCCTTTGGAAGAGACTACATTTTTTTTTTCCATTATAAACAGGTTTTGTCTTCACAGATATAGTAAAGTCTGATAAGACAGAAATTCAAAAGATCGGTGAAAATTTCCGTTCTAAACTGGCTATTGTTTTAGCAAGTATAATTGTATGGTATTCTTACCGAAAAAAAAAAGTGAAATTTTTACTTTTAAGACAGTATTCCGTTATAGGCACATTTTGTTTTATTAGGGACTAGCTGAAGTACCCGGCGTTGTCTAGGATTTTAAGAATAGGGGAGATGGGGGATGAATGGGGCATTTTCACAAAAATGTTTATTTTAAATATTTTATTTAAGTTATTATCAATATTATATATCACATTTCATACTTTAAGTGTTTGACTACATCTTATGCACAATATTTATTCAAGATTATTATTATACAGAAATATATTATAAAATTAAAAAACAATTCTTCTATGTCCCAATCATCCCCACATCAGGGATGAATGGGACACAAATATTTTCCACCCTTTATTCAATGTTAAGGACTAAAAGCTGAAAAAATGCCTCCTGGGCAAAAGCTGAGAGACTGTAAATTGTAATATGATCTCCAGAATTATTTGTTAGCCAATCATATTAGACTCATCTCAGCTTTACCTTAAAAAGCCCATAAACGGAAGAATTCAATGGCTGAAAACGATAACTACAATGAGGATGAAATATTAAAAGAATAATTACCATAAATTATTAATTTATCAAACTATATAATATTATTTAGCTAATAAATATATTTTTCAGCATCCTCTAGGGATTAATGAGACAATCCCATTCATCCCATTTGAAATGTCCCAATCATCCCCATGATGCATATATTCAATTGTCAGTCATTTTGTCTCAAAAATTATTTTGTCGCAATGGTTAATATTCATTCATTTTAATTACCAATATTGAGACTTGAAATAAAAAACTACAACATATCTTAATTGTTTATATTGCATAAGATATTTAAGTAACTTCAAATGTAAAAAAAATTACTTTTAAACAGAGTTTTCAGGAAATGATAATTTGAAGGAAACTGAAAACAGCCATGTGGTCTTGCTTTTGGTTCTGAAGCACACTATGGTAGTGAAATCTATGAGGATAGTAATCAACTAAAAAAAAAAGTTTATTGCCTGAAATATTGAGAACGTCCCATCCATCCCTTGTCCCATTCATCCCCCATCTCCCCTATCTGTTTAGAAAAATCAATTTCAAAATTAAACATGTTGTATAGAGAAGTTCAAAATGTTAAAATATGCCAATATTTCCATAATAGAGTTTTTATCATGATTCAATACGTTCCTCAAACTCATATGACGTTATATTCACCTGCCAACGTCATATCCACTTGCTTTCTGTACTTACTCATATTGGTACTTTCTTTGTATGACTGTCAAAAATTTGAAAAAGTCCGGTCAACTTGCAATATGACGTCATATTCATTTTCTTTTTAATTCTGTAATGACAGCATATCCACTTGTTTTCTGCACTTACACATACTCATACTCCTTGTATTATGGAGAAATGTTTGAAAATCTCTGTTATACTTCCAATATAACGTCATATTGATCTCCTTTTTAATTGTTGAAACTTTTTATTTCATTTTCATTTTTCACATGCAGATATTTCAATAGAAAATTAATTGTTATGAAAAAACTTATGGTGGATTTTTAATTGTTGGCAACTGTTATAACGAAAAAAGTTTAATTTTTATAGGAAATGGCTGTAAGATTGGTGGATTTTTTTTTTATTATTATTAATTAAAAATTAACTATAATTTATTTCGATTCCGGATTACTTTAATTACCTCGGCCGTGTTTTAATACACTTGTGCGCATTGGCGCACCCACGGGGGGGGGCTAAGGGGGCTGAAGCCCCCCCCAGACCCTGAAACTTAATGATGAAGTAACTATGTAACGTTTTCTATAAAATTATAAAAAGTTTTTTTTTGTTTTTGTTTTTTTAAGGTTTTTAGAAAATGTTTAAAACTTTTGTATCTCATTTCATCTTTATTCTCAAATCATTTTCGAAATACGTTAAGCGTAAATATTTATAGCGGTACTCTGATTCTCTCAGTTCTGAGTACCCATCCATCATCCATATTTTTAGAACGGTCAAGCGGATTCAAGCAACGCCCCCCTACAGATTTGATTCAAGTCCAAAAGAGGGTGGTATTTCGTCTGCGTTGTACATCTGTGTAGTGGACAATACGACCCATTCAAGGTCGATAAACGATTGGCAACTATCCATTTTGCTAAACATTGAAATGGGGTGCTGGAGAAATGGCAGCCTCACACTAAAAACTTTTTATTACTCTAGCACAAATGAGGTACAAACGAAAAGATTGTTGGTACAAACGGGTACAAACGAGGTATAAATGATTGGCCCTATCCATTTCGTAAAACATTGAAGTGGGGGGGGGAGGGGCTGGAGAAATGGCAACCCCACACTAAAACCTTTTTATTACTCTAGTACAAATGAGGTGCAAACGAAAAGATTGTTGGTATAAACGATTGGCCCTATCCATTTTGTAAAACATTGAAGTGGGGGGGGCTGGAGAAATGGCAGCCCCACACAAAAACATTTTTATTACTCTAGTACAAATGAGGTGCAAACGAAAAGATTGTTCGTCCAAACGGTGTATAAATTATTGGTACTATCCACTTTCTAAAACATTGAAGTGGGAGGGCTGGAGAAGCGGCAGCCCTACACTAAAAATCTTTTATTACTCTAGTACAAATGAGGTACGAACGAAAATATTGTTGGTACAAACGAGGTATAAACGATTGGCACTATCCATTTCGTAAAACATTGAGTTGGGCAGCTGCCTTTTCTCCAGCCCCCCCTACAAAAAACCTTTTATTACCCTAGTACAAATGAGGTACAAATGAAATGATTGTTGGTACAACCGGGTACAAACGGTATAAACGTTTGGCACTATCCGTTTTGTAAAACATTGAGGTAGGGGGGGGGGGGAACTGGCCATTTCTCCAGCCCCCCCCCCCCCCACTAAAAAACTTTTATTACTCTAGTACAAATAAGATACAAACGGGTACAAACGAGGTATGAACGATTGGTAATATTTTTAAAAAAATGTGAGTGGTGGAGGAGCTGGCGAAATGCACCTCTATTTTATTAGTACTTCTGGTTATACACTTTTTTTTCTTTTTTTTTTATAGCATCATTCGTGTTAAAACGTATAAAAAAATAGCCATAGTTTTAAATTTTATATTTGGAGAATTTATATCATCAAAGCTCAAGAAAATCATCTAAGATTAGAATAATTCATCAGCACTTCATCACTAAAATGGTAAGCATACATATTAATTTCTTTCTAAGGATAATTACACTAGTATATTCGTAAGCATAAAGTTTCAAATTTATTAATAGATAAGAGAGGGCATATCCCACGGTCTGCCTCTCCCTCCTGTGCCGAACAAGGTACTAATTTACTGAATCATGGACACAAACAAAAATAAAAAAGGCTAAGACAAAATTGCAATGAATCGGTGAAGAATTCCGTTTTATATGGGTTTTTGCTTTAGCAGGTAAACTTTCAAGGTGTTTCTTTTGCTGAGACCATGGAATGTTTGTGATCAAGACAATATTACGTTATAGACAAGTTTCATTTACACAAGTTTTACGTATACAGTTTAACAGTGTAAATGAAACCTGTCTATAATGGAATATTATCTTAATCGCAAACATTCCATGGTCCCATCGAAAGAAACACCTTTACAGTTTACCAGCTAAGACGAAAACCTGTCTAAAATGGAATTTCTCACCGATTTATTGCAATTCCGTCAGTATTTTTTACTGTTTTTGTATCCATTGTATCCAAGCCAAAGAAGACTCCATATTATAAAATTAACTTGTTTTCCTTTTCACAATAGATGTAAATTGTCATGTTAACGGTTTTTAGCTCACAGGCTATCAAAGGCTGAAAGCTAATGACCGCCGGTTTTGTATGTACGTAACGCGATAACTCTTGATAAAACTAACCGCTTTGCTTCAAATTTTGTTTATAGGTTCATTGTGATAAGGCGCTTCCCTGATTAGTTTTGGGGGGTTCATTAGTTAATTATAAGGGGGTACGGGGGGTGATCCCCCTGTTAGTATATTGTCAATTTCTTTATTTTTCGAGGGTTTATTTCAAATTCTTTGAAATAAGAGTATAACATACAATTAATGTGAATAGCCTGTGAGCTCAATGCCCTCAGTTTAACTGGGCAGTTTTCTCTTTATTTATTAGCTCACAAGTGATCAAAGCCTGAGAGCTAATGTGCCCACAGGTTCTGTATGTATGTAAGTATGTATGTACGTAACGCGATAACTCTTGATAGAAATATCCGATTTGCTTCAAATTTTGAATATAGGTTCATTCTGATAAGGTGCTTTCCTGATTAGTTTTGGGAGTTCATTGTTAAGTATAAAGGGGGAGGGAACAGGGACTAATCCCTCCCCCTTAATTTATATAAATGGATTTTTCATGTAGAATTATCCGATTTGCTGCAAATTTGGTATATCTGTTTATTCTGATATTAGATTTGGAAATTCATTGGTTAAGTATAAAGGGTGGGAATTAGGGAGATAATACCCCCCTTAATTTAGCTAAATGGGAATATCATGCAGAATAAATAATCTTTGAAATAAGAGTATAATATACGCAATCAGTGTGAATAGCCCCGTGAGGTCAATGCCATCAGTTTAACAGGGCACTTTTCTTTTCTTTTCTTTTTTTTTAATTAAAAAAAAAGTTTTAAAAATGAATTGAATGTTCATAATATTAATTAATTAATAGAAGAATAGTTTTCTCCCTGTAAATTCACAGCGGCAAAAAACCATTGATACTGAAAAATAAATAAGTAGATAACATTTTCTGTCATTCATATCTAAGTTATATTTATAGTAACAGGCTAACTATTTTATTATAAAATTATATTCCTCTGTTTTCTTCACAAAATGTTTCATTCTGTTCATTTATGATAAATAATATACGTTTTCGCATATGTTCAAATTCAAGCGATATCGAATTACTGATGATAAAGCAGAGACGCACAAGAGCAGTCATCGTAATTTCATTACGTTGCTGCACTACAACGAATACAGTACTATTACATTACATAAAATATTATATTACAGAATGTGTCAGCTTTATATCGTAAAATAAGCATTTTTGTAACATTTTTCAGTAATCGTAAAGTATAAAGGAGAAAAGGAAAATATCTGCACACATCCATAAATAATTAACAAATTTTGTATCACTGATGGATATCAGAAGTGATTATAGTAAATTTCAACTACTGTTGCTGTGTGCAAATGCAGATGGTCACTTGATCACAGACTCGTGAGTGTCATGCAAATGCATTAGAAGTCTGCACGGGCCAGAATTTCGAGGCCATGTCCGAACGAAATCTATCTTGCCCGTTGCAAAAGTTAAAAGTTTCGCCCGGCAAGTACAAAAATCAAAGAAAACATGCCCGACCCGGCCAGTGACAAAATCAGTTAAATCATGGCCTATCCAATCCGCTCAATTTGTATTAAAAAAATTCCGATTTTACTCAACATAAAATTAAGATTCTTTTAAAGAATATTGCATACTTATTTTTGGAGAAATTTTACAATATATTTTAACTTATTATATGTTTACAAGACAGAAAAAACAGAATAGCAACATTAATCATTACTCAGATTTTTCAGCCTTCAAATAAAGATTCAATCTAAGAATTAATGTAGTTTAGAATAAAAGAGAAAAAGAGGGTTAAAAAATCATAACTTTTAAGCTGTATAAAACAGTAGATTTTTGAAAATATTTCTTCGATATTATATTGCAAATTATTAATAATTATAGATAATTTTACAAAAAAATCTACTTTTGTCAGTCGGTTGCGGAAAATTACTTCCGAATTTCAACAAACGATCGTAGAAAAGAGTCGCGAATTGCGTCAAAAGATCGCAAAAACAAATAGCAAATTTCGTCGATCAGTTGCCAAAAAAAAAAACGTGACTTTCGACAAATGGTGGGAAAAAATTGGTCAGCGATCGGAATTTCGTCAAAAATTGTGCAAAAAAAATAGCAATTTTTGTCAGTTGATTGCGGAAAAAGACTCCCGAATGTCAACAAACGATCGTAGAAAAGAGTGGCGAATTGTGTCAAAAGATCGCAAAAACAAATAGCGAATTTCGTCGATCAATTGTAAAAAAAAATCGTGAATTTTGACAAATGGTGGAAAGAAATTCGTCAACGATCGGAATTTCGTCAAAGATTGTGCAAAAAAGTAGCAATTTTTGTCAGTTGGTTGCGGAAAAAGACTCCCGAATGTCAACAAACGATCGTAGAAAAGAGTCGCGAATTTCGCCAAAAGATGGCGAAAACAAGTAGCGAATTTCGTCGATCGATTGAAAAAAACTGTCGCGAATTCAGACAAATGGTCGAAAAAATCAATTCCGTCAATGATTCACAGAAAATAGCAAATTTTCGAAAATTATCACAAAAAAAAAGAAAAAGAAAAAAAGAAACAATCACGAAAAAAAAGTCGTGAAATTCAATCGGTCACGAGATAATCAGCACATGAAAACCATCAAAAAGTTACGAAATTTGCAAATGTTGTAGGTATAACATATCCATAGGTATAAAAAATTTTTTATTAATGATTTTCTGTCAGTAACAATTTTCTGCAATCATTTTCTGCCTTCCTCTTCAGACTATGATCTAAATTCCATACAATTCAGAAATCTGCAAAACCCTTGTCCTCAGGTCCCTTGCTCCTGCATTGGGTAAGGCAAAACGATCCAATCTGCAGTACGGATCGAGCCGGGTTGACGCGGCTTTGACTGCGGGTCAGGTTGACTTGGAACATTTGACTACGGTTGTGACATATATGTCCCAGTGGACTATTTTTTATTCTATTAGTACGACTTTTCAAATCTGGCATACACTTATATTAGGATATTTTCAAGAGAAATCTGTCACAAGGATTTTTTTTGGAAATTGTAGAACGATTAATGCAAAATTAGTAGTCAATCCTGGCCCGTTATCAAAAGGTTAATTGTTTCGTTTTTTTTTTTTTTTTTTTTTTTTTTGTCTTGGGTTTAAATTTCTGGCTAAAGCGAGAATTTATCACTAAAATTCTAGCCTTGCGGGTAACGAGTTTTCTTTTAATCATGCTGTACACAGCTCAGAAGCAATTGATAGAGATTTTTCTCACATATATTTCTAAAACTAGCCAAAATACTCATTAATGGTAAATGTCTCACTTATAGAATGTTGCAATAGCAAGGCTTTAGAAAACATTTCAATGTTTAAAGTATTTATTAAATGTTTATTACTTTCTTCTATCTTTACAAGAAAAAGGTATTGGATTTATGAAAATTTACCACTTCCGCTTTTCGACGGATTTATACGTTTTAGAAGGTCCTGAACAGAATTGGACTATTTTTAGAAAATGTCTGTCTGCGACTCTGTGTGTCTCAGTGTCTGCATGGGATAAATTTTGTGGGCGCTGTATCTGAAGAACTAATGCACGGAATTTCATAAAACTTTACATTCAGTTAGACTGATATAAATGGGTTGTGATTAGTTTTTGGTGTAAATCGCCCAACAGATGGTGCTGATATGTTACATTTTTTATGATTTTTACGATACCACATCTCAAGAACTAATGCACAGAATTTCACCAAACTTCAGATTCGGTTAGACCTTGACAAAAATTGACGTTGATTACGATTTGGTGTAAATAGCCGAACAGGTGGCGCTGCTATGTAACATTTTGCACGATTTTCACGATCGCAATATCTCCAGAACTAACGCACATAATTTAATAAAACTTAAGATTTAGTTAGATCTTAATATAAATTGGTGCTGATTTGTTTTTGGTGTATGTGAAACCTGTATGAGATAGAAAAAAGTTTTGAGATTGGCAAATGAAACTAGTTTTTTTTATTGTAATCAAATCTGTGAAATCTGACGTTATTTTAGCTTTTAATCATATTTTGACTTTTTTTTTTTTTTTTGGGGGGGGGGGGTGTCTAGCCTGTGATAACTGATAAATTTTCTGAAATTTCAAATTTCTTGGGGGGGGGGAGCAACTGCCCCCCAGTCCCCCGAAATGGCGCCCCTGGTTTTAAAGTTTACGTTCATTTTGCCGGATGCGGGCCGAGCCGGGCCTGTGCAGACGTCTAAAATGCATTAGCCCCCCCCAAAGCGAAATCCTGGGTGCGCCACTGCTTGTGCGTATCTTTGTGCGCACACTTGTGCGTTTTAATACACTTGTGCACATCTCACAATTCTTGCTTCCAAACTATGGATTTGTATAGAAGTGCAGACAGACAAATTTTCATTTTTATATATTAGATTACCGTATAGGAATAAAAATAACACATGCGTAGTTCGCCGGGGCGGCGGGAGGGGTTCAATACTACAACCTCATATGACGTTACCATGGTTAGATAAACAAACTGGAGATTGTACGTCAAACGTGACAAATGAGGTGCGTTCGTACTATAACTAGTTTCAGTGAAAATAATTATATCGTCTGTTATTATGATATGATTACTTTCCGTAATAAAATAAGTACATTTTAAGTTGGCAATATTTATCTTTTGTATATGCGGACAGACGGACGGACCAGACGACAACTATAAGTGCTACGTATTTATATAATTACGAACGTACCTAAAAAACGTAACTTAATATAAATTAGTGGACCCGTGCGAGGATTTCGCACAGCAATCTAATATTTTTTTTTCCCCAATATCTAATATATTTTAGATGTAGGTTTAAACTTCTAAAGAAAAATTAAATATTATAAATATCTGCAAACAAAATTAGTCAAGTCATAATATCATAATGTAGTCCATCAAAGTTACAGTAAAAACTGGTCGAAGGTAGCAAAAGGCACTCGTGGAATAAAATTAACAATCGTATTTTTACTGTATTAGAGGATGGCGTCATCTGCTTGGGGAAAAACACGGGAAAAAGGAAAATAAATTCAATACATATAAAATACAATTTAATTTAATATAACAAAGCATAAATTTTAGGCTACAAGTGAAGTACCACTGCTTCGATCAATCGTTCGTGTATTTTTCTTCTAAACATATGAATTTGAATTTTGCTTTTTAATCATAAATATAAAATAATTCCGTGTAGAGACACTTTATATTTTTTATACTATTTTTTTATTATATATATCATTGTTGAGCACGGTATAATGCGGTATTATATTTTGTAGCAACATTAATTTGAGAAAAACCTTTCATTTCCTTTATGGAAATACAGCTAATTTAACTTTTAATTAACTGCAATTATTAATAAAAAAAAAACATGTTTTAACGAAACGTGAGTGTTACTATGTCAGAAACCGGTTCGAGAACCTTTCATTTCGGTACCTCATTCATTGCTGCGCATTTTTTGTAAATATGCATAGAAAAAGGGATGTTGAGAGCAGAAATAATATATATGATTTTGATATAACAGTCAAAATGTAATTTTTAGGTGTATTGTCTTGATATACGATGTCATGATCAGAGTCCGTTTCGAGAACACTTCACTGTGGAAATTATAGCTGAGGACATCCTACGATTCATCAAGGACAGACAGCTGGAAAAAGTCGCTTTCGTGTGCCACAGTTTTTCTGCCACGTGCGCTTATCTAGCTCTATTGAAGGAGGTAAAACATTTTGATGCTCTAATACTGTGTTTGTTTGACCTTTTAACAGGCCGAGTCAAGACTATTGATGGGCATAACGATTATTTTGATTATTCGAATGAATCATTCGGGCATGGGCAGAAGAATGTCTGTCAAACTTCAAATTTTTTTTATTCAATTACTACCAGAAATTTTGAAAAAAAAAGTTTCTGCAGAAAGTTCCCTTACACAGTAAAATAAGCAAAATACAGTAAAATAAGCCGAAATACAGTAAAATACCGCGCATGCGCGGCAGCGTATTACTGCTTATTTTACTGTTTATTACTAATTTTACGGTATAATACTGGCAGCTGGGATGCCAGTATTATACTGTAAAATCAACACTTTTTTTTTTTTCAGTGTATCATAATGTGTTTTAAGATTAACTAACACTTGGAGTAATAATTCGAAGCTCATTTTACTGATAAACCTTGACTTTCTTCCTACAGCCAGATGTCGTTGAGAAGTTGGTGATGATCGACCACCCTCCATTTGCAGACTATTCTATGGAGGCATTCTATGAAGAAGTCTATCCCCAATTTGTAGCTCAGACTAAACTCTTAGAGATCCTTGATCCCTCTATGACGTTGTCGACTGCGAAAAGGAAACTCAGACATCTAAGTGAAGAAGCAAAATCAGAAGGGGTATGTGCTTTAAAGCACTTTTTTTTATATCTATCTCTAAAAAATGCTTACTCTTCGCTAAAAATATCTGTAAATTAATTCCATTAGTACCTGTAAAATAATTTGCCTATGGAGATGTTATTGTTGTTGTTTCTAATGCGCCCTGGGTGAGACAGCAGACCAGGTCCTAAACGTGCTGGGCAAGAGCGGCGCAGCTTCCATTTGACGCAGCACCACAGGGGCGAAAGACAGACTAGGCTTCAACAAGGATTTCCCTCCACAATTTTTATCCTTACCGAAAGTGAAGTGGAATCTTCCGGCTGTGTACCTCTTTCTCACGTACCCATATCCCAGTCAAAAAGCTCCACATCACTGATTTTACGCGCAAGTATTTGGCCTCCACACGGAGCAAACAGCAGTGCAGTGTGCCCGAGAGGTTACCCTTCCGAATTCCTACCATGTTCGATGTTCTTTTACTTAGGTGTTCGAATGGGAATCAGTGTTTTACAGCGTGATTTGTTATTGGTACAACTATAGAGATTAATATTACTATCTTAAAATAATTGGCACTAGCAGTTTATTTCATTTAACCATTTCAAGGGCTGTGGTATATTATACAGGGCGTCCGAAAAGTCTGAAAACGGTCAAATAACTCGAGAAATGTACATCGGATTTAAAAACGGCAAAATGCATGTTCAATATTTTTGAAAAATCTATTTAGGGATATGAAAGTTCCCCCCAACTTTGCCCCCCCGGGGGGGATTGCAGATTCGGATTCTTCGGGAATAAATACGTAACTTTTGAATTGAACATTTTCTTCGAAACATTGTAGATGACGCTTAATCGGGTGCAATGCTGTGAGAATCGTTACCATTGCAATGTCTGGAAACGCTCTAATAACTCGAGAAATATACATCAGATTGAAAAACGGAAAAATACGTGTTTAATATTTTAGAAAAGTGGCAACTTTGATATCTCTAAATAGATTTTTCAAAAATATTGAACATGCATTTTTCTGTTTTTCAATACGGTGTATATTTCTCGAGTTATTCGAGCGTTTCCAGACATTGCAATGGTAACGATTCTCACAGCATTGCACTAGGGATCCTACATTAGAGAGAGATTGGACATTGCGTCGCCGGCAGATTTGACAAATCCGCCATTTTAGTTACGTCGTATGTATACGCTGGTATTGCTTTCTAAAGAAAATTTGGATTTTAAAGATTCAACATTTTAAATATTGTATCAAGACTTATTACACTATTAATAGATAATTTTCTTTTGTTGTTTATAGTTACTTTTTAATATTTAGTAATGTTTATTTATTTTGTAACATATTTTAAATTGTCAGAGTTCAATTGTTGAGTATGCGGTCAACTTTAAACAGTTTCATTAAATAATAACTATCGAAATGAGTAACACAAACAAAGCAATTTCGTTTCTGCGTCTCTTGTTTTACATTTTAAAACTAATTTTGATTTATATCTTCTTGTAGTGAGTGAGCAAAACGTGTAAATAATTTGGAGTTTCGAAGTTTGACACAGTTGGCAGTAATTGACAAACGTTATTGGCGATGAATTTCTGTTTACATTTTGAAACATTTATTTTAAGAACGTAATACAGAACAAAATTGTATATAGTGCACTCTTTTTAAAATATGAAATTGTTTATAAATTATAAGGAATAATTGAATAAATTGTTAAACTGTTCATTTTTTAATAATTTCTTTTTTACATATCCGCGGAATTTGAGAGCACAAGACGTAAGCATTTAAATTTTCCGCATAAAAAAAATATCTATGTATAAAAGCGCTGACTCTGACAATTGCAAAAATAATATAAATTCACAATATATAAACCTCTATATAAATAAACATTACTAAGCATATGTGTGTAAATTTTTTTATTCAGTTTCTCGGAATGTATCTTTTTTTTTTTTGCATATTTAGATATATTTAGTGTTATAAAGTGTATTATTCTAGAAAATTGAAGCTTTTTAATTTCATACAACCAATTAGTTTCTTTAAAACTATCTAAATTTATTAATGTAAATACATTAATAAAGAAGATATATTAGGAACAAGTTTAAAAAATTTATACTTTTCTGAATATTTCAGTTTTTTTTTTTTTTTTGTAATTTCTTATTGCTATTAAATTATATGTTTTTAACCTTATAAAATTAAAAGAGTTCCCTCTAAGAAATTTTATTTATTTACTTAAAAAAGTAACCTAGCTAATCTATATCACGAGTCATGACCATTTAAACAGAGGAAAGTAAAAAATAAATACCCACGCTACAAAAAATTACATTATGTAGCATTTCTTGTGTCATGCATAAATTAAAACTAGATGGAACCCGTCAAAATTTGACGGCAAACAACTTGATAGTACCATAAAAATAAAATTTATAGTTGCTTTAACTTGACAAATTTCATAGTGGGGAGGATAATATGATTAAGTGGTCACAGACCTTTCCAATGATATATAACATGAGGGTTGTGTGCAAAATTTAGAAAGTACCCCTTGGGGGGGGGGGCAAAGTGGGGAGATGGGCATCGGAGATGCATAATATGATATAAGTGGTCACAGGCCTTTCCAATGATATATAACATGAGGGTTGTGTGCAAAATTTAGAAAGTACCCCTTGGGGAGGGGGGGGGGGCAAAGTGGGGAGATGAACATCGGAGATGCATAATATGATTAAGCAGTCACAGACCTTTCCAACAATATATGACATGAGGGGTGTCAACAAAATTTAGAAAAGTATCCCTTGGGGGGGTGAGGGGGGGGGCAAAGTGGGGAGTTGGACATTTGAGATGCATAATATGATTAAGTGGTCACAGACCTTTAAAATGATATATAACATGAGGGTTGTGTGCAAAATTTATAAAGTACCCTTTGGGGGGGTGGGGGGGCAAAGTGGGGAGATGGACATCAGAGATGCATAATACGATTAAGCAGTCACAGACCTTTCCAATGATATATATAACATGAGGGTTGTGTGCAAAATTTATAAAGTACCCTTTGGGGGGGGGGGCAAAGTGGGGAGATGAACATCGGAGATGCATAATATGATTAAGCAGTCACAGACCTTTCCAACAATATATGACATGAGGGGTGTCAACAAAATTTAGAAAAGTATCCCTTGGGGGGGTGGGGGGGGGCAAAGTGGGGAGTTGGACATTTGAGATGCATAATATGATTAAGTGGTCACAGACCTTTAAAATGATATATAACATGAGGGTTGTGTGCAAAATTTATAAAGTACCCTTTGGGGGGGTGGGGGGCAAAGTGGGGAGATGGACATCAGAGATGCATAATACGATTAAGCAGTCACAGACCTTTCCAATGATATATAACATGAGGGTTGTGTGCAAAATTTATAAAGTACCCTTTGGGGGGGGGGCAAAGTGGGGAGATGAACATCGGAGATGCATAATATGATTAAGCAGTCACAGACCTTTCCAACAATATATGACATGAGGGGTGTCAACAAAATTTAGAAAAGTATCCCTTGGGGGGGTGGGGGGGGGCAAAGTGGGGAGTTGGACATTTGAGATGCATAATATGATTAAGTGGTCACAGACCTTTAAAATGATATATAACATGAGGGTTGTGTGCAAAATTTATAAAGTACCCTTTGGGGGGGTGGGGGGGCAAAGTGGGGAGATGGACATCAGAGATGCATAATACGATTAAGCAGTCACAGACCTTTCCAATGATATATAACATGAGGGTTGTGTGCAAAATTTATAAAGTACCCTTTGGGGGGGGGGGGCAAAGTGGGGAGATGGACATCGGAGATGCATAATATGATTAAGCAGTCACAGACCTTTCCAACAATATATAACATGAGGGGTGTCAACAAAATTTATAAAAGTTCCTTCCTTAGGTGGGGGGGGGGGTGGCGGGATGGACCCCGGAGATGCATAACATGAATAAGCGTTCAAAGACTTTTCCAGCGATATATCACATGAGAGGTGTCTGCAAAATTTAGAAAAGTGTCCCACTTGGGGGGGGGGGGATAGACCCGAGATGCATAATATGATTAAGCAGTCACAGACCTTTCCAATGATATATAACATGAGGGTTGTGTGCAAAATTTATAAAGTACCCTTTGGGGGGGGAGGGGGGGTGGCGGGATGGACCCCGGAGATGCATAACATGAATAAGTGGTCAGAGACTTTTCCAGCGATATATCACATGAGATGTGTCAACAAAATTTATAAAAGTGCCTTCCTTAGGGGGGGGGGGGGTGGCTGGATGGACCCTGGAGATGCATAACATGAATAAGCGGTCAAAGACTTTTCCAGCGATATACCACATGAGAGGTGTCTGCAAAATTTAGAAAAGTGTCCCACTTGGGGGGGGGGGGGGGGGGTTAGACCCGAGATGCATAATATGATTAAGCAGTCACAGACCTTTCCAATGATATATAACATGAGGGTTGTGTGCAAAATTTATAAAGTACCCTTTGGGGGGGGGAAGGGGGGTGGCGGGATGGACCCCGGAGATGCATAACATGAATAAGCGGTCAAAGAATTTTCCAGCGATATATCACATGAGAGGTGTCTGCAAAATTTAGAAAAGTGTCCCACTTGGGGGGATAGACCCGAGATGCATAACATGAAAAAGAGGTCACAGGCGTTCCAACTTGCAACTTTTTCTCGAAGGCATTTGACAATATTAAATTTTTTTTTACCCAAGACAATTTAACGATATTCTTAATTTTTTTGCGTAATTCGTCAAACGTTCATGGAAAAAATCATGAAATTCGCTAATCAATAGTTGATAAATTATAAAATTCAACAATCGATAGCAGTAAAATCGGTCAATCGATAATGGAAAAATCACAAAATTCATCAAATGGTTCACGTAAAAAAAATTGTCCTGCACACTGATGATATGATCAAAAGGGTTTTGAAGTATAGGACAAAATTAGCACTTGCCAAACAGCGAGTAATCCTGAAAATTTGGCAATGGACTTTATTGCCACCACTGGTCAAACATAATAGTCACACTCACCAATTGCGATGATTGAATGGAAAAAGATTTTTTTCTCCGCTGTCGCTCGACAAATTTCGAAACCATTTGGCGAATTTCACGATTTTTTCTCCGAAATTGACGGATTGTGATTTTTTTTCTCGAAGCCATTTGACGATATTCGAAAACTTTTTCCCCCGAAGCCAGTTGATGAATTTTGCGATTTTTCCACTGTCGATTAATGAATTTTGCGATTTTTCCGCTATCGATTGACGAATTTATCAACTATTGATTAATGAATTTCATGATTTTATCCATGAACGAACAAATTGCGCACTTTCTTTCCGCTAATGTTTGACACATTTCGCCCTTTACAATTCAGCCAATGAGTTGAACGTTGTTTCTTTCCAGAAATGTCAAGAATGAAACAATGATTCTTTAGGATGAATTTTCTTCGTTCGATGCACCATGGAAGAAAGAATGTGTGCAATGCAGCAACGGGCGTCACAGACTTTTTAGGGCACCTGCAGACTAAAAACATCTAACCAATCTTCGCGGGGGGGGGGGGGGGGGGGGGGGGGGAATCACAGATTTCGTCAAATGATTGAGGAAAAAACACTAAATTCATCAAAGGATCATGGGGAAACATGACTTTCGTTAAAAGACATCAGAAAAAACATTAATTATGCAAAAGGATCGTGAAAGATAAGCAAATTTTGTCAAAGAATCGCAAAAAAGGAAAGTTCACCAAAAGGTCATGCTTTTTTACTAAATTTCGTCTAAAAATTGCGGAATAAAATGTATTTTATCAAAGAATCGCTGGAAAATGCGAATTTCGTTAAGGATCATGAGAAAAATGCGAAATTCTTCAAAGGATCGCTGAAAAAACATGAATTTCGTCAAAGAATTGCTGAAAAAACATGAATCTCGCCCAATAATAGAAAAATCATGGTTCATAATCATTATATCTAGTAGTATATGTAAATACAGTTTGTGATATAAGACAAAATTAACACTCACCAATCGGCGAGTAATACTGAAAATTGGTAATTGATGTTATTGCCAGTACTGGCTAAACTTAATAGTCACACTCGCCAATTGCGATGATTGAATGTAAAACGAAATTTTTTTCCCGCTGTCACTCAAAGAATTTTTAAACCATTTGGTGAAGTTTTTCCCGAAACCATTTTGTGAATTTCCCGATTTTTTCTTCAAAATCATTTTTCAACAATATTCGACCCAATACGCATGCGTCAAAAAAATCGCCGGCCAATGAGGTGAGAGTCTATTACTGTCTCTATTAACGTGTTTGGGATCATCTCCTGTTTTTTTTTTTCTTGCACATTGCATTAAACCTAGGAAGGTATTTATATAGAACTCACTGTGGAGTGTTTAGAAGGTATTTATTTTATTTATTATAATTTGTATGAATACTTAGGTGTCCATTTCGGATTTACTGTTTAAAAATGAATTTAGGCTCATTTAACATTCGCAAAATCAATCCCGATGGAAATTGTGTTTTTAGATCTCTATCATTTTGTGTATATAGTACAGAAAATAATTATTCAAACGTACGTAAAATATCGTAGAACACGTAATACAAAATTGGACCACTTATAGTCCGTTTATTATCGGGGATGAATCTTATGGTGTTCCGATTGCTAATGAAAACGATTATGTAAATATATGGTTCTTCATAGAAGTATGTGCTTCTTCACACTTCAATAGAAGCATTGTTTAAATTAATATAATTCTACAAATATGATGCAGTTTTAAAATATTGAGTAATGATTAATATAGTCAAGGAATCTACTCATATACGTAATTAAGTTTTGGTACTTCTCTATTATCTCATCGACCACTTTTCATAACAAAAAACTATCGCCAAACTGTAACGCCAAATAAACGGGAGAACGTTGTCATTAATACGCGCAAATGTTGAATTAAAAACCACTTGACGATATAACAAACACGTATAATGCTTCCGACATCAAGTAAATGGGATTGCATTTTTGGCATTTAATCATACATTTTGGCAATAGTATTTTGTTATGAAAAGTGGACGATGGGATAATAGAGAAGTACCTAAGTTTTTTATACCAATTTTGAAAATTTATCTTTTTTTGACATTTAAAAAAAATAACAGAAAAAACATTACAAATTTGCCCATTTGCTCAGCGGTCAAAGGATTAAGAAAATATTAATGATTAGCGGAACTGGTTCTAGCTATGAAGTAATATTATTTTGCTCAAAAACCCCCAGCAAAAAAATAATTACAAAGAATAAGTAATCGTCTTTAAATATACAAAAAACAATGTGATTAATGGCCAGGATTTTTTTACATATAACATTTTTTATATACAAAATAAAAACCGAAATAACCTCATTCATTTCACCCGATGTCAAAAATAGTTTTGTTTTCCACATTCTTGGGCAAAGCACTAAATCAATAAAATCACCAATTTGTGACAAATTATGAGTTTCATATGAATCGCCCATGAACGGACATGCAAACTGGTAAAAAATGAATGTAATAAATTAAAACATTCAAGATTTGTATACATACAAACAATACAATGTAAATATTAATATTGTTTGTATATATACTTCTTTGTATACATATATTGTTTGTATACATACAAACAAATATAATGTAAACATTATTCAAATATTAAGAGTTTACAAATCAAAACATTCTAAACATTTGTATACATACAAACAATATAATGCATACATACACTTTACAAATTAAATAGCACACTTATGTAATGACAAAACTTTTAAATCGAATAGAGATAATATATTTCTGTTAAAAAATAATGCTAAAGTTCAGACTTACATATATTATACATTCACATAAAGCTAGTCACATTCCTGCATATTTATTAAATATTTAGTTGCTAAATATAGAAATAATATTTTATAATTTATATTCAGGCGCTCAGATTCGCTTTTTTCGAACACATAATAATAAAAATATTACTACCGTGCGTACTGTCTTTTGACATTATATTTACATAATCGAATTCATTATCAATCGGAACACCATAAGATTCATTCCCGATAATAAACAGACCATAAGTGGTCCAATTTTGTATTACGTGTTCTACACGTTTGAATAATTATTTTCTGTACTATATAAACAAAATGATAGAGATCTAAAAAAAAAATTTCCATCGGGATTTCGCCAACTTATGAGCCTAAATTCATTTTTAAACAGTAAATCCGAAATGGACATCTAAGTATTCATACAAATTACAATAAATAAAATAAATAAATAAAATAAATACCTTCTAAACACTCCACAGTGAGTTCTAAACAGAAAAAAACAACAGATGATACGATCCCAAACACGTTTGTAGAGACAGTCATAGACCCTCACCTCATTGGCCGGTGATTTTTTGACGCATGCGTATTCGATCGACAAACAGCTTTAAATATATGGATGTTTATTTTAAGTGAAAAAAAAACCCCAAAAACTTGAATATTTGTTTATAATAAAATTCGAATATTTTAAGCATAATGTAAAGTCCCGAAATGTTAACCCTGCAATTCAGCCGAATAAAAGAAAAAGCATTTTCTGAGAATTCTTATTCATTAAAACGGAATTGTGCTTATGTTTATGTTCTGAATGACTCTGTGAAGGCATATGAAATGAATTTCTGGTGATTTTAATAGAATAAAAAGTGTTGGACGCGGATGAAAATGCATTGCGTTCTACGGCATTCCACCTGCTTTGTAACTAATATGGCGGACATGCCGTCAATGTCCAATCTCTCTCTAATGTAGGATCCCTACATTGCACTCGATTACAGCGCCATCTACAATGTTTCGAAGAAAATGTTTAATACAAAAGTTATGTATTTTTTCAGGTAGAATCCGAATCTGCAATAAAAAATGGGGATCATCATGTAAGATTTCAAAGTTGCCTCCCCCTTTCCCCCCTGGGGGGTAAAGTTGAGGGGGGCAACTTTGATATCCCTAAATAGATTTTTCAAAAATATTGATCATGCATTTTGCCGTTTTTCAATCCGATGTATATATCTCGAGTTATTTGACCGTTTCCAGACTTTTCGGACACCCTGTATATGCCACTTAATTATAATTCCAACCTGACAAATGGCACCGAGAATATTTAAACAAAATGTTGCTTATATAATGTACGTGAAGAAAAGCATTTATTTTTTTTCAAACCAATTTGTTCGTAAAGTCTGGTGGAAATCAACTCTTTCAACATTTTAGCCATAGAATTACTTAGCCTTCAAAAGGTTAAATATGTGAATCTTATCTTTATATTTAAAAATAAAGCAAGTTTTTCAAATGGATTCAAGATGCATCTTATACGAAGACTAGTCTGAAGTGGTATACACGTTGGGCGAAATATATACTAATTAATAATGACTACTTGATGCTAGTTTATATGAAGATACATTCTAATACCGGGTGCGTCATAAGTTCGTTAGAACTTACAAAATTTATTAAAATGAAACAAATGATGCTAAAAAATTGCGGTTTGCAGGAATGGGATTAGAAGGAGATCGGATTTTTTTTCAATAACAAAAAAAGTTGTGGTTAAAAAAATTACCTATAGATGGTACTGGCATACATAATATGAAGCAGATGTATGCAAATTAGGCTTATAGTAAAAGACCCATTTCTACAAAGCGTCTGACAAGTTTCCGTATCCCATCACATCGAACAGGCCCTTTTCTCGTCTTCAGTCATTTTGCCGTGCGGAATTCTCACAATGCGCTAGTTGCTTATTCCCCGTTCTTATAAAAGAGTTTAAGTAACAGTGTTTGATCTGGTATCGATAGCATATTGCTGGCATCGAAAGAAGAATATGTGCATTGAGGGGTTTTATTGACAGCCTTTTTTTTTCATAAATCTGCGTGTAGTGCCATCTATCGGTAATTTTTTAACCCAATTTTTTTTCATTAAAAAAATGTCCGATCTCCCTCTAATCCTATTCCTGCAAACTGCAATTTTTAACACTTTCCAATCTAGTTGAAAAGTGTTTATGACTTCGGTTTGTCTGGCCGTCTGCCGCCTGGCCGTGCTCTAACTCCCGTAAATATGCTCGGATTGCCTTGCAATTTTTATATGTTATTGTCGTTATCTATAGCATGTTCCCTATTTCAACTGAAGTGTGTAGCACTTATGGTTTTTTTTACAGGGACACTCAAAAGAATTCCATTACATTACGGTCTATGGGGAAAAATCATTTGCGGTTTATTTTAATGATGTTACGCAATTTCAAATACATTGTAATTGATATATATCACTAAGGTGCATTACAAGAAGCTTAATATGGAATAGGGTGTGCATAGCACTTATAGTTACTTTACAGGGACAGTCAAAAGAATTCCGTTACATTACGTCTACGGAGAAAAATCGTTTGCGGTTTAATTAAATAATGTTTCACTATTTTAAACGCATTGAAATTTATATATATCACTAAGGTGCATTACAAGAGACTTCCTACAGAATATTGTGTGTATAGAAGTCATCGTTAATTTACAGGGAAACACAAAAGAATTCTCTACTGTTTGTTAACAATAATTCCTGGAAGTGCGTTTTAAGTTGCTGAACGCGATTTTAAATTCACTCAATTTTTGTCTCTTACTTGCATAAATTCTGTATTTCATATACAGGGCAGCACAAAAGTTAGAAAACACATTTCCGTTTATTGAAAGAAACTCCAGACGGAGAATTTTAAACTGTGCTACGCGTTTCCTAATTAAACTAAAATTTAGCACCCTATGTAGTATATATACAAATCTATAGATCATATACAGGGTTGAATAAAAGTATTCGGATATTTTTCCGAATATTGTGTATGTTGGAAATATATGTTGGAAATTCCTGAAATTACGTTTTTAAATATATGCATTTTCCAAATTGTTTACTTAGATGTTATCTTTCAGCTTATTAAACGGTAATGATTTGTAAAATTATTTTGGAAGCGTTGGAAAGTGTTACATTATCTATGGTTTACGCATAATTTTTCGTTCTTGTTTAACATCATTTGTTTCTTTTTGATGATTTTTTAAAGTTTTAGCGAACTTATGACGTACTCGGTACATTTCATTAGTAATAAATACACTTTCGTTCTTTATAGCCACTTTTACTTAGGACACGTGCTTCTGTGTGCTTGAACCCTTTTTTTTTTGAAAAGATCTTTAATCTTTCAGTCTAATTTATTGCACTCTCATTTATTGCACGAGTAGGCGAGTGTCATAAATTTAATGCACAGTAGTTACGCTATCACAAATGTCAAATAATACGAGAACAAGTTAGACAAACTGACATGCTAACAGTAAAAATTAAATTTTAATTTTGATGCCATATGCGAGACCAAAGTGTAAGAAATATCACGTTTGTCGTTATTGAAAACTTAAAACAACTGAATCTCCAAAACAGCCATTAATAAACGATTCTAATAACCAAAACTCTTATCTATACTAATAAAAGAAAGTTTCGCTCTGTGTATGTGTGTCTGTCGGCAATGGTCAATGGCGGTTCTAAGGGAGGGGCGATGGGGCGATCGCCCCTTCCTCGGACGATGACAAAATGTCTAAGCCGACATATCTAAGTCAGTTTCAAGGTTTTTTAATCTCTTAAGTGCGGACATATTTGTCTTTCTCTTATTCTTTATTGCACACAAATTCTTAAATATAGCGATTACCAGAAATGTTGTATAAAGTATATTTAATATAAGAAAATGTAAAATTACACATAAATATAATGAATGAAAATTAGAAAATGTGAATGAGTCTGATGACCAGAAATTAACTCTTAAATGGGTAAGAATTCAGTTTTTAGTCAGCTAACCTTATTTGCTGAATAAATAAATGCTTCATGAATATGTTTCAAAGCATTCTTTATTAAATTAATGTCGGAATAAAAAATCAAGCAGTTTTAGATGAAGTAAACCCTTTTCAAATACTTGTTGCAATAATCCTAGCCATAGAAGTTTCATTGTCCTAAATTAAATATATGTATAATAAGTCTTTGCAATATTTTTCCTCCATGAACGGAGAAATAA
The DNA here is from genome assembly GCA_963931845.1 of Maratus michaelseni. NCBI lineage: Eukaryota > Metazoa > Arthropoda > Arachnida > Araneae > Salticidae > Maratus > Maratus michaelseni. The sequence goes on from OZ007587.1 coordinate 202,456,609, forward strand.
TCGATAAATTTAAGAAGAAAGTTGATTTTTTTTCTCTTTTTGAAAAATTCTAAATTTTAAATCATCTTCAAGTTTTTCTAACACACAAAAAATATTAAACAACTATTGCTAGAATAGCTAGAAAGTCTTGTTATATTGGAATATTTGGTCTAATGAAATAGGTCGTTCTATTGGATGTAAAAATAATTCTGCATGATTAGTTACATATAACGGATTTTTTCCGATCGGTCGTTATAATAAGAAACTTCCTATAATAAACAATCGTTATAGCAAGAGTCTACTGTATATGTACTACGGAATTGTTCCTTTTGTAAATTCATCCTTTCGTGAAAATCCGAAATTTGTAGCCCCTTCCAGACTCTCTAGATCCGCCCTTGATGATGGCTAGCGAAATCTTAAAATTTGGGTGAGGATAGTCCATTTAGGTCCTGATGCACCTGAGGCTCAGATTTTTAATTTTTTTTTATAATTAGCCGGGATATTAATTAAAACTCATCAAAAGAGCGATTGATTTTCACAAAATGGCAAAAGCGCGCGCACATGTGGACCTGATTTCACAGCGGAAATGAAAGAAATTAAGAATTTTCACCAATCAGCAAAAGTTAAGAAATCTAATAAAGATATCGATTTGAAAATTTCAAAGCATAAATAGAAAAATATGGTTACATTTTTGTGAAAATCGGACGGTAATTTTTCTTATTATTAGCGAAAAACTAATTGGCGACAGAGATATTTTTAAACAAAAATCGAAGAACGAATCAGACAGGGGTTGGATATTCATTAAAATCTTAACCAAAGGGAGATCTGTTTCTGTCGATCCCTCTATCTAATTTCCGAAAAGAAAGGAAATAATTGAGAATTTTTACTAATTAACGAAAATTAAGAAAACTAATTAAGATACCGATTTGAAAATTTCAGAGCAGAAGTAGAAAAATATTTTACATAGAATTTGTAAACTTTTATAAAAATCGGACGGTAATTTTTCTTCTTATTGAAAAAAATATATTACACAGAGTTCGTACGCATCAGGAGATTCAGGAGATTTTATGTGTTTTAGTACCAGAAATTTTGTAGAGTACTGGTTGCTATATCTGAAGATAGCATATTTTTTTATTAAATAAGCCAAATATTACTTTACGATAATTCCGGTAAAAGGTGCTTGAAAGTCCTTGAAGCGTACGAACCCTGATTACAGGTAATGACTTAAAATTTTCAAATATTCATTCATCATTTGTATAACTCAAACATGAGGAGGGGAGGGAGGAGCAGAATGACAAAGAAAAGGAATTACTAGAGAAATTTTACTCCCCAGAGCCAAAAAGGCTTAAATGGGAGACATCTGGCGGTCATTTTAGTGTAGTTTTTAATAGTAATGTTTTACTTGGAGAGAAACATCTTAAGTAAGTGCTCTCAAGTGAGAGTATTGATTCGAGCAGCATGCGCTGACGAATAATAATTTTTGTTGTTGTTTTAAACTTAATATGATCGAGGGAATTATTTTTTGAAATTCGTTGAAGCTTTGGGCAATGTTAAAGCTATATGTGTTATAATATTTCTAAAAAGTCTCAAATTACATGGGTTTTGTTATACTGCATACGTATAATTCGAATATCTATACAGAAATGGTACATCCTCTTAAATTTTATGCATGCATACTGTTTACACCAGTATGCGTTATGACATCCGAAATAACTAAATGATTCATTTTCTAAATCTGTTGTTCAATCGAAGTAAATGTAGCTCTTAACTTCGATCAGTATTATCCTCTAAAACTTACTTACAGCTTTGTTTTACAGAAAAAAATATTCCTTCAGAAAGCAGCATATGAACTGATAAAGGTGAACAAGCAGTTCACGTGGAAAACAGATCATAGATTTCTCATAGAAAAATCTAAACAATCGGCCGAAACAATCAAAACAAGAGGTCGCTCAGATCATGAAATACTCATCATCCGTTCAAAAGATTCTCCACTTGTATCGTAAGTACACAATTCTTAACACTTTCTAATGTAGTTGAAAAGAGTTTATGAATTCAGTTTGTCTGTCTGTCTGTCTGTCCGTCCTCTAACTCTCGTAAATATAGTCCGGTTGCCATGTAATTTATATATGTTATTAAATTTACCATTGCATGTTCGGCATCGAAAATTAATTGTGTGGCGTTTAAAGTTCGTATACAGAGGCAATCAAAAGAATGCCATTACATTATTGTCTTTGGGGAAAACTCGTTTGCGGCGCATTTTATTGATGTTACGATATTTCAAACACAATGAAATTAATATGCATTACTGGAGTGGACTATAGCATATGCTTTCACCGGTGTATACAATTCGTAGCATTTATAATTCAATTACAGGATGCACAAAATAATTCCTTTACATTGGAATTATTGGTTATTATCAATGGTTAATTATCATTGGTTACATATTTAATAATTCTGTAGACCTATGGGGAAAATTCGTTTGCGGTGCATTTTGAACATGTTATGATACTTGAAACATAATGAAATTTAAAAGGAACACTAAGGTTCAATAAAATTTATTTTCTGTAGATTATGGAGTACGTAGGATTTATCGTTCACGTACACGTACATAGACGCACAAGAGAATTTGGTTAAAAGGACTGGCTATGATCGGTAATAACTAGAAGTGCTCTTTCCGCTGTGATATGCAATTTTATGTAATTTTTAGTGTATTATATTTTGTTTACGAATTCTGTAGATCATATACAGGGCTGCACGAAAGTGAAAGACTTAGAATATGGGCAGCAATTGCTGAAAATGGATTTTTACTGAGTTATGTATTTTTTAAATAGCTTATTTAGATATCTCATTTCATCGTAGGAAAAAATTAAATTTTTTCATAATATTCTGTTAGTGTTGGAAAGTGTTTCATAATCTATGCCAGATGCATGATTTTTCGTTCTTGTTTACTCTTAACTGGCTATTTTTTAAGATAGAAATTACATTTCGGGCATAAACTGAAATCATAAAAATCAAGGAAACCTCATTAAGAATTAAGCCATTATGGAAATTATATAGTTGTTATTATACATTATTCTAAATATTGCATGTACAACTGTGCCCCCTTTAACAAGGATTACCAAGAAAGATTACCAAGTTTCTTTGAAAAAAAATCTATTATAATCGAAAATTTGTTTTATTTTTTTTTCTTTTTAGATAGAAATTACATTTCGGGCATAAACTGAAATCATAAATATCAAGGAAATCTCATTAAGAATTAAGCCATTATGTAAATTAAATAGTTGTTATTATACGTTATTCTAAATATTGTATGTACAACTATGTCCCCTTTAACAAAGACTACCCAAGTTTCTTTTTTAAAAAAATTGAATGCTGTAAAAAAATAAAATAAATAAAAAAATAAAATAAAATAAAATTCTGTGTTAAGAAAGTCCACATATAACAAATAATTTTCTCGCTCACTTCATCTTCGTTATAAGTGGTTTCCGTAGTATATATAATTCATAGATTTTTTTCATGTTTTTAGAGCTACATAAAATCACAATTTATTTCTAAGTTCCTGCATATTATTTAAATGTATTATTTACTATTGATTTTTTTCTCCCAACAGGAATAAAAAATTTGAAGCTGTTCTCAAATATAATCCAAATGCTACAGTAAAAACAATCGACGATGCATCTCATTTGTTGATGTTTGAAAAGCCAGAAGAATTTCTAGAAGCTGTTAAAGAAGTCTTATTGTAAGTTTAATTATAAATAAAGGATAAAAAAAAGCGTTGTTTATATAATAATTTTGATTTTCTGAAATAAATCGCAAACATTTCTCTAATTTAAATATTTATCATACAAGAAACGATATACAGGGTGTTTATAAATAAAAGAGCAAACTTTAAGGGTTGAGATATACCTTTAAAATGACCAAAAATATCGATTTTTTAAAATTAATTCATATTAAAATTTAGTTCATATATAATTCATTTTAAACAAAACCGCATTCAAAATTTTGTGTTTGAATAATATTTAAAAATAACTTCAGCTATCTACACTACAGTATACGGAATGTTCAATACGCTACATAGGCTACTACGGTTTACAATACGCTTCTATCGCAAACCCCTTTGTAAATCAAATAGTTTCTCGCCTTATTTTAGGATTCGTATATCAGAGAAAGCTTACAACGACCCAAAAATAAATAAAAATCCCTTTGTATTTTTTCACTAGGATCTTGATTATCTGTGTATATTCAATGGCTGTCAAATTATTCTGGCCAAACCCTATCAACCAAAGTTCGAAAATAATTTATATGCACGATGCTATATGGGGGTTTTCGTCGATTTAAATCGTTATCATATCTCTCCTAAAATTAACATTTGTTTTTTCGGAATATAAAAAAGGTTATGCTACCTAACGCTTTCGATCTGACGCTGGATCTGACATATAAAAATCATATGAGCGTTGTCATAAGTGGTAATATAGATGTGGATCCCGAAATTTGATAAACCTTTGCCAGTTACGTTGATTTTTTATCCTGAATATCTTAATATAATTTAAATTGATAAAACACGATGTAAGTTCACACATTATTGAATAAAATTAAAAATGATGGAATCGGTGATGAGACCCGTGAAGAATAACTTTATTGAAATGGCGGCAGAATGCTATTGGAAAGAAAACTGTTGAAGATATTCCAGCAAAAGTATTTTTTTTTTTTAAATAAAATGTATTTTCCAAATGGTTTTTTTCTGGCTTTCACAAAAATATGTATTGAAACGTATCCATCCAAAGAATAACAGATATATGAAAAAGTGTTTAAAAAAGATGACATTTTTGAACATTAATTTTGAAAATAAACCAAAACTGATAAACAAGTGGTGAAGAAAAGAAAATTGTGAACAATTTAACCTTATGTCGTCTGGTGTGCAATGATGTTCAAATAAAAAGAAATCGTTTGGATTTTTATATGCATCTGACTCTCTATCCAATAAAATACATAATTTTTCATAGTTTATTGTGAATCTAGTCGAGATCAGATTGTACGACAGCAACTGGATTGAAATAAATTTTGAAAACTAAAATCAGAATGTGTGTAATTTTGATAGCTATGCGGACGGGTTCCGTTAAACGCAAAAAAAAATGAATTTTTTTATTCTATATATTACAATAAATTTTGTTTCAAATTTTTTACAACGACACGTAGTATGCTTTATCGTGATCTTTTAGACTGCATTTCAGAGGGAAAATGATTCCTTGCTTTACTAATGACGGTGTGCCGTAGCTACAAAAGGTCTACTACTGTTATAAATACCTTAACTGTGTGATTATATCCTCCATATTTATTTGTTAATACTTATTTTTGTCATGTGGCAACACTATGTTTATGTCAAGATTATTGGCATCAGTGTCATAGATGTTTACCTGTTCTTAGTAACACGAAGTATGTAGTGTCACGTATATTTTTATTATTTATCATTAAACTAACGATAATCTGATGAATTCAGTAATCTTCTATTTATTGCTGCTCTGATGGATCACAAATCCTAACAGGTTATGGGCCCAGCACGCTTCCACTGCGCAAATCGGAAATAGAGTGGTGATAAAATTTAGCGTCAGTTCTTAAGCCTAACACGTGAGTTATAGAATTAAAGTCAGGACTCTTTATATTTCTCAAAAATGGAACAAGGAAAGATCTCTGTTAAGCCATTGTGTGGAAAAAGTGACTGGCCGATATGGAAATATCGAATAAAATTCGTATTAAATTATCACGAAGATGCTTTAGAAGTCGTTGAAGGAAAGCTGAAGAAACCGGAGGAGCCCGTTGCAGAAGCAACAGAAACGATCCGAAAGGAGTACAAGAAAAATCTGAAGGATTATAATAAAGCAAACAACAGTGCTATGATGGTTCTTACGAACTCTGTGACTGAAGATACTTTACAAAAAGTAATGAGATTCGACAGCGCAAGAGATGTGTGGCTCGAGCTTCACAAAATATTTGAAGATTCATCAGACAATCAGTTGTACAACATATGCCTACAATTCTTCAAATTTAATTGGTCAGATGAAGACATGACAGCTCATCTGTCAAAACTGAAAAATTTGTGGAATGATCTAAACAGTGGCCTTGAAAGTAAGAAAGAAAACAAACTTCCAGAAATGCTGCTAATTTGTAAAATTTTGGATACTCTTCCTCTTAAATATCGTTCTTTCAAATCAAGTTGGTTATTATTAAGTGATGAAAAAAGAACCTTAGATGAATTAACGACACAGTTGTGTACTCATGAAAGAGAATTAAAGAAAGATACAAATTTTACTGAAATTTCAAACCAAGAAACTTTAATGGTAAATTCAGAATTTAAACAGAAATCATTTCCCAACAAGAATACTAAGTGTAATTACTGCCATCAAAGGGGACACTGGGTGAAAATGTGCAAGAAGTGGATAGCAGATGGAAAACCACCAAAGCCAAGTGGTTCAAGCACAAGGTCAGGCAAAGGTAATGCTTCTGCAAATATGACTCTTTTAGCTGTAGATGAAGAGATATTTTCTGCTGAAACAAATTCTGATGATTGGTTCATTGATAATGGGGCCTCAAGGCATGTCATTAATAATAATCATTGTTTTGTTGATTTTGAAAAATTTGAGTTCCCCCATAGCATCACTGTTGCAAATGGAAAATCATTGCCAGCAATTGGAAAAGGTACTATCAAGATAATGACCAGTGTGAATGGAAAGAACCAAACAAAGTTTCTAGAAAATGTCTGGTATGTTCCAGAAATTAGCAAAAATTTGTTTTCTGTATTAGCAACCCAGGATAGAAACCAGAACAGTATATTTGAATCAACATTCAAAGATTGTTATTTAAAAATTGATGGTGAAGCAGTCCTACATGGTTCACGAAATTTTGGAGGTGGTCTTTTCAAAGCTGCTATGAAGACATTAGCTCCAGAGACCCAAATCGATATAAACATGGCTGTAAGCACAGATTCAATTCTTCAACTTTATCATGAACGTTGGGGTCACCAAGACAAACAGCACATTAAATCGGTTATTGAAAAGGAATTTAATGTCAAAGTTAAACCTGACATGAAATTATGCGAAGCCTGTGTATATGGAAAGGCTCATCGGTTGAAATTTGGAACAAGAAAAAAGGCTACAAAAGCGGGAGAACTAATTTCTACAGACATTTGTGGACCATTTGATGAGTCATTTAGAAAATTTCGATACTTCGCCATTTTCAAGGATGTCTACACAAAGTTTCGATACTGTTTCTTCCTGAAACATAAGTCAGAAGTGAAAGATGTGCTTGAACATTTCATAGCTCACTCGAAGAATTTAGGGCATAATATTAAAGAGATAATCAGCGACAATGGTGGGGAATATGATAGTCAAGAAATAAGGATGATACTGAAGAAGCATGGAATTTCTCATAGACCCACAGCTCCATACACCCCAGAACAGAATGGCAGCTCTGAACGAGAGAACAGAACAGTCGTTGAAATGGCTCGAACTTTGAAACATTCAAATGAAGAAATAGTTTTCCCAAATTCCCTGTGGGCAGAGTTCGCCAGCACTGCAATTTATATATTGAACAGGACAGGTAAATCCTCAGTGCCAAACTCAAGTCCTTATGAGCTATGGATGGGTAAGAAACCCAGAATAAAACACATGCGCATCATTGGATCTATTTGTTACGCTCACATCCCAGTCCAGAAAAGAAGAAAGATGGACAAGAAGGCAACTAAAGGCTATCTTGTTGGATATGATGCAGACGAGAGGTACCGCATTTATATCAAAGAAGCAAGGACCGTCATCTGTTCCAGAGATGTCATATTCGAAGAGAAACCCTCCATGTCAGAGAATGTGATAACATTGCTATCTCCTCAAGCTACTGAAAGAAAATCTTACAATGATGAAAATGAAGTTACAGTAGGTGAAGATTTGCAACTGGAAGACGAGAAAGTGATAGACATACCACAAAAGGAAAGTCGACCCAAAAGACAAATATCTGCACCAAAGTGGACAAAAGATTGCATTATGGAAGACTCAGAGATAAGTGAAGAAATTTCTCCAGAAATAAATAAAGCAACAAGTGAAGGGGAGTCCAGTTGACAATTGAAGAAATCTGTGTGCGAAGACCTAAGGGCTTCCAAGAAAGATGATCCTGAAACTTTGGAAGAAGCATTAACTAGTGCTGATGCTGAGAAGTGGAAGGTAGCCATGGGAGAAGAATTGGAAAATTTAGAAAGAAATGAAACTTGGAATATAGTCCCTCGACCAAAAGAAAGAAAAATCGTGAAATGCAAGTGGATTTTCAATAAAAAATTTGACAAAGATGGATACATAGAAAGATATAGAGCACGATTAGTGGCCCGTGGTTATACCCAGGTAGAAGGAATCGACTACAAAGAGACATTCTGCCCTGTGATAAAATCAAAATCTATTAGAACTTTGCTCGCATTCTCAGTCGAACAAGATTGGCATGTTCATCAGCTTGATATAACCGCAGCCTATTTGAATGGGAAATTAAGTGAGACAGTTTTTATGGAACTGCCACCTGTGAATCTATGTGAAAAACCAAGTGCAGCAATTTGTTTGTTAAAAAAGAGCCTGTATGGTCTGCATCAGTCTGGAAGAGAGTGGAACATATGCCTCGATAAATTTCTCAAATCAGCAAAACTGACAAGATCAAGAGCAGATCCTTGTGTTTACTTTGATAAGAAAAGGAAATTGATTGTAGGTGTGTATGTCGATGATCTCCTTGTCATGTCTAGTGAAGTTTCCACTATTCAAGAATTCAAAAACAATATTGGAAGTGTTTTTGAAGTCAAGGATCTAGGAGAAATAAATCATTTACTTTCAATTAGAATAAACAGAAATAAAGATGGTTCCATGACTCTCGACCAAAGTGCTTATGCAATTGAGCTGTTACAAACAACTGGTATGTTAAATGCTAAAGGAGCATCAACACATCTAGATCCAGGCATGAAATATTTACCAGCAACCAAGGATAGTATGTTGAATGCTGAAGGAGCATTAAAGTATAGACAGGCTGTAGGGGGACTCTTGTACCTAGCAGGAGGAACGAGACCCGACTTAGCATTTGCTACAACCTACATGAGCCAATTCAATAATTGTCCAAGTAAGGAACACTGGTCTGGCATACAACATATACTCCGTTATTTAGTTCATACTAAGGAATTAAAGTTAACTTTACAAAAGACAGAAAGGAAGCTAGAAATATTCTGTGACTCTGATTGGGCTGGCGATAGAGTTGATCGGCGATCATTCAGTGGTTATGTTATATTGCTTGCAGGTGGGGCTGTGTCATGGAGCAGCAAGAAGCAGCGGACAACTGCTCTGTCTACAGTTGAGGCAGAATATGTTTCAATGTGCCATGCTGCAAAAGAGGCATTATGGTATCAAAACTTTTTGCAAGAAATTTTGGATGAACATTTCTTGAACACTCCTCAAAATATATTTGTGGACAATCAAGGTGCTATTGCTCTAGCCAAAAATCAGGTTACATCAGATCGTAACAAGCACATTGAACTCAGACATTTTTTTCTACGTGAAAAGGTAGAGGAAAAACTGCTAACCTTTACATATGTACCATCAAAATCAAATGCTTCAGATATGTTGACCAAGAGTGTCACCAGGACAATTATACAAAATCATGGACTCAGTGTAGGACTAAAACACTAATAATGGAGATCTAATCAAGGGGAAGTGTTATAAATACCTTAACTGTGTGATTATATCCTCCATATTTATTTGTTAATACTTATTTTTGTCATGTGGCAACACTATGTTTATGTCAAGATTATTGGCATCAGTGTCATAGATGTTTACCTGTTCTTAGTAGCACGAAGTATGTAGTGTCACGTATATTTTTATTATTTATCATTAAACTAACGATAATCTGATGAATTCAGTAATCTTCTATTTATTGCTGCTCTGATGGATCACAAATCCTAACAACTACTACATCCAGGTATTACTCCGTCGCCCTGGGAGAGATATTTTTTCAGCGCTTCTTAGAATATCTTATCCTCAGATCAAATATTTACCCAGGGCGGCTGTCCGACCTTGCGCCTCTTTAAAACCGGCCCTGGATGCACCTGTAATTGAAACCGCGCTTTTTGAAAAACAACTTGAGAAAAGAAAACGTAAATATTAGAAGGTAAATGCGTTTTGTGTGGATTTTGTTGTTGATTGGAAGACATAATCTTTTTTCTTTCTTTTTTTTCTTTTTTTTTTTCTTTTTTTTTTTTTTTTTTTTTTTTGAGGAAAACAACTTTGATGACGCTTCTGGATTGCAACTCCGCGAGCTGCAGATTTTCGCAGTCATCATTTTTGTTTCATTCAGAAAATCTACCATAACTTTCGGATAGTAATGTTCGCTTTATTTATTGACAGACTTTCCATAATTTAATAACTATTCGGAAATTCTAAAGTACATTTTAAATAAAAATTATTTTATTTAATCACAAAAAAAATCGATCATTAAATAGAGCTATGTATAGCTATTCAGAAATTATTGAAGGTTTATTGAATTAAAAAAAAAAACTCTGGCCGCAAAATCCTGCAGCATGTAGGATTATACAATCAGAGGACTTCTATAATGGAAATTCAAATATTTCCCTTGAATAAAATAAGTTGAAACTGGTGTGAAACACTAAGAACTAAAATAACTTCTTAAAACACCATCAAAAACTTTAAAATGCGCTAGGCCTTTCGAAAGATCTGAGTCTTTCTTCGTCAGGCGCAAAAAGACGTGCGTCTACTATAAAAGCAGCAGCAAGACTGAAATGAGAGGTAAGGGAGAGGAAACAGCTGAAGCAACAGCCAATAGGAAAGTAGAAATCAACAGCCAATCACAGAAGAGTAAAATCAGAACAATAGAGAATACAAAATAGAAGGGGAATAAGGAAGTGAAAAAAATAAATAAATAAATAAATGAAATAGAATAAATAAATAAATAAAATAAAATGAATAAATAATGAATAAATAAATAAATAAAAATTAATGAAAAAAATAAATAAAATAAAAAAATAAAATAAATAAATAAAAATAAAAAAATAATAAAAAATAAATAAATAAATAAATAAAGCACACAAATATATTTTTAAAAAATTATTTTTTTCCATTAATTTTTATTTGTTTATTTATTCATTATTTATTCATTTTATTTTATTTATTTATTTATTCTATTTTATTTATTTATTTATTTTTTATTTATTTATTTCACTTCCTTATTCCCCTTCTAATTTTGTATTCTCTATTGTTTTAATTTTACTCTTCTGTGATTGGCTGTTGTCTTCTGTTTTCCTATTGGCTGTTGATTTCTACTTTCCTATTGGCTGTTGCTTCAGCTTGTTTCCTCTCCGTCACCTCTTCTCCGTTACCTCTCATTTCAGTCTTGCTGCTGCTTTCATAGTATACGCACGTCTTTTTGCGTCTGACGAAGAAAGACTCAGATCTTTCGAAAGGCCTAGCGCATTTTAAAGTTTTTGATGGTGTTTTAAGAAGTTATTTTAGTTCTTAGTATTTCCCTTGAACTCTAATTATGATAAGAATTTTGCAAATCATGAGAAAAGTGTGCTGAAAAATCTAAATTTACTCCATTATTTTAGTGATTTAAGACTACTAAAGAGGCTAATTTTGATTATACTTTTCTGTAGGAACCTTTTTATAGTGCGATATCAATGAGATATTAAAAAAAAAAGTAACTTGCAAAGCAAATTGAAAAAAAAAAAAAAAAATATTTCAAAATATTTAAGCCCGAGAAGGGACAGATATTAAAATTATTTTATTTAGTCAATGCTACAATAATGTTGCATTTTTATATTAAATCTTGTTCAGTCTATTTAATCTTAAAATATTAAATTTAAATTTGAAACATGATATTAAAGCAACTTTAAAACATTTCATTTAGTTGAAATGAAATCTAAATAAATCTTCAACTTTTTTAACTATTTGAACTTCTCATGTTTCTTGTCTGTTAGAATTTGCTACAATCCAAATTTTGCATAATGCATGTAAAACTGAAAAAAGAGTTGAAGATTTATTTAGATTTCATTTCAACTAAATGAAATGTTTTAAAGTTGCTTTAATATCATGTTTCAAATTTAAATTTAATATTTTAAGATTAAATAGACTGAACAAGATTTAATATAAAAATGCAACATTATTGTAGCATTGACTAAATAAAATAATTTTAATATCTGTCCCTTCTCGGGCTTAAAATTTTTGAAATAATTTTTTTTTTTTTTTTATTTGCTTTGCAAGTTACTTTTTTTTTTAATATCTCAAGTTTTTTAATAACAAATTAATATGAAGCAGATAAGATTCACACAAGGCAAGTATGTAAAAGACTGCACATATCAAAATCAGTATTGTTAATATGAAATATACAGTTCAAACATTGATTATTCTGTAAACAATTCAAATAATAAAAGTAATTTAAAAATATATATATATAACGGACTTCAGCGGATTGTTTCTCATCTTCATAATGATAATATTAAACGTATCATGTTCATTTTTGCAAATTATTTTATTCCACTGTGCATAAGTTTGCAACCACTTTGGAAAGAGACACTAGTAAGTGGTGTGTGAAAGCTATCGATAAAATCTTGTGTTGTTTTATCACATAATAAGAAGTATAAATTTAATAACGAGTATATATGAGCATAATGTTCTTTAATATAATTGTAAACAGTGAATGTGTCAAGAGTTTTTGTTATATAATACAAATAATAAGAAAACAAGCTGGCTTCGCCCGCTAGCGGACCCCTAATTTACATTGGTGCCTCGAATCTTGTAAAACCTTGAACCGAACAAACCTCCGACCCGAGTCCCCTCTGCCTTTGGCACCGGATAATCCCTTAGTTTGCACATTGAATACTATAAACCTCTAACACAACGAACCTCCGACCCGGGTCCCGCTGCCTTCGGCACCGTATACCGGTCGTGCTACACACACACCGGATGATCCCTTAATTTGCGCATAGTATAAACCTCTAACTGAACGAACCTCCGGCTCGGGTCCCCGCTGTTTTGGACGAACAATTTTAAAAACGTGTGAATTGTACTTCTTCCAATGCTGAAGGCAGGAATTCCCGTTGGTGCTAGTACTGCAGCAGCATCATTATTGTGATTACTCATTAAACGAACTTTCTGACTGAGTAATTAAATTAGAAAGCTTTTTCCTGTACCAGCAACTCCGCTTACAATCAGATTTATGGGTGGAATAGACGGGTCTTTCTTTTGTTCTTCTACGTGCTTTATAATTGATTCAAATATTTTCCTTTGGTCAGCATTCATTTTTCTTGTTCAATTTATCTTCATTAATAACAATTTCTTGGTGAGTTTCAAAGTTATCAAAATCTGCGGCTATCATATCAACGTCTTCATTTGGTTCTTCAATATTTTCAAGCTGGTCGTGCAAATCACTTGTTGCAACTTTTCAGCCAAGTTGATTGTAGCTTGTAGTCGTTGTTTTGTTTCGCGACATTCTTCCATCTCTGGAAAATTTTTCACATTGTGCTCAAAGGATTCACGGAAGAGTTTCAATACTCCCAATAGGTCTTATTCGTTTCGCCAAGGCTTGAACAATATCAGAAATGAATTATAGTACAACTCAATTCCAGCGTCCGTTTTCGGGTTATGATTGGGCGTTTTCAAAACAACTGGTTTCAAACGTTTTCTGAACCAACTGAGGTTTTCTTTTAATTCGTAATATTCTACAGACTTTTGGTCTACAGTCGTTTGTATTAGTACCTAGTGGCCAATTCGTAAAAACACATGTTTTCTATTTTGTCATGTCGATTCGGGTAATAATCATCAATCAAATTCCGACAGTAAATTTCAGTAGATTGTTCATCCTCTTTTGCCAATAAAATCAAATCATGGTGACTTTCAGTTTTATTCGTCGGTCTTTTTTCATGCTGGTATTTAAGTATTGCACAGCATCCCATGAATAGAAGCATTTATGGCCAAGAATTTTGTCTACGGCTTCGTAACTTCCAGTTTCTCGACTAATCAAGTTTTATCTCGCAAAAGCGCGTAATCTGGCACCGAAACTTTTGTTTTCGTCAATGGTATTCCAAATCTCTTCCTTTACGATTTTTTCCGGTTGGTTATATAACGCGTAATGTAATGATTTAACACCAAACTGGGTTCTCCAACAAACTGGATGTCAATGTTGGCGGCTCACATAAAGAAAATCGCGGGATTATAATCATTGATCCAAGTTTGTTTTTCTGATCGTTTCAAACCATATAACTTTGTAACATGGTGTCCACCTTTTCGAGATAAAATGCATTCTTTACCAGAATTTAAAGTTCAATGTTTCACCAAACCATACTTGAAAATTATGTGTAATAATATGCAGCCTGATTATGGTAAATTATTGATGACCTTTTAGATGATAATAATGATAGATTTTCTAATATTCCGTAATCGAGTCTACAGCCAATGTTTCAATGTTAGCAAGAAAAAAAAAGGTACTTTTTGGCTAGCCGGGAGCCAGTGAAATATATCTACCCTATATATATAAAATCCTAATGAAACGAATTTGTGAAACGAATTTATGAAACGATTTTATGAAACGACTGATTAAACGACTGATTATGTTTCAGGGCTATTTTTAATAAAATATTAAACGCTTGATGGTGAAATTAATACCAATTGTCCATAAAAATCTGCGGATGTCAAAACTGGTAATAGAATTTTGAAATTGGAATTAGTTTTCGAGATATTAATTTTTTTCTAATTTTAGTGACATTTCTGTAATGATGGCAACTAATTACTCAGTTTTTTTGTGACAAAAAAGGGAAAAAAATTGAAAAGGATCCTGATAGGGATTATTGATTTCTTTTTATTCGTCATTTTCAAATTGAAATTGAATTTATCTTTTATTTGAATTGATAATGAAGACAAGATTGTGATTAAATTATGTTTTCAGGAAAATTTGAAAAAAAAATCACATTTCTATCGTCAGGATTCAGTCGTCTGTCAGCATTTAATTTAATTTATAAACTGAAAATATTTTAAATAAGTTCGTCCAAATGACGTCATTTATGTAAACGCAAAAGAAAGGGGGGGGGAGGAAATTATTATTAAAAGGTATATGTATATACTAATTTTCTAATAATTATTTATCATACAAAATAAATTAAATATTTTGTGCATGCATGCCTGCATTTATTCGGTATCAATTGATGAGATATTTAAACAAATTTGCTATCCGCGATAATTTTACACCATGTTATGTCACTTGAATATTATCCATAAGAAAATCGGGTACTTTTCCAATATAGGATCATTGGCGGAAAAGGAAATTTGGCAACATACTTTCTGTCAACCTATTCACTTTGTCATTTCGTATACAGAAACATTTTTTCAATATTTATACAATTTGTTTAGCGTAAAATGTCATTTATCCTATTCTATATATAATCAGAAGTAATTTGTATAGAAAAAATAATAATAATATACGTATAATTAAAATACGCATATAAACAAAAAAATCGTCGAATTTGTTTCTATTGCTGTTTATGTCATTTGGCACCAAATCTCACTTTCTGATGCCCGAATTGCGCCAAGCTTTTTAAAAAAGCGTCAAGACCCCTATAATAGAAAAGCACCAAAATTTCATTGGGTTTGTTTTCATAACTTTTGGCAACAAATCTATGTATATTAACGAATGTATCCCTTTTTGAAGCTCGAATTACGCCAAACCTAAAAGCAAAGGATCCTATACTGGAAAAGTTACCCGATTTTCTTATGCACAATATTCAAGTGACATAACATGGTGTAAAATTATCGCGGATAGCAAATTTGTTTAAATATCTCATCAATTGATGCCGAATAAATGCAGGCATGCATGCACAAAATATTTAATTAATTTTGTATGATAAATAATTATTAGAAAATTCGTATATACATATTAATTAAAATAAATAATTTACATATTTAAAATAACATGAAAATATGCATGATGGTGCACTAAAATAGAGAGAAAATTATAACCTGTTACTGAAAATGTCTATAACATATAGTACTTTTCAATACCGTGGATCTTAATGTTATTCACAAGCAGATGGAATTTTTCTCATCTTTAAACGCAAAGGAAGAATAGAATACAGATCGTTGTTATAAAAGTCTGAGAGATAGCCACAATTTAAACCTAACCATTTTATACAAGCTGGTTTTCAAGGTGTAATTGATTTTACTTATCAATCCCGAAAATAGCAGTCAGTTGTCGCAACAGCTGTGTATGAGGCCATGATAATAAAAAAATGCCCCATTAAAACGTTAAAAGCATGGCAACCCAATTACAGATTTACCAATATTTTTAAAACAAAGCACGATGTCATGCTTTTAGAGGCCTTGAACTTTGAGCGGGGGTTGGCGAGCGTAGCTCGCAAGGGGTAGGCCCCCTAGTATATATATATATATGTGTGTGTGTGTGTGTGTATACTTCACTGGCACCTGGTTAACCGAAAAGTACCAAAAAATATTATAGCAACAATATGGATGCAGTGTAAATGTGGATATGATTGAAGGTTTTTCACAAGATCGCAACAACCACATCAAACATTTATCGCCAATAAGAGCCCACTAAATCTACCCGCACAGGATTTTTCCCTTTATTGTATAACAATTACTTGTTTTCTTATTTTAAGGATATATTTGTGTTTTAATTTTAATAAAATAGTGCTTAAATGTCTGTAATTTTCAAATGTTATATTTTTTAAATGCTCACTTTCGTTTCTACATTGTTTTTTTTTTTTTTTTTCAAGTGTTTTGATTCACGGGAATTTCATTTTGCGCCAACTATTACACTTGGCGACAATGGTTTTGTATAACGGAAAAGTACCGAACAAATGATTTACATTCAATAAATAACAAATCACAATATGACAACACGGTTTGTACACAACATCTGCTCGGTCAGGGTTGAAATAATTGGCGCATTAGCAAACATTTTGGCATGGTGTTGGTATAACGGAAAAGTACCAAAATAAAAGATACTGCACCAAAAAACTATCGCCAACTCAAAGATTAAACGCCAAAAATGCAGTCCCATTTACTTGATGTCAGAAGCATTATACTTGTTTGTTATGTCATCGAATGGTTTTTAATTCGACATTTGCGTGTATTATTCAGTATGTTTTACTGACTTATTAGGGTACTTTTCGGTTAGCCGGGCGCCAGTGAAATGTATATATCTATATATACATATATATGTATACATACACACATATATGTATGTATGTATATATATATATATATATATATATACATGCATATATAAATGTGTGTATGTATAGATATATGTACATATATGTATATATAGATATATAAATTTCACTGGCGCCCGGCTAACCGAAAAGTACCCTTATTAGTTATTTCATTAATTAAAATAACAATTGTGTCCGTAAATTCTTATATTTTATTTATTTATTTATTTTGATATTCCAATGGCAACGTTCTCCCGTTTATTTGGCGTTACAGTTTGGCGATACTTTTTTGTTATGAAAAGTGGTCGACGGAATAATAGAGAACTACCGAAAATTGTTTGCCGCATATTTTACGTGAATTAGATGAAATTATGAAACACAATTCTTTTACACAAGCATATTAAATGCTTAGTGAGTTTGAACGTTAATAGCAGGAGCCTGTTAGGCGATACTTATTAAACATATTATAGCAAACGCTACCGCGTTTGCTATGATATTCATAGTGATTAATCACTACTATCGGTAAAAAAAATTTCAATTTTTTGTTATAAATATGGCGTCATATACAATTGCTTCCTGTATTTATTCATATTGATGTTCCTTGTATTATTAACAAATGTATACTGAACTAAGAAAATGCTCTTTTTGTTACAAATATGGTGACATATTCACCTGCTTTCTGCTTGAATTATAACCAAATATTTGAAAATGTCCGTTTATTTAGAGTATGATGTCGTGTTGTTCCATTTTTTAAAACGTAAAAAAATCTAATTCAGTTTTATTTTGATCGTGGAAATCTTTCAAATGAAAAATTATTGCTGTGGTCAAATTATTATTATGGTTTTTGAATTGTTGGCAACAATAAAGAAACATAGTTAAATATTTTATTATGGTTTTTGAATTGTTGGCAACAATAAAGAAACGTAGTTAAATTTTATAGGAAAAACGTCCATTGATTCCCAGTGAAAATTATGAAATTTTGAATTATTAAGAAAAATATTTGAATAACGTAAATAAAACATAGCTTATGTTACTTCCTGGATTATAATTCATCTATATGCATTTCACTAGTTCAAATTTCAAATTTTATTAGAATTTCACACAGTTAAAATTTTGTGGCAACGCGTACAAAAAGTGGGAAAAACTCTAGTAAATTAACTCGTTCAATGGGATTTGCTGTGTTAAATTAACATTAAGATGTCACACTGGAAATAAATAAGTATTGCGCTGCCGCGCAATACTTAATTCAGTATTTTAAGTATATGCATAAAGTCATTTTTTAAGGATACAAAATACCTCTTCCCTTCCTGTCTCTCCTTATGCCAAATGTTGCAAGTGTAATATTATTTTCACAAGAAAGTGTTATTTTCACATTCAAATATCCCTTATTTGAATATTGAAATTCTCCTATAAAATATAGTACTTTAGTAACAGAAACTAGTCGGATATGCCAATCCCAAAACTTTCTTCTATCTCATACATGTTAATGCTTCAAAATTCTCTATCACACTGCCAAAAAAAAATCAATATTTTTTGTCATTCTGGCTGTACGTCAGCTGCTTGCGAATTGTCGGGTATTATAATGCCGAATGAAGCCGATGTATTATACTAAACTACGAAAAGTCCTTCTGGCCTGTAACGGCAGGAAAAGATAGCCTTCCTATTGCTTGGTTTTGAGATTTTAGCTAATTCTACTGAAAATACACGAAGCTGAAATGCGCGGAACCCGATTACAGAAGAGTCATTCCCATTTCTTGTCAATATTGAATTTGAATGAGAATATCGCCAAATTAGACTGACATAGCCAAGTTGACTTCATATATGGCAACATATTTTTATCGCCAAATTTGGCGATATTTCACCAATTATCGCCAAGCTTGGCGAGAATTTGATGTTGGCGAATATAAATATATAGTGTTAAGCATGTAAATTTTAAAACGATGGTTACAACAATTAAACAAAATTTTGCGAAAACATGTTGAATAAAACTCATAAATTAAACCTGTTTTCGGAGGAATCCTGCTGTATTGTTTCAAAATTTCAGCCATCCTATAATTTCAAACTGATATATCTCAACCATTTTTTAAGACAGAGGCAAAACAAAAAATGCTCGGGAATCCTTGGATCAAGGCCGAACATTTAACGCAAAATGTTTTTAGGATTTCTAAATTTTTTTGTACAACTTTTTGAAACTGAAATCTTCAAATGGCTATCCTAGCGCCCCCTCCAGGCGCAATATCCCCAAATTCAACTGGGACCTGCAGGCTATAGTCAAAAACATATACAAAAAATTTGGTTCAATTATCTGCAACTTTTCGATGATACAATAGTGAAAATGGAACAAAAATCGCGATCACAGCGCCCATTTTCGTCGAAATATCTTCAAATTCAACTGGGACCTGCAGGCTATAATCAAAACATATACAAAAAATTTGGTCCAATTATCTGCTTAACTTCATACACTTTTCGATGATACAATAGTGGAAATGAACAAAAATTGCGATCGCAGCGCCTTCTTCCATCGAAATATCCCCAAATTCAACTGGGACCTGCAGGCTATAGTCAAAAGCATATACAAAAAAAATTGGTTCAATTATCTGCATAACTTCATACACTTTTCGATGATACAATAGTGAAAATGGAACAAAAATCGCGATTACAGCGCCCCCTTTCGTCGAAATATCTTCAAATTCAACTGGGACCTGCAGGCTATAATCAAAACATATACAAAAAATTTGGTCCAATTAATCTGCATAACTTCATACACTTTTCGATGATACAGTAGTGGAAATGAACAAAAATTGCGATCGCGCAGCGCCTTCTTTCATCGAAATATCCCCAAATTCAACTGGGACCTGCAGGCTATAGTCAAAAGCATATACAAAAAAAATTGGTTCAATTATCTGCATAACTTCTTACACTTTTCGATGGTACAATAGTGAAAATGGAACAAAAACCAACTTCAATATCAAACTAGTTGTTGGGGGCCATCATAATACTTAACCATCATAGATATGCATAATATAAAATATGAAAATAAAACATGTAAACTATTTATAAAATGCATTGCAATTCGAATAAAATCATGGCTTGATGCGGGGCTTCCGAGATCACGCTGTTTGTTTTTTATACAATTACACTAAATATAAAGCGGTATAAAAAGCAAACAGCGTGCGTGATCTCGGTTGCCCCGCTTGATGTCATAAATTTTAATTGCTCTATTACTGATTTGCGAAAGAGAAACATCGTTATAACTCTAAAAATGATAATCCTATTAACTAACAGTTTACTGCGTAGGATTAAGCGTCTCTTTTCCAATTAAAATATATCTTAGAATGGAAATTTGAATGAAATACAGGGTCATGAAAAATCGAAGAGTGTGGAAAATGTGATTACAAATATCTCGGCAACTAATTATCCGATCGACTTCATTATTTATGCAAAATTTATGTTTTTTTTATTATCTTTTATATTTACTCCTTAAAAAAACCAATTTCGAAAATTTTTATATACCTTTTCCTTTTATCAGAACGAATATTTCAAGAGTCCGAAAAAAATAGTTCCGGATAATCGAGGTTACTGAAATTCAATAAGTTTCTTCTCATTATTACATACTAAGTACATACCAAATTTCAAGTCTCTATCTCAATTTGTTCGGGAGATAGAGCGTTTACAGGCACACACACAGGCAGACGGACGGCAATTTTTTTTTCTTCTAAAAATATGTTTTTCGGAATCTCCAGTGTCTGAAACGTGTAAATCCGTCTTTTTTTTTTTTTTTTTTTTTTTTTTTTTACGATTACAAGACTTACCCTATACTACGTATGATGGGTAAGTAATAATACTAAACAGACCTTCGAAACTTTATTTTAGTAAGCACGTTTTATTTTACATCGTGGCGTTTGTGGAAATAATAATAATACACAATTACATAAATATCCGTAAGAATAATATTCGATTCCCAATTGAGAAGTTAATGTTTTTATCTGTAAAAATTAACAAAACAATTAAATAACGAAAAGATTTAATTTGAATTTCTATAATAACGGATGTATTTTTAGAAATTATTACTTGTATTGCTACAAATTTTGAGATTTTGGCTCCAAAGACATCGCCATATTAGAAAAATGTGCAATATCTCACGAACTATTTGACTTATGAGTATTTAATTCATACCATTCGATTCAGCATACAAAAATACATTAAAATATTTTATCATTTGTAACATAACTATAATACCCGATTTTTAAGGAATTTTTTTTAAGTTTGTTCCCTTTTTTACCCCCTTTAGGGGTGGAGTTTTTGAAAATCCTTTCTTAGTGCGCCTCTACATCCCAAGAAGTATTTTACCATCAATTTTCATGTTTGTAGATTCAGTAGTTTGGGCTGTGCGTTGATTATGAGTCAGTCAGGCATACTCTTTTATAAGTATATAGATAGGTATAAGTCGAGTGCTGACATTTGTTCAGTTTTTCCTTTGCATACATCGCTGAAACGGAAATCATGAACTGAGAAGATTAAGAACTAATGAATCACGAATCTGTTGTTTTAAACCAATACTTATCACATGTTTGCTTTAGATCTTTGCGCACACACATACCTGCTTTAGATGCTTTAGTCTGATGCACGGATCACATTTTAAAAAAATAATAATCCGAATATTTAAATTTGAAATGACATGAAGACTTCTTGCACACATTTTGAAAGAATGCAACAGGCTACGAAAGTGTCTGAAAACCCCCTTTGTTACGTCCTTTCTTTTAACTTGCATTTCTGTATGTGTGTGGGCAGTCAAATCTTGTGACTCATTTTTCACCTACTTTTTGACGTAGAGCCTTGAAATTTGGAATATACATGTATTCCTGAGGATAATACATGAAATGGCCATTATTTATTAAAAATTCGATCCCTAATGTACTATATATATATATGTAATATTGTTGCAAGTTTCTTTTATATTTGAAGGGGACTATGGACGTTGAATCCGATTGCAGAAGATTACACGAAATTTGTACTTAGCGATTAGTAAATATATATATTTTTTTCATTATGAAGCAAACGGACAATAGAAGATTTATCTGTACTAATAAAATAAAGTTTCGCTCTGTGTGTGTGTCTGTTGGCGATGGCTAGCAAAATCTAGCCCACCTAGAAGGCTGGCAATTTAGATTTAGGTAGTCCAAACCCTCTCCTGGTGTACCTGAACGTCAGAATTTTAATATTTTAATTACTTTCTGAAATATTAATTAAAATGTAGAAAGAACTCTCATTAAAAATACGCTTTTTTTCTTCGGTTGGTTGGTTGTATAGAATATCATCTCAGAAGACATTAAAAGGACTTATAACGAAATAGCGCCAACATGGATTGGAGTTACCTGCGTACAGCCAAGCTAATGTAGCGCCATCTACTCACGGCAAATTACAGAAACGCCACCTGTTTAAGACATTTCCAGGCACGGTTTTCTTCATTATAATTATCTGGGTTGAAGGTTTTTTTAAAACAGGACATATATTATTATGATAGAGACTATTAATACAGAAAACTTTATTTAACAGATTATTTGTTATATATTTGCGGGAATGGCGAGGGGTAAGGGTCTAATTACATTTAACAAGTTTGACATTTTTAGCTTCATATTCAGTTGTTTTATATACAGAATACCGCCATTTTAAATCTCAGTTTCTGAGTAATATCGCAGTAAAAATGCTCCAAACTTCTCCATTCAGTTCCATTTTTACTAAATTATCGTAAAAATCGGCATTCATTGCTTCAAGGTGTATTTCTAAAAAGCAATTACCAGTATTTTCGAATAATAGCCTAAGCCAAATTTCAAATTAGGTTCCTAGCTTAACCAAATGAATCAATCTTTAAACATGTATAGTGATCCTCCTAATTAGTTATGTGCTGAAGGTCACTTGAACATCCGCCCCCCCCCTCCCCCTCCTTCAAAGTTTTCTCTATTCCCCGTTTCCATATCTCAGCAACTATCTTTCCGATTTCAGCGCAAGTGATTCCAAACATTATAATTAACTTAATAGTCACTGTTTATAACATTAAACTAAATTTATGAGTAGCGGTTACCACTATTTCTGAATAATAGTTTAAGCCAAATTTCTAATTAAGTTCCTAGCTTAACCAAACGAACAATTTTTTAAAGATGCATAAGTGATTGTCCTAATTAGTCATTTGCCGAAGGGCACTTGAACATCCCCTCCCCCCGACCACTCTTTCAAGGTTTGTTACCTAACTATGCCCCGTTTCCATATCTCAGCAACTATCTTTCCGATTTGAACGCAAGTGATTCTCAAACATTATAATTAACTTAATAGACACCTTTTATAAAATTAAACTAAATTTATGAGTAGAGGCTACCACTATTTCCGAATAATAGTTTAAGCCAAATTTGTAATTAAATTCCTAGCTTAACCAAACGAACAAATTTTTAAAGATGCATAGTGGTCCTCCTAATTAGTCATTTGCTGAAGGGCACTTGAACACCCCCTCCCCCGGCCCCTCCTTCAAAGTTTTTCCTCTAACTATGCCCCGTTTCCGTATCTCTGCAACTATCTTTCCGATTTCAATGCAACTGATTCCAAACATTATAATTAACTTAATAGTCACCTTCTATAACATTAAAGTAAATTTATGAGTAGCGGTTACCACTATTTCCGAATAATAGTTTAAGGCAAATTTGTAATTAAGTTCCTAGCTTAAGCAAACGAACGAATTTTTAAAGATGCATCGTAGTCCTCCTAATTAGTCATTTTCTGAAGGACACTTGAACATCCCCTTCACCAGGCACCTCACTCATGTTTATTTTCTCTAACTGTGTCTTATTTCAATAACTCGGCTTATAATGTTCCCATCTTCTCGAAACCCAGCTCAATTTTGTCGCACGCCTACTATACAGTACCGTAGGCAACGTTGACCTGTCTCAGAGGTTCTCTCCGAAAGAGGTCGCTCCCCTGGCGGTGGAAGTAGGAAATAAAAGATTTTCTGGAGCGTGCGAGCGAGCCCGGTATACGGCGTCGAAGCTATCGGAGACCTTGGCCAGAGTTTCGTATTTCAAAAGATTTGAGTTTATTACACGGGCTCGGGCAACGCCGGGCGGGTCAGCTAGTTATTATATATTTTTCATCTGCAGTGTTTTTATTATCACTAAAAAAGCAGTACTTGCAATGTACGAAGAAAACTTTGAAATGCAAATGGTGGCCAATGGAAATTTTGCATAAGTAACTTTATTTGTCGTTCTCAAGCAGTTTTATCGGTGAAAGATCTATAATTCAGTCAACAGTAATTTGACATTATTTAATGGAATTAAGTTTGGCGCGTAATTAACTTCGTTTTGTAGCTAACTAAGGTACATTTGAAACCATATCGTACCAAACACTTCTAATGTTTGACTTCAAACTTGGCTGTGGACCCGATTACGGAAGATTAGGAAAACTTTATTTGATGCAAACTAGAGGATTATTTTTCTACCAGAATCAGTTATTGGAGTTTTTTCCAGGTTAGTGGTTATTTGGTTGCAACTAGTATATAAAATGAAAAGGCTTTTCTTTCGATGTAACGTGAATACGTGCCAAACAAACCCTTTCAGAAAGACATCCCTCCTTTATGCTTTTATTCCTCGTATTCATAATTGTCTGAGTGCAACGAAGACTCATACACAGCGCAGTATTACTTTGCCCCATATATAGTTACGATGGATATTAAAACTTTTCGTCAAGCATAACTCAAAAAATATTTAACGGATTTCGTTCAAATTTTTACAGCAAGTACCTATAAAGGTGACAACGACGTCTATTTATTACCAAGAATAAATGTCAAACCGTTTGGAAATTATATTAAAAAAATAGATAAAAAAGCACAATTAAAGTACATACGTCACTAAAATTTTGTGCGTACGTCATTTTCACCGGCGGGAGATTTTCGTAGACAATCGGAATTGAAAATTTCATGGAGTACATGGAGCAAAAAAATATGCACGCACTAATATTCAGCACAATAAAATATTCAATTTAGTAGAAATCGAAAATTAATCTGGATTTTTTTCTGTTTGAAAGAAAACCCCCGCAATAACTTGGTAGACTTGGTATTAGAGATTTGGCGCAAATCTCAGGAATAGCAGCTTTTTTTATTTCGCGTGTGTAAATTAAAAAAAAATTCTTTGGCGTTTAAATAAAAGGTTTCGATTTATGGCATTATTTCTTTTTTTTCTCTCTTTTTAGCATTTTAAATGGGATTAATGAAAAGCATGTATTTTAAATTAAATGAGTGAAAGGTTTATATTTAAATGAAATGAATTCAATATGAAAATGTTATAGGAACAATATTTGGCGATTTATCAACTGCGCCAGGATAACATAAAAGTACCAATATATCAAACGGTATGTAGTATGTGAAATGAAACAATTATATTATAATCACCCATCGTACAAGAAAAAAAAACTAATATTCTGCATTCAGAGGGAAAAATCCATCTCCTGTGCCGTAATATTCGGCGAGTTATTTTTTGGTGATAAGTTTTTCGATGTGATTTTTGGGATCTGCAGGATTTGGCTTACTTTATTAAATCTTATTTTTTTGCAGATGTAGTATTATGTAAATATATTTTTTTGCAGATATTTTTCTATTTTGTATATTTGGCATTCTATTTTGTATATTTTCTATTTGGCATTTGGAAAAGAGATTTTTACCTTTTTATCTGTGCCTTCGGAAATATTAAAAAATAAAAAAAAGATTTACATATATCAAGCGTATAATGTTATGTTTTGCATTTTTATACGGACTACTTCTCCATTTTTAGATTTTAAATGCTATTTATTATTTACTAGCCGTTTATTAATTGTTTACAATTTACCCCCCTGACTATAACAATTATTTATCACAAAAAAGCCTCTTAGGTTTGTTAAATAAGTTTGTTTATGTATTTTCATTACTTATTAAAATATCGAATATGGCGATAAATTTTTATTTTAGCATCTTGCTTAAATTTTTAAGATGGTGCAAAAACATGCTTTAATAAACGTATGCTTGTAAATATTTGAAAAACATGTTTTACCGCTCTCTTGAAAAATTTTGTAAGATGCTAAAACTAGCTTTTGGCACCATTTAAATTTTTTTCGCCAACCGACATAGGATACGAAACTTTTCCCCATTCAGATACACAGGCAAGGCTGGTCTCAAACAAGAGTAAAGCTAGCAACAATATTGTTTTAACTCTATTAGAGTTACAATAATGATATTAAATGCTCCGATTGGCTTTGGGCCCAATTACGAAAGTTTCTCCTAAAAAAAACTGTAGAAGAAGTCTTTTACATTTGTTTCAAATGAAGCTCGCTCTACAAGGTATTAGTTAATAATACAAACAACACTAATGACATGGAGGCAAAAGTTTTAATTTAAATGTATATATATCTGAAACCCTTCCCCCCTACCCCCCCACAAAAAAAGAAAAGAAAAGAAAGTTACAGTAATGAATTTAAAATGGTGTTAAACCACGCTTTCTGACATAAGCAATTGGCTGCAAACGCGATAACGAAACTTTCACTTAACTTAATAACATGTAGCTAATATAGCCCTCAGGGTACATTGCAGTTATACAGACCTTGTGGTTTTTTTAAAAAGCTTGAGACAATTCAGGTTTAAGAAGTTGAGATTTACTGTCAAATGATATAAACAACAATGAACACAAAACTGATGAATTATTATTCAGGTTTATGTATGTATTTTAAAAAAAATTGCATCTGATTACACTTATTAGATAAATTATTTCTGTTTGCATTCAATAACTGATAAACGGATTCTGTATATTAAATGAATTGTTTAAATATTGGGAAGAGGTGGCGAGAGGTAGACAGACGAGTAAACAAACGGGTAGACAGACGGGTAGAGAGACGAGTAGCGACATAGGTAGGCTGACGGGTAGCGAAACGAATAGACAGACGGATAGAGAGAAAGGTAAAAAGAGGGTTGACAGAGGGGTAGCGAGATGGGTCACGAGACAGGTAGAGACACCGGTAGACAGGAATGTAGCGAGAAAGGTTGCGAGACGCGTAACGTGGTAGATAAAGAGACGAGTAGAGAGATGAGTACAGAGACGAGTTGACTGACGGGTAATGAGATTGGTAGCGAGTCGGGTACAAAAACAGACGGATAGTGAGACGAGTATATAGACGAGTAGAGAGACAGTAGATGGGTACGGAAATGGGTAAGAAGATGGGTAGAGAGGCGTATAGCCAGACGGGTAGAGAGACTGATAGACAAGTTGTGAGACAGATAGAGAAATGGGTAGCGAAGTGGATAGAGACACGGTCAGACATACAAGTAGTTAGACGGACAGACAGACGGTTAGAGAAATAGATTGGAGGGTAGCGGGACCGGTAGAGAAATATAGAGACAGGTAGCGAGATAGACAATCGGCTAGAGAGACGGGCAGAAAAACGGATAGGGAAACAGACAGATTGTGGAGAGACAGACAGACAGGCAAAAGAAAAGTCTTCGGATTGGCGCAGTAAAGGCGCAGTGGGCAGAGCCTCCTTGAGAATAATCAAGAAGTATCTGTTAAGCTTAACTTTGAAATATATATAATTTTTCAATTTTGCCGATATGGAGATTTAATGTAAAAGTTATTTTACAGAAGTCATCGAAAGATTTTTTGTATACTTTAATAGTAATTTAGACTATAGTTTTGCAATCTGGTTTGTAGCAAAGCATGCTATCAATGTGGTTTGAAGTGTAAGAGTTTCTATAAACAGTTATACAAATAATAGATATATAATCAAGGAAGAAAAATTTTTAATTCACACACAAAAAAAGGTGCAACAATGAAATTAAATTTGCCAAGTAAGCCACGCTTGATAGAATAATCTATTGGCTGCAAATCCAATTTCGTAACTTTAAAAAGCTTGGCGTTTTAAAAAATCCGGCGTTTTTTTTTTTTTTTTTTTTTTTTTTCAAGTTTTGCGCAATTACGCGCTTAAGAAAATGAGATTCTTTGCCACATGTTAAAAAAAATTATGACAACACATCTAATGAACGGTACTTCTTTTTTATTTTTTTTAACAGTGTATATGAATTTATATATGATATTTTGTGATTCTATC
The DNA here is from genome assembly GCA_963931845.1 of Maratus michaelseni. Classification (NCBI taxonomy): domain Eukaryota; kingdom Metazoa; phylum Arthropoda; class Arachnida; order Araneae; family Salticidae; genus Maratus; species Maratus michaelseni. The sequence continues at coordinate 202,484,942 of OZ007587.1, forward strand.
ATTTAATTTGCTCTTTTTCTTTATATTATAATTGTTAACCCTATGTTCTCAGCAATATCACTCAGACTAATCCCTTTGAGGGAAGTCCTAGTAGGTTTAATAAAATAATACCATCCCATCCCATAACATCTATAGTAAAGTATAATAACTTCCTTGTGCTGCGTAATTGCCAAGTCACAAAATAATAATTAACTAAAGATCTAGAGACTAGGTGGGGATTTGTGAATGAAAATTTCAGAGTTAATAAGAGAGATAAACTTTGCTTTACACGATCTGAACTTTTTACGGCAAAAGGGTCACGAGACTGGGCTGCATATTTTACATGTGACATTTTTTTATGGGATTTGAATTTTATTCAAACAATTCAGCTTTAAAAATCCACTTTTTTATGATTCCCCTTTCTTTTAAATATGGAAGTTAAACACTGTTTTTTGTGTGCAAATAATTTATTGCATTTTTGACTATATTTACTCTGCTGGAATCCAAAGCTAGGAAACTGTAAGTAGACTTGTCAGCGAGGTTAACGAAAAAGAAAGGCTACCGCGGTGCTTTGCGCGTGTCGTTTTTTACAGACCGCCGGAGTCACGTGATGCTCGAATGCACCAATGCAGGTGTACAAAAAGAGCATCACGTCACTCTAGCGGTCTGTAAAAAAAGATAAGTGGAATGCACCGCAGTAGCCTGTCTTTTTCGTTAGCCTCGACTTCTCAGAAGATGACGTATGTTACGAAATATAATGTATCGTAGAGTGAGATTATATTTAAGCTACCAGAATCGCACATAGCACCAAGAACTAACAAAAGAAAATGCATAACCCGAGCATTATTTAAGACCAATGATCAATCTCTGCAATAATTGTAATGCTCTCTTTTTAGTAGTGTGGTGACTAAACAATATTTTAATTTCTGTTGTCATAACGGCCGCATTTCTCTATGGAACAGTACTATAAATGATCAAATGAAAGAGTTGCTTCTTAAAATCCCGAATTTTGTTTAACGCATAATGTTATATATTAGTGCAATGGCGTTCGCATTGTATTCAGCAATGTGGAAGGACTTTCCAGGTGACGGTCCATATTACTTTAAAGTACAAGGTCGAATTCACCATTTTGCTTGATTCAAAAGGTTCATTTGGAAAATGGACCAGCGCAGAGGACATAGCGTCTGCTAGTATGTTTATAAAATAAATTGCTGCGGAACCTCGATATAACGTCCGTAAAAAATATGAAAATTTCGTGTTTTTGGCGATTTATCGCTGGTTGGCGACACAATGAAATAAAAATAAAATACTCTTTTATGATAAATATTGTTTCAGAATTTTTTTTTCTATTCTTCAGACTTAACTATTTTAAGTAAGTTTAACTTAAATAAATACACTTTTATATCTACGGATTTGCCCTATGCATTTATATGTACATATAAAGAAAATTAACGATCGTATTCTACGATTTAGAACAAAATTTAAATTGATTAAGAATGTATATTACTTTTAAATGCTAAAGGTGTAAAATTAACAACTATAATATAAATTAAAATAACTTTTATTAGTTGTTTTACATGTTTCGACTCTTTCCGAGACATTTTCAAAAACAAAATGAGAATATTCTGTGTGTTCGTACAAGGTGTTATAATTTATTATATTAATTAAGAATGTTTCAAACTTTAAAATTAAGGTTCGATTCTGAAAAGAAAAGAGGCTAAAAGTATTGTTGCCATGGAAACAGCAACTTATTCAATATCGAAATGTATAATGAGACATGAGAGCGTTCTTAATGGGGCAGTTACTGTTAAAATACACTTAAAACTTATCCGCTAGTGAAACCGTGTAAAATTAAATAACTTATATTACATAATCTTACAGAAAAAATAATAAACTATTTCATCGTGTACGTGTAAGTTTAAATTCATAAAATACTTGCGCATTTAAACACTCATTCACTTAACCAGGGATTTTCAAATACATTAAAATCGCTTGCATTTGTCGAGGAAAAAGTGTTGCAAGCCAAATCGCGTCTTTTTGCGCCAAGTACTAGAAATTTTTTTTTACAGATTTTCTACTGGGTTTCCGCAGTTAAATTTGACTAATCCTTTATGACGCACATGAGTAGCTTCATTAGCATTTTTTTTTTCAAAATATTCTGAGTATGCACTTTAAGGAGACCTTCCTTAAAAGTAAAATTCTTGCAAATGTTGTATTAAATGTTATTTCGACAAACCTCCCCCCCACCCCCCCAAAAAATAAATAAATAAAATAATCAAATAAATGTTGTACTAAATTTATCATTTAACAAAATAAACTTTAATTTTTTTTACCAGTCAAAATATGTTTTGATCATTGGTGGTCAAAACGTATTTTGACCAAGGCGGTTAAAACCGTTTTTAACCATGATTAAAACCACCCCTGGTTAAAACCAATACAACCCTGGTTTATTCACAATGTAAAGCCAAAAGAAATCAGAATTTCAGGAGAAACTAGATATCATATATGTATTATTTCTGTTGTCAACATCCCTTATTTTATGCATTTACAAAACGCACAACAATGAATAAGGTATCATTCAAAAGGTTTTTGATCCGGCTTCTGACATAGTACACTCACATTTTGTTTGTTTATTTGTTTATTGATAACATACATCTGACTTGTGTGCTTGACATCAAGTGTCCGCTTATAAGTCATCGTCAATATACAGGGACGAGATAGCCACAAGGAAATTTACAACACCAGAGAGTTACATCCGGGAGCTCCACAAAGTGTGTGCAATGGAGCTGGCGGGAGTCGAACCCGCCGACCTGACTCCTACGCTCTCAAACGATTAGCGGAATGGTGTCTTAACCACTCGGCCACGGAGGCCCCTACATTTTGTAAAAACATGTCTTTTGAATAAAAATCGCAGTTAATAACAAATTAAATTGACACTGTTTTAACTTTTCATAAATGAAATGAAAAGTTTTTCTCAAATCAATGTTGCCACAAAAATAAAATACCTCATTATATCGTGCTCAACAATGATTATAAAAAAATAAATAAGTACAAAAAAGATAATGTGGGATATTGTTGTCGCACGGGTTTAGTTTATATTTATGATTAAAGCGCAAAATTGAAATTCAAATGCATAGAAGAAAAAGACGCCATCGATCGATCGAAGCAGTGGTATTTCACGTGTACCCTGAGAGGTATGCTCTGTTATGTTAAATTTAATTCAATTTATTTTTCTTTGTCCCGTGTTTTTCCCGAAGCGGATGACGTCATCCTCTAATGCAGTTAAAATACGATTTTTTTTCCTCGCACGTACCTTTTGCTATCTTCGATCAGTTTTTACTGTAACTTTGATGAAATAAATTATATGATATTCTGGCTCTACCAATCTAATGTTGTTTGCAGATATTTTTATCCTTAATTTTTCTTTAGAAGTTTAAACCTGCATCTAAACAATTATAGATGTTGCTAAAAAAACATTAGACTGACTATGCTAAATCCTCGAACCTGTCCAATATTATATATTTAATTCGACAATTTCAACTACACTGAGAAAAAACTGTTGTTATTAAAAAAGCTAAGTACTTTACAGAATAGAAAAAAATCCTACTACACACTGTAAAAAAAAGACGTCAACGAAAATATAATATAATCCTGTGTAAAAAGATAAAATTACCTCTTCAGAGTTACCCACAATTCCGAAAAGAGTTCTTTATCTTTAGAAACCTCTGAAACAAATATATTATTATGCTATTGATTTTCAGAAACGTTTCCGAGTGGTTTTTATAGTGTATTAATCTGTTTTCTCAAACCGAAATATCAGCTGTTTAGGTAGCTTTCAATTCTCAATTAAGCATTTCAGCTGCGTAATTTGAGTTTATATATAGAAGTAAAAAATAATAATATTAATTTTAAAGTCAATGTTAATGTTGCTAATTTACCATGTTTGTCCGTAAAACATGTTTGTTGAACATAAAATTGTTTATCTGAGAATTGATAGCTTCCGAAAAACACATATTCTGGGTTTCAGAAAACTGATTAATGCATGATAAAAACTACACGGAATCGTTCCGAAAATCAGTGGCAGCAAAAGAATACTTGTTTTAGGTAGCTTTCATTACAAAAAGCTACCTAGTACGGATGAAAGCAATTCCAAAATATTTTGGTATATTTTCACCGATCATGACCCCCAGACCCCCAAACCACCCTCCGTTCAAATGTTGATATATATATATATATATACTAGCATGCTACGCCCCCTGCGCTGGGCCATTTTTCTAAATGTACCTTAAATCAAACGAATTGGCTTTGTATTTTAAAGGAATAGGAATCTTCACCTACGGATGCATGCTACCTTAGTCAAAATTTTCAAACGAACCTTGAATCAAACGAATTATATCAATGGATTTGAGCATGTATTTTAAAGCAATAGGGACGTTCGCCTGGTTTTTCCTTTAATATTCCTGTAAACGATGCGAATGATATTGCTTTATATTATATTATTACATTTGACAAAATTTGGGCTAATAAGAAGCAACTCATTTAGTTGATTATTTATAATGGAGATTGGTAGGGAAATGAGGCCATTATGAGATTATGACAACATACTGCTAAAAAAGAGAGCATTACAATGATTGCATAGATTGACCATTGAACTCAAGTAATGTTCGTGTGATTCATTTTCATCTGTAAGTTCTGTAAGTTCCCTCTTTCTTGTCTCTATGTGAGGTTCTGGTAACATAAGTACAATCTCACTCTATGTTATGTTATATTTCGTAATATACGTCCTCTTCTGGAAAGTCAATTATATTGTTTTTCATCTTTCGATTCCGGCAGAGTAAATACAGTCAAAAATGTAATAAATTGTTTGCACATAAAAAACAGAGTTTAACTTTCATATTTAAAAGAAAATGGTGAAACATAAAAAATGCATTTTTAAAGCTGAATAGTTTCAATAAAATTAAAATGACGCCCTTTTCACTGTCTTTCCTTTTTTAGAACAGTTGCATTCGTGTAACCATTAACCTGAAAAAAAAAACTATGATTAACTCTGGTAGAAGAATAAGATCTGGAGATCTAGTTTGCATCCAATAAAATCTTCCTAATCTTCCATAATCTTTTCAATATTCAAGTTTGACGTCAAACATTAGAAGTGCTGGAGACGATATGGTTACTAATGTACCAGAGTTAGTTACAAAACGAAGTTATTTACGCACCATATACTAATGTTCCATTAAATAATGTCAAATTGCTGTTAATTCAATTATAGATCTTTCATTGACAAAATTCCATACCTTAAATAAAACTGACAATGATAAAGTTAGTTATGCAAAATGTTTAGTTATAATTTTTGGTGAATATTTAAACCGAAGATTTTCTTTGCATTTCTGTAAAGAGTATAACACGCAGAAAACGATTCATTTGTCACTATGTTTAGCTGCTAAGTCTGTATGTAAGTCGAAAATGCTTTATAATGATCGAAAAGTTATCTAATCAGAATTTCAGGTACTCGTGTTTCTTATCCAGGCTGAAATGATAAATCGACAAATATTATTTATTCCATTCGCCAACATTGGCATTAAAAAGTTTTTCTGTACATCAGAAGCATTGCTTTTTTGGTAAAACTTTGCTTCATAATGAAAAAAAAAAACAAATTTAGCAATCGCTAATTTCAAAAGTCGTCTAATCTTCTGTTATCTGAATTGTCGTCCAGAGTAACCTTCAAACACAAACAAAACATTCAACAATATGGTAAAAATGCCAACTGGCAGGTGGCCGGAATATGGACGATTAGTCCAATATCTTCTAAAACCTTCCTGAAAGAAGGGGAGATATGCAGAAAAAACTAAAAAGAAATGACGAATCAAAAACAGCCTAGAAAATGTATTTCAATAAGCAATTTTTATTGCAAAATGTCGCCTTTTGTGATAGTAATAACGCATAATTGCACACACCTCCTTAAGAATATTCTTTAGTTCCTAACTTTTGACGCAGTGAATATTTCTATAAGTGAAATTGGCGATATATTAAAAACAAATAAATAAATAAAAGAATAGACAATATTCACTGATCTGAGTTCGAGGCTATAAAAATCATACGTTTGGTGAAAACAAACCGGCAATAAATTTTTAAATGTCTAAAATTCAATTATTTTACAATGTGTTTGAGTGGCAGACATTCACTAAAATTTAAATATTTGATCCCATATTTATAACAATAGCTGTTATTTATATAATTTGCATTTAAATATAAATATTTACTTCAAAAAGGATCTTGTATACACGAAAAAACACTATTATTGCTAAAATCGCTCAAGCTGATGCATTTTTGGCTTAAAATCACATTGTTTAGCGACAAAAGTAAAATCAAAATAGTAAATAAACAAATAACATGAAACTCATAAATGCAGTCATTTTTACAATTACATCTGCTAGTTCCTCCTGTAAGTCACATGATACGGGAGTTATATAAAAAAAATTTCACTCATGTTTTATCTATTCAAATTATTAGTTGCATTTTTGTTAACCTGACCCAAACGATAAATCGCCAAATATTGACTTAATTCTAATCTCATGCATTTCAAATATTTTTAAAAGCATTACAAACATTCCTTTGGGGTTTAAATTAAATAGTTTCGTTTTATAATATTATCCCTCATTAAAACAGATTTTTTCTTTCTTGTTCTATTTTTTTTCTATTCGCAGGAGGGGGCAGAATTTTTTTATATTTTGCTATGTGTTTGCATCTATTTCTGATATAGCCGTTTCAATTCTTTCGCCAAACAAATGACCTATGGTAACCTTATCGTCCAAAATAACAGAATTTTCCATCATAATTCTATAACTAATCTACATAGAACTATATGTTATATACTAAAACCTTCCCTGAGAAAATAACTATCCAACAGTGCAAGTTCCATTAAATTCCATTCAGCAGAACTCAAGTTATAAAGGAACGGAACAAAATTTCCGTTTGTGTTTTATATATATAGTAGATGACGTATGTCATGCTGTAACTCTCTTATTTATGAACCGATTCAGATGTGACTGAGTATGTGTATAGGAAATACCAAGGTCTCGACCGAGTTCATTGGCCAGCTTCATGTGCAATCTTGTTTCAAAATGGCGGCAAGTTAATTTTTTTTTTTTTTTTAATTAAAAAGATGTATAAAAATGTAAATTGAAAAAGTTGTTTCTGTGTTGTTAGGTGTTAGATCGTGATACTACGCTTCCGAAACACTTTTTGTTTTGTTTTTCTCTGTAAAAATGGCTGAGATACGGCAGTTTGAAATTCTAGTGTGGATGACATTTTGAAACAATCTGATTTTTGTTATGCTGTAACTCTGATGCTAAAATTTGCATTCAAATTCAGTATTCAAGAAAACCAGGATTGAATCTTTTGTAATGGGGTCCAAGCATTTTAGCTTCGGGTGTTGGAGTAAAATGAGTTGAATTTTAAAAAAATGGACTATGAAAGCTACATTTTCCTCCCGGTACAGGCCAGAAGGACTTTTTAAAAAGGCTTCTTTAAAATCTCGAAAATATATTGGTTTCTGCGAGGTTTCTAAAGTTAATGAACGCTTTTCTAAAGATAAAGAATCGCTTAGGGACCATCAACTTGAATTCTCTCTGATAGGATTAAAATAATTCCAGAATAAAGTGAATAGTTCTTGATTGACCCCTATTAAAAGAGGATTATCCTAGAGAAAAGAAATTCTTAGTTCATTTCAAGTAAAGATTTAAAACTTTCATACCTTGAATAGCCTTGCTAAATGTGTGTGAACTTTATCTATAACAAGATCATCTGAAGGGTTTAAAATGTGTCAGGAAGGTATTTGTATGAATAGCAAGACCAAAGAAATGGATTTCGATGCACTACTGTGAGAGAAGAATTGGAATTAGGAGGATGGAAAAAGGGTGTATCAATCAAGTAGGATCAGTGGATTATGCACAGGGGAAGAGGAGAGTGTTTTTCACCATTGAAGGGACAGACTTATTTTTGAGTTCTAGAGAGAGGGATCTGTTCTTATGTGGTTCCTGAGATTGTACGAAAATGTCTTGTAAATATCATCTAAAATTTTACTATCATGTCATTTGACAACTGTTGTTTTGAAATTTTTTTTTTTTTTTTTTGTTTAACACAATATGATATATTCAATTATATGTATGCGACCACTATACCATAATATGATAAGTGCCTTCATATAGGCAGGAATTACGTTGAAAAGTAGATTAAGGTATAAGCTTTAATGCAAAGATAAAATTGTTTCAAAAAATTCCCTTGAGTTTTTTAAATATCAAAACAGCACTTAATTAAAAAACACCCCTCGTACTTACAATACACTAATTATTGTACATGACACTAAAATATACTTATTTAAAGAAGGAAAAACTTTAAAAGTAACAAATAGAGCAAAAATTTAAAAAAAAACTATTTAAAAAACAATATTTCAAATAATTATTATAATAAATAAAATTTGTATGCTGGATAGGGGGGCAAAGGGGGATGAAGTGGATGTTTTACAGGAAATTCAGATGATTGATTAAACTATTCTTTCTACAAAGTAAGAATTTGTTTAGTTTTAAAAAAATAAAAGATTTTAAACTGATTGAAGGGGGAGCATACAAACAAAGGCGTGGAAATTTCAGATGAGGGGAGGCTGAAATTTATGTGGAAATTTTAAAAGAATGAAAACCTGCCGAAATGTGGAAGATTTTCTCAGTAAAGATCGTAGTTTGTAAACAAAAACACCATTTATATATTTTAAAAAAATTTTTAGGGGAAGCTAAAAATTTAAGTATATTTTTAGGAATTTTGCGGACATAAAAACATTTTAGGAAAATTAGGAATTTTAGGCAGAATGTGAGCCTTGTTTTCTCTGCAACAATGGAAATAATCCAACTGCCATCATATTGAAGAAACTTTGTTAAAATCTCTTATTTTTATCTCTTATAAATATTTTTATAAATAGTTAGTGCTGGCTTATCTGCCAACGAACAATCTTTACTTACAAAAATAATTATTAAAATAAATTTAGTAGAAAGTCCACGGCAGATGATGGGAAAAGAAAAAAAAAAACAGCTTGTATTTAAAATATAGAGAAGCATAAAAAATAGAAAATAATTTAAAGGAAAAAAAAAAAGAACAGAACTAAAAAAACATCATTTTTCGACACATCTTTGTGGTTATCAAAATCAAATTTAAGAGCCTACATCAGTCATGCGAAAAAAAGTGCAAGCTAATGTGAAGTCTATGGGAAGGTTCTTGGCAGATTTCTCGCTCGTATTTAATATTTTTAAATGATGTTTTTTGCATAGGATAGCTGAGGTCAATCTCTAACATTGTTAGTTTTAGGTAGCTTTCAATACAAAAAAGTATAAAGCTACCTATTGCAGCCGTTCGGAGGAAAGATATTCCGGAAAATTTCGATATATTTTCACCGATCATGACCCCCAGACCCCAAAACCACCCCCCGTTCAAATGTTGATTTATATATATATATATATATATAATTATAATATCTATGAATTTCAAAAAACATATCAAGTTCTATTATCATTCTACTTAAATCTCCATAGAGATAATTAATGATATTGTGTATACAGAATACCACATAGCTAATAATTAACATGTGCAAACATAATATTACCATAGCTTGTGCTTCAATGGTAATTGGCCAAATTTTACTCATACCTAAAGAATATTGAAAAAAGAAATAGAAAGGAAAAAAAAAATTATAAATTGGAGTTGCAATTAAGTAAATACAAATGGATTAATAAATTAAATATGAACACCACATGAGAATTAAATATGAATTGGATATGAAAAAACACATGCACATGTACTCATCAGCCTAGATGCACCCACATGTGTTTTAAATAATAATTTAGTGTTTCATAATTCTACTGGCATAATGCTAAGATCAGTAGAATCATCCAGGTACACTGAATTATTACCAGACAACAATTGGAAATATTAAAATTTGGAAATATTTAAATAGGAAATAAAAAACCATTAAGAATATACAATATATTTCACTCACATCGATTATCCCAAAAACTGTATTTAACACCTCACGAAATTACCACGAGATAACAGTTTTGAAATAATAAAATTGGAAAGTTGAACGCGTAAAGTGTAGATAAAATATTTTACTCACAATAATTATACAGAATCCTTAAAATGTCACAACTTCTGCATAATATTCACATCCACATGGAATTGCATCATACATATATATATATACACACGAGATCAGATATATATATATATCTGATCTATGTCATGCGATAACGCCCGTATTTATAAATTAATTTTGATGAAATTAACTGTGCGTATTAAGCTCACCAATGCCTCGACCGAGTTCGTTGGCCAGCTTGATCTGCCATCTTGTTTCAAGATGGCGGCCACTGAAAATTTTAAAACTTAAACAAATATAAAAAAAAGTTAAAAATTCAAATTTATGTTTTGCTTAAGTGAGTTGCTTAAGCCTTGATACAAGGATTCCAGAGCATTTTTTGTTTTACCTCTATTTTAAAAAATGGCTGAGATAGAGCAGTTCGAAATTCTAGGGTGGCTGACAATTTGAAACAAGACAGCACATTACAAAAAACAAACAATTAATTTATGAGTTTTAGTGAACGCGATTTCTCGCAAATTATTTTCTCTCATTGTTGTAATCATTTTCCCAATCATACGCATAAAACTATATATTCATATCCGTTAGCGCCAAATTCTCGCCAAACTTGGCAAAATATCGCCAACTTTGGTGACCAATATAAGTCTTCATAAAAGAAGCCAACTTGGCTATAGCTCAATAATTTGGCAAATTTCTTATTCAAATTCAGTATTAACGAATCTTTTGTAAACAGTTTCTTTGCATTTTAGCTTGCTGTTTTTGAGTGACATTAGCTAAAATTTTAAAACGAAGATATTGGAAAGCTACCTTTTCCTCCCGGTACAGGCCGGAAGGACTTTTTACCTTTTCGATTTTGGTTACAGTTTTTTTATAAGCAGACATTTTCAATTTTGGAACCGGTTCTGAAAGTGAAAGTACCCTTATATTAAAAAAAATGCAACCAAAATCGAAAAAGTAAAAACTAACAACGTTAGAGATCGACCTCAGCTATACTATGCAAAAAACATCATTTAAAAATATTAAAATGCGAGAGAGAAATCTGCCAGGAACCTTCCCATAGACTTAACATTAGCTTGCACATTTTTTCACATGACTGATGTAGGCTCTTAAGGGTTGAAAGAAGTATAGCAAGTTAGAATTATCATTAAAATATTAAAGATTTATGAAAAAGGTTTTACCATACAATTTCCTACCAAAAACAATTCTTTAAAATACACGAAAACAAGTTGAAATAATCCTATCATGACAAAATAGAAGTTTGCTAAACTAAATACATAATGATAAGCAATGCAATAATAAGAAAGAAAAATTCAAATAAATACAAATTTTTATTAAATAAGTTTACAATAAAATATTATTACATAAAAAGAGTAATACTGGATGCAAATATCACAAAATGCAACAGTAGCATGGAAGGGGTGGGGGGTATTACAGACTATCACATTAATGGAAGATATTAGCGAGCAATATCAAAAGATGTCATGATGTTTTTTAATGATTGGTCATTCACCTTCAGAGTGGTGTTGTAAATATTTAAACATTTCATGAAAATTACAATTTCCAAATAATGACATTTATAAACACACATGAGATGATTGTAAAAATTATTATAAAAGTTATTAAATCTGCAATGAACAATAAATTGTACTAGCTACATCAATTACTAACTCTAGGGTATGTCATATAATCATAATTAAGGATGCACTGAATATTTGGTATCTACTTGGTATTCAGCCATACTACCGAATATTCGATAGGGCAAATATCAAAATATTCGGTCAGCTGAATATTCAGTTTGACCAAATCACACTATTCAGCACTATCACACTATTCAGCCAAACCAAATACTTAAAAAACTTTTTTTTAAATATTTTTTAAATTCTTATACAATTTCTACTTTTAATTGTAAATTAATAAATATATTCAGAATAATTAAGAAATAGATTCATATTTAAATAAAATTAAATGTTTTTACATTATTTATTTGTTGTTTGAAAAGTGACACATAAGAAAAGTAACCATTAATGACAATCTTCATAGGAATGAATGATGTACAATGCAAGTTCCTGAATATTGTATGATAATAATCTGTTTCTTGTTTTTTCACAAACAGGGTGTTTCTAAGACAAATAGAACAAACTTTCAGGGGTGATAATAGGCATCAACACAGACAACTTTGACCAAGAAACCAGGATCGCAATCCACTTATTCAGTCAAAAATATGGTGTATCTCACTCCAGGCCGAACTTGGACTTTTGTTTGTTACTGCAACAATAACAGATATTGTAACGATTTCGTGGTTGGTAGCGAAGGCGACAGCCACGGTGAGGGCCCGCGGTTCGAATCCCGGTAAGGCATGGATGTCATTGTGTGTGTGTGTGTCTTCAGTGCTGTCTACTTGCTTGTGTCTATCCCGTCCCCAAGAAGAAGATTTATGTAATTTGTCAAAGTCCTGTATGTATTTCTGTGAATAAAAAATATGGATCATTCGAGACAACAGCCTTGTAGCCTATAGGTCTCAAAGCCATCTCCGTCAAATGTCAAAATTGTAACGATTTTTTTACCAGACTTATTTTGATTTATGTGTAATATGATGACATGAGAAGTACTGGAAATTGCCACTATTCATATCCAAATAACACTGAGCTACACATTTTAATAATATTCAGAATGCACCTGACTGTATATACTGTGTCACAGACCAAAATTCAACCATTTCCAATGATATCATCATATTTCATACAAGCAAAGTTAATATGATGAAAACATCACTATAATTTCATTATTGTTAAATTTGTGAACAAAAATTGAGTTTCAGCTTATTTGATTGAGTGTATTGTATTTTTGATGGAATAAGTGGACAATCATACTGGTTAAATGTTTGTCTTGAAGCTATTATCTCCCCTAAAAATTTGTTCCAAGATTTTAAGAAAACCGATGTTTCCAACTTTTCCTTTTGTAAATCATCGCCTATACTAAACACTGCTCTCTGGTGCATTCAAAAACTTCCTTGCTAAATAAAAAAGAGCAGGAAAGTTATTATTACTGCTTTGCCACCAATTGAATAGACTGTATTTATTTATTTTGCACTTTAGTCCCTTTCTGACAAATAAACTCTATATGACTAACATTTTCCTTCTAATTCCTTCAAAATTTCTCTTTCATTTAAAAATATTTGTTTTTGAATAAAAGAAAATTTTAATAATTTATTTTAACTCGGAGAAGAAATCCTGAATTTTAAAATTTTATTAATTAAAAAAAGTTTTAACACTATCCTCTTAAGTAATAACTCAAAGCATAGGGGGGGGGGGGGGGTGTAAAGTTTATTTGTAAAAATGTCTTATTCATCAAAATGGAAGTAATTGTGTTAAACATTATGTAAAATTGTTTTAAAACTTTTAAACTCTGAAATATAGGAGCATTCAGCTGATTTAAGTTACTATTCAGCTAGCCGAATATTTGGTATTCAGTTTACCGGTGTGCCAAATATTCAGTACTTGGCTAAAATCACTATTCAGTACATCTTTAATAATAATAAAAAGTCATTAAATTACAAAATCACTGAATGTGTGTTGTTTAAAAATTTTTTTATTACATTTTATCCTTGAAAACAGTTTTCCAGACTGCAAAATAAAATTCTCCTTTCGAAGTATTATTAGTAAATATACTGGAACAGCCATAAACAACAACAAGGGGAATTAAAAGTAAATTAATACCAATACTTTGACATAAAAGTAATTATGAGTTTATAAAGAACATTAAACATTAGGAAAGATATAAACAAAATTCATTATACAATTAATCTGTAAGATTTAATATTATTATTAATAGCTTAAAATATTTTTTAAAATATATCAGTATGAGTTATTGTTTCCATAAAATGGCACAAATTTGGTTTAAAGCAGATAAAATTTTAGACATGAAAACTTTTTTTAAGAGGAAAAAATACACATATATATATATAAACAAACAGAATAAAATCAACATTAAAAATATTACACACTTTACATAACAGTTCAAAATATTAATTCAAATGATTTTAAATATGTGAAAAACTCAAACATGTGAAAATATACAATATAAAAGACTCTGAATTTTGATATTTAAATGCAAGGAAGGATTGCAGCTAACATTAAGGTGAGAAGGTATATTTTAAAAAAATTTTCACAAATATTTTAATATAATCAAGATTTTAAATAAATAACAACACTAATAAAAAACTGAGAATGGTGTTTGAAAAAGCTAACTAGAAAGATAATAGCTTATATCAAATATAATATTTGTTATTCTGTTTGATTAATTTATTAACAAACATTGTACAGTAAATAAAAGATCCAGAAGGCAAAAAAAAATTCAAGCATTGGCTTTGTACACCATTATGTACTTATGGCAGATATGCCCATTAAAAAATTGCAAGCTACTTTGATGAGAGATAATTGCAGACTAAGAGACTGTTCCAGACAAATTCTTCTAAAGATGAACAAAACTGTAGAAAACCACTACATAGCTTATTTATTTATTTTCTAGGAGAATTCCCCATCAACATTTGAAAATAAAGCAGAATAAAATGTTTCTTTTTAGTCAAGCTTTATTTATGTCTATTTTTAAATTTTAGTCAACTGCTATGTGTCATTAATAATTAGGTTTCATTCCATTTTTATTGTTTTACTTTCATAGTGGTCATTGCATTGCTTTTCCTACTTTTAATTATTGTTTCAGATAAGCAAATTTTCCAAAAATTGGTGAAATATCTGGAGCAGGAGTTTTTTGCTGGCAAAATTCCATTGAGAGTGGTTTCAAAATTTTGGCATGAATCCTCCCATCCCACACTGAATTTCAGGCTCTGCAATATGTTAAAAAGATTAACTTAAGTTTTATAATAAAATTACCTACAGCCTATGTTATTAGCATGAATGAAAATGCTTAGTAGACAATATGCCTATTATTTGAAAGAAAATAAAAGACAATAAATGCATACAAATGGAAAATAATTTATTTAAGTAAAGAATTATAGGTTTTGTATTTCATTTGTGAAAATTTCACATTTTTTCATTAATAACATACAACAGACTAAATCCAACAAGATAAACAGTTTACAATTTTATGCAAAATGTCATGATACAATAAATATCATTTGACAAAAACAATCATCATAAACATTCAGATATATTTTTAAAAAACATGTTTCTATGAAAAATATTTAGTCTTAAACATGCAATATAAATTTTGAGTACAAATGTTTAAAAAATGTTCAAAACTATCAATAAAAACTAACCTCAGCAATAAGCTGAGAACAATGTAACTACATTTATGTACAAACATATTATACATAGACAACCTTACATTATTGCACTTACTATTCTGAAGTACTATTTCTTTTATATAAATTTGTGATAGTAATTTGTGAACATACAGACAGAAAAAAAAAAAAAAAATTATATTAATAATTCTCAAAATAAAGTTCGAAGTCACTTAATTTTAAAGCATTTCCATATATGAATTAAACTTCCTAGAATTAATTTATTGATTATTTTAGATATTATATAAAAAACAAAAACAAAGTAACAATATGCTAAATAAAAACAGAAAACAATACTTAAATAACAAATGATTTTGGAAAAAATGTTGTCTTTTACCAGACAAAGGAGAATAAAATATACTGATAAACAGGACAATAAGCAAAGATTAAATACTAAAAATAGGTAATAAAATACCATTAGAAATAAATATTCTATGGACATTTTATATACAACAGAAGTACATCACCACACAAGAAATGCTTTTAAATGCAGAATGTATTTTTGCGGTTAACTTGAATAGAAATTAGCAATTGGTAAACAAATTCAGTGTACCTGAGAACAATTAATCAATTATTATTATTATGGTTAAAATAAAAATGCAATCATTGCAAGTCTGCTTAATTAAGATAATCTATGGTATTATGTGAAAATCTTCTTAATGAAGGTTTTCTATGATATTAGGCAAGAAACTTTATTACATTCTGTAAATTTTTTTCCCTATCACATGCGTAAAGAAGCAAGAGAAATGTTGGAATGATTTTTCAGTCTGAACCTCTGACTTTGATAACAAACAATAATAAAGATATAAAACACAATTGTTCTTTTAATATATAACAATAAATGGAAGAGTGCCTAAATTCTCAAAAGTAGAACTACTTACAAGACAAATATATGACTTTATTCATATTAACATATAACCTTTAAAAAATCTAAATCTATTACTTCCTCATAAAAGACAATTTTAAAATATTTCTTCATCATTTTTAAGAAATAAAAGGTAGTTTTAACAATAAATACCATACTTTAGCCACGTGATAGAACAGTGAGATATGTTAGTATACTTAACATCATTTAAACTATGGTTCATTTAAAAAAAAAAAAAGTGTCAAAATTATCACTTTTTTTTGAGTATGTGGATAGCCATATTGTGCATGCTGTTTGTGAACCTCTTAAATCATTAAGTGTTACAAGCATAAGCCCATACATACACCTTCAGAAAATTTTATTTTTATTAATGGCTTAAGATAATTCTTGTTGTTATAAGATTTTCAGCAAAATCTTTTCAAAATCATATTTAAAATGATTTTTTCCTATATTCAAATAACATAAAAATGCTAATGCATATAATTATACATAAATGAAACTTTAGATTTACGTATGTATATGTTTCAAATTTATAACCAAAGAGGTTATTCAACAGTTCTTTAGTCATGAAATATTTCCAACTATATTTTCAACTTTTTATTAATGGCTTAAGATAATTCTTATTGTTATAAGACTTTCAGCAAAATCTTTACAAAATCATACTTAAAATTTTCTCATATATTCAAATAACATAAAAATGCATATTATTATAGATAAATGAAACTTTAGATTTATGTATGTATATGTTTCAAATTTATAACCAAAGAGGTTATTCAATAGCACTTTAGTCATGAAATATTTCCAATTATAGTTCCAATAATTGTCAGAAAATCTAGTCTTTTCTGTTAGATACAGCAATAAATTGAAGAAACATTATATAAACAAAACATACTGAAATAATATAATACTTATATTACTATTCATAAAATGTGACTTAGCTTAGTTTCATTATTGATTTAATAGCTATGCTTATGCAGTTGTTGACATAACACACAGCATTTGTCAAAAGAAAAGAAAAAATAGTAATGCAGTCAATATTTTAACAAATTTTTCTTATATGAAGGGACTTGAGTATGATCAAAAGGGATATCTGTACAAAGTCAACCCCTTATGGTTATTGCTACTAATGTATTTCTATGTATGCAAGTAATGAATAAGCAAAAACTTGAAAACAATACTTTCTTCCAAATATAAATAAACATTTATTTATGTACAGTCTGCCAAAAGTAAAATAATAATAACATCCCATATATTAATCTTCAAACTGTCACTTGGAAAAAAAAAAAAAACAGAAATAATTATTTGGCAGGAAATTACGTCTATTTTCATTTTATGTAAAAAAATAAGTTTAGGGGTCATCTTTGTACTGAAATTGTACAAAACTCTGAAACTTTCAACACAAACACCTAACTTTTACATCATATTTGGCTTTATGGTAAATTTTACCTTAGGATAACAAACATAAACAACCCTATATTCAAGTAGTTCAGGAATTGCGAAGGTTTAGAATTTGGAACCCCTAATGTTAAATTCATTTCTAAACATTGCAATGTGTGGGTAGTTTTTTAAGTATAACTCATAAACTACTTTGTGGAATGAGCTGTAATTTTGGATTCCATATTTGAAGCTTCTCTTCTACAGGGTGAATAGCAACATTTTAGGTCTAAAAATAAGCACCTCAAAGCACTTTATAAGCATATTTTGAGAGAAAAAATGTGCATTAATTTATGCACACATACTCATCATTATCCATACAATCTTAAAAGAAAAACCTAATACAATAACCTATTAAGAAATTATTTGGACCTGCCAACCTTTGAATATGAGAAATAGTAGCACACATATTCTTTAAAGTGATTTTGTGTCTTGATTTATGTTTCTACAGCACAAATTTGGAGCAATTGAATGTGTGTGTGTTTATATGTGCACACATACACACTTATTTCATACATAAAATGATGACTAATTCTACAAAAATACAACATTTTACATTGTTTATTTTTTGCAGAGCTGAACAAGCATATTTTAGAAAAGAAGTTTAAAAGATCTTGGCCTATCTAATTAAAATATAACTAGTTTATTCAAAAATAAATATTTCACATTATAAAAAAATAAGCAGTCTAGAAAAAAAAAAAAACTTAAAATGAACCTTACAAACCTATTTTCAAATATAAGCACTTATGAGAACCGTAACATATCCTGTTCTAGAAATAGATCTCTATTAAAAAATTCATTCGTTACAATTGATAATTTCTTCGATAATTAATTTAAAAAAAAATTTTTTTTTTCAAAATAAATTTTCAGAAAAAATATTAATTATAACCTATAAATTTTTTGAACAGAAATAGATTTCTTGAAGCTTCGAATAAGCGAATCTAAAAATTACAGATATTTCCGCTAATAGTTCTTCAGTTATGCTTAAAATACTATCCAAATGGCAACCTGTTTTGCAACATTTAAAAATGAATTTAACATTAGGAGTTCCAAACTTTAAACTTCCATAATTCCTAAACTGCTTGAGTGAATGACTTCCCATTTGGCATCTTAAGGTAACATTTACTGAAAAATCCAAATATGATGTCAAAATTTGTGCTCATGTTGAAAATTTCAGAATGATAATGGCCCCCTAATCTTTTTTTTTTTTTTAAAACATAAATCAAAAAAAGAAATCATTTTTAGTTGAATAACTACTTTTTTTTTTCCTAGGAAAAAGAAATTCAAATATGCATCAGACTCATCTAGATTGCAAAATCGCAAATGTACACATTTTAAAATACAACTGTCTACAACTTCTTGGGTCTTTTAGAAAGAGAATTCCGTTTAGTATGCTGATAATACACTTGATTAATTACTTTTTTAATTATTAATATACTAGCACAAAATGAATAAGCTATGGAATGGCAACTCAAAACCATTCTATAATTTTAAACACTATTAGTTCTTCAAAATATCAAAGTTCATGTGCTTTTTGTAAGACCACATGAGCATCTCAGTGAGTACACTTGATTAATTACTTTTTTAATTATTAATATACTAGCACAAAATGAATAAGTTATGGAATGGCAACTCAAAACCATTCTATAATTTTAAACACTATTAGTTCTTCAAAATATCAAAGTTCATCTGCTTTTTGTAAGACCACATGAGCATCTCAGTGAGAAAAGAATCTTTAAATAACAAACATCTTCAGTGGAAAAGACTTTACCTCTCCAATTAACTGAAGTTTAAAAAAAAAATCAAGATAACTCAGCTTAAATTGGGTCTAACTTTGTGTCATTTTTCTTTATAATATTGCACACACTTTCCCTCTCAGTAACAGTATTACTATAATAATATAAAATGCAACTTAACAACTGGATTATGAAATTTAAAAAGCATACCAAGAGCTTAAAAAGATAATATGGGAAGTGACTATCATTAAAATTTAACAAGTAAAAAAAGAAAGAAAAATTACAGAAGCACACCAAAATGCATAAAAATAAAAGTAAATTACTGCAATATTTTATTCATGTAATAAATTTCTACTGGAAACCCAACACCTAGATCAAAATTTCAAAATGTGACATAGGGTGAAAGCACCAGTAGTCAGCCACTTATACCAGAAAAAATGGCTATTATTAATAATATATATATATATATATATATATATATATATATATATATATATATATATATATATATATTCACAATTATTTGCTGTCGGCTGATGATTGGTGTAAGGATTCTAAGCATTGGAAAATTATGCTTTGTTTGGAACCAAAATTAAACTATTTATAAAGTAGTTTATCTCATTGTGGCCAACTATTAGAACACTTACCCTATAAAAAACATTGCTACTTTAAAATTTAATAGAAGGCATGCAGACACATCTACAGTTAAAATTACATTGGGAACTGAATCAAATGTGCAGTGGTCAAAATGCCTTTAGATGTTGAATAATAGGAAATATTTCATGGTAATGAATAAATGCATAAAAAACATGACATTATAAAAGGATTTATGAAAATGAAGGACACAGTAAGCATTTGACATGTCATGGAAATGTAAAATACCAATTAAGAAGAAATGGTGTATCAAATTCGAAAAAACTGAGAAACTTCTTCAAGAAATTTTTCAGGATAACGAGCACAAATTTCATGGCCTGCTTCTTCAAAACAAGAAAATTGAGCCTTAGGGAAATATTTCAAGATGATGTCTTTGTCTTCAATTCTAGAAAGAGAGAGAAAAAAAAAAAAATCAGACTGAAATAACATTTTAACAATGTTTAAAAAAACAACTACATTTCAACAGTGTTCTACTTAAGTTTTATTCTTCCACCTAGAAGACAGGAAGGAACATCTGGATGGAAGTTTATATATATATACATACATAACATGATCAGCACTATTCAAGGCAAAAGTGATGCCCATGTCAAAACAATAAACTGATGTCTAACCCCCTCTCCCCTTCCAATCCAGGGTTCATACAGAATTTAGAAGAAAAAATCCAAGGAGTATCTAAGGAGTCCAAAAAATTTAAAGAACTTACCATATTTTTTTTAATTTTAATTTTTTTTTTTTTTTTAGTATTATTGTACCTTGCACTGTAACATGCACAATTTTTAATTAAGAGAATTAACAGAAAATACTTTCAAACAGATCTTATACTATTAAAATCTAATGGGTCAGTGTTACAACTGCACAGTATTCACAATGTATTACTTTCTTTTTAGAATGGTAAGAAAATCACCTGTAATCACTTTAATTTTTCTTTTGTAAACATAAAATTTTATTTTTATTTTATTTTGCTTCATGCCCTACCTAAGAAAGATCATTATATACAGGCAATATTAATCCTCGTGTCTCTATTTTCTATTCTTGTGTACTTCAATTAAGAGCATGAAATCACTTAATTTTGCTTCTCGATAATTCTAAGGAGTTCATAAGGAGTATTTTGTATATCTAAGGAGTTCTAAGTACTGCTTAGAAACTTTTTAAGTTCTAAGGAGTTTGTAAGTAGTCTAAGGAGTCTGTACGAACCCTGCAATCACTGTATCATTAAAATCTTCAGTATTACAGCAATTTTTGTCAGAGAAGTAAGTATTCTCAGAATATAAAAAGTAATAGAAAACAACAGCTAAAAGTTTCAAGATCTACATCTATTTTTAGAAGAAAAAACCAAATATGAGCCGGAATTTCTGCTGGGAGGCCTGAAGGTCATCGCGAGGGCACTCAAACATCTGCACATGGCAGGTGGAGGGATGTCACATGATTATCTATGCGGCAGTATGTGCTACTTTCGCCGTTCCTCAGTCGGCATCACAATGAGTGAGCGAGAGGTTCACCCCAACGTTGCGCAACACATTATCATTAAATTTCTCACAAATGAAGGCATAAGACTGGCTGAAATCTTACGAAGACTTCAAAGCACAGTTTGGGGAGGCATGCCTAAAGAAAACCCAAGTGTATGACTGGCACAGAAAGTTTGTGGACGGATGAGCAGAAGTTGAAAATGCACCCCAAGCACGCTGCCCTTGAACAAGTTTGACTGAGGAAAACATTGACGCCGTTCAGGACATTCCCGAGGGTGACCGCCATTCAACGGTTGCTGAAATTGCATCTCAGGTAGGGAAAAGATGTAAATTTCAGATCAGAGAAGTGATTTTGCTTCATGACAATGCCCATCCCCATACAGCCAACCTGACTCGCAAAAAGTTGGAAGAAATGCATTGGAAAACATTGGAACACCCTCCCTGTCCCTATAGTCCTGACTTATCTCCCTGTGATTATCACATGTTGGGCCTTTGAAAGAAGCATTAGGAGGTGAACGATTCGACGATGACACTGCTGTTGAAGCCTTCGTGTGCAAATGGCTGGAGACATGCCCCTCTTCTTTCTATGATGACGGCATCAAAAAACTGAAATGTGTTTTGAAATCAGGAGATTATACAGAAAAATAATATGTAACTTTCTGTTTTATATCTTGTACCAATAAATTAAAAAACAAAAATTCCAGTTTAAATTTGATTCACCCTCGTACAGAACACATATATAGTATATCAACAATTTATATATATGTATCCTGTTTGATAGGTGTCCATTTTAACATTAAAAAAATAAGAAAGTGAAAAATGACCATGAAGGATAAAGAAATAACAAAGCTGATTTTCTCTGTCTCCAGAAGAAAATTATTTCTTTTTTTAAAACTTTGTTAAAAATGAATGCACAGTATAATTTCAACAAACAAAGAAGGATTAAATGATGCAAAAAAAAAAAAAAAAAAGGTTTTATAATTTTGACGTTCTTTGCATGGCCCTGAACATGATATATACATTCCAGTTACATGCATATAAACATAGGCCCTTCATTATACAATGGCTCATTTTATCACTCACTCGGATTCAGTGCTGTAGTTGGAAAAAAATATTTGTGGGAAGTCACCTTTTCATAGAGTAGATGTTGATGCTATCGGATTTTTGCTAAGCCAAAAGCCAATCTAAAAGATTTAGCCAAAAGCCGACTTTTTTTAATTAGCAGTTATAATTATTATATTCTAGTTTTTATAGTATTGTATTTGTATAGCAATCATCTAAAAGCAATATTTAATCAATCTCATAGAAACATTTTCCATTATGAATCAAAATTTAATTGAAATAACAGAAATAAATCCATATATAACTTATTGGCACATCTATCCTAGAAGTTTCCATAAAGAACGATAATGAGAGGTGTTTTTCTGTGCTCTCTGATTTACAACAAGCTGTCTCGTCTGATAATCTTCTTCCTGATCGCAACCAAGATTTCACATATGGTCCAGGACAAAATTCTTTTAAGAGAGCTCCTACACGGCTTATGAATATAAGTAAACTGGCTCTTTCAATAAGGAGTGAATTTTTCACCTTGGTCATGATGTTATTGATACAGCTGAATGCTCTTTCGCATTCAGACATTGAAATGGGTATAGTTTTCACAGTCTGGAGAAAAAAAAGGCTTGTGCTCGTACGCGATATATTTTTTTTTACAGTAACAAACAAATATTTTTGGGAACGGCGTTCCCACACATTCCCACCCAACTACAGCACTGCTCGGATTAGATATCTGAATGTGAAACTTAATTTTTCTGCAGATTTGGGACAAGCTGCACCTGGATTGCATTCTTTCTAAGCCTTGTCTGGCTGTCAATTTTCTTTCTTTTTATTTTTTTCCTACATTTGCTTAACAGAATATTTAGAATCTTAATTTTGATTTAATAAATTACAGAGAGTTATCTTTAAAATAATTCTTTTTTTCCTTTACAAAACTTTAAATTATGATTTTCTTCAAGCATTTTTTTTTTTTTTTACTCTAAATTACATTAATTTATTTCAATGAGTCTTCATTTCATGTACTGTTTATTCCATCATATAATGCACAATTTTGAAACAAGAAAATTGGTCAAAATATACAGGTGTGCTTTATATGCCAGCTCATAAAAATGTGACAATCGTCATATCAGAGTGTGGTTTATACCACAAGACATGGAAAATGGGTGGGTTTTATTGTAGCAAAAATTTATTATTTTTTAAAAATGTTAAATATTCTTTTATTTTACAAGAAAAAATCCAACACTTTGGCAAGTCTTTTGGTGCAAACTGAACTCTGATATTAGCTTTTTATGAATTTTTAAAGTTGTAACAAACTTTTGATGCACCTGGTACAAAACTAGTACAAAGCACCCAAATGGTAATCTGTAAAATTACTAAGGTATGTTTTTTAGCAAACAATTACATCAATTTTTATATTCTTTTATTGACTTTAACATGATTCATGTATGTAAACATGGAATTTTATTATTGATTTTTCACTCACTTCCTGATATGAAAGAATTATAAAAATTATGTACACAGGTGTGTTTCAGATGACAATACATTTTAATATTTTTAGAATTTAAATATAAATTAATGTTAAGGCATTTTTCTGTTAGCCAGGTGCAGGTAATAAATCACCAAATATTCTTTATGGCTACAACTGTATAAGAGTTTAGAACAACAACAGAGTTAATTAAGTGCCAAATCACACTCATTAAAATATGCCAACTGGTTATGAAACTACAACAATGAAATATTTTAAACACTGAAAAGTAGAGAATAAAATATAAATAAAAAATAAAAAGTCTAATATATTTTTTTAATGTGCTTTTATCAATTAAAAGCTTCATATTAATTAAATTATACATTGAGAAAACAATTTAGATATCTTGAATAGATAGTTTAAATCATGCTCTTTTTCCCTGTTGCCATATCTCAAAAAAAGAAGAAGAAAAAAGAGCAAAAATTATAATTTTTGCAAATAAATTCACTAGTTCATGCTTTCTACCAAGAGTAAATCAAAGTGGTGAATTTTTCATAATTGAGACACCCATGCCAAATTAACATACTGCAAACAGAATTTTTTTTAGAACAATATGAATTGCAGTCATGAAATTAGGCGTGATTTTTAAGATAAACATTAAAGGTTTATAAAAAAGCAGTTAAAAAAAAAAAAAAAAATTTACTTTTATACTAATTAATAAAGCATGAAAAACAATCCATCTCATTACTAATATAAGAAGCAAAAAAATGAACTTACATTGAAAAGTTCGACTGACCTCCACAGATAAATAAAACACTATCATTGTATGTTTTATCCTTTGGAAAATCACAGATAGGTGGATTCTGTAAAGCTTTTAGGAGAGAGCTTAAATGAGTTTTTGGTTCAAAACCATTGTCACTCTTTTTAATAGGAAATTGCATGTCCTGGATGACATCGTGATCACTATCGGGTATCATCTTAACAAAAGGAAAATTTCATTATATTAGTTAGACAAATGACATGTAGAAACAACAATATTTAAGATGTAATAGTCCAGAAATACTTAAGAACTAGAAAGAAAATTATTCTTTAAACATAGACTTTAATTTTTCAAAATTAAAATAGAGGGTACTTTTCCATTTTACCAATACCATGCCGAAAAATATGCTAATGCACCATTTATTTCAACCCTGATAGCGCAAAGGATTTTTTATTACAAATTGTGCCAAACATTGTGACCCATGATTTATTGAACATGAATCATTTTTTTATTAATATTATTTAATTATAGCCATGCAAAACTTTTTAATTTGGTATTTTTTTAATCAAAAATATATTTTTTAAATTTAAAACTTACATTTTTTGCTGACGCGGCGAGCAATTTTATCATTTGCAGTTACCTGATGATGAGGAAGATGGAATTAAATTGTTTCGAGGCTATGGAATTAAGCATAAAGTTTTTTGCAAGATGCTGGCTACGAACATTTCACAGTAAATCACAAATATAGTTTTGTTGACCCTAACACTGGATGCATACCTAATCTATTGAGAGATTATAGAGCATCGCAAAGTGGCGTAATAAAAGTCAGTGCGGCAGTATTTGTCATTGTTTACAGTCCTATTTCATAGAGTTTACATGGCGATGTTTTTTTTTTTTTTACAAAATTAAATGTTTACTGCTATGATAAGAGACATTTACAATTTCATGCCTGAAGTTTAAATTGAGTTTTATTTCATAATTTTATTGTGTAATATTTATTTGTTCTTTTATTTTAAGCATATATTTGTACTGATTTAATAAAATACTTCATGTAAGTCTGTAATTTTCAAATGTTATATTTTTTAAATGATCACATTTGCACCAACAAAGTTAATTTTTTTTTCAAATGTTCCATTTGGGGCCAACTGTTATGCTCGCCAACAATGGTGTTGGTATAACAGAAAAGTACCAAACAGAGTCCTTGAACTTAACTGGTCCATGAAAATGTTTTGCCAAAATGCAAGAAAGAACTTTCCTGAATCATATTGCACATTTGAATCCCACATTCAAAGAATGTTTCTTTCTAGTAAATTAGCAGATCAAGAGCCTCAATGTCAGTTCTGAAAGTCATTGTTTTCTAATCTCACTTTTCATAATATTTAACATCTTACAATCTGCAATTTAAAATTACATACATATTTATAGACATGTAAAATAATTCGAGAGTTTCTGTAATTAGAAGCGTTAAATTAAACACGGTTTATGCAATGATATTCTTATGAACTTCTTATTCTTGTAATTTTTTAGATAAACAAGTAGAAGAGTACATTTCTTCTGGGTGGCTCTGCCCCCCCCCCCTGAAACCCCCCGTAATCTTATTAAATTCGTGATTTCCTATTGATTGCGTGAATGATTATAGTATATCTTGGATTTCAGTTTACACTGTTATTTTATTAGGATAAGCAACAGTTTGGTAAAGAATGTTATCCTAATAGTCAAATAGCAATATTTACTTACCTGTCAACCACAAAACACCTGCATCTGACGGATAAGTTGAATAATATCTCATGCACAAAAGCAACTTATGGAAATGTAAACTGAATCTACTCTATTTCACTTATATCTACTTTAGAAATCTAGTAGTATTACAATTTTTGTTTCGGAAAAACAGTTTTTTAATGGTCATTTTATAATATTACATGTAAGATCTTATCTAAGTGCATCCTGATCTACTCGCTGGCAATAGCATACTAAAATCCCCCCCTCCAAAAAATGTTTGGAAATTTCAACCTATTGAGTAATCATTCATAATCATGCCCACTGTTAATTCACTAAATAGCAAACGTGATTTGGCACTATATTTTTTGTGATAGCTTTTTATGTTCTCAATTTCCAGTAATTGTGGTCTTTCGGGATTCAACGATATGTATGGATACGTTTTACTACTCTAATTTCTTTCGTTTTATCATCTCGTTTCATGAGAGATTTTATCCTATTTTTAAAAGAATACTAACTTTTCAACCACGAAACATCCACATCTGATCCAGAAAATGAATAATATATCATGTAAGAAATATACTTATACAAATGTAAACTCATACTACGAGACTTGAATCCAAATTACATATTCAACGTTTTTATAATTTTCGTTTAGAAAAAATGTTTTGGTTATCATTCTATAGTAGTTACAAAGGTAACTTGTATCAAAATAAATTCTCATTTATTTCAATAGAATACTAACATCCTCCTAAAATCAGTTATTTTGATCATAAAATATTGCAGCAAAATAGTGTGCATTACTTGAATTTTATTATTTTTATATTCTCTGAAATGTAGTTGTTAGGCAATGGTTAAACTAAAGAGGAAAATGAAAATAAATGCATTTTAAAATTTGTAAAAAATGATAAAATAAAATGTTTTATATTATTCGAACAGATGTATAAAATTGCACCAAAAGTTATACACCTAAATTAAAAAACTGACAAATGTATTAACAAAATTTCAATTTAATTAGAATAATTTAAGATCTCTCTTGATAAATTTTATCCTTCAAAACTTACCGTTTAAATACATTAATCAAATGTGCCATTTTCTTTTCAACGAATGGAAATTTTGAAAATCATCTGAATTCCCATAGGAAAGTATTATGACCTAAAAAGAAATGGTCTATTTTTTTCGAACAAATGAACCAAATGTAACTAAAAACATATACAGCTAATTCCAGGTACCTCACCAACATACCTATCAAATATAATTCTAATTGGATGATTTTTGCGGTAGTTATCGCCAAACAAACAAACAAACAGAAACCAAAAACTTACTGCATCTCCACAGTGAGCCTCCACTGATGTTTCGGCAACTAGCAATCCACAAAACAATGCTAGCTCATAGAAGTTTTCTACCAATCTTTGAACATTTTCCCCCAGAACATAACGTCACTATGTGATTAAAAAGCTATCTTCGAAGCAGCTTTCTTCAGTGTTCAATATAATGATGTTAATACACAAACAAACTGTAATGCCTGAATCATAGAGCTGTTATTTATACTTTCACAATAATTTTAGTTAACTAGTCACTATCTCAAAACAATGCTAGTCCACTGAAAATTTCTACCAGCCTGCAGAAATACGAAGCCACAAAATATAAAGCAAAGCAACTTTTAAAATAGATTTTTATTTTTTTAAAAGGAAATTAAAAAAAAAAACAAACATTTGAAGGGATTCCAAGAGAATTTTCAAAGGGCAAAACATTGGCAGCCCTGATTTATTAATTAAACCAAAAGCAATTTCTAAAGATTTTTAAACAAATGTATAATACACTAAAATTTTTATATAAAAAAATAATAATAAATAAAAATTAAATGTTTTTAGCACTTACAGGCACAGTTCGCAATATGCTTTCTCTTAATTTCTGGTTCATTGTTCCCTCAGTATCTAAAGAAGTAGACTGCTCAAAGCATTTAATTTGTTCTTGGATCATTGCACTGAAGACATAATACAATTCCGGTTCAAATTCCTTGGGGCTTACATCTTCGAGAATTAATGTTTCAACTTTTTCAGGCTATTTGAAAACACAAAAGATTACTTCAATAAATATTAATTAAATGTATAAGGAAATCATACATTGTATACGATGAAAGAAACATACACATATATGTATATCAAATAAGCATGCACATACAAATATAAAAAGTCCTTGCGGCCTGTACCAAAAGGAAAAAGTAGCTCACCTATTCCTTGTTTTTAAGAGCTCAACTAATTTTACTCAAACACATGAAACTAAAATGTGTTGAACCCGATTATAGACGATTCAATCCCAATTTTCATCAATACTGAATTTGAATGAGAATTTCATCCAATTAGTCAGCTATTGCCAAGTTGGCTACATTTATGGCGACCTATTTTTGTCATCAAATTTGTCGATATTTCGCCAAGTATCACAAAACTTGCAGCCACCATAGAATTTCAAACTGCTATATCTCAGCCATTTTTTAAGATAGAGGCAAATCAAAAAATGTTCTGAAATCCTTGTATCAATGTTAAACACTTAAGGGTAAAAACTTTTTGAATTTCTAATTTTTTTTGGACATTTTTTAAAATTTGAAATCTTTAAATGGCTGCCATTTTTAAACAAGATGGTGGATGATTCTGGTCGACGAACTCTGTCGAGACCTTGGTAAGTCCTGTACACATGCTCAGTCACATCCAAATCGCTTCATAAATACAAGTGCTATTGCATGATATAAAAATGGGATATAAATATGCATATAAATCAACATTTGGACGGAGGGGAGGTTTTGAAGTTTGGTGGGAGGGGGTCATGATCGGTGAGACTATACCAAAATTTTCAAGAATTGCTTCCCTCTGAATGGCTGCAATAGATAGCTTCTTACTTTTTGTAATGGGAGCAACATAAAATCGCATCCATATCAACAAAATGATTTTTTTTTAATCAAAATTTAAGATTTGCATATAAAACTAATTTACAGTTTTTAAATCTGTAACAAAAGGAACTAGCTATTTACGATGAAATGAGTAAATCCAATTTTTCTGTCAGTAATTAAAAATAAAGTCTTTTTTTTTCTAAATTTTAACAACTGAGTATGTCTAATTTTTATCTCAACTTTCACACACACACACACACACACACACATACAAAAAGGCCTAAGCTTATAATGGCGTATTTAAAATAAAAGCTTAATTAGTATAAAGTAATGTGAAAGGCAGGTTTTTTTTTTTTTCACATAACAGCATATTATAATATCTCTATAATATAAAATTAAATAAATTTTATATTATAGAGATATTATAATAGTCCTTACAAATATGTTTTCAGAGGTTACAAAGATAATTACATAAGTATACAGATTATTTCAATGAATATTTCATTATTAAGAACATAATCTCACAAGAATAATAAATAGAAAAAGATAATATAAAATTGAGAGATCTTTCAGAAATCATCTTTAATTTAAATTTAGACAAAGTTTAGATACAGAAAATTTTATAAGCAAGGGGGGGGGGGGGGGTCTGTTTTTTTTTTCTTATGTACAAAAATGGATTTAAGAAATAAGTATAAACATTTTTTTCTTCTCTTGTCTCTACCCGTGTGCGTGAAGCAACGATCTTTCTCTTCTCGCGTACTTTTAATAAACAGAAGAACCAAATTTTTGAAAGGCATTTTCCATCTCATGCCCAGAAATCCCCATTTTATTCCGCTCTAGCTTAGCTGACATGTAACGTCATTAGAATGTTGAAGAGGGAGGGTAATAAAACTGTAAGAAATAGTGTCAATCCAGCCTCTGTGGCATCTAAAACTTGATACAATGCTAAAAAATATTCAAGTTTATTTGTAAGTTGTGAATGATGAAAAAATGTATTGTGTTCAGAATTGAAACTGATTAATGTATCACATTCATTAAAAAAAATAATAACATATAAGTGATCATAAGTATTTCATTTGGAGTAAAACTATGAAACTTAATTGAAAATTTAAGAATATAACATAATACTAGTTTAGTATTCTAAACTATGCTTGTTATTATTTTTAGTCAATTAAAATTATTAACTGATAAAAAGTTTTAAATACATTTTGGGGGAGGTTGGAATGGGGGTTTGTTGGGGGAGTAAATATTTTTTACTGCAAACTAGATTTTTTTGCTGGCTACCATGTTTTATCAAATTTGTAAAGCCCTGTTCATGAATATTACAAGTAACAATTAATATGAAGACTTTTATAATTCCATGCTTCTCTTATTAACAGTGTTCAATTTATTGTTGCCTGTGTCTGGTATAATAACCTTAAATATACATAAAATCAGTGTTGAATTATTTTTTTTTCCTCTGGAAAGTATTTAATGTTGGGAATCCTCAATGCCTTCAACAGTGTACACCCACAAACTTGTATACAATTTTATATTTTTAAACGAAAATCTATTCAAAAGAATCTAGAGTTTGAGGCCCCACTGCCTTTGGCAGCAAAGTTTCAGGTGTATTATACTCTCTCTCCAGTCTGCTTTTACAACTTAATCTCAAATTTGTATTTTTTTTTTTTTTTTTTTTTTTTTTTTTTTTAACGAATATCTTTCCAAATCCTCTTTTAAAACACAAAATGATATATCCGAGTAAAATTAGAAATGTTACCAAGAGAAATAATTCTTGAGAAATAAATTCTAATTATTAATAATTTCTTAAACAAAAGACACCTTTAAAGTTTGAAGAGTGCCCTAAATAAGTGGGTCCCTTTTTTATTTCCATCCGGGAAATAGGAATAGTAGTTTCAAAATGTAGAAAAAAAACATAAAAGATGCAAAGGAATCAGAAAACATAAAATCGAACTTCAGAAAATATTTTTTTCTGAAATAGTAAATATTAACATTTTTTTAAAAAACAAAATATACTGTTATAACTGGCAAGGTATTCTGAATAAGAGAGTTTTTTTTTTTTTCCCCCATCTGGAGTGTGAGAATAGCAATTTAAAACTGGGGAAAAAAAAAAAAGAATATGAAATTGACTTACAGAAAAAATGTTTTTTGAATCAAATATTAATTTTTTTTAACAAAAGGTACCGTTACAACTGGGAATGTACCATGAAAATGTTCGTATTGTTCTCCTTTATTGTAAAACTCCATAGGGGATCCAGCAATCCAGCATTTTGAGATTTCAAAATGTATCAAAAACACAGGATTTACTATACTTGCACTTGAAAAACTTTGTATTCCCCAGACATGCACAGAAGCGATCATTGGAACAATAGAAACTTGTTCATTAGCATTTAATTAATATCTCACCTAATTATCAAAAATGAAAAATCTGAGCTTAAGCTGCATTCGGACTTATCATCATCTATTCCTAACCTAAATTTGCAGACCTCTATGTGCGAGATTTCCCTAGACTTCGCTAACAAGCAGGACACACACAAAAAAAAACTTTCTTTTATTAATATAGATATTGGATTTTTTGTCATGTGTTAGAACCCATATTTTTAAACAGATTTGAACAAAACAGAGCATGTGAATAGGACTTACAAAGATCTAGAGCAAGTTTATTAGCCAGACTGATTGACTATTGTCTGTCAAAATGATAGCCATTTAAGCATTTCAAATTCTAAAAAATATATACAAAAAAATTACACAATTGAAGCACTTTTTAATGAGTTACGGAATAACGATATGCTCATAACCATTTAGTTGGTCTGTATGTTAAAGAATACAGAATTTAAAATGATATAACGAAATATTTATAATGAAAAACATGATATAATAAAAAGAATTTGAGCATGAGTGTGAGAAAAAATTATATAGGGAATTTTTTACTTTTTTATTTTACTTAAACACTAGTAGGATTTTATTTATCAAAAATAAAATCCTACTCCTAATTTCCCAAAATAGGATTTTATTTCTCAAATACCAGCTATTTTTTCTGTGATGTAGCCTTTAGTCTATTTCTCTATGACCAATCTCATATTTTTTATGCTTCCAAGATAGGTCTGGGGGGGGGGGGGGGGGGGGAATGATTACCATTTTGTTTTCATATTGCAGGTTCTTTATCGAACTGGTAAGCCTTTCTATTTCTTTTTAAATCAGAATGAAAACTTCATCAAAATAAGTTAAAACCTGTTGTAGAAGAATTTTTCGCACAGCAGTTAAATAAAATAAACGTCTTCTTTAAAAACTTAATAACATGTTATTTACATATATTATAGAATATTAGGGTTTTATTACTCTCATCTGAGAGTTCAACTTTTACCGACCATTTGGTTCAAAATCAAATTTACATCTACGTAGAAAAAGAATAAATCAGAGAAACAAAAAGCAGTTACCACAGCAACAGACAAATTTGGCTAGATGCCAAGGAGGCATTCGCAACAGGGGGGAAGCTTTAGACAGAGTAGCGATAGCTTTAATGAACAGAATTGGGTTTCTTTTTTGTTTGTTTGTCGAATACATATTTTACTGATTTCATTTTACTTTTCCTGTAAAGTTATTGTATGTTAATTTTTAATACTATTTATAAAATTGCTATGCCTAACAAAAAGAAAATGTCTGAATTTAGTAGAGAAAGTCGAAATTATAAGATGTATCGAGAGTAATCAGAGATCTGTTTAGAAAAATTTTAGGTCCTTAAAAGAACCCTTCACAAAAATTCTCATCTTAAAACAGGACCCTTCACAGAATTTTTCATTACAAAACAGGACCCTTCACAAAATTCTTTGTCTTAAAAACAGACCTTTCACAAAATTTTACCACCTCCGAACTGAACCTTTCATATATTTAAATCATTTGAATCATTTCAAATTGAATCAATGGATAAATTGAAGACATCAATGAATCAATTGAAGTCAATCAATTGAATCATTTAAAAATAAAATCTGACCTATCACAAATTTTGACAAATATTAAAAAAAAAAAAAAAAAAAAAAAAAAAAAAAAAAAAAAAAAAATTTCACAATTTTACAAAAACAGGACCCTGTGAGAAAAATCGGGACATACCACTGGTAACGTTAAAAAAAGTAATGTGCAAACAATTTGGGATTACAAGTAGCACTCTCAGCACAATATTCAAATGTCAGGAAAAAATCCTTAAAATATTATAGAGGGGCACAATTTCTTCTCATTTTAAATATATATGCACAGCAAAGTATGCAGATGATGGAGGAAGTATTATTTTCAAGGTTTAAAGATGCAGATCCAAAAATATCCCTATTCGGGAAAATATTTTGCAAGAAAATGTGCATGCATTTGCTGAAAATTTTAAATATAAAGACTTTTATGTAAAAGATGGTTGATAAATTTAAAAAAAAAAAAAAAAAAAAAAAAGGCATGAAATTGTGTGGAGAAACAGCCTATGTTTTAGAAGAAACAATTGAAGAAAGAAAACCCACAAATGTTTGAGGACTACGATCAAAAAGATACATTTAACATGGATGAAACTGGACTGTTTTTTCATTTGATGCCTGATAAAACTAAGGGGGGGAACCAATGCTCCCTAGATAAGAAAGCGTGACAAGCGTCTCGAAAACGTCATACCAAGCACGCAAAATAAAGAAAAAAAAATCTAATAACTTGCATGTTTCGATTTCATTGGCTCATAGAATTAATAATTATTGTTTACAACTAATAGTTAATAATTCCATGAGCCATCGAAATCGAAACTTGCAAATTGTTAGAATTTTTTTCTTTGTTTCACCTGCTTGGTATGACGTTTTCGTGACGCATGTCACACCTACTTGGTATGACGTTTTCGTGACGCATGTCACAGCTTTCTTATCTAGGGGGCGTTAGGGGAACTCATCACGATGGTAAAGGAGAAAGGACTGACTTTCATTAGCATCATGCTGCAATGCTGACGATTCTGAAAAGTGAAAACCTCTTGTAATTGGGAAAGCAAAAAATTCACGATTTATCCCAAAAGACAAATGCAAACTTTGCCGGTAATGTACGGGCATAATTACAAAGCTTGCATGATGAAATGACTTTTTGAAGGATGAATTTTCAATTTTGACAAAGATGCAAAAAAGTCACAAGAAACATTCTACTTATTTTAGACATTGTCTCATCACATGTAAGTTCTGTTTGTTTTGAAACTATAAAATTACACTTTTTTTTTAACTCTTTGTAGTAAAAGCATAGGTGCCAAAAGTTACAAAGTTGGAATACCACTATATTTTAATAGTTATATTTGCTTTACAGTTAAATAAGGCAAAGTTTACTTTTAAATAAATAGTGGTATTCACATCACAATACATAACAACACTTGACTTGGCAATAAAGAATAAAAGTGATCCAATGAAAGCTTAATTTGCAGCTTGTTATGAAGTAATTACAAAGAGAGAGAGAGAGAGTAAAGAGAATAAGAAATGACATGTTTATGCTGTTTATTTGCTTCAGAAACAAATAAAGTATGCCAACATTAAAATACTAAATGCTTATCTTTTCATATAAAATTAAAATTTGATTTACACATAAGAATACCTCATGTATAATTTGTAAAAATCACAAAATTTTTACATTTTGTTAATAATAAATAATAATAATAATAACAAATTATAAAATATTATGAAAAATAGAATTACATACAGCTCTAAGTGCTAGAATCATCATAGCAATGCCTCCCATACTATGTCCAATCATGGCAGCTTTTTGAATATTTTTTGATTCCATAAAATGCTCTAGATCATTCGCTAATACATCAAAATTAAAAAAGTCAGTTCTTTCACTAGAGCCATGATTTCTGGCATCTACAGCATATACCTAAGAAGAAAAATTTTTATAAGCAAATTAAGCTATTATTCAAAGCATAAAAAATATCTTTACAAATATGGATCTTTATTAAACAGAGCACACATCTATATATTTAAAAAGCTAAGAGTTTTCTTTCGACAATCCGTGAGAACAAACTACTGCATCAAATTACATCATTTTTTTTAAATGAGAGATATTTGGACACAGATTTGTTGTCGTGCATTCGTTTGTTCGAAAATTTAATTAATTAACCGTAATTCTCAATTCAACTTTTACTTCTGCTAATGACGTCATAAAGTCGGCAGGTCACGATAACGGCCACTGTTGCGAGGCACAAAGTTTATTCTCTGAACTCTGTGGTTGCGAGGATAAAAGAGAAATAATAAATATTAAAAGCAAGTAGCTTTTAGGCCGAATTTTTTAAATTGCAAGTTAAATTACGGTAAAAATATTTATCCGCGTGTTTTATAAGCGAATAAAAATTCATATTTATTTTGATATCACAGGAACATTTCCCATTTAACACAATTATTTTAATCGGTAAATAAATCATATGAGTTATAATTATCCAACTGAGTGAAAAAGTGTCCAGTCCTGGATTTGAACCAGGGACTTTTGGCGTAAGCTGTCAATGCTCTGCCAACTGAACTATCCTAGATGAATCTAGCCGGGGGTTCTCTGGATGAGTAAGGACGCTTTTCACTCAGTTGAAAAATTATAAATCGTATTATTTTTTTGAAAATTAGAATAAATATTTTAAAATTAATATAGTGTAATTACATATCCAACATTTCTTGGAATTTTATTACCTGCGATTTATTCTGTTGAGTTGATTCAGATATCACACCAGATGTCATAATAAACAAAGTTCTCTGGGTGAGAGAGGTCTGCCAGATTTGTCCAGGATAACTCAGTTGGCAGAACATTGACAGCTTACACCAAAAGGTACCTAGTTCAAATCCTGCCCTGGACACTTTTTCATTTAGTTAGAAAATTATAACTCGTATTCGTTTTAATAACATCTACATATCTTAATTGGTAGCTGCACAGAGGCATTAAAAAATTAATCTTGCATGGAAATAGTTTCCTTTCTACCTTACGATCATATTAATGTCATACAACAAAACATGCATAAACTGTATGTTATATTGAATTAATGTAGCATACATTTCTACATGCTTATACTACTAGATTCCTTAATATCTACATTATTTGTCTAGTCAAGAAATTTCACTTAAAACCTTTCATCATGAACATAGATCTAAAGAAGGACTTCTAACGAAATAGCCTTTCCAAGAAGAAAATCATTCCTGGAAAAATGTCTCAAATAGGGCACATGTGTACCGCTTCTCCATACGTCACCAGTTCGTCTGCTTCTTCAAACCGTCTGTTGTCTGGTGGGTATCTGATATACAGTTTCAGTTTGATGTTGTAGATTAGGGGTGCACAACCTTTTTAAGCGAAGGGCCACTTACAAAAATGACTGGGTTGTCGAGGGCCACCATCAGTAGAATTTTGTTTACAGGACGTGTGACGGGGTAGCCCCTAAGGTTCTTTCCTTCCCAGTCAACGTATTCAGTTCTGTTGGCAAGGATATATCAACAGTTTACGTTTGTATTTATACAAGAGATATAGCTAAGATTATTTTCAAAGAGTGAAAATACTCCTTGACTTTATTTGAGGGAGTAAATTTAACTTTAAAGATTGCCAATGTCGAAAAAAAATTCTGCTTTCAAGAATGAAGGTGGAGAGGAGGAGAAACATATATTAAATTGTACTTCTTAACATATTCAGTCATAAAATGTGGATATCAAGTAGGGGTGCACAATAGGGTGGAGCGAAAAAAGTGAATTTTTTTTTACAAAAAACGGGTAGGTGCCAAAAGTTGCCTTTATACTAGTACATCAAATATCTGAAATTTTACCGCTGAAAAAAAATGCCTTGAGTCTGCGCTTTTGGTCCAAATGTCGAAATTTTGGGTAAAATTTGAAAATTTTTCAAAAAAAATAAAAAATTTCTGTGGAACTGGTTATGATTTAAAAGTGTCATTTAAACTTTTATTAATAAAGATTTAAAATATTGAAACGATAAAACGATATCTTCATTCTGTATAACTGGAGCAAAACTGACAAATTTCGGTAAAAATGAGGTATTTCCATTCTGGTACAGCATACAACGAATTGTTATTTTGAATGCAGCTCTCCGCTAGTTGCTTTTACAACTACCCAGGAGTGGAGGTGGGTGCATATCATGTCCCACCCGTAACCAGCACAACCACCCTACCATCTGAGCGCAATGTTTTATTTATACAATGAATTGTGATTTTTTTATCAGAGTTTTCTGTATATCAACCTAGTCTTGGTGTATTCATCTCTTCTTTCGTATCCACAGACTTTGGATGATGCTGGCTGTGACTTCCTTCACGTATCTTTCTACTGCTTGAGTATGAGAAGGCATGCAAAGTTAGGGGGATGTTAGTACGGGAATCTATACAGCCGTCTATTATCTTCAACAAACTTGCATCTAATAAATGCATAGTGATTGGGGGTCCTGTTATCGCAATAGTTTTCCAATCAATTAAGATTTATATAATCATCTGCTTCAATGTTGATTGTCAAATTTGCGTATGTCATCATTTATTCTACCTCTTGCATTTATTATAGGATGAGCAGCTAGTTGTTTAATGTGATTGCAATCAGAATTTGCTCTGAGTGTGCAAAGTAACCATTGTCCTGAATAACTTTTTTAACTATTCGTTTTATGGCGTTTGCTGTGTTGTTTAGTAGCCGAGTAATTTCCCTTAAGGTTTTAGATACATTCTTTAGCTGTGGATTACATTTGATGGTAAACCATCCTGGGGCATAAACTTAGATCACATACTTTGTGAGTGAAAATAGAGACTCTGACGCACAGTCAATGCGAATAATTAAGGTGAAGAATTCTATTCGCCGTTGTGAGCCATATTATGTGGGAAATTTTTCCTAGGCTCCTATTCGCTAGTTCTTTAGAGCAATATCCTGATGAAATAGCTTTGCAAATGTCCAGCAGGTATTTCTGGTCTGTGCTGAGTGCCTTTTCATCGATTTCAGAGATATGTTTTCTAAATTACTCTTTATAGGTTCAAAAACTGCAATAGGGAGGGAGTGAATGGCACGTGGACAAGGATTTCCCTAATACATTTGGGCCAGAAGTTTTCCTATCGATCATGCCTAACAAATGATGCAGAGGCAATTAATTTAACTGGAGCTGGCATATGATCTATTGCATATAGGTCGTGCAAGCTTCTCTTCCATTCGACAGATTACTTCAGTAAGCTTCCCCGTATTCACAGGACACCGGACACCCATCACAACTCAAGCATGAGAGGCTGGACAAATCAATATTTTCATTTTTTAAAAACTTTGATATGCATTTAAATATATCTTTTGATGCTCCCGATGAGGAAATGTTAGGCAAAATTAGTCCCCAAATATTTGGAGCCAGGCTCTTCTAAGATAGTAACACGTTCTTCTTTCATAATTCTATGATACGCATGTTTATCACTTCTCTTTTCTATACACATTGTGTCATCTTTTCAGGAGTCGAAATATAAGGCTCTTATTTCTGTTTTAGGGTTCTGTTCTTTACGTTGAGATGAACAATCCGATTGGCTTTCACGCCTTACCTTGCAAACGGGTCTCTGTAAAGGGTACGGGTACATTATGTTTTCCGGTGTCATTTGCTGTACATACACAATCCTGAAGAACCGCTGAAGCAAGAACTGCAGCAGACCAATCAGAAATTCTATAGCTATCACATGCTCTAGAAAAAGTTTCAAACTTCATTCGAGTTTCGGTATAGGAGGATGAAGATGGGAATTCAATTGTATCTATTATTGAATCATTGCATACTGATTAGTTTATTTCAATTTCACATGCAGCATCTTCTAATTGCGGTGCTTCTCTTTATTTAATCTTCTTTCGATTAATTTTTTTCAATGTGTCGTTGTATGCTGTACCAGAATGGCAACGCCCCTTTTTTACAGAAATTTGTCAGTTTTGCTCCAGTTAAAAATAATAAAGATGTCGTTTTATCGTTTCAATATTTTAAATCTTTATTAATAAAGGTTCAAATGATACTATTAAATCATAATCAGTTCTACAGAAAATTTTTATTTTTTTTGAAAAATTTTCAAATTTTACCCAAAATTTCGACATTTGGACCAAAAGCGCAGACTCAAGGCATTTTTTTTCAGCGGTAAAATTTCAGATATTTGATGTAGTAGTATAAAGGCAACTTTTGGCACCTACCCATTTTTTGTAAAAAAAAAAATAATTTTTTTCGCTCCACCCTAGTGCACAACCTTTATAAGAGGAGGGCCAGTCACAAAAATGACTGGATTGTCGCGAGCCAACATCCGTAGGGTGAACAAAATTTTGTTTTGGGGAAGGAGGGAGAGAATCGGCCTAAATGTTCATAAAATTGCTAATTTTATAAAAAGAGAGTTAGCTCCCTATACTCAACCACCTCCTTAGTCAGTATAACCCATTTCAGTTGGCTAGGATAGAAAAATCTTGCATTTATTTTTCCACGCGTGATTGACAATATTCAGTTTTTTTCCTAGTGATTGACAAAATTCACGATTTTTACGCACCCGTTCGGCGAAATTTACGATTTATACGCCCCTGATCGGCAAAATTCGTGATTTTTACACGCCCGATCGGAAAAATTCGTCATTATTTCACGCCCGATCGGCAAAATTCGCGATTTTTACTTGCCCGATCGGCGAAATTTACGATTTTTACGTGCCCGATCGGCGAAATTCGCGATTTTTATGCATACGATCGGCGAAATTTACGATTTATACGAACCTGATCGGCAAAATTCGCGATTTATACGAACCATATCGGCAAAATTCACGATTTTTACGATCCCGATCGGCAAAATTTGCGATTTTTACGCGCCCGATCGGCAAAATTCGCGATTTATACGCACCCTATCGGCAAAATTCGCGATTTATACGCTCCCGATCGGCAAAATTTGCGATTTTTATGCACCCGATCGGCAAAATTCGCGATTTTTACACGCCCGATCGGCAAAATTCGTCATTTTTTCACGCCCGATCGGCAAAATTCGCGATTTTTACGTGCCCGATCGGCGAAATTTACGATTTATACGCACCTGATCGGCAAAATTCAAGATTTATACGCACCTTATCGGCAAAATTCACGATTTTTACGAGCCCGATCGGCAAAATTTACGATTTTACGTGCCCGATCGGCAAAATTCGCGATTTTTATGCATACGATCGGCGAAATTTACGATTTATACGAACCATATCGGCAAAATTCACGATTTTTACGATCCCGATCGGCAAAATTTACGATTTTTACGCGCCCGATCGGCAAAATTCACGATTTTTACGAGCCCGATCGGCAAAATTCACGATTTTTACGCACCCGATCGGCAAAATTTGCGATTTTTATGCACCCGATCGGCAAAATTCGCGATTTTTACACGCCCGATCGGCAAAATTCGTCATTTTTTCACGCCCGATCGGCAAAATTCGTCATTTTTTCACGCCCGATCGGCAAAATTCGCGATTTTTACGTGCCCGATCGGCGAAATTTACGATTTATACGCACCTGATCGGCAAAATTCTAGATTTATACGACCCTTATCGGCAAAATTCACGATTTTTACGAGCCCGATCGGCAAAATTTACGATTTTTACGTGCCCGATCGGCAAAATTCGCGATTTTTATGCATACGATCGGCGAAATTTACGATTTATACGAACCTGATCGGCAAAATTCGCGATTTATACGCACCATATCGGCAAAATTCGCGATTTTTACGATCCCGATCGGCAAAATTTACGATTTTTACGCGCCCGATCGGCAAAATTCGCGATTTATACGCACCCTATCGGCAAAATTCGCGATTTATACGCACCCTATCGGCAAAATTCACGATTTTTACGAGCCCGATCGGCAAAATTTACTATTTTTACGCTCCCGATCGGCAAAATTTGCGATTTTTATGCACCCGATCGGCAAAATTCGCGATTTTTACGCAAACGATCAGTGAAATTTACAATTTACACGCACGCGATCGGCAAAAGTAACGATTTATTCGGACCCGATCGGCAAAATTCGCGATTTTTACGGGCCCGATCGACAAAATTCATGCTTTTTACGCGCCCGATCGACAAAATTCGTGATTTTTACGCAGACGATCGGCGAAATTTACAATTTACACGCACCCGATCGGCAAAAGTAACGATTTATATGCACCCGATCGGCAAAATTCGCGATTTTTACGGGCCCGATCGACAAAATTCATGATTTTTACGCGCCCGATCGACAAAATTCGCGAGTTTTACGCATACGATCGGCGAAATTCGCGATTTATACGCACCCTACCGGCGAAATTTACGATTTATACGCACCCGATCGGCAAAATTTGTGATTTTTACACACCCGATGGTTGAAATTCGCGATTTTTTGCGTCCGATCGGCGAAATTGATCCACGGGCCACCAGTAATCCGATCGCGGGCCACTTTTGGCCCGCGGGCCACAGGTTGTGCACCTCTATTGTAGATGCTGCCTTATCAGGGATTCTCGCTGGCTGCGCAGAACTGTAGTTTCGTTAGAAGTCCTTCTTTAGATCTTATCCTTTCATATTAATTTTGGTACTTCTTTATTATCAATGAGGGAATGTTGCCAACAGCAGATGTTTTTCATTTTCGAGAAGGCCCATTATGCTATGCTTGATTAAAGAATTGAAACAATTACATCAGCACGGAAAAAAAAAAAACAAATGCATTCAAAAAAAAAAAAAAAAAGACTTTCCTTCATTTTTTTTTTTTTTTTTTTTTTTTTTTTTTAAAGACAGTTTTAATGTGAAATAGTGTCATAAATTGAAAACATTTAATTTAAACAATAAAACAACATCTGTAATACACATTCAGTATTTTTTAAGTAGTTGCAGTGTTAAAGATGGAAACTGACACAATATCCAATGATTTACTGTTTGATATCTATTGTACTTGGATCAGGAAGAAATATCTTACTTTTTAAATACACCTATTCCAAATCATCCTCTTTAATAAAAAGGTACGTGTTGCTGACGACTGGGATCGTTGCCACAGATTAATCTCGGAAAATGAAACGTTTGAAATTATTGAAAAAATTAATTGCTCGAAAAGTATTTGTCAGAAAATTGTTAGCGAAACTGCGTTAGAAAGATAAAAAATTGTATTTTTCTTGATATAAATTTCAAATCCACTGATTATGCATTTTTTCAAATATTGAAATTCAAAAATTACCAAATTTCACAATGGAGTACTATAGCGAAAACTTCACGCGTAAAAAAATAATAACAGCAATGTGTCAGCACGAGTCACAAATTATAGTAGCCGTATTATTCTGTTAAAATATAAAAGTGAATTATGATGTCATGAGTGCATAATTTTTATTTAATTTTTCGACAAATACTAGATGCGCCATTTCTTTTTAGTTGTGAATAATATAGGTTAATTCACGTTATTAAAAATGTAGCTATAAAACATATAAATCAATGGAAAACAGTAAGTAATATTGTAAACGTAACAGTAAACCGTATTAAAAAAAACACAACTTAGTGAAATAAGTGTCCGTTTTT
The DNA here is from genome assembly GCA_963931845.1 of Maratus michaelseni. Classification (NCBI taxonomy): domain Eukaryota; kingdom Metazoa; phylum Arthropoda; class Arachnida; order Araneae; family Salticidae; genus Maratus; species Maratus michaelseni. The sequence goes on from OZ007587.1 coordinate 202,527,895, forward strand.
ATGTTATTTTAGGATATTCCAGGTAAAGGTACAGATTACTTTAAAATACAAGGTTAAATGCACCGATATATTTCGTTTGATTCAAGGTTCTTTTGGAGAAACCGACCAGCGCAGCGGGCGTAGTCTGCTAGTATTATCATAATTTACATACTAATAGTTCTTTTCTATGCTATTATTTTAGAGATATGATATTAAGGTATCTAACTACACTCAGGATTTTCTTTTTCTTTTTAATTAAAAACATAATTCAAAGCATATGCTACTGCATAGGTCTTACCTTAGGAGATTCTGGAAATTTTTGTGAAAAAATGTTTCTTTTTCACTATAACATAGTGTAAAATTGTGTAGGGCATTAACTGTAATAACTGTAACTGTAGTTATATCATCCTTATATTAATCGTAATCGTTTGTATCGTACTTGTTCGTTGTTTATGTCAATAAATGTTGTCTTCCGTGTTCTAAGCTTCGGCTATTATTAATTACAATGTACAAGTTACCACATGGTGTCAGATTAATATTTTAACTTGTTTTAATTACGAATACGAATCTAAATTGCATTCGATCATGTCTGATGGCGGACTTCGTCCTCCAAAGCCATTGCAAATTACTGCGGATACAAGAGAACAATGGGAAGATTGGCTCCAAAGCTTCGAATGGTACGCGGAAGCAGTTTCGCTTAGTTCGAAAGGTAAGAAAGTGCAAGTAGCTACTTTTATGGCATGTATAGGCCGTGATGCTCAACAAATATTCAAAACCTTCACCTTAGAAGATGACGAAAAAGAAGATTTACAGGTCATCAAAGATAAATTTCAAGGATACTTTACGCCAAAAGTAAATTATACATTCGAGCGGTATAAATTCAATCAGATACATCAGAAGTCAGGTGAGTGCTTTAAAGATTTTTTAACTCGTCTTAAAATACAAGCATCTCGCTGTAAATTGGGCACTATGGAAGAAGAATTACTTCGCGACCGAATAGTAGTTGGAATCGACAATAACGATGTTCGCGAGAAACTGTTAAGTGATCCAGAACTGAACCTAGATAAAGCAGTACAAATCTGTCTCGCTGCTGAAAGTGCTTCCCTGCAACTAAAAAATATTGTTAGTGATAGCAAACCCGATTCATTAATTTCAAGTATTTCCAGTAAATTCGTGAAAGGGCAGAAAAACAATCATTCGAAAAATAAGTTAAACCCGAAAATCGCCAAGTATATTAATGAGTGTAGAAATTGTGGCTCTTCCCATAAATTGAATGAATGCCCGGTTTTTGGCAAAAAATGCAACATATGTCAAAAACTTAACCATTTTGCTAAAAAATGCAGATCAAAGCAAAAATATAAAGTCCAAGAAATAGAAAAAATTGAAACAATGGCTGAGAGAGATGAAGACAACTATGTCATTGGAGCAGTAGACGCAAATAATAATGACGATTGGTTTGAAACAGTTGTTATTAAAAATAAATCCATTCCCATGAAATTAGATACAGGTGCGCAGTGTAACGCTATGCCGTATAAAATAGCTAAAGAACTGGGGTTGCAAATAAATCCCTCAACTGTCCGCAAACTTCTTACCTATTCTGGCCATGCCATAAATGTTGCGGGAGAATCGATAGTTCCCTGCAAAATTAAAAATAAAGAAATGCAGTTACGGATAATTATCGCACATGGTGGTATAAGCCCAGTGTTAAGTCGCAAAACATGCACAGAAGCAGGCCTGATTCAGAGAATAGATTTAGTAAAAACACTAGAAGAAGAATTTCAAGAACTTTTTCACGGAATCGGCTGCATTAAAAATTTTGAATATACAGCAGATTTTTCCACAGAATGTCCCCAAACTGACATTAAACCCCCTAGGAAAATTCCATTTTCTCTTCGACCATTAGTAAAGAAAGAACTTGACAAAATGGTCCAGGATAAAATTATAAAGAAAGTAGAGGAACCAACACCCATAGCTAGTCCAATGGTCATAGTAAAGCAAAAAGGAAAAATAAGGATTTGTATTGATCCGTCAGAAGTTAATAAAATTCTGCTGCGAAGGCATTATCCTTTAAAAACGCTTGAAGAAGTCACTGCTAATGTGAAAGGCTCCAAATACTTCACAAAATTAGATCTGAAGAAAGGCTTCTGGCAACTAAGAGTTTCACCAGCCACACAACTTTTTTTCACGTTCACAACACCCTGGGGAAGATATTCTTTTCTGAGAGTCCCATTTGGCATAAAGACAGCTCCTGAAATATTTCAAAACCATATGACTAAAATTCTTCAAGGCATTCTAGGTGTAGAAAACTCGATGGATGACATTCTAATCCATGCACCAGACATAAATACCCTCCGGTCTAGAACTAGAACAGTTTTTGAAGCACTCAAAGATGCAGGAGCAAAGTTGAATCGAGACAAGTGTGAGTTTGAAGTGCAAAAAGTGCAATTTCTTGGTCAAATGCTTACTCCTGAAGGTATTACGATTGATCCTGATAAAGTCGCAGCTATAGGGCAGTTGCAGTTGACGTCACCTTGGAGGTAAACAGTACAAATAGGCAGTTCTGATTGGTGGAATTACCCTTACCTCCAAGTGAATACAATGGTTGATCAGCTGATTGCAACTTCCCTATTGATCGAATCAAAACTCCGTCCAGTAAGAAAGATTTGCAAAGACTACTTGGAATGATACAATATCTTCAGAAATTCATACCTAACTTGTCAGATAAAACCCACAACATGAGGCTGCTGTTGAAGAAAAATACCGCTTGGGTTTAAGATAAACAATTAGACCAAGACCTCTGTGAAATTAAAAATTTGGTGAAAGCATCTCCTACTCTTACATACTTTGATCCGAACAAAAGTTTTACAATCTCTGTAGATGCCAGCTCTTACGCTCTCGGCGCTGTTTTACTACAAGAAGGCAGACCCATCGCTTATTCATCCACAGCACTAAATTCATCACAACAGGCATATCCACAAATCGAAAAAGAGGCCCTAGCCATGAAATTCGGGTGCCAGAAATTTCACTTGTACATCTACGGAAAAGATGTGGTCATCGAAACAGATCACAAGCCTCTAGAATCTATTTTTAACAAGACCATCGATCGAATTCCCCCAAGACTCCAAAAGTTATTCTTAGAAGTTCAGCAGTACGGACCTAAAGTCAAATACAAATGTGGTAAAGAATTATATATAGCAGATTTGCTAAGTAGAGATTGCCACTACCAAGATTCTTTAAAAGAAAGCAATCTTCAAATCTTATTTGCAATTCCAACTACCAATAAAGGTTTAAAAGCTCTTCAAGAATTCACAAATACAGATCCAGAATTGACTTTAGTAAAGCATTTTATTTCAACTGGGTGGCCTCAAAATAAAGATTGTGTACCAAATTCATGCAAGAAATACCTTCCGTTTGTCGATGAACTATCCGTTCAAAAAGATCTAGTTTTGAAGGGACTAAGAATCATCATTCCAGAAAAATACAAATCCACAGCACCAAGGAATCTCCACGAAGGACACTTAGGTATATCGAGTTGTCTGAAAAGAGCTCGCGAATGCATGTTTTGGCACGGCATGTCGCAAGACATAATTTCCATGATAGAAAACTGTGAAACCTGTCAAAGAACTCAGAGAGCTCCACCAGCCGAACCTCTAATTCCAAAGGAAATTCCAAAACTGCCTTGGGAAATTCTCGCGTCCGATGTCTTCACATTTCAAAGTACAGATTATCTACTTATTACTGATAGCTACTCAGGCTATATAGACTTTAAACCCTTAAAGGACATGACAAGTAAATCCACTATCGAAATTCTGAAGGACTGGTTTAGCGTACATGGAATACCGAAAATTCTAGAGACTGACAACTGCGGCAATTACAAATCTTGGGAGTTTGAAGCATTTTCTCAACAGTGGATGTTCCACCATCAAACATCTAGCCCTTTATATCCTAAAGGAAACGGTTTAGCTGAACGTGCAGTCCAGACAGCAAAGAATCTCCTCCGAAAATGCAAACTCTCTGGTCAAGATATCAACATGGCTCTCTTGAACTTCCGAAACACACCCAGAGATAACCTCGGATCACCTACCCAAAGATTGTTTGGCAGAAGAACGAGAACCACAACTCCTATAAGCGAAGATCTCCTAAAACCTATGCTCATACAAAATACATCTGAACATCTTGCTGAAGCTCGTTTGAAGGAAAAGTATTATCATGATGCTCATGCGAAACCAACACAAAGCTTGCCGCTCCAGCCTAATCAAAATGTCATGCTTCGAAAAGCACACAGAAATTGGATCCCTGCTAAGATAGATTCTCAAACTGCACCCAGATCTTATAACGTAGTTACTCCATCTGGCACATTAAGACGCAACTCTAGTCACATAAAGCCAACTGAAATTAAATTCAACATAGAAAGGAAGAGGAGTCTACCAATGGATGCAGGAAACTCAACACTACCAGACAAACCACCCAATCCTTCTCCCACACCTGACTCGTCCAGTTCTGTCACACATGATGCTAAACGCCATCCCGCCACTGTCACCACAAGATCCGGCAGAGTCATCAAACCTGTAAAGAGACTTGATCTCTAAAGTGAACACAGGATGATAGATACGAGCTTAACTTTCTAAAGAAGGGAGATGTAATAACTGTAACTGTAGTTATATCATCCTTATATTAATCGTAATCGTTTGTATCGTACTTGTTCGTTGTTTATGTCAATAAATGTCGTCTTCCGTGTTCTAAGCTTCGGCTATTATTAATTACAATGTACAAGTTACCACATTAACCATGCCGACACATGTTACATATGTGATATGTTTATGTGTATTTTCTTATGATTATTTATTTCATTTCATGGGAAAGTACTACCACTTCTAGTCAATCAAATTTAATAAAGTAGATTTAGATATATTAGAAATTTATTTTAGGAAGAGCTTTCTGTAAAATCATGACCAAATTTTAAGTTACTGAGTTTTCTTAATTTAAGATCAGTTCTGAAGAAGGCTTAAGGGATACATTTCTTAAGAAAGAGGTTCTTCTAAGTTATAAGTATCATGACCTATATTATTTTAAGTTTTAACTTGTATGTCAGAAAGCTAAATTATATATATATATATATATATATTTAGAGGAATCTTATCCATATAATATTATGTGTTAAGAAAACTATTCACAAATAGACTGATGCAATTTTTGTCTACAATTAAACAAATCTGGGAACATATTTTCCATTTCTTTCTGAGCATTCTTATTTTTAATTGTAATAGAAAATTAGATTGAAATCAAAATAAATTTTTATTTCACCTTTTAAAAACTTTTTTTAAATTATATGATAAAAATGCAGGAAATAATGTTTTTTTTTTTTTTTTTTTTTGGTACTTTTCTATTACCAGTGCAGATGATAAATCACCAAATATTGTTTCAATCACCATAATTCGCATTGCACTCATTTCATAATACAAACCTAATACCATTCCATTAACCAAAAACATTTTATTTCAACATCAAAGCATTGTTCCTAATTTACATACACAAAAATAAAAACTGCTATTGCCAAGCTGTAGATGGCGAGATTTGCACACCCGGCGAACAGAAAAGTAACCTTTTATTTAGTTTAACATACACCAGCAAAAGAAAAATTATTCTGTTATCAGCTTGTGATTTTCTTTTATTATTATTATTTTTTAACAAAGCAATAAAATATTTTTTTTTACAAATAAGCCATCTAAATGTAGTTTGATATCTTGTTAGCCTTCTAAAAGTTCAAAAATTTAGAAGCATCTAAAAACAATCATACAATTGTCCTTTTTCAATGTATGTTGTTATAAAGTTTTATAAAATTCACACACTAAGGAACTTACAACTCTTTTTGTTTTATCAGCCAAAGACTGTTGAATGGGTTTCCATCTTTCTTTACAGCTAGTAAAGCCATGGTGCAAGATAACAGGGGGCACGTCTGTATTAGCATTTTCCTCAGGCTCACAACAACTATAGGATAATTTAACAGGTTTTATTCTGTAAATTTAAAAAAAAAAAATCATGATTAGTTAAAAGTAAGAATGTTGCATTTGAAGATTATTTCAGATACAAAATGTTGCAAACATTATTTACGAATTTTGAATTTCCAATGATCAACACACTCAATAATAGAAAATTAAAATTGTTGAAACCATGGTATCAGATACTAAGTATAAGTTCTTGGAAGTAAAGATTAAAAAAAAAAAATTCATTATACAAAATGCACTGACATACTCATTTTAAATTACTAAATTATGTTATAGGTTTAAAAATATATTTTAAAATCAAACTAAGAACACGAATAATATCATATAATAAAAATTAATTACAGTGTAAGCTTTTTAAGCTCCTCATCAATGTAAATGTGAATCGAAAACCAAAGCTAATGTTTACACATGTTCACGTTTAAGAATATGCCATTTAAAAAATATTAAGACAACATGGAGTATACATCATAGTAGAACCAGATATTCTGGTAGAATCAGGATCAATTCTGCATATTGCTGTCAAAAATATTTCGTGTATGCTGCACACCTCAATTTTTAGGCTTAATATTTTGAAAAAAATAAGTGCATGATACACAGGTAGATAGAGCACATGAAAATAACAAGTTTATTGCTTACACATGATTTCAATTTATTTTAAGCAGAGTTTGACTGGATTTTGCCCGACCCAAAAAAACACACTAGGAAAAAACCCTTGAAATAACCCAAGTGGGTTTTTTCAAAATCCTTATTTAAAATTGCACTTATCTAACTAATAATAAACATATTTATTTAAACCATATATAATATTATATATTATATCATGGGCATAGAGTTTTTCAGGTATACTGGAGAGGCCCAAACTGATCTAGATCACAAAAACTGGAAAAATTGTCATAGAAAAATAATTATCTCATTAAAAACCCATTGAAAAATTATGTAAAATAGCACAATATAAGGAAACAAATTGAATGAATATTCTTCTTGTTTGGTAACTTTTCGAGTTAAAAGTGACTATAAAATGAGGAAACTGACCAGATAAGTTTAGAAAAGGGTAAATTTGTGTGAGTGCATCAGAGAGAAAATTGTAAAAGCTTCATTGGCAGGAGTAGTCAACTAGGGTTGCCAGATTGTACATTCTCCCTGTATGTTTAAGTTTTTCAGGCTTATTATATGTTGTATATTTAAACCTTCCCTAGATGTCGATTTCTCATCAGCAAGTATTGAACAATTTTTTTCCAATTCAGCATGATTCAAAACAAACTTAGAAATAGGCTTGGATTACAAACTGCTTCAAAAATTTTAATGGCTTATAAAATATTAAATTCTAAAGACAAACAACTTGTTCCTGATCCTGAAGCATTTAACGACTAAATATTTTACAGTCTTTATGTATCTTGAATAACAAAATTTCATGTATGCATTTTTGTTAATTTCTTAATTATTTCCTGGTTATTTTGCATTTGATATTTTAACTAAAAGAAAATTTTTATCATTATAGTTCTCTACTTCTTATTGATGTTCCCCCCATAGTAAAATGTGTATACTGAATGTTTTTATGCATATATTAAATTATTAATGTCATTACAAGCACAGGTTTCATTTCAATGTAACATTTTATTAATTAACATTAACTTGTTATTTCAACATATGACTTTTTTTTAAAAATAATATATGAGGCTGTCAAACATTTTAAAATTTTTTATTCCTTTTTTTAATTTTGTAAACTGTTTATTAATTGCAAAGAAACTGCCATAAGACAGATGAACGCAAATGTATAATGTTTTATAATTGCTATTTAATGCATTATAACTTATTGATATACATTTTATTTGTAAACATGTTTGCATAAAAAAGCTTCTAGATGAACTGAACTTAGTTTTTCATTTCCACGCAAAATATTTCACATACTGTTGTGTATATAAATATGTATATGTGATATTTTGATATAAAAGTTGTTTCTTGAATGGGAAGAATCAATATATTTATTTATTATTGTTAAATTCTGCATTTTTAATTTAGAATTTTCAATTTACTAAAAGTGGACTAAAATGATATTTTGTCCAGGACGTTTTTTTTCTGTGGAAAAAAATGGTCACTCCTGACCAAAACTAATATTTATTTTATTGCCTCATTACCTAAACTTGACTTTATTGTAAGCTAAACACATCTTCACATTATAAAAATTTTTATTTAGTATATTTATCATCTTAATATGTGTATTTTTTTGTTGTTGTTGTTGTTGTTGATTATTAAATATCTTACTCTGATTTTAAATACAAACTTTTTTATTTTGGTTTGCCCATTAATACAATTTTCCTGACCATTACTGAATTTTTTTATTATTTCTATTGCCACGGTTAAATTTCAATTCATAATGAATATGATGGTAAAATTAATTAAAGAAAATAATGTAATGCAAATACAATTAAAAAATAAGAATTATAACTATTAATTAATAAATTATTTTTATGAAAAATTTCGGAAAGAAGATATTTGCTCAAATTTGTAGAAAAAAATCTCGCAACCCTATAGTCAACACTCAGTTTTCACAAAAGGAAAATGGGAGGGGCGGGGGGATTTTCAAGAAGTAGGATTTGAATTATATTTTCACTGTTTGATACATAGAATAAGAGAAATTCCTTCCATTACACTTTTGCTCTCTTCATGTCCTCTATTCCAAGAGAACAAAAACAAATGATTAAATATAATAAGACAACACATTCTTTATTAACTGATTAACCAGAGGGCCCGTGCGAAGATTTCGCACTGGAATCTAATATTTTTTAGGTACTTCTCTATTAACCCGTCGACCACTTTTCATAACAAAAAACTACCGCCAAACTGTAAGATTAAACGCCAAAAATGCAGTCCCATTTACTTGATATCAGAAGCATTATACGTGTTTGTTACGTCCTCTAGTGGTTTTACATTCGACATTTGCGTGTATTTTTCATTATGTTTTACTGATTTAGTAGTTATTTCATTCATTAAAATAACAATTGTGTCCTTAAATTCTTATATTTTATTTATTTATTTATTTTTTTATATTCCAATGGCAACGTTCTTCCGTTTATTTGGCGATAGTTTTTTGTTATGAAAAGTGGTCGACGGGATAATAGAGAAGTATCATTTTTTATCAATATGTAATATTTATTAGATGCAGGTTTAAACTTCTAAAGAAAAAGCAAGGATAAAAATATCTGCAAACAATATTTAGTTGTAAGTTAAGCCAGAATATCATCTAATTTATTCCATCAAAGTTAAACTAAAAACTGATCCAAGATTGCTAAAGGCACGCGAGAGAAAAAAAATTAACAATTGTATTTTGACTGCATTAGAGGATGACGTCATATGAAATTCCAAAGTATTTATGAGTAAGATTGAGCTTGGATTTTTCAAGAAATAATTTTGGGTCTGAAAGCAACATTATGAAATCATTGACATCAACAGCAGATTCATCTACAGTTTCGGGAGAAATAAACTGATTTCCATTCAATTTGTGTCTCATGAATCTTACTTGAATAGAATCATCAACAATTAGACTACAGTTATATTTATCAAAGGCAGTAAATACAAAACAAAATATTTCTTACTATGTTAAATAAATTGTTATTTTTATTTGTTTACTTTATTTTACAGTTAAATCTACTTTAAAACAATCTTTCTTTATAGAAAATAAGCAATTATTAAATATTTTGAAAATTCTGCATTACAGGAGCAGAGTGGATTGTGGACCACTGTGCCCCAGGAGTGGGTGGTCCACTGTACCCCATGTTGAAGTTCAATAAATAATCATATTGATATTGTTTATAGCTTTCTTTTAAACATATTAACTTTAAAGTAAAATAAAAACAAGTATCTTAGCTTTGCAAAAAAGCTGTTTTATTTTATTTATCTACAACCTTTAATTACTAAAAAAATAAAAATATGATGATTAAAAATTTTACTTTTAGAAGCTCAAAACAACCAATCATGATAAAATAGTTCAATCTGAGCTAAACATATTTTCTGAAGGCTATAAATAATCATTGCAGTGCTGTTGTCTATTAGGATAGAAGAGAAGCTTAAAAAATTTTTAAATAAATAAAATATTAGGGGGTGGGCCATAGGTCCAGTGTGTACCGGTCACCCCTATATCTGAATTTTAACAAAATAAAGCTAATTAGTAGTAGGGCAATAATTAAAACATTTAAAGGAATTCTATAATTGGAAATTTCTAATAAAACAAAACTAAATAGTAATTGACTATTTAAATCCAAATTTTATTTGTAAAAGACAGACACACAAAATTTTAGATTAGTAATATTTTTACTTTTCAAAATTTCTTTTCAACTCAGTCATGAAAACATTTTTAAATTTTTGATATTAATAAAGGATTAATGTTTAATTTTCTTAATCATCCTATACATCTTCCTACAAAACAATAACAAAAAAAAAGGCCTAAAAATCCCCAAAATCAGGAAAAAAAAAACACTGGAAAAAATACCGAAAACCTGAAGAAACACAATAAAACTCTGGAAAAAAAAAAAAAAAGAAGATAAACTCCAAAAAATCCTGATAAAAGCCACTGGGCTGGTTTTTTTCTGAAAAAACCCGGGTTTTTGCCAACCCTATTTTAAGACAAAAAAAAAAAAAAGTAATAATAAATCTAATAAATATTTCAATATGATAATTAGTATTTTTAATCTCACACAAATACAAATAACAGTTCATAGCATATCAATAAGTAATCCACGATATAAATATTTCATGGTTTCTAAAAAATTTACTTTCTGTTTCAACAAATAGCTATATTTTGTTTTTATGAATATTATGTTAAGGGTGATAATGGATATTGTAATATAGAAAATAATTTGTTTTCAACAACACAAACATTTCTAAAGATTGTTACTTTTAAAATTTTTAAACATCTTTTTGTATATAATCTTTAAATTGCTATGATTAAAATTTTATTGAAATAATTGTCATTTGTTTTCCTTCAATAAAATATACATAGATAGATCAACTGCTCTCTAAATCAGAAAATGAAGAATGGTGAACAATTTTAATTTAGTTTAATTTTTTGAAATGTATTGTTAAAACAGCTATATTCTAGATATTACAGAGAAAATATTAATAATTATAATAATAATAAAATACACAGAAAACACCATTTGGTACTAAATAAAACATATTCAGTTAATAAAATTTTACCAACCAAAAATGTCACATTTTTAAAGACCAAGCTGACCAATAGTTAATAGACAAAATTGATTGCATCGGAAAAAATATTACAACTATAAAGATATTTTCTGATCCACAGAAAATGAAAAGCAAAAGTTAAATGTGAGAATAAATGTGATCCTAACTTAAATTTTTTCAAAACTGAGAAAATTGGTATAAAATTAGAAAAGAGGACGACTGGTTACCGCATTATAATCATAAATAAATCGATCAATAACAAATCTATTTTATTTTCCTTTAAATCGGTTTTGACTTCTGATCACCGCTAACTGTAAACAAAGATATTGCCGAGCCGAACGCACCTTTCCAAACAAAACAGGTGTAACGGCTGAAGCAGCACTTTTTTTTTTCAAGAATAAATGAAACTTGCAAAATATTGTTGCCCATGCAGAAAATTTTTAATTTAAAAAAATTATATATGCTTACTGTGTCATTCTATGTAGCAAAGCAAACAGAATAATAAATTTATTTCAACTTCCGATGCAGTTTCCGAAAGGCGGATACGTGAGATTCATTCGTGCGACAGTCATTGAATCACTTTCGCGCCGTAAAAAAAGAAGCCAAATAAAAGAATTAAAGTCGCCAACATCCGCCAAGTTCATCACGAGCACGACTCCATTCTTTTTCAAGCATCACTAAACACACTCCTTTACTTCTTGCATATCTCTAAGATTATCTCTTTGTTAAAGAGTATTTATGCAGAATAATACCAAGATAGAAAAAAAAATTATATTTTATTATATTTTCTTTAGTAATGCTTAAAAAAAACTTACAAGAAGACATCAGTTGCCTTCCGATAAGTAAAACTTTGAATTAGTATTTTAGTTGGATGTTTTGTGACAAGATAACAAAATTGTGAGATGGGGGATGGAAAATCTGACATAGCGCAAATAATGATCCACTTATCCATTTAGAATTAGATTTGTAAAGCATTTCATAATTTGTTTCCCTCTGACATGTGAATGAATGTCTTTCAGATTTATTATTTTATTCAGTTTCAGTAATAAGATGCTTTTTATACGATTTTTTATTCAAAGTGAATATTAATAAATGATTGTAAATGGAAAAGTATCATTTGTTATTAGCACCAAGCCAAACTATTAAATTTTAGCTTGGTGCTGATAACCCCCTACTTTTGGTTTGGGTCTTGCTTCTTCTTTCAAAGTGGTAGACAGGGCCTGATTACTGTGCACAGGCCAATTAGGCCGTGGCCTTGGGTCCACTGATGATAGGGGCCCTAAATTGAATAAAGTAATTTAGAAAAAAAAAATCGTAAAATTGGAGTTTTCTGCAATTATTTTCTCAAAAAGTAAAAATTATTTTTGTTAACTACTGCACAGACCAATTAGGCCGTGTCCTTGGGCCCACTGCTGATAGGGTTCCAAATTGAATAAAGTAATTTAGATAAAAATTCGTAAAATTGCAGTTTTCTGCAATTATTTTCTCAAAAACAAAAAATTATTTTTGTTAACTTAACAACTGTAGCATAATATCTAATGATACGCCTTGAATACATTACTCTCTCGCCCCCGCCTCTGAAAAAAAAAAAAAAAAAAAAAAAAAAAAATCTAACTGTTATTTTGATGCGATGGGGCCCTGAAAAGCTACTGGGCCTTGTGCCCCATACAACCTTAATCGGGCCAGGGGCGTAAACCACCCTTGTCGCATAGGGGGGTGTAGACTCATAAATTTCCGACTCCAAGAAGGAAAATTTCCGAGTACTATGAAAAACAAAATGCCGACTAATATATAATATATATACAGTAGAAGCTCGATTATCCGACGTAATTTAGATCGAACCTACATCGGATAATCGAAATTTCCGGATAATCTAGAATTTATCAATAATCATCTAGTTTAATATGTAACATCGTCATCGAACTGTTATTATGACGACTTAAACTGCTAAATAAATATCTAAATTCAAATTATACATGAAAATTCTCCTCCCCCTTTTTAAATTCTGCAGCTGTGAAAATTTCTGCTTGTGAAAAGATGACAAAAGGGGTTTTGTTCCCTGCGCTTGCTTACAATCAGAGGGTTAAATAACATTCGAATGTTGTGGCATTCGGCAGTGTGACCTACCATATTTCAATTTTTTTTTGTTTAGAACAGGGACGTGTACACAGGGAGTGTGTCTGGGGGGAGTGGGGGGGGGGGGGGGGGGGAGAGAGAAGAGTACACTTATACCGGGATCGGAGCTTGCGGTAAGCTCAAGCTAATTTAAAAGGAATTCTAAGAAAGAGGAATCAAAATATTTATCTGTACTGGTAGTTCGGAAATGACCGTTTGCATACACAAGAAATGGGAAAAAAAAAATCGCTGAAAAAAAGGTTCAGGAAACCGACGTCGGTTTACGGAGAGTTCCGGTTAAATGAGGGTTGGATAACAGAGGTTCTACTGTATCTATATATTTGTTTGTATATATATATATATATACACAATATATATACACAATATATATACCACAATATATATACTCAAAAGTTTAGCATATATGATCGAAGAAAGGATATCGTAAATATCTTACGAAATTATTTAAAATTTATAGGAGAAATTCATTAGATAACTATGACTTAGCAGTATCGAGATAGTCAAATAAGTTTTAAAGCACTGATATTGATTCCTTTTGAATTATTAATATATGTCTCTAAATATCAGTGGCGAAATACTATGATTAATATGTGTAGAAAATTGCGGTTTGGAACTCCAGACTGCTTTGTTTGATAGCGATATATCTTGTTTCTAAATGTACCAAATTTTATGAAACTGGATTGAAGAGCTGCGGATTCGTTGCCCGTTTTTTTACCGATAAAGGGCTTAATGCATTTTACTTTTATGTGTATGGCATACTTATTCACACAGACTCCACTCCAGATAGAAATTCATAAAGTTCTGAGTTAAGCATAAGGACTCCTGCTACCCGTGTACGTCTATGACATTAAAAAAAGCCAAAATTTAAAAGATTGAAATTTTTCGAATGAACAAAACTCATATCCATTTCTTTGTACTTCAATAAAATTTAATCAAATTTTGTACTAGTAACAAGATATATCGCTATGTAACAAAGCAGTTTGGAGTTCTAATCCGCATTTTTTTACACATATTAATCATGGACCTTGACCCCTAACTTTTAGATAAATTTATTAATAATTCAAAAGGAATCAACACCAGAGCTTTAAAACTCATTTGAGTATCTCGATACGCGAAATAATAATTATTTTGTGAATTTCATCTATAAAATTTAATAATTTCGTAAGATATTTAAGATTTTCTTTCTTCGTTTTTATCATATATGCTATTCTATATCATATATGAATCAAGACACACATACATGTGTGTCTTGATTCTAATTGGAGAAACTTACTTAACAAATATACCAATACATGTTTAATATTAATCACAAATGAAAACTTGTTTATAAAAGTAATTTCAATATATCCTTTTAAACATTGTGATCATCAGGAAAAGCTTGGAAAAGACGTGGAAGTTCTATCTCTCTATTTTTTAGCAATCAGTTAAATTTTTTTAGCGTTTCTTTCTGAGTAAAATTGAAATCTGTTTGCTTGGGGAAAATTTTAAAGACATGAATTTGTCAAAAATTCGGAATTTCGTAATTTAAGTTTATAGTTCTTTCTAACGACATACTTTAAAGCAGTGTAAAAATTTGGTGTCATACCTGTTTTTCCGACTAAACAAAATGTAGTAATAATAATGTATATAAAAAAATCGAATACAGTTGGTTAAGGAAAAAGAAAACGAAAGTATTATTTCTGATAAAAGTAAATTCATATAGATTGTAAAATATCCAGATTGTTTCGAGGTAAAATTTAAAGTATTTTGGGTGTTTTCAATTTTCATCCTGTGCATCATATAAATTTCTTGAAACACATTTTTAAATCAATCTAAAATTACATAAAAAAGTAAAACTAATTCACATCTTTTTTAAATAAAATAAGAAGAAAATACAAAATTAGTTAGTACAAAAAATAAAACCATAATTATTTTCGATTAAAGGTAAAATTCGTGTTGAGTGGGAAATACCCAGATTTTGATACGGAAAAGTACTAAATATTTGCAATTCAGTTTTGAATTTTAATAGGATATCACCTGAATTCCGTGATACACATCTCTAACTAAATTTAAAGTTAGATACAAGATGGAAGTTTCTTCACTTCAGTCAGTATATCTTAAAATTTCCAGTCTAAAGTAAAAGCTTTCCGATTATAAATAAGCTGGATATCGATATCTCGAAGTCAAAGGGCACAGAAAAAAATTCATGAAAATCAAGGTTTTCGATCAAAATATCAAGGTTTCAAATATTATTAACATTGCTAGAATATGTATATAAATATCTTACTCGTCATATCAAGGTTTTCGAGTTTTCGCAGAATTCGACAAATCAATGTTTTTCTGTATACTTTTATCAGAAAAAGAAAATCCGTAATATTTCCAACTAAGAATAAATTTATGTAGGTTTTCTTCGTTCTAAATAGTTTTTCTTATTTTTCTAATTAAAAACTACAAAAAATAAAAATAAAAAATCCTACTAAGAAAAAAATTCTATAGGTTTTCTTCGACCAAACTTGTTTTTCTTATTTAATTAAAAACTACAAAAACATTACTCCAATTCATAAGTTTTTATAGGTTAATACCTTTTTTTTTTCAAATAAACATACTTTTTTCCGATCGAGAGGGAATTTTTCGTTTTTCCAATGAATAAGTTTTTATAGGTTAATACCATTTTTTTCCGACTAAACGTACTTTTTTCCGATCAAAAGGGAATTTTTCGTTTTTCCAATGAATAAGTTTTTATAGGTTAATACCACTCTTTTTCCGACTAAACGAAATTTTTCCGATCAAACGGGAATTTTTCGTTTTTCCAATGATTAGTTTTTATAGGTTAATACCACTTTTTTTCCCGACTAAACTAACTTTTTTCCGATCAAACGGGAATTTTTCGTTTTTCCAATGAATAACTTTTTATAGGTTAATACCACTTTTTTTCCGACTAAACGAACTTTTTTCCGATCGAATGGAAAAATTTCCGACTGAGTTTTTCGTCCCCCCCCCCCCCCAGGATTTACGCCCCTGAATCGGGCTCTGGTGGTAGCACATGTTCTTTGCTCCTGAAAAAGAAAGACAAAGTTCTTACGAAAAAGGCCTTGCGCATTTCCTATTTTTAGGGTTTCGTTCATCTCACGAAACCCTATTGCTCCCGCTCCGTTGTCTGTCTGTCACAGAGCCATTCTCGAAAACTGTGTAACTTACAGAGTTGAAACTTCGTGTATAAATCAGAATATCAGCTGTGAAGAGCTGAAAATATTAAAATTTGAAAAATTCGTATTATTTTAATAAATAGAGATAAAAAACTAAAATTCTAACAGCCTTTTTCTATCAAATTAAAAAAATTTCGTTATAGCCAAAAATTTAAAATCCACAATGAAATTCTTTCTACAATAATTAATTTTCTATCAGACGATTTTCACGTGAAAAATGAAAATGAAATAAAAAGTTTCACCAATTGAAAAAAAGATAAATATGAAATAAAATTGATTGACGTCATAGTGGTAAATAAAACTGAAAATGTCTAAGATATCTCAATAATACAAGGAGTATGAGTATGTGGATGTACACAAAGCAGATTAATACACGTCATTAGAGAATTAAAAAGAAAATCTGACGTCCTATTCGAAGTTTAACGAATTTGTCAGATGTTTGAGAATAATACAAAGCGAGTATCAATATGAATAATAGAGAACAGTAAATATATGAGTCTGAGGTAATGTATTGAATCATGATAAAAACCCAATTATAGAAATATTCGCATATTTTAACATTTTGAAGACGTCTAACATGTTTAATTTTGAAATTATATACTTTTTAAATATCGCATTTACTCCGTATGACGGATATTATTATGACAGAATATAATAGCGGGTTTCGCCCGCTATCCGGCTGGTTTAGATTATCGAAAAAAAGGAAAAATAGACCGGTAAATTTTTACTTTATAAAAAAACATGACTTTTTTTTGTTGTTGTTGCTAGATTATATTTATTTGAATTTATTTAAGAAAGGATAAAGTGTTTTGAAAGGAATATTAAACGAAACCCTTTGTGCGATCTTCGATCACACTTACCCACTTGTTTATGGTGTTATTAAAAAGTTATTTTCCACTTATTGGTTCACACCAGTTTGTTCAATATTTTAATAAATTCACAATTTAAATCTCTATATAAAGATAAAAAGGGTAGGTTTTTAAAAATATTTCTCTTTAGTTTATTAGCAAAAATAAATTTCCAAAGATTTCGTTTATCATAAAATCAGAAATTTAAATCTCTATAAAGAAGAAAAAGTAAATTAAAAAATATATTTCTGTGTACTTTATTAACAAAAAAATATATCTTCGAGGATTCCATTCATCACAAAATCATAAATTTTAACGCTCCGTAAATAAAAACGAAGATTTTAAAAATATATCTCTGGAAGTAATTACCATAAATAAACTTTAGATTTAGAAGATTCCGTTCATCATAAGACCACAATTTTAAAGTTCTAATATAAAGAGAAAAAGTAGGTTTTTAAAAGTATTTATTTGTAATTTATTAAGGCTGTTCTCAGATCCAAAGGGTCTACTTTCATACACATCTTCTTCATTCATTTTTGTTCGCAAAACGCATGGCATTGGCAGGTGTTCTTATTCAGTAATCGAAACACATTTTCCGTTTTTTGATAAAGGCAGAATATCTTTCAGGAAATACTGCCAAAGTCGACGTTTTCAATCAAATTCTCGCCGGGAGCGAGACGGAAAATGTTGTCACGTGACACGAATAGCTTATAACTCGATAAATATTCTATATGTATTAAAAAAAGAAAAAAGGAAAACTCATTTCGATTCCAAATCGCTTCAAGTGTCAGATCTGCCAATTTTATGCCTTTGCGCTTAAAAATGAGCCAGAAAATGTGTCAGAAAGTTTCGTGTTGATGAGCAGGTCATTTGAAAACAGCCCTAACAAAAATAAATTTCTAAAGATTTCGATCACCATAAAAACATCATTCTAAAGTTATATATAAGAAAACAAAAAAGTGCATTAAAAATATTTCTCTGTAATTTATTAATAATTTATAAAGATTTCGGTCATTAAAAAAATATAAATTTAAAGCTAAAAAAGGGAGGAGATTTTAATTATTTCTCTATAATTTATTAACAAAAATAAATTTCTAAATATTCCGTTCATCATAAAATCATAATTTTAAAGCTTTATAAAGAAAAAAAGTATGTTTTCAAAAATATATCTGTTTGATTTATCAACCAAAGTAAGTTTCTAAAGAATCCGTTCATCATAAAATCAATATTTAAATTTGTATAAAGAAAAAAAAAAAGTAGGTTTTAAATAATATTTATCTGTAGTTTATTAAAAATAAATAAATTTCTGAAGATTCCGTATATCATAAAATTATAATTTTAAGCCTCCATGAAGAAGAAAAAAGTAGAATTTAAAAAATGCTTCTGTGTACTTTATTAACAAAAATATATTTCTGAGCATAACATTCATCATAAAACATAAATTTTAAAGCTCTGTAAAGAAAAAAAACGGATCTTTATTTTTAAATATTTCTTTACAATTTATTTTTTACAAATAATAATTTCTGAAGATTTCGATCATCATAAACACATAATTTTCATATATTTTTTTAATTCCTCTGTAATTTATTAACAATTTCTTTTGATTTTGTTTACTATAAAATTATAATTTTACAGCTGTATGGGAGGGGGGGGGGGGGGGGAGAGGGTGTATTTTCTAAACTATTTTTGTGCGATTTTTTAACCAAAATAAATTCCAAATTCTATTCGTCATAAAATCATAATTTTAAAGCTCTATAAAGAAAGAAAAAGTATGTATTTAAAAATATTTCTGCGCAATGGTGAAAACGGAATTTCTGAAGCTTCCTATCATGAAATCATAATTTTAAAGAAGAAAAAAAGAAGTAGATTTTAGAAAATATTTATCTGTAATATATTAACAAGGAAAAAAAATTATAAATGTACAATTCATCAAAAAATCATAATTTTAAACCTGCATAAAACAGAAAAAGTAAAAATAGATTTTTTTTTTTTTTTAAATATATATATTTCTGCAGATTTCATTCATAAAAATTATAAATTTTAAATATTTGTAATGAAATCGCAGATTTAAACTCTGTAATTTATTACCAAAATTTCTAAATATTTCGATCATCATAAAAACACAATTTAAAGCTCAGTAAAGAAATTTTGATCAGTATAAAATTATAATTTTAAAGCTCTGAAAAAGAGGAGCTTTTTATTTATTTATCTGTAATTTATTAACCCAAAATAATTGTCTAAATATACCGTTCATCATAAAATCATAATTTTGAAGTTCTATAAAGAGAAAAAAAAAAAGCTTTTCTAAATTATTTCTGCGTGATTTATTAAGCAAAATAAATTTCTAAAAGATTCTGTTCATCGTTGTTGCGTAAACTTTTTAATTGTAGCTCGCGTGATCTTTTTAATTTTGCTCGGCTGAGAGAAGGATCACGTGACATGATTTTTCATTATTTTATTGTATCTTATATCTGTTTTGTAAATCCTTTTAATTCTTTGAATTGTTGATTTTATTTTAATATTGTAATTTATTTTTGTGATATGGCAACTTTATGTTTTATATAATTTTAACTTAAAAGAAAAAGTAGATGTTCTAAAAGTTTCTAAAACGTAGTTTGCAATGTGAGGACGCAATGTTCATACATCATCGGTATGTTTTGTTACCGATCGGTATGTTGTGTTACCGACCGTGTGTAATCGCATGTACGTATGTATTGCAATGTTCAGATGGTAACATCGGGTAGATGTTTAAGAACTGAGCTATATTTTTTAAATAGAGTTAGTTGAACTTTATTTCTGCTCCAACACTCATAAAACTATAATTTTAAAGATTTATGAAGAAAAAAAAGAGGTATGTTTTCAAAAATATTTCTGTGTACTTTATCAACCAAAGTAAGTTTTTAAAGAATCGGCTCGTCATAAAATCATAATTGTAATCTCTATAAAGAAACAAATGTAACTATTTTCTTTGTAATTAATTCAAAAAAATAAATTTCGTTTATCATAAAATCACAATTTTAAACCTCTATGATAAAGAAAAGACATATTTAAAAAATATATTTCTGTGTACTTTATTAACAAAAAGATATTTATGAGGATCTCATTCATCATAAAATCATAAATTTTAAAGTTCTGTAAAGAAAATCAGCGATTTAAAAAATATTTCTCTGTAATTTATTACAAAAAAAAAAGAAGAAGAAGAAGACTTTAGAAGATTTTATTTATTGTAAAATCATAATTTTAGAGCTCTGTAAACAAAATATAACTTATTAACAAAAATAAATTTCTAAAGATTCTGTTCATCATAAATTCATAATTTTAAAGTTTTATAAAGGTAAAAGTATGTTTTTAAAAATATTTCGGTGGGTTTTATCAACCAAAATAAGTTTCTAAATATTCTTTCATCGTAAAATCATTATTTAAATCGCTATAAAGGAAAAAAAAAAAACAGGTTTTTAAAAATAATTCTGTGTACTTTATTAAAAAAAAATTAATTTCTGATGCCATTCATCATAAAATTCTAAATTTTAAAGCTCTGTAAAGAAAAAAAAAAGTAGGTTTTTGAAAACATTTCTCAGTAATTTATTAAAAAATATATATAAATTTCTGATTACTTGGATCATCATAAAAACATAATTTTAAAGATCTGTGAAGAAAAGAAAGTGCATTTTTAAAAATATTTCTCAGTAATTTATTAACAATTTCTAAAGATTTCGTTCGTTATAAAATTGTAATTTTAAAGCTCTGTGGAGGGGAAAGTAAACTTTATAAAATATTTCTGTGTGATTTGTCAATCAAGATAAAATCCTATGTTCCATTCATCGTAAAATAATAATTTTAATAACTTAATTTCTAAAGAGTCATATCATAAAATCATAATTTTTAAGAAGAGAAAAATAGATTTAAAAAAATATTTCCTGTAATATATTAACAACAACAACAACAACAATAAAATATAAAGATGCCGTTCATAAAAAAAAAAAAAAAAATCATAATTTCAAACCTGCATAAAAACGAAAAAGTATATTTTTAAATATATTTTTGTGTACTTTATTAATAAAAATATCTTTCTGCAGCGTCCATTCATAAAAATCATAAATTTTAAAGCTTTGTAAAGAAAAACGAAGATTAAACATTTCGCTGTAATTTATTAACAAAAATAGACTTTGGAAGATTCCGTTCATCATAAAATCTTAGTATTAAAGCCTTGTAGAAAAGTAAAGTAAGTTATAAAAACATTTCTCTGTAATTTATTAACAAAAATGTATTTCTGGATATTTCGATTATCATAAAAACACAATTTAAAAGCTATGTAAAGACAAAAAAGGTACTTTAAAAAAAATATTTCTCTGTAATTTATTAACAGTTCTAAAGATTTCATTCATTAAAAAATTATAATTTGAAGCTCTGAAAAAGAGGAGATTTCTAATTATTTCTCTGTAGTTTATTAAGTAAAATAATTTTCTAAATATTCCACTCATCATAAAATCATAATTTTAAATCTCTATAAAGAAAAAATAGATTTAAAAAATGTTTTGTGTGATTTATTAAACAAAATATTTTTATTAATATTCCGTTCATCATAAAATCATAATTTTAAAGATATATATATATATATAACCATTAATGAAACATTACGATAAAACCAACTGAAACTTGAAATTATGATTTAGGAAGTAATAATTTATTGACAACGAAATTGTAACTCCAGCACAATGAATATAGATATTAGATACTAATATAAAAGAAGTAGAAATTAAATTAAAAATTGAATAAAATAGAATGAATGAAATTTGTGGAATTTATACAGAATTATCAAGTCCCAAATGCATAAATTCCACAAATAAAATGAGTGGTTTCATCTTCATATTAGCATTAAAATTGCTAAAGAATATGAATTTGGGACGACCACTCTATGACCATAACCATCTAATTAAAAAAAGACTGAAAATTCATAAAACAAATACAATACTTAAAAAGAGAGAAACCTATATAATTTTAGCATTTAATAAAGTATTACATTATATTAGAATATGATATTGCCCACCGTGGGCAAATTAAAATACTAAATTATGTAAATTAAGATACTATGGATTTAAAAATAATATTAATTAAATATTGAAATTAATAGTAACAAATTATGTTTTTGCATACAAAGTTAAAATTTAAATTCACGTGATATAAGTTGTTAGGGAATAAAATTAATTTCAATTAATATATATTATATTAGTGTTTAATAAAGTATTACATTATATTAGAATATGATATTGTCCCCCATGGGCATAAAAGTAAATACAATAAATCCATAAACATTCTTAATAGTAGTGAATAATTCATTTAAATTAATTAATAAAGATTTAAATATAACTACGGTAATTCACATATAAAAGTACTACATCACAGTCCATTACAAAAAGTGTATTAGTAAGCGTATGTGTAAATCAAAATGCCCTCTTTTTTTTTTTTTTTTTTTTTTTTTTTTTTGTGTGTGTGTGTGTGTGTAAAATAAATTAACCATGCATTTTTTCCATACAACTCTGCCACACACCTCTTCAATCCAACATCTACCCACCCAACCGTCCTATTATAATTAATTTATTAATTAATTAGTTAATTTTTTTAAATATTATATTTTTTTTATACATTTTTTAACGCATGTGTTAATTTGGTTGTATAGATCATATAAGTACTAATTATATATTAAAGAATATATGAATTTTTTTGGAAAACCATGTTGTAATGCATCATAGATTAGTTTTTTAATGTTGCTGTTAATGAGTTGAGAAGAACATAAACTTTTTATTCTGTAAATATGATTAAGGAGTATATTACGATATACATAATTATGAAGACAGGATTTAAAATTAGTAAATGTATTAACTTTAAATTTAAATTCTTTACGTTTATCAAAAAGATCAATTATTGTTTTGTTTTCTTTAAGTGTAATTTTAAGATCTAAAAAGTTAATAGTATTGTTAGTAAGGAGGTTTTCCGTTAATTCTAAATTAGTAGGATAATCAACTGGAAATATAGATATATTAGTGTGATCAGTGGCAATTAAAATTATGTCATCAATATAACGATATAAATGTATAATACTGTTAATAAAAGTACGTTCATAGTGATACAAGTATAAGTCTGATAGTATACTAGATGTACATCCCCCTTGTGTTATACCGACTTTCTGTAAATATAACGTATTATCATGCAGTATAAAATTATTATATATAATGAAATTTGTTAAAGTTTTAAAATAAGCAGTATCTATATGAATAGGTAAATTTAGTGTATGATGATACTTATTAAATAATGCATTTATAACATTATGTAGATCTAATAAATCTATATTATTAAAAAGATCTTTGAAATCATAAGTCAATATATTGTTAACACATTTAAGATTTTTTAAAATATTGACGAGTTGATAGCTATTTTTTATACAATGTGTATTATCAGTGGATGTTGTCAGTGTATAAATTTGATTGAGAATTTTTAATAGATGTTTATTGGCTATATTATTATATGTATTGCACCCAATAGTTACAGTCCTAAATTTAATTGGATTTTTATGAAATTTGGGTATAAGAACTAAATAAGGATAATTAAAGTTAGTAGAAGAAATATTTAATAGTTTATAATAACTGTGAATTTTTCGATTATTTACAATTACATTTTCATTAGTTTTTTGAAACGATTTGTTAGTAGAAATACAAGATGTAAGTAGCCGGTGATAATAAGATTTACATATGATTGCATAATTATTAGGAGATTTGTCGATGTATGTGATTACAAAGTTTTTTTGTAATTTAGTAATTTGCTGGAACAACTGTTTAGTGTTAATTTTAACCAGATGCGATAAATTATGTTTTAAAGACGCAGTTAATTTTTCTATAACTAGTATTTTCCATTGATTAAAATATTCAATAGGTTTACTATATGAGATTGAAATTTTATAAATGAAAATATCTATATCGTATATAAACTGTTTTATAATAGAATTTATATTAAATTTAGAAGGAAGCCTATATTTAGTACCATAACCCATTAGTTTTTGCAGTTTAAAATTATTCACAATATCAAGATTACCAGTGATTATATGTCCATGATCATTATTAACGTATTTTTTTAGAGTGGGGTCATTGCATTTACACGGAAAAGAACTTGCATCAGATGTATTTTTTGAAAATGCATTATAGTTAAAAATCTTTCGTCCGACAGTATTAGGATATTTAAATGTTTTTGAAATTTGAAGAGTATTAATAGGAAAATAACAGTTTTTATCATTAATTATAGAATTAATATTAATTTAATTAAAGATTTGATTTGAAAAAGTGATTATCATTTGAGTATTAGTGTTTTGAATTTTTTGTTTTTTATGTAAATTAATGTTGAAAAGATTAGCTCTTGTCATAATAAGATCATAAAAAATATCAGAGAAATGATTTGAGTAAGAATTACAAAGAAACACATTTAAATATTGCACTATCTGTTTCTTTTTAATAGCAAATATGTATTTTCGAATTAATAACCAGTTGTAATTCTTATTGTAGTTATGCTGAAGAGAATTTATTTGTTTAACAACATATTTTTTGGAAATAACATCTGTAGCAGTACACTTTCCTCGCTTGTTTCGTGTAGTTTTATTATTTAATTTATGATTAAGTGTAGGATAAATAGGAGAATAATCTTTAGTATTATTTGTTGAAAAAACTTTAACTGGCCTGTTAAATAATTCACTATTAAGTCCATAAGGATAAATTGTGTTATAATATTTCATATATGAAGACTCCAAGAACAAACGTTCTGATTTAGATTTTATAATTTGTATAATTCCAATTGTAGTATTTTTAAATTTATGTTTATGAAAATGTTGTATTTCTGCTGTAGACTGTTTATTTTTTGCTGTGTTCTTGTTAGTGTCTGAACGATGTTGATTAATACGTTTATGTAATGGACCCGATGTTTCACCCACATATTTCAAACCGCATAAGTTACAATTAATACTATATATAACAATAAAGGCTTTACAAAAAATTGATAAATTAGGATCTGATACAATTTGTTTCTGAGAAGCAAAGGGACAAGTCTTGCATCTAGCATCATTACATAATCGAAATAATAATGGAGGAGGAGGAGAGTAAAAATGGTCACTGGATGACGATCCAGGAGCAACCCATTTATTGCCCCTGTACCGGGCACTACACTGCTATGATGCAAGGTGTATCTTGCCGGGAACGATAATTTTACTGAGTACTGCCATATAAATTGTTGTTTGATACATTGAATATTCAATAACAAAATTAAATGGAAATAAATATCATTAATATATGATATTGAAAAATCTTGAATAATTTAATAAATTATAAAATATTTAAAATTTCTTGAATAAATGAAAGTATATACAAAATGTACAGGTTAAATAGGCAGTGCACATAAAAAACCATCAATAATAAAATCTTAACCGTAATAATATAAACCCGCATTACAATACTCCAAAACATAAAACCAATGGACATTTAGTAAAAAACAAATGAACCAAGTCATTATACCAAATCCATAAATTACAAATAACAAGCAAAGACTTCCAAATATATTCCCAAATTACTTCTCAGAATTATGCGATCAGATCATAACAATTTACCAAAGCATGATATACATTTAATCACCAGTATTGTAAATAGTTGTACAAAAGTGAAACAAAATAAAAGAAAAAGATTACGGATAACAGTAGAACAAGAACCGTATATATAATTATAGATTAAATGGGACACTATCAGAAAAAAGCATTATAAATAAATGTAACACGCATAAACAATGGGAGTTGTAAAAATCATAGATTGAATCACGTGATGCAAATAATGTACCAATAATTGGGAATTCTTATAGCAAGGTATCAGATAACTACAAAGTAGAATTATGATAAAAAATAAAAATTAAAAAATACACAATTATAATGCGCAATTGCAGCAGAGTTCAAAGCGTACAATATTTGAAAGATTGCTAAAATCAATTAGCACCATTATATATATTTAAAAATATATACAATACCAAAATGCATAAGAATATATAAATCAAGATGAATTTTTGAAATTCAAAATGAAAAGATATCAAAAAAGACATCATAAATAACATACATTCAAAATTATTGGCGCATATGCAGCATAATAATTTGAATGCTAATATATAACCATTAATGAAACATTACGATAACACCAACTGAAACTTGAAATTATGATTTAGGAAGTAATAATTTATTGACAACGAAATTGTAACCCCAGCACAATGAATATAGATATTAGATACTAATATAAAAGAAGTAGAAATTAAATTAAAAATTGAATAAAATAGAATGAATGAAATTTGTGGAATTTATACAGAATTATCAAGTCCCAAATGCATAAATTCCACAAATAAAATGAGTGGTTTCATCTTCATATTAGCATTAAAATTGCTAAAGAATATGAATTTGGGACGACAACTCAATGACCATAACCATCTAATTAAAAAAAGACTGAAAATTCATAAAACAAATACAATACTTAAAAAGAGAGAAACCTTACCCAGAATTATAAGAGAAGAACTGGATAATAGATCGACAAAAGCCATAATCTACACGATGAAGATGGGTTCCTACTACCAACACTTACCAGATACATGAAGACAAATAAAGGCAATGAATTGCAAAAAATAATTTACTAAATGTTGCCAAAAACAGTTTTAGAAAATTATAAAACCTGTTGCCAATTTAGAAAATGAATTACATGGATATATGGAATTTTTTAAAAGCATCACAAACCATGGTGCTGCCATCTATGATTTTGAAAATAAACTACATGGAAATACTGAATATTTTAAAGCAACAAGCCATGGTGCTGCCATCTATGAGCAGAATATGTAGTGAAATACAATGGAAAAATCAATATTAAAAATGAATTCATTCTATCTTAAGTGGTCGTAATTAGTTAAAAAATATAAATTAAATAAAAATAAAATAAATAATATTTAATAATAAATACATATGAAATTAAATATAAAATGAATAATAAATCCAATTACATTAAAGTAAAACTGGATGTAGTAATGATTAATTAAAATACTAAAAGTGAATAAAGATGCTATGGAGATAAATTTAATATTAAACATATGATACAATAGGATAGGGAATAACATTAATTTAAATTAATACATATAATTTTAGCATTTAATAAAATATTACATTATATTAGAATATGATATTGCCCACCGTGGGCAAATTAAAATACTAAATTATGTGAATTAAGATACTATGGATTTAAAAATAATATTAATTAAATATTGAAATTAATAGTAACAAATTATGTTTTTGCATACAAAGTTAAAATTTAAATTCACATGATATAAGTTGTTAGGGAATAAAATTAATTTCAATTAATATATATTATATTAGTGTTTAATAAAGTATTACATTATATTAGAATATGATATTGTCCCCCATGGGCATAAAAGTAAATACAATAAATCAATAAACAGTCTTAATAGTAGTGAATAATTCATTTAAATTAATTAATGAAGATTTAAATATAACTACGGTAATTCACATATAAAAGTACTACATCAAAGTCCATTACAAAAAGTGTATTAGTAAGCTTATGTGTAATTCAAAATGCCCTCTTTTTTTTTTGTGTGTGTGTGTGTGTGTGTGTGTGTAAAATAAATTAACCATGCGTTTTTTCCATACAACTCCGCCACACACCTCCTCAATCCAACATCTACCCACCCAACCGTCCTATTATAATTAATTAATTAATTAATTTTTTTTTAATATTATATGTTTTTTATACATTTTTTAACGCATGTGTTAATAATTTGGTTGTATAGATCATATAAGTACTAATTATATATTAAAGAATATATGAATTTTTTTGGAAAACCATGTTGTAATGCATCATAGATTAGTTTTTTAATGTTGCTGTTAATGAGTTGAGAAGAACATAAACTTTTTATTCTGTAAATATGATTAAGGAGTATATTACGATATACATAATTATGAAGACAGGATTTAAAATTAGTAAATGTATTAACTTTAAATTTAAATTCTTTACGTTTATCAAAAAGATCAATTATTGTTTTGTTTTCTTTAAGTGTAATTTTAAGATCTAAAAAGTTAATAGTATTGTTAGTAAGGAGGTTTTCCGTTAATTCTAAATTAGTAGGATAATCAACTGGAAATATAGATATATTAGTGTGATCAGTGGCAATTAAAATTATGTCATCAATATAACGATATAAATGTATAATACTGTTAATAAAAGTACGTTCATAGTGATACAAGTATAAGTCTGATAGTATACTAGATGTACATCCCCCTTGTGTTATACCGACTTTCTGTAAATATAACGTATTATCATGCAGTATAAAATTATTATATATAATGAAATTTGTTAAAGTTTTAAAATAAGCAGTATCTATATGAATAGGTAAATTTAGTGTATGATGATACTTATTAAATAATGCATTTATAACATTATGTAGATCTAATAAATCTATATTATTAAAAAGATCTTTGAAATCATAAGTCAATATATTGTTAACACATTTAAGATTTTTTAAAATATTGACGAGTTGATAGCTATTTTTTATACAATGTGTATTATCAGTGGATGTTGTCAGTGTATAAATTTGATTGAGAATTTTTAATAGATGTTTATTGGCTATATTATTATATGTATTGCACCCAATAGTTACAGTCCTAAATTTAATTGGATTTTTATGAAATTTGGGTATAAGAACTAAATAAGGATAATTAAAGTTAGTAGAAGAAATATTTAATAGTTTATAATAACTGTGAATTTTTCGATTATTTACAATTACATTTTCATTAGTTTTTTGAAACGATTTGTTAGTAGAAATACAAGATGTAAGTAGCCGGTGATAATAAGATTTACATATGATTGCATAATTATTAGGAGATTTGTCGATGTATGTGATTACAAAGTTTTTTTGTAATTTAGTAATTTGCTGGAACAACTGTTTAGTGTTAATTTTAACCAGATGCGATAAATTATGTTTTAAAGACGCAGTTAATTTTTCTATAACTAGTATTTTCCATTGATTAAAATATTCAATAGGTTTACTATATGAGATTGAAATTTTATAAATGAAAATATCTATATCGTATATAAACTGTTTTATAATAGAATTTATATTAAATTTAGAAGGAAGCCTATATTTAGTACCATAACCCATTAGTTTTTGCAGTTTAAAATTATTCACAATATCAAGATTACCAGTGATTATATGTCCATGATCATTATTAACGTATTTTTTTAGAGTGGGGTCATTGCATTTACACGGAAAAGAACTTGCATCAGATGTATTTTTTGAAAATGCATTATAGTTAAAAATCTTTCGTCCGACTGTATTAGGATATTTAAATGTTTTTGAAATTTGAAGAGTATTAATAGGAAAATAACAGTTTTTATCATTAATTATAGAATTAATATTAATTTTATTAAAGATTTGATTTGAAAAAGTGATTATCATTTGAGTATTAGTGTTTTGAATTTTTTGTTTTTTATGTAAATTAATGTTGAAAAGATTAGCTCTTGTCATAATAAGATCATAAAAAATATCAGAGAAATGATTTGAGTAAGAATTACAAAGAAACACATTTAAATATTGCCCTATCTGTTTCTTTTTAATAGCAAATATGTATTTTCGAATTAATAACCAGTTGTAATTCTTATTGTAGTTATGCTGAAGAGAATTTATTTGTTTAACAAGATATTTTTTGGAAATAACATCTGTAGCAGTACACTTTCCTCGCTTGTTTCGTGTAGTTTTATTATTTAATTTATGATTAAGTGTAGGATAAATAGGAGAATAATCTTTAGTATTATTTGTTGAAAAAACTTTAACCGGTCTGTTAAATAATTCACTATTAAGTCCATAAGGATAAATTTTGTTATAATATTTCGTATATGAAGACTCCAAGAACAAACGTTCTGATTTAGATTTTATAATTTGTATAATTCCAATTGTAGTATTTTTAAATTTATGTTTATGAAAATGTTGTAATTAAATCTCCTAAGAGATAATTAGTAATAAAGTGTAGACAGAATACCACATAGTTAATAAATTAACAAGTGCAATCATAATATTATCATAGCATTTGCTTCAATGGTAATTGGCCAAAAATACTGAAAATATGAAAAATATTTAAATTAGAATTGGATATGAAAAAACACGTGTAGATATAATCATCAGCCTGGATGTATCCACACGTGTTTTAAAAATAATACAGTATTTCATAAATATACTGGCATTTATGCTAAGATCAGTATATTCATCCAGGTATACGATATTATTGCCAGAAAACAATTGGAAATAAAAAACTTGTAAAGAACAGATAAAATATCTTACTCACAATAATTATCAAAAATTCCTTAAATATCACAAGGTCTACATTTATACCAATACGACCACATGGCGCACATCATGAAATATCATAATCTTGATGAGTTGTGTTTTTGTATATGTTTTGTTTACAGTTATTTTAATACAATGCATATTTTATAGACTTTTATAACTGATCATTAGTATCACTTAATATACAGGTGATCGGCAGACGCACATTCACCATGACTATATAAAGTGTAAACAATGTTCAACCATCTTAATAATAGTCCTTATATGTTTTAATTGTATTATTTGCTATATCATTTGCTATATTTTATCGCACACTAAAAGAAAATAAATTATTACATAACATGTTTATATTTATATGATGTAATAAATGTTATTTAAAAGAGTTGATAATTGAATTTATCAAAAAAATAGGATAACCATAAAGTTTTGCTTGATTTCGTATAAATCTAATATTTTTGTTTTTATTTATATCTGAGCATAGATATTTTCTACGATGAAGGTAATTGATAATTATATTTTTATAAACTGATTTATGTAAACATGAAGCAAAATTGGTAAAAATATTTACTTTAAATGGAAAGTCAAATCTTTTATCATAAATATCAAATATTAATTTATAATTATCATTAATATTAATTTTTAAGTCAAGAAAATTTATATTATTTTTAATAAAATCATTTTCGCTTAATGTAAGCTGATTAGGATAAAAATTGAGTGGTGATGTGCAATTTTTATCATTGAAATAAAAAATGATAATGTCATCAATATAGCGATTAAATACATAATCATTGTTCGGACCAATATTTCTTTCATAATAATATAAGTAAAGGTCAGAGAGAATACTAGAAGCGGACCCACCCTGCGGTATTCCCTGGCATTGTTTATAAATAATATTGTCATATATGATGTAATTATTATGCAATGTAAAGTTTAATAAAGTTTTAAAAAAATTTACGGAAATATGATCTTTTAATTTTAATTGAGATTTAAATTCTTTAAATAATATACACATTGTTTTATGTAAGTCTTTTATATCAATGTTATTAAATAAATCATTAAAATCCAATGTTTTTATGAATTTTACCGGATTGATATTATGTATTTTATTAATAAGCTGAAAACTGTTTTTTAGGCAATGTTGGTTATTATGTTTTATCGTTTTATCTGCTTTAAAATATTAAGAAGTAAATTGCTTGCATTATTATTATATGTGTTACACCCAATGGTTATATATATATATATATATATATATATATATATATATAAGAAGAAAAAGAATGAAAGACTTTAAATACTATTTCAGCGTACTTCATTAGCACAAAGATATTTATGAGAATCCCATTCATCATAAAATTTTAAATTCTAGAAAGAGAAGCAGAAATTTTAAAAATATTTCTCCATAAATTTATTATCAAAAATAAATAAATAAATAAATAAATAAAACTTTAGAAGAATCTGTTCACTATAAAATCATAATTTTAAAGCTCTGTAAAGATAAAAAGTGGGTTTTTAAAAACATTTCTCTTTAACTGGTTAACGAAAATAAATTCCTGAAAATTTCGACCATCATAAAAACCTAATTTTAAAAGTCTGAAAAGAAAAAAAAAGTACATAAAAAAAATTTCCCTGTAATTTATTAATAATTTCTAAATATTTCGTTCATTTTTAAATTATAATTTTAAAGCTCTACTAAATAAATAAATAAATAAATAAATAAATAATAAACTATTTTGAGAAAATAATTTACAAATTTAGAGCTAATTGTTCATTGAAATGTTTATTGTACTTGACATGACATATTTTATAATATTCTAAAAATTTATGTTCTTTCAACGAATCACTTTAAATTTATTAGTTTCAATTATAAAGGAATTTTGTTCTTGAAAAAATACATCAGTTTGAAAAAGTTAAATCTAGTATTAAGCCTTAAGAGGCTACTTCACTCAGACGAAAACACCCGCCCGCTAATGTTAATCCTATGGAGGAAATATTTTAAGATATCTCGTTCGCATTTCAATATTTTTAAATGATTTTTTTTTTTTTTTTTTTTTTTTTTTTTGTATTGGATAGCTGAGGTCAATCTCTATGCACGCGCCTTTGTACTTTTTCGATGTTGATTACAAGTTTTTTTTTTTATTAGGATACTTTCACTTTCGGAACCGGTTTTGAAAGTGAAAGTATCCTCAATAAAAAAAACTGCAAAATAAAGCTTGTAAAAGCATTTAAAAAGAAAAAAAGGCTATAATGAGATGATCAGCGTCTCAGTCGCGCTTATCGCAGGGACGTTGGAGTCTCCCCCCCCCCCCCCAAAAAAAAAAAAAAAAAAAAAAAAACTTATTTTATTTTTTAAAAAATTTTCAAACACGCCCGCTAATAAAACAAATGCTCATTATTTAGTCTGTTTTTAAGTCTGTACATATTTTGTATAAATTGATATAAATTTTGAAAATATAAAGTCATTGGTTCAAAAGTTATCAGTATAAAATCATTGCTGAGTTAATTAATGAATCACCCTACAGCTTATAGAACAACAAATATTGCTGTTTAGTTTGTCACATTTTATCATTTCTAAAAAAATAAATGAATTTTTCTGAGATGTGTAAGAATAGATAACATGATTTTGAATTATTTTAAAATAGTCCAATATTATGTCTTATAAGACTTATTACACATTTTAAAAGTTTATAGCATCACTATTAAGTTATTTGTTTACTTCTGTTATATTTCTTTTTTCTTTTCTTTTCTGAATTAAAATAGAATATGTATAATGAAAATAAAAATACCTTACAAAAAGAAGTGACATCGCATCAAAAACAATTCGTTGTAAATGATCCTGCCAAGCAACAAATCGAAAGCGTCAGTCATAAAAAGAAGCGATATCACATAAAAATAAATATAGAAGGACTTACTCCGAGTGCCGTGTAAAAATCTATCACTGCTCATAATGTTTCGGAGTGAGGTACAGTATGTGAAAACACGCGTACCTGCACGCGTATGTAAATATATGCAGTATATCAATTTTGAAAATTTGTGAAAATCATGAAAATAAATTTTAAATTTCCGTTATATCTCTTTTATAAATACTTGTATGAGATAGATATTTAGTAAGCCAGAAAGAGTTGTAAGGCAAGCAGGGAATGGTATGCAAGTATGGTAATCATCTATTATTACAATTATACTTCCCAATATTTCTTACGATAATATTTAATTACATAAATACGTTTAATACACTGTTTCAAAATTAATGTGAAAACTGGTAAAATGGAACCTGTTTATGACGGAATTATTTCTTAAACGGAAAATGTCACGTTTGTAACATAAGGAACACTGAGAACAAATGGGTAAGTGTGATCGAAGATCGTACAAAGGGTTTCGTTTAATATTCCTTTCAAAACACCTTATCCTTTCTTTAATAAATCCCAATAAATTTCATTTTCAAAGAAAAAAAAATGTTTTTTATAAAGTAAAAATTTACCGGTCTATTTTTTCGTTTTTTCGAATAGCTGAACCGTCCCGATAGCGGGCGAAGCCCAGTATCATAATAATCTCTGTCATAATAATATCTGTCATGTGGACTAAATGCGATATTAAAAAAAAAGTAGTCCCCCCCCCCTCTCCCCTTCTTTATTAACAATGCCTAATCGCATTATTAATTACATCATTATCTATAGCGTTTTATTTCTTTTATCTACTAGGGGGCTCTGCCCCCTACGAGCTACGCTCGCTAAGCCCCGTTCTGACACCACAAACTCTAAAAACAGGCTAATTTGATTAACTCTAAAATGATTACGGAAGATTGAATTATAATTAAGCGACCAGTGGCGATCTGCTGTAATCGAGTTTCCATTCATTTTCCTTTCACTGAAGACCGAATCAGCTGCTGTCGAAAGAGCTAACAACTGTTTTCGTGATTGATTAAATAACATCAATTAAACATTTGAAAATCAACTTGTGTAAAATGGCTAAGTAAACAATGTCGCTGCATCGGAGAATTTTATAATGATGTTATAAAAAATTGGGTATTTATCCGTTATCCCATTGACCACTAACCAAAAAATAAAAAAAAAACTGTCGCCAAAATATAGGGGGAAAAGGTGCGTTACCGTGGCGTCACATTCAATTGACAACAGGCCCCACCAGTGGCTGAGAGGTTCTGCTCTCGAAGCTGGTAGACGGGAGGTGCTGGGTTCGATCCCAATCGCGCCCGTCGGCCTAATCGTTCGGAGTTTTCGTGGTTTTCTTCGAGCCGTAGATTTATCCATGCGTAAATACGGGTTAGGTTCCCTTAGAAAGACCCCCACGAAGGGCACTCCCCCCGGGCCTATATCCCTAGTGTAGATAATTGGCCGTCAATAATCAACCCAAGCAACCCAACCCATCATATCATCAGATCTGTTACACGTGTTTGTCATATCATCGAGATATTTTTATTCCACATTTATCTGTATTTTTAATGATATTTTACCCATTTATTAGTTATTTCATTAATTTAAAA
Organism: Maratus michaelseni; assembly: GCA_963931845.1. Taxonomy (NCBI): domain Eukaryota; kingdom Metazoa; phylum Arthropoda; class Arachnida; order Araneae; family Salticidae; genus Maratus; species Maratus michaelseni. Next base: position 202,563,131 of record OZ007587.1, read on the forward strand.
AATAATAACTACCTTAAACGGCGCGCCATGATATTAAAAGAGAAAAAGCGTTTAATAAATGCTGCTATGCATAGTTACGCACAACAGATCCGTTTCAACTAATGATGGGCATAACGATTATTTTGATTATTCGAATGAATCATTCGGGCATGTCCAGAAGCATATCTGTCAAACTTCAAAATTTTTTTTTTTCAATTACTACCAGAAATTTTGAAAAAAAAAAAAAAGTTTCTCCAGAAACATTTTTTTTTCAAAATTTCTGGTAGTAATTGAATAATAATAAAAAAATTAAGTTTGACAGATACGCTTCTGCACATGCCCGAATGATTCATTCGAATAATCAAAATAATCGTTATGCCCATCACTAGTTTCAACTGACGTCATAAACACTAATATTTTGTCGCAATAAATTAATATCTCGTGTAAATATATTTTTATATTGAAACTGTTTGGAAATATAGTTATTTGTTCATTTTAAATATGAGGTAAGTTTCCCTATTTAATTATTTGAACGCGTAATAATTAAATTATTCCTCTTTTTAATATTCACGCGCAAGTATATTTTTTTTATTACGTATACAATTACTGCTTTTAACACGTGATGATCATTTAATTATAAAGTTTTATTTCTGGTTTTGATAGTCACGTATAAATACATTTTTTAATTGAAAGGGAATATTATTATACGCGCTATTTTACAAATTGACAACAATTCAAATAAATTCTGCGCTTTAGTTAAATATTTTTATCCATTAATGAGTGGGTTTTTAAGGTTTTAATTAATATTTTGCGTTAATGAAGACATTTTCAAAATTTTAAGATTTTCAGCATCACAGTAGGTATTCAGCTGTAAGTACACAAAATTTTAAGTCTGTATCTTATACAGTTTCTGAGAACCGGCTCTGTGACGGACAGACACAGAAGCGAGACGAATAGGGTTTCGTTAGATGAACGAAACCCTAAAAATGACACTTTCAAATCTGAGTAAATCGATGTTTTCCTTTTGTTATGAAACTTTTTGTTTCAAATATGACGACCCAATGCTTTCAATTCTGAAATACCAGAAATACTCAAAATATTGAAACATGGACATACTCAAAACTGAGCACATAGAGGTCAGTTCAAACTCATTTTTGAAACATGGACATACTCAAATATGAGCACATGGCGTTTTATTCTTGAGCATGTTTTCAGAAATGAGTATACACATGTTTCAAACTTGAGTAATTTTGATTCGGAGCCATTTTGACTGTGCGACATATTCAGATTTGAGTATTTTTTGCTTAGTTTTGAAAATGTCGTTTTTAGAATGAATATTACACCGTGTCCCAAAAGTTTAGACAATCAATAAAATTTGCATGAACATAAAAAGTAATAAGGTACAATTAAAATTCGTGCGGTAGGTAATAAATAAAAGCAGTTTTGCTGGTATACACATATAAATTATGATCAAAGGTTTGAAATTATAAAATACTAGCTGTTACCCGTGACTTCGTTCACGCAACATTAAAAGAAGAATAAATACATTAATTAAGCAAAATATTTCACTCCCGATAATTAAAAACGTTAATAATTAACTAACTATTTATCACATTTCATAGAAGACAATACGGTATTTTTTGTTATAGGGACCTTGACATAACTCAGTCTTAAAAAAGTGAAATTTTGTGCCAAATAATCACGAAAATGAATTTGCAACCAATGCAAAAAGGAGGGCCAAATAAAATCGTGTAAATAGACGAATTGGGTAAAAACAAATGTCAATTTTATCTGATAAACCATTTTATTTTTAACGCCTTTGTGAAACGTTTTAACAGCCATCCTCAGAAAATAAAATAAATAAAAATAAATAAAATAAAATAACATTAATTGGAAATAGTATATGCTTTTTCTTTAAATTCAATTCTGCCTCCTTGGTTTAATGAATAGCTGAAACAAATCTTGTTTTCTAAATGACAGTATGTTGACAGGCAATTTTTGTTCTCCAGAATAAATTGATTCATGAAGTTTGAATATGTGAAAATATGTTTTTATTTTTCGGATGATTTACTGAAATCAAGATTTTGTTTTCACCACCTATTCAAAAGGAAAATAAATTCTGTTTTTAAGTTTTAATGAGAAAATGGTGTAAAATATATACTGATCTGTTTTATTTCTCCTTTTTTATACACAAATATGGAGTAATTTACTTTCCGTTTTTAGAGAAACTTCGTTAAAATTTACAAAAAAAAAAAAAAAAAAAAAAAAATCTTGCCATCTAATTTAATCTTTTTAATTCTGAGAGTTTGTGTGACATCCTCGGATCAATGATAACCGGTATTAAATAAATCGCATTGCGTTCGATAGTCTAGGAGTAGTTGTGAAATACAAACACACGGTCATATTTTAATATAAAAGATTCGTATTCATTTTCCTTTTCTTAAAATTATATGATTTTTAGCAGAAAACTCTCATCTGTATATAACGGATACTCATGCTTAATAATCAGTACAGGTAAAAAAACATTTAAATTTTTCGTTATAAATATGGCGCGAAACTCATCTACTTTCTATATTTACTGATCTTTGTATTATTAATGTAAGGAATTGATTCACACTCATTTTAAAACATATTGGAAAATTCCCGTTTTATTTCAAATATGACGTCTCTTTTTCCCCAGAGAAATCTCTTTTTAATGACATAATTCTTGTTAGTTGTAATAATAGTTGTGTTTTCTTTTCCAGGCAATTAATTTCAATACTGGCATAGGGGAAATTATGTTACTTTAACGAAATAATATTAAATCTTTAGGTTTTATCAACAAAAATGGAACTATTAACATTCGTCATATTTTTTTTTAGGTAATCGAGTTATTTCTTTTAGTTTTAAGAATGAAAAATAACTATTTCTCGCTATCCATGACATATCGACATGGATAATTTTGCGGAGTATATTATTGACATTTGCTAACCATTTTCTTTTCAAACTTCTTTTTACTTTTTTAAGTAAAAAAAGTCCTTCCGGCCTGTACCGGGAGGAAAAGGTAGCTTTCCTATATCTTCGCTTTAAAATTTTAGCTAATGTTACACGAAAACAGCAAGTTAAAATGCAAAGAAATGTTTACAAAAGATTGCTTAATACTGAATTTGAATAAGAAATTCGCCAAATTATTGAGCAATAGCCAAATTGGCTTCATTTATGAAGACTTATTTTGGTCGCCAAATTTGGCGATATTTTGCCAAATGTCGCCAATTTTTGGCGAGAATTTGGCACTAACGGATATGAATATATAGTTTTATGCGTATGATTGGGAAAATTATTACAACAATGAAAGAAAATAATTTGCGAGTAATCGCGTTAATGTGCTGTTTTGTTCAAAATGTCAGCCACCCTAGAATTTCAAACTGCTCTATCTCAGCCATTTTTTAAGATAGAGGTAAACCAAAAAATGCTCTGGATTCCTCGTATCAAGGCCTAACACTAAATTAAAAAATAAATTTGAATTTTTAACTTTTTTGTATATTTATTTTAGTTTTAAATTTTTAAGTGGCCGCCAGCTTGAAATAAAATGGCGACAAAGCTGGCCAACGAACTCGGTCGAGACATTGGTGAGCTTAATACACACAATTAGTTTCATCAAAATTGATTTATAAATACGAGCGTTATCGTATGACATAGGTCAGATATATATATGGATATATATATATATATATATATATATATATATAAATCAACATTTGAACGGAAGGTGGTTTTGGGGTCTGGGGGTCATGATCGGTGAAAATATATCGAAATTTTCCGGAACTGCTTTCCTCCGAACGGCTGCAATAGGTAGCTTTATATTTTTTTGTATTGAAAGCTACCTAATACGGTATAGTTATATTAGCCATGCGCAGACGGTAAAACGCCAAGTATTGTTACCATACAAAAGAGAAAAAAAAGCAAAAAGGTAAAGAAAAAACCCAAGATCATTTTATTTCACCATCAAAGCATATCCGCATTATTTTCGATATATGACATCATATTCGCCTGTTTTCTATGGTTACGCATATTAAAACCTCGTATTATTATCAAAAACTAAAAAAAGTACGTTTGATTTCTAATAATTATTATTTAATTATCTTTTTAATTCTTATTTTTTTTATTTCATTTTCATTTTTCACGTGAAAAATTTTCAATTGAAACTAAATTGTTGAGTGAAAATTATTATTCCGAGTTTTGATTTAGTGGCAACGATAATGTATTAGCAACGGTAAAGTAAATTTAACCATTTTAATATATTATACGAAAAAATTTCCATTTATTCTCTATGAAAGTAACGAAATTTTGAATTATTAAGAAAAATATTTGAATAAAATAAACAAAAACCAGCCTATGTTCATTTGAGGGTTATAATCAACCTATATGCAAAGATACAGGATAATTAAATGCTTTATTTTGACGTTGGCTTCAGCCTAACATTTGCACACAATCGGATTTATAATATTACTAGCTGTTACCCGTGACTTCGTTCACATATCATTAAAATAAGAATAAATTCATTATTCATTAATTAAGCAAAATATTTCATTCCCAATAATTAGAAACGTAAATAATTAACTAACTCTTGATCACATTCCATTGGAGACAATACAGTATTTCTATGTTATAGAGGCCTTGACATAACTAAGTTTTAAAAAAGTGAAATTTTGTGACAAATAATCACGAAAAGGAAACTGCAACCAACAAAAAAGGCGGGCCAAATAAAATCGTGGAAATCGGCGAATTGTGTAAAAACATATGTCAAGTTTACCTGGTAAACCATTTTACTTTTAACGCCTTTGTGAAACGTTTTAATAGCCATCCTTCAAAGATAATGGAAATAGTATCAGGACCGTGCGAAGAAAAAACTGCGCCCGGGGCAGTTTCAAATTGGCGCCCTCCCCCCCCCCCTCCCCTTCTTTTTGTGACAGGTAACACAAAACTGATAAAGTACAGAAACATAAATAAATTCTATTGAATAAACATTTCGCGTTTATGTTGGAACTTTAAAAGGTTTAATTTTAATTCAGAAATTGCAAACAACTAAATAGCGTAAGAGAAAATTGCACTTCTTTGTTGGAGGGATCATGATATTTGGAGACAGAAAAAAAAAGAAATTCCCCAGAAAATGATCGATGACCAAAAAATGAATAAATAAATTAATTAAACCGTGGCTGGTAGTATAAATTTGGCGCCCCCTCAAATTCCGCGCCCGGGGCGAAGGCCCCTCTCGCCCCCCTCTTCGCACGGCCCTGAATAGTATATTCTTTTTCATTAAATTCAATTCTTGTGAATAGGGAGCAATAATTGTAGACCTAAATGCATGGAGCTTAAATTTGCCTCCTTGATTTAATCTATAACTACAGCGCCTATATTCTAGGCGCTGTACTACAACTGAAAAAAAAATTATTTATTTCTAAATGAAAATATGTTGACAGACGATATTTGTTCTCTAGAATAAATTGACTCATGAAGTTTGAATATGGGAAAATACGTTTTTATTTTTTGAAAAATTAACTGTAATCAAGATTTTTTTTTCTTTCACCATCTATTCAAATTGAAAATAAATTCTTTTTTTTTTTCAATTTTAATGAGAAAAAACAAAACAAAAAAACAATGGCACTCCGGGAGTGCCGACAGAAGTGAAAACTTGAACAATTACGTGTGTATTTTTTTAATCGTCAGGAAACGTTTTATTGTGCAGGAAATACTTTTAAATGAAGTGTTTTTTTTTATGCATTATTATAAACTACTACCACAAAAATTATATTACAATTTTCATTTAATGCGCTATTGTACATTATAATATTATATTATAAATTGAAATTTTTCATGTTTTCTTTTTATATTACTTCTGTCTATTTTTTTTTCTCGTGCACGTTAAATTATAATATTTTCCGTGTTTTGTTATTTCATTTTCATCTTTTGATTTGGTCTCGCGAGTTGAGTCACTTTTATCTGTTTTCACCGCGCGTGCTAAATTTATCTTGAAATAATTTTCTGAATTATTTTTATTCATAATACCAATCATTTCGTTTTCTGCACGTGAACTATTTCCTTTTGATACTTTCTCTTCATTGTATGAATTGGCAACATAATTTAATTTTTTATCAGAATTATTTACAACTTTAAGGCAACGTACTTGAAAAGTATTGCTCTCCCCACAATTTTAATTCCCTCTTCATCTATCGCCAACTTTAGTTTGCTGATCACGTCTTGCCCTATTACAATATCGTATGCGACAGATTTTGAAACATAAAATTTCGTTGATATAAGAAATCCATCTTCAAAGTGGTGTGAAATTCTATTCATGGTTTTAACATTACGTCTCGCCGCATCATAATCCTCCAGTTTACTTACTAATTTATTAATTTTTGGAAGATCATCAATAAAATGTTCTTTCATTTCTATAGGTAACCTTTTCTTAATTTGATCTACTACTATTAATTCTTTTAAGGATTTGAAATCAGATACTTTAAGACCGCTAATCTATTCTTCCAAATGATTTCTTAATTCAAATGCTAAATCGCGCCAAATGGCTGAAAATTATTTTTTATGTGACATTAATTTCTGCCTAAATTCTTTTGGCGTCAAATTGAAGCGTTTAAGAAGTAAATCTTTTACATAATAGTAATTGTTCGCCAATGTTTCTGTCTCTCTAGCTATAATATTGGCGATTTCTAACGGAATTAAACTTAACAAATGTGTGACCCAATTTTCTTTTATTATATTCATTCGAGAAATTTGTCTTTCAAATAATGCTAAATAGAGACTAATATCACTTTTGCTGTCAAAGTGAGATATTAATTTAAGCAAATCTATGGTTGCTTACCTGAACCAGCTATTGCAGAATCGTCGCCAAATATACAGAGGTGTCGGGGTACTTTTCGGTTAGCCGGGCGCCAGTGATATATGTACATATATAAATACATATGTATATACATAAATTTGTATATATATATACATCCATATATGCATATATATGTGTATGTATATATATATGTATCTGTAGATATGTGTAGATATATGTGTGCGTGTATATATACATGTATATATATTACTGGCGCCCGGCTAACCGAAAAGTACCGGTGTCGGTAACGGTGTCGCGAATTCAATGTTTTTTTCCCATCTCAAAAAATGCCCAACGCGCCTAAAGAAGTTTTCACTTCAAAAAATATATTATTCCGTTTCATTTCTTCTTTTTTATCCACAAAATTGGAATAATTTAGTTGCCATTTTTAGAGCAACTTCGTTAAATTTATATAAAAAAAAAATAATAATCATATCTCGGAATTTAAATCATTTTTTTAAATTCTGAGAGTTTATGACATCCTCTGCGAAATACAAACAGGCGGTCAGATTTTAATATAATAGATTCGTAATTATTTTTATTTTCCTAATAATCATGGTGTAGTTTTTGGCAAAAAACTCTCATCTGTATGTAACTGATATTCATGCATAATAATCGCTAGCTAAAAAAAAGCTAAAAAAATATATTTAAATTTTTCGTTTTAAATATGACGTGAAACTCATCTACTTTCTAAACTTTCCGATTCTTGTATTATTAATGTAATGAACTGATTCACGCTCCTTCTAAAACACATTTGAAAATTCCCATTTTATTTCAAATATGACGTCACTTTTTCCTCAGAGAAATCTCTTTTAAATGGCACAATTCTTGTTAATTTTTTTTTTCTGGCAATCAGGACGTAAATTTTAGCGGAAAACTCACATTTGTGTGTAACTGGTATTCAAGCTAATTATTAATCAGTATCGATAAAAAATATTTCAGTTTTTCATCTTAAATATTACGTCTATTATCTATTTACTTTCATTATACATTGATATTCATGCTCCTTGTATTATTACGAATATTTGAAAATACATGTTTTATTTATGACGTCATATTTTTCCAAGCCGAGGGGGATCCTTTTCATAGTTCCATGGTCCAAGCGAAATCTATTTTTTAATAATATAATTATTGTTGCACTTTTCCTTCTAATTATAACGCAGTTTTTGACAGAAAAATATCTTTTTATTTTAACCGATATTCATACTTCATGTATAATAACAAATACTCAATATTTTTGTTTCAAATATCACGGAAATTCACCTTCTTTTGAATGTTTTTAATTTTCAGTTTTCACGTGAAAATCGTTCAATTGAAAATTAGTTGTTGGGGAAAAATTATTTTTCCGTGTTTTTATTTTTGTGGCAACGATCAAAGCACCTAGCAACGATAAAGTAAAATGGTTAAATTGTATGGAAAAATGTCCATTTATTCTCTATGAAAATAATGAAATTTTTAATTATTAAAGAAAATATTTGAATAAAATAAACAAAAACCAGCCTATGTTAATTTGAGGATTTTAATCAACCTATATGCAAAAATACAGGATCATTAAATGCTCCATTTTGACGCTGGCTTCAGCCTAACATTTGCACACAATGAGATTTATAATATTATTAAGATTAGGATTAGGATAGGATTTATAATATTATTAGGAGTAGGATACATTAAATTATATAACAATGTGCTGTCCCAAAAGTATAGACACCTGCAATTTTTTTTATTTTACATTTATAAAAGTAAGTAAAAACTTACTTTTAATATTTAATTGTATTGCCACGACACTTTATAACATCAAATACACTTTGTTCCATAGAATTAACTAAGCATTGCATTACAGAAGGAGGTATTTCATACCACGCTTTGTCAATTGCCATTTTTAAGTCATTTACACATGTATATTGCTTTCCATTTTCATATATTTTACGAGATAAGATCCCCCATATGTTCTCCATGGGATTCAAATCTGGACTATGTGCTGGCCAGTCTAATAGTGTGATATTGTTTTTCCTAAATCATGTTTTCAATTATGTGGAGGTATGGATGGATGCCTCATCTTGTTGGAAAAAACAGTCCGGTCCTGCTAGCAAATCCATTATTGGCAGTAAATTGGTACGTACAATATCCTGATAATCCTCTGATTTAATTTTTCTGTCCACAAATCCAAGAAATGTTTGGCCGTTGAAAGAAAACCCTCCCAGGTCATTACGGATCCTCCGCCTTGTTGCCTGCTGAAACAGTTCTTAGATCATGCCAGTAAAATTTATGACTATCAGGGCCGTCTAAATTCCATTTCTTTTCATCACTGAAGATGACAGAAATCCATTTTTCACCATATGACATATGCTTTCTAGTCCACTTTAGACGTGCATCTTTATGTCTCTGCTTTAAGCAAGGTTTTGCTTTCATTCTCCTGTAAACAATATTTGTTGAAGCTTTAACTCTTCTGTGTACAGTACTTTTTGAAATTCTGGATATTGATGCAATTTCACGCACAGATAAATTATGAACTGAAGCCATTTTTAATAACATTCTATCATCACGTAACAGTGTTTTCTTTGGTCTTCCGACTCGCTTTCTAGTATTCCATGTTCCACCTGATCTCAAAACTCTATAAATACTGCTCAAGGATCTGTTTATTCTTCTCGATATTTGTACAGGATTTTGTTCTTGCGCTTTTAAGTGTAAAATCTTAATAATTTCATCTTTAGAAATTTTTTTAGAACGTGGAATTTTTATCAGAATACGCAGGAAATGTCTTTTCCGAATCACAAACAAAATAATACATTGAACTCATTTGATTCCACAAAATTTCTATAAATTATTATGGTAAAAAAACAGCAGACGATATTTCAATTAAAGGGGGAAATTATTCTGCATTTATAGAAGCAGACGAAAATAAAAATATTTTATTTTGTGAACAAAAATGTAAAAGAAAACATGTAACGCTGTATTGTGTCTATACTTTTGGGACAGCATGTTATATAATTTAATGTATATTTTATAATTTCAAACCTTTGATCATAATTTATATGTGTATATCAGCAAAACTGCTTTTATTTATTACCTATCTCCGAATTTTAATTGTACCTTATTACTTTTTATGTTAATGCAAATTTTATTGATTGTCTAAACTTTTGGGACACGGTGTATATAATAAACTATACTATTAAAACAAAAGCCTAGCTAGAACGGATTTTCCCCCAGTCACGTGCGATTCCGTTTACGCAGGCTTTACTGCTATATATCTCAGTTCAGTAAACGTCTATTATTACGTGCATTCTTATTAATATGCATATGATCATCATGTTATATTATTTTTACAAACTCAAAATGTTTACATGTTTACTTAGAAAATACTCCTCGTAAAAGTGGTGTTTCTCGTTCAAATAATGGTAAATAAAATCAACAAATCGATTCTACGAGCTGATAAATAAGAATGGACATGCAAACACAGAAGCTTCAACTTTTTACAATTTCATGGGAGCAATAATACAAAAAGAAAATTGTTAACATATAGTCATATGTAAGTGCAGGATGCACATAAGGATTTTTTCCTAGAAATCCGCACAAACGTTTTTTTATGGGAAAACTATGAAAAAACGAGACAAAAAGCACAAATTAGCACTGTAAAGTAACTTTAATAACCACATTACTCTGTAAAACAGTTATCGGGTTTCAATTAAACCAGTTTCGTCGGACATTATCGATTTTACTTTTGGTGGTACTTACTAGACATTGTACAAAATCTAGGTCTATAATTTTGAGAAGGTACTTGATTCGATTGATCAATTTCTGGATGTTATCTGTGATGGATTTATAACCATCTCAGATATCATTAACTGATTTCAAAACAGGAAGCAATTCAAGAATACAAACATTTGAACACATAAATAAATACATTAAGTAATAATAAATCATTTTGTAATGAACAAACTTTTCTATTTTAGCTAAATCATCCTACTCAAGATAAACAATGATATCTATTTATTTATCTAAGTATTAGCGCGCGTAACCTACAGCGCAGAGCAGAGGCGGCTTTTTTGCCAACAATTGATTATGAGACTGAGAAAGTCTTATATTTTAGTAGATAAATAATATTTGTGAAAAAAAAAACTACTGGCCATACATGTGTGCACATTAAAAAGAAATTGAAAATTATTGAAAATATAGTTAGTTATTTGATGATGAAATAAATATTGTGCATTTTTTGTTGATATATATGAAATGTTAAACAATTGAAGAAAACTAGATATATATAAGAAATTTTATATAAAATAATAAAAGAGCAATTCCTCTTTAACAACAAAACTTAAATAACTAGTAAAATGGCCGCATCACGTGAGATACAGCTTGTAGAAAAACTTAACGCTAGTAACTACAGTAATTGGAAATTTAAAACTGAAATGTTAGTGATTAGAGAAGACTTATTCAACGTAATTACCGAATATAGGCTCACGCCAATCACAACCGATTGGGAAAAAAAGAACAGGAAGGCAAGAGCCATAATTAACCTATCAATTGACGATTCTCAAATCGTCCATGTAAAGGGGCTTAACACAGCTAGAGACATTTGGAACGCACTTAAAAACATGCACGAACGGACGAACCTCTCTAGTAAATTATTTTTGTTAAGAAAGCTCTATGGAGCCAAGCTCCAAGAAAACGGGAACTTAATCAAACACATAACATACATTCTAGAATTAATTGACAAACTTTCAGCGATCGGGGAAACAATTAGCGACTCCCATCTTTCAGCTTTATTGCTGTGTTCGCTACCCCCTAGTTATAATACGTTAATAACTGTCCTTGAATCGCGAAATGAGGACGAGCTCACACCACAATTTATTAGAAGTAAATTAACAGATGAGTACAACAGAAGGGTTGAAAACTAAGACCAGGGTGAAAATTCCACAAAAGCGTTTAAAACGCAGAAAAGATTTCCTAATGATAACTTTAAAAAAGATAAACAGTGCACGTATTGCAAATTGAGAAATCACACGTACAGAGAATGTTGGCATTTGAAAAATCGAAACAATCACCCAAATACACAAAAACAACAAACATACAAAAATAAATATTACTCATCATCGTTGTGTTATCAACAATCGGATAACCAGATAGGAAACACTGACCGCGAATCAGTAAACACGAGAAATTATAGAACGGAAACAAAACCAGATCAAGGCAGCGACGCAGCCTTTCTAATAGACAAAGCAGGAAAACAAACCTGGATTATTGATTCTGGTTCATCTTCACATATCCTAAACAATAAAAATGAGTTTACTAAGTTAAATGACAAAGAAAAAACAGCCGTCATAATTGCCAACGGAAAAACTCTAAACTCGTTAGGTACCGGAGAAACTACATTCACGACAAAAACATCCGATGGAGGCATAAATAAAATTACGTTAAAAGAAGTGCTATATGTACCGGAGCTAGAATCTAATTTAATTTCAGTTAGTAAAGCCACAAAGAATGGATATAAATTATTATTTGATAAAGATAAATGCACGCTGTCACGAAATGGGAAAATCTATTTGGAGGCAAAAATGAAAAATAACCTATACGAAGTTGAATTATTAGAAAATGTAGATAGGAATATAGTAAATATGGCACATGAATGCAAAAGTAAAGACTGCCTGGAACTTTGGCACAAACGCCTAGGGCATAGAAATTATAATTCCATAAAGGAAATGGTTAAAGACGACTTAGCCTATGGCATAAAATTAAATAATTGCAATCATGGAACAACATGCGAAACATGCATACAAACAAAAACAAGCGATGCTCCCTATCCCAAAACAGTGTATAGGAACAAAACAGGTAGAGTACTCGATCTAGTGCACACGGACGTATGCACAGCGATAGGAACCCCCACAATAGGTGGTAAAACAATGTTTGTAACTTTCATTGACGACTACTCTAGATTTACTGTAATATACTTATTAAAACATAAAGATGAAGTACAGGATAAACTAATCGACTATATAGCTATAGTTCGAAACCAGTTCGGGATATATCCGAAAGCAATAAGATCCGATAACGGGAGAGAGTACATAAATAGAGGGATAGAGGATTACTTAAGAAAAAGGGGCATTAAACATCAATTAACAGTGCCGTATTGTCCGAGACAAAATGGCATTGCAGAAAGGAAAAAATAGGTCGCTATTAGACATGACTAGAAGCCTACTGAGAGAAGCAGATCTACCACAAAGATTTTGGGGAGATGCAATTAACACCGTGAATCATTTACAAAATCGCTTACCAACAAGATCGACAAATAAAACCCCATTTGAGCTATGGTTTAATCGCAAACCGAGTTTACACTATTTGCGAACATTCGGGTGCAAAGCTTACGTATATGTGAATAAACAACATCGAGGAAAATTGGACGACAGGGCTCAGGAAGGGATTTTTGTAGGATACGATAACAACTCAAAGGGATATCGCATATACACAAAACAAAATAAAATTGTAATTGGCAGAACAGTGAAATTCATGGAAAATAGTAAAATTAACCTAAAAGAAAGCAAAGAGACAGAAAACTCATATGACGACAAAAATTACATTGAAACAGAGCTAAACAACACAACCGAAGGACCAATCGCGTCCAAACAACCGACCAATGAACCAAGAAGATCCGAAAGAATGAACAGGGGGGTACCACCAGACAGATATGTCTGTTATGTAAAAAATAATGATACAATAGAACCTAGTAGTTGGAATGAAATACTGGAAATAAATAATCCCAGAAAAAAAGAAAATTGGCTTAAAGCCACACAAGCCGAAGTATGAGGAATACTGCTGCTGAAGAAAGATAAAGGTAAGAAATTACCTATATTATTATATTAATTGTGTTTTCATGGCCAGAATGATATCTATTTATTTATCTAAGTATTAGCGCGCGTAACCTACAGCGCAGAGCAGAGGCGGCTTTTTTGCCAACAATCTGCTTTCCAGCCTTTAGCATAGACTTTAGACTTAAGATACGTCCAGAACAGCTCATCAATTGGTCGAATTTTGGGAACGTTGCGTTGGCCGGGTTGGGAAATTCTCAACGAAAGTGATGTTATACTGACACAAGTGATTGAGAGCGATTTTGCAGTCAGAGCCGTCCTTAGGGGTGTGCGACAGGTGCGGCCGCACAGGGCCTCGCGCCTAAAAAGGCCTCGCGTTCGGAAAAAATAATATCTTTTATTTAATATTTAAAAAATATATAGTGTTTGCATAAATGTTAAAATAATTCGCAATTATTGAGAATTCATACTATTTCGCATGAAAAGTTTTGACAGTTAAGTGTATTATATTGTGTGTGTTAATTTCTAAACTTAACACCGAAAAGATAAGTTGATTTTGCTCTTTTCTCAGCATACTATACTCATTTAAAATGCAACAAGTTACAAGTGGGATACTTTTCAGGAATGAAACTGAACTAGTTCATGCCTCTATACTCAAGACAACCAATCAAAGCTATAGGTCTACACAAAGCTAAGCCGAAATTTCCAGACCTAGGCCAGTCCGACCGTGTGAAAACCTTATTGGTCCGGTCCATGCAAAAAATCAATCAAATCGGGCATTACATGCAATGAAATCACGGGAAAAACATTATCTGAAAATTAAAAGTATTCTAATAGTATTGTAAAAAAAAATAATAAATTATATCATTTTTCAGGTTATATGATCGCAAGTCATGAAATATGGAATAATAATGCGAATCGTTGGAAAAAGAAAGAATGAATTATCTCCGAAATGTCTCACTTTGAGAGAGCTTAGAGGTAATTGTTCGACTGGAATTGTGTCTACTTTCCAAATATGAATGAAATTTTTTAATAGGGATCATCTACATATTAAAAATATACCACTTTTGATTTTGTAACTGTAACAGTCACTTTTGATACTTTATTTGAGTTCATTGGATCAAAGCAGCCCGAAAAAAGATACAGTTTATGCACTTTTTTCTTAAATTTTCATAGTTATGAAAAAACAATTATTAGGTTTTTTTTTCATATATAAATTTCAAAAAATAAAACTAAGATTTTACAAGGAAAAGTACTGCGAACATTCAGTTAGTTAAAAGACAAAATATTTTAAAATTCTAAACATAAAATAAACTTACTTTGATTAAAAGAAAATTTTACAATTTTTTTCGAGTTGCTTCCTGATTTTCTTTTCTGTGGATGCCAACGAATGCAGGAGATGATTCCCTCAGACCGTTGAAAAGTAAAATTTCTGCATATCTCGAAAACTAATTATACGAAGGAGCTTTAAAAGCACATAGCGATGTTTTCAACGACACTAATTCTTCTTATGAAAAACGTTAATGCACATCATAATTCATAAAAATTTAAATATAAATTTATTAATAATTTTCACAAATAAAAATATGTTTTTGAATCTAAAAAAATGCCTGAAACTTGTTTGAGTCTGTTAATTGTACCTTACTAAAAGAGAAATATTCGAATTGGATGATTTTTTGGAAATATATAAATTAAATTTTTCACGCTCATTTAACATAAGCATCTTCAAATTTTGACCTCTTTCTGTAAAGATTTAAGAAAAAATATATAAATATATAAACTAACCCTTTTCTGGGCTGCTTTGGTCCAAGGAAATCAAAAAAAGCGGCAAAAGTGGATGCTAACATATGAGAAATGAAAGTTGGTACAATTTTTAATATGCAGACGACCCCTATTTTAAAAATTGCATTTATATTCCAAATATATACACGATTTTCAGTTGCGTGGTACCTGTCATATTTCTTTGAAACAATTTGGTGATAAAATATACGTGGGCTGGTGCGAATTTTTTTTTCAACGACTGTACAAAAATAATAATAATGTGATTTAGAATGAAAGAAAAATATAATTAAATCATAATTTTAAAGCTTTCTGCAAGGGAAAAAAGTACATTTTTAAAACTATTTCTTAGTAATTTGTTAAATCAAATTAAATTTCTAAAGATTTCGCTAAACGAAAGTACAATTTCACTATTACTTAAAAATAAAATACGTCATGGGCAGTTTGCTTTCCAGGAAAGAAGTCCAGGCACTTAATCAGCACAGATAAAATGAAGTCCATGCCTAACCCGGTCAGAGTCAGAGGGGAAAAGTGCGGCCAGAGTCTGCAGAAAAATATAAGCCAGTGTTTGGCCAGTGCTTGGGTTTCGTATATAGGTGATCCATGGGTTCTTCATAGGAGCCATGAAGAACTTTAAGATATCCTGCTGAGATATCAAACTAAGCTCCTGCTAAACTATGATATTGCTGGGTATAACCAATACTATACCCAGTACACTTGTGATTAATTTTATTATTTTGAAGTTATAATATCAACTGCTAAATAGTCAGTGCTGTTGATGCTTTTATATAAATTGTAACTATTATTTAATGATTATTTGTAATGTATGTGTGTGTGGAGGGAAGGATTAACCAGTTTGGAAGGAAAGGGCCTCGCAAAAATTCTTGCACCGGGCCTCGCGTTCACTAAGGACGGCTCTGTTTGCAGTAATGACTGCTGGTCAGGTCTGGCCAGAAGACGTAATCACCGTCGTTGTAATTGGCACGGATGTAGGAGATGAGACAACGGCGAATGCACTCGTTCAAATATCGTTGCCCATTGACAGCGAACTCAGACAATCGGATGAACGGATGACTCTAGTCTTTCGGACCCATTGCAATCCAAGTGAGAATCTTGTCTTTGAAATTCACTTTAGTAGCGAGTTTGATGATAGGTTGCGTCCTGGAGACGTCAGATGTGTAGTAGCCACCGTTACCGTTAATAGTGGATGAGCGTGAAGTATGACTCGTCATCCAAGGTGAATGCTCGATCAGAGAATTTTCTGAGCAAACAACCATACTTCGTTTTCGCGGAAACCATTTGCTTTTTTGTTCCTTTTCTTGTGATATTTGATGTTAAGCTTCTTGGTGATTGTCTTAAGTAGGTAGCCGGGTGAAACACTGAATTCGGCAGCAGTTGGGCGGATTGTTATAAAAGCTTGCAGGTCGCCAAGCAGTTTTCATACACACTGTATTTTTAGCCTAACTTCTGTGGAAGGGTCTTTTAGAAAAAAAAATAATAATAAAGAGTACGATGAATAGTACGATTTATCTCTTATCTCCGTGACGCACTTCCGGCGTGACGTCCTTCCGGACCGCAATGACTTTGGAGCATACAGAGGTCGGTTGCCGCTGATATTGAACTGGTGTTTTATAATCATATCCATTAGCATACAATTTTCGCCAAGTTTGGCGATACTTGACGAAATATCGTCAAATTTGACGACTAAACACAAGTCTCCATAAATAAAGCCAACTTGGCTGTAGCTGACTAAATTGGCGAATCTTCTCTAATCGGGTTCTTTGGATTTTAGCTTGGTGTTTTCGAGTAACATTAGCTAAAGTTTTATAACGAAGATATAGGAAAGCTACCTTTTCCGGTGCAGGCCGGAAGAACTTCATGAACTTCTAAACATCACATAATTTCAAATTTTACACCGTCAAATAGGGGAAAAAATGCAATTTCTTTGAAAACTGATTGAAATTTACTGATTGTTTATGGTTTTTAAAATAATTTCCAAGCATGAATTATTTTTAAATCTATCTCTATCACGTGCAGCTCAATTTCTAAAGATTAATCCGTTTGCATTTAAAACAATATAAATAGTTCCGCATTTATTCCCGGCTAAATTCCAGAACGAAATTAAAACTTCATCAAAATATAAATATAAATAATAATATAATATAAATAAAATGCAAATTTAACAGACATTTTCAAAATAAATTAGTCGGATGTGCCAATCACAAAACTTTCTTCTATCTCATACATGTTAATACTTCAAAATTCACTATCACATTGCCAATAAAATCAATATTTCTCGTCATTCTGTTGTACGTCAGCTGCTTGCGAATCGTTGGGTTACCTGGATTGAGCACCCTTCCTTGCACGAGCAGCCGATGTACAACACAACTACGAAGAGTCCTTCTGGCCAGTACCGGCAGGAAAAGTTAGCCGCCCTGTTCCTTATTTTTTTTTTTTTTTTTTTTTTTTTTTTAGCTAATTTTAAATTTTTTATTTCAATTCTTATTTTAGTTTCTGTTCCACAAAGCTAAAATGCGTGGAAACCGATTACAGAAGAATCATTCCCAGTTCTCGTCAATATTGAATTTGAATGAGAATGTCGCCAAATTAGTCAATTATAGCCAACTTGGCTTCATTTATGGCTACCTATTGTTGTCGCCAAATTTGGCGATATTTCGGCAAGTGTCGCCAGGTTTGGCGAGAATTTGACCCTGGCTTATATGAATATATAGTGTTAACCATATAGCAGTTGGAACGATGATTACAACAATGAAGAAAATTTCCAGAATTCATGTTCACTAAAACTCTTAAATTAAACACATTTGTGGAGAAATCCTGCTGTTTTGTTACAAATGGCACCCACTCTAAAATTTCAAACTGCTATAGCTCAGCCATTTTTTAAGATAGAGGCAAAAAAAAAATGCTCCGGAATCCTTGGATCAAGACCGAACATTTAACGAAAAAAACTTTTAGGATTTCTAATTTTTTTGTACATCTTTTTGAATTTGAAATATTTAAATGGCTATCACAGCGACTCCTTCCGGCGGAATATCACGAAATTCACCTGGGACCTACAGGTCATAGTCAATAACATATACATAAAATTTAGTTCAATTCTTTGCATAACTTCATACACTTTTCGTTGATATAATAATGAAAATGGAACAAAAATCGCTATCATAGCGTCCCTTTCGTCGGAATATCCCCAAATTCAAGACTGACCTGCTAGCAATAGCCAAAAACCTATAAATGAAATTTAGTTCACTTCGAAGCGTAACTTCATACACTTTTCGATGATACAAAGAGGACATACACACGGAGAGACATACATTTTTTAAAAATACGTTTTTCGGAATCTCTGACCCCTAAAACGTGTAAATCCGTTGAAAACCGGAAGTCGAAAAAAATTCGATTACAATACTTTGCTCTGTTATAGAGAGAAGAAAGTAAAAAAAACCTGCAGTAAGCAGCGAAATCTTGGACGATTTCTATGGGCATTAACTCGTGGAATGCGGCTAATATAAAGGAAAAGCTTTATTAAATTTCAAAATTTTATTTGAATATATTACTGATATGTTTCTTATAAAAATCCTTTCTGACGTTGTTAATGAATCGTTTAAAAAATATATTAAATATGAAAAATGTATTAGAATTAGAAAAAAAATGGGTTTCGCCTATGGTTTTCTCCAGGGAAGCCCGAGTTCAATTCCCTAATTTGCTTTAATAGCAATAATTTTACTGCGATAAGATAATTTGCATGCCGTAAATTATTAAGAAATCAACTATTAATGGCTGAACAAGATTAAATAGTGTTTTTGTAATGGAGGGGGGGAGATGGTGGCGCTGCTGGAAGACAGTACTTATGCTTCAGCATTATATTTTTAAATAAAAAGCAATTCATCAATTATAAATACTAGTAAATCTACAGATCAGGAGCCTCAACGTCAGCTCTGAAAGTCAATGTTTTTTACACTCACTTTTCATAATATTTAATATCTTATAATCCGCAAATTAAATTATTTAAAGTACTATATATATATTTATATGCATATAAAATAATTCGAAGGTTTCAGAACTTAGAAACATTAAATTAAACACGGTTTATGCAATAATATTCTGACATTCTTATGAATTTCTTATTCTATTTTTTAGATTAAAAAAAAAACATTTCTTCAGGAGGTGTTGGGGGGGGGGGGGTTCTGCCCCCCTGAACCCTCCGTAATCTTATTAAATTTATATTCGTGATTTCCTATTATTTGTGTGAATGATTCTAGTATATCTCCCATTCCGTTCTGCACAGTGGTTTTATTACGATAAACAAAAATTTTGAAAATAATTTCATGTTATCCTAATACCTAAATAGCAATATTTACTTACCTGCCAATCACGAAACACTCGTATCTGATTGATAAGTTGAATAACATCGCGTGTACAACAGTAACTTATGGAAATGTAAACTGAATCTACTATATATTCACTTATCTATTTCAGAAATCTAGTATTATTACAATTTTTGCTTCGGAAAAACAGTTTTGATGGTCATTGTACAATATTTATTTGACCTAAGTACATCCTGATTTAATTCGATGGCAATAGCATACTACAATCTCACCAAAATAGGCTTATTTGGAAACTTTTAAACCTATTGTGTAATCCTTCATAATCGTGCCCACTGCAAATTCACTAAATAGCAATCTTGATTTGGCGCTATAAAGTATTTTTTGTGAAAACTTTTTATGATCTCAGTTACCAGTACTTGTGCTATTTCAGGCTGTATGGATGCGTTTTACTACGCTAATTTCTTTAGATTAACTATCTCGTTGTATGAGATATTACATTATATTTTTAAAATAATACTAATTTTCAACCACGAAAAATCCACATCTCTTCCAGAAAATTAATAATATCTCATATAAAAATGTTTCGGCTATCATTCTATAGTAGTTAAAAGGTAACTTGTACCAAAATAAATTCTCATTTATTTCAATAAAATATTAAAATCACCCAATAATATTTTATTTTGCGAATAAAATATTGTAGCAAAATCGTCTGAGTTACTTGAATTTTATCATTTTGATATTCTTTAAATATGGTTGCTAGGTTACGGTTAAATTGAAAAGGAAAATAAAAATGAATGCATTTTAATATTTGCAAAAAATGATAAAATAAAAGTATTATATTATTAGAACAGATGTATAAAATTGCACCAAAAATTATACACCTAATTTAAAAAATCTGACGAATGTATAAGCAAAATTTCAAATTAATTTGAATAATTTAACACCTGACTTGATAAATTTTAGCCTTCATAACTTACCATTTAAATACATTAATCAAATGCGACATTTTATTTTCAACGACTGAAAAATTTCAAAATCGTCGGAATTACCATAAGAAAACATTATGATCAAAAGAGAAATGTTCTATATTTTCCGAACGAATGAACCAAATGTAACTAAAAACCATACAGCTAATTCCGGGTATCTCACCAACATATCTACCAAAAATCAAACTAATCGGATCATTTTTACGGCAGTTATCGCGGAACAGACAGACAGACAGACAAACAGACAGACAGACAAACAGACAGACAGACAGACAGAAACCAAAAACTTTTCGGGTCTCCACAGTGAGCCTCAACTGACGTTTCGGCAATAACATGAAAATCAGCTGCCTTAAATATAAAGCTCGGGCTACACCTCATAACATTAAATGGTCTCAGTTCTTCATCCTTGACAAAGTATTATGTAAAATACGATTTATTTTTTCACTTAACATATAACATATCTCGTATAACATAAGTGAAACCATAATTTTCTTAATTTTCATATGATTCACATGTGAAACCACTTATGGACAGCCTTGACCCGTACGTTGAACTCGTGATGATACAGAAAAAGAACATAAGAAAAGACAACTTTAATTGTACCCGTACCCATCATCGAATCTACAGTTTAAAAAACACTAACGGATGTTGAAGTTATTATCGTATTAAAAACCCTTATTACTGGAGAGAGGGAAAACAATAACAACTACATAAATATTATGGCAAAAATAAAATCAGAACAACGATTATGGTTACTACAATGCATTCGATTTTTTATATACAGTGTCTCACATAAGTGATGGGACACTTGTGCTTTACAAAAGGAAACTAATCAAATAAATTAAAAAAACATGTACACATTTTTTTTGTGGGTGTGTTTCATACTTAAATTTAGTAAAGATTATTACATAACATACATTTTGTCAAAATATTAAAATATTAATTTAATAAAAATACAAATGTTTAGAACGGAGCAAAAAATAGCTCACATAAGTGATGGGACACCATTATATATGCAACAAAAATCGTCTGAAATAAGCAATAAAAATATTTTTTGGGGTTTTATTTTTACTTAAAAGCAATTGGCAATAATTTATAAAATCGTCTGCAGTATTTCTCTCCAGTTTGTTTTGGAATTTTTGTGTTTTTTAGCTCTGTGTAGTCATGAATGCTAAACGAAAAGAAACTTCGCCTGAAATTCGAAAATTAGTTATTAATTTGCATATTGAACGTGGAAAATCTATTAGAAAAACTGCTGAAACAGTTAACTTGAGTCGTTCAACAGTTTTCAATATCATTAAACGATATAAAAAGAATCATATGATTCAGGATAAAAGAAGACCTGGCTGACCATCAAAGCTATCCAATGGAATAAAGCGAATTATCGTTCGAAATATTAAAAAAAATCCAAGAATTAGTGCTTCAAAAGTTGCTGCTGATTTACAAGCATTATATGGAATAATTGTTAATCCTGAAACTATTAGAAGGGTAATTCGATCTGCTGGATATCACGGTAGAGTAGCCAGGAAAAAATTCTTCGTAAGTGAAAAGAATAGAAAACTCAGACTAGCTTTCGCAAAATCCAACATAAATAAGAATTCTGATTACTGGAATAAAGTTATATTTGCTGATGAGAGTAAATTTAATATATTTGGTTCTGACGGTAGAATCTTGGTGTGGAGAAAACCCAGGGAAGAACTTCGCAAACAGAACTTGGTACCAACAGTAAAACATGGTGGAGGAGGAGTTATGGTATGGGGGTGTATGTCGTCCGCTGGAGTTGGTAATCTTGTTTTTATTGACAGTATAATGGATCAGTACAAGTATATTGATATTTTAAAGCAAAATTTGAAATCTTCAGCACGAAAATTGAACCTTCATAACGATTTTAAATTCTACCAGGACAATGACCCCAAGCACACTGCTCTGAACGTTAGACTCTGGCTGCTATATAACTGTCCTGAAATAATAAAAACACCACCACAATCTCCAGACTTAAATCCCATAGAGAATATTTGGCAAGAATTGGAATCAAGAATTCGCAAACACACCATTTCTTCAAAACAACAACTAAAATCGGTGCTTCAAGAAGAATGGGGTAAAATCACTCCAGAAATCACAAAAAAAATAGTCGAATCCATCCCAAAAAGATTAAATCATGTTTTAAAAGTAAAAGGAAATCCAACAAAATATTAAAACCTTTTAAAAAGTAAAATTTTTGGATAAATATTTGATGGAAAAGTAAGTGTCCCATCACTTATGTGAGCCATTTTTTGCTCCGTTCTGAACAATTGTATTTTTACTAAATTAATATTTTAATATTTTGACAAAATGTATGTTATGTAATAATTGTTACTAACTTTAAATATGAAACACACCCAAAAAATTTTTGCACATGTTTGTTTATTTATTTTATTGCAGTTTCTTTTTATAAAGCACAAGTGTCCCATCACTTTTGTGAGACACTGTATGTATAGTTGCCGAAACGTCAGTGAAGGCTTACTGTTGAGACCCGAAAAGTTTTTGGTTTCTGTCTGTCTGTCTGTTTGTCTGTCTGTCTGTCTGTCTGTCTGTCTGTTCCGCGATAACTGCCGTAAAAATGATCCGATTAGTTTGATTTTTGGTAGGTATGTTAGTGAGATACCCGGAATTAGCTGTATAGTTTTTAGTTACATTTGGTTCATTCGCTCGGAAAATATAGAACATTTCTTTTTTTATCCTAATGCTTTCCTATGGGAATTCAGACGATTTTGAATTTTTTCAGTCGTTGAAAATAAAATGTCGCATTTGATTAATGTATTTAAACGGTAAGTTATGAAGGCTAAAATTTATCAAGTCAGGTCTTAAATTATTCAAATTAATTTGAAATTTTGTTAATACATTCGTCAGATTTTTTAAATTAGGTGTATAATTTTTGGTGCAATTTTATACATTTGTTCTAATAATATAATACATTTTATTCTATCATTTTCTGCAGATTTTAAAATGCATTTATTTTTATTTGCCTCTTTAATTTAACCGTAACCTAGCAACTAAATTTTAAAGAATATCAAAATAATTAAATTCAAATAATTCAGACTATTTTACTACAATATTTTATTGGGTGATTTTAATATTTTATTGAAATAAATGAGAATTTATTTTGATACAAGTTACCTTTTAACTACAGAATGATAACCGAAGCATTTTTACATAAGATATTATTCATTTCTGGAAGAGATGTGGATTATTCGTGGTTGAAAATTAGTATTATTTTTAAAGTAGGATATAATATCTCGTACAACGAGATGGTTAATCTAAAGAAATTAGCGTAGTAAAACCCATCCATACAGCCTGAAATAGCACAATTACTGGAAACTGAGTTCATAAAAAGTTATCACAAAAAATACTTCATAGCGCCAAATCACGGTTGCTATTTAGTGAATTGACAGTGGGCACGATTATGAATGATTACACAAGAGGTTTAAAAGTTTTCAAATAAGCCTATATTTTTGAGAGATTTTAGTATGCTATTGCCATCGAGTTAGATCAAGATGTACGTATGTAAAATAAATATTATAGAATGACCATCAAAACTGTTTTTCCGAAACAAAAATTGTAATAACACTAGATTTCTGCAATAGATATAAGTGAAATACAGTAGATTCAGTTTACATTTCCATAAGTTGCTTTTGTACACGAGATATTATTCAACTTATCTATCAGATGCGAGTGTTTCGTGGTTGGCAGGTAAGTAAATATTGCTATTTAGGTACTAGAATAACATGAAATTATTTTCTGAATTTTTGCTTATCCCAATAAAACCACTGTGGAGAACGAAATCCAAGATATACTAGAATCATTCACACAAACAATAGGAAATCACGAATATATATTTAATAATATTACGGGGGGTTCAGGGGGGCAGAGCCCCCCTGAAGAAATGTATTGTTTTAATCTAAAAAATAGAATAAGAAGTTCATAAGAATGTCAGAATATTATTGCATAAACCGTGTTTAATTTAACGTTTTTAATTTCTGAAACCTTCGAATTATTTTATATGCGTATAAGTATATATGTAATAATTTAAAAAAATTAGTTTGCGGATTGTAAGATGTTAAATATTACGAAAAGTGAGACTAAAAAACAATGACTTTCAGAGCTGACTTTGAGGCTCCTGATCTGTAAGTTTCCGAAACGTCAGTGAAAGCTCACTATGGAGAACCGAAAAGTTTTTGTTTCTGTCTGTCTGTTCCGCAATAACTGCCGGAAAAATCATTCCATTAGTTTGATTTTTGGTGCGTATGTTGGTGAGGTACCCTGAATTAGCTGTATAGTTTTTAGTTAAATTTGGTTCATTCGTTCGAAAAATATAGAACATTTCTTTTTAGGTCATAATGCTTTCCTATGGGGATTCAGATAATTTTAAAATTTTTCATTCGTTGAAAAGAAAATGGCACTCACAATTTCAAAATTCTAATGCTTAATTTCTATTTGCTGGTTTTTAATTAATATGAAATAATCAGTGTGTAATTTTGTCAGACTTGCGAAATTAGCTCTAAATGTTTTGATGGAGTTTTATGCAGCTGTTCCAAAAATATAGAATATTCATTTTTTCTTTTTTACGTTTTGTTATCAAATTTCTTTCTTTTTCCTCATTTTCCTTTCAACAGTTGCCAAGCGACTGTATAAAAAATGTAAGAAAATTCAAATTGTGATATTTTAACAAATTAAATACACACGTTATTAATAAAAAACTTATTTTGGAAATATTTTAATTTTATTTGATTATCTTTACAGATAAATAAGTAGAATGTTAATAAGCTTAACAATAGATAGATTATTTTAACATAATTATATTATACTAGCAAAACCCGCGGCTTTGCTCGCGTACTTCTTATAAAATGCCAAGTGGTATTCGTTGGCCTATTTTCATTACAGGAAATTTTACTACCACAGATAATTAAGAAATTGCTAACTAAGCCACGCTAATTAAGCAAATTTCTATAATGACTATATCACAGAAATTGCAATTTTAAAACTTTTCTGTTCCTGCTCACATTAAAATTTCATAATTTTTAAAAACTGTTCTGTGGATGCATTTGTGTCTCTAACGTAACAGACATGTAAAATTTCAAGTTTATATACCTAACAATTTCAGATAAATCATTGTTTAGAAGGTTTTTAGAACTTTTTCAGCTTATTTCACTTTTTTAATATTCGATTTTTTCTTTAGAAATCGTTTTTAGCGAGCACTGAAATCTTAAAAATAGCCACCATGTCAAGTGTCAACTTCCTATACCAGCAGTATCACTAAAATCGCAATTTCGTAATGTTTTTTGCTTCTGCACCTTTTTAAAATTTCGAATTTCGTAAAAACTGTTCTGTGGAAGCATATACGTATAAAAAAATAACAGGCATTTTAAATTCTAAGTTTCTATCCCTAACAATTTAGAAAAAAACATATTTTATAACGTTTTTCGCTCAGTTTACACCTTTAAACTTAGAAATTTTAATAGATTGTTTATACCGAGCGTAAGCATCTTAAAAGTTACAACTATGCTAAATTTCCAGTTTCTAACCCGAATAAATCAATTAAATCATAATGTAAAACGTTTTTAGACCGTTTTCCGCTCATTTCAGCCTGTTAAATGTCGATTTATTTAAAAACCGGTCTTAGCAAGCATTTGCATTTTAAGAGTAACCACCATGTCAAATACGAAGCTTCTATACAAGCTGTATCCACATAAATTGCAATTTTAGTACGTTTTTTTATTTGCTCCTGTCCTTTTAAATTTTGCATTTTTAGTAAACCGTTCTGGGTGATCATTTACGTGAGTAACAACAGCCAGGCGAAATTTCAAGTTTTTAGCCTTAATAGCAACTATTTATATTTTTTTTAAAGTAAAATTCGTGCGTTTCGCGTAATTTTTAATACAAGAATGGACAACGTTTTATGTTGAAGTATGTATGTCATTCCTTATAGTATTTTTTATACATCATTATACAGACTGCAACATTAGAAAATGTAATAAAAATAAAATTTGCACATATTTGCTCGTTTTTGAATATAAAAGGAAATTACGGAAGAATACGTAATGTGTTTACTTTTGATATCGCAATTTCCTTCTTTAACAATTCGTGCTACATTAGCGAATGGATTCAAAATATTATGAAGATCAAGATTTTATGCTAGAAAATTTGTGAAATATTTAGTCTAAAATAGAAAAGTGTGTTTTACGCAAAAGCTTCAGCATATTTTACCAAATTATACGAAAACAATATAATATTAAGTGCGATAATGTGGATATATAGTAAATTAAATCATCATTAATGTTATAGTCTACGATTAGATGTTAAGGTCATTCGGTGTATAGGTCATTCGGTGTATAGGACATTCGGTGTCTAGGTATTAAGTATGTTTTAAATTTTTATTATATTCTTCTTAAATTCCTATTTTTATTTAAAAATATTTTTGCAGATAAAAAACATTTTCCATGATTAAATTTCTTTGCAAAGCTATGCAGACGATTTTCTGTTGCCATGAACAACAGCCGAACCGCGGGAAACTTTACCGCTGTTTTAAAGTATAATCACACATCTTTTATTATTACACAGAAAATAAATCGAATGTACACTTTTAATTCGTTAAACTTTGTGTCCCTGTAACCATCCGCCGCTTTGTATATAATCTGATGCTTTTTTTCTTTGTTTGGATTTCTTCTGTGCATTAGTGTTTCGAAAATGTTCTAAAATATTTCATTATGATGCATTTGTGTTAGATCACGTCTTTTTTGCGGAATTTAGCATTTACATTGGACATTTAACGTGAAAAAAATATATGTGAAGTGACTTCATTTACGAATTGTGTAATCCTGCTAATCAAACATATAATCTGTGGCTTCAACTTAAACGATTGCTCGTTTGGATCAACATTATTGGTTATAAACCAATGCAAAGTGATTTTTTAGTTATCCGGTATGCATACTACGATGAATCGTCCTGAAACTATTAATATTTAAGAAACCTTTTTGTGTTTAATTTTTTTTCCTATTAATTAAGCCTAGTAAAAAGAGAAAAAGTATTCTTAGAACGACAATGGTAATCTTTTCAAACATCATGTAGCCTCTGGTAGTTGCAAATATTTTCATGCCTGAATTCTCAATGGGAGATATTCATCTTTATAATAATGTGAATAAATGTGTGCTCTGGGTGAATAAAGATTCTTGTTAGTTCTGAGCAAAGCAACTTCAATTCCCCCGCCCTCCACACTTCTTCCTGCAATAAACTGGTGACTGAAGGATTGGAAGAGCATGTTTTGGATTGAATTTTCAATGTTGATGATTCGATGTGTATGGAGTTTAAAAAGTGTGCATCTTCACGATAAATTGATATCCTCATTTCTACAAGAGTAAGGTAAAAATAATTATTTTCTTTAAAAAATTCAAAGTATGAAATAAAAAAAAGTATTGTAAAGGAGAACATTTATTTTCTTTAGAATTTAGTATTTTGTTTGTTATTTATTATTTTACCAAAGAGAAAATTTAATGCAATGACATTTTATTAAAGGGTTTTTTTGTGTGAAAAAAAGTTTTTGTCCAGATAAATGTGGTATTGTTGATTTTATATTTTATTTTTTTGTTTGAATGTTCATTTAAAAATAGAAATCAGCTTTTTAATATTGGTTTTATTTTCATCAAAGTTAACACGTTCATACAAGTTTTGTTGCTGCATAGTTTTAATAGTTTGTAGTAGCATAGTTTTAGTAACTACTGCATATTTTTTTTATGACTAAGGAAAATTATTGTAAATTATTTAACGTGTTTTACAGCATTCTTTATCATTTTTCAAGACTAAATATTATATTTTAGTATTTTGTTTGCAATATACTAATTTGTTAATAATGGAAATATAATTTATAGGTATTAACTTTTCAGACTTGATCGAGCATATACATTTGTTCGACAAATACGAAACCTTTTGTTTTTATCTTCTAATGTTTTCCTCTTTATGCTACATGCTTTGGAAGCACAATTAGATTTCAGGTTTCCTATGCATAATTTGACGGTTTTATATGCCTGACAAAAACTTTGATGCGTCTGGAAGTTATTATTATTATTATTATTAATTTGTCAAATATTATAAAATTAATTATATCACTTTCGATTTAGTTTGATTCCTGTAATGATCTTTTTAATACATATTTATTTTATTTCTCTGATTTCATATTTCATTTAATCTATACAAATTAATTAAAGCTACTTTTTGTGTCACACCATTCATATAAAATGACCTTTTTAACAGAGTTTTCTGGCACAAAGAATTGATATCTTGCTAAAAAGTAAACCATAAAATCTATGATTTTGAATTGAAGAGCTATATATTTTAATACTTTGAATATTTGTTAGATTAAAAAATGCCCCGTATGAAAAAAAAATCTGAAAAAGCTAAAAGTTTAGTAACAGCAAACAAACGACTTCAAGAAACTGACGAAGAAAGACAAACACGACTAGAAAAAGACAGATTAAACCATGCGGAAGCTCGATGCGTGGAAACTGAACATAAGAAAGAAGTTCGTTTATTGCAAGATAGAATCCACAAGTCTACAGTTAGATCTCTAGAAGACGAAGAGCGAAAGCGCACTCGTTTATCACAAGATAGAATCCACAAGTCTACAGTTCGATCTCTAGAAGACCAAGAGCAAAGGACGGTTCGTTTAGAGCAAGATAGAATACACAAGTCTACAGTTCGATCTCTAGAAGACCAAGAGCAAAGGACAGTTCGTTTAGAGCAAGATAGAATCCACAAGTCTACAGTTCGATCTCTAGAAGACCAAGAGCAAAGGGCGGTTCGTTTAGAGCAAGATAGAATCCACAAGTCTACAGTTCGATCTCTAGAAGACCAAGTGCAAAGGACGGTTCGTTTAGAGCAAGATAGAATCCACAAGTCTACAGTTCGATCTCTAGAAGACCAAGAGCAAAGGACGGTTCGTTTAGAGCAAGATAGAATCCACAAGCCTACAGTTCGATCTCAAGAAGACCAAGAGCAAAGGACGGTTCGTTTAGAGCAAGATAGAATCCACAAGTCTACAGTTAGATCTCTAGAAGACCAAGAGCAAAGGACGGTTCGTTTAGAGCAAGTTAGAATCCACAAGTCTACAGTTCTATCTCTAGAAGACCAAGAGCAAAGGACGGTTCGTTTAGAGCAAGATAGAATCCACAAGTCTACAGTTCGATCTCAAGAAGACCAAGAGCAAAGGACGGTTCGTTTAGAGCAAGATAGAATCCACAAGTCTACAGTTAGATCTCAAGAAGACCAAGAGCAAAAAACCACCCGTTTAGCGCAAGATCGAATCCATAAATCTACAGTTCGATCTTTAGAAGATTCAGAGGAAAGGACCGCTCGTTTAGCACACGATCGAATCCATAAATCTAGCCTTAGAACGGATAAATCAAATAAAGAAAAAGTTTTTGAACTTTCCAAAAGAAGAATGAAGTATTCTCTTAAAAAGTCAACCGTTGATCATCAAAGTTTATCAACAGTTGAGTTTACACCATTTGAAATCTATCAAAAAAATCTTAATTGGGGAGAGTGTAGTATCTGTTTTGAAAAATTTGTAGGATTAAAAACTATTGGTGGTGCTTGTAGACGATGCGTGAAATTCAGAGAACGCTTTAATAAACTCAGTTTCGAAAATGACATGGATCCAGGAATTGTACCAAATGAATTATCAAATTTAACAATGGTCGAAGAGCAGTTAATAGCTCGAGTACATCCTGTAATATCGGTATATAAATTACGTGGAGGGCAACTAGGTTATAGTGGTCAGGTAATCAACTTTCCTCAGGATATCCACAAAGTTGCAAAAGTACTACCAAAACGTATAGACGAATTATCAAATATTATTGTTTTCAGACGAAGTACGGGATCAACTCATGCAGATTTTATGGTAAACAAAAATAGGGTTTATAATGCATTATGTTGGTTGAAAAATCATAACATTTATTATAAAGATATTGAAATAAATTCCGACAATTTGAATTCTATACCAGAAAATGGAAATATATTAGATAGATTATCAACGCAAATAGACGACGATATGAAACCTGAAGCTGAAAATGACCCCACCATTAGTACCACTGATGTACCAAATATATTACCACGAAATAATGAAGCTATTATTCGCCAAGCTTTGGGTGCTACCGATCCGCTTCCTTGGCCGCCGTTAATTCCTGTTCCAGTAAACGAATTTAATCATACTGGTTATGTTGCAATGGCGTTCCCAACACTTTTCCCAACTGGAGCTGGTGATTTGAGAGCTGCAAGGCAAGAAAAAATTTCTCCTTTCGAGTATTTTCGCCATTTAATTTTGTATAAGGATCAACGTTTTGCAAAACATCCAAGATTTAGATTTTTTGCAATGAACAGCCTAATGCGGTGGGAAGCTTTAAAAAAGGGAAACGTCTGTGTACAGAAAAATTCACAAATTCGCAATTATACTGTACAACAGCTGAAAGAAGCAGTGGAATCAAACCCTGGAATAGCCCGAAAGCTTTTAGCTTTCAATTCATCCCTAAGAGGTAGCAGTACATATTGGTTCGCAAGATCTAGAGAATTGTTAGATATGGTCAAATTTTTGGGCACACCTACACTTTTCTTTACCCTGAGTGCTGCTGACTTGTACTGGCCTGAAGTATTTAGACTTATACAACATGATAATGAGGCTCAAAATCTCTCTGAAAGTGAAATATTGAGAATGAGAAGGGTAGTTCTAAATGAAAATCCTTTAATATTTAGTTATTTCTTTAAAGAACGTGCAGAGTTTTTCATTCATAAAATAATTTGCCCGAAATTTAAAGTAAAGGATTTTTGGTACAGAACAGAATTCCAACACAGGGGAAGTCCACACATTCACGGAATCTTATGGTTAGAAGATGCACCCGATATTACAAATCTGGACAATAAAACACAAGAAGAACGAGATTCCATTACTGAGTATTTTGGGAAAATTATAAGTACCATGAATCCAGATTTTAATTCCACGATGCCTCCTGTACATCCTTGTTCTTTTCATTATTCCGAAGTCACTGATCACGAGAAAGATTATGCTAATTTATTAAATGCGTGTCAGAGACATACAAGACACGGGCCACAATGCTTACGAAAACTTAAAAAGTCAAAAGAAGAAGTGTGCCGCTTTAAATTTCCATTTAATTTAGAGGAAAAATCCCAATTATATAAAGAAGAAGGCAAAATGGATTTTAAGAACACAAAGAAATGATCCCCTTATGAACAATCATAATAGGTTTATAACTGAACATTGGAGGGCGAACACCGACATTCAACCAATTTTGTCCATTGAAGCAGTGCTAAATTATATAGCAAAGTATGCCAGTAAAAGTGAACCGAAATCACACGGTCTAGAATCCCTTATTGAAGACGCTGTATCAAAAGTTTCGACAGAATCCGCAACTGTTAAATCAGTGATTCAAAGGATTTTTATAAAAATCTGCAGCGAAAGGGATTATTCAGCACAAGAATCATTTCACATTCTCATGGGATGGCCTTTATACCACTCTTCCCGAGAATTTATCAGACTAAATATCGAGGAAGATAAATGGATTTCCATAGAAGAGAATAATGAAATCGACAACATTCAAACGTCACATGCACTTTATGACGCATATCCTTTACGATCACCTGAATTAGAAAATTTGTCTATGTACGATTATTTTTCTCAGTACTATAAGAAAGGACATAATTTTATCAAACGACGAAAACCAGCTGTTGTGAGAATATTACCAAAATTCGCTCAGGATTGTCAAACAGATAACGAAAATTTTTATAGACAACAAGTAATCGTTAGAATTCCTTGGAGGAAAATAGCGGAATTGAAAAGCATTGGACCGACGTGGAAAGCAATATATGAAACTTCTGTCGAATTTCCTAAAACGGTTATTTCCGAAGAAATTGAAAACATGACGGAGATTGAAGATGAGTACGAGGCCAAAGAAGAAGAAGGGGAGGATCAAGACAAAGAAGACTGGATGGTGTTAGCCGGACTAGGGATTAAAGAAAATGAAATTAAAGTAGGTATGAGGCCTCAAGATATTAATTTCGATTGGAGTGCCAGTTACTCGATTTATGAGTCACCACTCTCTTTGCAATCATATATTCCTGTCCAAAAATCAATTACAAAGTATGTAGAAGATGATAATATCCCCACTATGCCGAATATAGTATTTTCAGAAGACCAAGTTAAGGTATTAAACATTTTGCAACAACAATTAAAATATATCGAAGACAAGACAATCACTCCAACTTCACCAAGATCTGTTATTGTTCAGGGTCGTGCAGGTAGCGGAAAAAGTACCCTTATCCATGCTATGATGCACATAATTAATGAGAAGCTTGGAAGCAGGGGCTATCTTCTTCTAGCCCCTACTGGAGCTGCAGCTCTGAACATTGGCGGGTCTACAATCCATTCCGCACTTCACATTGGAAATGAACGTCAACACAAGCCTTTGAGCAACGAATTGTTGCAGTCTTTTCAATTTGAAATGAATGAATGCCAGTTTATAATAATAGATGAAATGAGTATGCTTGGTTGTTCTCTCTTAAAGAAAATCGATCTCCGATGTCGTGAAGCAAAACCTAATAATGCTCATGAACCTTTTGGTGGCTTATTCATATATTTATTGGGCGATATAAAACAGCTGCCACCTGTAATGGATAGACCTTTATATGGAAATAGTTTTAAGGGTTCTATTTATGATCAAGGTCAATTATTATTCCAAAACATCGAGAAATGCGTTATACTTCAAAATTGCCATAGACAACAAGGGAAACCACAGAAGAAATTTCGAGAAATTTTAGACAGATTGAGCATAGGGAATAATTCCGTGGATGACTGGAAATATCTAATGACTAGAAACATAACATGTATTCCATATGATGAATTAAGAGATTTCCATGAAAGTATACGTCTTTTTACCACAAATTTCGAAGTTCAGAAGTATAATATGCAGAAGCTCGAAAATCTCAACTGTCCTGTCGCTATAATTTCAGCGCAACATAACAACAAGGATGCTTCTAAATATGATCAGGATATTTCCCAGGGATTAGAAAATTTTCTTTATCTGTCAATTGGTTCACGAATTATGCTGCGAACTAATCTTTGGATTCCAAAAGGCTTAGTTAACGGCGTCTTAGGTACAGTGAAAGATATCTTATACAAGCCTGGTAGCAAGCCACCGCGAAATATTCCAATTACAATTCTTGTGGAGTTTGATCAATACACAGGACCTTCTGTTAATGGATTAGTTCCAATATCTCCTATTAGCCGTTCATGGACAGTAGATGGAAGGACATTCTCTAGAACACAGTTCCCTCTTTCATTGGCCTGGGGAATAACAATACACAAGTCGCAGGGTCTCACGTTGTCAAAAGCTGTAATAAACATAGGCGATAGGGAACTAATGTTAGGCATAACATATGTAGCATTGTCTAGAGTCCGCTGTATCCAAGACCTCGTATTTGATCCCGGTTTTTCTTATGATAGATTAGAGAATGTAAAAAAGTGTAAACTTTTAGCTTCAAGAATAGCTGAAGAAAAGCGACTTTTAAAATTGACGTAAATTTCTTGAGAAATATAACTTTTCTAAATTATTTTAAAGAATTTGAAAAAGAGAAGAAGATTTGAAAATTTGAACAAGTAACAAATAAAAACAAGTGTACCAATAACCATTTTACCAATTTTCTAAGTTAGCATATCCTTTCGGCCGTTTGACATTGTTGATGTTTGACTTTAGTTATGTGTAAAAATGTTTTTAACCACTACAGCTAATTTCAAATATATTTTTTTAATATATGATTGTGAATATTTGTAACGGTACCATAGTAATTACCATAGTGTACTATACTATACAGTAATTATAATAAATTATTTTACAATAGTAATTATAATAAACTGAAAAAAAAAAGAAATATATTTTTTACATTACAAACATTTTTATTTGATGCGTTTATTTTAAATAATAGCCATAAAGCGTGAATTTGTATATAGATTATTTTAAATATTTTATTTGTTATATAAAATGCGTTGTTTATTAAGTAGAATTCTGTGGTTAATGTATGAAGATTAGTTATTTATTTGTATTTGTATGGTAAAATATTATTGGAATTAATTCTAATATTGTATATTTTGTATATAGATTTGTTTTAATTTGCTTTGCACGAAAAGTATGTTAAAATGAAACAAACATTGAATGGAATATCTGTACGTATACGGTACTTTTTGTATATTTGAAAATTATAATAATATTGAGGATTTTGTTAAACTACTTCATCTGTATGGTAAAATATTATCGGGTATTTATAGCAATACAGCATTGCTTGAATTTGCATATAATTTTACTTTTCATCTAATCTTTGATAGGTTAATTGCATTATGAAGAAAGCTGAATTTTGTAGATAGCATATTAAGCATCAGTCATTTAATTTTATTTGTACAGAAAAATATAATTGCGGTTAGTTCTAATATTGTATAATTTTGTAAAAAGTTTTGTTTTATTTTACTTAGCACAAGGAAGTATTTCAATATACAACAAACATTGTATTGTCCATTTGTATACGATACTTTTTATACATTTAAAATTTATAGCAGTTCTGTGAATTGTTTGAAACTTATAATACATTTACATAACATATTATTGTGTGTTTAGGAAAAAAACAGCATCGCATTTTTTTTCTTCTTTAAATCTTTTCAAGCGTAATGGAAATTGTTGTGTCACATAAGTTTAATGATATAGCTAACAATTTAAAGGCACCAGTGATGTATTACTATTATGTTATTTATTCTAACGAGATATATTATTGAATTATAGCTTGTGTAATAGCTAGTAAGTTTTAAATTACCTTGTACAATTGACAATTTTGAACTGCCTGAAATGGTGGATTTAGAGGTAAGAATATAGAAAGTTGATATATTTATGCACACATTATATTAAAAGTATGTCTTGACTTTATATTAGCATTTTTAATGTTGTAAATAGAATGAGGTTTAATGAATAGCATATCTCAGCTTAGTGTAAATTAAACGGAACCGCGAATTATTTTGTATAATAAAATAATGAGCAAATTATCTTAAAGAAACTTTAGTTGTAAATGAAAGTAATTATTATGTGAATCTAAAACTGTATTTTAAATACTGTATGAAACATTATTATGACGTAAGTAATTCTATGTAAATTACAAATTGTATTCTATGTATAGAGAATAATTTAGTGTGTGATTCATTTAAATATGTATAATTTGCTGTTTTTTCAAATCTATATGTTGTTTCATTTGACATAGTTTAATAGAATGCTAAATATTAAATAGAATGCTAAATATTAAATAGAATACTTAGCATTCTATTTAGTTATTAAACGGATTAATAAAGTTATACTACAGATTTTCAATAATTTAGTTTGTGTAAGAATACGTTCTATGAGAACATATGAAAAGTGCATATAACGTAACAGTTTTTAGTAAGAATAGCTGCTAAGTAAATAAAGTTTGTGAAATTTAGTTAGTAACTGCTTACCCAGGTTCTTTCAAGCGACATTTTAAAGCAGTTGCAGAATTAGGCCAAAAATCTATTGTTAGAATCTCGCATGTATAATTGGAAGAATATTTATAGAAGAATTTTTATATCGGTAAAATTATTTCAATAATATTAATTTCTTTTGAAGAAAATGTTTTAACAATTCTACATTCTATTAAACTCTTTAGCCGAGTTTTCATTTTAGAGAAACGTAATTCATTTTATGAATTCGGTATTTATAATTCTTGAATTTGTAAAATACAACAATGTAAAATGTAAATATTATTTTAGTGTTTCCCTCTTGAGATTTTCAAAATAAAATGTTAAATAAACAAGTTCAAAAATTTTGATGTATTATTTATGTTGTTTATTTTAAATGTTACGTGTGTTCGTTACATAACGGATATTCTACTAATTACTGTACATTGTGCAAGTAATAAGCATTCGTATGTGGATGTAATTTTTGTGCGTAGCTAAATTATAAAATTTTTGTTCCTTTTTATGTTATAACTCATAATTTAAAATAATATAAAAATATTTATATTACATTTCGACTAATGGATATCTAGATAGGGTAAATTTCATTTGTTCTTTGCGTGAGATTACCGAAATCCTGACTATTTAAGACAAAGATTTTTAATACCTAAAATCTACAGATAACAAGTTTAGAATACTGAATTCAAGAAATTTATGAGTATGAAACTAACGAGACAACGTAGGATTGAAAATGGCAGTCTCCTCCATCTCCTAAAATAGTATAACAATAAAAAAAAACTTTGAAAAATATACAGTCTTCGAGTATTACTGAAAATAGTTTTTTATGTTGCTATTTCTAAGGTTGAAATCTCCTCTAACAACCTGAAATCTTATCTGCAGCAATCATACGATTTAAGTAACTATAATTGAAAGTAAATATAATATACAAAATTTAAGCTACTTATATTGAAAAAGCTTCATATATTGAATAAAATAAGTTCGAAGTAAAAATCTGACTTGCATAACTGACGTTGAGGCCCCTGATCTGTAGATTTACTAGTATGCAACCTGCTGTAAATGCAGTTCTAATTTCCGAAACGTCAGTTGAGGCTCACTGTGGAGACGCGAAAAGTTTTTGGTTTCTGTCTGTCTGTCTGTTCCGCGATAACTACCGTAAAAATCGTCCTATTAGGTTGATTTTTGGTGGGTATGTTGGTGAAGTATCTGGAATTAGCTGTATAGTTTTTTGGTACATTTGGTTCATTCGTTCGAAAAATATAGAACATTTCTTTTTAGGTCATAATGCTTTCCTATGGGAATGCAGACGATTTTCAAATTTCATTTTTAACTGAAATGAAAATCGCATATTTGAATAATGGATTTAAATGTAAAACTATTAATGCTAAATTTTCGATATGGGGGTTTTAAATATATCCAATAGCTTTGAAAATTTGCTGATACATTCATTAGAATTTAGAAATTAATTGTTTAAATTATTGGAAAATTGTTTGCATCTGTTCGGGAAATATAAAACATTTTATTTTCATATATTTTACAAATTTTAAAATGTATTTCTTTTTACCTTGCTCTTCAATTTTTCTTTTTACTTTGCTCTTAATTATGGTTGCTTAGCAACCATATTTCAAAGAATATCAAAATAATAAATTCAAGTCCGTGATTCAAGTAACTCGCACTATTTTGCTGCAATATTTTATTTTCAAAATAAATTATTTTTGTATTCTATTGACATAAATGAAGAATTTATTTTAATACAAGTTTATCTTTTTTTATCTAAAAAGTTACATGAATAAGAAGTTCATAAGAATTTCAGAATATCATTGCATAACCGTGTTTAATTTAACGCTTCTAATTTCTGAAACCTCCGAGGTATTTTATATGCCTATAAATATGTATGTAATAAATATTAAAAAAAAATAATTGCGGATTGTAAGATGCTAAATAATATGAAAAGTGGGATTAAAAAACAATGACTTTTAGAGCTGACGTTGAGGCTCCTGATCTGCAGATTTACTAGTTAATATTAAATGTTTAGGATTAAAATTCTAATTGTTTACAAGAATCTGTATAAATTCTATGGGAAAATGAACATAAATTCTAAGAAAGCCAGGCGAAAATAAAATAATGCAATAAAATATCTCGCTCTTGTTTAATTTTTTAACTCAAAACCTAGTTTTTTTTTTTTTTTTTTTTTTTTTTTTAAACAAGTAGGAAATTGTACGTTAAACGTAACAAATGAGGTGCGTTCGTTTTGTGCTATAACTAATTTTACAATGTAAAAAAAAAAAAATCATCGTTATTATTTCAGTGAAATAGATTATATCGTCTGCTAAGAGCGAATTGAGGATGCCTTTTTTTTTTCTTATTATGTATGCTATGTTTACAGATGCGAATTTTATTTTTCGACACCAGAAATAGCTGTAAAATTTACCATGGAGATCTTGCTTTACGAATGATTACTTCTATGGTTTAATATTTCTATGACTCACGATGAATGAATCTTTTGTTTATTTACTTTAATGGATTTAGATATTCGGCTGTTAACCTAATTTTTACTGAAGTTATCTAAGAATCTATACATTTTTTAATGTAACACATCTCTCAAGCAAACAATTTTTTTGAACGATCTTTCTAGAAATGTAACTTTTTTGCAATTTTATTCCAAAAAATAATTTTTAATAAAAATAGCCGTTTGGCATATGGTAAAAGATGTAGTTAGCCCGTATTTGTTTTCCTCAGTCTCATGACTTGCGCTTTTACTATAGAGCACGGGCAGGTGACGTCATGCATCAGCTGCTGGGTTATTTGGGTGGCAGAAACCATACTTATCCTAATGTACTTTTCTCTAATAAAAGTGTATTAGTGGGCTTTTATTTTTCTGTGCTTTTTTAAATATATTTTTAAATTACAGTTTTAACGTTTTTAAAAGTGTTGTATGGCGGAACAGGCCGGGGAGGGGGGGGGGCAGAAAGTTTGGAGGATGAGAAGATATTTTAGATGATTGATTATTTGTTTATTGTTATTACACAGTAACGAATACGGCACTTTTTTTTTTAAATAGATGGTTTTAAGATTTTTAATTTTCTATGCGGAAGAAGTGGGGGGGGGGGGCGAAAATTTCAGGGGAAAGGGAATAATTTATATGACTGATTATTTATTTATGGCCACTACAGAGCAACGAATACGACAGAAGATATTTTATATAAAAATAAATTTTAAAAAAAATAGTACGCAGGGGGGGGGGGCAAAGAGGGAGAAGAGTAAATTTGGGAAGCTATGGGGTAATTTAGGGGAGTACTTATTTATTTGTATTAATAAATAACAAATGTAGCCATTTTTTAAACAATTTTTTTTTATTTGAAATTATGTGTGCTGGAGGGGAGGGGAGTGCAAATTTCAGGGATAGGGGATAATTTATATGATTATTTTTTGCCACTACAGAGCAATAAATAGAACAGATTTTTTTTCATGTAAAATAAAGATTAAAAATATTTTACACTAATTTGTATGCTGGGAGGAAGTAAGGGGATAACGTAAATTTGGGAAGTTAGGGGCGTAATTTAGATGATTATTTATTTATTTTTATTTGTGAGCAAAGAATGTTGGAGATTATTTTTTTAAATAAAGAGTTTTAAAAATTTGAAACTCTGCATACTGGAGGGGGGAGGGAAAAGCAGAAATTTCGGGATGGGGGATAATTTATATGATATATCATTTATTGTCAGTGGAGAGCAACAGATAGAACAAAATATTTTTATATAAAATCAAAGATTTTAAAATAATTTAAACTTTTTTGTATGCGGGGGGGGGGGGAGAAGCGTAAATTTGGGAGGTTGGAGATGGAGTTAATTTAGATTGTTATTTATTTATTGTTATTAGTGAGAATCAAATAGGGCAGATTTGTTTTTATATAAAGAATTTTGAAGATATGAAACTCCGTCCGATGGGGAGGGGCGCGAAAGGGGGAAGCATAAATTTTGGTGAGAGGAGGGGTGTGCTGTACATGATTGATTATTGATTTATTATCACTAGAAAGCAACAAATAGGGTAGAATTTTTATGCTATGGAAATTTTTAAAAAATTAAAGATTTTAAATTTTTTACAGGTTGGGGGGGATGGGGGAGGGAAGCATCAGATAAAGATGTAATATAGTCAGACAAAACTGCACTTTACTGAAAATAATCGTGGTCGGATAAAAAATTCATTATATTGAGAATATTGCTATGGATTTCAATGCTAACAAACGAAGAACAACGAAGTTTCTGCCACCCAAACAGTGAAAATGACAGTTTATTTGTAACCGTGCCCGTGCACGGGCATGTGACGTCCTGCATCAGCTGCTGGGTAATTTGGGTGAGCAGAAACCATCCTTACCCTAATGTACAGTTCTCTAATAAAAGTGTATTAGTGGGCTTTTATTTCTCTGTGTTTTTTTTTTTTTAATATATTTTTTAATTAGAGTTTTAAAGTTTTTAAATAGTGTTGTAAGGCGGAACAGGCAGGGGGGTTGGGGAAGCAGAGTTTTTTTTTTTTTTTGGGGGGGGGGGAGATATTTTAGATGATTGATTATTTGTTTATTGTTATTACACGGTAACGAATACGGCA
The DNA here is from genome assembly GCA_963931845.1 of Maratus michaelseni. Taxonomy (NCBI): domain Eukaryota; kingdom Metazoa; phylum Arthropoda; class Arachnida; order Araneae; family Salticidae; genus Maratus; species Maratus michaelseni. Next base: position 202,604,050 of record OZ007587.1, read on the forward strand.
CTTTTTTTTCCAATTCCTACTATTAGCTCACACGCTCTATATATTTATATATCTTGTTCAAATTTTCAATCGTTAATAAAATACTTTTTATTCATCCACTCAAGTTCAAATACATTTTCTTAAACTTGTAGGGGATGACACTACATAATACAGTTTTTTCAAATATTAATTCGTTAATTAAATTAACTTAATTAATTTTAGTTTTATATTTATATAAAAATTGGTGCTTTCTTGTTATAGGAGCTTCCGAGGTTTAATCGTCAAGCGACCGAGATACTTATTTTATTACAGAAATTAATAACGGTATAATTTATTTCACGTAATTAAAAATCATCAAGATCTAAATATTTATATAACTAGCTATAGTACGAACGCACCTCATTTGTCATGTTTGACGTACAATTTCCAACTTATGTTTTCAATTAAATTTAATTAATTAATTTTAGTTTTATATTTTCAAATTTTCAATCGTTAATAAAATACTTTTTATTCATCTACTCACGTTCAAATACATTTATTTAAACTTGTAGTAGATGACACTTGATGTTAATACAGTTTTTTTTTCAAATATTAATTAATTCATTAAATTAAATAACCAAACTACTAGCTTTCAAAACTCGAAGATAAATGAGCAGAAACACTCCATTAGGTTCCACTCTTCCAAAGAGCCGCTACTACATGAAACTGTTGGCATGGTAACTGTTGACTCGTGATTACGTTTTAATGTTATTTTCTATACTGTTTCATATTATTTTTGGTACTTACGTATTATCCGGGCCATTCTTATATTATTTATTAAAATGGAAAATTGCAAGGAAATTCGCTTTCTATTTTGCCACTTAATATTGTGATTCTGTCGTATGTATATACATTATTTATATTAATTGTAATTATTTAATAAAAAGTGACTAAAATAAAAATTTTTTTTGTTGACCTAAGTAGGAATTGACTTATGGCCACATACCTAGCAACGAGTAGGTTAGAAGATATTTTATATAAAAATAAATTAAAGATTAAAAAAAAATTGTATGCTGGGGGGCGGGGGGGGAGGAGCAAAAAGGGAGAAGCGTAAATTTAGAAAGTTAGGGGGTAATTTAGGGGATTATTTATTTATTTATATTAATGAATAACGAATGTAGCAATTTTTTAAACATTTTTTTTTTAAATATTTGAAATTATGTGTGCTGGAGGGGGGGGGGGTAACAGGGGAGTAGAAATTTCAGGGATAGGGGATAATTCATATGATTATTTTTTGCCACTACAGAGCAATAAATAGAGCAGATTTTTTTATGTACAATAAAATTTAAAAATATTTGACACTAACTTGTATGCTGGGGGGAAGTAAGGAGGAAAGCGTAAATTTGGGAAGTATGGGGGGGGGGGGTTATTTAGATGATTATTTATTTGTGTTTGTGAGCAAAGAATGTTGGATATTTTTTTTAATAAAGAGTTTTAAAGATTTGAAACTCTGCATACTGGAGGGGGGGGGGGAGGAAGAAAATTCGGGATAGGTGGATAATTTATATGATATATCATTTATTGTCAGTGGAGAGCAACAAATAGAACAAAATATTTTTATATAAAATCAAAGATTTTAAAATAATTTAAATTTCTTTATATGATGGGGGGGGGGGGCATGGGGTTAATTTAGATTGTTACTTATTTATTGTTTTTAGTAAGAATCAAATAGAGCAGAAATTTTTAAAGGAAGAATTTTGAATTTGAAGATATGAAACAATGGAGAGGAGGCGCGAAAGGGGGAAGCATAAATTTTGGCGAGAGGGTATTGTACATGATTGAATATTGATGTATTATCACTAGAAAGCAACAAATAGGGTAGAATTTTTATGCTATAGAAATTTTAAAAAAATTAAAGATTTTAATTTTTTTTACAGGCTGGGAGGGCAACGAGGGGAGGGAAGCATCAGATAAAGATGTAACATAGCCAGACAAAACTGCATTTTACTCCAAAATAATCGTGGTCGGTTAAAAAATACATTATATTGAGAAAATTGCTATAGATTTCAATGCTAACAAATGCAGAACAACGAAGTTTCTGCCACCCAAACAGTGAAAATGACAGTGTATTTGTAACAGTGCCCGTGCTCTATATAGATTACGTATGATAGGATTTAATAGAATAAAGGAAACTTTTATTTATATCTTTTTAAGTTTTGATTCGCTTTTCATAAAATTTGAAATGACTCGACAAAATTCTGCAACGATTATAATTAAAGTTTAAGTTTCAAAACGCTCTAAAAAACGAACCACTGATTAGAATGACGTCAAAATTGAACGGCGTATTATTGAAGAAGGGGGAAAGAACATGAACCAAAAAAAAATAGTTCCAAATTTTAGCGACAGATGGCGCTGTAAGCTTCTTAATTTCGACTACAAATGACAAATCGTAAAACAGCGGCTAAGGCGTAAGTTACACGATAAATCAACTGTACTGTTCAGTGTGCATGACTGTACAGGTGTGATACTGTTAGTTACGTAAGCCCATACACCACGGCAAGGTTGTATCACATCGGATGGGAAAAATCGGTTTTTAATTGTCCTGAGGCCAAAAACCGTATAAAAAGAATCCATCCAATCGGTTTTTAAGTTTCGCGAGACTGGCACAAAACATGTCCAATTACGGCTGTCCACCGTTGTGTGCAACAAGATTAAATCGGAAAACAGCATGTTCCATAACCGATCGAAGTGTCACCGGGGTCAAGTTCAGAATGTGTTGCGCAATGCGTGTCTTCAAATCAGCTATGTTAGCAATTGGAGTACTGAACACAACATCTTTCAGATAACCCCACATAGCCAGAAATCACACGGATTAAGATCAGCTGATCGTGCCGGCCAGTCTGTAAGGAAATGACGACTGATAATTCTAGCATTTCCGAAATGCCGCCTCAACAACTGCTTCACTCGATTTGCAATGTGCGGAGGAGCGCCATCTTACATAAAAATGATACTATCCAGACATCCACGCTGTTGCAGAGCTGGAATGACGTCATTACGCAAAGTAGACTCATAGCGCTGACCATTGACGGTAACGGTAACAGGACCGAAAGCACCCGTCTCCTCTAAAAAATATGGCCCTACGATAAATAATGCCGTAAATCCACACCACACAGTGACCTTTGCAGGATGAAGTGATACTGGGTTCGTTGCGAGTGGATTTTCTGTTGCCCATATTCGGCAATTCTGTGTATTGACATATCCCGTCAGATGGAAATGGGCTTCGTCTGTCCACAGAATTTTCCACGGCCAATCATTGTCCACTTCCATGCGTGCAAGAAATTCCAAAGCAAAACACTCTCTTGCTGGCAGGTCAGAAGGATACAACTCCTGCACATGACAAATTTTGTACGGATAGCATTGCAGGATGTTTCGTAGAATGTTATGCACCGTGCTCACAGGCCTGTCCAATGTTCGGGCAATTCTCCGTGCACTGCATGGTTGCACACCACCTCTCGACTCCTCCTGAACTGTTGTGGCCACTTCTTCAACTACCGCCGAATCACATCTTTTCCTTCCTCTACCAGACTGCACATCAAACGTACCTGTATTTTCGAATTTTTTCATTATTTTCACCAGATCCATGACAGTCATCGGTCCAACGCCTTTTTTCATACCCTTGAGGGTCCTGAACTTCTGCAGAGCTACTGGTGCAAAATCACCGTTCTTGTAATAAAGCTTTACAAGCAGAGCGCGGTCCTTCATTGAGACACTCGTGGCGAACGTCTGAGCCGCGAAATGAAGAAACGCCGTTTACCCAACGCTTTTATAACACCTTAAATGGTCGTGCGCATGCCAGGTATTTTAATTTACATCTTCTGACGCTTTCAACGCCATCTGTCACTAAAATTTGGAACTTTTTTTTTTTTATTTTTTAGTTTATGTTCTTTCCCCATTCTTCAATAATACGCCGTTCAATTTTGGCATCATTCTAATCAGTGGTTCGTTTTTTAGAGCGTTTTGAAACTTAAACTTTAATTATAATCACCCTGTATATTAAATTTCAAACCATTCGGTAATGCATTTTGCGCTGTTACATGCGGACGGACCAGACGACGGCTATAGGTGGTACGTATTTATATAATTACGAATGCCCCTAAAAAAGTAAAAGAAAGTACTGATGGGAATTTTTTTTTTTTTTCGAATTTTCGATATATCGTCTTTAAGGCATATTAATATTTAAAAAATATCGGACAGAAAATATTGATATATCGATTTCTCGTTTTTAAGTTTTCGGCCGATGTTGCTCCCCTTAGAGATCGAATTTTAAAAAAATCAATGTCCAATTCATGTATTGCCCTCAGGAATACATATATATTCCAAATTTCAAAGCTCTATGTCAGCAGGAAGTGGGTGAAAAAAGGAGTGACAAGATTTGACTGCCACATACATACATAATTGTAAGGTAAAAGAAAGCATGTAAAAAAAAATGAAAAAAAGGTTGCATTTGTTCTTTGGCTTCCATAAATGGTACACATGTATACCGTTGGTAGTCAACGGGTTAAATTTCATGTAAAACGTTTTCACGGAAAAAGTAGATATTTTCTTTTACTTTACTTTTCCTTCTGTTTTTTCTTTCTTTTCTTTTTCGTAAATAAGAGCAACGTTTTTCACAGAAAAATTTCTCAGTTAGGTGATACGAAATAAACTTTCAGCACATAAATGATATTATAAAGACTCCAGAATATATCAAAATATGGTTTTGAATAAATGCAACATAAAAATCTAGCGGGTGGTAAACTAAAACCAATGAAATTAATGCGTCTGGCAAGAACACTGAAAAAGATATTATTACTACCTGAAATAATTCGAGAAAAAATAATCAAATTTCTTTCTTTTTTTTTTTTTCCTTTACATTTAATGAAAAGTGTTTTTGGTTTAAATTAATGTATTTTTTTTTTTAAATAAAAAGGAAGAAGATAGAAAGAAAGAAAAATTATGCATTAAAATGAAGCAATAGTGCTTTGCAAAATAATATAAGAATTTGAGTAGATTACATACAGAATTTAGAATAAAATTTATTTTCACAATACACATAAATATGCCTGTTTTAATGCAAAGTTTTGAACTCTGTTACAGCAAGACTGTGTTTAAAGAAAACATTACAAAAACATTACAAATTTACAATAATGTTTACCAAATAGTATTTTCTATGACTTTTGAAGTTGTCTACAAAATTTTGTTTATTGATATTAAACGACAGCAACAACAATAATTTTCAGATTATGAAGTTAAAATACATTATTAATGATATTTGAAATGTTTTAGCGCTGAAAAAAAAAATCTTTCATTAAAGTTAGCTCTTAATAAATTCTAGATAAATGAAAAGCGTTTAATGAACTTACTTTAATTAAAATTTTGAACTTAAATCACCATACTATGTGTATATAAGAAATAGAACTCACTTTACACCTAGTTATATGAAATTATGTTATCTATGTCAAACAATTTTCAATTTTTTAAAATTAACGTTTTTTTCTAATTTCTGCGGGATTTTTTGTTGTTGTTGTTGTTTTGTTCGAAGACAGGGGGGGGGGGGGAGATATAGGATGTAAGTGTATAAAGGGTTTCCCAAAAATATTGAAACGTGCTTTAATTTTTTATTTATTGGAAATACGTAGGCAGTGGAAATTGCAAAGGTGCTCAAAATAAGGTAGGAATTGACATTATGTGGATGAAATAGTCTTGCCATTAATCCAGTCTCATTAATTTTCAAAAAGACACTTAAAAAAATTACGGCCTCTGAATCCTGTGTGTTAGATTTAGAAACATTTTCTCCATGCTCTGACAAGTTACAGCAGTAAAAATTCCATTCTTTAACACCAAAACTCACAGAGTTATAATACTTTAAAGTTAGAGAAATTTTTTAACTTTCCGGCACTAAAGTCAAACAAACGATTTTTTAGTGACGAAAAGCTCCGAAATTTAATTAATTTTAAAATATCATAACTTGGTGGATTTTGGTAGTAGATTTTTTTACTGTTGTACTTGTAAGAGCATGAAGAAAATATTTCTAAACATGACATATAAGGAACAGGGGCTGTATAAATTTTTAAATTGTGTAACAATTTGAAAATTAATGGCAGGACTATTTCATTTCCATAATCTTATTTCCTATCTTATTTTGAACACATTTGAAATTTATATTGCCAACGAATCTATCACAGATTAAATATTAAAGCGCGTTTCAATTTTTGAGAAGCAACTTGTATTTCCCGTTTTTCAAAAAAAGAAAAAAAAGAAAAGAAAAAGAAAAAAGAAGGAAAGGAAGGAAAGAAAAGAAAAGAAAAATGAAAAGAAAGAAAAAAAGGACAGAAAGAAAATTCCATCTCAACTATTCCACTCATTGTGAATTTATTCACTTTTCAATTTATCATTTCATGAAGTGGTCTAGAAGATGTTTATGTTTTAAATGCATGGACGGCAGACAATAATGCATTCTGAATAATCATGACAACTAAGAGAGAAATTTCAGAAGCGCATCTGTGAATTCAAGGGGCTTCCGATAATGAACGCTGTGATCTGCACCGTCTATACCCACAAAAACTGCATTCGGGAAAAACTGTTTGATGTGATGCTCGTCAGATCCCCTGGAAAGAAATGGAATTAAGACGAAATGAATAAGTTATTCTTGTTTTAAACTTTGAAAAAAAAATAATAATGTTTTTGAAACATATTTCAAAAAATTCTTTTGAAAGGTACAGCAAAAAATTTGATTGAGGATTGAGATTTAAATGTAGTACAACACTGAATTAAACAAAATACTCATCTCAAATAAACAAACAAGATGTTAAAAAAGCTTTATAATGTGTAAAGGCTGCCAGATTTCAAATTATAAAAAAGGTTGTGGCAAAATATAAGCTACAACTATTAAAAAGCTAATTGAAGGGTCAGGAGGAAAACGGTGATAGTCACAAATATATTATAGTTATTCATCGTTCTTTCTTTTACCAGCGTTTGATTCCTTAGTTCTTACTCCTTTATACCAATCTTCACCTGTATTAAAAAAAAAAAAAAAAAAAAAAACTTTCATCGTTCTTCCCTTTTTATACCTATCTTCAACTGAGTTTTTCAAATAATTACCTTCAATTTTGCCTCGATCCAAGGTTGTCAAACTAAAGTACGCCCAAGCTATCAGTTGGGATGTTCCTTTCAAATTTCACAAAAAGTGGATTATACAGTTTTTAATCCCTGATCCTTCAAATAATTTTACTAAAGTATACCTTAAATAAGTTTAATGTAAATACCGGTGATTTATCAAGAAAAAAAAAGTAAAACTTGAACCTCAATTTCCTTGCATCATAATTTACTTTCTTTTTTTTTCTTTTTTTTCTTTAAGATTCCAATGAATAAAAGAAATACATTAGAGGTATCTTTGTAATTTCTATTTCAAGTGTTGTTACTTTCTTCAATCTTTACAAGAACGTATTGGATTCATGAAAATTTTCGACTTTCGGTTTTCGACGGATATATACGTTTTAGGAGGTCCTGAACACGATTTGACTGTTTTTAGAAAATGTCTATCTGTGAGTCTGTCTGTCTGTCTGTCTGTATGTGACACAAATTTTGCGGGCGCTCTACCTCAAGAACTAATGCAGGAAATTTAATAAAACTTTATATTCATTTAGTCCCTGATATAAATGGGTGCTGATTAGTTTTTGGTGAAAATCGCCCAGTAGGTGGCGCTGCTATACTGCATTTTTCGCGATATCCGCAGTAGCTCTATCTCAAGAACTAATGCACTTATTTTCATCAAACTTCAGATTCAGTTAGACCTTGACATAAATAGATGCTGATTATGTTTTGGTGTAGATATCCCAACAGGTGGCGCTGCTATACCACTTTTTCATGGTTTTTACGATAGCTATATCTCAAGAAGTAATGCACGGAAGTTTATTAAACTTCAGATTGTGTTATACCTTGACATAAATAGACGCTGATTATGTTTTGGTGTAGATAGCTGAATAGGTGGCGCATTCTATGCTACTTTTTTCATTATTAACACGATAACTATATCTCAAGAACTAAGGCACTGATTTTCATCAAACTTCAGATTCAGTTAGACGTTGACATAAGTTGTTGTTGATTAGGTTTTGATCTAAATCTCAACAGGTAGCGCTGCTATGCTGCATTTTGCAGGATTTACACGATTTCAGCCATAGTCATATCTCAAGAACTAATGCACGGAATTAAATAAAACTTTAGATTCAGTTAGATCTTGATATAAATTTGTGCTGATTCGTTTTTAGTGTATGCGAAACCTGTGTGAGATAGAAGAGAGTTTTGGGATTGGCATATCCGACTAGTTTTTCAATGAATTAAAAATTATATGAAATATAATTTGGAGTTGTCTTTATTCTTAAGAAAGAAAGGGAGAAAATCTTTCACATGTATAGTTTCTATTATGTTGTTGAATAGCTGAAACTTTTATACAAAATATAAGCTACAATTATTAAAAAGCTAATTGAAGCAGGTAAGGAGGTAACCGGTGATAGTCCCAAATATAGATTATAGTTATTCGTCGTTCTTTCTTTTACAAGCATTCCTTAGTTCTTACTCTTTTATACCAATTTTCACCTGAATTTTACTTCTATCGCTCTTTCCTTTATAAACCTATCTTCAACTGAGTTTTTCAAATAATTGTCTTCATTTTTGCCTCGACCCAAGGTTGCCAAACTAAAGTACACCTCTCAAGCTATCAGATTGCATGTTCCTTTCAAATTTCACAAAAAGGAGATTATACAGTTTTTAATCCCTGATCCTTCAAATAATTTTACTAAACACCTTAAAAAAAAAAAACTTAAACCTCGATTTCCTTGCATCATAATTTACCTTTTTTCTGAAGATTCAAATGAATAAAAGAAATATATTAGAGATATCTTTTCAATTTCTATTTTAAGTGTTGTTTTTCAATGAATTTAAAAGCTATGAAATATAATTTGGAGTTGTCTTTATTCTTAAGTCAGAAAGGGAGAAAATCTTTCGCATGTAAAATTACTATTATGTTGCTGAATGTCTGAAACTTTTATACAAAATATAAGCTACAATTATTAAAAAGCTATAATTGAAAGGTCAGGGGGGAAACGGTGATAGTCACTGTTGGTGTTATTTTCTCGGTAGTCAGTAATTTTGCGCTTTCTAAAGCAATATAAAAAATCAATTCAACTTTCGGAACAAAAGATAGGTAAGATATTTGCTTACCTCTATTTTCCAGCAATCGTCCTCATTGTACCGCTAGGCCAGGTTCTCCAGATAGTCCTATTAGATGATAGATATCCTTATTGGGTTCGTACACGTTGTTGTAAATATTGATTTATCCATTTTTCGTTGTGAGCATTTTTGGTTATGTGAATTTGAAATATTAAAAGATTGTTAATTAATAAAACATAATACATTATACTGTTAAATTATTTAATTTACATAGCTTACATTTAATAGTTACATAAAATTTAGTTTTAAACATTATTTCAATTTAAGTTTAAGGGAAAACGACATAACATGTCCGTTTCCATCGCGAGTTAAAAAGAATCTCTAACGTTCTATAAAGCAGAGATGCAACAGTCTTAGTCCTTATCAAGTGACATCATTTTTAAGTTCTTTCATTGGATGGTAATGACGTAAAGTCAATGTACGTCACTAATACGTATTTTAGTCTTTCACTTCCTTGTTCAGATCACGAGTTGTAAAAACCTCTTCATATTGCATCAGGCAATTTCATTTCCTGTTTGAAATTCTAGATAATTACTTTTTATCGAGATGAGTTTTAAACGATGTAAATAAACTGTCATAGAAATTAATTCCGGATATTAATCTTTTGATATATTACCAACAATCTCCCCCTTAATCTCTGGAATTTGATTTCTTAAGTTTAAGTTATTTCTGTGAACTTCGAAGATAGGTTTGGGAGTGGGCTTGGTTAGGATGTCCGCTATCATGTTCTTTGATTCACAGTAATTTAGATTAATTGTACCATTGTCCTTTAGGTGTTTAATGGAATGATACCTTATATCAATGTGTTTCGTGCGACGGGTGTATTTTTCTGATTCGACCATTTTTATGCAGGACTGGTTGTCCTCATGCATAGTTATGGGTAATGTCTGTTCTAAGTCAAATTCTTGTAAAAGTCTAATTAACCATAAAATTTCTTGTGATGCATTTTCTGCTGAAATATACTCGGCTTCAGCACTTGACATGGCTATGCATGATTGCTTTTTGCTGATCCATAAAATTGGGTTTTTCCCTAATAAAAATAGGTTTCCGCTGGTGGACTTTCTAGTTTGTACGTCTCCAGCCCAGTCTGAGTCACAGTACACTTCAAGTATTGGTTGCTGTGTTGTATTTATTTCTAATTTAAAGTTTTTAGTGTGATTTAAATAGGAAATCACTCTTTTAGTTGCTTTCCAATCCTTCTGTGAAGGGTTTTCGTTTTTTCTACTTAGGATGTTAATCGCAGCTGAAATATCTGGTCTTGTGACAGTTGAGATATACAAAAGTGCGCCAATTGCCTTTCTATAATCGATGTTGTTTGGCAATGGTATTTCTTCGTTATCAAAATTTAAATAGCCTGTTTCCATGGGCGTTTTGTAAGGTTTCGCATCTTCTAATTTAAATTTTCTAACTAATTCTTCAATTTTACTTTTTTGATTCAGTTTATATCCTTCGTTTGTTTTTTCAATTTTAATCCCTAGGTAGTAGTTTAATTGACCTAAATCCTTTAGTTCATATTCAATCTTAAGTTTTTGTATAATTTCTTTAATTTCATTTTCTTTTGCTGATATTAATAAATCGTCTACATAGACGATAATATATGCTTTACTGTTTTTAGTATTACGTATGAATAAACACGTGTCTGAAGTTGATGGTTTGAAATTTAACTTTTCTAACGATTCTGAAATTTTTGTGTGCCAGGCTCTAGCTGCCTGTTTTAAGCCGTATATAGCCTTATTTAATTTGCACACTTTGTTTTCATGATTAGGTTTGACATAGCCTTCCGGCTGAGTGATGTATATATTCTCATCTAAATTTCCATACAAAAATGCTGTTTTAATGTCAACGTGGTTTATGTTTAGTTTATGATAGGCGGCGGCTGCTAAAAAAGTTCTAATTGTAGTATGTGAAACCACTGGAGCAAAGGTTTCATAGTAATCAATGCCAAAATTTTGAGAATAGCCTTTTGCCACTAAACGCGCTTTATATTTTTGTATTTTTCCTTTATCATCTAATTTCGTTTTGAAGAGCCATTTCGAACCTATTATTTTTGTATTTGGCAGGGGGTCAACTAATGTCCAAGTTTTATTTTGGTTGTGAGATTCTATCTCCTCCTGTGTCGCTTTGATCCAGTTTTCTTTTTTTACTGGGTTTTCCATGTTTATTATTTCCTGCCAATTTTTCGGTTCGTTAATATTTTCATCTTTAACCAAATAAATTAGTCTATCTGGGGGAACCCCTTTATTTACTCTATCTGATCTTCTCGGTTCGGTTTGATTTAGTTCAGATTCATTCTGATTATCATTTTCATTTGAAATTTCGATTTTTATCAGATTTGGGTTTTCCGACTTTTCGTTTTCGGCATTAGTGTTTTCATCTAAATTTAGTTCTAGCCGTTTTTCTTTATTTGAATTTATCGGATAGTTTTCTAAGAACTTCACCGTTCTGGCTATAGTGATATCTTTGCCGCTCGTATAGATACGATATCATTTGAAATAATTATCGTATCCCACGAAGATCCCTTCTACTGCTTTATTATCTAATTTCTGTCTTTTTTGCTTGTTAATATATGCATAAGCTTTGCAGCCAAAGACTCTTAAATATTTTAGATTTGGTCTTCTGTTTGTCCATAATTCATATGGAGTTTTTTCGTTGGCTTTAGTCGGCAGTCGATTTTGTAGGTGATTTGCGGTGCATATCGCCTCTCCCCAGAAATGTAATGGTAAATTAGAGTCACTTAACAATGTTCTTGTCATTTCAATTAATGATCTATTCTTTCGCTCAGCAATACCATTCTGGCTGGGAGAATATGGTACTGTTAGCTGTCACTTAATTCCATTTTCTTTTAGAAAATTATCTATATTAGAATTTTTAAATTCTTTGCCATTATCAGTTCTGAGTTCTGTAGCCTTTTTGCCAAATTTATTGTTGACCAGTGCAACAAATTCCTTTAATTTTTCAAATACCTCACTTTTATTTTGTAGTAGATAAATTATAGTAAATCTAGAGTAATCGTCTATGAAGGTTAAAAAGTAATTTTTCCCACCTATGGTTGGAGTTTGAATAGGACCACACACGTCTGAGTGCACTAATTGCAGAATTTTATTTTCTCTCAATTCCGTTTTCTTTGGGTAAGGTGCGTCTGTTAATTTTGCTTTAATGCAAGGCTCACATTCGGTACTATGGGAACAATTATTTATGTTTATTCCGCATGCTAATTCCTTCGTCATTAATTCTTTAATCGACGCGACATTTTTATGTCCTAATCTTCTATGCCACAGTTCTATGCAATTTTTATTTTTGCAATTAGTTATCATGTTTACGAAATTTTCATCTGTGGTTAATTTTGTTTGCTGAATTTCGTATAAATTATTTATTCTACTTCCTTCTAAACGAATTAATCCTTCATATTCTAGAAAACATTTATTATCTTCGAATGTTAATTTGCATCCGTTTTTCGTAGCTTTAGCTACCGAAAATAAATTTGTTTCAATGTCGGGTACAAGTAGAACATCTTTTAAAGTTACGTTGTGAGTTTTTCCGTCTGAGGTTATTGTGGTAATATTTACATTACCTGACCCGTAGGATTTTAGTTTATTCCCGTTGGCAATTACGACGTTGGTATGTTCTTTATTTGTAACTTCAGAAAATAAATTTTCATTATTTGAAATATGGGAGGATGAACCAGAGTCAATAATCCATGCGTTATTTTGCGATTTGTTAGTTGTAAATGCACAATTTTTCTTTTCTTCGGTTCCGAAATAAGCTGTGCTTTTTTCTTTCGGTTTATTTGAGTACGCGCTTCTTAAATTATTTTCGTCTTTTTGAAAGACTAGCGAAGAAGAGAAATGTTTTTTGTTGTTTTGTTTAAAATTATTTGTTTTATGTTTGTTATGCCAGCAATTAACTGTGTTGGCTTAATCTACAAATCGTGCAGTATTTTTCTTCTTTTTTAAAACCTGTGGTTTTAAATTTTCTTTCAGCTCTAAAGGCTTTGTTGGTATTATCACTGGTATTTGAATGCTCGTTTCTTTTATTGTATTCATCTGTTAATTTGCTCTTTATAAATTCTGGAGTTAATTCGTCTTCCTGCCTGACTTCTAATGCGGTTATGAGGGTGTCGTATGAAGGAGGTAAAGAGCAGAGCAATAATGCTGAAATATGATTTGCTTTAATTTCTTCGCCTATGGCTGATAACTTATCAATAATTTCTAATATCTTTGTTATATGAGTTATCATGTTGCCTCCTTCTGATAATTTCGTTCCGTAAAGTCTCCTGAGGAGAAAGAGTTTGCTAGAGAGATTTGATCTCTCATGGATGTTTTTTAGCGTGTTCCATGTGTCCCGTGCATTCTGTAAATGCTTAATATGGATGATTTGGTTATCCTCAATACTTAAATTAATCAAGGCTCTTGCCTTTTTATCTTTCTTCGACCATTCCGTGGTTATTGGAGTAGGTGGGTCGTCTGTGACAACTTCAAAGAGCTCTTCTCTTATCAAGAGCATCTCCACCTTGAATTTCCAGTTTGCATAATTACTGGAATTTAATTTTTCAATTATACTTCCTTCTTTGAAGGTTGCCATTTTTTTAATTTAGAATATATCTAAAATTAATTAATTTATTTTAAGTATTCGAGGATTCTAGGACACTATTTTTATTTTTATTTTTACCTTTTATATACTTTAGAATTTTTCACGTCTCAGAATCTTTGTTGGTGTTATTTTCTCGGTAGTCAGTAATTTTGCGCTTTCTAAAGCAATATAAAAAATCAATTCAACTTTCGGAACAAAAGATAGGTAAGATATTTGCTTACCTCTATTTTCCAGCAATCGTCCTCATTGTACCGCTAGGCCAGGTTCTCCAGATAGTCCTATTAGATGATAGATATCCTTATTGGGTTCGTACACTTCGTTGTAAATATTGATTTATCCATTTTTCGTTGTGAGCATTTTTGGTTATGTGAATTTGAAATATTAAAAGATTGTTAATTAATAAAACATAATACATTATACTGTTAAATTATTTAATTTACATAGCTTACATTTAATAGTTACATAAAATTTAGTTTTAAACATTATTTCAATTTAAGTTTCAGGGAAAACGACATAACATGTCCGTTTCCATCGCGAGTTAAAAAGAATCTCTAAAGTTCTATAAAGCAGAGATGCAACAGTCTTAGTCCTTATCAAGTGACATCATTTTTAAGTTCTTTCATTGGATGGTAATGACGTAAAGTCAATTTACGTCACTAATACGTATTTTAGTCTTTCACTTCCTTGTTCAGATCACGAGTTGTAAAAACCTCTTCATATTGCATCAGGCAATTTCATTTCCTGTTTGAAATTCTAGATAATTACTTTTTATCGAGATGAGTTTTAAACGATGTAAATAAACTGTCATAGAAATTAATTCCGGATATTAATCTTTTGATATATTACCAACAGTCACAAATTGATTATAGTTATTCCTCGTACTTTCTTTTACGAGCGTCGATTCCTTAGTTCTTACTCTTTTATACCTATCTTCAACTGAGTTTTTCAAAGAATTACCTTCATTTTTGCCTCGATCCAAGTTGCCAAACTAAAGTACGCCCCTCATGCTATCAGATGGCATGTTCCTTTCAAATTTCACAAAAAGTGGATTATACAGTTTTTAATCCCTGATCCTTCAAATAATTTTACTAAACACCTTTAAAAAGTTTAGTGTAAATACCAGTACCAGTGATTTACATATAAAAATAAATAAATAAATAAATAAAATGAACTTAAAACTTGAATCCCAATTTCCTTGCATCATAATTTACTTTTATTTATTATTATTATTATTATTATTATTATTATTATTTTGGAAGATTTCAATGAATAAAAGAAATACATTAGAGACATCTTTGCAATTTTTATTTCAAGTGTTGTTTTTCAACGAATTTAAAATCTATGAAATATAATTTGGAGTTGTCTTTATTCTTAAGAAAGAAGGGGAGAAAATCTTTCACATGTATAATTTCTATTACATTGCTAAATATCTGAAACTTTTATACAAACATAGAAGAAAATCGTTTAGATTATTTTCATACACTAGCTATACGACTGCAATAAGTTGGCAGTTTTCCGGAAGTAAATAGAAATAAAACTTTTCAAAAGTGTGTAGCAATTCCTTATAAAGATAAATATGTAAAAAAAAATTCCTGTAGTTCTATCGAAGTTTTTCTCTAGTGGGAATTACATCGGTATTGCTTTCAATATAGATTCAGTGGAAACATCTATCCTCCCCTTCCCCTCCAAGATGAATTTTATGCGAATTCAGATGGCGCATTAGCTGAAGCAGTGTTTTTTTTTTCACCTTTTTGCTTTTATTTTTATTTATTTTTATTTATGTAGGCTTATTTCTTAGCTACGATCTGTATCATATATGTAGTTTATTGCTTCATGTACAATTCCAACGTTATACAAAAATAATTTAAAACTATTAGGAAAATTTGAAAAGAAGAGTCATAAAGCTTAAGTCTGTACAACAGGCCCAACCGTGGGGAAAGTTTTCTTTCCCGGAGACCAAAATATCCCTCTTGCAACATTTCGAAATTTGCATTCTGTTAATGTTCCGAAAGGGAAAATTTCCACCTGAATCAATAATTACCCCGTCTAGAAGTACAGAAATCTCTTTTGGAAAAAAAAAACTGAATTCAACACGGATGCCATACATACGTACGATTCAGAATACCTTACGTAACATTATCAAAAAATGAATCATAGAATCTACAAACATATTTTGGCGATTTTAAGTCTGATTTCAAAAGTACTTCATTTCCGATTTGTGACTCAAAAACACAAAAAAGATTAAGAGCATCCTAAGTCTCCTAAAATATTAAATTGACCACAAGAATGAGACAAATATTTTTCGAAAATAAAACAAATTCTGTTTTACGGTATCACGAGAACTTACACTAAAAGGGGGGAAAGCTTTCCATAAATGAAGCATGCTGGCTCTTCAAACTTTCCTTCTGCTTCAGAAAACAGACTTTCATAGTTTTGCATGGCTTTTTCCAGAACTGCTAGATTGCATTTGGAAATAAATCGGCCGTCAGGACCTCGTCGTAAAGCGATGAAGCGAGCTGTGTCTTCCAATTCTTCATCTTCCTGGTACAGCCTCGGCTACAAACAAAAAGGGGAAATTATTATTATTATTATTATTATTTCAGAATAGTTCAGTTACCGAAAAATAAATATAACAAGAACGAAAAATCATACGTCAAGCATAGATTATGTAACACTTTCCAACATTTCCAAAATAATTTTGCAAATCTTTACCGTAAGGTGTAAGATGATAACTAACTAAACAATTTTGAAAACGCATAACATATTTAAATCTCCAATTTCAGGAATTACCGACAATATTCGGAAAAATATCCGAGCTCTTTTGTGCAACCCTGTATATGATCTATAGATTTGTATATAGACTAAATAGAATACAAAATTTTAGTTCAGTTAGGAAACGCGTAACACAGTTTAAAATTTCCCTTCTGCAATTTCCGACAATAAACGGAAATGTACTAGAGAACTTTTGTGCTGCCCTGTATACAATCTATACAATTTATACACATCAAGTAATAGGCAAAAAATGAGTTAAATTTAAAAACGCGTTCAGCAAACTGCAAAAGCATTCCCAGCAATTATTATTAAGCAGTACTT
This sequence comes from Maratus michaelseni, assembly GCA_963931845.1. Lineage (NCBI taxonomy): Eukaryota > Metazoa > Arthropoda > Arachnida > Araneae > Salticidae > Maratus > Maratus michaelseni. The sequence goes on from OZ007587.1 coordinate 202,620,958, forward strand.
TAAACCGAATTATTTTGTGTGTCCCTGTAAATGAACGATGAAAGCTATACCCACAATATTCTATAGTAAGCATCTTGTAATCCACGTTAGTGATATATATCAATTTCAATAAGTTTGAAATAGTAAAACATTATTATTAAAATAAACTGCAAACGATTTTTCTTCATAGACCGTAATGTAACGGAATTATTTTGAGTATCCCTGTAAAGGAAATATAAGTGCTATGCACACCACATTCTATAATTAGTCTCCTCTTAGCGCACCTCAGTCAGTAGTGGATATGTCAATTTCAATCTGTTTGAAATTGTGTAACATCATTAAAATAAACCGTAAATGATTTTTCCCCATAGACCGCAATGTAACAAAATTCTTTTGAGTGTCCCTGTAAAAAAAAAAAAAAAAAAAAAAAAAAAAAACTAAGCATGCTATACACTTCATTTTCAATACCGAACATGCCATAGTAAGCCTCAATAACATATATAAATTGCATAACGATCCCAGCATATTTACGCGAGTTAGAGCACGGACGACAGACGGCAGACAGACAGACAAACCAAATTCATAAACACTTTTCAACTATGTTGGAAAGTGTTAAAAATGGAAAGAATCTGTTTAAAAATTTTATAATCACAAAATAATAAATTTAATAATCTGTCTGCTACGTGTTTTAAGAAACGACTATAAAAATCCGACGATTTTTAAATAGAGTAATACGTTCCACAATCACATTTTATACTGGCATAAGAACGCCGTAGTACACACATGCAGAAGGAAGTATTTCGATTTCTGTATTGAAATACATCGATTCCTAAATTTGGGTTTGATCTTATTCTCATGTCTTTTTTTTTTTTTCATAATTATTTAAATTTCAAGTTCCATAGCCATACGCTCAAAACAAAAAATCAATATAAGTAAGAATTATAATAATAAAAGGTACCTTGAAGCCTTTAATAGATTTTTGTCACGCAGAAGAGTGCGTTACATAACATAGCTACGGTGTTGAATTCAGGGAGTGGCGCTTTTTCTCGGGCCCGTAATAATAACCGTAACTAAACCTCAAATTTGTATGATTTTATATCTTTAACCCGATTTTGTATGAATTTATATTTTGAAATGAAAAATTCACGAAAAAATATTGATATTGGTAAAAATGAACGAAAGAAGACATTATTTTGTTGATATTGGTAAAAATGAACGAAAGGAGACATTATTTTGTTTTTTTCACGTTAGGATCATTTCATAGTTAAACAAATAAATTCTTGTTGTCTGGACTCTCTGAAATTTTTATCGGTTACAAATATAACGGTTTTACAGCCCGTGTAAAAATGTCTTGAAAATAAATATTGTTATCTACTTGTAAAAGAAATATGTTTTCTTCTCGCTTTTATTTATATATTCTTTTGTTTTTGTGTTTGTTAATTTTTTTGTGTTTTAAAATTTTCTATGTAATTGCATGCAATCTTTTTTAATTTAAATATTTTTAATACACATATTTTTTATGTATATTATTATATTTACAATACAATTTTTAATTTGTAAAAATATTGTTGGGTATTAAACTTTACTTAATTAAAAGCATTTGAATAAAAAAATACAAACTATATAACTCATTTTCCTGAAAATATGACAGTAATTTAAATGAATTATAGCCAAAAGTATTGCAGAAATATTTCTATCGGAAACGGGATTCGAACTCGCGCTCTATGCAGAGAGCCAGAGCTTAAACTAAAGCCTTAGACCACTGGCATTGCCACCTAGATACTCTAGGTGGCAATGCCACTGGGCTAAGCTGATGGCGTTCAAGTGTACGTTAAAACTGAACGGGTTTTAGCAACGCCCCCTAGATAATAGGTTGGTTTTACACTGTTAAAAATTTGCAGCAAACTGTCCAGTCATTTGGCCGTTTTCGTAAAAAACGATTACATAACTGTAATTTAACTCTATTTTGAGCGTATATTATTGCTCATTTTATGGTCATAATAGAGTTAAATTATGGTTATGTAACAATTTTCTATAAAAACGGTCAAATGACTGGACAGTTTGCTGCAAATTTTTAACAGTGTAGATTTAAACTCACGCATGAGCAAAAACGTCGAATTTGCACTGAAAATTTAGATTTTAGCTAGGCGTTTTAATATATAGTTATTGTGCATGTGACGTCACGAAGCCTTAAAGATCTTACAACTAAACAAAGCGTAATAGGCAAAACATACGCATGCCTACTGTATAGTTAGCTGTTTTGTCTGCTTATTACTCATATTTTCTTTATTACTTATTTATATAAATTTGCTTTTCCTAATTGTAGCGGATAGTCCAAGGTAGGTCCTGATGCATCTGAAGCTGCATAGATGCGTTAAAGGATGACATTATCTGTTTCTGAGAAACACATGGGATAAAGAAAAATGAATTGAGCATTTGAATTTAAATTTTGCTTTTTAATCATAAATATAAAATAAGCCCGTGCAGAGACATCCCACTTTATCTATTTTGTACTTTTTTTTATTTTTTATAATCGTTGTTGAGCGTGATATAATCCGGAATTTTATTTTTGTGGCAACACTAATTTGAAGAAAACCTTTCATTTCATTAATGAAAACAATGCCGATTTAATTTTTAATTATCATCAAATTTTAATCAAAAAACATGTTTTAGGAAAATGTAAGTATACTATGTCAGAAGCTTGTTCAAAATCCTTTCATATGGTATCTCACTTATCGTTCTGCGTTTCGTATTTGCTTAGAAAAAGGGATACTGACAGGAGAAATAATATATACGATTATTATTATTATTATTATTATTATTAGATTTAGTGCTGAGATTGAGGTATATATCTCAAAAGGGTGAAATTCTGCCGCCCTTCAAAGTGATATGTTTAAAGAAAACGTGCGCTTTCATGATAAAGCAGAAACAAAAATAAGAGAATAAGCGAAAATGATACAAAATACACATTGTTTAAATGCCTCATCAATACAGGGTGAATTTTTAAAGTCAGACTTATATTTTAGAAAAAGACTATATTTTAAAACAAGAACGAAAAATCATGCGTCAAGCATAGATTATGTAACACTTTCCAACGCTTCCAAAATAATTTTACAAATCATACCGTTTAATAAGCTAAAAGATAACATCTAAGTAAACAATTTGGAAAAAGCATAACATATTTAAAAACATAATTTCAGGTATTTTCCAACATATGCAATATTTGGAAAAATATCCGAATACTTTTATTCAGTCCTGTATAGGATCTATAGATTTTTATATATACTACATAGGATGCTAAATTTTAGTTCAGTTAGGAAACGCGTAGCACAGTTTAAAATTCTCCGTCTGGAGTTTCTGTCAATAAACGGAAATGTGTTCGCGAAATTTTGTGCTTCCCTGTATAAGATCTACAGAATTTATACACACCACGTAATAGACAAAAAGCGAGTTAAAATTAAAATCGCGTTCAGTAACTTAAAACGCACTTCCAGGAATTATTGTTAACAGACAGTAGAGAATTCTTTTGTGTGTCCCTGTAAATGAACGATGACTGCTATACACACACTATTCTGTAGTAAGCCTCTTGTCATGCACCTTAGTGATATATATAAATTTCAATGCGTTTAAAATAGTGAAACATTATTTAAATAAACCGCAGACGATTTTTCTCCATAGACGTAATGTAACGGAATTCTTTTGACTGTCCCTGTAAAGTAACTATAAGTGCTATGCACACCCTATTCCATATTAAGCTTCTTCTAATGCACCTTAGTGATATATATAAATTTCAATGCGTTTAAAATAGTGAAACATTATTTAAATAAACCGCAAATGATTTTTCCCCATAGACCGCAATGTGACGGAATTCTTTTGAGTGTCCCTGTAAAAAAACTATAAGTGCTACACACTTCCGTTGAAATAGGGAACAGGCTATAGATAACGACAATAACATATAAAAATTGCAGAGCAATCCGAGCATATTTACGGGAGTTAGAGCTCGGACAGACGGCCATACGGCAGATGCCCATCCGGCCAGCCAAACCGAAGTCATAAACACTTTTCAACTAGGTTGGAAAGTGTTAAAAATGAGAAAGGTTAATTTTTGAAGTAGGGCTTTTTGACTTATTTTAAGGGCGTCCAAAAGTCATACTGGCCCTTATTTTCTGATTAGGTCTTATTTTCAGGAAAACACGGTTTTAAAAAAAAAGTCTCAAATGTTGATCACATTTTTTGTCAAACCGCGAAAATATAAAATAAAAAATAAAAAGGTATAGTATATCAGCATTTGACGTAATACCGCTTTTTGAAAATTGAAAAACTCGTTCTTATTAGTATTTCATAATTTTTAATTAATTTTTGACATATTTTTTATGTTTGATTGATTTTACTAGTCTAATGTAATAAAATCCTAAGGCCGTCCGTAAAACGAGGGAAAAAAAAAAAAAAAAAAAAAAAAAACGAAAGGCAGAAAATAAAAAACAAGAACGAAAAATCATGCGTCAAGCATAGATTATGTAGCACTTTCCAACGCTTCCAAAATAATTTTACAAAACATACCGTTTAATAAGCTAAAAGATAACATCTAAGTAAACAATTTGGAAAACGCATAACATATTTAAAAACATAATTTCAGGAATTTCCAACAGATACAATATTCGGAAAAATATCCGAATACTTTTATTTAGCCCTGTATATGATCTATAGATTTGTATATGCTAGGATGCTAAATTTTAGTTTAGTTAGGAAACGCGTAGCACAGTTTAAAATTATCTTTCTAGAGTTTCTGTCAATAAACGGAAATGTGTTCGCGAACTTTTGTGCTGCCCTGTATAGGATCTACAGAATTTATACACACCACGTAATAGACAAAAAGCGAGTTAAAATTAAAATCGCGTTTAGTAACTTAAAACGCACTTCCAGGAATTAGTGTTAACAGACAGTAGAGAATTCTTTTGTGTGTCCCTGTAAATGAACGATGACTGCTATACACACACTATTCTGTAGTAAGCCTCTTGTAATGCACTTTAGATATATATATATATATATAAATTTCAATGCGTTTAAAATAGTGAAACATTATTTAAATAAACCGCAGACGATTTTTCTCCATAGACATCATGTAACGGAATTCTTTTGACTGTCCCTGTAAAGTAACTATAAGTGCTATGCACACCCTATTCCATATTAAGCTTCTTCTAATGCACCTTAGTGATATATATAAATTTCAATGCGTTTAAAATAGTGAAACATTATTTAAATAAACCGCAAATGATTTTTCCCCATAGACCGCAATGTAACGGAATTCTTTTGAGTGTCCCTGTAATAAAACTATAAGTGCTACACACTTCCGTTGAAATAGGGAACATGCTATAGATAACGACAATAACATATAAAAATTGCAGAGCAATCCGAGTATATTTACGGGAGTTAGAGCACGGACAGACGGCCAGACGGCAGACGGCCAGACAAACCGAAGTCATAAGCACTTTTCAACTAGGTTGGAAAGTGCTAAAAAATAAAAAAGATGATTCCCCATTTTTGTTTCCAATGTGTTTCCGTAGTTTAACTTGAAAAACTATTAGGGCGATTTCACCGTTACGTGTGTGACTTTTAGAGAGCTTTTATTTATTTATTTATTTTTGCAAATTGAGACAAATTTGGAAGTGAAATTATTTAGATAACGTTTTACTTTTTTTTTTTATTGCTATTACAGGACACACACAGAATCATTCTTGTAGTGACACCTTTAGTCTAAAGTTTTTTTTTTTTTTTTTTTTTTTTTTTTTTATAGTAAAGTCGTTGTTACGTGTGTGACTCGGAAAAATCACACACGTAACAATGACTTTACTATTTTTGTCCCTATATGTGTCCTGTAACAGCAATAAAAAAAGTAAAACGTTATATAAATAATTTCACTTCCAAATTTGTCTCAATGTGCAAAAAAACACTCTCTAAAAGTCACACACGTAACGGTGGAATCGCCCATTATCGCAATATTTAAGTATTTTCAGTTAAATTATTAGTTTTCTATCGCAATGTTCACAGAAGAATAAAAAAATACATTCCCAAGAATAAATAAATAATATAATAATTATTTTCATTATGATAAAAATAATGCTTAATGCGATTATACTTAATCATAATACAAATTTTCATGATTTCTAATTAACGGATCCATTTGGTGTCATATATAAATCTTGATATGAAATGAGAAAGACATTGAAATTGGTAAAAAATTAATTATTTGCGTTTTTTTTTTTTTTTTTTTTTTTTTTTTTTTTTTAAGGCTTTCGAAATAAATATATAAATTGTAAGTAAAACCAATTTTTTTTTTATATCTTCGTTATATAGGTGTTTGATATTTTTCTGCTTCTCTTTTTCAGTAACTATAATAGAAAAAAATTATTTAACTTACTTATAGTTTTTTTTCACCTGCCATTTGAAGGGCTTTTATTATCTGCTATAATAAAATCTGAAATGCCGATTACAGTTCTAAGCTCATTTTTACTATATTTAGTCAAGTAATTACTTTTCTGTTTGTTTCTAATAATACTTATTTTGATTAAAATGCTTAGTTGCAATTTTACTTTTCAAAAATTATAAAACTCCCAGTCAACGGCATAGATGCAAACATCATTACACGATATGTGTAAATACCAAAAAAAATTTTAATAATTTATTAAAACATACTGTTTCTGCTTTTAAAACAAGTACTATATAAAACATAAGAAAATCGGAAAAGACAAAAAAATAATATGTTCATTGCAAACAATTTGACATTTTTTTCCCCCGTAAATAATGGGAAAGAAAAATATTTAATTTAATTTTACTTTTTTTTTTTTACCCGTCATATTTGACAATCTTTTTATCTACTTTCATAATAATACCGTGGTTATCATTAAATCAATGTCTGTGAAACTGATCTCAAAACTTAAAAATCGATTTCCATTATTGATATTTTTTGGTATCAGGTTTATGAAAACTTATATTTAGCAATTAAAACTGCTACATTTTCAAAGTTTTATGCACGTTTTATACTGAATTTCTTATTCTGACTTTTTGATGAAGACGTACTTTAACGTAAGTACTCAAAGATTTTTGAAGTTCGAATTGGGAAAGAGTTTCGCAATTTGGCAACTTGATCAACCTATTGTTTTGTCACGTAAAACTATTGCTCTTTTAGTGAAAGAGCGCTATTGTGTTTGGCCCTTAAAAAAAGTGACACAAAAATTATTTCGTTTCTTTATACTGGGAATAACAATGAAAAAACGCATAAAAATATTAATGTTGATTTTTAGATTTAAACTTCAGTAAGAAGATAAGACAAGGATGACATAAACTACTTTAGTTTATTTAAGGGGACTCAGTGCTTCTGAAATTTATTTTTGTTGATATTATTATTACCATCTTTTAAAAATTTATTATTTATTGTTATGAAAGTCAAAATTTTAGTGTTAGTAATGTACAAAAGGCTGTGGCTAAGAATTTAATAGGAGCATGTCTGAAATTTTGCTATGTTTTACGTTAGGGTATATATGAAGCATTTTAGCATAATAATCTCAAAATCGATGTTTTCATCAAATTTCGAAATTTTTGAGGTATTGAGTCTTTTTAATAATGAAAACCATAAATAAATGGAAAGAAAGGTGATGCGTTAGATATTAGATGATAATGCTCTATTTTCAGTTTCCTGCTACATTTATACAGTGGCGCAGCGAAGAGGGGAGAGGGGGGGAAGGGTTAAAACCCCTCCCACAGCTAAAAAAATGGTATAGATATACTGACGCTTATGTGAATCATTGGTTAATCAAATTAGCCACTTTTATGAATTAATCAAAACCAAAATGTGTATTAGTATTTTTGTCTTAATCGGAATCCACCACTTCATTGAATAAAATTTTATTCAACAAAAGTAATGCATTAAAACTGCAGTTAATGTATTTAAAAATGGAGAAACGCATCATAATGAAAATTGGTCGCTTGTTTCGAAAAATTGCACTATCCGCACGATTCTGTACCACTATTCTGAATAAGTCCTAGGCTACATGAATGATCATTTCCTGTCACACTACTGTATGGTAGGGAGTTATTTAATTGGATTTCTTTCTGTATTTCTTTTTCCGAAATGAAATTGGACCATCGAAAACTAGAAAACGCACTTTTAGTGCTTGAAACTGCTGAATGTCCATATAAAGCAAAGTATCATAGCCTACAAAAATGGAATGTTTACTGATTTACTTGTTAAAGTACGGAGAAAGATTTTCTAAATATAATAAACATGTGAAAATAGAACCTGCCTATAACGGAATCCTGTCTTCAAACGGAAAATGTCACCCTCCATGCGTAAGGAAAGCATATAATTACACTTTTTAAGACGGAAACTTGTTTAAAACAGAATTTTTCCTGTCCCTAATGACTCCATTTTCACAGACTTTACTGTATAACTAAATAAATTATAATTCGTTATTATAATAAGATCTCGGGAAAAAATTCTTTCGTTAAATTCGGGTCAGCGGGGTTCGAGACTATTTTTTTTGTATGGCCTACGGCCAGTGATTCTAATAAGCGGAGATTACTGGACTAGCTAACAATAACTCGACCCCTCCTAGAGCCGAATTCTGGCTGCGCCAATGATTTATAAGAAAGGTTTTAAAAGAAAAATCGTTCAGTATTTATGAAAAATGTTACAATTTCCAACTTAATTAGTGTACGTTCAAATAGTGAATTACATTTAAACACTCGCAAATTCGTATGAAATAATAAACAGAAAAGATTGCAATAACAAGCGGGAAAAATTCTATCCTTATGGCAGAATATAGATTGGCCACCCACGGCTTTTGTCGTTGAGATTTTTTCAGTCAAGTCTAACTCGCATAAAAAAAAAAAAAAAAAAAAAAAAAAAAAAGATTTTTTTTTTTTTTTTTTTTTTTTTTTTTTTTTTTTTTTTTTTAATGTGTTATAGGCTTGGACTGTTAACTCAGATTTTAGTTGGTAAAATATTTTGAAAGCTCCAAGTAAACCTTGAATTATTATTATTATTATTTTTTTTTTTGGTGGGTTACTTGGGTATAAGATAGAACTTTGAGTATTAGATCTTAGTTTGAACAAAATTTCGATTACTGTTCTGTTGTTTTAGATGGGCTGGTAACTGGTATTTTGTATATATACAATATTATAATATATAAATTACTCCATACTCCCCCTTTAAACAGCTTTTTTCGATCAACACCGTTAACAAAAACATCCCCCCCCCCCTAAACTACCAACACTGCTTAAAAAAATACTCAACGTTATCCCTTTACTTTAAACGTTTTAAACTTAGTATTTTGGAATCTTTCCTGCAATAGTTTTAACTCTTGTTAAAATATTTTGAACGCTGTTCCAAGTGAAAAGCTTTAACTTTTGACTCAGAAATTATTAGTCTTAATTAGCCCCAATTGAGATCTATGTTTGAGAAATCGAAGTATCGGCATAATAAATAGAGACAATTTGATTTTGAATATCGTTAGTAACAACCATTTGTATAGCTATGTAATATAAAGGGTGCCTTCCTTTATACATGGAACTAGCAAGCTACGCTGGTCAATTTCTCTTAACGCACCTTTAATCAAACGAAATATTTACCTTGAATTTGACCTCGTGTTTTAAAACCATATGGACCTTTACTTGGAATGTCCTTCTGCATTTCTGAAAACTATACGAACGCCATTACGTTATTACGTTTTTAAAGTGTCAGACAAAATTTGGGCTGTTAAGGACAAACTCTTTTAGTTGATGATTTACAGTAGGATTTGGTAAAGAACGTTAGAACCATATGCTATATACAATAACCATCCTTAAAAACTCATCTAACAGTGAAGGTTCCGTCAAAATCCATTCGGCAGAATATTTTTAAAAGGCTAAGCTTTCATAACCGGGTTCATCTGATTATAAAACTTTCCCCCATAATTTTATAACTAAGCAAAGTAGAACAATATGTGAGAAACGAAAACCATCTCTGATAAATTATATAACTAACAGTGCAAGTCATGCCAAATCCATTCCGCAAGGTTAGTAAACATTTCTTTGAATCAGCGAAAAATGTAAGTTATAACTTAACAAGTGGGTAAGTGTGATCGAAGATCGCTCAAAGGGTTTCGTTTAATATTTCTTTCAAAACACTTTATCCTTTATTTAATAAATCCAAATAAATTTCATTTAGCAAAAAAGAAAAAAAAAAAAAGGTCATGTTTTTTATAAAGTAAAAATTTACCGGTCTATTTTTTCGTTTTTTCGAATATTTAAACCAGCCCGACAGGGTGCGTAGCCCGTTATTATATTCTGTCATAATAATATCTGTCATGCGGACTAAATGCGATATTTAAAAAAATAATTTCAAAATTAAACATGTTGTACACCTTCAAAATGTTAAAATATGCGAATATTTCCACAATCGGATTCTTATCATGATTCAATATGTTTCTCAAACTCACATATTTACTACTAGCTGTTACTCGTGACTTCGTTCACGTATCATTAAAAGAAGAATAAATGCATTATTTAAGCAATTTCATTCCTGATAATTAGAAACGTAAATAATTAACTAACTCTTTATCACATTCCATAGGAGACAATACAGTATTTCTATGTTATAGAGGCCTTGAGATAACTAAGTTTTAAAAAAGTGAAATTTTGTGACAAATAATCACGAAAAGGAAACTGCAACCAAAGAAAAAAGGCGGGGCAAATAAAATCGTGTAAATCGGCGAATTATATAAAAACATATGTCAAGTTTACCTGGTAAACCATTTTACTTTTAACGCCTTTGTGAAACGTTTTAATACCAATCCTTTAAAGATAATGGAAATAACTGAAAAAAAAATCTTTATTTCTAAATGAAAATATGTTGACAGACGATTTTTGTTCTCCAGAATAAATTGATTCATGAAGTTTGAATATGTGAAAATACGTTTTTATTTTTCAAAAATTTTACTGTAATCAAGATTTTTTTTTTCTTTCACCATCTATTCAAATTGAAAATAAATTCTTTTTTTTTTTTTCAGTTTTAATGAGAAAAAATATATTAATCCGTTTTATTTCTTCTTTTTTATCCACAAAAATGGAATAATTTAGTTGCTATTTTTAGAGAAACTTTGTTAAAATTTACAAAAAATAAATAAATAAATAAATAAAAATAATAATAATAATATCTCGGAATTTAAATCATTTTTTTTTTAAATTCTGAGAGTTTATGACATCTTCGAATGAATGATAACCAGTGTTAAGTAAATCGCTTTGCGTTCAACAATCTGAAAAGAGAAGTTGCGAAATACAAACAGGCGGTCAGACTTTAATAGATTCGTATTTATTTTTCTTTTCCTAATAATCATGGTGTGGTTTTTGGCAAAAAACTCTCATCTGTATGTAACTGATATTCATGCTTAATAATCGGTATAGATAAAAAAAATTCAATTTTTCGTTTTAAATATGTCGTGAAACTAATCTACTTTCTATACTTACTGATTCTTGTATTATTAATGTATGGAATTAATTCCCGCTCCTTGTAAAACACATTTGAAAATTCCCGTTTTATTTCAAATATGACGTCACATTTTCCTCAGAGAAATCTCTTTTTAATGCCATAATTCTTGTTAATTTTCTTTTTCTGGCAATCAAGACGTAAATTTTAGCGGAAAACTCACATTTGTATGTAACTGGTACTCAAGCTAATTATTAATCAGTATCGATAAAAAATATTTCAGTTTTTCATCTTAAATATTACGTCCATTATCTATCTACTTTCATTATACATTGATATTCATGCTCCTTGTATTATTACGACTATTTGAAAATATATGTTTTATTCATGACGTCATATTTGTCCACGCCGAGGAGAATCCTTTTCATAGTTCCATGGTCCAAGCGAAATCTATTTTTAAGAATATAATTATTGTTCACTTTTCCTTCTAATTATAACGCAGTTTTTTGACAGAAAAAGATCTTTTTAATGTAACCGATATTCATACTTCATGTATAATAACAAATACTCCATATTTTTGTTTCAAATATCATGAAAATTCATCTTTTTTGAATTCTTTTTCATTTTTATTTTTCACGTGAAAATCGTTCAATTGAAAATTAATTGTTGAGGAAAACAAAATTTCCGTGTTTTTATTTATTGGCAACGATCAAAGCCCTATCAACGATAAAGTAAAATGGTTAAATTTTATGGAAAAATGTCCATTTATTCTCTATGAAAATAACGAAATTTTGAATTATTAAGAAAAATATTTGAATAAAATGAACAAAAACCAGCCTATGTTCATTTGAGGGTTATAATCAACGTATATGCAAAGATACAGGATCATTAAATGCTCCATTTTGACGCTGGCTTCAGCCTAACATTTGCACACAATCAGATTTATAATATTACTAGCTGTTACCCGTGACTTCGTTCACGTAACATTAAAAGAAAAATAAATGTACTAATCAAGCAAAATATTTCACTCCCGATAATTAAAAACGTAAATAATTAACTAATTCTTTATCACATTTCATAGAAGAAAATACGATATTTCTTTGTTATAGGGGCCTTGACATAAATCAGTTTAAAAAAGGTAAAATTTTGTGCCAAATAACCTCGAAAATTAAACTGCAACCAATGGAAAAAAGACGGCCAAATAAAATCGTGTAAATCGACGAATTGGGTAAAAAGAAATGCCAATTTTACCTGATAAACCATTTTACTTTTAACGACTTTGAGAAACGTTTTAACAGCCATCATTTAAAAATAATTCATTGGAAATAGTATATGCTTTTTCTTTAAATTCGATTCTTGTGAATAGGGAGGAATAATTCTACACCTAAATGCAAGGAGCTTAAATTGCAAAGCTTTTTGCAGCCGAAAATTACATGCAAACGTAACACTTAAATTGCAAAGCTTTTTGCAACGCAAAATTATATGTAAACATTACTTTTTCATGTAATTTTCATTGCAAATTAACATTTATTACGGTTCAAATTAAAATTAATTTGGGTGCAAATTACATGTAAATGTTACGTTTGCATTTAATTTGGGGTTGCAAAAAGCTTTGCACTTGCAAGTGTTACGTTTGCATGTAACAGCAAATTTGTGTCCTTGGTTTAATCTAATAGCTGAAACAAATCTTGATTTCTTGACAATATGCTGACAGGCGATTTTTGCTCTGCAGAATAAATTGATTCATAAAGTTTGAATATGTGAAAATATGTTTTTATTTTTCGGAAATTTTACTGTAATCAAGATTTTTTTTTCACCAACTATTCAAATTGAAAATAAAATAATTTTTTTCAGTTTTAATGAGAAAATGGCAAAAAATGTATTAATCCGTTTTATTTCTACTTTTTTATCCACAAAAATGTAGTAACTTCAGTACCATTTTTAGAGAAATTTCGTTAAAATTTACAAAAAAAAAAATATATTAATATCTCGGAATCTAATTCAAAATTTTCAATTCTCAGAGTTTATATGACATCCAATGATAACCGGTGTTAAGTAAATCGCGTTGCATTAAGAGGAGTAGTTGCGAAATACACGCAGTCAGATTTTAACTTAACAGACTTGTGTTAAATTTTCTTTTCCTAATAATCTTACTGATGCTTGTATTATTAATCACAGAGTTCAGAGAATAAATAGAGATGAAATGTTCATGTTTGGCGTGATGCTAAAAATGCAACCCTACAGTCGGCCCAAACAACTGGCGGCTTGCTTTGAAAACCTCTCCCCGTCCAATGAATCCAGTCATTGTTTCACGTGCAGCCTCTCTCCTTCCAATGAAGTCAACCCTTGGGCCTAATGATTTGAGCGATAACCGGCTTCATATTGCAGCCGATTTTACGGTTCATTACCTCTCTATTCTTTCACTGTACTCAGTGATTATTAATATATGAAATTGATACACGCTCCATTTGAAACATATTTAAAAAATCCCGTTTTATTATGACGTCACTTTGATCCCAGAGAAATCTCTTTTCAATGATATAATTCTTGTTAATTTTCTTTTCCTGGCAATAATGACGTGAATTTTAGCAGCAAACTCACATCTGTTTGTAACTGATATTCAAGCTTATTATTAATCAGTATCAAAAAATATTTCAGTTATTCATCTTAAATATGACGTCCATTATGTATAAATACTTTTATTATACACTGATAGTTATGCTCTTTGTAATATTACGAATATTTGAAAATACATGTTTTATTTATGACGTCATATTTGTTCAAGCCAAGAAGGATCCTTTTCATAGTTCCATGGTTCAAGTGAAATCTTTTTCTTAATAATATAATTATTGTTAATTCTTCTTTCTAATTATAACGCAGTTTTTGATAGAAAAAGATCTTTTTAATGCAACAGATATTCATACTTCATGTATAATAACAAATACTCCGTATTGTTGTTTCAAATATCACAGAAATTCCCCTTCTTTTGAATTCTTTTCATTTTTCGCGTGAAAATCGCTCAATTGAAACTTAATTGTTGAGGAAAAATTATTTTTTCGCATTTTTATTCATTGGCAACGATCAAAGCCCTAGCAACAATAAAGTAAAATGGTTAAATTTTATCTAAAAATGTCCATTGATTCTCTATGAAAATAATCAAATTTTGAATTATTAAGAAAAGTATTTGAATAAAATTAACAAAAACCAGTCTATGTTCATTTCCGGGTTATAATCCACCTATATGCAAAGATACAGGGCCATTAATTTCTCCATTTTGATGCTGGCTTCAGCCTAACATTTGCACACAATCAGATTTATAATATTATTAGGATTAGGATTCTCTATTACTCATATTGATACTCGCTTTGTATTATTCTCAAACATTTGAAAAATTCGTTAAACTTCCAATATGACGTCAGATTTTCTTTTTAATTCTCTAATGACGTGATATTAATCTGATTTGTGTACAAACACATATTGACATACTCATACTCCTTGTATTATTGAGCAATCTTTAAAAATTTCCGTTTTATTACCACGTCAATCAATTTTATTTCATATTAATCTTCTTTTCAATTGGTGAAACATTTTATTTCATTTTCATTTTTCACGTGGAAATTGTTCAATAGAAAATTAATTATTGTAGAAAGAATTTCATGTGGATTTTTAATTTTTGGCAACTGATATAACGAAAAATGTTTAAATTTAATAGGAAAAGGTTGTTAGAATTTTGGTTTTTTTATCTCTATTTATTAAAATAATGCGATTTTTTTAAATTTTAATATTTTGAGCTTTATAGCTGGCATTCAGCTATATAAACACGAAGTTTCAACTCTGTAAGTTATATAGTTTCTGAGAATGGCTCTGTGACGGACAGACAACGGAGCCGGAGTAATAGGGCTTCGTGAGATGAACGAAACCCTAATAAAAAGTATTTACGATTCAAAAAATAGTAAATTAAAATGTTTTTCATGCTTACGATTAAATAATAATAATAATAATAATAATAATAATAATAATAATAATAATAATAAGAGAGACATTCACGTTGAATAAATAGCGAGTCACAGAGCTTGGCACGGTTTGAAATAAAAATTATTTGTTACATTCAGGGTTGAAACAAATGGCGCATTAGCATATATTTTGGCATGATGTTGGTATAACGAAAAAGTACCAAAATATATCCAAAAAACTTCGTTCCAAATTAGGCTAATTCTCTGTAGACTCTATTATGGAATAGGTCAGCTTTAAAAAAAAATGAGTAATTGTGTTACATTATGGTGTCTATGGGGTTTACATTATGGAGTCTTTAGAGAAAAATCGTTTCCGTTGGATTTTAATGAAGAAATAATATTTCAAATATAATGAAATTGATATGCCTTACTGAGGTGGACTGAAATATGCTATTTCTCGAGAATTAAATAAAAATCATGCACTCGTAAAATCATAATTCACTTTTATATTTTAACAGAATAATAAGTCTACTAAAATTTTGTACTCATGCTATAGCCAGTATACACGATACACGTCGGGACACATTGCCGTTATCATTATCTTTTAATGCGTGGAGGTTTCGCAGTTTCGCTATGGTACATCATTGTAAAGTTTGGTAATTTTTTAAATTAAATATTTGAAAAACAGCATAATCATCAGATTTGAAATTTATATCAAGAAAAATACAATTTTTTTACCTTTCTAACGCAGTTTGTCTAACAATTTTGTGACAAATACTTTTCGAGTTATTAATTTTTTCAGTAACTTCAAATGTTTCATTTGCTGAGATTAACCTGTGGCAACGATTAGCGAAAAGAGGATGGTTGTGACTTTTCATAAACATGAATTTTACTGTAGACTGAAAGAATTAGCCGTGTGTGGCTAAACACATACATTAGATATATTGACTTCACATTTAATAAGACGTCACATTTTATTAAAAAAAGACATAAAAATACATACACTGCCAAAATTTGTTTAAACAAATTCACACTTAAATTATACATACACGGTAAAAATTCCGTTCATCGTCGAATCAGCTGATGGTGAAAGCAAAAATGGAAGCACCCAATCATGGTCCACTTTATTTTTTTAAAACTCCTTATTATGGTGAAACATCAACAAAAGTTCAACTTTTCACCATATTGCAGTGATAGTGTAACAGCGAATCAATCATAAAAAATAGTTCAACGAACTCTCAAAATATGCTGTTTTAGATTACGATGATATCCGCCTGCGTGTCTAGTGGTTGGAATGCTGGCTACAAACCAGATGTGTCAGGTTCGAATCCCAGTCCAGACTTGTATGTTTGTAATACGTCAGATTCTTTTTTAAGCACGCAGGTCTTGGTCTGGTTATTCCTTGTATACAATATACAATGGATTACTGTAGCCACTATATGGTTCAAACGGAGCACAAATGCTTTAACAAGGTTTTACCATCCTATTGTGACAACGTTTTTGGCTACATGTTGAACGAAATTTTTAACAGTGTACATGGTGTAATACGCTGCAGTTTCAAGCAAGTATTTTTATGAAAATTACTAAGGACTGTATAAACAATTATAAAAGCACCTTAGGGCTAAATACAGTTGAAATTGGTTCTATAACGATAATGAAGTTGCTACCCTATATCAGACTTCTCGAAATCATTAAGTTTAAGTTATCTGATTTTGAAAATTAAAAATATTATGCAAAATTATGTATTAATGGATTTTTAAAGGAAATTTTTATGTTCTTAAATTTGCAACAAAGACTAAATAGCTCATTTACATTCATTTTCACAAATTTTCAATTCTGAATTGATATATTAAAAAAAAAATGCTTTAGAAGTAAATCATACAAATAATGCTTACTATATAATATTTTAAGCTTGTTTTAGAAAGCAGTAATCTATATTATAAAACAAAAACATGCCCGTGAGTGACGTTGACGTCATATTGACGGTGACAACACCTGACCAATAGATTTCGCTTTAACTGCAATTTTTTAACTTTAAAACATCGCATAATTTCAATTTTTACACTTTCGAATGGGGAAAAAAATGTTCTTTAAAATGTAATTTGTTTGAAAACTGTATCTCAGTTTACAGGTTTTTAATGGTTTTTAAAATAAGTTTCAAGCATGATTTTTTTTTTTTAAATCTATCTCTGTCGCGTGCAGCCTAATTACAAAAGGTAAATCAGTTTGAACTTAAAACATTACAAATAATTCGACATTTGTTTCCGGCTAATATTCCATAACAAAATTAATACGTCAACAAAAATGTAATACACTTGTAATTGAACAACGCGCTTAAACGACTGAAATTATCAGAATCAAATCAGAATCAAAGCGATCTTTGGCGATTTCTTTGGCTATTAACTCTTTATATGCGCCTAATACAGACGTATCGCTTTTAATAAATTTCAACACATTTTTTCAATACATTATTGATATTTTTCATATAAATGCTTTTTGGTGTTGTTAGTGAGCAATCTAAAACATGTAAAAACCTATTACAGTTTCTCTCTATTCTAGCGATGGGCATAACGATTTTGATTATTCGAATGAATCATTGATTGCAGAAGCATATCTGTCAAACTTCAATTCTTTTTTTATTCAATTCCTACCAGAAATTTTGAAAAAAAAAAAAAGAAGTTTCTGATTTTAATTAGAATTAGATTAGGCGCCAGATAAAAATGAAAAATGTAATAATCGTTATGCCCATCACTAAATGTAAAAAATCTACACTGTAAAAAAAAGTATGCAATTTTACTAAAATATATTTAGTATCATTACAGATATTGTAGCAATTACTAGAAAATCATCTGTAACGAATCGCTACTAGTAATGTTACAAAGGAAATACCTGTAACTGAATGCTTATTGCGCATGCGTCCTTTTCTATTCATGGCTACCGTAATCGTAACGAATCAGAGCCACAGTCCAACGCCACACTGCAAATCCCCGAAACATATTTTACTCATAATACAACACATTATAAACGCTTGAGGTATCCAGATTAGATCCAGATGTGTTTCCAATCTGTTTTAAGGCATTCCCAGGTGTTTGAGAATGTGTGACAAAATGCGTTTCCGGAATATTCATTCAATTTTAGATTATTTTTGTGTTAATTATCGAATTTATTAGAAATATAACGCTAAAACAAATTAAGTTATAACCAATGTTAATAAAAATGAGTGAAATTTCAAGTATTTAAATTGAGGTTTGTTTGAAAGTTATGTAAATTAAACTTATTTTACTTGAATATTTTCTTATCTCTTGATACTAATGTTAATTTTTAGTATTCAGAAAATTTTTCATTTAAATTTTGCAAATCAGGCTTTTATCAAATTTTTCATTAATTAATTATTAAATAATAAAAGAAAATATATTTTAATTTTCATTAATTTGCTTTCTGAGCTCATAAGTGTGACAATAAAATAACGTGACTAAGAGAAAAAAATCCCTGACGGCTCGGCCTACAGGCACAGGTAGATTTCGAAGACGCAGACCGTGGAGCGCTTGTTTGTCTGGAATTACGGAAGAAATGACCTTTTTTACGATGATGCGGCAGTTGGAACCGCCTACTTCGAAACCTAACTTGTTTGCAGGCGGAGTCGGCAGGGATTTGTTTGTTTTTAATTTTTTTTTTGGTATAACGGTTGGTCCTATAAAAAACTTGGCAATATAAAAGTTTTAGATAATATTAAGAGAATTTATAATAAATTTAAGCGGATTTGAAATCTTGGGAATTGACGAAGTTATGCATTTTTTTTCTTCTAACCCCCCCCCCCCTCTTAAGGCAATTTTTAATTATATCAAAAATCTGTCATACATAAATTTTCGGCCCTTCTCCTAGAAGTAATAATAACTTCAAACGGATTCGATACGTATCATAATTAAGAAATTATAGGGTTTTTTCTGTTTTCACAAAAAGCCCCCTATCACCCCCCCCCCCCCCTCTTGGTTCGATTTTGCCCATTAACGAACTTGACCGAGGTTTTATGCCCCTTGATTTTATGTATCAGTTTCGAAAAGATGCGGGAGTTGGAACCGCTTACTTCGAAAAATAACTTGTTTGCAGGCGGAGCCGGCAGGGATTTTTTTTGTTTTTATTTATTATTATTTTTATTTTTTTTGCTATAACGGTTGGTCCTATAAAAAACTTGTCAATATAAAAGTTTTAGATAATATTAAGAGGATTAATAATAAATTTACGCGGATTTGATATCTTGTGAATTGACGAAGCTATGATTTTTTTTCTTCTAACCCCCCCCCCCCCTTGGAGCCATTTTTATTTAAATCAAAAATCTGTCATGCATACATTTTCGGCCCTCTTCCTAGAAGTAATAATAACTTAAACGGATTCGATACGTAAAATAATTAAGAAATTATGGGGTTTTTTCTGTTTTCACAAAAAGCCTCCCCCCCCCCCTGGTTCGATTTTGCCCATTAACGAACTTGACCGAGATTTTATGCCCCTTGATTTTATGTATCAGTTTCGAAAAGATGCGGGAGTTGGAACCGCTTACTTCGAAAAATAACTTGTGTGCAGGCGGAGCCGGCAGGGATTTTTTTTGTTTTTATTTTTTTTTTTTGCTATAACAGTTGGTCCTATAACAAACTTGTTAATATAAAAGTTTTAGATATTATTAAAAGGATTAATAATAAATTTACGCGGATTTCATATCTTGTGAATTGACGAAGATATGATTTTTTTCTTCTAACCCCCACCCCCCCCCCACCCCCCACCCCCTTTGGAGCCATTTTTAATTATATCAAAAATCTGTCATACATACATTTTCGGCCCTTTTCCTAGAACTAATAATAACTTAAGCGGATTCGATACGTAAAATAATTAAGAAATTATGGGGGTTTTTCTGTTTTCACAAAAAGCCTCCCCCCCCCCCCCCCTGGTTCGATTTTGCCCATTAACGAACTTGACCGAGATTTTATGCCCCTTGATTTTATGTATCAGTTTCGGAAAAATGCAAGAGTTGGAACCGCTTACTTCGAAAAATAATTTGTTTGCAGGCGGAGCCGGCAGGGATTTAAATTTTTTTTTTTTTTTTTTTTTGCTATAACGGTTGGTCCTATAAAAAACTTGTCAATATAAAAGTTTTAGATAATATTAAAAGGATTAATAATAAATTTACGCGGATTTGATATCTTGTGAATTGACGAAGCTATGATTTTTTTTATTCTAAAACCCCCCTTTTCTCCCCTCCTTGGAGCCATTTTTAATTATATCAAAAATCTGTCATACATACATTTTCGGCCCTTTTCCTAGAAGTAATAATAACTTTAAACGGATTCGATACGTAAAATAATTAAGAAATTATGGGGGGTTTTCTGTTTTCACAAAAAGTCCTCCCCCCCCCCTGGTTCGATTTTGCCCATTAACGAACTTGACCGAGATTTTATGCCCCTTGATTTTATGTATCAGTTTGGAAGAGATTTATGCAGAATTTTTCCAGTTATCGTGTTCATAAAAAAGTGACATAGATAGATAGATAGATAGATAAAGTTTTGAACTGGGGGTGGTTTTGGGTTCTGGGAGTCATGATCGGCGTAGATCTGCAAAAAATTTTCAAAATATCCAACTTAGGTGAGAATGTAATAGGTAGTATTTCGTACGAAATCTACTAATAGCGAAAAAAACCTTTGTGAATGTAAAGCGCCGCATGGGCTGTGATTTTACTTGCTATGACGTCACAAGATTACCGTCCAATATATTGCATATGAAAAGAAAGAAACTTTATTGGAATAAGAAATCTAAAACTCTTTTTTCTCTTTAAACATCAGATTTCAATATGAAAATTAAGTAATTATAAAACATTTTATATAAATGTATTACAACAGGCTCGCAGTATTCGTTGAAAACAAACCGGAAGTGCGAGGCTGCTCTCCCAACGATATTCGGTATGGAGTCTTGATCTCCGTGCTTGTTCGGTAAACAAAATATATTTTGTATTTTGAAATAGAAAACTTCTGCCATCGATTGAACTGAATAACTGTGTTTGTGATTGTACATGTGTACAACGTTGTTGCTGTTGGATTGGATTTTTTTTTAATCGAGCATGCTGTAAAACTTGAGTGAATATCTTATGAAATTATGTCTAAATGTATATATAATCTAATTCAAGTAAAGTTTTTGATCGAATCTTTAGAAGTAAATAAGGTTTTAAACGACTGACAATGCCTTCTAAAAATTATAAGTATTCGCCTGGGTGTCAGAAAAGGAAAAAGAAAATTCTCATGGAATCTGGGAAAAAAAGTTTAAAAAAAAAGCATTGAAAGGCATTTTGTGATGACTTCAAAAGACAAAATTGAGACGAAAGATAAAAATGATAAAATGGTGACTGAAGATAATGGAGTGTCATCGCATTCATCATTATCGGCGACATTTGAAGAAAAATAAATTAGTTGTTTCTGATTTTTGTGAAACTGTAGTATACTACAGTTTCTCTCTCTAAAAAAAGAGTAACTAACGCTGGGTGTTGCTGCCGTAATCGAATTTATTGTGACCGGGGATCTTTCTCGGCTTATATTTGAAAAAAAAAAAAAAAAACTATTGCATATAAAAATGTGGAAACTGGTAGTTTTATAGGGAAATGTATGATAAACACGTTGAAGTAGACAGTTTTTAAATCGCAGAAACATTTTAAGCACTATTTAATATTAAAATCCGTCAAAATAGTTCAGTTAAAAAGCTTTTATAGGGTAAAAACTATGCATAGCAATTTAACAATTTTTCGCAGGCACATATTTGACGAGATTGTAGGGTACATAGTATCCAATCACTTTTTAAATTTGTCAGATTTTTAATTTTTTTTTTACAATTTTGTATTCAAAGTTTCACTATCTGATTAGATTTATTTCATATTTCGAAAAGTCATTTTTTTACCTACTGTTACCAGATTTAAAAAAAAAAAAAAAAAAAAAAAAAAAAAAACGCAAATAATAATATTTCCAAACATCTTTCAATTGAAGAATATATTTACACGTGACTATTAAAAAAGAAAGAAAACTTCAAAATAATTAGATTATTGCGTGCATTGAATGGGGGAAAATTGCGTCATATTTAAAACGATATATTTAAAACGTCATATTTAAAGCGATTTTCTAGTGGCTAAAATACATTTCTTACTTAACCATTTTATACAAGGTGATTTTTAAATGTGTGGCAGATCCTACTTAATCTTTCACGAAATAAGGCGTCAGCTGTCGTGACAGCGGTGAATGCGGCCTTGGGAACGGAAAAATCCCTTCAGTCAAAGGGAAATTAATACCAATCTGATTACAGAGGATCGCCACTGGTCGTGATAATATCATTCAATCTTCAAGATCGGGTAATCTTTTTAAAACGGAACAATTAGCGTATTTTTACAGCTTGCGGGGTCTGGACAAGGGTTGGCGAGCGTACCTCGTAGGATACATTACTCCCGCTCCGTTGTCTGTCCGTCACAGAGCCATTCTCAGAAACTATCTAACTTACAGAGTTGAAATTTTTTGTGTTTATATAGCTGAATGCCAGCTATGAAGCTCAAAGTATTAAAATTTGAAAAAAATCGTATTATTTTAATAAATAGAGATAAAAAACCAAAATGCTAACAACCTTTTCCTATTAAATTTAAACATTTTCCGTTATAGCAGTTGCCAAAAATTAAAAATCCACAATGAAATTCTTTCTACAATAATTAATTTTCTATTGAACGATTTCCACGTGAAAAATGAAAATGAAATAGTAAAAGGTTTCACCATATTCACAAGATTAATATGAAATAAAATTGACTGACGTCATAGTGGTAATAAAACAGAAATTTTCAAAGATTTCTCAATAATACAAGGAGTATGAGTATGTGTATGTACACAAAGCAGATTAATATCACGTCATTAGAGAATTGAAAAGAAAATCTGACGTCATATTGGAAGTTTAACGAATTTTTCAAATGTTTGGGAATAATACAAAGCGAGTATCAATATGAGTAATAGAGAATAGTAAATATACGAGTTTGAGAAACATATATTGAATCGTGATAAAGTCTGATTATGGAAATATTCGCATATTTTAACATTTTGAAGGTGTACAACATGTTTAATTTTGAAATTATTTTTTTTTAAATATCGCATTTAGTCCGCATGACAGATATTATTATGACAGAATATAATAGCGGGCTTCGCCCGGTATCGGGCTGGTTTAGATATTCGAAAAAACGAAAAAATAGACCGGTAAATTTTTACTTTATAAAAAACATGACCTTTTTTTTTGTTGCTAAATGAAATTTATTTAGATTTATTAAAGAAAGGATAAAGTGTTTTGAAAGGAATATTAAACGAAACCTTTTGATCGATCTTCGATCACTTTTTTTTTTTTTTTTTTTATGGTTTTCACCTATGTCTTGTAACCTTGGATGTCCGAGTTGGATCCCATAGTTTCATTAAAGGAGTTTTTTTTTCTTTTATTGTTACTTTTACATCTTGCGTATTTCTTTTAACCCCTTCGTGATGAGCGTCGCGTATACATAAAGTATAGGATGAAGACAATCCTCAATTTTTCTCACCAGGATTTTTTAAAAGAAAATCTTGACTTATTTAATCATCGAACTTTTGGGATTAAATTAAACAAAGTTTTATACTTAGAGTTACAAGTACTAAGATATTTAAAAATGTGTACAGGACTCTCGTAGCGAAGAGGTTAATAAAAAAAAACCCCAATAAACTAAACGAGAAAAAAAACACTTGTCTAATTTTATTTCAAAAAGCTACGTTCAGTACGACAAATTATTGATGAAAATATATCTTTTTGAAATATTTAACATAATTTTATTAAAATTCACGCATAAAGTGGTACATATCCTTTAGAGAAAGTTAAGGAAAATCCGAAACTTTTTGTAACTTTACAACAGTTATGCTCGATACAACAGAGTTCTTTTTAAAAGTCTTAGTATATTATATCAAACATTTTAAAATGTTTTGCTAATTAAAACCGGGTCTTCGTTGTATATACAAGTTCGTTACAGGTAAGGTCGACTGTAATTTGAAAAACATGAATAAGTTGATGAGTAAATTGCAGTGTAATAGTTGAACGTATATTATTTTTTTTAAAGAAAAGTGGAGAAAAATAAAAACATACTAGATTCCGAGGTACATTAGCTTTCAAATATTCGGCAATAAACTTTTTCGCTTCATCTTCGTCGTCGTGTGGAGGAGCTTTGTCTATCGACTCTCTCAATAACGAAATATATGCAAGTATAATATCAACAGTTTCTTTGCTGAATTTCCTTACGCCCATATCTTCTATTATTACACTTTCTACCAGTTCGGGCTGCAATGAAATAATGAAATAGTATAATAATAATAATATATTTAAAAAATAAATAAACATTGCAAATTGATCCTACCATATAGCATGTTCCTTACTGAAAATGAAGTGTGTAGCACTTATAATAAGTTTACAGTAATAGTAAAAAAAAATCGGTTATATTACGGATTACGATCTATGGGTGATAATAGCTTTAAATACATATTAATGATGATTCACTACTTCAAACACTGCGAAATGATATCTACTACGTCATATTTTCTATAGAAAATGGTGCGCATAACATGTATTTACAGAAGTACGCAAAAGAACTCAGTTGCATTACTATTTTTGATCGCAATTGTTTGAAATGTGCCTTATGATATGTACATTACATTAGTCGTCATCAACCCGTTTTCCGCGGAGGATATATTTTAGTGGCCAGCCGCGTCATCTATATATTTAAAACGCTAAGGGATTTCTTTCGACAATCCGTGAGAACATCATTCTTTTTTTAAATGAAAGCTATTTGGACACAGATTTGTTATCGTGCATTCGTTTGTTCGAAAATTTAATTAATTAACCATAATTTTCAATTAAACTTTTACGTCTGCTAATGACGTCATAATCGGATAACGCCTACTGTTCCGAAGCACAGAGTTTATTTTCTAAACTCTGTGGTTGAATAAAAGAGAAATAATAAATATTAAAAGCACGCGGTTTTAAGGCCGAATTTGTTAATTTGCAAGTTAAATTTCGTAAAAATACTTATCCGCGTGTTTTATAAGCGAATAAAAATTCATATTTATTGTGACGTCAAAGGAATATTGTCCATTGGGTTGATTTTATCATTATTCATAATAACTTTGTTGATGCCATTTTTTCATTACAATTAAATACAAAATATACAGTGTCTCACATAAGTGATGGGACACTTGTGCTTTACAAAAGGAAACTAATCAAATAAATTAAAAAAACATGTACACATTTTTTTTGTGGGTGTGTTTCATACTTAAATTTAGTAAAGATTATTACATAACATACATTTTGTCAAAATATTAAAATATTAATTTAATAAAAATACAAATGTTTAGAACGGAGCAAAAAATAGCTCACATAAGTGATGGGACACCATTATATATGCAACAAAAATCGTCTAAAATAAGCAATAAAAATATTTTTTGGGGTTTTATTTTTACTTAAAAGCAATTGGCAATAATTTATAAAATCGTCTGCAGTATTTCTCTCCAGTTTGTTTTGGAATTTTTGTGTTTTTTAGCTCTGTGTAGTCATGAATGCTAAACGAAAAGAAACTTCGCCTGAAATTCGAAAATTAGTTATTAATTTGCATATTGAACGTGGAAAATCTATTAGAAAAACTGCTGAAACAGTTAACTTGAGTCGTTCAACAGTTTTCAATATCATTAAACGATATAAAAAGAATCATATGATTCAGGATAAAAGAAGACCTGGCTGACCATCAAAGCTATCCAATGGAATAAAGCGAATTATCGTTCGAAATATTAAAAAAAATCCAAGAATTAGTGCTTCAAAAGTTGCTGCTGATTTACAAGCATTATATGGAATAATTGTTAATCCTGAAACTATTAGAAGGGTAATTCGATCTGCTGGATATCACGGTAGAGTAGCCAGGAAAAAATTCTTCGTAAGTGAAAAGAATAGAAAACTCAGACTAGCTTTCGCAAAATCCAACATAAATAAGAATTCTGATTACTGGAATAAAGTTATATTTGCTGATGAGAGTAAATTTAATATATTTGGTTCTGACGGTAGAATCTTGGTGTGGAGAAAACCCAGGGAAGAACTTCGCAAACAGAACTTGGTACCAACAGTAAAACATGGTGGAGGAGGAGTTATGGTATGGGGGTGTATGTCGTCCGCTGGAGTTGGTAATCTTGTTTTTATTGACAGTATAATGGATCAGTACAAGTATATTGATATTTTAAAGCAAAATTTGAAATCTTCAGCACGAAAATTGAACCTTCATAACGATTTTAAATTCTACCAGGACAATGACCCCAAGCACACTGCTCTGAACGTTAGACTCTGGCTGCTATATAACTGTCCTGAAATAATAAAAACACCACCACAATCTCCAGACTTAAATCCCATAGAGAATATTTGGCAAGAATTGGAATCAAGAATTCGCAAACACGCCATTTCTTCAAAACAACAACTAAAATCGGTGCTTCAAGAAGAATGGGGTAAAATCACTCCAGAAATCACAAAAAAAATAGTCGAATCCATCCCAAAAAGATTAAATCATGTTTTAAAAGTAAAAGGAAATCCAACAAAATATTAAAACCTTTTAAAAAGTAAAATTTTTGGATAAATATTTGATGGAAAAGTAAGTGTCCCATCACTTATGTGAGCCATTTTTTGCTCCGTTCTGAACAATTGTATTTTTACTAAATTAATATTTTAATATTTTGACAAAATGTATGTTATGTAATAATTGTTACTAACTTTAAATATGAAACACACCCAAAAAATTTTTGCACATGTTTGTTTATTTATTTTATTGCAGTTTCTTTTTATAAAGCACAAGTGTCCCATCACTTTTGTGAGACACTGTATTTATATTTGTGTGCATGGTGTTTAAGCATTAATGTAAGGTATATGAAGTACGTGTGAAAAGTTTGCGCCGGTGAAAATGACGTTATGCTTAGCTTGAAGTGCATTTTAACATTGATAAAACTAAAGAGAAAAATGTATATGATTGTATTAACATGACGTAATTTTACTGATTTTTGCATTCATAATTATAATGATTAGAATTGGATCCGTCATTGATTTCTTCATCTTGATTGCATACCTTGATTACATGTTACCAATTTCTTTTTTTTAATTATAGGATAGAAGATTTCCTTTTTTAATAAAAAAAATCACAAAGGATTTCAGGAAATTTAACGTTATTAAAAATATTGTTATGGTAGAAAAAAATCTTGAAATAATGATTGTATTTTTAGCTAGAATAAACAATGTAAGACTAATATTTCATAGGAATTATTTTGGTAGATTTATTATAAGTTCATTTAACAGTTCCTTATTAGCGCAAAGTCCTATTTCTTTCACTGTGAATTTCTCTTTCGATGTCAAAAAATGTTTTTCCACTTTTGGACGCCAGCCAAAATACAGAGGCAATTTTTAGAAATGTACAACAGTTGTGACAACAAAGGCGCTATCGCTTTAGCTTTCATCGCGCTTACATCACTTCGAAATACTACAAATTTCTATTTTTTATTACATTTTACAATTTCAATTCTTACATCATCAATTAGAAAAAAAATTAGCTTTCGATTGAAATTTATTTGAAAACTGCCGATTAATTTAACGACTTTTTAAATAATTTTCAAGCATGAAAAGTTTTTCAATTCTATCTTAAGAATGACCACCAGTTTACTTCAATAATGTAAAATAGCCCCTGGGAAAGTTGCCACAACTGAAAATAGATTTCCCTAACCATCATAAAAAGTGAATAATAATTTTTAAAAAAAAAGTGATAAATCATAAGATCAGATTATCCATAAGATAGAACATTTTGGCGCTAAACAAAAATCTGTCAGGGAAAAAAAAAAAAAAAAAGGAGACTATTTTTAGTTTATGTTGAACATAAAATTGATATGTTGAATTCGTTGATAAATATGTTCCATCAGATATCAGGATATGCTAGGAATTGCATTTTTTTATTTTTTTACATTTGCCAACTGTATAAGAGGAAAAATATCCCCGACTGTGATGGAAAAGTGATAATCATCCTGATTATGTCAAGGAACCGAAGAAACCATACAAATAAATTACACTTGAAAACATTAAAAATCTCCCTCATCTGCAGATATATTTATTACTGTAAAAAACTTCTTAATCTTTGCATAAAAATTGATTAGCTTAAAACAATGAATGCGTTTTAGAAGATATAGATTTGAAACGAACAATGATTAAAGAGGACATTTTAAAACTTTTAATTTAATCATTTTAAAACTTTTTAACGTCGAATTTCGACGGTGCTTTTGGGCAGATGCAATGCACATGCGCATAGGAGCTCATTCGGTTGCATTATCACAGGGGGTGGGGGATGTGTGCTTTATTTACTATGTTCTGTTATTTACTGAATATGATATGAACGTAGGAATATACTATTTGTATATATTTCATAGGTCCGTGAATTTTTTTTCTTGCCGTGGGGAATATGGTAATAATGTCAAACTGATTTGCATTACAGAGTTATTTACGGATTGTGTGTTTGGAGTTTGCATCGGAAATAGTACTGTATTTGACTGGGGAAAAAATTTAAATAAAATATTTGAAAGACTGTTTTATACGCACCCCTTCATAAATAATAAAGAAGCTTATTTTACTGATTTTGTTATAGTATTTTTTTGCGTCAAGTTTTGACGGGTTCCATCTAGTTTTGATTATTAAGGAAATTTTAGTCAAATACGATAAGCCTGTAGCACAAGAACCCCTGTACAGCTCATTGTGCCTTAGAGAATTTTCATTTACACGATCATTTTTTGAATTACCCATAAGGCCAAAGGAAACATTTACCTAGAAGTGTGCAAAACGATGTCAAAGAATATTTATTAAAACAATAATTGTAATTTAAAATGTGTTATAATGAAACTGTGGTGTGGTACAACTGTACAATACATATAAATAATTTAATAATACAAAATTTTAATTTTTCATGAAATGAATGTGCTCACAGAGCCTGACAAATCATGTCTGTGGACTGTTACAGCCCTGATTTGTACCACTTACTGTGTCTATGAAGTTAATTTAAAACATTTTTTTTCAGAGACGCATAATTTTATTTGATAAATAGTTGCTGACACAAGAAATTGAGTCATGTCCTTGGACAGAAATTTAATAGATCCTAAATACCTCATGGCAGCAAAATAATAATCTATATATTTTAAAGCTAAAAGAGCATTTTGTCAGATTTCACATTCTTTTTTCCACACAAAAATGGTCTCAGTGCGTATGCTTCAACTTTTTTTATAAAGCAGGAAGGGGAAATACCAGGGAGATTCTCCCCTTCTATAGTTTGAGAGTGGGATGGGTCTGAACAAAAGGGAAAGGGAGGGGGTTCAAACTCATACAATAAGAAACCCATTCGTCCTTCTACCCACTTCCAATAGAAAAATTTTCTCTTTCTTTGAAATGGCAGCTGGGTCAATTTTCGTTGGAAAAACGCTTCATCCTTCGGACAAAAAATACATCAACAATTACAGTTTTTAAAAGTATGTTGATGCAGTTTCTGCGGGATTCTAAATGAATTTTTTTTTTCATTTTTAAATCCGAGATGACCAGATCCGAAGACAATGGGGCACCCAATCGTAAGTTCGTTTAATTCGAGGACCGTTTGGAATAAACCAACCAGCGTAGCAGGCGAAGCTCCGCT
Organism: Maratus michaelseni; assembly: GCA_963931845.1. Classification (NCBI taxonomy): domain Eukaryota; kingdom Metazoa; phylum Arthropoda; class Arachnida; order Araneae; family Salticidae; genus Maratus; species Maratus michaelseni. Next base: position 202,651,103 of record OZ007587.1, read on the forward strand.
AGTAATAATGTAATAACTTCAGTAGTGTGGAAGAAAAGCCTGTTGGTCATTTTAAGCGTAGCAATACGTTGCAAGTGTTATCTGTGTAAAGTATTTATTATTATCATTATCTTATTATAATTATTTTGAAATAACTGTTAAAAAATCGTAAACGTAAAGATGACACCATCAGCTCCGTGGACAAGATGAAAACAGGAAATGATTATAAAAGAGTAAAATTAAATAGAATAGATTAAATAGTAAAATTAAACAGAAATAGTAAAATTAGATAGTAAAATTGAATCAGCTATTTGAAAAACTACATAAGTCGAAGACTTATGTAGTTCTACGGTTGTCAGTTATTAATTTTATAAGAATTAAAAGTTAAAAAAACTTAAAACATTTGGATTTTTGTTGTTTTTTAAATCAATGCAATTTAGTGACTTACAAATAATACAAAAAGGATATTAATCATATTTTTATTTCATTGTATTTGACAAAATAGACGTTTATCATTTACGTTTATCTTAACCCATAAATGCTCGCTCAATCTCACACAGCAAAACTTCTCGCGCAGAGTATTTTGTATACCACATATTTCTAAATTTATAGGAAATTAATGTTTACAAGAATAATTTTAAGTCAAATACAATTGTCATATATTACAATATTATTTAAAAAAAAAAAATTGGTATACGTGTCAATATTTTCGAACAAAGTGCATTTGTAACATGCATATTTAATTTTTAGCATGCATATTTAAATTTGTTACATCCAGTGGTGTACAAAATGCACCAATGTGAATAATTAAGGGTTAAGATTGACATTAAGCTCATCGGTACCAAATATTGCAAATTTTGAATACCACTGCTTCGGAATAGTAATATTTGCCATATTAAATCTCCTGATATTTGCCTGATTAAATTGCCTGATTAAATAATGCGAAAATGGTGGTGATCAAAAACTATAATCTTTGGCACCTGCATATTAAGGTACATATTCATATTCATAATTATGTTCGATCAAATTTTCTTCTTGTTCTGTTGCTGTCATTAGAATATATCATGCTATTGTTTTAGATTAATGATGTTTTTGTAATAAACGACAATTGTGAGTGGCAACGGATAAATGAGCCTACGTAATTTTTGTCTACACATGTGAACCTAATTTCAAAGACATGTTTGCAACAAAAAAAATGTATTTCGAAAAAAAAGTTTACTTATGTATAGTGATGGGCATAACGATTATTTTGATTATTCAAATGAATCATTCGGGCATGTGCAGAAGCATATCTGTCAAACTTCAATTTTTTTTAATTCAATTACTACCAGAAATTTTGAAAAAAATTTTTTTTGAAGTTTGACAGATATGCTTCTGCGCATGCCCGAATGATTGATTCATTCGAATAATCAAAATATAATCGTTATGCCCATCACTATACTTATGTAGTTTTTGAAATTACTGATTCAATTAAAAAGGATATTAATTAAACAAACTTAATTCAGCAGCATCATTCAATACAAGTTTAATATTTAGTGTGTTACAAATTATTTACGAAAAAACTCAGGTCTATGGAGATCATTTCCGTGGACATTATGATTACGACTGTAGCATACATACAATGTAAAAATCCAATTTTAGTAAAATGTTTCTCACGGTTTGTGAAAATACTGGCATGATAGTGGAAAAGAAAGAAAAAGAAATATAAAAACTTTGTTTTACGTTTAATTTGAAAAAAAAAAAAAATAGAAAATTTAGCATTGGAAACATATGTTTCTGGGAGAATGACCATAGGCTTTCTGGCAAGACAATAAGAACTTATCAGTTCTGCATTTATATGTTCTTAACTTTTCAAAATTAAAAAAATATATATTCCCAAAGCTTCATTTGCCGCTCTGAATCAGAGCCCATGTGGTCCATATCTAAATCAGGCTCTTATGATAATCATTGTTAATCGCCATATTCACAAAATATAAATAATTATTTGGTTAACATTTCGCATTGAAATCGCTACTTGGGCAAACGACATCAATGAAGATTTTTGTTTAGATTACGAAAAATATAATGTTTCTTGAGACATTAAGATAAATTAGACAACAATGTATAGCACTTTAACTGCGCTAAATTTCTAAATCTAGAAATATTGATAATTTTTATTAAAAGTGGATCCAAAGAGATCTTGATTCTTGAGGCCTTCATTACCGTCTGTAACAAGAAGAATTTCACAGAATAGCACATTTGATTCCGTGGAAGTACACATTAATAACAAAAAAAAAATATTTTTTTTTAGTTATTTTTAAAGAGATGTGATCTACTTATTTTCATAAGTTTGAGGACGGAAATCGCGCCTGTTTTTGACATACATCTATTCATATATCCTGAAAGAAAAATAAAACTTCCATAGGCTGTTTTTACTTTTTTAACTATTTAAGAGACTGAAATGCATTTAATTCTGGCAAAATGAAGACTGTAACCTTTCTCAAAGCAATCTTGATGGCTGTGATGCCTCCCATACTGTGACCCACAAGGATCGCCTTATTTATTCCATGATTACCCATGAAGTGAAGAAGATCATCGGCATTCACATCGAAGTTGAAATAATCGCTCCATTCACTGTCACCATGATTACGAGCATCTACTGAATAGCACTATGATAGAAAACATACAATTAATCAAGAAAAATGCTACATTAAACTTACAAAATGACATATATTCCAAGCTTTAAAATATGTTATACTATTATTGTACTTAACTATTTAAATTTCATCTAAGAAATAATAAAGCTATTCAATAGTAGTAGAATTCGAATTTCTTCGAAGTATACACTAGATTAGGGATGGCAAACGTATGACACGTATGAAAATTTTTCTGGCACGCGAAACATTTTAATTTAATCATCATTATATATACATAAAATTCATTTTCTTTTGTATTATAATAAATAAAATTTTGTTTAACACGTACAGACTATCATCACAAACGATGCAATTATTCTTTTAAGAATTAACACGTTAGAAAGTTCTTTTTTTCTTCTTTCTTTTGTGATGTTGTGTAGCAGTGTAAGTGTTTTCGACATTCCACTAATTTGCCTGTCTATATGAATTTAAAAAGCTTTATTTCTTCAAATGAATTTCATAAAGCAGTCCCTGCAATAAAAATTCAAGTTGATCCAATTTTGCTACGTATATTACTACAAATGAAATAATAAAATATGAACAGATATAAAACATTCTCCCGCGAACGTACAACAACAAAAATCCCATTAATAAATTATTAATACAATTTTTAATTAAACTTGGAATATATTAGGTATTACATTAATGACAAGTTAAAAATAACTAAAATAAAAAATGGTAATTTTTTTCCTTTGTACCATTTATATCCCGTACCATGTAACTCATAAATGCAGTCATTTTTACAATTATATCTGCTACTTCCTCCTGTAAGACACATGATAGGGGAGTTATATAAAAAAAATTAACAGAAAGAAAAAAAGGAAAAAAAATTACTCATATTTTATTAAATCAAATTATCAGATGCATCTTTGTTAACCTGACGCAAACGATAAATCGCCAAATATTGACTTAATCTGAATTTAAATCTCATGCATTGCAAATATTTTTAAGCATTACAAACATTCCTTTGGGGTTTAAATTAAATATTATGCCTCATTAAAACAGTTTTTTTTTCAGGGAGGGGGGGGGGGGGGGGGGATTTTAAATAAAATTAATAACATAATTTTTCTTTTATTTTTCTATGAGTTTGCATTATTTTCTGATATAGCCGTTTCAATTCTTTCGCCAATGATAATGGTCGCCAAAAAAATGACCTATGGTAACCTTATCGTTCAAAATAACAGAACTTTCCATCATAATTCTATAACTAATATACGTAACTAATATAACTAATATGCGTTATATACTAAAACCTTCCCTGAAAAATTATCTATCCAACAGTGCAAGTTCCATCAAATTCCGTTCAGCAGAACTCGAGTTATAAAGGAACGGAACGAAATTTCCGTTTGTGTTTTATATATATAGTAGATAGATAGTAGATTTCATGCATGAAAGGGACTAGTTCTATTAATCAGTGTTTCGTATAAGCAGCATATGCTGCAATATTTTTTAATGTAAAAAATTGGCACATTACAGTCAAAGAACTTTACAATGATGATACATATAGATGAAACAGCACCGACAAACTGGCGATAAATCGCATTTAAATAATGAAACTCTGTAACAATCACCATAAAAACAAAACAACACACAAGACCCGTTTCGAGCTGGACATTTTTAACAGCCCCTCATCAGCCAAAGCCAATACGAGTCCGTAAAGGGACAAGGTCACAAATGAACAGACGGGCAAAGAGGGGGCTTACAAAGAATGCGACAGGTGGTGCTAGCTGAAAGGAAAACACCAATCATAGAGGAGCGCATACGGAAGAGAAAAGAATAGCCAAAATGAAAGTGAAAAAAGAGAGAGAGAGAGAGAGACAGAATGAATAAAAACATCAAAAGAAGTACATTAAAAATAAATATATATATATAAAAAATAAATAAATAAATAAATAAATTACAAAAAAATATAAAAGTAATTTCCAAACTGAAGAGAGAAAAGGAGATGATGAGATATCATTGACAAGATTACGGAAGTTTTAAAAATAAAAAAGGCTTCGTGAAAATCCAAGTGAGTGGGAGTGACAGGTGAAGAAATTATTCTGGCCATGGGGAAATTGAAACAGTGATTTGAAGTCCAACAATGAGAGGCAATCGAAGATTTGGAAAATTCTTGTTTATATATAATACCTCTGATGTTCACTTAATCTGAACTTTAATGCTCTCTTAGTTTGACCAATATAACGTAAATTACAAGAACAAGTAATAAAATACACTCCCCACCGGTTCTCAGTAGGAATAAGATCTTTCAGAGAAGAGAATTTTATTTTATTAATAGGTTTGAAGATAACTTTAAAATTGAAACGAGAAAGGATTTTGGAAATTTTCAAACAGAGAGGAGAATAAAATGGCAGAACGATAGAGTTAAAATTAGCAAGATTCATTCATTTCGCTTTGCAACGGGCTGTGCGATGTTGCTATCTGTAATTTTAAACCTCTGGCAATATGCCATGTCATGCACACAGGGCTTTCATTCCGAAAATTATTCAAAATAGTTGCTTTAGTAGCCTTCAAAGCCAAAAATAGTAGCAAAAATAGGTGCATACCATGCCCGATTTAGTAGCAAAATTGTTGTATATAAAGTATTATCCAAAATTTTCACTATATTCAGATCAGGGCAGCTAGCAATTTCACTTTTACAAATTTTTCTGACATGTCTCACCTTCCCTCAAAAATGATTAAAGTTTTCCTGATTACAGCAATACAACACTCACAGATTCAATACTGTTTTACAGTATTATCCAGTTATTATCTAACAAAATTGTTAAAAGTAACTCTATTCTAGTTTTCCTAACATTTGAGTTTGATTCAACTTTTATAGATCAAAACATGATACAGATCTTGTTAGAACAAATTTAAAGGCTATTTCTAACATTTTTATGATAAACTTCATGAAAGCTTTCTTGCAGTTTACCCGAAACTGCAATATAAAGAAAGTTTTCATTTTCATTGTGTTTCTAGTTTCTGCTGACTTTTTAAATGACATCTTTTCTAGTAGCAACAGAGTTATTAAACCCCGATTAGGGTGATGCACCGTACTATACATTGTATGGAAATCGATCGGGAAAACTTATTTATAAGTGGAAATTTTAAGAGAAAAAAAATTAGATGACTGACATTTATCATTACTAAAGTATCAAGTAGGACAAAAATTTTGAAATCTTTAAAATTCAAAAAGTTTTCTATGTTGGAAGCAGAAAATTTGGAAGAAGGGGGTATTTTATATGATTGATAATTTATGTATGTTTATTAGAGAGCAATGAATATGCAGCTTCCTGTTTTGGAAAAGTTTAATTCATCATTTAGCCCGTTAAATGTAAGAGATGGGGGGGGGGGGGGTTAAAATTAGTAAAACTTTCACCTTATCCTTTTCCTTCAGGCCCATAAAATTACAAATTTTCCTATCTTTGGCAATGAAATTTTGAAAATCAGTCTGTGGTTTCAAAGAGACTAAGAGACTGTTTTTAAAGAACAATTATTTTTGCTTATTTCTCAAGTACTGCACTTATTCATGCCCAGGATAGATGAAAACATGTGCCATAACAAATGCAACAAAATGTTTTGTGTTTGTCCCCTTTACCCACCAAGCATGGAGAATATGGAAGAGTGGGGAAGAAACGGGAACTGCGTGAGTTTTTTCCCCTATTTCACATTTATATGCTGGTGTTAGCAATTCTTCAAAATTTATAGATTTCAAGATAAAATCCCCCACCCCACCCCCACCCACATCAGGAAAATGAGTGGATCTTTAAAAAATTGCCTCCTCACTCTTTTGCCCACTCCTAACACACCATGGTCTTCAATTTTTATGAATTCCAAGATATGATAGTCGGCCATCAAGTAATGGGATAAAAAAGTAAATACACAAAAAATCTAATGAATTAGCAAATTGGCTGTCAAAGTTTTAAAATAGATGTTCAAAACCTTTTACCTTAAATTTCTCGGATGCTGTATCGCACAATCACAATATCGAAAGTTATTCATTTTTCTCATGCTTTCCCATCAGGAAACAAATGACAACATAAAGATGAAGTTAAAGAGAGAAATCAATGAAAATGACTGTTTTAGTGAAGAAAAGTGCTGTTCGGTGCAGGTCTTGAACATCTGGATTTTATCAAATTGTAATGGAATAGTCAAAATTTATGATCAGCGATTCGTATTTCTTCCAGATATTATAACATTTATTGGGAAAAGCTAGCATAAAATTTTTAAAAAAATCTCCTGCATCATAAAATAGTTGCCTATTTGTCAGAAATAGTTGCTTTTGAGCCCCTTTTCAAATAAAAAAGTTGCCTTAGTCTCCTGGAGCTAAAAATAGTAGCAAAAAGTAACATTTCAGTAGCAAATGGCAGCCCTCTGCCCACTTATTTCAGGCAAGCAAGAAAAATCTGTTTTAAATGTTACAACCTTCAGCAAATACTTCAGCAAATAATACAGTCAGTTTTTTTTTTTTTCATCAAATTTCGGTCCATAAATTTTATCGCCAGGTGTAACATGTTCACTGCGATAATGTAGTACATAACAGATTTCCAGATATCCATGAACAAAGCGTTCGCAAGAAATTCTATTTCAAATTATTAAAAATTTCTACAAAATGCTATGAAATATTGAAAGCAACTTTAGAAACCCAATTTTTCTGTAATTTTCTCAGTTTAAGAAAGGCTTAGATTGATGATGTGAAATACTGTATCCGACCACTGTCCAGTTTAACGTCAGAAATGGCTGAGAATAAAGATGAAAATAAGGAATTTTGCTTAGGCCGGTTGCACTGGTCGGTAGGTTGATTTTTTTTTAGTAGTCAGTTACTGGCTAGTGATATAGTGATATGAGAATAGTTTCTTTAGTAGCCAGTAAGTACATTTGTGTACTAAATATTTAATTTAAAAATATATATAATGAGTTTACAGCAAACAAGTAATTTATGTACTAAATAAAAATATTTTAATTTATATTGTTTTTAATAAACTTAATTACCAATCTATTTTAAAATTTTAAAAAAGTTAACAGCAAAAGTATACACAACATGCTTATTTAGCTAACTACATAAGTCCCACTAAGCTTAAGTACTTGTGTAACTAACTACATAAGTAACTTAAAATAAAAACTAGATGGTACCCGTCAAAACTTGACGGAAAAAATTACAATAACAATATTAGTAAAATAAGCTTCTTTATTACATTACTTATGAAACAATCTTTCAAATATTTCATTTTAAAAAAAAATTCCCCCAGTGAATTACGTTATTATTTCCGATGCAAACTCCAAACAAACAATCCGTAAACAAAATGGAAATCAGTTTGACATTACCGCCCTATTCCTCACGGCAAGAAAGAAAATTTCCTGAACCTATGAAGTATCATACAAATAGCATATCCCTACGTTCATCTCATATTCAGTCAATAAAAGAACATGTTAAATAAGGCACACATCCCCCCCTTGTGATAATGCAACCGAATGAGCTCCTATGCGCATGTGCATTGCATCTCCTCAAACGCACCGTCGAAATTTGACGTTAAAAAAAGTTTTAAAATGTTTGATCAAAATTTTTAAAGTGTCTTCTTTAATCATTGTTCGTTTCAAATCCATATCTTCTGAAACGCATCCATTGTTTTAAGCTAATCAATTTTTATGTAAAGATGAAGAATTTTTTTTACAATAATAAATCAATCTGCAGATAAAGGAGATTTTTAATGTTTTCAAGTGTAATTTATTTGTATGGTTTCTTCATTCCTTTACATAATCAGGATGATAATTCCTTTTCCATAATTAAGAGAAATAATGTAAATAAATAAATATCCAAGATTATTTTTTATTCTGTTTTCATTAATATATTGTAAATTTTATTGTTAAAAGTTACTGATAAATGATACTTTAGTAAATGGGGCTTTTCTTAATTATTTTTTTTATTATTATTATTATTTTTCTTTTTTTGAGATTTAATGGCAACATTTTTCCGTTTGTTTATTGGGCGCTACAGTTTGGCGAATTATTTGAGGTACTGTTTGGTTAGCAGGGCGCCAATGAAGTATATATGTATATATATATATATATATATACTATGTACATACATATATGCAAATATATATAATGTATATAGTTTTGTTTTTCTAGTATTGAATTTATGTGGTTTATAGATTTTGGTTGGCTTTTGTGATAATGATTCTGCAAGTAATTTTCCATTGGAGTTTATTATTATGTATATATAGGTATTCTGTTTACACAATATCATTATTTATCTCTTTGTAGATTAATGTAGAATGATATTAGAACTTGATATGTATTTTGAAATTCATAGATATTATAATTATATTGTTGTGAGCTCGGGGTTCGAAAGGACTGATTCCAATATATATAAGAACAATAAAAAGGCTTTATTCACTATAAACAGTGCAATACGATCACAAATATCTTCTGAAAATTACAAGATATTCAGTAATCTTCAAATCCAATAAAAGCGCAGCAAAATTTCACACAGAAACAATGCGTTCAATACGACGTATCAACGACAAAATCGATCCGAGTAACACAGTTCTCAATGCAAAGCCTCTCGTGCGTATTCAATCGCATTGGACAGAGAACTAACTCAACTGAACTGGTGGAGTTCCCTTATATAGACTTCAGGGATCTTTCCAGATTATTCCAGGACTTTCTAATGCTAGAAATTACCAGAAGGTCCTCCAACTCTCGATAGAGTACTCCAAACGTGAAAGGATCCCAATGTAAATGTATAAGGGGGGTTGCACAAAAAGTCGCCAAATCCGTCGCCAACTTGGCGACATTTGGCGATATATCGCCAAATTTGGCGACAAAAATAAGTCGCCAAAACCATCGCCAACTTGGCAATAAACCCATTCCTTGGCGATATTCCCATAGAACTCTATTGTAAAAACGATGAGGGTGTAAGGTTGTTTTTCTTACAAAGCACCTGAGGCCTTTAGCATTGAGTTACATGATGCTCAATAGGAAATACATTAATACTGCAATTTTCACAATAATAAAATAAAATAAATTTAAACAAATGGAATATTTACAAGTATATACAAAATTCATAACATTGCCCCCCTCTCAAGGACTGCACGTCCCGGGCAGTTCAACCTTTGATCGGAAAGCAAACCCGTTACCAACAAATGCTATACTATTCAAAACACATTCATAATGCTGAATTATACAAAATATACACTTATTTAAAAATAAAATTAAATTAAAGCATAGACATTATTACATACAAGTATTTAAATAATAATAACAATAATAATGATAATGCTAAGCAAAATAAATAATTACATTAATTTATATACAAGACCATGGTCATACTAATTTACATTATTTACATTACACTATTTACAATCAATGAACTAAGTACAATGAACTAAGTACTATGAACTAAGTACTATGGCCATAGTATGGAGCCAGCCTGTCGTAATGAACGACTCTAGGCTTCGCACTTGGTGACTTTCGGATCCGAATTACGACATCGTTCACTCTGTTTAGGACTGTATAAGGACCGTCCCAGTGCGATTGCAGTTTGGGAGAAAGTCCTTTACGTCGAGTCGGATTATAAAACCAAACCTTGTCACCTTCTTTGAATTGATGTCCCGTGGCTTTCGTGTCGTACCTGGTCTTCATCTTCTCCGTCTGTATATTGATCCGCTCTCGAGCCAAGTTGTGGACGTCTTCAAATCGTGCCTGGAGATTCTGCACATATCCCTCTGGCGATGAAGGCGCATCTGGAGGGCGACCAAAAAGCAGATCACAAGGTAGACGAAGATCACGACCGAAAAGCATCTGAGACGGGGAATAGCCGGTTGTTTCATGGACGGCGCTGCGATAGGCGAGAAGAAACAAGGGAAGTTTTTGGTCCCAGTCTTGTTGATTTCTTGAGACTAGCAGTGAGAGATTGTTGAGGATGGTACGATTAAATCTCTCAACCATGCCATCCGACTGTGGATGTAAAGGCGTCGTCCTAGTTTTGTCCATTCCGAGAAGTTGACAGAGACCCTCAATCACAGCAGAGATAAAATTTCTCCCCTGGTCCGAATGCATTTGGAGAGGGACTCCATACCTTGATATCCACTGGTGTACCAAGGCATCCGCAACCGTAGAAGCTTCTTGATCAGGGATGGCATAAACTTCAGGCCATTTTGTGAAATAGTCCATGACAACAAGGAGGTATTTGTTGCCATCAGCACTTCTTGGCAGAGGACCTAGGATGTCAAGGGCGATGCGTTCAAAAGGTGCTCCTACATTGTAGAGATGTAGTCTTCCTCGGCTACGTTTCTTTGGTCCTTTCCGAGCTGCACATGCATCGCAAGATTTGCACCATTGTTCGACGTCAGCTCTCGCTTTTCCCCAGAAGAAGCGCTCTCGGACTCTGTGTAGTGTTTTCATGACTCCAAAATGGCCACCAGTGGGACTGTCATGTAATTCCTTGAGGATCTCAGGGATTCGGGATCGAGGAAGTACCAACTGCCACCGAGATGTCTTCCCATCTTCCGATTCGAATTTTCGGAACAAGACACCATTTCTGACGTGGAGGGAGTTCCAAAGACCCCAATATTGCTTCGTCGTAGGACTGTAAGTCGAGATGTCTTTCCAACTGGGCTTCGTGCTAGAAGATTCTAATAACTCCAAGATTGGTTTGATCTCAGAGTCTGCCATTTGATCTGCTCGAATCTTCTCATCACTCCAGGGATCTGGTGGCGTCAATAGTGAAGTCTTCGTCTGGCGTATGACATGTTCGGGATTATACTTGTTCTCCGCTCTGGAACAATAGCGACAAATTTCGGGACACGGTCTTCTTGATAAGGCATCAGCATTTCCATGCGATGAGCCTTTACGATGCCTGATGTCAAAGTCGTATTCCTGGAGTCGTTGTATCCATCTGGCTACTTGGCCCTCTGGGTTCTTAAAATTCATCAGCCATGTTAGGGATGCGTGATCAGTACGAAGGAGAAATTTCCTGCCATAGAGATAGTGATGGAAGTGTTCTATGGCTTTTACTATAGCTAATAACTCCTTACGAGTGACGCAATAATTCCGCTCTGGTTTCGATAAACATTTGCTCCAGTATGCTACGACTCGCTCTTGGCCATCTATTTCTTGGGAAAGTACAGCGCCGACACTTTCCTGACTGGCATCCGTGTCCACAATGAATTGTTTGTCGGGGTCTGGATAGGTAAGGACTGGAGAGGATGTGAGAGCTTCTTTCAGCCGCTGGAATGAATTGTCGCATTCTTGTGTCCATAGAAACTTCTGTTTGCTTTCAGTGAGCCTATGCAAGGGTCTTGCGATGTTGGAGAACCCCTGTACAAACTTTCTGTAATAAGTGCATAGTCCCAGAAAGCTTCGCAACTGATGGACATTTTCCGGACGTTTCCAGTGCTTTACTGCAGACACTTTTTCAGGATCTGTTCGAACACCTTCAGCTGAGATGATGTGTCCTAAATAGTTTACTTCTCGTTGGAAGAACTTGCATTTCAAAGGGTTCAGCTTTAAATTCGCCGCTCTTAGTTTCGTTAACACTTTTCGAATATTCTCTAGATGTTCTTCAAACGTGCGGCCACCAATGATGACGTCATCTAGGTAGATGAGACAAGCTTCAAAAGTCAGACCTTTTAACACTGTCTCCATGAGGCGCTCGAACGTTGCTGGAGCATTGCAGAGCCCGAACGGCATAACTTTAAATTGCCAAAGTCCTTGTCCAGTAGTAAATGCGGTCTTCTCTTTGTCATCAGGATGGATCTCTACTTGCCAATATCCACTCTTCAAATCCAGTGTGGAAAACCATTTATGTCCTGAAAGAGTATCTAGCGTGTCGTCTATTCTTGGTAGAGGATAGCTGTCTTTCTTCGTGATATCATTAAGTTTACGATAATCCACACAAAATCTTGTGGAGCCATCTTTCTTTCGGACCAACACGATGGGAGAGGCCCACGGACTTGATGACGGCTCGATGATGTCACTATCCTGCATCTGTTGTAAGAGCTTAGACACCTCTTCTTGTTTAGCGAACGGCAAACGTCTGGGATGCTGTTTAATCGGTGGATGGCCGGCAGTATCAATTCTATGCCGTGTCAGTGAAGTGCGACCAATATCACTCTCGTTTTGAGAAAACACATCCTTAAATTCCTGGAACAGTCTTTCTGCGGCATGTCTCTGTTCAGGAGATAAATTCTCATTTCGTCCAATTTCAGGTGTTAAACTTGTAGACGGCTCCGACAACGTCAAGCTCGGGTCTTTGCAAACACAGGTGACTGGAGCACAGGTTGCAAGCACTTCACCCTTCTGGATAATTCTAGACTTTTCACTTACGTTTGCAATTCTCACGGGTATCACATCTCTCGACAGATCTACTAGCGCTGATGCTATTAGCACTCCCTTTGGGCTCTTCTCAGGATATCCAGTCAAGCCATACTGGAAAATTCTTTCGTTTCCAGTTAATCCAGGTATCATCATTTCGGTCCGTGGAGGGATGATAACATCTGCCTTGGCTGTGATCCGTTGAATAGACCCGGACTCATTTCCAAGTTTGAAAATAGTGACATCTTCTTGAGCAGAGCGTAACTCATTATTCTTAAAATCCAGTGTAAATCCATGCTCTTTTAAAAAGTCCAGTCCGAGTATGAAAGGGTCTGAAATATCGGCCACGTAGACTGTATGGCGATAAGCGGCGTTCCCAAACTTTATTTTCAGTGTCATTCTTCCATGTATATCGATCTTATCTCCGGTCACAGTTTGAAGAATAACACGCGGCGGGATCCAGAAGGGTTTTTCTTTCAGCCGCTGAGCTAGATCTTTTCGAATGATGGTCACATTGGCTACTGTATCGATGATCATATTACAGGGCAAATCATTCACACTTCCGACCAGAAAAACTCCGTTCTCGCCGCAACTTCTTGCAGAAATTTCACATACTTGAAAATGAGGCTGCTTAAGATCTGGAAACCTCCGCCCCGCAAGATGGCCATTGATCAGTTTTCCTGCTCCACCGTTAGCGGGTGAGCTATTACCTTCGGTGCTGGGTCGCCTTGGGCAGTCGATTTGGATATGGCCTTCTCCACCGCATTTCCAGCACTTGATCTTCCTGTAAGGTTTGTTGGCCCTTAAGGAGTTCATCTTTCTCATTATGTCATTCATCTGCTGCTGTAAGCGCTCCACAGCTCTATCCGACGTCTCAGGCAGGTTGGCTACTCGCACAAAGTGTCGATCTTTCCTTGTAGCTTGCTGGGCTGCCTCGAATTTCAGGGCATAAACTAAAGCCCCTTTTAAGTCACTGAGATCTGCAATCCGGAGTTGTTTCTGGATCTCAGAGTCACGCACACCATCAATAAAATGCTGCAGAGCCAAGCTTTCTCTAATTTCAGTCGGACAGCCAGGATAAGCAAGATGGGAAAGTCTCTCGACATCCGTAGCAAGATCTTGCAGGGATTCAGTGGATTTCTGCTGTCGAGATTTGAGCTGGAGTCTGCTATATTCCTTCATGCATTTCTCGCCAAAGCGCAATTCTAAGGCACTGACGAGCGTTTCAAAATCCAGCGGTTCATTTGCAGGCAATGTCTGTAGGACGTCGGCAGCATCAGCTCGTAGAGAAGCAGCTAACTGGCAAGTCTTTGTCTGGGAATCCCATCTATTGGCGTCCGCTACGATCCCAAATTGTGTCTTAAAAACTGGCCAGGAGGATTTGCCGTCATAGGTCGAAAGTTTAATAAAGGCCCGAGGAAGCATATCTGGATACTTGAAATCTTCGGAAAAGTTTACGGCAGTTATCTTCTGTTTCTTGACTTTTTCCAAATTTTTTTTTACATTCTCTATTCTTTCTTCAACGGTCTTAGCGATCTTTTGAACTTTTTCTTCTACTCTTTCTTCTACGGTTTTCGCTGTCATTTGAACTTCTTCTATGGTTTTGGCTGTCATTTGAACACTTTCTTCTATTTCTTGAAACCTTCCTTCAAATTCATTTTCCACGGAGTCAATTCTTTCATTTAAAGATGTTATTTTATCCTCTATCAGATCTTTCAACTCACCAAGGTTGGTTGACATATCTTTTTTTATTTCTTCCGACATTTCCTTCATTTCAGCCTGATTCGCAGTCATTTTCTCATCCATCGCTGACATTTCCTCCTTCATTTCAGCCTGGTTCGCAGTCATTTTCTTATCTATCGCTGACATTTCCTTCTTCATTTCTTCCGACATTTCCTTCATTTCAGCCTGGTTCGCAGTCATTTTCTCATCCATCGCTGACATTTCCTTCTTCACCGCTTCCTTCAACTCGCCAAGGTTGGTTGACATATCCTTCTTCATTTCTTCTTTCAACACGCCAAGGTTGGTTGACATCTCAGCCTGATTCGCAGCCAATTTCTCCAATAATTGTTTTAGTTCACTCTCCATTGCTCTGGTGATCGGCATTCAATCCCACTTCTGACACCAAATGTTGTGAGCTCGGGGTTCGAAAGGACTGATGCCAATATATATAAGAACAATAAAAAGGCTTTATTCACTATAAACAGTGCAATACGATCACAAATATCTTCTGAAAATTACAAGATATTCAGTAATCTTCAAATCCAATAAAAGCGCAGCAAAATTTCACACAGAAACAATGCGTTCAATACGACGTATCAACGACAAAATCGATCCGAGTAACACAGTTCTCAATGCAAAGCCTCTCGTGCGTATTCAATCGCATTTGACAGAGAACTAACTCAACTGAACTGGTGGAGTTCCCTTATATAGACTTCAGGGATCTTTCCAGATTATTCCAGGACTTTCTAATGCTAGAAATTACCAGAAGGTCCTCCAACTCTCGATAGAGTACTCCAAACGTGAAAGGATCCCAATGTAAATGTATAAGGGGGGTTGCACAAAAAGTCGCCAAATCCGTCGCCAACTTGGCGACATTTGGCGATATATCGCCAAATTTGGCGACAAAAATAAGTCGCCAAAACCATCGCCAACTTGGCGATAAACCCATTCCTTGGCGATATTCCCATAGAACTCTATTGTAAAAACGATGAGGGTGTAAGGTTGTTTTTCTTACAAAGCACCTGAGGCCTTTAGCATTGAGTTACATGATGCTCAATAGGAAATACATTAATACTGCAATTTTCACAATAATAAAATAAAATAAATTTAAACAAATGGAATATTTACAAGTATATACAAAATTCATAACAATATATATATATATATATATATATATATATATATATATATATATTACTGGCGCCGGCTAACCGAAAAGTACCTAATTTGCATATAGTTTTTTTTTTCTTAATGGGACGACGGGATAATGCACGGAATTTCGACGGGATAATGAATATTTTTGATGGTACCAGAATATTTTTCTGTATTCTATAGTTATATTAAGAAATACATATTTTTATGATTTGCTGAATCACTTATTTGTTTACTTTTTCATGCATTATATTACTGAAGGTTGTTAGTTCTCTTATTATAGGTTGTTAGTTCTCGTTTAAATATACCCTACTTATATAAAAATAGCTTGTGTTCTCTGTGGTGTTTCGCATAAACGTTGTAAAATTCAGGTTATTAGATTTTATCCAACTGTGCTGTCATAACAGCTGATGAAGCAGCCATTTTCGGCGATTTTTTTGTTACCCGTAAAATGTTTGTTTTTGGTATAGCCCGAACTAAGAAAAAAATGAGTACTTTTCCATTATACGGACACCATTGTCGCCAAGCATATATTTACATGTATGGCATGGTGTCGGTATAATGGAAAAGAACCAAAATTTGCGATCGATCAAATAATTGAATTTCGTTAAACATTAAATTTTCTGGTACTTTTCTATTATCCGGTCGACCACTTTTCATAACAAAAAACTATCGCCAAACTGTAAAATTAAAAGCCGAAAATGAAGTGCGATTTACTTGATGTCAGAAGCATTATACGTGTTTGTTACGTCATCAAGTGGTTTTTAATTCGAGATTTGCGTCTATTTTCTTTATGTTTTACTGATTTATTAGTTATTTCGTTAATTAAAATAACAATTGTGTCCATAAATTCATGTATTTTATTTATTTATTTATTTTGATATTTCAATGGCAACGTTCTCCCTTTTATTTGGCGTTACAGTTTGGCGATAGTTTTTTGTTATGAAAAGTGGTCGACGGGATAATAGAGAAGTACCAATTTTCTTATTTTTAATCTGAGAAAGAAGCAATAATCATGGATTTAATTAATTTTGCAATATGCGGTGCAACCAAAATAATTTTGATTAAATCAGTACATATATCGCAGACGCACCTGGGTTTTTTTTTGGCGCCTAAATGACGATTTTTGCTTTGTAGGGCAACCTTGTCTTTTATAATAAATTTGAATATGTGTGTAAATAAATAAAATAAATAGGTACTTTTATGTTAGCTGGGCGTCAAGGATAACTCTCCAAATCTTGTTTCAATTGGAATCATTTAAATTGCAGCATTTTACGTGAGATTTGTTATTCATATTGATATGTTTACGTTTATATATTTTATTATGATTATATTCTAGCTAATTAAGTTTTTTTTTAAAGAATGTATACTACAATGTTAAAATATTACCTAGTTGATATTAGCTAATGTCAAAAGATTGGTGAACCACAGAGTTCAGGGAATAAACTCTACGCCCTCAAAAGTGGGAGTTGCCGACTTATGACGTCATAAGCAGAAGTAAATGTTTAATTGAAAATTACAGCTAATTAATTAAATTTTCGAACAAACGAATGCACGATAACAAATCTGTGTCCAAATATCTTTCATTTAAAAAAAGAATGGTGTAATTTGATGCAGTAGTTTGTTCTGACGGATTGTCGAAAGAAATCGCTTAGCGTTTTAAATATATAGATTATTTGTCTAGAATTAAGGTCTGACAATGATAAAATAGGTATGTTTATATACTAAATAATTACACATGCACAACCTGTCGTCCGCGGGCCAAAAATGGCCAACATCTCCAGAAATTCAGGAATTATGTATTTCGTCAATTAGTCTCGGATATAATTGCAAATTTCGTCATTCGGGAGCGTAAAAATCATCAATTTTGACGATCGTTAGCGTAAAAATCATTAATTTCGTCGAACGGGTGCGTAAAAAACATTAATTTCGTCAATCGGGTGCATAAAAATAATGGGCTATGATGTCATACACTCACGCACAATTTTTCTTTTTTTAAACGGTTATAAAAAGGAAAAAAGTCGCCAAATTTAGAGGATTTTTTCCTTTAATGGCAACTTAGTTATTGGTTTGGCGCGGGCTTGAAAATCGCGCCAACCAAAAAGTCGCCAAACATCGGTGCGTGAGAGTAAAGTAACACATTTGTTCCAAATAATGAATTTCGTCGATCTTGTTCATAAAAATCATGAGTTTCGTCGATCGAGTGCGTAAAAATCATGAATTTCGTCGATCGAGTGCGGAAAAATCATTAATTTCGTCGAACGGGTGCGTAAAAAACATGAATTTCGTCAATCGGGTGAATAAAAATAATGGGCTATGATGTCATACACTCACGCACAATTTTTCTTTTTTTTAAACGGTTATAAAAAGGAAAAAAGTCGCCAAATTTAGAGGATTTTTTCCTTTAATGGCAACTTAGTTATTGGTTTGGCGCGGGCTTGAAAATCGCGCCAACCAAAAAGTCGCCAAACATCGGTGCGTGAGAGTAAAGTAACACATTTGTTCCAAATAATTAATTTCGTCGATCTTGTTCATAAAAATCATGAGTTTCGTCGATCGAGTGCGTAAAAATCATGAATTTCGTCGATCAAGTGTGGAAAAATCATGAATTTCAACGAACGGGCGCGGAAAAATCTCGAATTTTAGGGAAAAAAGGAAATAAAAAAATCCTGCATTTGGCCGATTCTTTACATATTTTTAATCGCCAGTTTTTCGAGTTTAATCGGCAACTGGCGAGTGCTTATTTTAATTTTTAGCTGAGAATGTGTCAAATTATCTGCATTCCAGAATCGTAAGAACAAGAACCATTGTCAGAAAATGATGAAATCTAGTGGATAATGTATGAACCCAATAGCGACATGATCAATGGCGTAACAACACCCAGCTGCTACGATTCATCAGCCTATATTATCATCTTAATTTGATGAATTTTTATTTACCATTAAAAAAGACTGTGGTACCACAGTCCTCTTGTTAGTCAAACTTTGTTCATTGAAACATTCTGTATTCCAAAACTTAAATTGTAGCATAAGAAATGGAGATTTCAGATGTGGAAGTTAAGCAAATAAAATCGCAGATCGCCTGAAGCATTCTAAAAGATAACTACTTAAACAAACAAAAAAAAAAACTAGAATCATTATAAAACTTTAGAAACAGATTAGCTTTGAAAATATTACTTAGTAATTGCCAGTGTTTGAAATCATCCAGTCACCAGTTTAGAAATTTACTGACTTTTTATTGTACTCATATTAACTTATAAAAGAAAATATCTTACCTTTCTTTTAGTAGCATTGGCTACAACCTGGGGAATTTCATACCATGACTCTTTAAAAGCCGTAGCACCATGTAAAAATATGATAGGAGACAAGCTATCATCAGTTTCTATCACTGGTTCGTGTGTATTATATGCCAAACGGGCAGGTTGAAAACTGTAAAAAAAAGGAATTATATTTTTATTGACTGTACAGTATGGTTCGTGTGTATTATATGCCAAACGGGCAGGTTGAAAACTGTAAAAAAAGGGAATTATATTTTTATTGACTGTACAGTATGTAAAAAAAGTAAGCTTAGGAGGATGTCTTCAAATGGAAATTGTATCAAATTTTGTAATTTTCAATACGAACACCTAATTTTGACAAAGATTTGGCTTCTTCGGGAAAGTTTATCTTGGTATATTAAACGGGAAGTCATTCGGTGAAGTAAAGAAATTGTGCAGTAAAGTTTGGAACTCCTAATGTTAAATTCAATTATTTAGCTGCAAGTCATATTTCAATGCGCATAGTTTTTTAAGAAAAAATTAAAAACTATTTAGCGAACTTAAATGAAATTTCAGATTCGCATACTTGAAGCTTCTAGACGATTCCCGTTAAAATTTTTATAGGTTACAATAAATATTTTTTTTCGAATATTAATTTCATATTTTATATAATTTGAAAATAATAGTGTTCGAAACAAGTATGTAATGCAACCTTTAAAAAAATTAACACAATTAGACTTTTGGAAGCTTTAAGTATGCGAATACGAAATTTTATTTCATTTCGCCCACTAGTTTTTGAGTTATACTTAACAAAATACCAGCTTTAAAATATGTTTTGCAATTAAAAAAATTAATTTAACATTAGGAGTTCAAAACTTTACATTTGCGTAATTCCCAAATTACTTCACCAAATAATTTATCGTTTGGTATCCCAAGGTAAAATGTACCACAATAACCAAATATGTTGCTAAAATTAGGTATTCGTATTGAAAATTACCAAATTTGAAGCGATTTCTTTATGAAGACGTTCCCTTAAACTTATTATTTTAACATACATTTAAAGAAGATATAATTCCCAATCTAATGGCTATTTTCGTTTTTATTTGCCTCTTTCTATTGTTAATAAAATATAAGGTCAGCTTTTTCTTTCTTTTTTGACAGACTGTACGAATATATATCTACATGTATACAAGGGATGTAACGAATTTTCTATCACTATTCGGTATTTGGCTCTTTTGCTAAATACTTGGTTGGCCGAATATTGAATGTGTGAATGTGAGTGTGGCTGAATACTTTGGATATTTGGCCGAATACTTTGGATATTTAGCCGAATGCTTTGGATACTTAGCCGAATAGATTCAGGATTAAAAAAACAAGAACGAAAAATCATGCGTCAAGCATAGTTTATGTAACACTTTCCAACGCTTCCAAAATAATTTTACAAATCATTACCATTTACTAGGCTGAAAGATAACATCTAAGTAAACAATTTGGAAAACGCATAACATATTTAAAAACGTAATTTCAGGAATTTCCAACATATATTCCCAACATATACAATATTCGGAAAAATATCTATTTTTATTCAGCCCTGTATATGATCTATAGATTTGTATATATGCTACATAGGATGCTAAATTTTGGTTTAGTTAGGAAATGTGTAGTACAGTTTAAAATTCTCCTTCTGGAGTTTCTTTCAATAAACGGAAATGTGTTCGCGAACTTTTGTGCTGCCCTGTATATGAAATACAGAATTTATACACATCAAGTAATAGACAAAAAGTGAGTTAAATTTAAAATCGCGTTCAGCAACTTAAAACGCATTTCCAGGAACTATTGTTAACAGACAGTAGAGAATTCTTTTGTGTGTCCCTGTAACTGAACGATGACTGCTATACACACACTATTCTGCAGTAAGCCTCTTGTAACGCACCTTAGTGATATATATATATTTCAATGCGTTTAAGATAGTGAACCATTATTTAATGAAACCGCAAACGATTTACTCCATGGACGTAACGTAACGGAATTCTGTTGACTGTCCCTGTAAAGTAACTATAAGTGCCATGCACACCCTATTCCATATTAAGATTCTTGTAATGCACCTTAGTGATATATATCAATTACAATGTATTTGAAATTGCGTAACATCATTAAAATAAACCGCAAATGATTTTTCCCCATAGACCGTAATATAACGGAATTCTTTTGAGCGTCCCTGTAAAAAAATATAAGTGCTACACACTTCAGTTGAAATAGGGAACATGCTATAGATAACGACAAAATCATATAAAAATTACAGGGCAATCCGAGCATATTTACGGGAGTTAGAGCACGGACAGACAGCAGACGGCCATACGGCAGACAAACCGAAGTCATAAACACTTTTCAACTACGTTGGAAAGTGTTAAAAAAAAAAACCATTCTTTTTTTTCAAATCCAAACTTGATACTTTCTGACATATTCGTGCAGTAATTTTCATTCTTATATGCACAAAATTTACAATTATTCTTATTTATATACTAACAAGTCGAATAGGATTTCTCTATTTTCTTTAAAAAAAAAAAAAAAAATGTAAATTGAGGTCAAATTTGGAGATTTAAGCAGATTTTAAATACACAACTACTGGTGAACAATTGATTATAGATTTAATACATTGATAGTGAAATGAAAAATAGGGTCATTATGCCTAAATGTGACAATTTTTTTAACTTTAAATATTAATTCAAGAATCGTAAATATAAATGCTATATAATGAAACATCCGAACTTCAGGAACTAAACGCGAAACATTTCACTCCATTAAAAAGGTTTTTCTTACGTGGCTGCTTGCTTTTATCTTGATGCAGTACCACAGACTGATATTGATGGCACAAGGGGGCAAAAAGGTGATATTATCATGTTTGAACATTGGAAGCAAAATGTGTTTCTGATAGCATGGGGAGTTGATCATAACATTTTTCTGCACTTTCTCTATTACTTACCCATCATACGTAGTAGAGGGTAAATCTTGTAATCGTTTTAAAAATCTCAATTTTTTTTTTTTTTTTTTTTTTTGACGGATTTACACGTTTCAGACACTGGAGATTCCGAAAAATATATTTTTAGAAAAAAAAATGCCGTCCGTCTGTATGTGTGTGTGTCTGTAAACGCTCTATCTCCCGAACAAATTGAGATAGAGACTTAAAATTTGGTATGTATTTAGTATGTAATAATGAGAAGAAGCTTATTGAATTTCAGTAACCTCGATTATCTGGAACTATTTTTTTCGTATTTTCGAAATATTCGTTCTGATAAAAGGTATATAAAAATATTCGAAATTATTTATTTTAAGGAGTGAATATAAAAGACAATAAAAAAATATAAATTTTGCATCGAGAATGAAGTCGATCGGGTAATTAGTTGCCGAGATATTTGTAATCATATTTTCCACACCCTTCGATTTTCATGAGCCTGTATTTCATTCAAATTTCAATTCAAATCTATATTTTAATTGGAAATGAGACGCTTAATCCGAAGCAATAAACTCTTAGTTAATATGATTATCATTTTTGGAGTTATAAGGATGTTTCTTTTGCGCAATTCAGTAATAGAGCATTGAAAGTTTATGACGTCATGAAGCCAGAATTTTATTCGAATTGCAATGCATTTTTTAAATAGTTTACACATGTTTTATTTTCTTATTTTATATTATGCATATCCATGATGGGTAAGTATTACGGTGGCCCTCAACGACTAGTTTTTAATTTGCCATTATGCAAAACTTAGCAACAATCCTAAATCCTTTGCTAAAACTTTCTTTAGATACATTGAACCACGTTTATTTTGAACCACAAGATTTTTTTCCTCTTTGATGATAATAAATGGATTTCTTTTTATTACAATCATTTAGATAGGCCCAAGCTTCATCTATTGTAACAACATTTTTCCATTTTTTCCGGATAAATGCTTCTTATAAAGAATTCTGCATCGTGCTCTACGTTCGGCGATATGATGTGGAGAAAGACGATGAAAATTTTGTTTTTTGGCCTTTTTAAAATTTAAATCAGTGTTAAAGATTTTGTTAACAGTTGACACTGGGCCTTTTAACGATTTAGCAACAGTCCTTTGACATAGAGGATTTTCTTTTACCATAAAAGATACCCTTTGCAATATTCAAAGAATTCCTTTTTGTTCTTGGGTATATATTTGGAACACTTTTTCCACTTGAAGCTAAACATTCACGTTTTTTCCCTATCTTATTGACAATATTACCTACAGTGGCTTTAGATAAAAAAAAAAAATCCCTGACGGCTCGGCCTACAGGCACAGGTAGATTTCGAAGACGCAGACCGTGGGGCGCCTGTTTGTTGGGAATTGCGAAAGAAATAACCTTTTTGCCATGATGCAACAGTTGGAACCGCCCACTTCAAAACCTAACTTGTTTGCAGGCGGAGCCGGCAGGGATTTTTTTTATTTATTATTATTATTATTTTTGCTATAAGGGTTGGTCCTATAAAAACTTGTCAGTATAAAAGTTTTAGATAATATTAAGAGGATTTGTAATAAATTTAAGCGGATTTGATATCTTGTGAATGGACGAAGTTATGAATTTTTTTCTTCTAAACCCCCCCTTAGGGCCATTTTTAACGATATCAAAAATCTGTCATACATAAATTTTCGGCCCTTTTTCTAGAAGTAATAATAACTTTAAATGGATTCGATACGTATCATAATTAAGAAATTATGGGTTTTCTTCTGTTTTCACAAAAAGCCCAAAACCCTTTCCCCTCCCCCCTCCTTGGTTCAATTTTGCCCATTAACGAACTTGACCGAGATTTTATGCCCCTTGATTTTATGTATCAGTTTGGAAGAGATTTTTGCAGAATTATTGCAGTTATCGTGTCCATAAAAAAGTGACATAGATAGACAGATAGATAGATAAAGTTTTGAACTGGGGGTGGTTTTGGGTTCTGGGAGTCATAATCGGCGTAGATCTGCAAAAATTTTTCAAAAATTCCAACTTAGAGGAGAATGTAATAGGTAGTATTTATTACGAAATCTACCTAAAACGCCTTTCACAGCGTTTTTTAATAACCGAATACGAATAATTATCTTCGGAAAGTGCAGGAATACAGCCTTCCATACATTGGTTCTTTAAAAGCACCATTATGCATGTAAACAAAATTTCAGTTGCCATATGAGAATTTATACTTTCAAAAACATATTAGCTGTGAAAAATAATTTCTCTATGCAGACGATTTTTTTTTTTTTACACTAAAACAAACTCGTCTAAAAAATGTGCGAACAGCCTCACTACTAACTGGTTTTTATAATGGTATGCTGTCATTCCTCACACTATTTTTTACCCTTCATTATTTCACTCTTTAGTCTAAAACTACAATTTTTATGATTTGAACAGCAGGCCATAGAAAGGAGTTTCGTTACCCCTAAGAATATCACTTTAATAAGTTTAGAGGATCACTACAGCGTATCGTATAATAACCTCGCGAATAGACTAAACTAAATAATTCTACGATAGTATGAACCAGAATTACCGCATTAAAGTTCCCACCCAAAATACATGTACTGTTCTGAACCATGCAGTATGACAGAATAGAATGCGTCAAAATACTCTAAAAGAGGTGAGCATCATCATGCCAAAAGATAATATGAATTACTCGTGCGTAGATAACGCAGTCACGCGTGAGTACGCTTCTTGTAGTTAGTGGTCATTGTTAAAAGTTATGATATGTTTGATGGGGATTAAACATAAACTTCATTGGCTGGAACGGAAAAGAGCGCCAAGAAGTATTTTATTTTTCTTATGAGACATTGCATGCATGAATTTTATAGATGACGCGTAATTCGTAAAACAAGAAGAGAATTCAAGCGCGTAAAAAGGTCTTAAGCCGACTCTTAGCTTTTGCACTGAAGACCCAGTAAAAATTAAATCATTTTGATGCTGTTTATGATTATATGATGTAAATAATACTTTGAATAATGACTGGATTAACTTCACAAAAAGACACAATTGACAACTATTTTCAAAAATACCATATTAATTTGCATAGTACACATCATTTTGCGATATAAATGAAATTATGCTGTTTTGTTTTCTGTAAAATTTAATAACAGTGATAGTGCGAGTTGGATGCGTTTCAATGGATGTAGGACACATTGTTCTAAGGGTGAATGTTGAAGTACATTTTTCAGTCGTAGAAATTGTAGTTGATTGCGGTGTGAACAATTTAGGTTGAATTTGTAGTAATGGATGGAACATTCCTCCCGTCCTGTCAGGACGTGTACTAATATAAAGGAAGCATTGCGATTTCAGTGATTGGTCTTTTAAATATAGAATTTTTGGTATTGATAGTTACAACTCTGACGAAACCATCTTTACCTGGATGTATTCCTACTATACACCCAAGCGTCTTGTTATCTTCTAAAAGTAACGTCATCATTTTGGATATTAGGCGTGACGGTTTTCCATTTTGTCTTTTGTTGTATCCTCCCTTCCATCCTTTAAAAACCCCATTTATCATACTTTCTAAGAGCTCCCAATGATTTTTGACGCGCCTTGCAACATATGAAAAATCATCAGGAACAGAACAGATATCGACATCTCCTGTAAGAAAATGTGAGGGAGTAAGAGCATCAGGGAGTAACAGTCAATACTGTTATCATTTATACGTAGAACTAGAAGCGAATTCAACAGTGGCTCTATTTGTTCGAGTAATATTGACGATTCCTCAAAAGTTAAGATAGTCTCTTCATTAACGTTCTTGAGGTGATGTTTAGTTGAGCGTATTGCAGCTTCCCAAAGTGCGAATAAGCGTGAAGGATAAAGTGTCAGTCCAGTGAGAGGCTTGTATTAAATGATGCGACATGGCTCCATTATTTAGTAAGGACAGCCAAAGTTGTTGTATTTTGTTAAGCTTTTTCGATGAGCCAACGAAGTTTTTGCAGTTGTCACTGTAAATGTGGCGCGGAGCACCCGCCTTGCCCTGAATCAAAGAAGGGCAGCTATGAACGTCTCAGCTGTTGAATCACTAACAGCTTCAAAATGTACTGCCTTGGTAGCGAGACAAATGAACTGAAGTGAACCTATGTAGCCTTTACTTGTCTTCGCACTATGAACTTGCTAAATTAAATCGATGTATGACCTGCATAATCTGAACCGCTAGAAAAAAAAGGGCGCTCCAGGATTATTTCTATTTGTTGGTAAATTGCCCATCAGTTGGGGTGTTACAATGTACCTTTTATATTTGTAACATTTTAAGCATCTATTAACACATTTGTTGATAAGATTTTTTGCCACCAAAAATCCAATACGATTGCTTGATGATATGCAATAATAAAGAAGGTTCAGCATGCAAATTGGCAATATGTTGTTGCTTGATTAAAAATTCTCTTATCTTATGTTGTGATGAAAGTATTATAGGATGCTTGCGATTAAATGCTAACTGAGAATTTTGTATTCGTCCTACCCCAGTAAGAGACCGTTCCCGCCAATAAACGGTTAGAGAGGGAGTGTAATTGACACTTGTTCTTTGATGCATTTTAAATCTTCATGTAAATAAGCATTTTGAACCCAAAGAACGATAGTTCCTTCGGCAGATTCTATTTCTGTAAATGTAAGTGGATAAATATTTGGCAGTATGACAAAATGCGGATAATCTTTGAAAGTGAAGAGTACTTTTGAAACAAATTATCAAATAAATCATTTGATGTGCAGGCATAGAATGAAACAACTGAATCAGATTTTGTTCAGATTTGATTTGGTCATCTAATTCTTTAGCATTCAGTTCGTAGCCAGTCAGGTGGACACGAAGTTGCCAACTTGGACCGTTCCGCCCTAAGTCACATTCTGGAAGACATTTGGGATCAAAACCGCGAGAAGCGATATCTGAGGGGTTTTCTTTGTATGGAACATGTCTCCAGTGGTTTGTAGGCAGTATTTTTGTTATTTGAGAAGTTCTATTTGCAACAAAAATTTTCCATTATGTGGTTGCATAGATAGCCGGGTGTTTCCTCCGTCTAGAACAATTGTTAGCCAGAGGGCGCTGCTGAGCGCTCAGGACTGGAAGATGGGCGGAGCAGATTCCCGCCAGATGAGATGTGTTTAGACGTAAGCGCAGTGTATCAACCATTGCCAGTCCCTTTTGTTCTCTTTGTAAATAAATTTAATTTGTTAAGTTTGAATTATCAATTCTCTATTGAGTAAGAAGTACTCATTTTAGTTTTTTAAGTAATCAAACAGTCCAAATTTAGAGAGTACCCGAGCTATCACGACACCAGGAAAGCACGACTTTGGAATCAGTTCAATCAAAAACATCAAAATTGTATATTTTTAGTGTATTTATACCTGAACGAAATAACTTGGATAATAACTGAGATCCACAGAGTTCTAATTTAGGAAAAGACACTTGTTTGATGGGAGCAACTTTAGTTTTAGAAACTAAGAGAGAGATATTTGTTTTACCATTAAGAAATTGTCGGCAGTACATTGCGGCCGCGTAAGTCAGCGTTGAAGCGTGATCGAATCCGTGTAATTGAATCATACATATTACCGGATGAAAGTTTGACGCATATTGAGATAGAAAATGGATTTATTGCATTGAATGAATTTTGAAATTTGAAGTAATCTTCTTCCAGATGTTGCGGAATAGGACAGTCTTAATCCCCCTTTGTAAGCCAAAACTGCTGATAAAATATTTTTAATGTCATAGTAAATACATGGTGAAATTAGACCGAGTGGGTCAAAAATTCGTGCAGATTTAGATAAAATGTTTCTTTGTGAGAGGTGGTGTAAGTGCTAGGGAAGTTTTGAAAAGAAATGTATTTCAAGAAGAGTTCCAGTATAAGCCTAAAACTTTAGAACTTTCATGCTTGCTAGGAACTGTTTCAAAATTTGTTTCTGTAGTACGATAATATTGAAATTCTGTAAGAAATTCTTTTAAATTCGAATTCCACTTTCTTAAATGAAAACCACGCGCGTGTAAAGCATTTATAATTTCCTTACAAGTTTCTATTGTTTTTCTAATAGTACTTGAGCCTGATAACAAATCATCCATGTACAAATCGTCTAATAAAATTCGCGAAACAATGGGATTTTTTGTATTGCTGCTCAATGTATTGAATAGTTTTTTCAATAGAACTTAGACCTTCAGAATGCGTAATTTTTTTCTGGTTAACATAGCTTTCAACATCACTGCTCTCTTGTTCGCAATTTTCAACCATATCTGTAATCATGGCATCTGTAATTTCTTGCTGTTAATCTGCATTCATCCACCCAGCAATGTCTTTTTAAGTAAGGGTTTCAGAAACAGGAAGTGTTTGTGCTAAGATAAAATAAAGATTTGTCAACAGATGTTTCATTTTCCTCAATTGATTGCTCTGCCGACAAAATTTTCCGCCACGATTTCTGTAGAGTCGTTGATTCAATTTCTTCCCATACTTCGGAAATCCAGTACACAGCATCCTTTGGTGTAATCTATTTCAGACATTCTGTAACTGTTCGTTTTTCAAGATCTTCAATCAGCTTTCGCAACAGCTTTTTTCTGTAATTCCTTTTCAAGTTCTCAAGAACACTTTGGTCTAATGGCTGTATCAGTGAAGTGACATTTAAGGGCAAAAAATATGCTTGATATCTCCACTTGCTAGTTGCTCCACATCCGGATGGCATGATGCATTGTCTAAAAGAAGGAGTGTTTTTCTTTCCAACTTGCTTTTCTTTAAAAAAAAAAAAATCCACTTTAGGGAAAAATTGTTCATAAAACCATTCCTTAAAAAGTTCAGCACTCATCCACGCACTTTTCTGATTTCTGTAATATACAGGAAGACTCGAGATGTTGATGTTTTTGAATCCCCTTGGTTTTTTTTTTTTTTTACTTTCTTAATATCAGGGGTTGTAATTTCAAGGAACCGGATGCATTACAACTTAAAACAGTTATCCTTTTTTTTCTTCTCTTATATCCGGAAGCTGATGACTTTTCTTTTGCAGCTAAGATTTTCGATGGTAAGCGTACGAAAATTTAATCCTGTTTCATCACAATTAAACATTTTATCTTTACACAAATTGTTTTCCTCGATATATTTATGAAAATTTTCTACGGATTTTACAACTCCTTCAGAATCCAGCAGATAGCATGCAAAATTTCGAAAATGTTTCGTTGCAGCTATACCCGAAACTGAATTCAAAGATGTCCCATTTGAAGTTTTACATGAAGCGTCAAAAACGATTCTCAATTTTTAGTTGTATTAGAGGGTTTAATAACTGAATGATAAGGAAGAAAACAATGATCGTCTTCACAAGTATTAATATAATTTTGTTCAACTAATTCCATGTTACCTAAATGCTTATATTCAGGCATAACATCTTTGTACTAGTTTTCGTATTCTAGATTTTCTTTAACTTTCTTTTCCATCGCAAACAAGTGAGAAATCGCAGCAAGTCTGTCTAGAGTTACTTAATTCGGATTTTGATTTTAAAAATTGTAGTTTTGAAACAAAAAGACCTTTGAAATTAACTGAATAAGTTTTTTCAAATTGTGATTCAACAAATCAATATATTAATGTTCATTTCAAATATAGAAATTATCAATGGCTGCTTGACAATTTTTTGTGCCTGTACCACATGTGTTTCCCTAGTTAACTTCAAACCATCGCACAATTTAAATTTTTACTCTGTCGGATAGAAACAAGAAAGAAAATGTATGCGTCAAGCATAGATTATGAAAAACTTTGCAACGCATTCAGATTAGAAAACTCCACCGTTTAATAAGGGGAAAGATGATATCTAGGTAAACAATATTAAAAAAGCACATTTGAAAACCCAATTTTAACAACTACCATCTATACTCGGAAAAGTATCAGAATTATCCCTGTATATGATCTATATATTTGCATATATACTACATATTATGCTAAAATGTAGTTCAGTTAGGAAAAGCATAACACAGTTAAAAAATTCCCTTCTGCAATTTCCACCAATAAACGAAAATGTACTCGAATTCTTTTGTGCAGATCTGTATTTGTCCTGTAGAATTTATATACATAAAGTAATATGCAAAAAATTAGTTAAATTTAAAAATACACAAAACAACGGAAAACGCACTTCCGGCAATTATCGGTCATTGTACTGTAACCGAATTATTTTGTAAGTCCTTCTAAATGAACGATAAATGCTGCGCACACCATATTCTACATCTACAGTAAACATTTTGTAGTGCCCTCAGTGATGTACATCAATTACAGCATGTTTGAAATCGCGAAATATCATTATAATGTGTTGTAAACGACATTTCCCCCCATAGACTATAATGTAACGGAATTCTTTTGAGTGTCTCTGTAAACGAACTATAAATGTCACACACTTCATTTTCAATAGTGAACATACCAGAGTAAACCTCAATAATAATTATCGCAATTACATAGCAATCAAATTGGGGTGTATTTCCTACGGTTGGCCGACGACCAAAACCTTTTCCGGAAAACCAAACTTGAGGAATTCCTCCTTTGGTTGGCACCTTTAAATTTTAAAATGTTTGTGATAATTTAGCAGTTTTGGAGTTCACAATAATATTAGACTTGAATGCATTAATTTCCATTCATCTTCTTAGAAAAGGCAGATATAATCGCAATAATTATGTCTCATGAAATATTAAGTTAGATTGCTCTATTGTTCATTGTTTCTCTTCTTGCAATGTCCCTTTTATGAAAGGACTGTCTATGGAAATAAGATGTTAGCATGTTTTGCTTATTACTCTGACTAAATATACTTAAGCCTCTAAAACGCTGCTGTAAATAGTGAAATCTTAAGCGATTTCTATGACTATAAAACCCTGGCATATGGCTTATACGAAAGTAACGCTTTAAATAAATTTCAAAACTTTAATACATAATTGATATTTTTCATATAAAAATGCTTTTTGATGTTGTTAGTGGACAATCTATCTATATCTATATCTATCTATCTATCTATATATATATAATTATAATATCTATGAATTTCAAAATACATATCAAGTTCTAATATCATTCTACTTATATATATGTATATATATAACCATAAATGAAACATTACCATAACACCAACTTAAACTATGAAATAATGATTAAGTACGTAATAATTAGTTGTCAATGAAAGTATTCCCCAACACACTGAATATGGATACCAAAAACTTATTTAAAAGAATAAGAAATTAAATTAAAAATTGAATAAATTAAATTGAATGAATGAAATGAAATTTGTGGAATTTAGACAGAATTTTCAAGTCCCAAATGCCTAAATACCACAAATAAAATGAAATGAGTGGTTTCATCATCATATTAGCCATAACATTGCTAAAGAATACGATTTTGGGACTACCTACTCATAAGTCATAAACATTGAATCAAACCTGTGAAAAAATAAAAAAATAAATACAATATTAAAAAGGAAAGAAGCCATCCATACCTATAATATACAGATAAAACATGAAATAGAGTCAGAAAATCTATAATCCATTTGGATTAAAATAGATACCTGTGCACCACATGAACCACACATGAACACAACCAAAACGAGGGAATGAATTGCAAAAAAATCATTACATGTTGCCAAATTTAGATTTAGAAAATTATTTACTCTGTTGCCAGAAAATATTTTAGAATAATAGGAATATTATTGTAAAGCAACAGGAACATTGGTGCTGCCATCTATAATGGTAAAAAGTGAATATACACTGAATAAAAATAGTATTGGATGAAAATTAATATTTATAAATTAAACCATATACTATCTAAAGATGATAGCAATTAGTTAAATAATAAATGAATGAAATTACTTAATAAATAGAATATCCAATTACATTAAAGTAATGGATGTATTAATGAATAATACAATGTTAAAAATAAGATGGAAGATGGAAAATTAATAATTAAAGCAACATAAAAATATATGTACCATGAAATGACATAGCAACTATTAAATAGCTGTGCCAAAAATGCAACATCACATAAATTAAATTAAAATAAAATACTAAATATTTGAATTAAGATACAAAGGATTTAAAATTAATATTAATTAAATATTGAAATTAATTAGTAACATATAATGTTTCTTCATACAAAGTTAAAAAACTATATACACTTAATATAAGATATATATATATATATATATTAAATATGAAAATTGGTTTTTACTTATA
The DNA here is from genome assembly GCA_963931845.1 of Maratus michaelseni. Taxonomy (NCBI): domain Eukaryota; kingdom Metazoa; phylum Arthropoda; class Arachnida; order Araneae; family Salticidae; genus Maratus; species Maratus michaelseni. The sequence continues at coordinate 202,683,357 of OZ007587.1, forward strand.
TGTTTTGCCCACGGGGCAGAATGTTCTGTAGTAACCCAGGAAGCCCGGGTTGGATCTCCTGGTCATTGCCGAAATATCAGTGAAGGCTCACTGTGGAGGCGCGAAAAGTTTTTGGTTTCTGTCTGTCTGTTTGTTTGTTTGTCTGTTCCGCGATAACTGCCGCAAAAAACATCCGATTTCGTTGATTATTGGTAGGTATGTTGGTGAGGTACCCGGATAGAACTGTACAGTTTTTGGTTAAATTTGGTTCATTCGTTCAAAAAATATAGAACATTTCTTTTGATGTCATAATGATTTCCTATGGGAATTCAGACGATTTTCAGATTTCATTGTTAACTGAAATGAAAATGGCACATTTGAATAATGATTTTAAACGTAAATTTATGGATGATAAATTTTCGATATGGAAATCATAAATATATCCAATAGCTTTGGAAATTTGCCGATACATTTATTAGAATTTAGAAATTAATTGTTTAAATTATTGGGAAATTTTTGCATCTGTTCGTAAAATATAAAACATTTTATTTTCCTATTTTTTACAAATTTTAAAATGCATTTCTTTTTACTTCCTCTTTAATTTATTAGTTGCTTAGCAAAACTATTTCAAAGCGTATCAAAATAATAAAATTTTAGTAAATTGCACTATTTTGCAGAAATAGTTTTTTAAAAATCAAAATAGCTTATTTTCGGGAGATTTTTAGTATTCTATTGAAATATGATGAGGATTTATTTGATAAAAGTTAACTGCTTTAGAATGATCACCAAAACATAATTTCAAAACGAAAATTATGAAAACGTAGGAATGTGATTTGGATTTAAGTATCCTAATAGTTTACATTTGTATAAGTATTTATATTTTTTCATGAGATTTTGTTCAATTTCTGCAACAAATGTGGATGTTTCATGGTTGAAAAGTTAGTTTTTTTTTTTTTTTTTTTTTTTTTTTTTTTTTTTTTTTAAGGATAAAATCTCTCGCACAAGGAGAGGGGTAATATAAAGAAATTAGAGCAGTAAAATGCATCTATACATATACTCGAAACTTGAAATAGTACAATTACTGGAATTGGAACATAAAATTAAAGTGACAAGGTAGAACCCCCTTGAATAATTAAATAATATTTCGAAATTTGGCATGTAACATTGGTTTGCATCAAATATAAACGATGTTAGTAACATTACGATTTAAATTTAATGAGGATACTATTAAAAGGCTATCATAAAAAATACTTTAAGCGCTAAATCACGTTTGCTATTTATAGTCAATAGATGAATGATTCCCAAGAGGTGTAAAAGTTTCCAAATATGCCTATTTGAAATATGCCTATCTCTTGACATAATTTAGAATTTAACTATACAGACTTCAATATTCCTTTTTATAACAAGAATCCAACGATGAATTATCATAAGAGATTTTTCCCCTTAGCTTTAAGTTAAGCATTGTATGGATTAAATGCTGTTAGCACATTCAAAGCTGCTTTTTCTCACATAATTACAAAATCGTTTTCATCTGGACATGCAGGAATAATATTACAAATAAGTTATTCAGATTTCAAATAATCGAATTAATTAATGGTTTTAATTTTTCTATAAAAGTAAATCATCTAAAGCATTTTTCTATAAAAGTATTAAAGCAGCAAAATATGGCAGTAATTGACGACCTTCCAATAATGGTCACCTCACTCTCAAAAGTTTTTAGTTTATAAAAAAATAACCAATAAATTTTCAGATTTTATTATTTTTTGCACAACTCTGCTTTGCAAGTGTTATAATCTGGATTATTGTTGGTAATCTTAAGCAAGCCAATCAGGAAACAGAAAATAATTTTTCACAGTTCCACTGTTTTTCGGCGAAAATTGTACTCAGCAATTTATAAGAGCTGGTTTTACTTAATTAATTTACATCTACTTTATTTTCCAGCAAAAACTACATGTTTTGTTTTAATAGTAATAGAAAACTTTTAATCTTCTATACTAAAGGCCATTTACAAAATCTCATCTATTTTTAAGGTTTTAGGACCAGTGTAACAGTACGGAAATGTTTAATTAGTCAATTTCCAGTAATGAACACTCCATGAGATCAATATTAAAAGTGTAATTTTAGTAATATATTAATAGTGCATAAAATCTTTTGATATGACTAAAAAACTAAGTAAAAAAAAAATAATAATAATTTTTAAATTTCATTTACCAGACTGTAATAAGAATAACATTTTTCTAAATAGCTGCTTTTAATTAATTTTATATGGTTAATAAAGTGTTTAATATTAAATCAGATATTTTTTTTAATATAATTCTGCTTTCTTATTTTATAAGCTGGCAATCAATTAAACCAATGGGGAAGCAGAGAATAATGCTCAAGAGCTTAGGAAAAGGAGGAGCTGATGTGACCGAAGGCTTCCCCATTCGAAAGAAGACATCTTTTTTAAGTCACACGAGTTGTTAAAAATCTATTACTTTCTTTCTGTCTTTAATATTTGATAGAATAACTATGACAGAATAACTGTGTATATAAAAAATTATCATAAATATTAATTACATTTATAGTAGAAATGAAACTAGTAAATCTGCAGATCAGGGGTCTCAAACGTCAGTTCTGCAATTTTATTTTGAAATCATTTTATTTAGTATTTAAAACATTCAACATGTAGAATTTCATTACTTTCATATTTTTATTACTAAAAACTATAAGTAAAATATCAAGCAATTTCAGGAAATTTAATTGTTAAGAATTGTAACGAAAATATGTTTCCATGCACTGTGATACTCCTAGACACTTTTTCTGATATTTTTTTTTTACTACACTCTACCCCCCTCCCCATTGACCTCAATAATTTGATAAATGTGATACTCTGAAATTCAGTATCCTAATCCTAATCCTAATATCCTAATCCTAATAATATTATAAATCTGATTGTGTGCAAATGTTAGGCTGAAGCCAGCGTCAAAATGGAGCATTTGATGATCCTGTATCTTTGCATATAGGCTGATTATAACCCTCTTTTGAACATAGGCTGATTTTTGTTTATTTTATTCAAACAATTTTCTTAATAATTCAAAATTTCGTTATTTTCATTGAGAATAAATGGACATTTTTTCGTATAGCATTTTAAAATGGTTAAATTTACTTTACTGTTGCTAATACTTTATCGTTGCCAAAACTAATTCAAAACCCGAAAAAATAATTTTTACTCAGCAATTTAGTTTCAATTGAAAAATTTTCACGGGAAAAATGAAAATGAAATTAAAAAAATTAAAGAATTAAGAAGAATATTAAATAATATTATTAGAAATAAAACGTACTTTTTTTAGTTTTTGATAATAAAACTAGGTTTCAATATGCGTAACCATGGGAAACAGGCGAATATGACGTCGTGTATCGAAAATAAAGTGGATATGCTTTGATTGGTGAAATAAAATGATCTTGGGTTTTTTCTTCACTTTTTTCTTTTTTTTTTTCTTTTGTATGGTAACAATACTTGCCGTTTTACCGTCTGCTCACGGCTAATATAACTATACCGTATTTTTTATTTAAATTTTAAAAAAGTAAAATGAAGTTTCAAAAGAAAATGGTTAGCAAATGTCAATAATATGCTCCGCAAAATTATCCATCTCGTAAATGATGTCATGGATAGCGAGAAATAGTGATTTTTAATTCTTAAAACTAAAAGAAATAATTCGATTACCTAAAAAAAAATGACGAATGTTAATAGTTCCATTTTTGTTGATAAAACCTAAAGATTTAATATTATTTCGTTAAAGTAACATAATTTTCTCTATGCCAGTATTGAAATTAATTGCCTGGAAAAGAAAATTAACAAGAATTATGTCATTAAAAAGGGATTTCTCTGGGGAAAAAGGAGACGTCATATTTGAAATAAAACGGGAATTTTCCAATATGTTTTAAAATGAGTGTGAATCAATTCCTTACATTAATAATACAAGGATCAATAAGTATAGAAAGTAGATGAGTTTCACGCCATATTTATAACGAAAAATTTAAACGTTTTGTTATCTATACTGATTATTAAGCATGAGTATCCGTTATTTCGTTATTTCGTTCCGCATGAGTATCCGAGTTTTCTGCTAAAAATCACATCATAATTTTAAGAAAAGGAAAATGAACACGAATCTATTATATTAAAATCTGACCGTGTGTTTGTATTTCGCAACTACTCCTAGACTATCGAACGCAACGCGATTTACTACCGGTTAGTTTACTACCGGTTATAATTGATCCGAGGATGTCACACAAACTCTCAGAATTAAAAAAATTAAATTAAATGCCATTTTTTTTTTAACGAAGTTTCTCTAAAAACGGAAAGTAACTTACTCCCTAATTGTGTATAAAAAAGGAGAAATAAAACAGGTCAGTATATTTTTTACACCATTTTCTCATTAAAACTGAAAAACAGAATTTATTTTCACTTTGAATAGATGGTGAAAACGAAATCCTGATTTCAGTAAATTATCCGAAAAATACAAACATATTTTCACATATTCAACCTTCATGAATCAATTTATTCTGGAGAACAAAAATTGCCTGCCAATATACTGTCATTTAGAAAACAAGATTTGTTTCAACTATATATTAAACCAAGGAGGCAGAATTGAATTTAAAGAAAAAGCATATACAATTTCTAATTAATGTTTTTTTTTTTTTTTTTTTTTTTTTTTTTTTTTTTTTTAAGGATGGCTGTTAAAACGTTTCACAAAGACGTTAAAAGTAAAATTGATTTTCAGGTAAAATTGACATTTGTTTTTACCCAATTCGTCTATTTCCACGATTTTATTTGGCCCTCCTTTTTGCATTGGTTGCAATTTCATTTTCGCGATTATTTGGCACAAAATTTCACTTTTTTTAGACTGAGTTATGTCAAGGCGGTATAATAATAAATACCGTATTGTCTCCTATGAAATGTGATAAATAGTTAATTATTAACATTTTTAATTATCGGGGAGGAAATATTTTGCTTAATTAATGTATTTATTCTTCTTTTAATGTTGCGTGAACGAAGTCACGGGTAAACAGCTAGTAATATTATAAATCTCATTGTGTGCAAATGTTAGGCTGAAGCCAGCGTCAAAATGGAGCATTTAATGATCCTGTATTTTTGCATATAGGTTGATTATAATCCTCAAATTAACATAGGCTGGTTTTTGTTTATTTTATTCAAATATTTTCTTTAATAATTAAAAATTTCATTATTTTCATATAGAATAAATGGACATTTTTCCATACAATTTAACCATTTTACTTTATCGTTGCTAGGGCTTTGATCGTTGCCACAAAAATGAAAACACAGAAAAATATTTTTTCCCCAACAACTAATTTTCAATTGAACGATTTTCACGTGAAAACTGAAAATTAAAAAAATTCAAAAGAAGGTGAATTTCCGTGATATTTGAAACAAAAATATGGAGTGTTTTTTATTATACATGAAGTATGAATATCGGTTAAAATAAAAAGATATTTTTCTGTCAAAAACTGCGTTATAATTAGAAGGAAAAGTGCAACAATAATTATATTATTAAAAAATAGATTTCGCTTGGACCATGGAACTATGAAAAGGATCCTCCTCGGCTGGGACAAATATGACGTCATAAATAAAACATGTATTTTCAAATATTCGTAATAATACAAGGAGCATGAATATCAATGTATAATGAGAGTAAATAGATAATGGACGTAATATTTAAGATGAAAAACTTAAATATTTTTTATCGATACTGATTAATAATTAGCTTGAATACCAGTTACACACAAATGTGAGTTTTCCGCTAAAATTTACGCCCTGATTGCCAGAAAAAGAAAATTAACAAGAATTGTGCCATTTAGAAGAGATTCCTCTGAGGAAAAAGTGACGTTATATTTGAAATAAAATGGGAATTTTCAAATGTGTTTTAGAAGGAGCGTGTATCAATTCATTACATTAATAATACAAGAATCGGTAAGTTTAGAAAGTAGATGAGTTTCACGTCATATTTAAAACGAAAAATTTAAATATTTTTTTTAGCTTTTTTTTTAGCTAGCGATTATTATGCATGAATATCAGTTACATACAGATGAGAGTTTTTTGCCAAAAACCACACCATGATTATTAGGAAAATAAAAATAATTACGAATCTATTATATTAAAATTTGACCGCCTGTTTGTATTTCGCAGAGGATGTCATAAACTCTCAGAATTTAAAAAAATGATTTAAATTCCGAGATATGATTATTATTTTTTTTTTTTATAAATTTAACGAAGTTGCTCTAAAAATGGCAACTAAATTATTCCAATTTTGTGGATAAAAAAGAAGAAATGAAACGGAATAATATATTTTTTCTCATTAAAACTGAAAAAAAGAATTTATTTTCAATTTGAATAGATGGTGAAAGAAAAAAAAAATCTTGATTACAGTAAATTTTCTTAAAAATAAAATCGTATTTTCACATATTCAAACTTCATGAGTCAATTTATTCTGGAGAACAAATATCGTCTGTCAACATATTTTCATTTAGAAATAAAGATTTTTTTTTTTTTTTCAGTTGTAGTACAGCGCCTAGAATAGAGGCGCTGTAGTTATAGATTAAATCAAGGAGGCAAATTTAAGCTCCATGCATTTAGATCTACAATTATTGCTCCCTATTCACAAGAATTGAATTTAATGAAAAAGAATATACTATTTCCATTATCTTTGAAGGATGTCTATTAAAACGTTTCACAAAGGCGTTAAAAGTAAAATGGTTTACCAGGTAAACTTGACATATGTTTTTACACAATTCACCGATTTCCACGATTTTATTTGGCCCGCCTTTTTTATTGGTTGCAGTTTCCTTTTCGTGATTATTTGTCACAAAATTTCACTTTTTTAAAACTTAGTTATGTCAAGGACTCTATAACATAGAAATACTGTATTGTCTCCAATGGAATGTGATCAAGAGTTAGTTAATTATTTACGTTTCTAATTATTGGGAATGAAATATTTTGCTTAATTAATGAATAATGAATTTATTCTTATTTTAATGATACGTGAACGAAGTCACGGGAGCAGCTAGTAATATTATAAATCCGATTGTGTGCAAATGTTAGGCTGAAGCCAGCGTCAAAATGGAGAAATTAATGACCCTGTATCTTTGCATATAGGTGGATTATAACCCGGAAATGAACATAGACTGGTTTTTGTTTATTTTATTCAAATACTTTTCTTAATAATTCAAAATTTGATTATTTTCATAGAGAATCAATGGACATTTTTAGATAAAATTTAACCATTTTACTTTATCGTTGCTAGGGCTTTGATCGTTGCCAATAAATAAAAATGCGGAAAAATAATTTTTCCTCAACAATTAAGTTTCAATTGAGCGATTTTCACGTGAAAAATGAAAATAATTCAAAAGAAGATGAATTTCTGTGATATTTGAAACAACAATATGGAGTATTTGTTATTATACATGAAGTATGAATATCGGTTACATTAAAAAGATCTTTTTCTGTCAAAAACTGCGTTATAATTAGAAGAAGAATTAACAATAACTACATTATTAAGAAAAAGATTTCACTTGAACCATGGAACTATGAAAAGGATCCTCCTTGGCTTGAACAAATATGACGTCATAAATAAAACATGTATTTTCAAATATTCGTAATATTACAAAGAGCATGACTATCAGTGTATAATAAAAGTATATACATATAATGGACGTCATATTTAAGATGAATAACTGAAATATTTTTTGATACTGATTAATAATAAGCTTGAATATCAGTTACAAACAGATGTGAGTTTTCTGCTCAAATTCACGTCATTATTGCCAGGAAAAGAAAATTAACAAGAATTATATCATTCAAAAGATATTTCTCTGGGATCAAGAGACGTCATAATAAAACGGGATTTTTTAAATATGTTTCAAATGGAGCGTGTATCAATTTCATACATTAATAATCACTGAGTACAGTGAAGGAATAGAGAGGTAATGAACCGTAAAATCGGCTTGCAATATGAAGCCGGTTATCGCTCAAATCATTAGGCCCAAGGGCTGACTTCATTGGATGGAGAGAGGCTGCACGTGGAACAAGGACTGGATTCATTGGACGGGGAGAGGTTTTCAAAGCAAGCCGCCAGTTGTTTGGGCCGACTGTAGGGTTGTACTTTCAGCATCACGACAAACATGAACATTTCATTTCTATTTATTCTCTGAACTCTGTGATTTATAATACAAGCATCAGTAAGATTATTAGGAAAAGAAAATTGAACACAAGTCTATTAAGTTAAAATATGACTGTGTGTATTTCGCAACTATTCCTCTTAATGCAACGCGATTTACTTAATACCGGTTATCATTGATTCGAGGATGTCATATAAACTCTGAGAATTTAAAATTTTGAATTAGATTTCGCGATATTAATATTTATTTTGTAAATTTTAACAAAATTTCTCTAAAAACGGTACTTAAATTACTCCTTTTTTGTGGATAAAAAAGGAGAAATAAAACGGATTAATATATTTTTATGCCGTTTTCTCATTAAAACTGAAAAAAAAAATATTTTCAATTTGAATAGTTGGTGAAAAAAAATCTTGATTACAGTAAAATTTCCGAAAAATAAAAGCGTATTGCCACATATTCAAACTTTATGAATCAATTTATTCTGCAGAGCAAAAATCGCCTGTCAGCATAGTGTCAAGAAATCAAGATTTGTTTCAGCTACAGATTAAACCAAGGACACAAATTTGCTGTTACATGCAAACGTAACACTTGCAATTGCAAAGCTTTTTGCAACCCCAAATTACATGCAAACGTAACATTTACATGTAATTTGCACCCAAATTAATTTTAATTTGAACCGTAATAAATGTTAATTTGTAAAGAAAATTACATGCAAAAGTAATGTTTACATATAATTTTGGGTTGCAAAAAGCTTTGCAATTTAAGTGTTACGTTTGCATATAATTTTGGGCTGCAAAAAGCTTTGCAATTGAAGCTCCTTGCATTTAGGCGTAGAATTATACCTTCCTATTCACAAGAATTGAATTTAAAGAAAAAGAATATACTATTTCCAATGAATTATTTTTAAATGATGGCTGTTAAAACGTTTCTCAAAGTCGTTAAAAGTAAAATGGTTTATCAGGTAAAATTGACATTTCTTTTTACCCAATTCGTCGATTTACACGATTTTATTTGGCCGTCCTTTTTCCATTGGTTGCAGTTTCCTTTTCGCGGTGTTTTGGCACAAAATTTTACTTTTTTTAAACTGATTTATGTCAAGGCCCCTATAACAAAGAAATATCGTATTTTCTTCTATGAAATGTGATAAAGAGTTAGTTAATTATTTACGTTTTTAATTATCGGGAGTGAAATATTTTGCTTGATTTGTACATTGTTTTTTCTTTTAATGTCACGTGAACGAAGTCACGGGTAACAGCTAGTCTTAAATATTTTACTTAAAATAATTAAAATTTTGTGATAATGACAATAATTATTTTGAACAATCACATAATATATTATCCCTGTGGTCAACATCCCTTGTCTATGCATTTACAAAACGCACAACAATGAATGAGGTATAGGTATCATTCGAAAGGTTTTTAAACCGGCTTCTGACATAGTGCACTCACATTTCGTTTAAATGTTTTTTTAATTAAAAATTACAGTTAATTAAATATTAAATCAGCATTGTTTTCATAAATGAAATGAGAGGTTTTTCTCAAATCAATTTTGCCACAAAAATAAAATACCGTAGTATATCGTGCTCAACAATGATAATAAAAATAATAAATATTACAAAAAAGATAAAGTGTCCGCACGGGTTTATTTTACATTTATGATTAAAAAGCAAAATTGAAATTCAAATGTTTAGAAGAAAAAGACACCATCGATACATCGAAGCAGTGGTATTTCACGTGTCGCCTAAAAATATATCCTTTGTTATATTAATTTAAATTGTATTTTACGTATATTCAATTTATTTTTCCTCGTACCGTGTTTTTCTCGAAATGAATGACGTCATCCTCTAATACAGATAAAATACGATTATAAATTTTTTTTTTCTCGCGCGTGCCTTTTGCTATCTTCGATTAGTTTTACTGTAACTTTGATGGAATAAATTAGATGATATTCTGGCTTGACTAATATTGTTTACAGATATTTTTATCTTTAATTTTACTTTAGAAGTTTTAACCTACATCTAAAAAATAATACATCTACCCTATATATCTACCCTATATATATAAAATCCTAATGAAACGAATTTGTGAAACGATTTTATGAAACGAATTTATGAAACGATTTTATGAAACGACTGATTAAACGACTGATTATGTTTCAGGCTATTTTTAGTAAAATATTAAACGCTTGATGGTGAAATTAATACCAATAGTCCATAAAAATCCGCGGATGTCAAAATTGGTAATAGAATTTTGAAATTGGAATTAGTTTTCGAGATATTAATTTTTTTCTAATTTTTTGACATTTCTGTAGTGATGGCAACTAATTACTCAGTTTTTTTGTGACAAAAAAGGGAAAAAAAATCGAAAAGGATCCCGATAGGGATTATTGATTTCTTTTAATTCGTCATTTTCAAATTGAAATTGAATTTGTCTTTTATTTCAATCAATATTGAAGACAAGATTGTGATTAAATTATGTTTTACAGGAAAATTTGAAAAAAAAAATCACATTTCTATCGTCAAGATTCAATCGTCTGTCAGCAGTTAATTTAATTTATAAACGGAAAATATTTTGAATAAATGCGTCCAAATGACGTCATTTATGTAAATACGTCATTTATGTTTATACAATTTATTTAATATAAAGAAGCCATTTATCTATTTTTATGTACAAAAAGAGGTAAATTGAAAGACAATTATAAATAAGTTGTATATATACATATAAATACATGTATAAACAAGCATAAAAGTTCGGTGCTTTTCCAGTATATGACGAAACAGAGAAAATAGCCTTGGCGGAAAAGGAAATTTGGCAACGTACTTTCTGTCAACCTATTCACTTTGTCATTTCGTATACAGAAGCATTTTTTCAATATTTATACAATTTGTTTAGCGTAAAATGTCATTTATCCTATTTTATATATAATCAGAAGTAGTTTGTATAGAAAAAACAATAATAATATGCGTATAATTAAAATACGCATATAAACAAAAAAAAAAATCGTCGAATTTGTTTCCATGGCTGTTTATGTCATTTGGCACCAAATCTCACTTTCTAATGATCGAATTGCGCCAAGCTTTTTAGAAAAGCGTCAAGACCCCTATAATAGAAAAGCACCAAAAGTTCATTGGGTTTGTTTTCATAACTTTTGGCAACAAATATATGTATATTAACGAATCTATCCGTTTTTGAAACTCGAATTACGCCAAACCTAAAAGCAAAGTATCCTATACTGGAAAAGTACTCGATTTTCTTATGGACAATATTCAAGTGACATAAAATGGTGTAAAATTATCGCGGATATCAAATTTGTTTAAATATCTCATCAATTGATGCCGAATAAATGCAGGCATGCATGCACAAAATATTTAATTAATTTTGTATGATAAATAATTATTAGAAAATTCGTATATACATATTAATTAAAATAAATAATTTACATATTTAAAATAACATGAAAATATGCATGATGGTGCACTAAAATAGAGAGAAAATTAAAACGCGTTACTGAAAATGTCTATAACATAGTACTTTTCAATATCGTGGTTCTTAATGTTATTCACAAGCAGATGGAATTTTTCTCATCCTTAAACGCAAAGGAAGAATAGAATACAGATTGTTGTTATAAAAGTCCGAGAGGTAGCCACAATTTAAACCTAACCATTTTATACAAGCTGGTTTTCAAGGTGTAATTGAGTTTACTTATCAATCCCGAAAACAGTCGTCAGTTGTCGCAACAGCTGTGTATGAGGCCATGATAATAAAAAAAAATGCCCGATTAAAACGTTGAAAGCATGGCAACCCAATTACAGATTTACCAATATTTTTAAAACAAAGCACGCTGTCATGTTTTTAGAGGCCTCGAAGTCTGAGCGGGGGTTGGCGAGCGTAGCTCGCAGGGGGTAGGCCCCCTAGTATTGCTATAAAATATTAGACTGCATTGTGAAATCGCATAGGTCCACTGGTTAATTATTATCCTAAATATGCTATTAATTATTGATATCCTAAACTATTTTGATTCATTAATAAGTTTTTGATTAATTTCTTATTATTGTGCTACCCTCTAAAAAAACCAGAATGAAATGTTTCCTAAAAAGGACCCACCCTTGTACTTTTCATAAAATATTTCGCTTAAAAGTCAATTTTTTTAATCTGTTTTTATGCACCATTTAGAATAATAAAAAATAGTTAGAAATACCTAAGGAGTGCTTATTTAGTTTTAAAATAATTTAAACTAACAACTGCAGAATTCTGGCAAAACATGAGCTTCATTTTTACAGATTTTCTTGTTATAATAGATTTTTAGAAAGATCTAGATAAATTTTTACTTGTTTTTAAGTTAAACCATTAATATGCAATAAAACGCTTCATTTTCAGCTGATTATGTCAGGTGCGGGTTTTTTTTCTTCAAATTCACGCTTAATTGGCTGCCACTTTGTAATAAATTGATAAAATGAAAAATGCTCAACATTAAAATCTTAGTCAGAACAAACTGTAAACACTTAGTAATGTTTATTATTATTTTTTTCTTTTGTCTTCTTTATTAGACTTTATATAGAGAAAATTTTAAAAAATAGGTGTTTTTTTTTTAGAGGATAGCACAATATAAATACAACCGTTAAAAAGAAACATATATCTATTTGTTTATTACTGTTTGTAGAGTGTCCATTACTAGAATAGTGGGTGGGCATTATTGCACTTTTGATTTATTCCTGTTATTAGTTATTACAATAAAATTTTGATTCATAGTGAGAAATGTGGCCCTGAGATTGGTTAAATATTGTTAATAGATTTATATAGTTGGAAAAAACTGGAATATTTTAATTACAACTACTATTATTAAAAAAATATTTTTTTTAAAGAAATTTCTAAAGGCTGTTCGTCAGTGAACTTTCCGATTCCCCTCGCTAATGTTAATCCTATGGGTGTAAGATGCATTCGTAAATTAAAAATATTTCCTCAGGAAATTAATATTTTTAACTTCTTTTTCCTGTGTTCTCTTTTTAAAGGATGTCTCTTTTTTTCTCAGTTGACAATTTTTTTCTAAAATATATACTTTATTTTATGTGAAGAGTTAAAATATTATTTAGTTTCGCTAAGATTTTAACACATAAAATTATAAATTAAGCACATATTTTAGAAATATTTTGATAACTAAGAAAAAAAAAAAGAGACATCCTTTAAGAAGAGTACACAGAAAAAAGAAGTTAAAAATGTAATTTCCTCAGGAGGTATTTTAAATGAACGAATGCATCCTAGGCCCGTAGATTCAACATTAGCGAGAGGAATCGGGAAGTTGACTGACTAACAGCCTTAACCCCTTCGCGACGAGCGTCCTTTACAGAATTTTTAATCAATTACCACCGGTTTTTCAGAACAGAAATTTTCGCCTAATTGAATCTCAGAAATGCTATGATTTAATAAGGCAAAGCTTACAATAAAAAACTAGTCGTTGTGGGCCACCGTAATACTTACCCATCATGGATATGCATAATGTAAAATATTAAAATAAAAATGTGTAAACTACTTATAAAATGCATTGCAATTCAAATAAAATCGTGGCTTGATGACGTCACAAACTTTAAAGGCTCAATTACTGAATTGCTTGAAAGAAACATCCTTATAACTCCAAAAATAATAATCCTATTAACTAGCAGTTTATTGCATCGGATTAAGCGTCAGATTTCCAATTAAAATATATCTTTGAAGTGAAATTTGGATGAAATACAGGGTCATGAAAAATCGAAGAGTGTGAAAAATAGGATTCCAAATATCTCGACAACTAATTATCCGATCGACTTCATGCTTTATGCAAAATTTATGTTTTTTTATTGTCTTTTATATTCATTTCTTAAAATAACCAATTTCGAAAATTTTTATATACCTTTTATCAGAACGAATATTTCGAGAGTCCGAAAAAAATAGTTCCGGTTAATCGAGGTTATTGAAATGAAATAGGCTTCTTCCCATTATTACATACTAAGCACATACCAAATTGCAAGTCTCTATCTCAATTTTTTCGGGAGGTAGAGCGTTTACAGACACACACACAGACGGACAGACGGACGGCAAATTTTTTTTTCTAAAAATATGTTTTTCGGAATCTCCAGTGTCTGAAACGTGTAAATCCATCAAATTTTTTTTTCGATTTTCAAAACGATTACAAGACTTACCCTATACTACGTATGATGGGTAAGTAATAACATAACTGGTGGGAATAATTGAGGATTCTGAGCATCTTATGCGTCACGTATACGTGTCGCTCGTCCCCAAGGGGTTAAGGATGTCAATTACTGGCACGTTTACCCTATTTATAAAAATTTTGTTCTTATTACATTCTGGTAAGTGCAATTTAAAAATTAAATTTTTTACTTAGCCTGTCAGGTAAATCAAAAGATTTTATGCACTAGATTTTAGCAATATGTTACTAAAATTACACATTTAGTAATGGCCACATGGATTGTCCATTATTGGAAATTAACTAATTGAACATTTTAGCAATAGACACTGGTCCTAAAACTTTTAAAATAAACGCAATTTTGTAAATGAGCATTAGTGTATAGAATTCAAAATTTTCTATTACTATCAAAACGGAAACATGCAATTTTTGCAAGAAAATAAAAAAAAGATATAAAGTAAAACCAGCTCTTAGCTTGCTCAGTAATTTTTTTTTTTTTTTTTAAACAGTGGAACTATGAAACGTTATTTTCTGACTGGTTTGATAGATTGTCAACAATAGCCCAGGTTATAAAACATGCAAGGGGATTTATGAAAAAAATAATAATAAAAGATAAATTTTTATTGACTATTTTTTTATAAACCAAAAACTCTGGAGGGTATCCATTAATGGAAGAGTGCCCATTACTGGCACATTCATCCTATAATCTTATAAAAATTTAATCTGTCCAATAAAATGTATTTCATACAAAAATGAAATTAAAAAATGAAATTTTATTAAAATATAACAAATAATCTGTTTAATTCAAATAAATTAGCAATAAGAGCATTTTTGTTAGCAAACGAAAATTATTTTCCGTTCATTCATAAAATATTTCAGTGGAATGTGTCAGTGGATTTCTTAATTTTTTTAAATGCGTACAACATTGATCTGATGGAGAAAATAAGAATTTCTTTAACACTTACCTAGTCATTCTTTTGATGACCGTTTGGAAGATCAAGATGACGAAAATTCCCAATTTAATTTTGAAGATACCATGTGCGAAATCGAAAATTACTTGTACAAGATTAGATATTAAAAAAAATAACGGGGTTGCTGTACATTATTATCTACTCTTCTTATCTCAAATACAGATTGATATTCTTTCATAATTCTCAAATAATAAAAAAATTATAGTTCCAAGAAAATTCGATTGCTCAGTTCACTTCATTTTAAAAGTAAATACTTTTTATTATTATTGAGAAGATAAAAATTAAATTAAAAGTGGTATTAGATGCAAACGATTATATTAAGAAAAAGTAAAGAAAATATAATTGTTTTTCATTTTAAAAATGCGTAGCCTTCTTTCTTTAAACATGCATGGTGATGTTTGTTGTAATGACATGTTGAACATGTTACATGTTGAACTTTAGAAGTTATTTTCCTAGATTAGATCATAGCTAGAATATTAGAAGCGAAGCAGAAAACGCACAAAACTTCATCAAACCTAAATTAGGTCCGTGAAGTTAGCCCCTTGACTTTACAGAATTAAAAAACTGAAAACAGCATAGGTTTGAGCGTCGTTTGAGCGCGTTTGAGCGACAAAAATTTTCGTTTGAGCGACAATCTTACCAAGTTTAGAAACAAAATAAAACTCGGGGGCTAACTTCGCGTGAAGTTGGCCCCTCGACATTATCGAATTTAAAAACTGAAAGCAGCATCGGTTTGAGCGTCGTTTGAGCGTGTTTGAGCGACAAAAATTTTCATTTCAGCGAAAAACAGAAAAAGGCTATAAGCGAAAATAGACTCAGAGGGCCAATTAAACGTGAAGTTGGCCCCCCGACTTTATGGAAGTTAACAATTGAAAACAGCATAGGTTTGAGCGTCATTTGAGCGCGTTTGAGCGACAAAAAAAATTGTTTGAGCGACATTATTTTCACAGTTATAAAAGTATTAATTTTTCCCGACAGCAAAATTCACAGTTTCTATACAGCCCTTTAATTTAAGTATTTTGAAATTCTTAATATATTATACGATACAGCGATAAAAGTAATTGATTGAGCGTTAAAAAGTTTTGTATCAGCATTATTATTTTAACACTTATAGAACACTCATTTTTGCATTGAACTAAAATCACAGTTTGTATTTAGCCCCCTAAATTAATTTTTTTTAAATTCTGAATATACCACACTTTTGAGTGTCCCCGTCCAGTATAATAGTTTGAGCCTTGAAAAGTTTTGTTTCAACAGTGATATTTTCACAGTTATAATGCATCGTTTTTTTCTAAAGGTTTAAAACCACAGATTGCATACAGCCCCTTAAATTAAGCATTTTGAAATTCTGAATATACCATACTTTACAGCGTTCAAAGTAATCGTTTGAGCTTTAAAAAGTTTTGTTTCCGCGCTAATATTTTCACATTTATTAGGCATTATTTTTTCCAAAGGTCTAAAATCACAGATTGTATACGGCCCCCAAAATTAATTATTTTGAAACCATGCATTTAAGCGTCAAAAGTAATAGTTTAAGCGTTAAAAAGTTTTTTTCCCACAGTAATATTTTCACAGTTATTACAGATTCTTTTTTCCAAAGATAAATAATAACTTTATAAGATACTCATGTATTTACACATCTTAAGTTGACAGTTTATATACAATTTGTTATTTATTATTTATATTTTTTAAAACGACTGAGGTTTGAGCGTCATTCGAGGAAATTTCAGATTCCAAAATTTTTATTCTACCATCATTCTTAGCTAGTTATGTGGCATTATCTTATAAGAGATTTCAATTTGACAGTTTGTATACAACTCCTCATACAAACATTCTCGACTTTCTGCAAGTACTGTTCGTTTGAGCGTCTACAAATGACCATATATACCAAAAAGAATAAGTTCTAAAGATATTTATAGTTTCTTTATAAGATAATCATGTATCTACACATCTAAATTTGACAGTTTGTAAAGAGCATCTCGAACAAACATTCTCGACATTCTGCAAGTGACGATCGTTTGAGTGTCTACAAATAACTTATTTACCAAAAACAATAAGTTCTAATGATATTTATAGTATCTTTATATGATGATAAAATATTTTTAGAACTTAATTTGACAATATCAATAAAATAAGTTATTTATTATTATTTTATTATTTTTTTTAATTTCTGAGGTTTGATCGTCATTCAAGGACATTTCAGTTGCTATTTTTTTTTTTTTTTTTTTTATAGAATCATTTTGAGCTTTGTTATATGGCATTTTGCTAAAAGAGTTAATAATTTGACAGTTTGTATACAGCCCCTCATACAAACATTCCCGACATTCTACGAGTGCCGTTCGTTTGAGCGTCTACAAATGACTTATGTACCAAAAAGAATAAGCTCTAATGATATTTATAGCTTCTTTATAAGATAATCAAGTATTTACACCTTAATTTGACAGTTTGTATACAGCCCCTCGTACAAGCATTCTCGACATTCTGCAAGTGCCGTTCGTTTGAGCGTCTACAAATGATTTATGTACCAAAAAGAATAAGCTCTAATGATATTTATAGCTTCTTTATAAGATAATCAAGTATTTACACATCTTATTTTGACAGTTTGTATACAGCCCCTCGTACAAGCATTCTCGACATTCTGCAAGTGCCGTTCGTTTGAGCGTCTACAAATGATTTATGTACCAAAAAGAATAAGCTCTAATGATATTTATAGGTTCTTTATAAGATAATCAAGTATTTACACATCTTAATTTGACAGTTTGTATACAGCCCCTCGTACAAGCATTCTCGAGATTCTGCAAGTGCCGTTCATTTGAGCGTCTACAAATGACTTATTTACCAAAAACAATAAGTTCTAATGATATTTACAGTATCTTTATATGATAATAAAGTATTTACACATCTGAATTCGACAGTTTTAAAAAATTAATTAATTTATTATTTTTCTTTTTTTTTTATGTCAGAGGTTTGAGCGTCATTAGAGGACATTTCAGACTTCAAATGTTTTGTTCTAACATCTTTCTTACCTCAGTTATGTGGCATTATATGATGAGAGGTTTCAATTTGACAGTTTGTATACAGCCCGTCATACAAACATTCTCGACTTTCTGCAGGTGCTGTTCGTTTGAGCGTCTACAATTGACTTATGTACCAAAAAGAATAAACTCTAATGATATTTATAGCTTCTTTATAAGATAATCAAATATTTACACATCTTAATTTGACAGTTTGTATACAGCCCCTCGTACAAGCATTCTCGACATTCTGCAAGTGTCGTTCGTTTGAGCGTCTACAAATGACTTATGCACTAAAAAGAATAAGCTCTAATGATTTTTATAGATTCTTTATAAGATAATAAAGTATTTACACATCTTAATTTGACAGTTTGTATACAGCCCCTCGTACAAGTATTCTCGACATTCTGCAAGTGCCGTTCGTTTGAGCGTCTACAAATGACTTATTTACCAAAAACAATAAGTTCTAATGATATTTATTGTATCTTTATATGATAATAAATATTTTTAGAACTTAATTTGACAATATCAATAAAATAAGTTATTTGTTATTTTTTTTTTTTTTTTTTTTTTTTAAATCTCTGAGGTTTGAGCGTCATACAAGGACATTTCAGATGCTAAAATATTTGTTATAGCATTATTCTGAGCTTTGTTATATGGCATTTTGCTAAAAGAGTTAATAATTTGACAGTTTGTATACAGCCCCTTATACAAACATTCCCGACATTCTGCAAGTGCCGTTCGTTTGAGCGTCTACAAATGACTTATGTACCAAAAAGAATAAGCTCTAATGATATTTATAGCTTCTTTATAAGATAATCAAGTATTTACACCTTAATTTGACAGTTTGTATACAACCCCTCGTACAAGCATTCTCCACATTCAGAAAGTGCCGTTCGTTTGAGCGTCTACTAATGAACTATGTACCAAAAAGAATAAGCTCTAATGATATTTATAGCTACTTTATAAGATAATCAAGTTTTTACACCTTAATTTGACAGTTTGTATACAGCCCCTCGTACAAGCATTCTCAACATTCTGCAAGTGCCGTTCGTTTGAGCGTCTACAAATGATTTATGTACCAAAAAGAATAAGCTCTAATGATATTTATAGCTTCTTTATAAGATAATCAAGTATTTACACATCTTAATTTGACAGTTTGTATACAGCCCCTCGTACAAGCATTCTCGACATTCTACAAGTGCCGTTCGTTTGAGCGTCTACAAATAATTTATGTACCAAAAAGAATAAGCTCTAATGATATTTATATCTTCTTTATAAGATAATCAAGTATTTACACATCTTAATTTGACAGTTTGTATACAGCCCCTCGTACAAGCATTCTCGACATTCTGCAAGTGCCGTTCGTTTGAGCGTCTACAAATGACTTATGTACCAAAAAGAATAAGCTCTAATGATATTTATAGCTTCTTTATAAGATAATCAAGTAATTACGCATATTAATTTGACAGTTTGTATATTGCCCCTCGTACAAGCATTCTCGAGATTCTGCAAGTGCCGTTCATTTGAGCGCCTACAAATGACTTATTTACCAAAAACAATAAGTTCTAATGATATTTACAGTATCTTTATATGATAATAAAGTATTTACACATCTGAATTCGACAGTTTTAAAAAATTAATTAATTTATTATTTTTCTTTTTTTTTTTTATGTCAGAGGTTTGAGCGTCATTAGAGGACATTTCAGACTTCAAATGTTTTGTTCTAACATCTTTCTTACCTCAGTTATGTGGCATTTTATGATGAGAGGTTTCAATTTGACAGTTTGTATACAGCCCCTCATACAAACATTCTCGACTTTCTGCAGGTGCTGTTCGTTTGAGCGTCTACAATTGACTTATGTACCAAAAAGAATAAGCTCTAATGATATTTATAGCTTCTTTATAAGATAATCAAATATTTACACATCTTAATTTGACAGTTTGTATACAGCCCCTCGTACAAGCATTCTCGACATTCTGCAAGTGTCGTTCGTTTGAGCGTCTACAAATGACTTATGCACTAAAAAGAATAAGCTCTAATGATTTTTATAGCTTCTTTATAAGATAATCAAGTATTTACACATCTTAATTTGACAGTTTGTATACAGCCCCTCGTACAAGTATTCTCGACATTCTGCTAGTGCCGTTCGTTTGAGCGTCTACAAATGACTTATGTACCAAAAAGAATAAGTTCTAATGATATTTATTGTATCTTTATATGATAATAAAATATTTTTAGAACTTAATTTGACAATATCAATAAAATAAGTTATTTATTATTTTTTTTATTTATTTTTTTTTTAAATCTCTGAGGTTTGAGCGTCATACACGGACATTTCAGATGCTAAAATATTTGTTATAGCATTATTCTGAGCTTTGGTATATGGCATTTGCTAAAAGAGATAATAATTTGACAGTTTGTATACAGCCCCTCATACAAACATTCCCGACATTCTGCAAGTGCCGTTCGGTTGAGCGTCTACAAATGACTTATGTACCAAAAAGAATAAGCTCTAATGATATTTATAGCTTCTTTATAAGATAATAAAGTATTTACGCATCTTAATTTGACAGTTTGTATATTGCCCCTCGTACAAGCATTCTCGACATTCTGCAAGTGCCGTTCGTTTGAGCGTCTACAAATGACTTATGTACCAAAAACAATAAGTTCTAATGATATTTATAGTATCTTTATACGATAATAAAATATTTGTAGAACTTAATTTGACAATATCAATAAAATAAGTTTTTTATTATTATTTTTATTATTTTTTTTAAATTTCTGAGGTTTCAGCGTCATACAAGGACATTTCAGATGCTAAAACTTTTGTTATAGCATTATTTTGAGCTTTGTTATATGGCATTTTGCTGAAAGAGTTAATAATTTGACAGTTTGTATACAGCCCGTCGTACAAGCATTCTCGACATTCTGCAAGTGCCGTTCGTTTGAGCGTCTACAAATGATTTATGTACCAAAAAGAATAAGCTCTAATGATATTTATAGCTTCTTTATAAGATAATCAAGTATTTACACATCTTAATTTGACAGTTTGTATACAGCCCCTCGTACAAGCATTCTCGACATTCTGCAAGTGCCGTTCGTTTGAGCGTCTACAAATGATTTATGTACCAAAAAGAATAAGCTCTAATGATATTAATAGCTTCTTTATAAGATAATCAAGTATTTACACATCTTAATTTGACAGTTTGTATATAGCCCCTCGTACAAGCATTCTCGACATTCTGCAAGTGCCGTTCGTTTGAGCGTCTACAAATGACTTATGTACCAAAAAGAATAAGCTCTAATGATATTTATAGCTTCTTTATAAGATAATCAATTATTTACGCATCTTAATTTGACAGTTTGTATATTGCCCCTCGTACAAGCATTCTCGACATTCTGCAAGTGCCGTTCGTTTGAGCGTCTACAAATGACTTATGTACCAAAAACAGTAAGTTCTAATGATATTTATAGTATCTTTATATGATAATAAAATATTTGTAGAACTTAATTTGACAATATCAATAAAATAAGTTATTTATTATTATTTTTATTATTTTTTTTAAATTTCTGAGGTTTCAGCGTCATACAAGGACATTTCAGATGCTAAAACATTTGTTATAGCATTATTCTGAGCTTTGTTATATGGCATTTTGCTAAAAGAGATAATAATTTGACAGTTTGTATACAGCCCCTCATACAAACATTCCCGACATTCTGCAAGGGCCGTTCGTTTGAGCGTCAACAAATGACTTATGTACCAAAAAGAATAAGCTCTAATGATATTTATAGCTTCTTTATAAGATAATCAAGTATTTACACATCTTAATTTGACAGTTTGTATATAGCCCCTCGTACAAGCATTCTCGACATTCTGCAAGTGCTGTTCGTTTGAGCGTCTACAATTGACTTATGTACCAAAAAGAATAAGCTCTAATGATATTTATAGCTTCTTTATAAGATAATCAAGTATTTACGCATATTAATTTGACAGTTTGTATATTGCCCCTCGTACAAGCATTCTCGAGATTCTGCAAGTGCCGTTCATTTGAGCGTCTACAAATGACTTATTTACCAAAAACAATAAGTTCTAATGATATTTACAGTATCTTTATATGATAATAAAGTATTTACACATCTGAATTCGACAGTTTTAAAAAATTAATTAATTTATTATTTTTCTTTTTTTTTTTTTATGTCACAGGTTTGAGCGTCATTAGAGGACATTTCAGACTTCAAATGTTTTGTTCTAACATCTTTCTTACCTCAGTTATGTGGCATTTTATGATGAGAGGTTTCAATTTGACAGTTTGTATACAGCCCCTCATACAAACATTCTCGACTTTCTGCAGGTGCTGTTCGTTTGAGCGTCTACAATTGACTTATGTACCAAAAAGAATAAGCTCTAATGATATTTATAGCTTCTTTATAAGATAATCAAATATTTACACATCTTAATTTGACAGTTTGTATACAGCCCCTCGTACAAGCATTCTCGACATTCTGCAAGTGTCGTTCGTTTGAGCGTCTACAAATGACTTATGTACCAAAAAGAATAAGCTCTAATGATATTTATAGCTTCTTTATAAGATAATCAAGTATTTACACCTTAATTTGACAGTTTGTATACAGCCACTCATACAAACATTCCCGACATTCTGCAAGTGCCGTTCGTTTGAGCGTCTATAAATGACTTATTTACCAAAAAGAAGAAGTTTTAATGATATTTATAGTATCTTTATATGATAATCAAGTATTTACACATCTGAATTCGAAAGTTTAAAAAAATTAATTTTTTTTTTATTTATTTTTTATTTTTTTATGTGAGAGGTGAGCGAGAACTAGGTTGTTGTTCCATAGTTCGAGTAATTAATAAAAATTGTATAAAATTGAAAACTGGAGAAATGTATTCATTAGTAGTTGTAAGCTAAGTAAATGCTTAAGGAACTGTAGGATTAATAATAAGAATTACTACATTATTATTATTATTATTATTATTATTATTATTATTATTTTATGGTTTGTTTTCCCAACTCCCGTCAAATATACCAATTTTTAATTAATGTCAACAATTTGACAACAATTTTAAATGAAAATAATGAATGGTTTATACCTATGTAATTAAAAATTTTCTAGAATAAGAATTTTCTACAGGTATAATTGACTTTTTTCTGTTAAAGTTAAAAATGAAAGAAAAAATAGCTTAGTGGAAAAGAACTGAAATAATTTCACCTCATCTTATATGTCCATTGCATTTCTGAATTTAATTTTTTTTTAAATGTCTTAAACATATCAATACAGACTTAGAAAACCCATTTTATAACTGAATTTTAACATTCACACGATGATACACCCGATAATGAATGGAGAAATGGGCAAAAAACTATTAATCTGTCACTGAATCCATAAAACCTTTTCTGTCCCCACCCCTTTGAAGAAGAGAGTATGCTGGGAGTTAGTTACATTGCTTTGCTATGCACTCTTGACCCATAGGACGATATACGATGTCTCCTTGAGCCATAAATTTAGTCACGGCGGCACTCCTATTTCAGGCAATACATGACACTTTAAATAACCATACCGAAAAAGATAGCTGATACTTGATTTTGCAGCTGTACGAAACTTTATACATAAAGTCGGTCCGTACAGATTCTGTGTTTCAAAGAAAGTAAAACCTAGTGAAAAATAATCTGTTGCAGATATTTCACTATGCTCTACCACAGAACTTATAATACATACGTTAGAAGTTCTTTGACTGTAGTACAGACATAAAACAACTTCAAAAATTATTTAGATTAAATATTCGCAGTAATTATGAAGAGTTGATTATGGGGTTTTTAAATACTTAATTTAGTTTGAAGAGAGTATTTAAAAATCTCATTTCTTGTGTGTGTATGTGTGTTTGTGTGTATAAGACATAGCATAAACGAAAAGGGAAATATCTCCCTACATTTAATCCCAGTATCATTAGATTGTACGCATGTTGTGTTTAAATAGGATCTTATTTTCATGATCTAAAGCAATTCGTTCTTTTGAGAATAATACTCTGAATTTAGTAGTGTCAGTGGGCTAAAAAAAATATTTGAAACAACATACACAATTGAATTAGAATGTGAAGTCAAAGTTTGTAATTTCTCATTAATTTGTGTATTTAGTCTGTTCATAAGTAAATTCCAATATCCAGTTCAGCATAATAAACACACTAGAGGGTACAAAGAACATACACAATTGGTGATCAAATATTTTATTAACATATTACTAAATAGAATTTGTAAACTTGATCATTTAGTGTAAGGATGCAAAAGGCTAACTTTTTCTTTCTTTTCTCTTTTACTGAACATAATACGAATATATACTGGTGCATTTAAAATTGTATGTGAAATAATTATTGTAAAATGTTATTATTTTTAAGGTCCTCTTTAGCTTGGAATTCTCAAGCCTCTAACTCGAATAACATATTTCAAATAAGATTATGATATTAATACAATTTCGTTAAATCTTAAATTGCAATTGAAGAGGTTTAAAATAAAAATAAATAGTACTTACAATAGTTTTACATGAAATTTGAAATAACAGTACAAAAACTTTTTAACAGCATCAAAAATGATTTTAAATATATAAATTTTATACATTATTTTATATATATTATTCCAAAAAATGTATTTAGAAAAGAAAAAGAGTTATAAGTTAAATAAACTTTCAACACGATTCAAAATCATCATCATGCGTATTTACCAAGTAAGAACTGTATGCACATAATTATATAAGAATGTTAAATACTTTATGTGTCATTTAAAGGCCGCTTAAATTCATTAAGAAAGAACGAAGAACGCATAAAAGTAAGTGATAAAATATTATTAATATATTGACACGCGTACACGACACAAATAATTAATTTAAAAATACAAATTAAACATCATAGATACTGAAATATACATTTTAAAATATCATTATTACCGAAAGGGCAAAAACATACATTATATATGCAACACACTAATAAATGAAAAATATTTCAAGAAAAAACAATTCAAAACATATAATATATTCAAAGTATTCAAATTGTTTTTAAAAAGTAGTTCAAAAGGATTGATTTTGTTTTCTTTTTTATATGTATAAGGTAAAGCTAGGATAGTCTGCGCACAATTCAAAAGAATAACAATAAAAAATCTAAATATTAATTTTTTACTAAACTATCCGTGAATAATTTTCACTTCATTTGTTTTTTATGCATTTCCATTGCTATTTTGTTGTTATGTTGTAATTTAATAGAACAGTTGTAATAAAACCAAGAAAGTTATTTTGCGCAATCTGTCTTTACAGGGTTGGTGTGATTGCGCACATGGGTAGGAGAGATTGTTATTAATAATAACTACGGTAAAATTGTTAACAATAATAATTACACTTAAATGATATTGTTGTAAGGTTTTTGTGAACAAATATTATTGTATTAGGAGTGAATATTTCAAGCTAATGATTAAAGAATAAAAAAAAATGAAATAATTTTAAAAGCGATAAAAAAATTTGAATTAAAGTGGAAAAAAATAAAGAATCAGGAAAAGCAAGTCCAGATAAGCTTACAAAATAATATTAAGTTACTTGAAAACTCGTTTAACTTAAAATTAGTCCATTTTAATTTTTCATTTTTTATGCAAATTTACCAATAAGCTGCGTGATCTCACCTAGCATAGAAACTAATGGGAACGACGCGCCATCTCTCCTAAGTAGCAGATGCGCAAACTCTCCAATTTCCATAGGAGAGATTGTGCGCCCTTTTATTTAAACATGGCCGCTACTAAAACGAACCGTTGATGTTCACATTGTTAGTCTAGACTAGTAGCTTATGAGAAATTGTTTAAGTTAAAAATATTTTGTACTGCTGACATTGTATAAAAATTTTGATAAATAGCTATGAAAATTCAAGCACTTACTTTGGGAAAACAAAACAAAATAGCAATGCTTTATCTTAGACACTCAAAACAATCAATGTGCACTTTCAAGTAGACACTCCACTATTTCTGTTGTACAACTACCTGGAGTCACTGCGCGCTCACTCTATTCCTTTCTCCCGAACCTCTATGTGCGCAATCTCTCCGACCGCGCCATCTCTCCTGGCTGTACCTTATACATATATATTTATGTAAAATAAAAATATTTTAAACTTAATAAGTAAAAACAAGTATACAATTTATTAAGCTGCGCACAAACACATAGTGCACAATCTATTCTTAATATTAAAATTATTAAGAAGAAACGTTTGTTTATTTGCATGAGGTAACCACTCGAATTTCCGAGACAATTTCAAAAATTCTTTCGTAAAAAAAAAAAAAAAAAAGGAAAAGAAAGAAAGAAAGAAAAGAGAAAAGAAAAGAAAAGAAAACAATATTGACAATCTTTGTCCAACAAAGACTATCTTTTTATATCGGTGCCACTGCCTCCAAGGGAAAGCAAGAACAAAAACTTTCTAAAATTACAATTCCTGGCTAGAAATCTGGAAGTTGACATGGTTACTTTTTAGACTCAAATATAAATGTTTAGACTAAAAAAAAACTTTTAAAAAATAGGAAAAATAAAAGTAAAAATAGTTAAATTTAAAAAAAAAATTGGAGGGGGGGGGGAGGGGGCAGACTGTACAATGCAATTAAAATTTGTTTCAAAGTACAAACTTCCAAGGTTTTACAGTTATTTCAAAATTAGTGTTAATGGTGTCGTTTAAAGTGGAAAATACAATTAAAATAGTTATTTTAACAATTGAATAACATGTTATAAACTATAATGTTTAATTTATCAGAGAGAAATGTTTAATAATAAAAATTGTTATATTTTTTTCCGTATTTAATCGTGAAAATCTTACAAAAATCTAGTTTGTATAAACTTTAAGATCAATTACTTTCTAATTTATAAAAAAAATATACCTAAAAGTAAAACATATTTTTATTTATTTATGACAATGTTTTAATTATTTAATTTTATAAAAATCTGTCATTATTACAGATCTTTCTCAATAAAGATCAAAGTAAAGTATTTTATTTCAGCATTTTTAAGTTAAAGGTGTTCTAAAAAGAAAATATTTCCCCCTTCTATTATAACGTGGAACTTTCTGACATATCTGACTCATTTTTAAACATAACAGCATGAGACTTGCAGGCAAGTCTCACTGAAGTGGTTTGGAATCATTTTTTTTTTTTTTTTTTAAATTTTTGATAACTGAATTATATCTTGCGTTATATGCGTTTGTTGTCCAGTGACGGTAGTTTTCTTCCTTTCCCACGTTGTCATGTCCAGAAAATCTCTTCAAAAACGTCAACTTTGAGAGTATTTTCTGGCAGATCCTTTGCCTTTATCAAAAATAAAAAAATATGTTTTAAATTATGTTTAAAAAAATATAATATTTTATGAATAAGAGCATTACGTTTAGAGAGTTTGCAAATGCAATAGCATGCGTTTCCAGACAAAAATGAATTGATAAATGTGCCTGAAAGTAGTCTGTTTTGATTTTGAAACAGTCTTAAGTTTAGACTACAATATTCTTGTAAATTTATAGTGCAGAAAACAAAATCGGTATGAAGGAAGGATGTCATGAATATTTCTCAACCAATATCAGAAGACTGAATTAGCAATTTGATTAATTAGGAGAAATACTGAAAATTATTTTGTTTAATTCATATAGGACATTCAAACATAGTTTCTACTTAAAAAAGCAATAATTCTAATTGTTAGTATACCAAAAACCCTCGAAAGGCTTTATTTTTGCGAATTTCTCAGGCATTTTAAGTTTAAAAAAATATATAAATTATTCTATGTTTATTGACTTCTTTTCATTAAAAAAAAATGTTTTACAAATTATGATTTAGAAAAATATTTCCCCTTTTGTAAGTAAAGCAAATAAATAAGCTTTATTAATGCTATCAGTGTACTTAGAAAAGGCTCTTTGAAAATGCATTTACTAACGCAATTCAGAACTGCTTTTGGTTTACCATGCTGGCTGTTATAAATGTTTTTTGTTCTTTATCCTCCCTTTCTTCAAAGTTGTAAAAAAGAAACTTTCTAAAAGAATTAATATATATATATACACGCATCACGCATACAAAAAAAAAAAAAAAAAAAAAAAAAAAAAAACCTGTGTAGCGCTTTTTAAAAGACATAAATTATGAAATTATGAAAGATATGTATTATGAAACACTTTCCAATCTTTCAAGCATATCTTGATTATCTTGTTTTCGAGCAACGTTTCATTACTTTTGAGTTTCTATGTTATTTTTCAATTATATATTTTCTATATTATTTCAACAATACATCAATGTCTTATTAAAATAATCATATATTTACATCATAAAAAAATTAATTACAGAAGTTATCTCTTATTATTGATAGGATGTTTCATATACTCAGTTAAAGCCCTAATAACCGGCTCCCTTTTTATAAATAACTTTAATTTACTTTAACTTTGTTCAGAAGCTGGCAGATTTGAGTGGGTATTAGTACTACCATTATTAAGTATTTTTTGCCTTATTTAATTAGCTGAATTTTGAGGATTAAAATATATTTCTTTTTATTTTTATTTTTAAGTATAAATAATCAATCAAAAATTAATTTTACAGTATCGTGCATACTGTATACTTATATCCCCTTTTGCCCCAGTGTGGTTCAAAAATGAATACTTTCATCATATTTTGCCGGATTTCAATTGTTGAACATGATAGTGTGAACTCCTACAGTTATGTGTATATGTTAATACTAAAATATAACGTACGCCCATCAGAAAAGTCACTCTTATATATTAATTAAAATAGCGCAATTCACAAAATTTATCTTTTATTTAAAACAATTTTCTGTTATTTTCATGAATAAACTCTTATTTTCTACACCGAAATAAATAAAATTACATTGCGTTAAATTAAAATACCTTATTTTATTTTATTTTATTTCTATTATTATAAAACTTTAAAAACTTTGACTTGTTACAAAATTAACTCTTTAGTTTTGAATATAAGATTTTCTTGCATATCAAATTTTCGTTTTTGGAATTAGAATAAAAAGCTGCATAATTAGTAAAAAACATTTATATGAAAATATTATGATCTGTCATAAACAGTTATTATACAAAAAACTATTCAAAATGTAAGCACAAAAATCCGAGATTTTAAAAAAATTCATGAACAAAATTTATAATTTTTTTAACCTTATAAAATTTCTAAACTAACTGAGTAATTGAAAAAAAAACAATCAAACAGTGCATCTTAATTTTAAATAATTCATTTTAATTTATTTTACTGGGGAAAAGTTTCACTTGCAAATATTCAACTGTTTAAAATATATTACGGTTCTGCTAAAAGTATAAAATTTAGATGACATTTTAAAAATAATACATACATCCCAATACTCTTACAACTTTTTTGTATTGCATTTGATGACATCGAAAACATTTCATACGAACCAATGTTAGACATAAGTGTTAGACATAGGGGGACGAAATATCCGTATCAGAGCATCTTCAAATTAAATTTATAGATGAACTAGCAAGCTACGCCCGCTACGCTGGTCAATTTCTCTTAACGAACTTTTAATCAAACAAAATATTGACATTTCATAATTCACTCTTATATTTTAACAGAATAATAAGGCTACTATAGTTTGAGACTCGTGCCAAAATACACGTCAGGACACGTCGCCGTTATCATTATCTTTTTACGCATGAAGGTTTCGCTATGGTACTCCATTGTGAAAGTTGGTAATTTTTAAATTCAATATTTAAAAAATGGCATAATCATATGATTTAAAATTTATATCAAGAAATATACAATTTTTTACCTTTCAATCGAGCTATTATTTTTTTCAGTAACTTCAAATGTTTCATTTTCCGAGATTAATCTGTGGCAACAATTAACGAAAAAACCCAGTCGTCAGCAACGCATTGCTTTTTATTAAAAAAGCTGTTGGAGCATGGATTGTCACCATCAATTCGCCACCATCACTTTTGAAATCGGTTCTGCAGTTCCAGAGATTCCATAGAAATTGTAATTTAGAATGATTTTAGAACGCTTTTCGCTCATTTCACCCTTTTAAATTTCGATTTTTTTAAAATTATTATTCTTAGAGAGCGTTTACATCTTATAAGTAACTACAATGCCAAATTTCAAATTTGTAGCTCCTTCAGTATAAAAAATTGCAATTTTACAACGTTTTCGCTTCTGCACCCTCCCCCCCCCCCGGGATTAGTGGTACCGATATAAAATATAGCATATGTTGGAGGCAGGGATTGTCACCATCAATTTGCCACCATCACTTTTGAAATCGGTTCTGTAGTTCCAGAGATTCCATAGAAATTGTAATTTAGAATGTTTTTAGAACGCTTTTCGCTTATTTCACCCTTTTAAATTTCAATTTTTTTTTTTTAATTTGTTCTTAGAGAGCATTTACATCTTATAAGTAACTACAATGCCAAATTTCAAATTTCTAAGTCCTTCAGTATAAAAAAAATCGCAATTTTTTTACGTTTTTCGCTCTTGCACCCCTCTGGGGTTAGTGACACCGACATAAAATATAGCCTATGTTGGAGCAGGGGTTGTCACCATCTATTTGCCACCATCACTTTTGAAATCGGTTCGGTAGTTCCAGAGATTCCATTGTAATTTAGAATGTTTTTAGAACGCTTTTCGCTCATTTCACCCTTTTAAATTTCAAATATATTTTTATTTTATTCTTAGAGAGCATTTACATCTTATAAGTAACTACAACGCCAAATTTCAAATTTCTAGCTCCATCAGTATAGAAAAGATCGCAATTTTAGAATGTTTTTCGCTCCTGCACCCCCCCCCCCCCTGGGTTTAGTCGCACCGACATAAAATATAGCCTGTGTGGGAGCAAGGGTTGTCACCATCTATTTGCCACCATCACTTTTGAAAACGGTTCGGTAGTTCCAGAGATTCCCCCTACAAACAAACAATCTTTACTCTTTTATAATATTAGTATAGATAGATGATTATGATATGATTTTTGTAATCGGATTCGTTGTCAAGCTTTCGCTTCAGAAAACACAACGCAGACGAAAACTTTGCTCCAGAGAAGTACCAACCATCCCCACAAAATTGCCTAACTGTTTACTGGCATTGCAGTGTAAATCCCACCAAAGTCCGTACAGCATAACTCAAATTATAAACGGTCGGAATGAAATACGAATTTGCATTTTAATTACTTAGTAGATATATCTTTCATAGTTGCATTCACCTTTCCCAATCACTTTCTCATTAGCTCTATCACTAAGCAACATAGAATGATATGTTATAGGGTCATTAATCAAATCATACCTGAAAAATCACTTCCATTAAAATTTGTTCAGTACAATTTTTTGTAAGTAATCTTTAATAATCGGGTTTAGATAATTTTAGAGCTTTCCTCTTTAGCTCTATAACAAAGCAACGTAGAATAGCTATGCGCTAAAACCTTTCAAAAAACATTACCTGATTAAAATGTGAATATGCGGTTTATACTCATAGTAGATGATGATATGATTTTCTGTAACAGGATTCATCATGAAGATTTCGCTTCAAACATAAACGATGCTTTCAACATTGTGGCTAATACGCCAATTGGCGAGGTATCCGATTGCGGAAAATTAGCCCGAAATCGTATGAATCGTACCCAAAGAAAAAGAGAAACATGGCTGAAGACTGAAAACAAATAAAGAAGTAATACATAATACTAATCAGACCTTCGACACTTTATTTGGTACTTCTCTATTATCCCGTCGACCACTTTTCATAAAAAAAAAACTATCGCCAAACTATAAGATTTAACGCCAAAAATGCAGTCCCATTCACTTGACGTCAGAAGTATTAAACGTGTTTGTTATGTCATGAAGTGGTTTTTAATTCGACATTTACCTATATTTTTCATTTTGTTTTTCTGATATTTTAGTTATTTCGTTAATTAAAATAAAAATTGCGTCCTTAAACGACTGTGCCATGACATTAAAAGAGAAAATGCATTGTAAAAATGTTGCGTTTCATCGCGACCTACGTTATACACGGCCGGTGCATGACGTTTAAAACGTCACATGGAGTGGAACATTTTTATACGGCGATTGGTGCAAAACGGGGAGTGCGCCACTTTGCCCCAATCGCTGTACAAAAATGCATGTGACGTTTTAAACGTCATGCACTGGCCGTGTATAACGTAGGTCGCGGTTTCATAGTTAAGTGCAATAGATCAATTTCAACTGACGTCACAAACATTTATTCACCAGCCGAGAAGGATAATTAAGAAAAATAACGTAAATAAAAAAATATTCAAGATTTTTTTTCTATTTTCATTAATATATTGTAATTTTTTGTGTTAAAACTTACTGGACAATTTGGTGAGTGGGGCTTTTCCGAATTTATTTTATTTTAATTATTTATTTTGATGTTCCAATGGCAACATTCTTCCATTTGTTAATTTGGAATTCATGTTTGGCGATGATGATTTTTTTTTTTTTTTTTTTTTTTTATGAAAAGTGGTCAACGGTATAATTGAGATGTACACTTTATTTTAGCAATCACATTTTATTTTAAATCGTGGCATTTGTAGAAATAATAATAATAATACACAATTACATAAATATCCGTAAGAATAATATTCAATTCCCAATTGAGCAGTTAATATTTCTATCTGCAAAAATAAACAAAAAGATTTAATTTGAATTTCTTCCGCTGCTATAGTAACGGACGTATTTTTAGAAATTATCACTTGCATTGTTAGAATTGTTAGATTTTGACGTCAAAGACTTCGCCAAATTAGAAAAATGTGCAATATCTCACGAACTATTTGACTAATGAGTATTTAATTGATACTATTCGATTCAGCATACAAAAATGCATTAAAATATGTTATCATTTGTCACGTAACTGTAATACCCGATTTTTAAGTAAATTTTTAAAAGTTTGTTCCCCTTTTTACCCCCCTTAGGGGTGGAGTTTTTGAAAATCTAGTCTTAGTGCGCTTCTACATACTAAGAAGTATTTTTCCTGCAAGTTTCGTCTTTGTAGATTCAATAGTTTTGGCTGTGCGTTGATCATCTAGCCAGAAAGGACTTTCTTTTATATATATAGATAGCGGATTATATTAAAAACGTCAAGTTAATTTCTACATTTTTTTTTTTTTTTTTTTTTCATATACTGGTTATAAAATGGTGTTAAAATTTCAAGGTACAAAATATCTAATATCACGCATAACAATTTTGGAAATTATGCTGAGGTTGTAAATGTTTCTGATCATCCAATGAAATTACTTAGGCATCACTACAAAATAATTCTTAGATCTCTCCGAACAGAAATACACCATATTGCCAAAGGTGACCGGTCACTTGCGATTTTAGACGTTTTTTTAACTATCTAGAAAAATACATGAGGAATTAACCTGAAACTGCAGGTGTGTAAACAATATAGGATAGGTTATATATTTCCTTGAAGATTTTTTTCCCGAAGCCCCATAGGGGACTGTCTACAAATTGAAAAAGAACGAATATCTTTTGGATAACCCTGTAAAAACTAATGTAGTAAAGGCGTTCAAACTCGAGATTATTAATAAGTAGCTTATTGCAATATACTGTGTTCATTTTTATGAGGATAGCATATATACTCGTAGAGAAATTAAGGTTTTTATAAAAACAGTCCCAAATTTCGCCTAGTTTTTTGCTTATAATTGCAGAGTTCTTAATATAAAAAAGAGTTCTTTTCAGAAAATATGACAAACAACATTGTACATAATACTCTGAATATGAGAGGTTGTATTGAAATATAGTAGTACGTGTAATATTGTGTACGCTATCTTGGCACTAATCAACAGATATTTGATACAACCCCTCACCTTTTTGCTTCTTTTTGGAAACAACGGATTTTGAGCTTATTCTATCAACGATAATTTTCAGAATTTTCAAGCTATGATTTTGAGACTTTGACAAAAGTTGCTCTATATACTTAGCTAATACATTATGCATATTATAATTTGATTGCATTCGCGCATGCGCAGTGAAACATTTTTTGGTAAACCTGTTCATTTTTCATCCAATTTTTATAATTTTTTAATTCTGATTGCAGAGTATTATGTACAATGTTGTTTGTCATATTTTCTGAAATGAACTTTTTTTTATTTTAAGAACTCTGCAAATTATAAGTAAAAAACTAGGCAAATTTTGGGACTGTTTTTATAAAAACCTTAATTTCTCTACGAGTATACATGCTATCCTCATAAAAATGAACACAGTGTATTACAAAATACCACTTATTAATAATCTCGAGTTTGAACGCCTTTGCTACATTAGTTTTTACAGGGTTATCCAAAAGATATTCGTTCTGTTTCAATTTGTTGACAGTCCCCTATGGAGTTTCGTGAAAAAATCTTCACAGAAATATATAACCTATACTATACTGTTTACACACCTGCAGTTTCAGGTTAATTCCTCATGTATTTTTCTAGATGTTAACAAAACGTCCAAAATCGCAAGTGACCGGTCACCTTTGGCAATATAGTCTATTAAATACCTATTATTCTGAAAATACTCTGCATATTGAAGAAAAGAAATTTTCCTCCACATTTCTTGCTACCGTGTTTCAACAAAACTTTTCGCGATAATAATTCATATGGAAAAAAAATATATTCATACATATAATATCAATACAGTAATCTTTAGTTCTGTGTAAAAAGGGGATTGTCCTTTTTTGCGGCTTCGATTTATATTTTATCATCAAGTTATCATATAGAGATGTGTGACTGTAAAGTACCGTTCGACTGGGAATTGAATCTACTTTTAGAATATGAATAAATTTTTTTAAATAGGTGTCGTCTGCATATTAAAAATTGTACCAACTGTGAATTTTCAAATTGTTATATCTACTTTTGATACCATGTTTGAGTTGAATCAAGGCATTCCGAAAAAAGGCATGGCTACTTTACTTTTTCTTAATTCTCATAGGGTTAGAAGAGGCCGAAGTTTGAGGATACTAATGTTAAATAAACATGAGAAATTTTAATTTATATCTTGACAAAAAAAATCATTCAATTTTATTATTATTATTTTTTTTTATGAAATACAATGAGTAGACGCAAACATATTTTAGAATATTTTTGATTAAAAATATATTTTTAATTACGAAAAGGATTAATAAATGCATATTCAAAAATCTAACCAGATTAGTTTTTACATAAAATGAATTATAATCGTCGAAAACGCAGGTGTGTCAATGTAGAGCTTATTCCAATAATTAGTTTTCGAGTTATAGAGAAATTTTACGTTTCGACGGCTTAAGAACACCATTTCATGCCATTGTTGTAGCTTTGATAGCATGAAATGGTGTTCTTAAGCCGTATATATATATTGTTGTAGCTTTGATAGCATGAAATGGTGTTCTTAAGCCGTCGAAACGTAAAATTTCTCTATAACTCGAAAACTAATTATTGGAATAAGCTCTACATTGACACACCTGCGTTTTCGACGATTATAATTCATTTTATGTAAAAACTAATCTGATAAATAATTCATTTTATGTAAAAACTAAACTAAATATATAAAATCTCTCCTAACTAATTGAGTATTTCCATTAGTTTTCCTGGTACCATTGTACTTCTAAATTACCCCAAGCAAATTTTTTTTTATGGCTTTATGAGGATTTAAGAAAAAGTACATAAATTATATATTTTTTCGGCTTTTTTTTTATCCAAAAAATTGAAAAACGATGTCAAAAATGCGTGTTTCCAATTGAAAATTTAAAATTCGTACAAATTTTACTTTGTATACGACACAATTTACAATTTAATGGTACCTCTCGAATCACTATACGATAATTTGATGGTAAAATAGTATGAAGTAATCAATTTTTTCAATTGACGTACAAATTACAATAATTAAAAATATAATCAAATAAAAATATAATTCATATATATTTAATATATACATGCAGAAAATATTCTGAAAAATTAGAAAAATCGTTAAGCTTATTTAAAATTAACGTGAACCTTTGGCTACATTGATATGTAAAAATAAAATTTTAAAATATTTATATTGAGATCATAGTGACTAGAAACTAAGAAACAATTAGGCCATACGTATATTCTTTATCTATATTTTTATAAAGAAATTTTTAGATAGTTTTATAACATCTCACACCAAATCAATCTCATGAATCATACTAAAAAAAATAAAATATTAAAAACAGTAATAAGAATGACAAATAACAAGTTTTCAACTGTATAAAAGATAATGCGATATTGTTGACAGGAAAAGGTAGAGAAGGTGGTAATGAATCAATAAGAACTTGTAATAAAAAATTCTAGAAAAGGAATCCTCACTTGATGAAATTCAACGAGCTTTCTACAATATACTTTTTGACTTAAAGCGCATGGTTTCCGCATCTGTAAATATGCAGTTTTTATTTTTTTTCACTTTATTTATTTTTTTTAATCTTTTTTTATTTACCGTAACGTATTGGAAAACAACGACAACTAGATAGCTAACAATGTGAAATACTTTTATTAACTCAATAGAGCTGACATCATACGAATGAACCTTTTTCCAACTGAGTGAAAAAGTGCCCAGGCCGGGAATTGAACACAAAACCTCTGTCTTAAATTACCAACACCCTGCCCATTGAGCTACCTGGACCGACAACCGGCCAACACAATTCACTAAGAAAACTTTTTTGGCAATCTAGTTTGTTATCTGAAACAATTCAACGAAATATACTATAAGTAATGAGAATCCATTAAACTATGGACCTCGTATTCTTTGTGTCCATCATTTAATAGAGTTCCATTACCTGCAGTATATTCTGTTAAGCTGCTTCAGATAACATATCAAGTGCTATTACCAAAAAGGTTTGCTGAGTCAATTGTGTCGTCCATTGGTCGGTCTAGGTATTAGCTTAATTGACAAAGCATTGGCAATTTAAACTAGAAGAGTTTTGTATTCGACTCCGGCCTGGACATTTTTTATCATTCGGTTGGAAAAATGGGAAGGCAAATAATGCTGAAAATAAACTACTAAAGAATTTTTCATTGTGCTGATACAACGGAATTAACATGATCTCGTTCTCAAAATATGAATAATACCGTTAAATCATAAAATAAAAGGGTCTATGAATAATTATTTATATTATTAAACCAGATTTAAATGAACGTTTTCAAAATATAACTACAGATGCATATATACACACGACCAAAATATTCAGTTTTCATTTTTTTACGACGATTAATTAAAAAAAATTAATTAAAAGTAGTTTCTGAAAACGTGTCCGTTCATATGTACAAACAGTGACAGAAAGTATTCGAGAGAGTAGATAGAAAATATTTTTTGCATATGAATTTCAATGCGGTTTTTCATTTACAAACATATATAATTTCAATGTGCATTATAATATAATTCACATCTATATAAAATTAAACAAAGAAATAAACTCTATGGACAAATTATTTATATTCAAGAACAAGATTTAAATGCAGATTTTTGAAATTGAAATACAGATATGTATATATACAAATAACCAAAATAATAAGTGTTCAGTTTTTTCTCTACCATGATTAATTAAAACAAATTACATATAAGTAATATCTGAAAACATGTGCGCGATATATACAAACACTGGCAGAATGTATTCGAGAGAGTAGATAGAAAATATTTTTTCCTCCAGCATTTCAATGTTATTTTCCATTTACAAACATTTATAATTCCGAAATACATTACAATTCATATATATATATATATATATATATAATGGAAATGGGCTAGGCACATTGCAAGAAGACAAGACAATAGATGGAGTACAAACACCCTACAGTGGTATCCCAGAGATGTAAAACGACCAATAAGACAACCTCAAGTAAGATGAAGTGACGAAATCAGAAAAGTGGACGTTGTTGACTGGATGACTAAAGTAGAAACAATAGAAAAATTTCTGGGAGACCTACATCCAGCAGTGGATTGAAAACGGTTAATGATAATGATGATGATGAATTAAACAATGAAATAAAAGACTCTATGGACAAATTATTCATATTCTTGGAATATCTTTGTGAGTTTTTTATCATGTTACTGTCATATTAAATCAATTTGATAAATCATACTAAAAAATAGTAGTATTAAAATCAGTACATATTTTTACAAATAACAAGTTTTCAACTGTTTTAAAAGACAATTTGATATTGTCATTGGTAAACGAAAGTTAAGTAATGCTGTGGTGTAGCGAGTGTTAATTTCAAACATAAACATTCACGCACAGCTAAACTAATAAAGAATCCACTGGATTCAATTAAAAAATTTTTAATTAAAAAAAATATTCTGTACAAGTTCTTTGTGATTTACAATTTAATCGTGATCTTCATAATCACCGCAGAACACAGCGGAAAGCACAAAAAAAAAAAAAACATCTCACAAAAACCGGAGCTGTTTACAAGCGAACCTCATCGCTCGCTTTCCAACAACAGACTCCCCGCTTCTCTACGTCTACGTGTACACTGTCCACTGGGGGTAAGGGCGGAAGTTCTCGGTCATTGCTCCAAAATGACCAACCCCCTCCCCCCTTCTGCGAGCATCTTCTAACGTTCAGAAGGAAACAAGCGTTCTCTTGGAGAAATACTGCACCCTGCAGCCGTTGTTACAGCTCCTTCCCCCTAAAGAATTTTCATACGGTGCATACACCTATGAAAATGTAAATTTGAATCAGGTACCGAGCCCCTCATTCTTAACACACTAAATCTGAGAGGTCCCAACACCTAAACTCCAGTTGGAAGTGCTAAGGAAATACCTTAATAACTTTACCTTAATACTTTTACCTTTTGCTAATACCTTAATAACTTTATACACTTTATTTTTTCTCTATACAAGGTTCATATAGACGCACGCGTACTCAGTTTTGAAAGACTCATGATAATCCTAGATTTCACTTATGAATTTCCATAACAATTCAAATAATAAAAACATTTTCGTAATCAAATCTAATATAACAGATGAGATATTTATCTGAGTTCAACAACTGACACAGTGCGATTCCTTGACATTAAAGAAAATTGTAAAAAAATACTAAATTACACACAAAATATATACAAGTGATAAATAACAAAAAACAAACAATAACTCGTAAATAAAAATTATAAACAAATACTAATTCGGGAATCAAGTAAAGAAATTACACTATTCGGTCCTACTTAACCCATCTGCATTCCCGTGAAGTTTCCCAGGTTTGTGTTCGATTTTGAAGTTGAATGACTGCAAATACAATGCCCACCTAGTCAATCTCGCATTGTTCCCCATCATAGTTTTTAAGTACGTCAGAGGATTGTGATCTGTTTGGACTACAAACCGCTGCCCGTCCAGGTAGTGATTCAGTTTTTTCAGACCGTACACAATTGCTGCCAATTCCCGTTCAACAGTGCTGTAATTCTGCTCTGCCCTGGAAAATTTTTTACTCAAGTACAGAATGGGATGTTCCTCCCCATCTCGTACCTGTGACAGGACTATACCAGCCCCATATAAACTTGCGTCGGTCTGCACAATAAACTCCTGACTATAATCTGGGGCGTACAATACGGGACTCTGGGTTAACTTCTCTTTTAATTCCTGGAAAGCCTTTTCGCACTCCTCACTCCACTCTATCTTTTCTTTTTTGATCTTCCCTTTCAAAACATTTGTTAAGGGGACTGCAATTACTGCATAATCCTTTATATACCGTGAATAATAACCCGTCATTCCCAGAAATGACCTCACTTGCGTCTTAGTGGAAGGCGTTGGAAATTCCTGGATAGCCTTCACTTTTATGTCACTGGGAGACCGCTTCCCCGAACCTACCTCGTGACCCAAAAACCTCACACTATCCTGTGCAAATTTACACTTTGTGGGTTTCACTGTTAGGCCGGCCTCTAACAATCTCTTCAGAACCTCAGCGATGTCCTTCATGTGACTCTCCCATGTAAGAGAGAACACCGCAATGTCATCGATATATGGCAAGGCAAACAATTCAAGCCCACCCAAAACACTTGCGATTAATTTGCAAAAGTAGAAAGGTGCGTTCAGGAGACCAAACATCATGACCTTGGGTAAAAATACTCCGAAAGGTGTCACAAACGCAGCGTACCTTTGGGCCCTTTTGGTCAGTGGTATCTGGAAATAACCTTTGGTTAAATCCATTACCGTGATGAAAGTCGCCGAACTCACTTTTTCTACGACCTCCTCTATATTGGGGAGTGGAAAAAATTCCATTCGGGTCTTCGCATTTAATCTGCGATAGTCCACACAGGGACGAGGATCCTTTCCCGGAACCTCTACCAAAATCATGGGGGACGTAAAATCAGACTGCCCTACTTCTATCACTCCTAATTCCAATAGTCTCCTGATTTCCTCTCTTAAAATTTCGGTCTGCCTAGGTGACATTCTATAAGGTTTCGCCCTCACCGGCGATTCATCTGTCAACTCGATATCCATCTCTACCAGATGGGTACGTCCAGGGTCTGAAGAAAAAACTTTTCTATTTCTCTCTATAACCTCCTTAAATAAACTTATTTGGCTATCTGTCACTTTTTTCTCTAACTCGCTGTTATACACAACTTCCCAGAAGTCAATTTGTGTGGGGTTTGGCAGGGGATAAGGGATCTCAGCATCTTCTTCCACTTCTTCCGCATCTATGTCAATCAGCAGATTGACAAATTCAGGCCGCTTGTAATAAGGTTTCAAAAGATTCACATGGTAGATAGTCGCCTTATTGCGCCTCTCTGGCAAGTCAACTGTGTAATTTGTTTCCGAAATCACTCCAGTGACAGTTCCCGGCCCGACCCAATTTACGGCCATCTTATGAGGCTTTGATGTTGCCAAAACCAACACCTGGTCACCAACTTTGAATTTTCTAGTTACCGCATTCCTATCATACCATGTCTTCCTTTTGTCCTGACATTCCTCCATACGCCTAGTTGCTAAATCCTGACACCTTTTCAACCTATTCGTCAAGTTCAAAATGTAATCAACCACATTTTGATCCGTGTTACCTTGACCCATCCAATTCTCATAAACTAACGTGTGCGGCATGCGCAAATTTTTTCCATGAACCAGCTCGGCAGGACTAAACCCAGTACTTTCATGCGTCACAGTTCTTAAAGCAAACAACGCCATAGGCAAAACCTCTTCCCAGTCTCGACCTGACTCTAGACATAAGGCTTTAAGTACTTTCTTCAAAGTAGAATGCATCCTTTCCACGCTGTTCGACTCCGGATGGCAAACTGAGCTATGCGACACTTTGATACCAAATACATTAAAAAATTCTGATGTTAACTCGCTGGTAAAAGATTTTCCTAGGTCACTTTGCACCTCTCGCGGATAACCTGTCTTAGCGAATATCTGTACCAAAGCATCAATAACGGATGTGGAAGTGATGTCTTCCACCGGAATAGCATCAGGATATTTAGAAGCGAGGCAAATGGATGTAATTAAGTACTTGTTGTTTTTATTACTAGTTTTCAGGGGACCAACCGCGTCTAAATTTATTTTGGTAAAGCATTCCGAAATTATCGGTACTAACTTCAAAGGGGCCTTTTGCCTATCTCGATTGCTACCTACCTTTTGACATGTATCACAAGTCTTAACATAATTCTCAATATCGTGATAACAGTTTGGCCAAAAGTAACATCTCAGAACCCTATCCTTGGACTTAGTCGTACCCAAATGCCCTGACACCTGCTCATGACACAATGCTAGAACTTCTCTACGATAAACTTCCGGCACACATAACTGCACTTTATCATCACCTCTCCGTGACTGCGATACCCGCACAAGCTTACCATCTCTAACACAAAATTCTTTTTCGTTAGGTTTACTGGCCTTCTCCCACAACTGCTTAAGTGAAGCGCAATTTATCTGCTCTTCCTTAAATTTCTCTGCGGATACCTTCTCCAAACCCGACTCTGCCTCTAACCTTTCCAGAATAACTATCCCATCTTCTTCCTCACCGTCACTAGACTCCCCTTCATCCGGTTCTCCATCCTCCGAACCAAATTCACTCTCAACTTGCACAGCGGACATTTCTCTCTCATGTTCACGCCTCTGACTGCGCGTCATTACAGCATTTACCGGTACAGGATTACCCCTCGACTCCTCAATAAGCTCAGCCGTTTTGTTTCCTAACAAATAATAACCTTGTTCTAGCTCGATAGGTTTCACAGCTGCCTTAGTGACCACCGTTCCAAAATCTCCTTTAATTGTAACTCTAGCCAATGGCAAACATTTACATTCATTATCCAGGGGTTGTTTAATCCAAGTAACTTCACCAATCAAATCCTCATTATCAATCCAGCTACGGTCACAAAGATCAATGCCAGCCCCAGTATCCCGTAAGTAATCCCGTTCTATTCCATTAATTTCTGCCTTTTTGAAATACGGTGCAAAACACTCTCCTAAACTAACATCTACACCCAGGTGACTAACTACATCTCCAGAGTCTTTACGTTTTAAATCTGGGCAATCCGGTCTGATATGCCCTGCACGGTTACACTGGAAACAGACAATAGG
The DNA here is from genome assembly GCA_963931845.1 of Maratus michaelseni. Classification (NCBI taxonomy): domain Eukaryota; kingdom Metazoa; phylum Arthropoda; class Arachnida; order Araneae; family Salticidae; genus Maratus; species Maratus michaelseni. The sequence continues at coordinate 202,726,194 of OZ007587.1, forward strand.
TTTCCTTCTATCAAACTTATCTTTATTCCAAGAATTTCTACTTGCGTGATCCTTTTTATCAGCCCCTCCTGACTTTACTGCCTGTTCCCCTTTACTCTTGAAGTTATCCTGACCGTTCCTGTCCCTACCAAATGACTTATTATTCCAAAATTTATTTTCCATTTTCTTAAAATTCCCTCTCACACTCTCATATTTATCGCATTTTTCTGCTAAATAGGACGCTGTCTTCATCTCATCCCATTCGTCTAAGAATTTCTCTTTAATTTCAAAAGGGACTCTACGTTTCACCTGCTCTGTGAGTATAAGTTCTTTGAGGGATTCGAAATCATTCACTTCAACCGTTTCCAACCAGTTATCCAAATACCCTCTCAGCTCATACACAAGTTCAGACCACAGTGCACCTGACTTCCTTTGATGATTTTCAAATTTAGTTTTAAGGGCACCAGCTCCTAATCTAAACCTTTTTAACAAAACGCTTTTGATGTGCTGATAGTCATCCCTTTTCTCTAGCGGTTCCTTTACAATAATTTCCGCAACATCTACAGGCAACAAGGGTATAAGCTGTGATACATAATTAGATTCATCTAAATTTTCTTTTAACGCCTGACTCTCAAAAATCATAAAAAATAAAGTAATGTCAATGGATTTAGGGTCAAATTTTGGGACTAAATCTTTTAAACTTACTTTTTTATCTTTACTTTCTGCCACTACAGAAACTGTGGAAGCTACAGAGGTAGTATCTACATTGTATTGTAACTTCGCCTTCTCTAACTCCAACTGTCTATCTTTCTCTCGTTCTGCCAATTTATCTAACCTTTCTTGCTCCGCTAATTTGTCTGATCTTTCTTGCTCTGCCAGTTTTTCCCTCTCTATTAATATCCCTTCCAACATATCTTTAGCCATTTGCTCCTCATAATCAGAGGCACGCAAAATTGCCTGAATTATCGCTACCTTTTTACTGTCCGCAGGTAATTCTGTATCAAAATCGGCCGCGAGCAATAGCAGAACGCTTTTATTTTGTTTATTCAAGAAACTGGCCATAATTAAACACAGAAAATATCTCAACACAAAATACAAAAAAGCACAATAATTTTCCCGAACACAATTAGCAATAAAAAAGCAAAGAAAATCAAGGATCTACTTTTCTTTTCAAAACTGAGTAACTCCCTAAATAAAACACCATAAATGATAAGATAAACCCAAAAAACACTCATAAAAATACTACACAGTAAAGAAAAGACTTAGTAGATTAATTTAAACAAAATTCCTTTCTACTAGGAATATGAATTTATTTTAAAAATGAATTCACAGTGATAATTTTCATTAATTCAATCTCCTACCTCTAAACAAATGCTTTCACACTGTAACACATATTGTTTAGTTGCATTAGCACTCTACATGTGCATAAAAAATAATTTAATCTTTATACTTATCACAAAAGAACAAAAACGCACATAAAATAAATAACCCGCCACTTCTGCAATAAATATTTACCTGAGAACATTAGTACAATAACCAGAGAATATAAAATAACTTATAGCTATCCCCTACGCATGAACCTTGAAGTAATAATAATAATAATAATAAACCCTACTTCAAATTACTTAGCCCAACATTATTTCTACTAAATTTATGTACATGTATATATAACAATGGGACCTCCCAAAATTCAGCATGCACGAGAAATATAGGGGCTTACCATTCCATATTTGATGTTTACGCTGGGGGACACATAGCAAATTCCAGGGTCGGCAGATAAACAGTCCAACAGAAATGAAGCTCCACACCAGATCTTTATCGATGGTATCCACTCGCTCCACTTCACAAGAATGAATCCTTGACCTTCCGGACAGAACACTGATTCTTCTTTACAGAGACTCCAAATGTCAGAAAATAAAACTCTGGATACTTGGCCGTTCCAAAACTCGTGGAAATCGTCGACAAAGTTCTCCCACAAAATGCGTGCTTATACGATAACTGCACGACTTAACAAATATAATTTTTTTTTGCAGAAGGTGGCTAAGAATTCGTGGAACTAATTAATCTAGTTCCAACATCCCACCGAGCACTGCCACCATTAATCATAAGCTGTGGTGTAGCGAGTGTTAATTTCAAACATAAACATTCACGCACAGCTAAACTAATAAAGAATCCACTGGATTCAATTAAAAAATTTTTAATTAAAAAAAATATTCTGTACAAGTTCTTTGTGATTTACAATTTAATCGTGATCTTCATAATCACCGCAGAACACAGCGGAAAGCACAAAAAAAAAAAAAACATCTCACAAAAACCGGAGCTGTTTACAAGCGAACCTCATCGCTCGCTTTCCAACAACAGACTCCCCGCTTCTCTACGTCTACGTGTACACTGTCTACTGGGGGTAAGGGCGGAAGTTCTCGGTCATTGCTCCAAAATGACCAACCCCCTCCCCCCTTCTGCGAGCATCTTCTAACGTTCAGAAGGAAACAAGCGTTCTCTTGGAGAAATACTGCACCCTGCAGCCGTTGTTACAATGCTTAATGAATCATAGTCAATAATGAACATGTAATAAAAAAATCCCTAAAAGGCTTTGCATTTGATCATCTTCAACATGCTTCATGTAAGAAACTTTCTGGGACATAACAAATCTTAGAATTCATCTTATTGTTCACAAGCAACGTCCTTAGAGTAAAAATATTAAAATTTCATTTAAAATGGCTGAAGACCATATTACCATGCATTTTAAAAAACAAGAACTATTTAAAGAATTTTTTCCATATGCATATATATATATGTATATTGGGTTGTCCAGAAAGTTCAGGCCGGTTGGGAAAATCAATTCGTACCGGAAAATTCTATCATTTAATTATTAGACATTGATTCCCATATATAATGTCTAATAAGGAACGGGGAGAAATTTCCGGTACTATTTGATTTTCCCAAACGGCACAAACTTTCGGTACAACCCAATACAATTTTTAAAAGGTTTTCTATTTTATTTTTTTATTTTTTTGGTTTGTTTGTTTGCTTATAAATACTGTAACACATGGAAAAATCCAAAAATTAGATAAATAACAATATGAAAGCAAAACGTGCTAAAACTAAATGTCTAAAGTATTGATACTAACACAATATAATAGGATTTGGCATTTTCAAATATAAATAAGAACATTAAACAATGAAAAAATGACTCTATGGACAAATTATTCATTTTCTTGAACCAAATTTAAATGAGAGTTTTCAAAATTTAAATACAGATATATATACAAATAACCAAAACAATCAGTTTTCTCTTTTTTCTCTAGTTACCACGATTAATTTAATAAAAGTAATTAAAAGTAATATCTGAAAACATGTGCGTGATATGTACAATTACTGACAGATTGTATTCGAGAGAGCAGATAGAATTTTTTTTTCCATAAGCATTTCAATATTATTTTCCATGTACAAGGATTTATAATTTCACTGTACATTACAATATAATTTATATATACATAAAATTAAACAATGAAATAAAAGACTCTAAGGGCAAATTATTCATATTCTTGGAATATATTTGAATATTTGAGAGTTTTTTATGATGTCATTGTCATATTAAATCAATTTGACAAATTATACAAAAAAATAATAACTATTAAAATCAGTACATATTTTTACAAATAGCAAGTTTTCAACTCTATAAAAGACAATGTGAATTGTCATTGGTAAATGACAGTTAAGTAATGCGTAATGAATTATTATGAACATGTAATAAAAAAATTCTCAAAAAGTTTTGAATTTGATCACCTTCAACATGCTTTATGCAAGAAATTTTCTGGAACATGAGAAATCTTAGAATTGATCTTATTATTAACAAGAAACATGCTTAACATAAAAATGTTAAAATTTAATTTAAAATAGCTGAAGACTATTGCCATATATTTTATAAAATAAGAAATATTTAAAAACTGTTTTTTTACATATTTACATATATACAATTTTAAGAATGTTTTTTAGTTTTTTGTTTGTTTGTTTGTTTATAAGTACTGTAACACATGGGTTAACACCGAAAACTCAACGAATAACAATGTGAAAGCAAAATAGGCTAAAAATAAATTTCTAAAGTATTGATGATAGCACAACGTAACATAATTTTGTACATTAAAATATAAATAAGAACATTAAACAGAGGAATAAAAAAAAAATATGACAGATTACTTACATTATTAAACACGACTGCTACTAACAATAGTAATACTATTATCAATATCCTTGTTATTTCATACTGTACTCAAAAAATACAAAGCAGAATGAGGATTGATAATTTCTTTTTCGCTACATTTGATCATCTTATCCTTGGTGTCATCATATAGCTCCCATGTTCCACTATTTCGACGACAATAAGCGACGTAATGTGCAGGTTCAAAAGCAATTACCGAGCCAAGTGAAAAATTCAAATCATCAATTTTAATTTCTGCTGGAAAATCTGAGAGCTTTATGAAATTAGCACTTTCACTTGATTTGGGTAGAGTATCAATACCATTAAGATTTAAAATGTCTAGTTCAATAAATATGTGTTTTCCAAATATTTGCTTAATGTTCCAAATTCCTTTGCAATTTGGAACTCTACAGAGCTGAGTACTGGTATTTTTTATGTGTTCTTTTATAGATTCTTCTAATTTCTCCAGCCCGTCTACGATGACAATATCCCTGTCAATTCTTAATACAGGGTTCAACTGGATTCTGAAAGCTGAGCATGTGTCACATTTTTTTATAGACGTAACACTAGGTTCATCTGTAAAATTTGTTTCAAAATAATTGATAATATTGTCAGTAGCATCAATATCAGTTATACTGGTACTGATAACTGATGGTGTTTTCGGGTACAAATTATATAAATGATGCCCTCTCATTTTGTATAATTCAGTTAAGCTTTTGCCTTTAAAAAGATTCAGAGCAATTTTCAAAGTTTCATTTTTGGTAGATTCCGCATATCTGAAATATGATTCATTGTCTGCCATTGCTACACATAAACTTTGAACAATGCTATCAAATGGACAGGTCATTTTGATAGCAAATGCGGAATTTTTTATACTTATTGGGGGACATTTATATCCATTTTGGAGTAAAGGAAATGATTTGTTCAGTTTTGAGCTATTAGATGCTAATATCAAGCTTCTTATATTTTGATTTGAATTTAGGTATCTTGATTTCTTTTTTCTAGATTTTCGCCACTTATCTTCAGCTTTTATTTCTTCTTTCTCAGTCCGGGCTTTTCTTTTTCTATTTTCTTCATTCTTATTTTCTGAAGATTTTTTTTCTAGTCGAACATATTTAGTTTCATCAAAAAGGCCGCGATAATTTTTATTAACGTTACAATGGGATTCTTCTGGTATATTCTTCTTATGTTCATCTTTCATATTGTTTTCATTCAATTTTTCTATGTAGGTTTGTTTGTTTTTACTTGTAATTATTGTATCTTCAGATGTTGATTCTATTTTAATTTTTTCAACTTTTATATTATCGGCCTCTATAATTTTCATCGAGCCTTCTAGGTAATCAATATGCAGTTTCAGAAATTTGTCCACTCTGAGAGGCAAAATTTCATTTTTTAACACTCTGTTTTTTAAATTTCCGAAATCTCCTTCTACACCTGCGGAAGAGCCCGTTTTGAAAGAAGAATGAAATTTTTTATTCATTATACTCGTCCATAAAACGACGGAATCACAGATTTTCTTTAGTTTTTCACTGAAATTAAAGTTAAAATAGGGATTTATTTCTGTTCCTTCCACTATGTTACTTTCAGCTATAGCCCACATTTCATTTTTCCACTCTTTATCTAATTCCTCGTCTTCTTCCATTGTGTTTATGGTTTTGTTATTTTTAGTAGTCAAAAATTCACTACTAAAATTAGCCTTTTCTATTAAATGGACAAGATCATTTTTGCATATTTCAGCTGGCGTTACTTCTTCCGTGTTAATGGCTTTTCCAGCAGTTTCATTTGTTGACAATATTATAATTTTTAAAATAATGTCACTGAAATCCTCTAAATCTTCAGAATTTATCAGAAGCCCGATGCAAAACATATAAAAATCTTTTATTCTTTTAGATGAATTTGCAAAACATTCCCATTTCCTAACCATGTTTATAAAATGGGCAACATCAAGGCGGATGTATGTTTGAAATTGAACATCTTTATCGAGGATAAGAGCTTCAAAACAGTCTTTTTTATACCGGTCTAAGCTAGTTAAATTAAATGCCCGGCATATTCCTCCCAGTAATGCAAGCGAAAAATCGCACACTACTTCGCGGGGAGGTGGGGCTCCACTTCTCATCCACTGTCCAAGCCAAAATGCAATCGTGAGCGTGTCATGTCGCTCTGTCAGCATTTGTGAAACAGAGCATTGATTTTTTTCATTGTTTATAACAATTTCATACAAAAAAATATGTCTTGAAATTTTATTTTTTGCATGAATTATTTTTTTCACAATGGATCCAGTTGAATCGATTGCAGCTCTGCTGGTTTTTGTACTTTTTATGTATTTTTTGTACACAAACATTTGAGATTGTGTCCAATAATGGACAAAGAATTTATCCAACCCAATATCATGAATAGTTCCAATCCATGGAATGGAATATTTCATAATGGAAATATTCTTTATGGGATCTCCAGTACTGAAACCATAAGTCCTATCCTTAGTCTCTTGTTTTAATTTTCTTAAAACGTTTAAATTGTACAGTTCAGGATTGCATACTTCACCAAAATTCATAGTTTCATTTGCGCGTTTTACCCGCCACATTGAGCAGCTGTCATTTATAAGTTCTTTTCCAACATTTTTTCTATTTTCTCCTGTTAAAGGCCTTTTAAGTTCATGAGGTATGCTTGCCGTGTCTGATGTTCTTATATTTAATACTATATCAGACTCTTCTTTAGGTTCTTCTCTGATATACCCTATCAATTTATTCTTGCATTCTTTGCACCTTCCTTCTATTTCACAATAGTATTTACTACGCGTCAAATCTTTTGCAATTTTCGCTCTTTTAAATATGAATGCACATGGAATTCTAAGCTGCTCCCATATTCGTTTTGAAATCACATAAGTCCATGCATTTGGACGCAAGCTCAAATTTGTTTGCCTTGAAGATTCTGGTTTTATATTAATCCAGTCTTCAAAAGACAGTCTTATCAACTTTTCGTCTGCTTCGGAACAGATGCTTTCATCACAATGGCTTGATGAAGATTCTTTGCTGCTAACAAAATCAGGCTGCTCAGTTTTCTTTTGAATGTTGTAGTGATGCCTTAAATCATCAAATATATTGTGCCTATTTTGTTGTACATAGAAATGTAAATATTTTGGCGTATGGACTTTACCTATTTTTTCACTTAAACTATTCCAAATACTGTTCGTAGCAGTGACAAGTTTACCTTCGATATCAAAAATATGTTCTTTCAAATAATGTTCTTTCAAAAAGTTCAAGATTTCATTATGCGGAATTCTAGATTTCCGTGGCATTTTAAAAATTTCATTTGCTGGTAAAACTTAGAACTAGTTTCGTAGGATAGCGCCTTCAGCAAACTGACCCGAAATGTATTGAAGTAGGATCTTCTTTTAACACAACAACTGGACAAACAAAAAATTTACCGGCCACTAACGAGAGTTTTTTTGCCTTGGATCTTCTAACACTTTTTGTCCCCTTGCATTATTTTAGTTGTGGGCGTGGAAAACTCCACTTCCCCTGTTTACCCCCGCTATAAGAGAATTTTGTTCGCTCGTAAAGTAAACGACAGAAGTAAATCTCGAAGAAGCCTATCTATTCGCAGAATATTTCAAATAGCATATATTGCTTATTTCAGATTCCATTCGTTACCTTAATTCTTCATAATTAACAAATCAGTGTTTCTATCGAGCAAAATAGTCTAGAATAATAAATTTGGTTATTTTTAAGCTATTATAATTCTTACCTTCATTAATTTTCATTAAAATAGATGCATTTTAAATTATAAGTTTCTGTTCCCCCCGCAAATTTAATGTATAAAAAATTTTTCGTCTGCAAATTACTTTCGTTAATTATATCTGTACAACCTACTTCTTTTAAGTTGAAATTAAAATCTCCCACTTCTAATAAAATTTTCAACCAATTTTAATACAAGGAGAGATTATACAGTTTGACATTATATTATATATATCATATATGTGTGTATATATGTATGCGCATACGCTATAATATATGTACAGTAATAGAAAAAAAAATCACTGCATACTAACTCTGAGAAAAAAAATTATGGTATGAAAATGTGACTGGCGTACTAATCGATTATTAATACCCCCGAATAATTAAAACTATAATTAAATTTTGCCTATCAGGTCACCTACATACAAAAATTGAACAAAAATAATACAATTTCCAATAATAATACATAATTTTGACATCATGTTTAAATTCTTCGGTAAAAATTACCTTCTAATACCAAACGGAAAGTCATTCGATCAAGTAATTTAAGAATTATATGAGTTTAAAGCCTGGAACTCTAATGTTAAATTGATACTTTATCGTCCCAACACAAAATGCAGTGCGGGTAATTTTATAAGAATCTAGGAAAAAACGTTACCGGGAAAAAAATTGACAGTGAAATCAAGAGCAGAAAAAAAGTGACAAGGAAAACGGGACAAAGAAAAAAAGTGAAAAAAAATTTAAAAACATTATATTATACGTAGGCATATTTGAAGCTTTTGGAAATTGATTTCAGTTAAAACATTCACAAGTTACAATTCATATTTTCTTTCTAAAACTAGTTTCAAATTATGTATTTTTTCGAAAATAATTTTCGAAAAAAATACGAATTGTAATCTATAAATTTTTTAAAGATAAATTGATGTAGATAACCCTCTAAGCAAAATTTAACTGTACTATTAATTAATAGGAGTTATTAATAATTAGTTGGTAACAGTGACATTTTTATACGATGATTTACTATAGAGTTTATTCTTTTCTTTTCTTTTCAGGACTGTAGGGTAATTTGGTGCTTAATTTTTTTCAACTAAAAAAAAAGCAACTATAGATCTTTAAAAATATTTAAATGTACCAGGCAAAACATACCTTTTACAGGGACAAATTCATAAAAGAAAGAAAGAATTTCAGCCAGTACTTAGTAAGTTAGAGATATTTTTAATATATATATAAAACAGGAAACACCAAATTACCCCTCAAGGGGTAATTTGGTATATTTTGAGGTCATAAAATGCACGCCATTTTGTGTCTTTAACAGTGTGCTATTCAGAACACTGTTACTTTTTTTTTAATAGGATGACATTTGAGAAAACTGTGAATTTTTCTTTGAGACAATATATTTTTTAAAGAGGCAGTTTGAAATAACAATTACATGAATAATTTTAAAGGCTCTGTTGAAATTCATAATGTTTTAATCTCTTTAAAGATGCCTTTTCAAATTAAATTAACTATAAAAAAAATTAATACAACATGGTTAGTTGAAATAAAGGTTTTAATGCACACATTTTTTTTATAAACTAATGAAAACATAAATGATAATTAGAACATTTTAAAACAGCTCAATAATATATAGAAAAACATTTTACAATGGATATTATGCTATTTTAGATAATATACCTTCTGAATAATAATAACCTTTTTCAAGCTATTTCTTAATATTAATATTTTTTTTTATTTGATAGCTATTTCTTAAGAAATAGCTATCAACATTGTTGTAACACACAAAGGTGACAAAATGAACCCCACTCCATGATATAGACTAGAGTGAAACATTTTCGAATGAAAATAATGATATTTCAGACATTACACACTCTTCTGAATAATAGGACTATATTAAAAAATAACTTTATCAAACAGTTTCTTAATAAAACTCTATTTCATAGCGTAAACATTTTAAATCACAAGTTAAATCTCAGGTCTTACACATTTCAGTAGCCTTATTCCTATCTGAATCAATCTGGAATAAAGAAGTCAGCTGTATACTTCTGAGAAATGATTTATAAACAAAATGTTAGTGACAATCAGCATCCCTGTATATGATCTATAGTAATTATACACACCATGTAAAATAAAAAAAAAAGTTAAATAAAAAAAATCTCTGACGGCTCGGCCGACAGGCACAAGTAAAATTCGAAGACGCAGGCCGTAGAGCGCCTGTTTATTGGGAATTGCAGAAGAAATGATTTTTGCCATGATGCGGCAGTTGGGACCACCCATTTCGAAATCTACCTGTGTCTGTAGGGGAAGTTTTAATTTTTTTTCTCTGTAAGGGTTGGTCCTATAAAAAAATTGTCAATATAAAAGTTGTGGATAATATTAAGAGGATTTATAATAAAATCTAAGCGGATTTGATATCTTATGAATTGACTAAGTTATAATTTTTTTCTTCTTAAACCCCTATCCCCCCCCCGCTTGAGGCCATTTTTAATGATATCAAAAATTTATCATACACAAATTTTCGGCCCTTTTCCTAGAAGTAATAATAACTTTAAACGGATTCGATACGTATCATAATTAAGACGTTATGGGTTCTCTTTCTGTTTTCACAAAAAGCCTCCCCCTCCCCCTCCCCCTGGTTCGATTTTGCCAATTAAAGAACTTGGCCGAGATTTGATGCCTCTTGATTTTATGCATCAGTTTGGAATAGATTTGTGCAGAATTATTGAAGTTATAGTGTCCATAAAAAAGTGATATATATATATAAAGTGTTGAACTGGGGGGGGGGGGGTTGGATTCTGGGAGTCATGATCGGCGTAGATCAGCAACGATTTTCCAGAAATTCCAACATAGGCTAGAATGTAATAAGTAGTATTTCTTACGAAATCTACCTAAAAGCATACCTCAATTGAAAACGCATTTCCAGCAATTAACGCTCATAGACAGTACTGAAACCGAATTACTTTGCGTGTCAATGTAAATAAACGTTGAATTTTCTGCAGACTCTGTTCTATAGCAAGATTCTTATAGCGCACCTCAGTGATGTATATCAGTTTCAAATTGTTTGAAATAGTGTAACATCATTAAAATACACTGCAACCAATTTTTCCCAATTTTTACAGGAACAATAACGTAACGGGATTATTTTGAATGACCCTGTAAAAGAACTATAAATGCTACACACTTCGTTTTCAATACCGAACATGCGAAGGTAAGCTTAAATAACATATAATAATTACATGGCAATCCGAATATATTTACTCGAGTTAGTTAGAGCTCGGACAGACAGACGGACGGTTTGACAAAACCAAATTCATAAAATACTTTTTCAACTATGCATTGAATGGAATTCTTGCAATGTAATCTGCATTAAGCTCTTTTTTCGGTCTAAAGGAAAATTTTAATCGTGAAAAGTATCATGAGATCAGGAGGGGTGTTTTTGATGAAAGCAAAGTAGTATTTCTTTGCAATGAAATAAAATTCCAACCATCGAAATATTTGAAATTCATATTGATTTTCAAGGGTAAAAAAAAAAAAATAAAAAATAAATAAATAAATAAATAAAAAATGAAGTCTAATTGTAATATTTCATGCAAGTATTTCTTAATGCTTGTGGAGAAAAGTAATTTAAGTCACTTACCATTTCGTTATAATTCATCTGTATGTATTTGAAAATAGTATATAGTAATCATGCGTGTACTTGTGTAATATAACATTTGCTCTTTACCGCAATTTTCTTTATTGTTTAATAATACATGTATTAAGCATTGTAAAATATCTTAAATATAAGTATAGAGAAAAATATTTCCTGGTTTATTTATTTTAGATCAAGACTTACATTTAAAGGTGCCAGGGTCAAAATTTTATTTTCTTTATTCATAGGCTTTTTATAATGATGAAAGTGATAATGCTGTGTCTTTTAATGATACAATCTTTCTATACAGATATTATTTTTCAGATAATTTTTTTTGAAAACTTTGATATTTTGTTTAAAATAATTAAAAACTAAAATTTTAAACTTATTTAATATTTGATGTAACACATGAACCACTTGCCCGATTGCGTTATCTGTTTCTTTTCTTTTTTTTTTTTTTTTAAATTGAGCAGAAAATATTTCTGGTTAATTCATCTTAAGGATTTATAAATATATTACTTATAAAATTTATAAGTAAATAAGAAAGCAAAATGATGCCTCAAGCATAGATTATGAAAAACTTTCCAACACTTCCAGAAAACATTAACAAATCTTCGCTGTTTAGTAAGGTAAATAAAATACCTAAGTAAACATTTTAAAAAGCGCAAAACACATTTAAAAGCCAGATTTCGGCAATTACAGGTCTCCAATTTTTTTGTGCAGCCCTGTATATAATCTATAGGTCTGTATATACTCTATATAGTATGCTACAATTTAGTTAAGTAAGGAAACACATAACACAGTTGAATATTCGCCTTCAGCAATTTCTACCAATAGACGGAAACATATTTGAATTATTTTGTGCCACTCTGTATATTCCTTAAGATTTTTGTACACGTCACATATTAAGCTAAAGTTTAATTCAGGCAAAACACGGTATAAACTACTGAACTCACTATTCTAGAAATTTTCATACATACGCCACGTATCCTGTTTTTGCTTGGCCCTGTTTATGATTTTATTTATATTCAACAAAAGTTTTTTAGTATACTAAATATATTTCACGTTCAACATGCATAACTCGATAAAAAAAAAAAAAAAAAAAAAAAAAAAAAACCTTTAAGCAATTTACGCTGATACGTAGTAATGATTACGAATGCTTTTGTGTAACCCTGTATATGATCTATAGCATTTATACATACGACATAATATGCAAAAATTTAGTTAAACGAATACCTAACTGAAAGCGCACTTCCAGCAACTGTCGATTATAGATAATACTTTGGTACTGTATTAGAAATCTTTTGCGCGTCCCTGTAAATGAACGACAAACGCTACGCTATGCACATCATATTACACAACAGGTATCTTGTAGTAAACCTCAGTAACGTATATCAATTTCATTATGTTTGAAATAGTGTAACGTAATTAAAATACACTGCAAACAGTTTTTCTCCGTAGACCATTATGCAACGGATTGTTACTTTTGTGTGGCCATGTAAATGAATGATAAATGCTTTACACGCCATATTATGCAGAAAACATGTTTTAGTGCATCTCACAAATTGATATCAATTTCATTATGTTTGTAATAGTGTAACATAATTAAAATTCATTTTCCTCATAGACCATAAGATAAAGGAATTCTTTTGAGTTTCCCTGTAAGTATCCTGTAGTACACTTCACTGACGTATATCAATTTTAATATATTTGAAATAGTGTAACATCATTAAAAGACACTACAGAGGATTTTCCACCACAGATCATAATGTCCCCCTGTAAACGAAGTATAAATGTTACATACTTCATTTTCAATACTGAACATGTCATTACATATATGAGTAACATATATTAATTGCATGTCAATAGGAGTATATTTACGTGAGTTAGAGCACGGACAGACAGACAGATAGACGGCCTGAGGAACCAAAATCTTAAACACTTTTCAACTATGTTAGAAAGTGTTTGAGAGTGATTTCTTCACTTCGAGAAATATTTTCAAAATTTTCACATGAAGTAAAAAATTCTATAGACAGTTTATTAAAAACAAAACATAAAACTCTGTACAAAATTTCATGCATACTACATCATGCAAAAAAGTTTATATATGTCAGTTTAAACAGGACAGATAATGACAAAATCCATTCTGAGATAAATGGTAGTTAGTAGATGGTAGTTAGTTTATGGCATGTAAGTAGAACACAAAAACTGTTATATCTGATGATGTAATCATCGTAGAAATCCGCGTTTTGCTTTACTTAATTTATTTAATTTGTTGTATTTTAGAAAAATAAAAAATGCATTTTTTGAAAATTTTGACACCCTACCCTTATTTTAAGTTTGAGTTCTTTTTCTTTTTTTTAAATTGACATATAAAATATACAATTTTGAATATTAGGAAGTGACGTTGCAATGTGCTCCCCCTCCCTCCCTTTCTTCATGCCTCTAATTACGACATTAAGTTTCATAATAATTTATATATCTTGTATTCGATATATAGGATGAGTAAACACCTTTACTTGAGCGCCACTACTTCGAAAAGAAATCTTGCCTTATTTAATCGCAGATAATATATTAAAATTATGTGATTATATAAGGTAAAGATTATTATTTAAAAACAGTGGTGCTCGAATGTAGGGTTCGTACGTACCCTGGATATATTAATAGATATTAGTAACTTCAGTTCCAAATCGTAGGGGTCCGAGAAGACGCACGAAATATGAAAAGGAGTCCATGGTCACCAAAATTCTATGAATTGGTGTTGTAGACTATATAAAAGTGCGTGGCCAAAATATATATCTAATAATAAACTATTGTGCAAAACTTAAGCAACAAACACAAAATGCTAATTTCTGAACAGAGTACTCAAAAGGAAATTCTATAAACAGCAAGTGTAGAAAATAGGTACTACCCTAACAGCACAGACAGTCGATGTGAAGTCTTCTTGACATCAAAAATTGTCACAATTGTCACAGTCACTACAATGAACAGAAATGTGATATCTTTCATTCGTCTCATTTTTACTCTCATTTGGTCACTCCACTAAACAGTCACCAGGTGACTTTACAATGAAGTGATTGACACAGTGACATAGTGATACATTGACACAGTGACTTGAGAATCACAAGGTGACTTCACTGTAATGTCACCTGATGATCCAATACAAAGTGACAGTCACAGTGACTTTTCAATGTTAACAATCATTTGAGATTAATAATAAGTCAGTGAAATATCCCATACTTTGATCCACCGTAGCGAATATGACACTTCTAACCATGTGTGACGTCAATGGGACTTCACATCGACTGGCCATGCTGTTAGGGTAGTACCTCTTTTCTACACTTGCTCTTTATAGAATTTCTTTTTGAGTACTCACGTGTTCAGAAATTAGCATAAAAAAAATGAATATATGTCAAATAAAATAAAAGCATATCAATTATGGCATTTGTTAAACATTGCATTTATAATATTAACCTAAAACAAATTGTTACATAAAACATTATGTATGTGTAAATGCATATGTGTGCATAGAATTTTCCCTATTTGTTTATATGTGATAAGAAAAGAAAAAGTGGGTAAGTGTGATCGAAGATAGCACAAAGGGTTTCGTTTAATATTCCTTTCAAAACACTTTATCCTTTCTTTAATAAATTCAAATAAATATAATTTAGCAACAACGACAAAAAAAAGTCATGTTTTTTATAAAGTAAAAATTTACCGGTCTATTTTTTCCGTTTTTTCGAAAATCTAAACCAGCCGGATAGCGGGCGAAACCCGCTATTATATTCTGTCATAATAATATCCGTCATACGGACTAAATGCGATATTTAAAAAATATATAATTTCAAAATTAAACATGTTGGACGCCTTTAAAATGTTAAAGTATGCGAATATTTCCATAATCGGGTTTTTATCATGATTCAATATATTCCTCAAATTCATATATTTACTATTCTCTATTATTCATATAGATACTCGCTTTGTATTATTCTCAAACATCTGCAAAAATTCGTTCAACTTCCAATAGGACGTCAGATTTTCTTTTTAATTCTCTAATGACGTGATATTAATCTGCTTTGTGTACATCCACATACTCATACTCCTTGTATTATTGAGAAATCTTAGACATTTTCCGTTTTATTTACCACTACGACGTCAATCAATTTTATTTCATATTTATCTTTTTTTCAATGGGTGAAACTTTTTATTTCATTTTCATTTTTCACGTGAAAATCGTCTGATAGAAAATTAATTATTGTAGAAAGAATTTCATTGTGCATTTTAAATTTTTGGCATCTGCTATAACGAAAAATGTTTAAATTTAATAGGAAAAGGCTGTTAGAATTTTGGTTTTTTATCTCTATTTATTGAAATAATACGAATTTTTCAAATTTTAATATTTTGAGCTCTTCACAGCTAGTATTCATCTATATACACGAAGTTTCAACTTTGTAAGTTGCATACTTTTTGAGAATGGCTCTGTGACGGACAGACAACGGAGCGGGAGTAATACACTGCAAAAAATAACTGTTGATTTTACAGTATAAAACTGGCACCCCAGCTGCCAGTATTATACCGTAAAATTAACAGTATTAAACAGTAAAATAAGCAGTAATACGCTGCCGCGCAAGCAGTAATACGCTACGCGGTAGCGTATTACTGCTTGCGCGGCAGCGTATTACTGCTTATTTTACTGTTTAATACTGTTAATTTTACGGTATAATACTGGCAGCTGGGGGCCAGTTTTATACTGTAAAATCAACAGTTATTTTTTGCAGTGTAGGGTTTCGTGAGATGAACGAAACCCTAAAAAGGGCAAATACTTATTGCGATAAACGCTAATCAATGCAAATAAAGAATTTTTAAACAGCATCTAATGGCATATTAAATAAACATGTGCATTCGTCACGCATGAAAATGTCGTTAAAAATTATAAAAAACTGCTATGGGAATTCTGTAAAATTAATTTTAACATATCAGGAAACTGGTTGTATAAGGGATGTTGTTTTTAACCATTGGGAAAATGGTTGTTGTTTTCGGTCGAGAATGTACCTCTTGGCGTCGTCACTTTATTTTTTTAACCGTTTTTAACGAAATTCGGTAACTTTAGAAGAATTTTTCTTTGAATAGGCAATAGAAATGCATAAAATCGTTACAAAAATATTAAAGATACAAAAAGGATAGGTGCAAACTATCAGATATGAAAAAAAGCCGAATTCAAAAATGGACGTCGGATGAGAAATCGTCTTATAAAGCCAAAAACGTGGTCTTCAACTTTAATTTCCTCAAAATACCTTTAGCTCAGACATCAATCTAAACAAGAGTTAAAGTAATTGTAGGAAGGACCCGACAAAATATTTGGGTATATTGGTTAACATATATTGGTTAGCACTTTCCCTTTTATTTGCACGACTTAATGTTACTCAATAGCGTTCAGTTGCTTCTCTTATCAACTTACTCTTTAAGCAATTCTGCCAGACAGTATGTTGTTAAATATCATTATGTATCGCGCAACGTTTGTCGTTTGCTGGTTGAAACATCTGCGACATCGACATGCGATGATGGAAAGGCGCATTGCTTACAATCGAATGACGAATGCCTTCAACGCTGTCAGGGGTGCGATGGAGAGATTGATTGTGTAGATAGTTCAGACGAATATTTTTTTGAGGGCAGAGAACACCAAGATCTCTTCAACTGTAGCAATGCAAAATGTGCTTATCTGTAGATGGTTCCGACGAATATATATATATTTTAAGCTTTCGGAACATTTTCCCAATGGTTGTTGTAATTTGTTAAATTACAATTTTTTTTTTTTTTTTTTTTTTTTGTATATGTTTAACTTAAAAATGTCTGGAAATTAAATAAACCCAAATTTTATGTTTATTTTTCTCATTTGCTAATGCAATGGGTCTAATGGATCACATTTTAAGGTGTCAATTTTCATTCTGAATGGGATACAATTTGTTTGAAAATTTCTCTTGAGTTTATATGCAGAATGTTAGTGAATCGGACCTATGTCCAGAAAAGAAAAAAACAAGTTGGAAATTGTACGTCAAACGTGACAAACGAGGTGCGTTCGTACTGTAGATAGTTATATAAATATTCAGATCTTGATGATTTTTAATTCTGTGAAATGAATTATATCGTCTGCAGATTAATTTCTGTCATAAAATAAGTATCTCGGTCGCTTGACGATTAAACTTCGAAAGCTCCTATAACAAAAATGCACCGATTTTTTTTTTAAAAATTCAAATTTCTTAATAAATATTTTTATTAATATCTCTTAAAGTTTTTATTCGATTTTTATACAATTTGAAATGTCTCGACAAAATTCTGCAAAGATAATATATCTTAAATCTCAAACCATTCGGTTGGGTAGTTTTTGCGTTGTTATATGCGGACGGACGGACGGACAGACAGACGGACGGACGGACGGACGGACGTACCAAGCGACGACAATAGGTGCTACGTATTTATATAATTACGAACGCACCTAAAAAGAGAGAAAGAAACAACTGACATCCAATGACAGGAAATTCCATTACAGAAACCGCTCTGTGACAATAACTTACAGTGTTTACAAAAAGGCATATCTGTGTCACTTGACCCACACAAGGCCATTTTAAAGCCCATTTATAGCTGAGTAGCGTCTGTAGAGATTTATGTTTGAAACAGTAGCTTTATCTTGAATTTTGTAAACTTTGGAAATGTTGAAGATATCCA
The DNA here is from genome assembly GCA_963931845.1 of Maratus michaelseni. Classification (NCBI taxonomy): domain Eukaryota; kingdom Metazoa; phylum Arthropoda; class Arachnida; order Araneae; family Salticidae; genus Maratus; species Maratus michaelseni. The sequence continues at coordinate 202,744,459 of OZ007587.1, forward strand.
CAAAACTAACATCCTGTTCAAATGAAATACCAGGGGCGAGGCATTCTGAAAACCGATTCTCTCTCCCACTCCTCTTCTGGTCAAGTGATTTCAGATGAGATAACAAGTCTTTTGTAGATAACAAGCTGTCCTTACCCCCGTCATCCTGCGGAAACTACAAAGGTATGCCGTAGTCTGTAAGTAATAGATATGTATATCAGGGGGGGAACTCAATCGTCCCCGAAGAGTGAAGACAGGAAACTTTGACTGATGACGTAGAATGGTCCTTCTCGGTTCTTCTTAGAAAGTTTTTTTTTTTTTTTCTAGGGTGGGTATTATGTGTTTTTCAATATTCGTGTTTTATTTCAATATATCAAATTTAGTATAAAAAATTAAACTTTTAAAAAGGGTGAATAAATGAATTGCTTTTTGAATGATTGTTTTTGTTTTTTGAATGAACTGGTAATCATTTTAGCAATACAAAATCATATTAAATAGATTTAGATTATCGTAATATCACAATAAGCAAACTAGAGATACACAGAATGTTATTTTTGCCGAATATAGAATATTCAATTAAATTTTGCATTGAAAATGCGGTATTCACTTAATATTTAAATTTCAAGATTAATCTTTCTTTCGGGAGGAGACACATTAAAAAAATTTTTGACGTGTATTCAATATATTTATTTAAAAAAATTAAAAAAATTGAAGCTTTAGCATGAAAATTAAGTATTATTAAAATAAAATACAAACAATTTTAATACATTTATTTTTACACTCTAGGTAGAAATACAATGACTTATTTTTAAATTGAATTTAAAAAAATAATTTTGAGGTTTTGAAAATAATTTAAAAGACAGAATTTTTTTCTTGATTTGGTTATACTTTGTTAATTCTTAGGCTTTGTTTGCAATTTCTATTAATTTTATAGAGAGATATAAAAGTCATTGTTCTATGTTTTACCAAAACGGCCAATGCACATTGACATTTATATCATAAAAATTCTATATATATATATATATATATGATTTTGTGTTCTCTTCCTCTAGAAGCCGCAACTTTCTCTTTAATTTTTTTAAATTCAGCTATTGTTTCTCTTCTATAACGAAGAGTTCTTAATTTTGTGAAATAATTTTGAATGCACCATGTTTTTCTTTCTTTAATATAGATAATTCAGATCTTGTACATTTTAACTAAAAATTTAAATTCTGGACATCTTTTAAGAGCATTTCACGTTTTCGGCAATCTTCTCTGTCACTAATCTCATTTGTATCATCTTCACTGATAATATCTGCAATGTAGGTTTTTACAGGACTCAAATCATTTAATCCATCTTGCACATCTTTCATAATTTTTCGCTTTTTTTAACACTTCCCAACATAGTTGAAAAGTGTTTAGGAATTCGGTTTGTCTGTACGTCTGTCTGTCCGTGCGCTAACTTGCATAAATATTTTCAGATTATCATGAAATTGTTATATGTTATTGAGGTTTACTATGGCATGTTCGGTATTGAATATGAAGTGTGTAGCACATATAGTTTTTTACAGGGCACGCAAAATAATTCCGTTTTATAACGGTAAGTGGGGAAAAATCATTTGCGGTTTATTTTAATGATGTTACACTATTCCAAACAAATTGAAAATGATATATATCAGAGAGGTACACTACAAGAGGCTTACGATAGACTATTGTGTGCATAGCATTTATATCCCCTTTACAGGGACACTCAAAAGTTTTTCGTTACATTACGGTCTATGCAGAAAAATTGTTTGCGGATTATTTTAATAATGTTTCACTATTCCAAACATATTGAAATCGATATATATCACTGAGGTGCATTACAAGATGCTTACTGCAGAATATTGTGTGTATTGCATCGTTCATTTACAGGAACACGCAAAAGAATTCAGTTAAAGTTGTGTTAACAGTAATTGCTGGGAGTGCATTTTCAGTTGTTGAACGCGTTTTTATATTTAACTCATTTTTTGCCTATTACTTGGTGTGTATAAATTCTATTGATCATATACAGGCAGCACAAAAACTTCTCGAGAACATTTCCGTTTGCTAATGGAAATTCCAGGAGGGAATTCTAAACTACGCGTTTCCTAACTTAACTAAAATTTAGCATTCTATGTAGTGTATATACAAACCTATATATCTTATACAGGACTGCCCAAAAAAATTGGGATAATTTCCAAATATTGTAATTAATTCCTGAAATTGGGTTTTTAAATATGTTATTCGTTTTCTAATTGGTTTACTTAGATATCATCTTTCACCTTAATAAACAGTAAATATTTGATTTATTTTATTATTTTTTTTTTTGGCAGTGTTGAAAAGTGTTACACAATCTATGCTTGACGCATGATTTTTCGTTCTTGTTGTCTTTCTGCGCTAGGCGTTACTTGCTCCTCGTTATTCGCTCAAACCTCTGACATTTGAAAATAATAATAATAATAATAAATAAATGATTTTATTTAAACTGTCGAATTAAGATGTGTAAATACTTGATTATCTTATAGAGATACTATAAATATCATTAGAGCTTATTCTTTATGGTACATAAGTCATTTGTAGACGCTCAAACGAACGGCACTTGCAGAATGTCGGGAATGTTTGTATGAGGGGCTGTATACAAACTGTCAAATTACTATCTCTTTTAGCAAAATGCCATATAACAAAGCTCAAAATAATGCTATAACAAATATTTTAGCATCTGAAATGTCCTTGTATGACGCTCAAACATCAGAGATTTAAAATAATAATAATAATAATAATAATAAATAACTTATTTTATTGATATTGTCAAATTAAGTTCTAAAAATATTTTATTATCATATAAAGATACAATAAATATCATTAGAACTTATTGTTTTTGGTAAATAAGTCATTTGTAGACGCTCAAACGAACGGCACTTGCAGAATGTCGAGAATGCTTGTACGAGGGGCTGTATACAAACTGTCAAATTAAGATGCGTAAATACTTGATTATCTTATAAAGAAGCCATCAATATCATTAGAGCTTATTCTTTTTGGTACATAAGTCATTTGTAGACGCTCAAACGAACGGCACTTGCAGAATGTCGAGAATGCTTGTACGAGGGGCTGTATACAAACTGTCAAATTAAGATGTGTAAATATTTGATTATCTTATAAAGAAGCTATAAATATCATTAGAGCTTATTCTTTTTGGTACAGAAGTCATTTGTAGACGCTCAAACGAACGGCACTTGCAGAATGTCGAGAATACTTGTACGAGAGGCTGTATACAAACTGTCAAATTAAGATGTGTAAATACTTGATTATCTTATAAAGAAGCTATAAAAATCATTAGAACTTATTCTTTTTGGTACATAAGTCATTTGTAGACGCTCAAACGAACGGCACTTGCAAAATGTCGAGAATGCTTGTACGAGGGGCTGTATACAAACTGTCAAATTAAGATGCGTAAATATTTGATTATCTTATAAAGAAGCTATAAATATCATTAGAGCTTATTCTTTTTGGTACATAAGTCATTTGTAGACGCTCAAACGAACGGCACTTGCAGAATGTCTGGAATGTTTGTATGAGGGGCTGTATACAAACTGTCAAATTATTATCTCTTTTAGCAAAATGCCATATAACAAAGCTCAGAATAATGCTATAACAAATGTTTTAGCATCTGAAATGTCCTTGTATGACGCTGAAACCTCAGAAATTAAAAAAAATATACTAAAAAAAATAATAAATAACTTATTTTATTGATATTGTCAAATAAAGTTCTACAAATATTTTATTATCATATAAAGATACTATAAATATCATTAGAACTTATTGTTTTTGGTACATAAGTCATTTGTAGACGCTCAAACGAACGGCACTTGCAGAATGTCGAGAATGCTTGTACGAGGGGCAATATACAAACTGTCAAATTAAGATGCGTAAATAATTGATTATCTTATAAAGAAGCTATAAATATCATTAGAGCTTATTCTTTTTGGTACATAAGTCATTTGTAGACGCTCAAACGAACGGCACTTGCAGAATGTCGAGAATGCTTGTACGAGGGGCTGTATACAAACTGTCAAATTAAGATGTGTAAATCCTTGATTGTCTTATAAAGAAGCTATAAATATCATTAGAGCTTATTCTTTATGGTACATAAGTCATTTGTAGACGCTCAAACGAACGGCACTTGCAGAATATCGGGAATGTTTGTATAAGGGGCTGTATACAAACTGTCAAATTACTATCTCTTTTAGCAAAATGCCATATAACAAAGCTCAAAATAAAGCTATAACAAATATTTTAGCATCTGAAATGTCCTTGTATGACGCTCAAACCTCAGAGATTAAAAAAAATAATAATAAAAAAAATAATAAATAACTTATTTTATTGATATTGTCAAATTAAGTTCTAAAAATATTTTATTATCATATAAAGATACAATAAATATCATTAGAACTTATTGTTTTTGGTAAAAAAGTCATTTGTAGACGCTCAAACGAACGGCACTTGCAGAATGTCGAGAATACTTGTACGAGGGGCTGTATACAAACTGTCAAATTAAGATGTGTAAATATTTGATTATCTTATAAAGAAGCTATAAATATCATTAGAGCTTATTCTTTTTGGTACATAAGTCATTTGTAGACGCTCAAACGAACGGCACTTGCAGAATGTCGAGAATACTTGTACGCGGGGCAATATACAAACTGTCAAATTAAGATGCGTAAATACTTGATTATCTTATAAAGAAGCTATAAATATCATTAGAGCTTATTCTTTTTGGTACATAAGTCATTTGTAGACGCTCAAACGAACGGCACTTGCAGAATGTCGAGAATGCTTGTACGAGGGGCTGTATACAAACTGTCAAATTAAGATGTGTAAATCCTTGATTGTCTTATAAAGAAGCTATAAATATCATTAGAGCTTATTCTTTTTGGTACATAAGTCATTTGTAGACGCTCAAACGAACGGCACTTGCAGAATGTCGAGAATGCTTGTACGAGGGGCTGTATACAAACTGTCAAATTAAGATGTGTAAATATTTGATTATCTTATAAAGAAGCTATAAATATCATTAGAGCTTATTCTTTTTGGTACAGAAGTCATTTGTAGACGCTCAAACGAACGGCACTTGCAGAATGTCGAGAATACTTGTACGAGAGGCTGTATACAAACTGTCAAATTAAAATGTGTAAATACTTGATTATCTTTTACAGAAACTATAAATATCATTAGAGCTTATCCTTTTTGGTAAATAAGTCATTTGTAGACGATCAAACGAACAGCACCTGCAAAAAGTCGAGAAAGTTTGTTTGAATGGACAGTATACAAACTGTCAAATTGAAACCTATTATCAAAAAATGGCACCTAACTAGGCTAAGAATGATGCTATAACAAAAACTTTGGAATCTGAAATGTCCTCAAATGACGCTGAAACCTCAGATTTAAAAAAAAAAAAAAAATAATAAATATTTTATGTAATTTAAACTGTCAAATTAACATCTGTAAATATATGATTATCTTATAAAGAAGCTATAAATATCATTAGAGCTTATTCTTTTTGGTACAGAAGTCATTTGTAGACGCTCAAACGAACGGCACTGTTAGAATGTCGGGAATGTTTGTATGAGGGGCTGTATACAAACTGTGCAAATTATTATCTCTTATAGCTAAATGCCATATAACACGGCTAAGAATGATGCTATAACAAAAATTTTGAAACCTGAAATATCCTTGAAAGACGCTCAAACCTCAGACGTTTAAAAAAAATTAAAAAATAATAAATAACTTATTTTATTTAAACTGTCAAATTAAGATTCGTAAATACTTGATTATTTTATAAAGAAACTATAAATATCATTAGAGCTTATTCTTTTTGGTAAATAAGTCATTTGTAACAGCACCTGCAGAAAGTCGGGAATGTTTGTATGAGGGGCTGTATACAAACTGTCAAATTATTAACTCTTTTAGCAAAATGCCATCTAACAAAGCTCAAAATGATTCTATAAAAAAAAAAAAAAAAAAAAATAGCAACTGAAATGTCCTTGAATGACGCTCAAACCTCAGAAATTAAAAAAAATAATAAAATAATAATAAATAACTTATTTTATTGATATTGTCAAATTAAGTTCTAAAAATATTTTATCATCATATAAAGATACTATAAATATCATTAGAACTTATTGTTTTTGGTAAATAAGTTATTTGTAGACGCTCAAACGATCGTCACTTGCAGAATGTCGAGATTGTTTGTGCGAGGTACTCTTTACAAACTGTCAAATTTAGATGTGTAGATACATGATTATCTTATAAAGAAACTATAAATATCTTTAGAACTTATTCTTTTTGGTATATATGGTCATTTGTAGACGCTCAAACGAACAGTACTTGCAGAAAGTCGAGAATGTTTGTATGAGGAGTTGTATACAAACTGTCAAATTGAAATCTCTTATAAGATAATGCCACATAACTAGCTAAGAATGATGGTAGAATAAAAATTTTGGAATCTGAAATTTCCTCGAATGACGCTCAAACCTCAGTCGTTTTAAAAAATATAAATAATAAATAACAAATTGTATATAAACTGTCAACTTAAGATGTGTAAATACATGAGTATCTTATAAAGTTATTATTTATCTTTGGAAAAAAGAATCTGTAATAACTGTGAAAATATTACTGTGGGAAAAAAACTTTTTAACGCTTGAACTATTACATTTGACGCTTAAATGCATGGTTTCAAAATAATTAATTTTGGGGCCGTATACAATCTGTGATTTTAGACCTTTGGAAAAAATAATGCCTAATAAATGTGAAAATATTAGCGCGGAAACAAAACTTTTTAAAGCTCAAACGATTACTTTGAACGCTGTAAAGTATGGTATATTCAGAATTTCAAAATGTTTAATTTAAGGGGCTGTATGCAATCTGTGATTTTAGACCTTTGGAAAAAAACGATGCATTATAACTGTGAAAATATCACTGTTGAAAGAAAACTTTTCAAGGCTCAAACTATTATACTGGACGGGGACACTCAAAAGTATGGTATATACAGAATTTAAAAAAAAATTAATTTAGGGGGCTAAATACAAACTGTGATTTTAGTTCAATGCAAAAAATGAGTGTTCTATAAGTGTTAAAATAATAATGCTGATACAAAACTTTTTAACGCTCAATCAATTACTTTTATCGCTGTATCGTATAATATATTAAGAATTTCAAAATACTTAAATTAAAGGGCTGTATAGAAACTGTGAATTTTGCTGTCGGGAAAAATTAATACTTTTATAACTGTGAAAATAATGTCGCTCAAACAATTTTTTTTGTCGCTCAAACGCGCTCAAATGACGCTCAAACCTATGCTGTTTTCAATTGTTAACTTCCATAAAGTCGGGGGGCCAACTTCACGTTTAATTGGCCCTCTGAGTCTATTTTCGCTTATAGCCTTTTTCTGTTTTTCGCTGAAATGAAAATTTTTGTCGCTCAAAGACGCTCAAACGACGCTCAAACCGATGCTGCTTTCAGTTTTTAAATTCGATAATGTCGAGGGGCCAACTTCACGCGAAGTTAGCCCCCGAGTTTTATTTTGTTTCTAAACTTTGTAAAATTGTCGCTCAAACGAAAATTTTTGTCGCTCAAACGCGCTCAAACGACGCTCAAACCTATGCTGTTTTCAGTTTTTTAATTCTGTAAAGTCAAGGGGCTAACTTCACGGACCTATCAAAATTATAATTGAGAAAAACTTGTCAAAAACTTTACTTTAAAAGTTTAAAATAAAGTTAGGAAACTCGTTTATTAAAATAGATAAAAATATAGCATTATCTGTGCCCAAATATTTCATTAATTGTTTCATTTATTTTTAAGTTTAACATATTTCAATTTCAGCATTTTATTATTTCATGACTTCTTCTGGTTCATCAAATTGAGGACTAATTTGGTAAAAATAAATTCTGATCAGATTTCCCAAATTTTATGACGCGGGATGATTCTTAATACGTGCAGTCTATAATACAGCTTACTAAAAGAAATCAGATACCAACAACATTAACGAAAAATGAGCAGCAATTTTTTCTAACTTAACTCCCGGCTATTCAAAGAACATAAAGCAGCTGAATAAACGAAAAGATGTCCACCTTTTCCATTTATTTTTATTAGTCTTCTTTTCAAGCTTCTGCACAAAAGCTCTATTATTATTTATGTCAAAATCACGTCATTCTTTTTCTTTTCTCTCTCTCTCATTTTGTTAAGTTTATGATTTGCGTTTTACTTATATATATCTTTTCTTGCAGAAAATGATGATATCCAGATTATTTTTTATAATAATAATAACAATAATAATAATAAGGCAGTTAATTTAACCAGAAGATAAATAAATAAAAATACATAACAGGATGCTTTATAAAATTTGTAACATCTATTTAAATTTTGCTAATGTTATTAATGAAGGGCGCAATTTATTAGTTACTCCCAAAATTATAGTGATGCTTTTTTAGGTAGATTTCGTAAGAAATACTACCTATTACATTCTCACCTAAGTTGGAAATTTTGAAAAATTTTTGCAGATCTACGCCGATCATGACTCCCAGAACCCAAAACCACCCCCAGTTCAAAAGTTTATCTATCTATCTATGTCACTTTTTTCTGACCACGATAACTGGAAAAATTCTGCATAAATCTCTTCCAAACTGATACATAAAATCAAGGGTCATAAAATCTCGGTCAAGTTCGTTAATGGGCAAAATCGAACCAAGGGGGGGGGGAATGGGGGGGCTTTTTGTGAAAACAGAAAAACCCTCATAATTTCTTTATTATTATACGTATTGAATCCGTTTAAAGTTATTATTACTTCTAGGAAAAGGGCCGAAAATTTATGTATGACAGATTTTTGATATAATTAAAAATGGCCCCAAGGGGGGTAAAAAAGGGGGGTTTTAGAAGAAAAAAAATCATAGCTTCGTCAATTCACAAGATATCAAATCCGCGTAAATTTATTATTAATCCTCTTAGTATTATCTAAAACTTTTATATTGACAAGTTTTTTATAGGACCAACCGTTATAGCAAAAAAAAAATAAAAACAAAAAAAAATCCCTGCCGGCTCCGCCTGCAAACAAGTTATTTTTCGAAGTAGGCGGTTCCAACTCCCGCATCTTTTCGAAACTGATACATAAAATCAAGGGGCATAAAATCTCGGTCAAGTTCGTTAATGGGCAAAATCGAACCAAGGGGGGGGGGGGGCTTTTTGTGAAAACAGAAAAAAAACCCATAATTTCTTAATTATGATACGTATCGAATCCGTTTAAAGTTATTATTACTTCTAGGAACAGGGCCAAAAACTTATGTATGACAGATTTTTGATATAATTAAAAATTGCCTTAAGGGGGGGGGGAAGGGGGGTTTTAGAAGAAAAAAATTCACAACTTCGTCAATTCCCAAGATTTTAAATTTATTATAAATCCTCTTAATATTATCTAAAACTTTTATATTGACATGTTTTTTATAGGACCAACTCTTATAGCAAAAAAAAAAAAAAAAAATAAAAAAATAAAAAAATAAAAATCCTTGCTGGCTTCGCCTGCAAACAAGTTTGGTTTCGAAGTAGGCGGTTCCAACACACGCGTAGGCGGCCACTGCAGCATCATCGCAAAAAGATCATTTCTTCCGCAATTCCTGACAAACAGGCGCCCCACGGTCTGCGTCTTCGAAATCTACCTGTGCCTGTAGGCCGAGCCGTCAGGGATTTTTTTTTCATTTCACGAAGAAAAAAAAAAGAAAAGGAAAAGAAAAGAAAGAAAAAAAAGCAAAAGACTATTTTCCACATAGTTTAAGAATTTTCTTTCCCTTCTTAAATAATCTTTGCAAATTTTTCTGCGTCTTTTGCCCGGAAAACTGAGAAGTGCTCTGACTATATTCAACTACCAAAAATTAACTTTAATCTGTAATAGTAAGTCGTTATTTTCTTCTCAATCTTTTTCGTTACACTCGGCATCTCTCGCTATTTGTTTAAAAAATTTTCATGTCACATTTTTTTTCACCTCGCCTTTATATTACAGTAACACAACCTGCTAAGATAGAGCCGCACCGGAAAAACATTCCGTTTTAGACAGGTGTCTGTCTTAGCTCAGAATCTGTAATCATAAATATTATTATGACGCTGAAACAAACAAGAAATAAAAAGAATGCGTTAGGCATAGATTATGAAACACTTTCCAAAACATTCAGAATACTGTAACAAAACTTCACTGTTTAATAAGGTAAAAGATTATATCTAAGTAAACAATTTGGTTCTAAGTAAAACATTTGAAGACTCAATTTCGGTAACTGCGATCAATAGTCGGAAAATAATTCAAATTCTTTTGTGAATTCCTAAATATGATCTATCGATTTATATATATATATACCACATATTACGTTAAAATTTAGTTCATTTCGAGAACGCACAACGCAGTTGAAAATTCCTTTTCATCAATTTCCGTCAATAAACGGAAATGTACTCGAATTCCATTGTACAGCTCTGTATATGATCTATATAATTTATACACACCATGTAATATGCAAAAAATTAGTTAAATTTAAAAACGCATTACCACAACTGAAAACGTATTTCCAGCAATTACTGAAGTACTGTTCCAATTACTGCAGTATTGTAACCGAACTGTTTTGTGTGTCAACGTAAATTAACAATAAATACTATGCACACCACATTCTACACCAAGCATCCTGTAGTGCACCTTAGTGATGTATATTATTTTCAATACGTTTGAAACAGTGTGACATCGTTAAAAATATATTGCAAACGAATTTTTCCCATAGACCATAATGTACTAACGGAATACTTTTGAGTGTCTCTTTAAATGAACTGTGAATGCTACACACTTCATTTTAAATGCCGAATATGCCACGGTAAACCTCAATAACATATAATATATCAATTACACCGCAATCCAAGCATATTTACGCGAGTCAGAGCTCGGACAGACAGACAAACTAAATTCATTAGCCATTTTCAACTATGTTGAAAAGTGTTAAGCATTTATATTTTGTAAGGATTTTTTTCTCTCAAATTTGAAAGACTATTGTACTTTTAAGAGGTTGTGTGAATTTTCTGACTTGAAAAATTAGCATATTTTATGGAGTTGTTTTGTCGTCTATAGAAACGAGATAATAATATGGAAGTTTCTGCACAAAAATATCCCATATATTTTGAACTTTCAAATACCATATTTTTATTAATATTTATTTAGAATCGGGTCGTTTTGACTCGCTCTTTGTCGGTCTCACTGGTCACTTCTGACGATAAACAGAAAGCAAAAAGATTAGCAACTGGCGTCTAATATAAAACATTCAACTTGATATAAATAATGAAAATGTTATAGGAAAATCGATTAAAAGCATCGATTTTATTTCATTCAGATTTTTTTTTTTTTTTAAACCACTGAGCATGTAATAATATAATGTTCGTATAAACAAAGTTTGTAGGGTATTGGGGAGGGGGTGGGGCAAAAAAAGAAAAAAAAAAGTGTAAAAGCCATACGATTACCCTTTTTTAAGGAATTTATTATTACAAGGATGCTCAAATTTAAGAAGTAAAATAAAAAGCTGAAAAAAAATCTCAATATTTAAAAAAAAAATACATATATTAATTATAATGCTGGGCTACAGGTTGGACACCCATAATCTATGAAGTCTTTGCAAAATGTTTCCCTGAATGATTATTTTATCTTTGATTAAATAGATATGTTATTACTTAGAAATGATCCATTCAATCAATAACGGTTACCTCTCGAATGAAACATACTTTCCCCGTAAACCGAATGACGGAAACGGAAAACTGATAACTTTCCAATTTATCAGCAAACAATTACTATGAAAAAGGGAAGAAAAAAAAAGTAATGTAATAAGTCTGATTTTCAAATACTACTTAACACGATATGCCCCTTTTATTCATGAAAAGTTTGTATTTAAAAGTAAAATGAAAGAAATTATTTTTAATTACTAATTTATTAGTAAATATTAGTAATAACAAAACTTTCGATTGTCGGCCCTCAGACCAATTTATTTGTAAGTAGTGTCCATTTGTCATGGCATTAATGTTTTTAAAAGCGATGATAGTGAAAGTAATGATAGTATTTTAATATGGTAATAAAAAAGAACGAAAATTCATGCATCACGGCATAGATTATGAAGCCTTTTCCAACACTATCGGATTATTGTTAAAAATTTCCTTTTTGTTCTTACAATAAAATATCTAAATAAACATAAAAAAAAAAATCTTAGTAAAAATTTATTTTCATCAGCAATTGCTGTCCATAATCGATAATGTGTGCGAATTCTTTCGTGCAGTCCTGTATAGCATCTATACATTTCGTATCGTAATACACTAAAACTTAGTTAAGTTTTAAAATCTGTATCACAGCTGAAAACGCGCATTTAGTAGTATGGTTCACAATCACTGTAGACAAATTCTCTCTCTATAAATAGTAACAGTGTCTCTATAAATAAACGATAAATTCTACATAATCAATAATGTGTAGAAAACATGCTGTAGTGCACCTCAGTAATGTATATAAATTTCATTGAGGTAGTGTAACATCATTAAAATACACTGCAAACAATTTGTCCTCATGATCATAATGTAATGGAATTCTTTTGTGCGTCCCTGTAAACGAACTATAGTTGTTACTTACTCTATACTGTATAGAAAGCCTGTTGCCACCTACTTCAGTGACGTGTATCAATTTAATTATGTTTGAAACAGTGTAATATCAATAAAATGCACTGAAAACGATTTTCCCCCCATTGACCGCAATGTAACAGAATGCTTTTGGATGTCCTTGTACACAAACTATAATTGCTACCTATTCTATACTCTATCGAAAACGTGTTGTTGTCTACTTCAGTGATGCATATCAATTCCATTATATTTGAAATAGTTTAACATCATTAAAATGCACTGAAAACGAATTTTTCTCATTGACTGTAATGTAACGGAATACTTTTGAGTGTCTCTGTAAACTAACCATAAATGGTACACACTTTATTTTCAATATCGAGCATACCATGGTAAACCTCAGTAACATGGCAATCCGAGTTCATTTACACGAGTTAAAGCACGGACAGACAGACAGTCATACTGCCAGACAAACTGACTTCAAAAGCACTTTTCAACTACCGGGTGTCCTAAAATAAGCTGACTGATTTTAAAATTCCATAACTTGTAAACGGCGACAGACATTAAAAAAATTCTTGCAGGAGAGTAAATGTATGATGTCAGGAGTGTTTTTACTGTGATTTTCAGTTTCAGTTTCAAATAGAAGCGATAGATGTCGCTGAAAGCAATAGGCGCTCAATCGAGACCAAAACTGAAATCACCCAGTATTGATGCAAAGATAGGAGGTTAAATATATGGAGTGGGTCTCATTTGCCAATGCAATCTTGTTCTTAGGGCCTTATTCCGAACAAGATTGTATTGGTGAATGAGACCCACTCCATATACTAATAACCTCCTTCCTTTTCCCAGGGGGATACCTTCTTTAGGTATTCACAGGTTTCGCGACTCCGGATTCCTGAGCGATCTTTCTTCTTTTTTCTATTCTTCTCATTTTAGTTGTCTATCCTTTTCCTCTTTGTTGCACTCTTTTTAATTCTCTTTCTTCAGTTTGTTATTCTCTGGTTATGGTAGTATCAATACCGATCTTCCCCGTTCGGTATTCGGACTTATGAGGTCAAAGTACCGGCTTTTTGGGCTCTGCCTAGAGGCATCCAGAAAGGGATGTGGGGGATATGGAAAGGAGAGGAGCGGCGTGCTACCATAATTTCGTTTTTAAGGAAACGGTCCCAGAGGTGAGCTCTCTCGGTAGCATTAGGCTGGGGAAGTGGGGGGCCAGCTCATAGTGAGAAATCCTCTCTGGCTTGCCAGAGACCGTGTACTTGGTACACACTATGAGTGGCAACCGAATCTACAGTTCACGAATGGCCCGGAGGTTAGTCTGGACACACGTTAGGAAAGAATGGGAACTATCTATGCGGGGATAGTGGTGAACTAGAAGTTTACAGTGGATCTATTAAATTTTCTTATGGTTGTTACAACTATGGCTGATCGAGATATGATGGATTTGAATTCTCGGGTCGGCGATGGTTGTGACAGTGAGAAAAATTAAGAACAAAGATTGGGGGTCACTTCTAGTGAAACCCAATAAAAAACTGTGCTCGACTCTTTGGAGAAGAGCGCAGTACATCAAAAGGAGGAAATTGGCATGACTGCTGGTGGGAACGGAGTCAGAACACATCTAGGTGGGAAACACTCTGGAATCACTGCAGGAGGTCGAAAGTACTCACTAAAACCCAAAAAAGAAACCGACAGAAGAGGCAGAAGCGGGAGGAGGTGAAAACCAACACTGCTGATGTTCTACCGAAGGGCTTGGGGAAAATAGGAGTAAAAGGAAGGTGGCAGTACTGACACCTTCACCACAGATGTCGGTAACAGCGAAGAGGCCTAGGGAGAATACCCAGAGGTCCTTTGCCGCTGTAGCAGTAGTCAGGAAGTTAGCCGTGGTTAAGGAAGATTTCCCAGCGACCAGGCTGACACAAGAGGTAGACATTATCTTGAAGGATGTCATCAGATGTATGGCTCCTGATGATAGACCTCTACCTCTTATACCAGGCTTCTTACGGGAGCCTTAATCTTCACAAATGAAGGAGATGCCACTGAGGATTGGATTAGGAATTAGGACCACATATCAGGGCAATGCTATTGTCTTTGAGGGTATTCCCCTCAGGGTACTTGCCATGAATGAGATGCCGAAACCGGTCAAAGTGGCTTTCAGAACAAGGGACGTTTACACTAAAGATCCCACTGAGCTGCTAAAAAGGCTCAACAGATACAACCCGGAGTTGAAGACGGGTGACTGGCGTGTTCTGGACCATGTTGCAAAATCCCAGTCTATTCTTTGGATCTTCGAGGTTGATGTTGTTGCTTCTGAAGCAATAAAGAGAGGCTGGTTACAAGGTGTACACCGGCTACGATAAGGGACCATTCAAAATCTTGAATGATCCAAATTCTAAGAAGATGAGAGAGAAAGAGGCTGAAGCTCCGGCTACAGAAACTTCCTATCAGGTAAGTGAAACAAACAGTATTTATGATATTAACACTATACTTCGGGAAAGGTTAAGAAGATAGTGTGTACAAGGCTGGGATAGCCTGTTAACACCCTTGGCTTAATTTGGTTGACATATCGGGCGAAATAGCACTCATTTCGGCGGCATAAAATTATTTTAGGTCTGCGTTTCCAGAAACCTTATTTCAGGGATGTTTTATTGTGTGTGTGTTTTTAGGTGCGTTCGTAATTATATAAATACGTAGCACCTATAGTCGTCGTTTGGTCCGTCCGTCTGTCTGTCTGTCCGTCCGTCTGTCTGTCTGTCCGCATATAACAACGCAAAAACTACCCAACCAAATGGTTTGCAATTTAAAATATATTATCTTTGCAGAATTTTGTCGAGACATTTCAAATTTTATTAAAATCGAATCAAAACTTTAGGAGATATTAATAAAAATATTTATTAAGAAATTTGAATTTAAAAAAAAAAAATCTGTACTTTCTTGTTATAGAAGCTTCCGAGGTTTAATCGTTAAGCAACCGAGATACTTATTTTATTACAGAAATTAATCTGCAGACGATATAATTCATTTCACAGAATTAGAAATCAGAAAGATCTGAATATTTATATAACTAGCTGATACATATATCTGAATATTTATATAACTAGTTAAGATATTTGTATGAACAGTGTCATAAAATATATACTTAACTAGCTGTTTAACCCGTTCTACGCACGGGATATCATGAATTTAATTCTAAAACGTGAGTACGAACGCACTTCGTTTGTAACGTTTGACGTACAATTTCCAACTTGTTTTAAATTGAATTTAATTAGTTATTTAATTTACAATCTATCACAAATGCACATTACTTAAATTAAGATAGCATGCGTCAATTTTCAAGATCTTTTGACCTCAGAAAGTAATCTTGAGTATTGAAACAGTTTGAAAGGGAAAAAATAATAATATTATTGCAATTTAACATCATATATATAACTTTTTTCTTATTTTTTAAAGCATAATATATTTTTTTCGTTCAGAATTTATTTTTAAGTAATACAAATATATTTCTAATCAGTTTTAAACTGATATGTAGGTGACAGGCGTAATCTTGAAGAACCACATTAATTCCCATTTACAGTGTCTCACATAAGTGATGGGACACTTGTGCTTTACAAAAGGAAACTAATCAAATAAATTAAAAAAACATGTACACATTTTTTTTGTGGGTGTGTTTCATACTTAAATTTAGTAAAGATTATTACATAACATACATTTTGTCAAAATATTAAAATATTAATTTAATAAAAATACAAATGTTTAGAACGGAGCAAAAAATAGCTCACATAAGTGATGGGACACCATTATATATGCAACAAAAATCGCCTGAAATAAGCAATAAAAATATTTTTTGGGGTTTTATTTTTACTTAAAAGCAATTGGCAATAATTTATAAAATCGTCTGCAGTATTTCTCTCCAGTTTGTTTTGGAATTTTTGTGTTTTTTAGCTCTGTGTAGTCATGAATGCTAAACGAAAAGAAACTTCGCCTGAAATTCGAAAATTAGTTATTAATTTGCATATTGAACGTGGAAAATCTATTAGAAAAACTGCTGAAACAGTTAACTTGAGTCGTTCAACAGTTTTCAATATCATTAAACGATATAAAAAGAATCATATGATTCAGGATAAAAGAAGACCTGGCTGACCATCAAAGCTATCCAATGGAATAAAGCGAATTATCGTTCGAAATATTAAAAAAAATCCAAGAATTAGTGCTTCAAAAGTTGCTGCTGATTTACAAGCATTATATGGAATAATTGTTAATCCTGAAACTATTAGAAGGGTAATTCGATCTGCTGGATATCACGGTAGAGTAGCCAGGAAAAAATTCTTCGTAAGTGAAAAGAATAGAAAACTCAGACTAGCTTTCGCAAAATCCAACATAAATAAGAATTCTGATTACTGGAATAAAGTTATATTTGCTGATGAGAGTAAATTTAATATATTTGGTTCTGACGGTAGAATCTTGGTGTGGAGAAAACCCAGGGAAGAACTTCGCAAACAGAACTTGGTACCAACAGTAAAACATGGTGGAGGAGGAGTTATGGTATGGGGGTGTATGTCGTCCGCTGGAGTTGGTAATTTTGTTTTTATTGACAGTATAATGGATCAGTACAAGTATATTGATATTTTAAAGCAAAATTTGAAATCTTCAGCACGAAAATTGAACCTTCATAACGATTTTAAATTCTACCAGGACAATGACCCCAAGCACACTGCTCTGAACGTTAGACTCTGGCTGCTATATAACTGTCCTGAAATAATAAAAACACCACCACAATCTCCAGACTTAAATCCCATAGAGAATATTTGGCAAGAATTGGAATCAAGAATTCGCAAACACACCATTTCTTCAAAACAACAACTAAAATCGGTGCTTCAAGAAGAATGGGGTAAAATCACTCCAGAAATCACAAAAAAAATAGTCGAATCCATCCCAAAAAGATTAAATCATGTTTTAAAAGTAAAAGGAAATCCAACAAAATATTAAAACCTTTTAAAAAGTAAAATTTGTGGATAAATATTTGATGGAAAAGTAAGTGTCCCATCACTTATGTGAGCCATTTTTTGCTCCGTTCTGAACAATTGTATTTTTACTAAATTAATATTTTAATATTTTGACAAAATGTATGTTATGTAATAATTGTTACTAACTTTAAATATGAAACACACCCAAAAAATTTTTGCACATGTTTGTTTATTTATTTTATTGCAGTTTCTTTTTATAAAGCACAAGTGTCCCATCACTTTTGTGAGACACTGTATATTTTTATGTAAAGTAATCTTAATTTAAGATGAGAAAACAAATTTTAAAATCTATTATCTTTAATCAGCCAAAAAGAAAAGGTAGAATGCGAAATAGGTAACAGGTAAAATTTTACTCTGATATCCAGTTTTCACACGACTGAAGAGTTAAGCTAATAGTATAGTTATGGGAAACAGGTTTAAAATTAGAAATCAGGGGGTTTTACACATAAGGCATACACATGATGTTTAACACATGTGGCGGTCGTAAAGTTGCATTACAGCCTATTGTTGTCTATTGGTGACTATTGTCACATTGGAAGAAAAAAGGTAGAAAATCGTTTCTAAACATCCTTAAAATACGAAATGGATATCTCCAGTTATATTTATACACATGCAGACATATATATAACATCTTAATAAATAAAACCTACCGGGGATTTTCTCTAACTATGTGTATATATATATTCCAATATTTCTTCCTTTTTCTCCTCTCCTACCCCTCCCCCACCCACATTAAAAAAAAATACACTCGCTGAGTCAGATATAATTTGTAATGTAATAATTGACTTTAATAAATTATATTTAAAAATACGATGATTCAATATATATATAATTTTCAAAAGTATTAATTAATTTTATGATGTCTATAGACATAACGGGGGGGGGGGGGGGGGGGGGGGGGGGCACGAGCTCTCACCATTCGTAATAGATAGAAAAAGATCTATTCAAATAATTTTCTTTAAAAGAATGATATTGTAGCTGTGCCTTCCCACGCCCGCACACCGACCAAAAAAAAAAAAAAAAAAAAAAAGTGATTTGGAATCAAAATGAGTTTTTTTTTTTTTTTTTTTTTTTTTTTTTTTTTTTTTTTTAATAAATAAGTTACTTACTGAGTTACAAATTAGAAATTATGGATTGACAGATTTTAAAATTCAATGACTTGCAAACGGTGACAGGTATTAAAAAAATCCTTGCAGGAGGGTAATGTACGATGTCAGGAGTTTTTTTTTTTTACTGTGATTTTTTATTTTAGCTTGAATTACCAGCAATAGATGGCGTAGCGAGCAATACACATCCAATCCAGGCAGAAGCAGAAGTCACCTAGCATTGATGCGAAAGAAGGATGTTTACTGTATTACTGGGGGAAGGAGGGGGTGGCTCGAAAGCCAAAGCACCGTGACCAGGGGTCTATTGTGCTATCTCCCAAATATGAAAGAGGAAAAACATTCCTCACCTAGTTCCTAAACAGACCAGTAGCTGACATAAAATTCAGCAGACATTTGATAGGAATATCCTGAATTTCCCATGGCTCAACCAAATGTCGACCCATGTGCTCGAAACAATAAGCAGCATATGCTTCACAGCTACAAAAGATGTGTGAAGCAGTTTCCTCTCATACTTACAACCCTTACAGAGAGGGTCACTGACCACCTTCATAATGCTAAGGTGTCCATTAAGTCTACAGTGTCCTGTTAGCAGTTCCACCATATTTCATAGACTATTCTTTCTGAGCCCAATGAGTTCCTTTGCCTTTTTACTAAGGCAGCTACTGTTGAGCTCTTCCGCTTGTCTCTGTCTGCTTGAGTCAAGCCATTCTTGATACTGCTGCTCTCTTAGAATTTTACAAACAGTAGTTCTGATGAAGTTCTTAGACATGCTAATAGCTGGTTCTTGTCCAACATAGGGAGCAACTGACCCCTTTCTTGCTAGACTGTGTCAGCAGGCTCATTACCCCGGATGCCAGTATGACCTGGCACCCAATGTATTGTAACATTGTTGCCTTTTTGACAAGCCTGTTCAAAGAGCAGTAACACTCCCAAACAGTCCTAGAAGTAATTGTATGTTTCTGCAGGGCAAGTAACGCTGCCTGACTATCAGAGTAGATATTGACAGACAGGCCACTATGCAGATGTAATTACATATAAGTATTGCATAGACTTCTGTTTGAAAGACAGTGGTGTATCTACCTAGCGGGTAAAAGAAAAAAGTACATCAGCTGGGCAGCAAACCCAGGGGCGCCATTTCGGGGGGGCTGGGGGTGGCAACCATCCCCCCCCCCAAGGAATTTGAAATTTCAGAAAATGTACCAGTTATCACAGATTAGACAAAAAAATCAAAATATGATCAAAAGCTAAAATAACGTCAGATTTCACAGATTTGATTACAATAAAAAAAATAGTCTAATGTGCCGATCCCAAAACTCTCTTCTATCTCATACAGGTTTAACATACACCAAAAACAAATCAGCACCAATTTATATTAAGGTCTAACTAAATCAAGTTTTATTAAATTATGTGCGTTAGTTCTGGAGATATAGCTATCGTGAAAATCGTGCAAAATGTAGCATAGCAGCGCCACCTGTTGGGCTATTTATACCAAATCGTAATCAATGTCAATTTTTGTCAAGGTCTAACCGAATCTGAAGTTTGGTGAAATTCTGCGCATTAGTTCTTGAGCTATAGCTATCGTAGAAATCATGAAAAATGTAGCATAGCAGCGTCATCTGTTGGGCGATTTACACCAAAAATTAATCACCACCCATTTATATCAATGTCTAACTGAATATAAAGTTTTATGAAATTCCGTGCATTAGTTCTTGAGGTACAGTGCCCACAAAATTTTTGTCACATACAGACACTGAGACTCGCAGACAGACATTTTCTAAAAATAGTCCAATTGTGTTCAAGACCCTGTAAAACGTATAAATCCGTCGAAAACCGGAAGTGGTAAATTTTCATAAATCCAATACCTTTTTCTTGTAAAGATAGAAGAAAGTAATAAACATTTAATAAACACTTTAAACATTGAAATGTTTTCTAAAACCTTGCTATTGCAAAATTCTATAAGTAAGACATTTATCATTAATGAGTATTTTGGCTAGTTTTAGAAATCTATGTGAGAAAAAACTCTATGAATTGCTTCTGAGCTGTGTACAGCATAATTAAAAGAAAACTCGTCACCCCGAAGGCTAGAATTTAGTGATAAATTCTCTCTTTAGCCTTAAAGGGAATTTTTTTTTCGGGGCTGGGGGGATGGGTAGGTGTATTCAATTTCCTAATTACATGATTTGTTAATTTTGTTTCATTAGTGTCACATTATATTTACTCCAATCGTTATAATGCTATTAAATCATTTGCTTTATTAAATAATATTATATATACAGTATGCTCTTAAAAATCTCCACAGACTGACACTAGAGTCCTGTGCAGATTTGGTTGTAAGCGACCCGAATCCTGAATTTACCCCGACAGACTTCAAGCCAAATCCGAAATATTCATACCTGAACCCGAAGTGAAAGAAAATGAATGTATATTTTAATACATTTATGGAAAAGTAATCTACAAGTTTGCCGCTTATGTACAAAAAATAGCACATATATACACCCATTAATATTTAAATATACTATAGTTTTTTTAATTTGAAAATTATTCAGAACCTCCTTTTGTATAATCGGTTCATCTCGAACTCGATTCGAAAGAGTCAAAGCATAACCCGAAGCGTATAAAGTTTACTCGACCCGCAACAACAACAAAAAAAATTGAATCAATCAAACCCAAAACGAAATGCATTTCGGGTAGTCGAAGCAGGACTGTAATTTCCAGTAAACCCGGAAACGTCCAAATTATTTTTTTCATCCCGAAAATATTTAGGATTTATTTGAAAACTCGGGCAACGCGAACCCGACTGAAAATAGTAAAAACCCAACTTTAACCCGTTGATAACGGGCCAGGATTGACTACTAATTTTGCATTCAATCGTTCTACAATTTCCAAAAGAAAAAATCCTTGTGACAGATTTCTCTCGAAAATGTCCTAATATAAGTGTATGACAGATTTCAAAAAGTCGTACTAATAGAATAAAAAATAGTCCACTGGGACATATATGTCCCAACCGTAGTCAAATGTTCCAAATTAATCTGACCCGCAACGAAAATAAGCCACGTCAACCGGGCTCGATCCGTACTGAAGATTGGGTCGTGTTACCCCACCCAATGCAGAAGCAAGGGACGTGAGACCAAGGGTTTTGCAGATTTTTGAATTGTATGGAATTTAGATCATAGTCTGAAGAGGAAGGCAGAAAATGATTGCGAAAAATTTGTACTGACAGAAAATCATGAATAAAAATTTTCTTATACCTATGGATTACAACATTTGCAAATTTCGTAACTTCTTGATGGTGTTCGTGTGCTGATTACCTCGTGACCGATTGAATTTCACGACTTTTTTCGTGATTGTTTTTTTTTTTCCAAAATTCGCTATTTTCTGTGAATCTTTGACGGAATTTATTGTTTCGACCATTTGTCTAAATTCGACATTTTTTTTTTCACCCGATCGACGAAATTCGCTATTTGTTGTCGCCATTTTTGACGAAATTCGCGACTGTTTTCTACGACCGTTTGTTGATTTTCGGGTGTTTTTCCGCAACCGACTGACAAAAATCGCTATTTTTTGCGCAATCTTTGACGAAATTCCGATCGTTGACGAATCTTTTTCCACCATTTGTTGAAATTCACGACATTTTTTTTTCTTTGGCAACTGATCGACGAAATTCGCTATCTTTTGACGCAATTCTCGACTCTTTTCTACGATCGTTTGTTGAAATTCGGAAGTCATTTTTCGCAACCGATTGATAAAAGTAGATTTTTTTTGCGCGATCTTTGAAGAAATTCCCCTTTTTTGCGTGATTGTTTGACTAAATTCGTGATTTTTTTGCTCAGTCTTTTGACGAATTTCGCGATATTTTCCGCAATTGTTATACTAAATTCGCGTTTTTTTTTTCTGCCACCGATTGACGAAAATCTCTGTTTGTTTCAGTGATCTTTGGCGAAATTCGCAATATTTTTCCACGGTCATTTAAAAAAATTAACGATTTTTCTGCGATTAATTTTGCCAAATTAACTATTTTTTCTAATTCCAATTCGTAAAATTCGCGATGTTTACCACGATCGGTTGACGAATTGTTTTTGCGTAAAAAATAAGAGAAATTCGCGGACTACCACTAAAATTAAAAATATATTCGCTGAAGAATCACATGTTTGTGAACGAAGTTAAGATAAGAAAGCAAAATCTCACACTGCATTTTTTATTGTGGGGGCCTATTTCTATTTTGTGCACGATTTGGGCAATCTTGCACGATATTTCAACCCCTGTTTCTAAAAAAAAATTGTCCCCCCCCCTCCCAAAGAAACTCATAAAATGGCGCCACTGCAGTAAAACCTGCAAAGAAGGAGTTGAAAAGGACTGTAAAAAAGCTCCATTTTAGACAGGCTCCATCTTAGCAAGTATAATTGTATGGCGTTTTTTTCGTCGAAACTTGATTTTTTTTCCCCGTTTGAGAAAGAATTATGTTATAGACAAGTTTCGCTTAGACACGTTTCACTGTAATACACTTATGCTCTTCAGAAGTGCTTTATATAAAAGAGGTTTTAGCAGTCTTAAAGAATACCTGAAAAAAACGGTACCTGTCTATAACTGAAAACTTTCATAATATTTTAAAATTCTACTTGCTTAGACGAAAACCTGTCTAAAACGGAATTTTTCAGAGGTCACTTGAGATTCCGTATTAGAAGTATTGCTGTCTCAGTATATATGATTCAGTAAACGTTTCTCGTTTGGAGAGGTTGCGTGGAAGGGGGGGGGGGGGGGTGCAGCCCTCCCGAACTCCATCCTTGGCTATGCCACTACCTTAAAAAAACTTTGCCCCCCCCCCCCAAGAAAGTTCTGAAATGGCGCCCCTGAGCAAACCCCAGCACCCATTCCAGCATTTATCTTGGAACCATCAGTAAACCAGGTCATGCCTGTCTCAAGTTCCATCACAGAAAGAGTTTCCCAGTCAGCTCTAGAATGAAGACTAATCCTGAATGACTTATCAAATACATGCTTTAAAGGCATACCATCACCCTTCATGATAAAGACTGGGTGCTTATGGATTTTACATTTTTAAGTCTACCCCCAAGTAAGATATCTCAAGTAACTTTGCCATTGCCCATGTAAAATGAGTCTATATGAACAGATCGATGCTTCTGCCTCAATATTCATATGCACTGGGTGGGTACATACCCAACAGCAGTTCCATAGCAGATGTAGCAGGCATTGTCCTAAGTACACCTGTCATGGGCATGCAAATTATCCTCTGCAGTTTTGCTAATTCAGACTTGGCAATGTCAATCATAGTTCTTGACCACCAAACTATACTGCAATAATTGATCATAGGGCAGACCACCATATTGTATATCTACCAGATCACCTTTGGACTAAGTCCCATGTTTTTCCAATGGCGTTTTGCATTACCATAAAACCTTTTTGGCCTTATTGATGCTATAATCTATGTGCCTCTTCCAACACAACCTCTCATCGAAGTAGACCCCAAGATACTTCACTTCCTTTGAGCAACTTAAAGTGCGCCTATAGAACACTATCTCATTGAATTTAAGTGATTGTTTCCTAGTGAAGGCAACGAGAGTCATCTTTTCTGGATTAACAGAAAGACCAACCTCCCTGCACCACCACTCTACCTTTTTAAAGATATTATTAAGGATGTCCAAAAGAATATTTTCGAATTTACTTCTAATGATGATAACAATATCATCAGCATGCCCAATACAGTATACACCATGCAGATGTATCTCCACAAGGAGTCCATCCACCACCAAACACCAAAATACAGGAGAGAGAACTCCATCCTGTGGGCAACCCTTTTTTGCCTTAACATGAATTGTATCCCCCAAGAACTCAATGGATAGACCTATCCCTGAGCAGGCATTTGATCCAATTCAGAGTTACTTCATCTGCACCCCTATCGGCCAATGCCCTGAGGATGGAATCCAAGGATATCTTATCAAAGCCACCCTCGATGACAAGAAAGACTGCAAATGCAGTTTCATTTGCCTTAAGACTTTTCTCAAGCTTTAAGGAAAGATTATAAAGAGCAGTGTCAGTTGACTTGCTGGTCTGTTTGGCATGCTGGGAGCTTGAGATTGGCTTTACACTCAAGATGCACTCCCTGATGTGTCTATCCATTAACTTTTCCAATGTCTTAAGCATGAATGATGTTAGACTAATTGACCAGAATGCTTCGAAATATGTGTCTTTACCAGGTTTAGGGATAAAGATCACCTTGGTGTGTCTCCATGCATTTGGTATGTATCCAAAAGCAAAACGTGCCCTATAAATCTGACTAAGCACTAGGACTAAGATCACCTTCCCTTCTTGCAACAAAACAGGTACGATTCCATCCATACCAGGAGTATTGTGGTTTGAACGAATCGATGGCCCACAAGATCCTGTCGTGAGTGACAATATCGCCAGCCAGATTCAAGCACTCCCTACTGCTATTAAAAGCAGTAGGTGTACCTGAAACTACATCTGAGTCATCACTAGTAGAATCAGGAAGTGAATCCTCATTATTTCTAAGAGAATCCCATTTCCTGTTTCAGCATATTGCCTGTTTGGCAATTTAATGGCATTAAAATTGGTATATTTATCTCTAACCATGATTCTCATAAGCTTTTTACTAGTAGAGACATCCTTAATACCATCACAGGTTTTTCCAAGAATCATACTTAGACTTTCTGATGGCCTTATTGTATTGGTGAGTACAGTCTTATATTGCTGCGAGTCACCACCCTTCTTGGTTTCATTGAAATCCCTGCGGGTAATTCTCCTGAGTGTGCTAAGCTCTGAAGACCACCAAGGCACAGGCCTTGGGGAGCTAGCAGCAGGAGGTCGACAATTATTGTAAAAAGACTGGAGAATGGCTTGTTGCACTGAGTCCCCGTGGCAGAATGTACGCGACGCTGCGACGGGCGTCGCAGACTTTTTTAGGGCACCTACAGACTAAAAACATACAGCGTGTAAATTACGCGAAAAAACGGCAAACTTCGTCGAAGGATTGCGAATAAAATGGCGAATTTCGTCGAAGAATCGCGGAAAAAACGCGAAATTCATTTAAAGTTCGCGAAAAATGGCTAATTTCGTTGACAGATTGCGAAAAAAACGCAAATTTAGTCAATAGGCCGTGAAAAAACGTGAAATTAAATTTCTAACTATGATATGTAAAATTGAATTGGGATACTTAAAAAATGATTTTGAACTGAGAGAATTAACCCTCTCATTGAATGCATATTTTCAAATGGATGAAAAACACTCTCTTTGGACTTAAAATAGATTTACAATTACATAGATATTATTATGAACAAACTGTTGACTTTTTTAAAGTCTTACATTTATTAAAAAATTACAAAACAAATCTCATATAGGGTTTACAATTACTAAAAAAATATTAATAATATCTATTAAATAGTTTTTTATGATTATTTAAGCTTTGGATACATTAACATAAAGTAGAAAGAAAAAAAAAACACATTTTGTCATGATCTTGTTTTGTTCAAGAGCAGAAATTCTTCAAGAAAACCTTCTCTCACACAGAACAGAAACAAATTTATCAAAGGTGGATTTTCCAACTGAATAGTATTTGAAAAGTAAATGGTTCTGTTATCTATTGTTATATTTCACAAGCTCAGAGTTGGGCTCAGAGCAGTATCAAAAATACATTTTCAAAATACATTTGTATTTTGTATTTTAAACAGATAAAACTAAAGTATTTTGGTAATGTATTTTAAAATGATTTTTTCATGTATTTTGTATTTTCAAAATACTCAAAATACATTTCTCAATTTTTCAAGCAATTCGTACAAGACTTGAAGCTGGTTTAAATCACTTGTATTTAAACTGCAAATTACTGATTCGCAACAGGCAAATACATACTTGTCTGTTTTGTCTAGTCTTTGAATTAATTTCTAGAAGTTAATATAAACAATTTTTTTTTTCTTTTCAAATCTGGTACAATAAGGATTTTTATCTTCGTCCGAAACATTTTTGCTGAATGGTTATAACAAATTCTTTTATAATTCTTAATGTTGCTATGTGAATCATAAAATTTTGTCGTGTGATACACAAGTATAGGATAGTCCAGAGTTTTCCTGAGTATTGCATTTTTAAACTATGTTAGCAGTGTAATGCAGTTAGTTGTTGCATAGACTGGTGAAAAGATGGATAATACATACTTGAAAACTTCTAATCAAAGGAAATTAATTATTTGTGATACATCGCACTACGCGATAGATATAAGCATACTCGAAATATTTCAAAATAATATCTTTTGATGATAATTGGTGCAAGACTAAAAAACTATTTTCAGATCGAAACCAGCTGAGTCTGGTCATCACTCTATTCAGACCGGATTGGGTTTGGGTAATAGTTTTTCCCGCAAACTTGGTCTGTGCAGGGTCAGATTTCTTTTTTTATGGACTGAGCCGGATCTGGACATTCTTCCTAGAGATCAGGACGGGAAGAAATTTTCAGACCCGATCTTGACCCAGCTCGAATAAAAATGATTGTTCCGGCCTGGCCCGTATAAAGAGCAGTAAAATTTGACCTGGTTTAACAATTTTTGCAAAAAATGCATATATTTTTTAATCGCCATTTTTCTACAATTAAAAATTTAAATTCATACTTTTTGAAGAATACTACATATATTTCTAGGCAATAAAATTAAAGTACATAAAAACCTGTGAAAATAAATCCTGTGATCGTGTGATAAAATCCTGTCTTAAAATTAAAAGGAAAAATGTGTTGATTCATTCAAAATGATTGTAATACGTGTGAAAAGAATATAATGCATTTACAGCAGGTGATGTACCAGCTATGGTGGGAACTTGTCTATAACGAATTTTTTTCGCTCCTACACGATTCTGTCCTAGCAGAATTTTCTGTATAGTATTTTTCAGATTTGTAAGTCTCTAAGCCATGGAAAATGGATTAATGATAATGTAAACATTTGCATACAAATAGAAATTCATAAAAACATAGTTTATATGGACAGACATAAATAAACTTAGGAAAGGCAGTATTTTTAAACAGGTGTGCCTCTACTTCACAGCTTAGGGCACTTTTTAAAAAATGAAAAAAAAATGAAACATGAAAAATAGCTAAAATAATTTTTTTTGTCAGAATGCCTCGTACAAAAGAATTTTCAACCACATCTGCATAAAAATTTATTTTTTGTAGGAACTCATTTGGGCCAATTAAGTTTTTGTATGAGCTCAGACCGAAATTTTACTATTTAAATCGGGCCACTGAATTTTTTGTACATGCCAGTCCAGACTCAAACCAAATTTTTAGCTTCTATACCGGTCGGGTTAAAGAATTTTTTATACGGACACAGCCGGGCTTCGGGCCAAGCTTTTAACTTTTATACCGGGTCGGGCCCCAAAAGTTCTTTCTACGGGTCGGGCTGGGCCTGGAAATTTTGGCACGTGCAGACCTCTTTTTTGGGTTACGGATCTGTCCGTACAATAGATAAAAAATTATAACATGACATTAGAATTAAAGCATTTTTGTGTAAGATAGTGCACAATAATTAAAATTAATGTATTTTGTATTTTGAAAATATATGTATTTTGTATTTTGAAATTTGAAAAGTATTTTAGGCTCTAAAACCAATGTATTTTGTATCGAAAATGGTTTTTCGATGTATTTTGCCCAGCTCTGCACAAGCTCTACTGAACTGTATATGAGATTTATATGTGATAAACCAATAAAAATAATATATGCACAATTTTCCGTGCTCTAACTCACGAAAATATGCTCTGATTTCATGCAGTTGATATGCGTTATGAAGGTTTACCATGGCATGTTTGGTATTGGAAATAGAATGTATCGAATTTATAGTTCATTTATTAGGACATACCAAAGAATCAATGAGCTCTAATTTTGGATTCACATATTTTAAGTGTCTAAATATCAATTTTTGTTAAAAACTTTTCGGTTACAATTCATAATTTTTTGAAAAATTACTTTTTAAAAAGTGAATTGTAACCTATTTTTTTAAAACAGAAGTCAATTTCTATACGCTTTAAATATATGAGTCTAGAATATAACTCATTCTGCCAAGTTTAATTTTGAGTTGTGCTTAAAAAAATTATTAGAAAGAGTGTTTTTGTTTGTTGAAACAGCCACCAGATGACACCACCAAACATGTACTTTCATTTGTTTTACTACAGAACTGTCTCATCAGCAGTTGGTAAAATGATCTTGACTGAGTAACACTGTAAAATGCTGTGGGGTTTAAAAAAGCCATAAATCTTCTAAGATCAAGGTTGTAGCTAGAAAAATATTTCAGAGGGGTGTTTGGGGCCATGAATAACTTCTTGTCTTATTTTAGATTTGTTTTTTACTAATTCAGTAGAGGCAGGTGAGTCTTAAGAAAGTTCTCAAAAAATATTTTTTCCTGCTTAACAATGCGAAAGTTTCTGACACATTTACGGGCTCATTTTAAAACAAAAGCATGGCACTTTCATAGGCCTGATTTTGACGCAATTTGGAATCGAATGATGTTTAAATTTTTGATAAATGAATTGCTTATCGAGTTATAAATGATTGTTGTCATGATTGCCGTGTTGTCACATCCAAAAATTCGGTTCAAAAGGCCAACTTTGACAGTATTTACTGAAAGATATTTTGCCTTTACCAAAAAATGGAAAACACTATTTGATTGCATAGCTTCTGCAGAACACCTGTTAATTTCATGCATTTCCGAACAAAAATGAATCCGGAAATGTGCCAGAATGTAGCTCCTATGGATTTCAGGACAGTCTTAAGTTTTATTTTGAATTCAAATAATTCAATTTAATATAATTACAGAAAAAAAAGTAATTTCATAGTAAATAAAATTATAATCTTATTTAGATACTTCTTCGGTGATTATTAATGTTAATGGGAACCAAATTAATGTTTTACATTTTTTACATATGTTTTATTGCCAAAAATGTCTTTCTGGTAACATACATCCATCGGAACAGCCAAGTTTGTACATATTACAGTATTAAAGATACAGTTATTAATTACAGAATAATAGCCGGTGAAAAATGGAGATAATTTTTTATCAACAATATGTCAACATATTCAAAGAAGCTAAGAAGAAAAAAAAAAGGTCCGACTATAACTTTATTTCTGAAATAAAACCATGACACAAATCACTTCGATTCCAGTGACACTTTCAGAATAAACAAAATAGATAACAATATACAGATTTATAGCCATTGAAATATAGTCTATTTTCTTATGTGTTATACATCTTGAGCATAATAAATTAGCTGAATATTAAAAAACTCAAATGTATAACAAATATGCATACATATGGACAAGATGGAATTTAAATTATTTAATAACAACAACAAATGCTATCATTCATATTCAGTGTATTTTTTGCTTGAGCCCCAAACCTTGGAAGCAGGATACTTTTCTTTATTCTTGGATATTTTTCTCATCACAGCTGCAGGTAAATCTACTTGGCACTTTTCACTCAAGCGAATCAAATAAATTAAAACATCACTCAATTCTTCTCCTAAATGTACTTTTTCTTCTTCAGTCCAGTCTGTAAAACATAAATACATATACTATAGATGATGACAGATAAATATTAAAACATCTTACTAGAACTTTACTATTTAAATAAAGAAGAATTAAATAAGCTATTAAAATGTGAAAAAATAATAAGATATAGTTAAAAGCATACTTTAAAATTTTTTTTAAATAATAAAGCAAGGCGGTAAGGGAAGAGATAAAGGACAACATTCAATATATGACTTTTACATAGCTTGCAGTTTCAAAGATTAAATAAAATCAGTATAAATCAATAACATATTTCTGTAAACTCAAATAAGATAAAGAGCTTTATTCATTTAACAATTACCATATTTTTACAAAATTGTAGAAAATATTAAAGAATGCATAAGACTAAGAAGTGAAAACAGTGTTAAAAAGGAAGAGATTTAATAGCAAATAGACTGCAATAAATGACTGCCATGATGTAATTGCTGTGATTTCCTATGCAATACATTGCTTGGGGTAATAATGGTCTTTATAGCCTGTTGTAATATAAGCATCACACAGTTTTGTTCTTTTCCAAACACAGCTGGTGCTAACTATTTTGCTGCCTTTAATGTTATATTTTAACTTTGTATCACAATGCAATATAGAAATCAACTCCCCTGCAAGATGAAATTTTCAGACAAGTGCTTTGTTATCCCATGTCCAGTGTCATTCTAAGAAAAAGAATAACAAATCAATTAATGTGTATCTATTATTGAAAATCCAATAAAATTTTAGATAAATGCAAAAAAATCAATCTATATTGATGTCCAGTCAAATTACCTACACATTTAATAATTAATGTGATAGCAGATGAAACTCACTATGCTAACTGAGTGTGCAGCTAGATGTTTTAATGTTCAACAATATTGATTACTCAGAAATAATTTTAGATTAAACTTGATGAAGTGCAAACAATCATCAACTATCATCCAAGTTTTTATAAATAATTTAAAAAAAAAAGTATCAATTCTATATAATCTTATATTGCAGATGTGTTATATGCTGCATACAAGCTATATAAATATCCTTGATGGCTCGGCCTACAGGCACAGGTAGATTTCGAAGACGCAGAACGTGGGGCGCCTGTTTGTTGGGAATTGCAGAAGAAATGACCTTTTTGCCATGATGCTGCAGTCGGGACCATCCACTTCGAAATCTAACTTGTTTGCAGGCGGAGCCGGTAGGGATTTTTTTTTTTTTAATTTTTTTTTTTTTTTTTTTTGCTATAAGGGTTGGTCCTATAAAAAACTTGTCACTATAAAAGTTTTAGATAATATTAAGAGGATTTATAATAAATTTAAGCGGATTTGATATCTTGTGAATTGACGAAGTTATGAATTTTTTTTCTTCTACCCCCCCCCCCCCCCCCTAGGTCATTTTTAATGATATAAAAAATCTGTCGTACATAAATTTTCGGTCCTGTTCCTAGAAGTAATAATAACTTTAAACGGATTTGATACGTATCATAATTTTCTGTTTTCACAAAAGCCCCCCCCCCCCCCCGGATCGATTTTGCCCATTAACGAACTTGACTGAAATTTTATGCCCCTTGATTTTATGTATCAGTTTGGAAGAGATTTGTGCAGAATTATTGAAGTTATCGTTACCATAAAAAAGTGACATAGATAGATAAAGTTTTGAACTGGGGGTTGTTTTGGGTTCTGAGAGTCATAATCGGCGTAGATAAAAAAAATTTCAAAAATTCCAACTTAGGGGAGAATGTAATAGGTAGTATTTCTTACGAAATCTACCTAAAATGGATAATATATTACTATAACAAACAAGTGATTTTATCTTTTAGAAGACTTTTCTTCCTTAGTAATAATGTATTACTTTTAGATTGAATTTTCAAAATTGGTCAGATTCTTGAGGCCTTTAAAGTCTACATCTACAGTACTATTTTCCACTCCCCCCCCTCCCCGTAATAATGTAATACTTTTAGATTGGATTTTCTGAATTGGTACTAATTATGTATGTGTCTTAATTTTTCTACATTTTGCATGTTCAATCTTTATACAAGTCTTAATATCTATTTATTTAAGCATTTTTGTTTAAATAGTATACTTTCCCACCCAAACGAAATATATTTTCTTAAATTAGTTTCTAAAATTTCTAAGCAACATTCATAGTTCATTCAGAAATATTTCTTTTTATTTGAAAGAAAAATCCAAAGAATAAAGCAAAAAAATACACATACATGCTCTGATAACAATACAAATAATTTAACTTTACTTTAAAATACTGCTATGAATGTTATAGATATTATTGCTTAAAAAATTAAAACACCTTTTTAAGATTGGTAAGGATATCAATTATTTACGATATTCAGAA
This sequence comes from Maratus michaelseni, assembly GCA_963931845.1. Lineage (NCBI taxonomy): Eukaryota > Metazoa > Arthropoda > Arachnida > Araneae > Salticidae > Maratus > Maratus michaelseni. Next base: position 202,777,106 of record OZ007587.1, read on the forward strand.
TAAATAAATATTTTATTACTTTAAAAAAAAAAAGAGCTTCTTACTCTGTCATGGCTGCTGGAAAGCTGTTTATTTTTTCTTTCAATTTTTTTTTTGAATGGGGAGGGAGGCAATTTTTTGTGGAGAGAGTTTTTTCTTTTGTCCAAGAAAATACTTATATGATTACATTTTAAACTAACCAGGATTAGCTACGGTTATTCTTAACTTATATAATATTATATAAGCCTATAGAAATAATAATAAACTATTTCAGAATTTAAGTTTGAATTCATTAAATACTACGCATTTAAACACTCATTTGGCGAGGGAAAAGTGTTGCTAGCCAAATCGCGTCTTTTTGTGCCAAATACTTGAAAGTATTTTATTTTTTTTACAGATTTTCTTCTGGAATTCCGCAACTAAATTTGGCTGATCCTTTATAACATACATGATATAGGTGCAGATTCCCAAAATCTGTAAGGAGCCAGTGGCTCCTAAACCCAAAAAATCCAGTGGCCACATTGTGAAACAAACGCATAAAAACAATAGCATTTATATGGCTATATGGGATTTATTGTCTACTATTAAAGCTTAAAAGTAATAAACAATATATTTTAAAATAAAATTTACACAAAACTTAAATAAATGATTTATTTTTTCTTTATTAAAATTGGGCAATGGGATTTTATAGAATCTTCCAACCATAATTGTATACAGTTTGTAGGAATAAATATTTATAATGTAAAATGTAAGGCCCCAAATAAATGATTCTCTAACTCTTTTGTTCTATAGATAAATTCCCCCCCCCCCCCCGCTGCAAATTGTTTTTCATAGCTGAAAATAAATGCTCACCATGGGCATTTCCATCAAAAAGTATGTCTATAAAAATCAAATGAAAAAATATATGAAAAAATATGGAGAAGATTTATTTTCTTTAAGTTTTAGATTTTAATAAAATAAATTGAACAATTTTTGACATTTAGGGATAATTTCTTTTTAAAGAAGAAAACGGGAAACTTATAGATCTGCGAAAATGTGGTATCCATGCTTAATCATGTTTTTTAATTATGGACAACAGAAAAAGTAAAAAAGGGGAAATATCGCAGAAAATGAGCAAAATTGATTTAAAAAATATTTTTTTTTTTTTTAAATGCGGAAATCTGACAGTCAGTGGAAAAGGGGCATCCCTGTAAGACACTTACACTTAGGCGACTTAGACATGGAAAGTTAGTGGCCAAAGAAAAAAGTCCAGTCGCCACGTGGCGACTGGCGACCGTGATCTGCACCTATAGTACATGAGTAGTTTCATTAGCATTTAAAAAAATATATTATGAGTATGCTCTTTAAGGAGACTTTCCTTGTAATGGATAACAGACTCCTTTATTTTACTACTCTCTGGAAATAGATTCAAAGCAATAACTTTGCTATAATATTAGTACCAGGATTGACAAGTTTTTAACGCATGACGGTTTTTACCATCATGTCAAAAATCTCTTTGTCAAAAATGTCAAAAACCCATTTTTAAGTAGTTTGTTTTTACATTTTATCTTTAATATTAAGTTGTTTTACATGAAATATTCAGTATCAAAAAGACTCTAAAGCAGCCATACTCAACCTTCTTTTCTTGCGGGCCACAAACATATGTTTGGAACGTTCGGCGGGCCGCAATACAATCCCTAATATTAAGGGCGGTAAACGTCTGTGTGTGTTTCTGTCTGTCTGTGCACTCCACCTTTGTACCCGCAAAGGCTCCGGGACCAGGCGACGCACGGACGGCGGACGCGGACCGAAAAATTCGCAAAAAAGGCGCGACGCTCAAGTTTCGATCGGGTCGGGATTCCGACCCGGACCCGGGGAGTTATTAATGAGCGAAAGTGTTTTAATTACCGACCGAAACCGAACTGGAAAAAGAATCGAAAAAAATTTCCGTTTTGATAATCGCAGACATCCAAATCGTCGCTTTTTAACGCATCATCGAATTAAAAAAAATGTACCGGAGGTATCGATCCGAAAATCGGGGTACGCACGCGGCCGATTTTTGTCGTTCCAAAACGTCAAATTTTTTGAAATTCGGACCGTAACTTTTCTTTATTTCGGCCAAAAACTGACCAGACATCCAACATCGACCCCAGACGTAAAAAGAGGTTGCCGTAAAGAATGCAGGTCGACAGATCCGAGATCGAATCGCCCCAGTCCTTTTTGAAACAAGTGGAAATAATGACTCTACATTCGCGAAAATTTGCTAACACGTGTATAAAAAAATCGCGAATTCAACAAAAAAAAATTCGTAAAAATCGACCAGTAATTTTTGAAGATATCAATTAAAACTCATTAATGACACGGCAAATGAATTTATTTCTATTCGGAAGAGACAGCTTTTTTTTATTTCAACATTCAACGGAGACAAATCGTCTGCGGATAAGTCATTTCTGAAAGAGATAAAATAGTCAACTGCGTTTTTTCAGAGGGGGGGGGGGGCATTTCCGAATCTAAGGGGCGCATTAATTTCAAACTTTGACAGGGCGACTCAAAATGGATTCTGCTTTCAGAATATCTAAAAATTATTCTCATATCTTCATTAGGAGCCGATATATTATTTTATTGTATAATTAATCATCGTTATTTGTATAATTAAAGCAAAAGAAAGATTTCTATTACAGTGCCGGCTAGATATTACGATTTTAAGATGTAGGCCGCGTCTAAAAACTGCCATAACGAGTATCTTAAGTTTTTGTTTTAGAGTGGAAACCAGATATTATGATAGGAAAAAGCGGGCTTCGCCCGTTATCGATTTTTTTTTTTTTTTTTTTTTTTTTTTTAGTTTTAAGTTTTTCTACAGCTCACTGTCTTTGAACTAGAACACAGGTAGTCTACATAAGTTGTTTGAGGAAAAGCAGTGTCATCGCCAAACCCCCCCCCCCCTCCCGCTTTTTTCTTTTAACTGTGGTCCGTTTCTATAACTAAGAAACTGTGTTACGGATGTCCACCAAACTGATTCCAAACATCATAATTAAAGTAATAAGGACCCCCTATCCAGATATTATGATAGGGAAAAGCGGGCTTCGCCCGTTATCGATTTTTTTTTTTTTTAAGTTTTAAGTTTTTCTACAGGTCCCTGTCTTTGAACTAGAACTCAGGTAGTCTAAATAAATTCGACTCGACATCGATACAGCTTACCGATTTTATTTCGTTTTTTCACCACTAGGGGGCGCTTTCCTATCTTCGGTTCTACGGGCATGAAAACGACGGGGTATGGCTCATTCGACTCGACATCGAAAGTCTTAACGATTTCAGTTATGATCATATAAACAGATTGCGCCACCTGGTGGCGGAAGGTGGAACTAACGTATACTGCAGCGCGTGCGCAGCACGACTGCTATACGGTGCCGCAGGCAGCGGGGACCCGAGCCGCAGGTTTTCGTTCAGTTAGAGGTTTATACTATTCCATGTGCAATTTAAGGGATTATCCGGTGCATGCGTAGCACGACCGTCATACGGTGCCGAAGGCAGCGGGGACCAGGGTCGGAACGACTGCTATACGGTGCCGCAGGCAGCGGGGACCCGAGCCGGAGGTTCGTTCAGTTAGAGGTTTATACTATTCTATGTGCAATTTAAGGGATTATCCGGTGCGTGCGCAGCACGACCGGTATACGGTCGGAGGTTCGTTCGGTTAGAGGTTTGTACAATTCAATGTGCTAATTAAGGGATTACCCGGTGCGTGCGTAGCACGACCGGTATACGGTGCCGAAGGCAGCGGGGACCCGGGTCGGCGGTTCGTCATGTTTGAGGTTTTACAAGATTCGAGATTTTCTACAATTCGAGGCACCGATGTAAATTAGGGGCCCGCTGGCGGGCGAAGCCAGTGACAGGTTTATACTATTCTATGTGCAATTTAAGGGATTATCCGGTGCGTGCGTAGCACGACCGGTATACGGTGCCGAAGGCAGCGGGGACCAGGGTCGGAGCGACTGCTATACGGTGCCGCAGGCAGCGGGGTCCAGAGCCGGAGGTTCGTTCACTGACAGGTTTATAGTATTCTATGTGCAATTTAAGGGATTATCCGGTGCGTGCGTAGCACGACCGGTATACGGTGCCGAAGGCAGCGGGGACCAGGGTCGGAGATTAGTTCAGTTAGAGGTTTATACTATTCGATGTGCAAATTAAGTGATTATGCAAATTATGGGATTATCCGGTGCGTGCGTAGCACGACCGGTGTACGGTGCCGAAGGCAGCGGGGACCCGGGTCGGAGGTTCGTTCGGTTCGAGGGGGATGCGAGCCGGAGAATACAAAAGTTTCGAGGCACCGATGTAAATTAGGGGCCCGCTGGCGGGCGAAGCCAGCTAGTCCCTAATATTAAGCGCCGTAAACGTCTGTGTGTGTGTGTGTGTGTGTGTCTGTCTGTGCACTCGGCCTTTGTACCCGCAAAGGCTCCCGGACTAATCGACGCACCGACGGCGGACGCGTACCGAAAAATTCGCAAAAAAGGCGCGACGCTCAAGTTTCGATCGGGTCGGGCCTCCGACCCGGACCCGGGGCGTTATTAATGAGCGAAAGTGTTTTAATTACCGACCGAAACCGAAGTTGGAAGAGAAGTCAAAACAGCAAACATTTTCGCCTCCGAACAGGGTTGCCAGTCTCCGTCGGGTCCGGGAAGGAAAAGACGGCGGGGTTCCCAGGGAGCGATTTAAGCCCCAAACCGCAGTGCAGGTCCGACCCGTATCTCCGTAAGTCGGAGGGCCAGAAATTCGAAAGTCGTACGTACGGAACCGGGACGTCGTCAGGTTTGATAAATTCGAAAAATCTTTTCCGTACGACGATTAGAACCGAAAAAATCCTTTAAAAATCGATCGATAAAATGTAATTTTCGAATTCTTTTTCACCGCTGGGAATGTCAGACAGCAAACAGCCGGAGACACGGCTGCAAAACGATTTCATTCTCCGCCACCGCAGGTGTTCCGGAGGATTTTCACGTGACCGGCCTGTATTCATCGCTCCAGTGCGCTTTCGAAAAACAATGAAGTCGGGGGACCAGAAATTCGAAAATCGTACAGACAGATTCACGAGAGCATTTGCTTTCAGAAAATCGAAAAATCATTCCCGTACGACCATTAGAACCGAAAAAATTCTTTAAAAATCGATCTATAAAAAATTATTTTTCATTTCTTTCGGCGCTGCGAATGCCAGAAGGCAGACGATTGTCTGGATCGATTTTCAAGAGGCAAGGAGGACGTGGTCACGTGACGTTCAACTGCGTTTTTTCAGAGGGGGGACTCATTTCCGAATCTAAGGGGCGCATTAATTTCAAACTTTGACAGGGCGACTCAAAATGGATTCTGCTTTCAGAATATCTAAAAATTATTCTCATATCTTCATTAGGAGCCGATATATTATTTTATTGTATAATTAATCATCGTTATTTGTATAATTAAAGCAAAAGAAAGATTTCTATTACAGTGCCGGCTAGATATTACGATTTTAAGAAGTAGGCCGCGTCTAAAAACTGCCATAACGAGTATCTTAAGTTTTTGTTTTAGAGTGGAAACCAGATATTATGATAGGAAAAAGCGGGCTTCGCCCGTTATCGATTTTTTTTTTTTTTTTTTTTTTTTTTTAGTTTTAAGTTTTTCTACAGCTCACTGTCTTTGAACTAGAACACAGGTAGTCTACATAAGTTGTTTGAGGAAAAGCAGTGTCATCGCCAAACCCCCCCCCCCCCCCCCGCTTTTTTCTTTTAACTGTGGTCCGTTTCTATAACTAAGAAACTGTGTTACGGATGTCCACCAAACTGATTCCAAACATCATAATTAAAGTAATAAGGACCCCCTATCCAGATATTATGATAGGGAAAAGCGGGCTTCGCCCGTTATCGATTTTTTTTTTTTTTAAGTTTTAAGTTTTTCTACAGGTCCCTGTCTTTGAACTAGAACTCAGGTAGTCTAAATAAATTCGACTCGACATCGATACAGCTTACCGATTTTATTTCGTTTTTTCACCACTAGGGGGCGCTTTCCTATCTTCGGTTCTACGGGCATGAAAACGACGGGGTATGGCTCATTCGACTCGACATCGAAAGTCTTAACGATTTCAGTTATGATCATATAAACAGATTGCGCCACCTGGTGGCGGAAGGTGGAACTAACGTATACTGCAGCGCGTGCGCAGCACGACTGCTATACGGTGCCGCAGGCAGCGGGGACCCGAGCCGCAGGTTTTCGTTCAGTTAGAGGTTTATACTATTCCATGTGCAATTTAAGGGATTATCCGGTGCATGCGTAGCACGACCGTCATACGGTGCCGAAGGCAGCGGGGACCAGGGTCGGAACGACTGCTATACGGTGCCGCAGGCAGCGGGGACCCGAGCCGGAGGTTCGTTCAGTTAGAGGTTTATACTATTCTATGTGCAATTTAAGGGATTATACGGTGCGTGCGCAGCACGACCGGTATACGGTCGGAGGTTCGTTCGGTTAGAGGTTTGTACAATTCAATGTGCTAATTAAGGGATTACCCGGTGCGTGCGTAGCACGACCGGTATACGGTGCCGAAGGCAGCGGGGACCCGGGTCGGCGGTTCGTCATGTTTGCGGTTTTACAAGATTCGAGATTTTCTACAATTCGAGGCACCGATGTAAATTAGGGGCCCGCTGGCGGGCGAAGCCAGTGACAGGTTTATACTATTCTATGTGCAATTTAAGGGATTATCCGGTGCGTGCGTAGCACGACCGGTATACGGTGCCGAAGGCAGCGGGGACCAGGGTCGGAACGACTGCTATACGGTGCCGCAGGCAGCGGGGTCCAGAGCCGGAGGTTCGTTCACTGACAGGTTTATAGTATTCTATGTGCAATTTAAGGGATTATCCGGTGCGTGCGTAGCACGACCGGTATACGGTGCCGAAGGCAGCGGGGACCAGGGTCGGAGATTAGTTCAGTTAGAGGTTTATACTATTCGATGTGCAAATTAAGTGATTATGCAAATTATGGGATTATCCGGTGCGTGCGTAGCACGACCGGTGTACGGTGCCGAAGGCAGCGGGGACCCGGGTCGGAGGTTCGTTCGGTTCGAGGGGGATGCGAGCCGGAGAATACAAAAGTTTCGAGGCACCGATGTAAATTAGGGGCCCGCTGGCGGGCGAAGCCAGCTAGTCCCTAATATTAAGCGCCGTAAACGTCTGTGTGTGTGTGTGTGTGTCTGTCTGTGCACTCCGCCTTTGTACCCGCAAAGGCTCCCGGACTAATCGACGCACCGACGGCGGACGCGTACCGAAAAATTCGCAAAAAAGGCGCGACGCTCAAGTTTCGATCGGGTCGGGCCTCCGACCCGGACCCGGGGCGTTATTAATGAGCGAAAGTGTTTTAATTACCGACCGAAACCGAAGTTGGAAGAGAAGTCAAAACAGCAAACATTTTCGCCTCCGAACAGGGTTGCCAGTCTCCGTCGGGTCCGGGAAGGAAAAGACGGCGGGGTTCCCAGGGAGCGATTTAAGCCCCAAACCGCAGTGCAGGTCCGACCCGTATCTCCGTAAGTCGGAGGGCCAGAAATTCGAAAGTCGTACGTACGGAACCGGGACGTCGTCAGGTTTGATAAATTCGAAAAATCTTTTCCGTGCGACGATTAGAACCGAAAAAATCCTTTAAAAATCGCTCGATAAAATGTAATTTTCGAATTCTTTTTCACAGCTGGGAATGTCAGACAGCAGACAGCCGGAGACACGGCTGCAAAACGATTTCATTCTCCGCCACCGCAGGTGTTCCGGAGGATTTTCACGTGACCGGCCTGTATTCATCGCTCCAGTGCGCTTTCGAAAAACAATGAAGTCGGGGGACCAGAAATTCGAAAATCGTACAGACAGATTCACGAGAGCATTTGCTTTCAGAAAATCGAAAAATCATTCCCGTACGACCATTAGAACCGAAAAAATTCTTTAAAAATCGATCTATAAAAAATTATTTTTCATTTCTTTCGGCGCTGCGAATGCCAGAAGGCAGACGATTGTCTGGATCGATTTTCAAGAGGCAAGGAGGACGTGGTCACGTGACGTTCAACTGCGTTTTTTCAGAGGGGGGACTCATTTCCGAATCTAAGGGGCGCATTAATTTCAAACTTTGACAGGGCGACTCAAAATGGATTCTGCTTTCAGAATATCTAAAAATTATTCTCATATCTTCATTAGGAGCCGATATATTATTTTATTGTATAATTAATCATCGTTATTTGTATAATTAAAGCAAAAGAAAGATTTCTATTACAGTGCCGGCTAGATATTACGATTTTAAGAAGTAGGCCGCGTCTAAAAACTGCCATAACGAGTATCTTAAGTTTTTGTTTTAGAGTGGAAACCAGATATTATGATAGGAAAAAGCGGGCTTCGCCCGTTATCGATTTTTTTTTTTTTTTTTTTTTTTTTAGTTTTAAGTTTTTCTACAGCTCACTGTCTTTGAACTAGAACACAGGTAGTCTACATAAGTTGTTTGAGGAAAAGCAGTGTCATCGCCAAACCCCCCCCCCCCCCGCTTTTTTCTTTTAACTGTGGTCCGTTTCTATAACTAAGAAACTGTGTTACGGATGTCCACCAAACTGATTCCAAACATCATAATTAAAGTAATAAGGACCCCCTATCCAGATATTATGATAGGGAAAAGCGGGCTTCGCCCGTTATCGATTTTTTTTTTTTTTTTAAGTTTTAAGTTTTTCTACAGGTCCCTGTCTTTGAACTAGAACTCAGGTAGTCTAAATAAATTCGACTCGACATCGATACAGCTTACCGATTTTATTTCGTTTTTTCACCACTAGGGGGCGCTTTCCTATCTTCGGTTCTACGGGCATGAAAACGACGGGGTATGGCTCATTCGACTCGACATCGAAAGTCTTAACGATTTCAGTTATGATCATATAAACAGATTGCGCCACCTGGTGGCGGAAGGTGGAACTAACGTATACTGCAGCGCGTGCGCAGCACGACTGCTATACGGTGCCGCAGGCAGCGGGGACCCGAGCCGCAGGTTTTCGTTCAGTTAGAGGTTTATACTATTCCATGTGCAATTTAAGGGATTATCCGGTGCATGCGTAGCACGACCGTCATACGGTGCCGAAGGCAGCGGGGACCAGGGTCGGAACGACTGCTATACGGTGCCGCAGGCAGCGGGGACCCGAGCCGGAGGTTCGTTCAGTTAGAGGTTTATACTATTCTATGTGCAATTTAAGGGATTATCCGGTGCGTGCGCAGCACGACCGGTATACGGTCGGAGGTTCGTTCGGTTAGAGGTTTGTACAATTCAATGTGCTAATTAAGGGATTACCCGGTGCGTGCGTAGCACGACCGGTATACGGTGCCGAAGGCAGTAGCACGACCGGTATACGGTGCCGAAGGCAGCGGGGACCAGGGTCGGAGATTAGTTCAGTTAGAGGTTTATACTATTCGATGTGCAAATTAAGGGATTATGCAAATTATGGGATTATCCGGTGCGTGCGTAGCACGACCGGTGTACGGTGCCGAAGGCAGCGGGGACCCAGGTCGCAGGTTCGTTCGGTTCGAGGGGGATGCGAGCCGGAGAATACAAAAGTTTCGACCGGTATACGGTGCCGAAGGCAGCGGGGACCAGGGTCGGAGATTAGTTCAGTTAGAGGTTTATACTATTCGATGTACAAATTAAGGGATTATGCAAATTATGGGATTATCCGGTGCCGAAGGCAGCGGGGACCCGGGTCGGAGGTTCGTTCGGTTCGAGGGGGATGCGAGCCGGAGAATACAAAAGTTTCGACCGGTATACGGTGCCGAAGGCAGCGGGGACCAGGGTCGGAGATTAGTTCAGTTAGAGGTTTATACTATTCGATGTACAAATTAAGGGATTATGCAAATTATGGGATTATCCGGTGCGTGCGTAGCACGACCGGTGTACGGTGCCGAAGGCAGCGGGGACCCGGGTCGGAGGTTCGTTCGGTTCGAGGGGGATGCGAGCCGGAGAATACAAAAGTTTCGAGGCACCGATGTAAATTAGGGGCCCGCTGGCGGGCGAAGCCAGCTAGTCCCTAATATTAAGCGCGGTAAACGTCTGTGTGTGTGTCTGTGCACTCCGCCTTTGTACCCGAAAAGGCTCCTGGACTAATCGACGCACCGACGGCGGACGCGGACCGAAAAATTCGCAAAAAAGGCGCGACGCTCAAGTTTCGATCGGGTCGGGATTCCGACCCGGACCCGGGGAGTTATTAATGAGCGAAAGTGTTTTAATTACCGACCGAAACCGAAGTTGGAAGAGAAGTCAAAACAGCGAAAAGTTCGCCTTCCGTTTTGATAATCGCAGACATCCAAATCGTCGCTTTTTAACGCATCATCGAATAAAAAAAAATGTACCGGAGGTATCGATCCAAAAATCGGGGTACACACGCGGCCGATTTTTGTCGTTGCAAAACGTCAAATTTTTTGAAATTCGGACCGTAACTTTTCTTTATTTCGGCCAAAAACTGACCAGACATCCAACATCGACCCCAGACGTAAAAAGAGGTTGCCGTAAAGAATGCAGGTCGACAGATCCGAGATCGAATCGCCCCAGTCCTTTTTGAAACAAGTGGAAATAATGACTCTACATTCGCGAAAATTTGCTAACACGTGTATAAAAAAATCGCAAATTCAACAAAAAAAAATTCGTAAAAATCGACCAGTAATTTTTGAAGATATCAATTAAAACTCATTAATGACACGGCAAATGAATTTATTTCTATTCCGAAGAGACAGCTTCTTTTTTATTTCAACATTCAACGGAGACAAATCGTCTGTGGATAAGTCATTTCTGAAAGAGATAAAATAGTCAACTGCGTTTTTTCAGAGGGGGGGGGGGGCATTTCCGAATCTAAGGGGCGCATTAATTTCAAACTTTGACAGGGCGACTCAAAATGGATTCTGCTTTCAGAATATCTAAAAATTATTCTCATATCTTCATTAGGAGCCGATATATTATTTTATTGTATAATTAATCATCGTTATTTGTATAATTAAAGCAAAAGAAAGATTTCTATTACAGTGCCGGCTAGATATTACGATTTTAAGAAGTAGGCCGCGTCTAAAACCTGCCATAACGAGTATCTTAAGTTTTTGTTTTAGAGTGGCAATCAGATATTATGATAGGAAAAAGCGGGCTTCGCCCGTTATCGATTTTTTTTTTTTTCAGTTTTAAGTTTTCCTACAGGTCCCTGTCTTTGAACAAGAAGTCCGGTAGTCTAAATAAGTTGTTTGACATCAGATTTTTTTTTTTTTCCGGCAGTCTAATTCAGTTGTTTAAGGAAAAGCAGTGTCCTCCCCCCCCCCCCCCTTCAAGTTTTTTTTATCTTAACTGTGGGGTTCTAGAGGTTCGTTCAGTTCGATGTTTATCTTATTCGAGGTTTATTTTTTCTATTTGCGCCACCTGGTGGCGGAAGGTGGAACTAACGTATACTGCAGCGCGTGCGCAGCACGACTGCTGTTTTTTTTTTTTTACTTTTAAGTTTTTCTACAGCTCACTGTCTTTGAACTAGAACTCAGGTAGGTAGTCTACATAAGTTGTTTGAGGAAAAGCAGTGTCATCGCCAACCCCCCCCCCCCCCTCCCGCTTTTTTCTTTTAACTGTGGTCCGTTTCTATAACTAATAAACTATGTTACGGATGTCCACCAAACTGATTCCAAACATCATAATTAAAGTAATAAGGACCCCCTATCCAGATATTATGATAGGGAAAAGCGGGCTTCGCCCGTTATCGATTTTTTTTTTTTTAAGTTTTAAGTTTTTCTACAGGTCCCTGTCTTTGAACTAGAACTCAGGTAGTCTAAATCAATTCGACTCGACATCGATAGAGCTTACCGATTTTATTTCGTTTTTTCACCACTAGGGGGCGCTTTCCTATCTTCGGTTCTACGGGCATGAAAACGACGGGGTATGGCTCATTCGACTAGACATCGAAAGTCTTAACGATTTCAGTTATGATCATATAAACAGATTGCGCCACCTGGTGGCAGAAGGTGGAACTAACGTATACTGCAGCGCGTGCGCAGCACGACTGCTATACGGTGCCGCAGGCAGCGGGGACCCGAGCCGCAGGTTCGTTCAGTTAGAGGTTTATACTATTCCATGTGCAATTTAAGGGATTATCCGGTGCATGCGTAGCACGACCGTCATACGGTGCCGAAGGCAGCGGGAACCAGGGTCGGAACGACTGCTATACGGTGCCGCAGGCAGCGGGGACCGAAATCACCCACTCGTGGACAGCCACCTGTGAGGTATAGGAACAATAAGTCCACGAGGGGAAAAATAAACGCTACCCGGCACCGATAGCACCCATCCGTTCCAACCCCCACCGCAGGAGGCGCCTGTTTATTAGATTTGAAACAATGAATATAATTACATAACAATAATAAAATATAAAAGGTAAAAAATAACTGTAGTAACTAAAAAATAACTGTATAGGTGTAGCTAACTGCATCTACATATTCGGATGCTGCCCTCTTATGATCCATCACTTCCCTTTTGATAAGAACGAAACTCTCAGATATAACCTTCGTAATATCATTTTCAATCCTTCAAACTCTCAAAAGTTAAAAGAGAATTATAATATTCTCAATAAAAATTTCTCTTTCATTACGAAAGAATTTTAAAAAAAAAATTGACTGAACTGACCATTGACTTTCTGAACTAAAATACCATAAATTTAGGACATTATGAACTTATAGTACTTCGAAAATATTTTATATTTAACTTTCAATTTGCAAAAAATTGTTATTTTTTACCTTTTATATTTTATTATTGTTATGTAATTATATTCATTGTTTCAAATCTAATAAACAGGCGCCTCCTGCGGTGGGGGTTGGAACGGATGGGTGCTATCGGTGCCGGGTAGCGTTTATTTTCGGAGGTTCGTTCAGTTAGAGGTTTATACTATTCTATGTGCAATTTAAGGGATTATCCTGTGCGTGCGTAGCACGGCCGGTATACGGTGCCGAAGGCAGCGGGGACCAGGGTCGGAACGACTGCTATACGGTGCCGCAGGCAGCGGGGACCTGAGCCGGAGGTTCGTTCAGTGACAGGTTTATACTATTCTATGTGCAATTTAACGGATTATCCGGTGCCGAAGGCAGCGGGGACCAGGGTCGGAGATTAGTTCAGTTAGAGGTTTATACTATTCGATGTGCAAATTAAGGGATTATGCAAATTATGGGATTATCCGGTGCGTGCGTAGCACGACCGGTGTACGGTGCCGAAGGCAGCGGGGACCCAGGTCGCAGGTTCGTTCGGTTCGAGGGGGATGCGAGCCGGAGAATACAAAAGTTTCGACCGGTATACGGTGCCGAAGGCAGCGGGGACCAGGGTCGGAGATTAGTTCAGTTAGAGGTTTATCCTATTCGATGTACAAATTAAGGGATTATGCAAATTATGGGATTATCCGGTGCGTGCGTAGCACGACCGGTGTACGGTGCCGAAGGCAGCGGGGACCCGGGTCGGAGGTTCGTTCGGTTCGAGGGGGATGCGAGCCGGAGAATATAAAAGTTTCGACCGGTATACGGTGCCGAAGGCAGCGGGGACCAGGGTCGGAGATTAGTTCAGTTAGAGGTTTATACTATTCGATGTACAAATTAAGGGATTATGCAAATTATGGGATTATCCGGTGCCGAAGGCAGCGGGGACCCGGGTCGGAGGTTCGTTCGGTTCGAGGGGGATGCGAGCCGGAGAATACAAAAGTTTCGAGGCACCGATGTAAATTAGGGGCCCGCTGGCGGGCGAAGCCAGCTAGTCACTAATATTAAGCGCGGTAAACGTCTCTGTGTGTGTGTGTCTGTGCACTCCGCCTTTGTACCCGCAAAGGCTCCTGGACTAATCGACGCACCGACGGCGGACGCGGACCGAAAAATTCGCAAAAAAGGCGCGACGCTCAAGTTTCGATCGGGTCGGGATTCCGACCCGGACCCTTGGAGTTATTAATGAGCGAAAGTGTTTTAATTACCGACCGAAACCGAAGTTGGAAGAGAAGTCAAAACAGCAAACATTTTCGCCTCCGAACAGGGTTGCCAGTCTCCGTCGGGTCCGGGAAGGAAAAGACGGCGGGGTTCCCAGGGAGCGATTTAAGCCCCAAACCGCAGTGCAGGTCCGACCCGTATCTCCGTAAGTCGGAGGGCCAGAAATTCGAAAGTCGTACGTACGGAACCGGGACGTCGTCAGGTTTGATAAATTCGAAAAATCTTTTCCGTACGACGATTAGAACCGAAAAAATCCTTTAAAAATCGCTCGATAAAATGTAATTTTCGAATTCTTTTTCACCGCTGGGAATGTCAGACAGCAGACAGCCGGAGACACAGCTGCAAAACGATTTCATTCTCCGCCACCGCAGGTGTTCCGGAGGATTTTCACGTGACCGGCCTGTATTCATCACTCCAGTGCGCTTTCGAAAAACAATGAAGTCGGGGGACCAGAAATTCGAAAATCGTACAGACAGATTCACGAGAGCATTTGCTTTCAGAAAATCGAAAAATCATTCCCGTACGACCATTAGAACCGAAAAAATTCTTTAAAAATCGATCTATAAAAAATTATTTTTCATTTCTTTCGGCGCTGCGAATGCCAGAAGGTAGACGATTGTCTGGATCGATTTTCAAGAGGCAAGGAGGACGTGGTCACGTGACGTTCAACTGCGTTTTTTCAGAGGGGGGACTCATTTCCGAATCTAAGGGGCGCATTAATTTCAAACTTTGACAGGGCGACTCAAAATGGATTCTGCTTTCAGAATATCTAAAAATTATTCTCATATCTTCATTAGGAGCCGATATATTATTTTATTGTATAATTAATCATCGTTATTTGTATAATTAAAGCAAAAGAAAGATTTCTATTACAGTGCCGGCTAGATATTACGATTTTAAGAAGTAGGCCGCGTCTAAAAACTGCCATAACGAGTATCTTAAGTTTTTGTTTTAGAGTGGAAACCAGATATTATGATAGGAAAAAGCGGGCTTCGCCCGTTATCGATTTTTTTTTTTTTTTTTTTTTTTTTTTTTAGTTTTAAGTTTTTCTACAGCTCACTGTCTTTGAACTAGAACACAGGTAGTCTACATAAGTTGTTTGAGGAAAAGCAGTGTCATCGCCAAACCCCCCCCCCCGCTTTTTTCTTTTAACTGTGGTCCGTTTCTATAACTAAGAAACTGTGTTACGGATGTCCACCAAACTGATTCCAAACATCATAATTAAAGTAATAAGGACCCCCTATCCAGATATTATGATAGGGAAAAGCGGGCTTCGCCCGTTATCGATTTTTTTTTTTTTTAAGTTTTAAGTTTTTCTACAGGTCCCTGTCTTTGAACTAGAACTCAGGTAGTCTAAATAAATTCGACTCGACATCGATACAGCTTACCGATTTTATTTCGTTTTTTCACCACTAGGGGGCGCTTTCCTATCTTCGGTTCTACGGGCATGAAAACGACGGGGTATGGCTCATTCGACTCGACATCGAAAGTCTTAACGATTTCAGTTATGATCATATAAACAGATTGCGCCACCTGGTGGCGGAAGGTGGAACTAACGTATACTGCAGCGCGTGCGCAGCACGACTGCTATACGGTGCCGCAGGCAGCGGGGACCCGAGCCGCAGGTTCGTTCAGTTAGAGGTTTATACTATTCCATGTGCAATTTAAGGGATTATCCGGTGCATGCGTAGCACGACCGTCATACGGTGCCGAAGGCAGCGGGGACCAGGGTCGGAACGACTGCTATACGGTGCCGCAGGCAGCGGGGACCGAAATCACCCACTCGTGGACAGCCACCTGTGAGGTATAGGAACAATAAGTCCACGAGGGGAAAAATAAACGCTACCCGGCACCGATAGCACCCATCCGTTCCAACCCCCACCGCAGGAGGCGCCTGTTTATTAGATTTGAAACAATGAATATAATTACATAACAATAATAAAATATAAAAGGTAAAAAATAACTGTAGTAACTAAAAAATAACTGTATAGGTGTAGCTAACTGCATCTACATATTCGGATGCTGCCCTCTTATGATCCATCACTTCCCTTTTGATAAGAACGAAACTCTCAGATATAACCTTCGTAATATCATTTTCAATCCTTCAAACTCTCAAAAGTTAAAAGAGAATTATAATATTCTCAATAAAAATTTCTCTTTCATTACGAAAGAATTTTAAAAAAAAAATTGACTGAACTGACCATTGACTTTCTGAACTAAAATACCATAAATTTAGGACATTATGAACTTATAGTACTTCGAAAATATTTTATATTTAACTTTCAATTTGCAAAAAATTGTTATTTTTTACCTTTTATATTTTATTATTGTTATGTAATTATATTCATTGTTTCAAATCTAATAAACAGGCGCCTCCTGCGGTGGGGGTTGGAACGGATGGGTGCTATCGGTGCCGGGTAGCGTTTATTTTCGGAGGTTCGTTCAGTTAGAGGTTTATACTATTCTATGTGCAATTTAAGGGATTATCCTGTGCGTGCGTAGCACGGCCGGTATACGGTGCCGAAGGCAGCGGGGACCAGGGTCGGAACGACTGCTATACGGTGCCGCAGGCAGCGGGGACCTGAGCCGGAGGTTCGTTCAGTGACAGGTTTATACTATTCTATGTGCAATTTAACGGATTATCCGGTGCCGAAGGCAGCGGGGACCAGGGTCGGAGATTAGTTCAGTTAGAGGTTTATACTATTCGATGTGCAAATTAAGGGATTATGCAAATTATGGGATTATCCGGTGCGTGCGTAGCACGACCGGTGTACGGTGCCGAAGGCAGCGGGGACCCAGGTCGCAGGTTCGTTCGGTTCGAGGGGGATGCGAGCCGGAGAATACAAAAGTTTCGACCGGTATACGGTGCCGAAGGCAGCGGGGACCAGGGTCGGAGATTAGTTCAGTTAGAGGTTTATCCTATTCGATGTACAAATTAAGGGATTATGCAAATTATGGGATTATCCGGTGCGTGCGTAGCACGACCGGTGTACGGTGCCGAAGGCAGCGGGGACCCGGGTCGGAGGTTCGTTCGGTTCGAGGGGGATGCGAGCCGGAGAATATAAAAGTTTCGACCGGTATACGGTGCCGAAGGCAGCGGGGACCAGGGTCGGAGATTAGTTCAGTTAGAGGTTTATACTATTCGATGTACAAATTAAGGGATTATGCAAATTATGGGATTATCCGGTGCCGAAGGCAGCGGGGACCCGGGTCGGAGGTTCGTTCGGTTCGAGGGGGATGCGAGCCGGAGAATACAAAAGTTTCGAGGCACCGATGTAAATTAGGGGCCCGCTGGCGGGCGAAGCCAGCTAGTCACTAATATTAAGCGCGGTAAACGTCTGTGTGTGTGTGTGTCTGTGCACTCCGCCTTTGTACCCGCAAAGGCTCCTGGACTAATCGACGCACCGACGGCGGACGCGGACCGAAAAATTCGCAAAAAAGGCGCGACGCTCAAGTTTCGATCGGGTCGGGATTCCGACCCGGACCCTTGGAGTTATTAATGAGCGAAAGTGTTTTAATTACCGACCGAAACCGAAGTTGGAAGAGAAGTCAAAACAGCAAACATTTTCGCCTCCGAACAGGGTTGCCAGTCTCCGTCGGGTCCGGGAAGGAAAAGACGGCGGGGTTCCCAGGGAGCGATTTAAGCCCCAAACCGCAGTGCAGGTCCGACCCGTATCTCCGTAAGTCGGAGGGCCAGAAATTCGAAAGTCGTACGTACGGAACCGGGACGTCGTCAGGTTTGATAAATTCGAAAAATCTTTTCCGTACGACGATTAGAACCGAAAAAATCCTTTAAAAATCGCTCGATAAAATGTAATTTTCGAATTCTTTTTTACCGCTGGGAATGTCAGACAGCAGACAGCCGGAGACACGGCTGCAAAACGATTTCATTCTCCGCCACCGCAGGTGTTCCGGAGGATTTTCACGTGACCGGCCTGTATTCATCGCTCCAGTGCGCTTTCGAAAAACAATGAAGTCGGGGGACCAGAAATTCGAAAATCGTACAGACAGATTCACGAGAGCATTTGCTTTCAGAAAATCGAAAAATCATTCCCGTACGACCATTAGAACCGAAAAAATTCTTTAAAAATCGATCTATAAAAATCTATTTTTCATTTCTTTCGGCGCTGCGAATGCCAGAAGGCAGACGATTGTCTGGATCGATTTTCAAGAGGCAAGGAGGACGTGGTCACGTGACGTTCAACTGCGTTTTTTCAGAGGGGGGACTCATTTCCGAATCTAAGGGGCGCATTAATTTCAAACTTTGACAGGGCGACTCAAAATGGATTCTGCTTTCAGAATATCTAAAAATTATTCTCATATCTTCATTAGGAGCCGATATATTATTTTATTGTATAATTAATCATCGTTATTTGTATAATTAAAGCAAAAGAAAGATTTCTATTACAGTGCCGGCTAGATATTACGATTTTAAGAAGTAGGCCGCGTCTAAAAACTGCCATAACGAGTATCTTAAGTTTTTGTTTTAGAGTGGAAACCAGATATTATGATAGGAAAAAGCGGGCTTCGCCCGTTATCGATTTTTTTTTTTTTTTTTTTTTTTTTTTTTAGTTTTAAGTTTTTCTACAGCTCACTGTCTTTGAACTAGAACACAGGTAGTCTACATAAGTTGTTTGAGGAAAAGCAGTGTCATCGCCAAACCCCCCCCCCCCCCCGCTTTTTTCTTTTAACTGTGGTCCGTTTCTATAACTAAGAAACTGTGTTACGGATGTCCACCAAACTGATTCCAAACATCATAATTAAAGTAATAAGGACCCCCTATCCAGATATTATGATAGGGAAAAGCGGGCTTCGCCCGTTATCGATTTTTTTTTTTTTTAAGTTTTAAGTTTTTCTACAGGTCCCTGTCTTTGAACTAGAACTCAGGTAGTCTAAATAAATTCGACTCGACATCGATACAGCTTACCGATTTTATTTCGTTTTTTCACCACTAGGGGGCGCTTTCCTATCTTCGGTTCTACGGGCATGAAAACGACGGGGTATGGCTCATTCGACTCGACATCGAAAGTCTTAACGATTTCAGTTATGATCATATAAACAGATTGCGCCACCTGGTGGCGGAAGGTGGAACTAACGTATACTGCAGCGCGTGCGCAGCACGACTGCTATACGGTGCCGCAGGCAGCGGGGACCCGAGCCGCAGGTTCGTTCAGTTAGAGGTTTATACTATTCCATGTGCAATTTAAGGGATTATCCGGTGCATGCGTAGCACGACCGTCATACGGTGCCGAAGGCAGCGGGGACCAGGGTCGGAACGACTGCTATACGGTGCCGCAGGCAGCGGGGACCGAAATCACCCACTCGTGGACAGCCACCTGTGAGGTATAGGAACAATAAGTCCACGAGGGGAAAAATAAACGCTACCCGGCACCGATAGCACCCATCCGTTCCAACCCCCACCGCAGGAGGCGCCTGTTTATTAGATTTGAAACAATGAATATAATTACATAACAATAATAAAATATAAAAGGTAAAAAATAACTGTAGTAACTAAAAAATAACTGTATAGGTGTAGCTAACTGCATCTACATATTCGGATGCTGCCCTCTTATGATCCATCACTTCCCTTTTGATAAGAACGAAACTCTCAGATATAACCTTCGTAATATCATTTTCAATCCTTCAAACTCTCAAAAGTTAAAAGAGAATTATAATATTCTCAATAAAAATTTCTCTTTCATTACGAAAGAATTTAAAAAAAAAAATTGACTGAACTGACCATTGACTTTCTGAACTAAAATACCATAAATTTAGGACATTATGAACTTATAGTACTTCGAAAATATTTTATATTTAACTTTCAATTTGCAAAAAATTGTTATTTTTTACCTTTTATATTTTATTATTGTTATGTAATTATATTCATTGTTTCAAATCTAATAAACAGGCGCCTCCTGCGGTGGGGGTTGGAACGGATGGGTGCTATCGGTGCCGGGTAGCGTTTATTTTCGGAGGTTCGTTCAGTTAGAGGTTTATACTATTCTATGTGCAATTTAAGGGATTATCCTGTGCGTGCGTAGCACGGCCGGTATACGGTGCCGAAGGCAGCGGGGACCAGGGTCGGAACGACTGCTATACGGTGCCGCAGGCAGCGGGGACCTGAGCCGGAGGTTCGTTCAGTGACAGGTTTATACTATTCTATGTGCAATTTAACGGATTATCCGGTGCCGAAGGCAGCGGGGACCAGGGTCGGAGATTAGTTCAGTTAGAGGTTTATACTATTCGATGTGCAAATTAAGGGATTATGCAAATTATGGGATTATCCGGTGCGTGCGTAGCACGACCGGTGTACGGTGCCGAAGGCAGCGGGGACCCAGGTCGCAGGTTCGTTCGGTTCGAGGGGGATGCGAGCCGGAGAATACAAAAGTTTCGACCGGTATACGGTGCCGAAGGCAGCGGGGACCAGGGTCGGAGATTAGTTCAGTTAGAGGTTTATCCTATTCGATGTACAAATTAAGGGATTATGCAAATTATGGGATTATCCGGTGCGTGCGTAGCACGACCGGTGTACGGTGCCGAAGGCAGCGGGGACCCGGGTCGGAGGTTCGTTCGGTTCGAGGGGGATGCGAGCCGGAGAATATAAAAGTTTCGACCGGTATACGGTGCCGAAGGCAGCGGGGACCAGGGTCGGAGATTAGTTCAGTTAGAGGTTTATACTATTCGATGTACAAATTAAGGGATTATGCAAATTATGGGATTATCCGGTGCCGAAGGCAGCGGGGACCCGGGTCGGAGGTTCGTTCGGTTCGAGGGGGATGCGAGCCGGAGAATACAAAAGTTTCGAGGCACCGATGTAAATTAGGGGCCCGCTGGCGGGCGAAGCCAGCTAGTCACTAATATTAAGCGCGGTAAACGTCTCTGTGTGTGTGTGTCTGTGCACTCCGCCTTTGTACCCGCAAAGGCTCCTGGACTAATCGACGCACCGACGGCGGACGCGGACCGAAAAATTCGCAAAAAAGGCGCGACGCTCAAGTTTCGATCGGGTCGGGATTCCGACCCGGACCCTTGGAGTTATTAATGAGCGAAAGTGTTTTAATTACCGACCGAAACCGAAGTTGGAAGAGAAGTCAAAACAGCAAACATTTTCGCCTCCGAACAGGGTTGCCAGTCTCCGTCGGGTCCGGGAAGGAAAAGACGGCGGGGTTCCCAGGGAGCGATTTAAGCCCCAAACCGCAGTGCAGGTCCGACCCGTATCTCCGTAAGTCGGAGGGCCAGAAATTCGAAAGTCGTACGTACGGAACCGGGACGTCGTCAGGTTTGATAAATTCGAAAAATCTTTTCCGTACGACGATTAGAACCGAAAAAATCCTTTAAAAATCGCTCGATAAAATGTAATTTTCGAATTCTTTTTCACCGCTGGGAATGTCAGACAGCAGACAGCCGGAGACACAGCTGCAAAACGATTTCATTCTCCGCCACCGCAGGTGTTCCGGAGGATTTTCACGTGACCGGCCTGTATTCATCACTCCAGTGCGCTTTCGAAAAACAATGAAGTCGGGGGACCAGAAATTCGAAAATCGTACAGACAGATTCACGAGAGCATTTGCTTTCAGAAAATCGAAAAATCATTCCCGTACGACCATTAGAACCGAAAAAATTCTTTAAAAATCGATCTATAAAAAATTATTTTTCATTTCTTTCGGCGCTGCGAATGCCAGAAGGTAGACGATTGTCTGGATCGATTTTCAAGAGGCAAGGAGGACGTGGTCACGTGACGTTCAACTGCGTTTTTTCAGAGGGGGGACTCATTTCCGAATCTAAGGGGCGCATTAATTTCAAACTTTGACAGGGCGACTCAAAATGGATTCTGCTTTCAGAATATCTAAAAATTATTCTCATATCTTCATTAGGAGCCGATATATTATTTTATTGTATAATTAATCATCGTTATTTGTATAATTAAAGCAAAAGAAAGATTTCTATTACAGTGCCGGCTAGATATTACGATTTTAAGAAGTAGGCCGCGTCTAAAAACTGCCATAACGAGTATCTTAAGTTTTTGTTTTAGAGTGGAAACCAGATATTATGATAGGAAAAAGCGGGCTTCGCCCGTTATCGATTTTTTTTTTTTTTTTTTTTTTTTTTTTTTAGTTTTAAGTTTTTCTACAGCTCACTGTCTTTGAACTAGAACACAGGTAGTCTACATAAGTTGTTTGAGGAAAAGCAGTGTCATCGCCAAACCCCCCCCCCCGCTTTTTTCTTTTAACTGTGGTCCGTTTCTATAACTAAGAAACTGTGTTACGGATGTCCACCAAACTGATTCCAAACATCATAATTAAAGTAATAAGGACCCCCTATCCAGATATTATGATAGGGAAAAGCGGGCTTCGCCCGTTATCGATTTTTTTTTTTTTTAAGTTTTAAGTTTTTCTACAGGTCCCTGTCTTTGAACTAGAACTCAGGTAGTCTAAATAAATTCGACTCGACATCGATACAGCTTACCGATTTTATTTCGTTTTTTCACCACTAGGGGGCGCTTTCCTATCTTCGGTTCTACGGGCATGAAAACGACGGGGTATGGCTCATTCGACTCGACATCGAAAGTCTTAACGATTTCAGTTATGATCATATAAACAGATTGCGCCACCTGGTGGCGGAAGGTGGAACTAACGTATACTGCAGCGCGTGCGCAGCACGACTGCTATACGGTGCCGCAGGCAGCGGGGACCCGAGCCGCAGGTTCGTTCAGTTAGAGGTTTATACTATTCCATGTGCAATTTAAGGGATTATCCGGTGCATGCGTAGCACGACCGTCATACGGTGCCGAAGGCAGCGGGGACCAGGGTCGGAACGACTGCTATACGGTGCCGCAGGCAGCGGGGACCGAAATCACCCACTCGTGGACAGCCACCTGTGAGGTATAGGAACAATAAGTCCACGAGGGGAAAAATAAACGCTACCCGGCACCGATAGCACCCATCCGTTCCAACCCCCACCGCAGGAGGCGCCTGTTTATTAGATTTGAAACAATGAATATAATTACATAACAATAATAAAATATAAAAGGTAAAAAATAACTGTAGTAACTAAAAAATAACTGTATAGGTGTAGCTAACTGCATCTACATATTCGGATGCTGCCCTCTTATGATCCATCACTTCCCTTTTGATAAGAACGAAACTCTCAGATATAACCTTCGTAATATCATTTTCAATCCTTCAAACTCTCAAAAGTTAAAAGAGAATTATAATATTCTCAATAAAAATTTCTCTTTCATTACGAAAGAATTTTAAAAAAAAAATTGACTGAACTGACCATTGACTTTCTGAACTAAAATACCATAAATTTAGGACATTATGAACTTATAGTACTTCGAAAATATTTTATATTTAACTTTCAATTTGCAAAAAATTGTTATTTTTTACCTTTTATATTTTATTATTGTTATGTAATTATATTCATTGTTTCAAATCTAATAAACAGGCGCCTCCTGCGGTGGGGGTTGGAACGGATGGGTGCTATCGGTGCCGGGTAGCGTTTATTTTCGGAGGTTCGTTCAGTTAGAGGTTTATACTATTCTATGTGCAATTTAAGGGATTATCCTGTGCGTGCGTAGCACGGCCGGTATACGGTGCCGAAGGCAGCGGGGACCAGGGTCGGAACGACTGCTATACGGTGCCGCAGGCAGCGGGGACCTGAGCCGGAGGTTCGTTCAGTGACAGGTTTATACTATTCTATGTGCAATTTAACGGATTATCCGGTGCCGAAGGCAGCGGGGACCAGGGTCGGAGATTAGTTCAGTTAGAGGTTTATACTATTCGATGTGCAAATTAAGGGATTATGCAAATTATGGGATTATCCGGTGCGTGCGTAGCACGACCGGTGTACGGTGCCGAAGGCAGCGGGGACCCAGGTCGCAGGTTCGTTCGGTTCGAGGGGGATGCGAGCCGGAGAATACAAAAGTTTCGACCGGTATACGGTGCCGAAGGCAGCGGGGACCAGGGTCGGAGATTAGTTCAGTTAGAGGTTTATCCTATTCGATGTACAAATTAAGGGATTATGCAAATTATGGGATTATCCGGTGCGTGCGTAGCACGACCGGTGTACGGTGCCGAAGGCAGCGGGGACCCGGGTCGGAGGTTCGTTCGGTTCGAGGGGGATGCGAGCCGGAGAATATAAAAGTTTCGACCGGTATACGGTGCCGAAGGCAGCGGGGACCAGGGTCGGAGATTAGTTCAGTTAGAGGTTTATACTATTCGATGTACAAATTAAGGGATTATGCAAATTATGGGATTATCCGGTGCCGAAGGCAGCGGGGACCCGGGTCGGAGGTTCGTTCGGTTCGAGGGGGATGCGAGCCGGAGAATACAAAAGTTTCGAGGCACCGATGTAAATTAGGGGCCCGCTGGCGGGCGAAGCCAGCTAGTCACTAATATTAAGCGCGGTAAACGTCTGTGTGTGTGTGTGTCTGTGCACTCCGCCTTTGTACCCGCAAAGGCTCCTGGACTAATCGACGCACCGACGGCGGACGCGGACCGAAAAATTCGCAAAAAAGGCGCGACGCTCAAGTTTCGATCGGGTCGGGATTCCGACCCGGACCCTTGGAGTTATTAATGAGCGAAAGTGTTTTAATTACCGACCGAAACCGAAGTTGGAAGAGAAGTCAAAACAGCAAACATTTTCGCCTCCGAACAGGGTTGCCAGTCTCCGTCGGGTCCGGGAAGGAAAAGACGGCGGGGTTCCCAGGGAGCGATTTAAGCCCCAAACCGCAGTGCAGGTCCGACCCGTATCTCCGTAAGTCGGAGGGCCAGAAATTCGAAAGTCGTACGTACGGAACCGGGACGTCGTCAGGTTTGATAAATTCGAAAAATCTTTTCCGTACGACGATTAGAACCGAAAAAATCCTTTAAAAATCGCTCGATAAAATGTAATTTTCGAATTCTTTTTTACCGCTGGGAATGTCAGACAGCAGACAGCCGGAGACACGGCTGCAAAACGATTTCATTCTCCGCCACCGCAGGTGTTCCGGAGGATTTTCACGTGACCGGCCTGTATTCATCGCTCCAGTGCGCTTTCGAAAAACAATGAAGTCGGGGGACCAGAAATTCGAAAATCGTACAGACAGATTCACGAGAGCATTTGCTTTCAGAAAATCGAAAAATCATTCCCGTACGACCATTAGAACCGAAAAAATTCTTTAAAAATCGATCTATAAAAATCTATTTTTCATTTCTTTCGGCGCTGCGAATGCCAGAAGGCAGACGATTGTCTGGATCGATTTTCAAGAGGCAAGGAGGACGTGGTCACGTGACGTTCAACTGCGTTTTTTCAGAGGGGGGACTCATTTCCGAATCTAAGGGGCGCATTAATTTCAAACTTTGACAGGGCGACTCAAAATGGATTCTGCTTTCAGAATATCTAAAAATTATTCTCATATCTTCATTAGGAGCCGATATATTATTTTATTGTATAATTAATCATCGTTATTTGTATAATTAAAGCAAAAGAAAGATTTCTATTACAGTGCCGGCTAGATATTACGATTTTAAGAAGTAGGCCGCGTCTAAAAACTGCCATAACGAGTATCTTAAGTTTTTGTTTTAGAGTGGAAACCAGATATTATGATAGGAAAAAGCGGGCTTCGCCCGTTATCGATTTTTTTTTTTTTTTTTTTTTTTTTTTTAGTTTTAAGTTTTTCTACAGCTCACTGTCTTTGAACTAGAACACAGGTAGTCTACATAAGTTGTTTGAGGAAAAGCAGTGTCATCGCCAAACCCCCCCCCCCCCCGCTTTTTTCTTTTAACTGTGGTCCGTTTCTATAACTAAGAAACTGTGTTACGGATGTCCACCAAACTGATTCCAAACATCATAATTAAAGTAATAAGGACCCCCTATCCAGATATTATGATAGGGAAAAGCGGGCTTCGCCCGTTATCGATTTTTTTTTTTTTTAAGTTTTAAGTTTTTCTACAGGTCCCTGTCTTTGAACTAGAACTCAGGTAGTCTAAATAAATTCGACTCGACATCGATACAGCTTACCGATTTTATTTCGTTTTTTCACCACTAGGGGGCGCTTTCCTATCTTCGGTTCTACGGGCATGAAAACGACGGGGTATGGCTCATTCGACTCGACATCGAAAGTCTTAACGATTTCAGTTATGATCATATAAACAGATTGCGCCACCTGGTGGCGGAAGGTGGAACTAACGTATACTGCAGCGCGTGCGCAGCACGACTGCTATACGGTGCCGCAGGCAGCGGGGACCCGAGCCGCAGGTTCGTTCAGTTAGAGGTTTATACTATTCCATGTGCAATTTAAGGGATTATCCGGTGCATGCGTAGCACGACCGTCATACGGTGCCGAAGGCAGCGGGGACCAGGGTCGGAACGACTGCTATACGGTGCCGCAGGCAGCGGGGACCGAAATCACCCACTCGTGGACAGCCACCTGTGAGGTATAGGAACAATAAGTCCACGAGGGGAAAAATAAACGCTACCCGGCACCGATAGCACCCATCCGTTCCAACCCCCACCGCAGGAGGCGCCTGTTTATTAGATTTGAAACAATGAATATAATTACATAACAATAATAAAATATAAAAGGTAAAAAATAACTGTAGTAACTAAAAAATAACTGTATAGGTGTAGCTAACTGCATCTACATATTCGGATGCTGCCCTCTTATGATCCATCACTTCCCTTTTGATAAGAACGAAACTCTCAGATATAACCTTCGTAATATCATTTTCAATCCTTCAAACTCTCAAAAGTTAAAAGAGAATTATAATATTCTCAATAAAAATTTCTCTTTCATTACGAAAGAATTTAAAAAAAAAAATTGACTGAACTGACCATTGACTTTCTGAACTAAAATACCATAAATTTAGGACATTATGAACTTATAGTACTTCGAAAATATTTTATATTTAACTTTCAATTTGCAAAAAATTGTTATTTTTTACCTTTTATATTTTATTATTGTTATGTAATTATATTCATTGTTTCAAATCTAATAAACAGGCGCCTCCTGCGGTGGGGGTTGGAACGGATGGGTGCTATCGGTGCCGGGTAGCGTTTATTTTCGGAGGTTCGTTCAGTTAGAGGTTTATACTATTCTATGTGCAATTTAAGGGATTATCCTGTGCGTGCGTAGCACGGCCGGTATACGGTGCCGAAGGCAGCGGGGACCAGGGTCGGAACGACTGCTATACGGTGCCGCAGGCAGCGGGGACCTGAGCCGGAGGTTCGTTCAGTGACAGGTTTATACTATTCTATGTGCAATTTAACGGATTATCCGGTGCCGAAGGCAGCGGGGACCAGGGTCGGAGATTAGTTCAGTTAGAGGTTTATACTATTCGATGTGCAAATTAAGGGATTATCCGGTGCGTGCGTAGCACGACCGGTGTACGGTGCCGAAGGCAGCGGGGACCCAGGTCGCAGGTTCGTTCGGTTCGAGGGGGATGCGAGCCGGAGAATACAAAAGTTTCGACCGGTATACGGTGCCGAAGGCAGCGGGGACCAGGGTCGGAGATTAGTTCAGTTAGAGGTTTATCCTATTCGATGTACAAATTAAGGGATTATGCAAATTATGGGATTATCCGGTGCGTGCGTAGCACGACCGGTGTACGGTGCCGAAGGCAGCGGGGACCCGGGTCGGAGGTTCGTTCGGTTCGAGGGGGATGCGAGCCGGAGAATATAAAAGTTTCGACCGGTATACGGTGCCGAAGGCAGCGGGGACCAGGGTCGGAGATTAGTTCAGTTAGAGGTTTATACTATTCGATGTACAAATTAAGGGATTATGCAAATTATGGGATTATCCGGTGCCGAAGGCAGCGGGGACCCGGGTCGGAGGTTCGTTCGGTTCGAGGGGGATGCGAGCCGGAGAATACAAAAGTTTCGAGGCACCGATGTAAATTAGGGGCCCGCTGGCGGGCGAAGCCAGCTAGTCACTAATATTAAGCGCGGTAAACGTCTGTGTGTGTGTGTGTCTGTGCACTCCGCCTTTGTACCCGCAAAGGCTCCTGGACTAATCGACGCACCGACGGCGGACGCGGACCGAAAAATTCGCAAAAAAGGCGCGACGCTCAAGTTTCGATCGGGTCGGGATTCCGACCCGGACCCTTGGAGTTATTAATGAGCGAAAGTGTTTTAATTACCGACCGAAACCGAAGTTGGAAGAGAAGTCAAAACAGCAAACATTTTCGCCTCCGAACAGGGTTGCCAGTCTCCGTCGGGTCCGGGAAGGAAAAGACGGCGGGGTTCCCAGGGAGCGATTTAAGCCCCAAACCGCAGTGCAGGTCCGACCCGTATCTCCGTAAGTCGGAGGGCCAGAAATTCGAAAGTCGTACGTACGGAACCGGGACGTCGTCAGGTTTGATAAATTCGAAAAATCTTTTCCGTACGACGATTAGAACCGAAAAAATCCTTTAAAAATCGCTCGATAAAATGTAATTTTCGAATTCTTTTTTACCGCTGGGAATGTCAGACAGCAGACAGCCGGAGACACGGCTGCAAAACGATTTCATTCTCCGCCACCGCAGGTGTTCCGGAGGATTTTCACGTGACCGGCCTGTATTCATCGCTCCAGTGCGCTTTCGAAAAACAATGAAGTCGGGGGACCAGAAATTCGAAAATCGTACAGACAGATTCACGAGAGCATTTGCTTTCAGAAAATCGAAAAATCATTCCCGTACGACCATTAGAACCGAAAAAATTCTTTAAAAATCGATCTATAAAAATCTATTTTTCATTTCTTTCGGCGCTGCGAATGCCAGAAGGCAGACGATTGTCTGGATCGATTTTCAAGAGGCAAGGAGGACGTGGTCACGTGACGTTCAACTGCGTTTTTTCAGAGGGGGGACTCATTTCCGAATCTAAGGGGCGCATTAATTTCAAACTTTGACAGGGCGACTCAAAATGGATTCTGCTTTCAGAATATCTAAAAATTATTCTCATATCTTCATTAGGAGCCGATATATTATTTTATTGTATAATTAATCATCGTTATTTGTATAATTAAAGCAAAAGAAAGATTTCTATTACAGTGCCGGCTAGATATTACGATTTTAAGAAGTAGGCCGCGTCTAAAAACTGCCATAACGAGTATCTTAAGTTTTTGTTTTAGAGTGGAAACCAGATATTATGATAGGAAAAAGCGGGCTTCGCCCGTTATCGATTTTTTTTTTTTATAGTTTTAAGTTTTTCTACAGCTCACTGTCTTTGAACTAGAACACAGGTAGTCTACATAAGTTGTTTGAGGAAAAGCAGTGTCATCGCCAAACCCCCCCCCCCCCCCCCCCCGCTTTTTTCTTTTAACTGTGGTCCGTTTCTATAACTAAGAAACTGTGTTACGGATGTCCACCAAACTGATTCCAAACATCATAATTAAAGTAATAAGGACCCCCTATCCAGATATTATGATAGGGAAAAGCGGGCTTCGCCCGTTATCGATTTTTTTTTTTTTTAAGTTTTAAGTTTTTCTACAGGTCCCTGTCTTTGAACTAGAACTCAGGTAGTCTAAATAAATTCGACTCAACATCGATACAGCTTACCGATTTTATTTCGTTTTTTCACCACTAGGGGGCGCTTTCCTATCTTCGGTTCTACGGGCATGAAAACGACGGGGTATGGCTCATTCGACTCGACATCGAAAGTCTTAACGATTTCAGTTATGATCATATAAACAGATTGCGCCACCTGGTGGCGGAAGGTGGAACTAACGTATACTGCAGCGCGTGCGCAGCACGACTGCTATACGGTGCCGCAGGCAGCGGGGACCCGAGCCGCAGGTTTTCGTTCAGTTAGAGGTTTATACTATTCCATGTGCAATTTAAGGGATTATCCGGTGCATGCGTAGCACGACCGTCATACGGTGCCGAAGGCAGCGGGGACCCGAGCCGGAGGTTCGTTCAGTTAGAGGTTTATACTATTCTATGTGCAATTTAAGGGATTATCCGGTGCGTGCGCAGCACGACCGGTATACGGTCGGAGGTTCGTTCGGTTAGAGGTTTGTACAATTCAATGTGCTAATTAAGGGATTACCCGGTGCGTGCGTAGCACGACCGGTATACGGTGCCGAAGGCAGTAGCACGACCGGTATACGGTGCCGAAGGCAGCGGGGACCAGGGTCGGAGATTAGTTCAGTTAGAGGTTTATACTATTCGATGTGCAAATTAAGGGATTATGCAAATTATGGGATTATCCGGTGCGTGCGTAGCACGACCGGTGTACGGTGCCGAAGGCAGCGGGGACCCAGGTCGCAGGTTCGTTCGGTTCGAGGGGGATGCGAGCCGGAGAATACAAAAGTTTCGACCGGTATACGGTGCCGAAGGCAGCGGGGACCAGGGTCGGAGATTAGTTCAGTTAGAGGTTTATACTATTCGATGTACAAATTAAGGGATTATGCAAATTATGGGATTATCCGGTGCCGAAGGCAGCGGGGACCCGGGTCGGAGGTTCGTTCGGTTCGAGGGGGATGCGAGCCGGAGAATACAAAAGTTTCGACCGGTATACGGTGCCGAAGGCAGCGGGGACCAGGGTCGGAGATTAGTTCAGTTAGAGGTTTATACTATTCGATGTACAAATTAATGGATTATGCAAATTATGGGATTATCCGGTGCGTGCGTAGCACGACCGGTGTACGGTGCCGAAGGCAGCGGGGACCCGGGTCGGAGGTTCGTTCGGTTCGAGGGGGATGCGAGCCGGAGAATACAAAAGTTTCGAGGCACCGATGTAAATTAGGGGCCCGCTGGCGGGCGAAGCCAGCTAGTCCCTAATATTAAGCGCGGTAAACGTCTGTGTGTGTGTCTGTGCACTCCGCCTTTGTACCCGAAAAGGCTCCTGGACTAATCGACGCACCGACGGCGGACGCGGACCGAAAAATTCGCAAAAAAGGCGCGACGCTCAAGTTTCGATCGGGTCGGGATTCCGACCCGGACCCGGGGAGTTATTAATGAGCGAAAGTGTTTTAATTACCGACCGAAACCGAAGTTGGAAGAGAAGTCAAAACAGCGAAAAGTTCGCCTTCCGTTTTGATAATCGCAGACATCCAAATCGTCGCTTTTTAACGCATCATCGAATAAAAAAAAATGTACCGGAGGTATCGATCCAAAAATCGGGGTACACACGCGGCCGATTTTTGTCGTTGCAAAACGTCAAATTTTTTGAAATTCGGACCGTAACTTTTCTTTATTTCGGCCAAAAACTGACCAGACATCCAACATCGACCCCAGACGTAAAAAGAGGTTGCCGTAAAGAATGCAGGTCGACAGATCCGAGATCGAATCGCCCCAGTCCTTTTTGAAACAAGTGGAAATAATGACTCTACATTCGCGAAAATTTGCTAACACGTGTATAAAAAAATCGCGAATTCAACAAAAAAAAATTCGTAAAAATCGACCAGTAATTTTTGAAGATATCAATTAAAACTCATTAATGACACGGCAAATGAATTTATTTCTATTCCGAAGAGACAGCTTCTTTTTTATTTCAACATTCAACGGAGACAAATCGTCTGTGGATAAGTCATTTCTGAAAGAGATAAAATAGTCAACTGCGTTTTTTCAGAGGGGGGGGGGGGGGCATTTCCGAATCTAAGGGGCGCATTAATTTCAAACTTTGACAGGGCGACTCAAAATGGATTCTGCTTTCAGAATATCTAAAAATTATTCTCATATCTTCATTAGGAGCCGATATATTATTTTATTGTATAATTAATCATCGTTATTTGTATAATTAAAGCAAAAGAAAGATTTCTATTACAGTGCCGGCTAGATATTACGATTTTAAGAAGTAGGCCGCGTCTAAAACCTGCCATAACGAGTATCTTAAGTTTTTGTTTTAGAGTGGCAACCAGATATTATGATAGGAAAAAGCGGGCTTCGCCCGTTATCGATTTTTTTTTTTTTTTCAGTTTTAAGTTTTCCTACAGGTCCCTGTCTTTGAACAAGAAGTCCGGTAGTCTAAATAAGTTGTTTGACATCAGATTTTTTTTTTTTCCGGCAGTCTAATTCAGTTGTTTAAGGAAAAGCAGTGTCCTCCCCCCCCCCCCCCCCTTCAAGTTTTTTTTATCTTAACTGTGGGGTTCTAGAGGTTCGTTCAGTTCGATGTTTATCTTATTCGAGGTTTATTTTTTCTATTTGCGCCACCTGGTGGCGGAAGGTGGAACTAACGTATACTGCAGCGCGTGCGCAGCACGACTGCTGTTTTTTTTTTTTTACTTTTAAGTTTTTCTACAGCTCACTGTCTTTGAACTAGAACTCAGGTAGGTAGTCTACATAAGTTGTTTGAGGAAAAGCAGTGTCATCGCCAACCCCCCCCCCCCCCCCTCCCGCTTTTTTCTTTTAACTGTGGTCCGTTTCTATAACTAAGAAACTATGTTACGGATGTCCACCAAACTGATTCCAAACATCATAATTAAAGTAATAAGGACCCCCTATCCAGATATTATGATAGGGAAAAGCGGGCTTCGCCCGTTATCGATTTTTTTTTTTTAAGTTTTAAGTTTTTCTACAGGTCCCTGTCTTTGAACTAGAACTCAGGTAGTCTAAATCAATTCGACTCGACATGGATAGAGCTTACCGATTTTATTTCGTTTTTTCACCACTAGGGTGCGCTTTCCTATCTTCGGTTCTACGGGCATGAAAACGACGGGGTATGGCTCATTCGACTAGACATCGAAAGTCTTAACGATTTCAGTTATGATCATATAAACAGATTGCGCCACCTGGTGGCAGAAGGTGGAACTAACGTATACTGCAGCGCGTGCGCAGCACGACTGCTATACGGTGCCGCAGGCAGCGGGGACCCGAGCCGCAGGTTCGTTCAGTTAGAGGTTTATACTATTCCATGTGCAATTTAAGGGATTATCCGGTGCATGCGTAGCACGACCGTCATACGGTGCCGAAGGCAGCGGGGACCAGGGTCGGAACGACTGCTATACGGTGCCGCAGGCAGCGGGGACCGAAATCACCCACTCGTGGACAGCCACCTGTGAGGTATAGGAACAATAAGTCCACGAGGGGAAAATAAACGCTACCCGGCACCGATAGCACCCATCCGTTCCAACCCCCACCGCAGGAGGCGCCTGTTTATTAGATTTGAAACAATGAATATAATTACATAACAATAATAAAATATAAAAGGTAAAAAATAACTGTAGTAACTAAAAAATAACTGTATAGGTGTAGCTAACTGCATCTACATATTCGGATGCTGCCCTCTTATGATCCATCACTTCCCTTTTGATAAGAACGAAACTCTCAGATATAACCTTCGTAATATCATTTTCAATCCTTCAAACTCTCAAAAGTTAAAAGAGAATTATAATATTCTCAATAAAAATTTCTCTTTCATTACGAAAGAATTTAAAAAAAAAAATTGACTGAACTGACCATTGACTTTCTGAACTAAAATACCATAAATTTAGGACATTATGAACTTATAGTACTTCGAAAATATTTTATATTTAACTTTCAATTTGCAAAAAATTGTTATTTTTTACCTTTTATATTTTATTATTGTTATGTAATTATATTCATTGTTTCAAATCTAATAAACAGGCGCCTCCTGCGGTGGGGGTTGGAACGGATGGGTGCTATCGGTGCCGGGTAGCGTTTATTTTCGGAGGTTCGTTCAGTTAGAGGTTTATACTATTCTATGTGCAATTTAAGGGATTATCCTGTGCGTGCGTAGCACGGCCGGTATACGGTGCCGAAGGCAGCGGGGACCAGGGTCGGAACGACTGCTATACGGTGCCGCAGGCAGCGGGGACCTGAGCCGGAGGTTCGTTCAGTGACAGGTTTATACTATTCTATGTGCAATTTAACGGATTATCCGGTGCCGAAGGCAGCGGGGACCAGGGTCGGAGATTAGTTCAGTTAGAGGTTTATACTATTCGATGTGCAAATTAAGGGATTATGCAAATTATGGGATTATCCGGTGCGTGCGTAGCACGACCGGTGTACGGTGCCGAAGGCAGCGGGGACCCAGGTCGCAGGTTCGTTCGGTTCGAGGGGGATGCGAGCCGGAGAATACAAAAGTTTCGACCGGTATACGGTGCCGAAGGCAGCGGGGACCAGGGTCGGAGATTAGTTCAGTTAGAGGTTTATCCTATTCGATGTACAAATTAAGGGATTATGCAAATTATGGGATTATCCGGTGCGTGCGTAGCACGACCGGTGTACGGTGCCGAAGGCAGCGGGGACCCGGGTCGGAGGTTCGTTCGGTTCGAGGGGGATGCGAGCCGGAGAATATAAAAGTTTCGACCGGTATACGGTGCCGAAGGCAGCGGGGACCAGGGTCGGAGATTAGTTCAGTTAGAGGTTTATACTATTCGATGTACAAATTAAGGGATTATGCAAATTATGGGATTATCCGGTGCCGAAGGCAGCGGGGACCCGGGTCGGAGGTTCGTTCGGTTCGAGGGGGATGCGAGCCGGAGAATACAAAAGTTTCGAGGCACCGATGTAAATTAGGGGCCCGCTGGCGGGCGAAGCCAGCTAGTCACTAATATTAAGCGCGGTAAACGTCTGTGTGTGTGTGTGTCTGTGCACTCCGCCTTTGTACCCGCAAAGGCTCCTGGACTAATCGACGCACCGACGGCGGACGCGGACCGAAAAATTCGCAAAAAAGGCGCGACGCTCAAGTTTCGATCGGGTCGGGATTCCGACCCGGACCCTTGGAGTTATTAATGAGCGAAAGTGTTTTAATTACCGACCGAAACCGAAGTTGGAAGAGAAGTCAAAACAGCAAACATTTTCGCCTCCGAACAGGGTTGCCAGTCTCCGTCGGGTCCGGGAAGGAAAAGACGGCGGGGTTCCCAGGGAGCGATTTAAGCCCCAAACCGCAGTGCAGGTCCGACCCGTATCTCCGTAAGTCGGAGGGCCAGAAATTCGAAAGTCGTACGTACGGAACCGGGACGTCGTCAGGTTTGATAAATTCGAAAAATCTTTTCCGTACGACGATTAGAACCGAAAAAATCCTTTAAAAATCGCTCGATAAAATGTAATTTTCGAATTCTTTTTTACCGCTGGGAATGTCAGACAGCAGACAGCCGGAGACACGGCTGCAAAACGATTTCATTCTCCGCCACCGCAGGTGTTCCGGAGGATTTTCACGTGACCGGCCTGTATTCATCGCTCCAGTGCGCTTTCGAAAAACAATGAAGTCGGGGGACCAGAAATTCGAAAATCGTACAGACAGATTCACGAGAGCATTTGCTTTCAGAAAATCGAAAAATCATTCCCGTACGACCATTAGAACCGAAAAAATTCTTTAAAAATCGATCTATAAAAATCTATTTTTCATTTCTTTCGGCGCTGCGAATGCCAGAAGGCAGACGATTGTCTGGATCGATTTTCAAGAGGCAAGGAGGACGTGGTCACGTGACGTTCAACTGCGTTTTTTCAGAGGGGGGACTCATTTCCGAATCTAAGGGGCGCATTAATTTCAAACTTTGACAGGGCGACTCAAAATGGATTCTGCTTTCAGAATATCTAAAAATTATTCTCATATCTTCATTAGGAGCCGATATATTATTTTATTGTATAATTAATCATCGTTATTTGTATAATTAAAGCAAAAGAAAGATTTCTATTACAGTGCCGGCTAGATATTACGATTTTAAGAAGTAGGCCGCGTCTAAAAACTGCCATAACGAGTATCTTAAGTTTTTGTTTTAGAGTGGAAACCAGATATTATGATAGGAAAAAGCGGGCTTCGCCCGTTATCGATTTTTTTTTTTTATAGTTTTAAGTTTTTCTACAGCTCACTGTCTTTGAACTAGAACACAGGTAGTCTACATAAGTTGTTTGAGGAAAAGCAGTGTCATCGCCAAACCCCCCCCCCCCCCCCCCCGCTTTTTTCTTTTAACTGTGGTCCGTTTCTATAACTAAGAAACTGTGTTACGGATGTCCACCAAACTGATTCCAAACATCATAATTAAAGTAATAAGGACCCCCTATCCAGATATTATGATAGGGAAAAGCGGGCTTCGCCCGTTATCGATTTTTTTTTTTTTAAAGTTTTAAGTTTTTCTACAGGTCCCTGTCTTTGAACTAGAACTCAGGTAGTCTAAATAAATTCGACTCAACATCGATACAGCTTACCGATTTTATTTCGTTTTTTCACCACTAGGGGGCGCTTTCCTATCTTCGGTTCTACGGGCATGAAAACGACGGGGTATGGCTCATTCGACTCGACATCGAAAGTCTTAACGATTTCAGTTATGATCATATAAACAGATTGCGCCACCTGGTGGCGGAAGGTGGAACTAACGTATACTGCAGCGCGTGCGCAGCACGACTGCTATACGGTGCCGCAGGCAGCGGGGACCCGAGCCGCAGGTTTTCGTTCAGTTAGAGGTTTATACTATTCCATGTGCAATTTAAGGGATTATCCGGTGCATGCGTAGCACGACCGTCATACGGTGCCGAAGGCAGCGGGGACCCGAGCCGGAGGTTCGTTCAGTTAGAGGTTTATACTATTCTATGTGCAATTTAAGGGATTATCCGGTGCGTGCGCAGCACGACCGGTATACGGTCGGAGGTTCGTTCGGTTAGAGGTTTGTACAATTCAATGTGCTAATTAAGGGATTACCCGGTGCGTGCGTAGCACGACCGGTATACGGTGCCGAAGGCAGCGGGGACCAGGGTCGGAGATTAGTTCAGTTAGAGGTTTATACTATTCGATGTGCAAATTAAGGGATTATGCAAATTATGGGATTATCCGGTGCGTGCGTAGCACGACCGGTGTACGGTGCCGAAGGCAGCGGGGACCCAGGTCGCAGGTTCGTTCGGTTCGAGGGGGATGCGAGCCGGAGAATACAAAAGTTTCGACCGGTATACGGTGCCGAAGGCAGCGGGGACCAGGGTCGGAGATTAGTTCAGTTAGAGGTTTATACTATTCGATGTACAAATTAAGGGATTATGCAAATTATGGGATTATCCGGTGCCGAAGGCAGCGGGGACCCGGGTCGGAGGTTCGTTCGGTTCGAGGGGGATGCGAGCCGGAGAATACAAAAGTTTCGACCGGTATACGGTGCCGAAGGCAGCGGGGACCAGGGTCGGAGATTAGTTCAGTTAGAGGTTTATACTATTCGATGTACAAATTAATGGATTATGCAAATTATGGGATTATCCGGTGCGTGCGTAGCACGACCGGTGTACGGTGCCGAAGGCAGCGGGGACCCGGGTCGGAGGTTCGTTCGGTTCGAGGGGGATGCGAGCCGGAGAATACAAAAGTTTCGAGGCACCGATGTAAATTAGGGGCCCGCTGGCGGGCGAAGCCAGCTAGTCCCTAATATTAAGCGCGGTAAACGTCTGTGTGTGTGTCTGTGCACTCCGCCTTTGTACCCGAAAAGGCTCCTGGACTAATCGACGCACCGACGGCGGACGCGGACCGAAAAATTCGCAAAAAAGGCGCGACGCTCAAGTTTCGATCGGGTCGGGATTCCGACCCGGACCCGGGGAGTTATTAATGAGCGAAAGTGTTTTAATTACCGACCGAAACCGAAGTTGGAAGAGAAGTCAAAACAGCGAAAAGTTCGCCTTCCGTTTTGATAATCGCAGACATCCAAATCGTCGCTTTTTAACGCATCATCGAATAAAAAAAAATGTACCGGAGGTATCGATCCAAAAATCGGGGTACACACGCGGCCGATTTTTGTCGTTGCAAAACGTCAAATTTTTTGAAATTCGGACCGTAACTTTTCTTTATTTCGGCCAAAAACTGACCAGACATCCAACATCGACCCCAGACGTAAAAAGAGGTTGCCGTAAAGAATGCAGGTCGACAGATCCGAGATCGAATCGCCCCAGTCCTTTTTGAAACAAGTGGAAATAATGACTCTACATTCGCGAAAATTTGCTAACACGTGTATAAAAAAATCGCGAATTCAACAAAAAAAAATTCGTAAAAATCGACCAGTAATTTTTGAAGATATCAATTAAAACTCATTAATGACACGGCAAATGAATTTATTTCTATTCCGAAGAGACAGCTTCTTTTTTATTTCAACATTCAACGGAGACAAATCGTCTGTGGATAAGTCATTTCTGAAAGAGATAAAATAGTCAACTGCGTTTTTTCAGAGGGGGGGGGGGCATTTCCGAATCTAAGGGGCGCATTAATTTCAAACTTTGACAGGGCGACTCAAAATGGATTCTGCTTTCAGAATATCTAAAAATTATTCTCATATCTTCATTAGGAGCCGATATATTATTTTATTGTATAATTAATCATCGTTATTTGTATAATTAAAGCAAAAGAAAGATTTCTATTACAGTGCCGGCTAGATATTACGATTTTAAGAAGTAGGCCGCGTCTAAAACCTGCCATAACGAGTATCTTAAGTTTTTGTTTTAGAGTGGCAACCAGATATTATGATAGGAAAAAGCGGGCTTCGCCCGTTATCGATTTTTTTTTTTTTTTCAGTTTTAAGTTTTCCTACAGGTCCCTGTCTTTGAACAAGAAGTCCGGTAGTCTAAATAAGTTGTTTGACATCAGATTTTTTTTTTTTCCGGCAGTCTAATTCAGTTGTTTAAGGAAAAGCAGTGTCCTCCCCCCCCCCCCCCTTCAAGTTTTTTTTATCTTAACTGTGGGGTTCTAGAGGTTCGTTCAGTTCGATGTTTATCTTATTCGAGGTTTATTTTTTCTATTTGCGCCACCTGGTGGCGGAAGGTGGAACTAACGTATACTGCAGCGCGTGCGCAGCACGACTGCTGTTTTTTTTTTTTTACTTTTAAGTTTTTCTACAGCTCACTGTCTTTGAACTAGAACTCAGGTAGGTAGTCTACATAAGTTGTTTGAGGAAAAGCAGTGTCATCGCCAACCCCCCCCCCCCCCTCCCGCTTTTTTCTTTTAACTGTGGTCCGTTTCTATAACTAAGAAACTATGTTACGGATGTCCACCAAACTGATTCCAAACATCATAATTAAAGTAATAAGGACCCCCTATCCAGATATTATGATAGGGAAAAGCGGGCTTCGCCCGTTATCGATTTTTTTTTTTTAAGTTTTAAGTTTTTCTACAGGTCCCTGTCTTTGAACTAGAACTCAGGTAGTCTAAATCAATTCGACTCGACATGGATAGAGCTTACCGATTTTATTTCGTTTTTTCACCACTAGGGTGCGCTTTCCTATCTTCGGTTCTACGGGCATGAAAACGACGGGGTATGGCTCATTCGACTAGACATCGAAAGTCTTAACGATTTCAGTTATGATCATATAAACAGATTGCGCCACCTGGTGGCAGAAGGTGGAACTAACGTATACTGCAGCGCGTGCGCAGCACGACTGCTATACGGTGCCGCAGGCAGCGGGGACCCGAGCCGCAGGT
This sequence comes from Maratus michaelseni, assembly GCA_963931845.1. Taxonomy (NCBI): domain Eukaryota; kingdom Metazoa; phylum Arthropoda; class Arachnida; order Araneae; family Salticidae; genus Maratus; species Maratus michaelseni. Next base: position 202,816,354 of record OZ007587.1, read on the forward strand.
TCGTTCAGTTAGAGGTTTATACTATTCCATGTGCAATTTAAGGGATTATCCGGTGCATGCGTAGCACGACCGTCATACGGTGCCGAAGGCAGCGGGGACCAGGGTCGGAACGACTGCTATACGGTGCCGCAGGCAGCGGGGACCGAAATCACCCACTCGTGGACAGCCACCTGTGAGGTATAGGAACAATAAGTCCACGAGGGGAAAAATAAACGCTACCCGGCACCGATAGCACCCATCCGTTCCAACCCCCACCGCAGGAGGCGCCTGTTTATTAGATTTGAAACAATGAATATAATTACATAACAATAATAAAATATAAAAGGTAAAAAATAACTGTAGTAACTAAAAAATAACTGTATAGGTGTAGCTAACTGCATCTACATATTCGGATGCTGCCCTCTTATGATCCATCACTTCCCTTTTGATAAGAACGAAACTCTCAGATATAACCTTCGTAATATCATTTTCAATCCTTCAAACTCTCAAAAGTTAAAAGAGAATTATAATATTCTCAATAAAAATTTCTCTTTCATTACGAAAGAATTTTAAAAAAAAAATTGACTGAACTGACCATTGACTTTCTGAACTAAAATACCATAAATTTAGGACATTATGAACTTATAGTACTTCGAAAATATTTTATATTTAACTTTCAATTTGCAAAAAATTGTTATTTTTTACCTTTTATATTTTATTATTGTTATGTAATTATATTCATTGTTTCAAATCTAATAAACAGGCGCCTCCTGCGGTGGGGGTTGGAACGGATGGGTGCTATCGGTGCCGGGTAGCGTTTATTTTCGGAGGTTCGTTCAGTTAGAGGTTTATACTATTCTATGTGCAATTTAAGGGATTATCCTGTGCGTGCGTAGCACGGCCGGTATACGGTGCCGAAGGCAGCGGGGACCAGGGTCGGAACGACTGCTATACGGTGCCGCAGGCAGCGGGGACCTGAGCCGGAGGTTCGTTCAGTGACAGGTTTATACTATTCTATGTGCAATTTAACGGATTATCCGGTGCCGAAGGCAGCGGGGACCAGGGTCGGAGATTAGTTCAGTTAGAGGTTTATACTATTCGATGTGCAAATTAAGGGATTATGCAAATTATGGGATTATCCGGTGCGTGCGTAGCACGACCGGTGTACGGTGCCGAAGGCAGCGGGGACCCAGGTCGCAGGTTCGTTCGGTTCGAGGGGGATGCGAGCCGGAGAATACAAAAGTTTCGACCGGTATACGGTGCCGAAGGCAGCGGGGACCAGGGTCGGAGATTAGTTCAGTTAGAGGTTTATCCTATTCGATGTACAAATTAAGGGATTATGCAAAATATGGGATTATCCGGTGCGTGCGTAGCACGACCGGTGTACGGTGCCGAAGGCAGCGGGGACCCGGGTCGGAGGTTCGTTCGGTTCGAGGGGGATGCGAGCCGGAGAATATAAAAGTTTCGACCGGTATACGGTGCCGAAGGCAGCGGGGACCAGGGTCGGAGATTAGTTCAGTTAGAGGTTTATACTATTCGATGTACAAATTAAGGGATTATGCAAATTATGGGATTATCCGGTGCCGAAGGCAGCGGGGACCCGGGTCGGAGGTTCGTTCGGTTCGAGGGGGATGCGAGCCGGAGAATACAAAAGTTTCGAGGCACCGATGTAAATTAGGGGCCCGCTGGCGGGCGAAGCCAGCTAGTCACTAATATTAAGCGCGGTAAACGTCTGTGTGTGTGTGTGTCTGTGCACTCCGCCTTTGTACCCGCAAAGGCTCCTGGACTAATCGACGCACCGACGGCGGACGCGGACCGAAAAATTCGCAAAAAAGGCGCGACGCTCAAGTTTCGATCGGGTCGGGATTCCGACCCGGACCCTTGGAGTTATTAATGAGCGAAAGTGTTTTAATTACCGACCGAAACCGAAGTTGGAAGAGAAGTCAAAACAGCGAAAAGTTCGCCTTCCGTTTTGATAATCGCAGACATCCAAATCGTCGCTTTTTAACGCATCATCGAATAAAAAAAAATGTACCGGAGGTATCGATCCAAAAATCGGGGTACACACGCGGCCGATTTTTGTCGTTGCAAAACGTCAAATTTTTTGAAATTCGGACCGTAACTTTTCTTTATTTCGGCCAAAAACTGACCAGACATCCAACATCGACCCCAGACGTAAAAAGAGGTTGCCGTAAAGAATGCAGGTCGACAGATCCGAGATCGAATCGCCCCAGTCCTTTTTGAAACAAGTGGAAATAATGACTCTACATTCGCGAAAATTTGCTAACACGTGTATAAAAAAATCGCGAATTCAACAAAAAAAAATTCGTAAAAATCGACCAGTAATTTTTGAAGATATCAATTAAAACTCATTAATGACACGGCAAATGAATTTATTTCTATTCGGAAGAGACAGCTTCCTTTTTTGTTTCAACATTCAACGGAGACAAATCGTCTGTGGATAAGTCATTTCTGAAAGAGATAAAATAGTTAACTGCGTTTTTTCAGAGGGGGGGGGGGGGATTTCCGAATCTAAGGGGCGCATTAATTTCAAACTTTGACAGGGCGACTCAAAATGGATTCTGCTTTCAGAATATCTAAAAATTATTCTCATATCTTCTTTAGGAGCCGATATATTATTTTATTGTATAATTAATCATCGTTATTTGTATAATTAAAGCAAAAGAAAGATTTCCATTACAGTGCCGGCTAGATATTACGATTTTAAGAAGTAGGCCGCGTCTAAAAACTGCATTACGAGTATTTTCAGTTTTTGTTTTAGAGTGGCAACCAGATATTATGATAGGAAAAAGCGGGCTTCGCCCGTTATCGATTTTTTTTTTTTATAGTTTTAAGTTTTTCTACAGCTCACTGTCTTTGAACTAGAACTCAGGTAGTCTACATAAGTTGTTTGAGGAAAAGCAGTGTCATCGCCAACCCCCCCCCCCCCCCCCCGCTTTTTTCTTTTAACTGTGGTCCGTTTCTATAACTAAGAAACTATGTTACGGATGTCCACCAAACTGATTCCAAACATCATAATTAAAGTAATAAGGACCCCCTATCCAGATATTATGATAGGGAAAAGCGGGCTTCGCCCGTTATCGATTTTTTTTTTTTTTAAAGTTTTAAGTTTTTCTACAGGTCCCTGTCTTTGAACTAGAACTCAGGTAGTCTAAATCAATTCGACTCGACATCGATAGAGCTTACCGATTTTATTTCGTTTTTTCACCACTAGGGGGCGCTTTCCTATCTTCGGTTCTACGGGCATGAAAACGACGGGGTATGGCTCATTCGACTAGACATCGAAAGTCTTAACGATTTCAGTTATGATCATATAAACAGATTGCGCCACCTGGTGGCGGAAGGTGGAACTAACGTATACTGCAGCGCGTGCGCAGCACGACTGCTATACGGTGCCGCAGGCAGCGGGGACCCGAGCCGCAGGTTCGTTCAGTTAGAGGTTTATACTATTCCATGTGCAATTTAAGGGATTATCCGGTGCGTGCGTAGCACGACCGTCATACGGTGCCAAAGGCAGCGGGGACCAGGGTCGGAACGACTGCTATACGGTGCCGCAGGCAGCGGGGACCCGAGCCGGAGGTTCGTTCAGTTAGAGGTTTATACTATTCTATGTGCAATTTAAGGGATTATCCGGTGCGTGCGCAGCACGACCGGTATACGGTGCCGAAGGCAGCGGGGACCAGGGTCGGAGGTTCGTTCGGTTAGAGGTTTGTACAATTCAATGTGCTAATTAAGGGATTACCCGGTGCGTGCGTAGCACGACTGGTATACGGTGCCGAAGGCAGCGGGGACCAGGGCCGGAGGTTCGTTCGGTTAGAGGTTTGTACAATTCAATGTGCTAATTAAGGGATTACTCGGTGCGTGCGTAGCACGACCGGTATACGGTGCCGAAGGCAGTGGGGACCCGGGTCGGCGGTTCGTCCGGTTTGAGGTTTTACAAGATTCGAGATTTTCTACAATTCGAGGCACCGATGTAAATTAGGGGCCCGCTGGCGGGCGAAGCCAGCTAGTTATATTATAATGTAACAAGAACGAAAAATCATGCGCCAAGCATAGATTATGTAGCACTTTCCAACGCTTCCAAAATAATTTTACAAAACATATCGTTTAATAAGCTAAAAGATAACATCTAAGTAAACAATTTGGAAAACGCATAACATATTAAAAAACATAATTTCAGGAATTTCGAACAGATACAATATTCGGAAAAGTATCCGAGTACTTTTATTCAACCCTGTATATGATCTATAGATTTGTATATATACTATATAGGATGATAAATTTTAGTTTAGTTAGGAAACGCGTAGCACAGTTTAAAATTCTCCTTCTGGAGTTTCTGTCAATAAACGGAAATGTGTTCTCGAACTTTTGTGCTACCCTGTATATGAAATACAGAATTTATACACACCCAGTAATAGACAAAAAGTGAGTTCAATTGAAAATCGCGTTCAGCAACTTAAAACGCCAGGAATTATTGTTAACAGACAGTAGAGAATTCTTTTGTATGTCCCTGTAAATGAACGATGACTGCTATACACACACTATTCTCTAGTAAGCCTCTTGTAATGCACCTTAGTAATATATATAAATTCCAATGCGTTTAAAATAGTGAAACATTATTTAAATAAACCGCAGACGATTTTTCTCCATAGACGTAATGTAACGGAATTCCTTTGACTGTCCCTGTATAGTAACTACAAGTGGTATGCACACCCTATTCCATATTAAGCTTCTTCTAATGCACCTTAGTGATATATATAAATTTCAATGCGTTTAAAATAGTGAAACATTATTTAAATAAGAAACCGCAAATAATTTTTCCCCATAGACCGCAATGTAACGGAATTCTTTTGAGTGTCCCTGTAAAAAAACTATAAGAGCTACACACTTCCGTTGAAATAGGGAGCATGCTATAGCTAACGACAATAACATATAAAAATTGCAGAGCAATCTGAGCATATTTACGGGAGTTAGAGCACGGACAGACGGCCAGACAAACCGAAGTCATAAGCACTTTTCAACTAGGTTGGAAAGTGCTAAAAAAGGGTAATTAATAAGATTTAAAAAAGTAGTATATAACAAACCTATATAAAAAAGTTAATATAGTAGGATTGAACTTTTGTCGAAAAAGAAATATTACCAAAACTTTTAACCCCACTATTTCCAAACAATAAACTTTGTGATTAGATTTCAATTGCAAATGATATACAAACAGTGATATAAAACATTTTGCTGCTAATTTTTTCCATGGTAAACGTTCAAAGCTAATAAGCATTATTAGTTAAACGTAATAATATAACAATGTAGTATTTCCAAGTTTTAAAGAAAAAAATAAGGTGATTTGCTTTAATAAATTAATAGTTTTCTCAATTCATAAACTTTTTTTTAAAGTGTAGAAATGTATAGTGCAAATGTAATAAATTTGGAAAAATATTGGTTTAGTGTTGAAGATTAAGATGTATACACCACTTAGCACAAATAGAACTACATGTAAAAAGAACTTTTGACTAAGGAAACGGTATTTAAGATAATTTTAAATTAGTAATTTTAAATAAAAGGACAGTTTTTGTTTTCCCATGAAAATATAAGAGCAGTGAAGGTCTTAAAAACTTTTATACACATCTCAATTAATGTAATAAATAGAGGTTATTGATTATGTATCTCGGGCCGCACATAAAAGGTTGAGTATGGCTGCTCTAAAGTATATTTATCCATCCAAGAAAAACAAAAATGAATTGCATTAGAATAATACGTGTACATCTCTGTTAGAAGATATCTGAAATAATCTTAAGCTATTTGGCATAGTAAAAAAAAATTAGATTTTTTGAAGAAATCCTGTAACCCATAAGTATTAGATTAAAAAACGTGAATAGTTTCGGTAGAATTTATTACACTGTTTAAAACAAAACTTTAAGATTCTGCATATTGAAATGCAAATGAAAAGCACCATAATTACATTTATGAAATACATAAGATATGCATTTTAAAATATTATATCTAAGAATATTCAAATTTATTCACTGCCAGTCCATGCTTAACATCTATTGTCATACCTTATAACAGCATTTTTGCATATCTAAAATAATTTTAATGTGTTTTATTAAAAATGTATATTGAATGTTATTTAATAATTATAATAACCTTTTATTATCATTTAATATTAATGTCCATTGCAGTTAGTAGAATCTATATTAGTGAAGATTATGGCAAACATTATTCTTTCCTTTTATCTTTCTCATTTAGGAAATGCTCTTCTTTTAAATAAATTTAACAAATGTAATTGTAAATAATAACAAGAACAACAAGGTAAAATCAATCTAGAAATGTATTGTATGCTACACTTACACTATAAATCAGAAAAAAAATCGAAAATGATAGGTTTTTGACGGAAAACACAGTTTTTACCACTGTCATGTCAAAAACCCAAGCCTGATTAGTAGATTTTTTACAATCTATTTAATTAGCATCTCCATACTTGACTGCTGTTTGATCAATACAGTAGGAAATCATTCATGAGCTGATATAAAAATATTCATATTGTTTAGAATTTTGCACTGGTCTTAACTGTGATGTTAAAAGTAGAATCTTATAGAAATTTAAGCAGTCATGAATTTTTGCTATTTTTGCATTAACCCCAGTTTGCATTCTCTGAGGTCAGAAACAGAAAATTCTTACCAATGACTGGGAATAATGTAATTGAAGTTATGAAATGAAGACCTTTAATAAAAAATATTTTTTTATTTGATCAGCTTCAGCATGTAGTAGTAAACATGCTTTCCTCCTGGAATTTAAAAAATATTATAGAAAAATTAATCAACCTCAGAGGGCTTCTTATAAGATTTCCGGTAGCAATCATTTTTGTCAAAATTTTGTTAATGCTATTTTCTTCAACTAAGCAACATCACCATCTCAGCGAATGATGGTTCAAGTTTTGACTAATGGGTATGATCAGAAATCAAATTTTATAAAATTGGTAAGCTTAAAATCACATACTGAAAATGAAAGTAACGGTCGTCAAAGAGCGAAAAATACATTATGTCATCTGTGACGTGATCGATTACACCCACAATCGCAGAGAGCATACAGGAATAATGACACAACTGGCACTAGAAAAATAATAGATTGCTCCAACGTAGAATGAAAATTAAAAATGTTGATCCTCAAGTATCCTCACACTAACGACAAAGACAAGACACTATCACTTCATATCTTGCTATTTAGGATAAATTATCTTATTTCCTTAAATGATAAAAGCAAAGAGACAGTTTATATCCTTTACTCTTTAGATGACAGTATTTTCTCCTGGAATTAGAGTGTAAGTAAGCAAGACCGAGAACACTGTTAAAACATTAAAAATCTCCCATGAAAAGATTATAAATCAGTATTTTAAATGCAGCTTGGCTTTTTGTCTTATTACTGGGAAAAATATTCTAGTTCTAAAACTCTTTACAGCAAAATATTTTTTTTAAAAGGAAAACAGCATCTTTTTCATAGTTTTACTTTAGCACAATTTCTTAAAAACTTTTGTTACCACTTAAAGAACTAAAAATTTTGAGTAAAAATGTAAGTTTGAAAAGAAAGTCTGTACAAAAAGAAAAGGTTTTATTCAGAAAAGTAATGATAGGTGATTGCCACAAATTTGCACAATCCTAAAAAGTAAAACAAAATAAAAACAAAATAACTTTGCAGTTCAAGCATTTTCTATTTTTTATTATTTTTATTTTTCAAATCAAAGCATTCAATTTGTGCCTGAAAACTAGCACATAGGCTATTACATATTTACTATAGTTTAAGTGTTGTTAAGCTCCTACACATTATGGTTTTAATTTTAAATTAATGAAAGCAATTTTTAAAATAAAGTGCTAAATATTTGTCGAATATTGTTTACTTCAGTTTTATTTATGTATTTATACAGAGTTTACATATACTACACATTAATTTAATTTTTTGTAAAATAATTGTTGAGAAAAAGTGATATTCAGATTTGAAGTTTTGATGTTTATCACAAAAATAAAAATTTTAGGAAACTAGAATATTAAAGGCAATATATCACTAATTATGTATATATTATAATTATTATTAATAACGATAATTACATGAAAAGTTGGATGTGAACAGTGCTAATATTGAAAATTAAATTTAACTTGTTTGTGTGTACAAAGTTCCTTTACATAATTCTATATTACCATTTTATTGGACTATATTAATTGTTCATTTTAAAAAGTAATTTCATATTATGTTGCATGCAAAATTAGATATCTATAAATTAAAATTAGATTATAACCAGAATCATGTAAAACTTTTTCAAACAGTGATTTCGTTTACCATTGTTCATTATTTTTCAGACTTCCTAGTCTAATTGAGGACTTGTCTAATTGAAGTTACTCATTATGATGAACATTTCTATCAATATATGAAAATCTCACCTTCACAGTTTTCTGATTTAAAAATAGACATTTGAAAAAGAAGAATGAGTGCAAATTTAATGTGATATGTTTTCAAAAAATATATGTTCTAACATCCTACTCAAGAAGTTACTATTCTGTTCAGAAATAGTAATAATAGATTGATTATAATTCTTTAACACAGATTTCTTTTCTTTTATATATATATTTTTTTGTGTGTGTGCATGGATTCGTTTTCTTATACAGTTCTACAAGAGTGTGCATGCCAGGGGGTGGGGATATGTGCATGTACACACTACTCATTTAAATATAAATTTAATTATTGCAGAAAAAAAATCATAAGCTCTTTAAAAACTACCCTAAGCCATGAATTGGAATGGAACAAGCCATTTCTTATAGTGATCACAGTTTAAAAAACTATCTTTTGTATAATTAATAAAAATGGTGACTACTTGGAATGAAACTATAGTTACATAAATCTTCATTTTTATGATGCACAACACACTGTAGATTTATAATTTTTGGTTTAGTATCCGTAAAATAAAATGATTTTTTATTCGTAACAGTAAACAGTATCCAACCCAGTACATTTTTTTCTAGGGCAAAGCAGGTGTACATGCAACATACCACTAAAAGATTTTGCGATTCTAACAAGAGGAAATAAAATTGGAATTTCCACTAAACTAATACTGTGGATATTTATATTTAAACTCACCATGAGAGTCTTTTGTTTATTAAAATAAAGAATGTCTTTGAGCATTGAACATGCTGCTGAAACCGCTTGCATAATCATTGTTTTAGTGCAAACTGCAAACAATTACAAATAAGTCTACAGCTACGCTGAATTGAAATCACTCAAAGAAAGATTGCTAAAATGGTGATTTTCATAGTCAAACTGAGAAATATGCCTAAACTTTTTTTTTTTTTTTTTTGAAAGAACAGACTGAGCCAACTTATACAGTCAACTCTGTGAAATCTGCAGACTTAGGGACCAAGGGTTTTGTGGATTATAGATCTTCCCTTTGTTTACATTTATTTTTTAAAGGTCTGACTATAAATTAGGAACAATTACACAAAAATTGCAATAGAAAAAGAAAATATAATGCCAAAATTGGTTTAATATATTCAATAACTAAGTTAATATACAGAATATTTAAATTAAATACCATACAAATTTTACTGATTTTTAAATTTTACATTTTTTTAAACATTGACACAATAGTAGTTTAAGTTTTGGTTTGTTGTCAATATTTTTTTTTCTGTAAACTATGAACATTCATTACTTCGTGCTTTGAGATAAAATTTTGTTGCTCAAGGAAATTTAAAAATTTATATCCCAGTTCTAAACCCTATACACAAGTAATCTTAGTGTTTTCATCCTCTGATTCAGTGTCAGAATCAATGTCATTTTCAATGTGGTTTAAAACAATAGCTATAATTTCCTCATCAGTCAGTGATTGAGTTATAGCTGGCTCATCTTCACAAGCTATCATTGAACCAAATTTTGTTCTTCTAAAAATACAGGGACTGCATTCACTACATCTTTTGCATAATTTAAAAGCTCATTGGCTTTTGTTTTTGCATCTCTAGTATGAAAGCCACTGAAATCTTGAATTTGACTGCTTTCAGTATCAATTAATAATAAATAACTTGTAAAAAAAATAATATCAGCATGCAAAAGTAGGTATAAATATACGGTACTTTTCGGTTATCCGGGTGCCACTGATATGTATATATCTATATATACATATATATGTATACACAGGGCTTGACAAATACGGTCGCTAGGTCGCCAGTGGCGACCAAACATTTTTATTTGGCGACTAAGTTATTTAATCTAATGGGGGCTTTGTTGTTGTTTCTTTTTTGTACAAAAATTTACCTAAGCTTTCTTGAAATGAGCACAAATGCCACCCTTCCCCCCCTTTCCCAAATATTAAAAAATAAACTTTGAAACTATATTCTCACAAAAAATATTTTTAACTTTTGTGTTTAATTTGGCAAAAATAAGTTCATCAAAGTAAATTTTAAAATAATCAAATCAGAATTATTTGAGACTTCGACAGAAAAATAGGTGAAAACTTGTTTTCCTGCTTCACTATTTCGTCGATGCGCTTCTCAGAAGATATAGATTTTGTAGCATTCAACTATCCGGACATTTGAAGCATTTGGCAATCAGCATTTTCCGAACATGCCGGTTAATTCACTCTTTACAGTATTTTTTTTATTTTATTTTTTTGAAAGATATATGATTTTGATAAGTTTCATTAGAAAACTTAGTTTATATTATCTTTCTAAACTATGTAACTAATAATTCTAAACAATGCCTGTTATTATTTTTCCTCAATTAATTCATAAAAACTTTTGTGCTTTTTGAAAATGAATGACGAGGAAGGAGGGGGTAGTAAATATTTTTTACTGGCAACTAGAATTTTTTTCTGGCTATCAGATTTTATCAAATTTGTAAAGCCCTGTGTATACATACACACATATATGTATGTTTATATATATGTATATATATATATATATACATGCATATATAAATGTGTGTATGTATAGATATATGTATATATATGTATACATAGATATATAAATTTCACTGGCGCCCGGCTAACCGAAAAGTACCAAATATACTTGTGGAAATTTTACTGAAAGAAATATTCACCTGTATTGTAAAATAAACAAACACAATGTTGAGATAAAGTCAGTTAATATTAGTTTCATCGACATTTGAGAGAAGTGTACATTTGTGTTACACATAACCAAATAAACATTGACGCCTATTTAAAAACCACATTTAACTTTATGTATGAGCTTAACTGTTAACTGCCATTTTCACTGTTTAGATTTCAACGTATAGTGCAGAATGAATATAGACATTTGCAGATTATATATCGGCAGATTTCACAGAGTTGACTGTATGGTGACTAAACGATGGTATATATTAAACTAGATAAAAGAAAACATTAAATCTGCATAAATGAGAAACTACAAATATACCTGGTAATCCTTCCAACACTTCACCTTTCCACTGACTATATAGAAAAAATAAAGATTGATAAAGCTATTGTTTTATAAATAAAACAGCATAATTAATAATAAAGAATATTAAGACGTTAAGATAAGTTCTAAAAAATTACACTGGCCAACACAATTTTGCAACACAGATTAAAATAGTTGTCCATGATAGTAATTTGACATATGCTTTCCTGGATGTATATAGCAAGCTTAAAATTTGACAATGAATAGCCTCAATTTCATAAATCAAATGAACAGTACAGTGGAGTGCTCGTCTATGGAAAAAAAAAAAAATTCTCCAAATCAAAATGGTCCAGTGTGGGAAAGTTACTTTATCAAATCCCCATTCAGAATAGAAAATATCTTTGAAAAATATTGATATTTAGTACTGCCATAAGGTCATTAAATATTTCGTGAAAACGTGAAAGTTGTGCATTTTTCCATTTTCTAGTCAAACATATAAACTACTCAAATATTATTAACATTAATTCAATTTAAATGTAAAATTATAGATAATTACATATTTATAGTAAAAATGTGTAATATTTATATCAAATTCATGTTCCTTATACTGCCCTAATGACTTCAAAATTTTGAAAAATGTATGCTTAACCTTTGTAAGAAAATATTATTTGAAATTTAATCCACAATAATAAGATAAAAATAATTTACTATTACAATTTACAAGCACCATTTAATAGTAGTGCATACTGTTTTTTGGTTTTGAAAACTGGCAATCTTTGCGAGACTCCAGACAAGTTTTCATGAACCCATCACATCTTAAAGGACCACGAATAGCAGAAGAAATGGTACATTTGTGTTATAGCAGCCTCCAAGGATGAATTGCCCCGCGACCAAGATTTACTGCCAAATTATAAAGCATACATGACATTATAATAATATATGATGCATATAATGTTTCATGTCACATATTGCCCAGTTATAGTCATATGTGACATATATATATGCCATGTGTACAAGATGTATATAACGTGATATATAGGACAGAAATAATATGTATATAATGATGTATTTGGCACATATGATAGGATTAGAAAGAATGACAGTGGAGGAAGTCAAAAATTTGAAAAATCTAGATAGAAATATTTTCATTGAATGTATATTAATTTCTGTACAGTGTGATAGTCAAATAAGTCATAGTTCACTTAGGGAGTCGCTAGAGAGCAAAACAAGTTGAACCACTTAATGGTACAATACAAGTTTCTCATACAAGTTACTCAATACAAGTTTCAGAAAAACCTTCATTTCTCAAATTACTAAATATTGACTTACTCTGCTGTCATTCTAACCCCCCTCAAATATGAGCATTAGAAGCATATAATATGCGTATATGTGAGGCATATATAAGCTTTGCTATGATCTTGGCGAAATTGTAACTGCAATTTTGGAATAATCGCAATTGCAGGGGCCACTCCGCTATAACATGAAAGTACCAAAGAAACTTCCGCAACAAGTTTTACACATCTTTCAGTGGCTTGATTATGACAAGGGAATAGTTTAATCTTAAGTAAAATATCATCATCTATTTATTGCCTTTGGATTTAGGCTACACTTTGTAACAATGTTACGATTTAAGAACTTAGTTAATGGTGGTTCTGTCACTGTCACTTCAGCCCAGTTTATAATATCAATATAGTTTTGGCTTCAAAATTAATCTCAGGTAACTTGAAAGTACGGAAAGAATTTCTTGTCTTTCGAATTTTCATTATTCTGTGTAGTGCCAACAATCTTACGTAGTCCCTAACCCTATATCATCAGCCAAGATGGCAATCAAAATATTTTCCGGGTGACAAAAGTAACCATTTTATTGAATTACTGGATCTATTATTGTCTTTAATTCTTTTGGTAAATATCATGATGATATTATTGTTTCATGTAAATGCTTAGCTCTGAAAATGCATGAAGGCTTAGTCTTAATTTAAAACCATATAGATGCATTAACTTTTATTATAAAATTTGTCAGAATCAACAAATTAAAAAAAATCTCAGTATGGAACACAAATTTGCCCATTTTTGTAGAATCACCCATCTAGACACACGGCAGTGTGTCAGCCAAGTTCCCAAAGCAAAAAAGTCGATACACCGGCCGTGGGTATATTTACACGAACCATTTCGAGCTGTTTACGCCAAATTTCGACACTCTACTACTGAAAATCTATTCGACCTACGTACTTGTAATTTTAAATGTGTAGTAGGCGCTGTAATCGAGTGCAATGCTGTGAGAATCGTTACCATTGCAATGTCTGGAAATGCTCAAATAACTCGAGAAATATACATCAGATTGAAAAACGGAAAAATACGTGCTTAATATTTTAGAAAAATGTCAACTTTGATATCCGTAAATAGATTTTTTAAAACTACTGAACATTTTTCAGTTTTTCAATACGATGTATATTTCTCGAGTTATTCGAGCGTTTCCAGACATTGCAATGGTAATGATTCTCACAGCATTGCACTCTATTACAGCACCATCTACAACGTTTCGAAGAAAATGTTCAGTACAAAAGTTACGTATTTTTTCCCGTAGAATCCGAATATGCAATAAAAAATGGGGGTCATCATTTAAGATTTCAAAGTTGCCTCCCTTTCATATTCCTAAATAGATTTTTCAAAAACCTTAAACATGCATTTTGCTGTTTTTCAATCCGATGTATATTTCTCGAGATATTTGACCCTTTCCAGACTTTTCGGACACCCTGTATTGTACCTATAACACTGGCACCTGGCTAACCAAAAATTCTCTATAATAGACAGTATTCTGCCTTAGACAAAGTGATGGGACTTTCCGTTGGATATTTCCGTGTTAGACAGATTTTCATCTTACACAGAGTTTACTGTACATTAATTATTATTACAAAATATAGTATATGAAGAAAAAAAATTTAATTAAAATACAATATGAATTTGACATTTTTTTAATTAAAACATTGTTGCTGTACACTCACAGGCACAACTGCTTTACAGAATGTTAGAAACTGAAACACAACATTGCAACAGGCATGAATACATTGACCCCGTGCCAACTGTATCTTTGGATTCAACTGTGTGCCTTTTGACCTTACATGTGACCAAACATACATGTAAATGAATTTTAAACAAGTTTCCGAGAGAAATAAGTTAGAGTAGTTATTGATATTAATTTCTGATGAATTATTCCAAACAAATAGGAAAGTGTATAAGTGAAAGTAAATACTTTTTTGAATTGGGTCAAATTGACCCGAACAATATATTAGAAATATTATTGAAAATATTCCTTGGAAATACAAATAAATGTAAATCCTTCTAGGAGTACATATTTATATTATTTACCAACAAAGTCATGAAATTATCTCCATGCTATACTCTTTTAATAAACAAATGAAAATTGTTTTGGGTCAAACAGACCTGAACAGAACAGCAGGGTTAAAGAGATAATCAAAAATCAAAATGACAAGAAAAGTAATTAAAGAGAAAAAGAACTAATAAAAATATGTGCACAGTTTAAATCACTTACAATAATTCAGACAGTTCACCAACTTCTCCAACCATTGCAAGAAGTAAATTCCTCGGTGAATGAAACTTATTCCAATTTCTTTCCTTAACAAATTCATTCATAATAAGACGACTAGAAAAAGGAAAAAAAAAAACACATTTTAGAAAATAAAAATAAATTAACTTAATGTGTTTCATTTGTATCAGGGCTTTTTATTTATTTATTTTTTTAAGTAATCATAAATTATTTTATTTTGTTTCTTGAACTAGTCTTTTTTTTTTTCTGAAAAAAAACAAACAAACTTATAGGTGAATTTAAAAAGGTGATCTAAAATCTTAGTCCAAATCTATGTGGATTCAGGAAAGTACTTTTTCAACATAAGTAAAAGCTTACATAAGTTTACACTTTTAATAAATTGAGAAAAGTGCCTACAAGAACCCAACCAAAATTAGACAGACATTCTAAAAGCGTTTTAAATTCCAACAAATCCCAGGAAACATCCTATTTTTATTTTTAAGTCAAAATAGAATCTTCTAATTTTCCTGACGAGATACTGACCATTCCCAAAATTATCCCACTAATTCCAGAAAATATCCTAATTTTGTTCTTAATATGTTTGGTACTTCTCTATTATCCTGTCGACCACTTTTCACATCAAAAAACTATCGCCAAACTGTAAGATTAAACGCCAAAAATGCTGTCCCATTTACTTGATGTGAGAAGCATTATACGTGTTTGTTATGTCATCAAGTGGTTTTAAATTCGACATTTGCGTGTATTTTTCATTATGTTTTATTGATTTATTAGTTATTTCATGAATTAAAATAACAATTGTGTCCTTAAATTCTTATATTTTAAATTTATTTATTTATTTTGATATTCCAATGGCAATGTTCTCCCGTTTATTTGGCGATAGTTTTTGTTATGAAAAGTGGTCGACGGGATAATAGAGAAGTACCTGTTGCATATTTCCTAGAGGCATCCTACGATTGATATATTGGATGTCCTAAAAGATCCTTAAACTGACTTATTATCTGACTTCCAAAAGATGTGATTAGAAAGACTGATTAGATGTTTCACTTCTTTATATAAAGCAATATTGTTAATTATATTCCTTATATTGGTTATCTACTTCTTCATGTTCATCAATAATTTTCAAGAAAACATCTTTGTTTTACACATACGTCTCACACATAGCATTTAATGTGACTGTTCCATTGAGTTTCATTAGGAAGTTGAGCCATTACACCACCTAAGGTTTCTAACACCAGAACAACAACAATTACAACACCAAGGTTTCTAAATTTAGAAACCTTTTAGCTATGTGATGACTGAAATTCTCAGACAGAACTATAGGCTAAAATAAAAGACAATCAACTCCACCACTGATAAAATTCATTATGAATAAGAGAGCCTAAGTTTAAGTTCAGCTTCTTTAGTTTTGGTTTTTAATTTCTGTTCAAGTTTTCCGTTTTGGTTTAGGTTCTGATTCCACTTAATCAAAACTGTTTGACACATGCAGCATAAGATTATTTTACAGTAAAATATTGTCTAAAATTAATTGCACCAACATGTAATTAACATTATTAGATTATGATTAATGGGCAGTCATTCTATTTTAATTAAATGATTAATTGAAAAAAATATATTTTATTATTAATAAATAAAATGTAGGAATATAATTCTATTACATTATAACAATAATTTTATATGTCAAACATATAGAAAATGTGTCTTCGCTTAAGATGTATCTCCAGTTAATGAAAACAATTTAGTTTTCCCCACCTATTTGCAATTAACATTAAAGACGTTGCTTAATGCATGGTACTCACATGATAGTTTCACTTACTGACTGGGCAGAATCAGTGGCGCAGCCAGAATTTGGTTCTAGGGGGGGGGGGGGGGGGGGTTTGAGTTTCTGATACAAGTGGTCGCCGGTTATATGAATCACCGGTTAATGGAATCATTCTTTTAAATGAATGAAATCATAATGCTTATCTGTGCAATTACGTTGGTTATGGTTCATTTAAACAGCGTTTACAATATTAGAGTGACAAACTATAAAATGCACCAATGAAATAACACAAAAATTGATTAGATTTATAAAGTGTTTAAAAATGATGAGGCACAAACTTTAAGATGGAAGAGCACAGTACAGCAAATAATTTTTACATAGAAAATAACAGACTTGCAATCCATTTGTTCAATCAAAAATCCACAAGGTTTCATGAGAATCACGAATTCTTATTCCTAAATTTAATAATAAAGAAGCAATTTTGAGAAAATTTTCAATAGACTTACTTATCTTGCTTTTTGCCAAATGTGACAACTCAATTAAGGTAATCGATGTTTTGGAATGTAGTTGATATTAAACACGGTATTGTAGACTAAATTACTGTGCCCTTACAGTACTTTACATGACATCGAATTTCGCATTATCTAATGTAAATCTGATGAAAATTTTGTTAAAATATATTTATTATTGTTAAAGTTCTCTAAAAATATCCGAGTTTGAATTGTAGTCGTATCTATACTAATATTATAAAACAGCAACATTTGTTCTTTTTGCAGGGGTTAATTCTGGAACTACAGAACAGATTTAAAAAGAAATGGGTCATGCGAGTTTTATTCACGTACAAAGGGTTCAATACAAAATATCAAAACCAGGGTTGGCAAGTTTCTTCCAAAGTGGAAAAAACCACGGAAAAAACCATGGAAAAAACCAGCTGGAAGAAATAGGTTTCTTCCAAGTGGAAGAAATGGAAGAAACTGTTTTTCTTTAAGAATTTACCATATAAGTTGCAACTTTGTAAGATACAATAAAAATAAATGCATTTTCTAATAGATAACCTTAAGTAAATTTAATTAGACCTATGAAAATTTAATTATATATGATAAATTGATAATTACACCAGTTTTTTAGCCAAGATCACACACCTGTCTAAAGCTTTCCAATCATTGCGTATCTGAATAAAATAAGTGGGACTTTTCCGTTATGCTAACACCATGCCAAAATGTATGCTTATGTGCTATTTATTTCAACCCTCAATGTGCAAAGGATTTTTATTGCAAACCCTGCCAAGCATTGTGATTTGCTATTTATTGAGCATGAAACTTTTTAATTATTATTATTACTTAATTGTAACCTCGCTAAACATCTTAATTTGCTATTTTTCAAATAAAAGATATTTAATATTAAGTTGTAACTAATATTTATTGTTGACACTGATATGCATTTTACCATTTAGCAGTTACCAGATGATGAGGAAGCTGCAATAAAATTGTTTCAGGACTGGATAAATAAAAGAAGTTTAAAAAAAAAAAAAAACTATGACTGTCTTCATTCAAAAAGTGAAATGTTTACTGCAATGCTAAGAGACATTTACAATTCTATGCCTGTCGTTTAAATTGAGTTTTATTTTATTAATTTATCGTATAATATTTATTTGTTATTTTATTTTAAGTCTACATTTGTATTGATTTAATAAAATAGTTTGTGAAAGTCTATAATTTTCAAATGTTATATTTTTAATTGCTCAATTTTTGTGCCAACATTTTTTTTTTTCCCAACTGAATCATTTCACATGAATTTCATTTTATGCCAATTATTAGCAACGACAATGGTGTTGGTATAATGAAAATGTATCAAATAAATTTATCGAAAATACACAAAAACAATTTAAAGTAATTCAATTCAAACAGGAACATTTTTTTTTATAATTTAAACTTCTGTAACCAGTTGTAAATAGTACGTGTATCATTTACCTTATTGTAGAATGAAACTCCATTAAATTAAAGACAGTGCTTTCAATTTACACCCATTTTATTAAGGAAACTAATATACAATAATTACTGTATTAAAAAATTTCATTAAAATCTATATTTTCCTTACTACAGTGCAACATGGTATAACAAAACAAAAGTATTTTAGCTTTAGGATGCTGCAATCAATTTCTCAATTTAGAATGGAGGAATGCAAAACATGAAAAAATTCTTATACCTGCAGAGTTTATTTTTAGAACATTTATCTTTTAAAATCAGCATTGAGATATGCATGCTAGTATACATAATTACAAATTTGTTTATTTTAAGTGTTGCACAATAGTTTTTTTTTTAATATTGCATTTTTATATGATTAATAAAGAATTGGTATGTGTTTTTTTTTTTTTTTTTACAGAAATGACATAAACAATGAAAAAATCTCCCCCCCCCCCCCCCCATCTAAATTTGTAAAAAACATAACCTGTAAATACCTGCTGAACCTCAAGTTTGTTATTAAAAAGTAACTTATTTTTTCATAAATATTTTTAATATTAATTAAAGTTTCCCATTTAAATTTCATATAATTAGGTTTTGAATTTAATTCTTTTATATGGTTAATAAATTTAAATTTTGAGCATCTGTTTTGTTTGTTGTTGGTTTCTTCCATTTCTTCCAGTTTTATCCAGTTTCTTCCACTGCCCTGGAAGAAACTAGTTTCTTCCGGAAGAAACCCAACCCTGATCAAAACTGTTCAAAGACAATATTCTCACATGACATAGTCACATACCTAAAACAATATTACATGCCAGAATTTACTTTTATTGGTATTGGAATGAAAAACAATGAATATATCTCCCTCTAAAACAAATACCTTGTACAAAGTTTAAATTTGGCAGAGAACAAATCATGCTTCAGAAGAAGTCGCTGAGTTTCACACGAAAAGTTACTTGTCAAGCATATTTGTCGTAATAGTAGACAATTTTAAAGCATTTAAAAAAGTATGCTGTACAACGCAAAACTTTCAGATTCATTTTCAAAAATGAAAACCTATCGATGTATGATAATTCAAGTGATTTGTTAACGAAAAGATTTTTCATTATAAATGAATTATATATTGAATTATAAGCGATTGTTGTCTCAAAATTACTTACTCTTAATGTCTTAGAATTATTCTATGAATTATTTTTCAATATTTTCCCTTAATAATTGAATTCAGTTGGTATGAAAAATGTTGACTATCATGATTCGTCTTACCTAAAGCAAAGATCTTGTTACAAAGTTTAATCTTTTAGCATTGTGTCAAGTGCGCTTCAAAAGTAGGTCGCAAAGTAGCAACACAGTTTTGATCTGTGCCGTTGTTTTCTAGATGGGTTTTAATTAATATCTCAGCTATTTACAGACATATTTTTTCGAAAATCATTATCAACAATCCTTAGATGATTCTGCGTCGATAACCCTTAACTCCCCGCTGAGCGCCAGAAGAATAAGACACATGAGTGATCTTTTAATAGTTCCGTTTTTACTTTTTAAGTATGGAACTTTAATAATGATGTCAAAATTCTGTTAACCATCTCCTCTCTAACATAGGCTATATTTTATACAACAATTTCCAAACACTTTTTTTCGGTACATCACGTTCCAAATGGGTGCAAGAACAAAAAAAAAATTCTAAAATTGCACTTTCTATGATATTGTTGATTCTAAAAATTTGAAATTTGGACTAGCGGTTACTTTAAAAAGATGTAAATGCTCACTAAAAATGGTTTCTATAAAGTTCGAAATTTAAAAAGGGAAAAGGAGCAGGAAACGTTCTAAATTACAATTTATTTGTACAATTAGAGCTAGAAACATGAAATTTGGCATGGTTGTTACTTTAGAGACTTATATGCTAGCCAAGAACAGTTTGCAGTAGCAGAAGAAGAAAAAAAAAACAAACATTCTAAAATTGCAATTTATGTGATACAGTTGGTATAGAAGCTTGGAATTTGGCATTGTGATAACTTTTGGGATGTAAATGCTCTCTAAGAATGATTTCTAAAGAAATTCAAAATTTAAAAGGATGAAATGACCGAAAAACAGTCTGAAAATGATCTAAAAACATTTAATTAGGAATTGTTTGTGCTAGATATGTGAAATTTGGCACGGCTGTTACTCTAGAAATGAAAATGATCATCCAGAACAGTTTTCTAAAAATTCGAAATGTAAAAGGATCAAAAACAAAAAAGTTCTAAAATTGCGATTTGTGTGATACAGTTGGTATAAATGCTTGTTTTTTGACATAGTGGTTACTTTTCAGATATACATACTCGTTCAAAATGGTTTTTAAAGAATTCAAAATTTAAAAATGTGAAATGAGCAAACGTTCTAAAAATGTTCTAAATCATAATATAATTAGAACTTTTAGGGCTAGAGTCTTGAAATTTTATATGGATGTAACTTAAGAGACGTAAATGCTCGCCCATAATTCGAAATTTGAAAGATTGCAAGAGTAAGAAGCATTCTAAAATTGCGATTTATGTGATACAATTGGTATGGAAACTTGGAATTTTGCATGATGATTACTTTTATGTAGTAAATGCTTCCTTAGAACATTTTTTTTAAGGGTCAAAGCCTGCACTGAATATTTGGCCACTACAGGACTGAAACTTCTTGAACACCCTCCTTACAGTCCAGATCTTTCCCCCTGTGACTTTGTACTGCTCCCGTATGTGAAAATGAAGCTGAAAGAGATTCGGTTTTTTAGTGATGAGGCACTTTTGAGGGCGTGGGACAACGAGTGTGCCTTACTTCCTAGTGAAACTTGGCAGAGCTGGTTTCAGGACTGGTTTCGGAGGATGGAGAACTGT
This sequence comes from Maratus michaelseni, assembly GCA_963931845.1. Lineage (NCBI taxonomy): Eukaryota > Metazoa > Arthropoda > Arachnida > Araneae > Salticidae > Maratus > Maratus michaelseni. Next base: position 202,837,878 of record OZ007587.1, read on the forward strand.
ATTGCTTGTATCGGAAATTACTTTGAAAAAGTTTGATAAATAAATCCATATTGCAAAACTTTCCTAGTACCCTTTGTATATGACCCCTCTTTTACTATAAGATGTCTTGAGGTGGCCAAAATACATCGAAAAACCATTTTCGATACAAAATACATTGGTTTTAGGGTCTAAAATACAAAATACTTAAAATTTAGGGAAAATGCTTAAGTGATACTAAAATAAAACAACAAAAGGCTTATAAAGACCTTTTTAATGATTCAACATACGTTTCAACGCTCTTTGCGGCGTCATTTTCAAGAAAATATATTGATAAATAAAATTCTTGCAAAATTTGAAAAATAACATTGAAAACATGAATCACAAGATCCAAATATGTAAAACTGAGAAAAGCAGGTGCTTGAAGTAGCCAACTGTAATCGTGAAAATTATATTTCGCTATTGTTGTTTGAAACAGAAAAGGACCTTGTGCCAAATTTTAGGCAATTCAAATGAGGCGGAATCATTGCAAATGTTTACGTTACGTATGTAGATTTCTATTGCTTCATGGATAATGGATGGGAAGTAGGCTCTTGATGGATAAATTATTTTACTATTTTTAAAATCAATTTCTATTGCTTCGGTTCTATGTAGTCGTGCCAGCGCTGTAGTACTCCTGTTATATTTGATATCTGCTATATGCTCTTTTAATCTTGTTTGAAACTTTCTGGTGGACATTCCTATATAATATTGTAACGTACCATCAGCTCTGGTGAATGGGATTTCATAAACACCTGATAGTTGATATGGTTCTATTGGGTCTATTTTCTTACAAACTGCACTTTTTAATTTTATGGTTGGTTTTGCAATAAGGCAGATATTAAATTTTCTAAGTTTATATTTTAATCTTTCAAAGAATCCTGGAAAATATTGTAAAGTTGATATTTTTGAGTTCCGTTCATTAAAAATTTTCTTCTTTTTATTATCCATGTTTATGGACTAGCGGTAAACCACTTATTAATTTAATTAATAAGTTCAATCAGTATTCAAACAAGATTAAAAGAGCATATAGCAGATATCAAATATAACAGGAGTACTACAGCGCTGGCACGACTATATAAAACCGAAGCAATAGAAATTGATTTTAAAAATAGTAAAATAATTTATCCATCAAGAGCCTACTTCCCATCCATTATCCATGAAGTAATAGAAATCTACATACGTAACGTAAACATTTGCAATGATTCCGCCTCATTTGAATTGCCTAAAATTTGGCTCGAGGTCCTTTTCCGTTTCAAACAACAATAGCGAAATATAATTTTCACGATTACAGTTGGCTACTTCAAGCACCTGCTTTTCTGTTTTACATATTTGGATCTCATGATTCATGTTTTCAATGTTATTTTTCAAATTTTGCAAGAATATTTTATTTATCAATATATTTTCTTGAAAATGACGCTGCAAAGAGCATTGAAACGTATGTTGAATCATTAAAAAGGTCTTTATAAGCCTTTTGTTGTTTTATTTTAGTATCACTTAAGCATTTTCCCTAAATTTTAATTATATTTAGTGATCTTATTTTGTTGTTATGTACAAAATACTTTTCAAAATTTAAAATGTCAAAATACAAAATACATGTATTTTTTAAATACATTCAAAATACAAAATATATTAATTATAATTTTAATTATCTTGCACTACGCAAAAATGTTTTAATGCAATGCCATGTTATACATTTTTACCTACTGTATATGGACATGTCCGTAACCAAAAAAATAGGTCTACACGGGCCGAAATTTCCAGATCCGAACCCATAGAAAAAAATTTGGGACTCGACCCGGTATAAAAATTAAAAGTTCGGCCCGAGGCCCGGCCGTGTCCGTACAAAAAATTCACCTGGTATAAAAGCTAAAAGTTCGGTCAAGTCTGGACCAGCTCATACAAAAAATTTATTGGCCCGGTTTAAATGCTAAAATTTCGGTTCGAGCCTAGCCCTACAAAAACTTAATTGGCCCGAGTAAATTTCTACAAAAGATAAATTTTTAAGCTGATGTGGTTAAAAATTCTCTTGTACGAGGTATTGTGACACTTTTTTTTATTTTAGCTATTTTTCATGTTTATATTCTTCATCTTTTAAAAAGCGCCCAGAGCTGTGAAGTAGAGGCACACCCGTTCCAAAATACTGCCCTCCCTAGATTTATTTCTGCCTGTGCCCATGTAAACTATGTTTATTTTTTTTTATGATTCTCTATTTGTACGCAAATGTCTGAGTGATTATTAATGTCATTAAACCATATTCCATGGCTTAGAGACTTATAAATCTGAAAAATTCGATACAGAAAAATCTTCTAAGACGAAATCACGTCAGGAGCTAAAAAAATCAATTATAGACAAGTTCCCATCTTAGCTGGTACATCACCTGTTCTAAATGCATTATATTCTTTTCACACGTATTATTATATTAATTTTGTATGAACTAACACACTTTTCCGTTTAAGACAGGATTCCATCATAGGCAGAAAACCTATGAAACAGGTTTCTTTTCACATGCTTTCGTGCACCTTAATTTTATTGCCCAGAAATATACGAGTATGTGCTATTCTTCAAAAAGTATAAATTTAAATTTTTAATTGTAGAATAATAACGATTTAAAAATATATGCATTTTTTGCAAAGAATGTTAAATCAGATCAAATTTTACTGATATCTGCACGGGTCAGGCCAGGCCAATGACTTTTTACGATCTGGGTCGAGACCGGGCCTGAAAATTTCTTCCCGTCTAGACCTCTAGGAAGAATCTCCAGGTCCGGCTGGGTCCGGAAAAAAATTAATCTGCCCCTCCGCCTGAGTCTGCAGGAAAAAATAAAACCCATGCCCGGTCCGGTCATAAAAGAGTAATGACCAGACTCAGTTGATTTCGACCTGAAAATAGTGTCTTGCACTAACTGTCATCAAAAAATATTTTGAAATATTTCGAGTATAGGGGAGACCGGTACACAGTGGACCACTTTTTCAGTTAACATTTTTTTTCTCTTTAACAGACTGACCGATCTGTATGAAAATATTTTTGAATATTCCTTAAACCTTCTTACATCCATCATAATTTTCTCACAACATAGTTTTCAATACATTTTTCAAAAAAAAAAAAAAAAAAAAAAATTATATACACTTGTAAAGTGGACCAGTGTACCCCGGAAGCGGGGTACACTGGTCCACCCACCGGCGTACAGTGGACCACTATTAGGTATTATCTAAAATACAATATAAATCTATTTTTCATTAATCTAATTCTTTTTTGTTGCCCCTTAACCCGCAAAATAACATAGTAATATAAATTTTGAAACAAAAACAAAAAATTAATTATATATTGAAAATAATAACAGATTAATACAGGAACAATTGCAATTTAGTTGAAGTTATTACTTAAGTACAAAAAAATCAGCGCACATTAAAATTTGCAAATGAAATTCCAAAGTACTTATGAGTAAGATTGAGCCTGGAATTTTCAAGAAATAATTTTGGGTCTGAGAGCAACATTATGAAATCATTGACATCAGCAGCAGATTCATCTACAGTTTCGGGAGAAATAAACTGATTTCCATTCAATTTGCGTCTCATGAATCTTACTTGAATAGAATCATCAACAATTAGACTACAGTAATATTTATCAAAGGCAGTAAATACAAAACAAAATATTTCTTACAATGTTAAATAAGTTGTTATTTTTCTTTGTTTACTTTATTTTACAGTTAAATCTACTTTAAAACAATCTTTCTTTATAGAAAATAAGCAATTATTAAATATTTTGAACATTCTGCATTAGAGGAGCAGAGTGGATTGTGGACCACTGTGCCCCAAGAGTGGGTGGTCCACTGTACCCCATGTTGAAGCTCAATAAATAATCATATTAATATTGTTTAAGCTTTCTTTTAAACATATTAACTTTAAAGTAAAATAAAAACAAGTATCTTAGCTTTTCAAAAAAGCTGTTTTATTTTATTTATCTACAACCTTTAATTACTGAAAAAATTAAAATAGGATGATGAAAAATTTTACTTTTAGAAGCTCAGAACAACAAAGGAGGATAAAATAGTTCAATCTGAGCTAAACATATTTTCTGAAGGCTATAAATAATCATTGCAGTGTTGTTGTCTATTAGGATAGAAGAGAAGCTTAAAAAAAATTTAAATAAATAAAATATTAGGGGGTGGTCCACTGTGTCCATAGGTCCAATGTGTACCGGTCTCCCCTACTTATGTCCATCGCGTTTCGCGTAGCGTGATGTATCACAAATAATTAATTTCCGTTCATTAGGAGTTCTTGAGTCAATTATCAATTGAGTATTATCAATCTTTTCACGCGTCTATGCAACAACTAACTGCATTACACTGCTAACATAGTTTAAAAATGCAATACTCAGGAAAAGTCTTAACGATCCTACTTGTTTATAACGCGAAATTTTTTTTTTTTCCGCATAGCAACATTAAGAATTAAAAAGCATTAGCAAAACCATTCAGCAAAAATGTTTCAGCCAAAAATAAAAATCCTTATTATGCCAAATTAAAAAAAAAAAAATGTTCATATTAACTTCTAGAAACGAATTCAAAGACTATACAAAACAGACAAGCATGTATTTCCTGTTGTGAATCAGTAATTTGCGGTTAAAACACAAGTTGTGGTTTAAACTTTATACCAGCTTCAAGTCTGGTACGAAGTTTGAATAATCGAGAAATGTATTTTGAGTATTTTCAAAATACATGGAAAAATCATTTCAAAATACATTACCAAAATACTTTAGTTTTATCTGTTTAAAATACAAAAGTATTTCAAATACATGTATTTTCGATACTGCCCAGCTCTGTAATGACAAAGTGACGCAGTCCAAATAACCAGTTTTGACTTTGACTTAACCGATGCTTGTAATATGCTCTTTCACAGTTTTAAGTAGAATTTTAGCCGTTTAATTGAATCACATTGTTGAATAGAATTTGATTTAACAAAGCGGCGGATTCCGCCAAGGTGGAAAGGCCAAAAAATTTAATTTTAACTTTAGTTTTGATTCATATAAACGGCAATTATAGTAATTTCTTTTATCTCTGGGGGGGGGGGGGGGGGGGGAGTTAACCCCCCCCCCCCCCCTTGGCTGCGCCACTGGGCAGAATCAAAATTCATTTAGCACATTGTTGCGTCAAAAACAAATTTAGTTATTGATAAATCAAGAAATGATCAGGGATAATTATTTCATTCACAGCATTAAGACATGAGTATGTCAATGTTATGTATAGTTATTTCATTGATATTGATGATCACATTGATAGTGACAGGGTTCTATAAATTACAAAAAATCTGGTAGCTAACAGCCGCGCCAAAATGCCGTTTTCGAAAATGATCGCCAAACTGAAACCGCGCGAAAAACCCGTTTCCAAAATAGAGTGATCACTTTCAAAAGTCAATAAAAACTGCGTTTATTTTTAAGATTTTTTTTTTTAACCTTTAATTCTATGTTAGGGGGTCTCTGCCCCCCCCCCCCACAACCTCCATTAAACATCGTAATTTCAAAAGAAATTTTAAAAAAAATAATGATTTAAACTTTTGAAAATTTTCACTAGATTGGAAAGAGAATTTCATTGGTGCTTCAGAATTGCGATCAATTTCAAAAACGCATCTTTAGCACGAAAAAATACAAATAAAAAACATGCAGCATCTATACCATAGATTGTAATTTATATAAAAAGAGCCATTCAGATTTTAACTTACATATTCTCAAAACTTGGAGAGGCGCTAAATTTGAATTCGCTTTCTCCATTAGGTTCTTCAGATGAGAAAATATCTCCTGAACATTCAGTAGCAGAATTTTCACTTTTCAAAAATGATTCGCTTGTTTTCTCATTCATTTTAAAACAGTTGTATCAACATATAAAATATTATCAAAAACGAAAATGTTTTATAACCTATTCGCAACAAAGATAAGAGTGAAAACATACTGGTTGGATGGTTGGAGAACAGGAACAGAGATGATGTTGTTGTTTTTTCGCTGAGCAGACGAAAACAAGGAGTAAAGAGGGAAACTGGAGGTTTTGCGTGACACCAAAGATGCATCCAATGAATTCAGCCCTTGTTCAACATGCAATTGCTTCTCGTCCAATGAATTATCTTGTTTGGGCACGGAGGAAAGAGGTGGGGTTCTCTGTGGGTAGGGTAGTCACGGGAGTTTAATTGACCAATGAAGCTTGAGTTTTTCTTAAATGTTTGTAAGGAATAAGCGGGTGCTTTGACGTATTGGTTGTTTTTTGTTTTTATTTTTCGAGCGACGCATTTCGAATTTAAATTAATGTGACAAGACAAGAACTTGTTGCTGTAACAAGATTTAGGCTATTTTGTCTGCTTATCCATAATCTTAATGAAGATTTTTTTAATCTTAGAAAGCATAATTTGGTATACAAAAAACGTATTTTGTTTTTTAAGCCAATAATTTAAATTTCATTATTTACTTGCTGATAGTACTGTAAAATTAGAAGTATGAGCAATTTCAGTTATTATTATTATTATTTTTTTTTACTATAGTCATTCCGTGTCAAATCAACACAGCTCGTAACCTGACCTCTGTTGCTTAAAGCGTACAAAAAGATGTTATTCTAACACATGAGCTTTCAAAAAATATTGCGGACGCCAGGGATGTCTTGTAAAATTCTTTCCCATACCATAGTATTTCTAAATCAGTGTGCCCGAATACTTGCAAAAATCATAGATCTTCCTTATTGATTTACAAAAAATACCGGAGATTATTAAATCATGTGGTATTTTTTTAAATACTCATAAAATGCTTCAAAAGTTATGTTACTTCATTTGTCATACCCAAAAATAGTTACATATTTTTTATCGTTGCTTAACTCAATATTTTTTTCTTCTTGGAATAATAACCTTTTTTGCTGAACTATTGCCCTTATTCTGCTTTAATTCTGCCTTTATTAGTGGCTCTCTATAACACCCTGACCTCTTTCTTTCTAGAGTGAACACTGCCAGTGAATATAGTATAAAATTTATAGTACCAGTGAATATATCTAATAGCGTAGCATGAGGGAGGGCAGGTCTACGAAAACGATTGCCTTGGCCGCAACATTTTTAGGGGCACCTAAAATTGTAGCATAAAAAATTCTAGTAGCCACTGAGGAGCGGTGCAATATTTTGAATGGCTCAGGGCACTACACTACTGTAGAATTTGATAGAAACAAACTAAATGTAATAATTCACACAAGAAATGAGGAAAAATCAATGTCATTAGTCATAAAATAACAAACATTGTTTCAAGAGATAGGAGTGAAAAACTTGGGTGGGGGGGAGGAGGAACACTTGTAAAACCAAAACAAAAAAAAATAGATATGTTAGGATAAAAAGCACATCTATTACCTCCGATATTTTCAAGATCGGGGAAACAATAAGAAACTTTTGTTCAGTCTTCTGAGTAAGTTTATTCATGTTAAATGTTCATTTTTTTTTTTCAAGAGACTCGCACTATCTGTTTCTGTAAATTGTTAATTTGCATTAACCATGTTAGCAATTAAAAAAAAATTGGTTCATGTTAAAAGTAATTCTTGTTAGACAAGATGTTACACATGTTCACATTAATTAGGTTTTACTGTAGTATCTTAAAAAAACTAAATTCAAAATACTTTTTTTTTTCCCAAAGACATAATTATTTAGCATTTTGTAAACTTAATTTAGAAGATTTATCACATTTCATCTGGAGACAGTGTATAAGTTTTGCCGCCAATAGCAATTCTTAAATCAACTTTGGTAAGAATTGAGATTATATGTAGTATGTCTTTTTTGTGGATAACAAAAAAGATGGAGGAAGCTTTTATATCTACCTTAAGCATCTTCTGTATCTTTATTTACATTCAGTGCACATCCTACCCACCTTTAAGCCTTTTAAATACAAATCACAATTCCATTTATTTCTTCTATTTTAAATTATCTTTTTTCTTTGGTTACTTTTACTTCCATACTTACTGTGCAATTTGAATAAATTTTGCACAGAAGTTTATTAACGGAGGGTATGAAGCAAAGTTTTAAAAATCCTTGTGTTTTTATAAAATCCCCTTAAAATCACATACACAGACTGTTTTTTTTTTTTTTTTTAAACCTTGGTATGAAGGCATCCAACTTCTGGTTATCAGAGACAACACAAGAAGACAGACAACACCTCTGGAAACAATTATTTGCATTCTGATACTGCAGGGCCCCACCAGTGGCTGAGAGGTTGTGCTCTCGAAGCTGGTAGACGGGAGGTGCTGGGTTCGATCCCAATCGCGCCCGTCGGCCTAATCGCTCGGAGTTTTCGTGGTTTTCTTTCGAGCCGTGGATCTTCTCCATGCGTAAATATGGATTAGGTTCCCTTAGAAAGACCCCCACGAAGGGCACTCCCCCCGGGCCTATATCCCTCGTGTCGATAATTGGCCGTCAATATTCAACCCAACTCTGATACTGCAGGGAAGTGGCATAAGCAAAAGTATTTAGTATAAAAAATGGGTACTTGCGTATTATCCGTGCCAGGAGATTGATCGCCAAAAATGGTTGCCAAGTACCAATCTTGTTTATCGTTGCCAGTCATGTTTTCAAATGCAGTAATTTAACTTTATCAAATAACATTGTTAAAAATGGTAATTAATATAAAATAAATAAAATGCAATATATGTTTATTAAATTTATAACATTGTTAAAAATAGTAAATAGCCTTATTTTAGTAAAATTAATAAATGGTAAACAGCATAATTAATAAGAAAGAATAATATTATAGATTATTCCCATGCAGCAAGAAAACAAAATATAAGGGTTACTATAATTAGTAATATTGGCTCCATGCCTGGCGCAGTTGGCTTAAAACTGGCACGGATAATACGTAAGTACCAAAAAATGTCATGAGGTTTTTTTTTTCTTTTATTAAACTTCACATAACAAAGATAAGTAAATAATCATTTAAATATCCATATAGCAATCCAATAGCAATATCGGAGAATATTTGGTACTTTTCCGTTATACCAACATCATTGTTGCCAAGTGTAATAGTTGGCATTAAATGAAATTTACATGAAATGAATGTATTCAATAAATTTTGTGCTTCCCTGTATATGATCTATAGCATTTATGCACACCAAGCAATATGTAAAAAATTAGTTAAAATTTAAAAACTCATATCACAACTGAAAACGCATTTCCAACAATTATTATTCATAGACAGTAGAACCAAATTATTTTGTGTGTCCCTATACATGAACGATGAATGTTACGCCCACCGTATTCTATAGTAGTGAACCTCAGTTATATACCAATTTCAATATGTTTCAAATAGTGTAACAACATTAAAATACACCGCAAATGATTTTTCCCCATAAACTGTAACGTAACAGAATTGTTTTGAGTGTCCTACACTTCATTTTCAGTACCAAACATGCCATAATAAACCTCAATAACATATATCAATCGCATGTCAATTCAAATATATTTATGCGAGTTAGAGCATGGACAGACTGACAAACCGAATTCATAAAAACTTTTCACCTTTGTTGGAAAGTGTTAAAAATGATTCATGTTTAATAAATAGCAAATCACAATGTTTGGCACAGTTTGCAAAATAATAAAAATAATAATAATAAAAAAAATCTTTGCACTGCCAGGGTTGAAATAAATGACACATTAACGGCATGGAGTTGGTATAATGGAAAAGTACCGAATATTAAAAAATAAAGGTAACTCATGTCAATGCTTTGTTTTGTCGAATATATAAAGAAAGCAGTTTTTCTACATGAAAGTTAATATCATAAAAATAAAATTGATAGCGCTAAATCTCTAAATACGAGGGAAAGTCATTAAGTAAGTCACAAAAGATAATTAAATAATAACTTACAATGATATTCACTTCAAAACTATTTTTATTTCTCAACATATTCTCCACCAATATTTATGCACTTATATCATTGTTTTATCAGTGCCCCAACACTAGCTTCATACAATTTTTTGGGTTGCTGTCTTAGCCACATTAGGACTTCAAGTTGAACCATTTCATCATCTGTGAACATCATCTTGCAACTTCTTCAACATCTACCATACAGCTTTGACTTATCCCGAAGCGATTTTCATCTGTTTAGTCCACTAAAAAAACATCTTAGGAGCAAGATGATGTTTGTTCACAGATGATGAAAAGGTTCAACTTGAGACAGCAACCCAAAGAATTGTATGCAGCTGGTGTTGGGGCACTGATAAAACGGTGATTTAAGCAGGGCTGCAGAGTCGGTGGTAAAAATGATCGACTCAGACTCCTGAAATTTTAAAGGAACCGACTCCGGGATGGATAAAGTACTAGTATTGCCTGTTGATTCCTGTTATTCAGATTGCTTCATTGCTGTCATTTGTTTTGAAATAGTAATAGTCACTTTATTAAATTTATCATTAAATAAAGGAAATATTACTATTTAAAAAAAAAAAAGGCACTCCGGGTGTGCCTACAGAAGTGAAAACGAACAATTACGTGTGTATTTTTTGAATCGTCAGGAAACATTTTATTGTGCAGGAAATACTTTTAAATAAAGTGGTTTTTTTATTCATTATTATAAACTACTACTACAAAAATTATATTACAATTTTCATTTAATGCGCTATTGTACATGAAAAGTAATGCATATTATTTTACATACAAAAATTGCAATATATTGCATAAAATGTAAATTTACAAATACATGCAATAGGAAATTTAATTAATTGGTATTCTTTGAAATGAATACCAATGAAACTTATGAATTTTCATCCACAATTTAAACAACTCTCAATACATTCATCATTTCTTCCATGAGATGTAGTTTCATATCTTTTGTAATAACATTTAACTGCAAAATAGGGTTCCCGTTTCCTATCACTCCAAAAATCATGACTTCTTTGCTGCCTGTCTTGTTTACGGTATTCGTGAACATTATGCTTTTTTCTATCTTCATACTGCGCGTATTGTTTGCGGTATCTATAATTTCTATCAACAAACTTTTCTTTTCTATAAAATGATTTCACTTCATTTAAGTATCAGTAACCATGTTTCTTAAAACTTTCGTGAAATATTTCATTATTTTCATTTTTTCTTTTTATATTACTTCCGTCTATTTCTTTTATCGTACTCGTTAAATTATAATATTTTCCGTGTTTTGTTATTTAATTTTCATCTTTTGATTTGGTCTCGCGAGTTGAGTCACTTTTATCTGTTTTCACCGCGCATGCTAAATTTATCTTGAAATTATTTTTATTCATAATACCAATCATTTCGTTTTTTGCACGTGAACTATTTCCTTTAGATACTTTCGCTTCATTGTATGAATTGGCAACATAATTTAATTTTTTATCGAAATTATTTACAAATTTAAGGCAACCTACTTGAAAAGTATTGTGCTCGCCAACAATTTTAATTCCCTCTTCATCTATCGCCAACTTTAGTTTGCTGATCACGTCTTGCCCTATTACAATATCGTATGCGAGAGATTTTGAAACATAAAATTTTGTTGATATAAGAAACTCATCAACACGTATTTCATACACTAATTATCCAATTAGATTTATAGTTTCTCCGCCAGTGTCAGTTAATAAGATATCAACAGAAGACAAATTTGGCGACCCAATATTGACATAACATTCGTAACTGAATAAAGAAATGTAGCTGTCTACAAACAATAGATTTGCTTCTTTGCCTTTGATATTAATTATTTTACCCATTCCATTAGGTTTAGACTTATTTCTGATTCGAATTGTAGCAATGTTAGCTTTTTCCTGTACATCGGCATTAGAATTGTGATTTTGCCGATTATAATTTCGATAGTTTTCCATAGAGTCTTGACTGAATTCTTTAGTTTGACCGTTATTGCTATTATTACACTGAGACGCTATGTGGCATTGAGAGTTACATCTAAAACACCTAATTTGAGATTTATTTCTTTTGTTTTGGTATTGGGTATGAAAGAAAGATTGTGAATTTTCATTTTTACTTACTTCGGGTTTTCTATCTTCAAAGTGGTGTGAAATTATATTCATGGTTTTAACATTACGTCTCGCCACATCATAATCGTCTTGTTTACTTACTAATACAGGGTTCCTACGGGTCAGGGAAAAGTCAGGGAATTTGAAAATTGAGGCAAAAAGTCAGGGAAATGTCAGGGAATTTTTACATTTTTTGAAGAGGTCGGGGAATTTTTCATGTACTACTTTCCAACAGGATCTCAGTTATTGTAAATGAAGACATTTGGAATTAATTATTCCTCTAATATATAATTTTTATATAAAATTTATGCAAACTATGCAATAATAGCATAATTTGAAAAATAATTTAAAATTGGAAATATATGCAGCACATAATTTTTTTAGCATTTATCTAGAGTAAAACACAGCATACACGAAAATGGCACTGTTCTTTTGGAAATTAATTCTGGTCAGGTTAACAAAGATTAATCTGACCCAAATTCTAAAAATTTCTTTGAAGTCAAACTCCCCCCCCTCCCCCCCCCCAAAAAAAAAAAAAAAAAAAAAAAATTCATAGACCTTGAACTGCCAAAGACAATTTTTGACGACCTGAAATCCGACTTGATCCTGAAGAACTGTAAGCTTGAACAAACACGAAATGAAAAAAAAATTAATATCAAACTTAAATCTAATTATGAATTAATAATCTATAATTATGTATCTAATATGACTTTTATTTGTTATGGAATAAATTGAATACATATTAATTCATATTCATAAAGTTTATTTGGGATTCGTACAGTGATTTTTGTTCTGCACTTTTTACAGTTTTTTTGTGTTCTGTGGCGATTTTTGGACATTCGAATTCAGACAAATGAATTTGGTTTCAAACTTTTAGCCTAATATAGAAAATTTTTTCTCCTGTGATTTTTTAATTTTTTAGCATTCTGTGGTGATTTTTTTGACATTCCTAAAATAATTCAAGTTAGCCCACTATAGCAAATTTTGTCCTCTATGATTTTAAATTTGACTGATTTAACACTTTCGAATGTTTTCTGCATCTGCATTTCAGAATAGCATTCAAGTATGCATCACAGTGACATTCTCATTCTGCCAGAAGACCCATTTTAATTGTGGGTTTTGTTTTAATTAATATCTCAGCCTCATGTGCTAGGCCTGCTTTGAGCTATCTTCATTCAAAATTTCAAACCTCTATGCATGGTAGATTTTCCTAGCTATCGCACAATGATAGACATCTTTCTTTAATTATAGTGTAAAACTTGCTGACCCGTGATAATAACCTTAGATAAGTCTCAAATTTGTATGAATTTATATTTTTGAATGAAAAATGCACGAAAAAATATTGATATTTACTGGTAAAAGGCTTGTATAAAGACATTTTCTTGTTTCTTCACATAGGGTCATTTCATAGTTAAAAAAAAGTTTTTGTTGTCTGAACTTTTTGAAACTTTTATCGGTTGTAAAGCATTGAGCTTCGACATCCAGCTGCACTATGTGTCATTCTAGCATTTCCTGTGAGTACACTTAACTGCATACCTTCCCTCGCTATTTTTGCCTTGAAGACTAGCAGACGCCGAATTCTATTGTACTGTGAGCGGAAAGTTCGGACAGTGATGAAGTGGTAAGGCGTTACCCAAAGAGGGGTCTTATGCTTTGATCCTTGCCGAGTTCGTGGGAAAGAGTTCATCTGCGAGAGAAGCGATCTCTGCAGACGATTTTTAGGTTTGCGCCCGAAACTTTGCCCTTTGTCTTAGAACGTCCAATGACGGACTTAGTGAAAACGAAACAGAGGGATCTCAAGGCTGCTAAGAGGCTGGAGAGTTTCGAGGTGCCCGCCTCGACAAAGCCCCCGCCCCTAGAAGGAGTTCTCCTGCGAGAATGAAAAAGTGAGAGAGGACAGTTTTTGGAGAGATCGAAAAGGAGAGTGTTGACTCTCTGGAGAAGGGAAAAGGAAACGTGAGTTTCGAACTCAGCGTGGTGTAAGCGCTAGTGAGGTCCGACCTCTAGAATTGATACAGCAGGTATCCGGTGAAAATCCCAGCGAAGTGAAAAAGCACACCAAGTGCGAGAGTGAGAGTTCTTAGACTCAGAATTAACGAGTATTAGTAGATCTTCCGAAGAGAAGGAACGGACGAGCCTTGGTCCGAATGAACTTTGTTTTGTAGTCACGACTGTCTGTAATGTTTAGAGACTTTTGTTTGTTTCAGTTACACTTGGAGTCAAGAGGTCATTAATTTATAAGCGATTGACTCACGAAAAATAATTAAATGCTGTATTGACGTCTTGTATATATTTTTCATTAGAATTAACATTGTTATACAATAAAATTCTATTTTCTAATTTATGCGAGAAATTCTCTGTGCCAACGATCCGATCTCGCTACCACTCACCATCTTTTATCGGGTCGGTATAGAGGAGTTACTACAACTGGTGGCTTGCGGTGATGGATTAATTAGCAAAAATTAATGACAATCTTCAAAGACAAAGAGTGGACTCCGAAATTTAAATCATCAAAGTGCTCCAAGAAAGAGTCTCCTTGTGACTTGTGACCTGAGTCTCCTTAGACGCCCCTGTGGATCAACACAGCATCAGAAAGAGAAATCTACCAAGAATTCTGGAGAGTGTTCCCCCATCAGAAAGAGAAATCTACCAAGAATTCTGGAGTGTTCCCCCATCAGAAAGAGAAATCTACCAAGAATTCTGGAGAGTGGTCCCCCATCCGGAAGAGTCCCCATCCGAAAAGTGTGATAGAAACTCCGTCTGTGCTCCTGAGAATCTCTGAAGTCTGTGCTTCTGACGCCCTGAAAGACTCTTAGTAATGGAGGTAAGCTCTTTTTATACTCAGAGTGGCTTTAATTGTTATTAGTGTTTGTATAGGTGTTGTAGGCTTCAAAAAAAAAAAAAAGTTGTATGTTTATTTTTGTGAGAGTAAATTTTTGAGAAATTTTTCCGGTAGAAAAAAAAAAAAGCATTATGAGATACTTCCGAGATTACTGTAACTTATTTAATAGACAAATTTCGTAGTTAAAATTAAATTATTGTTGAATTAATTTAATGCAAACTGAGAGTTGTGCAGTGTTACAAAATTTTAGCTGAATCTATAAATGAGAGTTCATTGAAAAAAAAAGTATCGAACGCATTTCATATTTTACGATAACAGAGTTGATTTTATATGTTTTTTGTGAATTATTCTAAATTTTTTAAGAGTGGATGCAGAGATTAAGACCACCATTGATTTAAAAAAAAAAAAAAGGAATTGAATGAGACTTTTGCAATTTAAAATATTTTTACTGTACTTTTTGAATTTGAAATTGTTGTTTTGTGTAAAATTTATCCCATATGTATTTTATAACCAAATACCAAGGTGAATGTGTACGATAGGATAGGGTTGCTTATTTTTATATGTTGCATATTTTTTATATATTATTGTTAAGCGTACCTTTTTTTATGAGTGTATATTTTGGTAATATTTTGAAGCACTTGGTAGGAATAGCATTAAATCTTATTGTATTGTTTTATAATTGTGGGAAAGATAATTTCTAATTTTATACTTTAAAAATGTCGGAGCTTAAATATTTTAGGAAAGCTGATTTGCAAACGTTAGCTTACGAATTTGAGGTCATTTTAGAGGAAAATGATACTGTACCGAAAATTATAAAAAAAATAGAGTCGTCAGAGGGATTTGATAAAGAGCTAGCCTTAGCGCAAATTAAACTGTTAGAAAAAGACAGGGAAAATAAATTATTGACAGAGAAGGAAGAGAACGATAGACTTCAAAAAGAGAAAGAGCGCGAACATGAGTTAGCAATGTTAAAAGCGACGCAAGAGTCAGATGACCGGAGTACCGCATCCAGTAGCATCTCAGTTAGAACGAATCATTTACCCCTAAAAACAATTATGCATCGCTTTGATGAAAAGAACTCGGATATTTCGTTGTTTTTGAATTTATTCGAGAGACAGGCAAAAAAATGTAATCTAAATTCGGATGAGTTGGTGACGAATTTACTATCATTATTACCTGTGGGAATGGCTGAGTTAATTTTGAGAGAACCCGAAGACAAAATTGATGATTTTCAATATGTGAAAGAAAAATTGTTAGAACGATATTGTTTGAATGCAGAGACGTACAGACAAAAATTTAGTCAGCATCCCCGAAATCCTAATTCAGTTTGGAAGGACCTGATCTTTGAACTTAATAGTTTTTTAGAAGGATGGCTGTCATGCTTACAAGTTTCGGATTTTGAGGGTTTGAAAAATTTGCTTGTCACGGACCAAATCAAACGGAGAGAGTCTCCAGAAATGCGCGAACATTTTATAGATAACTGGGCGGAGATTAAAGATCCCGAAAAGTTAGTGAGGCTTTTAGATGCGTACGAGGCAATCAAGCGCCCGTCAAAAAAAACTTGGAATACGAAACTCCCTTTAGAGAAGAATTTTGAAAGACCCAGGACTTTTGAAAATGGGCGAAACCGTAACAGAAATCCGGAGACTAACTTTAACTGGAGGGATCGCGATGATCATAAAGAAAGGGAAAGGGTTTACGAAAAAAGGCGAGAAGTTAAGTGTCATGCGTGTTTTCGAAGCGGGCACTACAAAGTAGATTGTCCGGAAATTAAAAAGAGAGATGTTGCACGGGTCGGTCACTTAATAAGTATGCCGACACTTGAAGAAACTTTCTTCCCTTATTTGAGTAAAGTATTAGTGAATGGAATTCAGGCAACTGCTTTAAAGGACAGTGGGAGCCAGATAGATTTGGTCCCGCACCATTTAGTCAGTCAAGATAATTTGAATGGAGATCATGTTTGGATTAAAACACCGGTGGACAGGAAATTGTATTGTTTACCTATAGCAGAAGTCACGTTAGAAATTGAAGGTGTGGGGGTCATTGAAACCAAGGCAGGAGTTAACAATAGAAATTCAGATATGTACTACTATTTGTTGGGTAATCGCACTCAGAAATTGTTAGAACAGGCGAAGAAAAAACCCGAATTGATGAATGCAGTTTTGACACGCGCTCAAACGAGGGAAAAGGGTGGCCCAGCTCCGAATCCGGTAAATAAACAAATTATGATTTCCGAGGAAGAAAAAGAAGAGGATATTTCTAGCGGGAATGTGGAAGCGGAAACTTTGAATTCCGAGGAAGAAAAAGAAGGGGGAATTTTTCGCGAGTGCAGTGAAGCGGAAGCGTTGAATTCAAAACTAGAGGCTGAAAATCTAGAAAGCCCTATTGAACTGGTCAGTGTGGATAAGGGATTATCGCCTTTGCCGATATGTGAGGAATCTTCGATCTTAGCAAACATTGAAAGAGGGGTTAGTAAAATGGAAAATGACAGGTATCCATCTCTCGAAGAGATTAGAGGGAAAGGGGAAATTGAAGAAACGCATTGTAATGCAGGAGATTCTTTAATAGTGGCAAATGTCAGAGACAATCGCATGAGTGGGGGAATGCGGGTGCTTGTCCCATTGCATTATAGAGTGGATATATTTGGCGCGTGCCTAGAAAAAGTGTCATTACACTTAGGGAAAGGGAAAGTTAAAGGAAATGTGTCAGAATACTTGAACCTTGGGAAAAGATTGATAAGCGATTTAACTACCGCATTTCTAAAAAGGTTCGGTGTTAAGTTGAAAAATCCGAGAGTGTGTCGCACAATAAGCGATAGTATTGCATGTTGGCATCGAAAAGTTAGAAAGCTCTTGAAAGCGTTAGCATTTGGAGAATGGATAAGAGAAACGGAGGAAAATAAATTCGTGAAGGGATGTGTGTTTAATCTCACGAACAGGTTAAAAAGAGGTCGAGTTTTAGCCGTTGAAAATGTGTCAGAAAAACGAGAAAAGAGGAAATTTTGGTTTGACAGAAAGGCGGTAAAACGGAAGCTTAATGTGAAAGATGAGGTTTTAGTTTTAACTACCAGAAAGCCAATTAAAATGTCAGATAGTCGGATAGAGCCGGGAAGAAAGGAGTCAATAATTACGGAAGCAAATTGTATTGTGAATGTTCCTGGGAGGGGACAGAAATCCCAGATTTCTCACTTGAGTTTAGTAAAGCCTTACAGAAAACGGGTGGAGTTAGCAGTTATCTTAACGCGGGAAATAAACGCACTTAAGAATTTCTGTTTACCGTATCTAGATGATATGGCGATTTTTTCAGATAGTTGGAAGGACAATATGCGTCATCTAGAAATAGTATTAAAAAATGTTAATGACGCGAAACTAAAAATCAAATTGGCGAAATGCAAGTTCGCTCAGAAAACCATAAAATATCTTGGGCATATTGTAGGTGAGGGTAGACGGAGGCCAGCTGAGGCGAAAGTAAAGGCAATTAAGGAATTACCGGTTCCGAAATCGAAAACTGAAATTCGTAGATGTTTGGGAATGGCTGGATATTATTCCCGGTACATAAAAGATTATGCAGTGATTGTAGAACCATTAACGAGGGCGCTTAAAGGCAAAAATAAAAAAAGAAATTCTGGAAATAATCCCAGGTTATTAAGGTGGTCCTTGGCTCTGCAACCTTATAATTATGCCATTTCTCATCGCGCAGGCAAAGACATTCCGCATGTTGATTGTCTGAGTCGAGTTTAAGGAGATTTCTTGATAAACTTTTGTATATAATTATTTTAAGATTTTTTATTTTTTATTTCACTGTGTTTTATTTCATTATATGTTCATGATTTCTTATCAGAGCGCGGAAAAAAAAAAAGGAAGGTAGTATTATCTTATTCATGTATGTTTTATTTCTTGCCACTCTGATGTAATTTGAGCTTGCAATTCTTTATCCGACTCTTAGAGATTCTTAGTGTTTCACCCTTAAGAATCGTTTGAGGAGGAGGTGCTGTAAAGAATTGAGCTTCGACATCCAGCTGCACTATGTGTCATTCTAGCATTTCCTGTGAGTACACTTAACTGCATACCTTCCCTCGCTATTTTTGCCTTGAAGACTAGCAGACGCCGAATTCTATTGTACTGTGAGCGGAAAGTTCGGACAGTGATGAAGTGGTAAGGCGTTACCCAAAGAGGGGTCTTATGCTTTGATCCTTGCCGAGTTCGTGGGAAAGAGTTCATCTGCGAGAGAAGCGATCTCTGCAGACGATTTTTAGGTTTGCGCCCGAAACTTTGCCCTTTGTCTTAGAACGTCCAATGACGGACTTAGTGAAAACGAAACAGAGGGATCTCAAGGCTGCTAAGAGGCTGGAGAGTTTCGAGGTGCCCGCCTCGACAAAGCCCCCGCCCCTAGAAGGAGTTCTCCTGCGAGAATGAAAAAGTGAGAGAGGACAGTTTTTGGAGAGATCGAAAAGGAGAGTGTTGACTCTCTGGAGAAGGGAAAAGGAAACGTGAGTTTCGAACTCAGCGTGGTGTAAGCGCTAGTGAGGTCCGACCTCTAGAATTGATACAGCAGGTATCCGGTGAAAATCCCAGCGAAGTGAAAAAGCACACCAAGTGCGAGAGTGAGAGTTCTTAGACTCAGAATTAACGAGTATTAGTAGATCTTCCGAAGAGAAGGAACGGATGAGCCTTGGTCCGAATGAACTTTGTTTTGTAGTCACGACTGTCTGTAATGTTTAGAGACTTTTGTTTGTTTCAGTTACACTTGGAGTCAAGAGGTCATTAATTTATAAGCGATTGACTCACGAAAAATAATTAAATGCTGTATTGACGTCTTGTATATATTTTTCATTAGAATTAACATTGTTATACAATAAAATTCTATTTTCTAATTTATGCGAGAAATTCTCTGTGCCAACGATCCGATCTCGCTACCACTCACCATCTTTTATCGGGTCGGTATAGAGGAGTTACTACACGGTTATAACTCTAATGATTTTGCAGCTTGTGTAAAAATTTTGTGAAAAAAATATTGATATCTAGTTGTAAAAGAAATGTTTTCTTCTTGGGATTTTTCGTTTGTTTGTTTGTTTTGTTTTCACATTGAATCCTTTAACATAGCAAAAAAAAAAAAAAATTCTTATCATCCGAACTCTCTGAAATTTTAATCAGTTATACATATAACTGTATCCAAACCCTCTTTAAAATTTAATCAAAAAATATGTAAATTTAGTAGTGAAAACATAGCCGAAGTTGTGCTGAAACAGTCGACTTTTACTGTTTTCATTGAAAAATTCTCAGATTTTATTAACTTAAAAAAAAAAAAATTTCTACTTGTCCAAACATTTTGAAATTTTTACAGGTGATGTAAATTTAGTCTGCCGAGATGCAGTAAAAAGATTGTGTCAGAATACAGATGTTTAGTTATTTTTATCGTAGAAAAAAAGATGCTTTTGAAAGAGTTAAAATTCGTATTTTTGAAAACCAATTGCACGGTCGAAAAGAAGAATGTCTCAGCTTTAACAGTCTTTATTTTATTTGTCGGTAACTCTAAAATTGTGGCCTGGGGAAGTGTTTCTGTAACGAGGAAAGAGTCAACCACAAAAACTGCCATTTTTATACTCGGATGAAAACTTTCTTGGACTTTGTCCTCTTGAATATGTGATGACAAATATTATCGTTTCAGTGTTTTGCACTTTTTGTTTAGCTATAGGCAACATTGTCTCCTTATTTTAGAGATCTTCTTCCAGTATTAGGTACTATAAAATAAGTCATATATGAGTTTTTGCAAAAGAAAGAAGATATTCCTATTAGAATAATGCAGTTTTATGGAAAATAGCAAGTGTCTGTAACTAGGAGGTATCCATTGTGGAGCATTTTACAACAATATATAGGCCAAATTTTTATTACGAAAGGTCAGGGAAATTTTTGTAAAAAAATCAGGGAAAACCTGGAAAAGTCAGGGAATTTTTTTACCAAAATTGTGTAGGAACCCTGTAATACGTCTACATTTTTAATTTGTGGAAGATCATCATTAAAATGTGCTTTCATTTCTATAGGTAACCTTTTCTTAATTTGATCTACTACTATTTTTAATTTTAATGCCTGAGGAAGACCACTCGGCTGAGGGCGAACCCAGCCGTTGAGCGTTTAATGTCTTCCCCGGCTAGCTCCCCGGCACGCAGGGATTAAACGTGGCAGTACAAAATCCTGCCGGGCAAAGCCCCACGCGACAGGCGGCAGGAACTAAAGACAGACAAAAAAAAAAAAAAATATATATATATATATATATATATATACAAAACAAAAGTCTGTCGCTGTGACCAGCGTCACCACGCGACATGCAGCGACAGACAAGGTGAAGGGGGTGATGTGCAGTTCGGGGGTATGACTGTACCAGTTGTAACAGTTCGAGTACGACTACACCAGGTGATTGCAGTGACCCGTATGTGATCCCCATGCGACAAGGAGCGCCACACCAAATGCACTGAGACCACGTACGGGCGGTGAAAGCAGGTGATGATATAGTTTGATGTGGAGGTGGTAGAGTGGTGAGCTAATATGGCTCATAAATTTGAGAATGGTATCCCCACGGTGGCTCACGATCGTTTGAAGTGTCGATGTACTGGGTACGTCTCTGTTGGTTGTTGTGTGCAAACTGTTGTCGGTGGAGTGTTGGTGGCTGCTGATGTGACTGTGGTGCTGATGTAGTGTAAGATGATGTTGGGTGAATTCCTCATCAAGTTGGCGTCTGAAAAATTTGTAGCGTCTTCTGTACACTGTGCAGGTCGAGTCAGATGCCTGATGCTGTGTGTTGAAGTGGGTTCTTTCTTTCTTGTTGTGATCATGGCAGTTTATGCAGCAGGGTGGTTTGGTGCAGTTGGAATCGTCATGATTTTCCGCGCAGTTGGCACATGTTGGTAGCTCACTCTTGCAGTGTTTTTCGGTGTGCTTTAGTGACTGGCAGCGTGGTACGCTGGTGTGTGGTTTCAGGATGTAGGATTTGAAGCCAATGATGAGGCCTCCATCCTCTATAATTGAGTGCCCTAGTGTATAAGGAATTAGACGGATGAGGTCTTTTGCAGCATCATTTCTTCTATTTTGAAGTGTTTTCAGGATGTTTATTTCTTCTGCGGTTATTTCAAATCTTGTTGTTATTGCTGCTTTGATGGTTTCTTCTGATGTATGTGTCGGCACATTCAGGAGAATCATTTTCTGCTGTGGAAGTGTTTTTGGGACTACTTGTAGTGTTTTATTAAGATCTTGATGTCGGTGTATGTCGTTTTTCAGGGTGTTGAGATCGTTGATAGTGTTGCATTCTATTTCAATGCAGTTTCTTTTTCTTGAGATGTTGTTTGGCTGAATTGGAGATATATATGTGTTTTGTTGTAGGGTTTTATCAATATCATTACATGTGATGTCTTCTTTTCCTTTTATTATGAGTGTGTGTCTAATGGCGTTGTTGTGGAGTTTCTTCTTGCATTGCTGTGTGTGCGCTTGGCTAGATGTGGGCTTTATGTTTTCATCTTGTAGTGCTGGTGTGCTGTCTGTTGTGGCCGGTGATTTCTTGCTGATGGTGTTTTGGACTGCATCAATGATTTCGGCTGTGTTGGGGAGCTTCTGCATTAATTGCTGATAGTTCTGTTGTGAGACTTTTAGATGTTCTTCCAGGCATCGAACCCGTTCTGTCAGTGTTGTGATCTCATTTTGGAGTGCTAGCATTTCTCTTAGGGTGAGTGTGTCTATTTGATCTACGTGATTTAGAATTGTTTTGAGTGATGGTAGACTTTGTTTTTCTGGCTGACAATTTCTTTCTAGTCTACCTGCTATCTGTATGAGGATTCCCCTGGCTTTGTTGGTGAGTTTAGCAATAGTAACGTCTTCCTTCTCCTCCTTGTAGAGGGACAAATTGCTCATATGATGATGTTTTGATTTTAGTGAGACTCTCAGCTGGTCATCTGTGTCTTCGTCAGTGCTTGACGGAGCTTCGACCGAAGGAATTTTGAAGGTGGGAAAGGAATCCTTGTGCGACATTTCTAGAACCTTTGTTATTTTTGGTGTTGCTTTTAGGCGTGTGGAGTGGATCATGCTAGCTGTGGAAAAATTTTGAGATGAAGTAAAATAGACTACAGACCCTTGGGCACGTGCAACACTCTTCCTGTCCATGATGTCTCCATAGGCTTGCAGCATGTTTCTAATGAGAGAAGGTGAGTGACGAGAATTTTTGGCGTGTTTGCCATGCACTACTAATAGGAAAAAGAGGTCACGGAAAGAATGGGGAAAGCTGAAAAGAAGGGGCTGGAACAGAGCTAGCACCAGCAAGGCGCATGCCCGCAGAGTGGCCACTCGAAAGTATTTTGCGTACTAAAAAGAGTTAAAGTTAATTTGAGTTAACTGTTCAGTTCTAAAAAATGGTGAAAAATGACAAAGTTATTTTGGGGAGAATTAGATAGAGTCCAATTGGGGTGTATAAAGTTAAAATTTATTTGAGTTAGGTGTTCAGTTTTAAAAAATGGGTGAAAAATGACAGTTATTTTTTTTGTCAAAAATAAGTTAAAGTCCGAATTGTGTGATGAAAATGTTAAAGTTTAATTTGAGTTAGGTGTTCAGTTTAAAAAAAAATGGGTGAAAAATGACAAAGTTATTTTTGTCGAAAATTTGATAGATTAGATAGGATTCAAAATTAGGTACTTTAAGACCGCTAATCCATTCTTCCAAATAATTTATTAATTCAAATGCTAAGTCGCGCCAAGTGGCTGAAGATTCTTTTTATGCATTAATTTCTGCCTAAATTCTTCTGGCGTCATTTTGAAGCGTTTAAGAAGTAAATCTTTTACATAATCGTAATTGTTCGCCTATGTTTCTGGTTCTCTAGCTATAATATTGGCGATTTCTAACGGAATTAAACTTAACAAATGTGTGACCCAATTTTCTTTTATTATATTCATTCGAGAAATTTGTCTTTCAAATAATGCTAAATAGAGACTAATATCACTTTTGCTGTCAAAGTGAGATATTAATTTAAGCAAATCTGGTTGCTTACCTGAACCAGCTATTGCAGAATCGTCGCCAAATATACAGAGGTGTCGGTAACAGTGTCGCGAGTTCAATGGTTTTTTCCCATCTCAAAAAAGGCCCCAGCTATTGCAGAATCGTCGCCAAATATACAGAGGTGTCAGTAACAGTAACGGTAACAGTGTCGCGAATTCAATGGTTTTTCCCATCTCAAAAAATGCCCAACGCGCCTAAAGAAGTTTTCACTTCAAAAAGTGGCAGCATCAGAGCTGCCAACTGCTACGAAAAAATCGTAGTTGCTACGATTTTGAGCCACAAACTACGATGCTACGAAAATCTGTCTAAAACTACGATTTTCTGAAAAAAAAAAAAAAAAAAAAAAACCGCGAATTTTGTCACAAGATCACTTGAAAAATCACGCATTTCGTCACAGGATCACTCGAAAAATCACGAATTTCGTCACAGAATCGCGCGAAAAATCACAAATTTCGTCACAGGATCGCTGAAAAAACACGAATTTCGTCACAGGATCTCTGAAAAAAAAACGTGAATTTCATCAAAAAATTGGCGGGAAAAAGCAAAGTATCGCCGAAAAAACGTGAATTTCATTCAACTGATTTCTGAAAAAACGCGAATTTTGTCAAAAGATCGTTCAGGGGTGATTTTGGTCCGAATTTTCCGAAAAATCAAGGCAATGATTTCCAAAAAAAAAATATCGGTCATAAATCCGAAAATTCGGACATTAAATGTAATGGTATTTCGGCAGATCGCCGAAAAAAATCAAATTTCGTCATAAACATAGCGAAAAAATGGCAAATTTCGTCATAAACATTGCGAAAAACAGCAAATTTCGTC
The DNA here is from genome assembly GCA_963931845.1 of Maratus michaelseni. Lineage (NCBI taxonomy): Eukaryota > Metazoa > Arthropoda > Arachnida > Araneae > Salticidae > Maratus > Maratus michaelseni. Next base: position 202,862,555 of record OZ007587.1, read on the forward strand.
AGAAACATTGCGAAAAACGGCAAATTTTGTCATAAACATTGCGAAAAATGGCAGATTTTGTCAAAAGATCATGAAAAAACGACAAATTTCGTCAAAATCATTGCGAAAAACGACAAATTTCGTCAAAAAATCGCAAAAAAAACAACAAATTTCGTGAAAAACATTGCGAAAAATGGCAAATTTCGTCAAAAGATCGCGAAAAAACAACAAATTTTGTCAACAGATCGCGGGAAAAACGTGACTTTCGTCAGAGAATCGCGTAAAAACGGCAAATTTCATCAAAAACATTGCGAAAAACGGCAAATTCCATCAAAAACATTGCGAAAAACAGCAAATTTCATCAAAAAATATTGAAAAAAACGCAATTTTTATCAACAGATCTCGACCCCCCCCTCAACCGCCTTGGAATCTTTCAGAAAATTCACTGTGAAATTCAGAAATTTGGCTTAGGAGTGGACAGAGCATTAATTGAATAGGAATAATTATGTTTAATCAATCCCACCCGCAACAAAAAAATAAGCAAAAACAAAAGAGTCTCCTACTTTGTGTGCTTATGGATATACACATGCGTTTAATTTAGTATTTGCTCGCTTAAAATTTACAGCGTAAAAAACAGCCACCAACCAACCAACCTTCAGATAAATTTGAATTTGGTGTGCTACTATTTCTCATTTTCAAAGGTTGGCAGGTCTGCAGCATTCAGAATTAAAAAAAAAAAAAAAAAAAAAGGGCAACACTGCAACGTGCTAGCACATTCCTGTTTGACCTTGAAGTATATGATGTGCATATCAACCGGTAATTTTTTTTCACAATTTATTTTTTTAGATGAATTATGAGTGTAAACTGCGATAGGTAGTCAAGACTAGGACTCATTTAATGCAGAGGCAAACAGAGACAATATTTTAGTATAAAAATTTTCCCTTTTTTCAAATGCAGATTTTTTTTTTTTTTTTTTTTTAAATAAGGCAAAAATACTCTTATAAAATGCCTATGGAACTTTGCCTCCACATTAATTGGCTCTGATCAAGACTGAAAATATTTTGAACATCACCCCTTCCCTCCTCCCAGATACTGTATGCACACTCACACAAAAACACCATATGCATTAAATTTTATATGTGGTAAAATTTAATTATGTCAAAACTCTGCAAAAACTGCATGTAAATTGCAATCGAAAAGTTGAAGCTATTAGATAGAAACAACAGTTGAAATCTAATAAATTTCCAAAATCTATTTTGAACAACACACGAAAAGATTTATCAGATGAATCCAAACAACATATATGATGTTGGTTTGTCATTTTAAGACGATGCCAAATCAAACATATATTATACCAAAATACGGGTGAAAGGATGTTTAATTTTGGTTTTATATCTATTCTTGTAGACCCAAAAAATAGAAGGTGAAAGTTTTACTATCTATATTATTCACGAAAATTTGCAAACATGTGTAAAAAAAAAAATCGCAAATTCAACAAAAAAAAATTCATAAAAATCGACCAATAACTTTTAAAGATATCAATTAAAACTCACTAATGAAAATGGAAAATGAATTTATTTCTATTTCAACTGTTTAGCAGTAAAATATTTGCAGGTGTTGTCATCAGACATTTGGACGCCTTTCTGCCAAAAGAGATAAATTGATAAAAAGATGCATTTTAAAATGATTCCAGTTTTTATGGGCAATATATATGTTTTTTAAATATCGGATTTTCGAATCGGAAAAATATGCATCCTTGCTCTGAGTGGGCTGGCATTTCAGGGATTCAAAAAATTTTCGAATTCGGACCATATTTTTTAATTTTTGCAAAATCCTGATTTTTGTATAGGGAAAAAAAAAAAAGAAGCTAAGGAATTAGCTATTTCTTTTCAAAATATCTGCCGTCGTATGGGTCCCATCGAAAAGTGATGGGACCCATCGACTCGACATCAATAGCACTTACATATTTTAGTTTCCAGTTCCACCACCAGGGGGCACTTCCGTAAATCTGGTTCTATGGGCCCGATTACTACGGGGTTTGGCTCTTTCGACTGGATTTCAATAGCTTTACAGATTTGGGTTATGTTAGTATTGAACAGATTGCATCCCCTGGTGGTAGAAGGTGTAATTAAAGAATTTTGCCGCTAAATCGGGTTCTATGGGTCACATCACGACGCGGTTTGGCTCATTCGACTCGGGATCGATAGAGCTTATCGATTTTAGTATTTTTTTCACCACCAGGGGGCGCTTTCTTATCTTTGTTTCTATGGGCTGGACCACGACGGGGTATGGCTCATTCGACTACATCGATAGAGCTTACCTATTTTAGTTTGTTTTTTCACCACCAGGGGTGCTTTCCTATCTAATTCTATGGACATGAAGATGACGGAGTATGGCTCATTCGACTCGACATCGAAAGCCTTAACGATTTCAGTTATGATCGTATAAGCAGATTGCGTCACCTGGTGGTAGAAGGTGGAACAAACGTATACTGCAGCGTGTACGCAGCACGACTGCTATACAGTGCCGCAGGCATCGGGGACCTGAGCCGGAGCTTCGCTCAGTTAGAGGATTATTCTATTCTATGTGCAATTTAAGGGATTATCCGGTGCATGTGTAGCACGACCGGTATACGGTGCCAAAGGCAGCAGGGACCCGGGTCGGAGGTTCGTTCGGTTCGAAGGGGATGCGAGCCGGAGAATACAAAAGATTTGAGGCACTGATGTAAATTAGGGGCCCGCTAGCGGGCGAAGCCAGCTAGTTTTAGCATTAATTCTGTTCTCATGGCTTCGTAAAAAATGGACAAAAATTTTATACTTTCAGCATTATTAATTGTACAATTTTGGGCCCTGCAGACCCAAAAAACCCAAATATTAAAATGTAAAGAAGTAAATAAAATGGAAATTGTACTATTTCAGGTCCCGTTGAGTTGGGAAAAAAATGCAAAATGTTGCAATTTTGGAGTTATTGTGTGTCTTCCAGACCCGAAAAATTCTGATGTAAGGGAAGAAAAATAAAGATGAAAATTGTATATTTGTTGCATTAATTGGTACTTCTCTATTATCCCGTCGACCACTTTTCATAACAAAAAACTAACGCCAAATAAACGGGAAAACATTGCCATTGGAATATCAAAATAAATAAAATATAAGAATTTAAGGACACAATTATTTTAATTCCTGAAATAACTAATAAATCAGTAAAACATAATCAAAAATACACGCAAATGTCGAATTAAAAACCACTGGATGACATAACAAACACGTATAATGCTTCTGACATCAAGTACATGGGACTGCATTTTTGGCGTTTAATCTTACAGTTAGGTGATAGTTTTTTGTTATGAAAAGTGGTCGACAGGATAATAGAGAAGTACCCATTAATTTTATAATTTTGGGTCTGCAAGACCTGAATATTGAAAGAAAGAAAGATATCAGAAATTTCACTATTTCATCCTTATTTTGGGCTTTTTTATAAATTTAAAATTACATAGAATTGATTTAATTTCACTTCAAACTGTCTAAAAAACAAGCTGAAGGCCTGAAGGAGTCGGCCTGATTTTTAGTGACTCCGACTCTTTTGCCCCAAAATTTGCCCGACTACAAAACTCCACAGCCTTGGATATAAGTGCATAAATATTGGTGAAGAATATGTTGAGAAATAAAAATAGTTTTGAAGTGAATATCATTGTAAGTTATTTAATTATCTTTTGTGACTTACTTAATGACTTTTCCTTGCACATTTTGTAATATCTGATTTCAATGAAGATCCACTTGTTTGTTAATTTATTGATGAAAGAAAATTTTCAATGAAACATGAATAGTAGATTTTGTATTAAAATGGCAACAAGTATTTAGTATTTTAATTTATAATCCAGTATCGCATAATGGACTCAAGTTGATATGCATACATATTACTACAAAGAATAACATATAATTAAAAAATAAAATAAAATACCCTTTTTTGAGATATGAAAGATGAAGCTTTCTGACTTTGAAACAAACAAACAAAAAAATGCATGTAATGTTTCATATAATAGCTTAAATCAAATACTTTACAACAACACAAAAAGTAAGACTCTGTGATAATTAGGGGACAAAATATGGCTAAATTTGTAGTGCATTAAATGCAAAAGTTTACGGTTTTTGTCAATCTTTGAAGCTAATTACCTCAGAAACCAAAAGAAATAGACTCATAATTGCATATCTATTCATTTCGCTATAAACCTAACGAGTGAGCCTAATATTGGAAAAATTTGAGGAGGTCAGGTTGAAAATGCCATTTCTTTGTGTTGATTTGACATGGAATGATCACCCACTCATCTATTCATATTTGTCAGTTCTAATATAAAAATTACATGTTTAGATTTAAAATTTTAACAATAATTTAATGATAGAATAAGTATAATAAAATTATTTTAAGCAAATAAAATTATATATAACAAGGCTGGCAACTTTTAGCCAGATGAGAAACATCCAGCCAAATTTATTATTATTTTTTTTTTGTCAAACTGTTAAAATGAAGGCGATGTAATACTGTTAATTTATGAGTAGCTTTTTAATTTGGTGAGATAATCTAATAAATAAAATTCCACTTTGCAGATTACAAATTCCAAAACAAACATAGGGATGCTTTTTATTAAAAAATTTGTTTTGTTCAATACAACTTTGAACTAGTACAAATTATTTTCACTTAACATAAACATATTGAAACATGTGATTCAGAAGATCCATGGCACTATAGCTATCTAGACTAAGGCTACAATTATCAATCAATTGGCTAATTCTTTAGGTACTGGTACATTTTAACCAATTTTTCTGCTTTTGTCAGCACCCAAGATATTTCTTATCTTGTTCCAATCAAAATCATAAGAAGAAAAAACTCAATAGATGCAGAAGTTGGAAGGCAGCTATGTAATATAATAACAACAAAACAGTATCCTTCACCTTTTTTAATCATAGAATTTATATTAATTTTCTGAGAATAAATAAGGCAAAGGTTACTACAGTCGAACCATAATGAACCCGGGATATAGTGAACTTTTTTGCTGGTCCCGTCCGAACTCCCATTTAACTAATGTTATTTTATGCACTTATAGTGGACAGCTGAGATTTTGGTAGTTCGTTTATAGTGGACTCAAATTTTATTTCCCCAGATTTCTTTTTTCAGTTCTCCAACTTTAAACTTGCAGTAGTTGTGACTGCAAATGATGATATGGCTTTATACTGTGTCAAATTTCACTCTCACGCTCATTGCCTAAACAGCACAGGCTTCTTCTTCCCCTCCTCTCCCTATTACAGAAACAAACCTCTCTTCTTCGTTTCTCCCTAATTCTAGGAATAAGCTCTGGTGTTCACTTGCTAACTTCATCCCCCACCCTCGGTATAATCAGAACAGTCCAAGAATGTCCCTCGTTTTACAGTGTCTCTCTTCATTATTCTTTTGATTGATTTGAGATAAGAAGTTTTTTCAAGAGCAGCTAAAAATTTTGTAAAAATGGTGAATTCTTTGAAAAGAAAAGCATTTTTGATTGATGATAAGCTTAAAATAATTAAATGTATTGAAGATGGAACAAATCAATCGGCATTGTGCTAGGAATTTTCTTTGACAAAATCTACAGTTTCGAACATTTAGAAAAATCGCAGTGCGACTCTTGCTGCACACAATAAAAATTTGGATTCTTCGAAGAAACTGCGTCGGTCTGAAAGAGAAAATGTGGAAGAAGCTCTATTAAAATGGTTCAACATTCAGCGGGATAGAAATCTTCCTGTGACAGGACCCATGCTTCAAATTAAAGCGAATGAGTTTGCCGAAAAATTCGGAGAAAACAATTTTGTGTGCCCTAATGGATGGCTGGATAGGTTAAAAGGCAGGTGTTTTGAGGATAAGCAGGTGTTTTGTTGGAAAAGTCATGGAGACATGTGACATCAGCAACAATCCGCAACTGTTTCTGACACACAGGTCTTTCGAAAGATGTGTTGTGGGAAGGAAAAGATGCCAACGTGGAGGACGAAGATGATGAAGAAATCTTATCAATAGTTCTGTGGCTGGAAAAGCATAATGTGAACATTTTTCCAAGGGACGTTACTGAGCACTTTTGGTACCCCCACAGATGATGACATTGTATCTGAAGTTACACAAAAGAACGATGTTGAAGAAGACTTAGAAGACTATATTGAAGAAGAATTTGAAATTTCGGCACCTTCTATCCCAGAAGTGAAATCGGCAGCAAATATCCTGAACATTTTTTTCTACAAAAAATGTGGACCAAACAATATTAGATTCTTTACTAATTGTTGATAAGAAAATTGATGAATTCTACATAAAATCGAACTGCATTCAATCAATAATCACAAATTTCTTCCATAGAATGTAAAAATAAAATAAAATTTTAGTAAGTAACTTTTTTCTTTTTATTATTTGATTTATTGTCAATTTAATTAGTTAATAATTTGTAAGTAAATAACGTATTATAGCAATCATTATTTTTAACAATACATCATATATACTAAAGAATCAATAATAACAATCATATGCAAAAAAATATTTTCTTTTTAAAGAATTTGGATATAGTGGACATATTTCTGGGTCCGTAGACGGTTCACTATAGCGGGGTTCGACTGTATTTGGAAATAGTGGTTACTCATAAATAAGGATCCTGCAAGTGTTGTGTAATACTATAATAAAAAAAAGTCATAAATACTATTTGGTACTCAATCTATCTTCATGCATAAAACACACAATGGCATTGCAATTCTGTGTTTACCTACTAAAAAATATATTTAATCAAATGTATCCTTTTTTCTATGTGATACTTATTGGATTTTAATTATTAAGTAAATTTTCTGCTTCGGGTATGGCCTTTTTAAAAGTAGGTTGGCCGTTTTGAAGCCCTGATATATGATAGCATTTGCATTTGTAATTATTTACAACTTTTCTTTCATCAACAATATCAGTTATTAGTTCATTTTATATATAATATGTTGTATGTGTTTATGGATGTGATAGATTAGTTAAAAGTGGTTGGTACATGTTATATGAACTCCACTGATTTACATAATTAAATTTGAATTGTAAAATCTTATAATGCATGAAACTTTACCTACATGAGAAACAGTGGTTATATGGAGGTTTTTTTTAAAAAAAATACAGCATATATTTACCACCGCATACTCTCTACTGTATCCCTGTTTAATTATTTTGTTTCTAATTTATTCTGAAGAACTTAAATTTTAATATTTAATTATTAACAGATTAGTTATAACAATGACTGAAGCAAATCAACAATACACTCAAGCAGTGTCATTTGGAACTAGCATTCAAAATATCCTTTCAAATCGAGATTTGGAACTGTATGAGCTAGCCAGAGTTAGTGGGATAACTATTGATCCTCAAGTCTTTAAGTAAGTATGCATAAATGTTTATTACTTTCTACATCTTTTAAATGAATGCTACATATGATTTTAACTGAATTAATCAAGTAGAAATAAATCAAAATATTCTTGTATTTTTTAAAAAGTTGCTTAGTACTAATTTATTAACAGGCATACGTAGATTAAATAAATAATAGTTTCTGATATACACCAGAAAGTTCCCAAACTTTACTGCCAAAATAAGAGGAACAATGGTAACTAAAATAAACAAATTTTGCTGTGCAATCAAGGATCCCAGTGCATTTATTTAGCTTACAAAAAGCATTTTTCACACCGGAACAAAACAGAATTTTTATAATGTGAAAAGAAATGCCAATATTTACAAGATGGTTTAGTAAAAGTCCAAAATGGGAGCATTTGCAATTTTTTTTTAATTCCTTTATGTCAAGAAATGCTAGAAATTACCAATCTTCAGCCTTTTATCTAGTAACATGCACACACAGGACAGTCCTGAACTTTACCAACAAAGTAAATAGAGAGCAGTAGTGTAGCTATGGAGGGGATGCACCATTCCCATACAGTATCAAATTAAAAATGTGTTTTGCTCTGGATTAGTTATTTCTTTCTATATTTCTGCAATCTTTTTATTTTTAATAACTTCTAAAATCTCCGGCATAGGCGTAGCCTGGGGGGGGGGGGGGCATGAGGGGGCACGTGCCCCCCCAACTTTTTTCTAAAATATGATAGAGTCAATTAAGACTTGTATTGACCCAAAATGGAAATGAAATAACTACTTTAATTTTCATTTTATATTCTTCATTTTTTTTTTACTTAATCAGATGTCAGATCAGTATAGATAGCTCAGCTCTTTTTCTTTGATGAATTTGGTAGCAAAAATTGTGTTGTGCAGTACAAACCCTGATAGGAACATTCATTAAACGAATGTTTGAACTATCACTCTCTTACAGCTGCGGTCAATTTCAATGTGTCAGCTGTTTTTCCCACTGTTTGTGGTTAGTATCTACATGTACTTTTCCCCCTTCTCATTCCGTCTGTAGACTTTGGAAAATGTAGTTGTGTTTATCAGAGCGGGAGTTCTGTTCCCCGCAATATATATTTCATTTAATTTGTTGTAACTTTAATTATAATTTAATCAAGTCATAAATATCCTGCTTTTCCAAGCTGTGTCGCTGGAATTATTTACCAATGGAATGCAACCACACATCACTAAGATTATAAAAAATAATTAATATTTTCTTCATCTAGTTATTAAATATGTTCCTCTCTCTTACTTATTATTATTTTTTATTGAAAGCACTTAATCTGCTATTATACCTTCGCATTTTACTTACCCATCATACGTAGTATAGGGTAAGTCTTGTAATCGTTTTGAAAATCGAAAAAAAAAAATTTGACGTATTTACACGTTTCAGTCACTGGAGATTCCGAAAAACATATTTTTAGAAAAAAAAATTGCCGTCCGTCTGTGTGTCTGTAAACGCTCTATCTCCCAAAAAACTTGAGACAGAGACTTGCAATTTGGTATGTACTTAGTATGTAATAATGGGAAGAAGCCTCTATTTCATTTCAATAACCTCGATTAACCGGAACTATTTTCTTCGGACTCTCGAAATATTCGTTATGATAAAAGGTATATAAAAATATTCGAAATTGGTTATTTTAAGAAATGAATATAAAAGACAATAAAAAAACAAATTTTGCATAAAGCATGAAGTCGATCGGATAATTAGTTGCCGAGATATTTGGAATCCTATTTGCCAGTGGCGTAGCTTGGATGGGTGACACCCGGGGCGGATGTAAATGGTGTCACCCCCCCCCCCCCCCCCCCACACACACACCAATATCACCAATACGAGCAGAAAGAAAATAATTATTTATTATATTTCAAATTTCAAATACAGTAAAAATTTATCTGTTACAATAATTAACACTACATAGTAATGTAACTATTTATAACAAAAATAAAAGTAAAACCTCAACTTTAATTTTCTTTTATTTATGTTTACTTTTTTTTTACACAATAATCAAATTAACAGCTGTAAACACAGTTTAACTAATCTTAAATTAAAAGTAATTAACTGTGCACAACTTAATATATTTTAAATATTTTCTGTCTTTGTTTTCATACAAGAAAAGTTGGAAATTACTTCGTCAAAGTCTATATTTTATGCGGCCTCATGGTCTATGGTCAACGTAGCCAAGTTGCTCAACCAGCTGTCACTCATTCTTGACCGCAAATAGTTTTAATCAGCTTCATTTTATTAACACTCTTCTCACAAGATGCGACTGACACGCATTTCGTTAAAAATAACTTTAACGATAAAACTAAGTTTGAAAGAGATTCTATAAATCCCCATTCAAGAATAAACTTCAAAAAGTCTAAGGCAACCCAATCTTTGGTTTTTGGAACATCAAGAGCGGCAGCTATGAAATGTCTCCTTAACCTTGGTATTTGAAGGCAAATTTCTCTTACAGACACTTCGTCATAGAAGGAAGTTAGTTTTGGTACACGGTTTTTTAACTGTTCCCCACTTGTCAATAATAAATTGTTGATTTTTAGCACTTCAAAACTTCAAGCTATATCTTGAATGGCAATTTGAACGAGTCTGAATTTCAGAATGAAATCGATCGAGGCATTCCAACATGTCTTTTCTGTTTTCATCTTGCATAGTCTCAATCTCCTTCATCTCTACCTTGTTCCCCAGCCATTTTTTTTTTGCGGCGTATTTTGCGCTCAATTGGAATGTCGTTATATTCAGATGTCTTGAATGCATTTTCAATCGCTTTTTCTATAATTTCAGTCCTTTTTTCCGTATATACGATTGTTATTTTTTAAATAAGGTCCGTTTTTTAATAAGAAGAAAAATATTGTAAATATCATTAAAATATATTTATTTCCATATTCTACATGTTTTCATGTACTTTTTTACACAATTTTCATTTTTTTATCAAACATTTGTCATACCGTTCAACAAGTTTTTGAATTCAGACGTCAAAGAAATCTGCCACCGATACTCCAGTTTCTCCGAAACAATGGTGCACAAAATTGACCTTGAAACCTGGGGAAAATCAACTGATAACTGTGAAATAGTGAATCGTCAGATCTCTCGAATTTTGATGTCCGCATCAGGAACCACATCTTCAGAAATCAGAGAAAGTCGGCCTGGGAGAGGCTCGTCATCATGCACATTAACCCGCCCGTCCTTGAACATTCTCACCCACTTCCGAACTTTACTATCACTCATATTATCACCTTAGACATCCCAAATCTCACGGTGAATTTCCGCTATTGCTAAGTTTCTTGCACTCAAGAATCGAATTACAGATCGTATCTCATAGTCGTCGGGCGAATCAATTTTCTTAAACATTATAAACTTCTACAGTTCAGCACACATACAAACAAAATGGCTGCAAATGGCGTCTAAACGCCCGCAAAGTATGCTGGGAGCAGACGTGCATGCGCACTGCGGCTATTTTCATGGTCATTCTCCCTCTCATTCACAATCGGACCTTATTTTAAAAATAAACCTCGTACAAAGACAAAATGTCTCTAATTTTATTAATGTTTCATTAAGGCTTTGGCTTCCAATGATTCCTGGGTACAATTCGCTTCCTTTAATACATCATTCAAGAAAAGATAGCAGCAAGATAGCATAGGAAGTGAAATTGAGGAGAGCAGGCAGAAGATTTTGTGCAGCTTCTGTGATGTTCAAATTTTCTCGTGAATCGCACAATTCTTCAATTGCTGCTATTCATCAAACTTCATCAAATTTTTCTGCCATTACTTTAACTGCTTCATAATGAGCACTCCATCATGTTGTTGAAACTCTCTTAACTGATATTCCACTGTATTTTATCAATACTTTCCACTGATTATTAAAACCACTGATACAGAGAAAAATGAATAAACTGCTTCCAAAGTTCCAAAAAAGGAACACAAGAGAAATTTTGGCCACATAAGTTATGGGAATGATTAATACATCCGAAGAAAACAGCTTTTTTATTCTTAGTCTTGATAATGGCTTGTATTCCCCACCGTATATTCCACTCATATTTTCTGCATTGTCATAAGAGCGGCATTGTCATAAGAGCATTGCCTTAAGAGCGGCCCCTCATAACATCTAAACCATCATTATCAAGCTTTTTTTAGAATTTCTTTACTAAGATCAACAGCTTTTTTTCTCTTTTAAAGGAAAAATCCTGAAAATGCTTCTTTTATTTCAACTTTTCTGTCATCAATTTTCACACAACAAATCACCTGAGACATTTGATCAGTATGAGCAATATCTGATGTACTGTCAAACATCATGTCAAAATATACAGCGGATTTTATCTCTTCAACAAGTTTGCTTTTAATGTAGCTTGATAATATGAATTCATTTTATATAACTGGGGACAGATAAGAAACGTTTTGAGTTGAGAACAATGTTCCAAATTCAATGGATATTCTTTCAATACAGCATCATACCTTGAAAGCAACTAAAACAATTCAAGAAAATTACCTGTATTTGCGAAAATATTGCTTTCATCGCGGCCACAAAATGGCAGATTTTATTTAGCTAAAAATAGTGTGATATCTAATAATCTAGTCAACAAATCCTTCCATCACTTTCTTTCGGCATTTATTTGTTGAAAGGTTGTATGATCTATTGTTGAATGAAATCTGAGTCTTGTTTCTAAAATTTTCCATTTCTCGAGATTTTGGAGATGTTCATTTGAGACATCATGTTCAAACACTAGGATTTAGTTCCCACCACTTTCAAAATCCATTCACAAATGCAGACGTTGCCTTTTGTCCTCCCATGTAAGAAACCTCGGGGGTGACTGATCCCATAGTCCGCATAAGTCAATGCGGTGCCTATAATGTAGAAGAAAATTCTTTTATTTTAAAGTTTGCTTTCCCTACCCACTCGTTGGATAGTTAGGTTTTTGTTCACTGGTGCATATCTAATTTAGACACTCCCATCTGTGTAAAATTTCAAATTTCCCAAGAAAAGAAAATTAACTGTATTACGTGGTGTGCTAGAATTTAATTTTACCTCAGAATTATTTTCCAAAATCTTATAAGATTAGATATATATTTTTTTTTTTTTTTTTTTGCAAATAAAGATCGGGTGTCACCCCTTAGAGGGTGACACCCGGGGCGGACCGCCCCCTCCGCCCCCCCTTAGTTACGCCACTGCTATTTGCCACACTCTTCGATTTTTTTTACCCTGTATTTCATCCAAATTTCACTTCAAAGATATATTTTAATTGGAAATTTGACGCTTAATCAGATGCAATAAACTGCTAGTTAATAGGATTATTATTTTTGGATTTATAAGGATGTTTCTTTCAAGCAATTCAGTAATCGAGCCTTTAAAGTTTGTGACGTCATCAAGCCACGATTTTATTTGAACTGCAATGCATTTTATAAGTAGTTTACACATTTTTATTTTAATATTTTACATTATGCATATCCATAATGGGTAAGTATTACGGTGGCCCCCAACGACTAGTTTGAGATGCAATGGTTATGATTTTCTTTTCAAAATGTAAGCCTTCTTGAATGAGCTGTTTTAAAGTTAATATACAGCTGTACCTTGGTAAACGATGGTAATCCATTCCAGAAATACCGTTGTTAAGCAAAACTGTTGCTATCGAATGTGCAATTTTCTATACAGTTTTTCAGGCATACATACATTAAATGATTAGTTACAGGGCCATACCAAGGGTGGTACGCGCGGTGCCCCCCCCCCCCCCCCCCCACCACCAGGCGCCAGATACAGTTGTTGTGGTGCTGTTTATTATATTTGTTACAAAAATATTAATTTCAATAAAATGATCTAGCGGAGCCTTCCTCATTTACTTGTTCGTTTTTTTTCCCAAGTGAACCTCGAATTAAATGAACCTGGTAGTGGGGGTCCAACTGCTTTCAACAGAGTACACCCGTGCAGACTACGCCTGATCTGGTCTCGAATCAAAACTAACCTTGAATTTTTGAAATTTTTTATTTCGACTGAAATTAGTTTAATATTTTGAGCATCGTAGTTCACGTTACGACGATTTTGCATTCTTCCAACTTTAATTTAATCGCAGGAAAGCAAAATTTAACAGAGTTAGTTATTTCTGTTTCGAAAAAAAAGGTATAAAATTTGCCGAAAAAGCGAAAAAACACTAAAAAATTCGCGAGCAATTCAAAATTTGCAGAGGACAAAATATACTTATAATGGTCTAAAATCTTGAAAACTAATTCATTTTACAAGTGTTAAAAAATTGCCGCTAACAGCGAAAAACCGCAGAAAATCGGGTACAATTTTTTATGTACGCGATTTTAATACATTTAAACCGGATTCCTTTCGCCGCAGAATGCAAAGAAACGCTAAAAATCTCTTTCTCTTTTTTAATCGCAGAGGACAAAATTTACTGTATTGGGCTAAAAGATTGAAACTCGATTCCTGTAAAAAATGTTAAAAAATTGCTGCAAAACGCAAAAAAAAAAAAAAAAAAAAAATCGCATGATAAATTAAAATCATTGTACGAATGATGAATAAAGTTTATTGAAAAGAGAAAAAAATTTACTGTATTGGGCTAAAAGATTGAAAGTGAATTTTTTTTATGAATGTGAATATTTCTTTACAACACGTAAAAAAATAAAAATCCCATAAAAAAAAAAATTCCACGAAAAATTCAAAAACCACAGAAGACAAAATTTACTGTATTGTGTTCAAAGATTGAAACCAGATTTCCTTTATGAATGTAGAAAAATCGCCGCAAAACGCATAAAAACGTAAAATTTGAAAAAAATAATCACGCAAAACTTTACAACATTACGCGAACAAAATTTATTACATTAGGTTAAAAATTGTAGCTGGATTCCTTTTACGAATGTCAAAAAATCGCCACGGAACGCGAAAAAGCGTTAAAATCGCTTTAAAAATTACAATCATAGTACGGATTCGGAAAAAACTTTATTGAAAAGAGAAAAAAAAATTACTCTATTGGGCTAAAAATTTAAAACCGGATTATTTTTACGAATGTGAAAATATCTCCACGAAACGTGAAAAAAAAATCATATAAAAAATTCACGAAAAATTAAAAAATCGCAGAGGACAAAATTAACGGTATTGTATTTAAAAACTGAAACCGGATTTATTTTACGAATGTTAGAAAAATCGTTTCAAAATGCGTAAAAACTTAAAAATCGTAGAGAACTAAATTTATTATATTGGGTTAAAATATTGTAGCTGGATTCATCTTACGAATGTCGAAAAAATCGTCGCAAAGCGCGAAAGAACGCTAAACCCCGCATAACAAATTCACGAACGAATTCAAATTCACTATAACGAGTTCCGAATAAACATTATTGAAAGAAGCCAACATTTACTATATTGGGCTAAAAGGTTGTAATTGGATTCATGTTACAGATGTTAAAAATTTCCACGAAATGCGAAAAAAACCCTGCAAAAAGTCGCGTGAAAAATTCACGATTAAAATCAGTGAGTACAAAATGTAATCGCAGAGTTCAAAATTTAGTAATGGGCTGAAAGATTAAAACTGGACTCCTTTTACGAATGTTTAAAAATCGCAGCAGAACGCGAAAAAACAGCAAAATATCTCATAAAAAATTCATGAAAAATTTAAAAATCGCAGAAGACAAATTTTACAATAATGGGTTAAAAGGTTGAAACCAGATTCGCATCACAAATGTTAAAAAACTGCCACAAAACGCGGAAAAACACTAAAAATCACATAAAAAATTTAAGAAATATTTAGAAATTACTGAGGACAAAATTTTCTATATCGGGCTGAAAAACTGAAACCAGATATATTTTACGAATGTTTAAGAAAATCGCTGCGGTATGCTTAAAATTGAATAAAAAATTCGTGAAAAATCTAAAAATTGCAGGTCACAAAATTTGCTTATATTGGACATAGATTGAAGTTGGATTCCGTTTACGGATGTAAAAAAATCGCCCCGAAGCGCGTAAAATCGCATAATAAATTTTCAAAAAATTAAAAAAATCGCAGAGTAGAAAATGTACTATATCGGCTGAAAAAATAAAACCAGATTTCTCGTACGAATGTTCAAAAAATTGCCTCGGAAAGATAAAAAACGCTAAAAATCACATAAAAATTTCGCGAAAAATTAAAAAAAGGCAGAGGACAAATTTTACTATATTGTGTTAAAAAATTAAAACTTATTCCTAACAAAAATGTTAAGAAATTGTCGCCAAAAGCTAAAAATCACATAAACATTTCGCAAAAAATTCAAAAATGGCTGTACGACGAATTTTTAAGAAAAATAAACTTTTAGGTCAAGGGGGCTTTAAGATCAAAACTGATTTCCTTTTACCCAATGTGAAAAATTTCTGCGAGGACGTTTTTAACCAAGATACCACTGTATATATATGGGAATGTGTGCGTGCGCACGTGTGTTTAATAAACATTTGTGCCCCCCCAAAATTTTCGGTCACGCTACGCCTATGATCTCTGGAAGAATTTTCTGTCGCAGATCAACCCCACCTAACACTACGGGGGTCCTAGGGTTACCCACTCCTTTGTTCCAATTGCTAAAATTTCGCCAGAAACTAAAAAACGCGAAAATATATGCATTTACGAATATTACAGGTATTTATCAGAAAAATGGCTATACATTAAGCTAAATCAATTTTGTTTAATCAGTCAATCGTTTTTCAATGGAAAAATCTCAAAAAATCAGATTTAAAATGCTTTTTCTTTCAAATTCAGTAAAGAACTATTTCTTCTCGCGGACATACTTTTCTCTAGTACAATGTCCATTGACAAGTTAGCTCTTCCTATACTTTAGGGTACCATAAAAGGTATTAAATAATTGCCAATGATTGGCATAAAAGTGCCTGTTCATTTGACATTTAAAAATTCATCATAAACTGCATAACCTAAAAATCATTTATCTCGCCAAGAATTATTGTAAGATAAATTAGTTAAGTATTTGGTAATTTCTGTTAATTTGGTAGTTTCTGTTTGTTCTTTACTGAATACAAGCAATTTTTTTTTTTTTTTTTTTTTTTTTTTTTTTTTGCAATTTGGCTGTCAGCATTATTTGCTGTGAAAATGATTTGCATGATTTACAGCTATTCTTCCTATAAAAGAATTTCAATGTACACTTTTCTGTGGTGTGACGACATCAAGATCAGTGACTTGCAACTTTATCATGCTGTAAACTGTACATAAAAGGATGATACAGAGTTCTGAAATTTCCTTAGCAGTTTGCTCTGTATAATCCAGAAATTATGGTTGCTTTAATTTTGTATTCCTTTGACATGATGATTCGTATTAGTATTTAATACTTTTATAATATACATACATATTAAATCATAATGTTAGAAACTTTAGAGCCTTTTAAAAATAATACAAAGCATATGAAATAAGGAGATGCCAAGTTATTGCCTATTTAACACATGCACGCTGTATACTTTTTTTTACATACACATTGAGAAATATGATGTTAATCTAACCCATAGTTTTCAAATACACAAACCAAATGCTTATTACATGGTCATTATTATTTTATTTTTTGCAGGGTACTTGTGGATTTGTTAAGGTCAGATGTTTCACCTGCAGCAATTTTTAATGTGCTTCAAAATATGGCTCTACAAGCTGGGAAAACATCAGTCTCCAAAAAAAATAGTCAAAATAAGAGTGGAAATACTTCATCATCAAATAAAAAGAAGCCCCCTGTTGCTGCAAAACCTAAAAAGATTAAAGTTGAAAATCAAGAAGTGGCGTTTTGATGCGTTGGCTTTGTCTTCTATAATTCAAATAATGTTTTATGGAAAAATAAGAATTTTAAATTATTTGTTATTGTAGAAAGTAGTTTTATTATTAAATGAGAATTTGCCACAATTGGGGTGGATTGTAACAAGATTGAAAGGAAAAGGTGAAAAAAAAAATGCTGCATTGTTTGCTACAAAAATCACTCTGGGCTGGACTGAAAAAAAATATATATTATACACACCACCTCATTTTTGAAAAACTCTCCATTTAATAGATAATTTTACCTAGGCATTTTGTATGTGCCATAGTGCAGTTCCTTCTGTGTTTTCTAAAAATATTTCATAAATGTTGTTTCTAATATATAATATAATTATACTAAAGATACTGATGTATTTCTTGAAATGTTATCTATTATAATTCAATGTAAGTCAAATAGTTTGTTGTTAAACATTATCAAATTTCTTAAATGTAGCAATTAAGCAAGATAAGAATATATTTTTTTGTATTTCCTTGAGAGTTTATTCAAATAATGTTGCATTAGTTTGAAATAAATCATATTTAAATGTACTTTTAATGAGTTAATATTTTAAAGGTTTGTCAGTTATTTTTCTTTTCAAAATGGAAGACAATTTTAATAAGGGTTATTATTAGTGAAAACAGAATTTTTCTATAACAAAATCCTGCCCTAAAAGGAGAAGGGTAGATAAGTATTCATTCCTTTCCTTTTAGCAACTTATTTTAAAAGATTAGCATTTTAAGCTGTTAGATTAATTTTTAAGGTCTAAAATCTGCAACACCCGCTGCTGTGCTGCACTGCTTCTCCTACTGGGTTTCTAATCTTGTATAACACATTTAAACAATCTTCAAGCAAAAATCAGAGAAGCAATAAATATAGATCCTAAATTATATTAAATAATCTCGGCAAAAAAAGCTACCCCCCCCCCCCCTCTTTCTTCTATTAGTCGACTGAAAATCCATCTCCTTTCATGGTCATATGCAAATTAATGCAAGGCTCGCAGCGTCCTATATTTTTTTTAATAATCCCCAACACTATTTTCAAAATATAATATTCACAAATCACAATATCCTTCGATTGTACATTTTAAAGAAATCTACCCTGAAATTTATAGTTTGAAAATAGTGGTATCAAATATATAAAAATTATAGGACGCTGAGACCCCTAATAATACAATCTATACCTGTCAAGTCTTCCATGTTTATCTTTTGTTTATTTGTCCCTTTAAAAATCCTTTTTTTACTTGTCTTTTAGGGTTCTGTACTTAAAAAGTAAATAAAATCGGAACCATTATAAGATCACTCCTGTGTCCATCTGTTACAGCCCTTTTATTCATAAACTATGGGATGTGGAATGTTATAAAGCCTATTGACCCACATAATTTCAGATTATTAGCCATTCACAAATATGTTTAGGAAAAATTTAGGGGGGCCAGTTCAGTTACTTGAAAAAACAAACTTTCTTTTTGTATACCGTATGGGGTATCATGTGAAAAATCTTGCAATATCAAACTCAAAAATACATTTGTTTAAATTTTAGGCGTTATATTTTCAGAGATATCGTTGAAAATACACTGCAAAAATATGCCCCCCCCCCTCCCTCTATTTCCGAATTTTCTGAAACTAAAATGTGGACTGTGGAGTCAGAGTCAGGCCCATTTTTGAGCAAAAGAGTCACTAAAAAAAATGTCAGACTCCAGCTTGTTTTTTAGATAGTTTGAAGTGAAATTAAACCAATTCTATGTAATTTTAAATTTCTACACTGAATTGTTATTTTTATTTTTGGACTATATATACCAGATTAAACAGGCCCAATATACTGTCCAGTGTACAGCATATATGAAAACTGTTTTTAATTGTAAACTCTAGTGATATTAATAGATAGTCATTTCTCTCATTTTTGGGGGGGTTTGCAGCAGGGTTGTTACGTTTAAAACATTTTGTTTAAAACATTACATTTAAAACAATGTTTAAAACATGTTTATTGTTTATAATGTCACAATGTGACAATTCACAAATTAAATTCACGTGGAAATCTTTCAATAGAAAATTAATTATTGTAGGAAGAATTTTATTGTAGATTTTTAAATTGTTTTCAACTGCTATAACGAAAAATGTTTAAATTTAGTAGGAAAAGGCTGTTAGATTTTTAGTTTTTTATCTCTCTGTATTAAAATAATATGATTTTTTCAAAATGTTATGATTTTCAGCGTGACAGTAGATATTCAGCTCTCAGCTGTAAGTACACAAAATTTCAAGTTTGTTAGTTATACAGTTTCTGAGAACCGGCTCTGTGACGGTCAGACAGAGAAGTGGGACGAATAGGGTTTCGTGAGATGAATGAAACCCTAAAAATGTTATGCTGTCAGTTACGAATCATAAATTCGCTACTCAAGAATCAAATAAAGTGGACAATTTTGTAGAAATAACACCTTTGTCTTGGTGGATAAGCCTTGAAAAACACGTCGATAAAAATGTCATGCAGATCATAAAACAATTACAAGCAGCTGTATGCTCTACTGCTGGTTTAGAAAGAGTGTTTTCTACTTTTGGCTTTGTGCAGAACAAAACTAGAAACCGGTTAAGTTTTTTGATAAGGCTGCCAAACTTGTTACTATTTTTAAAGAACTTAATAATTAAATGTTTTAGTTTAGAATAAAAAAAATAATTATTAATTAATGTTTGGTATTTATTATATTTTTCTTCCTTACTGTTTTTTAAAAATATTTTCATTCTTCATATTTAATTTATTAATTTTTGCTCACTTTAATCAAAATTGTGCTGTTGAATGAGAAAAAAACGTTTAAAACATGTTTTAAACAAAAAAAACATGTTTTTTGTTTTGTTTTTTTAAAAACATGTTTTTTTCCAACCCTGGTTTGCAGAACCCGAGGAAATGTGAAAATTGAAAATTTCTGTTATTTTAGAAGTCTACAGAACTCGAAATGTCACTGTAATACAAACATTTTTTTTTCTTATTTTCCCTCAGATTCTTCAGGTCTGTGAGACCAGGAGTAATGCCGAAATTGTAAATTTTCTCCTCCTTTTTTTCATGTGCACAGGACCCCCTAGATATTTGTCACATTTGCATTTTTAAGTTTTTTTTTCTTTTCTTTAGGTCAATTTTTATGTGAAACTTTTTACAAGAATTGACATAAATTGATGCCGATTAGATTTGGTGCAAATCACCCAACAGGGTGCTGCTATGGTGCTTTGTTCCTAATTTTCGTAATAGTTATATATCAAGAAGTAATGCATAGAAGTTCACAAAATTTTATATACTGGTGTTAGACCTTGACTTATTAATTATTAGGTTTGGATATATACCGCCCATTAGGTGTTGCTACTATGCTCAGTTTTTCCAGATTTCCACAATAGTTCCTAAACAGCAAATAATCCCAGGCTGAATTTCCGCCGAATGTCCTAAGCTGACTACTTTTTCGTTCAGACGTACCGAGTTCTGCCGACCTCACTCCCTGAGGTCGGCAAAAAAAGCTTTTTGTCCGGCTGGCAATCCTCCCCCTCTCGACCGTTGCATCCCGACTACTATTGAATCAATTTTGAAGTTTTTGCCTATTAGTTTTCGATCATTTGCTCACTTGATAATATTTTCCCGAGTGCAGTGCGATATGATATAGGAAAAATTGTACACAAATATTTTAAAAAAATCCGAAATTATAAAATACTGAGTTATTAAAGTAATTTTTTTAGAAATTATTAAGGTAAATTTGGGAATTAATAAAATACACCACTAGAACTGTAATTGAACTAAAAAAGGCATTTTTAAAAAATGGGATAGTTTTTGAGATTTTATTTTCTAAATTTTATGAATGTAAATTGTTTTATACAGATGATATCTTTTTTTTTCTGAAAATAGAGATAAATTTAATTTTATGCTTTTTTAAAAAGTTAAGAGGATATTTTTTATTGTAAGATTCAAACACTATAATTAATTAAAATGCATGAAAGTTCATTTTAATTCAAATAATAAATTTTGCTGAATGGTAATAATTTTTGCTATAAAATGAAAAAATATATATCTATTGAGTGTGTAACTAATTAAAACGTAAGAAATTTAGCTTTGTTTAAAGACTAAGCATTGCTGTTTAATGATTTTACAATTAAAATTACATTAAATTGCAATTAATTTTCCATTGTAAGATGCAAATAACATTATCTTTTAAAATAAAAACTACTTTCTTACTTATTAGTTACTTATACTATTGCTATATAAATATTTTTGCATCTTACAAAGAAAAATTAATTATAATTTAAATTGTAACTGTAATTTTTATTGTAAAATCATTAAACAACAATGTTTAGTCTTTAAACAAAACTAAATTTCTTGCGTTTTAATTAGTTACACACTCGATAGGTAAATATTTTTAGCTCACAGGCTATCAAAGCCTGAGAGCTAATGTGCCGCCTGCCCGTTCTGTATGTATGTACTAGCAAGCTACGCCCGCTGTGCTCGTCGGTTTCTACAAATGAAACTTGAATCAAACAAAATATATCGTTTAATTTGACCTTGTATTTGAAAGCAATCTGTATATTTACCTGGAATATCCTTCCACATTACTGAAAAGTGACGTGATTGCGCTATTATATTTTCTAATGTGCAGTCAAAATTTTAGCTGTTAAGGACCAACTCTTATTTGCTCATTTAGATTTAAGGTTTGCTAAAGAATGATAAAACTATATGCAATATACTAAAACCATCACTAAAAATTGTCGAACTAACAATGCAAACAAATTAACTAACAAAATCCATTCAGTAGTTTTTATAAAGGCTAATCTTTGATAATCGGGTTCATCTGATTATAGAACTTTTCCATATAATTCTAAAACTAACAGAACGATATAAAATATACTAAAACCATCCTTATAAATTATCTACTTAACAATGCAAGTCGCAAAAAATACACCCAGTAAAAACTTTCAAAAAGGCTAATCTTTCGGAATCGGGTTCACCTGACTATATAACCTTCACACATAACTGTTTGACTAAGCAACGTAGAACAATATGTAGTACATTAAAATCAATCCTGAAATAGCATCTAACTAACAATACAATTCTCATCAAAATCCGTCCAGTAGAACTTTTTCAGAAGGCTAATCTTTCATAATCGGAATCAAATATTGAAAAGGCTAATATTTGATTAAAAAAATGATCACCCGATTTTCGAATTTCCCCCTATAATTCTAGAACTAAGCAACATAGAATGATATGTTATATAATAAAACTTTCCTTAGAAAATTATCTAACAGTGTAGGTTCCATCGAAATCCATTCGGCAAAATCTTTTAAAAAGGCTAATATTTCATAATCAGATTGATCTGTTTATAGAACTTCCCAGAATAATTCTATAACTAAGCTACGTAGAACGATATGTTATACAATAAAACCTTCCCTGAAAAATTATCTTACAGTTTAAGTTCTACGAAAATCCCTTCAGCAGAACTCGAGTTATAAGCAGCCGGAACGAAATTTCATACATGTAGAAGTAAATAGAAGTATATTGCCATTAATATAGTTTGCATTTTATTTTAAAAAAGGTACTTTTCGGTTAGCCGGGCACCAGTGATATATGTATATATATATTCATACATATAAGTGTATATATATGTATGTATATACATGTATTTGTGTAGATATATGCATATTATATACATGCATTTGTGTATATATATATCACTGGCGCCCGGCTAACCGAAAAGTACCAAAAAAAAATACTGCAAAAATGCAGTCGTACACTTAACAAAAAAAACACCTTTTGGCTTAAAATCTCTCATCAAAACTGTTTTTCTTTTCCTTCTTTTTTAAAAATAAAATTAGTAACAGTATTTTCTTTTATTTTTCCAGATATATAGTAATTTCAATTCTTTCTGCAACAAAAAAAGACACCTTTTGGCTTAAAATCAAATTGTTTGGGGTCAAAAGTAAAATCAAAATCGCCAAAAACAAAAGATACATCGCCAAATATTGTTTCAATATAGAAATCTTGCCCCTTGTATAATTGTTTAAACATTACGAACATTCCCAATCATGTTTAAATTAAATATTTTTGTTTTATAATATTCTCTCATCAAAACTCTTTTTTTTTTTCTTTCTCTTTCTTTCTTTTTTTAAAAAATGAAATTAGTAACAGTTTTTCTTTTACTTTTTCGACATGTATAGCCTTTTCATTTCTTTCTGCAACAGTAATGATCGCCAAAAAATTAGCAATGGCAACCTTTTCGGCCAAAATAACAGAACTTTCTATCATAATTCTGTAACTAATATACGTAGAATGTTGTGTTATATACTAAAACCTTCCCTGAAAAATTATCTATCCAACAGTGCAAGTTCTGTCAAATTCCGTTCGGTAGAACTCGAGTTATAAAGGAACGGAACGAAATTTCCGTTTGTGTTTTATATATATAGTAGATATATGTTCGTAACACGATAACTCTTGATAGAAATAACCGTTTTACTTCAAACTCTGTTTATAGGTTCATTGTGATAAGGCGCTTCCCTGATTAGTTTTGGGGGTTCATTGGTTAAGTATAAAAGGGAGAAACGGGGGGCTAACCCCCCTTAATTTAGATAAATTGGTTTTTCATGCAGAATTATCCCATTTTCTTTAAATTTTGTACATAGGTTCATTTTGATAATGCGCTTCTGTGAGTAGTTTTGGGGGTTCATTGGTTAAGTATAAAGAGGGAAAGGGGGGATAATCCCCCCCCCCCCCTTAATTTAGATAAATGGGTTTTTCATGCAGAATTATCCCATTTTCTTCAAATTTTGTATATAGGTTCATTTTGATAATGCGCTTCTGTGAATAGTTTTGGGGGTTTATTGATTAAGTATAAAGGGGAAAGGGGGGGATCCTCTTACTTTAGATAAATGGGTTTTTCATGCAGAATTATCAGATTTTCTTAAATTTTTTTATATATATTCATTGTAATTAGAGGCTTCCCTGATTAGTTTAAGGGGTTCATTAGTTAACTATGAGGGGGGTAACGGGGGGGGGATGACCTCCCTTAATATATTGTCAATTTCTTTAATTTTCGAGGGGCTTATTTCAAATTCTTTGAAATAAGAGTATAATATACGAATAGCCTGTGAGCTTAATGCCCTCAGTTTAACTGGGCAGTTTTCTTTTTATTTCATTTTACAGTGGAAAATATTCACATTTAGCAAAATTTATTATTTGAATTTAAACTATTTTCATACATTTTAATTAATTATACAGTGTTTGAATCTTACAATGAAAAATATTCTCTTAACTTTTCAAAAAAGCATAAAATTAAATTTCTCTCCATTTTCAGAAAAAAAAAAAGATGATCTATTGTATAAAACAATTTACATTCATAACATTTAGAAAATAATATCTCAAAAACTATCCATTTAAAAATATCCTATTTCATTTAATTACAGTTCTAGCAATGTGCTTTATTAATTCCTAAATTTACCTTAATAATTTCATTTAAAAATTATTTTATTAACTCAGTATTTTTTAATTCATAATTTAAAAAATGCATTTAGGGCAAATAATTTGTAGTTTTATTTATGTAAATCAATAAAACTTTCTAACCGCTTACTATAAATATATCAGTGAATTTATTAAGTTTCATTCATCAAAGTATATTTTTAATTATGAGTAATTATTATAAGTAATTTTTATTTTTAAAAAAATAAAAGAAACTCTTTTAATTTTATTTTACTACATCACAATCTATTGGTAAATTTTTATCAGATTAGGGATTACCAATTTATGCATAAAGAATTATCTATAATTATTAATGTTCGAAAACAACGCCTGTCTGTCTGCCTATTGTTTCTGTTTGTAACTCTAAAAACTTTTCTCACAGACTGAGTAGAGTGGCGCTAAAGATATCAAAATATGCAGGAAAATTCGAGAAATCTGTTCTTTCAGGTTTTGAAAAAATCTGCCGGTAATTAGAAAAGATATTAATTAAAAACTCATTAAAAATTGAGCGAAAAGAACAATTTTTATCCAATCTGCAGCTACATGTGTTTGATAAAAATTATTTCCAAGCAAGAAAGAGACAAAGTGTCTGCTGATAAAAATACAGAAGTAGGGTTTTAAAATGGGCTTGCAAATTATAAGATCTTTACCTACAGTTTTGAAAATAACACCGTGAGAATCATCTCTCTCTCCACATTAAAAGATTGTAAAAATTAAGGAAATCCATCCATTAAAACCAAAGATATTAATTATTATTTCATTAATTTGTGTTATGTCATGTATTTAAATTTAAGAGTAAAATATGTTTCATTTAAATATTTCCCTTTTCACATGACATACATTTGTTTTTACCATCCCCAAGCCTACGTTAAATTACAAACGAACTCCATTGCTTCACGATGTTTTCGGGTAAACACGCGATTCATCCACGATCTATCACTGTGCTTCTGGATCACTGTTGATCGCTGTTATTTGCTGTTACTGTCGACCCAGAGCTCTCGTCTGACGATCGCCGCTCTGATTGGTCGTAGTTTGACGTCATAGTCCGTGAAGCCAATGGAGTTTCGCATACGTTTTTCTTTTCACAGAATGGCAGCAACTGTATGCAAATTTTTCCAAGGCAGACTAGTATATGTAGCAGGTCAAGATGTTTGTATTTCGCCCTTTTTCTTCCTTGTCTGTTGTTGCTTTGCCTTGCTTTTCTTACGTAGCTCGCTTGAAAGCAGCACTTAGTTTTCTTGCCATGTAACTATACTTACGACGTCGTAGCTTGGCTACGTTTTGAAGGCTGCTGGCGGCTATTATTTTTTGATGAAAGTTTATTTTGATTTTATTTTTAAGTTTGTTCGGCGAAAGTAAAGCTGACGTTGGTTTGTCATTTGTAATTAATCATCAATAAAAGTCATCTTGTTGTTACTTCTGCTGTACTTATTAAAGTCTTCCACATCCATGCATTTCCAAGCTTAAAGATTCCACTGCATATTCTGCTTAATATAGTTAATTTATTGTGAAAAAGAGAACAATTTGATTGCATAAAAATTATTCCTTTTAACGTGCTCTTTCAGAACCAGACATTGGGACGTCTAGATGTCTAGAAGGATGAAAGATATGAAAACAGTTTAAGTGTGGTTAATATTGGCTATATAAAATTATTAAAAATATTGAATTTAAGGATTTGAAAATTATGTATCCCTACATAATATAGAATGCCGAGTCCAAAAAAGTAATTTTCGTAAAAATCGGATAATAATTCCTGAAGATATCAATTAAAAAATCATTAATTTTCAAAAAGAAAATGAATTTTTTGGAAGTCAACACAACAGTTGTCTTTCACTGCATGTGTTTTGATGATTTCAGTGGAAGAATAGTAGACATTGTGACGCTTTCTGGAAAAAAAAAAAAAGATAAAATTTGGACGACATTTGAAAAGGATTACTGTTTTTATAGGAGATATAAAAATTTTAAAAATATCGGATTTTCGAATCTGAAATATATGCATCCTTGCTCAGAGTGGGCTGACATTTCAGGGATTCAAAAAATTTTCAAATTCAGACCATATTTTTTATTTTAGCAAAATTCCGAATTTTGTATAGGAAAAAAAAAAAGAAAGAAAGAAAAAGCTAAGGTATCTGCTATTTCTTTTCCAAATATCTCCCGTCGTACGGATCCCATCGCGACGCGGTCTGGCTCATTAGACTCGACATTGATAGAACTTACTGGTTTTAGGTCAGAGTTTCACCACCAGGGGGCACTTTCTTATCTATGGTTATATGGGTCTGATCAGGACGAGGTATGGCTGATTCGACTCGAAATCGACAGCCTCAAACATTTCAGTTATGTTCGTATAGAACAAATTGCGCCCCCTGTTGGTGGAAGATGAAACTAACGGATTTTCCAGCTAACGTGGGTTCTATGGGTCCCATCACGATGCGGTTTGATTCATTTAAATACAAATAATAAATATTCAATGAATTAAGCTAACAAATGTTCAGTTCCCAAACAAAGGTAAGTAAGCAGAATGAAACACTTAATCAATCCTACAACATTCAGTAGAAAGTTTCAGTGAAAATGGAACTGAAAATCTCCGAGTTACAAAGAAGGACGAAAAGGTAGTAGACAAAATGATTTGCACAAGAGGTTGAAATACTCTTCACAGTACTTATGAAGAGCAAAGTTTGATTTTAATGGTAAAGAAACATTTTTCTTTCTTTTTTTTGAACGTTCAAAATTTTCTAACTTTTTCTCAGAATTTTCGTGACTTTCCCAGTCCATATAAATTTCCCTGACTTTTCCAGGATTTCCAGGTGGTTAGACACCTTGATAAGATGCACTTTAGATTCTTTAAAAAAATTTATATGATATACTTGTTTATTAAAAATAATGCTGATACTAGTAATCCTTACTTAATTTCTAAATTACTGTGTTTTTCTCGCACATAGACAAGCACTTCGATTACATTTTGTCATTTAAGTCTGTAATACACATTACTTTTATTATTTTGCAATAAAAGAAATTTTACTGTTCTGTTCACTACTTTAAACAAAAATGAAGATAGTATTGGATGAAAAGAATGTTTTTTGAAAATAAACAATGGTTAAAAGGGACAAGATATTTAAAAACTTTTTCTGTCTGGGTACGAAATTAGTCTGTCAGGTTTACAAATGAATATTTTACAATATAATGCAAATAATTAGATCTTAAAAAAAAAAAAAATCCAGAAGAAAGCTCCAAATTTTTCTTGTAATTTTACATTTATAGTAATTGCATGTAATTAAATCTATCTAATCATCCTACTGAAATATAAAGGTATTGGCTAATTTATAAGATAAAAAATGATGAAAGTACAATATGAGAAAAAGACTGAAGTAAAGTCCCGAAATTGATATTTTTCTTCTAAAAGAGTTAACAAGAAAATTAGGGTATATAAGGAATGTGTAATTTTGTCATACTAAAATAAGCTTGGCTGTCACTAAACAGTTACTTTCATAATAATATATGATAACAAATGCAATGTTTGGACAAATTCAAAGTAAAATTTTAAAAATCAATGAAACAACTACATTGTTTAAAAGATTTCCTTTTATTTAAGAAAGTTTTCAAGCACTGTACAACACATATATACATTTCCTATCAACATGACATTTTTCTGAATATTGATGTTATTTGAACACTTACTTCAATCATAATATCATTCTGCATCATTATACAATTTTAAGACTTCAAGAATCAAATTGTAATTAACATACAATTATGAGATGCGAGAGAAATAAAGATAATATCAATGTTTTTCTTTTAGAACAGTAACAAATTTGTTAACATTCATTTAAAAATTACTATATATAACTCACCATTATGAAATAATATCATCTAGATATAGATTTAAATAGTTTTCAGAGATGAAAATAGCCAGAGCTGAATTTATGGGAGGGTATAACAGGAGTTCCAATAAAAAAGTAAAATTTTGCTTATAAGAATATTAATATATATATATATATATTAAATAATAATACGAACATGCAATAACAATAATATATATATATATAGTCTATGCATAGTATTTCAACTAGTAATTGAAAACCTTTCAAACAAGCAAAAATCTTAAGTATGTTGCTTAATGAAAAATTATTTGACAACAAATTATCTATACACTGAAATAACTTCTGTTTCATCTTGGTTTAAATAAGTAGGGGTCTCCACACCTAACCTTTATATACCTCATTCTCTGAAATATCTTAAGTGCACAAAGAAAGAAAAATATATAGCAAAGTAAGGAATATGGAAATGTGAGAAAATATAGAAATGTAAGAATTATGAATTTCTTGAATATTTTCATCTCTGATTTTTAAATCTGTGAAAACATAAAACTAATTATTTATTCTTTTCACTAATACACTCTTAGATTTTTATCCCAATTTTATTCTGCAGAAGGATTATTTTATCGAGATAATTTTCTAATGTTCAAATAAAAACATGCAAGAAGCAGAAATTCTATGAAATACAAAGTAAATTTTTTAATTTCTGTAGGATAATCCTACTTTGCCTAACTATTTTGTCTAACTTGAATATCATAAGGCATGTGCAAACATAGTATAAAAGCAAAAATTAAAAAATCAAAATGTTACCCTTTACAGTTAATCTTATAATGAAAATTTCTTTTTACACCATTACACTGGGTGCATCTACCAGCTGATTTCTTGTTGGAAACATTTTCATCAACTTACTTAAATTTTAAACTGTCTGCTGATTTTCATATGCATACTTGGAGAAATCTATAGGGTGCCATGTGTCTACCTGATCTGCATAGAAATATGCTCTCTGGAAATATTGTACAATACAAGCAGTCATTTGTGAACAAATCAATAAGGTTGTTTAGCAGAAGTTGATCAAATGTTATTCTTAATTTTTTTAAATCAGTGGAAGACGAGTGGAGCATACGACTTGTGACAACTTTGGATCACTTGTGTGATAAAAATAAAATGTAGAATTAATTTTTATGCCTAAATAAAGAAAGAAAATTTATAAAAAGAAAATGTCTTATAAATGAAAAAATGAATTACATTAATATAAAATTATTTTAATACAATCATCAAATCAGTCAGTTGTGATGACAGTGTGACATAGCAATGACATAGTATTTCATAACAAAGACATGGCAAATTTTTAAATCAAGAAATAAATTATTATGAGTAAATAAAAATTAATCCTTTCAATATTTGTATTGTTTTATTTTTTATTCTTTATGAAAAGTGCTTGAAAAATAATCACAGCAGACTACAATTAAAATTATTTTCATATTTTATTCATTTATTTTTTGTTAAAGTAATGAAATTATTTTAAAAAATAAGCTATAAACTTTCTAATATTTGCACCTCATGCTGGTCTTGTAGCTAGGTTACTGGCTATTAGACAAGAGGTATCAGGTTCAAATCCCATTTATGGCAAGGATGTTTGTAGTGGGTCAAACTCTACTTTGTAATTGTGTTTCTGCCATGTTGAATTCATACCAAAATTTTCAAAAAAATTTATTTGAAAATAACGAAATTTAATTTTTTAGCTTGTTTTCACCAAAGCTATAAAAGTAAAGTATTGTTCAAAAATTCTGGTACCAATCTTGATTAAAATCAAGTTGTATAAAAAAT
Organism: Maratus michaelseni; assembly: GCA_963931845.1. Classification (NCBI taxonomy): domain Eukaryota; kingdom Metazoa; phylum Arthropoda; class Arachnida; order Araneae; family Salticidae; genus Maratus; species Maratus michaelseni. Next base: position 202,892,791 of record OZ007587.1, read on the forward strand.
ATCCCACTGTGCTAAGGGATTAAAGAGAAATTCCAATCAATTTAGCTCTCTTGCATAAAAGATGACCATGGTTCTCAAAACCAACCATCTAAAAATCAATTTGCAGACGCAGAGAGACAAACAATTTTCAAAAATAGAAAAAATGTGAAACAATAAGAGAATGATTTTAATATATATTTTTCTTATTCAACTGACACTGAAACAAAATAACTGATTTTTTTTATTACAAATAACAAACTATCGTCAACTGCAAAGCTACTTTGTTATATTTCAAATGTGATTTGTAATTAACAGCAAATTCATTAAATAATATCAACCACAATTTGATACAAATAAGATATAATCAAATATAAGCTTTGTTTCATTATTACAAAGTTAATGAAATGAATTATGAAAGTTTTTTTTTGCCAATAAAAATGTCGAAGCACTGCTATATGGCAGTGCTTTAAACCAGGGGTTCCCAAACTTTTAGACAGGTGCACTACTGAATTGAAATTTATACTTTGTCATACCATCAGATAAGGCAGGTAATGTTAACAGGTAGTGATTTACAGCAGAGCATTCAGCACATGTGCCCTGGGCCCTCTTGCTTAAAGGGGCCTTAAAACTCTAAAAATAGGCCAAGAAGTAATACAGGGGTAGTACTAGCCCAGGAAATATTTCAGGACATACTTTTTACGATATTTCAGGACACATTTGATTGAAAACCGAACCGAAAAAACCCTTAACTCCCTGTTCAATACATTTTATTATCATAAATAGTACATTATATACACAATTTTTTTGTTGTAAAAGTATAAAGTTCTGGGGGGGGGGGGGGGGGGGAGAGAAAAAAAATTGCATGTACCACAGGGTTCCCAAACTTATAAATTGGTCCTTCATTGTTAATATTTAAAACTGCATGATTATAATGCTAAAATGGTACGTTAATATCTTTTTTTATTTACATTCATACATGGAGTAGGATCATGCTTATATATTAATTATATGTGAAATATTATAAATCAATTTGGAGAAGAGGACTACAATTTGATTTATTGGCATGTTCTTATATGTACCATTGGCAACTTGCATATACTAACTGGACTTGTATCGCTGATGTGAAGAGTGTAGTTTCCTAACGTGCAGTTCAATATTTGTTAATTTTAGCCATGTTTAATTCATTATTCATTTTAGTTTAAATTTATTTTTAAAATGCATTCTTGTAGACATAAGTAGTGCTAAACAAAAGCAAACATTGTACAGCTTTTGAAGAAATTAGTGACCATTCACATGAGCAAACAAAACTCTCTATAATCATGTTTTTTTTTCCCCTCTCATTATTGACAATATCTTCAAGAAAGAAGAAATTTCTGAAAAATAGTAACTGAAATCTGCTACTAATAATATATATGATATTTACACTATTCATTTATGTTACTTGTGAATTCAATACTTTTATTATAGCATTTTCACCAATAAAATTGTACACATTTATAATTAATGATATTGTTCGGCTATTTAAGAAGTTTACACTAAATTTTTCTTTTTCAGTAAGGTTTCATTTAGTCATAATGTGCATATTCAATTTAGCCTCAGAAAGATGTGTGGAGCAGGAGTGATTCTGAGTAAAAAAATAATTTCGGCACTTCACAGTGAACTTTCTGAAAGATTCCATGGGTGGGGAGAGATTTTCCTGGAATCTTTCCAACATCTGGTTAGGAAAGCCAACCCAACTCTGCTGGTTGGATCGGGGCTATTTTTTTTATTATTATTATTGCAGGTTGGGTCTGTTTTGGACTGAGTTTAGATCCCTATAGGTTGGGTTCGGGTCACCCCGATCTTTCAAAAGTTAGTTCAGTATAATGTTTCAGATTAAAAATTATATCTATAATGACATAGATGTTTGTTCGTGTGTGTGGTGTTTTGTGATGAGACCGTTGTGCACAGAGCTACAAGATTTAGCAGGAAGGTACTTGTATGTCTAAAGTTATGCATCTCAAAGTCAGTTTTTAGATTTTTTTTAATTTAATTTTTTATGCATTTTTTTTTGTTTTGAAGGGAATTTTCTACATCATTAAAATGAATCCAATTTCAATCTTTTAGCCTAATGCAGTAAATTTTGGCAAAATTCTTTGCGATTTTTTGTTCTGCGATTGTTTCATAATTTCTTTTCCATGATCATTTGACAAAATTAGTTTTTTTTTTTTTTTTACAACAAACTTTTTACTAAATTGATATTTTTTTTTCTGTGTCCGAATGACGAAATTATTTTATACACATATTTTTTTTTGTGACAAACTTGAAATTTACAATTTTTTCTGCGCCTGATTGATAAAATTTGCCTTTTTTTTTTTTTTTTTTTTTTTTTTTTGCGATAGTTTCATGAAATTTGAGATTTTTTTTTTTTGCGATAGTTTCATGAAATTTGAGATTTTTTTTTTTTTTTTTTGCATAATCCTTTGACGAAATTTGTAATTTTTCTCCGTGACAAAGTCAAATTTGATTTTTTCATGTGACAAGTTGAAATTACCGATTTTTTTCAGTGAGTAATTGTTGAAAATTTGAAGACACAGTTAAATTATTGTTCTGTTATTGAAGAGAATTTCTGAGACCCTTGACGAAATTGGCGTATATTTTTCCACGATCATTTGAAGAACTTCATAATTTTTTCTGCGATTGATTCATGGATTGATTTTGAAAAATTCTACAAAAGGAAAAAAATAAATAAATACTTGCAGAAGAATCATTAGTCTGTAAAAGAATTTAAGACTGACGGGGAATAAATACAACACTGCATTTTTTATTATGCACAATTTCCTATTTTCTGCATGATTAGTGCAATCCCACACGCTATTTCAAACCCTGACCTTCAAAGAAAACTCTTTCCCTCCAAGAAAATCTTGAAATGGCACCCTAGCTTCTGAGGAAGGGAATTTGTGATGTAAATATTTCATAAACACTATTCACTCGTGGTTAATATTCATAAAAAGGATTTTTATGTTAAGAAGTTTGTTTTTCATTAATGTCTAAAATTTTTAACCAATGACCAATTTTTTTTTAAATATTCAGAAATGGATGCCTTAGATTTTCAGAAAATTCGGAACAGAATCACCCCCTGGTATGGCGATCCAGAAAGTTCTTATTTAACTATTTCAATTTCATTCAGAATAATAGGCTTCTTTACTACCAGTACTGGCACACATGCCATAGTTTGGGAAATCCTGCTTTAAATAATATACTTTTCGTGCAAAAATGATCATAATAGCATGAAATCTGACTAAAATTAACAATAAGTTTTTTTAGCTATCACTTTAACCACTGGTGAATAGAGATTATTATTTTATTTTAACTGTAATTACATAATACCAAAATAATTTTTCTACAATGTCTATATAAGAATTGAAATTAATTTTTATCGGTACTTACGTATTATCCGGGCCAGTTTTAAGTCAACTGCACCAAGCATGGAGCCAATGTTACTAATTATAGTAACCCTTATATATTTTTTTTTCTTGCTACATAGTACATGCCTGGGAATAATCTATAATATTATTCTTTCTTATTTACTATGATATTTACCATTTATTAATTTTACTAAAATAATGTTATTTACTATTTTTAATAATGTTATAAATTTAATAAACATATATTGCATTTTATTTATTTTATATTAATTACCATTTTTAACAATGTTATTTGATTATGTTAAATTACTGCGTTTGAAAACATGATTGGCAAAGATAAACATTGGTACTTGGCAACCATTTTTGGCGATCAATCTCCTGGCACGGATAATACATAAGTACCTTTTTATCTTTATTTATTAATTTGTTAAATGCAAGACTTGAGTTTGTATTAAAAAGTTGCTAATACATAAAAAAGAAAATTTTCCCTCTTAAATAAAAATTTAAGATACTAGTCTACTTAAAATAATAAATAATTTTTTTTTTTTTTTTTTTTTTTTTTTGTCTGGAGGCAACTGAACTTGGAGGATTAAATATTTAACATTGACAATTTTTAATCAAGGCTCTACTGCATTAAATAGAATCCTTTTCATGTAAAGATGACCTAAAATTTTGATAATAAACTCTTTTGATGAATAATACATTCAACCAAAATCAAAATACATATTCAATTTCGGTCTAAAGTATTAAAATGCATTCACCCCTTCTCCAACTTTTCATTAAAAGGAAAAAAAAAATCATATGAGAAAGTAGAAAAGCCACTTTTGAACAAGAAAAAACTTTTGAAAGTTCAACATAATTAAAAGAGAGCTTTTACATTAAATAAAAAACATAAAAGGAACACAACAAAGATGTCAAAAATGCTTTTATATGACACATAACCAACCATATCATTCATATAAGAAAATTATAAATAAAACTACAATAAAAATTATTGAATCATGTCTTTTAAGTTCATGATGTGAATAAAAGGATGCAGAATGTTTTATGATTCCAGCTCCTATATTAAGGCATAAGCATTGTCAAACTGCAAAAAAGTCTTTAAGAAGGGTAGCTCTTCTCTTTTCTGCTACATCCATTTGATTTTCTAGGTCCTAAAAAAAAGAGAATATTTTTTATTAAAATATATTTTTTTTTTTGGGGGGGGGGGGGGGGCTGAAACAATATATATATAGATAGATTACTTTTATTTGGAAATTATTAGTAACTTAATTGTCGTTACAAATATGCTGTTAAAGATATACAGTGGAACTTCCCTTTAACAAAGTTCCTATTTAACGAAGTTTTCTACTTAACGAAATTTTCTGCAGAACTTTGACTTTGAAAACCATTAGCATGTAAATTAATCTCCACATTACGGAAAATATATTCTATATAACGAAGTTTATTCCACTTTTGTACATGTACAGAATTCAAATTAAGTGCTTGTTGTTCGAAGGATATGCAAATTTATTTCAGCGGATTGTTTGAAAATGAACACATTTAAATAATTTCCATTCTGCTCGGTGCTAAATAAAACAATTTTCTTTCACACTAAGAAAAACACTTGTTATCATTATTCTCCCACTCCGAGACTCCAGCGCTGACAGTTGGGGAAGTCAAAATCCCTCTTTTACCTTCAATGATATAGAAGAGGAGGTGTCGCAATGGCATCAGACGCATTGAAACAAAAAATATCTATTAGAGTCAGACAGGTACCATTCTGACCTTCCATTGCTGATAGACAATTGCTTTGTACATCCAAAAGAACGTGCTTCAAAATACAAATCGAAGAACATCAAAGTTATTTTTGTTCCTGCCAATACAGCTAAACTTTAATAAAAAATCTGGAAGTACATTATAGAAAAAGACAGAAAAAAAGCCGATGTAGTGAAAACATTAGTTTGAGATTCTGTGTATCAGAGCTGATGAAAGCTTGGGAATGTGACGCGATTTCATCGACCGTACACAACTGTTTTGTAAAAGACGGCTTCATAATTAAAACTGAATCAAATGCTTCTGAATCCAATACCTGTTTGTCATATCTCAAGAAAAAATTTCATGAATTTAAGTTAATTTCTATTTAACGAATTTTCTTCATAACAAAGTTTTTAAGTGTAACGATGAAACTTCGTTAAATTGAAGTTCCACTGTATATATATTGTTAGAATTTTCAAAAAATATTGGATAAAAACAAGTTTTGGCTTATAATCCTCTAGTTGTGTGCAATTTATATTATTATACATATATATGGAAAAATCTGGGGGAGACCAACATCCAGCTGTGGTTTGAAAATGGTTGATGAAGATATGTACTAGGGGACTCTGGCCCTGTGCCCTTTCTTTGTATGCCAACCTCAAGTCTTTCAACAGACTTGCACATTGCAAACTTGTTCCAAATTCATCAATTGGTAGAAACACACTGCAATATAACTCCAATCTTACTTATAATAAAATCCGAAGGCAAGAAACTGTCTGTAACTCTCCCGGGCACAACCACTTTGGTTTGCGAATCGACCATGGTTAAACGTCATGTTAGGCTTAATGAAAAATTTATGCTACATCCGATTCTGCTGTTTAAATATTTGTAAAAGCCATGGAACTAGAAATGATTACTGGAAGGAAAAACCCTATCTCTCAACACAAACGAGTTTCTGGCGACAGCTGCCACAGATTTTTGACTACCTTGCAGGCGGGGCAAGCAGCCGGGGCAATAGCCTGGCGTGATTATCGCTGTTTGGCTTTTTTTCTCTCTCGATACTTCTGTTTTTGTTGTTATTGTTTTGTTTTGATGACGCAAGAATCAGTATGCTGTATGAGTTCATTGATAGCGCATTTCGCATACCTGGTCGGTGGATTAAAGTATTTTAATGTTTTCTAGCGATTGATTCTAAACATTTTTTAACTTATATTACATTTTATACTGAGAATTATAATTTAAAAAAAATAATACTAAAGAGATGAAGAATTCTTAACAATAATATTTTAATTTAATCAATCTATTTATTTATTATTCTATTAAGTGATGCATTTATTTTAATTTTAGCGATAATTTTATCTTTTTGTAATTTGATTAAATATATTTTTTTAAATACTGAATTCTATAGAATTACAGCTATAAAATTTTTGAGACAGTAGAAAGTTTTAGAAATGATACTAAAGAAATCAAAATTCACAACAAAAATATCTCATTTCCTGTTCCAATTTTTAAGAGTGATTTTTTTTAAAGCTACAAATAGAAATTTTAAGTATAAACATGAACTAGGGTTGAAATTAACCCCCCCCCCAAACTTTTCAAAATAGTAAAAAGTTGTTGATCAATTGCTTTTATGGGCTCCTTTTATGAAGCCTTGAAACTTGAGTGTCAACGATTTTTATTAGATGATTTAAAACAGTGATTCAATCATACAAGGCAATCATCTTAGGCAATTAACAGTGATTTTTAATTAAAACACAGTGATTAAATCATGGCTGATTTATATCATAAATTTTCTAAATGTTTAAACTGACAAAAAAAAAAGTATTAAAATAAGATGAATAGAATTTGAAAATTTAAAAAAAAATAGTTAATATTTTTTGTATTATATTCTTTAAGTTTAGACTTAGGCAATTTGATTTTTTAAGTACAAATGCAAAACAAACTGCAAATGATATTTGTTTGATTATTTGAGCTACTAATAAAATAAGCAATTTTTATTAATTATGCAATTACTTACAGTTCCCTCTAGGCCAATTTTTAAGGGCACAACACCCTGCCCTTTTGAAAAGTTCACCCCCCCCCTTTTTTTTTTTAAATAACGAATACATTTTTACTTACAGTTTGTTATGATACATTCCATTTATACTTTTAAATTCAATAGTTTTCATTAATTATTTTACTTAAATTAAATATTTAATCCTTATTAATCATTAATTAAAAGTTTTCATATTAATTAACATTTAAATTGATTATTTAATCGTTATTATTTAAACAGTCAATAATTTCTATCTTTTTAAAATTAATCTTTTTAACTTTTCTTCTAAGATATTATTATTAATTAAATATAACTTCTAGAATTAAATCACTTTTTAAAAATCAATATCAATAATCACTTGTAAATTAAATTATAATCATGCATTTAAATCTCTGGATAGAGAATTAAAGATTTCCGTTTGTTGACATCGATTCCGGTAAAGTACCGCGATTTTTCTTCTAAGTTAAAATATATAATTTCTACTTTTTAAATATTAATTATTTTTGTTTTAAAATTGATGCAATAGATTAAACATAATTAATTATGCAGTCTGCCAAAATCCTAGCAAGATTCAACGTAAATCGTGGCAGATATGAATTTTTAAACATTTTCTCTAATTTCAATGTTTACTTCGGTTGCTTTCACTATGATGCCTGGCCATTTTGAATCGCATCTTCGTGCGTTCAAAAAACAACAACTTAAGAGGCAATTGTCACCCATTTTGATGTAGGGGTCGTTCGAGCGGACATTCCAAGGTTAAGGGGTGCATTTTTCAGTGGGGAAAAAGGGGAATTCAAATTTGTTCTAGAACATTCGCGTACGTAAGATCTTAATTTCAGCTACTTGTTGCTAGGGAGTAGGTGTTTTCCTTTCGCCAGTATCGTTCGCGTGTGGAGTTGAGTTGTGGCACTAATGCTTTTTAGCAGTTACGGTTGAGAGTTAAGCGGTGCGAAACGAAGAAGAGGATTTTTTCGACTCTTCTGATTGGATATTTTGGCGTGTGTGTGAGTTGACTTGGTGGAGTTAAAATTCAAATTGAGTGAGTCGGTTGCTTTGCTTTACGAGAATGAAGATGTAGTTGAGAGAGAAAGACGCCGTGGTCGGGCCGTAAGGCCTGACATTATGTCAAAATTTTTGTATATAATTCAGTGAAAGCACTGTTAATATTTAATCTAGTTATTATAGTTCATGAAGTTTTGATCGCAAGTTTGAAGATGAAGTTTTAAATATTATTTCGGCACCTTTGGTTCCAATCTGCACTGCATATAATAGCAACAACATCATTTTGCTATCAAGCTAATATACCATACTGTCGTCCATCTCATCAATTTGTCATCTCTACATAATTCCCTGTTCTTGTCAACTTTACATCCATGTCCCTCCTCATTTCATAAAGTCTAAGTTCCAGCGGGAATAAATATTCTCTCGGTAACATAAGAGATAATCAGCACATCATAATATATATATAGATATACAGCATCGCACCCTATCTACAACCTTATCGATTCTTCATCTTGGTGTGAATGACAAAGATTCATCTACAATTTCTCCATTCGTGTTCCTCATTAGATAATTTAAGTTCCAACGAATACAGCAAGAATAAATATATAAATAATCTTATGAACTATTGTAAGACAATAGAACAATTAAAAAGATAACTTGTAATCTCAAAACAGCCTGTTTTTATTTAAGAGACCTTCTTCCTCAAGTTAGAAGTATAAAATATTGGTGAAATATTAATAAGTTAAGGATTATTTTAATTTAGTGAATATTCATTTAAGATTCAAAAACGATGTAGATTTGAACTGAAATCCTGATGGATAAATATAAATATATCGGTAATTGAGTAATTAATTAACATCTATGAAGTGGTATATATATGGTGAAAGTGAATTAAATATGTTGTTTGAAATAAAATGATTCATTTACTATAACTTCGGTTATCTTCATTCTGTGGGTGAGTTGTATTTTTCTTATTTTCATTTCAGATCTAAATTCGTGCATATACTCCAGTTTGAGTAATTTTATCATCAGCTACTCTAAATTATATTTTACTGAATAACTTACATTATATTTGAGATTTCAGTATTATTTTTACAGTTTAATTTTGTTTCATTAGTGCTAGGTTTAACATCGTATTTGGTGCTTCCACTATACGCGCGACCTGTATTGAGAAGTTGGAGTGGGATTTAGAGTAAACATTTATTCTAATTTTCTGTCTTAATTTAGGCATTTTAAGAATCTCTGTTTGCTTTATCTCCTAACCCCAATTCACCTTACATTTAATGGTACCGCGACTCAGTGAAACGTTCTTTGTAGGTTGTTGCTTAAATTTAATATGACTATATTTGCACAAAATTTAAATAATTAATGTTTAATAAATACTAAAATTTACTGTGTGCAAAAGCTTATATTTTTTTTTGGTGTCCATGTGCCAATTTTTTTTTCCTCTCATAGAAATCTTATTTGTAATGTTTATTATGATTTTAAAAGAGTGATGCAAGTAATTGAAGACTATAATATCTGGTTGTATAATATATTTATATAAAAGTGTGAATGTTTTGGTACAACTCTTTAAAAGTTTGGGTAAAAAGCTGATAATTGTGTTTTTACAAAGTTTTAGAAAATTATTGTATCTCTCAATGACTACAAATTTTATTGCAGTTTATTTCATCTTGAGAAAAGATATTTCAGTTAAAATTATGTTCAAGAAAATTCATTTATTCAAAAATTTCATATCTTTTACAAAGCAAATTTTATTTATTAAGAGTTATATTTATTTCAATATTTATGCATAAACTTTGAGTTAAATCTCTCGTGACATCAATTCCCCTTAGATATTTTTTTTTACTATAGCAATAATTCAATATCCTCCTTAATTTTAAAGTTTACTAGGAAAGTTCTTTTAAATCTAACTTTGCTATAAAGGCATAATTTATTGTTTGTGTACCTTGTGAATGATCATTGTGATAACGCAGGCAGAGTGAAATTTTTAAGGAATTCCGCATGAAATAACTAAAATTTTAATTACCTATTTTATTGAGTTTTTATAATTAGATTGTGTTCCTTGAGACTGATCATTGATAACTCAGGTGGAAAAATTTCCTAGATTTTTGGCCACTATAAAGACACAATTTTTTTTTGACTCAGATGTAAGAATCGTGCATTCTAGCTGGCTTGCATGGGTTTCCGCACAAAAAGAGCATAATGTCTCTTGGAGCTCTCCAGTTTTCGGGTGGCAAAGTAGATTTTGATAGAATCTTTATTATTAAAAATTTTTTTTGCTATAGTGATTCCTTTTTTTTAGGTTGTAGTTATTTGTATTTCAATTTTACAATAGAGTTTAATTTTTGTCTGATGTCACATTTAGAGAGAATTGCAGCGATTTATGAGTCAAAATTTTTCAGTAATGTTAATAGATATAATTTATTGCTGAGGAGTGTGATAAATTGTTTATAAAGAATTTTTATCATAAGAGTATACTCATTTAACATCCTATTCAAAGAATAAAGACAAAACAACAACAAATGATAAAAAGTTTATTTTTGAGACAAGATATATATATATATATAAAATGAAAAATAAATGAAATGTATATAGAAATAAATGAAAAAAGTGAAAAATGATTAATATGGGATAAAAGTAGCATGATTTGTTTAAATTTTTTTTTTCTGCCCTCAGGCTATCTTGCATTCTCTTGAGTATATCTCTTTAGTCTGTTCGGATAGTATTTTCAAATTGAGGAAGAGTTACTATTTTTTTTTAATAAGGAAGATTTTGTTAGTTCTGCTAGATTTAGAGATCAATAGCATGCGCAGGCTACTCTGAATTTTGGTTGAGCATACAATATTTTTTTTTAACCTTTCTTCACAGAGTGCACTCTTTAATAAAATCACATGTATATAGAGAGATATATTAGTACAAAATCATGTCCTACTTTTTGCACCATTGTTAGGCAATACTATAAGGAAACTTCCTTCGTTCTTTGCCAGATGACAATTGGTGTTATGCAGTATATTGATATTGGTCTCAAAATTTTTAGGTCTGGCGTCTCCTCAGCATATTAACTTTCATGTGATAAAAAATATTTAAATACTCTTAAAGTTTTCTAATGTTGTTCTTTTCTTAAATAATTTTCCAAATTTCACGTACATATTTTGATAACTCTTTGATATTTTGACAAAAATGCTAGAGAGGTTATAAAATAAGGCCCAATTAACTTCTCTGGAGGAATCTGATTATGTGCCAAAATTTGATAAATTTAAAGTGAAAGCTCTTCATTTTCAGAACTTTATTATTTTACATTGCTTCTATTTTTACAAATGATTTTCTTGATTATTGGTCATATTAGATAGATATATATATATATACATGTGTATAAATTACTTACCTGGTTTAATATATAATTTTGAATTTTAAATATTTATATATATTAAGAAATATATATTCTTTATTTTAAAGTGTCAATTAATTATTTTATCAAATACAATATCAAAAAGCCTAATATATATATTAAAATTTTGTTAATTACTTTAAAATGATATCTCAATTATGATATGCAATTTTATCACTAGACATGATCAATCTGGTTTTTTATTTTTGTTGTCATTTTAATGAGAAATTATGCAATATTCATGTAATACGAATAATAATTACAAATGTTTTAGAACTGCATCAGGTGTAGAAGATTTTATGGCACAATTTTGTCTAAACTTTAACAATATTTTTAATTTCTGTGAAACCATTTATATATGACTATAAGTAAAAAATTTTTTTTGTCTATTTGAGAGTGAGGTATTCAACATGCTAATTTTAATCTTTATAAGTAAATTTTTTTTTACCATAGCTATACTACATCCAAAATTTTTTTTTGTCTAAATAATGCCTTGGTCGGTATTATTCATTGATAGACACCATGTCATCCTGGTTAAGTGGTACTCTCCTTGCTAATTGCTAAAAAGTACCCGAGAATGATGCATAGGACTATCAGGCAGGGTAAATTTTATTAATATTTGGGAGTTACGTTTGAGTTTTAATTTTTTTTTATCTGCTTCAATTCCTAATTGGTTTTTGAAGGGTTCCAGTTTGTGAAGGGTTTTAATTTAGCATCTTTCCTAATATTTACTGTAAAATTTACAAAATTTTTAACTTCTCTTAAAATTTGATTTTAATTAAGCTCAGTAAAAGACAATAGCTATTATATTTTTTTTTACTTTTAAATGTGGTAAATTTTAAATTTCTAATTTGTGACAGGTACTCAACAAATTAATAAAAATTTTACTTTATCTGTGACTCTCAATTCTCAGGAATTATTTAATGAATACAATGATATGAAGTGTACTTCAATTTTTCTTTTGTCTAAACAATATATCTCAACAATTTGTTTATATTTATAAATATGTTCTTCTGCTATGTTGTACTACTGCGGTTTGACATTTCTTAAAAGGTATTTTGAATTTCACTGTTTTATATCTGCACATGGATATCCAATATTTTCTTTGCTGGTAGGAAAATTTTAAATCTTTTAGTGCAATGGTTAGATAGGTTTAATTTCAGGTTTTAATTTTACAAACTCACCCTATTCTTGTTTTGTATATATTTTATTTGTGTTTTGAGAACGGTACTTGTATCATATATATTATTCAATTAATTGTATTTTTGTGCTCAGATTCATCTGTATTGCATTGTGTTTTCTATTTCACTGTCTGCATCCATATTCTTTCTTAATTTTAATGTTTGCATTTTTGTATGTACTTAGTACAATTGTTTGAATCTGTAAAAAATAGAAAATTTTAGGAAAAGTATTGTTGTTCCTAAGAACTATCTTTTGTGATTCCGTAGCAACATTTTGGTCTCTAAAACTTTTGATATCCTTTTAAGGATTGTAAGTTAAAGTATTTCAGATTTATTGTTAATTCTGTACCTACTGATATGAAATATGTTCTTCGCCATCTGTAGGAATGGAGGTAACGATGGCTGTGTCAAAATTTTTATTTTTCACTTGTGAAAATTTTTGTGTAATGCTTATTTTTCAGTTCAATTCTACATTTGATTTTTTTTTTCTCCCCTTTGGCATCAATTTTTTTTTAAAAATTTTTTTTTCCCATATTCTAGGGGTAAATGTTATGATACATTCCATTTATACTTTTAAATTCAATAGTTTTCATTAATTATTTTACTTAAATTAAATATTTAATCCTTATTAATCATTAATTAAAAGTTTTCATATTAATTAACATTTAAATTGATTATTTAATCGTTATTATTTAAACAGTCAATAATTTCTATCTTTTTAAAATTAATCTTTTTAACTTTTCTTCTAAGATATTATTATTAATTAAATATAACTTCTAGAATTAAATCACTTTTTAAAAATCAATATCAATAATCACTTGTAAATTAAATTATAATCATGCATTTAAATCTCTGGATAGAGAATTAAAGATTTCCGTTTGTTGACATCGATTCCGGTAAAGTACCGCGATTTTTCTTCTAAGTTAAAATATATAATTTCTACTTTTTAAATATTAATTATTTTTGTTTTAAAATTGATGCAATAGATTAAACATAATTAATTATGCAGTCTGCCAAAATCCTAGCAAGATTCAACGTAAATCGTGGCAGATATGAATTTTTAAACATTTTCTCTAATTTCAATGTTTACTTCGGTTGCTTTCACTATGATGCCTGGCCATTTTGAATCGCATCTTCGTGCGTTCAAAAAACAACAACTTAAGAGGTAATTGTCACCCATTTTGATGTAGGGGTCGTTCGAGCGGACATTCCAAGGTTAAGGGGTGCATTTTTCAGTGGGGAAAAAGGGGAATTCAAATTTGTTCTAGAACATTCGCGTACGTAAGATCTTAATTTCAGCTACTTGTTGCTAGGGAGTAGGTGTTTTCCTTTCGCCAGTATCGTTCGCGTGTGGAGTTGAGTTGTGGCACTAATGCTTTTTAGCAGTTACGGTTGAGAGTTAAGCGGTGCGAAATGAAGAAGAGGATTTTTTCGACTCTTCTGATTGGATATTTTGGCGTGTGTGTGAGTTGACTTGGTGGAGTTAAAATTCAAATTGAGTGAGTCGGTTGCTTTGCTTTACGAGAATGAAGATGTAGTTGAGAGAGAAAGACGCCGTGGTCGGGCCGTAAGGCCTGACATTATGTCAAAATTTTTGTATATAATTCAGTGAAAGCACTGTTAATATTTAATCTAGTTATTATAGTTCATGAAGTTTTGATCGCAAGTTTGAAGATGAAGTTTTAAATATTATTTCGGCACCTTTGGTTCCAATCTGCACTGCATATAATAGCAACAACATCATTTTGCTATCAAGCTAATATACCATACTGTCGTCCATCTCATCAATTTGTCATCTCTACATAATTGCCTGTTCTTGTCAACTTTACATCCATGTCCCTCCTCATTTCATAAAGTCTAAGTTCCAGCGGGAATAAATATTCTCTCGGTAACATAAGAGATAATCAGCACATCATAATATATATATAGATATACAGCATCGCACCCTATCTACAACCTTATCGATTCTTCATCTTGGTGTGAATGACAAAGATTCATCTACAATTTCTCCATTCGTGTTCCTCATTAGATAATTTAAGTTCCAACGAATACAGCAAGAATAAATATATAAATAATCTTATGAACTATTGTAAGACAATAGAACAATTAAAAAGATAACTTGTAATCTCAAAACAGCCTGTTTTTATTTAAGAGACCTTCTTCCTCAAGTTAGAAGTATAAAATATTGGTGAAATATTAATAAGTTAAGGATTATTTTAATTTAGTGAATATTCATTTAAGATTCAAAAACGATGTAGATTTGAACTGAAATCCTGATGGATAAATATAAATATATCGGTAATTGAGTAATTAATTAACATCTATGAAGTGGTATATATATGGTGAAAGTGAATTAAATATGTTGTTTGAAATAAAATGATTCATTTACTATAACTTCGGTTATCTTCTTTCTGTGGGTGAGTTGTATTTTTCTTATTTTCATTTCAGATCTAAATTCGTGCATATACTCCAGTTTGAGTAATTTTATCATCAGCTACTCTAAATTATATTTTACTGAATAACTTACATTATATTTGAGATTTCAGTATTATTTTTACAGTTTAATTTTGTTTCATTAGTGCTAGGTTTAACATCGTATTTGGTGCTTCCACTATACGCGCGACCTGTATTGAGAAGTTGGAGTGGGATTTAGAGTAAACATTTATTCTAATTTTCTGTCTTAATTTAGGCATTTTAAGAATCTCTGTTTGCTTTATCTCCTAACCCCAATTCACCTTACACAGTTATCAGTTTGCATGATTGATTTTGAAAAAAACAAGTGTTTTTTTTTCACATGGTGCATATATCCAATGCATACAAAGTTCATTGTGTTAAGAAATGCCCCCCCCAAAAAAAAGAAGTGCAAAATGAACGAGAAGTAAGAATATTATCGATATATTTTCTAGGATATATATTAGTGTTCACTCTAGAAAAAAAAAAAGGGCAGGGTGCTAGTCACAAAAAGGGCACTATTGAAGCATAAAAAGGGCACTAGTTTCAGCGAAAAAGGGCGTTGTTTCATAAAAAAAAAGTGTACTTTTCGGAATCAATATAAGAAACTCATTATTGTTCATCATATACTCATCAATGTTTGTACACACATTTAGTAACATAAATTATAGAAATACATTTTTATTAAATTGATATTTTAAGATTCTAGTAAGTAATTAGGTTAACATATGTGGATATAAAATTATTAGCCGCCTCTAAACTATGAATTTTAAGGGGGAAGCAGAAATTTTGAACTTAAGATGACTGATTTAGTTACCTTACTAAAGATTTAAAAATAGGACAAAAAAATTTAAATAAAAGAGTTTTAACTTTAAATTTTGTGTGCTTGGAAAGAAGGGGTGGGCATCAATTTTGGGTGAGGGTGTGGAAAATTACTTGATCGATTATTTGCTATAATAAAGTGACAGAGCAGAAAAAGTAAAAAAAAAAAAAAAAGATAAGGCTTTTAAGCTTGGTGAGCTGGGAGAGCAAAAGATGACTTTTTTTTTTTTTTTTTTTTTTTTTCCCAGGGTGTTAAGGGGGGGGGGGGGGGGGATGCGTCCCTTTGATGAAATTTGCGTTTTATCGCGATCTTTTGACAAAATTTGCAGTTTTTTCGAGATCTGCTGATAAATTTTGAATTTTTTTGGCGAAATTTGCCGTTTTTCGCGATCTGTTGACAAAATTTACCGTTTTTTCGCGATATTTTGACGAAATTTGTCGCTTTTCGCAATGTTTTTGACGAAATTTGCCGTTTTTACACGATTCTCTGACGAAAGTCACGTTTTTCCCTCGATCTGTTGACAAAATTTGTCGTTTTTTCGCGATCTTTTGACGAAATTTGCCGTTTTTCGCAATGCTTTTGACGAAATTTGCCATTTTTTCGACATGTTTTGACGAAATTTGCCTTTTTTTCGACATATTTTGATGAAATTTGCCGTTTTTCTGCAATGCTTTTAGCAAAATTTGCCGTTTTCTCACGATCTTTTGACGAAATTTGTCGTTTTTCGCAATGTTTTTGACGAAATTTGCCGTTTTTTCGCAATTATCTAACGAAAGTCACGTTTTCCCCGCGATTTGTTGACAAAATTTACCGTTTTTCGCGATCTTTTGACAAAATTTGCCACTTTCCGCAATGTTTTTGACGAAATTTGCCATTTTTTCGAGATATTTTGATGAAATTTGCCGTTTTACTGCAATGCTTTTGACGAAATTTGCCATTTTCTCGCGATCTTTAGATGAAATTTGTCGTTTTTCGCAATGTTTTTGACGAAATTTGCCGCTTTCGCAAAGTTTTTGACGAAATTTGCCGCTTTCGCAAAGTTTTTGACGAAATTTGCCGTTTTTACGCGATTCTCTGATGAAAGTCACGTTTTACCTGCGATCTGTTGACAAATTTTGTCGCTTTTCGCGATCTTTTGACGAAATTTGCCGTTTTTCGCGGGCGCATTTTGCCGATTTCAAAAAGAGCAGGGCGCATTTTGCCGATTTTTAATAGGGCAGGGCGCTGTGCCCTTCAAAAAAAGCCTAGCGGGAACACTATATATTATATACTAGATGATTAATAATACGATTAGACTCACGAAATAGATATAAAAAGAAGTAAGAAATGTAAATAACAGACGCCAGTTGAACTCGTGTTTACAAGGCTTAAAGATCTGGCAAAATCATGGCTGAAAATGAGCGCCAAAAATTCGCCAAGCGCTTCGGGTTACTGGAATCGCATTACCCAAAATTCCCTGATGAAATGATACTGAAAGTATCACCTAATGTTCCTTCCTGTTTGTTCGTTCTTCTATGGTAAAAGCATATTAAAGCTTTTAAATCTTTTAATCTTGTTTAAAACCTTAAAAAACTATTTCATAAAAAAAATGTATATTAACATTTCTGTAAACATTTTTTCTGTAAGCATTTTTTTTTTTTTTCAGAAGCAGCAGTGATTTATTTCGTAGGGAGAGATTTGAGGTTGATTCAGTATAGTGGCGCCATCTACTGGCAGATGTTGAAATTGGCTTCCATCGTAAATACAGACTTATCCGGAATCCTCCGGACCAAAGGCTTTTCGAGTTTTGGAATTTTCTGGATTTTGGGTCCTCCCGAAGTTCTCCATTATTTGACAAAATTCATGCTTTTTTTCGTGATTCTTTGACAAAATTTGCATTTTTTTCTGCTGTTCTTTGACAAAATTTGCGTTTTTCTTCTACGATCCTTTGACGAAATATCATTTTTTCGTAATCCTTTGAAGAAATTTGCGGTTTTTTTTTTGCGATCCTTTGAGGAAATTTGCGTTTTTTGCTATTCTTTGACGAAATTTGCTTTTTATTCACAATCGTTTGACAAAATTCGAGTTTTTTTCTGAGATTGACGAAATTAGCGGGGGTTTTTTTTAGATTCTTTGACGAAATTTCCCTTTTTTCGCGATCCCTTAACGAAATTAGAAATTTTTTCGCAGTGCTTTGAAGAAATTTGTATTTTTTTTTTCTAGACTTTGAAGAAATTCATGTTTTTCCGCGATTATTTGACGGAATTCGCAGTTTTTTTTTTTTTTGTTTTTTTTTTTTTTTTTTGTGATCCCTTGATGAAATTTTACATTTTTTCGGAGTCCTTGGAAGAAATTTGTGTCTTCTTCGTAAGCCTTTGACGGAAATCGCGTACTTCTACAACATTAGCAATAAAAGGTTATTGATTTTTCACCGTTGAAAGTAAGTTTCTTTACTAAAAGTAATTTTGTTACTTTTTCGTTGTTGTTATAAATAATAATTACTTTTTTTTATACATTGTTATCTTTGGGTTGTTGTCTTCATACCTCCAAAAGCAAAAAAAAAATAAATAAATATTAGAAGTTTGTAAATAATTTTTTACTTAGTAACCTCAGTGCGGGGTACAATGAAACACTTGCTGATGGGGTACAATGAAACATGTTGGAATATGGCCTTTCAATAGAAATTTTTTTTGTGAAGAAGATTATTTGTGTTTGTATGTGTCAGATAGGCCTTGTCCTTCTGAAAATTATTTCCATAGTCAGATTAATGAAACTGAAGAGCTGACTAATGAAGCTGCAGAGCAGACTAATTAAGCTGAAGACCAGACTGACAAAACCCAAGAATCAGAAGTGGTGGACCTTGCCATAAGTTAAGTAGATAATTGCAGGTTTTTCAGCAACTGTTCGTACACCATGCACAAAATCTGATCTTATGAGGAAATACATTTCTCCTCAAGAGATAAAACCTTGCCCCAAGGCTGGTCCCAAAAAGGAACAAAAGTAGTAAAACAGAAAAAAAAGTTTTTTTTTCTAATCACGCCAGTAAAAAATGCTCTTGTTAGGCAATTAAAAAGAGGAAAAAAGCTAAGAAGGGAAAGTTCGGCCTGCTACACTCTGAAACTGACGATGATCCAGATTATTTTACAGCTCAATATGTTCATCAAAGTGCTAAGAATGAGATATCAACACAACATGTGTGACACAAGCAATATCTGTATAAATGATAATGTTTTAATCAAGGGGGATGAACTCTGAAACATAAGGAAATATATTTTGTTGGAGAAATCATAAATTTAAATGAAGTCAAATGTGAAGTATAAGTTCACATAAAAATACTTCAACCCTTACTTTAAATTTGTGCATTCTGCAGAAACTAACATTTTTGAAAAAAACTCAGATTGTGCTGAAACTTTCACTCCCTATCCCTTCAGAAGCAACTAAAAGAGAACCAGAAATCCTAATTTTTGAAACTGACTTGAATCAATTTAATATAAAATGAAAGATATTTTTCTTAAACTAATAGAATTTTTTCTTTCTTTCGTCTAGGACTATAATATCTATATCAAGTTCCTTTTTTGTCTTTTAAAGAAGTTCCTATTTTTTTATATTTTGATCAAATTTCTTTTTTGTATTTTAATCAAATTTCTTTTTTGTATTTTATTAATTAAGTTTTGTTTTTGTATTCAGCTTATTGTTCATAAAATAAACTATTATTGGGTGAAAATTGCTTGCATCATTTGGAGTGTTTCATTGTACCCCGGATGCCGGGGTACAATGAAACACTGTAAGACATTTACTTTTTGTTATTTTTCAAGCATAAAAATATTGTTCAGAACCTAATAAAAATTTATATAGATGGGGAAAATACAAGATTAAAAGTATGCATTAATTATATTTTTGTGCATGCAAAATTGTGGATAGGAAAAAAAAAAATAGTGAATTTTGTTTCATTGTACCCCGTCTTCCCCTACATAACTATTTTTTGTTTCTAACGAATCGTAATATAAATTAATTTTAAACTAAAATTTGAGAGAAAAATTATTTGTTTTTAATTTTGGGAAGAGAAGGGGGGGAGGGGGGTACCGTGTTCACCCGCCACCGAAGTAACAATATTTTAGTGATTAAACATTAAAACACAATGGACTGAAAAAAAATTAGAAATCTGTAAAATTTTCGAAAAATTTCAGAAAATCTAAAATTTTAGTAAAAATTTACAAATTTAGAAAATTTTCAAATTTTTCTTTCCGGACTTCGGGTCTTTCCGGATAATGAGTCATATACTGTAAAATGATTCCTTCTTATCAAACATAATTAAAATATAAGAAATACATAGTACAGCGTAATTTCCATTTAATTTTTCTTATGTAATCAAACAATGAGTTATATGGTGAGTCAAGCTGTTTAAAAACTCATTGATAACACTTTTTTACAAAAACTTTCGCACATGGATTATTTGTTAATATTTAATTTGAATGTTTTGTTCAATCGTTGAACTATTTCAGAAATTTAATACTGAGTAAATATATATATATATCCTCATTATTTTTATTTGAAAAAATCATTTGTCCTTTTTATAATGTATTTTTCTACAATACAAACCTTTCAATAATAAATCTTCATGCTGTTTGTTTGTATGAAGTCTTATGAAATAAGAAACGCAAATCAACAATCCGTCATTTTTGACAGGGTTATATACTAGTAACAAATAAAATTATTGGATTTAAAAGTATTTTTTAAATTTTAAACCGTGTTTGGACGGACTGTCTACTTGTGTTTAGCTGTTTTATGCAACAGCTTAGTTGATTTCTTGTAAAAATAAAGAATTGCTAATTTGTAGTTATTTTTATAATCACAATTTAAAATTTTGTTTGCATTAAAAATAAGTTTAAATATAAAGTAATTATCGACTCTTGTATGGGAAAATGTAGTTCTGGTACATGAAGTCTTTGAAAGTGTGGTACATTTTTGGATGAATGCTACTAATTTAGGGGGAAAAAACAATTTTTTGTTCTATATTATGCTTGAGAGTTTGTCCTGTATATTTACTAGTCAAAAATAAAAAAATTTCATGTCTCATTTACAGAAAATTTTATTAGGTGAGCAAAAGAGCTAAATGTTAATGTTTGAATAGCATTTTTGCCATGTTAATTTGTCAACACTAAGTTGGCAATATAGTGATGTACTTTCAGTACCAAATGTTGCCAAGACAGGCAATCATTTGGTGACTTTTGACCTTTTGATTTTTTCCCCCACTTTAAAACTTAATTAAAATGGTATGTTCACAGCAGAAAATGCCTAAATAAATACAGTAAATATTTAACCTTTCCATTATAGAATATTAGGCTAGATTTTATTGTGTGTATTTTATTATACATATAAAAAGTATCATAATGGAACTCACTCCTCTATCAGTAGTTTCAGCTCGCTCAACTTTCCATGACAAATTTTCTATTTCTGCTTCTAACTGGGCTTGCTGATATTCAAACTGTAAATTAAATTAAGACAATTAAAACAAGAATGAAAAAATCATGCGTCAAGCATAGATTATGAAACACTTTCCAACACGTACAGAATACTTTAACAGAACTTCACCATTTAATGAGGTGAAATATGATGTCTAAGTAAAACTATTTGGGAAATGCATAAAACTAAATAAACACTATTAAAAAAAGCACATTTGAAAGCCCATTTTCAAGAATTACCATCAAATATCGGAATTATTTTGTGCAGACCTATATATGATCTACAGATTTCTATGTATACAACGTAGTATAAAGTTATTTCCGTCAATAAATGCTAATATACTTGAGATCTTTTGAGCTGCCCTGTATATCATCTGTAGAATTTATACACACCAAGTAATAAGCCAAAAATTAGTTTAATTTTAAAATGTATCGCAACTTTAAATGCACTTACAGCAATTATTGTTCTTAAACAGTACTCTAACAGAATTATTTTGTGTATCCCTGCAAATGAACGATAAATGTTATGTACACCATATTCTATAGTAAGCATCGTGTAGTGCACCTCAGTGATATAGTATATCAATTTAAATATGTTTGAAATAGTGTAACTTTATGGAATTCTGTTAAGTGTCCCTGTAAATGAACGTTACATACTTCATTTTCAATACCGAACATGCCATAGTAAACCTCATTAACATATATGAATTCTATGGCAATTTCAGTATATTTACACGAGTTAGAGCACGGACAGACAGATAGACAAACTGCAGACAGACAAACCGAATTTATGAACACTTTTCAACTATGTTGGAAAGTGTTAAAAATTAACATATTGTCAACAGAAATAAATTAAAATACAAGTATATGACATTTTATTTAAATGTACGCTTTCAAAATATACATTAACAACACAAGTTAGCAGTTCAGATCTTAATTTAATCTAGTTTTATTATTAGATCAATGCAATTATAGTACAGGTAAAATAGACTAAAAATTTGGGAAGAACTTATGAATAAATAGTTGAAAATTATACTTTAGTACAGGTTAAATAAAGTTTTACAGTAACAACTGGTGGCCGGCCATTCACAAAAATTTGGGAAGAACCTCGTTTTGGCCCTAAAAATGAAGATCTAATGAGTCCCCCAAAAATAAAGCTGATTTACTATGGTTTGAGAGCAAAAGGAGACATTTGAACTGAGAAGGGGAGAAAGAGAGAAACTCAACTTTTATTAAATAGGTCGAATGGGGTAGTGTTTACCATGTATTTTTAAATTCTGAATCGAACAACACCATTTGGAAGTCGATACAATCATTTGTTACGAAGTTGCAGCAATTTTTATGAATAAAAAGACCAAAGTTATACTTTATGAAAGAATACTTTATTACAATTATGTTATGTTCAAAACAAGTTCTTTATATCATCTCTATAATAAAACCGTAAGTCATGTGACTGTCATCAACAGTTCCGGAATGCCCGTATCGCTTTTTCATATGCCAGACGGCCATTTTTATTCAAAATTATTTTCCGAATAAAACTGCATAAAAGTTACATTTTTAGAAACATCGTTCAAAATAAATTAATATTTGAGAGATGACTTACGTTCAATTAGGTATATATTCTGCAATAACTTCAGTTGAAATTAGCTTCGCAGTTCAAATTCTCTATCCATGAAAGTAAACAAAAACAAACAAAAAAAAAGATTCATTCGTCGTGAAGTTTTAAAATATTAAACCATTAAACCATGGAGATAATCGTTCGTAAAATAAGTTTTCCATGAATGATTTTTTGGAGCGCTACCTGGTGTCAAAAAAGTAATTTGCACCAGGACCTGTAAGACCATCAAAGTTCACCATAATTCTGCTTGATGAAGTGCTTTACAACTCAACTTCCTTCGGAATATTTTCTTGACAAAGTTGAATGTAAACAAATACAAGTCATGTAATAATATTTAATGAATCAAATTTCGAAACGAATTGTCAGTTAATTTGATATTTATGTATTATACATGGCAGGAAGAGATATCACCTAAAATGATTGTTAATTGCCAATCATATTTACCATTGTTAATGACCAATCGCGTTCCAAATAGTAATTTAATATACATTTATAAAATACATAACATCATTAAGAACTTTTATGTTATTTGGGTGCAAATCTCGCCAATATCATTTTTAAAATCGCCAATACCAGCTTTCATTCTTCATGTGTTCAAATTAGAAACGATACTTTGATTCTGAAATCAAATGTTTTGATTTATGATATTATTTTTTGGTACTTTTCCGTTATACGGACACTATTGTCGCCAAGCATACATTTACATACATTTTGGCATGGTGTCCGTATAACGGAAAAGTACCTATTTTTTATTTATCTATTTTCTATTTTAAATGAAAAATGTGAACGGCATGCATGTTAAATTGGAAAAGCTGTCACAGACGCTCCGGAGTTGGCGCGATTTTTGTTTTGTGCCATCTTGGCGAGAAAATCCCATTTTCAGACACCTGTTAGAGATTGCTAAAACAGCATGTTACTTTTATTTTATTATGAAATAAATCATTTTATATTTAAAAAAAACACACAATTTTATTTAAAAACACACATAATCATTAATTTGTTATAAAACACACAATATTTAATTTATTATAAAGCATGCGGAATCTGCTCTACCAGGTTGCCATACGAAGCAAAATCTAGCTGAAAACGCCAGGTTGGCCAGGCATAAAATCGCCATTTTGGCGCCAAAATGATACCCCGGTGCGTCTGCGACAACTGTACCCAAAAGGACCCATCATTAAAAATAGTTAATAATATAGAATTAAAGTAAAATAATACAGAAAATTCTTTTTGTGTATTATTTCACTTACTAAACACATAAAATCATATTGATGGTTTTTAGATTAGACATTTACGATGGAAGTTTTATTTGGGGTATGTTATATCCACCGGAATGAATATGAGATATATATATTCTAATCACATATTATATACCCATGAATATACTATACATATCTATATCTACTATATCAATAGAACCGTCTTCAATAGTCTTTTATATTTCTACTACGTAATATTAAATATAGAGTTACAATATAGAGAGAAAAAACGGGTTGCTGTAATTAGAATTACAGGTGCCAATGTTGGCGCGGCGTATTTTGCCTGTTACAGGGCTGCCACTGCCAAATGGCATAAAAAATAGTTGCTTTAGTAGCCTACAATGAAAACAATAGTAGCCAAAATAGTAGCATTTGCACAAAAATAGTAGCCAAAATAGTTGCATGTTTACTTAAGAAAAGAGGGGCAAGAATCCTTATTTCCCGTAAAAATAAAAACATTATGAAAATCCACATTTTCCCCTACCATCCAAATTTTTTACTTTTTGTAATTTAATTATGAAATCACACACACACAAATGGAAAGAAAGAATGAAGAATTTTTTTAAATTATAATCTGAGATATACGATCAGAATGCAGTTTCGTTTTCCCAAACTAAATTGAATATATTCTTATCTTGTGCTTGAGCATTACTGTGAGGTAACTAAAAACAATACAATTTTTATTGCATGTTATTAGCTGCAATTTTAATTCCATTTTGTAAACGAAAATTAACTGAACCAATAAAAAGTGGTTTTATCAAAAAAGGATGCATTTGATAAAGAAAATACAAAGCATACTAATCTATTCTTTAGAAGAAATTTTTGTAAAATAAAATAGCAAAATCGTCCGAAAAAAATAAAGTTTGATTTTATAGACATCAGTGGGCCAAATAAAGCTATCTAAGTAAGAAAGGCAATTGAAAAACTGTGATAGAAAACAAGGTTTTCTTATTTCTAAGTAGCATTTATTTGCTCGTTTATTAATTTAAATTTTTGGAATGAAGCATTTATAGGGGGTTAGAAACAAATACGATTCACGCAGCATAGTGAACAAATCTACAGTTAATCGTTTGTGGTTCATACGACAGTTAAAGGGTTAAATACCTTTAAAAACAATCAAAAATTGGACAAATATAATGTAAAGCATAAGGGTTATGGGTGGTAGCCAAACCAAAAATCAGTAATTAGTTTTCCACAGAAATTTGGATGTTGGTATCTTTGCACTACATTTATATTGAAAAAGTAATTTTTTTTAAATTTCAAATAGAAGTTTTTACATATTTTAAAAATTGCATAAAACACTTAAAAAATTTATACGGAAATATTAGATTGGGGTATTAGGTTAAAAAATTTGCAGTGCTAGATTTTTTTTTTTTTTTTTTTTTTTACAAAAATAGTAGCTGGGACTGGAACATAGTCTCCTTTTTTCTGGTTTTCCTCTAAAATAGTCGCTTTTGAAGGTTTTTGGGCTAAAATAGTAGCCATAGTTGCCTGATGCTGAAAATAGTCGCTTTTAGTAGCATTTTAGTTGCAAATGGCAGCCCTGCTGTTACGAATCTTAATAGTCAGTAGACATTAAACAGACATGCCGAACTAAGAGAATTACGCTATTATAAAAACTCCTGAACTATATCAAGAAAAGGGAGCAGAGAAAAACAAAGTCGTACAAGGCATCTAAAAGGAAGTTCGTGAATTTTAATCAGATTGTACGTCATGGGTCAAAAGTCCTGACAGAAAATATGGTTTAAAGGGAATGCGATTATCAAAACTGGCCTTCAAAAGTTCAATTTTCCACCAAACTACACTCGAAAATTACGTGTAATAATATGTAGCCCGATTATGTCACATTATTCAAGACGTTTTAGATGAGAATAATGATAGATTTTATAATCTTTCGCAATCGAGTCTACAGCCAAAGTTAACGAAAAACAAAAACAAATATTAGCAACAATATGGTTCAGTGTAAATGTGGATATCATTAAAGACTTTCACAAAATAGACTTCATTGCATCAAATCGTATTAACTAAAATACGCCAATTGGCAATGGACCCAATTACGAAAAATTACTTAATATGTTTAAGAATCTCCGCCTTAGCGAACATATTGCAACTGATAAGCAAACGGACATGAAGGACAAATGCTTAAGTGGGTTAAGCAGTTTTTATCATGGAAGATGAAATACATAACAAAAAAAATATGCAAAAGGCTACCATGATCGCAAAAGTTCTTGATTTGTCTATTAGAATCTTTCGGTTTGGCGAAGGATTAAGGAAAAAAATTAAATTATGAATAAAAGTAACGTGTTACAATGCTTAACATACATTTAAGGGAGACCAAACTGGTCGCCAGTGGCAGCTAGTATTCAATAATCTTAAACTTATTAAATGTCCTCAAAATCAGGGTCATCCGAGTCTTTTTCAAGGTCAATAAAGTACTGGATGTAAAATAAGTGTAATGCTCTCTTTTAAAGTATAATATTGGACTTCATAAAACCTGCAATAATTTTGTAGCAAGTGATTGTATTGACTTACGAATGGTATTATTCGATTCAGAATTTAAAAATATATAGTAACCAATACCCCACTTGACCAATTAAAAAAAAAATTCACCCCCCCCCCCCCCTCCCAAGTTAAAATGCCCTGTTTGCCCCCCACCAACCCCCAAATTATAGTAAAACAAGTTTAATTTTTGAGGACTCATCAGATCTTCATTTCTAATGCCAAATCAAAGTTCTTCCCAAATTTTCATGAATAGTCACCAGTTGTTGCTGTAAAATCCTATTTAACCTGTACTAGAGTATGAATTTTGACATTTTATTCATAAAATCTGCTGTTGCTTTGTAAAAAATTATCGTATCGACTTGTGGATGGTGGCATTTGATTCAGAATTTAAAAATACATAATAAACAATACCACACATGATCTACTTAAAAAAAGTTGTGTCCCCTGCCCTAAGTTAAAATGCCCCTTTCCCAAACCAACTTTAATTTTGGAGGACTCATCAGATCTTCATTTCTAGGACCAAAACAAAGTTCTTCCTAAGTTTTGGTGAATGGCCAATTGTCTCTGAAAAACCCTATTTTACCTGTACTATTATTATATTTCTCAAGACCAGTGAAAAGTGTAAACAAGATGTATATATTTCTGTTTCTTTAAATATTAAATTTTATTTCAATTGCAGCAATTTTACTAGGTACAATGTTCAAGGATTTATAAATAATTTTAATCTACGTTAGATTTTTCAAAAACTTGCTAACCAATTTTCAATTAGAAATTCAGATTTAGGGTATTAAAAAGTTTAAATTGATTATTTTTTGTTATTTAATAAAAGATATCAAGAAGATCTCAAACAGAAAATATTTTTTCTGCCAAATTACCATAGCAACAGAATGGTAATTTTGCAGAAGCCAAGATTTAAGGTATTATTTACTGTTGTTTTCAATTAGTGTTTTAATTTTGTTTACTTTATAATTCCCAAGCCTTTTCCAAAAACTGCTTCAAAATTAGCAGTATGTTTAAAATATAAGTTAAGTATGTTTATATTTGCAATAAAAATCCCTTTTTGTCAAACAAATTTAATTTGGCAGTAAGAACAATATAAAAACAAGTCTGTTGAAATGTGGAAGATTTTCACCAATGTATTTAGTTTTTTAACTTTTAAATTATAATAGTTTTTCATTTTTTGACTTTTTTTTAAATTCTCAATTATAGTTAAATTAATTATGTTAATTCAATTATGTTATATTTAAACTTTCAATAATTTAACTGCCTTTTCTTTTGAAAATGTGGGGGTTATAATAAGGATTTTACGATCATCAAAAAACTTTTAATTATAAAAGTATGATTAAAATAAAAAAAATGCTATCTGCTTAACATATTTTTTACAGTAAAAATCTTTCTGTACTTACTGAGATTCATGATCCTTGTATTATTAAAAAATATTTGAAAATGTATGTTTTATTTCAAATATGATGTCATTTGTTTACCAATGAAATATTTTCTTAATTAATCTTTTTTTCCTGTTAATTATGATCATTTCTGAGTGAAACTCTCTTCTGTATGTAACTGATATTCATGTTTCGTGTATCATTCAAAAAATTTTAATTTTTGTTTCAAATATGACATCATATTCACTTGTTTTTTAGTAATTTAATTCTTGTAAATATTTATTTCATTGTCATTATTCATGTGTAAATGTCTTAATTGAATATTAAGTTTTGTGGAAATTATTATGCTGGGTTTCGAAAATTTGATAACTATAAAGAAAAAGTATCAAATTTTTATAGGAAAAAAGTCAATGAATTCTACAGTGCAAAAAAAAAAGGGATTTTTGTATATATATATGTAACCAGATTTGTTTGATTTTAAAATTGGATTTTTTAATTTTAAAATCAGACTTTTATGATTTTTTTTTTTTTTTCCTGAATGGCTATTAAGAATTGTAGCTTTGCAAAACAACCCTATAATTAGATGATATTAAGGAGCATAATCTATATTTCTATGCTTTAAATAATAAAATTATAATTAGTAATTAGAGAAATAAAAATAAAAACTGTAAAAAATAATTTCATTAGTTAATAGCATAAATAACAAATAAAAGAAAATGGCATGGCAGCTCCTCTTGCACTTATAATACTTTGTAAAATTGTTGTAATTCCATAAATCTACGCTTACACAGATGTATGTGTATTCTAACAAATACATGTATAGATATAGAGTTAAATTCATACTTGTTAATTTATATATATACACAGAGTATATATAATCATATGAATAAACAGTTATATTTGCTATCCACATTAACTACCCAAAATATTAAATATAAACATTATTACCCAGTCAGTGGGCATTACTGGCATTTCATGCTTCAATTTATTTATTTATTATTATTATTATTTTAAGTTTTGCTGCCTGTTTATCTTTTATCTCCAACTGATTTCTTTATTTGCTGTGTAAAATAAGCTTACAACTTCTACTGAAGTAGCTCTTGCTATGCTCAACATTTTGATACTAATTAGTTTTTTTTTTTTTTTTCTCCTGTATAATCTTTCAGGATAGCTGTTGAACAGATCTCATGTTATCATTCTTTTATTTTGCTTTAGCTTCAATTTGTTGTTATATATTTATTTGCAATAGTTTAATTTTGCTTCAGCTTCAATTTGTTGTTATACATTTATCTATAAAAGTTGAATGAGAAAATAAGAGAATTTTGTTTAATCCAAATAAATTTATTTTTCTTGTTGTGCTTATTTTATATAAAACAGTGAATAATTTGATCACTCAAAGAAAGTTATTATGGCAATGTGAATTACAAAAGATTTAATTAAATATGAATTTTAAATGAAATGTTTTTTTTATGCCTGATAAAAAATTACTTTTACAAGCATATTTGTACTTTATGTTTACAAGCTTAAGGAATTAAGCTTATAAATAACTAGCAAGCTTTGCCCGCTATGCTGGTCGGTTTTTCTAAATGAAATATACCCGTGAATTTGATCTTGCGTTTTAAAGCAATATGAACCTTTACCTTGATTGTCCTTCTGATATGCTATAAAATGAAATTAACCCTATTGCACTGTTATGTTTTCAAATTTTTATACAAAATTTGGGCTATTAAAGACCAACTCATTTATTTAATCCTTTACAGTAGGATATGCTAAAAAACGATATAACAATATGCAATATACTAAAACAATCCCTGGGAAATTAACAATGCAAGTTCCATCAAAATCCATTCTGCAGAATTTTTTAAAAAGGCTAATGTCTCATGGGTTCAATGATTATACAACTTTCCCCCCTAATTCTATAAGTAAGCAACGTAGAATGATTATACAATATTCATTACAAAAATATGCAATATCTCACAAACTATAGGACGTAGAAGAATGTTCTTGGTACCATTCGATTCAACATACAAAAATACATTAAAATATGTTATCATTTGTCACGTAACTATAATATCTGATTTTTAAGGAATTTTTTTAAAGTTAAAGTTTGTAAAGTAAAGTCTTTACAGAATAGGGACTATATACAGTACAGTACTTAGGGGTAGAGTTTTAGAAAATCCTTTCTTAATGCGGCTCTACATCCTAAGAAGAATTTTTTCCCCAATTTTCATGTTTGTAGGTTCAGTAGTTTGGGCTGCGCGTTGTTGTTTTCCCCAGTCAGGACTTTCATTTACAGTGAAATATGTTTAACAAGAAATTAAGGAGACCGAAAACTTTTTTCGTGTTAAAAGATTCGTAAAAAATTTACCAATATTTGCGATGTCGTCAAATTTTATTTAGATTTGCTGTTAAACTACTAGTAGGTTGCATCCATTAGGATAAAAAGCAAGTAAAAAATATATTGTTTGTTGGGAGAAAAATATATCTTTTTTTGAAGTCTTTTTCAGCACCATATTTGTTCGAGATCATCCGTTGTTTGAACTAGGGCTGGGCGATATATCGATAAAACCGATATAAAATGCATACCGTGATACAGATATAAAAAAATCCTACTCAACGGTATATCGCAAATATCATAAATTTGACGAAAACCATGAAAACCACGATATTAAATCTCTTCCTCGTCTTCAAGTATTCATGAATACGAACGGTGTGAGCTCCCCCAGCCTAAACCATGATACAGCCTAAACCATGATACTAACGGTGGGGATTCTCGCAGCTGATAAGGTTTTTGAAAAGAGGAAGGGTGATTTTCTCCAGCTCTGAGCGCATGCGTGGGATATCGCCTATTCTTTCATTTCATTATGATATTCAGTGGCACCGGTGTGGATGAATATTCGAAGTTATTGAATGATGCGTAAATTTAGGGCGATAAAGAAAGGAAGTATTTTATTTGCAACAGTTGATTTAATGAGACAAATGAGCAAAGAATAATTCAGATATGTTTTTATTTGTTTTTTATAATTATTATTTTATGAAAAAAATATTAATTCCTTAGTAGTATTTATTAATGCATGGGTGGAAAATCGAAAATCCATTTTTGTAGCAGGTTTGGAGCAGGTCAAATTGCAATTTTGGAGTAGTAAATGACAGTTTTTGAGCACGTCAATTACAGTTTTGGAGCAGTAAATGCCAGTTTTGGAGCACGTCAATTACAATTTTGGAGTGGGTTAATTACATTTTGTAGCAGTTTTAAATTAAAACCAAATATGCTTTGTTAATGAACTTTTCTTTAACATAGTGCATATATACAATTTCAACAGTATAAAATGTAATAAATGTTAAAACAAGAAAAAAATTATATACTTAGAGAGTTTCAAAATTTGTAGTAATATGACTATAACAGATGAATTAACTTTCCACATTTCAATAATACATAATAAATATACCATATTCTGACAACAAATATGTTACACCCTTTTAGAAATAAAAAAATAATTCGACTTATCTAACACTTTAGGAAAAGATTAAAAAAAAACTTTTAAGAAAGCATTTAAATTAAAAACAGAATGTAACAAGTTAAATATGTTTACTTACAATAGTTATTGCATATTTTTGGCAAATGACAAACATTTGATAGTAAATTTAAATAACTCAAGTGATACCTGTAACTGTGAGTAATCACTAGACTGCACAGTTGTTTTCTTTAAAAAAAGTAGTACATGTCAGTAAGACACATTTTAAAATCGTAGCCAAATGCATTGTGGACTTTGTGAAGAGTGCATGCTTCTATATCAACAGTATTATTGTTGATTCCATGCAATTTGTTTTTTACAATCTTCATGACATTCAGTCCACTGCTAAAGAATGACAGCAACCAATCTTTTGGCTAATTGGCTAAAGCACACTTTATAATAATAACAAATCTTCTGATTTGGAGTCTCATAATACAGGAGTAGAAAATAAAAAAATTGTTTTGTATCAGAATAAATTGCAGTTCTGTATCAGAATTTAATGGTTTTGTAGTAGAACAAACTTATGTTTTAGCATTGAAATCAAATAGCATTTTCTATTTTTCAATAAAAACAAAGATTATTTTTTTATAATGTTATGAAAGTGGGAATTTTTAACTCAATTTTAGGACGCTACAGTTCTGTAAAGGTCTTTATGCCTCAAAAATCACTTATAGCATAAGATGTGACATTTAACAAAAACTGCTATTCAATTTCAAATTACTTCAGCAGTGCCTTACCAATTTCATGCTTTTACATCTAAAAATAGTTTGTAGATTTGTCAGAAATTTATGCATTGTTGAGGGGGTAAAAATATTTTGTTTGAGAGCAGTCTTAATGCTGCATATCTTTTCAATAATGCTTACTTTTGATAGATGGTACATCAGCTGTGTTTTGGAGTAATCATCCTCTTTGGATTAAGATATGTTATATTATAAAAACTGAAATGTAAGACAATGATTATGTAGTATAATCTATTATTCAGTTAGAGATAATTTTTAAACTTAAATGATGCTGTATATCTTAGCTACATGCATCATAGCAGTGTGTTGCCAAACCTATACAAAGTTAATGAAGTTTTTTTTTTTTTTAATTCTAATTTTTTAGATTAAGAAATTTCCATTTTTGGAGCAGATTGGAGAAGAATTTAAAAAAATTGCTATTTTTGGAGCAGAATGTAGCAGGAAATCAAAATTGGAGCAATTCGGAGCAATTGGAGCAGATTTTCCACCCCTGATTCTAGGGTAAAGAAGGATTTTTAAAAATGCAACTTTTTTTACTTCTATACCGCGAGTTTTTTTCTCCCCAGAATTTATTTTAAAAATTGCATTCGCGTGACAGAGAGAGAGAGAGAGAGAGAGAGAGAGAGATATGAGTATTTGGTATTTGATTGCCTCTGTATATATGACCACTGGTCACTGCCAAAAATCATTTGGTGGTAATTTTGTATTTAAAATTTTAAAACCATTAACCATTATTATATTTTATTTGCAACGGTGGAAATGAATATCATGCAATTTTAATTTTAATCGAATAAAATATGTTGAAATGTTTGTTCCCTATTTTTATGCGATTTACCCCCCCCCCCCCCTTCTTCACAAATGAGATATTAAAAAACAGTTTAGGCGATGGCGCGGCAAACAAGAAAAAGATAATATATATTTATTTCTTCATAATTTTAGTTGTAAAATATTAATGTACTATCTGATAAAAAAATAATCGAACATGCAGATTATTCATTTTTTAATTATTTTTCATATTTCCATCCATTTTTTTTAAATTTTCTTCGTGTTTTTTAGGTGCGTTCGTAATTATATAAATACGTAGCACCTATTGTCGTCGTCTGGTCCGGCCGTCTGTCTGTCCGTGTGTCCGCATATAACAACGCAAAAACTACCCAAACGAATGGTTTGAAATTTGAAATTTAAGATATATTATCTTTGCAGAATTTTGTCGAGACATTTCAAATTTTATGAAAATCAAATCAAAACTTTAGCAGATATTAATAAAAATATTTATTAAGAAATTTGATTTTTTTTTTTTTTTTTAAATCGGTGCTTTCTTGTTATAGGAGTTTCCGAAGTTTAATTGTCAAGCGATCGAGATACTTATTTTATAACAAAAATGAATCTGCAGACGATGTAATTCATTTCACAGAACATCAAGATCGGAATATTTATATAACTAGCTATAGTACGAACGCACCTCATTTGTCACGTTTGACGTACAATTTCCAACTTGTTTCTATTATCATGAAAAAATGTGCTTGATGACCATTTAATACTCTAACCAGTCTTGAATTCCGATATTTTTCTCTAGGAGGTATTTCGAAGGTTCAGGATGGCGGGTAGCTGTGTGTGTGTGGAGGGGGGGGGGATTATCATGGGCTCCTGCAAGGGAGGACAATTGCGTCTCCCTGAATTTTGAAATTTAAATCTGTATTTTTTTATGTTGAATAAAATATATAATTTACTTATCCCCAAGTAGCATGATTAATTACGCACTGACAGAAGAAAGAACTATGAAATTTTGGTCAAATTTTTTTAAAAATTTTTTGAGTTTATGTGTTGAAAAATTATCTCATCTGACGAAAAAGAGATGTAAAAAAATTTATATTTTTTATTTGTTAAATTTCTGTATTGCATGTTGAGGACTAGCAGCACAACTGTTTCAATATCTTACACCCCCTGCGTTTCGTCGGCGTCCAAGGCATCAGCGTGTGTCTGAGAGGGGGAGGGGAGATTTGCACTTTCGGGACATCATTAACCGAAAATGTGGAGACTCTAGGGACTCAGTATCACTCCTGAATTTCTCACTGACTGTAATGTTAAAGTAAAACAATTTCTGTTGAAATATTTTACATGATAGATAATGTTTCTCTGAAGTGTTTATTTCAGTTATTTGGGATTTTGAATATATCAGTACAGGAAATTGCTGATTGTTTTAATGTAATATATGCTGTTAAATTTATTATATTATAAATTGAGTGGAGGAGGGTGTGAAGCGAACCAATAATTACGATGAGCAAACCGAAAATTTTTGTTTGAATTGTTGTAATAATCAGTCTCATTACTTTGTTAGAGATTTCATAAGAAGCTAAAATTTCATAAAGCGCAAATTGGCGAATAATTTAGTAAAACTTATTTTATATTATTTATAGATTTTTTCATGCAAGTAATGCTCTTTAAAAGATGTTATATATAGCAATTGTTTTAATAATGGAATATGGAAGTATTTAAAATTTCCATGTTTGGTGCCAGATGCGGTTTTACTAGCCCGTGTCCCTTGAAGGCGAAATTTTTATTCATTGCTACGAATGACATCTTTTAAATATATTTAAGTTTTAACCAAACTTTTTGTCTATCTCCCGCTAGTTTGATTTTAGCGACTCAAACGGTCTCCTGAATTCGCTTTCGTCTAAAGCCAGCCCTATTATGGAAATACGAGTAAAACTGATTTTTAGGTAGATTTCGTAAGAAATACTACCTATTATATTCTCCCCTAAGTTGGTATTTTTTAAACATTTTTGCAGATCTACGCCGATCATGACTCCCAAAACCCAAAACCACCCCCAAGTTCAAAACTTTATCTATCTATCTATGTCACTTTTTTATGGACACGATAACTGCAATAATTCTGCACGAATCTCTTCCAAACTGATACATAAAATCAAGGGGCATAAAATCTCGGTCAAGCTCGTTAATGGGCAAAATCGAATCAGGAGGGGCAGGGGGAGTGCTTTTTGTGAAAACAGAAAAAACCCCATAACTTCTTAATTATGATTCTTAATATTATCTAAAACTTTTATATTGACAAGTTTTTTTCATAAGACCAACCCTTATAGCAAAAAAACCAAAAAAAATCCCTGCCGGCTCCGCCTGCAAACAAGTTGGGAAACAAGTAAGATTGTGAGCGGTCCCAACTGCGGCATCATGGCAAAAAGTTCATTTCTTTCGCAATTCCCAACAAACAGGCACCCGCGGTCTGCGTCTTTGAAATCTACCTGTGCCTGTAGGCCAAGCCGTCAGGGATTTTTTTCTTTCTTTCTTCTTCTCAAAATATTCTTTTATTTATTCTGTATATTTAGTTTTAATATCACGATATATCGTCATATCGCGATATTTAGCTGACGATATACCACGATATTGAAATTGAGATATCGCCCAGCCCTAGTTTGAACCAAATAAGCAAAGCTGTTTCTAAATCTTCGTGCTTAGCAGTTCTCATACATTTTCTCTCTGGCTCAAACATTAACGTAATATGATCCTTGATTTTTATTATCTTTGATAAAGTAGAATTGGCAAGACCAAACTCTTTGCAGATTTCAGTTTTCGTCTTGCGTTTTTCATCAACTGAATTAAGCTGCTTCCTCTTCACTTGAAACAAAATAGTGGTTTGTTTTCGTACTGCTTTCTCAGCCATTGTGCTTATAAAACATAAGCTAATTTACAAAAAACATGAAATTCACCGATTTTCACCCAAAATTCAATGGTTTTAATACAAAATTCACCAATTTCAACTCAAACTAACCGACTTTGTAAACAAACGAAAGAGCAGTATTAAATGCGTGGGAATTTCTTACCACCAAACTCTGCACATTTCTTTCTTTGCACGAGAAAAGAACAAAAATGGGTTCCCACATTCGGCAATTCTTTGGTACAGATAAGGATTCTATTCATTAGGGAGAGAGCCCTAATTGATGATGACCACTGAAGAAAAAAGGGGGCGGTGAAAGCAGAGGAAACAATTCTCGGAAGTTAAACAATTCCAGAAATAAATTCTACAGTTACTTGTAGTAAACATAACACTGAAGATCAAAAGCGAATTTTTTTTCGTGTTAAACGTTTTTTGTTTCATGTTAAAAGCAGACCTGCCAACCTTTGAAAATGAGAAATAGTAGCACACCAAATTCAAATTTATCTGAAGGTTGGTTGGTTGGTGGCTGTTTTTTATGCTGTAAATTTTAAGCGAGCAAATGTGTATATCCATAAGCACACAAAGTAGGAGACTCTTTTGTTTTTGCTTATTTTTTTGTTGCGGGTGGGATTCATTAAACATAATTATTCCTATTCAATTAATGCTCTGTCCACTCCTAAGCCAAATTTCTGAATTTCACAGTGAATTTTCTGAAAGATTCCAAGGCGGTTGAGGGGGGCGGGGGGGTCGAGATCTGTTGATAAAAATTGCGTTTTTTTTTCAATATTTTTTGACAAAATTTGCTGTTTTTTGCAATGTTTTTGATGGAATTTGCTGTTTTTACGCGATTCTCTGACGAAAGTCACGTTTTTCCCGCGATCTGTTGACAAAATTTGTCGTTTTTTGCGATCTTTTGACGAAATTTGCCATTTTTCGCAATGTTTTTCACGAAATTTGTCGTATTTTTTGCAATCTTTTGACGAAATTTGTCGTTTTTCGCAATGTTTATGACGAAATTTGCCGCTTTTTTCGCGATCTTTTGACAAAATTTGTCGTTTTTCGCAATGTTTATGACGAAATTTGCCGTTTTTTGCAATGTTTATGACGAAATTTGCCGTTTTTTGCAATGTTTATGACTTAATTTGCCGTTTTTCGCAATGTTTATGACGAAATTTGCCGTTTTTTGCAATGTTTATGACGAAATTTGCCGTTTTTTTCGCGATCTTTTGACGAAATTTGTCGTTTTTTCACAATTTTCTGACGAAAATCACGTTTTCCCCGCGATCTGCTGACAAAAATTTTTCGCTTTTTCGCAATCTTTTGACGAAATTTGCCGCTTTTCGCAATGTTTTTGACGAAATTTGCCATAATTCTCTGACGAAAGTAACGCTTTTCCGCGATCCTTTGACAAAATTGGCGAATTTTCTTCGAACGAAAGACGAGATTGATTTTTTTCGGCGATCTGCCGAAATACCATTACATTTAATGTCCGAATTTTCGGATTTATGACAGATATTTTTTTTTTTTTGGAAATCATTGCCTTGATTTTTCGGAAAATTTGGACCAAAATCACCCCTGAACGATCTTTTGACAAAATTCGCATTTTTTCAGAAATCAGTTGAATGAAATTCACGTTTTTTCGGCGATACTTTGATGAAATTTGCGTTTTTTCAGCGATCCTGTGACGAAATTCGCGTTTTTTCAGCGATCCTGTGACGAAATTAGTGTTTTTTCAGCGCTCCTGTGACGAAATTTGTGATTTTTCGCGCGATCCTGTGACGAAATTCGTGATTTTTCAAGTGATCCTGTGACAAAATTCGTTTCCCCCCCCCCAGAAAATCATAGTTTTAGACAGATTTTTGTAGCATCGTAGTTTGTGGCTCAAAATCGTAGCAACTACGATTTTTTCGTAGCAGTTGGCAGCTCTGTAAAAGAAAAAAAATGTATTAAATTGCACAATATATTGCCCGGACCGCTATATCATTTTGTGTTAACTGATTTTTCATGTTAAGCGTTTTCGTGTTAAACGTATTTCACAGTATACATATAGATAACTGTTTGCGAGAACAGATTTCGCCACATTATATTATAATGATGAAAAGAAGTCCCTCATGTTTCATCGACAGTTTGAATTTCTTCCATTGCTATAAAAACGTGTGTATTTTTAGAAATTATCATTTGTAGTGTTAGAATTTTAAGGTTTTGGCACCAAAAACATAGCAGAATTAGAAAAAATATGCAATATCTCACAAACTATAATGTACTTGGTACCATTTGAATCAGCATACAAAAATACATTAAAATATCTTATCATTTGTCACATAACTATAATACCTGATTTTTAAGGAATTTTTTACAGGTTTGTTACACTTTTTACACCCCTTAGGGGTGGTGTTTTAGAAAATCCTTTCTTCCTCTACATCCTAAGAAGTATTTTTCCTCCCAATTGTCGTGTTTGTAGGTTCAGTAGTTTGAGTTGTGCATTGATGTTCTCCCCAGTCAGGACTTTCATTTATATATATATAGATTACTTAGAGCTTTTTTATTTATTTAGTTTGCAAAATTCTTTTAAAAAGATTGCAAATTATGTTCATCTTAGATTTTAATACATTTTTACATTATTATGATTATATGGTTATGAATATATATGATTTTAATCATCTGATTAAAATCATTGACACCCTAATTAATTCTGAATGAAAATAATGAAATCTGACACTCAACATTCAAACACACTTTCATATTTATAATATTATAATAAGAAAATCTCTATAAATACAAGGTTAAATATTACTACAATAGATTCCAGTTAAATGGGATGCACCGGTTTTAGCATGACTTGTCCGTTAAAGCGGCTGTCCAATTATCAGAAGTACAGTGTACTTAAAAAAAAATTCTCGAAATTTTGTCCCAATTAAACAGCGTTTTCAATTTAGGACTGTTCCAAATAACCAGAATCTGCTGTATTTTCAAGAGAAAAGTTAAAAACATACCATAAAATAAAATTAAGTGGAATAAGTAATGCAATCACTTGGGAAAATAATTACAATTCTTGAAATTAATTATACGTTTTTAAACATACCAATTCTTTTCTTGGGCCACTTTCCATGTAATATGCATAAGGGTAAGTATATTGTAGAGTATACCGACACTGAAATGATTCAGAAAAAAAATATATATATAAACATGATTGACTAGTTATAATTTAAATAAGATTTTTTTTTTATGACATTACATAACAAATGACATTCTACATTTTCTTTAAAGAAAATTAAACAAAAAAATTCTTGACACAGATAACAACTATTTAAAAAATATTTGCAAACTAAAAAAGAATAATACACTACTAAAATATATCAGAACATTTTATTAAGGAAAGGAAAAAAATCACTTGACATTTTTTGAATTAAGGTAACCTTACAGTAGTATTGAATAATATGATTTAATAATAAATTTTACCCTCAATAATTGTTCATTGGCTTCATTATGAATACTAGTTTTGATGCTTTGTCTACTCTTAACTTATTTCGTGATTTTGAATGAACTACAACAAATGTTAAAAAAAATCTTTTCAACACAGGTAGTCGATGCTTTCTGCATATCACTCTTTGTAATTATAGATGTACATTATTGAAACACTATAAAAACTATTCCACAACTTAAAATCGGACATTATATCAACAACTTTAGGATTAAAAAACATTTTGGTATGATTATGAAACAGTTCCAATTTCCTGAAAAGTTTCTGAAAAGTTAAAACTTTTTGGGAAGTGGTGGAAACCAGAGTCACATTTTTGTTGCATAAATTCAAGACCCTTTTTTTTCTCTTCTTTAATGATATTAATTCCGAGGTTAGAAATTAATACTGATGAGCTTAAAATAAATGCATGAAAATCTGTCTACATATAAGTAGTACATCTATACTAATATTATAAAGGAGTAAATCTTGTTTGTTTGTTTGTAGGGGGTAATCTCTGGAACTACCGACCCGATTTCAAAAGTGATGGTGGCAAATTGATGGTGACAACCCCTGCTCCAACATAGGCTATATTTTATGTCGGTGCCACTAACCCCAGGGGGTGCAGGAGCAAAAAACGTTCTAAAATTGCGATTTTTCAGTTATCACACTGGCTGTCAAGCCCTGAGAGCTTGGCAGCCGGTTCTGTATGTATGTATGTACGTACGTACGTAATGCGATAACTCTTCATAGAAATATCCGTTTTCCTTCAAATTTTGTTTATATTTTCACTGTGTTAAGGCGCTTCCCTGATTAGTTTTCGGGATTGATTGGTCAAGTATAAAGGGGGGGAACAAGGGTCTAATTCACCCCCCCTTAATTTATATAAATGGGTTTTTCATGCAGAATTATTCAGATTCCCTTCAAATTTTGTTTATAGGTTCACTGAGTTAAGGCGCTTCCCTGATTAGTTTACGGGTTTGATTAGTTAAGTATAAAGGGGGGGGGGGGATCGGGGGGGGGGGGGGGGGCGCTAATCCCCCCTTAATTTATATAAATGGGTTTTTCATGCAGAATTATTCCATTTTCCTTCAAATTTTGTTTATAGGTTCATTGGGTTAAGACGCTTCCCTGATTACTTTTCGGGATTGATTGGTTAAGTATAAAGGGGGGAACGGGGGGGCTAATCCCCCCTTAATTTATATAAATGGGTTTTTCATGCAGAATTATTCCGTTTTCCTTCAAATTTTGTTTATAGGTTCACTGTGTTAAGCGCTTGCATGATAATTTTCGGGATTGATTGGCTGAGTATAAAGGGGGGAATGGGGGGGGGGGGGGCTAATCCCCCCTTAGTTTATATAAATGGGTTTTTCATGCAGAATTATTCCGTTTTCCTTCAAATTTTGTTTATAGGTTCATTGGGTTAAGACGCTTCCCTGATTACTTTTCGGGATTGATTGGTTAAGTATAAAGGGGGGGGGGGGGAACAAGGGGCTAATTCCCCCCCCCCCTTAATTTATATAAATGGGTTTTTCATGCAGAATTATTCCGTTTTCCTTCAAATTTTGTTTATATGTTCACTGTGTTAAGGCGCTTCCCTGATTAGTTTTCGGGATTGATTGGTCAAGTATAAAGGGGGGGAACAAGGGTCTAATTCCCCCCCCCCCCCTTAATTTATATAAATGGGTTTTTCATGCAGAATTATTCAGATTCCCTTCAAATTTTGTTTATAGGTTCACTGAGTTAAGGCGCTTCCCTGATTAGTTTACAGGTTTGATTAGTTAAGTATAAAGGGGGGGGGATCGGGGGTGGGGGGGGCGCTAATCCCCCCCTTAATTTATATAAATGGGTTTTTCATGCAGAATTATTCCGTTTTCCTTCAAATTTTGTTTATAGGTTCACTGTGTTAAGGCGCTTCCCTGATTAGTTTTCGGGATTGATTGGTTAAGTATAAAGGGGGGGAACGGGGGGATAATCCCCCCTTAATTTATATAAATGGGTTTTTCATGCAGAATTATTTCGTTTTCCTTCAAATTTTGTTTATAGGTTCACTGAGTTAAGGCGCTTCCCTGATTAGTTTTCGGGATTGATTGATCAAGTATAAAGGGGGGGAACAAGGGTCTAATTCCCCCCCCCCCCCTCAATTTATATAAATGGGTTTTTCATGCAGAATTATTCAGTTTCCCTTCAAATTTTGTTTATAGGTTCACTGAGTTAAGGCGCTTCCCTGATTAGTTTACGGGTTTGATTAGTTAAGTATACAGGGGGGGGGGGGGACTAATCCATCCCTTAATTTATATAAATGGGTTTTTCATGCAGAATTATTCCGTTTTCCTTCAAATTTTGTTTATAGGTTCATTGGGTTAAGACGCTTCCCTGATTACTTTTCGGGATTGATTGGTTAAGTATAAAGGGGGGGAACAAGGGGCTAATTCCCCCTTATCTATACTAATATATAAAGTAGTAAAGATTGTTTGTTTGTTTGTAGGGGGTAATCTCTGGAACCACTGAAGCGATTTTAAAAGTGATGGTGGCAAATTAATGGTGACAATCCCTGCTCCAACATAGGCTATATTTTATGTCGGTGCCACCACCCCCAGGGGGGTGCAGGAGCGAAAAACGTTCTAAAATTTCGATTTTTTGTGTACTGAAGGAGATAGAAGTATCAAATTTGGTATGGTAGTTACTTATAAGATGTAAATGCTCTCTAAGAACAAATTATAAAAACATTCGCAATTTAAAAGGGTGAGATGAGGAAGAAGCGTTCTAAAAACATTCTAAATTACAATTTCTATGGAATCTCTGAAACTACAGAACCGATTTCAAAAGTGATGGTGGCAAATGGATGGTGACAGTCCCTGCTCCAACATATGCTAAATTTTTTGTTGGTGCCACTGCCCGCAGAGGGTGCAGGAGCGAAAAACGTTCCAAAATTATGATATTTTCAATAATGAAGGAGTTAGGAACTTGACATTTTGTATGGTCGTTACTTACAAGATTTAAATGCTCTATAAGAACAAAATCTAAAAAAATTCAAAATTTAAAAGGCTGAAATAAGCAAAAAATTTTCTAAAAACATTCTAAATTACAATTTGTATGGAATGTCTGGAACTACTAAAGCGATTTCAAAAGTGATGGTGGCAAATGGATGGTGACAATCCCTGCTCCAACATAGGCTATATTTTATGTCGGTGCCACTACCCCGAGGGGGGTGCAGAAGCGAAAAACGTTCTAAAATTGCGATTTTTGCGATGCTGAAGGAGCAAGAAACTTCAAGTTCGGCATGATTGTTATTTATAAGATCTAAATGCGCTCTAAGAACAATTTCTAAAGAAAAATGATCTAATGATGATTCTGCGATTTTTCAACTATTGAATTTCTAAAATTACCAAATTTCACAATAGAGTACCATAGCGAAACCTTCACGCGTAAAAAGATAATGATAAGGGTGACGTGTCCTGACGTGTATATTGACTATAGCACGAGTCACAAATTATAGTATCCTTATTATTCTGTTAAAATATAAAAGTGAATTATGAAATGTCAATATTTTGTTTGATTAAAGGTTCATTAAGAGAAATTGACCAGCGTAGCGGGCGTAGCTTGCTAGTTATAAATAAAGATTGATTTTGGGCAATAAAAAATATCAAATTATTTTTATTTATTTTTAAATTAATTTATTTTTTAAATTATTAGAAAATCTGAAAATAGCTTACCAAATTTTAAGTATTTTTTTCTATTCAATTCAGCTAACTTTCACAATGTAATTCCCATTTACAAAATTAAAAAATAGCGACTCAGCAGGAGCAGAGTTCATGAGGAAAATTAGATATAAGAATCACGAACAATATTTTCAAGAGAATATATGAAGAGAGATTATGGTTTGTAGTTTGTACACAATAGAAGACTAAAAATTTGCTATAACTCATGCTAATGCTGGTTGACTAAAATCAGAAGAG
Organism: Maratus michaelseni; assembly: GCA_963931845.1. Classification (NCBI taxonomy): domain Eukaryota; kingdom Metazoa; phylum Arthropoda; class Arachnida; order Araneae; family Salticidae; genus Maratus; species Maratus michaelseni. The sequence goes on from OZ007587.1 coordinate 202,936,346, forward strand.
AATATTCTTTTTGCATTGGATTTCTAAATAAAATAATTTAATGAGTGGTCCAATTAAAAGATATCCTACTATTTATTTGTCACAAATGAAAATCAAATTAAAAGCAAATTGTTGTCGCCTTTTCCGATGGTGCTATATCAACAGGGTATCCTGTCGCCGTTAGTGGCCATAACATAAATCTGTAAATATCAAATTTTCTTTTAAAATAGCATTTTAAGACCAGAATTTAAAAAAAAAAAAAAAAAAAAAAAAAAACACTTTCTTTTTTCCTTTCCTTTAGATTAAAATGGATTGAAATGGAATAAGAAATTTTTAAGGAAAAATAAAACTGATTTCAAGGGATTTTTTTTTTTTTTTTTTTTTTTTTTTTAACCTCTGTGTTTTTGTTGCAACACATTGTTGTTAGTCCTACACAGATCAGGTTGAAAAAAAAAATGGATTTGGAAATTAACTTTTAACTTGAAGTCTATGCAACATATGATCTATAAATGTTCCTCAAGGACACTTTTTTTTTGTTTCCTGAAAACCATGATGGCCATGTCGTTTATCACTGTGTTGAATTAGGTGGCCATAAGATAAACAATTTAGGAGAAATAGAAACACAAAGATATCATTTGAGTTGCCATAAGAAAATGCAACTCAAATGATTATTTTAACAATTATATTACAAAATATGGTGTTAAATTATGCAAGAAAATGTTCTATGGAAACTCCAAGACTGAAAGACTAAATTTTTAATAGTAAAAATAATTTATTGTATTTATTAATTTATTTTGTAACATGTTCATGTGAAAGCAATATTTAAATGTTTATTTTATGTTTTCTAAATTGCAAAAAAAGCTTTTATTTGGAAAAAAAAAAAAAAAAAAAAAAAAAAAAACCTAAAAGATTTTTTTTTTATTACCATTTCAAGATTTCCAAAAATTTTACATCTCTAATCATCTTACAATTAAACTTCCATTAAAAAAAATATTGCATACATATTTATGTAAAAGTTTTAAAATACATTTTTTTTTTTAAAATTCTAGCCTGCATGTCACGAAATATGGAATAACAATATTAATGCTCACTTTGACAATTACATACATGAAAATTGATAAAAAAAAAATAATTTTGTTTCTTTATATAACTAATGTTTTATGAAAAGGAAAATATATACACATTTGGAAATTTAATTCTACATTTTTGTAACAAAAATTAGAAACAAAGGGAAATGATGTCTATTTTATTCTCAATTTCTATTCTATAAAACAAAGAATGAGTTAAAAAAATGAAGTTGATTCAATACAATTTTATTACATATATTCTATAGTTAAGTTCACACAAGATAAGAATATAATACTGTAAGAAAGGAAAATAGCTTAATAAAATTACACAGAATAAATGTATGGAAAATTCATACCTTAGCTAGTAAGGCAGCAGAATTTCTTAAATATTGCCAATCTATCCACGTTCCTTCATTGGCCATAACTTTCTTGTTTATCCTTTCTTTAATTTTCTGTAATGTGTGTTCTTCTAATCTTAAACTTCTAGCATGGTTTTCCCACTGAAATTAAATAAATGCATCATAAGTCACAATAGAAAGTACAAAAATACATATGATTTTCCTTATCTTTTATCCAATATGAAACAGTAATTAAGGAATAAAAATTACTGGTTACATCAAAATGGAAATTGAAAATTGTATATCCAAAACAAATTACACTAAATCTATGTTTTGATCTTGTTTATATTTTTAAAAGGCAAAATATTACATATTGCACTGAATCTATTTTGATGCTATTTACACATTAGAAAAGCAAAACACACACACACACACACATACATAAATAAATAAAAAAAACCTTAACTTTTTTAACTATAAATATGCAATAAACATATGGGTATATTTTTGTGAATGTTCTGAAAATATTAAACAGAAGGTAAAAGTTTATTTCTACGGGCTCCTTCTCCAAAATTAATGTATTTTTTCAAATGGTTTTAAAGGCCTGTAACTGTCTAATGCCATCAGAAATGGTTGCTCTATAAACTTACAAAAAAAAAAAAAAGTAATATTTGTACACACATAGCAACCAAACTAGTTGTATGGCTACTTTAAAAAAGGAAAAAATATGCTCTTTTGCCATAAAAATAACAATCAAAACTGCTTGTGGAAAATTCATGTCTTATTCTACAGTTTATGTTACCACCAAAGTTCTTCACTTGTTGTATTTTTATTACAAGTGTGTATTAATTATTTTTTAAATATTAAAAAAGATTCTAAATTATCATCTGACATAAATTATCAGATGCAATTCGTTTTTTCAACTAAACTGAATATAGGCTTGCAGTTGGACATTACTATGAGGTTTTATAACAGCAAATAAGAAAACTTTTAAAACATGTTATTAGTAACAACTTTATTTCCATTTTGTAAAAATAATGAACTACAGAAGGAAATCTGTCAACAGAAAAATAGTTTTATCAGAAAAGGATGCATTTGACAAAGAACAGACATTAGCAACTTCTGTGTAGCTAACTGATCTAATCTTCATATGAAATTCATCTAAAGTAAAGCAAAACTGGCATAAATAAAGTTTGCCACCAATGGATCAAATAAAGCAATCTAAATAAATAAGAAAGAAATACAATATTCTAAATCTGTAATTAAATTGAAAAATGTTGCTAGAAAACATGACTTTTTAAAAATAATCAATGTCTGATAAGGCACAGGCCAAATGGTGCACTGGTGCTGGATCCCCTAATTTTTGGTAATCCCAAATTTAGAAAGCATTTTCCAAAGTTGAATATTTTAATTTGCTTTTGGACTAAAGTAGGATAAGGTTAGATACAAATGATATATATATATACATATATATATATACAGGGTTCATGTTCATACGGACTTTGCTAAATGAAAAATAAGGACTTTGTTAAATGAAAAATAAGGACTTTGTAAGAACTTCTTTAAAAGAAAAATAAAGACTTTCTAAAGTTTATAAAAAACTGTATATATGTTTACTCACATTAAAATTTAATCACAAGATTGAAATTTGACATAATAAAACACAATTACCCTTTTTAATTAATTATTTTTTTAATGAGTTACAAAATGAAAATAAATACAAAAAATATATAAAACAAACATTTTATTAGTCGGCTATCAATTGTTTTTTAACATCAATTTCTTTCGACAGTGAGGAAATTTCCTCATTTTTTTCGTTAGCAGATCTCCTACAATTGTTTGATTTGATAAATAATTCAATGTCTTTAGTTGTTTTAGCTTTATCGGCTAATTCATTGGCCATATTTTCCAACTGCAATACCTTTTTTCAAGACACCATATTTTTTGCTATGTAAAACTAATTTTGAGCTGCCATACTTGGCAGATTATGAATGTTTGGCGATATTTTTTTTTATATTTTAAGGAATCGCGTTAACTATTCAGCTCACGTTAAAAAATAAGGACTTTCAATAAAAAATAAGGACTTTAAGGATTCTTATTAAGGACTATCAAAATGTAAAGAGTTTTTAAGGACTTTTAAGGTCCGTATGAACCCTTATATATATATATATATATTATGCATCTATATGTTCATAAATGTATTAAGGCATTAAAAAGGTTTAATTTCTTGCGATGGAATAGGAAGGGAGCCTTGAATGAACATCATGGGTTCCCACTTTGGTTTCACAGGCCCTCTTACAGATATAATATTGCAGTCCAGAGTATAACATGGACCTAAAATTTCAGGCATCATTATTCTGTTTTTAGGTATATTTGATGTATAACATACAGACATCTTCTTCTTTGAAAAGAAACCATCAAATAAATAGCCAAAAATAAAATAAAGATTATTTATTGTAAAGTATAATTACTATTATTTTTCATGTAATCTGACAAAACTTACATTTTTGTAAATAAATAACATGTTCATTAAATTAGAAATTTTGTATGGTGTATGAGCAGAGTCGAAAAGAAGATAGCTGATTTCATATTTTAAATTTTTTTAGAAAAATAGCAAGTTTAAATAAGACTAGAAATTAAATGTATAAAAACTTTCATGGTAAATTCAAAGCTCTAACAAACACAATGATGACATTATGCTCATCTTTTATATTTTCTAACTCTGAGTATTTACGCTGAAGCAATTTACTAGTATTACTGAAACATCACAACTGAATAGAAACATCAGTATTGTGCTGTACCCTCTAAAAAAAAAAAAAAAACCACAGTGAAATGTTTAAAAAAAAAAAAAAAACCCACTCTAGTACTACATCAAATATTTCACTAAAGTCTTTTTTTTTTGTTTTGTTTTGTTCTGTTTTTATGCACCAATTACAATAATAAAAATAGTTAAAAATACCTAAGGAGTGCTTATTTAATTTTAAAATAACTTAAACTAACAATTGCAGATTCTGGCAAACACAAGCTTCATTTTTACAAATTTTTTTGTTATATTAGAAATTTAGAATTATCTACATAAATTTTTATTTTTTTAATGTTAAACCATAATTATGTAATAAAATGCTTAATTTTCAGCTGATTATGTCAGGTGTGGGTGTTTTTCAGGTAATATAGGTTATTTTTTGGAAAAGAGGGGTTTCTTTTAAATTTTCGCTTAATTGACTGCCATTTTGTAATAAAGTGATATCAACATTAAAATCTTGGTCAGAACAAGCTGTGAAAATTTAGCTTTTAATTTTTTTTTTTTTTTAATTCTTTATTAGACTTTATAGACAGAAAATTTCAAAAAATGGTTTTTTTTTTAGAGGTCAGCACTATGTATATATATATATATACTTAAATTCTCTATTGGGAGTATCACAAAAACAAAACATCACTAATGCATGACATGAGGAAAACAATGCACACAAGTTGCCAAATGCTAGAGAGAAACTAACTGCAAAAACTAGCAGTCACACCTACTGCAGGGGACATCACACGCAAGCTAATCGCAATATAATCCATTCTCGGGCATAAAAAACTAGGTCGCGAGCCACTGTTTGTTTGAAATGGCTGCCGTCTGAAACACAATCTGCGTGATCCAACCCCCTCCTCGTGTGGTTATCTAATTTGCAAAAACATTAAAGTTGCTAATCAAAGTTTAACTTTAAAAGATTTCTAAATGCATATACTACTTCAGCTTGAAAAATTTAGCTAAAGAGATCATATATACGTTGATATGTATCACACCAGAAATGGAATATAATATTCTTTATGAATTCATTAACTTGTAGGTATTCAGTTATGTACTTTAATATTCAAATGTAATGCAACTTAAACACACAAAACAGTACATAATTTAATATAATTTAATTTAAATTTATTTTCTTGTTGACAACACTTGTATACTTACTCGTTAAGTTGTCATATTTTAATGTCGGGTTTCTTCATATGGAATTGCTTTATTTACAGATTTATTTATTGCTGAGCTGTTTTTAAATAAATTTTTAGATTATAAAATTAGACAACTCAATATAATTAACTCTAATAGAACAAAATACAATTAAGAGTGTGTTGGAGAATTAAGTAAACAAACTTATTGGTAAATACATGAGTCAATGGTAATTTCATGTCCCAATGCAATAATTATTGTAAGATGGTATTTAAAATTTATGCAGTGTATGGTTGTGTATAAATAGATACAAGATTCTCTTGTATCATTCATTCAGATATAGGCTATAGTTTTGTTTTGACACCTTTTGAAAAAGTTCAATTGCCTTTTTTATGTAACTATATTTAATGTTGATTGTATTATAGATATCTCTTTCAATTTCACTAAAACTGTAACATGTTATAAACAAACATTTTGCAGAAAAAAACTAAACATTTTCTTCTACGTTATCTTTCTTAATTTTTTAATGTCCTCGGTTATTTGATTGTATCCTGGCATATGTGATATAACGATGGGTCACAGTATTAGTTTATCCATGTCCTCTCCTCAATTTTGTGTGTAGATTGAATGATCTATAGATAAAACCTAAAAGAGTGAGCAGTGGCTACTTTTGAAAAGTACTTTATAGTCGCTACTTTTGAAAACAAGTAATTGTAGTTATAGTTAACTACATTTTTGATAAAATAGTTGTAGTTTGCTACAATAAAAAAGTAGTTTTTCCCAACCACTGCATAGGCTTTACTTCAAAAAGCTTTAAAATAACTTACATTATGCCTTTTGTTGAAAACAATTCATACAGAGTTGGCTCTGTTTATGATATACTCTATTTCATATGTAACAGAAACAGACTTGCTTCAGCCCACCAACTGTCTTTAAAATTTATATTATATACAGTCACCTCTCAGTTATACGCGAATTTCATAAGGTCCCGCTACGAGGAATAGGAAAATAATGCTATAGATCTCTCACTTATAAACGCCACTTTGAATTGTCTCTCTTGGTTATACGTGGAAATAACAGCTCAATTCACAAACTGTGAGTTAAGTGCAAAAAATTGTTTCATATATAAAGAATTTTTCTTTATGTGTCAAGGTCAAAAGACCATTCTGTAAAGTGCCTGAGAGAATGTTACAATTCGACATTTCACCCTCTCTCTCAGTTCTAATGGTTCCTTCTTTTCTTTTTCTTTTACTTTTATCAAGCCACGCGCGTGTTCCCTTTTCTCCTTACATTTACGGTAGCATCTGGATTTTTTATTCATTATTATTATTTTTTGCAATAAAAATGAGCAAAAGAAATTTAACAATTTCGTTCAAAATGGAAGTTATACAAGCAGCAGAAAATGATCCTAAACTGTCAAAAATAAGTTTAGCTCGAAAATTCGATTTCCCAGAATCAACGGTCAGAGGGATTTTAAAGAACAATGAGCCGATCAAAAAAATGAACAGTGAATATTCTACAAAAGTGCAGAAAAAGAACAAGAATTCAGAATGAAACATTTGAAATTGTAGAACCTACTTTAATTTAGTGGTTCAGAGAAATGAGAGCTTCTAATTTAGCCATTAGCGGTGAGTTAGTCAAAGGGAAGGCATTAAAAATTTGTCATTAAAAATGGGAATCGAAAAATTTTTGGCTTCTTGGGGATGGCTAGAAAAACTTAAACGACACGGTTTAACAAATTATTGTCAGCAGTGTCAACAAATCATTGAGCGCAGCAGTTTCAGATTCATCCGCTAATGAATGGATCGCACACCTTCCAAATTTAATTAAAAACTCTGATGTTAAGAAAATTTTTAACTGTGATGAAACAAGGTTTATTTTATTGCTTTTGCCAAACAAAACGCTGGATTTTAAGGGAGAAACATGTCATTCACATACATAGTGGAAAACACAGCAAAGAAAGAGTGACTGTGCTTTTATGTTGGAATGCGAACGGATCAGAAAAGTTATCGCCAACAGTGATTAGTAAATCCAAGAAACCTCAGTGTTTAAAAAATGAGAAAAAAAATGCCATGTTCTTATGCAATTAGAACCAAAACCTGTATGGTATCATAATTTTTTTTAGACTTTTTTAAGGATTTGATATGAAGACAGGGTAGAGAAAAAGAAAAGTTCTGCTGTTTATGAAACAGTGTTCTGCACATCCTTCAGATCTCCCATTGCCGACACATACACAAGTCATATTTTCCCCTGCAAGTAGTACTAGCAGATTCCAGCCATTAGATCTCGGTATAACAAGGTCAGTTAAAGTGCAGTATAGGAAATATTTGGTGCAAAGAATGTTTATATCACTAGAGCAGAAAAAGGAATCCAAAAAAATTTGAATTCTGGATGCTATGCATATGTTGGTTTCCTCTTGGAATAACGTAACAGCCACAACAATTTCTAACTGCTTTAGAAAAGCAGGTTTTGTTCATTCAAATGATGCTGAAGTTATTCCATTACGTGAAAGTGAAAACAACAGCAATGATTTTAACATAGACAAAGAAACATGGAAGAGCATAAGCCAAGATTATCTTTCTTTTCAAGATTTCGCCAATGTTGATGAAAACTTAACATCAATGGCAATAAGAAATATTGAAACTGTTTTGATGATGTGACAGCTCAAAAAGGAGATGATGATAATGATGAAACTGATACTGTAATTGTCCCATCTTATGCTACTTCTTTAGGAGCTCTGGACACTTTGAGATTCAAAATGCTGATGTAGCATCAAATACAACTAAGCACTTTAATGCATCAGAAAAGGTCATTGTACAAATGCGGCCTAAGCAAAAACAAACTAGAATTGATGACTTCTTAAAAAGAGGACTAATTGGTATTTTTTTTTATGTAAGTATATCTTCTTCTATGTAAAATGAACGTTTAATGTATTTTTTTTTTAAACTAAATTTTATAATGAAAGTGTAAAGATTTTATTTTAAGTTCACTATGCTAATATTACACCCTTTTATTTCATAAAATTTTAATAATCATAATTCTTATATTTTAAAATGTTTTTCTTTCCCATAATGTGTATAATGTGATAAAGAATTACTACATACAACATTTTCTCAGTTATGCGCGATTTTAAACCAATCCCTTCAAACGTGTATAAGAGAGAGGTGACTGTATTTTAACATGGCTTTTACACCATCCATAATCCTTCTATTGAGCCATTCGGTCAAACCATTCTGTTCCAGCAAGTAAGCATTCGTCTGTTCTACCTTTTATGCCATATTCATATATTTATTGAACTCTGTGTTTCAAATTCCTTCCCATTATCTGTTCAAATTTACAACTTTTGGCCTAATAATCTTTCCATCGCTTTATGATATAACTCCAATTTCCCAAAAGCATCTGATATATTCTTCATAGGGCAAACTTTGAACCAGGGGTGCCATTTCAGAACTTTCTTGAAGGGGGGGGGGGGGGGGGGGGGGCAAAGTTTTTTTAAAGGAGTGGCATAGCCAAGGAAGGAGTTCGGGGGGCTGTAAAAAATTAAGTACTTTACCCTTTCAAAATAAAAGAGATATTTCTTTAAAGCTTCTCTTGCTTGAGCATGAGCTGATTCATTAGCTACATTTGGATTTTCTTTATACCTGCTGCACTCATAATATTCACTGCCATGTGAATTCCAATCTAAACATATACATAATGATTATCAATATATATATTAATGAAATGAAAAAAACATGTGTATCATACATAAATTATAGCACATTTCCAATAATACAAAAAAAGAAAAACTTTTATTCATTTGATTTTGCAATAGAACCTCAATTATCTGACATAATTGGGACCGAACATACATCGGATAATAGAGAATTTATAAATAATCATCTAGTTTAATATGTAACATCGTCATTGAACTGCTATTATGACTATTTAAACTGCTAAATAAATATCTAAATTCAAATTATACATGAAAATAAATTTATTTTGAAATAAAAAACTTACAATGATTCCGTCCACGAAGGGTAGGCGTGCCAATTGTAAACGAGTGTGCAGCGAAAATATGACATAGATTTCTCCTCCCACTTTTGAAATTCTGCAACTGTGAAAATTTCTGTTCGTGAAGATGACAAAAGGGGTTCTGTTCTCTGCGCTTGCTTACAATCAGAGGGTGCAATAGCATTCCAATGTTGTGGCACATGGCAGTACGGCCTTCCAAATTTCAAAATGGGGAGTGTTTTTGTTTAGAACAGGGGGGGAGGGGGTTACACTTATGCCAGGATCGGAGCTTGCGGGAGATCAAAGGTAATTTCAAAGGAATTGAAAGAAAGGGGAGCCAAAATATTTATCTGTACTCATAGTTTGGAAAGGTTCGCTTGCATACACAAAGAATGAGGGGGGGGGGGGACCGCTGAAAAAAGTCAAGAAACTGACATTGGTTTACGGAGAATTAGGGTTAAACGAGGGTCAGATAATCAAGGTTCTACTGTATTAAAATTTTATTTCCAGAACATCCTTTGCCATTATTTGAATTTTATCATGGAATGATGACTTAGCAAAGAAAGACATTGACACTTTCTAACTAAGCTGGTGAAGTTTAAGAATAATTTCTCGAAAACACTAACTTATTTATATTACAGTTGAACTTCTATTTAATGTATCTCAAGGCTCCATAAAAAAATTTGGCATTATAAGAAATTCAATCAAATATATTTTTCAAAGTACAAAATTTATACATTGTTCTTAGATTTGTTGTACTACATTTGAAAGTAAAAAAAATTTCCACTATTTTTTTTTTATGAACACTACTTACCATAAAATTCTAATTAAAAGCCTCTATTTCTCAAAAGCAAAAACAGATAAATTTAGGACGGTAGGCTTATAATCAAGCTTTTTCTTTTTTTAATTATTAAAAATATTGTAATTTAGAAGCAAAAAAGGGTAAATACAAGGATGAGAATCTTCTACATTGCAGCAGATTTGCACTAAAAAAACATTTAAATCCCTGCCTAAAAATTTTGCACCCCCTCACCACCACACAAAATTTAAAATCTTTTTTTTATTTTTTTTCAAATTGTTCTGTTTTATTTGTTATTTTATTGTAACATTAAACAATCAATAATCTAAGTCACCCCTCCCAAAATTACTGTTTTTCCCTCTGGTACTGAACCCGCTTAGTTTAATTTTTGAACTCTTCAATTTAAAAAAAAAAAAAAAAAAATCTGACCCATTTAATACTTTATAATAACAATAAATAAATAATCTATCACCTATATCATCCCTCCTCTCAAAATTTCTGCTTCACTCCTTTTGTCAAAATTTTTTTGTTATCAATAATTTAGAAGCAAAAAATAAATAAATAAATAAATAAATAAATACAGGGGTGAGAATCTTCTACATTTCATTTGAATACTGCTTAGGAAAAACAATTGGTTGGAATGGCTGGCTGGTTGAAACCGATCCAGCATTTGTTAACATTTTCATAATGCAGCTAAACTTTGAGACGTTTTTTTAACAGAAAATAAAAAAGGCTTATTATTTAAATAAATATAAATGAAACCATTATAATATCTCTATTACATTTCATTTCAATTATATTTTTAATATTTATTATGAAATCATTCCATATATTTCTCTTTCCAATTTTATTATCATATTTTAGTGTGTGCTTAAACATTTGAGACAGAATGTATAAGTACTTACCACCTAAGCACATCCAACAAAAGTCATATTTACAACCATAACATAGCTAGAAAAGAAAAATTTAGTTACATTAAAAAATATGTATACATTAGAATGAAGAGAATTTTATTTAATGCAATCACTAACAAAGTGAAAGAAATTCATACATTCCATGATATTTATAAGATAAGACTTTTCAATAGGTAAAAGCTTCTCAACTGTAATTTTTATTGTGCATGCATAATAAAGGTATAGGTAATGATTTAGATTTTTAGAAAAAATCATTTTTCATTGCATGATAATAGTACATACACTATTGTTATTTTAACTAAAGATTTACACCTCCAAAACACTCAAAGTGTTAAAACTAACCTATGAGGGACTTGGGTGTAAAACATGATATTTTTAAATTTTTCTGATTTCCATGTAAAATTATTTAATTGCAACATGACATCTTCATAAAAATACAAGGTTTGTGTATTATTCAATAGATGCCATCCTAATAAGAAATAAATTTTAGATAAATACAATGAGCTTTTGTTACTAAATTCAATAAGTCCAATAAAATAAAATCTATCAAGCAAAAAAAGTTGTACATAGCTAACTGTTAACAAATCAGCTGTTTTAGAGAAAGCAACAACAATGGTGTAGATACTTTTAGAATACTTAAATGTTGAAATGTCTCGAAATTTGCATTTTGTTAGTTATCTTATTTCACATCATAGCTCATCAAATACAAAGTGTATAATATGTAGCATATATGAAAAAGAGCTTTATTACTTTATTTTTCTGAAATGATATAAACTTTTCTTACTAATCCAAATCTTAAATCGGAGTGCTCAGGATGTTCTTCCTCAAAGGCATTTTAATAGATAGATTCAGAACAGTTTTAGTTAACACGCGGCTAAGATTTGAATACGACTATTCAAAGACTATAAGACTTCAACTATTCATAAAGCTTGGATGTTTCTTCCTACCAGTCAAAGAAAGAAAGCTAAAATATCTTATGAAAAAAAAAAAAAAAATTATACTTAGTTAAAAAATCAATATTCAAAATTTATTTTTGAACTCTTAAGGAAAATAAGTATAACCAGTGGACATGTGCGAAGATTTCCACTGCAGTCTAATATTTTTTAGCAATATCTAATATTTTTTAGATGCAGATTTAAACTTCTAAAAAGAAATTTAAGGACTAAAAATATCTGCAAACAACATTAGTCAAGCCAGAATATCATCTCATTTATTCCATCAAAGTTACAGTAAAAACTGCCCAAAGATAGCAAATGCAAAAAATAATAATAATAAATTATGAATCGTATTTTAACTGCATTAGAGGGGGACATCATCTGTTTCCGGAAAAAAAACATGGCATAAAGAAAAATAAATTGAGCATTTGAATTTAAATTTAGCTTTCAATCATAAATGTAAAATAACCTGTGCAGCTACAATGTCCTACTTTATCTTTTTTTTTTTAAATTATTGTTGAGCACTATATAATGCGGTATTTTATTTTTGTGGCAACATTGATTTGAGAAAACCTTTCATTTCATTTATGAAAACAATGCTGATTTAATTTTTAATTAACTGCAATTTCTAATCAAAAAACATGTTTTAACAAAATGTAAGTGTACTATGTCAGAAGCCACTTCAAAATCCTTTCATATGGTATCTCATTTATTGTTCTGCATTTTGTATTTGCTTAGAAAAAGGGGTGTTGACAACAGAAATAATATACACAGTGTGCAGTCATATTAATGCGACCACCATCTACTTTCGACGTCAACGTAAAATAACCAATCACAGAAGATAGGTGGCAGCACATTGCAGTGGAGCGTATATAAAGGGTGTCCGAGGGAATCAGAAAACATTGCAATCGTTGGCGTAATGCAGAAACAGAGCAATTTATCAGACCAGTGATGTCACTGGATCCTAAAAATCCTGGGTCCCAGGATTTTCAAATATCTGGGTCCCTTTTTTAAAAAAGCGGGTCCCCATTCATAATAATTCAAATTCATATTTTAAAGGAACAAGTGAATTTGTTTATTTGGAAAAGAGAAATGCAATAGTTATTGTTTTGATAATAATTAAATAATTAATAATTAAAACCAGTATTTCCCAATCAAATAAGATTTTTTTTTTTTTTTTTTTAACTATTAAGAGAAATTTTCATAAAATAATGATTATTTGAGTGTAGAAGATAACAAGTATCACTAATATTTGAATTTCTTTTAAAAGGGGGAGGACGGATTTATTGAAAAGGACATTTTTGTTGGATAAAAGAATACTTTTGTTGAGTAAAGGGGCACTTTTTGTAGAATGAATGGAAGCTTTGATTAAACTTCCCATTGGATTATTTGTCAGCATAGATCTGTTGCAGAATCAAACATTTTCATTGGAAAGGAGTTTCAGGAGTGGTTCTGAATTTAAAAAAAAAAAATTCTGAAATTAACAGCAAATTTTCTGAAAGGTTACGTTACAGCAGAAAGGGGGGGGGGGGATCCTCTCTCTCAGCACTATTTTTGTTGTTGTAGGTCAGATTAACTAACTTTTGATTAGAGTCGATTTCAGGCTGAGTGAATTTCGCATTTTTTCCTTGGCCTTTGGACGATATTCGCGTTTTTGCAGAGATCCTTCGACGAAATTTACCGTTTTTTTAAGATCCTTCGACGAAATTTGCCATATTTTCGAGATTCTTCGAAGAAATTTGCCGTTTTTTGGCGATCCTTCGACGAAATTTGCCATTTTTTTCGCGCTTCTTCGATGAAATTTGCCGTTTTTGGGTGATCCTTCGACGAAATTTGCTGGGTTTTTTTTTCGAGATCTTTCGACGAAATTTACCGTTTTTTTGACGATTCTTCGACGAAATTTGCCTTTTTTTTGGCGATACTGTGTCGAAATGCGCCGTTTTATGCGATCCTTGGGCAGATTTGTTAGGAATTAAATATGTTAAGCTTCTCCTTGTCTCAAAGACATTAAGTTATCCATACAGAATCAGTACTAAGTTTAAATTACGTTTTCTTAATTTCATTTTTACATATGTTTTTAACATTTAAATATTATTTAAATATCGTTTACTTACGTTTTTCTTTTGCTTTTGGCCTTTGTTTAATTTAGAAATTCCTTTTTATCTTTCATTTATTTACTTTAACTTAAAGCTAAACTTTCGTTTTCACCGGCATATCGGCACCCACTATCATAAACAATATCATATCTAACATCGGCACTTTGCTCATCTGCGATCGTTAATCGATTCACCCGTTTTTCTTTCGCAAGTAGAGCTTTTGCAGATCGCATCTACTTGCGTGCGATTCGATTACGCTTTAATCGATATCGCGATGACGTTTCGCCGCATGTTCTGGAAAGTTTGTTTTGAATGTTTAATGAGATCTCGCTACTATATAAAGGCTGTATTGTTAATGTTTAATCAGTTTCTAGTTGTAGGAGAATGATTCTCAAACGTGAGTGAAGCTTAGGCTTCCTCATTATAAGGAAATAGTTTTTGTTTATGTAATTGGTATTTATTTTAATAGATTGCCATCATGCTGTGAAACATCGTTTAGTGAGTTATACTTGTGTTTATTTTTGGTTCAGTTACTTCATCTTAAAGTTTGTTTTCCGTTTTTATTATTGATCCAATATGTGTTACAGTGACTCTTCTTATATTTGACTTTTATTTGAATAAACTATTTAAAGTGAAAACCTGCTTCCTCAAATTACTTAATCACTAAAGTCTTACACATCCAGCTCATGCTTTCCAGTGCGTATATCTGCTGTATTAAGTTCTTAAAATGTTCAGCATCATTACTTCAATGTTCCAATTAGATGTTGAACAAAAACAAAAGGTTATGGGCGAGTTGTAAGACCCATAATTGAAAATATGTGCTATGATGGAAAATGGCTCCCTTATTATAAAAAGTAATGAGATTAAAAGAGGGGGGGGGCTGTTTTGTGAAATAATGCATATGATATATGAAAAAAAAATGGAAGCTGATGAGAGATGTTTTTAAAATTCAAAGCAGAGACTTAAATTTTAACATTTTTTTCTTGATTTATACATCGTTTTACAGTGACTCTCTTTTTAACATTTTACCGTTTTCATAAGAAAAAAAAAAAAAAAAAAAAAAAAAGAAGAAATTTTTTTTGGAATCAAAATGGCTGTTGTAAATGTTGAAAAGCTGAATCACCGGAATTATGCTAGTTGGTCTTCAGATATGAAATATCTTTTACTTGAAAAGGGTCTTTGGGACATTATTGAAGGGGAGAAGCTCGTTTCTGGTTTAGAAGATGATAAAAACTTTGTTTCTCGTGCAAATCAAGCACTATCAATTATTTATTTAAATATTGATATTGACTTTAAGCGTATTATCGATGGTTGTAAAGAGCCAGTTGGTGCATGGAAAAAGCTGAAACAACATTTTTGTCCTGATACACGAGCTTTCCATATGCAATTGTTTTCAAAGTTAATTGAATGTAAAATAAGATCCAACGAAACAGTGAATTTATATGCTTGTAGATTGCTAAAGATATACAATGACATCAAGTCAATTGATAAAAATTTCAATGAATGGTATCTCAGTTATCAATTACTACGATATCTTCCAGCACATTTTGATTCTACAGTTCAAACAATCCTCCGGTGGAAGGACTCAGAATTTGTTTTTGACAAGATAGTGACCGAAGTTGTGGCAGAGGAGGTGAGATTGAAATTACGAGACTTAGACAGCAATAGAGCCAGTGTTTCCAATGTGCAAATGCCGATTCCTTCAAATTTTAAGTCTAGAGGATTTGAATCAAACAAGCCTAGGAACGGAGTCATTTGCTGGAACTGTGGCAAGAAAGGTCATGTGCAACGTAGATGTAGACTTCCTCGACGGAACTCTCAACATCGTTCTCCTGGACACTCTCGATACTCATCGCCTTCTTCGAGGTACTCGTCACCTGATAGCCGAACCCAGAGATCTTTTTCTTCAGACAGCGATGCTTTCTCTGAGTCGCCTTCCTATGGATCCAGACAGTATGATGGTTCTCATCGTGGCAACCCTTACCCTGGTCGTTCTCATCGTGGCAACCCTTACTCTGGTCGTTCTCATCGTGGCAACTCTTACTCTGGTCGTTCTCATCGTGGCAACTCCTATTCTGGTCGTTCTCGTCATGGCAATTCCAACACCTATTCTGATGGCTCTGGGTCTAGAAAGCATAGACATTTTCAAGGGTATGAGGACTATGATGGACATTTTTCAGATAGTTCACGTAAGTCGGTTCTTTACATTTCCCATTCTAGTGTTTGTAATGTAAATGAGCGGGCGTCCTGGATACTGGACACCGGTGCTACGCACCATTTTTGTTCTGATATTGAAATGTTTTCTAAATATGTTCCTTTGTGTCATGAGAAAATGTCGGTGGCTATCAAGGATGTGTCTTTTCCAATTGAGGGCAAAGGGAAGGTAAAGTTGCGTTTTGGGCAACATATTTTTACTTTAACAAATGTTATGCATTCCAGTAAATTACGTCGTAACTTGCTCTCAGGTCCTCAATTGGACATAAATGGTGTTGAGTTTATTGGGGGTTGCGGCGAGGTGAAACTTAGGCGTAATGGGGTTTATCTTTTCAGTGCATATCTTAAAAATAGAATTTATCAGTTATATCCCAAAGTAGTTCCTCCTGACAATAAATCTGTTTCCTTTGAAGCCAGTGCTGTGAATAAATTAGAGTTAATGAAAACTTGGCACCGACGTTTTGGACACATTAGTCCTTCTATGTTAATTCATACCAGTAGGAAACAGGGTGTAAGGGGGCTACCTAACTTGGGAGATATTGATTATTTTTGTGACTCATGTAAATTGGGAAAGTTCCGTAGTGTATCGCGTAAATCCATAAAGCAGGTTCGATCATCGCATCCATTAGAATTATTGTTTGCAGACATTTGGGGGCCCTGTGCAGTTACTGGTAGACAGAATGAAAGATATTTTCTTTCAATTATTGATGACTACTCTCGCCGTGTTTCTGTATACCCCATGAGATTTAAATCTGATGCTTTTGAACTTGTTAAAAATCATATTACAAAAGCAGAAAATTTCCTCAATAAGAGGGTTAAGTTTTTCAGATCAGACAATGGTCGAGAGTTTCTTAACAATAATTTTGAAGAGTATTTTGCCAGTAAGGGAATTTCTGTGGAGGTCACCAACCCATTTACTCCCCAGCAAAATGGTACTGTGGAGAGATATATGCAAACTATCGCGAATGGAGCCCGAACCATTCTTTTAGAAAGCAAAATGGATCCCAGCTTTTGGCCAGAGGCCATGCGTTACTTTGTTTACACCTGGAACCGTACCTGTTCTAAAAATTTTTCTAAGACACCATTTGAGCTTTATGGAGGCAGGAAACCATCAGTCAGACATCTTAAACCTTTTGGTACCATAACTTATGTAGGCATACCCAAACAAAAACGCCATAAACTTGAACCAAAAGCTAAGCGTGGTGTAATGGTGGGTTATGCATTCAGAATACGGGGTTATAGGATCTGGCTACCTGACACAAACCAAATAATTGAAACATCCAATGTAAGTTTTAATGAAAAAGATTTTGGAGATTTTGGACGCAGTGGAGTCGTGATGGGCCCGGATGATTACAACCTCTTTCCACTTGGTTCTGAAGGTAATCATGAGCAAACTGTTGAGGTTGAATCCAGAAACTCCTATCTGATTCCCTCCAGTAGCCAAAATGATTCCCAGTCCAGTGAGGGAGAGGATGTTGATTCCGGACCCAAAACACCCTCGTCCGTCATTTCCTCGTTAAGAGAAGTTGACTGGATAAGGAAACCAATCCCACGTAAGACAGGTAACAGAACTGACATTTATTATTTTGAAGCTGGCAAAAACCTACGTCTAAGATCTCATACAGAAGTCAAGAAATATTGCGAAGAAAATAAAATAAAGTATGATTCTTCTTTGTTTGATTTCAGTACTTTAAATAAATATTCTGGTCCAGTTACAAATAAAACCATTGCTGATCCTATTTCTGATGATGAAGACGATGATGAATCTGACTCCATGGTTTCAAGTGTTTCATACCCCATAGCATGACTAGACGTGGACAGCATCCCCCGAACATATAAGCAGGCCTGTAAGTCCGAACAGCGTGCTGCCTGGCATAAAGCAATGCAAACCGAGATTCAGGTAATGCGAGAAAGGGGGGTTTGGCATCTAGCTGATTTACCGAGAGGCGTTTCCCCAGTAGGTTGTAGATGGGTTTACACGGTGAAAAGGGATGAAGTAGGAAGGATTGCCCGATACAAAGCCCGGCTTGTTGCCCAGGGATTCAAACAGGTGAAAGGAGAGTCGTATGACAAAACCTTTAGCCCTGTGGTCAACTTTGCGGTAATCCGGTACTTCTTCTCCCTTCTCGTTTCGTGTTGTGGGTGGACTCACATTCAGTGTGACGTCACTAGCGCCTATCTTTATGCACCTCTACGGGAGAACGTTTTCATGTCACAACCTCCCGGTTTCGTAGTTCCTGGATTGGAGCATAAATACTGCAAGCTAGACCGCGCGTTGTACGGTTTACATCAGAGTGGCCGTGAGTGGTTTTTGGAAATTCATCAGGTCTTAATTAAAATTGGTTTTAAAAAGTTTGAATCATGTAACTGTGTTTATATTTATGGCACTGACATTGTTTTACTACTATATGTGGATGATATCATAATTTTTGGCAGACAACCACATTTTGTTGATAAGGCCATAAAATTGCTGAAAAACCATTTCGACTTAAAATTATTAGGTAGAACAAGGAGACTATTAGGTGTTGAATTCAGTGAGAGTAATAATGATCTTGAAATCCATCAACACCAATATATTGCTGAAGTCTGTGAAAAGTTTAGTAAATTTAAGTTTCCTATTTCTTCTTTACCAATAAGCAAGGGAATGGTTTATTCTAAAACAGATTGTCCTAACACCAGTGCTGAAATAGAACATATGTCTCACTATCCATATCGCAGTTTACTAGGATGTTTGTCTTTCATTGCCAGTCGAACAAGACCTGATATATGCTATGCTGTAAACATATTCTCTCAATTTCAAAGTAACCCTGGAATGCCTCATTGGGATGGTCTGTTGAGACTGCTTGGATACATCAAGTACACTTGTAATTATAGTCTTAAATTATCATGTAAAGCAAATAATATTACAGTATACTCAGATGCAGACTTTGCCGCGAACCGGGACGACCGAACCTCGATCGGCAGCCAAATAGTCATGGTGGACAACTCACCAGTCGACTGGCGCACTTTTAAAGAAAAGTGCGTCAGTTTGTCTACAATGGAATCAGAGTTTGTCGCCATGACTGAGGCTGCTAAGAACCTGGTTTGGTTCGACCGGATCCGGCAAGAATGTATAGATTATAATATTTCTCCACCTAGCAATAAATCTGTTATGAAAGTTGATAACCAAGCAGCCATAGAATTTGTTCGCTCACCAATTGAAAATTACCGTTCCAAGCACATCGATATTAAATTATTTTTCATACGTGACCTGGTTTATAATGAGGTATTTTCATTAAATTTTGTACGTAGTAAATTAAACTTTGCCGACGTTTTTACCAAGCCGCAAACCCGCCATGACTTACTTATATTTATTAAATTATTTTTCAATATATAATTTTTTTGTGTAATGTGATACATGTAGAAGCTTTTTTTATATATAAAGATGTTAGAACATTGTTTTATTTAAAACATGTTTTTATACCATCATCTGACCTTTTTAACATTCTTATATCTGTGTACCCCATGGCAGTGAGCAATTTAATTTCCCGTCCGAGTGTGGAAATGGCGTTTCCGTGGGGGTTATTTTCAGATGGCTCGAACAGCCTTCGGTACCGTCTCGGGAAGGTGACCCTTGTCCGGTAAATGTCAGAGAGTCATCTGGGGTAATCCTCCGGAAACATACCACCATACAAAGACCTTTACCGCGGGCACGTTATTTTTAATTCAGTAAGTCCTTGATTTTTGTAATTGGGAGTGTCACTTTTGTCCCGCTCATTGTCATTGGGTTGTATTGTTAATTTTTCAGTTAAAGATTTTTCTTTATTTAAAGTTTTTAACTTAATTTTGAATATTTAATGATATATATACAAAATGTAATTTCTATACTGTGATATTTTGAATAGTTATACATCTGTATCCATGTACTGATATTCATGTGTAATAGGTTTCTCTATTTTTGCAGGCATCTAGGATATCCATCCTCTTTTTGTGAGTTAATGACATGTTATCCGTATTTGCATTTAGCAGCTGCATACGGAGGTGTGACTGGAGAGTGCTTGATCTAAATAGAATGGCTGAATTTAGTATGTGAGGAACGAGCAAGTGTTCCGTGGGTTTTGTCCTATATTTTGGATGCCTGGCGAAGTTTATGGAGAGATAATATATTCAATCAGTTTAATCTGAATCTGAATATTGTAATTTTTGAGGATACATTATGATTATTGTACAATAAAAATGAACTTTTTGTATTTTTGAAATTGTTATGTTGTAATCAAGGTCAAGATGGTGTTGTTGGCTTGTTAAACCCTTCAAATGGAAGGTATTGTGTGTCATGTATCACAGCATGGTTTGTAGTTAGTTTTTCATTAGTTTAAAGTTTGTTAATATTAAAAGTTGTTTTGAATTTACTAGCACTTTTCTATTTTTGGCAAGTTTTTTTTTTGTCAAAATTATGAATTTAAAAATTCATTTTTGGAGAAGGAAAATTTCTTTAGCGGTTTTTAAGCCGTGTTTAAAAATTTCAGTTAGTTGAGATGCCATGATGGTTTGAATTACTAATATCTAATTACAGTTTAAATATTGAATTTTTGAATTTAAGTTTTGAAAATATGGTTCAGTTAATGCTAAGTGTTTGGTTTTCGTTTTATCTTGAATTCTGTTTTATCAGATGGCTTTAAAATGTTGAGACAATGAGAGGGGGGGCTTCTGTTAGGAATTAAATATGTTAAGCTTCTCCTTGTCTCAAAGACATTAAGTTATCCATACAGAATCAGTACTAAGTTTAAATTACGTTTTCTTAATTTCATTTTTACATATGTTTTTAACATTTAAATATTATTTAAATATCGTTTACTTACATTTTTCTTTTGCTTTTGGCCTTTGTTTAATTTAGAAATTCCTTTTTATCTTTCATTTATTTACTTTAACTTAAAGCTAAACTTTCGTTTTCACCGGCATATCGGCACCCACTATCATAAACAATATCATATCTAACATCGGCACTTTGCTCATCTGCGATCGTTAATCGATTCACCCGTTTTTCTTTCGCAAGTAGAGCTTTTGCAGATCGCATCTACTTGCGTGCGATTCGATTACGCTTTAATCGATATCGCGATGACGTTTCGCCGCATGTTCTGGAAAGTTTGTTTTGAATGTTTAATGAGATCTCGCTACTATAAAAAGGCTGTATTGTTAATGTTTAATCAGTTTCTAGTTGTAGGAGAATGATTCTCAAACGTGAGTGAAGCTTAGGCTTCCTCATTATAAGGAAATAGTTTTTGTTTATGTAATTGGTATTTATTTTAATAGATTGCCATCATGCTGTGAAACATCGTTTAGTGAGTTATACTTGTGTTTATTTTTGGTTCAGTTACTTCATCCTAAAGTTTGTTTTCCGTTTTTATTATTGATCCAATATGTGTTACAGTGACTCTTCTTATATTTGACTTTTATTTGAATAAACTATTTAAAGTGAAAACCTGCTTCCTCAAATTACTTAATCACTAAAGTCTTACACATCCAGCTCATGCTTTCCAGTGCGTATATCTGCTGTATTAAGTTCTTAAAATGTTCAGCATCATTACTTCAATGTTCCAATTAGATGTTGAACAAAAACAAGATTTCGCGATTCTTCGAAGAATTTACGCGTCCCATGGGACGCATAAGAACTATTTTTTTGCGTAATTTATGCGCTATAGCGCGTCCGCGGCATCGCTGCAGACGTCTAAAATGGCATGATCATTGGCTTTTGGGCCAAGGTTGGAAACATTTCCGAAACGGCTAATTTTGTAAATTGTTCGTATGATGCCGTGGTAAGAGTATACAGTGCATGGCAAAATGGCACTATCAAAAATCAGCGACGTGGCAAATGTGGTGCACCACGGACCATAGATAACAGAGGTGAACAACGGCTGCGAAGATGCATTCGGGCGAATAGACGTGCAACCGTTGAGCAACTGACAGCCCAGATGAACCAAGGGGCTACAAAAAGTGTCTTCTCAATGATGGTTCAGTGAACATTGCTCTGTATGGGACTCCACAGCATACACCTGATTTATGTACCTATGCTGAATGCTGTTCATCAGCGATGAAGGCAGGAATTTGCACGCCTAGTACCACAACTGGACATCCACTGAGTGGTGACAGGTGGCTTTTTCAGATGAATGTTTTATGCTCCATCGGACAGATGGACGTTGACATATACGGCATGAAACGCCTGCCTGAAAGCATCGACTGGACCCTTCAACAATTGCCAGAAGGGTCCAAGTTGGAGGAGGGAGCATTATGGTCTGGGGAATGTTTTCGTGGTATTCTCTGGGTGCACTCATCATTGTGGAAGGCACGATGGATCAACACAAGTACGCACCTGTCCTTGTGGACAATGTCCACCCCTACATACGAATTGTTTTTCCTCAGAATGATGGCATCTACCAGCAGGACAATGCGAGGTGTCATACAGCTCGCAGTGTATGTGCGTAGTTCGAAGAGCACCAGGATGAGTTTATCATACTCCCCTTCCCCTGGCCGGCAAACTCCCCAGACTTAAACCCAATTGAGAATCTGTGGGACTACCTCGATCGGATTATTTGTGCCATGGATCCTCAACCACGTAACCTAGTGCAGCTGGCCACAGCACTGGAGTCGGCATAGCTCAACATCCCAGTGAACACCTTCTAGAACCTAATTGACTCTCTCCCTGCATGTCTTGGAGCGGTTTGCACAGCAAAAGGTGGTTATTCTGGCTTTTGACAGGTGGTCACATTAATGTGACTGGACTGTGTATATGATTATGCATTTTATGAAAGAATACTAACTTCTATAACAAACTTATAAATGAAAAAAAATACTAATTTTATATAAATAAATAGAAAACTTAATTATTTATTCACCAACACATTTTAGTCCTCCAAAAGGGGGAAAGGGGACCATTTTTATTTAAAAAGGGAACTTTGGGGGACCATTTATACTAAAAAGGGGGACTTTAGGGGACCATTTATATTTAAAAAAAGTGACTGAAAAGGTCTAAAAAAAATGCAAAAGATTTTGAAAAGGTCACATGTCTAAAAATACTGCACCAAGTTTTCCTAAATAAGCAATTTTTTTTTAATTACTTTAGAAAATATGTTAATTATCTTATCTTTACAAAGATGTCATTTTACAATGCACATAGCTTTATTTAACACACTTAAATATCCTATGGCAAGATGGATATTTAGAACGGCAAAAAATTATTTGGAATAAAATATAAACAGTAAAAATTAATGCATCTAAGAAAATATTAAATCAATCAATTGTTAGCAGAATTACACATTAACAATTACAAAAGTATAGTGCATTTCTTGGAATTTAACATGTAGTAACAGTAATCAGGGAATAAAAAAAAAAGCACAGCATAACAGTGCCTTCTGTTAAGTAATAAAATTTTAAATTATATTAACATATACATTGTTAATTATTAACTCAAACATAAAATTCAGTTCCTTTCTACACAATAGAAGCTGAAATAAGCTATAATGTTAATTCGAAAAAGCATAGTATGGCAACACCCCCTGGGAAGTGGTCAAAACCAATATTGAATCAATATTCGTAACCATCTTACAATTAAATTTGGTGAAATTCTATCCCAAACATGCCGAGATCTTGCTATCGTGGAAATCGTTAAAAATGAGACTCAGTAGCGCCACCTGTTGGGTGAAATACACCAAAATCTAATCAGCATCAATTTATGTTAAGGGTTAACTGAATGTGAAGTTTCATGAAATTTCACCCAGATTGCCTCATGTAAAAATGTAGCATAACAGTGCCACCTATTAGGCCATATACACCAAAACATAATCAGCACCTCTATGTGCTAAAGTCTAATTAAATAGGGCATTTGATGAAATTCCATGCTTCAGTTTCTGATATAGAATAGCTGCAAAATGTGTATCACATACACATTATAACATAACAAGGCCATATACGCCAAAACATAATCAGCACCTCTATGTGCTAAAGTCTAACTAAAAAGGGCATTTGATGAAAGTCCATGCTTCAGTTTTTGATATACAATAGCTGCAAAATGTTTATCACATACAGAGAGAGTTTTTAAAAAATATATCAAATCATATTCAAGTCAACCTAAAACGTATAAATCCATAAAAATGGAAAATAGTTTTATGATTCTAATATTTTCTTCTGATAAATATATATTAAAGAAAGTATTAAAAAAGGGAAGAAATTTTAATTAAGATTTCCTTTAATAGTCGAGATATACTTCTCCATCAAAACTACATCTATAATAATATAGAAGTTTATCTGAGTGCTGAAGAGACTGTTGCGCATAAAGCTACAAGATTTGGCAGGAAGCTACTTGTATGTCTAAAGTTAATTTTTGAATTATTTGATTACATTTTTTTTAATTTAATTTTTCATGCAATTTTTATTCTGTTTTCTTTTTATCTTTCATGGCGATTTTTTCACATTAATAAAAGGAATTCAGTTTTAATTTTTTAGCTCAGTAGTAATTTTTTTCAATAAATTAGTGATTTTTCAATTTTTCATGAATTTTTTATGCAAATTTCAGTTTTTCTTTTATGACTTGTGGTAATTTTTTGACATTCGTAAAAAGAATTTGGTTGCAACTTTCATATTTTGTTCTTCTGCAATTGTGTTTTTTTTATTAGAATTTTTACCAATTTTTATTTTTTTATTTTTATTTTCCAGTGATTTTTTTACATTTGTGAAAGAATGCTGGTTACATTGTTAACTATAGTAATTTTTTTCTTCTGTGGTTGATTGGTTGGTTGATTTATGACGGCCGATTATCTACTCTTGGGATATAGACCCTATGGGAAGTGCCCTCCATGGTGGTCTTTCTAAGGGATCTTAACCCGTATTTACAGCAAGGTTCGAAGAAAACCACGGAAAACTCTGAACGGTTAGGTTGACGAGCGCGACAGGGGGTTTGAACCCAGCACCTCCCGTCTACCAGCTTTGAGAGCAGAACCTCTCAGCCACTGGTGGGTCTGTTTCTTCTGTGATTTTTATACATTTTTGCAGTAATTTTTTGCAGAGTAGTAAAAGGAATCCAGTTTCAAATTTTTTTAGTCCAATATAGTAAATGCTGTCCTCTTTTTAATCAAGTTCATTCAGAATTCGTGCAGCATTTTTAAATTTTGCGCAGTTTATGTGATTTTTAAGATTTTTTTTCTGTTTTGCGACGATTTTTTGACATTCTGAAAAAGCATCCGGTTTCATTCTTTTAGCATAATTTAATAAATTTAGTCCAAATTTCGATAAAATTTATTCGGAATTCGTGAAGCAATTTAAATTTTTGGCTAATGTTTTTATACAATTTCAGTTTTTTTAATGTTTTGCGGTGATTTTATGACAGTAAATTTTGTCTGGTAGATTTTTGAATTTTTAGTGATTTTTAATGAGATTTCCAATGCGCTTTTTAATGTTTTTTACATTCCATAGCGATTTTTATTACATTCGTGAAAGAATTCCGGTTACAATGTTTTAGCCCATTATAATAAATTTTGTCTTCTATGATTTTTTAACTTTTAACAATTTTTAGCATTTTGCGGCAATTTTTTCACATTAGCAAATTTTTTTCCAGTCATAAAAAGGGGATTAAGGGGACCAAAATGCATAAAAGGGGACCTTTTTCTAAAAAGGGGATTTTAGGGGGAAAAGGGGACCATTTGGGAGCCCTGATTCATGTTTATACAATAATTATTAATGATTATTTACACAATAGAAATGTGCAGATTGTAAATGGGTAAAATGTAAATGTTTATATGTGTCATTCAAATAAACATTTATATATTCTAAATTCAAATTTTTAATATAAATTTATAATTAAAGCAGAACACTATAAAATGGCTACAGGCTATTTACTGAAAATAAAGAATTTAACTTTCTATCCCTTACTTGGAGTGTAAGATGGTGTTTAAAAAAAAAAAAAAAATCTAGTTTCCTAAAAAGACTTGACAGAAAGGTATTTTCAATATATAATTTTCAATTTAATTTAATTACTTTTACATTTGTAACAAACTAGTTTCATTAGATAAATAATTATGAATCAGTACCAAAGACTTACTTATCTACATATTTTTAGAACTCATTACATAAAACAAAAGTAGCAAAATTATATAAAACCTTTTGATAATTAAAAAAATATTAATGGCTGACATAATACTTTATTTAAGAAAAAAATTAGATATCCAATTTTTAATGTGGTTCTCAAGTTCCTAAGTATTAGACTAAATCCCACCTATTTTATAAACTTTTAAAATATGTAAACTATTTTAATTTTATTTATTAATTAGCAAATTAAGTTAAAAATATTAAATGATATATGTTATTAAATCTAATTGTATGATTATTAACCATTATGATCCTTATTAATTTATAATCTTATTATACATTAAATTTCAATAAGAATTTGCCCTTTTTTTTTCCATTTTTGCCCAGGTTTTTTCCAATTTTTGCCATTGTCCTGGTTGGTTGGTTGGTTGTATAGGGTTTTATGGTGCAAGGTCCCATTCGGGACAAGCTGCGCCAAAGAAAAAATGTATTAAAAAAACCCACAAAGTTTAATAAGAAAATTATCTGGATGGGGTTTTACCCATCCAGATAGTCATCCAGTATATAAAACAAATATAAAGAAATCTTAAAAAAGTGAGGTATAAAAATACTACATTAAGAAATATCTGGATGAGGTTACCCCATTCAGATATCAAGTTAAGCAAGTATAAACTAACGTTGTTATAGATAAAACATGAAGAGTATATAAAAACTATATCTCAAAATAAAAGCCAGAATGTTTTAAAAAATGAAAGAGTGCCCCATGAGGTGTTTCCCCAATGAGGTTTGTCAAGATTGGTGATGATGAATTAAAATAAATTCTGTACAAGTGCCGGAGGCCCGGACAGTCAGTTAAAACATGGTAGATGGTCAGGCAATCAAAGTGACGGTGTGGACACATGGGTGTGTCTTCCCGAAGTAAAAGATGTTTATGACTGATCCTTGAATGTCCAATTCTCAGACGAGTCAAAAGAACGCCATTGTCCTGGCAAAAAATACTAACCCTGATTGGAAATTAGTTAGAACTGCTCTGATGTTTTGAAATTTATATATTCAATAAATTTTAAAGCATTACTAACAAATTTGGTTAGGCTAAGGTAATAATAAGAAGACTACTGCAGATTTGTACAATTTATGATGGATATTCTATAACAGCCATACTCAACCTGTGGTCCGGCGACCTTTCATGTACGGTCCGAGACACACAATCATTAATCTGTATTTATGAAATTAATTGAGATGCGCATAAAAATATTTAAGATCTTCTTTATTGTTTATAAATTTTCATGGGAAAACAAAATCTGTTCTGTTATTTATAATTAATTAAAAATTATGTTAAAACATCTTAAATGCCGTTGGCTTAGTCAGAAGTTCTTTTTACATATAGTCGCATTTGTGCTATAGTGATGTATACCGTTCTTAATCTTCAACACTAATCAAACATTATCCCAATTTAATTAAATTTGCACTATATATTTCTACAATGAAAAAGATAATTAAAAAGTTTTTGCAATGAGCAAAAGACTGACTTATTAGAGAAAATCTCCTGTTTTTTTACTTTAGAACTTGGAACTTCTGCATTGTTATATTATTACGTTTTATACTTATTATATAGCTGCTGCTTTTTAGGATTAAACATTTGTCTCGGGAAAAAATTGGCACCAAAAAATTTTTTACACCACTATTTCCAAACAATAAATTTTGCGGCATATTCCTATAACATTTGCAATAGAAATCCACCATGAAGTTTATCGTTTGGAAACAGTGGCATATTAAATTTTTTTGGTAATATTTTTCCCGCTATAAACATCCAACCCTACTGATAATATTAAATTTGTTATATTGTTTTTTTATACTGCTGTGTTATTCTAGAATTTTGCGGCCCGCCTAACATCACAAACATGTTTTTGTGGCCTGTGAGTAAAACAGGTTGAGTATGGCTGTTCTAGAGAGAAAGAGGCTGGATTGAAAATAATTAAAGGGGGAGGGGAGAGCACAGCAGATTGATCAACTATGAACAAATTTGTCAAATCTCCCATGTTATAATAATTTAGCGTAGTACTACTTGTAAGCCAGGTCTATAGAGCAATTATTGTTTGGCTCTGATAAGTGAGCATCCAAACTTGGACGATTTCACTATACTGCAAGGAAAGAAAGTGGTTAAGAGGACATATAGAAAGACATACCTGTATTATATTATGAAAAACAAAGTGCTACTTGACACCTTATTTAATGAATGGACTCATCTCAACTCGCATTGCTTAAATGCAAATAATTGAATAAAAAAATTAGTTGTTGGGGGTCACCGTAATACTTACCCATCATGGATATGCATAATATAAAATATGAAAACAAAACATATGTAAACTGTTTATAAAATGCATTGCAATTTGAATAAAATTGTGGCTTGATGACGTCATAAACTTTAAAGGCTCGATTACTACTGAATTGCTTAAAAGAAACATCCTTATAACTCCAAAAACAATAATCCTATTAACTAGTGGTTTATTGCATCTGATTAAGCGTCTCATTTCCAATTAAAATATATCTTTGAATTGAAATTTGGATGAAATACAAGGTCATGAAAAATCGAAGGGAGTGGAAAATAGGATTACAAATATCTTGGCAACTAATTATCCGATCGATTTCAAGCTTTATGTAAATTTTTTTTTTTTTTTTTATTGTCTTTTATATTCACTCCTTAAAATAAACAATTTCAAAAAATTTTATATACCTTTTATCAGAACGAATATTTCAAGAGTCCAAGAAAATAGTTCTGGATAATCGAGGTTACTGAAATTCAATAAGCTTCTTCCCATTATTACATACTAAGTACATACCAAATTTCAAGTCTCTATCTCAATTTTTTCGGGAGATACAGCGTTTACAGACACACAGATGGACGGCAATTTTTTTTTCTTCTAAAAATATGTTTTTCGGAATCTCCAATGTCTGAAACGTGTAAATCCTTCAAAAAAATTTTTTCAATTTTCAAAACGATTACAAGATTTACCCTATACTACGTATGATGGGTAAGTAATATATCTAGAAAACAAAGCTTCTTTTGCTGTTTTTTTTTATTTATCATTGTTTTTACCTTAAAATGGGATTTGATTATGAAACTAATACTAAATTATGTCATCTTTTGAAGTCAAATTAAAATTCAAGTATAAAATAATAGATATAAGCCTTCATCAATATCCCAAATCTTTAATTTTTACAATAATAATCAAGAACAAATTTAACTCTTTATTCAAGGATTTACCAAATCAGATATTTCAAAGCAGAAACCTCATGTAACTACATTATCTACTATTTTTAAGTGCATATTATAAATTTTCAATGGGAATAATTTCTGAACAAAAATGTAATAGGCAGAATCTAAGAATGGTGAAAATTATCCTCACAACTTTGATCATGACCAGAAACCATATCCTAGCTCTGAATCCTCCTTCTCCCACCTTAAAATCACCTAGCAAGAGGATTTTGTAAACTATAGATTTTGAGAACATGGGGAGGGTGGGGGAGGGGGGGGGGTGGATGTTTACAGGTTTCAATGGCAACGTATAGAAATGAAGCCCTTCAATAAAGTCTGACACTTTACCATTTGGTGATTGTGACAATCTTATTTACCTACCTCTCCCTCCAAAAAAGACATATTTTAGAAAGTAATGTGAATCAGCCGAACAACAACACCAAACAGCTCTACAAGTTCAAGGCAATAACATAATATCAATATCTCCAATACCAGCATTGCATAAATCCCTAATTTAAGAAGACTTTTTATTGCAGTAAAATGAAGATTCATGACTTTTGACTGTTGCTTTAAAAATTAGTAGTATAAGGATGCAAAAAGAATATATATATATATATATATATATATATATATATATATAAAACAGCACCTTATCAGACCTTTATAATTCTCTCTCCTCCACCCCTTTTTTCTCCAAAATATGATAAATGTTTAGTAAATATTTTTTTTAATTATCATCAAGCATCTAATATATTAATACAACAGATTACGCAATAAAAGAGAAGAGCTTACCATATGATTACACCCTCCATTTTTTTCTATACAAATATTACACTTGGGACACTAAAAAGAAAATAATTGTTTGTAAATATATTCATACACAGAATAGTCATTAATCTAATAAGACAGAGAGCAAATACTTGGAACCAAATTTAATGCTTTAGCTAAGTCACACAGTTACGTAGTTTGATACCAACAAACTCAGCTCAAACTTGTTAATTACCGATTTGCAGCATAATTAGTTTTAGATATTTTTATATTTTTAAACAAAGAAAATGTAATATGTAAGAGTTTTTAGTTTTTAGTAAGTAAATTTATTCAGTTCTAAATACTTAAATGATGAAATAAAAAAGAAAAGCAGAAAGAAAAGATAACTTAATTTTAAACTTTAAATTTCTAATGAACACCTTCAAGTTAATATGATTTAAAGTAACTAATGAAACATAATACAGTGAAGTCTGTCTGATACTGAAGGAACCAGGAAAAAATATTCTCATAGCCAAGGTCTCAAGACTAGCTCAATAACAAGTAAATCATTAGGAGTATGTTGATAAAGCATCATTTGCATTTTATAATAATATTAATAATTGGTACTGAAAATTATTTTATTTTTTAATAATCATCAGAAATGTTGATTAGAAAAAAAAAATGCACAAAATGATTTGAAGTGACACCAACTAATGTTTAAAAGAATAAGAATCAAAACAGAAACATTAATAGGACATTTTCCACTCTGGGAATATCCAAAACTCTCTTTGAAGAAAGTCATAAATTAAGATCACTGACAATGGTTCTTTAATTTTCTGACAAAAGAATTTGTAGTATTATTTCATACTTTCTTTTGAATTTCAACTTTGATCTTATCTGACAATTAAGGATCAAATCTTCTATGTTCTATATGTAGAAATGATCTTTATGAAAATGATATAATTCTCACACAATAGAAAAATATTTAAGTTTTATATATTGAAGTGTTATGCTTTCTTTTGAAATCAGCAATGACATGAATGCACTATAATGCATCATTTAAGCAAAAAATTGGATGGTTGCTTCAGGATTGTAAAGGTTAAAATTCAATATTTGCACTAGTAGCCAGTAGCCGGTAGAGGCTGTATGTTTAGTAGTCACTACTGTCAAGTTAGTGGCTAAGTTAGTCTTGAGCAATGAACAACACATGATTCTGCTCTCTAACCGTCCCCCCTCTTATTCTTTTTAGTCTGGTCCAGCTCTTGCATCAGTGTGCGCGTTGTGTATTCATTTCGTTCTTATTCAGAGTTATTTTTAACGTTTCGTTTCTTTGTTTCGGCGATTGATTTGCATTATGATGGAAAAGAAGAAAACGAAAGTTGAATTGGAAAACACAGACAGTTTTTATCAGAATGGACTGATTTATATTGCTTCACGTTGCCAAACCGAGTTGGAGCAGTACCTGTTTGTATTATATGTCAGCAAACTGTAGCTATAATTAAAAGTTCAAATATTAAATGACATTATAATACAAAACACAAAACATTTGGCGAAAAATACCCGATATGAAGTAACCTCCGGAAAAGTAAAATTCAGAGTTTATGATGTTCGGATTACATAACATCGACAAAAATCATGAACCGATCTATGACTGAGCAAGAAAAATGTTCAGAGGCTTCGTTATGCATTTCTTGGATTCTAGCCAAACATATGAAGCCATATAGTGATGCAGATATTGTAAAAGAGAGCATGCTGGATGCTGGAAATGCATTATTTGAGAACAGAAAGGATATCGTTGACACTATTCGACATATTCCATTATCTGCTTCTTCAAGCACAAGGAATACACAAGTTTTGTCAGAGGAAAATTTAACAACTTTGAAACAAACTTTAGCTACCACAGATTGCTATGCATTGGCTTTGGACGAATCTTTCGATATTACAGGTACAGCACAGCTAATTATTTTAGCATGCTATCTGGACAGAACCTGTGAACAATTTTTTGAAGAACTACTGACTATTTTGCCTATGTCAGGAACTACTACAGGAGAGGATTTGTACAAGGCTGTTACAGAGTATTTCAACCAAGCTGGATTGCACATGAAAAATGTTATATCGGTAACAACAGATGGAGCACCTGCAATGCTTGGGTGTAGGAAAGGCTTGGTTCAGCGACTCAACAGTGATCCAAAATGTAATGAAAGTTTGATATCCTACCACTGCATCATTCATCAAAGTGTGTTGTGTTGCAGTCTGAATCTCAGTCTTCAGAATAAAATGCAAACTGTGATACAAATAATGAACTTCATATGGTCTCTTAAGCACCGTCAATTTAAATCATTTTTTAAAGAGACTGATGCTCAGTTTGACGACTTCCTTCTGCACAACAATGTGAGATGGCTAAGTAAAGGCTTGGTGCTTGAAAGATTCTTCGCAGTAGTGGAGGACATCAAAGAGTTTCTTTCAACTAGTGATTAAAAAGTAGCAAATGAGCATTTAGGTTTCCTCAATGATGTTGAAGAAAACATGGTAACCATAGCATTTTTAACTGATCTATTTAGGCACCTGAATCTCTTAAACCTAAACTACAAGGCAAATGTAAACTTGTGTGTGAACTTCTCTCAGAAATAAAATGTTTTTCAAAAAAGATTGACCTCTCCTCGGAAGATATTAGAGGAGAACGTTTACACTTTCCACACCTTAAGTAAGTTTGCATGGGTGCAAGTTTGAAATGTGGCCAGGACTGAAAATATTTTGACACCCCCCCCCCCCAAACACACACAATGTAAGTTTTGAGATGTGACCACAACTGAAACTATTTTAAATTTTCCATCTCAACCCCCCCCCCTCCGAACGCACAGACATATGCACTCACCATGCACACTTAGGGAGGTTTCCTAACGATCGATCTAAAGACTGATTTCAGTTATAAAGATGAAATCTTTGCAATGAACATTATGGATACTGTTGCTATCCTGCATTTTCTTGAAACCATGTTAAAAATAAGGAAAACCATTTATAATTTTCCTGACTGTGTAAATATTAATGAATAATGAATTAACCCAATCAATCAAGATCGTAGACTATAATTCTGATATATATTTTTTTCAATAATGGGCTTTATACCTATGCATATTTACTTTGAAAACATAAAAATATAGTTTAAGTGTTGCACACAGGGTTCGTAAATATCATGATATTTTCGAAAATATCAAAAATATCCGATATTTTGCTATATATCCGATATTTTCGATATATATCCGATATTTTCAAAATAGTCAACTTACTGCTGATAATAAATATTTTCAAGCATAATATAGATTGGAAACTAAAATATATTGCACTTAACATGAAAATTTAAACAATATACTAAAACTGCTTTTTTCCCCCCTTTTCGTCTTTTATTTTTCACTTTGAATGAAATTAAAGATCAACTAATCAACAAAACAGAAACAATTTGCTTTATACAATTATAAAAAAAAAAAAAAAAAAAAAAAAAAAACTATAAGATTCATTATCAACTATCAAGAAATCAGAAATTTATAAAATAAAAAAATTAATACAAAATAGTTTTTTTTAATTTGAAAAATTTAAACATAAATGTAAGCTTATTTATTTTTTATTTTCTATCATGTACAATTTAAGCTCAACGACACCAAAACCAGAAATTGATTATTTTCTAATGAAGCTGTATAGAACTGATTATCTAAATTAGACAGTTTATCTTTCTATGACTGTCCGAAATTAGTTATGTCCCACATAATTATTAGTCCCAGATAATCTACATTTAAAAATAAAAATTTCGAACAAAGCTTGGATATGATTTTTGTTTTTTTTCTTTAGCTAGAAAAGTCACTGCCAGAGACAAATATTCTTTATCTACAGAGTGGAACAGTCAATATCAGTTGAAAATGTCATTTACACTTGTTTTGACTTAAAATATCAAAAATATCTTGCACAGTGATATT
The DNA here is from genome assembly GCA_963931845.1 of Maratus michaelseni. Lineage (NCBI taxonomy): Eukaryota > Metazoa > Arthropoda > Arachnida > Araneae > Salticidae > Maratus > Maratus michaelseni. The sequence continues at coordinate 202,970,636 of OZ007587.1, forward strand.
TTGAAAATAAGTATCAAATATTGAAAATAATAAACATCTTGATATTTTGAAAATAAATATCAAATAACATGAAAATATCAAAAATATCAAAAATCTTGATATTTTGAAAATAAATATCGGATATATATCATGATAGATATCCATTGATATATATTAACGAACCCTGGTGCACATAAATTTTTTTTCTTAGTTTACCTTAAATTACCATTTAATAAATTAGGGAGGGAGTTTATTGTAATGAATTTTCATCTATATTCTGGTGGACGCATGAAAGATGTTCCGAAATTTAGGCAAAATGAAAGACACAGAAATATTGAATAATAGAGCTGAAACATTAGATCCGATGCACCTATGTTACAGGCCCCTCATTTTCTAAGTCCTTTACAAAACACTTAAAAATAGTCATTTCATATTAGCCCCTAGAGGTCTACACGGGCCAGGACATTGCATCCATTTCAAACATAATCTGAAAATAAAATCTATGCATAAGTGTGCTTTTTGAATAATTTTAATTTTAGGATAATGTTGCTTCAGAAATATTGGTATGTTTTTATAGAAATTCAGTTGGGCTGGGCTTGAATCAAACTTTTACTGGGCCAGGAAATAAATAAAATTATGGTCCGGGCCTGGAAATTTTGGCCTGTGCAGACCTCTATTAGCTCCATCATAGTCCAATATACCATTTAAAAAAATTTTAACCTTTATTTTTATGACATGGAATATTTTTATCAGATAAAGGAAACAAAAACACAAATTACAGTATATTTTATTTGGGTCTCAATGATGTTGCTAGGCTTTTGAAATCATGGATATCAAGAACCCAGACACTTTGAAAAAACTGGGTCCCTTTTTTATAAAAAGTGGATCTTCAATTTAGAAATAAGACAAAAGACATATTTAATGAAAAGTATAGCTCTTTCACATTCTTTCAAGGTAAAAATAATTAATCTTAAAGGACCCATCATAATTTTTTTTATGCATCCCTTCTCCAATATTTTGCTTAAATGATGCGCTATAACACATCCCTGGGTCTAAAGTCAACAGATCAAAAATGACTATAAAAAGTTCAAAATTAGTGTCTTATAATAGCTCTGGTTGACCCTATATAGTTTTTATCCGAAATGTTATGATTTAAAAATTTGACTCTTAATTTATTCAGTATTTTAATATTTAACCTTAATTTATTCATCAATTTAATTAAACTCATTAAAATTCATTTAAATTAATTAAGCTAAATTTCATTTTTGCATTTTAAATCAAACATTCTTTTTAAATTGTTTACTTTTGGTGAGAGTATAATTTAATTTCAGAATCTTTCCATTACATATGTTTTAGGATATTTATTCATTCAATTTAATTTACATTTTATTCACTTTGCAATATTAATTAAACTTCATTTCAAATTATCTAAAAACAAAATATTTATAACTTACTTTTTCTAACTTTTAAATAATATACAGTCTAAAATAAATTATTCTAAAATATAGTATATTTCCTTTTTAATAATATTGATTAAAAAATTGGTTAATTGTTAATTTTATTCTTTTCAGAAAGTTCAAATTCATTTATTTTAATTCAGGCAAATTCTTTCAGAATAACGAACTTTTCCATATTTCATTTCAAAATTTCTAAGTTCAATAATCATTTTTCAAAATTTCTTAATTTAAATATTTTACTTTCAAAAACATATCTGGTGGAAAGAAAATTTAATTTTATTTAGATTGCTAAAATTTCATTTGTTTTCATCCATTAGTTTGGCAGTTATAGATTTTTAATTACTTTCGTTTTTTCTGTTTTGAATTTCGTCGAGATTTGCGATCAGACGCCATTGATGAGTATTTAGATGTTTCAAGTAAACAAGAACCTTTCTTCCCGCGGATTTTGAACAAGGTCGTTTTGACAGCACTCCAAGGTCACCATCGAATGTTCTGAATACTATTTAATGCTGTTGCTAGGGTTGGAAGTGTCAGTGAAACGTTTGACTGCAACCTTGACTATGGTCTGTTGGGGCTTGTTCAGTGACTTTCAGACGGTTCGGATTTTTTGATTGGTTGTTTCGTAACCGTCAGAAAGTTCTGCCTGAGTGGGAAAGTCTAGAGAGTATTCAGTTCTACAAAAAATTCGACGAGATGTAGTCATTTTCTGTATATCGTTATGAGGGCTTTTGCCATCTCATAGGCGATAATAAGGATTCAAGATGGATATGTACATGACAGTTATTAGCACTACAATACATTTAAATATCCAATAATCCCTTTTAATAAAGTAAATAAATAAATAAGCCAAAATTAATTTCAAATTACTATACCTTCCTGATATTTGACATTTAAAAGTGATGAAGATGGGAGACGCTGGATTCGGAGAAATGTCTTGACAACATCTTTATTTTATATGCCTGTGGCTTGATGTTATGGATGAATCAGCAATGTGATCTCCTTCAGGAGATGCTCTATCTACAATACTGATTAGTGTTCTTCAAATTCATCGTGTTTGGCTGTTTGATTTGTGCTCGTCTGTGATGGTAATTACAGTTATAACCACCTCATTGATACTAATCTGCCTAGCTACGCGGTTCACTTACTAAAGCTTTTATTCTCCTTTCCTGAGCAATAACTTTTAAACTGTAGAATTCCAGTATCGTACTTAAAGAACTGTCGATGATGGCTAGAATATAGTAGTTTCCTCTGGACTGAGCCAGCAACAACATTGTCATATAATTTTATTATCTTCACTAAAATCTGTGATTCTCAGTTAGAGAGAAAGTAATATAGTGTTGTGATAAAAAGTGAAAATTAATATTTGAAATAATTTATACCAAGGATTTAAGTCTACATTATTAGTGATTTTATAATCCATTTCATCCGTAATGCATTAATATTATTAGTAACGCTCATGTCTGTACATATGCAATTTAAGATCGTAGTGTTAATATTTTGAAGAGATTTATTTATTAATTATTGGTGCACTGATTTTCTAATAAATACCTATTAAACTTCATCTTGGTGAGTTTGTCTTTTTCTATTATTTATATTTATGTGTTTCAGCTACGTTTGAAGTAATGCAATAAGTTCTATTTCCTAATCTATATAATTATATTTTAACTTAAGAATTAACTTTATGAATTTAACGTAATTTTAAACTTATCTTTTATGGCAATGCATTTATACTACCACTTACGTTCACGCCTATAATGGTGTTTGGGGAAAGTGTTGAATATATGTTTTGTCTAAATTTTTTAGGTTTTCTGAATCACTCCGGCGCGAGTCGCTGGTGATTCACCCTTTATTAATTTTTCCTTTTATATTCATCACGATCCCCAGATACCGTTATACGAAACAATATTCTGGACTTTATTTTGAAAAATCAGATTAATCCAAATCCGATCGGGGCCTTCGAGATAGTTCTGCTTGCTGTTTTTACTGGGCCTGATACAAGTATTAGCGACGTTACAAACAAGATCCAGTTCAATCAATGTATCCCAGCAGAAAGATTTAATAAAGAGAGCATTTCTGCTCTTTGTGATTACATAAATAATAGTAGTAAATTTCATAATCGTGAAATAAAAGGGAATTAATAAACTTGTTTTATAAAAGGAAATTAAAAGTTTAAATAAAAAAATGCTTAGATTAATAGATTGATTGAACACATTGACTTACCTTCTACTAAAAACATTATTTTACAATAAATATACGGGCCAAAAATATAATAAATCTGACAAAAACTTTACAAAATTAATCTCATTCCTCCCTTTTTAATTCCTTTCCCTTACATACCATAATTTAACGAAAACACATTAAATATCAATTTAAATAGAGAAATCTTCAACTGTAGAAAGCTTGGCACAATTCAGGCTTCAGAAAGTGAGAGTTGTTGCCAAATGATACAAACAGCTATAGAAACAAACCTAACGAACTTTTATGTTTTTATGTTTCTTTATACATGAATTTATATATATAAACATTTATATTATATACATATATATATATATTGCTTTTTATATACAATTTACTTCTATTTGTACATAAAAATAGATAAATGTCCACTTTATATTACACAAATTGTATAAATATTGAAAAAATTGCTCGTGTATATAAAATAGTTAATAGCTTGTCATAAAATATGTTGTCAAATTTATTTTTCTCGCCTAGGCCATTTTCTATATCCTTTTTCATAATCATTCAAAGTTAAAACTTTATTTGATAGGTGGGATTGTAAACTTTCACAAGAGTTTATTGCACTATTATCTAAATTAGTTAATTTTTTTAAAAAGAGATCAAGAAGGTAATATCAAAACTTTACTGTTACGAACAAAATGCATGCAGCATGAAAGGTAAAATAAAATTTTCAACACTTCAGAATAAATTTTCATAGTATTTAATCATATGTGTTCCGGACATAATAACCACTCATATACGGATTCATTTTCATAATATATTTGTACACTTAAATGAACTAAAATTTTAAATAAAACTACTAATTTGAAACAATAAGTTACTTTTAATTTTATAAGCAAAGCATACTCACCTATAAGTATGTGTATCCAGTCTCCATTCAATTTACTAGCGTATTTATTTATTTATAGACTTTTCAAAAGATGATATAATGTCATCATTGCACAATTTCTTATATTGTTTATCATCTGCTTTTTATATTTTTTTCCACTGATCTGGCTTTTTTCATTTTGAATACTAACATTCATTCAACTATGCCATAATATTTTCGTTGTCTTAGGTAGGGTTAACATCTCGTTCAATCCTATCTTCACGAATTATAAAACTTTTATCAAAATATTTAATGCAGATTAATGCTGTTGAAATAAGAGTAAAATTATCATGATGTAATTCTCTTAGCTACAATTCTTCTTTTCCTTATCCGCTGGGAATACAAAGACTGCAGCATATTGCTTTTTAGTATCGTAGTTAGATGTGCAACTAGGAGCACAAAATTTCATCACCATTATTTTATAGATATAATATACACTTTCCTTAACACTTATAATTTGTAGTTATTTATAGCATTATAATCTAAATACATTGAAAATATTATCAATTACAAAATAAAACAATAGATAATATCAAAATACCACAGTAAACAATCTGTACGAACGAACAAAGTACGTGGAAAATTATATGCAAGATAGACCTCGTTTGTGATGTCATGCATGTGAATCGCTTTTTGTGGCAGGCCCAGTAAAAAGAGCAAGCAGCACCATCTCGAAGACCCTGACCCGATCCACAAGAACTCAACCTGAAAGTATTGGAATCAATCTGATCTGCAATGAAGAATTTAGTGACAGACCAACCTGACTCGAAATGCAGATAGGGTCGGATGTACGTATAATTGTATTATCCGACCTGATGCGGGACTCTTGTTCCCATACCACCAAGCTGCTTTACTTAAGCAAGAATATCTTATTTTCTGTTCTGATATTCCAAACTGAGATGGGGAAAAAAAGATTCAAAATCAGTAATTTTATAAAATGAAAAAAAAAAAATCCTTAGATTTTTCAAAACTAAAAATAAGAAAGGGATAATTAATTGAAGAATTAATAATGATAAAAAGAATCTAATAGCACAACAATAATGCAGAGAAAAATAAAATAAACTTACATCTTTTGTATGAGCAGAAATGTAATTTGCCGTTTCCGAGTCATCTGCACATTTCGTTAACCACTTTTTAATAGTTTCACAATCAGTTGGTGCATGATAGTCGGCACCACATTTAAAACTATAAAGGTAAAATGTATTTTAATCACATTATTTCAGCTTGATGAGATTTACTGGATATCAGCTTAAGGTAAACTGAAGTGAAATACTCACCAAAATGTTATTTTACACTGCTTACATGTGACTCGTTTACTCTGGTATTCTTTGGCAAAAATTATTAAATCACAATTAGGGCCTGGGCAGAAACGAAGCTGTGGATGACTCTAAAAGAGAAAAAAGTTATATATTTTCATAACAATCTACTACAGTAAAACTTCAACTATCTAAACTCCAGCTGTCCAGATCAAGATCAGAAAAATAAGCAATTACATTTAAGGAAAAATATATATATATATATATATATATATTAAAATTTCTTTTTAAAACCAACATTAAAACTTACTTTTAATTGAAATATTTGAAGTCTGTATTAGGATAATTCTTTATGGATAATGGCAAAACAATTAAATTTGTTGAGCATGTTCAACTAACATATCTCTAAATGTATGTGAGTGCATAATTTTATTATTATTCTTGTTTGTAGTTAAAGTGATCATATAAAGAGGTCTAACGTATGTTACCCATTGTTTTATTAGACAAAAGAGTGATTTTAGAGAAATTAATTCCCAATATAATCCCGAGCTTTAGTGCAAACTCTGTAACATAATACAAGGTGAAGTTGTATTTGTCTTTTGAATGGAACAAGAGTTCTTTAATTTGACCACGCTTTGGGTGAAAAATTAGCAAGACACCAATACAAACATATTCACTGTATTGCCCATGCATATAATGCTGTACTCACACAATATAAGTGGAATAAAACACAAATTCAGGAGGGAGAGAAAGGAGGTTAACAATAGTTTTAAAAAAAGGAATAAGATTTATGAAGGATGGTTGAAAAAAAGTAAGATAAAGATGCAAAATCTGAAAAATCTATTATAATAAAAGAAAGATGTTGAGTCTGTATGGAATGTCTAGGAAAATTTACCACATGTAGAGACCTGAAAATGCAGATGAGGATAGTCAAAGGCAGGTCTTGATGTACCCAAGGTTCAGATTATCATTTTTTGTTATTTAACTGAGATAGTAATTAAAAACGAAACTATATAGCAAAATCCCAGCCGTTTGACGGCTGGAAACGCTGTTCCGAATAATCTGAAGCAGGAAATATCTGAAATTGTGAAAGCGCCTTTTTTTACTCTGCCACCTTTTTAAATGAACATTTGTCAAACCATTTGAAATATGGAAAAACAAAATACATCAAACCACATCAACATTCTTTAAGTTTTCTAATGGAGCAATCTGTTTTTAAAAATATGAAAATTAACCATTTAAAAAAATTTAAGAAACATCGAATTTGTGTTTTTTCCTCCCCATCTTACCCATTTTCTGGAACCTGCATCCACATAACTAACCGAAATACAGGAAAAACGATTACACCAAATTAAATAGGGTTGATACACATACAAGAGAATGAAATTCCCTGACTTTTCCAGATATATTTTTAAGAAAATTTCAGTTTAGCAGTGTAGTCTGCACTGGACAAAGGTAAAATAAAGATTGCATCAATCAAAAATACAAAATTTTTCCAACTACAGATAATATTGATTAAAATTTTCACTTATTCATCACCCGCTAATAATCATTTCACCCACCCACTCATTGACTAAAAGAAAGAAATGCAAAAAATAACCAGCATCGCAAGTTATTCCAAGGCCTGAATCTGACAAATGATTTTAAACAATAAAATCCAATTTTATTACAGTATAGAACCCATTATCCAGAATGGTCAAGGCCGGGTATATTCTAGATAACTGGTTTTTCTGGGTAACTGGTTGGGCATTAAAGCAATATCCATTTGATCAGGTTTGTATAATATATGTGCCTGTGGTATTGTTTCTGATTTCAAATTGATTATTAGATTACTTAGATTAAGAATTAGATCCAATCAAGATCAAGGATTAATCAAAGCTTGAAAGAGTGCAATTTATGGGGATCCCTTGGAAACAACAATCATACATAAAAATAAAAAGGCCCTACATCTAACTAATTATACTTCCATTACAAATCGTTATACCAAGCATGGGTAATGTATCAAGAAATGCACATGTCAAATTGGCACTTTTTTCTGCAAAGATTCTCAAATCAGTCAATTGGAAATATCATTCTGGATAACTGGTTCTATACTGTAAAACATTTTTAGGATAAAAGTTATCCTATTATTAAAGGCCAAAATATTTTATCTTGAAATTAAAAAAATATATGCATGTGATATATCATATCAAACACTTTCTAACACCACCAAAAGTAGAAGCCCTGTGACAATTAGGAAATAAAATCTGGCTAAATTTTTTAGTGCAGGAAATGCAAAAAATTATGTTTTTTTGTCCATCTTTGAAACTAATTATCTCAGAAACCAAAAGAGATTGAGACTCATTAGGTATTTATTCATTTCTTTATAATCCTAACAACAACAACTGAGCTTAATATCAAAAACTTCTGATGTGGTAAGTTTTGAGCTATGTTTATTTGATCTATGACCAAATATATATATATATATATATATACAGTCGAACCTCGTTAACACGAAATTGAAGGGACTGGTAATTTTTTTCGTGTTAACCGTCATAATAGTGGCGTCATCTATGTTAGATATAAAAACTAAATAAATTAACCTACAAATATATCCCTGCTCAAAAAATCATAAATTAATAAGAAAGTAAATTTCATCAACAAATTAATTATCGTTTTTTAGGCAATAATAATTTTATTAACATGCTAATCATACTTTTATAGGTAGTGAAGTAGAGATAGTAACTTATTTCACTGACAGATAGGAGAATTCAGACCCCCGGTTTATAGTTTATGTTACTGTCAATACAGTCAACCGATTAATGGAACAATCACTTTAAAAAAAAGAAATTCCTTCCCCAAACTTTCATTGTGACTAATCTATTGCTCATATGGTTAATGTGGAAATGCTTGCGCATATCAGAGATCAAAGAAAAGCAGGGATTATTCAGGAATTCAGTATTTCAGAATTTTCTGAAACCCTTTTTCACTTTAAATCGTTTTCAAACCATGAAAAAATTCCACTTTTAATAAGAGTATGTGACATTTAAGTTTGAAATAATCAAAAACATTGCATAAGGAATCATGTTTTGACTTTGAAGCGAAAAAAAAAATTTCGCGTTAAGCGGGATTTTCCAAAATTCCATTTCGTGTTAAACGAATTAATTAACATTGATTTTCAGACTCATCTGACTGGACCTGAAAATTATTTCGTGTTAAGCGATTTCGTGTTAACGAGGTTCAACTGTATATATATATATATATATATACAGTAGAACTTCCTTTTAACGAAGTCCCTATTTAACGAAGTTTTCTACTTAACGAAATTTTTTGCAGAACTTTGACTTTGAACACCATTAGCATATAAATTAATTTCCATATTACGAAAAATATATCCTATATAATGAAGTTTATTCCACTTTTGTACTTGTACAGAATTCAAACTAAGAGGTTGCTGTTGCTATGGATATGCGAATTTATTTCAGCGGATTGTAAGAAAATAAACACATTTTAATAATTTCCATTCTGCTTGGTGCTAAATAAAACAATTTCTTTTCACACTAACAAAAACACTCGTCATTCATTACTCTCCCACACCGAGACTCCAGCGCTGAGAGTCAGGAGAAGTCAAAATCCTCTTTTACATTCAATGATATAGAAGATGCAGTGACGTAATGGCGTCAGATACATTGAAGTAAAAAAATTCAATTAGAGTCATACAGTTATCATTCTGACCTTCTATTGCCGATAGACAATTGCTTTGTACATCCACAAGAATGTGCTTCAAAATGCAAATCGAAGAACATCAAAGTTATTTGTGTTCCTGCCGATACAACTTCTTAATTTCAGCCATTAGTCTAAGGAATAATAAAAAAATCTTGAAGTACATTATCGAAAAAGACAGAAAAAAGACAATGTAGTGAAAACCTGGTGTATCAGAGCTGATGAAAGCTTGAGTCAAAGCTTTGGAATGTGATGTGATTTCATCGACTGTACACTACTGTTTTGTAAAAGACGGCTTCATAATTGAAACTGAATCAAATGCTTCTGTATCCAACACCTGTTTGTCATATCTGAAGGAAGAATTTCATGAATTTAAGTTGATTTCTATTTAACGAATTTTCTTCATAACGAAGGTTTTAAGTGTAACGCTGAGACTTCGTTAAATGGAAGTTTCACTGTATATATATATATATATATACATATATACAGTAGAGCGCCACAAATCCGCCGACCTAAAATCCGCCAGAGTCCGAAATCCGCACAAGCTTGCAGATGTAAACATTAAACATCTTCATCTTTCTTCCGTGGCACTAAAAGAACGAAGTTAAAGAAATGATGACGTCATTCCAAAGCGAATGATCGATTCAGAACATTCTCATCGATGACGGAAACCAGACAGATTTTCCAGAGTATAAAAAACATTTCAATATCATGGACTGTGTCAATCTGGTGGCTGAATCATGGAATCTTGTTTCTCAATAAACATTAACTAATGCATGGCATAATATATGGCCAAACTTCCTGTTTATTGATAATGAAATTGATAAGGAATTTGCTGGATTTAATCTCGATCCAATAAAAGAAAAAGCAAAAGAACTGTTGTTGTTTGCAAAAGCTGTTACAAAAAATGACAACATATTTGATGAAAATGAGATTATAGACTGGATGTCTAATTCGTATGAACTTAAAGAACAGTATCAAATGACTGATGATGATGATGAAGATAAGTTGGATAATTCTGAAAAAGTTCAATTTGAAGAGGGTTTGAATTTGGGGGAAAAATATCTTAATTTCTTAAAACAACAAAAATGTGTTACTGAATAGGAATTAATGACTATTTATAACTTGCAAAAAAAACTTAAATTAGAATAATCTAAAATGTTGAAACAGACAACTAGTATGTTTTACTAGTACTCAAATGTTTTCAAAGTTAAAAAAATAAGTTGTTTTGTTTATATTGTTTTCAATTTTTTTTTCATTCATAATAAAATAACTTAATAATCTAATATTTTATTGCTATTAATGTTTTTATTTATTTATTTATTTTTAATCTTTATTATTATTTTTTTTTTTTTTCCAATGGCCTAAAATCCGCAAAATCCACACAATGTCCTCTCCCAAACAGTGCGGATTTCTGGCCCTCTACTGTATATATTACTTGAAAAAAAAAAAGGAAAATCTAAAAAAGGAAATTACTACTAATAAAGTATTTGTTTTGGAAGCTGGGGAGTTTGAACAACTTCTTTTAAACAGAAACAATTGGGAAGTATAAACTTAAATAGGCATCAATGAAATACTTACCTTAACATAATCAGAAAACAAAAATACTTGATACTTTTCTCTAAGGGAAGACTTGTTCAATATACTAAAAACAAAATCTTCAGGGACTAGTAAACTGCAACCTTGACCCATGCATTCCATAGCTACCATATAAAAATTCAGTAAGTCATAAAACAGTAATATTACGGAAATTTTACAAAAGTAAATATCAAATGTCTGGAATTTTCTGGTTGAAATACAGATATACTAGAATAATTTATTATAAAGCAGTTATAAGTTAATTTTAATTTAAGAAATATTTTAATGTAATTTTTTACTATAGTTTTATTTCTTATTTGTATTTAGATTTTATAATAAAATATGTTTAACAAACACTGACATTAATAATGTATGTTAAAAAAAAATGAACATTGAGCTCAATATGACATTCGTCAGCATATTGTTAGTGAAGACATTTTTTATCTTTATGGAACCAAAAAGTGACTTTTTTGTCACATTCATGATTTTCAACACTGATAAAAAACTTCTAAAAGTTGGCAAGTATGTTAATGCCACACATGAATATGTTCTATGGGATTTTCTACTTCATTGGTCTCGTTGTGGAAAAGCTTTACTCAACAGTAGCTATTGTAAAATGTCTTTATTATCTAAGCATTCACATGCTTTTTTTTTTTTTCCTCATAAAAATTTTTATTAAGTCTATCCTTCAAAGACTGAAATTGGCAAAAACCAAAACATTTGTATTTATTAAGAAATCTTGAAGATCCAACAGAATAATTTCATAATCTTCTTTATGAATCTAACAACATTTTTATATAGGTAAATAATAATACATTTCATTTGAGGAATGCAGGATGCAATCACATGCAATTTTCATGGCATCTATATGCCAACCATTACTGACAATTAGGAATATAACAAATATTTGGCCCTTATTCTGAATATTTTTTTGGCCAGATACTTTAAATAATTTAGCAGACTAGATTCATGATTTAAAAAAAAATTGTTATATTTTCCCAAATCCAAACTTAATACTTTCTGACACATTCATGCAGTCATTTTCATGTTCAATGCACAAAATTTACAGATATTCTTATTAATAGAGATGTAACGAATATTCGGCCACTATTTGGTATTCGGTCTATTCGGCCCTTTTGTTGAATATTCTGTTAGCTGGCCGAATGCTTCAGCTGAATACTTGCAGCTGAATATTGAGAGGTATCTCGCTGAATATTGCTGATATGTAGCCGAATAAATTTAGGGCAGGGTTAGAAATTAGCGGTCGTTAGTCGCCAAATGCAACTAAATTATTGTATTTGACGACCACAAAATTATACCTGGTTGTCAAATTTGACGCTTTTTTTTTTTTTTTTTTTTTGAGTCTTGCAAAGAAAGACTTTCAGGAATGATTTCTGAAGATGCAGAAAGTCTTCAGGTATTTAAGAAAAATCAGATTTTTGAAGGTCTGATATAACATATAAAGACATAACTCTGTCTAGAAATGATTCAGACGAAGAGTTTTGAAGAAGATCGTGAAGGAAATTATCGAATCGTTAGATAAACAGTTTGCTAATATGACACAGGAAAATCTCTTTTCAAATTTAAAAGCATTTGACCCATGTTGCCTTTATGAATTGAAAGCAGGGGATGAAAAGAAAATTAATAATAAATTAACAGAACTTATAAATAGTCTTCCACATAATGTACGCATCCACATTAATAAAGATGTATTAATTTAATAGAGGAATTTTGTGATTACAAAATGTGGATTAAAGATAAATTAAATATCCCATGCAAAGCTGCTTGGCAGCGATTACTCACTGAATCAAAAACTAGTTCTAGTTTTTGCAATATCAGCAACATTTTGGAATTTATCATGGTACTTCCTTTGAGAATAGCAGAATGTGAAAGGGGTTTCAGCCAACTTAATCTTAGTAAGACAAATATCAGAAATCGTTTAGCATTAAACTTGGTCAATGATATACTTATAATAAAATTATATGGACCCCAATTGAAAGATTTCAATGCTGAAAAGGCCATTAATTTATGGTATTCCGATGTAACACATGGTTGAGTTAGAAGACCTGATTTTAAAAACTAATTAATTATGATTTTAATTTTCAAAGTAATTGTTGTAAGATAATCTAAAATAAATAATGGATGATAAAATTCTATTTTCATGTTATTTAATATATGACTTTTTTATTATTTAATATTTCTCCTTCCTTATTTGCTCCTAAAATAAGATACTGTATAAAGAATGTTTTAAAATTTCAGTGTTTTCCTTCCAAAAAAAAAAAAAAAAAAAAAAGTTTATATAGAAATTAATATCTTTAAATGCCTTACAAATATACATTAATTGGTATCCAAAAGTTCATTTATTTGCTTCTTTTTTTTTTCATTTTCTGATGTACTTTCAGTCATAAGATTTTTTTTTTTTAATTGAGCTTATACCTGGTTGTATCTAAAAGTTCAAATTTTCTTTCTATGGATATAATTGCTTGATAATCTGTTTCGTATGCATATTAGCTTTATAAAAATAATTATTTAAACAATTTTCTAGAATCCAAATATTGTAGTTTAATGCAGTTTTAAAATTTTATAGAAAGCCAGTTTTTATTTTGTTTTAGTGATTAACACAGAGATAAAATGTTTAATATGTACAGCCCCCTCACCCTTAACACATAAAGATAATTACAATATTATTGTTAACATGGGTTCGAAAAGAAATGAGAAAATATGATATAACATAAAATTGCAACCATGAAATGCAGTTTGGCACCTAGGAAAAAAATTGCAGGCGTCATTTGACGCCTTACTTAGAATTCCCAATTTCTAACCCTGATTTAGGGTAAATTTTTTTCTCTAATCCAAATTATCTACTTTCTGACACATTCAATGAAGTTATCTTCATTCTTAATTGAACAAATTAGTGTAATTCTTAATTGAACAAATCTGGTTATTTGGATGTTCCTTATTACATATATATTTGGATGTTCAATATTATATATATTTTTTTAATTTACATCTTCTTTCATTCATTTGTTGTTTATCAGTTTTTGTGCATGCTTTTTAATGCATGTTGAGTAAGTTGCAGAACTTTCTGCTGTTGTATAGCAGAATTTCACCTAGACAGTTTCAGCAGGGTCTACGTATGGATCAACGCAATCTAATTTTCACTGACTTTTCATTGTATCTGCAAGTGTCTATAAATTGCTGCAGCAGCTGCACCCTGCCTGCCCACTAGTTTATAAATTAGCACTCTTCTTGTCCCTCAGTAAAAAAGTGTTCTTTCCCCTTTTTGCATTAAAAAATTTGCTTGCATGGTGAAAACTGAATCAATGTGGTCTCAAAAAGAGTGCCCTGACTTTACACATTAAAAGTGGCTTTAAAATTTAAAAAAAAAAAAAAACCTTTTAAAATCAAAAAAGAGCACTCAGACTATGAAAGTGCCCTTAAGAATCTGAAAAATGATCTTAAAAATCTAAAACTTGCCCTTAAGAATAAAAAAGTGCCCTTTTCTCACCAGCAGCACCCTGCCCTTTTTAAATCTCAGGGAAACTCTGGTATATTGTACATGCTGTTTAAATTGTCAAAGATTTTGTTAGAAAAATGTGTATTAGTAATTTAACCATACCTCTTGCTTTAATTTAATTTGTAATTTAACCCCTTGAAGGACTGAGGGATATTATATATCCCAATTAATTTCAATTCCTAAATGGCATCAGAATTTTGTAATAAAATTTTGATTTTTATAAAACACGTGAAGAACAGCTTTTACTTATTTTTAAGTACATTTTTTCATAAATCCTAGTGTCATTCAATCATTTCAACATTTTAGCACCAGAAGCAGTTTGCCCTTGAAAGGGTTAAGACTGGAGACCAGACCAATATCAGAATATCATTCTTACAAATTTGTTGATCACTAGGACATAAATTCCTCACAAATAAAATTTACTTGTCTAAAGGTTATTTCAGGAAATATCTTACTATGAATAATGAGAGAAAGTAAGTCTTATCATTGATCTTGAATGTAAGAAAGGATATAAGTATCATTGGGTAGTAAAAGTTAAGTACATTCTTTATATTTTAAAGGAAATAACTTAACATACCATACTGACTTAGAGAAAATCAATTTGATATATCTAAAAATAAAAGGATAAAATGCAATTTCTTAATTTTTTATGCTAAAATAAATTTTCTAAATTTAAAAGTACTTTAACAGTGGTAATGACTAATGAGTTCTTATCTATACTAATAAAAGAAAGTTTCACTCTGTGTGTCTGTCTGTGTATGTGTGTGCGATGTCTAGAAAAATCTAACGCACCTAGAAGTTTGAAATTTTAAGTGAGGATAGCCCAAGGCCTGTCCTGGTGCACCACCTGAGAATCAGAATTTTAATATTTGGATAATTAGCAAAAATAGTAATTAAAAACTCACTAAACATGGCTTCTAAAATGCCATCTTTTTCTGAAAATGGTGCAAAAGAAATATCAAAACTACAAAATGGGGTTTCTGAATATATATCTGAATAAATCTTCATTATAATTAAAAAATACATTTAATTCAATATTTAAATGTAAAATGTTGAGTTTTTTTTTTTAATGTAAGAGTTGTAAGAAGTCTACAGTTCTAAATTTTTCTTTCTTTTACAGTAATTTATTTCATTATAACTAAATACTAATACTAATACAGTAGAACCTCGATCCATCGTTCCCGCATCTTTTATTATCCCGTATGTATCGTCTAGTTTTAAAGGTCCCGTCACGAATACTATTTAAATAATGTTAATTATACCCGATTAGGTCGTTTTTGAAACATGCAGATTCCCGCATCTATTGTTCAAAAATTTTGTCCACCTTCGAAAAAAAAATGGAGAATTTATCCTATTGTATTCATGTTTAAGAAATAAAAAGTTGTTCTAATTGTGACCTTGGATGCACGTGCATATTGATAAACAGCGAGCGATTCCATGAGAGAGTGGTGATCTTTAAATGCAATCCACAAACAGGCAATAAACGTGCCATTCTGTAAGTGGCAACCCTCCAGTGTACAGGTGGAATGAAAAAAAGTTTGCAATAGAGAAAAAAAAAAGTAAAATGATGAGCAGTGAATTGTCTTTATAAAAAGTAGAATAAGAACTTAGTTTTAGTTAACGACGTGGCGTCGGATATCTGTATTTATCTAAGTAGTCACCTTAAGAGCGAGTGAGAGAGGGAGGGAGGGGGATGAAGGCTTTTCAACCAATGAAATTAAGTAGGGCAGTAGATCCTTCGTGTGTTTTTTGAAAAGTGTTGAAAGAGTGAATGATTGACAGAGAGGGCGGGGATCAGCTGCAAATGTCATAACTTCTAGAAGTTAAGACATTGTCACTTTACGTTAGGCTCTCATTTCAGTTTTGGCTGTGATAGTCTATTGTTTTCATTATTTTTCACTTGTTTGTGACTAACATGGCTAAACAAATTCGTATTTTAGAGGAAAGAATTCGTATCATTAAAGAAGTAGAAAAACATCCGTTTGAAAAAAAAAAAAAAAGAGTTCAAATTGCTAAACGTTTAAACTTACCTTCTTCAACATTGAATTCTATAATTTCAAAAAAAGCCGAAATTAGAAAGTAGTTTGATAAGTACGGTATTTCAGCAAAAAAACAAAAAACTGGCCGAGAATCAATATACAAAGGTTTAGAAACTGTTTTGTACGACTGGTGTCGTCAAGCTCATGGATCACAAATTTCAAAAGATGGAACAATTCTGCTTGGAAAAAGCCCTAGAAATCGCTGCTTTAAAAGATATTGAAATTTTCACAGCCTCAAATGGATGGATTTCACGCTTTAAAGAGCGACATGGATTAAAATTTTAAAAAATGTGTGGTCAAAGCGCAGCTGTTGATGACAGGGTGGTTCAAGATTGGTTTTCCAAATTACCGTTCATTAATTGAAGGATATGACTTTCGTGACATTTACAATGCGGATGAAACGGGGCTTTTTTATAGATGCTTGCCGAACCATACTCTGGCACTAAAAGGAGAGGCTTGTCATGGAGGCAAAAGTTCTAAAGAAAGACTGACTGTTTTAATCTGCACAAATAGTGATGGAAGCGATAAAAGAATGCCGATTGCAGGGCTGCCACTGCCAAATGGCATACAAAATAGTTGCTTTAGTAGCCTACAATGAAAAAAATAGTAGCTAAAATAGTAGCATTTGCATAAAAATAGTAGCCGAAATAGTTGCATGCTTACTTAAGAAAAGAGGGGTAAGAATCCTTATTTCCCATAAAAATAACAGCATGAAAATCCACATTTTCCCTACTACTACCATCCAAATTTTCTACTTTTTGTATTTTAATTATAAAATCACACACACAAACGGAAAGAAAGAAAGAAGAAATTTTTTAAATTATCATCTGAGATATACGATTAGAATGCAATTTGGTTTTTCCAAACTAAATTGAATATATTCTTATCTTGTGCTTGAGCATTACTGTGAGGCAACTAAAAACAATACAATTTTTATTGCATGTTATTAGCTGCAATTTTAATTCCATTTTGTAAACAAAAATTAACTGAACCAATTGAAAGTGGTTTTATCAAAAAAGGATGCATTTGATAAAGAAAATACGTGTACATACTAACCTATTCTTTAGAAGAAATTTTTGTAAAATAAAATAGCAAAATCATCCGAAAAAAATAAAGTCTGATTTTATACACACCAATGGGCCAAATAAAGCTATCTAAATAAGTAAAAAAGGCAATATTCTAAATGTTTTTCTCAACATTTTAAATCTGTTATTAAATTGAAAAACTGTGATAGAAAACAAGATTTTCTTATTTCTAAGTAGCATTTATTTCAGCTCGTTTATTAACTTAAATTTTTGGAATGAAGCATTTATACGAGGTTAGAAACAAATACAATTCACACAGCATAGTGAACAAATCTACAGTTAATCGTTTGTGGTTCATACGACAGTTAAAGGGTTAAATGCCTTTAAAAACAATCAAAAATTGGACAAATATACTGTAAAGCATAAGGGTTATGGGTGGTAGCCAAACCAAAAATCAATAATTAGTTTTCCACTGAAATTTGGATGGTGGTATCTTTGCACTACATTTATATTGAAAGAGTATTTTTTTTTTTTTTTTTTTTTTTTTTTTTTCAAATGAAAGTTTTTACATATTTTAAAAATTGCATAAAAAACTTAAATTTATACGGAAATATTAGATTGGGGTATTGGGTTAAAAAATTTGCAGTGCTGAGTTTTTTTTTTTTTTTTTTTTTTTACAAAAATAGTAGCTGGGACTGGAAAATAGTCTCCTTTTTTCTGGTTTTCCTCTAAAATAGTCGCTTTTGAAGGTTTTTGGGCTAAAATAGTAGCCATAGTTGCCTGATGCTGAAAATAGTCGCTTTTAGTAGCATTTTAGTTGCAAATGGCAGCCCTGCGATTGTAATCGGAAAGTCAGAAAAGCCAAGGTGTTTCAAAAACATCAACCTGTGTCGTACCGTGCTAATTCAAGAGCATGGATGACAAATGAAATTTTCTCTGAATTTCTGAATGATTTTGACAAGTCAGTTGGAAAAGAAAAAAGAAAAGTAGTATTATTCATTGACAACTGTTCAGTGCACCCTCCGGACATATCTTCATTAAAAATGTGACAGTTCATTTTTATCCCCCTAATTGCACTAGTAGAGTTCAACCCCTGGATTTGGGTATTATTCACAGTTTCAAGAGCCATTACAGAAACATTTTTTAACATAATTTAGTTAGAAAAGCTCTAGCTATGATGGATGAAGGAAAATGCAATAGCATCAAAATTGATGTTTTACAAGCCATTTATTTCATTGTCTCTGCCTGGGAGAGAGTAACCCAAGAAACTATAATTAACTATTTTAATAAGGCTAAGAGGGATGTCACAGAGCTCGAAAATGTAGCTGCTGATGCTAATGATGAAGAGGAAAATGATTTATCAAAGTTTGAGGCAAATGTCTCTAACATCACCTTTGACGATTATGCATCAATTGATGAAGAGGTTGCGACATGTGGCTTGATTTCTGTTCAAGAAATGATCGCAGAGAATGAAAAAATGGATGATGATACCGATGAAGACGAAAATGTCAATACAGAACCAGTTCCAACGTTTGTTGAAGCACTTTAAAGGATTTGAAACAATGAGAAATTTTCTTTATTCACATGCACTAAGTGAAAGAGAGCAGAAAGATGTCACTAATGTTGAAAATTTATTGTTTGGGTTAAGAAGAAAACAGTGTGTACAAACTAAAATTTCCCAATATTTCCAGTAAATAAATAGCTATTCCTCTTTATTCTGCTTCAAAAAAAATTTTGTAGTAAGTAAGTATTTTTCACCTTCAAATATTCCATATTTCAATGTAATAAATTTATTTATGCCATATACTTTTTCACATGAAAATATTTTATGTTGACCCGCATTAATCGTTTTCCCGTAACTATCGTTTGAAACGAATGGTCCCCTGAAAAATGATCGATCGAGGTTCTACTGTATAAGGTTTTTCACAACTATATTTAATTGAAGAATAAATACCCAAGGGGTATATACCCTTAAAATTAAATAGCCGGGTATTTTACATCACTGGCCCAGACCTTAACCCAATTGAAAACTTATGGAGCAAACTAAAAGAACTTGTTGCACAGAAGCAACCCAGCAATAAAATCCAATTAATAGAAGCAATAATTCAATCTTGGCCCCACATTATAAGTTTCAGAACTAAAAGACTTGGTTCAGTCCATGGGAAAGAGTTGTAAGACGAAAATTAAAAGTAAAGATTGTCCAACTAAAGTATTAACTGACATTGTGATAATTTTTGTATATCTCTTTATATACATCAGTGATGCCGGGGATGCACATCATTTAAGCAAAAAATTGGAGAAAGGATGCATAAAACAAATTATGATGGGTCAGTCAGGATGCATAATTTTTCCCTTTGAAGACCTAAAAAGTGGCATATTTTGCATTAAATATACAGAATCTGTCTTATTTATAAAAGGAGGACCCACTTTTGTAATAAAGGACACAGTTTTTTTTTAGTGTTTGGGTCCCAGGGACTCAGAATTTCAAAAGTCTACCGGCATCCCTGATACATATATATATATATATATATATATATATGTTTCACTTTTTTTTCTTTATAACTGCAGTTCTAATAAACATTCCTTCATGAAATTTATTGCATTACATTCTTGATTAAATTATTTTTCTATTGGTGTATAATTTTATGGTATTATTTAAAGAGAAGGTGATGAAGTGGTGTTACGAGAACCACCAAACTTCAAAAATAAACTTTTTCAAAAAGGTTTCCACAATTTTGGCCACCAAAGTAAGTTTAAGTTGTGGTTAGGTTTTTTTTTTTTTTTTTTTTTTTTTTTTAATGATGTTATGTAAATAAAAGTATTTTTCTTGTTATTAATTAGCCTCAAGGGGTTTTAAATATTACAAAAAATTCATTAAGCTGGAAAATTTTTAAACATACAAATAATATAAGATCAATCAATAATACAAGATTAATCAATTTTTATTTTATTTTATTTCCAATTTAACATTACAAAAAAAAAAAAAAAAATTATAATCAATATATACTTTTTTTTTTTTTTAAAGTTAGTATTCAGCTTTTATGGTGGTCAGCTTTTATTGGGCCAAATATTCGATATTCGGCTAAACCATTATTCGTTACATGCCTACTGACAATTAAATCTATTAGGCAACTTTTCAATAATTTTATTTTACTGTTGTGCAGACAAGATCTTGTACTTCTTCCTTGTACACAAGAACATACTTTTCTGATAGATTTCTTTATCTATCAAATTCTATAGCAGTTTGTACCAATTAAATTTTGTTTTGATTTTGGTAACAGAATTTAACTAAAGATGAAACAAATCTCTTTTCTCCATATAATGCTAACATAACAGATTACGAAAACTAGTCGTTGGGGGCCACCGTAATACTTACCCATCATGGATATGCATAATGTAAAATATTAAAATAAAAAATGTGTAAACTACTTATAAAATGCATTGCAATTCAAATAAAATCGTGGCTTGATGACGTCACAAACTTTAAAGGCTCGATTACTGAATTGCTTGAAAGAAACATCCTTATAACTCCAAAAATAATAATCCTATTAACAAGCGGTTTATTGCATCTGATTAAGCGTCAAATTTCCAATTAAAATATATCTTTGAAGTGAAATTTGGATGAAATACAGGGTCATGAAAAATCGAAGAGTGTGGAAAATAGGATTCCAAATATCTCGGCAACTAATTATCCGATCGACTTCATGCTTAATGCAAAATTTATGTTTTTTTATTGCCTTTTATATTAATTTCTTAACATAACCAATTTCGAAAATTTTTATATACCTTTTATCAGAACGAATATTTCGAGAGTCCGAAAAAAATAGTTCCGGTTAATCGAGGTTATTGAAATGAAATAGGCTTCTTCCCATTATTACATACTAAGTACAAACCAAATTGCAAGTCTCTATCTCAATTTTTTCAGGAGATAGAGCGTTTACAGACACACACACAGATGGACGGCAAAATTTTTTTTTCTAAAAATATGTTTTTCGGAATCTCCAGTGTCTGAAACGTGTAAATCCGTCAAAAAAAATTTTTCGATTTTCAAAACGATTACAAGACTTACCCTATACTACGTATGATGGGTAAGTAAAAGAAAAATATTTATTTTATCATTTGTTTCATCTTCAGTGCTTATAATTTAACAAGTTTGTTTTAAATTCAAAACAAGGGTCATTTGATAATGTTATATTTATTATTTAACTATCCTTTTAGATTTTATCATTCAATGAATATGAACAAATTTTTTTAGATCAGAAGCAAAAAATGGCAACAATAGTTTTTAAGTCTATTAAATTGTGCCATAAAAGTCTGAATCAAACTTGCAGAAAAAAAATAGCTTTAAAGAAACATTTTTGCATAAGAAACTTTTTCTAACAAAGGTTTGAACTCAGCTTCTCTTTTTAATATCTGAATGTAGAAAACAAAGCATAAAATTTTTTTGAAGTGGATGCCAAAAGACTTTTTTTTTTTTAATTGAGTGAAAAGATCAAAGCCTGGAATTAAATCTAGGACTGTATGATTTAACATGCCAATACTCTATTCCTGGTAACTCTGGTAGACAATTCACTCATATAACCTGTTGCCATTATCACCTAGTCTGCAAAGCTCTGCAGATAAAATCTTATGCACAAAATTCCATTGCCCACCGAATACATAAAATGCTAAAAGATGAACTTTTTTTTTTGTAAAGGTCGGCAACTTTCCTAATTCGATAAAGCCAAATAATAAAACAGAAAATGCATGAATAAATGTTAACAACTTACTTGTAGTGATTCCTTGAAAAATCTGTATTTCAAAATGAGTAGACCAACAGTCTTTGCAAAAATGATGTCCACAAGTAAGGGCACGAAAATATTCACCAGAAAAACTTAAAAGACATATAGAGCAGGACATGGATCTAGAATTTTTAGTAACCTAAATAAATAAAATCTAAATGTCAGAAACAAAAATGTAAGTCTATTTTATAAATAAATTTATAATTTCATTAATATAAAATTGCCAAAGTGAAAAAATACAATAGACTTAATCGCGGCCAAACTCTATTTTCCCCTTCCTTATATGGCCTTCACAACCGCCCTTTAGTTTCAGAATCGTTAAAGGGCTACTATCACTGGTAGAACACGCGAATAGCAAATAGCAGGCCTATTTATTTCTCCATGTCATTAGAGAAATGCAAAAAATCTTTGGTTCAAGTATTCACCAAAAAGATAATCACTAAAATTTTACATAACTAACTTTTATCATTCTAAAGCAGTTTTGCTGGGGTAAGATCTATAATTCAGTCAACAGCAATTTAACATTATTTAATGCGTGTTATAAACTTTGTTTTGTAGTTAACTCTGTTATATTTGTAACCATATCGTTGCAAACACTTCTAATATTTGACGTCAAACTTGGCTGTGGATCCGATTAAGGAAGATATTATTGGATGTAAACTAGAGGTTTATTTTTATACCAGAATCAATTATTGAGGTTTAATCCAGGTTAATGGTAACATGATTGCAAAAGATATATAAAATGATAAGTCAGTGAAAATGACATTTTAATTTTATTCAAATTCAGCTTTAAAAATCCACTGTTTTTATGATAAACATTTTGGTACTTTTCAGTTAGCTGGACGCCAGTGATATATGTACCGTAAAATCCCGATTGTAAGCCACCCCTTTTTAAAAATCAAAAAAGGTTAAATTTGGGAGGGGGGCTTACAATCGGGATTTTTTTCTAAAAATCATTTAAAAACCTGTTTTTATCATTAATTTAGAAGTAAAAAAGGGGCGAGAATCTTCTGTATTTTGGCAGATTAAAAAAAAAATAATAATAAATTCCCAACCCTAAAATCCTGACCCCCCCCCCCCCCCCCCCCACACACACACACAAAAATAATTTTTTAAATATTTTTTTTTAATTTTTTATTTTATTGTAACAATAAATACTATCTATCTAAAATCAATCTAAATCTGCTCTCAAATTTACTGTTTCCCCCCTTTGCCCCCCCCCTCTTGTACCAAAAATGTATAGTTTAACCTTTATAACATTTTAATTTTAAACTTCTTTTCAGACTTATTAAATACTCTATATTAAAAATAAATAACTCCAACCTACCATCTAAATTAACCCATCGTCCTAAAATCCCTGCTTCTCCCCTCCTGCCCCCCACCCTTATCTCATGAAGATCCTCCCCCTACAAATGCATCTCATAAAATTTAAAATCTGTAAAATTGTAAAATTTAAAAAAAAAGGGGCGAGAATCTTCCGTATTTTGGTAGATTAAAAAATAAATTCCCAACCCTAAAATCCTGCCCCTCCTCCCCCAAATTTCTTATTTTATTGTATAACAATAATAATCAATAATCTAAATCTGCTCTCAAAATTACTGTTTCCCCCCCTCTGGTACCAAAAATGCATAGTTTTCTTCTTAATTTTTTCTGCTCTATTTGTGATTTTTCCCCAGCAATATTTAAATAACGATCTACATTATACCCTCCCCCCCTTCCAAAAAGTCCTCTTTATTTCCTTTGCCCCCCCCCCCCCCCAGTAAGACATTTTAAAGTCTTTAAAATTTTTTTTATTTTTTAAATCTATTTAGAACTTTCTTGCAACTATAATTAAAACTTTTATAAATTTTATAAAATTTATATTAAAAATTTATAACTATTAACTTTTATAAATTTTAAACTTTGTACTCTTTGGATGAGAGGGAAATATGAATTTCGATGAAAGGAGTTTGTAATTTAGATGATTCGTTATTTATTTATTGTTAATAGAGAGCAACAAAGAGGACATAGGATTTTTTTTAATAAATAGTTTAATTTAGTTTATTATTATTATTTTTTTTTTATAGGGGTTAGCTAAGTGAAAGAAGCAGACATTTTGGTGGAAAAGCGATAATTGAAATGGTTGATTAGTTATTTATTGTTACTAGACAATAAATTTTTTAATAAAGATTTTAAACTTTGTATCCTGAGAGGAGAGGGAGGGAAGGAAGGAGAAGTGTAAGTTTCAGAGAGAGAGGAGTAGAGTGGAGGGTAATTTATATGATTGATTATTTACTTATTTTTATTATCATTGAGAGCAACATGTAAGACAGAATATATTCTTTAAATAGAGTTTTAAAGATTTTTTTGCTGGGGGCAGGCAAAAGAGCGGCAGCAGATATCTTGGTGGTAGAGAGAAAATTTAAATGGCTGATTATTTATTTATTGTTAGTAGAAAGCAACAAATAGAGCATAATTTTTTTTTATATAAAGAGTTTTAAAGATTTTAAACTTTATATGCTGAGGGAAGGGAGATTGTAGTGTAGAGGATTGATTTTTTTAAATAATTGTTATGTTACTAGTGATCAGAAAGAAGTACAGAAGGATTTAAGATTCACAAGTTTTCAAACTTTTTATGTAAGAGAGGGCATAGAAGGGAAACAGACATTTCGTGTGAGAGGAAGGATTTTATTAACATCCATATAAAACATAAGTGGAAATCTGTCAAAAATATCAAAAGAATGAAAATTGCCTACCTTGGATATTTAAAATAAATTTTTTGTGCATAAAAATTTTTTTGTATGTGAGAGGGGGGCGCTTATATTTCGGAATGGAAAAGAAAATCAAAATTGCTTAAAAGTGGGAGGGGTACTTACTTTCGAGATTTTACGGATATTATATTTTTTTTTTTTTTTTGGGGGGGGGGGGGGTGGGCTTATATTCGGGAATGGACAAGAAAACCAAAATTGTTTAAAAGTGGGAGGGGGGGCTTACTTTCGGGATTTTACGGTACATATATAAATATATATATATATGGTAGTGGTAGATATATGTGTGTGTGTGTGTATATATATATGTGTGTGTGTGTGTATATAAATGTATATATATCACTGGCGCCCGGCTTACTGAAAAGTACCAACAATTCTTTTAAATATGAAAGTTAAACACTGCTGTTTGTGTGCAAATAATTTATTACATTTTTGTCTATATTTATTCTGCTGGAATACAAAGATAGAAAACTGTAGTAGACCTGCCAAAAGAAGACGTATATTATATTTAGATATACAATAATACTTTTTAAATATATAAACAATACTAATTTATTATTATAAATAGTATATAATATAACATTAATATTCACATAAATTTACAAATAGAGTAATTATTGTAGGCTAAAGTTATTTAACCCCTTAATCGTCACGCCCGATACATTCACGGGCAGTGTAGGCTACTTTTTATTTATTCAGATTGTTTGATTACCACCAGTTTTTTAAAATAGTGTAATTGGGTTTATTCTCGCATTATTTTATCTGCCATTTAATAACGCAAATTCTTCTTCTTCAAAAAAGTAGTGGCAATCAAGCAACCTGAATTTAAAAAAGTAGCCTACACTTATCGGGCGCGACAATTAAGGGGTTAATACAGTTTTTACCACTTTTGAGTGGTAATTTGAATAGTGGTGAGACAATTTCAACCAAATTTAAATCATCAGAAATAGTTTTGACCAATGTTCTGATTAAAATCACCTTTAACTGGTCAAAATTACAACCCTGGTATCATTATACACAAGTTTAATTGTATGAACAAGAACAGTATACTATACCGAAATTTTGCTAATTGAAAATTTGAATACACCTAAAACAAAAAAGAACCTATAGACTAGGGGTGCACAACCTGTGGCCCGCGATCGGATTACTGGTGGCCCGCGGATCAATTTCGCCGATCGGACGCAAAAAATCGCGAATTTCGCCGATAATTTTGCCGATCAGGTGCGTATAAATCATAAATTACGGCAATCGTATGCGTACAAATCGTGAATTTTGCCAAAGGGGCGCGCATAAATCGTGAATTTTGCCGATCGGACCCGTTAAAAATCACGAATTTTGCCGATTGGGTGCGTAAAAATCATGAATTTTGCCGATCGGGCCCGTAGAAATTGCAAATTTTGCCGATCGGGTGCGTGTAAATTGTAAATTTCGCCGATCGTCTGCGTAAAAATCATGAATTTTGCTGTTCGGGTGTGTATAAATCGTAAATTTTGCCTACCACCTGCGTAAAAATCGTGAATTTTGCCGATCGAGCCCGTAAAAATCGTGAATTTCGCCGATCGGGCCCGTAAAAAATCGTGAATTTTGCCGATCGGGCCCGTAAAAATCGTGAATTTTGCCGATCGAGCGCGTAAAAATCACGAATTTCGCCGATCAGGTGCGTATAAATCGTGAAGTTTGCCGATCGGGCGCGTATAAATCGTGAATTTTGCCAATTGAGCCCGTAAAAAATCGCGAATTTTGCCGATCGGGTGCGTAAAAATCATGAATTTTGCCGCTCGGGCCCGTAAAAATCACGAATTTTGCCGATCGGGTGCGTATAAATCGTTACTTTTGCCTAGTATGTGCGTGTAAATTGTAAATTTCGCCGATCGTATGCGTAAAAATCATGAATTTTGCCGTTTGGGTACGTAAAAATCGCGAATTTTGCCGATCGGGCCCGTAAAAATCGTGAATTTTGCCAATCGAGCGCGTAAAAATCAGGAATTTCACCGATCGGGTGCGTAAAAATCATGAATTTTGCCGATCGGGCCCGTAAAAATCGCGAATTTTGCCGATCGGGTGCGTATAAATCGTTACTTTTGCCGAGTGGGTGCGTGTAAATTGTAAATTTCGCCGATTGTATGCGTAAAAATCATGAATTTTGCCGTTCGGGTACGTAAAAATCGCGAATTTTGCCGATCGGGCCCGTAAAAATCGCAAATTTTGCCGATCTGGTGCGTGTAAATTGTAAATTTCGCCGATCGTCTGCGTAAAAATCATGAATTTTGCTGTTCGGGTGCGTATAAATCGTAAATTTTGCCTATCGCCTGCGTAAAAATCGTGAATTTTGCCGATCGAGCCCGTAAAAATCACGAATTTTGCCGATCGAGTGCGTAAAAATCACGAATTTTGCCGATCAGGTGCGTATAAATCGTGAAGTTTGCCGATCGGGCGCGTATAAATCGTGAATTTTGCCAATTGGGCCCGTAAAAAATCGCAAATTTTGCCGATCGGGTGCGTAAAAATCATGAATTTTGCCGCTCGGGCCCGTAAGAATCGCGAATTTTGCCGATCGGGTGCGTATAAATCGTTACTTTTGCCGAGTAGGTGCGTGTAAATTGTAAATTTCGCCGATCGTATGCGTAAAAATCATGAATTTTGCCGTTCGGGTACGTAAAAATCGCGAATTTTGCCGATCGGGCCCGTAAAAATCGTGAATTTTGCCAATCGAGCGCGTAAAAATCATGAATTTTGCTGTTCGGGTGCGTATAAATCGTAAATTTTGCCTATCGCCTGCGTAAAAATCGTGAATTTTGCCGATCGAGCCCGTAAAAATCGCGAATTTTGCCGATCGGGCCCGTAAAAAAGGGTGAATTTTGCCGATCGGGCCCGTAAAAATCGCGAATTTTGCCGATCGAGCGCGTAAAAATCACGAATTTCGGCGATCAGGTGCATATAAATCGTGAAGTTTGCCGATCGGGCGCGTATAAATCGTGAATTTTGCCAATTGGGCCCGTAAAAAATCGCGAATTTTGCCGATCGGGTGCGTAAAAATCATGAATTTTGCCGATCGGGTGCGTATAAATCGTTACTTTTGCCGAGTAGGTGCGTGTAAATTGTAAATTTCGCCGATCGTATGCGTAAAAATCATGAATTTTGCCGTTCGGGTACGTAAAAATCGCGAATTTTGCCGATCGGGCCCGTAAAAATCGTGAATTTTGCCAATCGAGCGCGTAAAAATCAGGAATTTCACCGATCGGGTGCGTAAAAATCATGAATTTTGCCGATCGGGCCCGTAAAAATCGCGAATTTTGCCGATCGGGTGCGTATAAATCGTTACTTTTGCCGAGTAGGTGCGTGTAAATTGTCAATTTCGCCGATCGTATGCGTAAAAATCATGAATTTTGCCGTTCGGGTACGTAAAAATCGCGAATTTTGCCGATCGGGCCCGTAAAAATCGTGAATTTTGCCAATCGAGCGCGTAAAAATCAGGAATTTCACCGATCGGGTGCGTAAAAATCATGAATTTTGCCGATCGGGCCCGTAAAAATCACGAATTTTGCCGATCGGGTGCGTATAAATCGTTACTTTTGCCGAGTGGGTGCGTGTAAATTGTAAATTTCGCCGATTGTATGTGTAAAAATCATGAATTTTGCCGTTCGGGTACGTAAAAATCGCGAATTTTGCCGATCGGGCCCGTAAAAATCGTGAATTTCGCCAATCGAGCGTGTAAAAATCAGGAATTTCGCCGATTATATGCGTAAAAATCATGAATTTTGCCGTTCGGGTACGTAAAAATCACGAATTTTGCCGATCGGGCCCGTAAAAATCGTGAATTTCGCCAATCGAGCGCGGAAAAATCAGGAATTTCGCCGATCGGATGCGTAAAAATTATGAATTTTGCCGTTCGGGCACGTAAAAATAGCGAATTTTGCCGATCGGTTACGAAAAAATCGCAAATTTCGCCAATCGGCAGCGCAAAAATCGCAAATTTTACCGATTGGATGGGTATAAATAGCAAATTTTACCGATCGGATGCGTATAAATCGCAAATTTCGCCGAACAGGCGCGTAAAAATTGTGAATTTTGTCAATCACTAGGAAAAAAACTATGAATATTGTCAGTCGCGCATGGAAAATAAGTGCAAGATTTTTCTATCCTTGCCAACTGAAATGGGTTATACTAACTAAGGAGGTGGTTGAGTATAGGGAGCTAACTCACCTTTTAAAATTAGCATTTTTGTGAACTTTTAGGCCGATCCTCCCCCTCCTTCCCTGAAACAAAATTTTTTTCACCCTACGGACAATCCAGTCATTTTTGTGACTGACTTTCCTCTTATAAAAAGTTGTGCACTCCTTCTTGATATCCACATTTTATGACTGAATATGTTAAGAAGTACAATTTAGAATAATATATGTTTCTCCTTCTCCCCACCTTCATTCATGAGAGCAGAATTTTTTTCGGCACTGGCAATCTTTAAAGCTAAATTTACTCCCTCAAATAAAGTCAGGGAGTATTTTCATTCTTTGAAAATAACTTAGCTATATCTCTTGTATAAATACAAACGTAAACTGTTGATATATCCTTGCCAACAGAACTTAATACGTTGACTGGGAAGGAAGGAACTTAGGGGGCTACCCCCCCCGTCACACCTCCTGTAAACAAAATTCTACTGATGGTGGCCCTCGACAACTCAGTCATTTTTGTAAGTGGCCCTTCGCTTATAAAGGTTGTGCACCCCTACTATAGACAGATATATCAACAAAATATAAATGAAAATATACCTGAAGGTCATTTTCAGGAGGTTTAGCAGGCTTTATTCTAGAATCTATTAAAAGTTTTGAAGCACCTTGTCTGTACAGGGAGATTATTTCAGAAGCTGCCCAATAATGTTGATGAAGAAGTAATTTAGCGATTGATGGTTTAATCTGAGAAAAAAAGAACGATAACAAATTAGATATGGGTACCAGTTCTCCATAATTCATATAATATTATTCTCAATAATTCACATTATTGAGAATAATTATGCAGTAGAACTTTGACAATATGAGCCTAGCTGCATCAAAGTATCAGATAAATTTAAAAAAATATTTTCTCTTGTTTTTCAATCCTTTTATAAGGAGTACTGCAAAATCCCAAAACTGCTAAGGTTTGCACAAATATATATATATATACAAAAAGAAGTCTCCTGGGAAAACAATCTATTTGTAGATTGATAAATCATCACTCTTAACTGAAGAGTGATACATACACTTGTATCAAAATATTAGATTAAGTAAAAAATGTTAAAATGTATCTTAATCGAGAAATCTTTCAACAGCAGACTTGATTGATATTGAAAAACTCCTTTTAACTGCTATATTACAAATTTCACTGGATGCAGATGCACAGTAGCAAAAACAATGCAGCATGACAGCAAGTGCTACAGATTATTTTAGAACTTGACGATTAATCTTAAAAGAAATTGCTAAAATTCACTTTACTTTTACTTATTGTATCATCTTACTGTGTTTTCATTGAAAATTTTGCTTATTTTATGAGTTACTATTATTTCTTATGATTCATTCTAGGCTTGGTCCAGCATTGTTAAGTCAGAGATAAATTTTGGTTTTCTGCAGAAGTATCAGAATTGTATATATACTAGGGGGCCTACCCCCTGCGAGCTACGCTCGCCAACCCCCGCTCAGACTTCGAGGCCTCTAAAAACATGACAGCGTGCTTTGTTTTAAAAATATTGGTAAATCTGTAATTGGGTTGCCATGCTTTTAACGTTTTAATGGGGCATTTTTTGATTATCATGGGCCTCATACACAGCTGTTGCGACAACTGATGAATGTTTTCGGGATTGATAAGTAAAATCAATTACAACTTGAAAACCAGCTTGTATAAAATGGTTAGGTTTAAATTGTGGCTACCTCTCGGACTTTTATAACAACGATCTGTATTCTATTCTTCCTTTGCGTTTAAGGATGAGAAAAATTCCATCTGCTTGTGAATGACATTAGGAACCATGGTATTGAAAAGTACTATGTTATAGACATTTTCAGTAACAGGTTTTAATTTTCTCTCTATTTTAGAGCACCATCATGCATATTTTCATGTTATTTTAAATATGTAAATTATTTATTTTAATTAATATGTATATACGAATTTTCTAATAATTATTTATCATACAAAATTAATTAAATATTTTGTGCATGCATGCCTGCATTTATTCGGCTTCAATTGATGATATATTTAAACAAATTTGCTATCCGCGATAATTTTACACCTTGTTATGTCACTTGAATACTGCCCATAAGAAAATCGGGTACTTTTCCAGTATAGGATCCTTTGCTTTTAGGTTTGGCGTAATTCGAGCTTCAAAAAGGGATAGATTCGTTAATATACATAGATTTGTTGCCAAAAGTTATGAAAACAAACCCAATGAACTTTTGGTGCTTTTCTATTACAGGGGTCTTGACGCTTTTTTAAAAAGATTGGCGCAATTCGGGCATCAGAAAGTGATATTTGGTGCCAAATGACATAAACAGCCATGGAAACAAATTCGACGATTTTTTTTTTTTATATGCGTATTTTAATTATACGTATATTATTGTTGTTTTTTCTATACAAATTACTTCTGATTATATATAAAATAGGATAAATGACATTTTACGCTAAACAAATTGTATAAATATGTTTTTGCTCCTTTCTTTTGCGTTTACATAAATGACGTCATTTGGACGAATTTATTCAAAATATTTTCAGTTTATAAATTAAATTAAATGCTGACATACGATTGAATCCTGACGATAGAAATGTGATTTTTTTTTCAAATTTTCCTGAAAAACATAATTTAATCACAATCTTATCTTCATTATTGATTGAAATAAAAGATAAATTCAATTTCAATTTAAAAATGACGAATAAAAAATTCAATAATCCCTATCGGGATCCTTTTCAATTTTTTCCCTTTTTTGTCACAAAAAAACTGAGTATTAGTTGCCATTATTACTCTTATTATAATGATATTGAAATATCATTAAAATTAGAAAAAAATTAATATCTCGAAAACTAATTCCAATTTCAAAATTCTATTACCAGTTTTGACATTCGCGGATTTTTATGCACAGTTGGTATTAATTTCCCCATCAAGCGTTTAATATTTTATTAAAAATAGCCCTGAAACATAATCAGTCGTTTCATAAAATCGTTTCACAAATTTGTTTCATTAGGATTTTATATATATAGGGTAGATATATATTGACACAGAAAATTCTACTACTGGTACTCGATGCTTATTTTAAAATTAATTTAGTATTTACAGATTTTGTAGCAATAAAATGTATTGTTCAAAAAATAAATGCATACAATTTTTAATGTTAATAAATTTCTGATTCTATTAATGGGAAACTAGTTGTACACATGAAGGGGTAAAATATGAATTAAACATCATTACTGTATTTACTCGCATATTTTTGCACTTTCTTAGCAATTTCTTTGTTATGGAAAGTAAGGGATATGAAAAATACATGTTATTTACTGTAAATGTTTATTGATATTAATTTTTCTCAGAGGAAAACTGGGAACACTTAAAAAAGGTATTGTTTTTAAGATGACTAATTTTTTAACGTCGTGTACGCCAACCTCATGTACCATTAATTTCATAATTTTAAATCCCACAGACCACTAATATGAATTTTTTGAAAATATAAATACACTAGTTGTGTTGCATTTAAATTGCATGATGTCTTTTGAGTGTTTGGTGGAAAAGAAATCTAGTTTTATTATATATTTCAAGTTTCTAGTCACTAACAATCTTCCATATTAATAAAATAAAGTTTTGCTCTGTGTGTGTGTGCATTTGTTTGTTTGTCTGTCTGCGATGGCTAGCAAAATCTAACCCACCTAGAAGTCTGAAAATTTAGGTGTGGATAATCCAAGATCTGGCCATGTGCACCTGAGTCTCAGAATTGTAATATTTTGATAATTACCCAAGATATTAATTAGTTTCTCATTAACCATCGCCTCTAAAATGCCATATTTTTCTGAAAATGGTGCAAAAGAAATGTGAAACCGCAAAATGAGGTGTGTGTTGGGAGAGGGAAGAAAGATTTTAGGTTTACTGGAAAAAGGTTGGGCTACCACAATGACTTTTAACTACGCCTTTTTGACACATGTCGAAATAACAGAAAATTTTCAAGAAAATCAACACGAAAATTTTCAGATCTATATAAACAAAAAATCACAAATTCAAAAAGTCAAATTTCAAAAAATTCCATCCGCAACTTTCAGAAATATTAATTACAAATGTTTAATTTTTCGAGCAATTTAATCTTGCAATGATCAACACATTTTTTTATAAAAATTTGAGCCGCCGCAGGTGTCTAGATAATGAAACTGCAAAGAAAGAGGTACCAAGAGATTTTTTAGGTGACTCAAATTAACAATTCTAATTAAGCTACGATTTTAAAATTAACACCTCTCGAATCCTCTCTGTTTCCACATTACAAGTTTGTAAAAATTAAGATTATCCGATTCTTATAACCGAAGATATTTATTATTTCGCATTAATTTGACAGCAGAAAAAAAAATTATTTTAACATGTTTTTCTTTTTTTCTACGAGCAAGCATAGCAGACAAGATGTCCGTTATCTCTTGAATAAAGATAGATACAAAACAAGTAAATAAAAATTTGGAAAGGTGCTATTAGAAACTGTATAAAATTATTAAATACCTTGGATTTTTTTTTATTGGAAAATTATGCATCCTTATCGAGTTAAAGATATAAAATAATACAAACTTTTGGTTTGTTTAACTTTATTATCACAGGCCCGGGCAACGTCGGGCGGGTCAGCTAGTTCCAAATAAATTGTAATTTAGAAAGCTTTCTGCTCATTTCAGCTTTTTAAATTTTGAATTTTTTAGAAACCATAATTAGAGAGCATTTACATCTTAAAAGTAAGAACCATTTGAAATTGCAAGTTTTCACTGTGCGAAAAACTCTCCCTTTTTAATTTTTTTAAATATTGTGTGTTATGTTCCTGCTTAGTGTGCATTTCGCACACCTTTGTTGTTAAAGCCTACATCGGTTTCTTTTCCCAGCCAATTGTGCAGATCTTGTTAAGTCTACTTCAGTATGTCAGAGAAACATTTTCACCGATGGTGTTATTCCAGCGAGGTGGCTGCACATTGTGCGTAATGTGCATGTGCCCAGTGGAGTGGCTTCTAAGTTGATTTTTCTTCTGTGTTGGTGCTGATGTAAGAGGGAGTGCTTTCATTGCACTAATTAAAAGTCTTGTTTTGATTTCGAATTTCTTTTATTTGTTGTTCAATATTTATTGTCATTTTTAATTAACTAATAAATTCAAAATTATCATGCAAACACTTTGGGCACCCCTTCTTTTCTTTAGTATTTATATAAATGCAATTTAAATTTTAATCAGAATTCCAGTAAAAGAATCTCAGTTAATGATGGTGTCTTATTAATGTGTTTGAATTGTTATGGCACGAAGTCCGGGACTATAGTGCCTGCTTCAAAATGCCGGCAACAATCTTTTAGATGTTTTTAAAAAACTCCATAGTTTTTTAAAATGTCATATTTTATAAATTTAATATTGGCTGGATTTAATAAATTTCAAAGAGCACATCTTTTACATGAATTTTTATTCATCAAGAATTCTTTGAACGATTGCCAGCCAGATATTTTTCAGACCTAAAAACAGGGTTGGTCATTTTGCCGGCGAAAAAGTATTTTTGCCAGGACAGTGGCAAAAACTGGTAAAAAGTTGCAAAAGATGGTAAAAACCGGCAAAAATCCAATTTTGCATAACTAAATGCTGTGATGCAGTTTATATGAAAAGGAATCTTAACAACAAATAAAACCAAATTTTTTTTGGTAAAAATAAACAAAAGTATAAACCAAAAATATTCTTATTCTGTTTTCTTGCACTATTGTCTCTACCCCCCCCCCCTCCCGATAAAAATAAAGATTTTCATGCATCTGCCTTTCCATTCATCATCCACAAACCTGTTTCCCACTTGCTCTCTTTGAGCTAAGCAAGTGTGGATCCTCCCTCCCTACACAGGTGGCCAATTTCCAATCAGGAATCAGCACAACAGCAGGTGCACAAAATTCCTGTTTTCAGTTCTCACCTTATCAGTTTTACAGTTAATCTGAGAAGTAACTTTAGCCATTTTGTTTTTGATACGCATTCTAAGCTTAGCTGCAGAAAATAAAGAAATAACAATTGCAAGAAATAATGAATAAAGGAGGAAGAAGACAAGATCCAATTTAGGAGTCCTTTTATAAGTTATCTGTAGATGGAAAAACTGTTGCTAAGTGTAAAAAATGCGGAAACATTCAGAGCAATAAAGCAGCCAGAATGAGGGCACATGTATCAAGCTGTGTAAAAATTGTTACAAATGAATGTGTGAATGTGGGAGCATCCTCTTCATCTGAAAGACAAGCAGATTTAAACCAGAATAACAGTGATTGATGAAGAGGTGGACAAGTCGCAGCCTCTTTTAAAAAAGACAAGATATTTAGAAGGTAGTAAAGTATAAACAAATTTGTGTCAAAAACTTCAGATCAAGATAAAAGGAAGATTGATCTGATTGTTGCAAAATTCTTTTATGCTTGCAACATATCATTTAATGTTGTGGAAAGTGATGCATTTAAAAACTTAATCCACATCTTGAGACCAAGCTACAAACCGCCTTCACGCAAAGAATTGGCAGGTAATCTTTTAGATTCTGTTCACAGTCAAATGGAAGAATCCGTACATGAAAGTTTGAAAGACAGAGAAGGTACACTTGTTATCGACGGATGGAGTAACATCCACAATGAACCCATAACTGCTTCATGTGTTCAAGTTGATGGAAAATCATATATTGTAGACATAGAGGATACAGGTGCCAGCAAAAAGACTGCAGAATTCTTGTCAAAAAAATGCAATGATATTATATTCAGACTGTTGGAAAAAAGCATGATTGCCAAATAAAAAGCATAGTAACTGACAATGCTAAATATGGAAGAAATGAGACGGGAGCTGGAACTAAAGTATGAAAGTGAAAATTCATATCTGATATCATATAGTTGTGCAGCTCATTGGTTAAACCTCCTTGGGGAAGGCATTACACCTTCTACTATCATTAAGCATGTAGTGGAGGTTCATAAATATTTTCGAAACCCCCATGCTCCTTCAGCATGGCTGAAAGAATGTAGTGAATATGTTTCACCTTAGTTACCAGGAAGTACTAGGTGGAATAGTCAGTTGACTTGCCTAGAAACTTTTGAACGAAATCATAATTCCTATATAAAAGTATCAAATGACCATTTACAAGAAATGGACCAAAATATCATTGCTCGCATATGTGATTTTAATCTTTTGCAACAAGTAAAAGATCTCATTAAGCAATTAAAACCAGTCTCAACAGCTTTAGATATCTTGCAGGCTGATTCAACAACAATAGCAGATGCTTGCCATTTATGGTGCAATTTGCTGAGAGATGATAATTTGAAACCCCATTTTGTAAAAGTTAAAAAAAGGTTTGAAAAAGCAATTTTGCCCTGGCATCTTCTTGCCTATTTGTTACACCCAAAATATAAGGGTGAGCACCTTAGTTACGAACAAAAAGAACAGGCCAGAGAATGGCTACAAAAAATAAATCTATCTTTCCTATCATATGCCGTGAACTTTGAACTAAAAGAAAAACCTTTCCAAAGTACATTGTTTTCAGAACAAGTAATTATGACAATTGATGCCAATAAGTGGTGGAGAAGTGTCGCAAAGTCATGTGAAATTTCCAAAGAATTTTGTGGGTTAATAGCACACCTGCAAGCATGCCCAGCCAGTAGTGCTGCAACAGAGAGAATATTTTCCAACTTCTCTTTTGTCCACTCAAAAATTCGAAATAGGTTGACAATAAGTTTCCAAACATGTTTTTTGTTATGGAATGCTGAAAAAAGAATTATTTTGAAATGATGATGATGATGGTGATGAAAGTACTGCTAAATGTTGAATGTGTAATTTTTTATGTTATTGTTATTAAAATATTTAATTTTTTTAAAGAAATTTAAGATTTCACTTATTTGAACACAATATATTAATACATGTACTTACTACTATTGCTTATATTTTGCATCTTTGAATTATTGCATTATGCTGATTGATAGGTTGATACATCTTATTTTAAAACTAGAAGTGTTTATAATTTCTGTAGATTTTGCAATATTGTTAATTTATTGCAGCATAAAAATCAGACTAACAATGGCTTTTTTTCAATTAAAGAATTTTTTTATGATGAAATTAATAATTTCTCAGTAATTAAGATGAGTATATTAAGTTATCATCATAATGCATTGTACTACTATTCTGTGATTGTTAATTTAAGATAAGTAAAAGAAATGAAACGTGCATTTATATGTAAAAAGTCAGTTTTTGCCAGGATGGTTTTTACCGCGTTTTTTTCCACCTGTGGCAAAAACTTGCCAACCCTGCCTAAAAATAAAGGGATTCTCAGTTTTAGATTTTTTTTCTTTAAGATCATAACAACAGTGAACGAGTGGGGAAAATATGTTGTTCTGCCTTCTACCTGTGATGAATTTGAATAAACAGATTTCTTTTCAACCTTATTTTTTATTATTTCCAGTCTTCATTTCATTGTCTTCCAAGACACCTTTAAAATAAGATCAATTTTAATTTTCAGTTTCTCTTCTATAAAGTGTATGACCAAAAAGAATAAATGCACTATTTGTGCAGGGTTTATTGCTCCTGATTCTACCATAATCAATATAACTTTTACGATTTCAGACAATTTCTTATCTTAAATAACAGTCTCATTACTTTCTCATGCTTAAACAATAGAATTTATTTAATTAATTTTAATTGCACCAAACAGCACAAATATCATATTCAGCATCACAAAATTCACAATTTTAGAACTTTTTTCTGCACACCTTTTTACATTTCAAACATTTAAGAAATTTTTATGTTGTGAGTATTTACACATTAAAAGTAACAGCCATGTCAAATTTCCAGTATCTAACCCTTACAGTTCAAAATAAATTGTAATCTAGAATGATTTCAGCTTATTTCACCTTTTCAAATTTTGAAAAATCGTTTTTAGAGAGCATTTACATTTTAAAAGTAACCACCTAGTGAAATTTCAAGTTTTTAGCCCCCAGCTACAAAAGCTTGCCGAAATCGCATTTTTAGAATTTTTTTTTTTTTGTACCCTTTTACATTGATTTATTTTATTTTATTTTTTATTTTTATTTTTTAAGAAATTGTTCTGTTGCGAGTATTTAGGTCTTAAAAATAACACTCATGTTAAATTTCAATAAATTTAACATGATAAACACATGATTTTATGAATTTAATGAATTAATTTAATTTAATGAGTTTTCATGAATTTCACATGATTCAATAAATTGTAATTTAGAAAGTTTTCTGCTCATTTCACCCTTTTAAATTTCAAACTTTTTAGAAATATTTCTTAGCGCGCATTTATATCTTAAAAGTAACCATCTCACGAAAATTCAAGTTTCTGAACACAATATCACAGAAATTGTAATTTTAGAACGTTTTTTGTACAGCCATACCAAGTACTTTGTATATACTGAGTACTTTGTCAATTTGGTGAGCACTTGGCCAAATTTTGACTATGTACTCAGCCAATACCAAGTAGTTGTAAGAATTTAATTTTTTTAAACATCATTGAAAACAAAGGAATTTATAACTGATCTGTTAAAAGTTATTCAAACATAAATATATAATATATGCAACAATTCATAAAAAATGTTTACTCAGTATATAAAAATATGTCTACAAAATGTACAAAAGTTAGCTTTACATTTATACAAATATAAATATTTTTTAAAACTGAAGGAAAAAGCAATGATTTAGGATAAAGAAATAGCTTGTAGAAACAGAAAATACAATAAATCTATTATAAAATATTTTAGTAATTACATTTGATTTGTTATATCATAAATTATGGTACAAAACACAAATCATTCTACATTTTAAAGAGATATTGGTTGAAGAATCAGTTTTAATTTCATGTTGGTTAATTGTACTTTTTATGATCAATTCTCCTTTTTTTTTATATTTTTTAAATAATGCTAATGTTTTAAAAGTTTTAATTTTTAAAAATTGTCTTTAAAAAGGTGCACAATTAAATTCCAAATTAAACAAGAACGAAAAATCATGCGTCAAGCATAGATTATGTAACACTTTCCAACGCTTCCAAAATAATTTTACAAATCATAGCGTTTAATAAGCTAAAAGGTAACATCTAAGTAATCCGAATACTTTTATTCAGCCCTGTATAGGATCTATAGATTTGTATATATACTACAAAGGATGCTAAATTTTAGTTCAGTTAGGAAACGCGTAGCACAGTTTAAAATTCTCCGTCTGGAGTTAAATAATACGGAAATGTGTTCGCGAACTTTTGTGCTTCCCTGTATAGGATCTACAAAATTTATACACACCACGTAATAGACAAAAAGCGAGTTAAAATTAAAATCGCGTTCAGTAACTTAAAACGCACTTCCAGGAATTATTGTTAACAGACAGTAGAGAATTCTTTTCTGTGTCCCTGTAAATGAACGATGACTGCTATACACACACTATTCTGTAGTAAGCCTCTTGTAATGCACCTTATATAAATTTCAATTCGTTTAAAATAGGGAAACATTATTTAAATAAAGCGCAGACGATTTTTCTCCATAGACGTTGTGATAAAGATATATCACAGTTTTATCTTTTTTAAGTATTTTATTTTTCAGCTCAACGTATTTCTATTTTTATAGCCTTTCCAGTTTAATTGCAGTTCTTTTAAAATGCCTTTTTATCGGCAGTCGCACACCTTGTACGTTGCTTTTTTTGGCAAGGCCGTCTCCCCCCTCATTGTGCTTTGCGTTCGTTGAATCGGCGATGTTGTTTTCTCTGCGAGGCATCTTCGCGCTTTGAGTTTGTTCAATCGGTGCTGAGCTGTGACGTCATCGTCATTCAGCGGCTCTCACTCCGCACGCGTGTGTTGTGCGCATGCGTCACCGCCACTCTTGTTCGGTATGTTTTCGGGAGCTGTTTTTGTTTTGGCGCTGCAATCGAAAGGGGCGTGTCTTTCAAATACAATTAGAATCGTTCTTTTAATTATTAAATGTTAATTTGTTTCTGATTTGCTCTTTTAATTTTCACGTAATTCCTAAATCATCAAATTAGTTTAAATTAATCTTGCTTTAACATTTGTGCACCCCTATTATGGGTATAAATAATAATGTAGTGCATTTTTCCAACAGAATTTTAATAAAAATGATGCTGTAAATTTATGATAAACGTCGTATGGTCTGGAGGCCCGCTGGCCTGTGCCGGCGCTCGCTCGTATCCTAGAATTGCCGTGCGCTGATTCTTTGGAGATCAATTTCGCGTTTAAGTTTTTAATTATTCTATAAAAATGCTGTTGTAAATTTTAAGTTTAATATTTTAAAAGTTTTAAATCAACTGGTAATTTAATTGACTTCTGAATTAATTCTATAATTCTTCATGGACGCGGCCAGAAGGAATATTGTAAAGATTCTTCGAATTTTACAAAATTTGAACCAGTACTTTTTAAAGACTTGATGTGCAGCTTTCATCTCATCCTTCCTCCTTCAAGAAAATGTAATAAACATTATTGGATTCAACTTATGGTATTCATCATTTATAGTCTGCATCTATTTCTTCACTCAAGTAAGACCGTTTAATTTATATTATTATTTTGATTCTCTTCTCAAAGAATATAGACCTAAAGAACGTCATGCAATTTTTTGCATTGGGTTATTGCTCACACATTAATATTCCCATCAAATGCTCCTCTCTTATATTTTTTCTCCTTCACATTTGGCGCCGTGTTTATTCTTTTATGAAGAGAAAAGTTGAAAATTTTGTTGTTCTTAAAAAATATTCTCAAATTTTGAAACTTATAAAATAGAATATATTTGAAGATTTGATGCTCTATTAATTAATTCATATTAAAAATGGAATATTATTTGAAGAATTGCTGATTTTGATTAAATTTTTAGAAGCTTAAAAAATATTCTTGTGCTCCACAGAAGATCGATGTTTGCAATACATCGTTAATTTCGGAACTTTTATTCTCAACTGGCTTGCATATATTTAATAAATTATTTTTAATTGAAAAATGATATTCTAACAGAAATTAATTTTTATTCTGGTATTTTTCCATGAGATTTATTGAATATTTTATGCAAATTTTAATGAAGAATGAAATTTTTAGAAAATGAATTTATTCTTTTTTAACAAATGAAAATATGGTGCTTTTTATATATATAAAGTTAAAAAATATATATAATTCATGATGAATTCAAATATTTTTGAAAAATGTGAAAATTGTTCTTGTTCTAAGTTTGAGAACAAAATTTAAAGAGGCTATGGTTGTTCTTATTCTTGTTTTGGGTTAATTTTTGGTAATTTATTGGCACTTTTAAATGAAATTGATATATTTTATGAATAAAAAAAAAAAAAAAAAAAAAAAATTTGAAGCAAATTTTATTGGAATTAAATTTATTGAAGCTATGTTCTCATCATATTACTAATTTTCCTGCACTTATTCTCAATATGAATGAGTTGCCTTCATAGAAGCTCAAGTTTTCATGTGATTTTGTAGTTGTTTTATCATACATAAATTTTTTTGAGTTCTTGGTTGCTTCTACTAAAGTTAAATTACTTATTGCAATAACACTACAAGTTCATTGACTCTCGCCATTTTCTACAAATTTTCTGTATGATTATAGTGTGCAAGCAGTCTGTGTTCTTTCTAGAAATTAAAATTCAAGAACTGTATTTATATTTTGAAAATATTACACAATATTTTGCATTTTCTGTTCTACATTTTGAGAACTGTTATTTTAATTTCAAGGAATTGTTGCTTCATCCTAATATATATATTTTATATTACACAGCATCTGCATCTTTTTATTGAAATTCTCATACCATAATCACAAAAAGGAGACTGGTATTATTTTTTTCTTTTTTTGAGAAGTTATAGCCATTACCTAACTGCTCCATATTCTTGTTCCTGAAATGGTTACTGTGTACTTTGTTTCAACATTCTACAATCTGAATATATACTAACAACTTCAATAAACTGGTTATTATTATCATCTGACTTTGCTTACCTGGTGGAAAAGTCGTCAGAATGTGTTATATCCATTGTTGGCTGATTTTCTCTGCTGTCTGCAAATATGATGGTTCCTGATTGTACAATAATTACTTACCTGCACTCTTTTGCGAGTTGAAGTGACTGTTGATGGTCGCCATTCATATAAGGCAAATATATCCGTGTGATTGCTCCTCGTCAGTCCTCTTTATCTTGTGGAACTTGTTTCTCCCTCATCAATATTACTCATTTTTATGGATCTAAAGTGTTACAAATTACAGCTGTGCCTATTTGCAATAGTTTTCTATCTTTTTCTACCCTCTGTTGCAAAACCCGATTATGGAAGTGTACCGTCATTTATTTTAATGTTCAGTTTCACAGCATTTACAGAAATTGCTGCTTCAAATGGAACTTCTCAAATTTGGAAAAATTATTATTATTATTCGAAATTTTTTTTATTATGCTTAAATTATAGTGCCTTGTTATTCTAGTATTATTTCATAACCCAAATGTGTTCTAAATCATTTTTACCATATGCCTCACTTGAAGAAAATTATTTTATAAATGAAGAAAATTTATAAATGAAGAAAATTTCTTTTGTTGCATTAAATTATATTGCAAATTTACATGCAAAGCAACACATATTCTTAGACTTTCCAGCGCATTATAAAGAAATATTCTACCACTGTGAAATAATTTTGGTGAATATTATTTTCTTCTAAGAATCTAAAATGCTTTTATGGTCATTGTGACTTCTTCAAATGTCACTAATCCCAATTTTGTCTTTAAAGTGTGCAAGTAGTGTTGTATTGCCCAAATCTGCAATTTCTGCCTGCTTGAATACACCTATACAAAAAATGTATATAGGCAACTTAGACTTTCCAGCGCCTCTCAACAAGAGTCTTGTGCTCTTTGTATTATTCTAAGTGCCACTTCGTCATATTATTCCTCAACATCATGGAACACACAGTTCATGATTTATGTCTGCTAATTACCTAATGTGTCTTCAAATGCTCTTACCTGCTGTGTCTTCAAATGCTCTTACGTGATGTGTCCTCAAATGCTCATCATTGTTTAGTGCTAAAATCTCCTGATAAAGTCTTCAATTTATTTTAGTGGTGTGTGTTTCAGGCAAAAAGGCCAATTTGCTGCTACACTGCCATTGTGTCAATCAACCAGTGTGCCACTTAACTTGCAAACTTTTCAGCAAGTAGTTACTTTTTTCTGAATGTGATTATCTTTTTAAAATCAGACTGATTTTAGAACTCCTTTAAAAGGTATTACATCTGATTATTTGTTATGTAAAAGCAGAACATTTATATCCTTCATCTGTAAACAAACAATTTTTTTTTTTTTCCCTTCAAGCATTTTATTAGCAATATTCATCTGTTTCTTTACAATAGTTTTAGCAAGAATGTTGTATATTTTTGTCTGGTTTACAAACTTGCTAATGGTTTAACGGATCGCTATTAGCATTTTTGTAAGTTTTGATGAATTTATATTATGTTTTATGCTTATTTGATTTGCAGATTCGTCATCGGTTTTGGAGATCGCCTTTGACAGTCTTGTAAGTTTTGGTGTTTGTTCAGTTTGCAGATCTACTGATAGTTTATAAGGGGGCTATTAGTGTTTTGTGAATTGTAATGAATACATATTAATAGTTTATATTTATTTGATTTACTGGTTTGATAATGGTCTCAAGGTAGTGAGAGGCTATTACCACTTTGGTAAGTTTTGTAAATACCACCCAAATAATTCATTTATTGACAATAGCTGATTTTTCTATAGGATATTTATCCTTTTCATTAATGTTATATAAATTTATAATAATGACATGCTTTACATAACGGTGCACTGTGTTTGTTTTCATAATTCTCCTAAAATGTGTCATTTGATTTTAACTTGTCTTTCTTTATGAAAGTTAATGGTTAAATTATTTTTTTTTTGAGGATCCTCATCATCTTTTCTCACCTTTTCTTATTTTTTTCTCTCATTTTTACACAAAAAAAAAAACCATGGTATATTAGAAAGAAAATTTATTGAGTATTAAAAGAAAATTTATTGTGTATGAGA
This sequence comes from Maratus michaelseni, assembly GCA_963931845.1. Classification (NCBI taxonomy): domain Eukaryota; kingdom Metazoa; phylum Arthropoda; class Arachnida; order Araneae; family Salticidae; genus Maratus; species Maratus michaelseni. The sequence goes on from OZ007587.1 coordinate 203,015,029, forward strand.
AGAAAATTTATTGTGTATACTAAAAAAAAAAAAATGAATTGAGTATTATTTGAAAGAATTTTGTTGAATATTTCAGAAAGAATTTTATTGAGTGTATTTCATGAAAAATTATTTCTACTGAATATTTATAGAAAATTTTATTGAGTACTTGCAAGTACATTAAGTATGAAGTATTACTAAAGAAATGTGTCATTTGTTGTTGGTTAAAACTTATGCATTATTTTGTTATATTTTGAAAAGTTTTTACTAAATCCAACTATTTTGATTAATTACTATTATTTATGACAAATGAATTTAAATTTTGTTGCAACATAATTTTATGCAATTTTCATATAAATTTTGGGTAATAATTGTTATGCACTAATTGATATCAGTATTATGTGCATTATGTTAAATACTTAATTTTATATGATTTGAATTATTACTAATACAAGGCCTCTTTTTGAATGAATTTAAAATCCTTACAATGGATTGTTTTTGTGCACATTTATGCTATTCAGAGTTAATTTTATATGCTCTATTTTTAAAAGTCCTAGGCATCAGTCAGAATTTAAGGTATTCTTGACTTTTTGTTGCTTTAAAATTGCAACTTATTATAATTTAAATATTTATGTCTAGACAAGTCGGATAAGTAAGATATTGCCGACTCTTTTTATGTTGCTTTACTGTTGCAACTATTTTGATATGATCTCATTGCTAATTTAAATTGAATATTAGCTTGTTTTTTTATATACATGATGGTATTTGTTTAGAGATCAAGATAAATGGAAGGTATGCCTTTATTTGCTAAAAATGCAATGGGGCTTCTGTATACTCTGTTATATGTATACTATAACATCTTGTATAATTTGTAATGAGATTTTTGAATGTACTAAATGATGTATATTCTTTCTCTTTTTCTTTTTGGTCGCTGCACATCACATCAAATTAATAATTAATTTACTTTTCTTGGCTCTAAATTTATGTAATTGTGTCATTTTACTTTGGCATTTAAAAATTTTGTCTTCCCTTTGTCGAAAAAGGCTTTTAATGTTTTTACCCTTTTTCTCCTTCTGGTCAGTCAAAATTTTTGTCGGTGAATGGGGGTATTGTGATAAAGATATATCACAGTTTTATCTTTTTTAAGTATTTTATTTTTCAGCTCAACGTATTTCTATTTTTATAGCCTTTCCAGTTTAATAACAGTTCTTTTAAAATGCCTTTTTATCGGCAGTCGCGCACCTTGTACGTTGCTTTTTTTGGCAAGGCCATCTCCCCCCTCATTGTGCTTTGCGTTCGTTGAATCGGCGATGTTGTTTTCTCTGCGAGGCATCTTCGCGCTTTGAGTTTGTTCAATCGGCGCTGAGCTGTGACGTCATCGTCATTCAGCGGCTCTCACTCCGCACGTGTGTGTTGTGCGCATGCGTCACCGCCACTCTTGTTCGGTATGTTTTCGGGAGCTGTTTTTGTTTTGGCGCTGCAATCGAAAGGGGCGTGTCTTTCAAATACAATTAGAATCGTTCTTTTAATTATTAAATGTTAATTTGTTTCTGATTTGCTCTTTTAATTTTCACGTAATTCCTAAATCATCAAATTAGTTTAAATTAATCTTGCTTTAACATTTGTGCACCCCTATTATGGGTATAAATAATAATGTAGTGCATTTTTCCAACAGAATTTTAATAAAAATGATGCTGTAAATTTATGATAAACGTCGTATGGTCTGGAGGCCCGCTGGCCTGTGCCGGCGCTCGCTCGTATCCTAGAATTGCCGTGCGCTGATTCTTTGGAGATCAATTTCGCGTTTAAGTTTTTAATTATTCTATAAAAATGCTGTTGTAAATTTTAAGTTTAATATTTTAAAAGTTTTAAATCAACTGGTAATTTAATTGACTTCTGAATTAATTCTATAATTCTTCATGGACGCGGCCAGAAGGAATATTGTAAAGATTCTTCGAATTTTACAAAATTTGAACCAGTACTTTTTAAAGACTTGATGTGCAGCTTTCATCTCATCCTTCCTCCTTCAAGAAAATGTAATAAACATTATTGGATTCAACTTATGGTATTCATCATTTATAGTCTGCATCTATTTCTTCACTCAAGTAAGACCGTTTAATTTATATTATTATTTTGATTCTCTTCTCAAAGAATATAGACCTAAAGAACGTCATGCAATTTTTTGCATTGGGTTATTGCTCACACATTAATATTCCCATCAAATGCTCCTCTCTTAAATTTATTTCCATCACAGACGTAATGTAACAGAATTCTTTTGACTGTCCCTGTAAAGTAACAATAAGTGCTATGCACACCCTATTCCATATTAAGCTTCTTCTAATGCACCTTAGTGATATATATAAATTTCAATGCATTTAAAATAGTGAAACTATTTAAATAAACCGCAAATGATTTTTCCCCGTAATGTAATGGAATTCTTTTGAGTGTCCCTGTAAAAAAACTATAAGTGCTACACACTTTCGTTGAAATAGGGAACATGCTATAGATAACGACTATAACATATAAAAATTGCAGAGCAATCCGAGCATATTTACGGGAGTTAGAGCACGGACAGACGGCCAGACAAACCGAAGTCATAAACACTTTTCAACTAGGTTGGAAAGTGATAAAAAGTAAATTAAAAAATATATATGTTCAGGATGCATCTTTATATATATATATATATATATACAGTGAAACTTCCCTTTAGCAAAGTCTCTATTTAACGAAGTTTTCTACTTAACAAAATTTTCCGCAGAACTTTGACTTTGAATACCATTAGCATATAAGTTAATCTCCATATTACGAAAAATATATTCTATATAACGAAGTTTATTACACTTTTGTACTTGTACAGAATTCAAACTAAGAGGTTGCTGTTGCGATAGATATGCGAATTTATTTCAGCGGACTGTATGAAAATGAACACATTAAAATAATTTCCATTCTTCTTGATGCTAAATAAAGCAATTTTTTTTTCACACTAAGGAAAACACTTGTTATCATTACTCTCCCACACCGAGACTCCAGCGCTGACAGTTGGGGTAAGTCAAAATCCCCTTTTTACATTCAATGATATAGAAGATGCAGTGACGTAATGGCGTCAGATACATTGAAGTAAAAAAATTCAATTAGAGTCATACAGTTATCATTCTGACCTTCCATTGCCGATAGACAATTGCTTTGTACATCCACAAGAATGTGCTTAAAAATGCAAATCGAAGAACATCAAAGTTATTTGTGTCCATGTCAATAAAACTTCTAAACTTCAGCCATTAGTCTAAGGAATAATAAAAAAATCTTGAAGTACATTATCGAAAAAGACAGAAAAAAGACAATGCAGTGAAAACATTAGTTTGAGATTCTGTGTATCAGAGCTGATGAAAGCTTGAGCCAAAGCTTTTGAATGTGACTTGATTTCATCGACCGTACACAACTGTTTTGTAAAAGACGGCTTCATAATTGAAACTCAATCAAATTCTGACTCCAATACCTGTTTGTCATATCTGAAGGAAAAATTTCATAAATTTAAGTTGATTTCTATTTAACGAATTTTCTTCATAACGAAGTTTTTAAGTGTAACGATGAGACTTCGTTAAATGGAAGTTTCACTGTATATATAAAGTCCACAAATATATTATGTCTGTTCATTATCATTTAAAAACAGTTACACTAATACAGACAAACTATAAAATTAACAAGAACGAAAAATCATGCATCTAGCATAGATTATGTAACACTTTCCAACACTTCCAAAATAATTTTGAAAATCTTTACCGTAAGGTGTAAGATGATATCTAGCTAAACAATTTTGAAAAACGCATAACATATTTAAAAATCCAATTTCAGGAATTACCAACAATATTCGGAAAAATATACGAATACTTTTATTCAGCCCTGTATATGATCTATAGATTTTTATATATACTACATAGGATGCTAAATTTTAGTTTAGTTAGGAAACGCGTAGCACAATTTAAAATTCTCCTTCTGGAGTTTCTGTCAATAAACGGAAATGTGTTCGCGAACTTTTGTGCTGCCCTGTATATGATCTACAGAATTTATACACACCAAGTAATAGACAAAAAGTGAGTTAAATTTAAAATCGCGTTCAGCAACTTAAAACGCACTTCCAGGAATTAATTTTAACAGACAGTAGAGAATTCTTTTGTGTGTCCCTGTAAATGAACAATGACTACTATGCACACAATATTCTGTAGTAAGCCTCTTGTAATGCACCTTAGTGATATATATAAATTTCAATGCTTTTAAAATAGTGAAAACTTATTTAATTAAACCGCAAACGATTTTTCTTCATAGACGTAATGTAACGGAATTCTTTTGACTGTCCCTGTAAAGTAACTATAAGTGCTATGCTCACCATATTCCGTATTAAGCTTCTTGTAATGCATCTTAGTGATACACCATATTGCCAAAGGTGATTGGGCACTAGCGATTTTAGACGTTTTGTTAACTATCTAGAAAAATACATGCGGAATTAACCTGAAACTGAAGGTGTGTAAACAGTATAGTATTAGGTTATATATTTCCGCGAAGATTTTTTCCCAAAACCCCATAGGGGACTGTCAACAAATTGAAAAAGAACGAATATCTTTTGGATTAACTTGTAAAAACTAATGTAGCAAAAGCGTTCAAACTCGAGATTATAAATAAGTGGCTTATTGTAATATACTGTGTTCATTTTTATGAGGATAGCATGTATACTTGTAGAGAAATTAAGGATTTTATAAAAGCAGTCCCAAATTTCGCCAAGTTTTTTGCTTATAATTTGCAGAGTTCTTAATATAGAAAAAAGTTATTGAGAAAATATATCAAACAACATTGTACAAAATACTCTGCAATCAGAATTAAAAAATACTAAAAATTGGATGAAAAATGAGCAGGTTTACTAAAAAATGTTTCACTGTGCATGCGCGAATGCAATCAAAATATAATATGCATAATGTATTAGCTAAGTATATAGAGCAACTTTTGTGAAAGTATCAAAAACATAGCTTGAAAATTCTGAAAATTATCGTCGATAGAATAAGCTCGAAATCCGTTGTTCCCAAAAGGAAGCAAAAAGATGAGGGATTGTATCCAAATATAGTAGTACATGCAATATTATGTACGCTATCTTGGCACTAATCAACATATATTTGATACAACCCCTCATATTTTTGCTTCTTTTTGGGAACAACAGATTTCGAGCTTATTCTATCGACGATAATTTTCAAGCTATGATTTTGAGACTTTCACAAAAGTTGCTCTATATACTTAGCTAATACATTATGCATATTATATTTTGATTGCATTCGCGCATACACAGTGAAACATTTTTTAGTAAACCTGCTCATTTTTCATCCAATTTTTAGTATACCTGCTCATTTTTCATCCAATTTTTAGTCTTTTTTAATTCTGATTGCAGAGTATTTTGTACAATGTTGTTTGATATATTTTCTCAAAATAACTTTTTTTTATATTAAGAACTCTGCAAATTATAAGCAAAAAACTTGGCAAAATTTGGGACTGCTTTTATAAAATCCTTAATTTCTCTACAAGTATACATGCTATCCTCATAAAAATGAACACAGTATATTACAATAAGCCACTTATTTATAATCTCGAGTTTGAACGCTTTTGCTACATTAGTTTTTACAGGGTAATCCAAAAGATGTTCGTTCTTTTTTAATTTGTTGACAGTCCCCTATGGGGTTTTGGGAAAAAATCTTTGCGGAAATATATAACCTATACTATACTGTTTACACACCTTCAGTTTCAGGTTAATTCCTCATGTATTTTTCTAGATAGTTAACAAAACGTCTAAAATCGCAAGTGCCCAATCACCTTTGGCAATATAGTGTACATATCAATTACAATGTATTTGAAATTGTGTAACATCATTAAAATTAACTGCAAATGATTTTTCCCCCATAGACCATAATGTAACGGAATTCTTTTTAGTGTCTCTGTAAAAAAACTATAAGTGCTACACACTTCAGTTGAAATAGGGAACATGCTATAGATAACGACAATAACATAAAAATTTCAGGGCAATCCGAGCATATTTACGGGAGTTAGAGCACAGACAGACGCAGACGGCCATACGGCAGACAAACCGAAGTCATAGACACTTTCCATTTTTCAACTAGGTTCGAAGTGTTAAAAAGCACAATTATTTATTAAAAACATCATACGTTTCACACTTTCCATAAGCCCCTCATCAGTAATGTAAAAAACACAAAAATACGAGAGATAAAACAACTTGCAGAAGAGAGCATGTGTCAAAACAAATTCAAAAAACGGGGGAAGGAGTGGCAGATGCATGAATTAAAATAAATTAGCATATTCAGATGGATTTCATCCATCGAACCTGTTATTTCAAGGCAAACTGGCCCTATTAAGCATCAATTGAGAACTGAAGTCTCAAAAATATTATCGCAGAAAGTAAATTCCATGAGCCTATAAATTGAACACGTAATTCTAAAATATTACAGAACATTGCCTCTGATAATGCTATAGTTACCACAAGAGCAAACACTGGTTGTTTGAAAGTTGTTCTCAATAAATCTCTTCAGCTTCTTAATGATACATCTACTTATTCAGTGGTTACTAAAGATCTAACTCCTTCCATCCAAAGAAACCTTAATGCGCTTGCTTATAGGTGGCTTGGCTAAGTCAGGTAAGCTGACCTCCGATATTGCTAAAGAGTTGCACTGCTATACAGGATCTGTCACAAGATTTTATGGTCTTCCAAAGATCCACAAACAAGGTTATTCACTGAGACCCATCATTGATTTTACACGTTCTCCTATTTATAATCTTTCGAAATATCTAGCATATCTTCTCAAACCTCTAACATTATCGTCTCAATATAGCCTGAATTCCTCACTCAGTTTCCTGGAAGATCTTAGAAATTTCGCATTCCCTCCTAATAATATAATGGCCTCCTTTGATGCTGCATCCCTGTTTACTTCTATCCCAACCAGGGTTGTAAAAAACCCAGTCCGGGTGGGTAGCTGGGCAGGTACCCGGGTAGCTACCCACTACAATCCTTATGGTTGTAAAAAAACAGTTTTTTTTTTTAACCCAGCCCGGGCAGGTACCCGGGCAGCTACCCACTACAACCCTGATCCCAACAGACTTTGCATGTTCAGTTATTAATGAACTCTGGCCAGATAATATCTCAGTCTCAGATTCTAATAATATTGATAAAGAAACTATGGTGAAGGTTTTAAATTCTGTATGACGTCGAATTGTTTTACTTTCAATGATTAATTTTTTAAAGAACTTAATGAGAGAGTGATGAGATCGCCATTCTCCGTCACTATTGCTAAATTGGTAATGCAGTTTATTGAAAATAGAATTATTAACAAATTAGGTCTGACCATAAAGCTTTGGCGACGGTATGTCGATGACGTATTCATAATTTCTGAAAACCATAATCTTCCTTTAATTCTACAAACAGCTAACTATCTGCCTGACTATTCAATTTACAATCAATCGAACATGAAGTTAATCAATGTATAAACTTCTTCGATATATATATACTAAAAGAAATGATGCCGCCATCAGTCAACGTATCTACACCTCAGCAGAAGAGCTCCTCTTCTGGACAATATCTAAATTTAAAATCGGAATGTCCGGTTTCTCACAAGATTGCGGTGGTTAAAACCTTACTACTAAGAGTACTTCACTATTGCAGTAATGGAGAACTTTGAGATTGAAAAGAAAAAGATCTTTAATGATTTAATACAGAACAGATATCCTTCATGATGATGTTACGGAATATTTTCTGGAATCATGCATACCTATACAATGACTCCTCCCCCGTTTCAGAGAAATATATTCAGTCAATTTGTGCCCATATCTTATTACAGAGACTTATCGGAAAGAATCTCGTGTCTTTTTAAACCAATTGGTATAAAACTGAGCTGCACTGTCAGGCACGCCAACTGCTGTACCCAAGTTCTGAGAAATTTTTAGCGAGCACGACTAGGAGAGTTCCTGTATGCTGTACGGCTGGTGGGGGTGCCTTCACCTGCTGACCACCCCCATTTTTCCCTAGTGAAAGGACCACATAGATTGTTGTGATTTGCAGTGGCTCCCACTTTCTTGGAAGGCCACTACATTACACTTGGGGACGAGCAGGGGTCCCCCCAACAGCTTTGGAGCTGCACACCTAAAAGGGAGTCAGGTACTAGGCCTTAAGTCGAGTTTTCCTGACCCACATTTGCTCTACAAAAACTCGAGAGACATGAAAATCTACAAAGATAGTCACAGTTCCCTGGTTTATCTACATCGTTTGTCCCACAAAAATCTTTAGAAGACTCCCTCTGTAATTTCAAATACAAGTACCCCAGCTCTAAGCAAAAATGTGTAATCTATAAGATCCCTTATAAACATTGTGACACAGTTCATATTGGTGAGACTTGCCATACCTTAGAGATAGGTCTCTTAAAGAGCACCAGAGTGCCTTTGAGTCAAGGAACCTGAATTCTAAAATTGTGGCCCATGCAATACATACAGATCATTTCCCAGATTTTGAGAAAGCTACAGTCATAAAGTTGAATTGCAACGTTTATGGGATCCATGTTCTCTTAGAGGCTTGGTTCACAAAATCTTCACTTAATAAAGCCAGCTCGGTTCCATCTGAATACACTAGTTTATTTTGATTCATGCATCTGCCACTCCTTTCCCCATATTTTGAATTGGTTTTGACCAGAGGTGGGGAAATATATCGCCACTTCACAGTCAGAGGCGGTTCCAGCCTTCCATTTAGGGGGTCATGTCTTTTTAGGGTTTCGTTCATCTCACGAAACCCTATTACTCCCACTCCGTTGTCTGTCTGTTACAGAGCCATTCTCAGAAACTATATAACTTACAGGCATGAAAATTTGTGTTGTTATAGCTAAATAGCTACTATGAAGCTCAAAATATTAAAATTTAAAAAAATTGTATTATTTTAACAAATAGAGATAAAAACCAAAATTCTAACAGCATTTTCCTATTAAATTTAAACATTTTTCGTTATAGCAGTTGCCAACCATTAAAAATTCACAATAAAATTCTTTATACAATAATTTATTTTCTATTCAAAGATTTCCACGTGAAAAATGAAATAAAAAGTTTCACCAATTGAAAAAGAAAAAAATATGACGTTATAATGATAATAAAATGGAAATTTTCAAAGATTTCTCAATTATACAAGGAGTATGAGTATGTGTATGTACAGAAAGCAGATTAATATCACGTCATTAGAGAATTAAAAAGAAAATTAATCTGACATCCTATTGAAAGTTTAAAGGATTTTTCAAATGTTTGAGAATAATACAAATAGAGTATCAATATGAGTAAATAGAGAATAGTAAATATGAGTTTGAGGAACGTATTGAATCATGATAAAAACCCGATTATGGAAATATTGGCATATTTTAACATTTTGAAGGTCTCTATACAACATGTTTAGTTATGAAATTGATTTTTTTTTTTTAAATATCGCATTTAGTCTACAAGACAGATATTATTATGACAGAGTATAATAGCGAGCGAAGCACGCTTTGGGCCGGTTCAGATATTCGAAAAAACGGAGTTATGTTAAAATGTTATAAAGAGAGTTATATGTTTTTAATTATCGGGGGTGAAACGTTTTCCTTAATTAATGTATTTATTTTTCTTTTAATGTTACGTGAACGATGTCACGGGTAACACCTAGTAAAATATAAAATAACTAATCTTCCGTAATTTGTGGGCAAGGTTAGCTTCAAACATGGGAGTTTGCTAGCAACAAAAAGTCTCACTTTCTAAAATACGCAATTTGGCAGTAGGACCTGGATTATAGAGGATTACGCAATAGGTTTAAATATCTATTTTATATAAACAATTTTTTTTTTTAAATATCGCATTTAGTCCACATGACAGATATTATTATGGCAGAGTATAATAAGCCCGCTTGTCGGGCCGGCTCATATATTCGAAAAAACGAGAAAAATAGACCGGTAAATTTTTACTTTATAAAAACATCGTTTTTTTTTTTTTTTTTTTCTAAATGATTTATTAAAGAAAGGATAAAGGGTTTTGAAAGGAATATTAAACGAAACCCTTTGTGCGATCTTCGATCACACTCACCCACTTGTTTATTTTTTTTGGGGGAGGGGGGGGGGGGTCACGTATCTTCATTAGCAATTTTTATAATTTAGATCCAAATTGACTATTTTATGACATATACCCGTATTCATTTTCTTTCGTAATTGCAAGAAATTTGCAGGTATATTCAGAAATGTATAAAATTTGCATGTTTTATTCACATACCAAGAAATCAGAGTTTTCCATTTGCTTATAAAAGAACAGAATCTTAACAGAAAAATTTCTCAAAGTTCGCATTTTAAGCCATTTTTTCGGCAATCATGGAAATATCGTCTTGAGAGAGCAATCAAATACCATTCAAAATGTACCATATATATACAGGAAAATTAAAAACGATGTTCGACTCTTTGGTGCTTAAACAATAATGCCTACCATTTTCATGCATCTCTATATAAAAATTTATTCTGTGAATGTATCAGAAAGATTAGAATTTTTAAGCAGGATAAGAAGAAAAAAAATTTAAACACCTTTAATACATATTTCTTTATATAAATGTTTTTCGTTTAGAGGGGGGTCATGACCCCCATGACCTCCCCCTTGGATCCGCACTTGTTCACAGTGAGTGGATTTCCTGACAGAGAGCAAGTGAATTTTTAGGAAGTTTTTGAAAAACTGCTCCCTCTAGGAGATATTCCGCAAACTTCATTTTTTTTTCTTTTTTTTACTAGTTAGCTATATTTTGCAACTTTACGCATTACCACCATGTAAACAGAGACGGATCTAGACTAAATTTTAGCCGGGGCAAGCTTGTGGATTTGCGCCCCCATCTTTGCTTCCAAAAATATCATAATAAAATCTGCGTAAACAATTGTTTAAGGAAGTAATATTAATACTCAAAATCAGTATCTTTACCATGCATTTTTTCTATATAAAAAGTAAAATATTACATAATAAAAAAATTACAGAAAATATGCCTGTTTTAACATCTAAAATACTTATTAAAGATTTACTTTACGAGCTTTCTTTGATGCAAAAGTTTTTATTATGTCGTCATAAGGTAATATGCAAGCTATCGCATTTTCTAAATTTATTATACATAAATTGGATTATCGTTGTTCTTTTGTTAAATTTCTTTTAATCAATTTCAATTTACTGAAACTTCTTACATTAGAAGAGACGGATACAGGTAGTGTTAAGAATATTTTTAGACAAGTAGTTAGATTTGGATAAGCATCCCGAAGTCCACATAAATTTATCATTCTTGGCATTTCAATAGCCGAACTTGACTTCCTCTTTTGGTCTAATCCAGTGCATGATATTTGAAGCTTTCGACTTCCAGAAGAAGTTCCTCTTTATCTATATCGTTTTTATACATATTTGCCAACTGCTCAGTTTGCTCTTGTAATTCGTCTTTTGACATTTTTAGGAAACGACATCCATGAAGAAAACTAAACATGCCATTGAGATTTTGGATAGTTTATTAATTCAGTTAGGATTCTGTTCACTACTTTCATCATCACAAAGATCATCAAAAAACCTCTTCTTTTTTGTCTTCCTCGTTTCCCTAAATTTTGCCTCAATACCAATATCAGTAGCAATACCATTTGTATCCTGTATTGCATTAGTTGAAATACTTGCCCTTTCTGAATCTAACATTTTAATAAGACCATTTAAGTGTTTTACAGACCAGACCTGTCAATCGTCATGTCTTCCCTTTGAAAAAGTTTGTTAACTATATCAAGTTGAGTCAGCACTTTATGCCAGACGCATGTCAGCACTATAAATTTAGTAATATTAAAGAGTTGTGAAGAAGTTTCTGTTTTTGTTTCAGGAGTTTCTAATGGGTTAGTTTGTAATTCCTTTAGAACATTTGTGATCTTTCCAATATGTTTATAAATTGCTGTTACAGCTTCACTTCAAGTTTTAATGACCACCGAGTAGTACTTTGTAATTTTAGTGAAAGAGGAACATGTTTTCTTAGAATGTCCCATCTACTACTTGAGACACTAAAATATTTGTAAAGGCAATTTTACCAGAAGCTGAGACTTTTTTGCCTCAGCTTCTGGTAAAATTTTGGCAGCATTTACACCAACAAGATTGAGGGTATGAGCCTCCAATCTTGTTGGACGATTCAAGGAACAAAAAACGCTACATAATTTGCTTGCAATTCGGGTTTGGACTCCTTTATATTTTCCGGACAGATTGGAGCCATTGTCATAGGATTGGCCCCTACAGTTATTTATATCTACACTCTAGACCATCATTTTCTAATTTCTGTAAAATGATTTCCAGTAAGGGCTTCTCCAGCTTTCTGACTGACATTGAAGAAGTCAATAAAACTTTCGATTATTTCAGGACCATTTTCACTCATCTTTACACAGAGGCGGATCCAGCACTCCATTTAGAGGGGGGTCATGACTGGTTTTTAAGGGGGGGGGGTCAAATGACTTCAAAAGCAGTTTTTATATCTTAGATCCAAATTGACTAATTTCTGACACGTACCGGAATACATTTTCTTTCATAAGTGAATGAAATTGGCAGGTATATTCGTAAATATACAAAACATACATGTTTTATCTAGATACCAAGAAATCAGAGTTTCTCATTTTCTTCTAAAGCAAAGAATATTACAGAAAGTTTTCTCATTTTGAGCCGATTTTGTGGCTTGGCAATCATAGAAATATTGTCTTGAAGAAAAATCATAAATACAATTCAAAATGTACCACATTTATAGGAAAATTAAAACTGATGTTCGATTCTTTGGTGCTTAAACAATAATGCCTGCAATTTTCATGCATTTATATTTAAAAATAACTCCATGAATGTATCAGAAAGATTAAAATTTGTAAGCCGTAAAAGAAGAAAAAATGAAAGCACCTTTAATACATATTTATATTAAAAATGTATTGTTCTATAGAAATGTTTTCCGTTTAGAGGGGCGCCATGACCCCCGTGACCTCCCCCTTGGATCCGCGCTTGTCTTTACATATCTAATAACCTGTGACATTTGATCTAAATGGCTTACATCAGGAGTAGAATCGAACATGATGGAGAAGTATTTTGCTTCTTTGATATCACTAAAAATATGTTCTTTTATTTTCGCCGCAATAATCTCTATAAATTCATTTTGAATGTCATGTGAAAAGTAACTAACTTGACCTCTCTTATGAACTACATTAGAAATAAAGAAGCAAGCAATTTTTTAAGCAAGAAACATTTTTTTTCAAATAGCTATAACTTTTTAAAAATTATAGTAGAACTGTTATAAACTTAATTCGTTATTGTACGCAAAAAGAAACAGGAGATTTGAAGCTAAAATATAAGCATAGTAAGAAATGTAAACAATGATGACGATTTAGATTAAAAGTTATGTTTAAATTTATTGCTATGTTAACCTACGCCATTTAAATTTAATTTTTGCTTTAAAATTAGTACAAGTGGCATGACTGTGAAGCACAACTTAAGTTAACATATTTTAATGGATAAACATTTCTAATGAAATATTTAATTAATTTTTAAAAAGTATAGGTGCGATATTTTGGAAATTAAAATTTAAAAGGCTTATAAACAACTGATATACAAAAATAAAAACATAAAACTGATTCCCATGGATAGAGAACCTTTTTAACTTACGTAAATAAAATTGCTTTAAAGGCCCAGAACGCATTGAATTCTCTACAGAGTATAAGTTTCGTTTTCATTTTTTAGACAAAAATGTCTGCTAATTACACGAATATCTAAATTTAGAAGAAATTAATAAAAAATCGATTTATAATTATTTTCTTACCTATCAACTGAGTTATTGAATAGAAAGGAGATTTTTAGAACAGAAATAATACATATAAATTATTATATGGTCTAGGACGTATAAAAACAAGTAACCTGGTTGCTTCTTCATGAATATCGCTCGGCTTAAGCCATGAGAACTTACTAGATGGTAGCTGTGAAGACTCCTCTTCTCTTTTTTCAATTTCTACTATTAGCTCACACTCTCTATATATTTATATATCTTGTTCAAATTTTCAATCGTTAATAAAATACTTTCTATTCATCCACGCAAGTTCAAATACATTTTCTTAAACTTGTAGTGGATGACACTTTATGTTAATACAGTTTTTTCAAATATTAATTCATTAATTAAATTTAATTAATTCAATATCCAGAAATTTTCCTGTTTCTTTCTTTCTTTAAATTCTAGATAAGGACAATAAGAACCCATTGTGCATCTTGCTATCTTTGAAGGTACGGTAATAAAAAAAAATACTTGGAATACAGGTCGGAAAATGTTTAACACATGCTGAAAGGCAATAGGATTGCTAATAATAAAATATATATATTCATTATTTATTACGCTGTTAAAACTTTTATTTCATGTTTGTGTGATAGTACGTAAGAATACTATTATTAAATTATCAGTAAAATACATTTTACAATTGTTGTTCTGTTTAGGGGGGGGGGGATCAATGTTAATGCATGAAATTTTTTTTGTGTCGTGGGGGGGGGGGATTTGCATCATTGGGTTTGGGGGGGATGGTCAACACTGATGAGGACATAATAGATGATTAGCTGTGAAGCCTCCTCTTCTCTTTTTTTAATCTTTTTAATCTTCTTCCTGTAATAATCACCCAATGTCTTGTAGACATAACCGAAATAAAATACTGCACATGCTGTAAAACAACATAGAACAGTGTCAGAAAAGAAATGACACAAAATCTTTAAATTTTAAATAAATAAAAATTTCTTAAAAATACTTGTGGAAATGTGATATTTTATATAATGTACTATAAATTAATTTATTTTTTAGTTCTGATCCTTATGCAACGAAAGTAAACCGCCATTAAACAAAATAAAATTGAATATATTTTCATGTGAATTTATAATTTTCCTTTATTCTTAATCTTTTATAATTCCTCATTTTTGCGCCCTTCCAAGTCTTGCACCCGGGGCAGCTGCCCCGGCTAACCCCCCCTTAGATCCATCACTGCATGTAAACATGATACTAAGTGCTATCCCATACTAAAATTTTCTTTGTTGTATATATTTCTTAATTTTATAGAAAAAATGAAAATGCATTGTAGTAATAGAAATTAACCATTTTTGCAGTCGTCAACATTTTGTCACAACAATTTCCAACTGTATGTTGCATCTTGCTGGCTGGTAACATTTTCTGAAAATTCCCCACCCCTTGTTTTGACACATGCTCTCTTCTGTAAGTTGTTTTATCACCTCTCGTGTTTTTGTGTTTTTTTACATTACTGATGAGGGGCTTCTGGAAAGCCCGAAACATATGTTTTTAATAAATAATTGTGCTTTTTAATTTTATTTTTTAATTGTCTGTATTATAATTATATATATGTATTATTTTTTATTTTATATACTGTATTATTATATTATATATATATATATATATATACACACACACACACACAGGGGTATTACCCTCAAGCTCAATTCCTGTGTGCACCAGCGGTTCTTTTTTATACACAGCTACTCGGTACTCAGTAGAGTAGTAAATAGCCGAGTACTGAGTACTCGGCCAAAGTACTACTCAGTACACCACTATTAAAAACTTAATATAATGTTAATTATTGATACCTCACACTTATTAAACAATATAAAAAAATGTTGTTACAAAATAATTTTTATGTTAGCGTAGCTGTGGATAAAAACTAGTAACAGATAAATATATATTGGGCGATTCCACTGTTACGTGTGTGACTTTTAGAGAGTGTATTTTTTGCAAATTGAGACAAATTTCGAAGTGAAATTATTTAGATAATGTTTTACTTTTTTTATTGCTATTACAGGACACATACAGAATCATTTTTGTAGTGACACCTTTAGTCTAAATTAATATATATATTTTTTAATAGTAAAGTTGTTGTTACGTGTGTGACTCAGAAAACTGACACACATAACAACTTTACTATTTTTTTTAAAGAAATTGTTATTACTTTAGACTAAAGGTGTCACTACAAAAATGATTCGGTATGTGTCCTGTAGCAATAAAAAAAGTAAAACGTTATCTAAATAATTTCACTTCCAAATTTGTCTCAATTTGCAAAAAAACACTAACAGTCACACACGTAACAGTGGAATCGCCCTATTACATATATTGTATAAATATTGAAAAAATTGCTTATGTGTATGAAACTGAAGAGGTTGCCATAAAATAACACAAGTTTTTTTTCTCTTTCTAAGACGATTTTCTCTATCTCGCCAAAGCCCTTGTAACAGGAAAGTACTCCCACTATAGAAATTCAAGTTGTCACATTCTGCATAGCGTAAATTACATAAATAAATACAGTGGTATGGTAATACATGTTATTAAAAATTTTTTAATTAATATAAACATTTAAAAGTTTTTTATTCTTATTATTATACATAATTCTAAACATCTTTTGTATGACTAGTGCCCCATTAACAGTGATAGACCTAAGTTTCTTAATAGTTATTAATGTTGTAAAGATATTGGTTATAATGAAGTCTGCATAAAATGACTAATTTTCATGTTCCATACACAGGGTTCATACTCTCTTTACATGATAAAATTCAAGCACCTTACCCAAAATTCAAGCACCTTCTCAGAAATGAAAATTTTAATGCTACAAAATACTATGTCTTTGTATAATGCAAATATATAAAGGAAAAAAAAAATTCATTTTCATATGTTTTCAGGTAAATGCCATACATAACATATAGTAGCGAAGTCTTAAATGTAAAATGTTATGAGAAAGTCTCCGAAAGATACAGAAAATACTTTTGCAGTATACGTTGAAAGTTATCTGTGCTAACACTAGATAAAAGTAGACACTTAATAATTCTGCACTGCTATGATCCCAGTGGCAGAACTATCTTCAAGTGTCTGCAACGCTAATAATGTTTTCAAAAATAGTCTGCAACACGCAATATATCATATAAATCTATTCTTGCTGCTGTTGCAGTTGTAGTGCTAATTAATTAAAGCATCAGCCTTTCTGAGTAAAAAAAAATTCTGAAATTCACAGCAAATATTCTGAAAGGTTACAGCAGAGGGGGTAGGGGAGAAAATCCCATCTTGGCAATAATTATTCTTGTTGCAGGTCGGATTAACTCTGCTTTTGATTCGAGTCGATTTCAGGCTGAGTGTAGATTCTTGCAAATTGGGTTCAGTTAACCCGATTTTTCAAAAGTGAGTTCAATATATTGTTTCAGATTAAAAACTATGCCTATATTAATAAGCATAGAACTTTATGTGTCTGCTGTTTTCTAAAGGAATGCTGCATCTTTTCCGGGCTATTTCACAAAATTCACGTTTTTTTTCGTGAACCTTTGATGAAATTAGCGTTTCTTTTTTCCCCCATAATCCTTTGGCGAAATTCACGTTTTTTTTTCTTTTGCCCTTTGATGAAATTCGCATTTTTTCCACGATCCTTCAACAAAACTCATGGTTTTTTTTTTACAATCTTTTGACGAAAATTAAGTTTTTCCACTGTCCTTTGATGAAATTTGCGTTTTTATCGCAATCTGTCAACGAAATTAGCCATTTTCCCAGATCCTTTGATGAATTTCATGTTTTTTCTTTGGCCTTTGGACATCCTTCGTCGGAATTCGATCCTTCGACGAAATATGCCGGGTTTTTTTTTTTAGATACTTCGACGAAATTTGCAGTTTTTTCGAGATCATTCGACGAAATTTACCGTTTTTTCGACGAAATTTACCGTTTTTTTTAGTTCCTTCGACGAAATTTGCCGTTTTTTCGAGATCCTTCAACGAAATTTACCGTTTTTTTGGCGATACTTCGACGAAATTTGCCGTTTTTTTCATGATCTGTCAGCAGAATTCTCCGTTTTTTCGCGATATGACGACAAAATTTGCCATTTCTTCGATGAAATTGACCGTTTTTCCGCGATTCTTCGACGAAAATAACAGTTTTTTCCATGATCCTATGCTGAAGTTGGCGTTTTCTCAGCAGCCCTTCGGCAAAATTCGCATTTTCCAGCGATCCTTCAACGAAACTCATGTTTTTTTTTTACGGCCTTTTGACGAAATACACGTTTTTTCGATCTTTTGACTAAATTTATGTTTTTTTTCTGCGATCTGTCAACGAAATTAGTCATTTTTCGCGATATTTAAATAAATTTCTCGTTTTTTTCCGCGATTCTTCGACAAAATTCGCCGGTTTTTTTCGCAATCCTCCGACGAAGTTTGCCGTTTTTTCGCGTAATTTAGAGCGCGTCTGCGGCATGTTTTTAGTCTGCAGCTGCCCTAAAAAGTCTGTGACGCCCGTCGCAGCGTCGCATACAGTCTGCCACGGGGCTATGATATACACAATTTTAAATAAAATAAAAAAAAAAACTAAACA
The DNA here is from genome assembly GCA_963931845.1 of Maratus michaelseni. Lineage (NCBI taxonomy): Eukaryota > Metazoa > Arthropoda > Arachnida > Araneae > Salticidae > Maratus > Maratus michaelseni. The sequence continues at coordinate 203,033,438 of OZ007587.1, forward strand.
ATTTTTCATACTTTACCTTAATTTGAAAACATCCACTAAATCATTTTACAAAAAGGTATATTAAAACACACACACACACACAAAGAAAAATTTGCATGTTTCAGCATGAATAATTTACTGCATTTTAAATACAAGACTTTTTTCAGTCTTTAAGCTTTTTAACTGCCTCTTCTATTTTTTAATCTAAAACTTTAACTTCAGCCTGTTTTTCTTTTATGGTTTTTCTCAGGCTGTTTGACTGTATGCAGAAAGTTATTTTCTTTGCAGACACTGCCTTCAAAGACAACTCATCCACTGAATCCAGAAGTTCTTTGATGTCAACTTTATTAATCAAAACTTGTATTCAAACTTGCATCAACTTGTATTTGATTAATCAAAACAAAATCACGCAACAAAAATAAATTTCATTATTTTTCTTAAAACTAAAATTAAAGTAAATCCAAATAGTTTAAATTATCTAATTAAAACAATTAGAATTACAACAAGGGCGACGACCTTTCCTTGCTCCCGTTTGCTGGTACCCATGATTCATGACACGTGAATAACATTACTATCACATCGCCTCCAATCTTCCTCACATTTTACAATAGGTATCAGAATTATATATTTATTGTTATGGAAAACACTTTCCTCTCATATGACTTGTTAATGCAGATTCTCCCATATTCTCCAATTGCCGGGTAACACAGCATAACTTGCATCGGAACTGGTATGCACTATTCAGTACTGCTTCTAACCAACATTTGTATTCTTCTCGTTCTAGCCACAAGTCACTGTAATTGCACATTCTAGGCATCATTATAGCATAGATCTCAACAAATTACTACTACTACAGATCTACAGAAGAAAAATACTTGTTGTGAAAACTGGCGTACATGCATGTGTGCATGCGTCAACTGACCGAATTTTAGCATTGCAATAGGTATAGCTAAGACTCCTATAATAGGTATAGCAATATTGAAGGAACAGAACGTACACAGAAGAAGAAAGATAAGAACAAAATTTCTGATCTTGCTGTCGGTAGTAGCAACAAGTTACCCTTCTTTTCATTTTTCTTTTGTTAACTTAATCCTATAGAGGGAAGGGAGAAGCGACAAATGCTCGTACTTTGAACTCCTGAAAAGAAAAGGATCTCGGAACAAATATTTTCACCTGTTTTTTTTTTTTTGTTTTTTTTTTTTTAAGCTTGCAATTATAATTTATTTTGAATATCTGAATAAGAAAAATTAAGCACCTATAAAAAAAATAATGAAAATTAAGCACCTTCATTAAAATATAAGCAAATTCAAGCACTTTCAAGGACCTTTTTTCTCTCTTAAAAATTCAAGGACTTTCAAGCACTTTCAAGCACCGTATGAACCCTGCATACAGATTTATTATAAGCAGTTTCCAATGTATTAATTAAAATATTAATTAGATAATTAAATGGAGGCTTACAGGCAAACTGACACACAAAGTCTCTACACTTTCACTGAGAAATCTTTCAACTTCTTCGGCAGTAAGACATTTGAACTCAAAATATTCAGCATCCGATTTTTTTGGATCTGTAGGTTCAAGCTCAAATGAGTCTTCTTCAGCATTGTAATAGTCATAATAGCCATCATCATCACTATCATTATCCATTTCGACATCAGAATTTCCAGTAGACATCTAAGAAGAAAATTTATTATCTTAAACCAAGGTCAACACATAAACATGTTAAACTACCAAAGCTAAAAAATATATATGCTTGATATTTAGAATAAAATATTTTCATTTTAAACAATGTAAGTTATTTACAGCAATTAATCTATATTATTAATAACATAATAAGATGATCACTTAAAGATTTTGGTGAAGCTGTTAAATAAAAAAATTCTTAATTGGGAGAAATTATCTTTTAAGAATTTGATAATATATGAACAGGGCTTGAATTTCAGGCAGAATGGCTGGATTTGCACCGAAAATTTTGAAATGCCGCCAAAAAGAATGCTTTGGGTGGGAGTCTCCTGCCCAAAAAATTTCAAGTTTTAAAAAAGTTTAAAAATTCAAGTTTTACGTTACAATTCATTTTTGTGTTCAAAAATATATAAATTTTAATTTTTTTTTTTTAGAAGGGAAGCAAAATATTTTAACTGGATGGTGGGGGGTATATGTGTTATTTATTATTAATACAAAGTAAAAAAAGGGCACAATTTGCTTAACAAATTGAAAAACATATAAAGGTTTAAAATTTATACACCGCTAGGAGGGGGAAGACAAAATTTTAGTGTGGTTGAAATTCAATAATTAAAAAGGAAAAATAGATTGAAAAGGACATTCTCACTCACATACATTAAATACAATAATCCAACATGAAGTGAAAAATAAGCCAGAGCCAGGAATCGAACATGGGTCCACAGTGCTCTGGGCTGTTGCTCTAACCACTGAGCCACTCCGGCCGATTCTGAGTCTGCAATTTCTCACTAATAAACCATGTTGGAGAGAAAGTCACCAGCCATCTAACAGACAGCCTTGGATGACCGGACAACGGTGAATAGATTTTTACTATTCCACCGATCTATGAATAAATATGTATGTCTGTATAATAATTGTATATCTTTAAAAAAATATTATAAAGATTGTTTTAAAAGAAAATTATTAAAAGGTAAAATATAATTAACTATAAATAGCTGCTAGATTAAATTTTCATTTATTAAATTTTATTTTTCTAAAAGTATAAGAAAATTTTCTGTCCTCCCCTCCATTACAAAATTTAGACTCTGAACGCTGCATGCTTAAAGGAGGCTAGAATAATTTGTATTGCAATAAAATACCTTGATGCATGTTTGCTTGCATTTTTATCTTTGGCAACATAACTTGGCAACAAGTACGAAATAACGCCAAATACAGCTGCAGAAAGTAGTTAAACGAGTACAGTTTGAGCAGTAAATAAGTAACTACAACAGTACAATTATAACATATAGCAAATAAAATAAGGAATTGAAATAAAATAATCACAATAAATAACTTTAAATTAGTAAATAAAGTTCTTATCGGCAGTGGTAAATAACGAACTCCGAAGGGACAATCAGCGCATACGTAATTCTTTAATTTCAAAATAACTGCACATTTTTAAAGTTCTTTTCGTGTATAATTGGTCCCTGTGTTACCAAAAATATTGTTTATTTCTTAACTTTTCTGTATTTTTGGTTTCAATATTTGCGACCACGCTAAATGTTAATGTTGACTTACTGACGGTAGCCATTTTGGAATTTTTAAACAGCTCTAATTGGTGAATTTCGAGCTGATATCTGTCGCAGAGGATACAAACAGCAAGAAGTTAGCGCTTGAAAAAATTACGAGAGGCAATCTATCACACGGGACGGGACGATTTCGAGAGTTTTCCTCTTGAAAAATGTGTTTCGGATGAAATATCTGATATTGACTATGATATGAGAGTACGTGTGATAGCACCATTAGACTGACAGTAAAAACTCTAAAGAAGACTTTGATGATGAATATGCTGCAGAAATTACACCAGAAAAAAAAAATTACATTAGAAGCACACGGGTAAAGATGAATGAAGATGAAGGTCTGTCATAACACCAAAAGTTGCTGCTCCTTTTGACAGAAATAATATAAGTTAAAGGTTAAAATTCAATATTTGCACTAGTAGCCAGTGGCCAGTAGAGGCCAGGGTTGCAAAAAACCCGGGTTTTTTATAAAAAACCCAACCCAGATGGGTTTTTTCGGGTTTTATTGGGTTTTTTAGGGTTTTTTGGGGTTTTATTGGGTTTTTTGTTTTTTTAAGAGGTTAGGGCAAGGGAAGTCACTTATTTTTAGAAAGTATGTATTAAATTAAGAAATCTTATTATATTTTTATTAATTAACTTAATATACAAGTAAGTTGAACTTAAATAGCACAAATAAGTCAGTGTAAAAGGCTGTAAAAAAAGTTTTTACTTCTAAAATTATGTAATAACTGCAAATCACATATTTAAAAAGTACTGTAATAGATTACTTTTTATCAGTATCCCTTATCCTTTTACTTACCCATCATACGTAGTATAGGGTAAGTCTTGTAATCATTTTGAAAATCGAATTTTTTTTTTTTTTTTTTTTTTTTTTTTTTACGGATTAACACGTTTTAGACACTGGAGATTCCTAAAAACATATTTTTAGAAAAAAATTTTGCCGTCCGTCTGTGTGTCTGTAAACGCTCTATCTCCCGAAAAAATTGAGATAGAGACTTGCAATTTGGTATGTAATAATGGGAAGAAGCCTATTTCATTTCAATAACCTCGATTAACCGGAACAATTTTTTTCGGACTCTCGAAATATTCATTCTGATGAAAGGTATATAAAAATTTTCGAAATAATTGTTTATTTTAAGAAATGAATAGAAAAGACAATAAAAAAACATAAATTTTGGATAAAGCATGAAGTCGATTGGATAATGAGTTGCCGAGATATTTGGAATCCTATTTGCCACACTCTTCCATTTTTCATGACCCTGTATTTCATCCAAATTTCACTTCAAAGATATATTTTAATTGGAAATTTGACGCTTAATCAGATGCAATAAACCGCTAGTTAATAGGATTATTATTTTTGGAGTTATAAGGAAAAACCTCTTTCAAGCAATTCAGTAATCGAGCCTTTAAAGTTTATGACATCATCAAGCCACGATTTTATTCGAATTGCAATGCATTTTATAAGTAGTTTACACATTTTTATTTTAATATTTTACATTATGCACATCCATGATGGGTAAATATTACGGTGGCCCCCCCCCAACGACTAGTTTTATTTGTATTCCACTAGGAACATATTTTTGAAAAAAAAAAAAAATTACTCCATGAAAAGCTAGTTAATCAAAGGCACTCACTACACTTTTGTCATCAGTGGTCAGAGGGTCAAGAAGTATTGCATAGATAAACTATATATTTTTGGTTTACTGCTACTGCCAAACGTGAATAAGTCAAATTTGTACCCAGTTGGGAACTTGTATTATAAAGCTTTATATTGTTAAATCTTGATATGAAAGACCTGGTCATTTTTGACTTATGTGAAAATGTTGATTAGCTATGTATATTGATTTTGGATTTTTTTTTCATAATATTAGAAGTTTTTTTTTTTTTTTAGCTTATTTAATTTTGACTTGGGCACATTTGGCAATATACATCCACAATATGTTTAAATAGGATAATGTAACTCTTTAAACACAAAGGTGAAAAAATTAATACAAAAGCTGCTGAATATTAAGTAATAATATCATAAATGATAAAAAACCCAATAAAACCCACTTTAATGCGGGTTTTATTGGGTTTTTTAGAGTGGGTTTTACCCAAAAAAACCCGGACGGGTTTTTTTGGGTAGGTGGGTTTTTTGCAACCCTGGGAGGCTGCATGTTTAGTAGTCACTAGTGTCAAGTTAGTGGCCACTCATTGCCATGGTTTGTAGATTTAAATAGTTTTACAAGTAATATTTAAAAAATATAAATATTACGGAGACATATTTTTAGATATATAAAAATAAAATTATCACAGTGGCAGTATACTTACCCCAATAACAACAAAAACCTATCGTAGTTTTATTTCATGATCCTTTGCCAAAAATCAGTTTTATTTTTTAGTCTCTTTCCAAAAATCGCAGTTTTATTTTGCGATCATTTGACTAAAATCGTGCTTTTATTTTGCGATCGTTTGACGAAATTCACAATTTTATTTCGCGATCGCCTGATGAAAATCATGGTTTTATTTTGCGATCTTTTGATGAAAATCGTCGTTTTTTTCGCAATCATTTACCAAAAATTTCAGTTTCATTTCACAGTTAATTGTTGAAAATAGCTGTTTTACTTCACGGTCGCTTACCGAAAATCGCAGTTTTATTTCGGGATCGTTTGACAAAAATCCTATTTTTTTTCCTGCGATCACTTGACGAAAATTGCGATTGTTCTCTGTAGAAATTGATGATTCTGTTTTTTCTTTTAATTTAAAAAGCGGAAGAAATTATGGGGGTTTTTTCTGTTTTCACAAAAATCCTTCCCCACCCTCCTCCCCTTGGTTCGATTTTGCCCATTAACGAACTTGAGCGAGATTTTATGCCCCTTGAGTTTATGTATCAGTTTGGAAGAGATTTGTGCAGAATTATTGAAGTTATCGTGTCCATAAAAAAGTGATATAAATAGATAGATAAAGTTTTGAACTGGGGGTGGTTTTGTGTTCTGGGAGTCATGATCGGCGTAGATCTGCAAAATTTTTTCAAAATTTCCAACTTAGGTGAGAATGTAATAGGTAGTATTTCTTACGAAATCTACCTAAAAAATAAAACAAGGAGAGTACAAAAGTTAGAAAAATAAAATAATTTTGTGTGTTAAAAAAACTGACAAACTCTCCCCCCTCCCCCTCCCAAAAAAAAAAAAAAATGTCTAAGCTGATTTATAGCTAAAGGGGTACTTAAAATATACCGACTGATAAACAGAAAAAAAAATATTTTTTTCATACTACAGTAAAACCTCTAAATAACGGACACCTCGGGAGCGCAGAAATTGTCCGCTATTCGGAGGTGTCCGCTATTGGGAAAACCTCAGAGATTCACAAAATCGCTAAGAAATGCTTAATGTTTCATTATTTGCTTTTATATGTCCTAGAACTCCTATTATATGATTAATAAAAAATTAAAATTACTTTTTTAAGCAATAAAACAAATGAAATTGTACGTACGTGGACGTGAGTTTCAAAACTCGCCTTATCCAAAATTTAAAAAATCGTGTTTTCTCTATCAATCTATTCTATTGGTAAATCTTCACTGAAAAAGCACTACAATCCACAGCAAAAATAGTTTTAGCATGTATTTCTGGCGTTCTAAAATCTTGGTTTACAATGAAAACTAATTGAAGCAGTCAGATGTTTTTCACGATTTCCTCGAATTTGATTTTTTGGAAAAGGCGAGTTTTGAAACTCACGTCCTCAAACATTTTTCCACTATTTATTACATTCGTACGAAAAAAATCTGTTACAAAAGTTTACTTTTGCTTGCGATTGTATGTAATTTGTTTTTCTATATGAAGTTTTAATTATTTCAGTAGTTTTAATCCTTCTAAATCATCTTTTTTTACAAAAAAAAAAAAAAAAATGTGTAACTGCACACTGTATTTTTCCGCTTCTTGGAAATTCTCTATATTGCAGGAAACATCCCCTAGTTTCAGTATTTAATTCATATCACTAATAGAGTCAGCTTTTGTCGAAGATTCTGAAAGAATATAATCACCTACATCAACTGATTCTTTTTCAGTAAGTCATCATCAATGTTGATGAACATTTTGACAGTTTCTTCACTCATGATACATTTCATTAATTCACTTATTGCCTTTAATTCTTTACTTCTATCGGAAATAAGTGTTTCATTTTCTTTTAATATAAAGCCTGCTTTCTGAAACATTATCATACGCTTTCCGGATATATGTTTTTTTTACAGCTGAAGAAATTCAAATTCGAGAGCATCGGGAACATCAACTAATTTTAGGCAGTTCTCAAGTGTATTCATAGAATCTAACTTCGAAAGTATGTGGCTTAATAAACCATGCTTTACAATTGTGTACAACGCCTTGATCATGGGGCTGGTATACGAAGTTGTGTTTTGATGGAAAAACACTGTTTTAACATTGTCCAGTTTCAAATGTTTTAGATGAGAAGTTGCACTATCCAAAAACAAGAGAACTTTTCTTTATTTTTTATCCTATTATCAAAGGAAGTTAACTATTTAATCACTAAAGAGCTGGTCATCCATGCTTTTTTATTAGCTCTCCACAGAACACCAAATTTATTAAATTGGATGTTCTTTGAGAAACACATAGGTTTCAGAGATTTTTAAATTATAAGAGGGATTTTAAATTATCCTAATACATCGCTACATAATAAAATAGAGATTCGCTCTTTTGACATTTTTTCGCCGATACAGTCATCTTTTTTGAACAGTCATCTTTTACAGTCTTATTCGAAATAATTCTGAAAAAGAGTCCGGTTTCATCCGCATTAAAAATGTTTCTATCCTCATAACCTTCACAAATTGATTGCAGTCGATCATGACAATCCTCCACTTTTTTAAGAACTGCATATTTTTTTTCCAGATATTGTTTTTAAAGAGTTGTGCCGATACCGGAACTTTTCCAGCCATCCACTCAAAGCCTTAAAATCATGTAATGCGAGTTCTTTGGCGACTTCTAAAACCTTTTCCTGAATCAAAGGTCTGCTGGTAGGATTTTTTTGGAACGAAGTTCGGTAAGCTAATTCAGAAATAATCGAATATATTTCAAGGGAATCAGTATACCTCAATTTCACATTTTTGGTGTTCTCTTTAGAGTTGGTAAACCACAAATTCCTTATTTTTCATTATTTTGTATAATCTCTCCCACTTGTATTTTACCTATTTTAAAACGTTCAGCAAGTATCCGTAAACTTAATTTTTGTTTTTCAAATTCATTTACACTTACAATTTCAAATTAATCGCTTTCGTTTTGAGGTCATTCTCGAAACATTAATCACGAACAAAACACTAAAATCAGAGTACGTAGAACTCAATGTATTCAGAAAACGATAAAAATGGTGTTAACATATTTTGTAGCTTTGAATAATGTTGTCAATTAAGTCTCAAGAATCAAGCAATAATCGATACAAAATACATTGCGAAATTAGGGGATTCCTAGGCCACTGGGGATTTTCCTCAGACCACCCCCATACATTTATCTGTGGTCACAAAATTTGTGACACATTGCCGTAGCTCTAATTGCCGTGGTAAATTTAGAGGCTTTTTACTTTTTCTTCCTTTTTCTAACCCGTTAAAAAACCATTTTTCATCCTTTATCGCCAAAACTACTGTCCGCTATTCGGAATGTCCGCTATTCAGAGGTTAAACATATAAAAAGTTAGATTTTGGGAGTGGGGATTGGAAAAGTGTCCGTTAAATAGAGGTGTCCGCTATTCGGGAGTGTCCGTTATGGAGGTTTTACTGTATAAGTAAAAATAAAAATTAGTAGCTTCTTGATTAAAATTCAAAGTCATTGATTATAAGGCTTAAACTACTATTTGAAAATGGCACATAAAATGCACAAAAATTTTAATCAAAAACTTCTTTTTTAAGTATATATTTTTTACTGTGCATATTAGACGCATCATTGTATCCACAACCTTTTTTTTTTTTTTTTTACAATAAAATAGAAACTGTATCTGAAGTAGTATGCTCCATGGAATTTAAAATTAAATAAAATGCTTAAAAGGGTCAAATTTTTTGTAAAATTTCAAGTCAAATTTTTATATTCTGAATTCAAATTAATAAATTTACCACAGTTATTTTAAAGAATAATAACATTAAGTGATCATAATAATTTATTTGAGGTAAATCTATAAAATATAATTAAAATTAATTTTGATATGATTAAAAAACACATTTTTAAATATTTCTTCCTCACTTGAAATGATATTCTTCTGACCACATGCTCAATAACATTTTTGTCTCATCTACTGACCAACGAGATGAATTCAAACACAAATTCATACTTAATAAAAAAAAAATATGGGAAAATAATAATAAATAAACAATGGTAAATAAGCGTAATAAAACAATTAATGCAAATTAACAGGAGAATTATCACTAGGAGCACTAACGTAAAATGTGCTGTTGATAAGCAGTTATTCCGGTGTTTGTTTGTTTACCAGAGCTGCCTCATGGGTAAAAGCCAGATTACTGACCTAATCCCTTGCAGGACTGATTTCGGGGAAAAAATGACCTAGGCTAGTTTCACCTTCAAGCCGGTTTGTGCATTGGAAATGATGTAGGGGGTAAAAAGACCGTTCATAGGGGTCTTGGAAAAGGCATTGGAAACGCAGCTTATCGGCGCTATTTTTAACTAAATTTTGAGATTTATGTTATAAGATTCTTACGATTTTTTTAATAAACATACTACTGGTTTCATGTTTCTCCCTATCACCGTTTCCGGGTTATTGATTTTTAAAGTTAGGGGTCCTTTGTGAAACACCCTGTAGCTACTGCAGTAAGTAATTGCTTTATAGCATTTTGGTCAGTTGAACAAACAGTTGATTTTAAATGCACCTTCCATATAGGTGAAAACTGGGAAATTTCGTTAGTAGCCAGTGGCCGGTAGACTCAGTTTGATTAGTGGCCACTTTTTAAAGTTAGTGGCCACTATTATGTTTCAAACTTTCTTGACATCTAGATAAATTATAATCATTGTATATAAACAAATTTTTCTATAAGAGTTTTATGCCTATTGTATGAGTATGAGTGTATTTCGCATGATTAAACAGTATCTCTTGAAGAAAAATAATTCAAATGGTGAGCATGTGGCAGGAGTCAAAATATTGAAGATACTGAAATGTCCTTAAAATCTGCTTGTATCCGGTGGGGGAAAAGGAATAAATTACTTAAAATGCATGTGGAATCCAAGCTGATTAATATATTTTGCAGAATAAAACTGTATATCTTGAAAAAATAATCCAACTAAAGACTAATCATAACATGCACGTAAGAGCACATGAGAAAAAGCCGAAATATTGAAAATACAGCTAAGTCATTGAAATCTGTTTGCATCTGGTAAGAAAAAGAATTAACCAGTTCTCTAATTAGATGTAATCAATGTAGAGATACATATTTCCATGAAAAATGGTGTATTTCACTTGGCAATCGATAACAGATTTTTTTAATCGCCACTTGGCGAGTGGCGACTAGGGTGGCGATCGATGGCTGATTTTTTAATCGCCACTTTTTAAACTTTAATCGCCACGTGGCGAGTGGCGACCGCTAATTTTCACCTATAACCTTCCACCATTCCAAAGGTGACATTTGGGAAATGATGTTTTTCTCAAAAAGTAAATCATAAAAAGGATCTGCCTTAACTAAAAATTTCATAATTAAAGGCATAAAAGAAGTTGAATATTTTGTATTTGCAAATTCAAACGCCTTTTTTCTTTCCAGTTCATTTAGCTTGCTTCCACAAAAACGTGGGTCTATTAAGTAGGCAAGAAAATGAGGCGCAACAGGTACTTGATCATATCAAGTAGCTAAACACTTCAAATTCTGTTTATCAAGCTTTTGCTCAATAAATTTTTCTTCAAGTGTTTTCCATATATGAACAGCACCAGCAATGGAGCAATTGTCTTTCTGTACAGAATCTAACAGGGTTCATACTCATTTCCCCTCAAAAAATCCCGAGAATCCCCTGATGTATTTTCCAGAATGAATAATTTTCCCATGTTGACAATTAACGACATTTTTTAAAACTTAGTAAGTATTACCCCCCCCCCCCTAAATAAATAAATAGGTAATCACAAAAGTTAAGTTTTTACATCAGAAGGTTAAAAAAAAAAATATATATATATATATATATATATATACACACACACACAGGTACGTATAAAAAACCTGTATGTATTTTTCCCATATCAGCAGCAAATTTTCTAGGTATCAAGATTTTGTTATGTTACACACAAAAATCTTAAGAGTTGTGAAAATTCCACTTTCAAGTTCACAACTGATTCTGAAGCACAAACTACTGATTTGTTACAGAATTTTTTGCAAAATTTACAAATTGTTGAACATTTTGCAGATACATGCTTTTACTTCACAAAGCATGCGAATAGCAGCAAGTGCCCTCATTTCCCAGAGTAGCCGATTGTTTTGCCAAATTTTCCCAGGTTTTTGGTATTTTTTGGAAAATCCCCTGAGTTTTAAGACACAAAATTTATCCCCTGACTTTCCCCTGATTCCCAGGTTTCCCCTGATGAGTATGAACCCTGTCTAAAGATATAGCGATTGGTTCAAGTATGCCAATTAAATCTTCTGCATTTCTTTTAATCGAAAAATTTAAAACCTTATTACTGACAGCCTTATCAATTTTTTCTCTGTGTTCCTCACTTATTTTCATTAATATTGGCCAATGTTTTATATAAGTTGCTAGACAGTCGAACATTGTATTCCACCGAACATCCTGCGGCATTACTAACTTTTGGCCACCTTCCTCTTTATATTTAGCAACAGCAAAGTTGTTATTTCTGAAGTATTTAAATACATGAACAATATGTTCTTTCACATCAGAAATTTGTAAATCACTGGCTAATAAATTTAAAAGATGTGCAGAGCAGCCATAAGTAAGAAGGTCATAGTTTTCTTCTTCAAACTCTTCATGCATGGTTAAATAAACATGTACTTTTTTAAAGATTTTTTAAAATTTAGAGTATAGTTAAAAATTACTTAACAAAAAAATTAGTGTGATTTAAATCAATGATTTTTTAAAAAAAATCAAGTGATTTAAATCACGATTAAAATCAAGCTGATTTAAATCGGCGTACCCTGTTAAACATTAAATTAATTTGCAGAAAGTTTTAGACTCAATATTTATGGTGCGCAAAAAATTTTTGGTTTTATACAAGTCTGCTCATCAGAATGCAATACTCACAATGACTTCAAAGTTCAGTCTTCAACTTACAGTGATTTGAAAATCACAAGGTGACTTCATTGTTATGTCACCTGGTGACCAATCACAAAGCGACAGTCACGGTGACTTTTCAGTGTTAACAATCATTTGAGAGTAATAATGAGACAGTGAAATATCCCATATTTTGATTCACCGTAGCGACTGTGACACTTCTAACCATGTGTGACGTCAAGGGGACTTCACATCGACTGACTGTACTGTTAGGGTAGTACCTCTTTTCTACACTTGCTCTTTATAGAATTTCCTTTTGAGTACTCACGTGTTCAGAAATTAGCATTTTGTGTTTGTTGCTTAAGTTTTGCACACCAGTGTATAATGCAATTTACACCTCAATAATTTCAAGGCCTTCAAAGGTTCAATCAGTTTGTTGTATGCATATACATTCAATCATGGTACAAATGTCAGTCTATTGTAGATGCACCAGTGAACAACATTTTACTGATGCAAAGTTTGCATTAATATGATGATATAACACTACGAAAAAGAGAGCTAAAGATAATTCTACGTCACTCCTAGCATTTATTTAAGTAAAGAAATTGCCACTCTTTGTTTTCAAAACTTCGGAGTGCCAAGGAGAAATATATGTTAATAAAATCAGTGAAAAAAAGAATTTGCACTTAATTAAAAAACTTCCTTTAAAATTTGATGACTTAAATATCTCACAGCTTCTTTCATACTGTACAAATAGATGACAGCTTCCTAAGCCTGCCTGTTGAGAAATGGCTAGAAACAATCTTTTAAAGAAGCTGAAGAAATTGTTAAACATTTATTGTGTGTTAATGATTGTGCTGAGTGAGGCATAGCCTTAATCGAAAGTTTTAATGATGCAACAAAAGATGAACAAAAACAGCATTTATTGCAGGTAGTTGACACGCATAGAAACAACTTCGCTTAGTGCAACCGTAAGATCTTCAAGATATGTAAAAATGATTAATTATGTTATTTATATAACGTTATGCAATATTTTCCTCTTTATTATGTTGTTAAACTTGACTGGTGAATTTTGCTGTAAAACGCTCTTTTTACATTGCATTTTGCAATTCTTCGAATTTTTTCTTATTCTTCCCATACTAAATATTACCGATAGAGCCTATTTTTTTAGAAACATCAAATTAAATGCATGTAGCTTTAAATATATATATATTTAAAAAATAATAGTTTGATTGTAAGTAACTGTAAAATATTATGGAATTAAAACTATTTTTTAAACTTTTTGGCGACCTTAAGGGTCCTCTAAATATCTTTTTTCAGCTGAAATTTTACAAGAGATCTTAAGTACCCCAAAAGAAACTTTCTAAGGGGTGAGAAGAAACATTTTAAGGGCCGAATATTTCGATATTCGGCAGACCGAATAGTTTGATATTTGGCCTAACCGAATATTTGGTAATATGGCTGAATAGGGAATAGACACCGAATATTCGGTGCATCCCTAATTGTGAGCAGGAGTTCTGACATTTCGTCTTGATTTTAAAATATGATATTTGCCATAAAATATAACTTTGCCAATATAGTAGTCAACGGATTCAATAATATCCTATTCACTAGATGAATCTAAATCTTCTTCTGAACTTGACTGATGTTCACGAATCACAGAAAAAAGCGCACTTTGATGAAAGTGCACCGTAATTTCCATAAATGACATTAGTTCCGTATTGGAGATTTCAAATCTGTAAATATGCAGAAAGTTTCCGTAAATTTAATGGAATTTTTTCCATATTTCTTTCAAAACAGTACAATGTCCATATTTCTTCCAAAACAGTGCAATTTCCGTAAATGACGTTTAGAAGTTTGCGTACAGAAATCGCTTTGTTTGAAATGCGAATTAAGATTATTGTATATTTACTAGAGTTCTTCAAGGATCCAGGCCTGACCCGGCTCAACACGCTGGCCCATTCTAACACGGGCCATGTCTGGACGGTAATTTTTTGTGAAAATAATAGTAATATTTATATTTTTAAATGAAATATTTAGAATTTTTTTTATTTTTATAAGTTACAGAAAAATATTTTTTAAAGCTACTTTTTTTTTTCTTGATAGTGCTTTCAATTAGGATTTTTTCCCCCTAATTTAAAAAAAATTATTTTAACTTTCCTAACGTGAGACAATACTGGGTTACTTATATAGGTGCAAATTCACGGCCGCCAGTCGCCACGTGGAGACTAAATTTTTTGCTGTGGCCACTAACTTTCGGTGTTTAAGTCGCCATGTGATTTAAAAGTAATAAATTTCTGGTATTCCCAGTCCCCACGTGAAATGTTGATATTTTTTTTAAAGATTAAGACCAAAACACACACATTATTGTTATCTTTTAATAACATTTCAGAATGATCTGTTTAACGCAGCAAACTATTAAATATATTCGAATAGCAATGTTATTCGTAACAGTTTGAATCTGATAATTTTATTTTATTTTACATAGACTGTGATTTAAATATATATATATATATATAAAACTTTAAGTAAAATTTAACCATTGAAACATAAGAAACTGACCACATACACTGAAATCCCGATACCAAAGAGCCCTGTCAATTTACAAATTAAAATTGTAGTCCTAATAAAAGTAACATTATTAATTCAAATTAAGAAGAAGAAAAAAAAAATAAATAAATAAATAAATAGAAAATAAGGAATGAAATATAAACCACACGAGTA
Organism: Maratus michaelseni; assembly: GCA_963931845.1. Lineage (NCBI taxonomy): Eukaryota > Metazoa > Arthropoda > Arachnida > Araneae > Salticidae > Maratus > Maratus michaelseni. Next base: position 203,048,565 of record OZ007587.1, read on the forward strand.
TATACACAAATAAAAGCTTATAAAGTAATTTACTTTTTCAAGGGCAAGAAAATCACATTTATAAGCAAAGAACGATTGTTTTCTGTATATGACACCAGCTTTTGCTAAATATAGTGCCATATCTTGCCCGAACAATCGCTGAAACAATATTGAATAACAAGACCTTTACAATGGAATATTATAAATTATACATACAATTTGAAAAGGATTGTGAAAAAGAATTAAAAAAATTAAAAAATATATATATTACTTATATTGATAATATCCCAAGATATTTAGTATATTGTGAGCACATGTACAAAGTTGTATCCAAAAGAAGAGGTTAAATTCACAGTTGAATAGAGAATCCTTCAGATCATAAATTGTAACCTACAGTTACAGTTATTTTTATTTAACTAAATAGATTACAACATTTAAAAAATGTAGAAAAAAAATTATGATATACATATAAATAAAAACCATTAATTATTTTATTTTAATTTTAATTTAATAAATTAAAATATATAATATTACTTGATAATTTGAAAGTATTTCATAGATATTATTACCTCCATACTAAATTTCCAAGTTTTAATATTTTAAATAAGCTATACTACTGCTATCTATTGTAAAAATATTAGACTATTTTAGCATACTATCAAATACATTGCTGCTGACATCTGGTGTACAGATATTCTACTAAAACTTTAATATTGTATGTATAATTACTTATATGCAGCTGTAATGTAGTGTAAATATATTAATTTTACTAGTTAATATTAATGATATATATAGAGAATAAGAGTTACTAGTATAATATAATTTATATTTTAACTAACCCATTTAAAATATATCTTAATTTAACCCAAACATTAATGTAGAATCCATATGATGCTTTCATTTTATAAATTAGTATTATACTTAGAAATAACATAGATTATTCAATATGGTAATGCACTTATTATAATTTAAATCCAGCTATTTAAATAATATCTACCATGAAAAAAAAATATATAAAAAACATAAATATTAATTAAATTAAATGATCTAATAATAAAATAAAATAAATAATATAAAACTAAGAGATATGTTTATTAGTGTACTATATTTAATAAATATTTAATATTTACTAAAATTAAATATGTTTAACATATTAATATTATATTGTATTGATTAACCCATTGTAACATCCTTGATAATTTTAACTTTTGTTACAACCCCAATAATATTAACTCCATATAATCATAACAACAATTATAGAATTTGCCCGCATGTAAATTTTAATTTATGAATGACTTTTAACTAAGATGATCCTATGCAGCACATGCTCTTAATATGAGTTATAATTTAGCGAAATATATCAACAGTCAAAAGTTGAAAATTAACGTTAAATTTTAAAATATGAATGACATTAAACTAGGATAATCCTATGCAGCAACGCACACAATAGGATTCATAGTTTAGCCAAATATATCAACAATCAAAAGTTGATTATCATTTTTATCAAGGAGATTTTAACAAAAAAAAAAAAAAAAAAAAAAAAAAAAATACAGACATTTAACCCAAATTAAATCTATATTTATATGTGTAAAATTGATTTAACTAAATAGTAAGGATATCCATAAACTTGTGCAATTTGAAGGATATGTTTTAAATTTTGATTTTTAAAGTTATTTGAACAAAGATTATTAATTCTATGAGCAAAATTTAGTAAAATATTTACAAATACTGATTTATGTATACATGACAAATAGTTAGTAAATAAGTTAACCTTAAAAGTAAAATCATTTCGCTTGTCATAAATGTCAAACAAAAGTTTATTATCTTTAAGAATTATCTTAAGATCAAGAAAATTAATTTCATTATTTGCCATAACATTGAAACTATAAGTTAAATTTTTATGATATTTTATAGGTAATAAATAATTTGAATTACTATTAAAATAGAAGACAATAATGTCATCTATATAACGGTATATTTTACAATTAGCAATATTAGAGTTACGTTCATAATAATATAAATACAATTCTGCAAGAATTGAAGAAACAATGCCACCTTGAGGGAGTCCACAGCTTTGTATATATATAGTATCATTAAAAACAATATAATTATAATGGAGAATAAATTTAGTTAATGTTTTAAAGTAATTTAACGAAATTTTATTTTTTAATTTAATAGAATCCTTGTATTCCTTATATAATAAATTTACTATCTTGAACATATCGTTAATATCAATGTTATTAAATAAGTCATTAAAATCAAACGTCTTCATGTATTTTATGTTATTTAAATTTTTAATATTATTGACAAGTTGAAAACTATTTTTTATGCTATACAAATTATCTTTTTGTTTTGTAAGTTCAAACAATTTAGTGAGAATACTTAATAAAAATTTGCTTGCATTATTGTTATAAGTATTACAACCGATTGTTACAGTTCTAAATTTTAAAGGAGTTTTGTGGAATTTAGGTATAACAACTATGTATGGATAATTAAAGTTATAGTTTTTAATTTTTAGTAATTTATAAAATTGAAATATATGTCGATTATTAATGATTTTATCTAGATTAGTTATTTTAAAGTTTAAATTTGTATTTATAGCTTTAGTTATTAACTGCGAATAATAATATTTGCAGATGAAAGCATAATTGTTTGGTGATTTATCAACATATGTAATAATAAATTTGTTTTGTAAATTCGTTATTTCACTATTTAGTTGTTTAAAATTAAAATTATATATGTCCAAATTCCTATGAAGTTCAGCATTTAAATTACTTAAAACATTTAATTTCCATTCATTAAAAAATTCAAGAGGTTTATTATAATCTATTGATATTTTATAAATAAAAAGGTCAAGATCCAGATTAAATTGTTTTAAAATAGAAAAAATTGTATAACATGAAGGTAATCGAAATTTAGTCCCATTAGTCATAAGATTACGCAAGTAATCATTCTCTACAATATTAATATCCCCTGTAATAATGTGACCATGTACCTTATCTACATAATTGCTATAATTAGGATTATTACATAAGCAAGGAGGTTTATCATTTGATGTTAGAAATTTTGCAAATTTATTGTAATTGAAAATCCTACGTCCTAATGTAACGTTGTATTTGTACGATTTATGTATTGTAAAATTTTTTATGGGGAATTTGTTCTCAATGTTATTAATTACATTGTGTATATTTATTTTATTAAGTACAATATTGGAAAAAGTAATTATAAGTAGAGTGTTGTTAGTTTTTTTGTAAGTGTTTTTTGAAATTTTTACATTAAGTTGATTAATTCTAAATAATAAAAGATCAAAATAAACATCACTAAAATGTGGCGATAGATTTAATGATAAAAAAACTTTATAATACTTGTTAAGATTTTTCTTTTTGATCGAAAAAATATTTTTCCTAATATCAAGCCAATTGTAAGAATTATTGAATTCATATTCCAAATTAGATAACTGCCGTTCAATATCATTACTAGAGATATACTGTGAACTATTACAATTTTTACCCCTTTTTGTACGTGTAGTTTTTGTATTTGCTGTATGATTTAATATAGCATAAGTGCTACTGTAATGTTCATGTTTAGTAGTATTAGTATAAACAAGGTTTGTACGATTAAATAATTTAGAATTAAGACCATAAGGATATAATGAGTTACGAGATTTGATAAAAATTGATTCATAAAGTAGTCTATCAGTGAAATTTTTGTGCATACTTAAGATTTTTATTGTAATATCTTTAAAGTCATGTTGTCTAAAGTGCATGTGCTCAACATTTATAGAATTATTTTTAATAATATCCTGTCTATGTTGATTGATTCTGTAGTGCAATGGATTACATGATTGACCAATATATTCCATCTTACAAATATTGCAGTTTATCGAATAAATAATGTTGTAAGCTTTACAGAAAAATACATCAATTTTAGCGTTAGAACTATTTACAATTTGTAATGGATCTGCATGTGGGCATGTTAAGCAACGTGGTGACGAACATTTTTTGAATTTGAGTTTCACTTTGGGACAATAAGACAGGTAACTGTTTGACGATCCAAAGAAATCCCTGTCAATTTCCAAGTACCGAGCATTAGACCTAATATAATTATTATCGCCTAAATTGCCAGTCGCTAAATCTTTTTTATTATTACTGACCATATTGAGATTTTTATATAATAAATAAAATTTGACAATGTTTAAATATACATAATATAAAATTGTATAAAAATATGATTATGTAATACATAATGCTAAAAATTTATTAGTTGATTTCTAGGTTAAATAGTACGAATATTCATTACAAATTTATCATTTTTCTTCTAGGATAATTAATACCAATAATTAAAAATTCAAAAAATAAAATTCTATGTTAATTACCAATAATCGTAAATTTAAAAAATAAAATAAAAATTATAATAATAATAATAAAAATACAAAACCTGGATTACAAAAATTATAATTTATGTACAATATTTACATAGAAGAAAAAATGTCCCACCATAACTAGTATAAAATACCTTAGTACATATTTAAAATTTTAACAATAGAAGCCCTTACAGAATATACAAACCAGATAGTTCAATATGCAAAATGACCAAACTCTTCTGACCCAAACATAATCAATGCAAACGGCCAAATCAACATGTTATTTCAATAGCAAAAATACAAAAAGTTAAGAATGCAGCAACTTAAAATGATGGTAATGAAATACAAGAAATACATCAAAATATGCGCATAGGCAGCATTAAAATAATGTATTTAATAATTATGAAAATATAAGATATGCCAAAATTTGGGCTGTAATTAGATGAAATCTAATTGATGGCTGCAATAGAACGATATTCAAATGAATATAAAAATAAAAATAAAAATATAACTATCCACAAATGATTGCGCAAATGCAGCATGTCATTATGGAAGTTCAATATATAAAACTTTAAGTAAAATTTAACCATTGAAACATAAGAAACTGACCACATACACTGAAATCCCGATACCAAAGAGCCCTGTCAATTTACAAATTAAAATTGTAGTCCTAATAAAAGTAACATTATTAATTCAAATTAAGAAGAAGGAAAAAAAAATAAATAAATAAATAAATAGAAAATAAGGAATGAAATATAAACCACACGAGTATATACACAAATAAAAGCTTATAAAGTAATTTACTTTTTCAAGGGCAAGAAAATCACATTTATAAGCAAAGAACGATTGTTTTCTGTATATGACACCAGCTTTTGCTAAATATAGTGCCATATCTTGCCCGAACAATCGCTGAAACAATATTGAATAACAAGACCTTTACAATGGAATATTATAAATTATACATACAATTTGAAAAGGAGTGTGAAAAAGAATTAAAAAAATTAAAAAATATATATATTACTTATATTGATAATATCCCAAGATATTTAGTATATTGTGAGCACATGTACAAAGTTGTATCCAAAAGAAGAGGTTAAATTCACAGTTGAATAGAGAATCCTTCAGATCATAAATTGTAACCTACAGTTACAGTTATTTTTATTTAACTAAATAGATTACAACATTTAAAAAATGTAGAAAAAAAAATTATGATATACATATAAATAAAAACCATTAATTATTTTATTTTAATTTTAATTTAATAAATTAAAATATATAATATTACTTGATAATTTGAAAGTATTTCATAGATATTATTACCTCCATACTAAATTTCCAAGTTTTAATATTTTAAATAAGCTATACTACTGCTATCTATTGTAAAAATATTAGACTATTTTAGCATACTATCAAATACATTGCTGCTGACATCTGGTGTACAGATATTCTACTAAAACTTTAATATTGTATGTATAATTACTTATATGCAGCTGTAATGTAGTGTAAATATATTAATTTTACTAGTTAATATTAATGATATATATAGAGAATAAGAGTTACTAGTATAATATAATTTATATTTTAACTAACCCATTTAAAATATATCTTAATTTAACCCAAACATTAATGTAGAATCCATATGATGCTTTCATTTTATAAATTAGTATTATACTTAGAAATAACATAGATTATTCAATATGGTAATGCACTTATTATAATTTAAATCCAGCTATTTAAATAATATCTACCATGAAAAAAAAATATATAAAAAACATAAATATTAATTAAATTAAATGATCTAATAATAAAATAAAATAAATAATATAAAACTAAGAGATATGTTTATTAGTGTACTATATTTAATAAATATTTAATATTTACTAAAATTAAATATGTTTAACATATTAATATTATATTGTATTGATTAACCCATTGTAACATCCTTGATAATTTTAACTTTTGTTACAACCCCAATAATATTAACTCCATATAATCATAACAACAATTATAGAATTTGCCCTATATATAAACAAATGTTTGAAGTGTGTTTTTATTTTTATAGTGCAAAATATTCTCACAAATTCAGATTTTCTTTCATATGTACTTTTGTCTGGCAAAATCAAAATAAGAGATATTGTTTTTCTGATATTCCCCGCTATCATGATTGCTTAGCTTATCTACATATTGTTTTTTAAACCGTATCTTGCCCAACTTTATCTTCTGACTGTACATGATTTAAGATTTAATTAATATTCAAATTTTGTTGTACACGTGTTTATATTAAAATAAATTACTTTACACTTTGAATTAATTATTATTATTATTTTTTTTTTTTTAGTTTTTTACCTTATATAAACACTATTGTTTTTATGCATTTGTTTTACAATTGTGGCCACTGGATTTTTTGGGTTTAGGAGCCAGTGACTCCTTCCAAATGTTGGGAATCTGCACCTATAGTTACTTAAAGGGTTCATAACATAATATTTTCTGCAAGTTATCGCTACATAAATTGGTATTAAACAAAACTGATTTGGCTTATAAATTTATGAATTAAACTAAAATTTATTACTTTATAAATTATAATTTTACAAAATTTATAATTTTTTCCTTAAATTTACAAAAATAGTTAATATTTTTCCTTTACTTTTATAAAAATGAAGTTTATAATTTTATTAACTTTATAATTTATTTCTTTAGCTTATAATATTATAAATTAAACTAAATTAATTTAAACTAAATCAATAAGTCCAAATTTAAACTTACCTATCACAATATCATTTATTTCGGAATTGTCCTTAAAAATCAATTTTTGGTTTTAATATTTTTAAAACTATTCAGTTTAACAGAACCGTACACAAAAGTTCTCAGCATAGTCCACATATAATAATTTAATTTATTATAAAATTGTTTATTTACATGTTTTTTTTAAATAAGAGATAATAATAACGAAAATTTATTTTAATAGCATGTAATAAATACGTCTGCTTAAGATAAATATTGTTTTTATTGGAATTGATAAATAGATCATCAGACAAATAATTTAAAAAAGTATATGTTCGAAAAAAGAAAATTTTGGTACTATTAAAAAAAGAAGTAATAATTACTCTTAATACAATGCTTTACGCATATAGTACATAATAAGTTAAAATTTATCTGTTATAAGGCATCAAATAATAAAGAAAAATATTGAAAATTATGAAAAAGAAAATATTGAAAACATTGAAAGTCTGAAAAAAAAAATCCATGGAACTTTCAAGTTTTTGCATCATAAAAAGCGACTAAAATAAGTAACAACATTTGAGAAAGCAAGTTATCCAGTCATAGCGTAGTCGTCGAGACCGCCAGTTTAGTAAACAAAAGATTCCGGGCTCAATTCTGATCGTGGCAAGGGTTGGTTATTTACTAAAAACTCTCTCAGAAATGGAAGAAAAAAGCAAAAATATATCTATTCTTTATAAGGTTGTCCTTGAGAAGTAACTTTTTTTGATCCTATAAAGTTTATTTTAATGACATAAAATTTTCTAAAAAATATAGAAGATATCTGTTATAAAACGGAAATTTAAAATTGAATATTTCAGAAATCACGGAAAATTTCCTGGAATCCCCCCCCCCCACCTCCCCCGTTAAAATACAGAAACAGTACATACCGATTGCCAGTACAATTTCTGTTTTTTCCAGGAATTTTTTTTACAGTGTATACAAAAAACTGTCGGTACATTATATGATTGCTATAATTAAAAAAATTTAGTATACAAATTCGGTTTTTAAATTCAGCAATATGCAAATAGCATGACTATCTTCAATATGACATAATCACTATGTCACTAAAATTATCTATCATTTTAAGGCTGCTCTTCAGCAAACTTCCCGATCCCCCTCTCTAATGTTATTCCTATGGGAGTAGGATGCATTCGTATTTTTTAAATATCTCCTCGAAAAATTAATATTTTAAACTTCTGTTTTCTTTGTACTATTCTTAAAGAATGTCTCTTTCTTTCTTAGTTGTGAATTTTTTTCTAAAATATATACTTAATTTTATATGAAACGTTAAAATCTTATTCAGTTTCCCTAAGATTTTAACGCATAAAAATATAAATTAAGCACGTAATTTAGAAATATTTTGATAACTAAGAAAAAAAAGAGACATTCTTTAAGAACAGTACAAAGAAAACAGAAGTTAAAAATATTAATTTTCTGAAGAGATATTTTTAAAATTCGAATGCATCCTACGCCCATAGAAATAACATTAGCAAGGGGAATCTGGAAGTTTACTGAAGAGCAGCCTTAAGTTAGAAAGATAACCAACAAAAAATTAATAACGAACTATTACGAATAAAAGATTTGAAGCTCAGAAATGAATAAGAGAGAAAATCTAAAAAAAACAGTGAATGAAACATAACAATATTTATTTTCTTAATTTGTCAATCAGTAGTGCTTATGCAAATATTTTAATTTTAGAAAGTAATATTTTTTAAACCAAATATTTAAACATGACTAAAAAAATTCAAATAATTACATTATTTCAGCTCACTAAATACATTTTCTTCTCTTGTGACTAAAAAAATTATTTTTCTGCTTCAGTTTATTTAAAAAGTTAAATTTTATAAAAGAAAAAAGGGCAAAAGTGAAATATTTTTTTTGTATTTAATTACTATTGAAATTATTTTATAAGAATTGAGCATTGTATAAATGGAAAGAAGCATATTCTTCTATAAATTCATATTGTATGCGGTACAAATATTTCAATTGTTTTACATCTTAATAAAAAAAAAATATATTTAAAAAAAAGTTAGCAGCCAAAGTTCTTTGTCTACAGAATGACACAGTCAATAACAGTAAAAATAAATTTTTACATTTGTTTTAAATGAAAATATCAAACATACCAATCCTTAAATTTCACGATTTTGTCTGGAAAGTCCTTTGCTTTTTTCAGAAAAACTAAAAAGACTTTTCGATTTCTTTGTATCTGAATAAGAAAATCTGAACACATTTACGAATGAAAGTTACCTCGTAAATGTATCAGATTTTAGCAATTTTGGTTCTCATAACAATTCCAGAGTTTCCCCTAGGTTTAAAAAGGGGCAGGATGCTGCTGGTGGAAAAGGGCACCTTTTTGGATTCTTGAGGGCACTTTTCAGATTTTTAAGGGCATTTTTTTATTGTTAAAGGCACTCTTTTGGTTTTTAAAGCCACTTTTTTAATATTTAAAAGTTGGCACTTTTTTTAAGATAACATCGAGTCAATTTTTACTATGAAAGCAAATTTTTTAATGCAAAAAGAAGAAAAGACAACTTTTTTACTGAAGGGCAAGAAGGATGCTAATTATTTGAATGGGGGTAAGAAGGGTGCTAATTATTTGAATGAGAGGCAGGAAGGTTGCTATTTTGTAAACCAAAGGGCAGGCAGGGTGGAGCGCCCTTCTGAAACTGTCTGGGGGAAACACTGCAATTCATTAAAATATTAAAAAGATTTTTGGAATTTTGTTACGATTTAAACTTTTTTCTTTTCAGAACTTTTCAATCTTATATTTCAAGTTCTAAAGAAACTTGTTTTCCACAGAGCATGATGCATTGAAAAAAATATCTGAGATGGCTAAATTTTCGATGTTTTACTATAATCTATACAGAGATTTGTGGCGTTTTACAAAAGAAGTTCTCTTTATTTGCAATTTTATTATTCAAAATAATTTTTATATGTTTGAATTTTTCTGCACTAAAAGAAACAAAAAAATCTCTATTTTCTACGCAATTTCTTTTTATTTTGTTACCAATCCCGCCAATTAAGTAGAGTGTAATTTCAATCCATTTAAAAACTATATAGAAATTCTGGACTACATGTCATTTTTATACGATCTTTTAACTGGCACTTCCTAAAGTTAATATAGGGTTTTTTGTTTTTTTTTCCATGTGACAAAATGCTCCTAAGACTGTATCTGACTAGCACAGTCTTGTTTTAAATATTAAGATATTCAGTTTTATTTAAATTTCTTAAAACTTTTAAAGTTTAATAATTAATCTTGATTGTCCATTTTTAAATTTATGCTCGGATTGTGGCAGAGCCAGTTTATAGCAATTTCTTTTAAAAATTCCTTTATTTTCAGATCAGAATCATACTTCATTTCATAAAAAAATATAAAAATTTCCAGCATCATGACAGCTATTCCAACATCATAATCGATATTTTTTTCTGTTTAAAATAAATTAGTTATTTTATGCATAATAATCTATTTACAAATTCATAAAATTTTCAAACTTTCTTTTTTCCCCCCATGCGTGAAATATATTTAAAATTAAATTTTCTGCAAAATTACAAAGGCAAATTCAGAAAAGCTTCTTTGCATGTAAAACTTTAAAATTTACATGTTTACAATATATATTATTCATTTCTCTTTATGGATAGTTTGCTTTACTTACAAAATTCTCCATACTTTTAACAGAAAAAATCGCCAAGTAGTATGGTAAAGTAGGATAGACGTAGTTAATACTTTCTGGGATTTTCTTTAATTCTTTTTACTTGTAAGTTTGAGGGAAATTCATATCTACCTTTACTTGTCAATGCTCAATAGAGAACCTATTTAGCTGTCAAATGGGTGAAGTCAGGCCCCCTAACATCATGCCTCCAAATAATACCTATCATACTTTTAATGATTTAGTGTAATAAAATGTTCCAAAACCAGAAAATTTCTTTTTATTTCTTATCTTACAAAACTGTACTCCACGGAATCTATTACACAAAGAGACCGGATTATGAATGAAATGAATAGCTATTCAGAAATACCAATGTCCATCCTCTTAATGTCCCCTCTATTAAAAGATTAAGAAAAGTCTGGAAGATTGATTGATACGATGTACACTTGTAATTTGACCTGATAGGCAGACTTGTATAAAACCAAAAACTTTCTGCACACATAAATATTGAGTCAAAAACTTTCCGTAAATTAATTTAATGTTTAATAAAATTACGTGTTATATTATTTTGACGATATAAATTAAAAACAGTAGTTTAAAATAATTACCAATTAAAATTAATTAATATTAATTGAGGAATAATTATTTTGATTAAAAATAATAATAAAGCTAAAAATCCATGATAGGAAGAGCTGAATTCTTATCAGTTATTTTGTCAATGCATTTAGAAACAACCCAATCTTTAATATTTTGACCTCTTCGCAAGCGTCTGTAATGCCACAACAATGTTTTGTATCTTTAAATTTTGAATTGTGCGTGCACGGTAAATTTTTTTGCAGAAAAGGGGATTATTTGCGTAAAAAGGGAATATTTTTTATTTTTTAATATTAAAAAATAAATAAATAAATAATTTTTTTTTTTTTTTTTTTAACATTTTTTGCAAAGTTCCGAATTTTGCAGAAAATTTTCTGCGCACGACGTGCGCACATGCGTCTATATTATACAAGTCTGCTGATAGGTAGACATATTTACTCAAAATAGAACAAAAATCAAGATGAAAGAGTTTCGTAAATAATTCAGTATGAATCAGCTTGAATTTGCTACTCAAACAGTAAGAAAAATGATAATATTCAGGTTAAAAGCAAAACCTTACGGGGAAAACATGTTAAATTTTGAATATCTTAATTAAAACATTTTATATTGTAATAACTTTGCAATTTTGGGTGGACGTTTTATTGGTGCACTTTCTTCAAGGTGTGCTTTTTTCTGCCTACCGATGATCACTATATTATTCTGTGTCAACTGCTTCTTCATCTTCCTCATTAATAGATTCCTCATCAGTTGCAGAGGTGCAGAATATGTCCAATCCGGCGATCTAGGATCGGGGGAAATTTTAGCCATCAAGGGAAATTTTGCGGAATGTAAATGCATACATTTGGACAATTTTTGATTATTTTGAGATTTTACTGAACACTTTAAGTGAAATGGAAACAGTAATGAAAAATGGGAAAATATCAGAAACAAACTTTCCTTTACTCTTTGAGAAAATTGAGGGCTTGAAAAACAACTTCTATCAAGACTGTTTTTTGATTGACGATAACTGTCTCAGAAAACCAAAAATTCATTCCCAAGCACAAGAAAACATCACAAAAAGTGTTTCAAACTCCCAAGAAAAAATATCGAAAACCTCTGCTCAATGATTATTAAACAGCTTAAATAAAGAATATGTGAACCCAAAATTATAAAACATATGAGACAATACTTCAGTAGTAAACTCATTTTGAGCCCTACCCCATCTTTAAAAAGAGAATCAAATCAAGATCTCACACCATTAGTGAAAAACTCACTGAAAGCTCACTAACTGAATGTGTGAACAAAAATAGAAAATAATTTAAATTTAATAATGAGAAAAGTCTTCTTAATAAGTGGACAACTTTGAAGAAAACCATTCTAACCAATGATGTAATTAATAAAAAAAATCCTGAATTCTGAAAATAAACCATCACCTATATCAAGATAGCGGTATTATAAAAGAAGCTTTTACCAATCCTGATGTGTACACTGATGTGCCAGAAATAGTTTACTTCCTTGAAAACTGCTTGAAAATTTGCAGTGAGTGTGTTTGTGAATCTATTGGCTCTATTATTGGAAATCACATTTATAAGAGAACCCTAAAATTTGGTGTCTCTTTCATGAACTGTTTATATCGTGGAATGGAAGTCCAGTGCATAAAGTGACGGAATTATTAAAAGCATCCTTAAACAGACATTTTCATAGTGGAAATTATCATTTCACTAGATTTTCTTCAAGAAACAGACACAAGATCTACAAAACATCAAAAGTGATTGACAACATCCACAGAGACAATGGAAGATCGCAGTTTCTCAATATTTGACAGTTTATCAGAAAAGGTAATCAAAAACATTGTATTTGTTGATTAAAACTGTGCATTTATTAATAAATATTAGACATAAGAATTATATTAAAACTTACATGAATTAACATAATTTACCTTACCAATAACTAGACATGTTACAAGTTCAGTCTATTGGTTTTTAAAGATGCAACTTGTATATTGCAAAATTTTCTATACCTACGGTAAATACAGAATTTATGTAAGGCTATGGCTGGGATTACGGTGCCTCGCTATCTTAAATCTTATGCTCGATCTTAGGATGGGCGTTCCTGCGATCTATCTTAACATCGTATTGCAGTGCCTCATCGTAAGTCCTCCTGCTTCAGCGTAAGTCTTCTACCACTCAACCAATCAGAGGTCGCAGTTAGGTTTGTTATGGTTGCGCGCGCAGACACTTGCGCTTCGTCGTAAGATAGCTTTCAGGTTAGCGTAAGATCGCGAGGCACTGCAATACGGATTACGCTTTGTTTATATCGTAAGTCAGACTTGCGCTCAAGATTGATCTTAAGTGAGGCACCGCAATCCCAGCCTATAACATATCGTAAAATTTTAGAGAAATTTTCATATGAATTGGGGGAAATGTTGGGAGTAAAAACATTTTCTGCACCCCAGATCAGTTGAAACCTCGGTTAACAAGGTCACCAATCTCTTCACTTCATCATTATAGGTTAAATAGCGATACATTTTACGACCTCTTCCTCCACATTCATAATCTGAAATGAAAATCACAAGTGCTTGCTTCGAGCCTCTGAAGCATTTTCTCAGAAAAGGTGGGCTCTACATTCCTGAAATACCTGTGGTCACTATGTAAGTGACCTTCAAGGCAGCTACCGTGAAACTAGGGATGCAACGGATATCCGGCAAACATACTGTATCCGGCTGATCCGGCCACTATGCCGGATAATTGGCAGTATCCGGATATTATGATTATCCGGCAGTACATCCGGCCTGAAATTATTTCATTGAACTCATTGTTAAAATTTCCAGATTATAACGCCTACAGTTTAATCTTGAAAAATACAAAGCATTAATTTATTAAACTAAAAATAATTTACTTATATTTGTTGCAAATTGTGTTTCAAAACCAATAAAAGAGCAAACATGCAGATAACTATAACTATTCACACGCATGTGTCTTCATATATGAGCAACAGACACGGTTAAAAAAGAAAAAGTGGCAGAATGACTCATCAAATAAGAGCCTTTTTTTGCTGTTTTAGTAGCAAGCAAGAAGTTTTCTGTTCCCATAACACAAAACTTGTTTTTATAGGGTAAAGTGGTGCATAGATTAGAATGAAGTTCAGGGGAAGAAAAAAAGAAGATATTAAATAAAACATTTTGCTACAAAAATATTTAGTTTTAAAAAAAATTTCGTGAAAATAATCTACTATTACTAAACTAATAGTTTATTATTAAATTACTAATTTTGTTGTTATGCAATTCAGTTATGTTAGTAGCAACAAGCAAGAACAAGTTTCTGTTATCCCAACACAAAACTTTTGTAAGAATTAAAGCAATAAAAGATAACGAGGGTAGTTTACAGCTTGAAGATCTCACTGCTAAATAAAAAGGAGAAGTCAAAAGTATTAAATATTGTCTTTCCAAAGTATTCAGTAGTAAGTTTCTATCATAAAATTAATTTATTATTACTAAACTATTTAGCTGATACTATTTTAACTAAAAATTTAAAGTAATGTAATTATAATATTGGTACTAAAACTGAAATTATCATAAAAATAATTGTTAATAGAAAATTTAAAAATTAGATCAAAAAGAAAATAACAGTGATAACTAGCTAATCTAAACCCACGTTTAATTTCTTTAAAAATAAATTAAAAAGGACAAATCGAAACATACTGCAGCCGGATATCTGGCTGCAAGTTATGCCAGATATCTGGTGTCCGGTATCCGGCGAAATTGACATCTGTTGCATCTCTACGTGAAACCCGTCAATTTTCGTTGAAGGGGTGACTTCACTGCAGTATAGTTTTGTAATGACCGGGCCTGAGAGACCCGATGCAAGTCTTCCCGGGTTAATAGCAAAAAGGAGCAAAAAATAAATAAATCGAAAAACCATGCGGCTTGTGGCAAAATCAGGTTACTTCACCCAATACATGACTCTAAAGAGTTTTAATTAATTACAGAATAATAGAAAATAACACATATGTATTCAAATATTATCCAAACATGTGAAAAATTAATTTTCCATCAAAAGAATGCATAAAAATATAAACTGATATTAGATGAATTTGGATTTTAAATATAAAACTCTATATATATATATATATATATATATATATATATATATATATTTTAATTCAAAAATAAAGACTGAATTAATTTCAGGAAAACACTCTTAATTGCAATAAGGACCAAAAAAAAATTTATGTGGATCACAGTGAAATCGGGTTACCCAACCCTATCAAGGATGCTACTTTAATTCATTGCAGAATAATACAAAATAAAACATATATACTCAATTAGTACCCAAACATGTGAAAAATTAATTTTCCATCAAAAGAATGCATAAAAGTATAAACTGGAATTTGATGAGTTTGGATTCTAAATGAGGAAAGGTAAAGATAGCCCAGAGACTTGAAATGCTTAAGGACTTATAGAAGGATTAATCGGGCACTGCCTCCGATAGCAGTTCGTTTTAGAACTTTATAAATGAACTAATTTAATTTTCATCATCAGCAATCACAGAAATCTGACAATCTATTTATAAACAGATTCCAAATCAACAAGGTATTTTAATAACAAGGACTTTAATCTTAATAGGCCAATCTGATGAGTAATGAAGAAAATAAGTCAATCATAAAATAATTCAAAATGTTAATTTAAGAAAGGGGTAACAAATTAATTCATTTAATCAAAGGATTGACATTAAAAGTAATACAATACATTTGCCAACATTAAATCAGGGTGTCTATTTCAGATCAGCAACAAATTTCCCTGACTTTTCCATACCAAAAAAAAAAAGTTCAGGTAATTGAGATTTTGTGATGTTACACACAAAAAATGATAAAAGTTACGAATTTGAGAGTGAAACTTTCACAACTGATTCTGAAGCACAAACTGTTGATTTGTTAAATAAATTTTCGCAAAATACACAAAATGTTGAACATCAATTTATTTCATGGTTAATAATTGCCCAACACTCCTAAATTTAAAAAAAAAAAAAAAAAAAAAAAAAAAAAAAAAAATCTAATTATTTTCTTGGATATTTCAAACTTTTTCTCTGAATTTTCCAATTTCCTTACTTCTTCTCAGGAATGGTAAATTTCCCTGACATTTCCAGTCCATATCAATTTCCCTGACTTTCCAGGTGGCTAGACACCCTGATCAAACATAGATGAAAATATGAAAATTTTGAAGTTGATTGTAATAAATAGAACAATGCAAATAATATTAGTTCAATAAACAAAATTAATATCAGTAAAATGGAACTCTGTTTGGATAATGCTTATTTAAAAAAATTAGTAGGAAAGGGATCAGCATAAGTAATCAGAAGTCTTGCGTATATCAATTCAAGAAATAAAATAAAAAACTACGATAAAAGACAAATCAATAAGTGTTAAAAAGGGACAGATTATTATCATAAATAATTTACAGATTTAGACTGCAATGAACAAATTTCGAAAAACATAACGAAAAAAGAAATAAAACGCTTACTTTTGAAAACTGTCTTCATTGAATATTAACAGAAATTAAATAGTTGGATTGCTTTCAAAATATCATAATCAAACCCAAAGTTTGTTTTGTTACAGGAAGAATTTGGATTGCTTTGTGTCTAGTGTGACTTTAAAAAGTTTGCTTACTGTTCAAGAAATATCTGTCTGAATTCATAAACTGTTTCAAAGCAACTTAATTCGTAACTGTAAAATTAATTAAAATTGCTTTTTTCTTAAACACATAAACTATAAATAATAAAACCCATCAATTCAAAGACACAAATTTTACGGATTCACAGGAGATAAACAAACAAGCAATTCTCATGGACGGCGACAAGAGCAATGAGATGAATATCCGGAATGAAGCATTCAAATTATACATTTTAAAGAAATCATTACTAAAATTTGACGTCACTGTACTTTGTGGGTACACACAACAAAGCTTTACATTTATTCGGGATTCAAACGGAATCGAAAGTATTTCTTAAAATACAATCACTTGTTATTTTTGTTTGTTTATTGAGAACATACATCTGACTTGTGTGCTTGACATCAAGTACCCGCTTATAAGTCATCGTCAATATACAGGGACGAGATAGCCACAAGGAAATTTAAAACACCAGAGAGTTACATCCGTAAGCTCCACAAAGTGTGTGCAATGGAGCTGGCGAGAGTCGAACCCGCCGACCTGACTCCTACGCTCTCAAGCAATTAGCGGAATGGTGTCTTAACCACTCGGCCACGGAGGCCCCACTTGTTATTTTAAATGCATTGAAAAGTCTTCGTAAATAATAGTTAAACATTTAGCATTTATAAAACAAAAACTCGCCTTTATTAATTTATCATTAATGTACAAGTTAAAAAGTCGATTATATTAAAATTAAGTTTTTATTTTGCATGTGTGAATTCATATTTTGTCTCGCGTGAACTTCTTAAAACATGCGCATTGTGCATTGATTTGTTGTTTTATCAGTAGAAATTAACTAACCTCGGTAAACTGATGTCACTTAGAATAAATTACTTCGGGAAGCCTATCCTTCTTTATGACTCCTGCTCTACGTATGAGCTAATTGGTCTACATTAGAGCTACTAAATATATAGTATAGAAGTATATATATTTAGCCTTAGTCTACATATAAGTTATCTACGATCTTATTGGTCTACAATTAACTCGTCTGCGATACGATTGGTCTACGCCATCATGATGATTCCTGCAATGATCGCTAAAGCAAAATTGTAGAAGGTAGACGAAAATACTTGTTTCTATAGAAACTCTTTCCTCATATTAATATTAATCAATCGACTACTCAACAATAATATTTTAATAGGTTATGGGACATTTATCTCACTATGAACTGCGCGAATTAGCCCAAGTCTGTAATCAATCGACTATGCAGCAATCTTAGAGTTGTAAAATTATAATTAGTATGATTTATTTACCAATTAGAATAACTGTGTTTAAATTAATATAGTGTAATTACGTATCCAACGTTTCTTGGAGTTCCATTACCTGCGATTTATTCTGTTGAGCTGATTCAGATATCATAATCAACAAGGTGCTCTTGGTGATAAAGGTCCGCCAGATTTGTACAGGATAGCTCAGTTGACAGAGCATTGGCTATTTACGCCAAAGGTCCCTGGTTCAAATCTTGGCTTGGAAACTTTTCACTCAGTTGGAAAATTGTAATTCATACGATTTATTTACCAATTAGAATAATTGTGTTAAAATTAATATAGTGTAATTACGTATCCAACGTTTCTTGGAGTTACATTACCTGCTATTTATTTTGTTGAGCTGATGCAGATATCAGACCAGATGTCATAAACAATAAGGTGCTTTGGGTGACAAAGGTCCGCCAGATTTGCCCAAGATAGTTCAGTTGGCAGAGCATTGGTAGTTTACGCCAAAGGTCCCTAATTCGAATAATGGCCGGGACACTTTTTTACTCAGTTAAAAAATTATAACTCATAAAAAAGATGGTTTGTAAAAAATTAAGAAAATAAGCAAAAAGGGAAAAGAGGATAACTAGAAATTATAAACAGAACAATTGCAGGCTTAAAAAAAAAATAAGGATCTTAAAATTGAAACTAGTATTTATATGATTTTAGTAATATTTCTAAGGAAAAAGAATAATCAGAATATGTAAACCAATGCCTAAGTTATGCTCAATTATCAAATATATACAAACATAGCCAGGGATTGTCATAAAAAATTTGCCACCATCACTTTTGAAAAGGGTTTGGTAGTTCCAGAGATTCCATAAAAATTGTAATTTAGAATGTTTTTAGAGCGTTTTTCGCTCATCTCACAGTTTTAAATTTCGAATTTTTTTAGAATTTGTTCTTAGAGAGCATTTGCATCTTATAAGTAACTACCATGCCAAATTTCATGTTTCTAACACCTTCAGTATAAAAAAAAAATCGAAATTTTAGAACGTTTTTAGCTCATGCACTCCCCTGGGAGTAGTGGCACCGACATGAAATATAGCCTATGTTACAGCAGGAATTGTCACCATCAATTTGCCACCATCACTTTTGAAAGCAGTTCTGTAGTTCCAGAAATTCCATAGAAATTGTAATTTAGAATGTTTTTAGAACGCGTTTCGCTCATCTCACCCTTTTAAATTTCGATTTTTTTTAGAATTTGTTCTTAGAGAGCATTTACATCTTATAAATAACTACCATGCCAAATTTCAAGTTTCTAGCTCCTTCAGTATAAAAAAAAATAGAAATTTTAGAACGCTTTTCGCTTTTGCACCCCCTCTGGTAGTGGCACCGACATAAAATATAGCCTATGTTACAACAGACACTGTTACCATCAGTTTGCCACCATTACTTTTGAAAATGGTTCTGTAGTTCCAGAGATTCCACTGAAATTGTAATTTAGAATGTTTTTAGAACGCTTTTCGCTCATCTCACCCTTTTAAATTTCGAATTTTTTTAGGATTTCTTCTTTGTAGAGCATTTACATCTTATACGTAACTACCATGCCAAACTTAATGTTTCTAGCTCCTTCAGTATAAAAAAAAATCGAGATTTTAGAACGTTTTTCGCTCCTGCACCCCCATTGGGGTAGTAGCACCGACATGAAATATAGCCTATGTTGGAGCAGGGACTGTCACCATCAATTTACCACCATCACTTTTGAAAACGGTTCTGTAGTTCCAGAGATTTCATAGAAATTGTAATTTAGAATATTTTTAGAACGTTTTTCGCTCATGTCACAACTTTTAAATTTCGAATTTGTTCTTAGAGAGCATTTACATCTTATAA
This sequence comes from Maratus michaelseni, assembly GCA_963931845.1. Classification (NCBI taxonomy): domain Eukaryota; kingdom Metazoa; phylum Arthropoda; class Arachnida; order Araneae; family Salticidae; genus Maratus; species Maratus michaelseni. The sequence goes on from OZ007587.1 coordinate 203,068,677, forward strand.
GTAACTACCAAGCCAAATTTCATGTTTTTAGCTCCTCCAGCATAAAAAAAATCGAAATGTTAGAACCTTTTTCGCTTCTGCACCCCCCTGGGGGTAGTTGCACCGACATGAAATATATCGTATGTTGGAGCAGGGATTGTCACCATCAATTTGCCACCATCACTTTTGAAATCGCTTCAGTAGTTCCAGAGATTACCCCCTACAAACAAACAAATAAAAAAACAATCTTTACTACACTGCTCGAAACAAATAAAGGATATTTGAAGTTTTATATAAAATAAAGATATAAACGAAATTTTTTTTGCCGAAAATAGAAGAAGAGAATCACAAATGCAAATTTTTCTGGTTTTCAAACTGTGGAGTAGGCAAATTTTGAGTTCGACGTCAAAAACGTCGCTTCAGCGGCAGCGAATGAAATTTGACTTTCAACTGGATAAAAGAGAATGAAGACAAGGATGATCGGCATTCAGTGATTGCTTTGTTTCGATGAGTACGATGTCTCAGCGAAGTCATTTGACAGATTCAGAAGCTTGGAGAATTGTTGATAGGTTAGAAGGGGGCCAAACTCAAGCCGAAGTAGCGCAAACCATTGGAGTGTCACAAAGTGTCATTTCCAGGATCTGGAACCGTTTTTTGGAGAGTGGATGTGCAGGCCGAAGACCAGTGCAAGGTCGTAGACGGGCAACAACGCCCAATGAAGATCGGTATTTAGCGTTAACAGCTCGGAGACACCGAAACATGAACGCTACTCTTCTCCAACAACACCTTCGCTCGGCTACAGGCACCACGATTTCAACTCAGACTGTCCGAAACCGGCTCCATGCTGTAGGTCTGTATGCTCGCCGACCGATGGTATGTGTTAGATTAACATCAAGGCATCGTCGCGACCGCAGGGAGTGGGTGGGCAACCGAGCATGTCAACTGGAGGAGAAATGAATGGAGCAATATTCTGTTTCCTGACGAGTTCCGTTTTTCTGTGCATCCGGATAATAGGCGTATTTTCATCTGGAGGGACCGTGGCAGTAGGAATAATCCTGCGTTCGTGCACGAAAGTGTCAGATTTGGCGGTGGAGGAGTGTTGGTGTATGGTGGCATCTCCATTGACGGGCGCACTGACCTCTACATCATTCGAGATGGAGCTCTGACTGGTCGCCGATATAGGGATGAGATCCTCAGACCTATTGTAGTCCCTTACGCTGCAGCAATCGGAGATAACTTCATTTTAATGGACGATAACTGCAGGCCACATCGTGCAAACCTGGTGGAGGATTTCCTTTTCGAGGAAGGAATCGTTCGAATGGAATGGCCAGCGTGTTCTCCAGACATGAATCCAATCGAGCACGTTTGGGACGCTCTAGGAAGACGAGTTTCTGGCCGCCAACAACCCCCACAAACTCTCCAAGAACTGGAAAGAGCTCTTCTGGAAGAGTGGGGCAGAATACCCCAACTCGTCATTAATAGCCTCATTGAGTCCATGCCTCAAAGGTGTTCAACGTTGCTGGCCGCCCGTGGAAACCTTACCCCCTACTGAAAATGATTTTCTTTGAAGAAAACACCTTTTCTTATTCTTTTTTTCTCATATGCACAAATTGTGTTTTTTCCTTTTGTACACAAATGCGCAATAAAATGCATTTTTTTCTGCCATACATGTGTAATTTATTCTCATATAACCTACTATGTCTGTCGACCATGTATCAATCAGCTAAAAAGTTTCCCAGATACAAAATCCACCTAAAACTGCAATATCCTTTAATTGTTTGGAGCAGTGTACTTTATAATATTAGTATAGATAAAAAACATTAGAAAAATCAAGGGTATATTTTGCATTTTAAAATTATTTTTGTGTTTAGTCAAAAGCTAAAACCACTTGTATTTAAATTGGCTATAACTCATTAGAATAACTTTGTTTTATGCTAATAATGGAAAACGCTACAGAGAATGAAAAATTTCAGTATATAACTAATGCAAAAGTCAAGTTTGCATCAGCAAAAGGTTGCTAACTCGTACGTGCAGATAGGATGCGCGCCGATTGAAGCACTTATTTGCAGTTTTTAAACAAATACTAGAATTTAGTATTTATGCAAAACTGTAAAAAGCCCTTAAAACTAAGTTCAATTTTTGAACAGAGTTTCATTTGAATTTTTGAAACAGAATTTCATTTGGTGGTCTAACCAACTTTCCTAGGGGGGGGGGGGGGCTCAAAAATTTTCAGGGGGTGCTGAGCCCCTCCCCCTGGCACCCCCCTAGCTTCGGCCCTGAACATAGCTTTTATAGTTCAAATTCAAATTAGATGCTGTCTGATTACATTCCTGAAATCATTTTTAGTCTTAAATGCATTTCATTTGTAGATATTCTTATTCGTATAGGGCAGTTGCAATTGACGTCAGGTTGGAGGTCACACACTACGAATAGGTAGTTCTGATTGGTGGAAGTACCCTGATCTCCAAGTGAAGTACAATGGTTGATCAGCTGATTGCAACTTCCCTATAGTAACAAATCTCCTTTTTTTTCTATAAAGTCGAAGGATCTTTGTCAACAACATCAAAGTTGGTTCTTTAAGCCGATTTTAAAACACGACAATCCGAAGAAGGTCGTCGTCAAAGAACAATCGCTTACAACTGAAGATATAATACATTTTTCGAAGAATAAAAAGTTTTATTCGATTTCAAAAATCTTCAAAGCTCGCCTGCGATTTCCATGCTTTTGCGTATAACAATGGTTCTATAAATGTCGAATGTGTAAGGAAAAAAATCGTTGTTCAGTATGGAAATTATTTTTTAAAGAACAGCCTTGAGGAAACTCCAAATGGAACTTTGATAGACCACGTTGAATTTATTTCAGAACAAGCTCAAAATGTGTTTTTGAGCACTTAATTTTTAAAAAATAACTAAAAAGCTTGAAAACATGCACTTTTTCTTCTATACTTAGTAATTAGGAATCGAAGTAATTATGCATTTTTTATTTTCCCGTTATAATGTGAATGATTCTGATTGAATTCCAGATATTCACATTCAGGTGCCTAAAAATTGAACAGCGTTTTATTATTATTATTTTACTGCAAATTTGATATATTTTGACTTAAACCGATTACCATACAGACAATCCCCATGCCGTATCCAGAAAATGAGTTCGAAACTCCAACTTTCACAATTATTTTCCAGAAGATCCTTTGCTTTTATAGAAAACGGAAAAGGCTATTCGATTTCTTGGTACCTGTTAAAATATTGTAATTATAGCATTACACTGAATTGTTATTATCTGGAGGCACGGCAGTGCCTCCGCCAAGTCGAGAGAGGACAGCCGTAAGCATACTTTTCTGGAAGCAACTCAGGGCACTTTTGACCCCCCCGTAGCTCCGTGCTGGAGTATCCCAAAAATTTTAAACTTCAATTATAGAGAGTATTTGGCCCACAGGACCAAAATTTAAAATTACAACTTTCTGTCTTTTCTAGTTCCGGCGATATATGAACTCAAACATTCGATTTTTTGTCACTTCTTACTCACTCGTTCACGCGTCATCAAAAAGATTGGGTAGATCCCGTAGCCCCAGAAACTTGACATTTGGAAAAAAGGTAGTGTTTAGGATACAAAGAAAGGAAAAATTATAAAATCCAGAAAATTCGAAAAAAAAAACATTCGAAAATTCAACAAATTCCATCAAAATTGAAAATTGAAAATAATACGATCTTGTAGTCTTGGAAACTTAAGATTTGGTGTGAAGGTAGTGTTTAACATCCAGAAAAAGAAAACATCAAAAACACCAAAAAAATCGAAAGCAAAATTGAAAAAATCGAAGAAATTGAAAAGAACCGAAAATTTGAAGACAATCGGATTTTGTTGAGCTAGAAAATTCAAATTAGGAATAAAGGTAATATTTAGGATACAGAAAAAGGAAAATTAAAAAAATCCAGAAAATTCGAAAAAAAAATAAAAAAATTCGAAAAAAATTGAAAAAATGAAAATAATTTGATACGATAACGCTCGTATTTATAAATTAATTTGGATGAAACTAATTGTGTGTATTAAGCTCACCAATGCCTCGACCGAGTTCGTTGGCCAGCTTGGTCCGCCATCTTGTTTCAAGATGGCGGCCACGGAAAATTTTAAAACTAAAATAAATATACAAAAAAGTTAAAAAATCAAGTTTATTTTTTAATTAGGTGTTAGGACTTGATACAAGGATTCCAGAGCATTTTTTGTTTTACCTCTATCTTAAAAATTGGCTGAGATAGAGCAGTTTGAAATTCTAGGGTGGCTGACATTTTGAAACAAAACAGCACATTACAAAAAACCAACGATAAATTTATGGTCAATAATGGTCAAGCAGGTGCAATCCCGAATGAATACTCCGTGTTATTATAACTGTAACTTTGACTTCGAAATTTTGATACGTTGCATTTTCTATTTGTTGATATTTTTGAACTATGATTTACGCTAAGTGAAATGTTGTTGTTGAAGAGGGATTTTCCATGTAAATCCGAAACGTCCAATTTTAATATGTTTTTAATGTTTTATGAAAGTGTATTGTAATGTCTGTAATTTTAATGATTTTAATATAAATTTATAAGTTTTAGTGAACGCGATTTCTCGCAAATTATTTTCTTTCATTGTTGTAATCATTTTCCCAATCATACGCATAAAACTATATATTCATATCGATTAGCGCCAAATTATCGCCAAACTTGGCGACAATTGGCGAAATCTCGCCAAATTTGGCGACAAAAATAAGTCTTCATAAATGAAGCCAACTTGGCTATAGCTCAATAATTTGGCGAATTTCTTATTCAAATTCAGTGTAAACGAATCTTTTGTAAACGGTTTCTTTGCATTTTAACTTGCTGTTTTCGAGTAACATTAGCTAAAATTTTAAAACGAAGATATAGGAAAGCTACCTTTTCCTGCCGGTACAGGCCGGAGGACTTTTTTATGAGTTGTCGGATGCAATCTATGTTTTGCATTAAATAAAGTAAAACATTGAAAAACAAATCCCACAGGATGGGGATAGTTTGTTTTAGATAGATTTTAAGATAATTGTCCTATTAGCTAGTACACCTTCCGTTATTGTTTTGTGTTATTTTCCCCGGATTATGCTTTTCTTTTCTTTTGTTTACGAATTTTGTAATAGAAAAGTTCCGCTATAGACTGGCTACGTTATAGACCTTTTTTTTTATAGACAGGTTCATTTTCTTTCACAGGCTTTACTCTATTTAATTTATATATGAAATATTTGTTGTTAAAAGATGTTGGTCGCACAAAAATTTTCACATCTCTCCCTCCCTCCCGACATTACTGGTTGGTTATGGCTTGATAGTCCTTTCTAAATAAAATCATGGTGATTCTAAGATTCTCTTGATTTATCTCTAAATTGAACATAAACGATCCTAAGAAAACGGATCAATGAATTACTATATTGGCATGAGGAAATTTAGTTGCAGAAAAATGGAGCATATAGCTAACATTAAGTCTAATAGGAAAACCACAGCCTTGGCAAGATCTGGAGGCACGGCAGTGCCTCCGCCAAGTCGAGAGAAGACAGCCGTAAGCATACTTTTCTGGAAGCAACTCAGGGCACTTTTGACCCCCCCATATCTCCGCGCTGGAGTATCCCAAAAATTTGAAACTTTGTTTTTCTAGAGTATTTGGCACACAGAAACAAAATTTAAAATTACAACTTTCTGTCTTTTCTAGTTCAGACGATATATGAACTCAAAGTTTCGATTTTTTGTCACTCACTCGCTCTTGCGTCATCAAAAAGATTGGGTAGATCCCGCAGCCACAGAAACTTAAAATTTGGAATAAAGCTAGTGTTTCGGATACAAAGAAAGGAAAAATTATAAAATCCGGAAAATTAAAAAAAAAACAAAACATTCGAAAATTCAAAAAAATCGAACAAAATTGAAAATTGAAAATAACACGATCTTGTAGTCTTAAAAACTTAAAATTAGGTGTGAAGTAGTGTTTAGAATTCAGAAAAAGAAAACATCAAAACACAAAAAAAAAAAAAAAATTAAAAATAAAATCGAAAAATCGAAAAAAAATGGAAAAATTTCAAATAATCAAATTTTGTTGCGCTAGAAACTTGGAATTCGGAATAAAGGTAGTATTTAGGATGCAAAATAAGGAAAAATTAAAAAATCCAGAAAATTCGAAAAAAAAATCAAAAATTCGAAAAATTGGAAAAAAAAATTGAAAAAAATTAAAATAATTTGATCTTTTGGCCTTAGAAATTTAAAATTCGCAGTAAACATACTGTTTAGGATTCAGAATAAGTTAAAATAAAAACGCAATAAAATTCGAAAATAAAATCAAGAAATCGAAAAATAAGGAAATTTTGAAAATAATTCGATTTCATAGCGCTAGAAACTTGAAATTTGGAATAAAGGTAATATTTAAGATACTAAATAAGGAAACATTAAAAAATATGGATAGTTAAAAAAAATCGAAAATTTCAGAAAAAAAAAAAAAAAGAAAAGAAAGAAAAATAAGAAAAAGAGAGAAAATGAAAATAATATGATCTCGTAGTCTTAGAAACTGAAAATTTTGTGTAAAGGTAGTGTTTAGGATTCAGAAAAAGAAAAAATTAAAAACACAACAAAAATTGAAAAAAAAAAAATCGAAAAAAAAAAAACGAAAATTTGAAAATAATTCGATTTTGTAAAGCTAGAAACTTAAAATTTGGAATAAAGGTAGTATTTAGGATACAAAAAAAGAAATAAATAAAAAAGCTGTAAAATTCGAAAAAAAAAATCAAAAATTCGAAAAATTGGAAAAAAATTGAAAAAAATTAAAATAATTTGATCTTTTGGCCTTAGAAATTTAAAATTCGCAGTAAACATACTGTTTAGGATTCAGAATTAGTTAAAATAAAAACGCAATAAAATTCGAAAATAAAATCAAGAAATCGAAAAATAAGGAAATTTTGAAAATAATTCGATTTCATAGCGCTAGAAACTTGAAATTTGGAATAAAGGTAATATTTAAGATACTAAATAAGGAAACATTAAAAAATATGGATAGTTAAAAAAAATCGAAAATTTCAAAAAAAAAAAAAAAAAGAAAAAGAAAAAGAAAAAAGAAAGAAAGAAAAATAAGAAAAAGAGAGAAAATGAAAATAATATGATCTCGTAGTCTTAGAAACTGAAAATTTTGTGTAAAGGTAGTGTTTAGGATTCAGAAAAAGAAAAAATTAAAAACACAACAAAAATTGAAAAAAAAAATCGAAAAAAAAAAACGAAAATTTGAAAATAATTCGATTTTGTAAAGCTAGAAACTTAAAATTTGGAATAAAGGTAGTATTTAGGATACAAAAAAAGAAATAAATAAAAAATCTGTAAAATTCGAAAAAAAAATTCGAAAATCCGAAAAATTGAAAAAAATTCGATTTTGTAGCTTTAGAACTTAAAATTCGGCGTAAACTTATTGTTTAGGATACAGAAAAAGGAAAAATTAAAACACAATTAATTCGAAAATAGTATAAAAAAACTCGAAAAAGATCGGAAATTTCAAAATAATTCGATTTTGTAGCGCTAGAAACTTGAAATTTGTAATAAAGGATACAAAATAAGAAAAATTAAAAAATCCAGAAAATTATAAAAAAAATTCGAAAATATCAAAAATTGAAAATAATTTTATCTTGTAGTCTTAGAAACTTAAAACTTGGTGTAAAAGTAGTATTTACTATTCAATAAAAGGAACAATTAAAATATTCGTTAAATTCGAAAATAAAATCGAAAAATCGAAATATCTTTAAGAAATCGAAAATTCGAAAAAAATTTGATTTTATACTGCTAGAAACATTACTTTTAAGATAATTGTCCTATTAGCTAGTACAACGCCCCTAATTGTTTTATGTTATTTCCCCCGGATTATGGTTTTCTTTTCTTTCGTTTACAAATTTCGTTATAGAGAAGTTCCGCTATAGACTGGCTACGATATAGGCGATTTCTTTATAGATAGGTTTGTTTTCTTTCACAGGTTGTATACTCTATGTACTTCACATATGAAATATGGATTGTTAAATGTTGTCATCCCCACAAAAATTTTCACAGCTCCCCCTACCCTCCCGACATTACTGGCTGGTTATGGCTTGATAGTCCTTTCTAAATAAAATCATGGTAACTCTAAGATTCACTTGATGTATCTCTAAATTGAACCTAAATGATCCTAAGAAGACGGATCAAATAATTACTATATTGGCATGACAATCAGGTAACTTAGAATTAAAATCGAAAAATCAATAAATTTATAAAAAGTCGAAAATTTGAAAATAATTCGATTTTGCAGTCCTAGAAGCTTGACATTTGGCAGAAAGGCAGGTTTTAGTACACAAACTAAGGAAAAATTAAAAAATCTGTAAATAATAATAAAAAAAAAGACTAAAAAAAAACATCGAATAAAGGAATATAATTTGATTTATTGGAAATTTCCGGAAATTTTAATTTTGGCTTTCTTTTCACACTAAAAAGTTATTTTATGTTAAATATCAAGTATCTAGAGCTGCGAGTAACATCTCAGATGGATAGCACCTATCCTGGAAGCAATTGAGAGTGCTTTTGACACCCCCCCCCCTCCCATAACTTAGTGCTTGCCTAGGAACCTGAAATCTCTTTTTATCTACAGTACTTTGCAAACGAAACTAAAGCTTCAAATTTTTTATACCTGTAAATAATAGGGACAGAGTGTGGGCTTAGCGAAAATCAGTGGATGATCTCCAAAAAGAACCCAAAATCAAGAAAAGGAGGATTACTTACAAAAAGAAGTGAAATCTCATCAAAAACGTCACCTGTAAAAAATGCAGCCAAGTCTCGTCACTCTTTTTCCGTAAAAAGTACTGAGATCGTATAAAGCCAAGTTTAACTATCTTATTAACTCTGAAATTTTCATTCGCAAATCACTCCTAGTCTCTACATCTTTAGTTAATTATTATTTTGTGACTTGGCAATTACGCATCACAGGGAAGTTATTACACCTTACTATGTTATGGAATAGGATGGGATAATTTAATTAAGGCAAATTATATACGCACAGGGAAGTTATTACACTTTAATATATTATAGTATTATTTGATTAAGACTAACTATATACATCACATTCTCGTGCTACGTAATTGCCAAGTCACAAAATAATAATTAACTAAAGATGTAGAGACTAGGAGTGATTTGCGAATGAAAATTTCAGAGTTAATAAGATAGTTAAACTTGGCTTTATACGATCTCAGTACTTTTTACGGTAAATGAGTTACGAGACTTGGCTGCATTTATTACAGGTGACTTTTTGATGAGATTTCCGTTTACAGTTTTATACAATATTGTTCTTTTAACTATGATTGGTTCTTTCAGCTAGCTTTCTGTTAGGTCCGCTACTTTTCTGACAGAATTTCACCTAAGTTTACAAATACATGTAATGTTCCATGTTTTGTTCAGTTGTCGTTGTATGTTGTATGTGTAACTCAATACACTCATATTCGATCCAGCCTTGCTTTTTTATTTTGTCTTTTTAATATTAGCAGAGCGTGGTTCACATGTGTTCAAATGAATAAGAGTAAGACAAAAGTGTGACGCTTTTCTTGTCTTTCCATTTTTTTGCTGCACTTTTAAGTGAAAAAAAATTCTTCTGTTGTTTATGTTTTACCGAGGAGAATGGAATCTCAAAAAGAACTTTATGATTTTCACTTTTTGAAGGTGATAGGAAACTTTTTCTGTTTGGAAGAGGCGAGTAATCGCAATTTTTGCTGCTAAGGAATTAGAGAACTTTTTGAAACGCGAATTCACTGAAGATAATACGGAAATTGTAAAAGAAAAAAAAAAAAAAAAAAAAAACAAGAACGAAAAATCATGCGTCAAGCATAGATTATGTAACACTTTCCAACGCTTCCAAAATAATTTTACAAATCATACCGTTTAATAAGCTGAAAGATAACATCTAAGTAAACAATTTGGAAAACGCATAACATATTTAAAAACATAATTTCAGGAATTTCCAACGTATACAATATTCGGAAAAATATCCGAATACTTTTATTCAGCCCTGTATATGATCTATAGATTTGTATATAAACTACATAGGATGCTAAATTTTAGTTCAGTTAAGAAACGCGTAGCACAGTTTAAAATTCTCCTTCTGAAGTGTCTGTCAATAAACGGAAATGTGTTCGCGAACTTTTGTGCTGCCCTGTATATGATCTACAGAATTTATACACGTAATAAACAAAAAGTGAGTTAAATTTAAATTCTCGTTCAGTAACTTAAAACGCACTTTCAGGAATTATTGTTAACAGACAGTAGAAAATTCTTTTGTGTGTCCCTGTAAATGAACGATGACTGCTATACACACAATATTCTGTAGTAAGCCTCTTGTAATGCACCTTAGTGATATACATAAATTTCAATGCGTTTAAAATAGTGAAACATTATTTAAATAAACCGCAGACGATTTGTCTCCATAGACGTAATGTAACGGAATTCTTTTGACTGTCCCTGTAAATTAACTATAAGTGCTGTGCACACCCCATTCCATATTAAGCTTCTTGTAATACACCTTAGTGATATATATCAATTACAATGTGTTTGCAATTGTGTAACATCATTCAAATAAACCACAAATGATTTTTCCCCATAGACCGTAATGTAACGGAATTCTTTTGAGTGTCCCTGTAAAAAAAAAAACTATAAGTGCTACACACTTCAGTTGAAATAGCGAACGTGCTATAGATAACGACAATAACATATAAAAATTGCAAGGCAATCCGAGCATATTTACTAGAGTTAGAGCACGGACAGACGGCAGACGGCCATACAAACCGAAGTCATAAACACTTTTCAACTAGGTTGGAAAGTGTTAAAAAGACATACGATCTATTCTTATCATTGTTAAGTGATGGTGTTCTTGCATCGCTTCAAGATGAAAATACTGTGCATAAAATCTGGAATAAATTAGAACGAACAGATGATACGAAGCGTGCAGCGAACCAAATTTTGACTCGGGAGAGATTGGCAGCTATTAAGAAAGATCGTGCTGTATCTATGAGGTCATATTGACGAAATATATAAATTAATTTCGGAACTCTCTGGAGCAGAAGTTAGTGAAACCGATACAATTGTTTATATTTTAATGCCATTGCCTCAAGAATTTGAAAATGTTAAGACTGCTTTAGAAACTCAACGGAATACTGCTCTGACATTAGATTTTGTCTCACACAGACTATTAGATGCTGAAGCACTTCTACTCGATTCAAAGACAGAAAAGTCCATACCCGGACCGCTCATGATAATACTGCGTTTGCGTCGTCAAATCACGGAGAATTTTTATGTAAAATTTGTAACCTAAAAGGGCATAGAGCAGATTATTGTAGAAAGAAACTTGCGTGTTATCAATATGGTAAGACTCGTGTGCCAATTGTTACGTCATCGTACATTGCTTCTGTATTAATACAATTAAATTAATTCCTTAAAATCAAATTAATTCCCATTTAGCTAAAATTAATACTCATTTTTCAATAAATTCATTTTTCTTTCTAAAATTCAAATATGCAAATTCTGATAAATACAAGAACGAAAAATCATGCGTCAAGCATAGACTATGTAACGCCTCCAAAATAATTTTACAAATCATACCGTTTAATAAGCTGAAAGATAACATCTAAGTAAACTATTTGGAAAACGCACAACATATTTAAAAACATAATTTTAGGAATTTCCAACATATACAATATTCGGAAAAATATCCGAATACTTTTATTCAGCCCTGTATATGATCTATAGATTTGTATATATACTATACATAGGATGCTAAATTTTAGTTCAGTTAGGAAACGCGTAGTACAGTTTAAAATTCTCCTTCTGGAGTTTCTGTCAATAAACGGAAATGTGTTCGCGAACTTTTGTGCTTCCCTGTATATGATCTACAGAATTTATACACACCACGTAATAGACAAAAAGTGAGTTCAATTTAAAATCGCATTCAGCAACTTAAAACGCACTTCCAGGAATTATTGTTAACAGACAGTAGAGAATTCTTTTGTGTGTCCCTGTAAATGAACGATGACTGCTATACACACAATATTCTGTAGTAAGCCTCTTGTAATGCACCTTAGTGATATATATAAATTTCAATGCGTTTAAAATAGTGAAACATTATTTAAATAAACTGCAGACGATTTTTCTCCTTAGACGTAATGTAACGGAATTATTTTGACTGTCCCTGTACAGTAACTATAAGTGCTATGCACAACCTATTCCATATTAAGCTTCTTGTAATGCACCTTAGTGTTATATATCAATTACAATGTGTTTGAAATTGTGTAACATCATTAAAATAAACCGCAAACGATTTTTCCCCATTGACCGTAATGTAATGGAATTCTTTTGAGTGTCCCTGTAAAAAAAAACTATAAGTGCTACACACTTCCGTTGAAATAGGGAACATGCTATAGATAACGATAATAACATATAAAAATTGCAGAGCAATCCGAGCATATTTACGGGAGTTAGAGCACGGACAGACGGCAGACGGCCAGACAAACCGAAGTCATAAACACTTTTCAACTAGGTTGGAAAGTGTTAAAAAATAAATAAAAAACAATTAGGAAAATGAATGGTTAATTAAAAGTAATATTGAGATTTGAATAAATTTTAGAAAGTTATTAGAAAATGCAACTTCGAAACAACGTCACTGCACGTGAAAGTATAGTGGTAATACCAATCATGGCAATACGAGTAATATACGTATAATAAGAAAAATGAAAATATATTTAATTCTTTAAGAATAGGTCAGATAACATTCAATAATTTAATATATTTATGAATAAATCCCTTAAAATAAAAATTATAAAATAATAATGAGTGCCAGAATTGGTATTATTAATCGAATTTATAATGAATTGAAACAAACTAACCCCAATGTAGAACTTGTAAATTAAGAAGTCAGGTTTAACGTAAACACAAGATTTTATTCATTGTAGCACAATAGTATGAAATATTAAATAACTAGTTGGCCAACTAATGTAGATAGTATTGAATAATGAAGATTATAACATTACAATAACCAAAATCTTGGTTTTTGGAGACCAAAATCTTGATATGGTTATAAAATATTGAATAATTATTTCAGATAGTAATTGTTAACTTCGGAAAGTTCATTCAAAGTTATTAATTTCAAGTTGATTAAATACACACGGAATAATCAGAGTAATTAAGTTTTATGACAAAAGAATAATCTTGAATGTTCTCTAAAGTTGTTGTTATATTAAAATTGATGAAAATAAAAAGTTAGAATTACAGAGTTCAAACTTATTGATCTTGAAGACCCACTAAAGTTATTATTTTTTTTAAATGGACCCTATTCTCCGTTTGGGTTCGAGGCTACGATTTCCGAAATGTTTCCCCAAAGCACGTGACTCAACATCACGGTAATCTGGTCCGTTGCTGCTCTCACAGAGTAAGGAGATTTAAACAGAGCATCAACTCTCGTACACTTCAATGGTAACTTCTTTAACATGGAATTACACATAGACAGTGGCGATTGCTGCGGGTGACGCAAAAACTATGGCCATAACAGAAGCGAGGTTTCTAAAACGACTATATATCGCTTTCTTGGCGACAAATGAGGGAAGGGAAAAAAAAAACGGCGACTGCTTGTTTTTTAAATCTCATTTTTGATATCATTTAATATTGTACAATCAGCAAGTTCTATTTTTTCAATTGCATGCATCGTTATAAGCATATAAAATTCTTTGAATGTTCCAGAAATTAGAATCATTAAATTAAACGCGGTGTTATACAATGATATTCTGAAATTCTGATGAATTGCTTATTCTTTTAATTTTTTTAAATAAACAGGTATTCATCAGCAACCAATAAATTAAAGTGGAAAGTAAAAATAAACGCTTTTAAAAATTGTAAAAAATATGAAAACATGTTTATATTTCCCGAACAGATGCAAAAACATTTTCCAATATCTTAAGCAGGGCTGTCCGACCTGGGTTCCGCTACTCACCAGAAAATTCTTATAGAAATATTTGACTTAGTTAATCGGAGATTGGATGAGGCAAATTTTTCTGTAAGAATTTTCTGGTGAATAGCGGACCCAGGTTGGACAGCCCTGATCTTAAGCAATTAATTTCTAAATTCTATTAAATTTATCGGCAAAATTTTAAAACTATTGGAAATCCATATAGAAAATTTAGCATTCATAATTTTACGTCTAAATCCATTATGCAAATGTTCCATTTTCATTTCAGATAAAAATGAAATTTGAAAAATCGTCTGCATCCCCATAAGAAAGCATTATGACCTAAAAAAAAAGTTCTATATTTTCCGAACGAATGAACCGAATTTAACCAATAACTATACAGCTAATTCCGGATACCTCGCCAACATACCTATTAAAAATCAACCTAATCGGACCAGTTTTATGGAAAACAGACAGTCGAAAACCAAAAACATTTCGCGTCTCCACAGTGAGCCTTAACATGACGTTTCGGCAAAAATCTGTCAACACTGAATATATATAAAATATTTCAAATATTATGGAACTTGACAAAACAAGAACAAAAATAACACATGAAAATAAATCACAACTTACATTTTGAAGAATTATAATGACCTATTTGAACTTCAAAGAGTAATTTTAGTAATAAATATTAATCAAGATTCAAAAATCAAATAGCGAACGCCGAAAATTTGCACTGATTTGTACTGAAAATTTGCAAATAACAACAGAAAAAGGCGCCAAGCAGAATAGGTTTACAATTAAACGGAAATCACGAAGATAAAAATCGCCAAAGCGATGGTTTAGTTTTTAAGTCATCCGCTGCAATCGCTCTTTTCAAGCGAAGTTGGGTCTCTGTTTAAATCTCCTTACTCTGTGGCTGCTCTATGGCATGCAGGCTTGAGTTGCAAACGAGTCGTTACATAATTAAGGACTACAATGTCGGCAATGTTTCCCCAAAGCACGTGACTCTGACGTCAGTAGGAATATGGTCCATGGTGCAGAAATTTAATTATAATCAGATATAAATCTATGGAGAAAAATCACTTTCACAGGAACTGCACAACAAATAATTTTTTGAAGATAATCGTTGCCGTTGTTGTTTTATTATAACTGATGAAAATAAAATGTCAGAATTACAGAGTTCAAACTTGTTGATCTTGAAGGCTCACTGAAGTTAAAATTATGAGGATAAATGGTGTAGCAATTTAACTATAATCAGATATAAATCGATGGAGAAAAATACTTTCACAGGAACTGTACAACAAATAACTTTTTCAAGATCAGAGGCGTAGCGTCAAGGGGGTCAGGATCACTTTACTACCAGTATTTTTATATACTATATTTCGCCTTATTTAATTCATACCGTTCAAAAATTAAATAAGGCTATATGTAGTATATAATTATACTGGTAGTAAAATGATCGTGCCTCCCCCTGACGCTACGCCACTGTTGAAGATAGTCATTGCTATTTCTTAATAAACTATGATAGACAGTGTGGTGATTTAAATTTATGAAGATTAACAGAAAGCTATTTCGAACATTTGAAGATCGAATCAATATAGATGTACATGAATATTATATTGATGAAATAGCTCTAACGACGATTCGAAGAAATTATCTACTTGAATTACGAAAATGGGAAAATATATTTGAAGCTTCTTTATTAATGGTAGATGAAAGTAAAGGTTGAATTGTGGCAATTTGTAGAAAGGCGATTTCGATCGCATAGAGCCGAATCTGATGAGCTTGACAATCTTTTTTTAAAAACTAATGTAAAGGATTTTTCATGACGATACTCATCTTCCAGTAATTCCCATATTCAAAAATTTTAAGATTTCATCATATCAACTTGTTTTCCGAAAGAAAAACCTCCTAATCCTCAGTTGACAAACTGAATGAGAACGATATGTGTAAAAAATTCAATGCAATTTAAGATCGCAACAATTAACCAATCGGTTAGTGCACGCCAGTGCGCCACGGCACCCTAACCGAGGCTAACGAAAAAGAAAGGCTACCGCGGTGCTTTACGCGTACCTTTTTTTACAGACCGCGGGAATCACGTGATACTCGAATCCACCAATGTAGGTGTACGAAAAGAGCAATACGTCACACTGCCGGTCTGTAAAAAAAGATAAGTGGAATGCACCGCGGTAGCCTGTTTTTTTCGTTGGCCTCGACCCTAACGACACGACGTCATAGGCAATGTCATCGAGGCTAACCGCGACCTACGTTATGCACGGCCGGTGCATGACGTTTTAAACGTCACATGGAGTCATGGAGATAGAGAGAAGGAGAACAATGATAATGTTTCTACTTATGGAACTAAAAGCGGTACCTAGTATGGCGGCGTTTTCGTTTTTTTGGGCCTTTAGGGACTGTAGCGCCCTTTATTTCCGGTTCCGACTGACAACTCTTTACCATGCTTGAAACCAAAATGCAGGAAGCGCAGACGACAATTTGTAATGTTTGGCAGGTCACATGACCGGCCTTTGGGAGCACCAGCGCCACGAACTGGGTACAAATTACCGGTCCATGTTGAGATCTTGAAAGCCTATCTTCACTGTTCTCCTTCTTATTTCTATCTCCATGCATGGAGTGGATCATTTTTACATGATGATTGACCGTGTAAAAAAGACCTACTCCATGTGACGTTTTAAACGTCATGCTTCGGCCGTGTATAACGTAGGTCGCGATCCACCCCACAGATTAAATATATTACACCAGATAGGACACTTCCATAAGCTTAATGGTAACCGAATCGCAACTTCAGAGCCCCTAGTGACAACAGTAGCAAACGTTCCGGGCGTGTCGCCACAAGTAGGTATTGCTTATCTTATTTGTTTAGTATCTATCTTTTTTTTTTCAGCAGTTTCAGCGATGTTTGTTATTATTTAAAACATAAAACGTATTTTATTTTATCATACAAATACTAGAAACTAAGCAAATAACTAAGCAGATAAGTTAAATACTATCAAAAAGCCGCCGATAAAATAAACAAAATTGTCAACAGGTACATGTGATAGTGACAATCCAACAATTTATAGATCCCGCGCATGCGCGTTTGTTTCAGACTGTTCTCAGTAGCGGCGCTAGCATCGCGCTGGTTCGGGTTTTTGCTCTACTGTCGTATCTGGATGTATATTTAATCTGTGATCCACCCCGAGGCTAACAAAAAAGAAAGGCTACCGCGATGCTTTAAGCATAACATTTTTTACAGACCGCGGGAGTCACGTGATGCTCGAATCCACCAATGCAGGTGTACGAAAAGAGCATCACGTCACTCTAGCGGTCTGTAAAAAAAATAAGTGGAATGTGCCGCGGTAGCCTGTCTTTTTCGTTAGCCTCGCAATGTCATTGCCTCGCTCGAGCCCGCCAGAGTTTAGATGTTCTGAGTTAGAATTACGCACGAGTAGAAACAGTATGAGATGCATGAGGTGAATGTTCTGAATCGAAAGCCTGCGCTCTACAAGGAGTCGATGAACTTTAGAATGTTCTGGAACAAAAATTTCTCAACTGAACTCAAGATGTTTGGCTAGAACAGATTACGTGATCTAAAAGACGTTGTTTTGAGGAGGCAATAACTCAAAAAGATGGATAGATTTCAAAACATTCACGGCGCGCTGTTTGAAAGAATAAAAAAAGAAAACTGCCCAGTTAAACTGAGGGCAATGAGATCACAGGCTATTCACACTAATTGTATATTATACACTTATTTCAAAGAATTTGAAATAAGCCCCTCGAAAAATAAAGAAATCGACAATATATTAATGGGGGATCATCCCCCCCGTTCCCCCAGCCCCTTATAGTTAACCATTCAATCCCCAAAACTAATCAGGGAAGCCCCTTATTACAATGAACATATATACTAAATTCGAAGCAAATCGGATAATTCTGCATGAAAAACCCATTTTTCTAAATTAAGGGGGATTACCCCCCGTATCCCCCTTCATACTTAACCAACGAATCCCAAAACTAACCAGGGAAGGTCCTTATCACAATGAGCCTATATACAAAATTTGAAGAAAATCGGATAATTCTCCATGAAAAACACATTCATCTAAATTAAGGGGGGAGGATAAGCCCCCCCCACCCCTGTTTACCCTCTTTATACTTAACCAAAGAACACCCAAAACTAATCAGGAAAGCGCCTTATCACAATGAACCTATATACAAAATTTGAAGAAAATCGCATAATTCTTCATGAAAAATCCATTTATCTAAATTAAAGGGGGGGGGGTTAGGTCCCCGTTCCCCCCTTTATACTTCACCAATGAATCCACAAAACTAATCAGGGAAGCGCTTTACCACAATGAGCCTATATACAAAATATAAAGAAAATCGGATAATTCTGCATGAAAAACCCATTTATCTAAATTAAGAGGGGTGTTAGCCCCTGTGACCCCCTTTATACATAAACAATGAATCCCCAAAACCAATCAGGAAAGCGCCTTATCACCATTAACCTATATACAAAATTTGAAGAAAATCGGATAATTCTGCATGAAAAACCCATTTATCTAAATTAAGGGGGTGATTAGCCCTCCTTTTCCCCTTTATACTTAACCAACGAACGCCCAAAACTAATCAGGGGAGCGCTTTATCATGAGGAACCTATATCCAAAATTTGAGGCAAAACGCTTATTTCTATCAAGAGTTATCGCGTTACGTACATACATACGTACATACAGAACGGGGGGGGGGGGCACATTAGCTCTCAGGCTTGATAGCCTGTGAGCTAAAAAGGATTATTTCTTATGTTTCGCATAACTTTCCAAGTTTTTAATGGCTTTTCAAAGCGTAGACAAATTTTGAAAGTAAATATTTCTATTCATTAAATACAATTTTGAAACAAAATAATCAATATTTAATATACTAGGCGGCTCTGCCCCCTGCTCGCTGCGCTCACCAACCCCCGTTCTGATTTCACAACCTCTGAAAACCTGGTAATGTATCCTGTTTTAGAAAGATGCTGATGATGATGATATCACCTCACGAACGGCGACTATCTTCTGTAATCAGGTTGTAATGCTTTTTCATTTAACTGGTTATAATGCTTTTTCATTTAATTCATCTTTTTTATTTTTAATATTGATGTGTAAACACAATTTTTATGACGTAATTTTCTTTATTTCATGCTTTCAACACGTGATCATTTAATTATTATTTTAAACTTTCATTATTGTTTTTAATAGTCTCGCGCAAATACATTTTTTATTTGAGATAAAACATAATCTTTTGCGCTTATTTAGAAATTGGCAACAATATAAAAAAATGACTTTTTCAATAAAAGATTTTTTACTCGTTTAAGAATTTTTTGAGTTTTTATTGTCCGACGGTGATAAATTTTTTAATTTCTGAAAGCTTGTTATATTTCGCGTCTGGTGGTATGATTTTCGAATCCGTAGGATGGCTAGAAAAAAAGTAATAGCTCCTCAAAAAAGTCCCTAGTAAAAAAGCGATAAGAATAACCCGGAATATCTAGGCAGAATTTGATTGGTCCATTTCTAAATCGTTTTTGGCTCACTTCCAGATTACTTTTTTTTAATATAGAAGGAAAGGATTCAATATTTGATTTTTCCACTTCGAAAATTTTTACGCATTTTTGTTACGCGAAATATGAACGTTTTGCTTATATTAATCTACAGAATATTTAACAAATGAATCATTAAATGAAAGCTAAAAGAACTTAATGATTAGTCATTAATAACGGAATATAATTAATTTAAACAGAATATTTGAATTAAGAAAAATGAATTTATTGAAAAACGAGTATTACAGGGACCGATTTAGAAATTTGGGGGCCCTGGGCACAGATGCGTATGGGGGGCCCCTCGCACAGATTCTTTGAATAAAAAAATATAATATCGAAAGCAGTACTTATTAAGATAACCACTATTGACTTTGATAATTTCTTTAAAATATAAATTTAAAAAATTAAATTTGATAATCATTAATTTACTTTTAAATAATTATTTGATAATTATGAATTTTGAATTGAATTTTATAATAAACTGTGTGGTGCTGATTACCTTTCTCTATGCAAGTCCATATATCTGGAATGATAAAGTATGCAACAACTAATAATAAATTTATCGCAGTACCAAGCTATAATTATTTAAAATATTAGTATATCCTACTAATCAAACAACTTTTTCTTTCAAATACAAGCTTTGTATGAAAAAAAAAAAATTACACAAGTAACTAGCGGAACAACACGGCTTTGTCCATGTTAACCATGAGGGCCTTACATGTAAAATAAATAAAAATGAAATAATATGGTGATCCCAAAAATGGAGTTCTGTACATTACTGCACATAAATTGTTAAAAGACAATCAGCAAAAAATAAAGTTACTTTGATACATCACAGACAATCTGTAGCAAACAGATTTTTCCATTTTAATTTTGTTTTTTGACAGTTAAAACTGTTTTGGCCAATAATTGAAACATCTTTAGTAGCATTTGGGGGCCCCTGAAAATTGGGGGCCCTGGGCCCGTGCCCCGAATGCCCTGCCGTAAATCAGGCACTGAGTATTAATTTTAGAAAAATGGGAATTTATTTAATTGTATTAATACAGAGGCAATGTACGAGGTCGTAACAGCAATGATGCTATCCACTACTGAACATAACCGGCAATAAGCTACTTATGGTGACTGATCGAAGTTCTAGTAATGGACCTTGGCTTTGTCTAGCCCACAACGAAGTGATGTTGCCTTCGCAGGTATTCATTAGCTGTACGTGCTTGTGAGAGCTGATTATCCTATGGGAAGGCCTGCCGACCTCCTCCCTCATACCGGGGCGAACAGTACACCCTTTATTTTTTATCCCTCACTTGTCTCTATTAGACTACACATAATATTACCATAACGCAACTTACAAAGTATGATTAGGGAGATGTCCACACGAGAGTGGACTTTAATTACAGAAATGGATAACATGTTAGACTAATAATAGGAATATATATGAGAATATTCACAATCTTCAAATCCAGACATTTTTCTTCAATCTTCTTTTCGTTCTGCATCTCATCTTTGATTGAGTAAACAAGCGAACGACATCACCGTGATACCTTAATACAGGATTCATGCACCACTTAATTTAACTTTGAAGAAAAGGATTAACCATTAATGTCACCTCTATAAATGAGGCTCCATTTCTTTGAAAAAGGCGAGCGAGGCATTTTCTCATGTTCGGTTTTACAAAGTAGTTACGAAATGAGGCTGTGGTCAAACTCTGACAAAACCGCTCCTAAAGTGGCTTTGTTCCGACGCACTCAACCAGGAGATGTTCAGTGGTAGCTGAATTCGGAAATGTACAGAAGAAACACACAGGAGCTATTGGTCGGACTCTGAACTGCCGATAGTAGGCAGAGGAAGATCAATGTCCCGCGATTGCCCAATTAATAAATGGAGAGATCCAGGCGCATTTTTCCGAAACCTATTGGTAGTATTCGGAACACGCATGAGCCTGTTATCTCCACCTTCCAACGAGATTGCAAGAGTTTTAAGATTTCTCTGCGTACTATGCTTTTAACTGAGCGCGGTAAAAGTTGAACAGGGACCGAAGCATCTGGCAGAACACCTTGTTTTGCGAGTCTGTCTACCGCTTCATTGGCGGTAATTCTGATGTTGGCCTTAACCCAGAACGATTTAATCTCAAATCTTCCAGCAACTTGTCGATCCTGTCGATCAGAGGATCGAGGGAGTCCGGATTCAACAACGCCCTGAGAGAAGAAGTCGAGACCGTGAAGAGCGTGAATCGACCACGAGTCTTGCATTCATCCAATACTTTAATTATTGCGATAAGCTTAGCCTGAAACACCGTGGCTTGGGGCGGAAGCCCGTACGAGACTGCTCTCACTAGAACCTTGTTTTCAAAATTAGCCACGCCAGAGCCGGCACCACCGGCTATTTTCGACCCTTCGGTAAAGCCTAAATTTACCCGGTGTTTTGGGGAGCCCTCAGTAAGCTGAGGTACTTCCCCCGATCGGTGGACGGGACCTTGGCAGGATGTACCTTCCAACGTTCTGCTTTTCTTTGAACTTCATATGCACATATATGAACAGGACCTAAATCTATGTCTCTGTTCATTCGAAGATTTCTAGCGAGAAGGCATTCTTTCTCCACCTGCAGGTCTAGGGCCACGGTACCGGCCAGGACCTGAACTGCCGCCGTACTCGTGGTACGGAAGCACCTAGTGATCTGAAGGACGACCGGTTTATGAGCCGAGACCAGTTTCTTTCGCATCTGATTTGTGCCCGCCCAAATGAAACTGCAGGCGTAATTGGAGAGCCTCTTCATTTCCAACTTATACAGCTGTGTCAGTACTTCGAGACCCAAACCCCAGTCCCTCCGACTGAGGGAATGGATCGATCTGGCGTAATGGGCTATTGATTCCATTATGTACGCCACATGAGCCATGCCGTTGAGCTTTGCATCCACCATAATCCAAGATTCATCACGGGTCTTCGTTTTAACGGGAACCCCGAGAAAGTGCATACGAGGAGTAGTCATAGGATTTCTTCTCCTGCCCAATCTACGAACCTTCCGGAAGTAAATTGCCACTGTTTTTTCGGCAAAAAGGAAAGTCTGTGCTGTGCTGCTCACTCATCTATCGTTGCCAGCGCGATATTTGCACTGAGACTGCATTGATACGCATTCGGCGCTTCTATCAACAGACCAAAGTCATCCGCATATGCGATGATACGAACGAACTCGCCGAGATCCAGATCAAAGAGTGTGTTCGCAACCAGATTCCAATAAAAAGGACCAGAGTTCAAGCCCTGTGTACTACCGACGTTATATTCCCTCACCCGAGATAGAATGTCTGAGCGGTACGAAATCTTCCTCTCAGACAGAAAACTCCTAAACAGATTGAGTAGGTTACGAGGGCCCCTTATTTTTCCTCTAGCCACAAATATCTATGGCCACTAAAATTTATTAAAAGCTCTCTTTATGTCCAACATGATGAGACAACAATCGTATACTCGATTTTGACAATGACAAGCTACGTCACCGAAGGAGGACGCACTTCACCGCCGATTCCAAGTTCTCGTGAACACATGCGAGTGAAACGTCGTTGGAGGACCGGTTTACCCGGGCACCTCCGCAAGTGGGCACTTTGGCCAAGGGGAGCATACGCCACCTGCATATCACTCCCATACCCCCAAATGAAAAACAACGTCCCTGCGATATGCGGTGGAGCCTGAACTCCAAGCACACCACCAAATCACACTTGGAGAGTATGCCTGAGTCGCCCATCAGCTTCGGAGCAAAAAACCAAGAGAGGAAACCGGGTCTTAGGCCTTAAGCAGACAACTCTTGCTTTACCGCAGCTTCTGATCATCGAACTTCTACAAAGGATACGACAGGTTCTCATTGGCTGTGGCGAAGAAGGATCCTCTCGCTAGCCCGGAACGTCGAGGAAAGGCGTCTCTGAACACAGAAACACGTTCTAGCTTAGGTTGTTCCCGTGTGACCCCCGAGACACACGCTGACCAGACGTCACTACGGAACCGCCAGCACTCCTTGTCCTACAGAGTCCGTCCTAGCTTAGATAAATTTGGAAGCTGTCCCATCACCGTCAGCTAGCCGTTGCCCTCGTGTCACCTTCCTGGTGCGTCCCAACGGATTGGCCTATGTGATGCCTTTTACCACCCAGCCGTCCTGAAGTCCTCGCAAGAGACATTAACCTGATTCCCACGTCGGCGAACGTTACCGATCACTGATCATAGGTGCGATTTTGCGCTGGTCCTCAAGGGCACAGCCTTGGGCCGCAAACCTCCTTCCTGCAGTCGAGAACTGACTCAAAGGATGGGATAGTCCAAAGTCTGTGAGCGGCGAGTCCGCGCACCTTCGGCACTACCGGCTAATTGACTACCAGTTTAACATTCGTCCTCCACGTTGAGGTGGCGATTCGTCAGCTTATCTAAACCCGTCGTGACGGAGAACATCTCGCAATGCCGGACTCCAGGTCTTCTTCCCCACTTACGTGGACAATTCAGGAGCACTCGGAGGGCGGTCGGGCTCGATTTTGACAACCCTCAATTGTCTGACGCAACTTCTGCAGTACGTCTTTCGTTCCCATACCCGGTGTAAAACCAAACTGGCCAGGGTTCATGAACTCTCGCGAACTAGAATGGATCACCAATCTATTGGTCACGAGCTTGTCTAGAACTTTACTCCAGGCGGGTGATAAACATGTTGGACGGTGGGAATTGGCTGGACCACGATCCTTGTCCACTTTATTAAACAGAAGTAAGTCTCCTTCTTTCCATGCAGTCGGAATGACACCATCTACAAAACATTTATTCATTAACGCTATAAACAGAGATTTATTTGCCCTATAAAAGAGTTCTATACTATCTCAATAGGTAATCCATCCATCCCCGGAGGTTTGCTGTGACGCAAAGACAAACCGTCTCAATCTCTTTTTGGGCGAATTCCGGGTCGTCATCTCTTAGAGTGTCACGGACAAGGCGACCCTCTCTATCATTTTCATTCGGAAAATGATCCAATAGTCTATTAATTCGTCTATTGTCAAACTAAAACTCCTGGTTTGGTTATCACCCCGATCGAGAACTGCACTTAGTTTTAAATGATTAGAGGATTTCCCTCGAAACCAATCAAAATGAGGACCAAACGGTTTACGTTGATAAACCTCTTCAATAAGGCTCCTATATATTCAGTAGCTCTACTCTTCAAGGATTGATCTATAATGATCCCACTCGGCCCGTTGGATCGACTTCTTAAAACGGCCCCGGAGTTTACGAAATATAATTTTGTACTCCTTTTAGGTAGCTTTCAATACAAAAAGTCCTTCCGGCCTGTACCGGGAGGAAAAGGTAGCTTTCCTATATCTTCGTTTTAAAATTTTAGCTAATGTTACACGAAAACAGCAAGTTAAAATGCAAAGAAACGTTTACAAAAGATTCGTTAATACTAAATTTGAATAAGAATTTTGCCAAATTATTGAGCAATAGCCAAATTGGCTTTATTTATAAAGACATATTTTGGTCGCCAAATTTGGCGATATTTCGCCAAATGTCACAAACGTTCCCAATTTTGTCTCCAATGTCGCCAATTTTGGCGCTAACGGATATGAATATATAGTTTTATGCGTATGATTGGGAAAATTATTACAACAATGAAAGAAAATAATTTGCGAGTAATCACGTTAATGTGCTGTTTTGTTTCCAAATGTCAGCCACCCTAGAATTTCAAACTGCTCTATCTCAGCCATTTTTTAAGATAGAGGTAAACCAAAAAATGCTCTGGAATCCTTGTACCAGGGCCTAACACGTAATTAAAAAATAAATTTGAATTTTTAAATTTTTTGTATATTTATTTTAGATTTTAAGTTAATTTAAATCTTTAAATGGCCGCCATCTTGAAACAAGATGGCGGACAAAGCTGGCCAACGAACTCGGTCGAGACATTAGTGACCTTAATACACACAATTAGTTTCATCAAAATCGATTCATAAATACGGGCGTTATCGTATGACATAGGTCAGATATATATATATATATATATATATATATATATATATATATATATATATATATGGATATATCTATATATATAAATCAACATTTGAACGGAGGGTGGTTTTGGGGTCTGGGGGTCATGATCGGTGAAAATATATCGAAATTTTCCGGAACTGCTTTACTCCGAACGGCTGCAATAGGTAGCTTTATACTTTTTTGTATTGAAAGCTACCTAAAAAGTATAAAGCTACCTATTGCAGCCGTTCGGAGGAAAGCAGTTCCGGAAAATTTCGATACATTTTCACCGATCATGACCCCCAGACCCCAAAACCACCCTCCGTTCAAATGTTGATTTATATATATATATATATATATATATATATCTCCATATATATATATATATATATCTGACCTATGTCATACGATAACGCTCGTATTTATAAATCAATTTTGATGAAACTAATTGTGTGTATTAATCTCACTAATGTCTCGACCGAGTTCTTTGGCCAGCTTGGTCCGCCATTTTGTTTCAAGATGGCGGCCATTTAAAAATTTAAAACTAAAATAAATATACAAAAAAGTTAAAAATTCAAATTTATTTTTTAATTCAGTGTTAGGCCTTGAAACGAGGATTCCAGAGCATTTTTTGTTTTACCTCTATCTTAAAAAACGGCTGAGATAGAGCAGTTTGAAATTCTAGGGTGGCTGACATTTTGAAACAAGACAGCACATTACAAAAATTTTCATTGTTGTACTAATTTTCCCAATCAAACGCATAAAACTATATATTCATATCCGTAAGCGCCAAATTCTCGCCAAACTTGGCGACATTTGGCGAAATATCGCCAAATTTGGCGACCAAAATAAGTTTTCATAAATGAAGCCAATTTGGCTATTGCTCAATAATTTGGCGAATTTCTTATTCAAATTCAGTATTAACGAATCTTTTGTAAACGTTTTATTTGCATTTTAAGTTGCTGTTTTCGTGTAACATTAGCTAAAATTTTAAAACTAAGATATAGAAAAGCTACCTTTTCCTCCCGGTACAGGCCGGAAGGACTTTTTCAAATTCAGATTGTCATTACAACTCTGGTAGCGACATCTTGCCCCCTGTACTTTTCTTCTCTCGTTCGTTAGGCTCTCACTCCACCATGGAAATATTCTAATGCGAGGTCTCATTTCTTTTTGCGTTTTCACATATATCCTGCAATATTTCTCTTAATTGTTTGACACTCTCATTGACTGATTTCCAATATAGGCAGTCCGGAGTCATGCTCCTTATCCTTGCCGACAGGGCCCCTGAAGTTTTGCCAGATCTCTTGTCCTTACCGTGTACTTAGCCCGTCCGCCCCTCCGTGTAGACTTGAATCGGCCCCTTAAGTGGGGGAAAATTACCAGAAGCCCAGCACTGCGAGATGTTCTTCGACACGACGGGGGGAGGTAAATGGACGAATCGCAACCTCCATTCGGTGGACAGGGGATAATGAGCTGACCTATTAACCGGTGGCACCGGAGGTGAAAGATGACCGCTACAGGTATCCGGTCCAACCTTTCTTTGGGTAGGTTCTCGACTGCAGAGGATCGCTGAGCCTATGACGCAGGTAGACGGTTGCACGCTAGGCGGCGGAATTTGTACAGTGTTAAGTAATTTCCCATGTAGTTAACACTTATTTCTTAAGGAATGAATATGAAATTACATTTTTACTTTCTTCTATCTATAATAGAAGAAAGTATTGTAATCGAAATTTTTTTCGACTTTCGGTTTTCGACGGATTTACACGTTTTAGGGGTCAGAGATTCCGAAAAACACGTTTTTACAAAATGTCTGTCTGTCCGTCTGTCCGTCTGTCCGTCTGTGTGTCTTCATTGTACCATCGAAAAGTGTATGAAGTTATGTTTCAAATTGAACCTAATTTTTTTTCTATGTTTTTGGCTATGGCAAGCAGGTTCTATTAGAATTTGGGGATATTTCGACGAAAGGGGGCGCTGTGATCGATATTTTTGTTCCATTTTCACTATTGTACCATCTAAAAGTGTATGAAGTTATGCTTCAAATTGAACCTAATATTTTTTCTATGTTTTTGGCCATGGCAAGCAGATTCTATCAGAATTTGGGGATATTTCGACGAAAGGGGGCGCTGTGATCGATATTTTTGTTCCATTTTCACTATTGTACCGTCTAAAAGTGTATGAAGTTATGCTTCAAATTGAACCTAATTTTTTTTCTATGTTTTTGGCTATGACAAGCAGATTCTATCAGAATTTGGGGATATTTTGACAAAAGGGGGCGCTGTGATCGATATTTTTGTTCCATTTTCACTATTGTACCATCGAAAAGTGTATGAAGTTATGCTTCAAATTAAACCTAATTTTTTTTTCTATGTTTTGGGCTATGGCAAGCAGATTCTATCAGAATTTGGGGATATTTCGACGAAAGGGGGGTCTGTGATCGATATTTTTGTTCCATTTTGACTATTGTACCATCAAAAAGTGTATGAAGTTATGCAGATAATTGAATCAATTTTTTTTCTATGTTTTTGACCACAGCCTGCAGGTCCAGGTTGAATTCGGGGATATTTCGACGATAGGGGGCGCTGCCATCGCGATTTTTGTTCGATTTTCACTATTGTATCATCGAAAAGTGTATGATGTTATGCAGATAATTAAACTAAAATTTTTTTAATATGTGTTTGGCTGTAGCCAGCAGGTCCTACTAGAATGTGGGGATATTCCGCCGGAAGGGGGCACTGCGATAGCCATTTAAAGATTTCAAATTCAAAAAGATGTATAAAAAACTAGAAATCCTAAAAGTTGACGTTAAATGTTCGGCCTTGATCCGGAGAATCCGGAGCAGTTTTTGCTTTGTCTCTATATTAAAAAATGGCTGAGATGTAGCGGTTTGAAATTTTAGGGTGGTTGACATTTTCAAACAAGACAGCAAGATTCATCCATAAACGGGTTTAATTTATGAGTTTTAGTTAACAGGGTTTTAGCAAATTTTCTTTCATTGTTGTAACCATTGTTCCTTTTCTTAAATGCTTAACACTATATATTTATATTCGCCAACGTCAAATTCTCACCAAGCTTGGCGGCAATTGACAAAATATCGCCAAATTTGGCGACAAAAATAGGTTGCCACAAATGAAGCCAACTTGGCTATAGAAGACTAATTTGGCGATATTCTCATTCAAATTCAATGTTGACGAGAACTGGGAATGAATCTTTTTGAATTGGGTTCCACGCATTTTAGCTTCGAATTTTCCAGTAAAATGAGCTAAAATCGTAAATCCAAGGAATAGGGAGGCTATCTGTTCCGGTCGGTACAGGCCAAAAGAACTTTTCGTAGTTTAGTATACATCAGTTGATTGCATCCCGGTAACCCGATGATTCGCAAGCAGCTGACGTACAACAGAATGACGAAAAATATTGATTTTATTGGCGATATGAGGACAAAATTAGAAGTATTAACATGATTGAGATAGAAGAAAGTTTTGGGATTGGCACATCCGACTAGTTTATTTATACATAACTGCAGTGCGCAAAAGATGTGGAGGTTGAAGTTATCAGGTTACAAAACTTAATGTTTTTATCACATAGAAACATACCCTCAACTATAAAAAGGTGAAAAGAGCTGGTACGTTTTTAGCATTTCAGGTGCTAGCTTAGACCTATTAACCTGTTAGAATATTTTATAATCTCATCAATATTCTCAGATCTGGGACAGATTTAGAACGGTTTTGGGTTAAAGTAACTAAATTTAACGGTACGTCGCCTTGTTTCACACAAGCACGTAGAGTTTTGTTAACACATTGAGTGCCACGTGTGCCGAAAGCGGTGCACACTTTATTTTTATTGGAGTACTGTGTACCGCCGGCGATCATATGCAAGTCTAAATTTGAAGCATATTAATTTTGATGGCACTCCAGTAACATACATTACTGTAGTTCTATGGCACCTAGATAAAGCATTTTTTGAGAGACAGCATAAAGCACATTTATAAAGTTGTACTTACACTTGTAGTAAATATCACTAAAGTTATTAGTTTACCACTAAATGCAGGGCTGCCACTGGCGACTATTTTTTAATGCTATCTTGCAACACTTTTTCGAAACAATTTTTTCACATACACTGTAACATGTGCAAGAGAAATATACTACAAAATTATTTTTTTTAAAACAGTGGTGCAAATAGAATATAAAAATAGTAGCCACTGGGCAGCCCTGTAAATGTAACAATGACACACTATGAAAGCTTAGTTCATATATATGATGGCACTTTAAGCATTAATCAATTTCATTATATTAAACGAAAAAAGAAAATTACTTAAAGTTTAAATTTAACAATAAAATCTAAAATATTTAGACTTGTATAATATACTAAATATATTAAATATTATAAAGTCTAAATATTTTCTTTAGTAACTTTAAGTAAGTTTCCTTTCATGTAAATAGTTTTTGCAGCGTCTCAATGTTAAAACACACGAAAAAATCATTTAATTTTTGATGATTTTTAGGGTTTCGTTCATCTTACGAAACCCTATTACTCCCGCTCCGTTGTCTGTCCGTCACAGAGCCGTTCTCAGAAACGACTTGAAATTTGTGTAGTTAAATAGCTACTATGAAGCTCAAAATATTAAAATTTGAAAAATTGTATTATTTTAATAAATAGAGATAAACCAAAATCCTAACAGCCTTTTCCGATTAAATGTTAACATTTTTCGTTATAGCAGTTGCCAACAATTAAAAATCCACAGTAAAATTCTTTCTACAATAATTAATTTTCTATTGAAAGATTTCCACGTGAAAAATGAAATAAAAAGTTTCACCAATTAAAAAAAAAAAAATTCATATGACGTCATAATGGTAATAAAACGGAAATTTTCAACATTTCTCAATAATACAAGGATTATGAGTATGTGTATTCACAGAACGCAGATTAATATCATGTCATTAGAGAATTAAAAAGAAAATTCATCTGACGTCATATTGAAGTTTAACGGATTTTTCAAATGTTTGAGAATAATATAAAGCGAGCATCAATATGAGTAATAGAAAATAGTAAATACTAGTTTGAGGAACATATTGAATCATGATAAAAACCCGATTTTGGAAATATTCGCATATTTTAACATTTTGAAGGTGTACAACATGTTTAATTTTGAAATTAATTATTTTTTTAAATATCGCATTTAGTCCACATGACAGATATTATGACAGAGTATAATAGGGCGCTTCGCTCGCTGTCGAGCCTGTTCAGATATTCGGAAAAACAGAGTTTGTTATAAAGAGTACATATGTTTTTAATTATCGGGGTGAAACGTTTTCCTTAATTAATGCATTTTTCTTTCTTTTAATATTACGTGAACGACGCCACGGGTAACAGCTAGTAAAATATAAAATAACTAATCTTCCGTAATCTGTGGGCAAGGTTAGCTTCAAACATGGGCGTTTGCTAGCAACAATATAGTTTAAAATCAATGTAGATACTTTTAAAGAACTGTCACAAAACGTCTCACTTTTACGCAATTTGGCAGTAGGACCTGGATTACAGAAGATTATATAAAATTGATATTTAAACCTATTGCGTAAACTATTTTTTTTTAATATCACATTTAGTCCACATGACATATTATTATGACAGAGAATAATAGCGGGCTTCGCCCGCTATCGGGCCGGTTCAGATATTCGAAACAACGAGTAAAATAGACCGGTAAATTTTTACTTTATAATAAACATGACGTTTTTTTTAAAATTGCTAAATGAAATTTAATTGGATTTATCAAAGAAAGGATAACGTGTTTTGAAAGGAATATTAAACGAAACTCTTTGTGCCATCTTCGATCACACTTACCCACTTGTTTTAAAATTATTTTACAGAATCAAATGTTCTTTTAATTGTTTATTAATTCACATTTCCATTATCACGACCTTCCGTAACCTTCCTATCTTGAATGGGTCAAATCAACCCGTTTTTATATTTTATTTCATTCGAACTTACTTTATACTTGAACTTACTTTTTTTTATATTTAACTTACTACCAAAATATAGGTAGCAAGTTAAAAGCCACAGACCACTAAGTTAGTTAAATATTATAAACAGTTTCAAATAAAAATTCTGACGTCAAATGTTTTAATCAAGGTTCAGTAAAATTTCAACAGGGTAGGAAGGTTACAGCTTCCCAAAATCTATATGCAGTATCTCAAAATTTCATGCACAAAGCCAGTAAGTAGTCTTAGCCAGCAGTCATATTGCTTTGCATATTTGTAAATTTCTTTTGGATAAAATTATCAGAAGTACTCCATGGAGGATCCCACGCCAGGATTTAAAGCTGATCAATATAAAACTTTACTGTTTCTTCGCGGAAAATTATTTTGTGCGAATAGTCACGGATTGAAGCATTGTGCTGAAATCTCCACGCAGGACCCCTCCTCCCTCTTTTCCTCAAATAAGAGGTCATTAAATTGTAGCAAATGTTATTCCTGATACGTTGTTGAATTTAGTTTCCCCATTTTCAGAAATGTCAGGGATGTTTGGCAATTTAAGCCACAATCGCCCTTGAATTAGACCATAATAACAGATAGGACAGTTGCAGCAAATCTGTAATGGCAGTAATACTAACGTCACTAGTGACAAGGGAGAAAACTAACAAGCTTTCCGAATGATATGATATGATATATGATATTAGAAACAGAGCATAAACAGATAACTATTAATTTTCAATTTGACCATTGGTGCGTTATTGAAGATTATTTTTAAAGACTTCATTTTTATACTGCCTTTTACGTTCTTTTCAGAATTTTTTTTTTATCATGTCTGTACATATTAAAATAATGTCATGCAGAATCTTATCTGCATACAAATCGGAATTCAACACTTGCATTTTTCGCTTTTCCTACAAAGTTGAAAACGTAAACATGTAACATTTAAAAAAATAATGATCAAATATGATAGACGCACTGTGGTATATTTCTCGAATCTGCCTGGCCAAAAATATATTTAAAAAATTACAACATTTGAAAAAAAAAATGATCCATAATAAAGATGAATCGTTGAGGATTCACGAGATACAATTTTTTCTTCCACTATGGGGCTCTGTCCCATACGAGCTACGCTCGCCAAACCCCGTTCTGACACCGCCAACTCTAAAAACACGCTAATTTGACCAACTCTAAAACGATTACGGAAGATTGAATTATAATTAAACGAAAAATGGTGATCCGCTGTAATCGGGTTTCAATTTATTTTCCTTTGACTGAGGGATTTTAAGGCCAAATCTAACTGTTTTCGTGATTAAGATCAATAACATTTTAAAATCAACTTTTTAAAATGGCTAAGTAAACAATGCCGCTGCTTCGGGGAATTTTATAACGATGCTATTATAAGACAATTGGGTACTTCACCATTATCTCGTAGACCACATTCCATAAAAGACAAACTGTCGCCAAAACATAGGATTTAACACCAAAAGTGCCTGACCGTGGCATTGCAATCAATTGACATCAGATACGTTACACGTGTTATGTCATCGAGTAATTTATAATTCGACGTTTATTTGTATTTTTAATAATATTTTACCAATTTATTAGTTACTTCGTTAATTTAAATCAGCCATACTCAACCTGCGGCCCGGAGACCTTTTATGTGCGGCCCGAGATACATAATCAATAACCTTTATTTATTACATTAATTGAGATGTGTATAAAAGTTTTTAAGACCTTCACTACTCTTTTATCTATTTTCATGGGGAAACAAAAACTGTCCTGTTATTTAAAATTACTAATTTAAAATACTGTTTCCTTAGCCAAAAGTTCTTTTTACATGTAGTTCTATTTGTGCTATAGTGGTGTATACATTTCTTAATCGTCAACATTAAACCAATATTATTCCAAATTTATTACATTTGCACTATACATTTCTACACTTAAAAAAAAAAATTGTATTGAGAAAACGATTAACTTATTAAAGCAAATCGCCTTATTTTTTTCTTTAGAACTTGGAAATGCTACATTGTTGTATTATTACGTTTAACTAATAATGCTTATTAGGGCTGAACGTTTACCGTGGAAAAAATTGGCAGCAAACTGTTTTATACCACTATTTGTACATCATTTGCAATCATTTGTACATCATTTGCCCGCGAGAAAAAAAGGTTGAGTATGGCTGATTTAAATGATTATGACCGTAAACGGCACCGCCATATTAGAAAAGAAAAGTCTTAAATGTTGCTATGCATAGCTATGCACAACAGCTCATCTGACATCATAAACACCTATCCACCAGCCAAGGGGGCTAATGAAGAAAATTATTGTAAATATTTAAGATTACTTTTTCCCTATTTATTAATTTTATTGTTTAAAGTTTCTGATAGTTGACACTTTACTAAGTAGTGATTGGGGCTTTCTTCTAATTCATTTTTTTAGACTAGGGGGGCTCGGCCCCCCTGCTCGCTACGCTCACCAACCCCCCGTGTAATCGCGCCCTAGCCAACCCTTTTCGAGTAAAGACCACGTCGAGTTTTAAACACAGAAAACGACTTTTCTCGAATTAGTGACCTAGCTAGATCGATTTCTTGTGCTCGAATTAATATAGTCATCAATTTGTGAAAATCGTTAGAGCCGTTTTCGATCTATAGCAGCATTCTTAGTGCTGAGTTTGTTTTAATAGATCAAAATGACCTTTCCCGAATTAGAAACCTAGCTAGACCGATTTCTCGTGGTCGAATGAGTATAGGCAACACCTTTCGTGTAAATCGTTTGAGTATTTTTCCATTTATAAAAAAACATTTTCAGCGCTGAGTTTGTGTTACCCTGTAAAAATGAATTTTCTTGTATTTGGAACTTAGCTAGATCTTTTTCTCGTGCTCGATTTAGTATAGGGGGAAAGTCTCATGAAAATCTTCCCAGTCGCTTACGATATCATTCATAATCGGGAAAATCCCTTGCTCGTTTAATATATTGTTATGAATTTTGTAAATATTTCATTCTTTTTAGCTCACAGGCTATCAAAGCCTGAGAGCTTATGTGCCCGCCGGTTCTGTATGTATGTATGTACGTAACGCGATAACTCTTCATAGAAATATCCGTTTACTTTCAAATTTTGTTTATAGGTTCACTGTGTTAAGGCGCTTCCCTGATTAGTTTTCGGGATTGATTGGTTAAGTATAAAGGGGGGGAACGGGGGTGGCTAATCCCCCCCTTAATTTATATAAATGGGTTTTTCATGCAGAATTATTCAGTTTTCCTTCACATTTTGTTTATAGGTTCACTGTGTTATTAGTCTTCGGGATTGATTGGTTAAGTATAAAGGGGGGGAACGGGGGGGCTAATCCCCCCCCCTTAATTTATATAAATGGATTTTTCATGCAGAATTGTCCCATTTGCTTCAAAATTTGTTTATAGGTTCATTGGGTTAAGACGCTTCCCTGATTAGTTTTCGGGATTGATTGGTTAAGTATAAAGGGGGGGGGGGAACGGGGGAGCTGATTCCCCCTTAATTTATATAAATATGTTTTTCATGCAGAATTATTCCGTTTTCCTTCAAATTTTGTTTATAGGTTCAATGTGTTAAGGCGCTTCCCTGATTAGTTTTCGGGATTGATTGGTTAAGTATAAAGGGGGGGGGAACGGGGGGGCTAATCCCCCCTTAATTTAGATAAATGGGTTTTTCATGCAGAATTATCCGATTTTCTTCAAATTTTGTTTATAGGTTCATTGGGTTAAGACGCTTCCCTGATTAGTTTTCGGGATTGATTCGTTAAGTAAAGGGGAGAACGGGGGGGGGCTAATACCCCCTTAATTTACATAAATGGGTTTTTCATGCTGAATTATCCCATTTGCTTCAAAATTTGTTTATAGGTTCATTGGGTTAAGACGCTTCCCTGATTAGTTTTCGGGGTTGATTGGTTAAGTATAAAGGGGGGGGGACGGGGGGGGCTAATCCCCCCTTAATTTAGATAAATGGGTTTTTCATGCAGAATTATCCGATTTTCTTCAAATTTTGTATATATATTCATTGTAATTAGAGACTTCCCTGATTAGTTTAAGGGGTTCATTAGTTAACTATGAGGGGGGCGGTAACGGGGGGATGACCCCCCCTTAATATATTGTTGATTTCTTTATTTTTCTCTTATTTCAAATTCTTTGAAATAAGAGTTAATATACAATTAGTGTGAATAGCCTGTGAGCTCAATGCCCTCAGTTTAACTGGGCAGTTTTCTTTTTTAATTTATTTTATTATTGTGAAAATTGCAGTATTATTAATGTATTTCCTATTGAGCATCATGTAACTCAATGCTAAAGGCCTCAGGTGCTTTGCAAGAAAAACAACCTTACAGCATCGGTTTTATAATGGAGTTCTATTGAAAAATCGCCAAGGAATGGGTTTATCGCCAAGTTGGCGATGGTTTTGACGACTTATTTTTGTCGCCAAATTTGGCGATATATCGCCAAATATCGCCAAGTTGGCGACGGTTTTGGCGACTTTTTGTGCAACCCCCCCTTATACCTGTACATTGGGATCCTTTCTCGCTTAGGTTCTCTATCGAAAGTTAAAGCACTTTCTGGTAATTTCTAGCATCTGAAGGCTCTGGAATAATCTGGAAAGATCTCTGAAACCTATATAAGGACCTCCATCAGTTCAGTGAGTTGTCTGTCAACTGCGATTGAATTCATACGAGAGGCTTTGCATTGAGAACTGTGTTTCTCGGATCGATTTTGTCGTTGATACTGAACGCATTGTTTCTGTGTGAAATTTTGCTGTGCTTTTATTGGATTTGAAGATTACTGAATATCTTGTAATTTTCAGAAGATATTGGTGTTTGTATTGCACTGTTTATAGTGAATAAAGCCTTTTGATTATTCTTATATATTGGCATCAGTCCTTTCGAACCCCGAGCTCACAACATTTGGTGTCAGGAGTGGGGTTGAATGCCGATTACAAGAGCAATGGAGGAGCAACTGAACAAATTATTGGAGAAATTAGGAGCTATGGATGAAAAAATGACTGCCAACCTTGGCGAGTTGAAAGAAGAAATGAAGAAAGATATGTCAGCGATGGATGAGAAAATGACAGCGAATCAGGCCGAGATGTCAACCAACCTTGCTGAGTTGAAAGAAGAAATGAAGAAGGAAATGACTGAGAATCAGGCTGAAATGAAGGAGATGTCTGAAGAAATGAAAAAGGATATGTCAACCAACCTTGGTGAGTTGAAAGATTTAATAGATAATAAAATAACATCTTTAAATAAGAGAATTGACGGCGTGGAAAACAAAGTTGAAGAAAGATTTCAAGAAATAGAAGAAAAAGTTCAAAATACAGCCAAAACCGTAGAAGAAAAGGTAGAAGAAATACAAAGGACAGCCAAAACCGTAGAAGAAAGGATTGAGAGTGTAGAAAAGGAGTTGGAAAATGTGAAGAAACAAAAGATAACTGCCGAAAACTATCCCGAAGATGTCAAGTATCAAGCTATGCTTCCTCGGGTCTCTATTAAACTCTCGACCTATGACGGAAAATCCTCATGGCCAGTTTTTAAGACACAATTTGGGATCGTAGCGGACGCCAATGGATGGGATTCCCAGACAAAGGCTTGCCAGTTAGCTGCTTCTCTACGAGCTGATGCTGCCGACGTCCTACAGACTTTGCCTGCAAGTGAACCGCTGGATTTTGAAACGCTCGTCAGTGCCTTAGAATTGCGCTTTGGCGAGAAATGCATGAAGGAATATTGCAGACTCCAGCTCAAATCTCGACAGCAGAAATCCACTGAATCCCTGCAAGATCTTGCTACGGATGTCGAGAGACTTTCACATCTTGCTTATCCTGACTGTCCGACTGAAATTAGAGAAAGCTTAGCTCTACAGCATTTTATCGATGGTGTGCGTGACTCTGAGATCCAGAAACAACTCCGGATTGCAGATCTCAATGACCTAAAAGGGGCTTTAGTTTATGCCCTAAAATTCGAGGCAGCCCAGCAAGCTACAAGGAAAGATCGGCACTTTGTGCGAGTAGCCAACATGTCTGAGACGTCGGATACAGCTGTGGAGCGTTTACAGCAGCAGATGAAGGACGTGATGAGACATATAAACTCCTTAATGGCCAACAAACCTTACAGGAAGATCAAATGCTGGAAATGCGGTGGAGAAGGCCATATCCAAATCGACTGCCCAAGACGACCCAGCACCGAAGGTAATAGCTCACCCGCTAACGGAGGAGCAAGAAAACTGATTATTGACCATCTTGCGGGGCGGAGGTTTCCAGATCTTAAGAAGCCTCATTTCCAAGTATGTGAAATTTCTGCAAGAAGTTGCGGCGAGAACGGAGTTTTTCTAGTCGTAAGTGTGAATGATTTGCCCTGTAATATGATCATCGATACAGGAGCCAATGTGACAATCATTCGCAAAGATCTAGCTCAGCGGCTGAAAGAAAAACTCTTCTGGACCCCGCCGCGTGTTATTCTTCAAACTATGACCGGAGATAAGATCGATATACATGGAAGAATGACACTGAAAATAAAGTTTGGGAACGCCGCTTATCGCCATGCAGTCTACGTGGCCGATATTTCAGACCCTTTCATACTCGGACTGGACTTTTTAAAAGAGCATGGATTTACACTGGACTTTAAGAATAATGAGTTACGCTCTGCTCAAGAAGATGTCACTATTTTCAAACTTGGAAATGAGTCCGGGTCTATTCAACGGATCACAGCCAAGGCAGATGTTATCATCCCTCCTCGGACCGAAATGATGATACCTGTATTAACTGGAAACGAAAGAATTTTCCAGTATGGCTTGACTGGATATCCTGAGAAGAGCCCAAAGGGAGTGCTAATAGCATCAGCGCTGGTAGATCTGTCGAGAGATGTGATCCCTGTGAGGATGGCGAATGTAAGTGAAAAGTCTAGAACTATCCAGAAGGGTGAAGTGCTTGCTACCTGTGCTCCAGTCACCTGTGTTTGCAAAGACCCGAGCTTGACCTTGTCGGAGCCGCCTACAAGTTTAACACCTGAAATTGGACGAAATGAGAATTTATCTCCTGAGCAGAGACATGCCGCAGAAAGACTGTTCCAGGAATTTACGGATGTGTTTTCACAAAACGAGAATGATATAGGTCGCACTTCTCTGACACGTCATAGAATTGATACTGCCGACCATCCACCGATTAAACAGCATCCAAGACGCTTGCCGTTTGCAAAACAAGAAGAGGTTTCTAAGCTCTTACGAGAGATGCAGGATAGTGACATCATCGAACCGTCATCAAGTCCGTGGGCCTCTCCCATCGTGTTGGTCCGAAAGAAAGATGGCCCCACAAGATTTTGTGTGGATTATCGTAAACTTAACGATATCCCGAAGAAAGACAGCTATCCTCTACCAAGAATAGACGACACGCTAGATACTCTTTCAGGACATAAATGGTTTTCCACACTAGATTTGAAGAGTGGATATTGGCAAGTAGAGATCCATCCTGATGACAAAGAGAAGACCGCATTTACTACTGGACAAGGACTTTGGCAATTTAAAGTTATGCCGTTCGGGCTCTGCAATGCCCCAGCAACGTTCGAGCGCCTCATGGAGACAGTGTTAAAAGGCCTGACTTTTGAAGCTTGTCTCATTTACCTAGATGATGTCATCATTGGTGGCCGCACGTTTGAAGAACATTTAGAGAATATTCGAAAAGTGTTAACGAAGCTAAGAGCGGCGAATTTAAAGCTGAACCCTTTGAAATGCAGGTTCTTCCAACGGGAAGTAAACTATTTAGGACACATCATCTCAGCTGAAGGTGTTCGAAAAGATCCTGAAAAAGTGTCCGCAGTAAAAAAACTGGAAGCGTCCGGAAAATGTCCATCAGTTAAGAAGCTTTCTGGGACTATGCACGTATTACAGAAAGTTTGTACAGGGGTTCTCCAACATCGCAAGACCCTTGCATAGGCTCACTGAAAGCAAGCAGAAGTTTCTATACACAAGAATGCGAGAATTCCTTCCAGCGGCTGAAAGAAGCTCTCACATCCTATCCAGTCCTTACCTATCCAGACCCCGACAAACAATTCATTGTGGACACGGATGCCAGTCACGAAAGTGTCGGCGCTGTACTTTCTCAAGAAATAGATGACCAAGAACGAGTCGTAGCATACTGGAGCAAATGTTTATCGAAACCAGAGCGGAATTATTGCGTCACTCGTAAGGAGTTATTAGCTATAGTGAAAGCCATAGAACACTTCCATCACTATCTCTATGGCAGGAAATTTCTCCTTCGTACTGATCATGCATCCCTAACATGGCTGATGAATTTTAAGAATCCAGAGGGCCAAGTAGCCAGATGGATACAACGACTCCAGGAATACGACTTTGACATCAGGCATCGTAAAGGCTCATCGCATGGAAATGCTGATGCCTTATCAAGAAGACCGTGTCCCGAAAGTTGTCGCTATTGTTCCAGAGCGGAGAACAAGTATAATCCCGAACATGTCATACGCCAGACGAAGACTTCACTATCAACGCCACCAGATCCCTGGAGTGATGAGAAGATTCGAGAAGATCAAATGGCAGACTCTGACATCAAACCAATCTTGGAGTTATTAGAATCTTCTAGTACGAAGCCCAGTTGGAAAGACATCTCGACTTACAGTCCTACGACGAAGCAATATTGGGCTCTTTGGAACTCCCTCCACGTCAAGAATGGTGTCCTGTTCCGAAAATTCGAATCGGAAGATGGGAAAACATCTCGGTGGCAGTTGGTACTTCCTCGATCTCGAATCCCAGAGGTCCTCGAAGAATTACATGGCAGTCCCACTGGTGGCCATTTTGGAGTCATGAAAACATTACACAGAGTCCGAGAGCACTTCTTCTGGGGAAAAGCGAGAGCTGACGTCGAACGATGGTGCAAATCTTGCGATGCATGTGCAGCTCGAAAAGGACCAAAGAAACGTAGCCGAGGAAGACTACATCTCTACAATGTAGGAGCACCTTTCGAACGCATCGCCCTTGACATCCTAGGCCCTCTGCCAAGAAGTGCTGATGGCAACAAATACCTCCTTGTTGGCATGGACTACTTCACGAAATGGCCTGAAGTTTATGCCATCCCTGATCAAGAAGCTTCTACGGTTGCGGATGCCTTGGTACACCAGTGGATATCAATGTATGGAGTCCCCCTTCAAATGCATTCTGACCAGGGGAGAAATTTCATCTCTGCTGTGATTGAGGGTCTCTGTCAACTTCTCGGAATGGACAAAACTAGGACGACGCCTTTACATCCACAATCGGATGGCATGGTTGAGAGATTTAATCGTACCATCCTCAACAATCTCTCACTGCTAGTCTCAAGAAACCAACAAGACTGGGACCGAAAACTTCCCTTGTTTCTTCTCGCCTATCGCAGCGCCGTCCATGAAACAACCGGCTATTCCCCGTCTCAGATGCTTTTCGGTCGTGATCTTCGTCTACCTTGTGATCTGATTTTTGGTCGCCCTCCAGATGCGCCTTCATCGCCAGAGGAATACGTGCAGAATCTCCAGGCACGATTTGAAGACGTCCACAACTTGGCTCGAGAGCGGATCAATATACAGACGGAGAAGATGAAGACCAGGTACGACACGAAAGCCACGGGACATCAATTTAAAGAAGGTGACAAGGTTTGGTTTTATAATCCGACTCGACGCAAAGGACTTTCTCCCAAACTACAATCGCACTGGGACGGTCCTTACACAGTCCTAAACAGACTGAACGATGTCGTGATTCGGATCCGAAAGTCACCAAATTCGAAGCCTAGAGTCGTTCATTACGACAGGCTGGCTCCATACTATGGCCATAGTACTTAGTTCATTGATTGTAAATAGTGTAATGTAAATAATGTAACTGAGTATGACCACGGTCTTGTATATAAATTAATGTAATTATTTATTTTGCTTAGCATTATCATTATTATTGTTATTATTATTTAAATACTTGTATGTAATAATGTCTATGCTTTAATTTTATTTTATTTTTAAATAAGTGTATATTTTGTATAATTCAGCATTATGAATGTGTTTTGAATAGTATAGCATTTGTTGGTAACGGGTTTGCTTTCCGATCAAAGGTTGAACTGCCCGGGACGTGCAGTCCTTGAGAGGGGAGCAATGTTATGAATTTTGTAAATATTTCATTCTTTTTAATTTATTTAATTATTGTGAAAATTGCAGTATTATTAATGTATTTCCTATTGAGCATCATGTAACTCAATGCTAAAGGCCTCAGGTGCTTTGCAAGAAAAACAATCTTACAGCATCGGTTTTATAATGAAGTTCTATTGAAAAATCGCCAAGGAATGGGTTTATCGCCAAGTTGGCGATGGTTTTGGCGACTTATTTTTGTCGCCAAATGTCGCCAAGTTGGCGACGGATTTGGCGACTTTTTGTGCAACCCCCCCCCCCCCCCTTATACCTGTACATTGGGATCCTTTCTCGCTTAGGTTCTCTATCGAAAGTTAAAGCACTTTCTGGTAATTTCTAGCATCTGAAGGCTCTGGAATAATCTGGATAGATCTCTGAAACCTATATAAGGACCTCCATCAGTTCAGTGAGTTGTCTGTCAACTGCGATTGAATTCATACGAGAGGCTTTGCATTGAGAACTGTGTTTCTCGGATCGATTTTGTCGTTGATACGTCGTACTGAACGCATTGTTTCTGTGTGAAATTTTGCTGTGCTTTTATTGGATTTGAAGATTACTGAATATCTTGTAATTTTCAGAAGATATTGGTGTTCGTATTGCACTGTTTATAGTGAATAAAGCATTTTGATTATTCTTATATATTGGCATCAGTCCTTTCGAACCCCGAGCTCACAACAATATTATGAAAAATCGGGAAAATCCCTTGCTCGTTTAATATATATGAATTTGGCGACAGTAATTTGGACGACAGGATAACTAACAAGTACCAATTGTGTATATAGTGTTAC
This sequence comes from Maratus michaelseni, assembly GCA_963931845.1. Classification (NCBI taxonomy): domain Eukaryota; kingdom Metazoa; phylum Arthropoda; class Arachnida; order Araneae; family Salticidae; genus Maratus; species Maratus michaelseni. Next base: position 203,111,079 of record OZ007587.1, read on the forward strand.
GAATATTGTAAATAGTTCGTGTTTGTGCTTAAAAATTATGTAAATAGTTCAAGTAAGCTCTATTCATAAGCTAAAATTAATTTTTGTTGCATTGCAATATCTCAATTTGTTGATTTTTTGCAAGCGAGTAAACGCTATTGGATTTCAATGGGAGTCTATGGAAATTTGGCAAAATACTGGAAATAGCGCCAAGTTGGCGCCACTTTTGGCAGCTAATTTTGACCGCCAAATTTAGCGATATATCGCCAAATTGGCGCCAAACTTGGCGACAGACCCGGGTCCTTTCCCAAAAACCACCCCCCAGTTCAGAACTTTATATATCTATTTATCTATGTCACTTTTTTATGGACACGATAACTCCCATAATTCTGCACAAATCTCTTCCAAACTAACAAATAAAATCAAGGGGCATAAAATCTCGGTCAAGTTCGTTAATGGGCAAAATCGGATTAAGGAGGGGGGGGGGGGGCTTTTTGTGAAAACAGAAAACCTCCATTATTTCTTAATTATGATACGCATCGAATCCGTTTAAAGTTATTACTTCTAGGAAAAGAGCCGAAAATTTATGTATAGGGTCATTCCATGGTAACTTACGTTACATTTAGAATAATTGACTTCAGTAATTTGAGTAATATAACACTTAAAAATATTAAAAATGTAATGTTTATATGATTTGTTAATTAAACCTATACAAAGCTAAATTTGGATAAAAATTACTTAAATTAAGTACTATTTCTTCAACGCTAAAAATTATATTTACTATGGTAACTTACGTTTCTGACAAAAAGAACGTAAGTTACCATAATAAATATAATGACCAGTTTTCAAAAAATGGCACTAAAGGTAAGTAATTTTCCTCCACAGTTCGCTTTGGATATAGGTTTAATTAACAAATCATATCAACATTACATTTTCAATATTTTTTCGTGTTATATTAAGAAAATTACTAAAGAAAATTATTCTAAATGTAACGCAAGTTACCATGGAATGACCAGATTTTTTATATTAAAAATGGCCCCAAGGGGGGGGGGGGGGGTTAGAAGAAAAAAATTCACAGCTTCGTCAATTCAGAAGATATCAAATCCGCTTAAATTTATTATAAATCCTCTTAATATTATCTAAAACTTTTATATTGACGTTTTTTTATAGAACAAACCCTTATAGAAAAAAAAATCCCTGCCGGCTCCGCTTCGAAGCGGGCGTTTCCAAATGCCGCATCATGGCAAAAAGGTTATTTCTTCCGCAATTTCCATCAAACAGGCGCCCCACGGTTTGCGTCTTCGAAATCTACCTGTGCCTGTAAGTCGAGCCGTCAGGGATTTTTAAAATTAAGGCTATGCAAATATTGCTGCTCAAAACTTATCTAAGAATTCGAAGTTATTAAATCTTGCTTTTATATTACGACCCTTATAATACGATTGAAAGCAAATTATGGACAATAAAGCGGTCACGTGTGTATTTTACAGATATTTGAATTGGAATAAAAGCATTGTAAATTCTCTTTAGTATATTTCTGAAAATCGAAGTAATTTATGAAAATGTTATATTCAGTTGAGTTAAATTTACTTATTAGTTTTTAAAACTAGCTGCAAAATTACAGAATTTTTTAAATAAGGGCTACAGAAATTTTATTGAACCAATATACACATTTTATTTCATTTATATTTACGTTAATTTATACAAATCCGACTTTCTGCCTACAAAATAAAGTAAACTGCTGTTTCCAGAGGTCATGCGAATCGTAATTCCAGCCATCTGGGTTTTCAGAAGTTTTTTTTTTCATTGCTGCCCAATCCGGGCCTCCGAGAACACAGCTTGATCTCTGAGCCCCGGCCCAATACGGCGAGCTACTCATCCACGTATGGCATGTACTTCCCATCCCAAATCAAATCAAATTCTGGCGTACTTATGGTGAGATTTTACGCGCGTTTTGCCACAATTTTAAAATAACTCATTCCTTGATGCATCCATTCAAAATTAAGAGAAACAAGTAAATAAAAGCATGCGCGAAGTGGTAGATTTTGTAAAACTTTGCCCACAGTCAATGCCAGCCAAACATTGATCGTTGTCAAATAAGTGACCGTCGCTTTGTATAAAGAGAATACAATGTCGAAAAGTTTAATTTGCGAAATTAATGTATCGATTAAAAGTAAATTTTGCTTAAAAATTTCAAAAGCATTAAAATATTTGTCAACAAATTCTAAATATATTTTCTTAAACATTTTTATAAAATCTCCAAAGCGATAAAACCTCTGCGGCGTAAATTCACAAACGGGTATGTTAATTTAAGTTCTCTTAATTTTGAATGAATGTATTGTGTCAGACACATTTACACCAATATTAGTTTATTTTGTGGACTCGTTTTTGCACCTGCTTTTCAATTTGTCGATGAGTTAATTCTTACATGCAGCCAACTACATAGATCTTTAGTCAAAATTGTTATCTTTAAGAACTTTTTATATGCTTTTAAAATATTAATTTCGATAAATGAGCTTATTTATAGATTTCAACAAGAAGTCTAAAATTTCTTTCACAAATTCCATAATCTTCCGAATTATAAAAAAACAAATTTAATATCTGCTTTTATACTAAAAGAAAAACTGTATTCGTTAATATTTGCATAACGTGCTTTAACTTGAGACTATTGTTTTTAAGCAAGAAACTGAAAGAGTAGCTTTAAAATAAAATTTTAGATGTAGTCAATGAAATTCTTTCATTTCATATTTTAAGTATTGCGAAATTATTTCATATCTTCCACTTTGTTTTAAATTTTAGAATGTGCTTAAAACCACTTTACTGGCGACAGGTATGGGGAAACAGTGCTTTTACCCCCGACTTATCTCGGGGCAAACGGTGAAGTGAGGTCTTTGGTTAAACTTGACTGTATGCTCCCTTTTAAGCTTTTTTTTTTAGGGTCGCGATGCCACAGAAGGCTATAAAGTTAACTTCATTTGGTCATGCTTCAAATTAGCTTTTGCATGAGTTCAGCTGTACAAATTTTATTAGCTATTTCTCTTCGTTATTGGGAAATAGCTGTGGTAATTTTACCACATTCAGGTTCCGTATAGCGCAGTTTATTTTTTGTTTTCCCTTCTCTCTCCTTTTATTTATTTATTTTTTTATTTGCCTGGCAGACTTTAATCATAGTTTTCCTTTTTGTTTAAAAATTATTTGATTAAGTTATCCTATTTAGCCCATCGGCTTCAAAACGTTTATTTAGTATTCTTTATTTTCAATTTCGTCTTTGTGACGTCAGGTTGATTTCATTTCATTTTTAACAAATCAGATTCATATTTTTTTCAGTTTGTTTTAAATTTTAATTATACCCTCCCTTTGGCATATATTTAGCCCTATGTTGGCATTCCGTTATTTTTATGTTTTTCATCTTGTCAATGAAGTTTCGATGCCTGTAGTGGCAGTTGTCACTGTTTGGCGAGTTTTTCCATGTTACGGCAACCCTATCCTTTCGCCAGTGACAGGTTCGCTTTTTTTTTTTTTTTTTAATTTTTCGGAGTTTTTCTTCGGTTGTTGTTGGAGATGGAGTGTATTATAAAATACGTAATTTTGTGTGTCATAGATGCATCATATACATATTAGATTATCTTATGTCAGCTTGTATATTATAATAAGTGTGATGTGGTCCTCTACCTGGTTAATTTTTGTCTTTTTTCGTCGAATTTTCAAGGAAAACAATTCTTAAATTCGTCGACCTCCCACTTATCATCTTATGAAAATAAATGATTGATAATTCAAGATATAGTGGTCCAGTTGAAGTGGATATAGCCAAACTAATATTGGCATATCATGTTAAAATTATCACAATTTGTAATAGTCAAATAGAAGCAAGATTATTGATAAGTATAATTTTTTTTGTTCTCATTTGATGTTACATAGAATTGATATATATTTTTTACGAGTTAAATTTGTTTCCGAATAAAGCAAATTGGTGTATTATATATAAAAAATATATTTTACTTAACCTTTTATTGTTATTCAGTGAACATATTTTTGAGGATAAAATATATCTATTTTCGTCAAAAGAAAAATAAACTGTTCCTATAGTTAATTAAGTCTCCCTTTTTTTAAATGTAATTTTGTTGTTATTTTGTGGATAAAAATTAAAAAATATATTAATCATCTAAGTTATTTTTTGAGCCTAGAATCCTCTGAAGAAACAAAAATAGAAAATATATTCTGTGTGCTCAAATAATTAAAGATATATGTTCTTAAAAAAAATAAAGAACAGATACCTGGGTATACTAGAACATTATAAATTATAATGCAGCTCACCCTTTATTCTTTGAACCAAAAAAAAAGAATTTAATTAAATCACAACACTTGGTGCCTTGGCCACTTTCTTTAGAGGATTTATTATTATTACAAGATTTACTCCTTTATAATATTAGTATAGATTATTTGTGTGCAAATACTGAAGAATTTTTTTTTTTTTACATGAAAACGAAAGTTGTTCTCATTGATGATGGAACATGGATTATTTTCCATTTCAAGTTAATTTTACATTTTTTTTTTGTGCATGGCTTCTTTTTAAGAAAAATGTTCTTCCAATATTTTTTTAGAGAAAATTTGTTTATTTAGGCTGTGCTCGAATATAATAGTGTTCTTAATAAAAATACACACACATATATATATATATATATATGAAATAGAACCGGTATTAATCTAAGTTTAAAAAAAAAAAAATTCTGAGTGTTTTATCTATATTTCTATTTTTATGATTCACAATTTTTGCAACATGTCAAAAGCTAAAAATTCTATCAATTTAAGCATTTAGCCATTTGATGGTAATCCATCTACGGTCGAATTTTTTTTCGATCAACTAGAAAATCTTCAGCAACTGAACAATTATAGTGAAAAAGAAATGATCGCTATTTTTAAAACAAAACTCCTTGGCCCTGCTCTTCATTTTTATTTAGATTCACAATTTAATACTCAAACTAAAAAATTAGCAGACATAAAAACTGAATTTATCCAGTTTTTCGCTTCAAAGGAGAACAAAAATTTGGCCTTTCGTTCATTAGATAAGATGAAATTGGAACATAATGAATCAGTTAGAAATTTCTCATACCGATTAAACAAGAATCTAAAGTTAGGTCATCCAACAGTTGATGATGCTTCGCTCCAAATTTTGAAATTCACATATTTTATGAATGCTTTACCCAAAAATATTCACGTAAAATTATTAGAGGAAGGTATTTCTGACTTTACTAATGCTCTTTCAAGAGCTGAACAATTACAAAATATTTACAACTTCACTGAATCACCAACCACCCCTGCTCCTGTCACTTTACCTGTATATAATATGGAACATTCAAATAATTCGTTCCCTAATCCCGGTGCATCTGATTATAAACATTCTGAAACTAAAAATAAACGAAAGTCATTTTGTGATAGAAATTTCTCTTCCTATGGCAAACATCATCCAAAACAAAATGTTAACCAAATTACGTTAAAAAACCATTCTATAAAAGAAATCTTCGTAATTCATTTCGTCATAGGACTGTAAATCAATGTGCTTTTTGTGGACGCCAGGGGCACTTAATGAAAACATGCTTTGAATTTAAAAATTTTGTTCAAAATATGAACCAAGCTAACTCTCATAATGGTGTTAACATGCTTCAAAATACTGCTAATGAATACCAAGCTAATCAACAAAATACTCATGAATATAATGATGGATTTTCTAAAGATAAGAGTTTAAACTAATGCAGGAGGCAGATCTATCTGGCACTCTGTCCTCCAATACTTCACATTTGCCAGAAAATACCTCAAAAACTCAATTATATAGAGTTACTTCTCAAGGAATTTTATCTTCTGAGAGCATACTTAAAAATGACCAATGTTTACCAAAAAATGGTATGCTCAAAGATGCAGAATCACAGACTATTTTTCAAAATGAAAATACTTATGATTATATTACGAATTCTGGCAATTGTTCTCAAGTCGATAACGCAAATACTTTAGTTGCTGAATCCCAAAATGATAGTGATGCCATTGAAAACTATGTAATTTATAGCACATTTAATTACAATGACTCTCTTCCTTGTATTACCTTAAATGTACAACATCATAATGTTATTTCTTTGTTAGACACTGGGTCTATTATTTCTTTAATTGATCAACAACATTTCAATATGTTAAAACCCAGTATAAAATATAAATTTCTCTCTCGAAAAGTATCTATTTCGACCATAAACTCCCAAGTTGAATTTTTTGGATGTATTCGTTTGTCTTTCAAAATAGACAAATTGTTTTTCAATCATGTATTTTATATTACTAACATACGTAATAGAAATTTTGATATCATTTTGGGTTATGATTTTATTTGTAAATATGGTATTTCCATAACACCATCCTTTAATTCCATTCTACTGAAAGAAATTCTTGTTCCGTTAGTAAACAAACACCAGATATCCAATGATTCTCATATGGATCAGGCACAAGTATTTATGTGTCAAAAAAATGACGTTCCTAATACCTCTACTTGTACTATGGACCCTCAAAGTATAAATATGTCTGCACCAGTAAATGATTTTAGTGAACATCAGCAAACAAAAATTGACAGCTCTGGGATTGTTCATGAAAGTTCAAATTCCCCCCAAAATGAGTTAAAAATTTCAAACTTTCATAAAGTAACTATTCCAGCCAACACATGCATGTACATGCAAGCTCAATATTCTTCACAACCTGAGGAACATTTCATGTTTATTCCAACACTAAATAACCGTAATATTGTATTTATGGAATCTCTCCATTCCTTATCAGCCATAAAAAAAAATTCTTTTCTGATTGTAGTACAAAATATTTCAAACAAACCATTTCACCTCAACAAGGGAACTGTCTTGGGTGTATATGAAAATATTGATGAAAAAGATATTCAGCCTTACGATTTTAATGATGAAGCTGATGAAATGTGCAATTTAATCCAACCATCAGAAGACATTATAAAAATGAGAATAAATGATTTAAGTCCTACAGACTTTAAATTAGAACATCTTGATAGCAAACAAAAAGAGACTCTATTGTCCTTGCTATGTGGAAAAGCCCAAGCATTTTCGAAGTCTCTGCGTACTCTTGGTCATACTGACCTAGTCATTCCACAAATAAGTCTACTTAATTCGCATCCTATAAAATCTCTTCCATTTCCGGTGCCACAAGCATTAGAGGAAGAAGCCTTAAAACAGATTAATGAGATGTTAGAAGCTGATATCATTGAGCGTTCCAATTCATATTGGGCATGTCCCATGTTATTGGTTAAAAAAAAGTCAGATCCATCAAAGCCTCAAAAATATAGACTCGCCTTAGACCTCCGTCTACTAAATGCTGTAATTATTCCATCTACCTATCCTTTACCTAAAATTCCAAATTTACTAGTTCAATTGTTTAAAAATAATTTTTTTACAACGCTGGATCTCCCTTCTGCATATTGGCAAATAGCTATGCCCAAAGAGCTACAAGATAAAATGTCGTTCACAACTCCATTTGGCGTTTTTACCTATAAGCGATTAATGTTTGGTTTACGCACAGCAGCGTCTACATTCCAGCAACTTATTGACACGATAATTCAAATATCTGGTGTAGATGCTTATGCTTATCAAGACGATATTATTGTTGGAGCCAACTCATTTGAAGAAATGATCCATAATTTAAAATTACTTCTTGATACATTCATCAAATACAACATAACATTATCACCTGAGAAATGCTCATTTTTTTCATACCAGCATAGACTTTTTAGGTTTCCCCATTCAAGAGCATAAAATTTTTCCTATTTCCAGCAACATAATAAAAATTACATCTTTTCCTCATCCCAAAACCAAGCGACAAGTTAAAGCTTTCATTGGTGTATGTTCATTTTATCGATCACTTATTCCATACTTTGCAGATCTAATTAGCCCTCTACTCGAGTTAACAAAGCCAAAAACTAAGTTCAGTTGGCAATCTGTACATGAAAATGCCTTTCAAACACTACAATCATTATTTTTTAAGAAGCCCATGTTAAATCTACCTAATTGGGATAAAGAATTTATTGTTAATACCGATGCTTCACAAACTGCGATTTCAGCTGTCCTCATGCAGGAACAAGATAATTTAAGGGTACCTATTTCATATTTTTCAAAGGCTTTGTCTGATGCTGAAAAAAAATTCCCTGCCATAAAGTTGGAATTGTATGCATTATACAAGGGTATCACCTCATTCAAGTATTACCTTTTTGGAAGACATTTTCTCGTTCTATCTGATGCTAAACCACTTGACAACTACAAAAGTTCTTCTTCTCCTGCAGATGTCACGACCAGATGGCTCATGGAGCTCTCTCAATTTTCTTTTTCGTTTGCTCATATACCAGGCAAAGAAAATGTATTAGCGGACTTTCTTAGCAGAACTGCTCAACCACCTACACAGGACTTGACATCTAATCCTGAAATTATAAATTCTGAAGAAGTTCTACCAGTAACGATGAATATAAATGATCTACACGATGAAATAGATGGTCAACTTCAATCAATCAAATCACTAGTAGAATCACATCCCACAAAGCTGGATAAAGTACCACAGCAACATGAAGATAAGTGCCAAATTAATTGCTTGTCACAGACAAACTCATCTACTCAAGATCCATTATTAGAAATTTCAGATGCAACAATAGCAAGTGAACAAACCAAAGATTCAAATTTAAATAAAATAATACTTGATTTACAACAAAATATTAATCTCCAGAAACACAAGGGTTATTATCTCAATCCAAATAACAATATTCTTTGCTACAATAATTTTTTTCCTGCTGAAGAAATTGATCTGCATCGTGCTGTCTTACCCACCTCATTGATTCCCAAAGCACTTACCATTGCTCAAATTACTCATCCAGGAATAAACAAAACCTTACAGAACCTCCGAAAACGTTTCACATGGAAAACAATCATTGCTGATACTCAGAATTATATTAATTCATGTGAACTATGTCTTATTCACAAAAATCGCAAGAAGAAAATTGCTCCATTTATGGCTGCTCCTGTTCCAACTGCTCCAAATCAAAAAATATCATTAGATATTGTTGGTCCTCTCAATAATCACTCAAATGTCCTAACAATAATTGACCACTGTTCTCGTCATCTAGAATTGGCTACTCTTAATAATATCTCTGCTCCAACTGTGACCAATGTTCTTTTAAACTACATTGCTACCCATGGTAGACCTGATATAGTATTGACAGACAAAGGATCCCAGTTTACTAGTGACATATTCTCGTTTTTTAATAAAACATTAGGTATCAGGCTGAATCACATCACAGTGGCCCACCCAGCCGCAAATGGCCTTTCAGAGAGGGTGAATTCTCAAATCAAATCATCACTGAATACTATGACTTCACAAGGTTTTGACACCAAAACTGCTGCCAAGATACATCAATCAATATACAATGCTACAGTACATCCTGCCACCAAATTCACTCCTAATCTTATTCATTTTGGGCGTGAAATTAATGATGTTTACATGAATTATAAAGGCCACCCCTCTTGGAAAATTCTTGACACCGCCCATGACATCTACAAATTAACAGATCTCTTGGATAAAATTTATTATCAATCCTATCTCAATAATGAAACAAATCGTCAGAAAGTCTATGAAAAGTCTAGACAACAGCACAAATTTTCAGATATAAAAGTCAATGACACAGTATTCATTACACTCCCTAATGTATTCAAGAAAAAGCCTCAAGGTCCATTCATAGTGCAAAGATAATTTCACCTGTTTTACTGCAAATTGTGTCACAAAAAGACAGCCGTTCCTCACCTATCCTTATACATACCAACCAAGTAATAAAATTACATCCTAGAGCTCCTAAACTACAAGATATCACACAAGCAATTCCACAAACTGTCAGTAACAATAATAATCAAGCTGCAACTACATCTCAAAATTTCTCTTCTACCAATCAACAGTCCAGCTCCTCTTATGCTCTACGACCTAAGCGACCAAAATTTGTGCCACACAGTGATGAATTCCAGTATTATTAACCTTTTTTTTTTCTCTTTCAGCTGTTGTCCAGTCATGCCTGCTGATAGTGTTTGATCGCGCGCCTTGAACACTATCGAACTGATAAGAACTTAAGAACTCTTTTTTTTCTGCTGGTCAGAAAGTCTTTTTTTTTTACTCCTCTTATCACAGACATGTGGACTACCTGCTGTATAAGTATTCCTTTTTTTTTCCTTTTAATAATTATCCATCAATAGCCCACTTGACTGTATATTATCAAGCTCTGCATTTTGCACTTTATGAATAATACATTTGTAACTTTTCTTCTTTTTGAAATATATAATTCATATTTAAAATATGTTTAAGCTAAAATTGTAATAACAATACAATAGCAGTTTGATTTATTGCATTTCTTTACATAATGTTGCTTGCTATAGGTCACCATCAAGATATATAATACATGTTACTATTTAACTCTTGCAATATTCTCATAGTTATTCTGTTAAAAAAAAAAAAAAGTATGGGTGAATTATTTTGTTAAAAAATATTTAACAATATCAGTTTGTCACCTATTGTAATTTACATGGTTTTCTCAAGTGGATCATGTTACTAGTGGAATTGTGAAAGCACAACTTAATGGTACATAATTTTATTGCTTTCTTTTGTATATATGTATATTATATTATGACCTGAATGACATTTAATTAAAAAGTCCTAGGCAAATGTTGTATTATGAATAAGGTCTGTTTAGTACCTTGCCAATTCTGTTAGATTGGTTTTTGCTCTAGAGTGGCCACTCATTCAAAAACTTTTTGAAAATGATTAACCATACTATTTTATAAATAGTTATAACTTTTGTATTGTTTGAATGCGTATTTTACTTTTGTTTATATTTTTGCATTGATAATGTGTATTGTGAAATTAGGTTATTACATCTCACTTTGGATTTTTGTGTAATAACTATTAACTACATCTTCATAAAAATGTGTTGGTAAAAGTTGAGTTTTTGTATTATGTATTATACTAGATTTCTTTTTAGTAAAAGTTTATAGTTATGAGTTTTATATAGTGTTTGCATAGACAGAAATGAACGAGCATAAGTTGGTTTTACTTGACATAGTTATGTAATTGTAAAAGCAAATATTGTTTCTGTCAACATGTTACATAATTTATGACTTATAAAATTGGGTACAATTACTTTATTCTTTTTCTCATTATGATATTTATATGTTATGATACAGGATATATACAAATATGTTGTGGCATGTTATTTTCTTGATATTTTATGCTGTATTTGGACTCCATCATTCATTCTGCCCCTATCCATCTCTGGCTCAATTAAAAAAAAAAAAAATGGCTTGTGCAAGTGCTTTTAGTGCCTTGCACTTCCCCTTCTCCATTTTTTTGTGGAGGTGTGGGTGAGTGTGGTAATTTTACCACATTCAGGTTCCGTATAGCGCAGTTTATTTTTTGTTTTCCCTTCTCTCTCCTTTTATTTATTTATTTTTTTATTTGCCTGGCAGACTTTAATCATAGTTTTCCTTTTTGTTTAAAAATTATTTGATTAAGTTATCCTATTTAGCCCATCGGCTTCAAAACGTTTATTTAGTATTCTTTATTTTCAATTTCGTCTTTGTGACGTCAGGTTGATTTCATTTCATTTTTAACAAATCAGATTCATATTTTTTTCAGTTTGTTTTAAATTTTAATTATACCCTCCCTTTGGCATATATTTAGCCAGATGTTGGCATTCCGTTATTTTTATGTTTTTCATCTTGTCAATGAAGTTTCGATGCCTGTAGTGGCAGTTGTCACTGTTTGGCGAGTTTTTCCATGTTACGGCAACCCTATCCTTTCGCCAGTGACAGGTTCGCTTTTTTTTTTTTTTTTAATTTTTCGGAGTTTTTCTTCGGTTGTTGTTGGAGATGGAGTGTATTATAAAATACGTAATTTTGTGTGTCATAGATGCATCATATACATATTAGATTATCTTATGTCAGCTTGTATATTATAATAAGTATGATGTGGTCCTCTACCTGGTTAATTTTTGTCTTTTTTCGTCGAATTTTCAAGGAAAACAATTCTTAAATTCGTCGACCTCCCACTTATCATCTTATGAAAATAAATGATTGATAATTCAAGATATAGTGGTCCAGTTGAAGTGGATATAGCCAAACTAATATTGGCATATCATGTTAAAATTATCACAATTTGTAATAGTCAAATAGAAGCAAGATTATTGATAAGTATAATTTTTTTTGTTCTCATTTGATGTTACATAGAATTGATATATATTTTTTACGAGTTAAATTTGTTTCCGAATAAAGCAAATTGGTGTATTATATATAAAAAATATATTTTACTTAACCTTTTATTGTTATTCAGTGAACATATTTTTGAGGATAAAATATATCTATTTTCGTCAAAAGAAAAATAAACTGTTCCTATAGTTAATTAAGTCTCCCTTTTTTTAAATGTAATTTTGTTGTTATTTTGTGGATAAAAATTAAAAAATATATTAAACATCTAAGTTATTTTTTGAGCATAGAATCCTCTGAAGAAACAAAAATAGAAAATATATTCTGTGTGCTCAAATAATTAAAGATATATGTTCTTAAAAAAAATAAAGAACAGATACCTGGGTATACTAGAACATTATAAATTATAATGCAGCTCACCCTTTATTCTTTGAACCAATAAAAAAGAATTTAATTAAATCACAACAATAGTGCAGGACCAGGGTCCGTTGGCGCACGACCTACGTAATACAAAGTACGAAGGTCGCGGTTGGCGTCACCATTTGGAACTAACAATATCTCCAAATACTGACCAATCTTTAAATGCACGATTCTGCTTCTTGGCAGAAACATTTTTGGTTAAGCAGGAGACAGTTATTTTACTTTGAAAATTCTCCCGACATGACATTTACCGGAAAAATACGACAGATCATAAAAAAGAAAATACGCCAAACACAACGCGTGGAAAGTTCATAAATGTGTGGCACCACAATCCTAAAAGGAAAGGAAATTCTAAAGCATGCACAAAAATAGCGCATACAAGTTCTTATTAACATGAAAATGTATATTCAGACTTTATATCAAATTTAATATTTTTAGCTTAAATGAAATTAATATTTATTAAACAAAAATAAAAAGTATTTATGTGCATGTTGAATATAAATCAATACCTCCATAATTTATGTTCAACCTGTAACTAAAATATTCACTGTAACCCAAAACATTAACTACTAGTGTAACTGTCAACTTAACTGTACTACTAGAGTCGTGGTGTTTACATGCGGTTGCTCACGGTAACGTGATGTTTAAATGTTTTATACTATGTAACTGATACTTAAGAAAATATCAATTAGAATTTAATTAGTTCATTAAGTATTTTCAAGTGGTTATGGGCCTAGCACGCTTCCACTGCGCTTAATTAGTAGTTTTTGATCTTTGAAAACATCGCCGGTTGGCACGTTGTTAGGCTTAATTTCCTTATAATCGTAACGAGTGTTCCAGTTAATGAATAATATGGATAAATTCAATTTTATTGAAAAGTTGGAAGGTGAAAGGAACTGGATAAGCTGGAAATTTATATAGAACTTCAGCTTACAGTACAGAAAGCCATGCCTATTGTTTTGGGTGAAACAACCAAGCCTGAACCGCTTCTAGCGAGTGCAACAGAGGCAGAAAAAAGTGTATGCGACAGCTTTGAAGGCCTATCAAGAAGCAGATGCTATTTCTAGATATACAGTTGGGTCTAGTGTTAAGCCTGAACCCAAACAGCACATCCTGACTTGTAAAACTAAGGAAACGTGGGATGCCTTGCATTCGGTTTATGAACAGAAAAATGAAAGGCTAGATCTGTTTTATTCTCAACTATTCAACTATAATAAGGACCCTATGGACAATATTGCAACTCTTGTTTCAAAACTTACATATGACTTGGCAGGAATGACTTGCAAGAATTGAAAAATTAAAAATGTTCAGCTACCGAAATCTATGTTGCTAAACAGAATTCTGGACACGTTTCCAAATGAATACCTCGAATTCAAGAATGCATGGGAGTCGGTGCCAAATAGTGAAAGATCGCTTGCAAGCCTTACAGAAAGACTACGTTAACATGAACAGCGGTTAGAGGAATTTAATCTCCCAGTTGAAAACTAGAGTAGCTTTTATGGCAAAGCCAAATAATTTGTGTCCTAAAAAGCCTTTGGATAAAGCTGTTGTGTATTATCAGAAAAATCCTACAAACAAAAAGTTTAAGTGTTTTGCTTGTGGTCTCCCTGGACATACTAAAAAGAACTGTTATACCTTGAAAAATAAAGGGTGAGCGAACTGAATCTCTGAAATCTGGACAAGCTTGTGACCGTTGCTGAACTTGAAAGCCAAGATTATTGGCTTATTGACTCTGGTGCTTATAATATTTGCTATAAGTGACTGGTTTTCTTCATTCAAACAGTTTGATACTCCTAAGCCATTAAGATTAGGTAATTTAAGATCGATGCATGCTACAGGTATTGGAAAATTCCAAATTAAAATGCTAGTTAATGGGTTATGGAAACCTGGTAATATCATTAAAGTCTGGTACGTGCCTGAAAGTGATCAAAACCTTTTCTCATCTGGTACATTACATCATTAGATAATGGCTTATATGAATATGCTGATAACAAGGTACGCGAGTTCAGAAATAAAAAAGGTGAAACTGTTACTGAAAGATACAATAGTGTTTACAGACTTCATATGTGTGTTGCAATTCCAGAATCTGCTTGTGTAGCCGTGGAAAATTATAATCTTCAGTTATGGCATGAGCGTATGGGGCATCAGAACAAGCGCCATGTACAAAAGTTCTTAAAACAAAAAGCATAGATTTAAAACTGACGAATTTTGTGATGCCTGTATGTATGGAAAAATGCACAGGCTGAGTTTTGGCTCTCATCAAGATCGCCCTACAAGTTCTGATCAACATGTCCATGCCTGAGAAATCTCTTGGTGGGAATCGTTACTTTGCTTTCATAAAGTAGACAGTTCTGTATTTAGAATAATCATCTTTAAATGCTACAAAGAATCAAGTGAAAGAAATGTTGGCTAGGTTCCTAGCTGAAGTTAAGACTGCTGGTTATACACTAAAAAGAACTTAAAACGGATGGAGGTAAATAACTTAATAATTCTGAAGTTAATGATATTGTGCAAAAAGCAGGCCTGAATCGCAGAACATCTTATACTCCAGAACAGAATGGAGCGATTGAAAGAACAGAATTCTTGTTGAAGCTGCAAGATCTATATTGCATGCTAAGGAATTGCCTGAAAGACTGGGGTGAAGCAGTTAACGCAGTTGCATATGTAATAAATCTAACAGGTCCTACTCCTGAGGAAGGCAAATCCCCCTATGAAATATAGTTTAAGAAAGTACCAGCATTTGAACACCTAAAGGTTTTTGGTATACAGAATGTTTTGTACATATTCCGAAACAGAAAAGAAAATGACAAAAAGTCTGTGAAGGGCTATTTAGTAGGATGCCGTGGAGACATGGATGGATACAGGATATGGTTACCAGACAAAAATGAAGGGATCCTAAGCAGAGATGTGTTCAAGAAGGAAGCTAGTTCACAGGAAACTTTAGTGAAACAGAATCCTATGCTCTTTGAAAATAGCTGTGAAGAAAATGAGAGCAGCAACATAGGGGAAGCTTCTCAGATCCCTATAGACATCGCTGTATTGAACAAAATGAATCTACGAGACAGGTCACAAATGCAAAAGCCATCAAGATTTGAAAATTGGCATGTTAGCAGAAGATGAGCCAATGACTTATCACGAAGCATTTGTCTCTCTGCTGACACAAATAATTGGCAAAAAGCTATGAATGAAGAATTAAATTCCTTGACTGAAAATGAGAATTGGGAATTGGTGGATCTTCTAGAAAATAGAAAAGCAATTGAGAATCGCTGGGTGTACAAAATTAAACTAAATTCTGAGGGCAAGGTAGAATGTTTTAAAGCAAGAATGGTTGCGAAAGGTTTTTTGCAGAAGCCTGAAATTTACTTCCATGATACATTCAGTCCTGTAGTTCGCTGGGACACAATCAGAGCTGCAATTAGCTTAGCTGCAAGCGAATGCCTTAAGTTAGCTCCGTTTGATCTCAGAAGTGCCTTCCTATATGGTGAACTGTATGAAGAAATATATATATGAAGTAACCAATAGGATTTGAAGATGGTACAGGACGAGTTTGTAGATTGCTTAAAAGTATCTATGGCTTGAAATAAGCGCCCAGATGTTGGAAACAGAGGTTCAAAACTTTTCTTCAAAGCTGTCGAGACCTCAAAAATGGATAGTGATCCATGTCTATTTTGGGAACAAGAATAAATCCCTGTTCTTAGTTCTATATGTAGATGATGGAATTGTTGCTGCCAGAGAGAGAGATTTGTGGGGAAACATTTCTTGATAAACTAAAAGAAGAGTTTAGTGTTAGGGTTGAACCTGAAAATTATTTCTTAGGTATGCAGCTGAAATATTTGGAAGATGGTTCTATTTTCATCCATCAAGAAAGTTATACTAAGAAAATCTGACTGTTTCAACATGTCTACTTGCAACTCTGTGTGTACTCCAATTGATAAAGCATGTAAATCGCAAGAACCTTCTGAAAAATTGGATGAAGATACACCATACAGAAGTGCAGTAGGATGTTTGATAGTTACTAGACCTGACATTTGCCTATGCAATTAGTGTGCCGTCCCAAGTTCTGGACAAACCCTTAAAAATACACTGGAGCCTAGTAAAGAGAGTTTTAAAGTATCTTAAAGGAACCTCTAAATGGGGCATTTTGTACAAGTCAAGTACAAGAAGCAAATTGGAAGCCTTCAGTGATTCAGATTATGCTGGGGACCCCTTGACAAGAAAATGCACTTCAGGGATGGTCTTCAAGTACGGTGGAGGTGTCATTACCCGGGCTAGTAAGAGTCAAACATGCGTCCCTCACTCCACTACAGAAGCTGAATTTGTTGCAGGTAGTCAAGCCTCGAAAGAAGTTGTTTGGCTTCATAGACTCTTTCAACACTTGTGATTTTCTGTTTGTGTGCCTGTTTTGAAAGTTGGCAATGAAAGTGCTATACGTTTGATAAAGAATCTAGAGTTCCAGAATCGAACGAAACATTGATGTTCGTTACAAGTTTATTCGAGAAAAAGTTCAAAGTGGAAAACTTTATATTGAGCACTGTGGCAGTGAATGTCAGGCTGCAGACTTTTTCACAAAACCCTTACCAAAGTTTCGGTTCCAAAAACTCCGTCAATTGTAATGTATGAACTTAAGACTTTGTTTAAAACATTCATGTTTCTTTGTGTATGGTAGGTATGGATTTAGGGGAAGTGTTGAATATAAATAAATACCTCCATAATTTATGATCAACCTGTAACTAAAATATTTCACTGTAATCCAAAACATTAACTACTAATGTAACTGTCAACTTAACTGTACTACTAGAGTCGTGGTGTTTACATGCGGTTGCTCACAGTAAGGTGATGTTTAAATGTTTTATACTATGTAACTGATATTTAATGAACCAATTAAATTCCAATTGATATTTCAAGTATTTTCAACTGGTTAAAATTTCATATCTTCAACTTTGTTTTAAATTTTAGCATGCGCTTAAACTTGACTGACTGTATGCTCCCTTTTAAGCTTTTTTTAGGGTCGTGATGTCAAAGGCTATAAAGTTAACTTCATAAGCGGCTTTTGGTCATGCTTCAAATTAGCTTTTGCACGAGTTTAGCTGTACAAAATTTTATTAGCTATTTCTTTCAGTTATTGGGAAATAGCGCGGGACCAGGGGTCCGTTGGCGCACTACCTACGTAATACAAAGTATGTATTACGAAGCTCGCGGATGGCGTCACCACTTGGAACTAAGAACTGCTCGAAATACTGACCAATCTTTTAATGCACGATTCTGCTTCTTGGCACAAACATTTTTGGTAAAGCAGAAGACCGTTATTTTACTTTGAAAATTCTCCCGACATGACATTTACCGGAAAAATAAGAGAAAAAAGAAAATACGCCAAACACAACGCGTGGAAAGTTCATAAATGTGTGGCATCACAATCTTAAAAGGAAAGGAAATTCTAAAGCATGCACAGATATAGCGCATACAAGTTCTTATTAACATGAAAAGGTATATTCAGACTTTATATCAAATTTAATATTTTTAGTTTAAATGAAATTAAATATTAAACAAAAATAAAAAGTATTTATGTGCAATAAGTAACATTCCATCACCAATAATCTCAAATTACACAACTATCGTGGTTGCCATTTGGTAACTCTTGTTAAATTTTTCCATCCAAAATTTTATCTATTTAATTTTTGGCCTGTTCTAAATGCAATTTAAGGTTCTCTGTAAAAATCTGTTTAATTCAGCAGATTTCAAAATTAAACAATAGACCATTTTTTAAAAACAATTTTATTCAGCACCAGGCTTCGAAACAATAACAATATTACCATAATCCGAGGTCAATGTCAGTCTGTTCAACAATACTTCTGCAAGACATCTTCGGATTGGTAGGCCTGCAAGGGGGGAAAGAAATCAGTGTAGTACAAACAAGAATAACAATCAGCATTTTGTGTGTCAGTTTAACTGCTGTGGCAGAAATTGACGCATAGCTACTATGAGCTGTCGCTGAACTCGTAGGATACTGTTTGTGTACTAAACTTTATGTACAGGATTATCGTAATCAAATTTTACCTTTTCAGAAGTTTCTAGCAATAGTACTAGGTAGACCGGGAGGCGGCAGCACAGGCAATCACCTTTTCGAGTTCACGGCTGAAATTCTAGAATTAGTTCAAACTGGAATCTCATATTAAAACGCAATCGGTCTGCCAAGTCATATCTTGGTGGAAAACACGTGAAAACCCGATTTTAGCGGTTGACTCGTAGGTTTACCATTGGATTTTCCTGAACCCAAAAGTGTGAAAACATGGAGTACTGGGTGCAGGAAAACACAATGGTAACCTACGAGTCAACCGCTAAAATCGGGTTTTCACGTGTTTTCCACCAAGATAGGACTTGGCAGACCGATTGCATTTTAATATGCGAATCTAGTTTTAACTAATTCTGGAATTTCAGCCGTGAACTCGATGAGGTGATTGTCTGTGCTGCCGCCTCCCGGTCTAAGGGCTTCACATGAAACAATTTCACTAGTATCTGTAGTTAAACTAAAAAAGTTATTACTGAAAAACTGCAGCAGCCTGAAAGACCACTAACACCAGTTAAGTGTTAGAAAGGCTATTCGATATCTGTTCGTTACTGCAATAACCGGAATATTTAAACTAACCAGAATAAGATAAAGTTCAAATGGCAGCATCTCAACGAAACAAGTTAGATGAAAATATTACAGTAAAAGTACATCTGTATTCTGTTTCATAAACGGCAGGTCGAAGTTAAATGCTAGTAACCACGTCCAGTAAATCAATATTTGTTATTTAACATCCAATTTGTGACTGATGTCTTAAGATGGGAATAGCGACATTTTCTGCCTGCACATTTTTGGAAGCAAGCTTAAATTATGTATTTTTATAATCGACAAGAGATTCAATCTTTATTTTATTGGAATTCTGAAAAATATATTTGTCCACAGTGAAGCAATACAACCCATAAATTTGAAAAAAAGAAATATAAGTTAACGTATAGGGGTTGAAGGGTTAGGTATGATTATGAAACATTTTTTACAAAATATTTTGAAATATGATCATTCTTGTTTAACTGCCACGATTTCACATTTTCTTGAACAACTTTATCCAGCCTTTACGTTTTTGCTGTCTTCACCAAAAGACCATGTCTGTAGAGAGTAGTTTAAGGTCCATGTCTCCGAGTTATGCGGTGAAGTGTTTTGCATTATAAATTAGTTTAGTCTCGGGGAGATTATTATTACTCCACAGAACAGAACTTAACATTGCTATTCTGCCTTCTCTTCTCTAGGTCTCTTTCGCATGATCCATCTTGATGAACGACAGATTCAAGGTATTTGAATTAAACAGTTTTTATATTTGTATCATCCGATAAAGTATATTTTAGGATTGCCAAGGCGATGAGTTTCTCATTTATCTTTAATTCTCATCCATAAGTTTCCTTTAATTTTTAAAATATGTACGCGGAGTATTTCCTGTTCTGCTATGACGACTTGATTGTCAGCGAAAAGCAAGTGACAAAATTTTATATTACGAGATTTATAGCGTCAGCTTTTTTTAAATTTACAATTAAATACTTCAAATGTATGTTGCCAGTCAATTTTATATTCAAAAAGAGATACATTAACTTTAAGAGAAACATTCTATAAGAAACAGAAAGAAATACCTTGAAAAACTATTTCGTAGTGGTTTGCGGAATTATCGTAATTAAAATTTCTGTAAATCACAAAATTAATATTGCTAAAGAAATTTAAAAACTTTCTTGCAAGAAGCCACTAACAAAAGTTTAAACGTATCAACTAAGGCCCTGGAAAAAAGTTTAAGGTAGAGTGAAAAAGTCCATGTTATACAAATTTTGCAAATACAAAATAATGCAACAAAAATACTACATTTTGAATTGCGAGGCTATGGTATTAAAAAAATAGTAAAAAGGGCAAAAAAGTTAACATGTTTAAATTTTGCAGTATTATGTTGGGAAAGAGTAAGGTCGCGATTGTTTGACTCGTGCAAATTATATTCTGAGCATGCTTCAAACCTTAGAGTTACTAAGCATTGAATGGTTTGTTTTAGCTGTTAAGAATGCCGAAACCTAAGCATTTATGATGTAGAATGTGGCAAAATTCTCGGCATGAAAGTATGTGGAATGAGAGAGTCTTCTATTCCACGATCTATAAGTCTGTCAAAAACTTGTCAATTTTTAAAAAGATCCTTCAAATTATGGAAAAGCCAATCGCACAGGTAGACCTTGCTTACTTTAAAGACGCCAAAAAATCAGCTGTATATTAGATTGACATGTCAAAAAATGTCTTGGTCTCAAATAGTTAATGATTTAAACTTACTATGCACACCAGTCGAACAGTCCGTAATGTTTTAAGGACAAAGTAAGGTAAAATTGAGACCTTGCCCACCTTTAACAAAAGCAGCATAAACTTGCTCGCGTGAATTTGCCAAAAAATTGTTTTATATGGAAATGAAAGGAAAGATTTTTTTCTGACGAAAAGAAATTTAACTTTGATTGGGCTGATGGGTTTACGGAGTACTGGTAAAGGTAAAGCCGCCTTCTCTAAATGCCAATTTGGAGGTGATCAGTTATGGTTCGGGAAGCCTTTGCATCTGGTGGAACTCTACATATTGTATAGACTATAAAATGAAGAAAATTATCAAGACAAATCGGGAGAACATTTGCTATCCAATGCACCACTTGTCATGTTGAAATATCTACTCTCCAGGTGTAACAACGCCAGTATCCATGTTTCTAGGTCAAAAGCATGGATTGAAGCTAATGACGTCCAAGTTATTGAGTGCCTTCTAAGAATTCTGACCTGAATACTATGGAAAATTTGGGGTATTTTAGTTGTGTCTTTATACAGATTTTCGCCAATATCTAACCAAATGAACTCGTCTATAGCAGAAAGATTGCCTGGAGTAATATAAAAAAACTAAACTGTATCTAAACTTACTGCAACATTGACAGATTGATAAAAAGGCAATTGGGGGAAAAAAAGGTAAATTTATAGGATATTGACTTAAATTAGTTTAAAAAAGTCAAAAGTCGACCTTATACTTATTTCCATGATAAAGTTTATCAAAAATGTCCTTATTTTACTAATTATAATTTGTATAATGCAATTATAATTTGTTTTGAAAAACCTATTAAATTTTAACTTAAACTAGGTTCCTTACTTTATAAAAAATATATGGGCAATCAATTTCCTCGACCTTAATCTTTTTTCCAGGACCTTATATCACCTTTTACATGCAGCGACCATGCACGAGTGAAGTTCGCGTAACTTCATAGATTCGACAAATTTTGAAGACGCCGGCCGTAGCAGTGTCGAATTTTACATCATAACTATTGCTTTTCCTCAACTATTTAGCTACTAAACGCAATTAAAAAATTTAAAAAATTAAAAACCTTGCTTTTATCCATCTAAAAAGTTATTTTTCTTATGTCTGCATTGGTCCCTTGTGCTGCAGTATAGATTAAGTGACCGATACATTTATTCATATTTAAAAAATAACCAATTTTATCGAAATCAGGTTTTTACCATAAAACTTGGCAAATGGTTGGAATTTTGCAGCAAAAATTAAGAAAATTTGAACTACTGTCCCCCCTCTTTACACACACACACACAAAATTACTTTTTTCATGTACTGCGGTGCAAAACGTACTCTTTAAAATGAATTTTGAAACGGACTTATGGAATATCCTTCCAGTGTTACAGTTTTTATATTTATGAATGTAACTGCTAGTATACGAATTAATTTTAGTATAATATTAATTAAAAGTGAAATTTACTGCAAAAAGGAGTAAGAAATCCTTCAAACATTCATTTCGTGTAGTCTATTCTATGTAGATTAAAAATTGAGATCAACACTTTTATACAAACTAAGTTTTTAAACATTGGCGACAAGTTTAACATATCCAATTAATAAAAATATCCAAAACTGAATCTAGAGGAACAACGCATAATCTTTCAAACAATTTGACAAATTGGAGAAATATACACTTACGATTCTAGTAGGAATGCTAGTTGAGGCATCTCTTTTATATCAGAGTTCCTGCATATTACTGAAGAGATTGTAGTCCTCTGAATTGAAGCAATTTGTCCTGCAATAAAAATAACGATCAATATTCAGTTTACCATGATCACGAGTTAAGTTTAACAGGTTGTTTCCAAGACTAAATTAACAGTTCATGATTTTAACAAGAGCTAATTCATGAAAGGATGACTGGTCATGCCCAACCCCTGAACCAAAAGAATAACTTCTCCAAAACAAATTGTATAAAGAAAGTAGTCATGCAAAATATAGCTGTAGTATAGTCTTCTTGGAATGACGAAGTTCTAGTTCTGACTGCCTCAACCAAAAGGGAAAAAAAGAAAATTTCTTTATAGTACGCCGGAGGCCACGACATTTACTTAGCCCTATTATGTAGGCTGATCTTCAAATATGTAATTGACCTGACCTAATAAATCACGAAGACAGCCGTCGCGAAAACTGTGGAGCGGCACTAGTGCCGCAAGACCCCCCCCCCCCCCCCCTTCCACAAGTCACGAATGACAACCAGAGCGCTACTGAAGAAGATAGCTGTTACCGCGACAGTAGCGATCTTCCTATCTTTCGTAACCAGGTATATTAATTTCCCTTTGATTGGGGAATGTTGAGGTTCTCTAGCCCGCACTCAAAATTAAGTAAAACAGGTGGCTGCCTGACGGTTTAGAGAAAACTGTAGTTAAAACAGATATCCGACAACTCGCCAAGAAAGAGTTTTATTTTAGACAGTACGAAAAAGATTCTTAAAATTATCTTATTTTAGTAAAGTCCGTCTAGATGTTGTCATTCCAAGGCAACGTATTGAGGAAAATCATTAAGAAATGAAAAAAAAATTAACAATACTCTAAAGAGTCCAATAAGGAACAGTATACTCTCCCCCTAAAACAATGTACTATAACTCCACCTATAATCAATACAAAAATAAACAAATTAATTCGTATGAAGTTCTTTATAACGATGTGGTTCATTTAGCACCAAGGAGTTTTACTTCATATTTAAAATTGCGTTAACTTTGTTTTTTCAGATGACACACACTAGATACCATATTTAAATTACTTTGATCAAGGCAGACCAGAAAAAAAATTGTTTATGTACTTTTACTTAAATTTTTAGAGTTAGAAGAGGTCAATATTTGAGGATGCCAATGTTAACCTCTTGAGACCCGAGGTACACAAATTTGAATCTATCCTATTCATCATAATTTTTTTTTTCACATATATTTTGCTTTACTTTTATACAGCTGAATATTTTTTGCTTTGGAACAAAACCAATAAATGGCAGCACTGACGCTTATTTCCTCAAAATGTTTTTCACCAGAGTTTGCAAAATGGCTTCAAGACAGTGTGGCCAAGAAATCCAGAAATTCATTGTTATTTTACTTAAACCTTATACAATAAAAATGAGGATTTGTAGGCCATTCACTTTCTTAAAGCCTTTCAATTTGTTATTGCATGAATTTAGGTTACTATAATTCAATTTATATTTTAAGCGGTCTAGTAATTTGAGATCCATGTTGGTCCTAAATTAGTAGTCTTTTAAAGTATCAATTTCAGAAACATGGCTCTTTCTATCATCTATGGTGTCATTTTGTTATCCACGATGCAACAAAATAATTTATAACCCATTCATTTATAACCCATTTATTCCAATTTACAACCCATATAAGTCATTCTAATGAGGGACCATTCATTGACATACTTGCCAACCTCACGTAAAACTTACTTGACCTATGTCAAATGAACGCCGTTTTAACCAGAAAACTTTAAAATGTTAGTGTCCGTTACCTTCCGAAACGTTATTTTCTGTTCGTAAAATTTATGTTTTAAAAGATGTTTGACTTAAGTCAGAGTTTTACGAGAGGTGTTCAAGTATGCATTATGAGGACTACAAACATCAACTTTGTTGTTAGTTAAAACTCCGTTTCAATTCAGTACCACCCTAGAGTAAGGTGAAATTAAAGTTTTCCGGATCCTATTTCTATGAAACAACGATTATGAAACTTCCTTTTGAAAAGTCCTTCCGAAAGGCATATACCTACAGTGGCTCAAAAGTATTGGGACGCAAGGAGCTTTCAGTCGTTCATTTTAAAATTAAACTTGCTCAAAAACTAAATAGCTTTAATATTTTGTGTGCGAACACTGCTAAATCTATAACGATTAAAATTAAACTAATGTATAAAATGAGCCATTTTAAAATTAGTCAGAAAATATGGAAGTAACGTGAACAAACATTTAATAATTATGAAAAACAAGTAACCAAATTTTGGCAGAATTGCTTATACAAGAACGATAAATGAAATTTTTAAGCTGGAAACCAGTTTAAGATTCAAATCCAAATTGGTCGTCCATTAGTTGAAAAAAACAGATTCCTGTTGACATAAAACTTCTTAATTGGAAACTTAAAAAACCGGGGGGAAAAAAAAATCTATTCAAGCAAATCTTACTGTATTGTACATAATATAATTTCGAAATGTCAGAAGACAAGTTCAGTTGAAAACAAACTAAGAACGGGACGCCCAAGGCATTTCACTGAGCGCGAGCAATCACGAATTGTTAGAAAAACTAGTTTGAGTCCTAAAACCAAATGCTATGAAAGTCACTAAACACATAAATGTTTAAGTCTTAATCCAGAAACGATCAGGAATTTGAGAATATTTTATAGCGGAATAGCTAAACGAAAACCATTCCTCAGTGAAGCAAAAAAAAAAAAAAAGAGCTTGATTAGAATTCGCAGCCCTATATTAAAAAGCCTCCAGATATTTTGAATTCAGAAATATACATGTAGATAAAAGCAAATTCAATGTTCTTGGAAGAAAGATGGGAAAGCAAATGGTATGGCGAAAACTCAAAAAGTTAATGAAGAATCTGACACCTATAAAACATTGAGGTAGCCAGATGGTTTGAGGCTGTATAAGTGCTGGGAATCTACGTTTTTCAGGAAAAATTTACGAATTTATGTAATTAAAAATTTGAAATAGATGTTCATGTGATTAAATGTGTAGAGATAATGTGTAGATGAAATTAGAGTGCTTAAGACATATTGCCGGGTTACAAATTTTACCAGGAAAATGACCCCAAGCATAATGGTCATATCTGCTGACTTTGGGATTTATAGAACTCTCTACAAGTAACTAAATCTCTTGCACAGAGTCCAGATCTCAATCAGATTGAGAATATTTGGACCATTTGAATGACAGCATTCGTAAGTTTAAAATTTCTGGAAACAATTAACTTTGATAAAAAAAATCTTGTCTGAATAGGAAAACAGGAAAATCCTTGTTAAAACCATTAAGGGCGAATAATAAGAAAAATTAAGAAATATTGCACTTTTAAAAACAGTTTGCGTGCCCAAAATTATTCTTTTGACCACTACTTTTCATTATAACAAGTGTATATATATCAATTTAAAATAAAGCTTTTTCAATTTTATTCAAATCAACACAAATGACATGCAAAAAAGCATTTAGTTGAAATTAACAGATTCTTTCAGAAAATGAAAGCGTTCCCCAATACTTTGACTCTGTATAGTCTCAAATTCGGCCATTGCCGATTCACGCATTCGACTCAAGTGACTACAGACTCATTCTCAAAAACACCCATTTCATTTTAATTGCTTTCTTTAGGTTCTAAAAACTTCCGATATGTTTAAGCTTTTCATTAAATTCCGTTTCATTAATGTGTTAGTAGTTTAACTTTCGGTTTTATATATTTTCCATATGTTGGTTCGCAAGCATTGACCAATATTTTTACATGCTTCCTAAAATTATTGGTACCGAAAGTAATTAGTAGAACCGTACTTGCGGTACACACGATTTAAAGAAAGGGTTAAGACAATTTCTTTTTAAGATCAGAAAAAGTTTGATTAATATCCGATAAGGGAATTTCTTCAACGCTAATAAGCCAAGTTCAGGTATCAGCTGGATACCTGTGGTACCAAGGATTTGGCTACAAGAAAATTGTACTGTCAAATAAACTTGCCTACTCAACCCAAAAAAATAATCTGAGCCGAGAATACTTCATTTTACTATGCTTCACAAATATCCTAAATTTTATTTACAGAAACCAATATCCGATTTCTGATATCCACATGTATTACAAGACTTAAAGTCATGCAAAGTGGGGTAGGTGTACATTATGAGAAACCCAATAGGATGATTAACCCCTTAACAGTTTTCTTTTTAAATAGGTAAAAATACACTCAATACACCAGCATTTCCATGTAGTAATCTTCTCTTTATTTAATCGAAGATGTCAAAGCGAAGATTAGTAAAACATAGGGTACTATCTAAAAGCTCAGGGTAACGGAACAAGCAGAATCTAGCACATAGGCGCAGGGGTAAATAAGTTTGAAAACTATTTTTGCCCTAAGCCTTTTAGACTTCAAAAAACACCATGAAAATTTGGCTTAAAGCAGCAAAATAGTTCAAGAAGGAAAAAACATTCAATTTTATGATATGTTACTTATGATTTAGTATAGTGCTATTACTGTAAAAAGGTTTCGAAACAAGGAATATTTTATTTTTAGGAGCATCAGTTCTCCCTTACGGGCTTATTTTATATTAAAATACTTACCCCGTGAGAAGGCACCGGGATTGTCCAGGTTTTCATACCAAAATCTATCTCCTACTTTTAGATTACGAACCTGATTAGCAACAATACAAGTAAATGTTGGTCCAAGGATGCCATCATTAACAGGAAATTCAGATATTCCTCCTACAAAGAGGTCTATTTCGTCCACATTCCCTGGCCTGAAATAGAAAGCATTTTAAAATATTAGAGTAATATTTTCATTGATCACCTATTTACTCGTAAAACAACGTTAGGGAGACAATTAGGCATTAGAAAGCACCATTTCGTAGGAAACAGTCTTAACTCCTAAAAAGGTACTAAAAAACCCATTCATTTTTATCACTAAATTATCACATCAGAGTTACTATAGGTACCGCTGGAAATTATCTACTTTCCGGATATGAATGGATTTTTGAAATAGTGTTTATAAAAAGTACTACCAACTCATTTTTCAAATAGCAACATCCACTTTTGACAGAGTTCCTTGGATGAAAGCAGAATAGAAAAAGTATATATTTAAATCTTCATAGAATAAGAGATCAAGTTTGAGGATGCTAATGCACGTGGCTAACTAATTTATATTTTCCCCCAAAATACGATTGAAACGTTCATAAACATACTCCAGGCATTTTCCACTAATTGAAAACATTTATGAAATTTATCAAATTAGTGTAAAAAAATAAATATGAATTATGCCATACATTAATTTTTACTTAAAAAAATGGAAGTCAGGGGCCGCGGAGGGCTAAATTTTAAAAATAAAGTTGCTTGCTGGGCCGAAGATTTGTTAATTTTAGCACACCAAAGAACTGTCCGAACTGGCGAGTTAAAAACATCCGGTGCAAATACGCATAAAAATTTGATTTAAATTAGATATTTAAAAATTAAAGCCAGGTGTTCATTAGAAATTATCTGGCGGCCCGCCCGAAGAAATGACTCTAGGAAACACTATAAAATACTTTAAAACATTTATTGAAAATCATGAATATTCGATATAGAATTGAACTCTTCTGACTACTTTTCAGTGCCGCAACAAGAGTGGTACAGGCAGATAGTGTTCCGGTACAAGGCGCCAAGTGGATAGGCATTTCATTGATCAACAATTGCTACCAACGCATCGATGATATGTAGTTAAAAAAAAAATAAAAAATTTCGCACCATGCCAAAAAGAGTTGCTGCGATGCTGATACTAACATTATAAAATTATGTAAAAATATTTAACTTGCTTCATAGCATGAGACAAAGTGAAGGAAAAGAATTTTATTAATGAGACACTTGACATAGATTTGGATACTTTGTTTTGCCAAACAAACTTGACATATCGTTGCGCCGCGCAAGGATATATAAAAAAAAAATTCATCTGTAATTTCAGATCTCGCTTTCAATTTAATATGATTCATCTTAAGAAAAAGTTTCTCACACTAAAAAGTTGTTTATACACGTATGTGTTTCCGAGTAATGAACACATCGCGACTGCTTATACAATTTTTGGTATGTAAAAATAAATTTGGTAAAATTGGACCAATCCAACCTGTTTAAACTCGTTTAAAGTCTAAATCATTAAATAAAATTTTGCATCTGTAAATATCCTGGTAAACAATTGATATCGGTCTGAAATGGTGTAGAAAATAAGAAAAAATATGGAGATGAATCTCTTGAAGGTTTTTAAAATTTCAAATTAAGAGTTTCAGATTCAATATCAAAATAGAGTACCAGCTCAAATCGTTAACTTCCGATTGAGCAGACAATGTAAAAAAGTTAATGGATAAGTTAATTTGTAATCATAGCCACGCACGATGGCGCTTGGCACAGATGGAGGTTAGACTCCATCATGAAATCTGTTCAAAATTTTGTTTCAAGTTACGATGGGTTGTTTTCGAGCATTACCACTCAGCAAAAGGTGCGCGAGAAATACAGTCGCGTTTCCTTGATTGTACTTTTTGGATAGATAGGGAGTTGCAACTAAAATTTCCGCGGCGCTACAAAATGTCATTAATAGGCAAATTTACATGTATTTTTTCGATTTCAGTTCGTATATTATCCTGTCAAAAACGTTACGATTTAAGATATTCTTGAGAATAAACGAAAAAGACGACGGGCCGTAAAACAATACTTGGCGGGGAATACGTGACCTGCGGGTTGGCTACTTCCTGGTCCAAGTTCTTTTTATCGTTGGCATTCACAAAATAAAATCTTGCAAAGTTAACCGAAATATTTTACAAAATTATTTCGCGTAAAGTGAGATTTATATTTAGAATTTCTATAAGAGTTTTCTAGCAACTAATTCAAAGTTCATTTCTTGATCCAGTAAGATAGTTTATACATAAATTTCGAAAAATAACTAACATTCTTTAAAAACTTTATGAAGATTAAAGAAAATGTACACAATCACTTTTGCAGAGCTGCTATGATCGAAGAAACATACCTGCCAACATTGCGCTAAACTTCCGTACAATGTAGGTTAACTTAACCGAGGTTAAACACGTTTCAAACCAAAATATTTTTTAAAGAAATGTAATCAAATAGGTTCCCCGTAAGAACATCAAACTAAATATATATTATCTTTTCACATATTTTTTCTGGTTAGAAACGTCTTTAACCTGGATCAAATTAACTCACATTGTACGGAAGTTTAGTTGAAAGTTGGCAGGTATGAAGAAACAAACAAAAAAGTGTAAACTGGATGTTACCTTTTGAAAAATGAAAGTACAATTTTAATATGTAGATAACCAGCTATTAAAAAAAAAAAAATCCTATTTCAAAAGAAAACATTCCAAGTCATCTGACACCTTTGCGATTTTATTTATAAACTATCTGCGAATAAAGGCGGGAGCATTTTTTTTAAACGGACTATATATTTAGCTTTAAGTAAAACCAAGTTTGGCACACAAACCGGCGAAGTGAATAAAATTTAAATTTAATGCAAAAAACACTTACCCGTAAACTTGTTCCAATCTGTCAATTACATAATCTGGGATTATTCCTTTGAGGTCAGCGTAATCTCTTGCTGCCGGTAATCCACATACTTTGCGCCATTCATTATAGGGTGGTATACCGTGATCTCTTCCCCGTTGAACATTGAGAGAAAACAGATCAAATCCTTTTCCATTGACAGTTTTTGCGAACAAGTGATTAGTAAGCTGTAAAAAAAAATGAAAAATTCATTCTCAATATCTATAAGTGATCCAAGTTACTATGCATTAGGACTATGTACAGTCGGACCTGGATAAATGAGAACTCAAGGGACTGACCATTCAGTTTCAAGAGAAGTTTCTCACTAACACAGTTCTCTAAAAGATTCTCAAATACAGATCTCAAATACAAGCCATACCCTTAATGAAGTACAATGATTAAATAACTTATATCTTTAGTATTAACTTATTTATCAATTAACGAAACATTAAACACCAAAAGACAAACTGTAATTAAGTATTAGGCAAAATAGTTTTCAAAGACCTGAATTAAATTCCAGCGATCCATGTTTTCATTTCAAATAATCAGTCATTTTAGTCTGCAGTTAGGTATGGGTTTTCGAAAAGAGTTTTTCGTTTTTCTAATTCAAGATATTTTGGTAAACATTCTTTAATTTTCCTTGTCCAATTAATTAAAAACTTCAGGACATCGTAACTAGAGATCCTAACTACACCGCCTTGTTTGACTATTCTATAAAGAGTAGATCTCTGAAAATTAAAAACATAGCACAAAGTTCTTTGCATGTCTTGCCACTATCAAAGTCAAATTATATTCATTAGCTTTTCACCTTTATTAAAGAATTTTGATCAAGTAATAATTAACTCAAGTTCCAGTACTAATGTACTACATGACATATGCGGGACTGACAAAGAGTGTGCCAATTTTCTTTAGTTTTCAGGTTGGGGTTGCAAGTTTCTTTCAATCCAGAACACAAAGGGCTATCGCAAGATTTATCGCCAATGATTTGTAAAATTCTTACTTTACCCGCAATTTCAACGTCTCCAAGTAACATCTATATCGATTTGGTCTGTCACACAGGTCATTTATACGAGCTGTCTCAGTTAAGGAGGTATTCTCGCTTAACACTGGAAACAGGCAGAAGTCTCAATTTAAGAGGTTTAGCGGTCTCACTAAGAGGTTTCTCTTTGCGAAAATGCAGGGATCTAAGTAGTCCCAAGAAGTCTTCTCACTCATCCAGGTCGCACTTATTAAGTGTATAAGTAAATTTTAGAGTTTTAAGCACTCATCTTAAAAAAAGAGAATATAAAATTATAAAAATTTTACTACGCTACACGAAATTAGTTTGTTTTGAATTTATGTCATCATTTTACTTTCCTGCAGCACATTTCCAATCTTTTATAAACACGCCTTTTAAGATGCGTTCTTAAAATGGTTTTAAGTTTGTACACTTAACATTTACTTTGTTCTATATACGTAAGACGAAAGTATTGGAGTCGCGACATTCTAGAATTCAGTTTGGTGGATTTACACGTTTTGGGATGTCCTGAACACGATTTAGCTGTTTTTTGAAAATCCTTCGTTAGTCTGTGTGGCAATTTTTAATGGCAGCTCATATCTGAAGAACTACTTCATGGAACTTCATATAACTTTATATTCTGTGAGAATTAGACATGAATTGGTGCCGATTAGGTTTGGGTGTGTATCGCCTAACAGGTGGCAGTGCTTCGCTGAATCCCTCACGATAGCCATTTCAAGAACTATTGCACGGAATTTCAGAAAACTATTCTTAGGCCTTGACATGAGACGTTTAGGTTTGTGTATATCGGCCAAAAGATGGAGCTTCTATGCTGTGTTTTGCACGATTTCAGTCAGTTATAGGATGAAATTTCAAACTTCATATTCAGTTAGACCTTGACGTAAGTTTTCGGTGTATACACACCGAAGGGTGGCATTGCTGTTCTCCATTTTTCACGGTAGCTATATCTCAGCATCTATACGATGGAATTTCAAACTTTATATTCAATTTGACCTTGACATAAGTTTGTACTGATTTGCTTGGGTGCATCTAATTCTATGAGATGAAATTTCCCAAATTTAATATGAAAGACATTTAAAAGTTTCAATTTTGGCTTTGTTTATTCAACAAAAGGTCGCTGCTATGCTGTGTTTTTCACGATTTCTATATCTCGGCATCTATGGAATAGAATTCTACCAAATTTAGGATGCAAGATATTAAAGACATTAATTCAATTTTGAATTTCATCTTCAACAGAAGGCGCTAATATGCTATATTTTTACGATTAACATGATAGAGATATTGCTATTTTTATTGGGTAGAAATACAAATTTTATATTTGAAGTTATTAATTAAAAATATGTTAATTCCAAATTTGTATTTGAATACTCATGAGGTGTTGAAATGAGCCTATTATTCATCGATCACCAACCAAGAGTTAAATGCAAAGAAATGCACTATCTAATTGTTGGTATGTAGCAGTGCTATTTGAGTTTATACTAGAAGTTTGATGTCCACGGCATACTAGCCTTCAATGGTAATGTGAATGAAGCTCATTTTCCATTGCTTTTGAGGACATTTACCGGCGGTATATAACTGAAGCATAGACTTGCTAATTGATCAAAACCAATCTTTAATACAAATTAATGCCACTGAAATAATGGTATATGATGAGTTATACATCAGGTAAGAGAAATACTAATCACTACTATCATCTAGCTTATTACAAGTAAAATACCATTTCACATAACGAAATTATATCCAAAATTTATAGAAGACATTCTCTGAAGGGTACAATATTTTAAATCCGACTAAATGGGAGAAATAAAATATCTTTATGCGTATTTTGCGGGGAGAAGATCACCTTGAAACCTTATCTTTTAAAAGATTTTACGAATATTAAAAAAATTATGACTATGTCCCAATTAAAAACAAAGTTAGGACTAATTAACACCAGATAAGTTTAAATTTCTGTTTAAATGAATAAATTTAGTCATTTTTCTCCAAACTATGATTTTGGATATTGCGCGCATTCTAATTTCTAAAGTAATTGCAATATTTAAATTGTGTACGATTGTGTATTTTATGAACCTAAACTTATTTCTAGGTAAAATTTTATAATTCATTGAATTTTCAGAATTTTTGCTGTTAATGTTTTAATTGACAAAAAATTACTTTCTACTGAAAAATTTATTACAATAGGTGGAAGTACTAAATTTTAAAGTATATCTTAAGCAAATGAGTTTTTTTTATAATCTTGCGTACAAGACATGCACTTTTTTTTTTAAAGACCGCTGACCAGGCACGAGTAACGATGGTAACTACCTGCCATGCTTTTTTTTTTGCTTAGCTTAACGGGTTGATACCTGGCAACGGGGAAAGGATTCGCCTGCTCTCCGCTTGGCGAAGATGTGTTTGATAAATATATAGGCCGAAGTGGCTTCAGTGAGTCTTGTTGCTTCAATTGCTTTTCTTAGTTGTCCGGTTGCTAAATTTATTTTGGATGAGACTGTTCAGCACAGCGCAGTGTAGCGAAGTCATGCCAGACGGATGCAAGATGCTGGGAAATTTACCAATTCCTCGCTGCATCGCTCATCCATACATCATACCATCGTTACTCTAGTTGGTATCTTAATTTAGAACCTTGATCTGGTGACAAGACTTTCACTTGACTAGGCACCATCAGAGGTGCAATTCACAGGGAACTGAGGACTTTACATCCACGACGGATTTTACATGCACCGGGCGCCATTAGCGTACATGATGCAAGACATGCACTTTAAATGTGACGTAAAAATCCATAGTTATTAAAATTCCTTTTCATTTTATTAAATCTTTTTACAGGAATGGATTAACAAACAGTTGTACAATTTAAACTGCTTTGGTAGAATATTTGCTTATTCAAAAAATTTTGAATTTGTAAAATCATGTAATATTGAGCTGCTCAATTATGTTCTTCCACTTAAACAACAAGTCTTCATATTACAGTTTGAGTTTACATCGAGTTTACATACTGTGCCTAATATTTATCATTTAACTATGTGCTCGCCATATTTGTTGATGGGAAGGGGGCTAGAGAAATGGATAGCATGCAGGTCTGCAAATTTGGTTCCGGATAGACGAAGACTTGTGCAAATGCAGTCTAAGCTTAGATGCGATTTTTCCCCCCTCTAACAGAAAAAAGCTCATATTTCCCGATTTTCAAAGTTCGCCGGCGGTTTTGAGGCACCCATAAAATTAATCTTTTTAGCCAATATATAGTAAATTATCTTTTCAATAAAGTGTATTTGGAATTCGTACAGCTATTTCTGAATTATTCGCAATTTTAAAAATCTCGCAGAGAGATTTTTTTTTTTAAATCGAGCAGTTTTATACCTTTATCCACTTAATTTCATTTTATACCCCTATATGGAGCAGATTTTCGGGAATAAATTAAAGTTTTTTTTCTTCAAAAACTATGAAATTTAAAGAAAGGACATTTATACTTTTCGAAACGTTAAGAAGGGGGGGGGGGGAGAATCTAGAATGGGTTTGCAAAGCAACTCCTTTAACGCCTAAATCCGTTCCCATGATGACGCAGGTGATCTCACGGTAAAGAGCTTTTATATTCGGTACGTGGAGTTAAAAATTAGTCTAATTTGCCAATCCCAAAACTTTATCTCACACAAGTTTCACATACACCGAAAATGAATTAGCACCAATTTATATCAAGATCCAACTAAATCTGAAGTTATTTAAATTCCGTGCATTAGTTCTTTAGATATGACCAGGGCTTTACAAAATTTGATAAAATCTGGGGGACAGCAAACTTCTAGTCGCCAATAAAGATCCGCCAGATTGGCCGCCAGATAAACTTAGCGACCGAATGTCATGTCCTGGATATGACTATCGTTAAAATCGTGTACATTTTGAAAGATGCAGCGTAGCAGCGCCACCTGATGGGAGATTTACATCAAAATCTAATTAACTTATGTCAAGGTCTAACAGAGTTAAGTTTAGTGGAATTCTGTGCATTAGTTCGGTAGATATACCTACCGTGAAAAATGTAGCATAACAGCGTCACTTGTTGTGCCATTTACACAAAAACTAATCAGCACCAATTTATATCAAGGTCTAACTGAATCTAAAGTTTTATTATTAAATTCAGTGCATTACTTATAGAGCATCCACAAAATATGTCAAACAGATTTTGTAAAAACTCAAGTAGTGTTTGTTCAAGACCTTAAATCCGTCGAAAAGTCTAAAATTTTCATGAATCGAATATACTTATAAAGATAGAAAGTAAAAAACAGTGTAGCAAGATATATTTCAAGTAACCCTGGGAGCTGTTGAGGTTATTTTAGGCAGTGTTGAATTCAAGGATTAGCCTAGGGGGGTGGGGGGTGGGATATTCTCAAAAGAGCATCGAAATATCCCCACCGGAGCTGCAGAAATCCATCCTGGAGAAAAGTGCCCGAATTCAACACTAGGTATATTTAAGGTTAGCCTGGGCGAAGCCGGCCGGTTCAGCTAGAATTTTTTTTAAACTAAATTATGTTACAAAAATAGTGTAACAGATATCTTGAGTCTATACAGCAAGTGACAATTAAGTAGATCTGTTTACACATAGTTTTATATAAAAGCACATAAATGCAAGGTAATCGATTTTCCACCGTTTCATAAAATAATCATGGCTGCCAACCTTCAGATTTTTTTAAAAGCGAAATAAACATTTTTGCAGTTAAATTTCTCTTAGTAAAATAAGTCTAAGTATCGCAAAGAAACATTGCACATTTTATAAAATTATTTTTCTACATTTGATTCGAAAAAATCCCTTAAAGGTTAGGAGCTATAAATAATGTGTACTGGCTAAATGCCAGTGCTTCGAAACTGAATGCAATCTCTCCGTTTTCCAGAGAATGATAACTTAACAGAAAGGCTGGAGTTTAACCCGGGGCAAGATTTTTTTTTCTTCAAGCCACAGGTGAATGTCCAATTATTAACCCATCAGTGCAAGCTCAATATTAACCACCAACCTTGAAACATAGGGAAGAATAACTTGGCCAGTATAATTAGGGACTACAATACTCTACAATATTTCAGTTTCATCAAAGTGCATAGATCGCATTTGACGATTAACTTTTAAGCTTACTTCCGAAAATTAAATTGAGAAACGCAGAGCAACAGTAGGGAAAATATTCAATGTTATGCTTAAAATTAGTGCTGCGTCATTGTAAATACAGGGTGTCCTATAAATTCGTTCAAATTTGAAAAATTTAAAACCAACTGTCCGATTAGAGTGCGGTGTGCATCAAAGCTTGTCAAAGCGCAAAAAGTTAAGAGACCCATAACTTTAGATTTCATAAATTCATAAAAATTTAATTATATCTGAATACGATTTGAACGATAAGACTTGTCAGTGATTTTTCATGGCCAAAGGAAAAAAGTTAGTCCCACAAGTCCGTTAATATTAATAAAAATAATTATCTGAATACGGTTTTGCACCAAAAGATTTGACAAATGGCCGAAATTTGATAAAAGAAATATAGTTCAACGAAAATTTGAAAATATATATTTATAAAATTTGAAAAAAGAATAAAATATAGAAAAATCAGACAAAGAGAAAAATAGATATAAAAAATATTCTCTTACCACAAAAAGCTTTGATAAGTCTTTTGGTGTTCATTAGAAGTTTTTTTTTTAATGAATTTTTGAAATGTGAACGGATTTATGGAACACCCTGTAGACACGGGATATACGTGTTTATTCTGCAGCTCTTGACTTGCACTTTTGAGTGCGGCAGTGCATGTATTCGCAGTAAACAGGCAGTCCTTTTCACTTTACGCCTGTTTAATAGAGGGTAGCTTTCTTTTAGCTTTCATTGGTGCGGAGTAGAGGCGGGCAAGCAAACAGATTAATAAAGTCAGGAATGCAGTTAAACAGAAAATTTTGTAAATGTAGAAAATGCTATAAAATACCCACTTGTTTTGTGAACACGCTATCTACTTTCTGAGCTTTTTGGCGAAGTTGTCCTTCAAGCAACGATGAGACGGCATCACTTTGCGAGGTGCAATAATCGTCCATTGAAAAGAAATCTGCACTTAGGAAACGACTTTGCTTCGGTACTTTACCGGCTCGCTCGTATCTAGTAGTAACCATACTGTGGCCATATCTGAAAGCAGCTGTGACGAAAGAGTTATACAGAGTAGGATTTACGGACTCATCGTATTTGTAATGTTCGCTGGGCACTGTCAATTTCATAACGTTCATAAGAGTAGGACCCAATATAATAGGAAGATATTCCCTGAAAATACACAACAAATGAGTAAGGCTTATAAATAGCAATAAAAATTGTGGATATATATGTTATCCGTTAATAATAAAGCTTTACTATTTGCAGTATGAACAGTGCAGTTCGACAAAAGAGTCCTCCGCAGCAAGTTAAAAATTTAAATTTGAGTACATACCAAATATTAGGATAAAAATAAAGTACTTTACTTGATAGTGAGATTACATCCAAATTAATCTGTAGTCAACAATAAAATGGGATTTATAGGAGTCACAAGCAATGCGAAATATTAATACTACTTTTAAATTATCACTAGTGGATTACCATTGGCACAATTAGCTATCTAAATACCGATAATTTGAATACTATACTATTTTTATAAAATTGGAGGAAACATTAAATTTTACTCAGAAGTGTTTCAGCGTAATTCATATCTTACTTTTAACATATTTTAGATTGGTTACGGCTAAAGCAAGATTGAGATCTAAAATGGTCTATATTAAAAATGTGGTGGATCACATCACGAACTTTTCATCTCGCTAAAGAATCTCAATTGTCATTGCTGAATATGATGAAAGTGCAGTGCGATTAGAGTGGTGTCTGTAAGGGGTTGTCGGGATCTTCATATGCTTATTTTGTACCGTCTATATCAGCTTAGACCCTGTTCATGGTTGGTGATATACTGGCAAAAGTTCATACAGAGAGTCCTTTAATATGTTTCACTAGATTTATGCTCCTGAACAATGTACACCAATCCGTATCTAAACATGAAGTACGCAAAAACCATACGCAAGTCTTATCTTCCGTGCTAAAATACTTAACAAAGCTTAAAGTTTTTTTTTTCTACACTAACGTTAAAAAGGATTTGAGCCGACAAGATTAAAAGTCGCCCGTGACATTCATGCAAATTTTTAAGTATATCAGAACAATTAATACTACTCAATTAAAATTGCTTAAACGCAAAGTATACAATGAGTATTAAAAATAATACCATAGTACAAATTATGTACATTACAGAAATATATATTAAAGAAATATGAACAAGAAAACCAAGTATGCGCGAATAGAGTTACAACTTTTTATAAATCCTTATACCCTTAAAGCTTATCAAAGTTTAACCTTTGTTCGCTCTTGTGTGCAATAGAGAAAACTTGTAAAAATTTTAAAAAAATAGCCAAGTTTAGCCATCTAAGATTATTCGTTTAACATTTGCAGCAAACCTAAATATATTAAAAGAGTTTACATAGCTAATAGCATAAAATAAGCATTACATAGCATAAAATAGTTAATTTGTTCTTTAGATACAGTATCTCAGCTTTGTATTGAACATCAAGGATAGATATTGAGATAATTTAGACCTAGACTAAGCTTTACATTTCATACGGTTTTTTCGTGCTGAATTAACTCTGAACTAACCGTGAATAATTAAGAAGTTAACTCAACTTCTAGGAAGGAATCCTGATAGACTTAAGAGTTGCATTTTGCTTTATTTTTGACCTAAAGAATTTGGTAGTCCAGAAAAAAAAAAAACATTCTGAAACACATGAATAAAAAGATTTAAGGGAGAATAGTGAAATGAAATATCCGAAGATTGTTTCAGAAATTTAAGACTATCCCTCAAAGTCTATCAGTCCGGCTAACCTAGGAGGGGAAAAAAATAAGGCGAGATTCTTGGGGCATGCTCTGGGCTATCGTGCAGTTTAAAAAATTAGATGAAACAGATGTTTAAAAAATAAAAACAAAAATATTTTAGGCACTAACATAAGAAATAATCCAAGTAAGTATTTTCTTTAATACTAATTACTTAATTTTAAAGCACGCTGATAATTATGGTCATTACTAACTGATGATATTTTGTAGAAAATTAAATTTACATCCGATTACGTACTGAAACAAACTTAGCTTTAAATAAGACTAAAGAAATTTTGATCAAACTTGTGGTTTTGTTATATAAACACATTTAAATAAATACTCAAGGGAAAAAATGCTTAAATGCAAGATGGAAAGTGTCAAAATAAGGCAGTCTTAAAATACAGGGTGTGTTCAAAAAGTTTCAAGACTGATTGTTTCTGAGTAGGGGCGCGCGCGCATACCCGTTTCCACCGTCATGGTGAGGTAGTGGGTGTGGCAGCTAACGGAGCGCATGCGCGTCAGTTGCCTCAGAGACGTTTGAGTGAGCAGATCGCTAGTGGAGTGAGTGCGTGTCATTGAGCCCCGTCGAAAACTGGTTGATTGGAAAATGCAGCATCATTTGGAGCAGCATTATTCGGTTAAGTTCCGTGTGAAACTTAAGAAAACCGCGACAGAGACTTTTCGTACCATTCAAGGAGGCGTACCTAGAAGCCATGTCACGTGCAATAGTTTTCATGTGGTACAAGTGGTTCGAAAATGGTCGCGAGGACGTCGAAGACTAACCACGCTAAAAGGACCGATCCGCAAAAAGTGTCACTGGCGGACAGAGTGTCACAGGTCAGTTACGCTGGAGTGCTTCCCCATTTGAAGGATTGAGTCCGGCACGTCCGCCCAGACATCAGAGACGATTGGATTGTTCATCACCATAATGCGCCCCCTCACACGCCGTTCGCCGAAAATTTGGCTAAGTTTAACGTGGCAATGCTGTCGCAAGCCCCCTACTGCCCTGACCTCACTGCAGTGATTTTGTTCCCCCGGATCAAGAAAGACCTGAAAGGTAAGAGATTAAACACGATTCCAGCAACTTCGACGAGGTCCCTTAACAGCCTTGCGTGCGAAGACTTTCAGGGAACCTATGAACAATGGAAACAACGATGGCAGAGGTGTGTTGATGACCAAGGGTCATATTTCGAAGACTTACTTTGCTGTACAAAAATGGTTTAATAAATTTTGTATTATCAGACCACCCTTGAACCTTTGTGAACACACCCTCTACTTAACAGGTGCGAGTCTCTTGCTCAGTTACCGAATAAAACAAATTCAAAAAGCTGATGATTAAATCCAGTTTGTTACTACCTTGAGAGAGAGAGAATTTAGTTTTAATACCCAAACTTCAAACTTATTTACTTATAGGTTGTATGCTGAAGCATCGCTCCGACGATTTTTCGAACAACATGAAATAACATTTCATCAGACCATCTTTTCACTCTGAATAAGTCAACTAAACGATTATGTTCTCTTGCCCATAATGTGTGCAGAGCCGCAAGTACTGGGTTTTCATTTGCCCGCACTTCACCTGTAAAGAGAATGTTATAGTAAATGAATTTTCATACATGATACACGTCCGTTACTTCAGTTTTAAAATCTTACCTGCAAAAAAGCATTCTTTACTGCAAGAGTTTATTGAAGAACTGCAGCTACTAGCATTTTTGCGTGGTAAATAGCTCCACCCAGTTGAAGAATCCATGACTAATTTTGCTGGAAAGAGATTGAATAGGTTAAAAAGAACTTTGTCATTGGGAGTCAAAAATGCATTTATTTTCCTTGCTAATAAAATACTAAAAGGTAGGTAAATTAAATATAAATTAAATATAGAAAACCGCGTTTTTATACGATGACTACATCAGCAGATAATTTTTTTTTATTATACTGCCAGTTCTGCCCTTCCCGTAACTTTAATCCATTTATCTCAGTATGGATATTTCATAATTTTTCATGT
This sequence comes from Maratus michaelseni, assembly GCA_963931845.1. Classification (NCBI taxonomy): domain Eukaryota; kingdom Metazoa; phylum Arthropoda; class Arachnida; order Araneae; family Salticidae; genus Maratus; species Maratus michaelseni. Next base: position 203,152,215 of record OZ007587.1, read on the forward strand.
TTAAAATGATCTAACTAAACTTTCCTTTAAAGATACGAGTATGAAATTTCGTACAGAGTTTGTTACGTTTTTTAATAAATTGCCTCCAGGATTTTTAATTTCATGAGAATTTTTAAAATATATTCCTCGAAGTCAAAGTTGCTCTCAAAAATCTTCACTTCTAAATTTATTGCAAATTTTGCAAGTAAAATTTTTATAAATCCAGAAGACAAAATAACAAAACTTTTCTGCACACAATAGTGAAAAAATAATTAAATCGGGCAAATGGTTAATTAGTTACATAAAATTAAATAAGTTAAGATAGAAATAAGAAACTTTAAATTTTAATAGAAAAGCACATTTCAGGAAAAAAATTAAAAATGACTAAAGAAAAAAAAAGCTTTGACTTCCTCAAATTGGTTCAACGAAAGTATATTTAAAATGATCCATGTCAAAGACTATGAAGTAAAGAATTTATCTTGTATACAGCGAGTCTCAAAAGTTTAGACAACGGGGTTTTCTTATTTTACAAATGAAAAAGGAGGAGTAACCATGTCAAATCAATTTATAATTATAAATATCAAGACAATACTATACAAAAATATTACACAGACTTTGTGAGAAAAATTAAAACTTAAATTTTACTGCTCCACAAGTTTAGACAACTCATTTTTTTCCCCTTTAACGTTCAAAATTTTAAGCCCTTTTTTCCCTAATCACTTCAAAAACTATCAGGTTTACTCAATACAAGAGTTGAGAAATTCTGGCTTTTAAGAAAACCAACTTTGTTTTGCAGCTTTAGATCTTTAACCGTTGTAAATTGACGCCCATTAGCATATACGTCTCTATCCAACATTCCCCAGAGGTTCTCTATTGGGTTCTTGTCAGGACTTACGGCTGACCACTACATAACAGTTACTTTGTTTTGTCTAACACACAGCATTGTAGAGTTGGACACGTGAATGGAGCAATTGTCTCCGATATATCCATTTATCCCCAGCTAGCAACTTTTCAAATGGAAGCAACTGTACTTCAAGCGTTTTCTGGTAATCTTCGTAACATTGACGACCATTCAAAAAAGCCATATCAGTTCCATTATAAGAAAATGCTCCCCACACCATGAGTGAAGTTCTAGGGTTAAGAAGATTCCATCAGATATTGCCCGTAGCATCCCTACTCCATGGTGTGTAGGAAAGTTTTAAACGGGATGAATGAAATCTCATTTTATAAAATATCCGACAAATTTATTTATGTCTCATTGCTGAAGAAAGTTTAACTGTTAAAAAGGTAAAAATTATTTGTCTCAGTTGCTTATTGGTTATTTGTTACTATAATTTCATTATCTGAGCCTGATTTTTAATGTCAACTGTCGACTCAATTTGATAGTGTAGATTACTGATAAGAGTTGAAAAATCAATGTTTTTAAAACTCTAAATTAATTTTTTGGGAGGATTTAATGTAACGCCCTGTTTGAGTTCCGGGTTGATAAGAAAAGCATATAAGCTTCAAATATTCAGTTAAATGGGAGCAAAACAGTGCGCATGAGAAGTGCGTGTATAAAATCTTAAGGAAAGAATTCAAAATTTTATAGTCTACCTTCAACGATACATACCTCCATATCCTCCGTTCTCTCTCAATTTTCTCATTTTGTCTTCTGTAACGCCATAAACTATTGATGCGTCTATGAACGAAGTAAGCTGGTTCATTTGTTCTCTCGTCCTTCCTATAGAAATGTTCATTTAGTGAAATAAAGTCATTTGTGGCAGTTATTTTACAGCTAGAAGGGACAATTTTAATTCGCATCATTTGCAGCAAATAAAATCAAACCCAACATTTGGTTCAAGTTTCCCCCCCCCCCCCAATATTAAATATATCGTGCAATCTATTGTACACCGAATTGAAACCCGACCGATATTACGAAAGGTAACGGGGTGGGTGGGGAGGGGGGGGGGCTGATAATTCAATATTATCCAAGACCATTTTTGATTAATAAGTAGCATTTGGAATCTCTGTAAATGTTTTGGCGTATGCAAAAAAATTCTCTAAGCTACTCTGAATTCCTTAGAATACATTAATTACGGAAGAATCTTTCAGATTAAGTTGTATGCTGCTGAAAGTTAAATTATGGAAGTGTTCTGCTGGCGAGTTTTATTTCTGAAGATTAGATTAGTCACATCGATATTCACAAGCTAATGTTAAACCAACGAAAGCTTTCACATTTTTAGTTTACATTTGACTATTCCATTTTTTTTCCCATAGGATACTTAAAGTCTGTACAACTTACCTTTGTTTTCGTTGCAGTTTTTTTTATGGTTACACTTTCAATTTCTAATAAAAGCTTGATGGTTCCGAAATTAAAAAATATATTTAACTGCAACCAAAATTGTAAAAGTACAAAGATAAATCACGTAAGACGTCTACCACATATCTTGCGCAAAGAGTAAAAATAGACATGCAAAAGAGAAATTTGTAAAGAACCCCATTTGTTTAACATTAGTTTTCGAATCTCATCGTCTAGGCTCTAATCACTTAAGTAATGACATTTAACTTTAAAAAGGGTCTGCCAAATGTACTGCGGATTTCGCATACAATGGTACCTTTGTTCTCCAATACAATTCGCTCTAAAGAATTATGATAAATGAGATTGTTATCCAATAAGAAATAATGAAAACATGAATTAGTTTATAAAAACATAGTACTGTACAATGACAAATCTCGTCAAAAACGTCACATGTAAAAAATGCAGCCAGGTCTTCGTGACTCTTACCATATAAAGTTCAGAGATCGTATAAAGCCAAGTTTCTCTTAACTGAAATTTTTGTTCAAAAACCTCTTTGTCTCTAGATCTTTACAGAATGTTTGACTTGGCAATTACGCAGCAAGAGAATGGGACGGCTATTGATAACATTTTAATAATACAGTTTATTAATAAAGTATTTTATAAAATAGTATTTATATGAATATTGAACGTATATGCATTTGTAGCGTGGACTTAATTTTATATAATATTGTGAGCCCGTGAGCGAAAACTTTTCTACGGGTGAGCTAGATAACTTTTTTTTTTTTTTTTTTTTTTTTTTTTGGGAAGGGGGGGGGTTCTCAGGGCTATCTCAATTTATCAAGATGGCCTTGTTTTATTCCGATGTAACGTGAATCCGTGCCAAACAACCCCTTTTAGAAAGACTTCCACACAAGATATTCTTCCTTTATGCTTTTATTCCTCGCATTCATAATGTAATAAAATAATTCCATCCCATAACACCCAAAGTGTAATAACTTCCTTTTGCTGCGTAATTGCCAAGTCGCAAAATAATCTTTAAAGATCTATAGACTAGGAGAGATTTGTGAATGAAAATTTCAGAGTTAAGAGAAATTTGGCTTTACATGATCTCAACTTTATACGGTAAAAGGGTCACGAGACTTGGCTACATTTTTTACATGTGACGTTTTTGATGGGATTCATTTTTTTAAGCAATCTTCCTTTTCTTGACTTTGGGCTCTTTTTGGACATCCACGGATTTTCGCGACGCCCTGTCATTATTTGGAGGTACCAAAAAATTGGAGCTTTAGTTCAGTTTGCAAAGTCCTCTAGACAAAAAGAAATTTCAAGTTCCTAAGCAAGCAATAAGTTATGGTGGGTGGCGAGTCAAGAATACTCTCAATTGCTTCTAGGAAAGGTGCTACCAATTAGAGGTTCTACTTCCAGCCCTAGATACTTTATGTTTGGCATAAAAATACTGTTTAGAATACAAAGGAAGACAAAATTAAAAATACCGACAAATCAAACTATTTTTGATTAGTCTTTTCTCGACTTTTTCCCATTGTTTTCTTCAATATTTCAGTTTATTTTTTTCTCTTTCTTTGTGTCCTAAACCCTACCTTTTACGCCAAATTTCAAGGACTACGAAATTTGATTATTTTCGATTTTTTCACAAATATTTAGATTTTTATTTTATTTTCGAATTCTCCGAATTTTTAATCCTAAACAGTAACTTTACACTAATTTTAACTTAAAGTAACTTAAATTTTAAGTTTCTAAAACTATAGGATGAAATCATTTTCAATTTTTCTTCAAATTGTTGAAGAATGTTTTTAAATTTTCCGGATTTAATTATTCCTTATTTTGCATCGTAAATACTACCTTTATTCAAATTTTCAAGTTTCTCTCTCTACGAAATAGAATTATTTTCAAATTTTCGATTTCTTTTGATTTTAATTTTCGAATTCTGGTTTTAATTTATCCTTTTTCTGAACCACTACCTTCACGCCAAATTTGAAGGTTTTTAAGGCTACGAGATCGAATTATTTACAGTCAATTTTTTTCGAATTAAAAAAGGATTTTTCGGATTTTATAACTTTCTTTGTATCCTAAACACTACTTTTATTCCAAAATTTGAAGTTTCTAGCACTACGGGATGTACCTTATATTTTGATGATCGCTGAGTGAGTGTCAAAAAATGGTAACAGTTCATATATCTTCCGAACTAGAAAAAATAGAACCGAGAAATTTGAAAGTTTGATTCCATTTGCATTGAACTCTATATAAACGAAGTTAAGTTTTTGTGAAACTCCAGCGCAAAGATATGGGTTTGTCAAAAGTGCCCCGAGTTGCTTGTAGAAAAGTATGCTCACGGATGTGCTTTCAACTTAGCGGAGGTGGATAAATTATTGCTGTTCTTTGTTAAATTATACTACATTAAATAACCACATATCTAAATGCTTAGATTAAAGACAAGATCTTGCCTGATAAATTTAGAGAGTTTGTCCTTTGCTAAGTACACTTATTTCGTTTATATATAAGTTTCGCTGACGCGGGTAACTTTATACATCTGATCACTCTAAATTCATGTAGTTTATTAACTGGAAAACGTTTCTGGGCGATTCAGCACAAAGATTTGGAAAAAGGGATCAAAAGTACCCCGAGTTGCTTCCAGGGAAGGTGCTATCGATATGAGGTACTACTCGCAGCCCTAGATACTTTATATCTGGCATAGAAGTACTAGGTTTAGGTTAGTTTAGGATAAAAGAAATACAAAAAGTTCAGAAAAATTCCAACAAATCAAACTTTTCGATTTTTTTTTTTTAATGTTTTGATTCTTTTATAGCTTTCCGGTTTTTAATTTTTCCTTTTGTATCCTAAACACTACCTTTATTCTAAATTCCTAAATTCCATGTTTCTAGGGCTACGGGATGTACCTTATCTTTGATGACGGGTGAATGAGTGACAAAAGAAAAAATAGTCTAAACTAGAAAAGAAACTTTAAATTTTAAAATTTGTCCTATGTGCCACATACTCCATATAAACAAAGTTTTAGGATTTTGGGAAACTCCAGCGCAAAAAAAGGGGGGGGTAAAAAATTCCCCGAGTTGCTTCCAGAAAAGGATGCTTACGGCTGTGCTTTCTCGTCTTGGTGGAGGCACGGGAGTGCCTCCAGACCAGATTTATGGCATTTTAAGAGTTTAACAAAAACAATACTCGTAACATAATTTTTGAAGCTTTTGATAATCAGAGATTGAGAAAGGGTTTCATTCTTTTTAATATCATTAGAGATACTAAATTAAGTCTCTTCATTCTCAAAAATGCGTGAAAGTAGTTGCTGCCAGGATCAGTATATCGCATGTATGTTCTACGTATCCCAAGCAAACAAAAGAAAATTCAATGGATCCGAAACTTCGCTGAACAGTAGTCTCAAAATGCATGCATTTCGTTAACACTGCGTCCAACTAAATACGACACTGTTCGAGAACCTAATCCAATTTTGTACGAACTTCTTGTTTGAGAACAATTGTTAGACGACTGAGGTTAGGGGACCGAATTTTTAATGTATTGACTTATAGAAAACATCAAAATTCTATAAAAAAGGCTTCATTTTCATCAAATCCTGATCAAAGTATCTAAAAGCAAAGAACGTTGCGATTTTATTAACCCGTTCCCCAATGACCAACCTTCAGGTGCGGAATGTTATTGTCTAATTGGCCAGTCTCGGGTTAGTTCAGTCATGAAGGAGTGTCAAGTTTGTTTTCCACTGACCTCTCCTCTCAAAAAGGCATCCATAGCATTTCACCATATTCATGGTAGCATAGCTCAGACGTTTATGCAATTACAAATCTAGTTTTTTAGATACATTAAGTTTTGACCACTTAAGCACTTAAAATCGTCTTTACACTCAGCAAAAAAATTCTAAAACAATTTCTTAAAGTTCCCGTGTAGCTAAAATCAGTTTATATACCTTACAAGTTTAGATTAAATAAAAAACTTGATGAAGCAAACTGTTTCAATAGAAATCATAAAAAGGTTCAAAAGATAAGTATGCTTTACCGACCAAAACGAAGATCCAGGTACAATTTAAATTTTATTGCATATTTAATCAACGCTTTAGTTTAAATACATCAATCGTTAGAAAGATTAACACTTCACAACATAGTTAAAAATCACTTATTTTAATCTTTATAACATAGTTGAAAAGTGTTGAGTTCGGTTTGTCTGGCTGGGATCGAACTCGTGTAAATGTCAATTGCATGACAATCTGATATGTTTACTATGGCATGTTCGGTATTGAAAATTAAGTGTGTTGTATTTTATAATTCATTTACAGGGACAGTAAAGAAACCCGTTGCATTATGGTGTATGGAGAAAATTAGTTAGCGTTGCATCTTAATGTTACACATATTTCAAACATATTTAAATTCATGAAACATCACTAACGTGCACAACAAGGTGCTTTCTGTAGAATATGATGTGCACAGCATTTATCGTTCATTTAACAGACAGGAATTCCGTTGCAATCAGGGTTGTAAAAACCCAGCCCGGGCGGGCAGCTACCCACTACAACCCTGGTTACAATACTGTGTATGCGTGATAGTTGTGGTTAATAAGTTCAGTTTTGGTAACAATTTAAATGTAACTATTTTTTTCGATATTACTTTGGGGGAATATATTTGTTTTGATACAGAGGACTGCACAAAGAATTGGAGAACATTTCCCTTTGATGGAAAATGCGGATTGAGAATTTTCAGCTGTATTACAAGTTTCCTTAACTGAACTAAATTTTAGCTTACCAGATAGTATGTAAACAAATCTATTAGATTATATACAGAACTTCACAAAAGTTTTTTTTATTTCGATTACAGATGTTAATTGATAAAAATGGGTTTTCAAACGTTGAGTTTTCCAAGTTGTTTATTTTGATATTTTCCTTCTTAGAGATTAAGTTTTGTGACATTCTGAATCTATTGGAAAGTTTCATGATTTAAGCATGACGCATGATTTTTTTTTTATGTACAATTTTTACGTAGGCGTAACGCATCTTCGGGATTGCCTCGGGCACTTCCAGTACCAGGACTGTGAACGAGAACGTTCAATAAAAATATTTTCTGGTGGAAAACATTTATCCACAAGTTCCGCTTATTTTCCACAGCCCCTCTTATTTTTTAGGCGTCCGGTATCTATTCCAAGAAGTAGTAACTAACATTGCTATCGCTACCGTAATTGAATTTGTGACAGGGGCTCTTTCTCCGCTTATAATTAAAACTATTGCATATAAAACTGGTAATTTTAGAGAAATTTATGATAAATATGCTGAAGTAGTTTTTAAATCCAAGAATTATTTAACGCACTAATATTGAAGTCTATCAAATTAGTTCGGTTAAATTTTATAGAATCAAAAACTATGGATAGCAATTTAATCATCTTTTGCGGGCACATACTTGAGAGTGGTGTGCAGTGGTCTATTCACTTTTTAAATGACTAAGTTTTCAAATTTATTCAAAACTTCATTATCTGAATAGAGATTTCATATTCAGAGAAAGTGCGCTTTTAAAAATTCGTCAGTTGGTAAACAATATTTCCAAGCATCTTTTCACTTGAAAAAATGCTTACACATGGGCATTAAAAAAGAAAACTTCAAAATAACTTATGTGCGAAAAGTATTTAATGAGGAAAATTAAGTCTCATTTAAAAAACCGAAAATATGCAGACAACTCTCGTTAGTGCGGATTTCCGAAGGAGGCCAGTTTTCATCAGAATAACCAAAGTTCACATTAAACTATGCTAGAATTTCCCTGGTGTAAAATAATCCATTGTATTTATTAAATTTAATTAAGTTTATGCAAGAAATTAAATAGTTTACCCAACTTTACGTTAAAAGTAACATCTTTAATTTAGTAGTTTTAGTAGAAAAGCAAGTTTGTTTTTTTGGCATTGAACTGTCAAATTACTTGGGACAAACAAAATATTCAAAGAAATTTGTACTTTCATAAATTGAAAATAATTTCTCACTTTCCTTTATAATTATTAAACAAAGTTTTTACCACACCATTTTCCAGTTTTGTGAACTCGAAAATTTGGACCGATAACCTTGTGATTATAGATGGTATGATTTATGGATGAACCAACCGTTAACAATTTTTGAACCTATTGAGTTTCTCGCTGTGGAATGTTATTTCTCTATCATTGTCACGTACAATTTTTTCTCTCTCAATAACTAAAATTGCACAAAATTTGCTTTTGAAGAAATACTATACAAAACAAATTTAGATTCTGCCTGGTCAATTTCTGAAAATTGTCGTCCTCATCCGGTAAGTAGTACGCATTAAGAGATTTACTTAACATTACAGTCATCTCTCACTTATGCGCGTCTCAGTTATACGCGTCTCTCAGTTATACGCGAATTTCGTAAGGTCCCGGCACGAGGAATAGGAAAATAATGCTATAGATCTCTCACTTATAAGCGCCACTTTGAATTTTCTCTCTCAGTTATGCGCGGAAATGACAACGCAATTCACATTTTTTTTTTAAATCGATAAATAATTTTCTGCACCTGTCAAGGTCAAAAGACCGTACCGAAAAACGGGGTGGAGAGGGTGGAGAGGATGTTACAGTTCGACTTTACATTTACACTCACCCCCTCAGTTCTAATGGTTGCTTCTTTTCTTTCTGTTTTAATTTTATCAAGTCACCTGCGTGTTACATTTCGTCCTTGCCTTTACGGTAGCATCTAGATTCTTTCTTTCTTTTTTTTTTTGTTTTTGCAATCAAAATGAGCAAAAGAAAGTTAACAATTTCGTTCAAAATGGAAGTTATAAAAGCAGCAGAAAATGATCCTAGACTGTCAAAAATAAATTTAGCTCGCAAATTTGATTTGCCAGAATCAACACTCAGAGGGATTTTAAAGAACAAGGACTCGATCAAAAAAATTAATAGTGAATATTCTGCACAAGCGAAGAAACGATCAAGAATTCAGAATGGAAAATTTGAGATTTTAGAAACCACTTTAATTCAGTGGTTCAGAGAAATGAGAGCTTCTAATTTACCCATTAGCGGTGAGTTATTTAAAGAAAAGGCACTCACTTTGTCATCCAAAATGGGAATCGAAAATTTTTCAGCTTCTTCGGGATGGTTAGAAAAACTTAAAAAAAGACACGGTTTAACAAATCATTGTCTGAGTGGTGAAAGCGCAGCCGTTTCAGATTCAACTGCTAATGAATGGATCGCAGACCTTCCAAATTTAATTCAAAACTTTGATCTTAAGAACATTTTTAACTGTGATGAAACAGGCTTATTTTATCGTCTTTTACCAAACAAAACGATGGATTTTAAGGGAGAAACATGCCATGGTGGCAAACACAGCAAAGAAAGACTGACTGTGCTTTTATGTTGCAATGGGGACGGATCAGAAAAGTTACCGCCAATAGTGATTGGTAAATCCAAGAATCCACGGTGTTTAAAAAATGTCAAGAAATTGCCATGTTCTTACGCAAATAGCACCAAAGCCTGGATGACATCGAAAATTTTTTTAGACTTTTTGAAGGAATTCGATATGAAGATGGCTAAAAAAAAAAAGAAAGTTTTGTTATTTATGGATCAGTGTCCCGCCCATCCTTCAGATCTCCCATTGCTGACACATGCACGAGTTATATTTTTCCCTGCTAACTGTACTAGCAGACTCCAGCCCTTAGATCTCGGTATAATAAGATCAGTTAAAGCGCAGTATAGGAAAGATTTGGTGCGAAGAATGTTTATATCACTAGAGCAGAAAAAGGAATTCAAGAAAATTTCGATTCTGGATGCCCTGCATATGTTGGTTTCCTCTTGGAATAACGTAACAGCCATGACAATTTCTAACTGCTTTAGGAAAGCGGGTATTTTTCATTCAAATAATACTGAAGTTATTCCATTATAGGAAAATGAAAACAACAGCAATGATTTTAACATAGACGCAGAAGAATGGAATAGAATAAGCCAAGATTCTCTTTCTTTTCAAGATTTCGTCAGTGTTGATGAAAACTTAACATCAACGGCAATTAGAGATATTGAAACTGTGTTTGATGATGTGACAGCTGAAAGAGAAGGAGATGATGATGATAATGATGAAACTGATACTGTAATTGTCCCATCTTATGCTACTGCTTTAGGAGCCCTGGACACTTTGAGATGTTACCTACAAAATGCTGATATAGCATCAAATACAATGACGCACTTTAATGCATTAGAAAAGGTCGTTGTACAAACGCGGCCTAAGCAAAAACAAACTACCATTGATGACTTCTTAAAAGAGGACTAATTGGCATTTTTTTTATGTAAGTATATCATCTTCTATGTCAAATGAAAAAAAATTACTTTATTGTATTTTTTGAAACTAAATTTTATAGTGAAAGTATAAGGATATATATATATATATATTTTAGTACACTATACTAATATTACACCCCATTTATTTTATAAAATATCATTAATCATAATTCTTATATTTCAATATGTTTTTCTTTCGAATAATGTGTATAATGTGTATAAGGAATTACTACATACAACGTCCTCTCAGTTATGCGCGGCTCTCAGTTATGCGCGATTTTAAGTCAGTCCCTTCAAACGCGCATAAGTGAGAGGTGACTGTAATTGCAAATAGAAAGTGATGGTGAAAACTAAATGGTCCTCATTAACAGAATTACATCTTAAGCGGAGGCATTAACGAGAGTCCAGTGTATTGCCACAGTGAATTAAAAATTTTTTATCTGGACGGGAGTTTGCGAGCATAACTCGTAGGGGGCAGAGCCCCTATTTGTTTTTTAAAAAGTACAGCAACCTATTTATGCTCTTCTGAAATAGAGAATGACAACTTCTATTCTCTATAATGAGTTCAGAATTTTAGTGTGACATAAGCAGGAGAACAAGACTGATTTTTAAATTCTAACTTAAGTTGAAGATATCAAAATTTAAAAAGCAAAATTGACAAAATTTATTATACCAATGTTCTACCTGGCGGGTTCCTCTCCGTGGTCCTGACCAGACTCCTTTGGTGGAGGAGGTGACCGGGAGCGGAGCATTGCGCGGACACACCGTCAGGTGACTGCGAATCGGCCCTTTGAGTAGGGAAGATGACCGGGCGCCTATCATACGGAGTGTTCGTTGACACGACGGGGACAGGAGGTGACTGGTTCAGCGCCGGGCGAGACAAAGCCCTGGTGCGTTATAAGCCCTTCAGAGGCTTGGGTGCGATGGTCGTTTACGCGCGTCGGTGACCCCCGTGGGCTCTTGACGGCGCAGGGTAGTTTTATACCAATGTTCTACGGTACGCTGGAAACATTTTGTTCGCATACATTGCAAGCTTATCTTTCATTTACAGGCGAACGTTTCCATTTGGTAAACACTAGTTTGAGAGTCAAGTGGATTTCGTATGTTCTTTTAGTTGATAATTTTAAGTATGTCTACCAAAGTGAAGAATTTGTTTTTAATAATTTAAGGGGAGCTTTATCCTTGGACACAAGCGTTCTTTTCGGAATTTTTTTTCTTTAACTTGAATAACATATCAGCTCGGTACGAGGAGGTTGCACTATTGCAGAAAAGATCCATGAACTTTTCAATTAGAAATTTTAGACTTAGCTTAATATGACAGTATGAACCACATTGTGATGGGCATATATCTGTTTAAATAAAAAAGGGGTAGCGATGGCCTTTAAATGAACCGTTACTCATCGCCAAAATGAATTTATTAAATTCAAAATATCAAATCAAAAAGCAGAATGTTTTCTGTAATAAATGAGATGCCACAACAATTCGTAAATTGGGTTCTTGTAGCTTGTCATCATAATTCAGTTACAGAATAGCCAAGTGATCTACATAGTCTTGTTTAAGAGTGAAAGCAAATGCAACGTCTACTTTCAAAATGGAGTGGGATAAGAGTCCTTGCTAACTGGGCCCTTCCTAAATTAAGTCCAAGATTATAAATCTCTTGAAAAGAGGTCGGTAATTAATATCTACGCCGTCCATCCTGTACCGGGAACTGTCAATATTTAGTATGCTAGGATGTCTTGCTGATATATCTCAACCTTGAAATATTAACCAGGATAAACTCTTCCGTGGGGGGGTCAAAAACTACCGCCCGAAAATTTTTACCCGGAGCTCTACTGCTCCGTTTTTCCAAGGATCAGATTGCCTGAATCCTAACTCTGTTCTCTAACTGAACTTAACTGACTCTGCCCTCTTCTTTCTAATACATCTCTTTATGATCTAGAACAATGGAGGTCCCTCTAGCCAATAGAAGCCTTGAAAGGAAAGATCATTATTGAAGAAAGAATGTTCCTCCCTGTGTTAGTGATATCGCTTTCGGACCCCACTTTTCTCGTGAGAACGGGCGGCGAGATGAGACGTTTTGCCCCCGAGTTTTTTTTTTCACGTGGCTTAAAAACCTTCAAGATGGAAGATTGGTTATGATGGAACGAAACTTTTGATGGTACCGGTCGATTTGTGGCGTTAGTTTAAAATTTTAGGAAAATACGAAATACATGGGATTTTCCTATATCTGAATTTAGGCTGCAAAACAGGGGTTTTGAGTGAGATATGGCGAGTGTCTCACAACATTTTAAAATTGCGGTGCGTGTGTGTGGGGGGGGGGTCATTTCTATAAAACTCAATGAAAATACTTTTTGCTGGAACTTATATACCAACAATATTCATAGCTTTAAAAAAATTATATATCGCACACTAAGCTTAAAAATAAACCGTAAAAAATTACTTCAAATGACCGGCATTTTGTTAATTATGAACTTTTAAAACTAAATCTTAGAAGCTCCAGATAAAAGAATCTGCCAGAACCTAACAAAAATGGATTTTAGATCAGTTCAGAAAAAGAAAAAAAATAACCGCCCGATTGGCGGTGCACAGCATATACGCTCCCTCATAAGTTTTGAACTTTCAGATTAAAAAAAAAAATTTGAGCTAGTCTCAACTTTAATATTGTGTATCCCTCCCATCCTCAAGTTTATTTTTACCCTAGTTAAAAAGAAATGCCCCAAGAAACTGAGCCAAATATAGCAAAACCTCCCCTTAAATAAAGTATTAAAAATAATTGCTGAAAGGATTCTGTTAATTTTCCATTTTAGGTCAAATGGAAGTTCCAGTTAAGAAAATAGGGCCATTTCAAATATAAAACTGCTAAGTATTTTCTTCAAGTCAGTATGAATGAAATTTTTCAATTCAAACTTCCGAATTTGGAAAATGAGCCTGTAATAAGGTTCAAATTAACTTAGCTAATTGTCGGTAGACCGTATTTTTTTAGGTCACTTCATTTTTAACACTTTCCAACCTAGTTGAAAAGTGTTTATGACTTCGGTTTGTCTGACGTATGGCCGTGCTCTAACTACCGTAAATATGCTCGTATTGCCCTGCAATTTTTATATGTTATTGTCGTTATCCATGGCATGTTCCCTATTTCAACTGAAGTGTGTAGCACTTAGTTTTTTTACAGGGACACTCAAAAGAATTCCGTTACATTACGGTCTATGGGGAAAAATCATTTGCGGTTTACTTTAATGATGTCACGCAGTTTCAAATACATTGTAATTGATATATATCACTAAGGTGCATTACAAGAAGCTTAATATGGAATAGGGTGTGCATAGCACTTATAGTTACTTTACAGGGACAGTCTGAAAAATTCCGTTACATTACGTCTATGGAGAAAAATCGTCTGCGGTTTAAACAATGTTTCACTATTTTAAAAGCATTGAAATTTATATATAGTACTAAGGTGCATCACAAGAGGCTTACTACAGAATATTGCTTGTATAGCAGTCATCGTTCATTTACAGGGACACACAAAAGAATTCTCTACTGTCTGTTAACAATAATTCCTGGAAGTGCGTTTTAAGTTGCTGAATGCGATTTTAAATTGAACTCACTTTTTGTCTATTACTTGGTGTGCATAAATTCTGTATTTCATATACAGGGCAGCACAAAAGTTCGCAAACACATTTCCGTTTATTGACAAACTCCAGAAGGATAATTTTAAACTGTGCTACGCGTTTCCTAACTAAACTAAAATTTAGCATCCTTTGTAGTATATATACAAATCTATAGATCCTATACAGGTCTGAATAAAAGTATTCGGATATTTTTCCGAATATTGTATATGTTGGAAATTCCTGAAATCACGTTTTTAAATATGCGATGCGTTTTCCAAATTGTTTACTTAGATGTTATCTTTCAACTTATTAAACGGTAATGATTTGTAAAATTATTTTGGAAGCGTTGGAAAGTGTTACATAATCTATGCTTGACGCATGATTTTTCGTTCTTGTTAAACATGCGACAGTTTTCAAACACAACAACTTATCATTACCAACAGACCCCATTAAAAATATTTAAGTTTGTAGTATTATTTAAATTAAATCAGAAAATCATTAACGTTTAAATTGTTAAATAATAAAAAAATCCTTTAAAGACCTTTCTTCCCAAATTTACGCTGCTTCTACGATATTTACAGGTATAAACATTGGACAAAAAAATGATTACTTAGTTATGCAACTAAACAAGAGTACACAGATTGTGAAACTCGCAAACTTTACATTTTTCATAAATGTTCGACGTTGCTGCCCCAGTTCACTCTGCAAATGCTCGATCTGTATCTGTTCTTGCCGTATGCAAGCATGTTCGCAAACCAAATGCAGTGACAATTAGATATTAATCCAGGAATGTTTTTCTGAGACAGCTGTAAATCTGATCTTCGCCGAAATCCCCGAAATCTAAAAAGGTGAAAGACTGGTGAACATTGTGGCCATGGAAATTTTCCACCGCGACCAAAGCAGACGGAGGAGTCAGCATCGTGGTAAGAAGCATCCGCAAAATTTGAATACAATACCTGTTGAATGACAGATTTAGTAGTACCATAAAAATTTAAGAGTCTTTTTCAACTGCAAAATTGCCCAACTAATTTAGGTCTATCCTATAATTTCATACCGCGAAGTCAGTAGTTCATTCCAAATATTTTTCTACTCATGATCTCAAAAATAGCAAGAATTTATAAAAGTAATGACAGTTAAAGTGATCTCATAAAAGTTTAATAGAAATTTTACGTTTAGTCCCAAATGGTGATCGACTAGTTTACCATTGTTAGTAAAAAAAACAAATGCATACATGAAATTTAAATACCTAGTTTCAACGGGGAACAGGAATAGGGGCTGAACATGTATGCAGACGATCTTTGAATGTCCATGCAGAATCCTTCCTCGTAGTACTCGTCACCATGAGTTAGAATGGGTATACACTCTGGATGAGAAAAAAGGCTTTTGCAGCAGTGTGGTTCTAAGGAAAGACAGCGAGCAATATATATAACAAGAAGCTACTTAGCAATTGCATTAAAATATAAAGTAGATTTAGCTTAAATATTAGTTTTATAACTAAAAGAGCAATTGGCCCTTAAACTTTATTGCAATAAAATCTCGCTACTTACAAGGGAACCACTTTTGGTGCAGCTCGCACCTAGCATCGAAACCTGGTGCATTTTGTAGCCCTATACATAAATGTTACAACCAATAATATTATATTAAAATAATTATATATTTTTACACAATTTTTATTAGATTTTTAATTATTCATTTTACGCCAAAATACAGTTAAATAGCCAGGTATGGTGCTACGAATTCAAACTACTACTCGCACACAGACAACTTTTGTCCAGGGTTGGCGAGGAAAATTCTACGGTCTATGACGGTAACAAAGTCAATTTCTCGCCACCAAAAATGCAATTAGAGTTATTTTTTCAAAATCAAATTCGTAGGTTCTTGAAAGAATTTTTAAACTTTACAATATTTTATACTTATTGACCAATTTTTATTTTTTACGGCTAAAAAAAAAAAAAAAAAAAACCCTATGTTAATAGTGCAATAAATAGTCTTTAAAATTTCATTTTCAGAAAGTTCTGCTGCTGTAAAATAAAAAAAAATACGATTTTAACAAAATTTTTAACGATTCTCAAACTTCGTAACATAGAGCTTTAAAATACACCATGTCTAATGCTAGGTGCAAGCTGCACCAAAAGAGATTACATTGTTAGAGAGATTTTGTTCACTGAAAATCAGTGACGGTAAAGTGCACATGTACCAATCTTTCAATAATAAAAATATTCATTTCATAAAAATTTAAGAATTTACCTTCGTAATTGCACTATAAGAGTATTTTAATAACCTTATCCTGACTGAAGCAGTTTTTTTCTATAGGCTTCCTATGGTTTGGCATCTTGTATTTTATCTACATAAAAATAGGTACTTCAGCTAACCGTTTTGCAGAGATTTCACTCCGTTGATTGCTTATACATATCTGAAAAGTTTTCAAAATTTTATCAACTACTGTCAGTGGTTTCTCAGACCGCTCTTTTCAAGTTTCACAGTTGAATTTTTTATTTTCAATTTAGCTATAGATGCTGGTGAAATTACGTTTCCTATGAAACCCTAGTACTATCACTAGACTTTTGAATAGATTAATTTCAATTATTGTCCTGAACATAAGTTTAGTGTAGAAACAGTATCTTATAAGTTAAACGAGACATTCATCTTCCGATCAAGCGGTCTCCACAGACTGTAGTTATGAGACAATTTCTGTCACAGAAGTTAAGGGTTAAAATCATGAAACGGGCGAAGGGGGGGGGGGGGAATCAACGAAAGAAAAAGCAGATATGAAGAAAGCTAAATAAAAGATCCAAAAATACAAGCTAATTCAAGGTTTAATTGGTTGCCTTTTTTACAGTGTTCAAATTTGAAAAGTAGTTTAACAATTCATCAAGAAAGTGAAACAAATTAATAAAAGAAAAACAAAATCCAGTATTGCTGAGAATATTTGAGAAATTACAAGATAAAATTACTAGTGTAGTTACAATCCAAGTTTATTTTACTTAAAATAATTTATAGACTTACTTTCATTTTTAAATTCTTTTCCATCCCAGACTTTGACGGTGAATGTTGGAGTCAGGAGTATATCATGGGCCATCATTTGTCCCCAAACGACGACGAGATTTGTAAAGTGAGGGAAACTAGTTTCATCCGAAGGCTCAAATTGACTAGATACCCATTGATTTATTTGCCGAGGGTTGGGAAGAGGAAAACCAGATCTCATCTTCCGAGGCTCGTCAATACCTATTGAGAGAAAATGCTTAGGCAAGCGAACATTTTACAAGTCTGATAAAATTCATAAATACAAGTAGAGTCGAAATGATTGTACTGATTACAAATGACAATAACTTGGTTGTAAACAAAGATAGGAAGAAACTAGACGATACAGAAGGAATATCAAAGCTTTGTTTTCATACTTCGTAAGTATTTCACATTGCCTCTTTTAGTCGCAAAAAACATTAGATAGTCCATTTCGCGCCAGATACTGTTAAGCATGTTAGTACAGACACCGATGTATGCCTCCTCAAAGCGCACATTCAGTTCGTTGATTGTTGTGGCAAAGTTTGTGACAAAGTATAGACATACCTTCATAAAAAGCAATCACAAGGCGACATGCACAATACATTCCAAATGCCGGTACATTTCTCGCCAGACATTGTGATGTTTTGCGTATGACTAAGTCATATAGAACAGTTACGAAATGCACAAACTAAAGTTCCTTCTGTATTGTGTTTAGAGTTTGAGATCATTGCTTAAAACTAAGTTATTGCCATTTGTAATCAAGGCAATCATTTTCGTTCGCCCTACACATTAGTTCCAAATGAAGAAGTATAAATTGGATATATGGTGGAAAAGAAATTTTGCAGGCTGTTCAATAGTTGCGGTACTACTGTTCCAGACGCGATTAGACGTTTTCTATACCAAAAAACTATGCATTGCGCTATAAAATAAATCAGAAAAACCATTTAGAATAGATGATAAAATGTAGGGTCTTTGCTGGAACAAGTTTAGCAAACGAAGATTAAAGAATCGAGTCTATTACAAAAACTAAGCTGGAACAGCTATTCACGGTGGAAGATGATCGACAGTTCAAAAATATTTCAAGTACGAAACTTTAAACAACATTTTATTGAAACTGGCCACACAAGTTATACCAGTCATTTCAGATACATACTATAGGATTAACACAGATTGGATTTTCGCAAAAACGTCTGTTGTTAGGTTAAAATTTTATGTCCCTCGTGAACCGAGCAATTTCATGACTAAGTGAAGCGTTCAGGCCCATACGCATGACGTTCTTTTAGCTCACAAAAAGATTAGTTTATCATAAACCAGATCAAATATTAAGTACGAGATACTTTTTTCAGAGAAAAACTCACTGGCGGCGTAAGACTTCGGCATTCTGTGAAGGGCTGAATTAAGTAGGCTCTTGTCTACTACTTGTAATGACAATTAGGTTTACGAGAGTAAATGGCTACTTGAAATTTTATTTCGTGTATAGCATAAAATGAAGTTGAGAATGAGTAAAATTCAGACATGTTTTATCACTATTCTCAAAATCTTGCCTTCTTAATTGCGACTGGTTATACAAACGTAGAGTACGACTTTATGGACTATGTAAAGATTAATATCATGTGTTCAATTGTCTAGTTTGTATTACGCTTACAACATTATTCACTTTGATCTTCTATACACTGCTGGACATTTGCCAAGAATGATATGGCCAAAAATTCAAAAGCGCAACATGTGTAAATAAGTCCGGGATCCAATAAATAGTATTCTGGGAATAAAAATTTGATTTCTACACTTGTCACTGATAGTATTGATGAGGGATTTAAAAGATTTGGCGCCAGTTGGCAGTTCTTGTGTAAAGCGAAATATGAACGGTAAATAAACCATTGACGAATTTAAAATTTTGAATGTATTGACAACATCACTTCGATCAGGGTTTCCCAAACTATGATACGCTTACCAGAACTGGTACGTAAACCTTCTGAACATCCACAAACATTTCTCACAATGAAGGTCTCCCATAAGTGAATACTCAAACCATTGAAAAAATTGCGGAATTCTCATGAGGATATATGTTTATAAAAACGATTGCTGCGGAAACTATATAATGTCCGTAAAAATGAAAATTGTGTTTTTGGCGATTTATCGCTGGTTGTCGACACAATGAAATGAAAAAAAGATGCTATGATACTCTTAAACACTTTTTCTACTCTTTATTCTGAACTAGTAAGACCAACCTTGTCAATCCAACACAAAATTAAATTTCTTTTGCTGTGGATTTCTTAAGTAGCAGATCAATTTAACCAATTCTAAGCTTGACCAATTTTATTGTTAAGAACAAGTATGAAACCGGAAATGTACATCCTGAATAAATGAGATATAAATGAATAGTATGAATGCAATATCAGATTTCAATAACTTTTCTAGAAAGATATTTTCGAAATCCTTCATAAAGATATTCGGTCATAGTCACCGATGATAAAAAAATCTGCGATGAGTTGAGAACATTATAGAAGAATGAATTTATGGTTTGCCGAGACAAGCTGAGTAGCCACAAATTTCCGATAAATATAACACCTGTGTCGGAAGTAGCACGCTACAAGTAGCGAAACTACTTTTTTCAGTAGTTTGTTGTGTAGCGCGCTATATTTTGAACAATGTAGTGTAGAGAGTAGCGCGATACAAGAAATTTGTAGTTTGTAGCTAGAATCTACGCTACTTTAGGGGAAAATTGTGCTACTCTTCAAATCAAGTGGCCGAAATGTGCTTCAATTGCGCAAAATTTGTTCTCAACAATTTGCGAATCACAACGGCAAATTTCAGCTGCAGTGTATCAGAAACGGCACTGCATGAAGCCATAGATTTTTCCCATTGACACTTGCTGCTAAAATAACTAACCCACCAAAAGGAATTTTTATTTGCTGGCAACTTTACTCATTAGGTTTTCATGGTTTAACGCTAGGTTTATTTGGAATTGCTTTATTTACAAATTTATTGTTAGAATTTAGAGTTGTTTTTCTGCAATTCTCTAGATTATACTATCTTTTTAATTTTGCTGCGAAATTTGTAATGTGTGTACTAACTTTGGAGACAAAGCATTTTTAAAATTGTATCCCGACACACGATATAACGAGAGATAGATTTATTTAATCCGTGCGTTCAATTTTTAGTGCAAGTTGAACCCTTTGGCAAAATCTGAAAGTAGCGAATAGAGACTTCTTTTGAAAAGTAGTTTGTAGTCAATAATAGTTTCGAATAGTAGTTTGTAGCAAATAAGTAATTGACTACATTTTCCATAAAACTGTATTTCGATACCATAAAAAAGTAGGTTTTTCTGACCCCTGATCAAACATTTCTGCTTGTATTTAGCACAAATTATCTACGGAAGAACGTATTTTCTTCCCATCTTTAAATGCAAGCAAATTGCAAGAATAAATGTAATGAATAGACATGACTGAACTTTTGAACACGACATGAGGAAGTTAAGATTGGTTATTAAGACCCATTCTTTACATCCATGATAGAGCTCAGGTAAGAATATGAAAGATATGCAATATATAAATCAGCTAATGGTACATATAAACTCATGCCAGTAAGTCGCACGTTTTACTCTTCCCTTACTCCTGTATAATATTTGACTTTTTTGCATATTTTAATCATAATGCTACAAACTAGCAACAGAAAAAAAAATTAAGACCATTTCAACAATAGAAACAGCTTTAAATATTAGCATTCCAGGACTATTTTATTAATTTAAAGGCTTCGTTTAAATACGATTTTTTGAGACTTGTTTTAGAGGAGTTCCAGGGCATTTCCACCGAACGTTCTGCTGTAACTCTCCCTAGTACCTTCTTTTTTTACCCAGTGGTACCAAAAAGTACCAATTTCAGTTCAGTGGTACGCTAGTTTAAAATGTTGAGAAACCGCCCACCCCTAATTCTGCAAGTAACCGTATTTTTTAAAAGTACAAAGACGGGTGACAAACCGATGTTGCAAAAAAATAGACATGGTATATCTCTGCTTTGTAGAACATTTTAAACAGTACGTGTAGACGGCGTCATGGGGGAGATCTTTTGCAGTACGACGGCCGCAAAAGACAAGTGTATTATCCTATCGGACAAAAGGGACTGGCGCATATCACAGATAGTCAAGCACATCAATTTGTTACGACTGGCATACTTGTAGTTATGCAATTGCCGCCCATTGTCGCGTTTTCTGGCGACTTCAGTTACGGCTTAACTCTTTTTTAAGACCTTAATAAAGGGACCGGGAGAGATATTATGATCTATAGACTTGGTTTCCTTGTCCGAGCAGTCGTTCTTAGGCAATCAAATCAAACTGAAATTCCGAAAAACTAGCTACGTATTTGTATAAAGGACTGTACGACCGACGATTGTCCTTCATTGTTGAGAGCATACTGCAGTGCTCATTTGAAATTGTTTAGTCTGCACCAGAACTAGAAAGACTGGGCTTGCGTCTTCTCGGATATCTTTCGTGGATATTTTATGGGCTATAAGTACTAGCACTCTCATGCCAAATCAGTTGTCTACGATCAGATGAGACAAATTAGGGTGCCTCTATGAGAGGAGACATGCGAGATAAAGTAACTGGTTAAGACTATTTTGGACAAAAGCGAATCGTCAAGCGTTTGGGAGAGTCGTTCATTATAGCCAAGCTAATGCCCGTCTCACTCGTCTAGGCGAGTATCGCCAAGTTGTGGAATGTAGATTTGCCTTATTTCCAGCAAAAACGTACGTCTAAATACAGCCTGAGTTTGCACCTTGTGCGTATGTCGCCACTTTTACAGAAGCACTCTAATTGAACCTACTCTCATTTGTAAACAAGCTCAATAATTCTGTCCAATTCTGAAGCTTACAGTATTGCAAACGGGCGCCACAGTCAACTCTCGACAATGGGGGAAACAGGTCGTTGGGCGTATAGTCTTCATTGTTGCAATTATCTGGTTACAATTTTTCGGGAGATCCGCTTGCCTGTGTAAGCAAGAAACTGACTTGCCACTTGACTAGCTGTGGTGCACTAGTCCCTTTTTTGCCAATAGGACGCGGAGTCTTCGAGAGACTAATACCCCACTCGCCGACGCCTATTACACATCCTAGTTCTTGGAAATGCTTTCCAAATCTGGGGAACAAAGTGGGCGATGTCGAATTCCCGGGAAAAATTAGTTGTCTCCCTTCAAGTTTTCCAATAAAATGACCATATGTAAAATCATCTAAGTAATGTCAGCAAGACATCCAAAATTTCAAAGTTGTCAAATTATTTCTTCGCGTTTAAATTTTAACTACCAATGCGGGCCAAATAAATTTAAATCCTTTATTGCTGTCGAGAGACTAACACACGAGGAAATCTAAATTGCCTATGCACAATACTTTCTGGATCCCGCACTTACGCTATTCCCACACTCTTCTGCCTCGATTTCGAGGCTGTTATTGTTGCTAGTGTCATCCGTTTCAAGCAATTGTCCATCAGTGCATCTATATTTTGAAGTATCTTAATTTACCCAACTTTGTGCTTAAAACTAGTTTTTTATAATACATAAATTTCCCTAGATATAGTAAATTAATCTGGCAATCCTAATGCCTTTTGACAGACTAAATTCATTTCCCAATGTTAATAATTTAGAATTTTCAAGGAATAAGGCAATATTACCATTTGCATAAGAAGGTGGAAGCCATCTCTGGTAAGGCTCATCAGTTTTGCCCCAACAAGGATTCTTCAGATTGTTGCAAGAACCATCGATTGTTCTGTAAAACAAGGATTCAATACCGCAAGTTCTGTTCTGAATTTGTGGGAGTTGAATTGAGTGGTACGATAGTAGTGCTCTCACATCGTCTGGGTTTAATGAAAGCAGAGAAGCGAGCTTTTCAGCTAATCCTACATCTTGTCTAACACCTTTCGTACGTGGCTGGACACTGAAAAAAGTAGAATAAAGCATTAAGGATTTGCTAGAATTTAATATCGAAGACTTTCATAATCTAAGATATCTATTTAAATAATAATAAAAAAAACATTTTTCATCCGTGCGTGCATAAAATTCAGAGTAGTCTAGTCTCCAAAAAATCAGTCTTATTTAAAAACTGTTTTAAAAGATACCAGGCAATCAAACCCGAGCTCCCCGGGTTAAAATATGCCAGATATAACACCGTTGTACAGATGAACTTAGATGAAAATAAGTTAATGGAAGACATACTTTAAATTTAGTATAGCTTCTTGTAGATCTTTGATATTATACTGTGCACCAACTACACCAAAATGCACTTTCGATACTTTCGTTTTGCCGACTATCAATCGGGAAGGATTTCACTATTTATAGCAAGGTCAGAGATTGATTATTTCGGTATTTAAGTGTGTCGTTGGATTACATCTTAATTTCGTATTTTATTTAAAGTTTAAATTTAGTTTTACAATTTAGTTATGAAATATTACACGAACACAAATGCTTAATTACTTTAAGTGCAAACGAGTTCATCTTCCATAATTGGGTTGTATACAGATTTAGAAAATTCAAGCTTTAAATTTTTAAAAATATATTTAAGTGAAATTTGGTAACTAATTTTTTTTTTCTAATGGACGGTGTATAATTTGAAATAGAGATGTTTAGAACTTTAATTTGCAGTAAAAGCGAAATTTATTGGTTAGGTAGTTACCACCGTCTACAAGACTCATTACTCATGTTTTTGCTTTTTTATATAGATTTTTTAATATCAAATCCATGTGAAGGCATCAGCAATAGACTAAAATTGGAGATTTGTCAAGGTGATCGGAAAATAAAGCTATTCGATTATCTTTACCGTCGAAACAATTTCACAAATGCATAATAATCTTTTACCCGCCACACCATGAAGTACTTGTCAGATTCATTTGAAATTTTTATGTTGATAATTTAAAATTCTAACGTTGTTTGCAAAATTTTGAATTATGTAAAATATAAGTGGAATTACAGATGTTCCTCTTGTAGAAAAACATCTAATTCACTACATACATCACCTGGATCTCCGGTATCCAATTGATTTTCATAAATTTATTCAATGTCAGATGCTTCCGTTCTATTATTTAGTGATAAAATATCAATTTCCGGTTCATCTTCAGCATCTGAATCACAAACAATTAAACACAAGACATCTTCAACTGCAAGAATACCTTTTAACAGGCATTCTTCAGTAACAATTGGATGCAAACTGCATAAAAATTACAAAATCCTAAAAGAAAAAAAAAAAAGAGAAGTTTGTACACGGGACTGCAAATGTTCCACATGTGGAACATCGGCATTCAAAGAATATGCGAAAATAAATATTAAAATCTTTCATTTATGCATGAAAAATCAAAAAACAGTGCGCAATACAATAATCAGAGCATGCACATTCGTATTCTAAAAAAGGCATAGATGTGTAAAAGACAGCCTAATACATGCGCGCGTTTTTTTAAAATTTCAACAAGCACCAAGTGTGGAACAAAAAAAAAATAACTAAAATATGTTACAGCATGTCTTTGAAAGCATATATTAAATTTCAAACAGATTAAACAAATACTTATAGTTGCAGCATCACAAACCTGATGTTCCATTTGTGGAATATTGGCGTGTAAAAAGGTTAAAGTGTTGCAATTGTCCGATAAACCTATCTGGTGGAAAAAAACTCGAGAATAACCCCAAGCCAGCCACTTTTACATAAACTACAAAATATCAGGATTTGAAAATTAACAAATTTTAAATATAAAATTAACATTGCTTAAAGTTAAACCACGATTGTAATGTTTCATGTTCCCAGTATTCTAAAACGCAAGGCAACGAATAAAAATAGAAAATACTTTTGCAGTACTTAAACTCAGAAGCAACAAATTAACAGCAAGTAGCTTTACACTAACAAGGGGACCGCCAAACATGATGCGCACAGATTTTGATGATTTTAAAGAATGTTGTATGGATCATACCCCTGACTATTCAGGTAAAAGGTTTCCTTCAGATGGGCTTTAGTTTTTGAGAAATTTCGGGTTAAAGTTCAGCATACGTTTCAAATACTCATTAGTTCAAGTTTTTGAACAAGGTCTCCGTGGTGTAGAGCTAACGTTCCGGATTTGAGTGCGAAAGGTGAGGGTTCTGTCCTCTGACTATTTACCTTCTTTAATAAATTTTATATATTTGTCGCGTTACAAGTTTTAAGCAGAATTATGAATTCTGCTTCTTTGAACTTTTTGATATTTTCCTAATAAATTCCATTTACATTTTCGAATTTTTCGTGAAAATTTACATTTTTTTGTGCAGTTTTGAAATCAATATTTCTATTGACAAAATTCCAAACTAATTTATGTCTAGATTTTGTTTATTTGTTTAATATTTACCCTTTATATTTTAATAACCGTCCCCTAGAATAACACCTTTTTTAACTTTATGAAAAATTAAATGAAAATTTATATATTTTTATAATTTATACAAATTTTTTTTTCTCAAATCGTCTAAAAAGGTATGTATGATTAGATAATTCCAACAAAATATCTTGAAAGGAGTAATAAAATATTAAAGCAATAACGTTTATATCGAAATTTTAGCCAGTGATATATTTTTTATGTTATGTTAAAGTTAAATAAATTTTTGAT
Source organism: Maratus michaelseni (assembly GCA_963931845.1). Lineage (NCBI taxonomy): Eukaryota > Metazoa > Arthropoda > Arachnida > Araneae > Salticidae > Maratus > Maratus michaelseni. The sequence goes on from OZ007587.1 coordinate 203,177,976, forward strand.
TTGCACAAATAAATATATTACAATTTCTTTCCCATTCTAACAAGTCAATGCCATACAGAAAAAACCAACTAGAAATGAAAAATAGTTTGTAAATTACAATACATATATAAAAAAAAAGTCTGCAATGACTTTTAGGGTAATATCAGAATAAAATTCTGTTTATCCATTTCGTTTAGCTTCCCTTTCAGAAAAATTATCACGTTTGAAATCTTTTCTTTTTAAAATGCGATGCATTTAATATATTTATCACAATTTAAGTATTTAAAGAATATACAATATGCTATTTATACAGTCTTCCAATATTGTTAAAACAATTACGTAAAAAATATATTTAAAAAGATTTTTAATGCGGAATTTGTTTATAATATTTTTGCGATATGTATCACACAATTAGTTCCATATTTAATAAACTAAAAATGTTGATTATAAATATTTTAGTATTTCAGCGGTTAACATATTTCAACATATTTAGAACAAATCAAATATTAAGAGGATATATTGTTAATTTTTTCTTAATCATTTAAATTTTTTTAAATAGAAAATACAAATAAAAAACATTCTTTCATAAATGCGATAAATAAGTAAATATACATAAATGTAAACAATAATCATTTTAAAAAGACGCGATATCAAGACAAATTAGTTTGGATTTTCGTCAACAGAAATATTAGAATAAAATTGCACAAAAACTATAAATTTTCACGAAAAATTCGAAAATGTAATTTATTACGAAAATATCAAAAAGATCAAAGATGCAGAATTCATAATTCTGCATAAAACTTCTAACGCGACAAATATGTAAAGTTTATTAAAAAGGGGGGGGGGGGGTAAAAGTCACATGAGAGGACAGAACTCGTCTCCGGTTCTGAAATCGAGAGCGCTAGCTCTGCACCACGGAGACCTTGTTCAAGATTGGGAACTAATAGGTATTTGAAATGCATACTGAACTTTAACCCGAAATTTCTCTAAAACTAAAACCCATTTGAAGGAAACCTTTGACCTGAATAGTTACGAGTATGACCCCTACAACATACTTTAGAATAAATCTGTGCGCATCATGTTTGGCGGTCCCCTTGACTTGAGAGATAGTAAAATACTAATTTAAAAATTCCAAAAGTACGCAATATAAACATTTGAATTCATAACCAGAGTTCAAAGGCTTATCCACAAACATGTTTAATTTGCAAGGTACAATGGTTTTGTTTTACACTATATTTCCAATGATGATCGGTCACTTGCGATTTTAGACGTTTTGTTAAATATCTGGAAAGATACATGGAAGAATTATACTGAAACTTCAGGAGTGTAAACATGATAGACGTAATATATTTCCGCGAAGATTTTTTTCCCGAAATCCCATAAGGGGCCGTCAACAAATTGAAGAAAAACGATTATCTTTTGGATAACCCTGTAAAAACTAATATTGCAAAAGCATTCAAACTGTAGATTATGATTAAGTGGATTACTATTATAAATTGGGTTCATTTTTATGATGATAGCATGTATACTCTAAGAGAAATTCAGGTTTTTATAAAAACAGTCCCAAATTTTACCAAGTTTTTTGCTTATAATTTGTAGAGTTTAAAATATAAAAAAGTTATTTTCAGAAAATGACAAAACGAAATTACACAATATCCTGTAATCAGAATTAAAAAATAAAAATTGTATGAAAAATGAGCAGGTTTACTGAACATTGTTTCACTGCGCATGCGCGAATTCAATCAAAATATACTGTGCATAATATATTAGCTAAATGTATAGACCAACTTTTATGAAAGTCTCAAAAACATAGCTTGAAAATTCTGATAGTAATCGTAGATAGAATAAGCTCGAATTTCGCTGTTCCTAAAAGGAAGCAAAATGAGGGGTTGTATCCAAATATACTAGCTTATGAAAGTTGACATAAGAATGAAGTGTCTCTCATTCTATATTTGATACAACCCCTCATCTTTTTGCTTCCTTTTGGAAACAGCGAATTTCGAGCTTATTCTATCGACGATTACTATCAGAATTTTCAAGCTATGTTTTTGAGACTTTCATAAAAGTTGGTCTATACATTTAGCTAATATATTATGCACAGTATATTTTGATTGAATTCGCGCATGCGCAGTGAAACAATATTTAGTAAACCTGCTCATTTTTCATACAATTTTTATTATTTTTTAATTCTGATTGCAGGGTATTGTGTACAATTTTGTTTGTCATATTTTCTGAAAATAACTTGTTTTTGTATTAAAAACTGCAAATTATAAGCAAAAAACTTGATAAAATTTGGGACTGTTTATAAAAACCTGAATTTCTCTTCGAGTATACATGCTATCTTCATAAAAATGAACCCAATTTATTACAATAATCTACAGTTTGAATGCTTTTGCAATGTTAGTTTTTACAGGGTTATTCAAAATATATTCGTTTTTCTTCAATTTGTTGACGGCCCCTCATGGGTTATCGGGAAAAAAATCTTCGCGGAAATATATGACGGCTATCATGTTGTTTACACTCCTGAAGTTTCAGGATAATTCCTCATGTAGCTTTTCAGATATTTAACAGAACATCTAAAATCGCAAGTGACCAGTCATTGGAAATATAGTGTCTATGCAAGAGATTAACAGAACACCAGGATCTTCAGCTTTTAGTCGCCCGTATCAGCGAATAAGGTTATTCATCTCCAACTTGTTTTTAGAGATTGGAACGTAAATTATAAATTAGATTTTATACACTAAAATCTGAATATTTCATACAATGAAATGTTTATGATGTAGTAAAAACATTACTAAAGTCAAGCTACTCTCACTATCAAAATTTAATCTTCGAAGATTACTCTTAAGTAGATTTTACTTAAAGGGCATCCCCTCCCTTAGGCGATTATAGCCAAAGCCTTATTGATTTAACCGAACTTCATTTATCAAGAATTTAAAAAAAAATCTCATGAATTTCAAAATCAAATAAGATGCAATCCTGACCACCCGGTTAAGGCATGGGTTAAAATTTAACTTTGAAATATTAACGTGGCTGACTTACGACTTTATGATGCGACGATATGCACCCTTATAGCTTCACGACAGACATTTTACAATTTCTGATAGTTAGGTGTTACTCTGACAACGATTTTTTACCCCCGAAATCCCCCTCCCTAATTTTTTTGGTAGGTTGAACACAATGTTTAATTTTGTTGACAAATCTATTTTTCCAAAACTGCAAATTTCATAGATATCTGATGTGCCAAACCCATAGACATCTAATATTAGATGTCTATGGTCAAACCCTTGTATGATAAGATTTTCTGCCGTATAGGTATATTTAGGCTCTGCATTATTTAGGAGGTCGCCGAGCCGTCAGATAACCTCTGAAGACTTCGAAAATAAAGTCATAACCATGTCTAGAATTTAATAGTTTCGAAATGAAAATATTCACTTACAAAGATAAAAAAGAATTAAGGTTCCTAAATCCAAGAAGATACCTGATAAGATCCTTTGTAACAACTAACAGAAGTCTTGAGAGTTGATCAATTTTAATTCCATTTTCACTAGGTAAATGCAAGTATGCCAGTCTTTGCGATGGATCATCTAGGAGAAACACAATTAAGTACGTTAGTATACAAATTTAAAGTGACAATTTAATGCAGAAGCATTATTTCAGATTATTTTGAATTTTTTTCATTGGAAATATAAAATAAAATTTTATCCACTTGAAATAAATTTCTTGCGTACATACTTGCGAAGAAATATAATTTATTTAGATGCAACTGTTAACTTGTTGTAAAAACAAATTAAATATTCAACTAACAATAAATAACTATAATAAAGCCGAACTTCGAGAAGGGCAATTGCCTTACCCTGCCTTCAATTAATGGCGCTTCGTATAACTGAAATTAACTTTCAAAAAAGTTTTTAGAACACTCATTTTTGAGCCAGATTTACACTTCATAGCTGTCCCAAACTAGTTTTACTGCACATTATGAATTCGATCTCACGAGACTAATATGTATATACAGGTATGGTTTATTCAATGCCAATTTCTATGTTTCAGAAGAACGTGTATTTCAAGTAAAGCAATTGCTATAAACTGAAAGCACCTGCTGGAATGCTTAACCAAGATTAATAGGCAAGAACATTCTTAAAGTCAAAGTAAAATTGCTACAAACTAATATGTCTGCAAATTTCTAGAGATTTGTTGATTTTTACTAGTGTGAAGTCCAAAGAAGGCCGTGTTGTGCCAGACAAGATACTTCCTTTGGGACCTTTCTGGAGATTTATGCGATCTAATGTTTTTTCCAAAATTGTCAAGTAGCACTAGACCATTTCACCAGGGTTTTTAGAAATATACAGGGAGTCTCCTCTTTGTGGTTTGTTCAGTTAATTCCCAAGCTGCTGATTGAAAAAAATTTATTTAAATGTTTCTCTCCATGAGACATTTATATCAAAATAATTAACTTTGTGAGACTCAAAAGTTCTATACGGTCCTTGGTCTTAAGTCTGTGGTCGACAACCTTTCGGACCACTGAACTAATTTTATAATCACGGGGACCACCAATGACTTAAAAAAAAATTTAAATAATGATCAGAGAATTTCCATTTTATAATTAAAAATGCAAGTGTTACAAATTTCCAAATGGTTAATTATAAATAGTGAAACTCGTAATGAGTTCAATTGCGACAAAAATTATCAAATTACAAAATATTTTAAGCTTATTTAAGAATCCCACATTTATAGTGCGATACTTGTTCCTTCTTGCTGGAAAAAAAAAGTTCATTGATTTTTAGCTCTAATGATATACGTTACTGCAAGATGGACACTTATTTAAATAGAACTGTCGATCAAATGAAGTGAAAATTCCTAACCCATAAAGAATATAAAAATTGAGCTGAAAATGTCACTGCCATGCTTAACCTGGCATACAGTCTTCTCACAACGATGAGAGCTCATACCTAGTTTAAAAAGGAATCCAAAACTTAAGATTGCAATATATTACTTCTGAAGTGAACGATTTCTTTTGTTATTTCAAGCTTTCATTAAAGAAAGCACGGATATCAAGCATTCTTTGAAACATTACCGAATTTTTTGCATACCTCTGTTTTAATACTTTGGGAAAAAAAAAATCTTAAAGTACAGTCAAATTGAAAGCGAAAAACACCCCCCTCCTCGCATACTATTTCAGCATCAAATTATCGCAGGAAGACGAAAGGTATTAGATAGGAAAGTTTTCTGAAAGATTCAATTTTTGCTTTCCAAACACAGTATAAGAAAAGTATTGTAATCATGATTTGTATGAGTGTGCAAGTAAACATTGCGAATTTTTTCTTCTTTTATCAAACGACACTTCCGATTGAGCTCCCATTTGGAGAATGTTATAGAAGCACTGTCGTGAGAAATTTATATTTTCATAAAAATAGGCCGACTAACTAGGATCCTTTTTCAAACCCATTGAGACATTCTATACGTTAAAAATCACGAAAATATCGCAGTTTAAGTGAAATATTGAGGCGATGTAAGCAAACAGTGGTGTAGAGGTAACGTCTTTAGTTTCAAAATGAGAGGACCAGTATTCGAATCCAGAAGATTCCATTGTGTGAAATTTATATTGTTGGGAGAGTTCTTTTTGGACACTTGATGTTCGGAAAGTAGAGTGGAGTAAATTAGGATTTTTAAATAGATATAGTTCACACATTAAAAATTGCATTAGCAAAACTACTACCATTAAGGCCAGATTTGAACTTTAACAAAACACAGTATTTATCATATTAGTGACATGCTATAAACTATATTTGTGTCATTTAATACACCTGATTGCTCTAGATGTGGAACAAGGTTCACACGATACAAATGCATAGCACACAGGGAAAGATTGTTGGCACTTAGCCGCCCCCCCCCCCCCTCTTTATTGAAAAACTGAACTATACCACACTCTGTAGAAATTTATTTTATCATGGACTGGGTCATTAAATAAAATAAAGAGACTACAGAAATGCTAGTAGGTTTATTAAAAAAGGCTGACTTGGCACGATTGGTAAAATAGAGTATTTAGTAGCATGTATCGTACTATACAAAATTCAGTGAAGAATTAAATCCATACAAACTATCCGCACAATTTTTAATAACAAGATCAGTTACATCAGCCAACAAAGTGCTTGGACTTTGTATTAAAACTTTCCTTTCATTAAAAGAGCTGTATAATAAGAAATTAGCTTCATTAGTCTGCAATATCATGAGAATAAAAAACTTAGTGCCTGTTAGTGTATTCAAATTAAATTGTAGTTACCTTCCAAATCATCGAGATCATGCACATGTATTGGTTCTTCAATTGCATTCTCTTGGTTCTTTATAACGCTGCAGAAAGTCTCAGAAACAAACAACCTAAAATATTCCAGGAGGTTAACACATTTATAGAAGGAAAAATATTTAATTTACTCCTTAACAGTTGGGAGAGAAGACAGTCAAAATACAAACAGAAATACAGGCATCTAAAAATATAGAACTAAAGTTTGCGATGTACTTTTGTAGGTCTTTAAACAGAATCTACCGTCGGTAAAGAAAACACTAATACAATTTAAGACAGAGCAGAATTAAATACTTTGAGGACTTTTTTTTAAAAGCGGGGCTCTATGGTAAAAATTTATAAATATTTAAAATTGCTTAACTTATGTCATAGACTTAAAGAGTAACTTCTCTGTATAAAATGATTTGTCTTGTGTAAATCGAATGTTTCTACGGCTGTCATTTTGTTTGAAGGAGAATTTACCTTCAATTCGTATATTATTTTTGTTTACTAAACTGCATTTCCATATTAAAATTACTTGGAAAATTTTCATTCAGAGATGAAAGGGCTTGGGGGTGGAGGGGGAGGGATCTCCCTCGAACCAGGTTTTGCAATTTGAGGATTTATGCAGTGATTGAGACGTTCAAGCAATTTTAGGGGGAGTTTTTTTTTAATTGTGCTGTTAAACTATAGTTTTTTTTCAAGTCAAGCAAATTTTGAATCTCAAAATTTCTGAAATGAATCTTGACTCTTTGTGGTTTTCAATTTCATTCATTTAATACAATTCCTGGTTCAAAATGTGTATTAAACTGAAAAAATACGGGAGATCGGCAGCTATGGTATTTGAATTCTTTGACGAAGCGAGAAGGTATTTTATTAAAGAAACAGATAATATAAAATAAAGCGGGAGATCTGCAATTCTCATTTTATTTTATAGAGAGGGGGAGAGGCAGAATCGGTGAAAGTAAGCTAGCACAATTATTGAAAACTTCAAAATCCAAGCAGAAGTTTGCTCAAACTATACAGTTTTCTTGCGAAATCTAAATGAAAATAAAATACTTAATTTCCGAGCTTTGAACTGATAACAGGAACTCGCAGCCCCCCCCCCCTCCCTCTTTCAGTTAGTTTTATCAGAAAAATTCTTATCTTTTCCTTTTGATAATTTACAAATATTGTCTTTGTTTGATAAATTTGAGACAATATTGAATTTGAATTTAATAAGTAGCAATTAAAAGCTATTTCTAATTAATCTAATTTAGACAAGATCAGCTCATCTAAGAATTTTGTATAATTTCATTGTATCTTGATGTAGAGGCACAAGGACCGCCGTGCCAACGTAATTCTTTCGCGAGCCATAGGTTCGCCGTCCCTGTAATAGAGTGAAACGTATCTAGGCCAGGATTCGAAACTGGGACTTTGGCTATACCACGTCCGACTTAAGTACCACCGAGAACGCTTTTGTTAGAGCAGTGGCCCAGGGTGGAATTAATGACGTTAGATCACGCGATCTCCTGCCAACCCAATCAGGCAATAAATCCAAACGAGTCCGAAGGAGGGGAAACAGATTTCTTGGTCGATTGGGTCGGCCTGTCATGGTCACGTGATCAGACGCCTAATTCGGGAGAAACAAGAGCTTTCTAGGCTGGTACTAAAGTCGGCCATGGTTATACTCGCCAATGCTCTGCCACTGAGCTACCGAAGTATGGCCCGACACAATTTAACTCAATATTTCAATCCATATAAGATGGAGAGAGCAATATAGAACTTAGTCTGAACCAATGCTTAAACGAAGGATTTTCTTTGAAAAAAAAAAAAAAAGTCTACTTAAATGTAGAGAGACAGCTAAAAGACTTAGGAGCTGGAGAGTAATTTACCCTTGCCCATCCACAACGGGTAAGAAACTTAGCTAAGCTCCCTTAATTTTAACAGCAAGAATGTTTCCTTTAAAGCACTCAACTTGCTTATTTAAAATTTACACAAGTGACATAGGCGGTATTTAACTCTCACGCATAGATTTTTAAATGGATTAAACAAGTCTTTAACGCTTATAGATTTAAAACAGATTAAGAACAAATATACATATATATTTTTAAAAACTTGCATTTATTACTAAACTAACCTTATGAGGCTTACAAGTAAAAAAATTTTCGTAACTTATTAAATGTGATAATTTAAACTTCGGATGCATTAACACAAAGTAGAAAGTAAAACTTAAATGATCTTGTTTAAATAAAAAAAAATAAGTTCTTAGAGAAAATCTCATGCAGAATGGGAATTTGTCGAAAGCGAATTTTTCCAACTAAATATTAGAAAAGAAAATTGTTCTGCTGACTGTTGCTGCATTTCATAAACATTAAACTTCCAATGTGTTTAATATATCCAGGGATGCAAACGGCGACTTTTTATTTTATTAGAACCACTATTTTCGAACAGTAATATTTGGAGTATATTTCAACAATATTTGTAAAAGAAATATACCATGAAGATTGCTAGGAAATAGTCGTACAAATAAAATATAAAAGATTAACTAGTGGCACCCTGTATCTGAAAAAAAAAGTATAAGTAAAAGATGCGCAATTTTCAGTTTTACAATATACAGCGTCACAAAAATAACGGTACCGGGAGTAGTTCTTGAAAAATATGCAAATTTCACCACGGTGAACAGAAATAAAATTAGTTAAACGGTAATAGTTAATTAGCATCCTTCGTTACATTATACAATGAAATATTAATAGAAATTTACTTTGGACATTACTGAAAAAAGTTATAAAATTTTACTTAAAAAATGCTTCCACAAAAATCATGGTACATTTGTATAAAATTAAATTTTTGCACTCACTTGCATATTTCACTTAAAGTTGTCCCGCAGTACGCACAGTAAAGTTAAATGTACCCGTTATCTTAGTAGAAAAGAACTAATGTAATTTCTTTTAAAATGGCGCGAAAAGAACTTTCAGTTGAAGAAAGAAAATTGAAAAAAGAAAATTAATCTTCACACAAAAAAAAAAATCTTAGTGAGATTTCTGAAATAATGTCTCAAAGCCGTTCCACCATTCAAAAGTTAATCGGTACGGAAAAGAGGATTGAAAATAAAGCTTGAAACTGCCACCCCGAAACATTAACCGGGATGTTAGAATAATAAAGCGCGGTTTCTGAAAATCCCTCAATTAGTGCCAAAAAAGTAACAGAAGAGTTGCAAAAATATGGTAAAAAGGGTACATAAAGAAATTACTTAGAAAGAATTAGATGCTGGTTAAGAAATGCAAAGGAGGAAACCCTCTCCGATCAACAGAAAGAAAAGAATAGTTTGCCAGAAAATATTTACATGCATCCCTTGATTTCTGGAAACAGGTTTTTTTTTTTACATGAGTAAATTTAATAAATAGGTGAATTAGAGTTTAAAGGAGTAAAAGTGATGCACTGAATCCGAAATATACGACAAAACTGTAAAGTAATGGTTTGGGATCAGTAGCTGTAGGTCAGCTTGAGGACTAGGAAATTCAGATTTCATCGAGACTATCATGGGCAGATTTGGATATTTAAGTATTTTAAAGAAAAATTTGAAGGACAGTGCATTGAAGTTAGGTGTCGCGCAGGAATATTATTTTCAGCAATATAATGATCTCAAGCACATTGCTCATATTGTTAGATTACGGCTACTCCACAATACCCCCACCCCTACATACTTCACCTTCCTCTACAAAGTCCAGATTTAAACCTCATCGAACATTTATGGAGAATATTACAGCAGCGAGTGAACAATTAGGATATCAGAAATAAAACAATTTAAAGGAGGTTTTACTTGCAGAATGGAATAAAATTCAGAAAAATGTTACAGGAAATCAGAGAAAATCCATGTTAAACAGACTTAAAGCAATGCAAAAAATGAAAGGATGTGAAACTAAGTATTAGAAAATGTTTGTTTTAATAATTTAAAATAATTTCACGGGTACCATGACTTCTGTAAAAGCATTTTTGAACTTACATGTATTTTCATTTTTAAAGTTTCTAAAGGATATTAATGATACTCAAACATTTGCTTCCAACGTAGAATTCGTTTAATAAATGAGTTATTTTAAACTACATATATAAATAAACCTCGACGTTTCGGTTAATCTTTATAACCGTCATCAGGAGAAAAAATACCTAAATATGAATAGCAAAAAAATTAAAATTTGTTACATGATTCAATCCAATGTTCTAACTGACACGACGCTAAAAATAACGGAATTACAACAATATATAATTCCGTTATTTTTAGCGTCGTGTCAGTTAGAACATTGGATTCAATCATGTAACAAATTTTAATTTTTTTGCTATTCATATTTAGGAAGTTTTTCTCCTGATGACGGTTATAAAGATTAACCGAAACGTCGAGGTTTATTTATATATGTAGTTTAAAATCACTCATATTTAATAAACTAATTTTACGTTGGAAGCAAATGTTTGATGAGTACTTATATGTGCAACGTGAAGTTCTTATTAATTAGGATATTAATGAATTTTTTTTGTGTAAATTCTTATTGGTTTATTCAAATTTGTACTTAATAGTTAAATTCCACGTTTTCCGAAAACTACTTCCTGTACCACCACCTTTGTGGAATATTGTAACCTATTATGATATTACCACGTACGAATTAACCCTGGAGTGCCGTTAGCGGTCTCACAGCCTGCTGCTGTTTTCAATTTTCATAGTTTAACTAGTCATTTTCAGTTTAACTAGATACTATTAAAATAGTTTCGTTTGGGGTTCTATTATTGCTAGACACTACTGAATAGGTGAATTTTAATTATGTTAAAGTTTAGTACAGAAACCGTATCATACGAGGTAAATCGAACCTATTATTATTCTTCCGATCAAGCAGTCTCGGAGACCTCTCTTAGTAACTATGCCACAATTTCTGTCACACAGTTAAGATTTAAATTCATCAAGATTTTAAGAACAAAGAGCGCTCATCTTATAAGCTAACTTCTTACAATCCATAAAATTTACGTAAAACGTATATATCGTGCATGAATTTCTTTACTAATGAAAACTGATAAGAAATGACAACAATCAACGTATAGCGTTAGTAAATAGATGGCACTGATATATGTAAACAAGAACAAACTTACAATAAAACAAGTGCAGCCCTACAAAATGAAGCCATCGCTGAAATTGGAAACCAAGGGAATCAGTTTTGGGAGATTTCTTTTATTTCATCGCTTATCGACACCATTCACGGGTTGGTGTGAATGACTTCAGCTCTGATGATGATTATTATTATTACTTAACATGGGTCTCATTCAGCTAACACATCGCAAAAAAAAAAAAATTCGTAGCTCTCAAGACAACTCCCTACGTAATAAACACGAACTTCTGTTTAATCCTCAGTGGCTTAATCATCCGACTACCGAAAAAGACTATACAAGAATTACTAATCTGGTCTATTGGATTCATATGTAATTATATATAAAATCTCTAAAATGCAAATGACCTACTGATGTAAATAAATATAACATAATCTATACAAAATAGAAAGAAACAATTATATTCTAATGATTAGACATTTATTTTTATTATTTGCAATTTTTATTCACAGGACAAAAATGGACAAAAATTGCTTTCGGGTTCATTGGTCCGCGACCTGCGTTATACACGGCCGGTGCATGACGTTTAAAACGTCACATGAAGTGGATCATTTTTCACGTCGATTGGTGCAAAGCGGCGTTTTGCACCAATCGACGTGAAAAAATGATCCACTACGAGGCTAACGAAAAAGACAGGCTACCGCGGTGCATTCCACTTATCTTTTTTTACAGACCGCTAGAGTGACGTGATGCTATTTTCGTACACCTTCATTGGTGCATTCGAGCATCACGTGACTCCGGCGGTCCGTAAAAAAAGCTACGCGTAAAGCACCGCGGTAGCCTTTCTTTTTCGCTAGCCTCGGATCCAGTCGAGGCTAACGATAAAGACAGGCTACCGCGGTGCATTCCACTTATCTTTTTTTAGAGACCGCTAGAGTGACGTGTTACTCATTTCGTACACCTGCATTGGTGGATTCGAGTATCACGTGACTCCGGCGGTCTGTAAAAAGAGATATGCGTAAAGCACCGCGGTAGCCTTTCTTTTTCGTTAGCCTCGGATCCACTACATGTGACGTTTTAAACGTCATGCACCGGCCGTGTATAACGTAGGTCGCGGTTGGTCCCTTTTATGGTTGTCGGAAGGTTAAGGACTTGATTCATCAATTAGATTCGAAAAATGGTATCGAAATAGTGACTGTGGAGAGCATTATTGTCTGAGTGCAACGAAGACTCATACACAGCGCATTATTACTTTGCCCCATATATAGCTACGATGGATATTAAAACCTTTCGTCAAGCATAACTCAAAAAATATTTAACGGATTTCGTTCAAATTTTTACAGCAGGCACCTATAAAGGTGACAACGTCGTCTATTTATTACCAAGAATAAGTGTCAAACCGTTTGGAAGTTATATTAAAAAAATAGATAAAAAAGCACAATTAAAGTACATACGTCACTAAATTTTGTGCTTACGTCATTTTCACCGGCGGGAGATTTTCGTAGACAATCGGAATTGAAAAGTTCATGGAGTACATGGAGCAAAAAAATATGCAAGCACTAATATTCAGCACAATAAAATATATTTCAATTGAGTAGAAATCGAAAATTAATCTGGATTTTTTTCTCTTTGAAAGAAAACCCCCACAATAACTTAGTAGATTTGGCGCAAATCTCAGCAATAGCAGCTTTTTTTATTTCTCATGTGTAAATAATAAAAAAAAATTCTTTGGTGTTTAAATAAAAGGTTTCGATTTATGGCATTATTTCTTTTTTTTTTTTCTCTTTTTAGCATTTTAAATGGGATTAATGAAAGGCATGTATTTTAAATTAAATGAGTGAAAGGTTTATATTTAAATGAAATTGTGGCATCAGCCATTAACTATGAACACTGGATTGGATATATAACCTAGGTTAACTGTAATTGTGTTTGTGTTAGATCTCGAGCGCTCTGTAAGTTTGTTAATAAATGTCGTGATGTTCTAAAGTTGATTATTTTTTGGTACATCTTATATTTAAGATTCATAACAACACATGGTGGCAAGCGGTTTCAAATTGAATATCTAATTTCATTTTTACGCACACTCTGTGTACGAAATGGCGACATCAGCTTATCATATTTCACCACCAGAATCTTTTCCTTTTTCAACGCCAACCGAATGGCCGAAATGGAAACAAAGATTTTTACGCTTCAGAACTGCTTCAGGATTAAATACGAAGTCAGGTGAAGAACAAGTGGATGCTCTTATATATATTATGGGTGACAAAGCCGAAGATATTTTTCTGTCATTCGACATCACAGAAGCTGATAAAAAGAATTTTCAAGCAGTGCTAGAAAAATTTGATAATCATTTCGTAGTGAAACGAAATACAATATTTGAAAGGGCACAATTTAACCGACGGATACAAAAAGAAGGTGAGTCAGTTAACGATTTTATTACTGATCTATATGCATTAGCTGATAAATGTGCTTATGGTAATCTTCATGATGAATTACTCCGGGATCGCATTGTTGTCGGTATTACTGACCAATCTTTGAGTGAAAAGCTACAACTTGATCCTCAGCTTACTTTACAAACCGCCATTGATAAAGTCCGTTTGTCGGAATCTATCAAACGGCAACAGTCTGTGTTAGTGAGTAATACCTCGATTAATGCAGTAACACATAAAAAGAAACTTCGACAGACACCTCTTAATTTAAATAAAAATAATATCAACTTCCGTGATCATAAAATGCATTCTAATGTGAAAAATTGTAAATGGTGTGGGAAAACACCTCATGATAGAAAATTTTGTCCCGCTAAGGACTCTTTTTGCCGGAAGTGCAAGAAAAAAGGGCACTGGGAAAAAGTTTGTTTGTGTTCTATGAACAGAGTAAATGAAATTCATGGTGAAGCTGGGTTCATAGGTCTAATAGGAGAGAATCAACATAGTGATGATTGGATAGTTCCGATCAAAATATTGGGAAAATCTATTCGATTTAAAATCGACAGTGGCGCTGATCACTCAGTCATTCCTAGTAATATAGTGCAAACAGTTCTAAAAAATGCTCATCTTAAGAGTACGGATAAAATAATTTTCGGTCCCGATAGAACACCATTGAAATTAACAGGAAAATTAGTTGAAAGCATAGAATATAATGGAAAAAGATGTTTAGAAGAGATTTTTGTCATAAAAGGCCTTCAAACATGTTTGTTGGGAAAACCAGCCATTAAAGCTTTCGGACTAGGTCCTAATATACAACCACATTGTGTGCAAAGTATTAGCAGCTTTGATCCTATTCGGGAATTTCCTCTGTTGTTTCAAGGACTAGGATTGCTGAAAGGAAATTATCATATAGAACTCATTGGTGATGCTAAGCCTTATGCTCTCACCTCTCCACGTAGAATACCAATACCGTTGTTGGAGAAAACAAAGGCGGAGATTAATAGAATGCAAGAATTAAATGTAATTGAACCAGTAGAAACACCCACAGATTGGTGTTCACCAGCAGTGGTGGTACGAAAAAAAGATGGAAATGTAAGAATCTGTGTAGATTTAACGGTACTTAATAGAAGTATTCGAAGAGAATGGCACCCGTTACCAACTACAGAATACAATTTATCGCTGTTGGCAGGAGCTAAAATATTTTCAAAATTAGATGCCAATTCTGGTTTCTGGCAGGTACCTTTAGATGAAGAGTCATCTTATCTTACAACTTTCATCACACCCTTCGGTAGATTCCGTTTTTTACGTTTACCTTTCGGGATTTCTTCAGCACCTGAACATTTTCAGCGTCGAATGTCTCAAGCTTTGGAAGGTCTATCAGGCATAATATGCAATATGGATGATATCCTGATATGGGGATGCAATCAAAACGAACATGACGAGCGTTTGAAATCAACCTTGAAACGTCTGGAAGAAACGGGAATCACTCTAAATAAACAAAAATGCTGTTTCTCGGTTAGGTCTATACAATTCCTTGGTCATGTAATCGATGAGTCCGGAATACGCCCAGATCCAGAGAAAATACAAGCCATACAAAAATTCGAAACTCCAACCAACAAAACGGAACTTAAACAGCTGCTTGGAATGGCTAATTATCTAGCAAGATTTATTCCAAAATTCTCAGATATCATGGCACCTTTGACTTCTCTGCTATCAATAAAAAGTCAATTTATTTGGGATACGCCCCAGGAAAATGCATTGAAAAAGCTAAAGGAAATGCTCTCGTCCGAACCAGTACTTACTGTATTTGACCCTAACAAAGAGTCGACAGTAACTGCTGATGCTTCATCCTATGGATTAGGAGCTACATTATGCCAGAAACAAGATGACTCCACGATGAAGGTAATTGCGTATGCTTCCAGAACATTAACCCCAACAGAAAAACGTTACGCCCAGATTGAAAAAGAGGCATTGGCACTCACTTGGGCATGCGAAAAGTTTTGTAATTATTTGATAGGTACAAAATTTCTTTTGGAAACTGATCACAAACCTCTGGTCCCTATATTAACAAGAAAATCCTTAGATGATCTCACTCCTCGTCTTCAAAGATTAAAAATGAGATTGATGAGATACTCTTTTGATGTTTTTCATACTCCAGGAAAACATTTACTGGCAGCAGATGCATTATCCAGAGCACCTCACCAAAAGCAGGTCCCAACTTTTGATTTGGAAGAAGATGTCGAGCTCTTTGTCAATCAAATTACAGAAACTGTTCCGATAGCTCCAAAAAGACTTTCCCAGTTGAAATTTGAACAAGAAAAAGATTCAACATGTAGGATGTTAACTACCTATGCTTTAGAAGGATGGCCAGAGAAAAAGAATGTAGAATCATCTTGCCGGGTCTTTTGGCCTTTCAGATACGAAATTTCAGTTCATAATGGCCTAATTATGAGAGGAAATCGAATAATTGTACCAAACAAGCTTCAACGAGAAATCTTGGAGAAAATTCACGAAGGTCACATGGGAATAACTAAATGTAGAGCTTTGGCAAATTCAGCTGTTTATTGGCCTGGAATGAGCAAGCAAATAGAGGAACTCGTTCGAGAATGTCCATCATGTATACAGGAAGCTAGAAACTGTTCTGAACCACTGAAACCAACTAGTTTTCCTCAAAGACCTTGGGAAATCGTAGCCATGGATCTATTCAAGCTTCATTCAGACTGGTATTTGCTGGTAACTGATTTCTATTCACGCTATCCAGAAGTCGCAAAATTAGACAGGCTCACATCCAAAGAAGTAATTCTGCACTGTAAGTCAATATTCGCCAGACATGGAATACCTGATATAGTTAGGTCTGACAATGGACGACAATTTGAAGTAACTCGAACAGCTGAGTTCCAACAATTTTCCACAGTGTATGGTTTCAAGCACGTTACGTCTAGTCCCAGATACCCTCAAAGCAATGGTTTTGTGGAGGCAGCAGTCAAGGTAATCAAACTCAGATTCAAAAAGTCCAAAGATCCTTATTTGGCTTTGTTGAACTACAGAGCTTCGCCTTTGAAAAATGGGTATAGCCCTGCAGAACTGTTGATGGGACGGCGTTTACAAACAACTCTACCCATAGCACTCTCAGAACTTCAACCAAAACTGGTACAGAAGGAGAGATTGGAAGAAATAGAAGAAAATAGAATAAAAGCACAAGAAAGAGATTATAATCGAAGACATAAAGTCCATGAGCTGAAACCAATAGATCCAGGTGAAAAAGTTTGGATAACGGATAGAAAGGCTGTTGGCACTATAGAAAGGGAGGCAGATACACCAAGATCGTATCTCGTTAAAGAGGGACAACAAACTCTAAGGCGAAATAGAAAATTTCTAATTCCCGGTACTAAACTAAAACAAGCAGCAGAAGAAAATATGGGAGAAGTTGTTTTAGAAGAGGGTACAAAGAGCGAGGTTTCCAAAACAGAACAAGCTGTCGTAGCTAAAGGTAATCAACCCTATATCACTCGGAGTGGTAGAACTGTGAAAGCTCCAAACAGAATGGATCTTTGAAAGGGAGATGTGGCATCAGCCATTAACTATGAACACTGGATTGGATATATAACCTAGGTTAACTGTAATTGTGTTTGTGTTAGATCTCGAGCGCTCTGTAAGTTTGTTAATAAATGTCGTGATGTTCTAAAGTTGATTATTTTTTGGTACATCTTATATTTAAGATTCATAACAACACAGAAATGAATTCAATATGAAAATGTTATAGGAACAATATTTGGCGATTTATCAACTGCGCCAGGATAACATAAAAGTACCAATATATCAAACGGTATGTAGTATGTGAAATGAAACAGTTATAATCACCCATCGTACAAGAAAAAAACTAATATTCTGCATTCAGAGGGAAAAATCCATCTCCTGTGCCGTAAGATTTGGCGAGTTCTTTTTTGGTGATAAGTTTTTCGATGTGATTGTTGGGATCTGAAGGATTTGGCTTACTTTTTCTAAATCTTATTTTTTTGCAGATGTAGTATTATGTAAATATATTTTTTAGCAGATATTTTTCTATTTTGTATATTTTCTATTTGGCATTTGGAAAAGAGATTTTTACCTTTTTATCTGTGCATTCGGAAATATTAAAAAATAAAAAAAGTTTTACATATATCAAGTGCTTAATTTTTATACGGACCACTTCTCCATTTTTAGATTTGGTACTTTTCGGTTAGCCGGGCGCCAGTGAAATTTATATATCTATGTATACATATATATACATATATCTATACATACACACATTTATATATGCATGTATGTATATATACATATATATATATACATACATATATGTGTGTATGTATACATATATATATATGTATATATAGATATATACATTTCACTGGCGCTCGGCTAACCGAAAAGTACCTTAGATTTTAAATGCTATTTACTATTTACTAGCCGTTTATTAATTGTTTACAATTTAACCCCCTGACAATAACAATTATTTATCACAAAAATGCCTCTTAGGTTTGTTATATAAGTTTGTTTATGTGTTTTCATTACTTATTAAAATATCGAATATGGCGATAAAATTTCATTTTAGCATCGTGCTTAAATTTTTAAGATGGCGCAAAAACATGCTTTAATAAACGTATGTTTGTAAATATTTGAAAAACATGTTTTACCGCTCTCTTGAAAAATTTTGTAAGTTGCTAAAACTACCTTTTGGCACCATTTAAAATTTTTTTCGCCAACTGACATAGGATACGAAACTTTTTCCCATTCAGATACACATGCAAGGTTGGTCTCAAACAAGAGTAAAGCTATCAACAATATTGTTTTAACTCTATAAGAGTTACAATAATGATATTAAATACTCCGATTGGCTTTGGCCCAATTACGAAAGTTTCTCCAACAAAAAAACTGTAGAAGAAGTCTTTTACATTTGTTTCAAATGAAGCTCGGTCTACAAGGTATTAGTTAATAATACAAACAACACTAATGGCATGGAGGCAAAAGTTTTAATTTAAATGTATATATTTGAATCCCTTCCCCCCTACCCCCCCCCCCCCCAAAAAAAAAAAAAAAAAAAAAAAAAGAAAAGAAAAGAAAAGAAAGTTACAGTAATGAATTTAAAATGGCGTTAAGCCACGCTTTCTGACATAAGCAATTGGCTGCAAACGCGATAACGAAACTTAATAACATGTAGCTAATATAGCCCTCAGGGTACTTTGCAGTTATACAGACCTTGTGGTTTTTTTAAAAAGCTTGAGACAATTCAGGTTTAAGAAGTTGAGATTTACTGTCAAATGATATAAACAACTATGAACACAAAACTGATGAATTATTATTCAGGTTTATGTATGTATTTTAAAAAAATGCATCTGATTACACTTATTAGATAAATTACTTCTGTTTGCATTTAATAACTGATAAACGGCTTCTGTATAATAAATGAACTGTTTAAATATTGGGAAGAGGTGGCGAGAGGTAGAAAGACGAGTAAACAAACGGGTAGACAGACGGGTAGTGAGATGGGTTGAGAGACGAGTAGCGACATAGGTAGGCTGACGGGTAGCGAAACGAATAGACAGACGGCTAGAGAGAAAGGTAAAAAGAGGGTTGACAGAGGGGTAGCGAGGTGGGTCTCGAGACGGGTAGCGACACCGGTAGACTGGAATGTAGCGAGAAAGGTTGTGAGACGCGTAGCGTGGTAGATAAAGAGACGAGTAGAGAGATGAGTACAGAGACGAGTTGACTGACGGGTAATGAGATTGATAGCGAGACGGGTGAAGAGTCGGGTACAAAAACAGACGAATAGTGAGACGGGTATACAGACGAGTAGAGAGACAGTAGATGGGTACGGAGATGGGTAAGAAGATGGGTAGAGAGGCGTATAGCCAGACGGGTAGAGAGACAGATAGACAAATGGGTAGCGAAGTGGATAGAGACACGGCTAGACATACAAGTAGTTAGACGGATAGACAGACGGTTAGAGAAATAGATTGGCGGGTAGCGAGACTGGTAGAGGAATATAGAGACGGGTAGCGAGACCGGTAGAGAAATATAGAGACAGGTAGCGAGACATGTAGAGAGATAGACAATCAGTTAGAGAGAAGGGCAGAAAAACGGATAGGGAAACAGACAGATTGTGGAGAGACAGACAGACAGGCAAAAGAAAAGTCTGCGGATTGGCGCTGTAAAGGCGCATTAAAGGCGCAGGGGGCAGAGCCTCCTATAGAATAATCAAGAAGTGTCTGTTAAGCTTAACTTTGTAATATATATAATTTTCAATTTTGCCGATATGGAGATTTAATGTAAAAGTTATTTTACAGAAGTCATCGAAAGATTTTTTCTATACTTTAATAGTAATTTAGACTATAGTTTTGCAATCTGGTTTGTAGCAAAACATGCTATCAATGTGGTTTGAAGTGTAAGAGTTTTTATAAACAGTTATACAAATAATAGATATATAATCAAGGAAGAAAAATTTTAAATTCACACACAAAAAAGGTGCAACAATGAAATTAAATTTGCGTTAAGCCACGCTTGATAGAATAATCTATTGGCTGCAAATCCAATTACGTAACTTTAAAAAGCTTAAAGTTTTAAAAGATCCGGCGTTTTTTTTTGTTTTTTTTTTTTCAAGTTTTGCGCAATACGCGCTTAAGAAAATGAGATCCTTTGCCACATGTTAAAAAAAATTATGACAACACATCTGATGAACGGTACTTCTTTTCTATTTTTTTAACAGTGTATATGAATTTATATATGATATTTTGTAATTCTATCATTTAATTTGCTCTTTTTCTTTATATTGTAATTGTTAACCCTATGTTCTCAGCAATATCACTCAGACTAATCCCTTTGAGGGAAGTCCTAGTATATATTGTGCGAGGCTGACGAAAAATACAGGCTGCCACAATACATTACACATGGAACACTTGAGTCATGTGATGACCTTTTCCTGACGCATGTGCTAGAAAAGCACAAATGGACGTGCACAAAAGAGCATCACGTGATTCTAGCGGTACGAAGAGAGACGAACGTGAAACGTAGTGCGGCTGCCTGTCTTTTTTGTCAGCCCGCGATCAACCAAATACGCGGCCGATTCATGAGATTTAAAACGTCACATGGAGTCGATCATCTTTACACGGCGATCGGTGCAAAGCGGCGAACCCATCGTTTTGTCAGGGCTACACAAGATACCGGGCTTGCTCATTCATTATCACGACATCACAAAAAGTGGCTGGTCGCGACGAAAAACATACAGCGATTGACACATAACCATGGGACGTCGCTTTGTACCAATCGCTGGTCGCGGTCAGCCACTATTTGTGACATTATGAGGGTGAATGAGCAAGCCCGGTATCTACTGTTGCCTTGGTTTTGTGCCAATTGTCGTGTAAAGATGATCCACTCCTTGTCACTTTTTAAAAATCATTAACTGGCCGTGTAGTTCGTCGGTCGCGGTCAGCCTCGGATAATGTGCATGTGACGTCCACACACCCATGTAAAAACATCTGAACTCGGTGTAGGCAGAAAGTAATAATTCTCGAAGAGCTAGTAATTCAAAATGTATTATTTTCTTCAGATCGAGGCTGATGAAAAAGACACTCTTCCGCACTGTATTACAAGTGGACATGTCTTTGGGACTGCTTGAATCACGTGATACTCTTTTCGTGAAGCAGGTGCTGGAAAAGTAAGAATGCACGAAAAGAGCATCGCGTGACTCTAACGGTCCAAATGTAGACAAACGCGAGACGTAGTGCGACAGCCTGTTTTTTCCCTCAGCCTCGTCTACACATAATTGCTCGTATTCTCCGTCTATCTCAACCTAGAAAACTTCAGTCGAAATATCAAATGGTAGCATCATTTATGCACGTATTCACCGTCTACCTCAACCTAGAAAACTTCCATTGAATGCTCAAATGGCATTGATAATTAATCTGCTTGGCCTTCGGTCGCGATCAGGCGCAATCAAGTTAATCGTGAATTTCATTTGAGCGTTCGACTGAGGTTTTCTAGGTTGAGGTAGATGATGAATACGTATTCACTATCTACCTCAACCTAGAAAAGCTGGGTCGGACCACGATCTACGTTATACCCGGCCGATGCATGACGTTCAAAACGTCACAGGGAGGGGATCATTTTTACACGGCGATTGGTGCAAAACAAGAGGCGCGCCGCTTTGCACCAATACCGTGTAAAAATGATCCACTCCGAGGCTAACGAAAAAGACAGGCTACCGCGGTGCATTCTGCATATCTTTTTTTACAGACCGCGAGAGTGACGTGATGCTCTTTTCGTACACCTGCATTGGTGGATTCGAGCATCACGTGATTCCGCCGGTCTGTAAAAAAAGATACGCGTAAAGTACCGCGGTAGCCTCTCTTTGTCGTTAACCTCGGATCCACTCCATGTGACGTTTTAAACGTCATTCATCGGCCGTGTATAACGTAGTCGCGGTCGGACTGCGATCAACGAAATAAATGGCCGGTTCATGACTTTTAAAACGTCACTCGGAGTGGATCATCTTTACACGACGATTGGCACAAAACGATGGGCGCGCCGCTTTGTATTAACCGCAGTGTAAAGATGATTCACCCGTGTGACGTTTTAAACGTCATGAATCACGACCTACGTTATACACGGCCGGTGCATGACGTTTAAAACGTCACATGGAGTGGATCATTTTTACCCGGTGATTGGTTCAAAGTGACGCACCCACCGTTTTGCACCAATCCCTGTGTAAAATTGATCCACTCCATGTGACATTTTAAACGTCATGCACCGGCCGTATATAACGTAGGTCGCGCATGAATTGGCCGTATATTTCGTTGGTCGCGGTCGAGCTCTCAAATTATATTCATCATTAATCTGGCTGGATTTCGGCCGTGGTCAGGTCCAGTAAGGATAATCATTTGAACGTTTGACCCAGGTTTTAAAGGTTGAGATAGATGGTGAATACGAGTATAAGAGCCTGCACTAGTCACGCAAAGAAACTCGAACGCTAATGTTAAACCTATGGGAGAAAGCAAAAGTTATTTCGCGCTTGTATTTTAATATTTTTAAAAGATTTTTTCTACATGGATACCCGAGGTCGATATCTAATGTTGTGCGGTTTGTATTTTTTCGATTTTAGTTACAGCATTATTATATGTGGATATTTTCACTTTTGGAACCAGTTTGGAACCGTTCTGAAAATGAAACTATCCTCATATAAAGAAAACTATCCTTTAAAAAAAATCATTTAGAATATTAAAATACAAGCAAGAAATCTTTTAAAATTTCTCCAATAGGTTTAACCAGAAGTGCCACGTTCCCACTAATTTTCCGTAATATGTTCGTTAATTTGATCCAGGTTTCATATGTTTGCACTAGAAAAATTTTAAGAAATTAAATTAAATTAATTTCACGTAGAAACCTGTAGAAATTAAGTAAATAAAGATTCATCAAATAAATTTTCTGGTTCGAAAGGTTGTTAAACTGGGTCAAATTAAATCCACATATTACGGAAGATTAGAGGGAGTGTGGCCGCGATCAACGAGATACACGGCCTGTTCATAACTTTTAAAACGGCACACGGAGTAGATCATCTTTACACAGCGATTAGCACAAAACAGTGGGCGCGCTGCTTTGTACTAATCGCCGTGTAAAGAAAGATGATCCATTCCGAGGCTAACGAAAAAGACAGGCTACCGCGGTGCGCGGTGCATTCCACTTATCTTTTTCTACAGACCACTAGAGTGACGTGTGCTCTTTTCGTACACCTGCATTGGTGCATTCGAGCACCACGTGACTCCGGTGGTCTGTAAAAAAAGGAACGCGTAAAGCACCGCGGTAGCCTTTCTTTTTCGTTAGCCTCGATCCATGCCGTGTGATGCTTTTAACGTCAAGAATCGGCCGTGTATTTCGTTGGTCGCGATTTGGCACCTCTGAGTTTAACATTAGCGTTCGAGTTTCTTCGCGTGACTAGTATAATTAACATCTTAATCTGATTGGACTCTGGCCGCGATCAGATCCAATCAGGTTAATCGTGAATTTCATTTGAGCGTTCGACCGAAGTTTTCTAGGTTGAGACAGATGTTGAATAAGAGCAAATATAAATGATTATAACTAAGTGAAAATTACGAGCAATTTAGAGAAACTTCGAGTAATTCAGCTCGAAGTTTTGCCTACTTTGAGTTGAGTAGATACGCAGCAAGCCAGTTTGTTCACTAACATGTACATTATCTATTGTCATAGAAACTGTCCTTCGATATCGAAGAGCACATAGAGAGCTCCAGATCAGTATTTTACTAAAGCTACATACACTTCTGCAAATTTTGGATAATTTGGAATATAATACCCTATATGAGAAAACAAAAAAGTCCATTTTAAAGAAAAAAAACTATCATGTGAAAGTTTTTATCAAAACATATACTTGACCGAGGCAGATGCTTATTCTGAATATTTATTTAAAAACACATAAAACAAATCAATTTTACTTAAATTTGGTTACCCCATTTACCTCATAGCGTAACACGTAAAAGAAAAATTTGTTGAATCTGTATTCCAAAAGTTTAACTTGGAGTATGGTTGTCATACAAATAAAGTTAAAAAAAATAGTTATGCAATTTATATTGGGGGTGCTACCAGCTTTAAAGAAAGAAAATACATACTTCTATCCTGTTAAAATGTTTATGAAAACATAAAATCGACCATGTCAGAAGCTTATTCTAAAGATTTATATATAAAAAAATAAAATAAAATGCAATATGAAATTTATTTACATTTAGTTTCCTTATTTCCCGCTATAAACGCGAAATGAAATTGTATTAAATCCGTACTACTTATTTTTAACACCAGCATTGCTGTCATACAGTAAAACATAAAAAAAAATCATTTTTACTAAAATTTGGCTTCTCTATTTCCTCCAGGTGGCGCTATAAACGCAAAAGAAAATTTTGTTGAAATCGTATTACCTAATTTTAACTTGGAGTATGGTTCCCATACCAGAAAACATAAAAAAAAAAAAAATCCATTTTAAAGTTTTAGTTATGCAATTTCCCTCCAGGAGCGGTACCAGAGCGTAAAAAAACCCATCATATGAACATTTTCATCAAAACATAAATTTCACTATGTTATAAAACTCAAAAGAATCTATGATAAATTTTCTTAACTTGTTATCTCTTGACAAATAGAAGATCAGTAGACTCGTGCAAGGCTTTCGCACTGCAATGTTTCAGATTGTTTTGCTAATACGTTTTTTTCATTAATTTCGTAAATAACTGCAGTTTTAAATCAAACAATATGTTTTAACGAAATGCGCGTGTATTATGTGAAAGTCCTGTTCAAAAACATTTCGTATGATATCTCCTTCATCGTTGTGAGTTTTGTATATGCATAGAAAAATAGATGTTGACATCAGAAATAATATACAGGGTGACTTTTAATTAACCTACAACTTTAATCTCAAATAACTTCTCAGACCCTCGCTAGATGCCGATACGAATGCGTGCAGTGAGAGAGGGCCTAAAAGAAATTTGTTTAGTGTCAGTTTAAAGTAATATTGAAAATGTCTCCCAAAGCGTCCTATTCAACTGAAGATCGTATTTTTATTGTTAAAAATTGGTATTTACATGGTGAAAATGCAACACTATTTCTACGGAAGTGATCTTCAGCATTCAGAAACCGATCTAAGTCTTCTAGAGCATTGGTAAGAGATCTGATAAGAAAATTGGCTACCTTATTCACTAGATATGAATCCATACGATTTCTATCTTTGGGATCATATGAAAGATTTGGTCTACAAAAAGAAGCCGACAGACTTTATTAGCCTCAAAAGTTCCATAACTGACTCATTTTCAAGCATCAAAAAAGAAACCCTCGATTTTGTTACTGAGAACTTTGTGACTAAATTGCGCTATTGTATCACCTCTGAAGATTCTCACTTTGAAAACCTTATCTATTAAATTCCTTTTCCACGCTCTTTTCAATAAAAAAATGTTTGTAGTGCTATCTGTAACGACTCAAGAGTTATTTCAGTTAAAAGTTGTAGGTTAATTAAAAGTCTGTATATGATATCTAAGCCAACCATGGTTTTCATCCCTATAAAAAGACGGTCAAATTCTGCAATAAGTTCTAAACAATATCATGAACTTTCCCAACATTTGAGAAGACGAACATTTCATTATGACAATGTGATGATATTTAATTAATCACAACCAATAATTTATAACGAACAATGGTTTGATATTTAAGATTTTTTCTGATTTTAAGGAAAATACTTATCAATTCCGCATATGAAATTTGCCATATTTTCAAAATCTCAAATCAATACAACTTAATTTTCCGCTTCAAATTTTCATCGCCCTGGGGTCATATGGCATATGACCAATTCCATCTAAGACTACGTATTTTGTAATCTATATTGGCAAAGTATATGGATGTTTAATTTCCACAAAAGAAAATAAAAGCTTCAAAATATTCATCTCCTCGCTTTGTCGTTTATAAAATGGTCTATAAATTTGTCCAATTTGTCAAACTAGTTATTTTATTGTTATTATTTTTTTAATCCGATAAAATAACTAAAATGCTAGAGCAATGTTTCTACATGTTACTTCCTAAATACAGGCTTCCATTGGTCACTTTTTTGGATATTTCCAAACATTTCCAATCATGGTATATTTATAGATTTAGAAAAGAATTATACATGAAAAAATATTGGTTGGAAATAGTGGTAGCCAATAAAGTGACCGCTGAGAATCCTGTAAATAAGTTTTGATTACTTTAATATTTGTAAAACTTCATTTGTCTTCAACGTCAAAGTAAAAAAATCTACCCTATATATATAAAATCCTAATGAAACGAATTTGTGAAACGATTTTATGAAACGATTTTATGAAACTACTGATTAAACGACTGATTATGTTTCAGGGCTATTTTTAATAAAATATTAAACGCTTGATGGTGAAATTAATACCAATTGTCCATAAAAATCCGCGGATGTCAAAACTGGTAATAGAATTTTGAAATTGAAATTAGTTTTCGAGATATTAATTTTTTTCTAATTTTAATGATATTTCTGTAATGATGGCAACTAATTACTCAGTTTTTTTGTGACAAAAAAGGGAAAAAAATTGAAAAGGATCCCGATAGGGATTATTGATTTCTTTTTATTCGTCATTTTCAAATTGAAATTGAAATTATCTTTTATTTCAATCGATAATGAAGATAAGATTGTGATTAAATTATGTTTTTCAGGAAAATTTGAAAAAAAATCACATTTCTATCGTCAGGATTCAATCGTCTGTCAGCATTTAATTTAATTTATAAACTGAAAATATTTTGAATAAATTCCTCCAAATGACTTCATTTATGTAAACGCAAAAGAAAGGGGGGAAATGAATTAATAGTAATTAATATTTATTGATATCATTTTGTTATTTTTTTGTAAAATTTAATTAAACGAATTTATAAAATCACTAATTTGGATATTTGAAACGAATATATAAAATAATAATTGCCCAACTGAACGGAAGGAGAATAAAATATCCTGCTTGGTTTTCTATCCTGCTTGGTTTTTTCAGCCAAGCTTTTTTAAAAAGCGTCAAAGACCCCTATAATAGAAAAGCACCAAAAGTTCATTGGGTTTGTTTTCATAACTTTTGGCAACAAATCTATGCATATTATTATGCATATATATGCATTTATATGCATATATTTATGCATTATTGGCATTATTAATCTATGCATTATATATCCCTTTTTGAAGCTCGAACTACGCCAAACCTAAAAGCAAAGGATCCTATACTGGAAAAGTACCCGATTTTCTTATGGACAATATTCAAGTGACATAACATGGTGTAAAATTATCGCGGATAGCAAATTTGTTTAAATTTCTCATTAATTGATGCCGAATAAATGCAGGCATGCATGCACAAAATATTTAATTAATTTTTTATGATACATAATTATTAGAAAATTCGTATATGCATATTAATTAAAATAAATAATTTACGTATTTAAAATAACATGAAAATATGCATGATGGTGCACTAAAATAGAGAGAAAATTAAAACCTGTTAATGAAAATGTGTATAACATAGTACTTTTCAATACCGTGGTTCTTAATGTTATTCACAAGCAGATGGAATTTTTCTCATCTTTAAACGCAAAGGAAGAATAGAATACAGATCGTTGTTATAAAAGTCCGAGAGGTAGCCACAATTTAAACCTAACCATTTTATACCAGCTGGTTTTCAAGTTGTAATTGATTTTACTTATCAATCCCGAAAACAGTCGTCAGTTGCCGAAACAGCTGTGTATGAGACCATGGTAATCAAAAAATGCCCCATTAAAACGTTAAAAGCATGGCAACCCAATTACAGATTTACCAATATTTTAAAAATAAAACACGCTGTCATGTTTTTAGAGGCCTCAAAGTCTGAGCGGGGGTTTGCGAGCGTAGCTCGCAGGGGGTAGGCCCCCTAGTATAAATATAAATAAATAAAATAAATCAGGCAAGCTAGAACAGTTTTGGAGAATTTACTTGAGGCTGTGGTATGTATGAAATAAAATCAAAACATCGCGAAGATAAGGAATTTATTTTAATTGAGTATAAAAACATGTTTCAAGTTGAAGTAGTTGATGTTGACAATAAGGTAAAATATCATAGGAATATACAAGGTGTCCATAATTAAACGACCCTACTTTAAAGTTGTCTACAGACGAAAATAATGGTCAGAAAGTTGTGAAATTTTGTGGAGAACATAATGAAGGAATGGGAATTTGTTTGAGCGAAGAAAAAAATTAGTTCAAAATTTCGCCACCAGGGGGCGTTTTTTAATGAATTACACATCTAGCATATATTTGCGATAGTTTACAAATTGTCTTACAGCAAAAGATGTTCAACAAAACTTTTTTTATGACATGTTCTTAGCATTTCCCAAAACACACTGCGGACGACAGTGGAACATGCTATAGCTTACGATCCAGATGGTAGCTGAAAATGATGTCCGTCATGTGGAACATATGTTCTAATAAAATTTTTAAACTATTGTAAATGTCTGCTAAATGTTATGCTGAATTATCTATAAAATTATCTATAAAAACGCCCTCTGGTGGCGAAATTTTGAACTAATTTTTTTTCCCTCAAACAAATTCCCATCCTTTCCTTATGTTCTCCATAAAATTTCACAGCTTTCTGACCAATAGTTTTGTCTGTAGACAAGTTTAAAGTAGGGTCGTTTAATTATGGACACCCTGTATTTTACAATTCTTAATTTTGCGCCTTTACGATTCGTGCGCGTGGAGCAGTTTGCTCCAACTGCTCCACGGTAGCTACGCCCCTATTTGAAGCTTCTAGAAATCTACTTCTGTTAAAAAAATCCTGGGTTACAATTCATATTTTCTTTTTCGAAAATTAAATTCGAAATATATATTTTTTTTGTTTTGAATAGAAGAGGAAGATTTCCTGATTGATAGCGATGACCAGAACTAAAAGTTTTTTAATGTTTGATAAAGGCTTAGATCGTCCAGGAAGTTGAAATGCTAAAGAAATCATATTCTTCCTTTAGATAAGGATACTTGGGAAAGACTGCCAGATTTGGCTTATTATCAACTACGTTGAAGACGAAGACATTTATGTTTATACTTTAGATCAACGATGTTACTTAAGCAAATTAAGAGATAATATCTGCACTGTTTTGCGTTTTTATTTTTAAAAATTATATCCTCTGTACTGAGACACTTTTGTTTAGCATGAAAAAAAAAATATATTAGTATATTGAGAGGTGAAACACACAGAAAGTATACGTTAGAAAGTAAATTATATGCTATGAATCGATTAGATCAGAGGTCAGAATTTTTTATATGTGTGCTCTATATAACACATTCTAAAATTATGATTTATGGATAATATCATTTTTAAACAAAATTCAGATTTGAAATTTTGTTACAGTATGTAACAGAGAAAATATACTATACAAAAGAAGATTTATTTCGAAATATGATTCTATCACTATTCAACAAATTTTTAACGAACTTTCTGTTTCCTTGTACACACTGTATGTTTCCTATAGATTTTAGGGCACTAAAAAAGTAATTGTTGCTGAAAATTTTCCATTACCTTTCAATTTTAAGAATTTTTATCTCGATGTTTGGACTATATGGGGATTTGTATAGTAATTTTGATAAATTACATTAGCATTTTAATCGCGTTTAATCTACAAAAGTAAAGATTTTCACTTCTTACTTTAATAGAATGTGTAAAAAGAGAGTAGAAACAAATTATATGTGGGCAGTTTTGTTTATAAGACCTTCATGTATTTTCGCACTAAATTCCATAATATTTATAAAATTTCTCGTTATTAATAATCATAATTGACACTGTAAGTTTTCAATACTGTAATATTACTTTTCAGTTATATAAGAGTTTGTTTAATTATTTATTTTATTACTAAATTCAAACGACAAAATTCATATGTC
This sequence comes from Maratus michaelseni, assembly GCA_963931845.1. Classification (NCBI taxonomy): domain Eukaryota; kingdom Metazoa; phylum Arthropoda; class Arachnida; order Araneae; family Salticidae; genus Maratus; species Maratus michaelseni. The sequence goes on from OZ007587.1 coordinate 203,208,192, forward strand.
ATATTGCCGAATATAAACATTTATTAAAATTAGCAATTTTGTTTTAAAAATCTGTAGGTGATGGAAACTTTTTTTTTTCGGTATTTCCTAAATCAGAGTTTCACAAATTATGATACGCGAACTTGGTACGCGAACCGTCTATTCCGGAAGAAGCGGAGTAAAGCCGCACACTGAGACGACACAAGCAACGTCTGGTATCTTAGGAGAAAAAACAGATTTGAAACAGGATTCTTCATTGTTCCAACCCGTTTCTTCCTCTAAGACACACCTCATGTTGCTTGTGTCGCCTCAGTGTGGGGTCTGCCTAGAGCTTTGAAGGCTTCCAAACTACCTTTCTATATGCCTTTGACAAAACGAAATCTTTTAGATAAAAAAAAAATTCCTATTTTTTCTTTTGTAATGTTCTGTGTGTAGTTTCTTATTAATTACGACTAACTGGAACATAATAAGAAATGTATAAAGTGCTTCTATTATCCACTTCCTTCAAGTTACTAACAGTGTAATTGCCAGATGTAGCACATAAACTTTCTCCAGAGATCGTCTATTTTCAGTTAATGGTCTTCTTTGACTTTATAAGAACTATAATTCTCAAAGGAATCTTAAATAGTGACACACTATACGGACACTAATGTGAAAATAACTTTAAGGTACTTGAAGCTATTCTCAGGCCACTACAGGTTAGAACAACTTCAGAAGCAGCATATATACAAGCCTCCAAGGGCCCAAAATAGGATATATGTCTAATCTGTTCGATAGAAAGTTAGAAACTCTCTCTCTCCCTCTTCCTAGAGAGTTCTTGCGGCTAAGGTTATGCCGGGACTTTACAAGGAGCGAACCCCTGGCCTTCTTGATGCGAAAATTACGAAAAAAAAATTCAAGAACTACTTACATGTATTGTGATGTAAATTTGCCGTGTGTGACGTCGCTCAATAAATGAATGTTGTGCGTAAACAAATATTTTTTATTTAAAGAGCGGTATACTGTGGACTTTGGTTGAACAGTTTATTCCTTTTTTGGTCTAGCTGATGACCACTTTACGACCTTTCTAGAAATCGCTGTATTTCTAAAACTTAGGGAGGCATAAGAGAGAAGAAATCTAGCTATAGTCTAAACTACACAAGAGTGGGTATAGTTATAAATAAAGATAGAAATGCGTTTAGGATAGGGTTAAAAATGAAAAATTTAATTAAATTTAAAAACAAAAGAAATAAAGTAATTGCAATTTTTAAAAAAAGTAAAGTGATAAAAAGTTTAGTTGTTCAAAGCAGTCACGATTAAGGAAGAAAAGAAAAGAGCAGAATAATTGTATGAAATTTATATCTGTACAATTTTACTGGTGAGAATGACATTAAAGATAATCAAAATAGTAAATGTGCATCCTAAATTGATGAGGAATGTAAAAACAGGGCGAGAATGCCATAAAAGCAGATTTCAATGACTATTTTTTAGAAAATTTGACAACAGAATGAATGTATCATAAAGTCTTTCTTCCTTTAAGCCACTCTGTCATAGCCATTGACGAGATAAAAAATAATTTATTCTGCTATCCTGGGATAGAATTCTTAAAAATGTTTTAAAAACAAAAAGTTTGCCGAATTTTTTATTGCCGAATCATACGGAATAGCCACTGATTTCCGCTGAAACTGTAAATTTTACTTGTTATTTAATATACCTTATCTATGTGAAAATATATCTTCTTCTCTTTTTTAAATGAAAACAAAAAAACAGGAAAAAAATGTGTTAAATCAGACATGGCTAAAATTAACAAATATTTAATTAGACATGAGGATGCTACATTTGTTTAAACAGCCTCACTCTTGGGTCAGCGATAGAAGCCAATTTAGTGTAGGAAAGACATTACATACGTATGTCAACCAATAGTAAATACAAGCGCAGGACAATAAGTCATAAGTTGTTGTAGTTCCTTACCCCTTTCAAATTGTTTTGTCATATTGTGCATATCTTTAATATATAATCAAGATGCTACTAGCTACTACCTGTATGAACAGATCCTGATTATATAAAAAGCACGGTAAGCACGAGCCTCCATTTTCCGTTTCCATTTCTTTGCATTGTATTTTTAAAGATTTATTATTTTTTGAGACATTTTGCCTAATGCAAGAGAAATTCACACTACTTCGAGAAATTTATATTATTTGAACATGTTCATTTCAATAGGCCTATCATTTTAATGTATAGATTCGAAACTTTGGCCAGGTTACTACACTGCAAAAAATAATTGTTCATTTTACAGTATAAAACTGGCACCCCAGCTGCCAATTTTATACTGTAAAATCAACAATTATTTTTTGCAGTGTAAACGTACAACACCTATATGTAATACACCAAACATACACTGTATATATTTTTATACAGGAAACAAACAAACTAAAAGTTATTTATAGAAATATGATATGCCGCTCCCGAAATAATATTTGATACTTTGCTTCAATTTTTCCACAGTGACACCAAACATACACTGCAACTAAAAACTGTTTATAGAAATATGATATGCCGCTCCCAAAATAATAGTTGTATATTTCATGACCATCCGTGTATCGTGCAGGTAGAATTTAGAAAACTTTCCCTAGGTTACTAAACGTACAGTACCTATATATATCATAATATACCAAACATACACTGCAGCTAAAAGCTGTTTATACAAATATGATATGACGAACCCGAAATAATACTTGTATATTTCAGGAGTATCCGTGTATCGTGTATGTAGAATTTAGAAAACTTTCCCTAAATAAAAACAGGCCCCCAAAATGATATTGTGCTTCCTCTACCCTGAGAGGTCAATCGGGCCCTGTGTATAAATGTAAATAACAAAAATAAATAAATATAATTTAAGTATAATTTTTAATAATATATTCGTGCATTTTTAAGGGCACATTTGACATAACCAATGAATAAAATGAAGCCATTTTAACGTAAAGTCTAAGAGTACGTATTTCATAAAAATAAAAATAAAAATAAATAAAATAAATATGTAAACTTTAATCTTTTAATATTTTGCCCTTTGATATATATATATATACATATAATTGTTGGTTCATATATATTGTCGATTTTAATTAGATTTAATAGTTATTACTTAATTATTAACTAAAGTTTTATTATATATATATATATATATATATATATATATATATGCGTGTGCGTGTTTGTATATATATAACCGTAACATGAAAAAAAATATTATTTACAGTTGTTTATTATATACAGTTGCTTAACTTCTACTTACGCCTTTGTTAATTGATTTTCTTAGTATAGTATATCCGTTAGGTACACTTAACTAAAAAACTATAAAACCTATCACTTTTGGATTTTTTTATAATCAGTAGGAACATACCATTTAAGTTTTGTTTAAAAATAAATAAAATACATTTTTTTAAGCAAACTACTTTGAAAATAATGAAAAATTTGTTTTTTTATAATTCCAAAATCAATGTATTGACATTTATTATTTTTCCTATTATTATTAAATGGCATTTTTCTAATGACCTTAAAAAATTCGCAAATGATAGAGGTTTTGTAGTTTTTGAGTCAAGTGTGCTAAACGAACACAGCAATGGAATGAATAAATCAAAGGTAAGTAGAAATTAAACAACTGTATTTAATAAACATATATGTAAAAAATTTATTATTTTTCGTGATATACAGTCCCTGGCCAAATTATTAGACGCAGTTGTTTTTATTATAATTTGTTAAATATCTGGAAAAATACATGAGGAATTATCTTGAAACTTTAGGAGTGTAAACAACATGATCAACGTCATATATTTCCGAGAAGATTTTTTCTTGAAACCCCATAAGGGGCCGTCAACAAATTGAAGAAAAACGAATACGTTTTTGATAACCCTGTAAAAACCAATATCACAAAAGCATTGAAACGGTATCACACGCTTAGGAGGCTTATTGTAATAAGCCTTTGGGTTCATTTTTATTTTGGGTTCATTTTTATGAAGATAGCATGTATACTCGAAGAGAAATTCAGGTTTTTATAAAAACAGTCCCAAATTTTACGAAGTTTTTTGCTTATAATTTGCAGAGTTTTTAATATAAAAACAAGTTATTTTCAGAAAATATGACAAACAAAATTATACACAATACCCTGCAATCAGAATTTAAAAAAAATAAAAATTGCATGAAAAATGAGCAGGTTTACTAAATATTTTTTCACTGCGCATGCGCGAATTCAATCAAAATATACTGTGCATAATATATCAGCTAAATATATAGACCAACTTTTATGAAAGTCTCAAAAACATAGGTTGAAAATTTTTATAGTGATCGTCGATAGAATTAGCTCGAAATTCGCTGTTTCCAAAAGGAAGCAAAAAGATGAGGGGTTGTATCCAAATATACTAGCTTTTGAAAGTTGACATAATAAGAATGAAGCGTCTCTCATTCTATATTTGATACAACCCCTCATCTTTTTGCTTCATCTTTTTATACATACATACATATATATATATATTATGAAATGCATATTTTAAACTTTGCGTTAAAATTGCTGAATTTTACCTATAGGGATGTCGCATGTGCCCTGATTTCATTCGGGAGCATTTTACAATGTTTCAACTTAAAATTACCAGAATGTATGCTTGTGTGTCGAATCTATTAACCCATTTTCGGCCAAAGGTGCGGAAACGCACCATTTCAATACATATATTTTTATTAAAACTGTGACGTATATTTTTCACTAATTTTATTTTTCTGCTATTTTTAAGGGTTCTGGAGACATCTGTAAAATATTAGTAATTCAATTGAAGTAATCACTTTCTGTTGAGAAATTTTCAAAATACGCTGGTTTTTTACTTGGAACGGTTATTGACAAATTCGACTTTTTGAAAATGTATAATTATTCCACTTGAGATTAATCATATGTTTTTATAATGGAGCAAAGTTGAAATTTCTGTAAATAAAATAAAAATAAAACAAATGCCATAAGAAAACTTAATTTTTTTTATTTAAATTTAATGGTAAGTTATTAATGGTAAATTAAGGGGCTACTTCACTCAGACGAAAACACCCGCTCGCTAATGTTAATCCTATGGAGGAAATTTTTGAAGATATCTCGTTCGCATTTCAATATTTTTAAATGATTTTTTTTTTGCATTGGATAGCTGAGGTCAATCTCTATGCACGCTCCTTTTTACTTTTTCGATTTTTGTTGCAGTTTTTTTTATTGAGGATACTTTCACTTTCAAAACCGGTTTCGAAAGTGAAAGTATCTTAATAAAAAAAACGTGTAATCAAAATCGAAAAAGTAGAAAGGAGCGTGCATAGAGATTGACCTCAGCTATCCAATTAAAAAAAAAATCATTTAAAAATATTGAAATGCGAACGAGATAGCTTCAAAAATTTCCTCCACAGGATTAACATTAGCGAGCGGGTGTTTTCGTCTGAGTGAAGTAGCCCCTTAATAATGGTAACGTGAAATTAATTAAAATATTATTTTTCATGCACGAAACTTTTTTGGTGTCTTAATGAATGTAATTTAAGCAAATTTCAATGCAAATAATACCGCATTTTATAAAATTTCTATGCTTGGCCTAAAATGGGTTAAAGAGGAAATAATGTTATAAAAATAACGAAATCTTTAATTATCATTTACTCACTTAATACAATTTACTTGAAAATTATTAATTGCTAATCATTAGTATAATAACTTTAAATTTTAACAAATTAAAAATTTAATTTTTAAAATTAAACTTTAGAATATAATTTGAGTTTGAATTGTTTAGCCAAAATGGGGACAAAATTTATTTAAAATAAGAGAATATATAGAGTTTATTTTACCGGGTGCTTCACAGGGTATAGCGAACTTTTTAGTTGAATAACTCTTCAACGGGTGGAGCTAGTGACGTGAAATTATACACGCATGCCCAGGGACTCAAAGGAAACTTATTTATGGACTCTGGTTAGAGTCGAAGAATATTTTGTTTTCGCCAAACGGTATCGATATTCAATCGAAGCGTGTTTTTTTTTTTTTTTTTTTTTTTTTTTTTAGTCTAAATATTCTATTTTTGTACTAGAGACCTGCCGAAACACTCAAGAAGTGGTCTAGTGCCTTTAAAAATAGGCCAAAGCCGTCTTCAAACATGCTAAGAGCATTATTGATGCCAACACTGCAAAAAAAGTGTTGATTTTACAGTATAATACTGGCATCCCAGCTGCCAGTATTATACCTTAAAATTAACAGTAATAAACAGTAAAATAAGCAGTAATACGCGGTAGCGTATTACTGCTTATTTTACTGCTTATTACTGCTTATTTTAAGTGTGATCCAGAGGATTCGTGATTTTAGAAACGTTTTCTATTCTATTCATCGCTTTAAAATTCGAATTTTGGGGAAAGTCAGTATTCTTTTCCGGGTCTTAAAACGTCTTTATGAGCAGTTTGGTCGAAATCGATTAAAAATTGTAGATTTGCATGACACAATCACTATAAGTTTCAAACAAACTTTGACTTAGAGAGATAATTATTTTACTTCTTCCGAGGAGAGATTCAAGAAGAGGCTCGCGAAAGTCATTCCATCTTAAATAATAATAATAATAATAACCTAGGAAATAATTATTTTTTTGTTTAGAAATACATATTAATAATGAAAAATGCTTCATTAAGAGATGTGATCTCCTTCCCGAGGGGGCCCAATCACGCTCGTCGTCCTAATTGTTTGGAGTTTTCCTGGGATTTCTGGGAACCTTTCGGTAACCTTGCGTAAATACGAGTTAGTCTCCCTTAGAAAGACGTCACGGAAAGCCCACCTCCTCGGCCTATATCCCTCGCGTAGATAGAGAATCGGCGGTAATAAACAACTCTATTAACACCAACACCTTCCTGGTAATAAACAACACTAACACTAACACCTTCCCAAGGGGATATGACCCCCTTGTAAATCGAGAGCCGGATCCTTTCTTCTTAATCAAAGGGTTCATTTTTGTAAGAGCGAATATCTTGAAAGATCTGATATGGCGCTGTCTAATTAATCTCTCTCCAGGAGGTATTGTTGCTCTTTTTCCCCCAGCTGCGTCAAATAATATATTAAAAAAAAGTTTAAGACATTTGGCGACTTGGCGATGATTGTACGTACTTCCCGATTTTTTACGTAATACTATGAACGTAATACAACTCATTAAATGGAGTAGATTATCATAATTGGTCGGTTCCTCGGAGAAGTCCCGAGGAGCGTAAAAAGCGATTTCTTTCATAACCGGTTTTTGTTCAACTGCGTCAAAAATGAAAAGATCGTTTGTTTATCTCCGGCTGTACAGCTGTTTAAAGCACAGCAAGCCCTTCCTTATAAACAGCCCCAGCATGAGCATGGCGAAGAAGCAGAATTCGATCTATCCATCCTCAATTTATCCTCGATTACAGTCGATAGATCTCCAAGATGACGGTATTGCTCCGGGAAACGAAAATTCGGAAAATTTCAAAGAAATCGATTTCGAAAATCATGTGGAGGCTTTTAAAAACAAAACAACATGGGAAATTGTTCGAGCCCTAACTGTTCTGAAAATGTGCTCGGCGAATGTATTGGTGAATAACAGTTTAGCGGTAAGTGACTTTTTCTTTCGCCTTTTAATTTATCAAAAGAAAGATAGCTTAATCAAATATTTTTCTTACAAGGGTTTATATGTATTTATCTATATATGTATGAATAATTTTAAGAAGGAAAAATACAATAACCAACTTTTATAATGTAATTAAATTTCGTCGGAGTTGTGGAGAGGAGGAAAAATCACATGATTCGGAATTGAGCTGTTACGGACCTCCTTAAAGTTCCACTAAAATACAAGAGCGATAATTTTTATATTTTTTTGGTTTCATTTCATTACTCCCCCGCTCTGTTAAGCCAAGTCCGGCAACAATATCATGAATTCTACCTTTTCATCAGGCCAAAATTTCGAATCTGTTCGACAATTTTTTACACTGAATACATCAGATTAACTTTTGATGTCATCCTGTTACTGCATTGTGTGTACCTGCTATACTGCATGTCACAGGTCTGTAATTCCATGCTTTGTAATAATTGTAATAGCATTTGAAATTTAAGCCATATTTAAAAAGTAAGCTTTTTCGTTGATAAATTTATCTTTTGAGATAATTGTAATTATAACTTTTAAATAAAGTTACCAGTTTAGTGTTGCAATGAAATACTTAATTCTTAAAATGTCATTAAAAATGATTCTGCATTAATTCATTAGTTTTAGAGCTTACAGGTTCGAAAACGAAAATTCATTAGAAAAGAAGAAAAAAAAATGCTGAAATAGATGTTTTCTTACAGATCTACATTTTTTAAAGTTTTCTTTTTTATTATTATTTTTTCTAAATGATTAAGAAAGAAATAGAGAAGGGTTACTTTGTTTATTGATTCTTTTTTCCCCTTTTATTTATTGTATGCTAACGCATAGGTTTCATTTCGATTTTTTTTCTTTAACGATCATTTTTTCATTATCCCGTGTAAATTTTATTAAAATGTGAATTTTGTAAAAATAACTCTGTAGTAATTCACCTGAAGCTTTAGAAGTGCTTCAAAAGTACCTATAAGTTAATACTTCACTTTTATTTTTATTGACAGATCTATGAAACTTCTCTACTTTGTTATAATTTAAAATTTTCAGCTTAGTATTGCAATGAAATAATTAATTCTTCAAATGTCATTAAAAATAATTCTGCATTAATTCATTTGAAGCTTTAAAAGCTCTTCAAAAATGCCTAAAGTTAATACCTCACTTTTATTTTTATTGACAGATCTATGGAACTTCTCTACTTTTTTTATAGTATAGAAATTTCAGCTTAGTATTGCAATGAAATAATTAATTGTTCAAATGTCATTAATAATGATTCTGCATTAATTCATTTGAAGCTTTAAAAGTGCTTCAAAAATGCCTAAAGTTAATACCTCACTTTTATTTTTATTGACAGATCTATGGAACTTCTTTACTTTTTTATAGTATAGAAATTTCAGCTTAGTATTGCAATGAAATAATTAATTGTTCAAATGTCATTAATAATGATTCTGCATTAATTCATTTGAAGCTTTAAAAGTGCTTCAAAAATGCCTAAAGTTAATACCTCACTTTTATTTTTATTGACAGATCTATGGAACTTCTCTACTTTTTTTATAGTATAGAAATTTCAGCTTAGTATTGCAATGAAATAATTAATTGTTCAAATGTCATTAATAATGATTCTGCATTAATTGATTTGAAGCTTTAAAAGTGCTTCAAAAATGCCTAACGTTAATACCTCACTTTTATTATTATTGACAGATCTATGGAACTTCTTTACTTTTTTATAGTATAGAAATTTCAGCTTAGTATTGCAATGAAATAATTAATTGTTCAAATGTCATTAATAATGATTCTGCATTAATTCATTTGAAGCTTTAAAAGTGCTTCAAAAATGCCTAAAGTTAATACCTCACTTTTATTTTTATTGACAGATCTATGGAACTTCTCTACTTTTTTTATAGTATAGAAATTTCAGCTTAGTATTGCAATGAAATAATTAATTGTTCAAATGTCATTAATAATGATTCTGCATTAATTCATTTGAAGCTTTAAAAGTGCTTCAAAAATGGCCTAAAGTTAATACATCACTTTTATTTTTATTGACAGATCTATGGAACTTCTCTACTTTTTTTTTTATAATATATAAATTTCAGCTTAGTATTGCAATGAAATAATTAATTCTTCAAATGTCATTAAAAATGATTCTGCATTAATTCATCTGAAGCTTTAGAAATGCTTCAAAAATACCTATAAGTTAATACCTCACTTTTATTTTTATTGACAGATCTATGGAATTTCTCTACTTTTTTTATAATATAGAAATTTCAGCTTAGTATTGCAATGAAATAATTAATTGTTCAAATGTCATTAATAATGATTCTGCATTAATTTATTTGAAGCTTTAAAAGTGCTTCAAAAATGCCTAAAGTTAATACCTCACTTTTATTATTATTGACAGATCTATGGAACTTCTTTACTTTTTTATAGTATAGAAATTTCAGCTTAGTATTGCAATGAAATAATTAATTGTTCAAATGTCATTAATAATGATTCTGCATTAATTCATTTGAAGCTTTAAAAGTGCTTCAAAAATGCCTAAAGTTAATACCTCACTTTTATTTTTATTGACAGATCTATGGAACTTCTCTACTTTTTTTATAGTATAGAAATTTCAGCTTAGTATTGCAATGAAATAATTAATTGTTCAAATGTCATTAATAATGATTCTGCATTAATTCATTTGAAGCTTTAAAAGTGCTTCAAAAATGGCCTAAAGTTAATACCTCACTTTTATTTTTATTGACAGATCTATGGAACTTCTCTACTTTTTTTTTTTTTATATAATATATAAATTTCAGCTTAGTATTGCAATGAAATAATTAATTCTTCAAATGTCATTAAAAATGATTCTGCATTAATTCATCTGAAGCTTTAGAAATGCTTCAAAAATACTTATAAGTTAATACCTCACTTTTATTTTTATTGACAGATCTATGGAATTTCTCTACTTTTTTTATAATATAGAAATTTCAGCTTAGTATTGCAATGAAATAATTAATTGTTCAAATGTCATTAATAATGATTCTGCATTAATTCATTTGAAGCTTTAAAAGTGCTTCAAAAATGCCTAAAGTTACTACCTCACTTTTATTTTTATTGGCAGATCTATGGAACTTCTCTACTTTTTAACACTTTCCAACCTAGTTGAAAAGTGTTTATGACTTCGGTTTGTCTGGCGTCTGGCGTCTGGCCGTCTGCCGTCTGTCCGTGCTCTAACTCCCGTAAATATGCTCGGATTGCTCTGCAATTTTTATATGTTATAGTCGTTATCTATAGCATGTTCCCTATTTCAACGGAAGTGTGTAGCACTTATACTTTTTTTACAGGGACACTCAAAAGAATTCCATTACATTGCGGTCTATGGGGAAAAATCATTTGCGGTTTATTTAAATAATGTTTCACTATTCTAAACGCATTGAAATTTATATATATCACTAAGGTGCATTAGAAGAAGCTTAATATGGTATAGGGTGTGTATAGCACTTATAGTTACTTTACAGGGACAGTCAAAAGAATTCCGTTACATTACGTCTATGGAGAAAAATCGTCTGCGGTTTATTTAAATAATGTTTCACTATTTTAAACGCATTGAAATTTATATAAGGTCCATTACAAGAGGCTTACTACAGAATAATGTGCGTATAGCAGTCATCGTTTTTTTACAGGGACACACAAAAGAATTCTCTACTGTCTGTTAACAATAATTCCTGGAAGTGCGTTTTAAGTTACTGAACGCGATTTTAATTTTAACTCGCTTTTTGTCTATTACGTGGTGTGTATAAATTCTGTAGATCCTATACAGGGAAGCACAAAAGTTCGCGAACACATTTCCGTGTTATTTAACTCCAGACGGAGAATTTTAAACTGTGCTACGCGTTTCCTAACTGAACCAAAATTTAGCATCTTATGTAGTATATATACAAATCTATAGATCCTATATAGGGCTGAATAAAAGTATTCGGTTTACTTAGATGTTATCTTTTAGCTTATTAAACGGTGTGATTTGTAAAATTATTTTGGAAGCGTTGGAAAGTGTTACATAATCTATGCTTGACGCATGATTTTTCGTTCTTGTTTTTTTATAATAAAGAAATTTTAGCTTAGTATTGCAATGAAATAATTAATTGTTCAAATGATGTCAGTTCTTTCTTTCTCGCTGACTGGTGGCACGGTATACGTCTCGCAAACATACTGTCAGTACCAAGTTTTATATTTCAACAAACTTGTTTGGAAAAATATTACCGTATATTCTGGTGTTATAACGCGCACTTTTGAAGAATCGTTTATAGGTGCACTTTATACGCCTGGTATAAAAATGAAAGATTGATTATTAAGAAAAGTTAAACATAGGAATATATAGATTTCTAATATTTATGGAAAAAAAAGTATTCGAATGAACCAGAGAACGATTCTAATTGCTTTGTGGGAAATTCAGGTATACAGATAGACTTGGAAGTGTCGTGCGTCATCACTTCACTTTTATTTGCTCACACTATTTTTTTTTCTTTATGTTCGTTCTAGTTATTATACATTTTGATGCCTTTTATTGTGTTTCCGTTCCATTCTACTCTTCACGTATCTTATGAGGGTTACATTTGGAAAGATGGTGGTGCACACAACACGGCGAACATACCTGAAACTAGGAAATATGATGTCAAATTGTAGGTATACCTACAACTGCTACCTATAACTGTTACCTATAGGGGAACTGGGGATGACTGGGACAAGGGATGGATGGGACATTCTCAATATTTCAGGCAATAAACATTTTTTTAAATTACTTCCTACCCTCATCGATGATAATATCATAGTGTGCTTCAGAACCAAAAGCAAGATCACATGGCTGTTTTCAATTTTCTTCAAAATTGCATTTCCTGAAAATTTTGCTTAAAAGTAATTTTTTTTTTATTTTAATTTGTTTACATATTTTATGCTTTATAAACAATTAAGATATGTTATAGTTATTTATTTCAAGGCTCAATATTGGTAATTGTTGGAGAGATTTAAAACATATGTATAAAACTTGCAGGGCGTTACTCAAACCCATAATAATTAACTCCTCATGTCAGAAACACACCAATTATCTTAGCGGCAATTTGAGGGCAAATTGTGATCGTGCAACCTGGGATAGATATTTTTGTATTAAATAAAAAGGTGGACTGCGTTGTGTTATTTTGAAGAAACTTATCCTTAAGGTTGACCCTCAAGCCCGCTGTAAAATCTTATTTAAAGTAGTAGTTTAAACCAGGGTTGGCAAAAAACCGGGTTTTTTTTAAAAAACCCCAAAAAACCGGGTTTTTTGGTTTAAACCAGGTTTTTTTGGTTTAAACCGGGTTTTTTTGTATCCATATATTTAAAGCTGTTTGGTAATTCTGTCAAATCAAATATTCCATCGAAATTCGACCGAATACGCATGCGTCAAAAAATCACCGGCCAATGAGGTGAGGGTCTATGACTGTCTCTACAAACGTGTGTGGTATCGTATCATCTGTTGTTTTTTTCTGTTGTCACGTTGCGTTAAACCTAGGAAGATATTTATCTAGAACTCACTGTGGAGTGTTTAGAAGGTATTTATTTTATTTATTTATTTTATTTATTGTAATTTGTATGAATACTTAGGTGTCCATTTCGGATTTACTGTTTAAAAATGAATTTAGGCTCATACGTTGGCGAAATCCCGATGGAAATTTTTTTTTAGATCTCTATCATTTTGTTTATATAGTACAGAAAATAATTATTCAAACGTGTAGAACACGTAATACAAAATTGGACCACTTATGGTCTGTTTATTATCGGGAATGAATCTTATGGTGTTCCGATTGATAATGAAAACGATTATGTAAATATAATGTCAAAAGACAGTATGCACGGTAGTAATATTTTTATTATTATGTGTTCGAAAAAAGCAGAATCTGAGCATCTGAATATAAGTTATAAAATAAACAGAAATATATTATCTCTATTCGATTTAAAAGTTTTGTCATTACATAAGTGGGCTATTTTATTTGTAAAGAGTATGTATACAAATCTTTATAATGTTTTGATTTGCAAACTCTTAATATTTGAATAATGTTTACATTATATTTGTTTGTATGTATACAAACAATATATGTATACAAAGAAGTATATATACAAACAATGTATAATGTATCATGTAACAATATTAATATTTACATTGTATTGTTTGTATGTATACAAATCTTGAATGTTTTAAATGGGCAAATTTGTAATGTTTTTTCTGTTATTTTTTTTAAATGTCAAAAAAAGATAAATTTTCAAACTTGGTATAAAAAACTTAGGTACTTTTCTCTATTATCCCATTGACCACTTTTCATAACAAAACAGAAATATATTATCTCTATTCGATTTAAAAGTTTTGTCATTACATAAGTGGGCTATTTTATTTGTAAAGAGTATGTATGCATTATATTGTTTGTATGTATACAAATCTTTAGAATGTTTTGATTTGCAAACTCTTAATATTTGAATAATGTTTACATTATATTTGTTTGTATGTATACAAACAATATATGTATACAAAGAAGTATATATGCAAACAATGTATATAATGTATCATGTAACAATATTAATATTTACATTGTATTGTTTGTATATATACAAATCTTGAATGTTTTAAATGGGCAAATTTGTAATGTTTTTTATGTAATTTTTTTTAAATGTCAAAAAAAGATAAATTTTCAAACTTGGTATAAAAAACTTGAGTACTTCTCTATTATCCCATCGACCACTTTTCATAACAAAATACTATCGCCAAACTGTATGATTAAATGCCAAAAATGCAGTCCCATTTACTTGATGTAAAAAACATTATACGTGTTATGTCATCAAGTGGTTTTTAATTCAACATTTGCGTGTATTTTTCATTATGTTTATTTGATTTATTAGTTATTTCATTAATTAAAATAACAATTGTATCCTTAAATTCTTATATTTTATTTATTTATTTTGATATTTCAATGACAACGTTCTCCCATTTATTTGACGATAGTTTTTTTTTTATGAAAAGTGGTCGATGAGATAATAGAGAAGTACCAAAACTTAATTACGTATATGAGTATATTCTTTGACAGTATTAATCATTACTCGATATTTTAAAACTGCATCATATTTGTAGAATTATATTAATTTAAACAATGCTTCTATTGAAGTGTGAAGAACCATATACCTCTATGAAGAACCATATATTTACATAATTGTCTTCATTAGCAATCGGAACACCATAAGATTCATCCCCGATAATAAACGGACTATAAGTGGTCCAATTTTGTATTACGTGTTCTACGATATTTTTACATACATTTGAATAATCATTTTCTGTACTATATAAACAAAATGATAGAGATATAAAAAGACAATTTCCATCGGGATTGATTTCGCGAACGTTAAAAGAGCCTAAATTAATTTTTAAACAGTAAATCCGAAATGGACACCTAAGTATTCATACAAATTATAATAAATGAAATAAATAAATACCTTCTAAACACTCCACAGTGAGTTCTATATAAATACCTTCCTAGGTTTAACGCAAAGTGCAAAAAAAACAACAGGAGATGATCCCAAACACGTTTCTAGAGACCGTAATAGACCTTCACCTCATTGGCCGGTCCTACCGGAAGATTTTTTTTACGCATGCGTATTGGGTCGAATATTGTTGAAACATTTGACAAAATAAGCAAACTGCTTCCACCTAGGTATTTATACACAATACAACAAATAAAATAAATGCCTTCAAAACCCTTTTGATCATCACATCAGCGTGCAAGACAATTTTTTTACCGGAAACCGTTTGATGAATTTTATTATTTTTCCGTTATCGATTGACAAATTTTACGATTTTACCGCTAACGATTGCTGAATTTCACAATTTATTGACTATTGATTAACGAATTTCATGATTTTTTCCATGAACATTTGTCGAATTGCACAAAAAAAATTAAGAATATCGTCAAATTGTCTCGGGTAAAAAAATTTTGAATATTGTCAAATGCCATCGAGAAAAAAGTCTCTTTGTCAAATGATTTTGAAGAAAAAATCGGGAAATTCACAAAATGGTTTCGGAAAAAACTTCACCAAATGGTTTCAAAATTCTTTGAGTGACAGCGGGAAAAAAAATTTCATTTTACATACAATCATCGCTATTGGCGAGTGTGACTAAGTTTAGCCAGTGGTGGCAATAACATCAATCACCAATTTCCAGTATTACTCTCCGATTGGTGAATGTTAATTTTGTCTTATATCACAAACTGTATTTACATATATTACTAGATATAATGATTATGAACCATGATTTTTCTGTTATTGGGCGAGATTCATGTTTTTTCAGCAATTCTTTGACGAAATTAGTGTTTTTTCAGCGATCCTTTGAAGAATTTCGCATTTTTCTCACGATCCTTAACGAAATTCGCATTTTCCAGCAATTCTTTGATAAAATACATTTTATTCTGCAATTTTTAGACGAAATTTAGTAAAAAAGCGTGATCTTTTGGTGAAATTTCCTTTTTTGCGATTCTTTGACAAAATTTGCTTATCTTTCGCGATCCTTTTGCATAATTACGTTTTTTCTGTGGTCTTTTAACAAAAGTCATGTTTTCCCATGATCCTTTGATAAAGTAGTGTTTTTTCCTCAATCATTTGACAAAATCTGTTATTTTCCCCCTGCGAAGATTGGTTAGATGTTTTTAGTCTGCAGGTGCCCTAAAAAGTCTGTGACGCCCGTTGCTGCATCGCACACATTCTTCCATGGGGCATCGAATGAAGAAAAATTCAACCTAAAGAATCATTGTTTCATTCCTGACATTTCTCGAAAGAAACAACGTTCAACTCATTGACTGAATTGTAAAGGGCGAAATGTGTCAATTAGCAGAAAGTGCGCAATTTGTTCGTTCATGGAAAAAATCGTGAAATTCGTTAACCGATAGTCGATAAAATTCGAAATTCGTCAATCGATAGCGGAAGAAGTGCAAAATTCATTAATCGACACAGTGGAAAAATCGCAAAATTCATCAACTGGTTTCGGGAGAAAAAATTTTCGAATATCGTCGAATGGCTTCGAGAAAAAAATTCACAATCTGCCAATTTCGGGGAGGAAATTTGCCAAATGGTTTCAAAATTTGTCGCGCGACAGCAGAGAAAAAAAATCTTTTTCCATTCAATCATCGCAATTGGTGAGTGTGACTATTATGTTTGACCAGTGGTAGCAATAAAGTCCATTGCCAAATTTTCAGTATTACTCGCTGTTTGGCAAGTGCTAATTTTGTCCTATACTTCAAAACCCTTTTGATCATCACATCAGTGTGCAGGACAATTTTTTTTACGGGAGACCATTTGATGAATTTCGTGATTTTTCCGTTATCGATTGACCAATTTTACTGCTATCGATTGTTGAATTTTATAATTTATCAACTATTGATTAGCGAATTTCATGATTTTTTCCATGAACGTTTGACGAATTACGCAAAAAAAAATAAGAATATCGTTAAATTGTCTTGGGTAAAAAAAAATTTAATATTGTCAAATGCCTTCGAGAAAAAAGTTGCAAGTTGAAACGGCTGTGACCTCTTTTTCATATTATGCATCTCCGGTGTCCATCCCCCCACTCCCCCCCCCAGTGGGACACTTTTCTAAATTTTGCACACACCCCTCATGTGATATATCGGTGGAAAAGTCTTTGACCACTTATTCATGTTATGCATCTCCGGGGTCCATCCTGCCCCCCCTCTTTTCAAAATTTTGTTGACACCCCTCATGTTATACATTGTTGGAAAGGTCTGTGACTGCTTAATCATATTATGCATCTCCGGTGTCCATCTCCTCACTTTGCCCCCCCCCCCCCAAAGGGTACTTTCTAAATTTTGCACATTACCCTCATGTTATATATCATTGGAAAGGTCTGTGACCACTTAATCATTTTATGCATCTCCAATGTCCATCTCCCCACTTTGCCCCCCCACCCCCCCAAGGGTACTTCTCTAAATTTTGCACACAACCCTCATGTTATATATCATTGGAAAGGTCTGTGACCACTTAATCATATTATGCATTTCCAATGTCCATCTCCCCACTTTGCCCCCCCACCCCCCTAAGGGATACTTTTCTAAATTTTGTTGACACCCCTCATGTCATATATCATTGGAAAGGTCTGTGACCACTTAATCATATTATGCATCTCCGATGCCCATCTCCCCACTTCCCCCCCACCCCCCCCAAGGGATACTTTTCTAAATTTTGTTGACACCCCTCATGTCATATATTGTTGGAAAGGTCTGTAACTGCTTAATCATATTATGCATCTCCGATGTCCATCTCCCCACTTTGCGCCCCCCCAAAAGGGTACTTTCTAAATTTTGCACATTACCCTCCTGTTATATATCATTGGAAAGGTCTGTGACCACTTAATCATTTTATGCATCTCCAATTTCCATCTCCCCACTTTGCCCCCCCCCAAGGGATACTTTTCTAAATTTCGTTGACACCCCTCATGTCATATATTGTTGGAAAGGTCTGTAACTGCTTAATCATACTATGCATCTCCGATGTCCATCTCCCCACTTTGCCACCCCCCCCAAAGGGTACTTTCTAAATTTTGCACATTACCCTCCTGTTATATATCATTGGAAAGGTCTGTGACCACTTAATCATATTATGCGTCTCCGATGTCCGCACTTTGCCCCCCTTCCCCCCCAAAGGGTACTTTCTAAATTTTGCACACAACCCTCATGTTATATATCATTGGAAAGGTCTGTGACCACTTAATCATATTATGCATCTCCAATGTCCATCTCCCCACTTTGCCCCCCCCACCCCCTAAGGGATACTTTTCTAAATTTTGTTGACACCCCTCATGTCATATATCATTGGAAAGGTCTGTGACCACTTAATCATACTATGCATCTCCGATGCCCATCTCCCCACTTCCCCCCCCCCCCGAAGGTGTACTTTCTAAATTTTGCACATTACCCTCATGTTATATATCATTGGAAAGGTCTGTGACCACTTAATCATTTTATGCATCTCCAATGTCCATCTCCCCACTTTGCCCCCCCCCCAAGGGATACTTTTCTAAATTTTGTTGACACCCCTCATGTCATATATTGTTGGAAAGGTCTGTAACTGCTTAATCACATTTTGCATCTCCGATGTCCATCTCCCCACTTTGCCCGCCCCCCCAAAAGGGTACTTTCTAAATTTTGCACATTACCTTCATGTTATATATCATTGGAAAGGTCTGTAACTGCTTTATCATATTATGCATCTCCGATGTCCATCTCCCCACTTTGCCCCCACCAAAGGGTACTTTCTAAATTTTGCACATTACCCTCATGTTATATATCATTAGAAAGGTCTGTGACCACTTAATCATATTATGCATCTCCCCACTTTGCCCCCCCCTGCCGTACTTTCTAAATTTTGCACACAACCCTCATGTTATATATCATTGGAAAGGTCTGTGACCACTTAGTCATATTATGCATCTCCGGTGTCCATCTCCTCACTTTGCCCCCCCCCCCCCCAAGGGGTACTTTCTAAATTTTGCACACAACCTCATGTTATATATCATTGGAAAGGTCTGTCACCACTTAATCCTATTATGCATCTCCCATGTCCATCCCCCCACTTTGACCCCCCAAGGGTGTACTTTTCTAAATTTTGCACACACCCCTCATGTGATATATCGATGGAAAAGTCTGTGACCACTTAATCATATTATGCTCCCCACTATGAAATTTGTCAAGTTAAAGCAACTATAAATTTTACTTTTATGGTATTATCAAGTTGTTTGCCGTCAAATTTTGACGGGTTCCATCTAGTCTTTTTTAATTACATATATGCACATCAGTAAATAAAATTTAACATTGACAAGAATGATTAATATTACAATAACAATAAATATATATATAATTATATATATATATATATATATATATATATATATATATTCTGAAAACAGTTTAAACAAAATAAATAAACAATTGTTATTAATTATGTACAAATTCAAATCATTAAATTTTATTTAGAGCTGAGCTAACATCATTTACATTCAAATTCAAAACAGTTATATATATACAAAAGTTTCCTATGTAATACATAGAACATGATCACTTGTGCCGTCAGGTTCTACAGTAATGGTGATAAGTTTTAAATAATTTTTAAAGATTACTTTTTAAAAAAGTTGAAGAAATAATTGCTGTTTTATATATACATATTTCCAAATGCAACCTGTAATTCATGTTTACCAAATGATTTAGCACACTTATAAAACATATTAATATGTTTATGCATTTCATATTGCATTCATAGAATGGATTCTGTATCTTAATGTTGATACTTAAAAGTTTTTAATAGTATTTAATTGCAAGATTTATATTAAATTCTTTAAAGACTTAATCTATTGCCTTCCTATATTTTTTTTCATTTTAATAAGCAACACTTAGTTGTGTTACATAAGAATATAAAGATATAATGTAGAATTTTACCTTGGTATGCTATACTAATTTTTTTTTAAATAAAAATAATGCAAAGAAAAGAAAGTGAGACTTACTTTTTTATTCAATTTAAAAAAACAAATTGAATTTCAGTAAGAAAATTAAATTGAAATATATTTAAAAAATATATATAAAAGAAACATTTTAAAAACATGGAAATTGAATAAATTTTCAAAATTTTAAGAAAATGGAAGTACGACACATGTCTATAAAGATTCTATGTTAATAAACAGGATTATTAGGGTTTAATGTTTTAAACAAAAAAACAAGTTTTGCCGCTTTTTGTAAACCCAGTCTGTTGCGTAACTTTGATTGTACAACACCAAATGAAGAAAAAATTCTCTCTACATTTGCAGTAGTCGCTTTTGCAGTAAGAATCGTTTCAACTTCTTTCAACACACCATCATTGAACTTTTTGATTTCATTTTCTTGAATATGCCACCATTCTATAGCTGATACATCTTTACTAAAATCATTCTCAAAAAGATATCTTTGAAATGGAGAACTTTTGGCACAAAATTTTAGTATCAGAGATAATAAATTGTTTTTGGGAAATTTTGTTTTAGCATATTCCAATGCTTCTTTTTTTTCCTCCGATGACAATTCGAGATCAGCATCCTTGGCTCTTGGATCCAACAGATAAGCAAGAAGATGGGCTGGTGTTATTGCCATTTTATAACGAGTATCTAGTTTTTTCATAATGTCTTTATTCAGTTTCAAATCTTCCATCTGTTTTTTTTAAATTTTTAAAAAGAAAAACAGTTTCTCCAATTGTACAATTTTGGCTTTGTACTTTATCTAAAGCTACACTAATTGGCTTTAATTGTTGAAAATAGTCTTCAGCATTTCTTTTCAATGAAATGTTTGAAACTAGACTTTGGATATTTTTATCAATTTTGTCTTTATTATTTTCGCATATAGTTACAAGAACTGACCATGATTTCAGATAGCTGTCTAAAGCGTCAGCAAATGAGTTCCAGCGAACTTCACAAGGCAGTATTAGTTTTGATGTACTTGCATCTTTTCTGAAGCACGCATTTGCATATTGGTTGTTTCTGAAGTATTTGATTACATGCAAAATTTGTTCTTTTACATTTGGATAACTTATATCATTTGCCAGTAAATTTAAAATATGGGCTGCACATCCATAAGTAATAATATTAAACTCTTCTTTTTCATCAAACATATCCCTCATTTTTCGGACATTTCCAGTATTGTCTGTCACTAATGCTTGTATTAAACATTGAAATTCCGATTGGCATTTATTAATGGTTGTAGTCGCAATATCATACAGATTTTCACTTGTATGAGCAATTCCCGATGTATCAATAGTGTCTGCTAAGTATGTAATCCCGTCTTTTGTTGTTAAAGTAACACAGATCACAGGTTCGTTGTGAATGTTTGCCCATCCATCTAATCCTAATGTGACAACTTCATTTTTTAATATATTTGCACATTTTTCTTTTTCTTTGCTGTAAGTATGATCTAATAAATCCCCAGCAATTTGTTTTCTTGATGGTGGAGAATATTCTGGGCGGAAACTCTGAACCATTTTAATAAACTCAGGATGCTCTACAGTGCTAAATGCCGTATTTGTAGCATATATAAACCTAGCAACTTGTTCATCAAACATTTGCTTTTGAGATGGTGTTGATTTACTGACAAAAAAGTCCATAGTATCTCTTTTCCTTTTTAAAGAACCAATTTCACTTGTTGCTCTTTGTGTTATTGCTGAATCCAAAGAACTTGAAATACTGGATAGTGACACTGACACATCATCTACACAAAAATAAAAATAAGAATTGCTTAATGATACAGAACATATTACTTCAAAAATCATAATCATATAATTAACAATAATTCAATACAAAGACATTTTTTTTCTTTGTTTTACTGCAAAGTAAACATCTCTATCATATTGATATATTTATTTTTGATAATTTATTTAATACTCGAGATAAAATTACCATGTCTTTTATAATTTTGGATATTTATGATTGGTGAAAACTTAGTTAATCTCTAAGAGCCATGCATAAATTAAAAATTAACAATTTCATTTAATAACAGTTCTGATCACATAATTTGTTCTTAATAATATGATTAATTTGTAAAACTTTCAAACTTTTATCAAATGTAATTTTAAGATTATCAAAATAAAGCTCTAACAAAAAAATGTCTATTTAAAATTTTCTTGTTTTTTCCAAAATTTCATTACTTAGAATTACATAAATATTTTTTATTTCATAGAATATAACTTTCTAAAATCAAATAGCATATGCAAATTAAATAATAATATATGTGATTTTTATAATTTATCTTCTCAATCAAATAGCATTTCAAATAATAATGTAATTTTTTATAAGAGTTTAGAATCATCTGAATGAAGATATACATAATGTGTTCTCAATATGCATTACTTGCAATTTTACAGATAAATTAAAAATTTTGAATTTAACAAATATTTAACTTATTAACAAATTTTTAACAATTTTCTTTCAAAATTAAAAATAATAGCAGCAATAATAATGATAAAATAAGTACTTACCATTATCAACAGAATCAGAATCAGAATGATGATGAGAATTATTACAAGTTTCAATGTGTTTCTTCATCCTAGCTACTTGACCTTCCATTTCTTTATTACAATTTTTGCATCTAGCTCTACAACCTTTCCTTTTATCATTTTTTACTTCATTAAAATATAACCAAACTAAATCTTTTCTTCTACCAAAATTAGACATTTTTTGTTCTCAAATGCTAACTCTTGGACCATTCATACACAGGTGCAACTATGATGCAACTGTGACTTATGCAGGTTGACGGCTGAAATGAGTTGAGCTGTTCAGTTAGAAGTAGAAGTTATTTGTACATCAAATAATTTGAAAACTTAATTATATAAGAAAAAAATCTTTAAAAAAATTAACAAAAAAAACCAATTGGTTTTTTTCAGAAAAAAACCATTTGGTTTAAACCGTGCCAACCCTGGTTTAAACCAACATATATATTACTCTAGATTAAACATCACACTGTAAACTAAATAAATGCTGGAGTCTAAATTAAGGGTAAAATAAAAAAGGTTTTATTTACAGAAGATAGATATAAAACATAAAAATAAAGAGTAAAATAATTATATAAAAAGGTAATACACATTATATTCACGAGACTTCATTTTAACAATACAATATATTAACCAGTTAAGTTATTAAGTTCTTATTTTGATTATTTAAATTTAAGTATGTGATTAATAAGTTTGTGATAATAATTTAACATTTATATACATCCTTGATCCTGGGGATGGCAAGAGAAACATAATCTTCTTGACATTAATTAATTAATTTAAAAATATTTACACAGTAGCTGGGTGAATAATATCTACCTGTATCTCTCAAGAGAATAGCATTCATTTGTAGAGTAGTTCACCAGTAGGTTCTTGCTTCCATGGGCACATATTAAAAAAAGTGTGAATCACTTAATTATAACTGTAGGCTGTTGCCTACATAGCACTACAGCCTATATAGAAAAAGCCAACATTCATGTTGGCAGCAAGTTGCTAAAAAAAAGGATGTCCTCCTCTTAAGGATTTTTTGATAGAAGTGATTTTTTTTTAGTTCTAACGAAGTTTTCGTTCTTTTTCCCCCTCAGAGGGGTATAAAAGTATTTACCTCCTCCTTTCTGGCTCTACATCCAATGCTGATTCTAGTGGCCAATTTCCATGTCCTCTCGAAGCACTTTCACTGGTCGCCGCGTATATCTGATCATCACGATGTTTCTCATTTGCTCCAGCCATATTCCGCCTCTTAGAAACTCCTACGTACCACTCCTCTCCTTGTTTTCCAGGAATCGCCGGTTCAATGTATATCTTTGCACATTTTATGACCCCTCTAGATTGTCCGTCATAAATCCCTGTTTGTCCACACCATTGCTGAACTGTCAAGTTCGGCGCCTGTCTGTGTTTTGCCATCATAAACAAGGCCACCCATATCGTTGCCGTTGTTTTTATTAGTTTAACGTGGGAACGAAAATATGTTATGCGGGATATACCAATATCTTAGGTTCTATCCAGCAGTAATTAAAATGAATGACTATTAACCATTGTGACAAAATAATTTCTGAGACAAAATGACTGACAATTGAATATATACATCATGGGGATGATTGGGACATTTCAAATGGGGATGAATGGGACTGCTTCATTCATCCCTAGAGGATACTGATTTTTTTTTTATTAACTAAATAATATTATATAAGTTGATAAATTAATAATTTATGTTAATTATTCTTTTAACGTGTCCTTCTCATTGTAACCACCGTCGTCTTCAGCCATTGGGTGTTTCTGTTTATGGGCCAAAGTTGAGATCAGTCCAAGATGATTGGCTGACAAATAATCTTGCAGAGCATATTACAATTTATAACCTCTCAGCTTTTGCCAAGGAGTCATTTTTGTCAGCTTTTACTACTAGCAACATAAACATAACCAGTGGTTTTAGGAAAACTGCCATTTTCCTTTTTAACAGCAATACATTCACTGAAACTGATTTTATACCAGCTTATGCGACTGACAGACCACATTTAGAACATTTTAGACAGACCACATTTATTGTGTTACGGATATTTGCACATCCGTGCAACTTTAACTTTGTAATTCATTAAAATTTCAGTTAAAATATATAATATAAATTACAGTTTTTTAATGCATAATTAACTGTGTTTTCACTTCTTAGATTACTAACACTGATATATAACAGCCATATAAGATCATGTATTACAAATATAATTACATATAAGTTTATAATTATAAATTTTAATTTGGTATCATTGAATACAGAGAGGAAAATATTTGTGTCTCGTGGGAATGATTGGGACAGAGAGGAACTTTTTTCAAATTTAATAATATATTTCTGTAGAATAATAATCTTGACTAAATATTGTGCATAAGATGTAGACAAACACCTAATGTATGAAATGCGATATATAACATTAATAATAACTTAAATAAAATATTTAAAATAAATATTTTTGTGAAAATGTCCCATTCATCCCCTATCTACCCTACTTATAACTCGTATACGAGTTATGTGCGCCATTACCTCCTAGAGCAGCCGTACTAAACCTTTTTTTTTCTCGCGGGCCGCAAACATATATTTGCGACGTTAGGCGGGCCGCAACGAACTTGTATAATAATGTAAAAAATATATAGATTTCTATTACAAATGCCGCGAAGATTGTTATTTTGAAATAGAGGTATAAAACTTTTTGCTTCCAATTTTTTCTGAGACAAACATTTAGCCATAATAAGCCTAACGTAAAAATATATAGTGGGAATTAAATTAATTTGGAATAATGTTTGTTTAGTGTTCAGGATTAAGAAATGTATACGTAGTAAAATTACGTGTAAAAAGAAATTTGACTAAGGAACGTCATTTAAGATATTTTAAGGTAATTTTAAATTAGTAATTAAAAATAACAAAAAATTTTCTACCCATGACAATATATAAAAGAATAGAGAAAATATTAAAACCTTTTTATACACATTTCAGTTAATTTTATAAATAGGGATTAATGATTATGTGTCTCGGGCCGCACATAAAAGGCCGCCGGGCCGCAGGTTGAGTATGGCTGTCCTAGAGTATTGGGGATATTCTACTCAAGTTATGTGCCAGGGCACGTTATACACCGAAATATACGATACTTTATTTGGCATCTAGAATATATACTAGTGAGCAGGGTTTAATTTCTAAGAAAAAAAGTATCGGAACCCGAATATTCTCCAGAACTAACACCCTCCCTCCCCCCCCCCCCTCCTCTGCCGTCACTCCAATCTGCATATTTTTTTTCATACATTATTTTTAAAATTTAAAGCATTGTTTTTTTTATTTAGCAAAATGAAAATTTTAAATACATCTATCTGCGTATATTTATATATGAACTATTCCACTTTTTAGTTATTACTTCTTCCAAATAGAAACCTTTGCCTAATTTTAATGTTAATTAATCGTAGAATTCTGTGATTAAATAAGCTCAGGATTATGATTCGAAAATTGTGTTTAAAAAAAAAAAGAAAAGAAAAGAAAAAGAATAGTTCCCAGCTAGGCAGAATAGAAAAAGACGATTTCTGTTGACTCTTTATTCTGATCAAAATAGCATTAAAATGATTTGAAATGGAAATAAATAAAATTTCGAATTTAAGACAGATTGAGCTCGAGCCTGCCCAAACCCGAAAACTGATATAAAAATCGAGACCGTTTCATCTCCATCTCTTACGTGAGCGACACATTACTTCAATTATAAGTGTTTTGATACAAAAGAAGTCAAAAGATTGGAGATGAGAGGGAAAGGAAAGGGTAATTTAGCATTCTTTTTTCGGAAGAGTTATTGCACTGGGGCTCCGGAGCACAGTGTTTGAGCTCCGGTGAATTCTGGCCAATATTTAAATTTTTACTAAAAACAGAGAAGTATCTCAAATTAAGTACTGCTAGTGAGTCATAAAAAGATTGGACAAATTATAAGAAGCACTAGAGCATACTTCAATAAACAATTTCAGTACAGGAAACACGGTTCACAGCTCATTTATTCTGCCAAAAATACAGGGTGTCTCACTGCAATCAGAAGAAGGATTTTTATTCACAACTTTAGCAGTAAGGAAGATATTTTAACGTAATTTTCAACATATTCACCTTGTTTTGAGTGAAATGCCATGGCATTACGACAAGTTCTGGAAGTGCACTTTAATTTGGCCAGTAATGTGAACTACATTTCAAAATATGGCGCTTCTAGTTCAGTGCTGTTGTTTGGATGCGGTTGTTGGCCAGTTCCATCAATTCTCGTGACGTGATATCGTTCTATTTCAAATCAAGGCAACTCTGTTGAAAATTCCGTTAATACTTTAATATTATTATTAAAGTTTTGCGCAAAAATCTGAGTTCGGACAGGTATGAGGCACCCTGCATTTTCAGCAGAATGACTGAATTGTGACCTTGGTTTCCCATACAAAAATTGTTTGTGGCCTATTGTTTGTGTTCTATCACTTCCTAAAATTTGTCCACTGTTTTTTTAATCACCCTGTATATCTCAGCATTTCTCTACATTTAAGGCTGTTTGTAAATCTAAACAGGTTTCTTTCTAACATATTTCTGAATTAATTTTTGTCCACAAACTCATGGAATTGGCAGGTGCTGTTGTTCAGAAACTATGTAATCGAATAGGTTTTCTGTTTTTTTTTTTGTTAAGGCAGAAGCTTTTTCAAAAAATTCTGTCAAAGTTAGCGCTTTGAACCGAATTTCCAGACGTGACAGCGAGGTAAAGAAAAAAAAACTCCTATTCATGAGCCAACAATCGCTTATAACTCCAGATGTATCAAAAAATGCATAAGAGTTCGGACAAAAATAACTTTAAAAAAAAAATTGACAGTACCCTACGCGAAAAAACAAGAAATGTCTTCTTACGAGCGCTTTTATCACTAAAAATAATATTTTTTCGTTAATTTTTTATTTAAAAATGCAATTTTATTCAAAATCGGGTTAAAGATATAAAATCATACAAACTTGAGGTTTGTTTAAATTTATTATCACGAACCCAGGCAACGCCGGGCGGGTCAGCTAGTCTATATTAATAAAAGAAAGTTTCGCGTTGTGTGTGTGTCTGTCTGTCGGCGATGGTTAGCAAATCCACAGCTCGCACAGGTCTGAAAATTTGTATTTAGATAATCCAATGCATGTCCTGATTCACCTGAGGCTCAGATTTTTAGTATTTTCTTAATTAGCCGTGATATTAATTAAAAACTCGTCGAAAACTCATATTTTTCTTTGTGAACCAACGAAACCTCTCACGCATGCGCAGAACCCGGGTTACGCATCGAGAGTAAATAAAGAACCGAACTTTTTTTTTCTTTTTTTTTTTTTGTGTGTGTGTGTATGTGTGTGTGTGTTATTTCGCAGTTTTGAATCGGACTAAATCGGCCAAGCCATTCCATACAGTTAAAATTGGAAAACATATTCATGAAGATCATACTCTTAAGTCACAAATGCCGCAATCAATATGAAAAAAATATCGTTGTTAACCTTCTGGAAAAAAGTTTTTCAAAAAGGGTCGTTTTCCCCCTGGCAATGCCCCTCTAGGGCGCAGTTTTAGAGGTACCGACAAACCAAAAATATACTGTTAAGGCTGATCGTCAGTAAACTTCCCGATTCCCCTCGCTAATGTTATTCCTACTCTGTAAAAAAATAAATTCCGAGGTTTCTAAAATTTTTTTAGTATTATTTGTATTCCACAGATTTTTTTAGTAACCGGTACTAAAAACCGGAATCGTTGCTAGCTGTTTTCTAGTAATGTTGCTAGGTGTTTTCTAGTAATTCTTACAGATTTTCTTGTAACTGAGTAAGAATACAAAAAATTGTTTAGTAATTGCAAAAATCAATGAAAAAAACTAAAATTTTTTTAGTAGATCGACCCTTTTTTTTTTTTTTTTTTTACAGTGTATGGGCGTAGGATGCATTCGTATTTTTAAAATATCTCCCCAGGAAATTAATATTTTTAACTTCTGTTTTCTGTGTACTGTTTTTAAGGAATGTCTCTTTTTTTCTTAGTTATCAAAATATTTCTAAACTATGTGCTTAATTTATATTTTTATGTGTTAAAATCTTAGCGAAACTGAATAAGATTTTAACATTTCATATAAAATTCAGTATATATTTTAGAAAAAAATTGACAACTAAGAAAAAAAAGAGACATTCTTTAAGAACAGTACAAAGAAAACAGAAGTTAAAAATATTAATTTTCCGATGAGATATTTTAAAAATACGAATGCATCCTACGCCCATATAGGAATAACATTAGCGCGGGGAATCCGGAAGTTTACTGACGAGCAGCCTTAAAGCAGAAACATTCTTCTAATAGACGGTGTAATCAGTTTTAAAAAATACGAATGTTAACCCTCTTAAAGACACCTACGAATGCCAGTCACTTCGCGCCTCACGGAGACGATCTTTTTCCTGCGCTAAAAGTAACTAAACGTCTGTATTTCGACGCAATCGTTTTAGAGCATCTCGGTAGACCAGATTTACATCATCTAAAAATTTTTCGAAACCTTCGGACGAGTAGAAGTATTTAAAAAAAAATCTAATCTGAGAAATGTTTGGAAAAAAAGTGGGCTGTTTCAGCGTGGTTTCGCTCTGCCTCGACTCGTGTTTTCACTACAAATTTGCATATTTTTCACGAAATTTTAAAGAGAGCTTGGATACAGTTATATTTATAACTGATTAGAATTTCAGAGAGTTCGGTAGATGAGAACTGTTTTCTTATTGTTATCTTAAAGAACGCTAGATTAATTTAGACACAATTATTCAAATTGGTAAAGAAATTATATGAGATATAATCTTCCCAAATGGGCAAAAAATTCTTTACCAAATTGAATAATTGTTTCTAAATTAATCAAGTGTAATCACGTTTCCAGCGTTTACTGGGAGTCCTATTACCTGTCATTTATTCTGTTGTGCTGATTCAGATATCAGACTACACTGCAAAAAATAATTGTTGATTTTACAGTATAAAACTGGCACCCCAGCTGCCAGTATTATACCGTAAAATTAACAGTATTAAACAGTAAAATAAGCAGTAATACGCTGCCGTGTAAGCAGTAATACTGTTAATTTTACGGTATAATACTGGCAGCTGGGGTGCCAGTTTTATACTGTAAAATCAACAATTATTTTTTGCAGTGTAGATGCTATGATCATTAAGGTTAACTGGATGAATTAGTTCAGCCATATTCGTCCGGGATTGCTCAGTTGTGTATTAGAGCATTGGCAGCTTCAGCCAAGGGATCATCCCGTGTTCGAATCCTGGCCCGTACTTTTTCGCCAAGTTGGGAAGATTACATCTCATATATCTTAAAGAAGCCGAGGCGAGAAAAAAACAAGCGAGAAGAAAACATATATCTTTTACAACTAGATAACAAAAAATGTTCACTAAATTTTTACACGGATTGTAAAACCGTTATATTTATAACCAATAATAATTCCAAAAAAAAAAAATCAGTCAAAAAAAAGTTTTTTTTTTTTTTTTAAATTATGAAACGACCCTGCGTGAAAAAAAAAAAAAAAAAAAAAAAAAAACAAGAAATGTCTTCTTACGAGCACTTTTATCACTAAATATCAATATTTTTTCGTGAATTTTTCATTTAAAAATATCATTTCATACAAAATCGGGTTAAAGATATAAAATCATATAAACTTCAGGTTTGTTTAAATTTATTATCACGGGCTCGGGCTACGCCGGGCAAATCAACTAGTATTAAAAAAAAAAAAATTGCATTTTTATAGTGTATCAAAAATTATGCAATAGATAATTTTTGTCAATTATATGTTAGTCGGGCGCAAATATCGACAAAAAACCTTTTATTCTCGTCAGTAGCTTTTATTTTATGCGCGTACACTGCAAAAAATAACTGTTGATTTTACAGTATAAAACTGGCACCCAGCTGCCAGTATTATACCGTAAAATTAACAGTATTAAACAGTAAAATAAGCAGTAATACGCTGCCTCGCAAGCAGTAATACGCTACCACGCTACTGCTTATTTTACTGTTTAATACTGTTAATTTTACGGTATAATACTGGCAGCTGGGGTGCCAGTTTTATACTGTAAAATCAACAATTATTTTTTGCAGTGTATATAAATTAGAGAAAATGTTTTGATGATGAAATAAAATATTTTATTTTATACTATTATTTATTCTCTCTCTCTCTCTCTCTCTTATACTTTAAATGAAATGAATAAAAGATATGTATGTATATAAATATGTGTATATAAATGTATATAAATGTATTTTTAAATGTATGTATTTTAAATGAAAGTTATGTGTTTTAAATTAAATGAGTGAAAGGTTTACATTTTAAATGAAATGAATGCAATACGAATGGTAGGGATGAGAACAATATTTGGCGATTATCACGTGTGGTTTTATCACCTGTTGGTTTTATCACCTGTGACCAGCTAACATAACAGTACCTGCCACGGTATTACACAAGACACAAAAATATTTTTTCAAGGATCACAATTTTTTACTTTCTTCTATCTTTTACGAGAAGAAAGTATTGGATTCATGAAAATTTTCGACTTCCGGTTTTCGACGGATTTATACATTTTAGAAGGTCTTGAACATGATTTGACTGTTTTTAGAAAATGTCTGTCTGTGAGTTTGTGACTCTGTCTGTCTGTATGTATATGACAAAAATTTTGTGGGCGCTCTATCTCAAGAACTAATGCACGAAATTTAATAACACTTTATATTCAGTTAGTTCTTGATATAATTGGAGCTGATTAGTTTTTGGTATAAATCGCGCAACAGGTGGCGCTGCTAGTCTACTTTTTTCACGAATTTCATGATAAGTATATCTCAAGAACTAATGCACGGATTTTCATCAAACTTCAGGTTCAGTTAGACGTTGACATAAGTTGTTAATTAGGTTTTGGTGTAAATATCTCAATAGGTGGCGCTGCTATGCTGCATTTCTCAGGATTTACACGATTTTACTGAGAGTCATATCTCAAGAACTAATGCACGGAATTTAATAAAACTTTACATTTAGTTAGATCTTGATATAATTTGGTGCTGAGATTCATTTTTAGTGTATGCGAAACCTGTGAAATAGAAGAAAGTTTTGGGATTGACACATCCGACTAGTTTTGTTCTCTAATAACCATTATCAAGTTTTCCTTTCTGTTTACAATACATTTCACGAGTTTTGTTATTGAGGTTTTATTAGAACAAAATTTTAATAACCAAAATTATTAGTTCTTTTTTTCAAATTATCCGGCATTATTATTTCATTTCCGCATAATTAAAATTCAGGTATAATTGCTTTTTGCCGGATATGAACAAACGTATGAATGTATTTAATATCATACGGTACTCTCTTAAAACGAAAGAGCCAAAATAACTCAAGTTGAGCCGAAATCCACTCATCTCACGATTTGAAAGTCAGCTTCTCATGAAGAGTTGAAACAACTCGAGTGAACGAGTTGTTTTTAAGCAACTCATGATTCAGTGATCTCTATTTTACTCATACTTGTGTGAAATCAAATCAATGAAGGTTAAATCCAGTAGCACTTGGGTGATCTGCAGCCAACTCATATTTGAGTGAAATGAAGTAATTTAAGGCTAAATCTAGTAGAACTTGAGTGATTTATAATCAATTCAAACTTGAGTGAAATGAGGTCATTTCAGATTTAATCCAGTAATTCTTGAGCGATTGGTAACCAATTCATACATGAATGAAATCAACTCTTTTAAGAGTTAATCCAAAACCCCTTGGGTGATTTCTAATAAACTCATTCTTGAGAGGAGTCAATTCACTTAAAAATTACAAAAAAAAAAAAAAAAAAAAAAAAAAAAAAAATCTTGAGGGATTTCTAATCAACTGACTAAATAAAATCAAGTCATTTAAAATGAAATTCAGTAACCTTTGATTTGTTTTTATCAACGAAATTCAAAATAACACAGAATTCTTGCCACGTTTTCAAATAAAAATAATGATAAATAACTACCTTATTTTATACTCTATAAAAATTATATTTTATTATTTATACCTCTGATATATTTTATTATTTATAGCTTCCGAAATACAAGTTCTTTTCTAGAAAGGAGGGGAAGGGGAATTGAAATTCATGGTGAAGATGTAATATTTTATTGTAAAATAATAAATTTCATAAACAGATACAGATTATATTTTTTTTTCAAAAAAAAAAAAAAAAAAAAAGTATGTTGCATGTTGAATGTATACATATATGTTTACATTCAACAATTATGTGAAAAGTGTCATTTTATATTTATTTATTTTGTTGTTGTTTTTGAGCTGCTTGAAATATATACCCCCCCCCCCCCCCCTTGATCCAAAAGGAGAATTTTAAAGGAATACTTGAATACATAAGAATTTATGCTGCTTTAAATACTTTAATCGTGGGTTTTTTTAATATATATAATGATTATGTTTTCTATGCAATATTATTAGATATATTGCATGATATTTTTCAGTTTATATCAATATTATCATTAAATGTTTTAATCCTAATATTATTTAGGAATATTCACACAGTGAATATACGGGAATGGAGATATTTACCTTATTTTTAACAACATATGATAAAAAAAATATGGGATTTATACAGCTTCACAAATCAAGTATATTTATTTTAAAATATTAGAAAAACAGTATATATACTAATAAAGCTACTTTTCAAAAGTTTTCGTCAACATGAAATAGATATTCTAAAGCTTTTCTTATATATTTGAGATACATTTCAAATAATCTAACTCTCAGCAACATAAAGACTAAAACTTATGTATGCGCATTCGAAAAACTAGGCAGGTCAATAAAAATATCAGGAAAAATTTCTTCAGACTGAGAATAAAATAAGAAATATAATTTGTTTACTTTAAAACAATATTTTTAAAGTCAGACAAGTCAATTTTCAATTTATAGTATTATGAAAGTTAGAGTTCTGAAACATCATTAAAAAAATACATATAAACAAACGCACAGTACCGCCGAGACATTTTCTTTAAAAGATTAAATTGCTACTAAATGCTATTTATAAATCATATTTATTGAAACAACATTAAAAAAACTTAAAATAAGAGGCAAAGGATTTGTATAATTATATTTTAGAGCATTTTTTAATATTTATCCTTCCAACTCAAAAGATCTCTAAATGTTCGTTCGTGTAAATAGTCCTAAATGTTAGGGTTAAGACATATTTGTTAAAAATATTGATATAAACTGAAAAATATCACGTCATATATAAAATAACAATAAATATAAAACAGAATCATTATAAAAAACATGATTAGAGTATTTAAAACAGCAGAAATTCTTACCTTTTCAAGTATTCCTCCTTTAAAATTGCCCCTTTGAACAACGCGAATAATACTTCAAAGGTCAACAACGTGCTACACACACCAGACGAAGGCCAGTTGTGAAGGCGAAATGCTTGCCTCCACTCGATGACGTCACACACCTGTCGTCTGCTCAGCGAATGGTCACGTCAGCCGCATTGGCATTTCCGCTCGCCAATGATTGCTTTTTTTTTTTTTCGAGATGAGTTGTTTAGTATTCGCTCTTCTGGAGTGCATTAGAAAAATAAACTTCAAATCAAGATGAGTGAAACGTTTAAAAATCAACTCATTCACGATCCAATAAATTACAGCTCTTTTCTGAGAAGCCAAATCCACTCTTTCGTTTTAAAAGAGTATAATCAGTTTTTAAAATAAAATATCCTTTTAGTGCTTGCTAAACGATGTATATTCAAACATAATAAAATATGCATATTTTACACATTATTAACGTGCAAAGTAATAATAATAATAATAATAATAATAATAATTGAATTTTCTCCATTTTGCCCATTAAACCCGGATTTTTTTGCAAACCTGGATTTTAAAATTCTATAGTTTTTAAAGTTTACATGACAGGTTCCCAAAAGGAAAAGTAATCATTTGTAGGAAGGTTTACACGAAAATTAATTGTCGCTATACACAAGTTTGCAATATACTAGTTTTCATAGTAATTCTATCGGAACAGTGTAAATTATTGTTATCAACAGATTTATCTTTATATATGTATAGTAGGTTTCAATGTATATTTATATTGATGCTTTATTCCGTCATTGTGTTGTAACAGATGATGCGTTGGGTCGATAGGAAGCTGGGACGGAAAATGCTGCGTCTTCTTTGCAAACCGATCTTCTACAACCAATTTGTTGGAGGAGAAAATGTCAATGAAATCAGATCCTGCGTTCGAAAATTAGCCGAAACAGGGCAAAGAGCCATGCTGGCTGCCACCATGGAAGAGGATATTGGAGAAGGAGGGTAAGTAAAAATATCTTATGTAATAAATAAAAAGATAAATAAAAAGATAAAAAAAGATAAAATAAAAATACCAATTGACCTATTGCTCTAATTCGTGCATGATCAACGTTTTTTGCTGATTTAAAGAACAATATTTGATATTTTGAGGACTGCATGCTGAAATTTTGTCAAAAATGTAAATTTAGAAATTAAAAATCCATTATTTTCCAGTAATTCTCGTATTTGTGTGTTTTCTGCTATCGCAAGTTGTGTTAAAATTACATAGGCTGTCCCAGTATGTTCACATTTTAAAAAAATCATACAAAATGAACAAAATGTTGTATCGGTCTTCGGTTTGCACCATAAGACTTGTCAATTTATCGGACTTTTTATGACAAAAGAAAACAAATAGTTAAAAGGGATCCATAAGTAAGTTCAGATTGGAAATGTTCATAAAAATTTTACAGTTTGTCGCATTAGAGGGTAGTTTTGCACCATTAGACAAATTGTGGGAATTTTTGTGGCAACAGGAAAACAATAGTTCAAAGAGTCCAATAAGTCCTTCTACATTTCAAAAATGCATAAAAATTTAACAACTTGTTCCATCGGTCTGCCGTTTTCTCCATAAGATTTGAAAACAGTCAGAATTGCCGTAGCAAAAAGTAGTTCAACGAAAATTTAAACTATTTTATTATTTTGCCAAAACATAATTTGACACTTAGTTAAGTCTTATGGTACAAATCGCACTCAAATAAACCAATTTGTTAATTTTTTATGAATTTTTTAAATGTGAACGGAGTTATGGGACACCCCTGTAATATCATTCTATAGGAGATACATAAAAGCTTCTATCATTTTAAGAAGTAATTATTCTAAAACATTCAGCTAGCGCACACATTTATTCACAGATATGCGGCCATTGCCATCAATGATATTTTGTATACTGGTAGCCAAAGAATGACCCGTGAAAGAAAAGGTCGGTTTTTAAAATGAAGATGTAATGACGAAATTTTAGCATTCTTTAACTTTTCACGAATTTGATTACGATTTAACGTTGTAGTGATTTTGTAAGTGTACGGAATCAACAATGCTTAGGACGAGAATAAACAGGTGGAGGTGCAGCAAAAGTGTATCTCGACCATGATAAGATGGCTTGTGACCTTGAAGAGTTTGCTACGCTACAGTGAAACACAGTGGCTAAAATGACATAGTTGGAGAGGAGAACAATTTATTTAATGAAAAACTAGGTTCTACTAATTTTTACTTCTGGTTGTCATCATAATCAAGAAATAAATTAGTATAAAATTTCTTAATTCACAAGCCAACTTATTGTAGCCTAAGTATAGTGCAGGTAGTGATCCGGCACAAGAGCTTAATCAAAATAACACTTCGTCGAAGACATCAGTTGTCATGCACCGGCAATACATACAAAAGCTAACAAAATTTCTTCTTGCACCCACTTATCCCAGTAGTTAGCATGTTGTTCACAAAATGAGGAGCTTGAGCCTATGCTCGTAGTTACGGTGCCAGTGCGATCTTGGGCGGGATGACTGTGGAAGGTTTTCATGGTTTTCCATCTAAAGGAAACGATAATTCGGGTCGCTTTAACTTCCAAAAGTCCTCCTTAAATGCATCTATTCTATAGAAATATGTTTAAAACTGACCGATGTCTAACAAAATTTCCCTCTCTTGCACTTAGACGCCTTTAAAGAGAAGGCTAGCTCTGGCGCTCGGCAGAGACTTAAACACGATTTTCGTGCCAGACATCAGATAGTGTTGCTGCTAGTCTAAGAAATATAATGATACACACAATTTAGTAAAAGGTTAAATTTGTTTTGCTCCATTATAATATGAAAACTGCTGTTGTTAGTAATGTCTGGAATTAATTATAAAGATAATAAGTGATAACTAATTATTATACGCTGAAGGTTCATATTTACATTTAGTGTGAAATAAATTGCTTAGCTGTTTGTGTATTTCAGAGACGAAAATGTATACGACAACAACTGTCAAAGGATTTTGGAGTCCATAGATATTGCTACCTCTGAAGACACACCCTCTCCAATGATACAGCTTAAATTATCTGGCTTGCTACCGGCAGAGTTATTGGTAATTATATTTTAAGTTTGCTTTAAAATATAATTACAGTCACATTCGCATTAAAAAAAATTTTCATTACAAAAAATCCCTAATATATAAAGAACTCTTATTACGAAAATAAAATAGCTTATTGACATTAATAAACTACTTACATATTTCAGATTTTAAAGTAACATGAATCAGTTGTGTTTTGGGCCAGAGACTAAAGTTTTAATATCATATGCAGTGGTAGTTGCGTTTTCGAATAAAAATTGTTTGGAAGAGCTGTTCGAGAAGTGAATTGTTCGTGAACTGAATCAAATTTTCCTATAAGAAATGATGGTAATATGGTTAACTGGTTCCCATCGCCTGAATTACTCCCGGCATTTACCTATTTCAAAGAATAAACTGTACAATATATACAGTAAAATATTAAAAACACGTTACAACAGGCCACGAAATTTCAAGTCTAAAAACAGTCGACAGATTAAAAATTCTGGTCGTTATAATTATATATCAGTACAGTAGCAAATCCATTATTCATATTCTGAAAATGTAAATAGGTCTTCTTCCTATTTATATTTTACAGTTTATTTGTTAGTGGTACTTATTGCATTTGTATAAATCATATAATTTTTAAATAAAAAATATACAAGTTAGATCCATGATTTGATAAAAAGTCGTAGAACTTTTAATCAAATAAGGAATAAAATCATGACCAACATGATTTTATTGGTCATATATGTTATATGACAGCATCAAATTGAAAAAATAAAAGTAAATAAATAAATAAATGTACAGACATTTTATTTTATTTTATAGAAAATCAATAGATTATAGCACTGAATTTTATTTCATTCAAAGTAAGATAAGAAACATTTTAGTTCTAATATATTTAGAGATAAAATCTCTAACGTTTAGGTAATCATAGGATATATTACGGGATTGGTGGACAATACTTCTTTCTGCAGAAAAATAGACGAAGGGAGAATTTCTGGAGAAGGATGCTTATCAATTTTTAGCGACAGTTAGATAAATGCTACTTATGTACGCTGCCTTCTAGTAGGAGATCTTCAAATTTCTGGTCGCCAATGGCGACAAGAAATTTTACGCTCTGCATTATAGTACTGTACATTACATGAAAAAATATAAATTTTTAACATTTTAATTGAAAGATTGAGATCTTGGATGACTTTAGATTGCGAAGAAAGAGAGGGGAGTTACACTTTTATTTTTTAAACCACTAGGGCTACTAAACTAGCTTGCTGTTTATGAAAAAAAAAAAAAAAAAAAAAAAAAGAAGGAAGGAATGAAGGAAAAAAATGAAAAATCAGTGAATTTAGCAACATCGCTGTACAAGAATCTCAAATGAATGATTTTCGTTAATGCTGAGATCACTATACCTTCTGTATATTGGCTTCGCCCCTATGGAAAGGAAAATATATCGATTTGGTCGCTTTTACTACGTTTTATCATTCGGTCGATTTTGCGTGGCGACATTGTTAGTGGTCTAACGATATATATATATATATATATATTTCATGATTTAATAGTCAACTCTATAGAACAACTCATATAAAAACTCCTGTCAAATATCGTGAAAATTCAGAAAGATATCGGCGGTAGAGTAATCTGATTTTTAGTTGCTCTCTGAAAGTAGTTGAATGATAAGAGATTTTCCACAAACTGTCATTTTTAATTTTTGTGCTATTGTTCATTTTTTATTGATACTCCTTGGAAAATTACCATAACGAACCTATTTTAAGTCCGGTCACAACAAATTCAGCCATGGCCAACAGCTAGTAGTTACTTATTTTTAGAATAGAGACATTCTTATAAAATAGAAAACATCAGTTTAAGAAATTCCATTTCATTTCGTTGAAGTTAACATGAATATTGAATTCTGTGTAAACATTATTTTTGATAATGCAATGTATGATATTTCACTTATAAAATATTTCATTCTTCATGATTGTGTGACAAATTTCTCAATTACAATAGCATTAATTTTCATTTTATAGCATTATTTAATTTAATAATTAAATATTCTTCTTTCTGTTTAATAAAATAGTTTTTGATTAGAATAACAGACAAAAAAGAATAAGCATTGTAAAAACAAATGCAAGCCTTTTTCTTCAAGGTGTTGTATCATGTTTGTTTAATGTTTAAAGTTAAAATAAATTCTTAAATTAGTTTTCCTGACATGACATAACTTTTATTTTTACCTTCCCCAAGTTTGTAAGTAAAGTGCAGCGAAGCGAAGTTGATTCTTTTTTTTTTTTTTTGTTGGAATAGGCTCGTTATGATAATTTTCCAATGAGAACTAAAATAACAATACAAAATTAAAAAATAGAATAAAAATTAAAAATGACAATTTGTGTAAAATTCCTTATCATTCAGCTACTTTTAGAGAGCAACTAAAAATCAGTTCACTCTATCTCCGATATCTTTCTGAAGTTTACGATATTTGACTTACTTTTTTATATGAGTTGCTCCATACAGTTAATTTTTAAATCATGAAAAAAAAAAAAATCTTTGTTATCGTTCGCACATGCGCAGATAAAAAATATTTCATGCAACTACTCATATTCATCAAATGTTTAAGATATTTATATTCCAATTGCTGTATTGTTTCTACTACATTTTGTCAAATTTTCTGAAACTAGCGCTATATTTGGTTGAAAACCCTGCATGATATAAACAAAAAACACGCAAGGATTTTTTTAACTTTTTAAAAAAATCGCTATATTTCCATGAATGTACGCACTATTCTTACACAAATGATTACGCGTATTATACAATATCCACATATTCGTGTGCTGCAGCGATAGATCATTTCGTGCTTTATATTTTACAGGATAATCCCAAATATTAATATTTTTCCTTGTTTTTTTGTTGGCCCCCTAATTGTCCTCCTGATCAAATCGTCATTGATAAATATGAAGTCAAACATATTCTTTATAATTCTGAAGTTACAGAAGAATTCGACGAATATATCTTTAAATATTTGACAAAATGTCTAAAATTAAAAGTGTCCGGTGACGAATAGTCAGTGTATATCCTCGGTCTCATCTTTGTGCATTTTGTGTAAGTCACTTTCATTGTCAGTTAAAACTAATCCGCTTTCTTCCATGCCATGAAGTTATTGCTGATGCACCATTTTTTTTTTTTTTTTAGCTGCTATCAATCCAGTTGGCCCAGTATTTTCGGACTTCAGCAGTTTTTACAGGCAGACATTTAAATGTTGAATCAACAGTCGAATAATCAAACTCTCTTCAATGCAGTACTGTAGTCGTAAAAAGACCAAGGAATATGCGCTATAGGCAGAGGGTATACACAAGAGATGCTTGTGTATAAGTTTAGTCGTTGGTTGTGTATAAGTTAAGAGAGTTTACGCAAGAGAGTATACGTTATAGCTTTACTTAAGAAATAGAAAAGAGAGTTTCTTTAACAAATCTAGAAGGAATACGGCGTATATCACAATATACCCTCCCCTACACCTTTATACCCTGTTCACATCGGACATTTAAGATATCTTAGACCGCCATTTTTGAGGTGGTACTTCCCCGGAATTGAATACCTGTCCACACCGCCAAACGCATTTAAGATAACTCACTCAACATCACTGTGTCCAGTGCGCATGCGCATATGTTAAAAGCAAACTCAACAGCCAATCGGCCTCCAGAACCAATCAGAGTGAACGGTACTGACTGTATCTAGCAATGGAAAGTTCGAACTCACTAAGTGAGTTTCTGGAACTCACTCAGTGAGTTCAGCGGTCTAAGATATCTTAACTATCCGATCTGAACGTAGTATTACCGTAATGACAACAAAAGTTGGTTTATTTTTTTTAGTTTGCTTTTTTACTGCATCACTGTGGAGACCAACAAATAAATCCCACACAAAAGCAAAGTTTTTTTTTCCCTTGTGAACA
Organism: Maratus michaelseni; assembly: GCA_963931845.1. Taxonomy (NCBI): domain Eukaryota; kingdom Metazoa; phylum Arthropoda; class Arachnida; order Araneae; family Salticidae; genus Maratus; species Maratus michaelseni. Next base: position 203,249,139 of record OZ007587.1, read on the forward strand.
CGGCTTTTTGTTCAAGATATTTCGCGACTATTCTCGATTTGTACGTGAGTATATAAGGTACTTCCTTCTGAAACATATCGGATATTTTAAAAATAATTGTATAACTTCTTTAACCAAGTATGACGTATTAATATGACTTTTTATTAATATTTTTTTTATTTTTCAGGTTATTCTAGGAAATAGATATTCCAGCTGTCCGGATAAATTGAAATTAATCAAAGCTGTTTCTCAAGGACTAACTGGTAATGAAATTGATGTATGTGTATACTTTGAGATACTGTTTCAAAAATTTTCTTAGAAAATTGTGATTTTTTTTTTTTTTTTTTTTTTGGAACGGAATATGTTTTAATTTTCCGAACGGTCGGTAAAACGGTGTTTTAGTAAGAAAAATATTTAAGAATAAGAATGAAGTTCTTAAACAAATAAGTATAAAAGTAAAAATAGTTATCTAAAAAGTATAAGTACTCTTTTATTGTTTAATAAACATTCAGTGTTTATCTCGAAAATCATGCCTAACTTCAAAACTGCAATTCATGATTTTTCCAGAAAAATTCAGTTACGGTTCATCAATTTGGCGATTTGGTGTCAGCATCGAACACGATTATAGATAAATCACCGATCTTTTCTTTTTTTTTTAAACGTTTGGTAGAAAGTGCGAGCTAGTGAATTTATTGAAAAAAAAATTTAATTTTTGCTCTATTTCTTTTTCAAAATATGGTAACAGGAAAGAAAACAAAAACATCATTTATACTACCTATTCGGGATTTTTAAATCGTTTTCTCGACGTATAATCATAATTTACTTATTATTAAACTGTTAATTGATAAAAGTGTGGGTCTTTTTAATTATTACCCTCTTTATTTATTTTTTTCTACTTTTTAGAGTTTGAAATGTTGCACTGTTGCACTGTTGCAGTTTCACAGCCAGTTGGCCTATTTTGGCGCATAATTAAATCCATTGTTGTTGTAACCCGTATAAAGTTGTAACTATAAAAAATATGGGAGATTTATCACCTGTGGCGGGTTGTGGAAAAAATGTCTTAAAATTAAGTTATTAATTTATAATTAATTTCTAAAAATATTAAAATGTTGTAATGCATCGGAAACACACTTGTGTATATATACACCTTTTTATACCTTAGCATATACGGAAGTAAGTTAAAAATCGATTACGAAATTCCATTTTTACATACAAAAATCAAGTTGAGCTAAACAAAAGAGTGTAAAAATCATTTTATCTTTAAATTTAAAACATGTCATTATCAGTCAATTTATAATAAGTTTAAGAAACATAATGAAAAGTAAATATGATGAAATAGTCTATTAAATGTTTTTTTTCTTCCTTGCTTTATGGGAAGAATTGTAATTGAATAATTCAGAAATCAGTGATATCTCTTCATTATATATTCCTACAACTTTAATGATTATTTTGCTAGAATTTTATTCATAACTAAGGGGGCTCTGTCTCCTACGAGCTACGCTCACCAAACCTCGTTCTGACATAGCAAACTTTAAAAACACTCTGATTTTATCAACTCTAAAACGATTACGGAAGATTGAACGACCCAGTGGCGATATGCTGTAATCGGGTTTCCATTAATTTCCCTTTGATTAAGAGATTTTAAGGCTGAATCAACTGCTGTCGAAACAGCTAACAACTGTTTTGGACTTTACCCATGTCATGTCATCTGAGGGTATATAGAAGAAAAACACCAATAGGCGTGAAGATCATTTTAACACAGCTTCCCCTTCACCCAATAAACAGTCTTTTTCAGAGGGCATATACCCACAGAGGCGTAACTGTTGCCACTCGTGGATAAAGTCCATAAGATCAATTAAACATTTGAAAATCAACTTGTGTAAACAATGTCGCTGCATTGGGGAATTAACGATGCTATAGAAAATTGGGTACTTCTCCATTATCCCGTCGTTTACTTTCTATAAAAGAAAAGAACTGTCGCCAAAATATAGGATTTAACGCCAAAAGAGCATGACCGTGGCACTTTTGGCGTTAAATCCTATATTTTGGCGACATTTCTTTTCTTTTATCATCATCGAGTCATCATCATTTGTCATTGAGTGATTTTTAATTCAACGTTTATCTGTAGTTTTAATGATATTTTAACAATATATTAGTTTTTGTTAGGGGAACCGTCGGTAGCGTAATAAATTTTCTTACTTTTATAAATAGTTAAATCAGTCTTCAAATTTAATATACATTTTCATCTTTTGATATGTTAAAGAAGTTTGTTCAGCTTACCTGAGATTTTCCTTTTTGCGCTGAATATACCCACAGTAGTAATCCAAAGTGTTGTAGCGATATTTATCTGATCCATTGATTCACTTATATTGGAAGAATAATAAATAGTAGAAAATAACAATTGTGTAAAATAAACAGAAGATTCATTTTCCTTTGAATATAATATAATTCTTGGCTAGATGTACATGTTTTAAGTCGCGTTTGGAGGCTGCGTATAAGTGCTCCAATTTTACATTATATTAAATATATTTACATCATATATGTACAAGAGCGTCTTAACTGCTCAGAAACATTTTGGAAACTGAAGGGAATGTTTTTAAGTTCTGTGCACACGCGCGGGATAAGACAGCTGTAGTTTTGAAGGAGGGAGGTCTGCAGAGTTTCTCCAATTAGTTAGTTTCGACAGTCTCTGGTTTTGTTCACTGTTTTTCAGCTGCGGCACTTGAAGTACTCATTGGTAATTGGGGTCTGGTTTTTAACATGTTCTTATTTCAATCGTTCGCTGCACGTGGAGATTATTCACTGCATAAAAAAGGTTTCTCCGTCACTCCCCCGTAATCTCCTGTGTGGGGAATGGTTGAAGGTTCAGTTTCTTACGGTGTTTCTCGTACACAGGTTTGGGAGTGGGCTTCGTGAGAGTGTCGGCTGTCATTTCTTCAGTGGGACAGTATTGTAAATCGATTTTTCCTTCTTCTTTCATCAGTTTGATGTTGTGGAAACGTATGTCGATGTGTTTGGATCGCTTAGTATCTTTATCGTTTTCAGTCATTTTTATACAGGACATATTATCCTCAAAAATCGTGATGGGTAATTTTTGTGGAATGTTGAGATCGTTAAGCAAGTTTGTTATCCAAGTTAATTCTTGTGCTGCGTTGCTAGCTGAAACGTATTCAGCTTCGGCTGACGAAAGTGCAATGCAATTTTGCCTTTTTGTAATCCAGTAAATCGGTGATTTTCCTAGCATGAATAGATTTCCTGATGTTGATTTACGTGTTTTCAAGTCACCTGCCCAGTCTGCATCGGCGTATGCTGTTAGGATGGGCTTGCTGTTTGCGCTAAGAGTTAAATTCAAATTTTCTGTAGTTTTAAGGTATGAAATGATTCTTTTCACTGCTGTCCAGTCCTTTTGGCGTGGTGTTTCATTTCTACGACATAATATGTTGACTGCTGCGGATATGTCAGGACGCGTGATTGTTGATATGTAAAGTAATGTGCCTGTGGCTTGTCGATATTTCGTGTTATTAGGTAAAAGATTATCATCGTCTTCAAGTCTGTTGAATCCAGCAATCATTGGTGTGTAATGAGGTTTCATGTCGTTTAAATTCAGTTTTTTCACTAGTTCCTGTATTTTATTGTTTTGATTTAGGTAATATGTATCATTGATTTTATTAATGTTTATTCCTAGGTAATTATTCACTTCTCCTAAGTTTTTTAGTTCATATTCTTTCTTAAGTTGGTTTATTGTTTCTTCGATGTCACTGTCCTTTCCTGCTATCAGGATATCGTCTACGTAAATGATGATGTATATCGGATTTTCTTGATTTGATTTAAAGTACAGACATGGATCATTTTTGCTCTGTATGAAATTATTGTTTTTGAGTGTTTCCGATATTTTGGTGTACCAGGCCTTTGCGGCTTGCTTAAGACCGTAGATGGCTTTTTGAAGTTTACAAACTTTTCTTTCATCGCCGGGTTTAATATACCCGTCTGGTTGACTCATATAAACAGTTTCAGTTAATTCACCATGCAAGAATGCTGTGGTAACGTCAACATGTTTAACGTTCAAACTTTTGTGCAATGCAGAGATGAGAAATGCACGTATTGTAGCGTGCGAAACTACAGGTGCGAAGGTTTGATCATAGTCAATCCCGAATCTTTGACTATATCCTTGTGCTACTAGACGCGCTTTATAGCTTTGAATATTTCCTAAATTGTCCTTTTTTAGTTTAAAAGTCCATTTTGAACCGATAATTTTTGTTCCGGGTGGTGGATCTGTTAAAGTCCAAGTGTTATTTTTTCTTAGGCATTGGATTTCATTTTGTGTTGCTTTTATCCAATTTTGTTTATCATTAGGATTTTTCATTTTTTCGATATCTTCCCAATTTTCGGGAATGTTTTCAGATGAACTATTTATGAGACAAACATATCTGTCAGGAGGAACGCCTCTATTTGTCCTATTAGACCTTCTTGGTTCAATTGGTTGCTGTTTGGGCACGGATGGTGTCTCTTCGCTGTCAAGTTTTATTTCTAAGTGATTTTCATGTCTATCCGGTAATTGTGTATTGTCATCGGATGTTTTTGTGGTGATTTGTATCTCCTCAATGTTATCTGAGTGTACATTTTCATTCTCAAGAAATTTCACCGTTCTCGCTATTATAATTTGTTTTCCTTGTGTGTGAATTCTATAACCAGTCGATCGTGTGTCATAACCTACAAACGTTCCGGTTTGAGCCCTGTTATCGAGTTTTCCTCTATTTACTTTATCGACGTAAAATAGCGCTTTACAACCGAATGTTCTTAAGTGTTTTAAATTCGGTTTAACTCCTTTCCATAATTCGTAAGGTGTTCTGTTGTTGTTTGCTTTGGTTGGGAGTCGGTTTTGTAAATATGTTGCAGTGTTTATGGCTTCACCCCAAAAATGTTTGCTTAATTTTGCTTGTGATAGCATGCTTCTAGTCATATCTAATAAACTTTTATTTTTTCTCTCCGCAACTCCATTCTGGCTCGGATTATGCGGGACAGTCAATTGGTGTAAAATTCCGTTCTGTTTTAGGTATTCATCGATCTCTTGATTTACATACTCACGACCGTTATCCGATCTAATTTCCTTAGGTTTTTTACCGAACTGATTGTATATCATCGTTACGTACTCTTTTATCTTTTCAGCAACTTCGCTCTTTTTAGATAATAAATATATCGTAGTATATCGGGAATAGTCATCAATAAGAGTCATAAAATAAATTTTTCCGCCTAAAGTCGGTGTATCTAAAGGTCCACACACGTCACTGTGGATCAAATCCGCAATATTAGTAGCTCGATTTGTTGCTGATTTAGGATACGGCATGTTAGTTAATTTAGTTTCGATACAAGTTACGCATGTTTTATTTTGATGTTTACATTTTCCTATCTTTATTCCGTCCGCAAGTTGATTTGTTATCATTGATTTAATCGCGTCATAATCTCTGTGACCTAGTCTGCGATGCCAGAGATCTATGCATTGTTTGCTGTCACAGTTATACGTTATGTTTACATAATTTTGTGGTTCTTCCACATCGTCTATTTCCTCAATAATGTATAAGTTTTTCTCATTTTTCGCCCTAATATATATTTCTTCATCAAAGATCAAATCGCATTTATTATCGTCGAAGATTAGTTTACACCCGTTTTTAGCGGCTTTACTAACCGAAATTAGGTTCGACTCTAAGTCTGGGACATAAAGCACTTCGCGTAATTTCGTTAGTTTTTCTTTTCCTTCGGGGGTTAATGTTTTTATAAAAACTTCTCCTGAACCTAACGCTGTCAGTTTATTACCATTCGCGATCGTTACTGAAGTTTTATTATAATCAATAAATTTACTAAATAGGCTTTTATCATTACAAATGTGCGAGGTAGATCCTGAATCGAGAATCCAGTTATTTTTGCCTACTTTTTGAGTGATTAATGCTTTATTTTGCGTCTGATCATTTGCGTATTTTCTTTCGTTTGGAACTTTGTTTTCCCTATGAGTTTCGTTTTTTTCATAACATAATGAAGATGAGAGATTCTTTTTATTTTTGAATTGATTGTTACGAGGATTTCCGGATTGTACCGTGTTTCTGCTCTTGTAGTGCCAGCATTCGTAAGTCGAATGATTTTTCATTTTGCAGTTGTTACAATATTTTTGTTCTCTTCTATTTTCAGTGTGTGTATATCTCCTATTTGTTTTAAATGCTCTCTCATTGTTGTTATATCCGCTATGTGATTGTTCTGACATTTCATGTCTACGATTATATTCATCAGTTAATTTGTTTTTGATAAAATCAGGGGTGAGCTCATTTTCTGGTCTCGCCTCCAACGCAGTTATCAAAGTATTGTAACTGGGGGGAAGAGAACACAGAAATAGCGCGGAAATATGTGAATCGCTAATATTTTCTCCAATGGCATTAAGTTTATCTATAATTTGCAAGATATTAGTGATATGTGAAATCATGTTTGCACCCTCCGCTAATTTAGTACTGTATAATTTCCGTAACAGGTAAAGCTTACTAGATAAATTGCTTCTCTCATGTATATTTTTCAGAGCTTCCCATGTTAATTTGGCAGTATCTAAGTTTTTTACATTTACGATTTGAGAATCATCGATGCTTAGGTTAATTAAAGCTCTAGTCTTGCGATCTTTTTTGTGCCATGCGGGATCGGGTGGAGCTGGTGGATCTTGTACTATAATATCGTCGAGTTCCTCTTTAATCAGGAACATCTGCATCTTGAACTTCCATGTACTATAATTTGTAGAATTGAGTTTTTCAATAAATTGAGTATTTTCTTTTATCGCATTCATTATTACTTTTTTAGTGTTCTTTTATTTATTATTATATTTTTAGAAATTTGTTAAATTATCGTTTTTGATACTGGGATAATATTCTTTTTTCAGAATCAGTCTTTCATAATCTTTGTTAGGGGAACCGTCGGTAGCGTAATAAATTTTCTTACTTTTATAAATAGTTAAATCAGTCTTCAAATTTAATATACATTTTCATCTTTTGATATGTTAAAGAAGTTTGTTCAGCTTACCTGAGATTTTCCTTTTTGCGCTGAATATACCCACAGTAGTAATCCAAAGTGTTGTAGCGATATTTATCTGATCCATTGATTCACTTATATTGGAAGAATAATAAATAGTAGAAAATAACAATTGTGTAAAATAAACAGAAGATTCATTTTCCTTTGAATATAATATAATTCTTGGCTAGATGTACATGTTTTAAGTCGCGTTTGGAGGCTGCGTATAAGTGCTCCAATTTTACATTATATTAAATATATTTACATCATATATGTACAAGAGCGTCTTAACTGCTCAGAAACATTTTGGAAACTGAAGGGAATGTTTTTAAGTTCTGTGCACACGCGCGGGATAAGACAGCTGTAGTTTTGAAGGAGGGAGGTCTGCAGAGTTTCTCCAATTAGTTAGTTTCGACAGTCTCTGGTTTTGTTCACTGTTTTTCAGCTGCGGCACTTGAAGTACTCATTGGTAATTGGGGTCTGGTTTTTAACATGTTCTTATTTCAATCGTTCTCTGCACGTGGAGATTATTCACTGCATAAAAAAGGTTTCTCCGTCAATTTCGTTAATTTAAACGGTATTATTAAACGTAAAAATATAGTTTTTAATTGAAGGGAAATATTATTATTTAAGTTGTTTTAAAATTTGCAATAATAGGTGAAAAAATTTGTCGAAATAAATTACTCTTTCGTGTAAATATATTTTAAATTGAAACTGTTTGAAAATATTGTTATTTGAGCATTTTAAATATGACGTAAGTTTCTCCATTTAATGCTTTGAACGCATAATAATTTAATTATTTTTCTTCCTTAATATTCACGTGCAAGTATATTTTTTATTACGTAATTTTCCGTATTTGCTGCTTTTAACAAGTGATCATTTAATTATTATTTTTTATATTTTTATATTTTTAATAGTCACGTGTAAATACAGTTTTTAATTGAAAGGGAATATTATTATATGCTCTATTTTACAAATTGGGAATAATTCAGATAATGACTTTTTGAAATATGAAGTAAATCTCCATCAAAATAATGAAAAATTGAATAAAAAATTGAAATAAAGCCTAAAAAAATTAGTTAAATTAAAAAAAATAACAATTGCCACACCGCCAACTTGTCTACTATATCTTTTTAAATTATGGTTAAATTCCTATGCATAGTTTTCGTTCTTATAAAACGTTTTTTAAGAGAACTATTTTGACCGTTTTTAATATTAAATATCTCTTAAAATAATTCTTCGATTTAAAAACTGTCTTCTTCAGCGTATTTATCGAACATTTCTCTATAAAACTAAACTACCAATTTTCATATTTTCATGTGCAATAGTTTTCTCAATATTAGCCCAGAAAGACATCAAGGCACAAAATTTTCATTGACAGTGGCTGCTGCGGCGGTAGTAACTTTTTTTTTTTTTTTTTTTTTTTTTTAATATTGAGAGATATTTAATATTTAACATACTTAGTATTTTCATTATCATTTTCTATGTATCACATTTTTACATTTATTTCTGAAAAATGAAAATATTAATTACACCCTAAAATCTGCACTATATCTGTGCGCAGCCGGAAAATGTTTTGGTGCATCAAAAATATCATTTTTTCTCTGTTTAGGTAGTTAAATATTTACAATATATAGATGTTTTATGATGATTTACGTATTTAGTTATTTGTTTTAAGAATTCATTGATTTATTTAACACTTTTCCAACATACTTGAGAAGTATTTATGAATTCGGTTTGTCTGTCTGCCTGTTTGTCCCTGCTCTAACTCTCATAAATATACTTGGATTGCCATGAAATTTTTATATGTTGTTGATGTTTACTATAGAATGTTAGATGTTGAAAATTAATTGTGTAGCATTTATAGTTCGTTTAAAGGGACACACAAAAGAATTTCGTTGCATTATGGTCTATTGGGAAAAACCATTTCCGATGCATTTTATTGAAGTTACAATACTTCAAACATAATGTAATTGAATTGCATCACTGCGAGGGTGTACAATAAGCTTTCTCAGGAGTATAAGAATAAGTAGCATTTATAGTTCGTATACAAGGACGCACAAAACAGTTACATTACATTATGATCTAATGAGGAAAAATCGTTTGCGATGCATTTTAATAATGTTATGATATTTCCAACATAATGAAATCACAGAAATGCACTACAACAGGTTTTCTATAGATTATAGAGTGCATAGCATTTATCGTTCATTTACAAAGACATACAAAACAATTCGGTTACTTGACTGACTAAGATCGATAAAATTGCTGGAAGTACGTTTTCCGCTACATTTTAAATGCATCCGTATGCATTTTAAAACTTATCTAATTTTGAGTGTATTAGATGGTACCTATAAATACCGCACAGAGCTACACGAAAGAACTCGCATACATTACTGGATATGGACAGCAATTGCTGAAAATGGATTTTTACCGAGTTTTGTATTTTTTAAGAGGCTATTTCACTTATGCGAAAACTCCCGCTTGCTAATGTTAATCCTATGGGACAGTTATTTTAAGATATCTCGTTCGCATATCAATATTTTTAAATGATTTTTTTTTCATTGGATAGCTGAGGTCGATTTCTATGCAGGCTCTTTTTTTTACTTTTTCGATTTTGGTTGCAGTTTTTTTTTTTATTTTATTGAGGATACTTTCACTTTCGAAACCAGTTCCGAAAGTGAAAGTATCTTAATAAAAAAAAAAAAAAAAAAAATGGTATTTTTCGGTTAATCGGGCGTCAGTGAAATATATATATATACATAATATATATATACATATATGTGAGTGTGTGTATATGTATATATGCAGGGCATTACAAATTTGATAAAATCTGGTAGTCAGAAAAAAATTCTAGTAGCCAGTAAAAAATATTTACCACCCCCTCCTTCCTCGTCATTAATTTTCAAAAAGCACGAAAGTTTTTATGAATTAATTGAGGAAAAATAATAACAGGCATTGTTTAGAATTATTAGTTACATAGTTTAGAAAGATAATATAAACTAAGTTTTCTAATGAAACTTATCAAAATCATATATCTTTCAAAAAAGAAAAAAATACTGTCAAAAGTGAATTAACCGGCATGTTCGTAAAATGCTGATTGCCGAATGCTTCAAATGCGCGGATAGTTGAATGCTATACAAAATCTATATCTGCTGAGGAGCGCATCGAAGAAATAGTGAAGCAGGAAAACAAGTTTTCGCCTATTTTTCTGTCGAAGTCTCAAATAATTCTGATTTGATTATTTTAAAATTTACATTTGACGAACTAATTTTTGCCGAATTAAAAACAAAAGTTAAAAATATTTTTTTGTGTGAATATAGTTTCAAAGTTTATTTTTTAATATTTGGGAAGGGGCGGGGTGGCATTTGTGCTCATTTCAAGAAAGCTTAGGTCAATTTTTGCACAAAAAGAAACAACAACAAAACCCCCATTAGATTAAATAACTTGATCGCCAGATAAAAATATTGGGTCGCCAGTGGCGACCTGGCGACCGTATTTGTCAAGCCCTGTATATATGTATATATATATATACACATACATATATATGTGTATATATATATATATATATATATATATATATATATATATATCACTAGCGCCCGGCTAACCGAAAAGTACAAAAAAAACTTATAATCAAAATTGAAAAAGTGAAAAAGGACCTGCATAGAGATCGACCCCAGTTATCCAATCCAGAAAAAAAAAGCATTTAAAAATACTGAAATGCAAACGAGATATCTTAAAACATCCCCCCCCCCCCCTCATAGGATTTACATTAGCGAGCGGGTGTTTTCGGGTGAGTGAAATAGCCTCTTAAGTTGTTTTTTAGATATCTCATTTCATTCTGGGGAAAAATGAAATTAATAATATTATGTTAATGTTGGAATATGTTACATAATCTATGCCGGATGCATGATTTTTCGTTCTTGTTTCTTTTGTTAGGCAAAATCATGAATCGGAAAAACTTAAGACAAGCTTGTCTCATGGCATGTAGATAAATTATTCGTGAAAACTGTTTACAGTTGAACAATCACTTAACGAACAAAATGAGACCGTGCGGACTTCCTGCTGAAAAATTAATCATTTTTTATTGAAGTATCTTTAGACTCTTGACTTTGTTTAAGGATATGTTTTCCATTATTTTTTTGATAGATTTAAACATCATTTTCAACAAAAAAACAAAAAACAAAAAAATAATTAGAGTTTTTGCATATGACGTTCACGAATAATTTATCTGCATGCCATGAGACAAGTTTGTCTTAAGTTTTTCTGATTCATGCTTTTGCCTAACAAAAGAAACAAGAACGAAAAATCATGCATGAGGCATAGATTATGTAAACCATTACAGATGTGGCATAAACCATTACAAACCATTCGACAGGTGCTGATATCCTATCATTTTGCTTGTGAAATGATTGTTCAATTGTAAAAGCTTTTCATTTGTTCACAAAAATGTATGAGCGTGGCATGAGAGAATTTTATCTTAAGTTTTCCGATTCATGTTTTCACTTAACAAAAGAAAAAAAAAAAACAATGAGCTTTTAAAACAAATAACTTAAAGACCTATATCATCATAAAACATCAATATATTGAAAATAATTAAATATCTAAATAGTTAAAAAATGGTATTGTTAAATGATTGTTCAAATGTAAAATCTGTTCATCTGTTCACAAAAATTTATGTGCGTGGCATGAGACAATTTTGTTTTAAGCTTTCCGGTTCAAGTTTTCACTTAACAAGAGAGAAAAAGCAATAAGCTCTTAAAACAAATACCTTAAAAACCTACATCATCATAAAACATCAATATATTGTAAATACAATTTAAATATCTAAATAGATAGAAAATGATATTTTTTGATGCACGAAATTTTTTTTCGCAACGTGTATGTAATAAAGTGAAATATCTTTCATACTTATTAATTCTTATAAAGTTTTTAAATAGAAATATATTTAGGCTTTTTAGGTGCTTTCGTAATTATACAAATACGTCGCACTTATAGTCGTCGTATGGTCCGTCCGTCTGTCCGCATATAACAGCGCAAAAACTACCCAACCGAATGGTTTGAAATTTAATATATATAATCGTTGCAAAATTTTGTCGAGTCATTTGAAATTTTATGACAATCGAATCAAAACTTTAAAAAATATTAATAAAAATATTTATTAATTGGAATTTTTTTTTTAATCGATATTTCCGTGTTATAGCAGCTTCCGAGGATTAATCGTCAAGCGACCGAGATGTATCGCCAAGTTATCTAACATGTATGACGTTAGTCATATATGACGTATTTGACATTTTATAACCTGTATGACCAAGTTATAGTCACATTCTTCATTCTATTAAATCCTATCATATGTAATTAATTCAATGATATCCCATGATAGGTAATGATTCTAGGTTGCCATGGTGATTACGTCATATTTAAGATGGAGTCATATTATTTCCGTATTACTGAATTTAAAAACCGAATTTGTATACTAAAATTGTTTAATTATAGCAATCATGTAATCTACCGACAGTGTTTTGGATAGAAATTAAATGGAAAAGAGTCTAAATATGGATTTCAAGTTCTGAAAATTTCAAAGCTAGGCTTAAGTTTCCCATTGAAATTTTCAGTGAATGTCAACAAAAGGTGTTGCCAACTTAAAATGCACTTATTTTATTACGGAAATTAATGACGACATAATTTCACTGAAACTAGTTATAGTAAGAACGCACCTCATTTGTCACGTTTGACGTACAACTTCCAACTAGTTAAATTTTTTAGACATTTATTAAATTTTCCTTCACGAGCATACGACACAACAGATCTCCTGAAACCCTAACAGTAAAGTGGAGTCAACAGTCCTCACTGCTTGGAGCCAGAGACTGTGCAGATTTTAGGCGAGCATAATTAATGTTTATATTTTTCAGCAATAAATATGAGAATATCATATATATTTTATCTTTTGAGTTTTGCATTTCATGCTTTTACCTAACAATTTTTTTTTCTTTTTAATCGATGAGCACTTGAAACGCATAAGTAAAAACCTACATTCTCATATAATATTAAAATATTGTCAATATTTGACGTTTTTATGTGTCAAATTATGAATTAATGAAAATTTCGCCTTCCAAAGCATGTTATCTGAATATTTGAAAATATGTTAGTAGATTTCTGCAATCATTAAATAAATTTTAGAAATTTTTCATTTATTGAAATGTAGTTAACTGAATCAGTATTTACAAGGATTTTGTAGACTATTTACAACTCTACTTAAATCATTTCTTAAGGATATTGTTTTTAGAATTTCATAGAATTAGGAAATGTACAAAAGTAATAACCTTTTCAGAAATAATTAACAGTTTATTAATTAAATAATTAATAATTTTAGAAATAAATATAGTTTTTTTTAGAACTGAAACTTCCAAATGAAAGTCTTTCATCATCAAAAAAGCTCAGCAGTTACAATGGGAAAAAGAAAATATCCATTTACAAATATTTTTGCTTTGTACAACAAATAATGTCCTTGGAACATGATGATGTAAAGAGTACAATAGAGCTCATGCTAGCTTGCATTACTAACAATAGATGTGTTAAATGAATTGTATAACAAGTTTATTTTAATGGTACTTTAAAGTTCCTTCAGTGTATAAAGAGTTTAATATCTTAATATAAAAAATGACATTTTTGATGGACCAAAACTTTTTCCGCACTCTGTAGTATAAACATGGTTGAGGGGGGGGGGGGGGGAGGACTCGTATCAAATCTGTGCCGTGGGTCAAGGCCTAGAAAAGTCATATGATCAGGCCCTTGTCGCGTGTAAAATGGATTTTACTATCTAAGTTTCTCTTCCTATAAGAATTACCAGAAGAAATATAACTTTAACAGTTATTAAATGTGGTATGAGCAAAATACTTGTTTCTGGTAACCCTGTTTGTGATGACGCAAGAGCTGTCTGTCACAGTTGGAAATTCCATATCCTTGAACTCTCTTGACCACTATCGTCTTAAATCCATTTATTCATCATTGAGCATCTTCATGTTTGACGTCTTTTTCGACGAGATTAGATATAGATTGGGTGCACAAAGAGGAAGAAAAGAAAGAAAGAAGAAAATATTGTATAAATAATGTGTTTGTATTTTCAACATGGCCTGATTATCGTATAGGCAGCACATGCAGTGACGCGGAGAGGGATGGGACGGGGAGGGAGGGGGGGGAGGGGAATGGCTGATGAGAAAAATATTCCCAGTGGTATGTGAAAAGAATATTTTATCGGAAAGTTCAAAGTTTAAATCCTATTTATTGATTTGATTGAAAAATGAAATTAATTGAAAAATATTATTTGAAATTATTTAATTAAAAAGTTGCTATAAACATATAGATTAATTGACAATTAATTTAATTTAAAAATTATGAATTTATTAAATAATATCAATTCCTTCTAAAATTTTCCCATTTTATGTCAATACATGATATCACCAAGTAACTTTAATCCCGTATCCCAAAATTGACTCTGTGAGCTTCTGGAAACATTTTTTACCGTCTCTTTGACCTGACTGATTTTTGAGGATGTTTCCGAGAAGGGGTGCTTTTTCAAAACTTTCGTGTGGGGTTGAGCCGTTGAGCGGGGTAATTTCTTTTTATCTTGCTTTGCACAGCTGGGGAACAATTGATACAGTTTTCTTCTCACATATATTTTTAAAATTAGCCAAACTACCCATTAATGATAAATGTGTCTCACTTTGACAATGTTACAATGGGAAGGCTTTAGCAAATATTATTTATAATTATTAATTTCTATGCTTAAAGTGTTTATTTAATTCTAATGTCAAATTTTACTCAAATCTTACAAGTTACTTCAGCTTTTGTGCAGTTTCCGAAAATTTTTTTGAGTCTGACCTGTGATAACTGGTGTATATGACCTATCAAATTCCTTGAGGGGGAGCCTTCCTCCCCCCCCCCCCTAACTTCCGCCAAATGGCACCATTGACGCGCCTATATTTACTTTTCTATTTCTTTCATAAGTAGTCAGGTATAGAATGATATAAATAATCTAGTTTTATAATGGACTTTATGTATTCTCATATTCTAAATAAATTTTGTTGACACACAACAAAATCATCGTTAGACAAATAAGTTTTTGCCATTTTGCAATAGATAAATATGATATTTAATGCAGTAACTAAGCCTAACTCCATATTATTTTTTAAAAAAGTTTCAGTTATTACAGTTGAATGGGATTGTCATCCCATACCCCATCTTAAAGTTGTCAAATTTTAAAAGAAAAAGTTTATTCGATAATTCACCACTTGGCAGAAATCATGGTGGTAGTCAATCTCCAATTTTACACGCGTCAAATTATTAAAGAAATACATCTGCTCACTTTTCTTTAAACATCAGCAAAACAAATTTGATCACAAAGAAAACAAATATCATTCTCTTGTACTGTGCCAGTTCTTTTAATAACTATTCTTCAAATTACAGAAAAGAGAGAAGGAGAAAAGGAGAGAAAAACATAACTGAGGACTAAACTAAACATATATAATAACGAACACCTCAAATTGACGAATAGCGAGATTAAAACACATTCTATGGAGGGACTGACTAATTTCCAAAAAGGCAAATGGGGTAAGCGCCCGATCCCGCAGCGGAAAGCTCCCCAAATTAATTGAATTAAACTTTGATTATTCAGTATATGCTTAAAATTGTATTTAGAATATCAATGATTCCTTTGCGGACTGATGTTATACAAGTTAAGGCTCACTTGCATATTCGTGTTCTGTCTGTCTCACAGTTAAAAACTTTGTATATTTTCCTACTTTATTGTGCTGTCCTCTAAAGCAACTCATTTTTTAAAATTTTCTCTATATAAAGTTTAACAAAGAATGCAAAAAAGTTAAACATTGCTAAACTTTAACTGCTTGTCCTGACTAAGATTTTAATGTTGAGTATTTTTCATTTTATCACTTTATTACAAAGAGGCAGCCAGTTAAGAGAGAATTTGAGAAAAAAAAAAGTTTTCTAAAAGATAACCCATGTTACCTTAAAAAAAAAACAAAAAAAAAAAAAAAAAAAAAAAACGCACCTCACATAATCAGCTGAAAATGAAGCATTTTATTACATATTAATCATTTAACATAAAACAATTAAAAATTTATGTAGATCATTCTAAAATTTTATTAGAATAATAAAATCTGTAAAAATAAAGCTCATGTTTTGCCAGAATTCTGCAATTGTTAGTTTAAATTATTTTAAAACTAAATAAGTACTCCTTAGGTATTTTTAATTATTTTTATTATTCTAAATGGTGTATAAAAACAGAACAAAACAAAAAAATTGACTTTAGTGAAATATTTGATGAAGTATTAGGGTGAGTTTTTTTTTTCCAACTTTTCACTCATGGTTTTTTTAGAGGATAGCACAATATATAAACATAAATGCAAGTTAATACTCATTAAGAAACACTTTAGCTCAATGCACAGCTCTCTTTATATATCTAGCCTACAACTTACACAGAAAAAAATAAAACCCAATTTGGGTCGAAAGATTCTTAGGTATGTGCCCAAATTGGGCAATGCCTGTTTTGGTTATCACTATGTATCCATTTTGGGCACTGTTAAATATCCATTTTCATAAAAAAAAAAAAAAATTCTTTTTTTGAAAGAATCTTTCCACCCAAATTGGGTTTTATTTTTTTCTGTGTAGCCTTCATCAAAATCTTCAGTTTAATTATCTCAGTGAATTTTTATTATTTTTTTTAAATACATTGTTTTTAATGACCTGGGAAAACACGTTTTTTGACAAAATTATTGTTAGAAATAACTATTAAATGATAGAAATCTATATAATAAAGGAAAAACGTGTCCGTGCGTAACGCTGACGGTTTTGACGTTGTCAATACCAGGTGATTAAATTTTGCTTTTACTGTAAAATTTTAAACTTCTAAACATTGCACATTTACAATTTTTACACCATCGAATAGAGAAAAATCGCAATTTGTCTGAAAACTGCATCGCAGTTTACTCATTTTTTATGGTTTTTAAAATAATTTTCAAGCATGAATTTGTTTAAAAATCTATCTCTATCGCGTGCAAACGGTTACGAAAGATAATTCCATTTGCATTTAAAATAATATAAATGGTTCAGCATTTGTTTCCGGCTTATATTCCACAAAAGTGTTGTTTTTAATAAATTTCAAAATTTTATTTGAATACGTAAATGCTGTTTTTCATATAAAAATTATTTTTGGTGTTGTTCATAGGCATTCTAAAAATATATTAAATGTAAAAAATCCATTAGAATTTTCAATAAAAATAAAATAAAATAAAAGGTTTTCACCTTTACCCGGGAAGCGCGGGAAGGGATCCCCTAGTATTAATAACAGTTAAAATATTACTTTTTTGTTGTTTTCAAATTTTAAATTATTTACTGAAATGTGTTCTCATTTCCAAACTGCATGTTCCCGGAAACAAACTACATCCTATTTGTCCCCTAGCGATGGTATATTCCCTGAGGATCTACATATGTAATCTTGTCTTACTGTCTAACTTAATCTAACTGTAAATCCTCAGATCAGTAATCTTGGTATATTCCCAGGTAGGGGAGTCCCGATGAACGGTTTTGACCCCCCCCCCCCCCGCCCTTTTCTGTCAGTCGATCCATGATTCCAGGTACTAAATTGAAATAAATACAAATTTCATATTAAAGCGTAAAGCTATAAGATTATTTATACTACATTTTTATTAATCTAATTTAATACTTTTTCATCTTTTCTTTCCAGATTTCTCCTTTAGCTGATATCATTGACGAAAAGAAAAAAGAATCTCTCAATAAAGCCGTACAAAGATTGAAACAAATAAGTATGGTAAGTACATCTGTAATTTTTATGTAATGAACTTAAACGGAAGGATTATCCAATTAAGCAAAAAGTGTTAATTTGCTTTACCTTTTCCATTAATACAATGAATAAATCCAATTTTATTTATTAATAAATAAATCCAATTTTATTTATTAATAAATAAATCCAATTTTATTTATTAATAAATAAATCCAATTTTATTTATTAACACAGAAGCAAGCATAATAAGCTGCTTATTTGAAATTTAGAAAGTACAGAATATATTTATTTTCTATTAGGGGGAAACACTAAACATAAATTCAATTCATTATTCATCTATAATAATAAAGACAGAAAGAAGTTTGTGTGTTTATCTGTCTGTCTGTCCGGAGACCGCTGTACGCAGAACTATGAGATTTGGCAGGAAGATAACATGTATATCTGACGTTATACACCTCGAAGCCACTTTTTTCATTTTTATCAACCCCTTAATCATCGCGGCCGATACATTCACGGGCTGTGTAGGTTAGTTTTTTTAAATTCAGACTGTTTGATTCCCACCAGTTCATATTTCGTTAAAAAATTTATATTAATATTTACAACTGTGCAAAAAGCATTTTTACTGAGCTCGATTCAAGTTTTCAAGTTTTCCATTTTTCTACATTTTCAAACTGCCGCATTTGCTTCCCAAATGGAAATACCAAAAAAAAAAAATAAATAAATAAATAAAATAAAATAATAATATATATGTATGTATATTTAAAAGTACCTTTCTCTTTCTAACGCTGTATTTTTTTTTTAAATATTTACTATTAAAAAAGAAATATTTACTATTTTAAAGAAAAAAAAAATCCGAAGTTTGATTCCATGTTTGTATTCATGTTTTCCTATTCCTTCTCAAGTTTTCTGTTTTTTCCAAACTGCCGCATCTGTTTCCCAGACAGAAATGTAAAGAAACAAAAAATATCCACTTATCCTGCGTGCTTTTTCGGTTGCGGCGGTATCTTCAGTTTCGAAAATATTAATATTTACTATTTCACGAAAAAAAAAAAAAAAAAAAAAAAAATTCTGGAGTTCGATTGGCGTTTGTTTTCATCTTTTCCGTTTTTTCTCCAGTTTTAAAATGTCATCTCCTTTTCCCGGAAAAAAAATACCCTCTTATTCTCGGTACTTTGCCGGTTAAAAAAAATATATAATTATTTTTTTTTTTTCAACAAAATTATTTTCTTGGAGTTGTTTCACGGATTTGCCAGAGACTTTTCTTTTCTCCCAGTGCCTGTGAAGATATCGCTCTCTTTTTAAGAGAATTGTGATTTTGAACATTTTCTTAGGGTTTTTCGTTTTGGGGCATGTCCGGGGAAACCACTACATTTTCAACACGGGATCGAGATCACTGATCAAGCTCACTATCTGTCAGGTTATAAGTTGTTTACCATACCACTTGCAACTCTACTGGCATGTCTGTTTTGGATCTACATATATAAAGGTGGGTTTAAAAAGAGAGAGAGAATAAGCCATTCTGTAAATGTACGCGCACTGCCATATATCCTCAGATCAATTTAATAATTCGAATAAATTAGCTCCGAAGAACAACAGAAAAAAATTACATTGTGACCAAACTAAGACTACAATTTTTTTTTTTTTTAATTACGCCATTTAATCTGTAACATGTTTTATTTGTCGTAGGACGGATTTTTTTTTTCAACCGTTGTTAAAATTAAATAAACCTCACATAATATATATATATATATATATATATATATATATATATATATATATATATATATATATATGTATGTATATATATATATATATGTTCAAGTGTTATAGTCGTTCAGGTGTTTTGGGATTAGATGTATAGTATATGATTTTGGTATTATATATACAGGGTTGTTATAATTAAAGTTCGCCTATTCAGAAGGCTCTAGAGCCGGTTCTATGGCTCCAAACGAAACAAAATTTCACTAGTACGTAGTTGAAGAGATGCGCTCTGCTAAAATCGAAAAAAAAAAAATTAGTTACATTTTTGTCAGTAGGTGGCGCTGCGCCAATGTTTAAGGCGATGTTTGCAGATTCATTATATCAATTTCAGTCAATCCAGACGAAGCACACAAATTTAAAAGTTTCAACAAACTTCGACGAACTGCGAATTGTTATAATTAAAGTTCACCTAATCAGACAGCTCTAGAGCCTGACCTATGACTCCAAACAATACAGAAAAATGAATATAATTTCATGTGATGTAATCTGCATCAACAAAAATAAAACATGTCGCTCGGCAGCGAGGAAATAACGAAGCGCTCATTACGCATGCTCAATGAATCCTCCACCATTTTCAATAACGCATTCCATTCTCAGAATTGTGCTTTCTATGGCATTGCGTAAACTGTCCTGTGAGATTGAGCGAATATGAAGTCCAATACTGTATTTCAGATCAGAGACTGTCTGACATCTGTCTTTAGATACAGAATCTTTCAAAAATTCCCACAACCAAAAATCGCATGGTGTTAGATAAGGAGTTCGTGGTGGCCAGACTGTTTGAAAATAACGACTTATGATGCGGTCTTCTGTAAAATGGTTTGTTAAGAAAGTCCGAACTGCTCTAGTAATGTGCGGTGGTGCACCGTCTTGCATAAACACGATACTTTGAAGGCAGCCTCGCTGATGCAGCTCGGGAATCAGAAAATTTGACAACATATTGAGATACCTTCTCCCATTTACGGAACATGTAATGGGTCCTGTGGATGTAAGTTCCTCAAAAAAATATGGCCCTATCATAAACGTAGCTGTGAAACCGCACCACACTGTCACTTTAGCTGCATGCAATGGAACTTCTTGGACAACATTAGTATTCTCTTTCGCCCAAATTCGACAGTCGTGTGTGTTCAATTGTCCGTTTAAATAAAAATGCGCTTCATCACTCCATAGAATATTCCAGGGCCAAGAATTGTCCACATTCATTCGTGCAAGAAACTGTAGTGAAAATGATAGATGACTTTCGGTATCACCCTGTATTAGTTGTTGCACCCTCTGAATCTTGTATGGATAGTAGCGCAAAATTTGACGCATCCTTTTCTCACAGTGGAAATTGGCATATCGACTTCATTCGCAATAGCTGACACACTTGCATTACCAAATGATGACTGGCTTGCTAAATCCACGGCAGCAGTAGCAATATCTTCAATGCTAGAAATGTCTACCTTTTTTCGTCCTCTGCCAGGAAGAATGTCGAGTTTTCCTGTTTCCTCGAACTTTTTAATCATTTTGTGAACTCCACGATCCGACATTGGTCCACGTCTAACATCTTTTAGTTTCCAGAATTCTCGAAGAGCTGCAGCTGCGTTGCTGTTATTTTGATAAAATAACTTTACAAGAAGTGCCTTTTCTTTCAAAGTTACCATTCTCCACAAAGCGTAGATTCAAATGCTTTTCAGAAACAATCAAAACTGTTCCAGTGTCAAAGAAATCACACACACACTTTATCAGCAAGTTTTAAATCGTCAGGGTGTTAGAAGGGTATTTCAAGTTTTCGAAGTTGCGACGTCACTTTGACGTCGTTCGTCGAAAATTTGAATAAAATGTGATCGTTTTCAAGCGTTGAGTGAAATTTTGTGATTTTGTGTGTTTCATCTGGATTGACCGAAATTGATATAACGAATCTGAAAAAGTTTACTTTTACCAACTGTGAAATAAAATTTCCTGTATTTTGTTTTTTACAAAATAAAGGAATCTGCAAATATCGGCTTAAATATTGGCGCAGCGCCACCTATTGACAAAATTTTTAACTATTTTTTTTTTTCGCAGAGCGCATCTCTTCGTACTAGTGAAATTTTGTTTCGTTTGGAGCCACAGAACCGGCTCTAGAGCCATCTGAATAGGCGAAATTTAATTATAACAACCCTATATATATATATATATATATATATATATATACAGAGCCGTAACTAGCCATTCCTGGGCCCTGTGCAAGAATTCGCATTAGGGCCCCTTAATTAATTAGATTTGGAAAAATGAAAAAATAATACGTTACAATAAAATTTTTTATTAAGTTTTATTTTAATTGCACTTTTCTGGCTTTCATTTCGGCAAATTCGTTAATAACATCATCATAATTAATACAGTGAAACTTCCATTTAACGAAGTCTGATCGTTACACTTAAAAACTTCGTTATGAAGAAAATTCGTTAAATAGAATTCAACTTAAATTCATGAGATTTTTCCTACAGATATGACAAACAGGTATTGGATTCAGAAGCATTTGATTCAGTATCAATTATGAAACCGTCTTTTACAAGACAATTGTGTATGGCCAATGAAATCACGTTACAGTCCCAATCTTTGGCTCAAGCTTTCATAAGTTCTGATACACAGGTTCTCAAACTAATGTTTTCACTATATTCTCTTTTTTCTGTCTTTTTCGATAATGTACTTCAAGATTTTTTATTATTCCTTAGACTAATGGCTGAAGTTTTGAAGTTGTATTAGCAGGTACAAAAATAACTTTGATGTTCGATTTGCATTTTGAAGCACATTCTTGTGGATACACAAAGCAATTGTCTATGAGCAATGGAAGGTCAGAATGGTAACTGTTTGACTCTAATTGATATTTTTTGCTTCAATGCATCTAACGCCATTACGTCACTGCATCTTCTATAACATTGAACGTAAAACAAGGATTTTGACTTCCCCCAACTGTTAGCGCTGGAGTCTCGGTTTGAGAGAGTAATGATAACAAGTGTTTTTCTTAGTGTGAAAAATAAATTGTTTTATTTAGCACCAGACAGAATGGAAATTATTTAAATATGTTCATTTTCGTACAATCCGCCGAAATAAATTCGCATATCTATCGCAATAGCAACCTATTAGTTTGAATTACATGTACAAAAGTGGAATAAACTTCGTTATATAGAATATATTCTTCGTAATATGGAGATTAATTTACATGCTAATGGTGTTCAAAGTCAAAGTTCTGCAGAAAATTTCGTTAAGTAGAAAACTTCCTTAAATAGGGACTTCGTTAAAGGGAAGTTCTACTGTATTTTTAACTATATTGTATTCTATTGAAATAATAGACAGATTGGATAAACGTTCTTGTCCGATAGTTGATCGTAAATAATTTTTTATTAATTTCAGCTTGCTAAAACTTCGCTCGCATGAAGCAGTAGAAATGGGAAGAGTTAAAAATATTCGAAGGGCGACACTGATATTGGGTAAGATTCAATTAAACCAAAATCTTGAAGAGTCTGTAGAATATCAAGCGGCGATGCAGTTTGTATGTTTTGTATAAGAGCCGTTACTTCAAACTTAAAACTTTCAATGTCACATGTGAAGTCGTACTTTTTTAAATCTTTGCTGTACTTAATAGCGAGATCTGCAGCCGATTTTTTTAAGTCAGCGACACTCATATTTTGGAAAGACGAGCCATACAGAAAGCAAAAATAATCACAGATGGTTGTCATTTTTTCATAACGCAAATCTATCTGAGACAACAGAGTGTCCAGAACACTGTACATTTGTATTTTAAATAACTCTTCAGCTGTTAATTTACTTCCTTCATCTGATGTTTCATCTATTTCCATTTTCTTCACTCTTCTTTTCTTTTTATTAAGAAATTCCTTCTCTATATCCTCTAATTTTTTCAGCCAAACTTTGTGCTTCCTGGATATTTTGTTCAAAATCTGTATCTCGAAGCCCTTGTAATGTACTACGTAAACCAGCAATTAGTTTTGTTCCAATATCTATTGACAAATCTTTCTGTTGTAATGCTTTGTTTGTTCGATCGATGCATTGTAGAATTTTATTCCATATAGAAAGTGTACAGATAAACCTATAATTAATTTGCAGAATCAAACTTTGTGCATTCGATACAGCTTCCGGATTCGAAAAATCGTTTGTAATCATTTGAAGTCCTTCCATTACTTCAGGTAATTGTAAATACAGCGCTTTTATTGCTCTGGCCTTTGATGACCATCTTGTATCAGAAAAACTTTTAAGTGATATTTTTAAGCACTTCATTAAAGTTTCCAAACGAATTGTTGAGGACGATAAAAAATTAAACAACCTCTGCACAGTACCAAAAAATGCAATCATTTCTGGAGTTGTAGATGCACCGTGGGCACCGGCTAAATTTATATTATGAGCTGCACAAGGTAAAAATATTGCTAAATCATTAATTTCCAAAATACGTGCACTTACTCCCTTATACTTGCCAGCCATATTGGCACCGTTATCAAATCCTTGCCCTCTGCAAACCTGAATGTCTAATTTATCAACATTTAGTTTATTCAAAATTTCAGATGATAAACCTTCTCCCGTTTTTTCATGAGATTGAATAAAGTTTATGAAGCTTTCTTAAATAATTACCTTCCCTTTGCAGTCAACATGGACATATCTTATAATCTTGGTACTTCTCTTGGTATAAATTTCTTGGTACTTCTTTTTCTTTGAATAAGAAATAAATAAGAAATACAAATTAAAAATATCAAGAGACATTAGAATTAGATAAAAGAGTAAACTGTGCCATAAAGCACGACCACTTAATAAAATCGATTTCCGTACTTATTTTCGCTTTCCGCAAAAATACATAGAGCTCGGTGGAAGCAAAAACAGAATACAATTCGAGACAGGTTCAATGTTGCCAAATGACTAAAAGTAAACTTTACGTGAAATAAGGAAAAGAAAATACCCAAGTTTTTTTCGAAAAATTTTATTGTTCCCGAACATTTATTTCCCCACGAATTACTTGTCCTCAAAATTTGACAAAACTGGCTTTCGGAAATGAATTTTCTTTCATAAGGTTAATGATGATATTTATTGAAATGGTTTGCAGTGTTGGAAAACAAATTCAGCGTACATGTTGCTTAAGATTTTTTTTTTTTTTTTTTTTTTTTTTTTTTTGCGTATTTTGATTTTCGGAATCAATGCTTAATTCTGAAGTCTGCCGATAAAAGAAGGGGAAGGGGGGGGGGGAGTTGTCCTGTAATTTAGATTTTTTTTTCTTCAGTGGTTATCGTTCAATTTTTTCGAAATTTTTAGGAATTAAAAATATGATGTTGTTCCCTTAACCATTTTATGAAACAATATGCATATTTTGTAGGTGTATGAGGCACACAGAGTTTGCAGAATAGATCGACATAAGACATTTATTTACAATTAAACGAAGACAAAATATATACAGCTCGTATGCGACTGAGCGCCGACATCTTTCTTAAAGTAACAACTACTTTCGCTCTCGGAGCATCATCATCTAACTGTACGCGCATGCGCCATATGTGCGGAGAGGAGAAAATGAACGTTGTATTCCAACATATTTAATAGTGAAAACGTAAGCCAAATCCAGCTAAATATCCCACTTTTTTCGTCGATTTTTTCTTGGATTTTATTAATTTTTTGAAAAATATTTGTGCTCCCCCGAATGTTTCAAAATTTTTGTAGTAGCTGTAAATCGAGTCTGCCGAGATGCTGTAAAAAGATTGTGTCGAAATACGGACGTTTATTTACTTTTAATGTAGAAAAAATATCGCTTCCGAGAGGTAAAGTGACCTGCGGTCGTGAATTTTTTAAAAGAGTTAAAATTTTCCTATTTTTGAAAACCGATTGCACTGACGATTAAAAGAAAGTATCGGCATTAAGGCATTGCTTATCGGATAATAAGGATTTTGCTTATCGGTGCCTTTAAAATTGCTACCTGAGAGGGGAGATGTGGAACGTTGGCATATTATGGGAAATGTTTACTGCGAAAACGACTCTTTTTTGCAAACATTTTTCAAAGGGCTAACAACGATAATTTTTCGAACTAATTGCAGAATTTGAGACGTAAAGGTACTAATTTTAAGACCGTATCTTCCATATTTCAAATGGTTTGGTTAAAGGAAGTTAAAATAAAACGAAAAAAAAACGGCATTTGGTAAAAACATAAGCTAAAACACAAGTATACGTTACTGTATTCAAACTATAACCTAGCATAAGTTTGGCAGGTACATAGGTAAGTTGAAAATATCAGTTCTATATTAATTCGAATGTTCATGTTGATAAGCGGAGACATCTAGGATCTAAATAACACAAAACTTAACCGTCAAATCGCGCAGTAGGAAGACAGAAATTTCTTTTTCAAATAAAAAATATAATTTCTTATGCACATCATTTTGGGGGCCCCCCTTTCAGATGGGCCCTGTGCGGCTGCACCTGTTGCACTTGCCTAGTTACGGCACTGTATATATATATATATATAAATAACAATGCAATTCTGGACATATTTTGATACAACTCTTCTTCAACTTAAATCGATATTAAATTTATGTTCAACATAAAATGAAAATCTGTCTTTTTGCTGACAGATTTGAATTTAGCGACAAAATGTGGTATCGTATGCTATGGTTTATCTGATTTTATGATTAATCATCTATTTGAATTTTAATTTACCCTGGGCAATCAACTGCTAATTCTGGTAACTTTGTCAGTACCAGAACTTTACATTATTGTAGCAAACAAATGATAGATATTTAAAAATTACCGTAATTTCGCGCGTATGCGCCGCGGCTTAGTTATGTCTTTTTCAAACCGGAAATTTTATTGAAAATAAGAAGTCAAATAAGTGCTAAGCAGAAGTAAGTCATATTTTATTTAAAATAAATTCTGGTAGGAAATCGAGCTATCTGAGGTGCGGCGTATACGCGCGAAATTACGGTAATTGAGATAGATATTTAGAAAAAATCATGCTTGAAAATTATTTTTAAAAAAACAACAATAAATTGATTGACAATTTTCAAACAAATGCATTTCTATCGAAAGTACTTTTTTTCGTTATTCAATGATGTAAAATATGAAATTATGCGATGATTAGAAATAATGTAAAATATCGATAACTCCAGTCGTTGCCACCATCGTTATACATTTCTAAAAATAGCAACTATGTTTTGGCTAGCGTACAAAAGTGGGTTATGATTTTTTTAACGGCGATATATTGAAGAATCCACGGTGAAGGAAATATGACTTTGTCGTTAATCTCTCTTTTTAAATTTTATTATTAGGAAGCCAAAAGAAGAGGTGTTAAAGTATTGGTGGATGCAGAGTACACGTATCTGAATCCAGGACTTAGTTTATTGACATTGGCTGCAGTCAATGCCTTTAATCAAGACTTGCCTCTAATTTGGAATACATATCAATGCTATCTTAAAGTAAGTTTTAATCACATATTTTTGGAGAAAAGTATTTTTTATTGTTCAAGGACGATCATTCCATGTTTCAGAGAAAGGGACAGGTTGATTTATTATACATTTTCTTAAAATTTAGAAGAAAGTACTTCTTAATAGACGCTTTCAGCGTGACGTCAGTCATGACGTTTTGCTTGGTTACTGACTCCAAACAAACGGTTGCTATGTTTGATTTCTTATTAAATATAAATTGTAGAAAGTGTTACCACTGCATATAAAGTATTGAAACACTGAACTGTGAGATATAGCTATAAGATATATCTATAATATACAAACCAAATAGAAAATGCCACATAGCAGCCGTTTGTTTGGAGCAAAACGTCATGATTGACGTCACGACTGAAAGCGTCTATACTTGTTACTTGAGCTTAGCCTTATGTCTATGTAAAGACAAGAATTTTTTTTTCAATTACTTTCCTTTCATTATTTAAAATTTGGGTTGGGTTGGGTTGATTATTGACGGCCAATTATCTACACTTGGGATATAGGCCAGGGGGGAGTGCCCTTCGTGGGGGTCTTTCTAAGGGAACCTAACCCGTATTTACGCATGGATAAATCCACGGCTCGAAGAAAACCACGAAAACTCCGAACGATTAGGCCGACGGGCGCGATTGGGATCGAACCCAGCACCTCCCGTCTACCAGCTTCGAGAGCAGAACCTCTCAGCCACTATTTAAAATTTGGAAAAAATTCAGTGTATTATCTAAAAGAAAAAATAAAAAAAATTACGAAAATCTGCAATAACTGCCAAAACGTCAAGTGAAGGCTTATATATATATTTTTTTCTGTCATCATGTATGTATACCCTGCTATAACTGTTGCAAAAAGCAGCAAAATAGCTTCATATTTGGTAGATATGGTCTGTGCTCGGCAACTCGGAATTAGCTGTATAGTTTTTGGTTTAATTTGGCTGATTCGTTCGAATGGTATGGAAAATTTTCTTACCTGCAATAATACTTTTCTGTGGGACGACTTTAAATTCAGACAAATTTAAATTTTAATTATTTACTGAAAAGAAAATGATACGTTTGAATAATTTATTGAAGTGTTACTTTATGCATGCTAAATTTTTGCTGTGAAAATCTTAAATTAATCAAATCGATTTGAAAATTTTCCAATACTCTTCTCGGGCATTTACAACTGTCTGTATAAATTTTGTTAAAGTTTAGGCGTGTGTTAATATAATAATTTTTTTTTTTTTTTTTTTAGAAATTAGAAATTATGCGCATTTGTTTGGTTTTCTTTCTAATTTCATTTAACAGCTACTCAGCAACTGGTATTTCATAGCATACCAGAAAAAGAAAATTCAATGAAATTGCGCTTTACAACACTTTTATTAACAAAAAGCTTATTTTCGGGTGATTTTTTTTTCTATAGAAATAGAATAAGATTTCTTTAGATAAAAGCTTTCTTTTAAATACCACAGAATGATTACTAATTTTTTTAACAAACAAAAAAAATGAAAATGTTAGACTGCTAAATTATATAAGTCTGGTAACAGGGGCTTATATTTGCATTAATATCTTTGTAACACGAGATTTTATCCAACTTCTGCAAAAGATACAAATGTGGTTGAAAAGTAAGTAAGTATTCTTAATAGGATAAGATAAAATCTCCTGTACAACAATATGCTGATGTTCAAAAAAATTACAGTGTAAAACGCACCCATAGATTACTCGAATCCTGAAATAGCACAATTTTTGGAAATTGCGAACGTAAAATTTATGAAACAATAAGGGTTTCAGGGGGGGGGGCGAGGTGAATAAACTCCCTGAAGAAATGTATTCTTTACTATGAAAAATGTAGCAATTGTAAAGCATCATTGATGAAATCGTGTTTAATGTAACCTATCTTAAAGGTTAGGCTAGATTTCTTAAATCTTCAGGAAATGTTATATGCTTAAAAATATGTATAAACTCAGAAAATTAAAGTTTTTAATATATTGAACATTATGTAAAGTAAGATAAAAAATAAAAAATTAATTAATTAATTTCAGAATATACATTGAGGCTCCTGATTTGCAAATTTACTAGTAAATTAAAAATTCAGAAACATAAAATTGAAAGTTAAAAATTAAAAAAGACAGATTGAGCCTATTATGGTCAAGACTCAAGACCCGATCAAGCCAAAGCAATACCATGGATTCGGTGTTCACTCGAGGACCCGCTTTCTATACTGTTATAAAAATGAAACACTTTCGATTTCATATTATACATATATGATTATATCAATACAAATTTATATAAATATGTATATATTTCTTAAATCTCAATTCAAATCTATATAAATATATATATTTTTTGTTGTTGTTTTTAATCTCATCTTACTCTAAAATACAATTGGCAAAACAAAAAAGAGAGAAGAGAGAGGCAGAGAACACCTCCTATGAACTCCGCCGCAAATCATCCTATAAAAATATGACTGGTATCAATCGATTAGTAATAACGTCTATAAATTTATGCTATACTTAAATTTTGCTTAGAAGGTCGTCTACCATATGGAAATTGTACCAAACCTGAAAGTTTTCAAAACTAGCACCTAATTTTCACATCATATTTGGATTCTCCCGGTTAATTTTAATTTAGTATGCCAAATGGCAAGTAATTTAGTCAATTTTTTTTTTTTTTTTATGAATTATACACGTTTAAAATTTGGAATTCCCAATGTTAAATTAATTTGTAATCGTTGCAAAACCGATTGTAATGCGGATAGTTTTTTTAAATATAACTCAAAAACTACTTGGTGGAATAGGCTGAAATTTTGGATTGGCATATTTAAAGCTCCTAGAAATTGATTTCTGTTAAAAAATTCATAACTTACGATTCATTTTTTTAAAAATAATCTTGAAATTATATATATTTTGAAATTGTTTTTTTGAAAAAATATGAATTGTAACATATGAATATTTTAATAGAAATCGATTTCTATGACAAATTTACAGCTTATTTCGTCAAGTTGTTGCTGAGTTATGTTTTAAAACACTACTCGCATAGTAATTTTTTTTTGCAACGATTACAAATGAATTTAACGTTAGGAGTTCCAAACTTCTGTATAAATCCTAAAACTATATACTTGACCTGAATAAACTTGCCGTTGGGTATCTTAAAGTAAAATTAATCGGAGAGTTCAAATATGATTATAAAAAAAAAGTGTTAATATTGAAAAGTTTCGAACTTGAATTTATATGTACTAGGGTATCCAACCCGGGCCTCCCGTGTTAGAGAATGCAGATGAAAACAATTTACTTTTTTATAGAAAACTCTAATAGATTTTTTGCATTTAATATATTTTTTAGATTGCCCCTAGCAACACCAAAGAGAATTTTTGTATGAAATATGTCCATTATATATTCAAATAATTTTTTTAATTTATTAAAAGCGATAATTTCGTACTGGCCTCGTGACTGAAGTTAATAGCCGGCGAAGAAATCTACAGCAGTTTATACATATATATATATATATATATATATATATATATATATATATATATATATATATATATATATATATATATATATATAATTATAATATCTATGAATTTCAAAATACATATCAAGTTCTAATATCATTCTACTTTAATCTACAAAGAGATAAATAATGATATTGTGTAAACAGAATACCACATAGCTAATAATTAACTTGTGCAATCATAAAATTACCTTAGCATGTGCTTCAATGGTAATTAGCCAAATTTACTCATACCTGAAAAACATTTAAAAAGAAAGAGAGAGAAAGGGGGTAAAAATTATAAATTGGAGTTGCTATTAAGTAAACACAAATGGATTAATAAATTAATTATGAACATTATTCAGTGGAAAAACTGGACCACAAGAGAACCAATCAAGAATAGGATATGAAAAAACATATGTGGATGTACTCGTCAGCTTGGCTGCACCCACATGTGTTTTAAAAATAATTCAGTATTTCATAATTCTACTGGCATGATGCTAAGAACAGTAGAATGAGCCAAGTATACTGAATTATTACCAGACAACAATTGGAAAAATTTAAAATTGGAAATATGTAAAATGTAAATAAAAAACCATTAAGAAATATATAATATATCACTTACAACGATTATCCTAAAATCTTTATAAATCACCACACTAAATTACCACCAGATATCATTTTTGAAATAATATTTGAAATTAGAACCCTTAAATTGTAGAAAAAATGTTTTACTCACAAGAATGATATATATATATATATATATATATATATATATATATATATATATACTGATAATTTCAGCGGTTTTAAGCGCTATATTCGATTACATGTCTGTTAAATTTGTGTTTTATTTATACTATTTTTTATTTATTGATTAACGAAGATTTAATTTCGTTATGGAATATTATCTGGAAACAAATTCTAAATTTTTTATATTTTTTAAAGTGCAAACGGATTAATATTTTGTAATCGTCTGCAAGCGATAAATAAAAAAAAAATCATGATTGAAATTTAATTTAAATGCTATAATAAATCTGTCAGTTAAGGCGGTATTCAAAAAAATATTTTTCCACGCTCAACAACTCAAAAATTTGAGACACATTCCCAGACTCATTTTTAAAAGTAACAACAGGAAACTTGGCGGCGTGATTTATAAAGACATTTATAAGGGCCCCATGTTTTTATTTTTCGTTCAATTAATTAGAAATTGATTTACAGACAATTATTTTCACAGTACAATAATTTTTTTTGTTTCCAGCGCTATCGCTTTGGGAAATTCGGTTCAAAATGTCCACTTTGACAGCATTTTTTGAAATATATTCTGCCTTTATCAAAAAATCGAGACAATACGGACATTATAAAGTTTCTGAATAAGAGAACCTGCCAATTGGATGCATTTTAGAGCAAAAATGAATTTACAAATGTGTCTCAAAATAAGCAGTTTGATTTGAATACACCCTTGAGATACAATTTTCAAACAAATTGCATTTGAAAGTAGGTTTTTTTTTTTTCCTATGTAACGGTGTAACAAATGAAAACGTGCAATATTTAGAAATTAAAAAAATTGCAGTAACAAAAATCGCAAAACCAAAATTTCACCGTCAAGTATTGCCATTCACAAAATGACGTCAGCGTTACCCACGGACACGTTTGTCCTTTATAATATAAATAGACAAAAACCTAAGCAAAATTTCAGTGTATTAACATTAATTAATAGAGGTTATTACTAGCCGATTGGTACGTGTTACATTTTTATACTATAATTTGCGGCAGAGTAAATATGGGTTTTTTTTTTTTTCCCCTTTGCCGATTGTACAAAATTGTGATAAAATCAATACAGAGTAAATAATAGATTTAAAAAAATCATCTTCAAAAAAGGCATACCGGAATTGGGGATGCTCAGAATAGGAAAGCGGAAGGCTACACTGCAAAAAAAAAGTGTTAATTTTATAGTATAATACTAGCACCCCAGCTGCCAGTATTATACCGCAAAATTAACAGTAATAAACAGTAAAATAAGCAGTAATACGCTGCCGCGCATGCGCGGTATTACTAATGGTTATTAATGCTTATTTTACTGTTTATTACTGTTAATTTTACGGTATAATCAACATTTTTTTTATCTTTCT
Source organism: Maratus michaelseni (assembly GCA_963931845.1). Taxonomy (NCBI): domain Eukaryota; kingdom Metazoa; phylum Arthropoda; class Arachnida; order Araneae; family Salticidae; genus Maratus; species Maratus michaelseni. Next base: position 203,281,768 of record OZ007587.1, read on the forward strand.
TGCAGGGTATAGAGTTTTCGTCATTGGTTCAAAGCTCGGAAATTAAGTATTTTATTTTCATTTAGATTTCGCAAGAAAACTGTATAGTTTGAGCAAACTTCTGCTTAGATTTTGAAGTTTTCAAGAATTATGCTAGCTTACTTTCACCGATTCTGCCCCGCTCCCCCTCTCTATAAAATAAAATGAGAATTGCAGGTCTCCCGCTTTATTTTCTACTATCTGTTTATCTTTCATAAAATACCTTCTCGTTTCGTCAAAGAATTCAAATACCATAGCTGCCGATCTCCCGTATTTTTGCTTTTAATACACATTTTGAACCAGGAAAATACTTAATTTCCGAGCTTTGAACCGATGACGGGAACTCTATACACACATACACACACACAAAAAAAAAAGGTTGATTTCACAGTAAAACTAACATTTTTTTTTCAGTGTACAGCCCTGTTGTCCCATGCTTTAAACAGGCCTTAGTTTTATTAGCAAATTAATTTATATGGACGTAAAGAGTAAGTGAGACCAATATAGATAAAATACCAAAAGTTGAAAATGTAAAATTAAAAAGAAAATATACAGGGTGTCCAAAAAGTCCGGAAACGGTCAAATAACTCGAGAAATATACATCGGATTGAAAAATGGCAAAATGCATGTTCAATATTTTTGAAAACTCTATTTACGGATATGAAAGTCCCCCCCCCCCTCGCGGGGGTAAGGGGGGCAGTTTTGAATTCTTAAATGATGACTCCCATTTTTTATTGCAGATTCGGACTCTACGGGAAAAAATACGTAACTTTTGTATTGAACATTTTCTTCGAAACATTGTAGATGGCGCTGTAATCGAGTGCAATGCTGTGAGAATCGTTACCATTGCAATGTCGAATAACTCGAGAAATATACATCGTACTGAAATACGGAAAAATGCATGTTCAATAGTTTTGAAAAATCTATTTAGGGATATTAAAGTTGCCATTTTTCTAAAATATTAAACACGTATTTTTCCGTTTTTCAATCTGATGTATATTTCTCGAGTTATTAGAGCTTTTCCAGACATTGCAATGGTAATGATTCTCACAGCATTGCACTCAATTACAGCGCCATCTACAATGTTTCGAAGAAAATGTTCAATACAAAAGTTACGTATTTTTTCCCGTAGAATCCGAATCTGGAATAAAAATGGGGGTCATCATTTAATATTTCAAAGTTGCCCCCCGGGGGGGGGGCAACTTTCATATCCCTAAATAGATTTTTCAAAAATATTGAACATGCATTTTGCCGTTTTTCAATCCAATGTATATTTCTCGAGTTATTTGAACATTTCCAGACTTTTCGGACACCCTGTATATATATATATATATATGTGTGTGTGTGTGTGTGTGTATATATATAACTTATATTGATATTTCTATCTCTTTTCTTTTATGCTCACATATTTCTTTTTATGTACTTCTATATTTTCCTCTTTTAGTCACAATTGCTATGCTCATTCTTAAAATTGTCTGTTTCTCTTTCAGGATGCTAAGCAAACGCTTGACGAAGAAAGCAATATTATATTGAACGAACTACGAAGGTATTTTGGTGCCAAAGTTGTTCGGGGGGCATATATGGTGCAAGAGAGAAGTCGGGCAGAAAAACTTCAGATTGGTGATCCCGTCTGTGAAGATTATGACGCTACCGGTAAAAACTACAATAAGTTAGTAGCGTAGATTTCCAAATGCTATTTATTATCTTAAGAAATATCCAATATAATGTACAAATATATAATCTTATCAATATTAAGCAACTAAAATATCGTGAATATAAACGTGATATTTTAGTTGCTTAATCTTGCAGGGTTGATACATCTTTATTTTAAATATCGACATTTTTAATGGCTACATTTAATTTTTGGAGTTAATTTATATCACTTATATAGAAATTGCGGTTTAAAATTATAAAAACTTCGATATAATAAATTTTCAACGTGGTGTCTAACATAGTTTTTTTGTAACGATTTTAATTACAGCCCTCCTTTGTCTAAATATATTCTTTCAAATTTACTAGTACTTACATAATTATTATACTACTGTGTAATTTGGAATAGAATTGTATTAGTAAATGTAGCAGAGCCTCGATTTTATGTTTGCAAAATTTACATTTCCTCTCAGTTTACAACGAAATATGCATGTATAGTCCTAGAGGGGAACTGAACAATTCCTACTAATTTTTCCGTAAACATTTAATGCTAATCGATTACGAGTAGTATCTACATCTATTGAAAAGGCATAAATTCAGTTTTGTAGAGGCCATCTGTATATTAAAATCTGAACTGAATTTAAAAAAATAAATAGAAAACTGATTTTTGACAAAATATGCTTGAAAAATTTTTCAAGTCATTTAATAAAAATTTAAGAATTTTTGTTTTAATATAACTAGATTTTATTATTCAAACCGTGTGCAGAAGCTGAATATAAAATCTCTGCTGCCTTCACAACAAAAGTTAGTTTATTACATCACTGGAAAATGTATTATAAATACGCAATATCAGATTTTATCTTAGGGAGATGATATAAAATCGGCTCTAATTATAAAATTAGAGTGATCAAATTATAAAATAGTTTATAATTCTGAAATCAATCTTTAAAACCTCTTGAAAGTTTGTATCCAACCAAATTAAAGGGTGTGTATTTTTTTATGTTGGAACTTTGGGAGTTACTGCTGAAAATTTAAAGTAAGTGCTCATTTTATTAACGCCTTAATAAGTGACTAAATTAGTGAAAATTATGTTTAATTTCTGTCTTATTTCAGCATAGTTATGCAGCTTCTGAAGAAAACGTCGGAAATAGGCTCTCGATGCCAGTTTATAGTAGCTAGTCATAATGAAGAAAGCGTCAAATTAACCATTAAGGGGTAATAATACTTTTCCTTTACATAATTTTAAAATAATATTTAATGTTTCAGTTAAGCATTCCGATAAGTAACCGGAATTAACACAAATTTTAAGGCAAAGCGAAAAAGTGTACATTCATGTGAGATTGAAGTCCATAAGAGAAAAAAATGTAATAAAGCATTATAAACTTAAATTTTTCTTTAACTAGAGGACTACTAACAGAATTTTATAGATTTTAATTAAAATTTGTAAGTGGCTTTGTTCGTTTTTCCAAACCCGTGTCATTTAATCGATAAATGATTGGCTTTTCTAAATAGAGTTTACTTATTCGAAAGACAATTCAGAATGATTTTATAACAGCAAAACTAATTTAATACCTCCGTTATACTGCAAAAAAAAAAAAACGTTGATTTTACGGTATAATACTAGCATCCCATCTGCTACAAGGGGTGATCAAATGTAAAGGTACGAAACGACACTGTGGGTATAAATGAAGACTTTATTCAAAGTAAACACCATAGGCATGAGCACAACTATCCCATTGATTAACGAGCAAAAGGGTTCCTTGTTCCCAGTATTCCTGTGGCCGAGACAAGACAGAGTCCTTCACAGCGTCCTTGAGTTCGTCGTCCGAATTGAAGCGCTTCCCTTTCAGGTTTTCTTCCTTTTTCGTCCATCTTGTCGATGAGATCGGCCGTGATGACTGTGTTTGCAAGGACTGGTCTCGGGTCATCAACCAAACTCTTAAGACCTGCACGAAAACGGGCACACCATTTTCCAACTGACTTGTCGGACACACAGTCTTCTGCGTATACGGTCACCATCCGGCGATGAATAGCGGCTGGTTTAACACCATCCGCTGTCAGAAATCGGATAACCCTTCGCGGCTGCTTAAGTGTGGAATTTTTCAATGTGAATGCCATCCTGTCCTCACACGCACTGGCGCATCAGTTGGACGGCGCTCTTTATAAAAGCCTCTGCTCTCTCCTGCGCATGCTCCGATCAACGCCGCAGACTCCAATCGCATCCCTAGATGCCTCGCTTCGTTCTCCCATAGCAGCATAGGCAAATATTAAACTGTTACGTTTTTACGTCGTTTCGTACCTTTTCATTTGATCACCCCTTGTAGTATTATACCGTAAAATTAACAGTAATAAACAGTAAAATAAGCACTAATACGCTACCGCGAATGCGCGGCAACGCATTATACCGTATAATCAACATAGTTTATTATACCGCAAAATCAACAATTTATTTATTTTATTTTATTTTATTTTATTTTATTTTTTTGCAGTGTACAAAAGCACATTCAAACCGCAATAAATAAAATTTACATCATTTAATTGACAAAAAAGTATGTGGACATTGTAGGTATGATTATTTTATACATATCTGTGCAAAATAATAATAATAATAATAAAAATAATAATAATCTGTTTGTAAAACAGTTTTTTTTTTTAATACCTGCAATTAAGAAAACAATATTTTTCAGAAAAGCGGATGCAAAAAGTCTGTGTTAAAGTAGGCATACCAACTTCAAATTGAAATGGTTCTAATAATTTGAATATTATCATGCGGTTTGTTTTGTTCGATTCAGAATTGCATAAGTTTTTAAAATATATGAAAAACAAAAAAGTCGATTTTTTGAAGATTTAAAACTAATAAATCTCGTTAATAAATCTAGATGGAGCTTAGCAAATAAAATATACTGCTTTTCGGGAATTAATGATTTGTGTGATCGTTGTAGCACTTTAACCTTCAGCCTGGCGCAACTCATCTAAATAAGCACATCTCTGAAGATTTATCATTACTTAAGCATATCTTTACTTTATTTTTTTTCTATTTAATATATTTGTGTTTTTCTATCCAATAATATTCATATACATTATTTTTGATGTCAACATCCCTTTTTCTATGTACATACAAAGCACACAATGATAAGGATGAATGAGGTATCACACAAAAGGTTTTTCAGGGAGTGGTATTTCCTCCCCGGAGTATCATAGTGTCCCCACTAGAGCTGTAGATATCCCTTCCGAAGAAAAATATTTGAATTCAACTCTGCTTTTGACATAGTACACCTACATTTCATTAAAACACGTTGTTTGATTACAAAATATTGACCGCAATTATTTACAAAAAAAGTATTGTAAATAAAATTAAAAATATTTCAAATAAAATATAAAAAGTATTTTTAAAATCCTATGAAGGGCACATTTCGTCCGAAGTCATTCGATTTAATATAGTGTCCGGCGGAAGGTTACAAGCTGTTAATTAGTATTAATTGACCTTTAACATTAACTCATGCTTTATTTTTTTCTCTTTTTAGAATGTGCGAGCTTAATATTTCCAAACAACGAGGTGATGTATGTTTTGGACAATTGTATGGCATGTGTGATCAAGTCACGAATCCTCTTGGTAAGTTCACAATGCACGAATCACTAAACGAAACGAAAAAAAAACGCATTTTTAGTGGCAGAAAAAGCTGAAATTCATTAAATTCAAAACATTATAAATTGGTGGGTTTAGGTTGCAGAAAAACAGAATTTTTACAGTTTTACTTGTCAAAGAAGAGAACATTTTCTAAGTATAACTCATAAGAACCAGGAACAGTATTAACTTTTCTTTATATCTTAAAAAAAAATAACTATTTTAAGGTAAATGGCTTTTGATATGATGATCAATATTTGAAATATTTTTTCAAGTAGAACCATGCCTCTAAAACTCCCCTGGTGGTTTTGACTCAGCCCCTTAAGTGTGAAAGATGAGAAGGAGTCAGGCCGCGGGCACTGCATTCCCGAACCAAAGACTTTATAACTGCTAGAGTTCTTTGCCCGAACCACTAGTTACGTGTGAAAGGAGACCGGAAAAGGGTCCTTGGCGGGCCTCTAACCTATGGAAAGTGACATTACCTCCGTACAAGTAAGTCCCCCAAGTTAAAGGAATCCACGAGGGTCTTCGTAGGTCAATCCCAGTACCCAGTTTTGACTGGAATGGTGGGCAAAGTCTAGCGAAAAGGGTTAAGGCAGTGCAAAACTTCCATCTAGAGATGAAAGTGAAGTAAGGCAATTCTTGCGGGCTTTGCTTGTAGCGGCTGGATTTCGCTCCATTCTAACGTATCGGGCTTCGGTCCATTTGTGTGATCGGACTGTGGTCCACATGATTTCTCTGAACTTCGGTCCTTTTGATGCTTGGCAACTTATTGTGGGTACTTTCCCTGAGACAAAGAGGTACTGACTACCACAGGCGTAGGGTACTTTTCATAGAGTTTTCGTAGGGTTCAGGGGACCTAACCAATTTGTACAAAGTGCGAGTTGGTTTCATAACAAATCTCTTCTGCGGGCAGTTTACTTTTTGTAATTACCGCTGTTGCATTGTGTTGGGGGGACTGTCGTTGGAGGCTCCGTTATTAACCCCTTAACAGTTTTTTTTTTGACACAATAAACTAAAAATAGTGACAAATACCACTTTTTCCGTACTAAAATATTTGCCTTATATAGTCGGAAAATGTCTGTCAATTAATAAACCGAAGATTACTGTTAAGAAATTGGTGGTATCCAAAAGCTTTTAGTAATAAAGCAGGCAAACACTTTTTGCCTGTGCGGGGTTCGGGCACAACTGTTAATGGGTTAAACCGTATGCGGAGGATTTGGCGATTCCAGGTACGTGCGATGCAGTGACGCTCAATTTGTCAACTTGATTTTCTGAGTTGCAAACCAGTCCAACATGGCTATGCATACACTGCAAAAAATAATTGTTTTTTGCAGTGTAGGTGGAACTTTCTGCGTCATTAGCTTGTATCAGCATTTGTCGACTCTTTTTTGTGTTAAAAATTTTCTCTTCATTTTCTGGGTGCGGAGCACATAATTCATGTCTATTTGATAGCTCTTGTGATCTCGGTGAGTTCGGACTGGCTTCTGCAGTTTGGAACACTGCAGAATAAACAGTTTGGAACACTTGCCCTTCGCTGTTTGGGTTTTGGAGTTGGATGATCTCGAAGAATATTAGAGAAGCCTTTGGTTTCTCTGGGGCTTCGTCCTGTCTGTTTGCATCTACTGGATACGCCAGCGTGACTTTTTGATTGTTGATTTGGTACGATGGCGACACTTTAGTCATTTCTGACTGTAGGGGGGGGGGGGCGTAATGCTTTTGTTCCATCCTGTTCGCTTTTTTCCTTTAAATGGGATGCGTCTGGCATCCGGAGGGTTTTGCTGCGTCCTTCCAAGGGACAATGTAGCGAAATTTTTTCCACCCTGATGCAGACTCCTTCTCGAGTATTGGTTTTGTCATCATATTGCGTGGATGGTAAATCACCAACCTCATTGGGAACTTCGTTTGGAGTTTCCCATTAGGGTGTACCATGTGTTCCCTCTTTCATCTGTTGCTACTGATAGTTTTGCTGTTGCTTCAACTGAACTTCATATAGTACATTGGGAGATGGGGGATCGATAAAATATACTGATCTGCATGGAATCACTCGATCTTGAATCGGTAAACTCTTTAGTTTAAACCTCTAAAACTATCAGTTTAGTAATTAGCTATCGGATAAGTTTGATTATTGTCCGGGATGTAAAATATTCTATCCAGGACGTAAAATAAACTACTGAGTGGACAGAATTAAAACATCCCTACTCCGACCTCAATATTTTGAACTACTCAGTGTATAAGCTTCAAATTTTGTGCGCATACTATTCAAGACTTGGGGAAACGAATTACGAGAAAAACAATTAGTTCCAGAAACACCGATAAATGACGTTGTAGAACAGAAAATATGAAATAACGACAAAAAAATAATAAAAAACAAACTGTGAATGTGTGAATTCCCAGCCACATTCATTCTTCGACCTTTCTTTTTCGAAGAGAATATTCTCAATGGTCCTATGGCATGCACAGTGACGGCCAACAGATACAAAAGAATGCTCGAAACTTTTTTGTACCCCATTTGTAATAGCGGGAATGTCTTGATTCAATTACCTTTATACAAGATGGAGCGCCGCAGTTTCTTCGGCAACGTTTCACTAATGACAGAATAATCTGTCATGCATTTTCGACAATCTGGCCACCTCGTTCTCAGGATCTTAATCCGTGTGATTTTTGAAAACATTTAAAAAAAATTGTTTATCGAGGACGTCGAGTAACCTTTGCAGATTTGAAAGAAGATCTCTGCATGTGAGAAGTATTTCAGTCGATCAGTTACAATCTGCAATTGAACAAACTGTCCACACACAGAAAATTTTACATCTTCAAGAAAGGAATCATATTGAGCAGCATTCCTTGCGTTGATAAGGTCTTTTCCACATGATGTTTGGTACGTTCAAATAAAATGTGTTTACAATGTGTTTTTGTATTTTTTCAGCATATGTCCTGTTGTACAGCACCATCTATAGGTGAGTTAGGAAACTATTTTTTTCTTGCGTAATCCATTCCTCCATGTCTTGAATAGTATGTGCACAATATTTGAAGTTTATAGATTCAGTAGTTCCATATATAGAGAGGTCGGAGTAGGGTTGTTTTAATTCTGACCACCTGGTATATTAGCCGGTCTACGCTGTCTACATGGTCAGTGCGAGGACCGCGCTTCCTTCGGAAGGGTATAACCGGGCTTCTCCCCTCTATCTCATATTTTCATATGAAAATAAACTGTCGATAGATAGTCAAAGTCTGGTTCTACGATAATCATATTTAGTTTATGGAGTTTCCCTTATAGACAGGTTAAACTTTAATGAAACAGTTGGGCAGTCTGGCGACACGCGCTTTATACTGGCCAAAAGAATGATAAACAGATTAATCCCACTTGATTAATTTTAAAAAACTAATTATCTTATTTTAAAAAAATCATATTAAATATAATCATTTTCTCTAATAGCCAATATCATAGCTAATAGACTAGACAAAAAAATATTTTTCAAGTTCTAAAAATGAAAGTTCCGCATTTATTCTGTAAATCCTGAGAAAGGTAGATAATGGCGACACACTCGCAGTATTTACAAAAAACACTTTAGACAAAAACGTAAACAATCGAAAAAGTTATTTTTTCTCCTCTCTTTAAATAAAAAATACACAAAGCGTGCATTTTTTAATTCATTCGAAATAATCCGATGTAAACCGCGAAGCGCAAAAAATAAAGAAATTTATTTCCTGCAAAAACATTTTCCAAAAGCAGAGGAGAAAAAACTCGACGAAATCAATTTATTCTATATTCGAGATTCTAAAAATAGATCAGAATTCCCAACGTGGTTCGTTGATCTTTGAAGAACAAACTGTTGCCAATTTCTAACATTAAATAAAGAAAAAAGTAATTTCTGCATGTTCTGATATCTGATTGGTTAATAGCGTATGACTAACAGATGCAAATAATTGATTTGTGTGAATGAGCAAAATTATTTCATCCATGGTCCTTATTTTATCAAATCACAAAGGAATGAATCCCTTCTGTTGACATCGCTGATCGTGGGATTAGCGGAATTTCAACTGAAGATATCTCGATATATACAGGGTATATACAGGGTATTTCATAAAAGATAGGCAAAACCTTAAGAGGTGATAGTACACATCCAAACAAACAATTTCCATCAGATAATGCATTGTCGGAAATAAAACGCAAAGGTGCTGACGCATTTGGAAGCTGTCCATGCAAACGTTAAAGTTCCATTCGTGTTGCGAGTTATCGGGAGAAGAACGACACTAATAGCATGCAGATGTTATATGGGGAAGAAGAAGAAGGCGTAAGCAAAATTTCGCCTCAATTAATACATAAAAACCGCTAATCCGAGTGTTCAAATGTCAATCGCGGTAGGAACGTATCGGAAGATGCTGCCCTTCACTAATAGGGAAAAGGCTGATATGCATTTTATCTACGGAACTGCAAATAGAAAATAACTCAGAGATTCAACGATTGAGAGCAGGTTCTCAACAGGTGGGCGCCCGACCATACAAGATTTAAGTGCTTGCATCGACAGTGTGCGAGACTAGATCCTTTCTCGCTTCCCGGTCGGATGCAGATCGTGAAAAGAAGGACGAAACGTTAGTTGTGGAAGAAGCCATTGTGGATATGGTGTCTGATCAGCCAAGTACAAGTACACGAACAGTGGCTAGGCAATATTACATGTATCACACTCCACAACATGGCGAATACTGAAGGATCAGCGTTTGCCTCCTTATCATGTTCAACGAGTCCAGGAACTGACTCAAAGGGATTATCCTCGTAGTGTGGAATTCGCCCGCTGGTTTCTGCAGCAGAATGCAGTAAATTCAGATTTTGAGGCAACTGTGATTTTCACGGAGGAATGTACCTTCACACGTGAAGGTGCATTTAACACCCACAATCAAGATGTATGGGCGGATGTAAATCCACTTGCTACTTATTCACATGCTCATCAGTGACGCTTTTCTATCAATGTTTGAGCAGGAATAATCAGAGACCATCTACTCGGACCTTATATTCTGCCAGAACGCCTTGACGGGAAAATATACCTCACGTTTCTGCAACACGTGCTCTTGCAGAAATGCAAATGCAGTTGCATGTTGAAAGCCGTTCCCCCACACATCCGGCGAGTAACATGGCTCCAGCAAAATGGAGCACTAGCCCATTACGTACGAGACATGCGAAACTACCTGGATATAACATTTCCTAACCAATGGACTGGGAGAGGTGGTCCTGTAGCTTGGCCACCGCGCTCGCCAGATCTTTCATGTTTCGATTTCTTTTTGTGGGGACAGCCGAAGGCTCTTATCTATCAGACCCCCCATTGAATTTGAGGAAGACCTCGTCGCCTACCTTTCGGCCGCTGCCGGGGAAGTGCGCGATATGCCTGTTGTTTTTCAGAAAGTTCGCTAATCTTTTTTTCGCCGTTGGACTGCATGCATAGACATAGACATTGCCGGTCACTATTTTGAACGCTTATTGTAATCACATGACATTAAACTTGCTTTTGTCACTTAATTGTTTTTTGAATGTTTTTGTCTCGTATAACAATATTACCTTCGGCGCCCTCTAGCACCTTTGCGTTTTAATTTCGACCATGCATTATTTAATGAAAGTTGTTTGTTCGGATGTGTACTATCACCTCTTAAAGTTTTGCCCATCTTTTATGAAATACCCTGTATACATATTTCAATATAGTTCATCTCTCAAGATGCTTTTTGTTTTTTCGCAATATGTTTTTGTAAATTATATGCAACTTTATTCACAAAATTTAATCGTTCAAAATAGACTAAAATAACCAACTCTCATGAAATTTACTACTTCATCATTCAGACCATATATGGTCAATACTATCGGGTCGACCTAAAGTTTCATTATAATGATATTTGGTTAATACTTATTTTTTAGGTACTATTCATAAAGGTACTGAAAAAAATTCACGTCCTCGATCGCTAAGGATGTAATTTCGAATCATGAGTCTTCCACAGTGGTCGGAAGTCACGCGCTACAAATAGCGAACCTACAGCAGTTACTATTGGGTCTATGCATGATTCCGTAGGAAAATCGAATACATTTCAAACGTAAAATATTTAGGAAAAAATCAATTGTAATCAATCAAATATGTTCCATTCTGTTGAATAACTTTCTGCCATCTCTCCACGAGCTTCATTATCTCTATTTCATAGAAATCCTGTGATTTTTGGGCAAAGAAGTAAGTCATCTAAGTGGTTTTTGAAGACGTCCAGAGAGCTGAAGTTCTTGTTATTCGTTGCTCAAACGCCATACAAACGAACCATTTTTGAAGCGGATGATCACTGGTGATGAAAAATGGATTATTCACAATAATGTCAGTCGAAAAAGATCATAGTCAATGCGCGGAGAGACTGCTCAGACGGTCGCAAAGGCTGGATTACACTCGAAGAAAATCATGCTCTCTATCTGGTGGGATTGGAAGGGAATCATCTATTATGAGCTGCTACCACCCAACCAAACGATTGATTCAAGCAAGTACTGCTTACAACTGGACAAATAAAAGCGAGCAAAATCATCCAGAAGCGGCCCGAATTGGCGAACAAAAAGGGCGTTGTGTTCCACCACGACAACGCCAGACCGCACATTTCTCTGATGACCCGGGAAAAATTTTCGCGGTTTGGATGGGATGTTTTGAATCACCCACCGTATAGTCCAGATCTTGCACCTTCAGATTATCACTTGTTCCGGGAGCTACAGAACAATTTGAATAACAAGAACTTCAGTTCCCTGAACGTCTTCAAAAATCGCTTGGATGATTTCTTTGCCACAAAATCTCAGGATTTCTATGAAAGAGGGATAATGAAGCTCGTGGAGAGATGGCAGAAAGTTATTGAACAGAATGGAACATATTTGATAGATTAAAATTGTTTGTTTTTTCTAAATATTTTGCGTTTGAAATGTATTTGATTTTCGATACGGAATTATGTATAGACCCAATACTTTTTCTAATAGTTTGTAGTGTCACGCACTGCATTAAAAAAATATTATAGCGAGTAGCGCGATACAAAAAATCAATAGTTTGCAGCAAGCACTGATGCTTTAACGGAGGAGGACGTGTCATTGTTCAAATCTCAGGATCATAACTTGTTTATTTTGTAACACCCAGTTATATAACAGTTATTTATAGCATTAATGCCCTCGTTTATATAGAATTTATTTGATTGTATCCTGGTAGAATCGGTATAACTAGAGGCCACCGTGTTACTTAATCAGTGTCTTCAATTTCAAGTGTGGATTGAATCCTTCGACAAAATCTGAAAGTAGTTAATTAGTGTGACTATTTTTTAAAAGTAGTTTGTAGTCGCTACTTTTTAAAACAAATAATTGTAGTTAACTAAATTTTCAATAAACTAGTTGTAGTTCGCTACAAAAAAAGGTAATTTTTTCGATTATTGGTCTCATCTATTTTAACTCTCTTCACCCAATTTCGGTTTGCTTAATGCCAACCGCGGACACTTAAAGTGCTATTACGCAAGACGTCTAAGTTGCCCCTATTTTAGAACGAGACAAGTTAACCTATGACTTTAAAAGAGTTGCTTGAAAAACAAGCAACTTGTTTTTTTGGAGAAATTTTGTCGTCTATAATGTCTAGTAAATATCGAGCAATGTCGCCCGGAGCCACCAATCAAATACTTGGAAAACTGACCAGAAAAAGGCTTTGCCCGGAATAGCCAATGAAATGCTTGTAAAACGCACGAGTCGCGTCAATTTTTGCCGCTTAAAATTATTCCGTGTAATAGCACTTTTATAGTAACTATCTATAATTGACGTGCAATTTTTCTATCAGCCATTTCATGTTCTCACATTTACTTTAATGCATTGAATAATACTATTTGTTGAATAATATATTTCTAATGATATTTTATCGTTTTAGCTAATGCGGGTTATGCAGTTTACAAGTCAATTCCATTTGGAACAGTGGAGGAAGTTCTTCCCTATTTGGCCAGAAGAGCTGTAGAAAACAAAAGTGTTTTAGAAGGTGCTCGAAAAGAGAAAACTCTTCTAAACAAAGAGCTTAAATATCGAATTGGTAGAAAATTCACTTTCAGACGGTCAACCAATTCAGAAAATGCAATAAAATCAGATAGATAAAATAATGAAGTTGGATAACATTTTCATTCTTTATTTGTAATGTGAATAAGAGAATTTTTTGTCCGAGATCTGTTATGTTTTTATCATGTTTATTTTATAATTAATTGAAAAAAAATAAAGTGGCTATTATATTTTTTTTTATCATTTATCTTTTGTATTATTTGTGTCAAAATTGCAATTCTGCATATAAATAAAAACATAATCTAGGAGACGGATTGGTTATTAAGCACCCACCGACCCCTTTCTTGCGCCCTTGAAACCACTAAATGTTTATATGTAAAGCAAAGTGCCCAAATATCATCTACCTAAGCAAAAATTGTGATTTTGAATATTCACACTTAACTGCTGTTAGCGGTCTCGCAGACCGCTGCCTATTTCAATTTTCACAGTTTAACTTGTAATTATCAGTTTAACTATAGACACTAGTGAAATTTTGTTTCGTTTGAAGCTCTAGTACTATCGCAGGAGACATCTGAATAGGTGAATTTTAATTATAATATTTCTGTACATAAAGTTTAGTACAGATACAGCATCCTATGTGTTAATCGACCTTTTATTCATCTTCCGATCAAGCGCGCTCAGAGTCCCCTCACAGTATCCATGCGACAAATTTAACTTAATCTAACCCTTGAAACCACTATATGTTTATATGTAAAGCAAAGTGCCCAAATATCATCTACTTAAGCAAAAATTGTAATTTTGAAAATTAACACTTAACTGCTGTTAGCGGTCTCGCAGACCACTGCCTACTTCAATTTTCACAGTTTAACTTGTAATTATCAGTTTAACTATAGACACTAGTGAAATTTTATTTCATTTGAAGCTCTAGTACTATCGCAGGAGACATCTGAATAGGTGAATTTTAATTATAATATTTCTGTACATAAAGTTTAGTACAGATACAACATCCTATGTGTTAATCGAACCTTTTATTCATCTTCCGATCAAGCGCGCTCAGAGTCCGCTCACAGTATCTATGCGACAGTTTTTGTCACTGCAGTAAAGGGTTAACTGTAGAGCTAAAAATGCAACTTTGTCTCATACCAACAGAAGCGAGTGTCATAATTGGACAGAATTTGCTTTTTAACTCCGAGTAAGCAAAAGCGAAACTAACCCAATTTTTCGAATTTTGAAATCCTAATTCTATTTATATCTTTAAATTTACAATTCATACGCTATTTGAATTCAATGCCGAGGAAAAAAAGCGGGTAACTTCTACAACGTAGTTTTATTTTTTCCGAAATTTAGTTGTTTCTTACGTGTTAGTTCTAGCATGTGTGGAAGGTTGGATGTTAACCTGCCGCTTGATCATTCTGTCGCGGCAAATTTTGTTGCTTCACATTATTTCGTATAATACTAAGACTTGAAATAATTGTCAGAAAGAAGAACTGCGTTGCGGATTACCTGTAAATTAAAATTCTATCAAAGGTAGAGCTCACGGGATACTAAATGTTGAAATTTTTAAGAACCAATGCAACATTGAGGTAACATCAGGCATGTATTAAGCAAAACAAATAATAAAATAATATTCTATATTTTCTTTTTTTACAAGAAGCAAACACAAGTGATTAAAATTATTCATTTCGTCGTGCTAAAATTATTTTTACCATCTTCGTTATTTCTACAGAATATCCAAGATTGAATTTTAATATTTTTCAGAGTAATATTAAAATTGTACAGAAATATGAATTTATTCATTTTGTACTGTCTCTTCTAAAATACTTACATATTTATCGTCAAAACCATTTTATGTATGCTTTAAAAGACACAGCCAATCATTAAACACTGAAAAAAAAAACCCGCTAAAATATTCACTTTTTAGCGTAACAGTTTAAAACAGTGAATATCGTTAATTTCGTCATCACCAACGAATGAATTAAAAAGAAATAATGCATTTTCCCAACACAATAGGAATGAGCTAAACATATTCTAAAGATATTAATCTATTTTTAAACAAAATTATGGATGCAGAAAGAGTGCACCTTTGTTTTCGGATTTTGACCAGCATTTTTAGAAATTTCGTCACTGTGCGAAGTACATTGGCGAAATTTCCCAAAATGATAGCCAAAATCCCGTAAACAAAAGTTATGCTTTTCATCACGCTCAACTTTGCATAATTGCTGATCAATGTTCTTAGAATATAATCTAGCCATTCTTATTACGTTTGAAAAATGCATAATAATTCAATTTAGATCATACTTTTGTGATGTTGAATATTCTGAAACTAAATTGTCTTTTTTGATCAAAACGATACACCGGAAATTAATCCTTTCTGGCGATAATTTTTAGTGTTTTATGATGGACTGTTTCGTGAAAGGTGTATCAATAGATTTTGATTGCAAGTATTTACGAATTTTTGAAAAAGCCACCACAAAATGAGCAATTTCATATTTCTTTACATATCTTCATCAAAAGTATTTGAAATCCAACCGAATTAATAGATGAGACAAAAAGTTTGTAACAAAAAGTTTGTAACCTTATCTTTGCAACATGATTAATTTTAATTGCTATTTTTTGCTACTTTGAGAAAAAAAATGGTTTTTATTAATTGTTCCTCTCAAACGCTCGAAGTGGCCTGAATTTTGCACTAAAGTTCACAAAATCATGCTGCTGTATGGTACCTGCGAACTCTACGCTTTATAAAATACATACTCCTCAGTTATTTAGTAATGCAATTCTCCATTCTAGCAGCTTGTTCTCGAAGAAAACTCAAAAGCAAGAAACAGAATTTTGACCAAGATTTAGCTCACTTTATTTTATAAATACATATTTTGTACCAGTTAGAGCCTGATTAGCAACGGGGCAAACTTGCGCCAGTAAAAATGAATATAAAATTTCCCCTTATTCACGGGAGTAATTTTGAATAAATAGAGCGTTGAAATAAGACGAAAATTTCTATTAATTTACTGGTGGCAGTTTGCCCCGTGGGTAACCAGGCCCTGGCATCAGTGGGTCGTAAGTACTGTTTGTGCTTGAAAGAAATAGAAGGTTCTAAGTCTGTACAACTTCTTTCTCAAGATAAAATCTGCTGTGAAAAAAAGTATGTTGAAAGATTCATTCGCACTGAAAAATAGTATTTTAGAGCATAGTTTCATTGTTTGAAAGTGTGTAGTTAAAAGAGGAGTAAAGACGTTATGGGGCTCGCATTCCCTCTCGAAATCTATTAAGTTTCTATCCCAGTTTAAATAGCCCCGAAGAAATACACTTTTAAATAAAGGGTGAATACAAAGACCATGAGATAACTCTTGAATATATTAATGCAAAATTTCTATCATTGCATAGCCCTGTTTTTATTATTTTTATTGTTGAATAGATGGCAACTAGTTCATAAACGTAGGCAGAGAGTAAAAAATTATTTTTTAACGAAATGGCTTTGAAGAAAGAAAAAGTGCAACGCATTTTGCGATTCTATGGGCGCGTCCAGTAGAGCTTCAGTATGTCAACGGTGAGATCGGTTAGTTACCAAAGCGTACAGTGCTGCTAACCGATCCGCAACCGATGTTGTTCAGTGGAAGTGACCAAAGTCACCGGTGAGAAACCGAACTCACCTGGGGAAAAAAGCTCGGTCAGTTGTGTCACGTGATCGGTTACATGAAAATATATTTAAATTGAATTGGCCACAATCAGTTCCGGCACTTGCTGACATGATGATTGGATTGAGACAGAGAAACAACAACAAAACCATAATTACGATGACGTAATGCAGATGGCGCCGCATGCTGGTAAATACGGTCCAGTAGGTCTGTAGACCGGTTACATATCGTGACGTTAAGGCGCGCCACACACCAAGGAGACAAGCGACGCGACACACGTTGCATATCCAAGGCTAACGAAAAAGACAGGCTACCGCGGTGCATTCCACTTATCTTTTTTTACAGACCGCTAGAGTGACGTGATGCTCTTTTCGTACACCTCCATTGGTGCATTCGAGCATCACGTGACTCCGGCGGTCTGTAAAAAAAGATACGTGTAAAGCACCGCAGTAGCCTTTCTTTTTCGTTAGCCTCGTTGCATATCTCATGAAATCGCGAGTCACGAAAGAGGCAAATTGCATTTTTAAATTTTTCTTCCTCCCACCAGAGCGACACGAGAACATTGGCGCTATCTATTGGCAATTAATATAAAGAAACCTTCTCTTGAGTAGTATTTTAGGCGCATTTAAACAAAAAGTCATAGGGTGAAACCCCCTGTTATTGACACCTAACCAGTAACTGACACTTGAGCAAAAATCTAAGTCAAATAAGCATTTTGTTGTAAAATTCTGCAAAGTAAGGTCATCTAGTGGTAAATGAGACTCTTATTTTTATTTTGGAGTCAATTTATTCACCACTAGAGGGCCAAGAACATATTCACTGAGGAAGAAACTTTTGAGAATACAAAAAATACCATTTTGAAGCAACCATTTTATTTCTAAAATTAAGAAAATGTTTTTCTAATCTATTTGATAATGCAACCATCCTAAACTTTTTTTCTTAAAGTTATACTTGTACAAATTAGTTTAAAGATGCACATGATATATTAGGGCTATGATTTAGGGTTTATAGTTATTTAATTTAGCTTAATGGGGAGGTGCCAGTTATTGGTTCCCAGAATTTCAATTCACCAGTTTCTGACAAAGATGTTAGTTATTGGTTATATTAAAAAAAGTTGAAATCTTATTTGAATTGTTTAAAAATGCATAATAATAAATTAAATTTATCTTGTAGTAAACCCCATTAAAATTCAAGTTGTTTACCGGTGTCTGACACCACATGTCAGTTACTGGTTCATAAATGTCAGTTATTGGATATCTGCATTAGTAATAATGCAGTACTAAATATTACTCCTATATATACTTACTGTATACTCTGCATTACTAATAATGCAGTACAACTTACTAAATCCTACCTTTTATAATAAATATTAATGTATTTTGTTTTTATAATAAAGAATAAAGTTTTTTTTTAAAGCAGTTTAATCTTTTAAAATAAAGTGTCATTTACTGGTTCACTTTGTGTCAGTTATTGGTGTTCCAAAATAGGAATGGTGTCAGTTACTGGAGTTTCTGACCATATTTCTGAATAAAATTAATTTTTAATAAAATGTATAGTTTTTCAAAATTTTGCCAACAATAAGTTTTTAATATATCTCTACTATCCTTTCAAAAGCAAAGGTAAGTATAAAATAGATTTAAATTTTTGTAATAGTGATTTGAACAAGAAAGAATTCGTAAAGTGCCAGTTACTGGGAGTTTCACCCTAACATTAAAATTTTATTCAAAGTAAATAAAATTAAAATTATTTTTCATAAAATTTTAATTTAGTGTTATTTTTTAAAAACAGCTTATCTCCACTTAAATTTTGCTTGCATTGTAAATAAAATGAATATTTCTTTTCAAATGTAATTAAAATATGAGGAATATATAATATATTTTGATCATATATTAATGTAGATAAAATTAAAAATTTTGTAATGTGTAAAATAATTTTCAGCCCTACAAATGTAATTAATAGCTGCAGTTTACTTATGGAATAAAAATACGATTTTTAATGATAAAAATTTAATATAGTTTTCATTTTATTTATAAAGCAAACAAAATAGAAAAATTAAATGGATTAAAAGTTAAGCTCTTGAAAGTTGAAAATAAAATATCACAATTTGAATTTTTCATAGTTAATGAATATACGTATTTACGAAAATAATATTTTTTATTCTATTTCATTTTATGTAAATTTAAATAATTTAAACTTTTGGAAGTATATCTCGAAATAAAAATCATCTTTTTATTCCATAAGTAAATAGCAACTATTAATTTACTGGTATGGCATTATTTTAAACATAAAATTTTATCTGCATTATATATGAGATAGATTGTATATTCCTTATACCTTAAATACATTTGAAAAGAAATATTCATTTTATTTACAATATAAGTAAAATTTAAGGGGATATAAGCTAAGTTGTTAAAATTGTTAACACTAAATTAATTTTTTATAAAAAGATCAATATATTTTCATTTTATATATATTGAATAAAATTTTAAAGTTATATGGCTTTTTTGTATAAATACACCTAAAATAGACAGGTTTCTTTATAATGTGAGATGAGATCGCTACACACTTTATCCCCAGTGAGGAAAACGTCTTGTTGACGTCAGACGAGAGATATGCACTCGTGAGTGATGCTGTCATATGCATGTGTAATGCGCGGGATGACAGGCTTTGTGCTGTGAACATTTCACAGACTTTGCATGCAGAAGATGATTTATTTAGTGCTGCCATATGTTGGTTATGAGATGAGTTGATGATGCGTTTGTCCGAGTCACCATTGAGGAGATTGCTGCCGCTGGCTGGAGTTGAACCAGGGATATCATGAACAGTAGGCGAGAGCGTTAGCGTCAAGCAAAAGGCCAAGCCAGTTACTTTCAGCTAGTAACTCTCTTTAAACTGTTCATGTGAGATGAGATCGCCACAGCGTAAAATAATTTAATTGCAGACGATATAAAAATATTTCAGTATTACTTTCAACAAACGGGCTGAAAATTATTTTAGAAAGTGTGGTAACTTTGGTGGCTTGAAACCCGCGTATTTTGATAGATAGATACTGAAATTTTATTACACATATTTATTTCAACATTTTCCACAAATTTTCACTACATTATAATTAATATTTCCATATTTATATTAGAAGCAAACAGAAATTGATATAAATCTGTTGATTATTCGATCACAAGCTGTAAAAACAATTATTAAACCTCCAGTAGTGCAACCCCTTCCTCTACGTGGCGTACGGCCTTCATTGACGTGACCTCGCTTTTGATCTGGCGGACACCTGTTCCATATATCATTGGACGCTTACTATGTATGCAGCCTTGAGATCGCCCATCTGTGTTCATCGAGAGTTGAGACGTTGTTGTGAACGCAATCCTGAAGATGTCAAGAGCATAAAGCAATGGTATGAAAATTTAAAGAAATTCGTACTGTTGGCGACTTTTCTAAACGTGGTACGCCTAGGGCGAGAGATTCTCAGAGTTAATAGAGGGTTGAAATTTCTAACATAATTAGTCTTATTACAGACTATTATTTACAAAATCAAACACCTGTACAAGCATAACAGATTTGCGCAATAATTTTTTATAAGCAGGAAAGGGCTTCACGCTCACGCTGTATTTTTGAAAAAGACATATAGACCGGAAGGCGGCAGCACAGACAATCATCTCATCGAGTTCACGGCTGAAATTCAAGAATTAGTTAAAACTCGATCCGCATATTAAAATACAATCGGTCTGCCAAGTCATATCTTGGTGGGAAACACCTTAAAACCCGATTTTAGCGGTTGACTCATAGGTTTACCATTGTGTTTTCCTGCACCCAAAGATATGAAAACATGGAGGACTGGGAGCAGGAACACACAATGGTAAATCTACGAGCCAACCACCAAAATCGGCTTTTCGGGTGTTTTCAGGGCTACACTAGATACTGGGCTTGCTCATTCATTATCATGACGTCACAAAAGGTGGCTGGCCGCTACCAGCGATTGGTACAAACCGAAACGACAAAATGAAAGACCAACAGCGATTGGCACAAAATGACGGGCTCGTCGCTTTGCACCAATCGCTGGTCGCGGCCAGCCACCTTTTGTGACGTCATGATAATGAATGAGCAAGCCCGGTATCTAGTGAAGCCTTGGTGTTTTCCACCAAGATATGACTTGGCAGACCGATTGCGTTTTAATATGCGAATCAAGTTTTAACTAATTCTAGAATTTCAGCCGTGAACTCGATGAGGTGATTGTCTTTGCTGCCGCCTCCCGGTCTAATAGAAGTATCCCTAATATTTAAATATTCATCTCTCAAATAAGATAAGAGGTTTTCTAATAAAACGTGACATTTTATTGTAGGACATTTATAACTTTTAAAAAGGAGCTAAAAATAGCTAAATATTTCCTTTAAATTGTCAGCTATTTTCTTTAACCGAAAAATTAACTCTTAGCTAATGCACTGTTAAAAATCTTCAGCTCTTGCTGCAGACACACTCCACCGCTTTTAGAGTAAACGGTTATTTTACTATATTATGGAGCATTTTCATTGGTCAAAATAGAGATATTCTATAAAAGCGGTGGAGTGACTATGCAGCAGAAGCTGAAGATTTTTTACAGTGTGTAACAAATTATCGCATAAGCTACTGCGAGTAGATGGCTTCTATATGAAAGTAGCGACATACGATGTTCAGACTGTGCTTAGACAGACGAGTTTGTCCAAACTAAGGCAAACCTAGGCGTTTTCATTTCCAAAACTTCGCGAAACTCGCCTAAACGAATTCGATTGTACGAGTGAAACAAGTCAACAAGCATTTGCTTGCCGATAATGGCAGGCTCGTCAAGGGGTTTGACGATTCAGCTTTGTCCAGAATAGTCTCAATTAATCAAATTTTATATCCCGTATGTCGCCACTCATATAGAGGCACGCTAACTGTGAGCTGTCTCCGAGGCCGATTGATAGAAAGATGAAAAGGCTTAATTAACAGATCAAATTTCTTCATATTTTCTGACTATGTATCCAGCAGTTGCCAATGATAAATTTAAGATGTTTCCCAATATGTTTTTTTTTTTTTAAATGGAGCTAGTGATGAGATTTTTTCCCATCCAATGATACTTCTTTAAGGTGTGTCCCACCGAAATAAAGCCACCATGATTGTGTGTTGTAACTGGACACGAAACAAACCAACGAGAATTAAACAAATATATTAAGAATGTCTATATACAAATGCATATTTACAAGGCATAACTCACTCCCTGCCCCACCGCGGCAGGAAAAAAAGTGAAAATGTAAAAAAAGAGGGGGGAAAAGTGTCCCGCTGAAATAAAGCCACCAACCCTATCAGTGTTTATGGGAACTCCCAACATTCGAGCTCCTACAGGTCAACAGGTTTATGACGTCAGGAAGTTGTCAAATACCTGTTCTATGCCAGTCGAACTTTGTGCAGACTTCAGAAGATTGTATTTTCTATTTCTCCTGCAGTATTGCAATGGGAATGGGAACCCCGCTATCAAAGTTCAATAAAGACCAAATAACAGCTTTTAAGGAACAAAATCTTTCTTGTAGACAAATATCTAAGTTAATCAAAAGATCTAAAACCGCAATAGACAATTTTATGAATCAGGGCAATGCGTACGGGTATAAAAAAATGGAGGTGTACATGCAGAAAAATGACATCCAGGCAGGAAAGAGATGTTGTGCGTCGTCTTTCACGAGGTGACATTTCTTTAAGACAATTGACCAAAGAGGATAGACTCCCTGTGACACAATCAACCATGTCACGGATTGTAAAACGTACAAGCAACTTGCGATATAAAAAAAGAAAACAGCAGCCCATGTTGAAAGCTATCCACAAGCAAAGAAGTGTCGATTGGGCCAAATATCATCAAACCTGGAAGTACCAGTAGGATTGTGTTACATTCTCAGATCAGAAAAAAATTAATTTGGACGGCCCAGACGGTCTTGCCTTCTATTGGCATGACATGAGGAAAGAAGAAGAAATTTTCTCCAAAAGACAGAAAGATGGAGGCTCATTAATAGTGTGAGGAGGCTTCGGCTATGGTGGTAAACTTAACCTGGCTTTTCCCTCAGCCCAGATGAAGGCTACTGATCCCCAAGAAATGCTAGAAACCCATTTACCGTCATTTTCAGAGCGAATTGGTGGCCTAAGTTGGATTTTCCAGCAGGACAACGCCCCCATTTACGTTGCAAAATCCTCCTGGCAATGGTTTTTGGATAATGGGGTACATGCCATGGAATGGCCTGCCCTTTCCCCGAATCTTAATTGCCAATAAAATGTGTGGGGTATCCTCAGTAGGGCTATCAGGGCTACACTAGATACCGGGCTTGCTCATTCATTGTCATGACGTCACAAAAGGTGGCTGGACGTGACGAAAGACATACTGCGGTTAGCGCAAAGCGATGGTCGCGTCGCTTTGTACCAATCGCTGGTCGCGGTCAGCCACTATTTGTGACCTTTTGAGAGTGAATGAGCAAGCCCGGTATCTAGTGTTGCCTTGGGGCTATATATGCCAATGACAGACAGTTTCAGTCTGTGGCAGAATTGAAGGCCGCCATTATTGAAGCCTGGTATAATATTGATGCTACTGTCCTCCAAGGGCTGGTAAATAGTATGCCACATCGTATATTCCAAGTCATATATAAGAATGGCGGATATATTAGCTATTAACAGTAGTGGTTTTATTTCGGTGGGACACTGTTGTCCCCTCTTTTTTTAAAAACATTAATTTTTTTCTGCCCAAGTGAGGCAGGGAGTGAGTTACGCCTTGTGTATATGTATTTGTATATAGACTTTCTTAATATATTTGTTTCGTTCTTATTGGTTGGTTTCATGTCCAGTTACGGCACACAATCACAGTGGCTTTATTTCGGTGGGACACACCTTAGTTTCAGCTTTCATACTCAATAAGTCTGCAAACAGGACCGTAACCAGGATTTCTCTTCGGAGGAGGCTCAATCTAATTTTTTCTGATCTGACAGCAGTAATTTGCATAATTTAAAGCGCAAATAAAATAAACAAGGCTTAATTTAAGGTATATTCCTGCATAAATTACTTGATGTTCATGTCAAAAATTGTTATTTCGTATCTTTTGATTTTGGTTACAATTTTTGGTTTTCAAGAGCACATCTAATTTTCGAACTGGTTCGGAAACCGGAAGTGTTTTGAGAGGAAAAAAACTGCAACGAAAAAAAAAGCACAAACTAACAATTTTTGAAATGAGCCTATCCTATGAGAAAAAATGTTAAAAAATATTGAAAATACAAACAAGCAATTTGAATAGTTTTAAAAAATAGGGTCAATATTAGCATGCGAGTGTCTCTTATTACGAGCGCGAGTCTTAAAATGATTACTCCATAGATGAAATTAGTCTGATTTTTTCCAAAAGAAAAATTAATTGCTACAGATATATGTAATCATAAAATTTATATTTCACATTCTCTGATCACAATAATTATAAATGCAGTACACTTGGTACAATAAATTTACTAGTGCTACAGAAGAAATCTTCATGAATTCTTCTCAGCCGTGACGCTGATTACCTTATCAGGATCTACTGTAATGTCCCAATAAATGAAAATCATTGCAAGGCTACTCTGTCTTCCATCGGCCATAACGCTTCGAGGCAAAGATTTAATTCTTTTCATTGTAGTAAAAGATCTTTCAGCACTGTGTTACCAGGATTGTAGCCAAGACTGTCAGAAAGTGATCGTATACGTTGCATTACAGTATTCGAAAACTTTTGGGACCTTTGTGTTTGTGTCAACATTAGCAATTCTCTCACACTATAATTCCTATTCAACTTTCACTTAAACGTTGAGAGATTCTCTAATTTGCTTCTTTTTTTTCGGAGAAGCAAATCTTGGAAGCACTTTGAAATCTGTTAAAAGTTATTCAAATTTTGAATAAGACTTTCTACACAGAGACCCTGTAATAGTTTTCAGCGGATATAATTTGAGCGATTGCTTGCATTGTCTGTCTAAATTTTAAGTCTTGGGATCTATATTTCAGTTTGGAAGGAGTCTTCCCAAGTTTTGATGCTGAATTAAACATATCGCGAAAGATTTTCATTGCATTTTCTCTAAGATTCTGTAAAATAATTAGGACATCTTTAGAATGAGTTACAGCCGATATCATGACACGAAATATTTCTAGAAAAAAAACTAACAACGACTTCATCAGACTGAAAAGTTTGTCAAACAAGATTATGAGAAAATTATTTCTCCATGACTGCCAAGAAAGCTCTAGCTGTTGAAATCTAGTGTTTTCAGAAATATTTTCTAAGCTAATGCAAATGCATTTAAATAGCTCAAAAGTTAATAAATATGCTTTCATGCCTTTCTAATCTTGTTTCGCAAAGGCGGAGAGTCGCTTTCTTCGACATATGAAGGGCTAATTTGTCTTGGGATGGCTTCTAAAACAATTTGTCACTTCATTAACAGTTTCAAGACAGTCGGTTGGTAGGAATGAGCATTCTTTTGGACAATTCAAGGTTTAACCAGTGATTTTCACAATGGACGTATCTAATTTTTGGATACTTCTAACGAATTCTAGATTGGAACCCCCCCCCCTAACATGACCAGTCATATTGGCCGCTCCATCATACGATTGTGCGACACAGACATGTCAAGACAGTTCATCACAAAACGTTGTAATATTACTGTTAAATTTTCAACGGGCAAGTCATTTACTAGGACGAAACCTAAACAATCTTCCCGAATTATTAGGGTTTGTAATTTTATTTAAAAACTCCACATATACAACACAAAGGACAAGCTTTTCTGTGCTTTAGATGTCCATAGTTACATCAGCAATCAAGCTAAAACAGATCGCGTTATTTATTTTGGCAATTAGTTCTTCGGTAACTATCCGATCATATTTGAACGATTTCATTCTGAATGTCTGAGCTGAAGTAAGTATTATAAACAGCCGTAGAAATGCTACTAAGTTTCAATACAGCATCTCTAGACTTTTTTGCTCTAAATCTGGAAAGAGCTCTTAGCTTTGTCTTTTTTTTAATCGATTTCTCCAACATTGGGGGACCACTATGATGATCCCCCCCCCCCCCTCTAAGTGGCATTTCTTGTTCTGCACAAAATAAGATTGTTTCAATCATTGGTCCAAGAGCTGCTCCGTTTTCTTTTTCTGAAGCTCTTTCGGAGACAGTGAGATATCTTTGTTTTCCTGAAGAAATCAAGAAATTTGTTTGCCAACACAACACCCTGTTTGTGATAATGCAATTGCATATGTTTTAAGAAAACTTATATAGCCCTTTTTCCAATTTCTGAAACATGTAGAAACTAGTTTTCCTGGTGTTTCATGACATACTTATCCCTTCGTGGAAAAACAAAAAGCCAGGTTTACAATACAACACCATATTGCTTTCTGGAATAAGCAAGAAAAGAAAATCCTATTTCTGGATCTTTTATCAATTTCTCTTGAAAACTTCTCTTTTTTTTTCTTCCCTTTAGTCTTTGGAAAGTTGTACGGCTGTTTAAGAAGTAAAACGGAATCAAGAATGTATATCTTCATGACATCCAAGTCATCGCTAGTTACATCACTTTATCGAATTAAAGTTGCTTGCTATACTGTAGACTCGCATGCAGTACCTGACGAATCACCACCAGAGTCAATTTCTTTCTATTAAAGATTCATACACAATTTAAAGCAAAATTGTTCAATAAAGAGCCCCGGGAACGCCGCCGTGGCGCCAGTGAAGGTTTATAGACACCCTGTCGTTTTTCTTCGCACCATTTACTTTTCAAAATTTCCTGCTACTAGTTATTTTAATAAAAACCCTTTTACAGTTGTAACACTATTGTCAAAAGAAAAGCTAGAGAAAATTAAGATCATAACATGCAAGTAAACGTTTTATATTGAACTCCTAAAGTTAAGTAATACGCGTATGGCGTATAAGTTTTCTTACTCAAATTAATGATACGGAATTACACTTATCCTATATTACTGTGCATAAAGATAGTTAAAAAATTGCGTTTTAAGAAGAACTATTTTAATTGGTAGATGCGAATAAATGATAGAACGACAGGGCTTACTGTAACTGAATAAATTTATATTTTTAGAATTAAAAATGTACGTAGTTTTAATGCAATGGAAGATAAAACAAGAAAAGCATTAAAGTTCTCTAACGATAATAAAAATTGACAAAGTCTTTAAACTTTCGGAGGGGAAGAGTTTGGGCCCCTCCCTGGCTACGTACCAGTCCGCAAATGTCATTTTTAGAAATATCTGTATAAAACCAACCATTCACAACTAAAAAATCCCTTGAATCATTAACACTATACAATGTGTTACGGGTATGCAAACGGTACAAATATTCTTTTTCGATGAAATTTTCAAACCTTTGCAGCCCAAAAGTTCACTGGTTCAAGATTGTTTTGTATTTAATAAAAACACTACTATAAACAATATATTAAAAATGCTTATATTAAATTAAATAAATTATTGTTAAAACTTAAAAAGTGTACAAATAATTATTTTGTTAACCGTATGTCAAAGGAATTCTTGAAACTTGAGACCTTATTTTCTAAAAATATAGTTATCCAAAAGAAATAAAAGCTATTCTACTTGAACATAATTAGTTTCCATACTATGTTCAAAAATAGTTCGAAAACTCCCCGCCAGTTACCAAATATTAGTCCCACTGAACAACTGTAAAGTACTTGACAAAATAAGAAGTCTAAATTTAAAGTCCTTCCAATAGGGCTGTTAGAAGTATGAGAAAA
This sequence comes from Maratus michaelseni, assembly GCA_963931845.1. NCBI lineage: Eukaryota > Metazoa > Arthropoda > Arachnida > Araneae > Salticidae > Maratus > Maratus michaelseni. Next base: position 203,309,458 of record OZ007587.1, read on the forward strand.
AAATCAAATGCCTTCTTCTGTTATTCAATTTAGCAAACAGTAAAAATAGTAAAATACAGTTGCTATTGCCGAAATTAACGATTTAAATTTTCAAAACAAGTTTAAAAATTGTCATGTCTGCCTTATACAGGATGTCCGAGAAGACTGGAAACGGTCGAATAACTCGAGAAATGCACATCGGATTGAAAAACGGAAAAATGCATGTTATTTTTTTTTTTTTTGAAAAATCTATGTAGGGATATCAAAGTTACCCTCACCCCCCTCCAACTCTGACCCTGGGGAGAACTTTGAAATCTTAAATAACCCCGCCACCCTTTTTTTATTGAACTTTGATATTGAACATTTTCTTTGGAAAAATCTTAGATTTCGCTGTAAGCCAGTAAAATGCAGTGAGAATCATTTCCATTAGAAAGTCTAGAAACTCATAACTCGAGAAATATACATCAGTTTAAAACGGAAAAATGCATGTTCGATATAGTTTTCAAAAATCTATTTAGGGATATCAAAGATGTCCCCCAACTAACTCCCTTGAGTGAAGGGGGACAACTTTGATACCTTAAATGATCCCTACCCCCCCCCTCTTTATTGCAGATTCGGATTCTACGGGGGGGGGGGGATAACGTAACTTTTGTACTGAAAATTTCCTTCGAAAAATAGCGCTGTAACCTAGTAAAATGCAGCGAGAATCGTTACCATTGAAATGTAAACGGTCGAATAACTCGAGAAATACATCGGTATGAAAAACTGAAAAAGACGTGTTCATTATTTTAGAAAAAGGACAATTAGGGTGAAACTCCCCAGTAACTCACACTTTAAGGATTCTTTCTTGTTCAAATCAATTTTATACTTACCTTTGTTTTTGAAAGGATAGTAGAGATATTAAAAAATTGCTGTTGGGAAAATTTTGAAAAATTATACTTATTAAAAATTAATTCTATTCATAAATATGGTAAAAAAAAAAACTCCAGTAACTGACACCATCCCTATTTTGAAACACCAATAACTGACACAAAGTGAACCAGTGACTGACACTAAGATAAAATGCTTTAAAAAAATATTCTTTATTATAAAAACAGAATACATTAATTAATATTTATTATAAAAAGTGGGATTTAGTAAGCTGTACTGCATTATTAGTAATCCAGAGTATACAGTAAGAGTATATAGCAGTAATATTTAGAACTGCATTATCAGTAATGCAGATATCCAATAACTAACATTTATGAACCAGTAACTGACATCTCGTGTCAGACACTGGTAAAACTTAAATTTTAATGGTGTTCACTACAATATAAATTTATTAGGATGCACTTTTAAACAGTTCAAATAATAGATTTCAAATTTTCTTTAATATAACCAATACCTCTGTCAAAGACTGGTAAAATTAAATTCTAGGAACCAGTAACTGACCCTATATCCCTAAATAGATTTTTCCAAAATATTGAACATTCGTTTCTCCGTTTTTCAATCCCATGTATCTTTCTCGAGTTGGACGTTTTCAAAAGGAAACTATTCTCACTGCATTATATTCTATTACAGTGCCATCTACGATTTTCCGAAGAAAAAGTTAAATACACAAGTTACGTATTCACCCTCCCCCCCCCCCCCCCTAGAATCAGAATCTGCAATAAAAGGGAGGTTACCATTTAGGATTTCAAAGTTGCCCCTTTCCCCCCAAGGGGGCAGAGTTGGGTGGGGGTAACATATCCCTAAATAGATTTTCCAAAAATATAGAACATGTATATTTAGAGTTATTAGACCGTTTTTAGACTTTTCGGACACCCTGTATATTTCTGAATACATAGTTGAGATGATTTGCACGTCATTTTAAATTATCCTCTCGCCTCGCACTTCGAATATTTGCATGCGAAACGTTTTAAATTTTAAATTGTTTTTGCAATAATTTTGAATTCAATTACAACCGTATTCTCCCCCTTTAAGAAATATTACAACTGGTTAAACATTCATATTACTGTATCGCCAAGTCTATTTCCAAACTAGTTTTAAAACTTTGGCCACTTTTATAGAGTACCTCAAGTAGTTACTTTTAAGCATTGACGTGTACATGGGTGGATCCAGTCCTCCACTAAAAAATGTAGGGTTTTTTTTTGTTTTTTCTTGACAAAAATTCAGAAAATATTAAAAAGTTTTCATTTTAGACAAATTTTCAGGACTCGACATGAGGCACTTATAATTGAAGATTTATCGCATATAAAAAATTAAGGAGATGTCGACTTTTTTCGCTTAAATATACCTGCAAACTTTGTACATTTCAGATTTAAAGGATTCCATTAATATTGGAAATAGAGTTTCTCAGAAGGATTGATACTATGTATTTAAAAACAAAATGCATCTAGAATCTTTCGTTGTTCAGAGGGGGCATTATGACTAGAAATGCACCGAAGGATTTTCGCCGAATACCGATATTCGAATACACCTATTCTTAGTGTCAGGTGAACCATATACCACATATTCGGTCGGCCGAATAGTTACTATTCGTAACTACATCTCAACTCATATTTAATAAATCTACATTTCACGATTTAAAAAAGTTTAATTTTACATTATATTTAAGACAATTTTCATGAACAAAACCTTTTCACAATTAAACTTTACGATAAAAATCTATGCTTTGAAATTAAAGGACAGTCGTAAACTAATAAAAAAAAAAATAACTCCATGGTTTCTATGAATGTTAGAAATTTTTATGTTCTAATATCATATTTTAAAGTCAAAAAGAAATTTTAAAAAGGAATATTTCGCAGCAAATGTTTATTTGCCAGGACCCAAAAAAACCCCAAATGGCGACAACTTAACAAGAAAGCTTTTGAACGTACCAGATGGTCCGAGGTAAAACTGTCTAAAGTGAACGATTATTTTCAGGAGGTTGGAAATTTAAAAAGGTGTTAAAGATTTTGGAACAAACTTTCAAGGGATGTTATGCGGTCAAGGACAAACCTTTTCTGTACAAGAAACCAGCATCTCAATCTATGTATTCAATCAAAAATACAGGGTGTTTCACTGCAAGCTGAAACCGAAATTTTAGTTCACAACTTAACCTATAATGAAAACATTTTAGGAAGATTTACATCATTTACTTTGTATGAAATCATTGGAAGTGCCTGATTTTCTGTCTGCGACACCCATGTACTGTCAGCTGCATTCTGAATGTTAAGTCTGGTTTAGCGTTTGCACTGCAATTGGAGCAATTTCTAGCATTTGTCATATTTCACAGTAAGAAAAGTGAGCGATCTTTGAATGTATTGTTACACTATCGTGATTGTTATTAAAAAATGAAGATTATACTTTGAATGAGACTTTAATAAATATTGCAACAAAACTTAATTTTGTTACTTATAACCGCTGAAAGCTGCGTATTATCTTCCATTTAAAAACACCAGTTGTGAAAAAGCAGATAATATTCAGGAACTTTAATTTATGCATAATTAGTTTATATGAATGTAGTTATTAACAGTATTTTAGTTACTTTTCAAGCAGCAAATAATGCAAAATCAATTTGTTAAATTAGATTCTATTACAGTTAAAAGTCATCCAACATAAAATATTTTTAGAAGAGTTTTCTTTAAGTATTCGGTTTAGCCAAATAGATATTCAGCCAAACCGAATATTTCGCAGACCAAATAGTTTGATATTTTCAGAGGTGCCAAGCTCTCAATATTCCGTAATATGTGGGTTAATTTGATAGGTTTAACACGTTTCGCACCAGAATTTTTTTTTAAGAAATGAAATTAAATTCCACGTAGAAACCTGAAATTAAAGATCCATCCCAAAATTTATGGTTTGAAGCGTTGTTAAACTGGGTCAGATTAAACCACATATTACGGAAGATTAGTGGGAACTGGACACCTCTGTATTGGCCAAACTGAATACATATTCGGTGTATCCCTAGTTATGACCCCATAACTCCTTTAACGTGTATTACAAAATTTTATACATAGAATAAGAGTCAAGCACTATATACCACGTCCAATTTATTCAGACAATACAGTAAAACAGTTCGGTTAAAAACCTGGGAATTTACTCCCAAAGTCAAAACTGATAAAATACGATTAAAAACTTTACAATTGTTTCAATTTTAAAATGCATTTTTGATTCGATGGCAGGAATGTCCGTACTTAAAAATGGTCATTGCTAATCGTCACCGACTGCAGCCGTTTCTACAGAATGGCCAACTGCGCCCATTTCCATAGAATCATCACCTACTGCCGCCGTTTCTACGGTATCTGTGTCAGATTCCGTATCCGAATCTACAACGACATTGTATTTTAGAAGGTGGGATCTCAAGATCGCCAAACGCCTGTCGCAGTTTTCGAGGTAATCGTCTTCTTCCAGTTCAGTAGTTGCTTCTGTAGTTTCTTCTGTAACCGTTCGTTCTTTGCGTTCTTTCAGACACGTGTAAAATTTATGCGACCAATAGATTGCACACCATCCTGTAGTCAGTAATCCTGAAGCAAGAATTGCATTAAATGAGTCTGATCCAACCTTGAAGAAATATGTAACAGAAAGTAAAGCAATTCCGAGAAAAGTGGTAATAGCATGAGCTATTATAGTCTTCCGATTTCTGTTTTGGCATTCTTGGGTTTCTTCGTCGGAATCTGGAGCCGGTTCCTCCTAGGAGAAAAAAAACAATCAGTACACCACAGTAATTAGTACATTGATTTTTGTTCCTCCCCCCCCCCTCCCTCAAGGCCCGCTTAAGACATAGAAGTAGGGGAGCCCGACGTTACTCAAAGGGCCCCATTACTCTACCAATTGCTTTGTTATTTACTAAATCAATTTTTCGTATGATACAACAATTAGAAATTTTACGTTCAAAATTCAGAGTAAACAATTTAGAAAGAGCGAACTTCATAATTTAGATAAAATTTTCGTAAGGAAAAAAATTTTACCCCGATTGAATGTTTTTTTTTCTTAAAATTTACTTTGAAAAGTAAATTTGGGGGCCCTTTTATATTTCTTTGGCTAAGCACGGGCTTCCCGGGCCTATTTGGTAAACAGGCCCTGCGCCCCCCCCCCCCTTCTCTTTAACCAGACTAATTTTTATTTAAATATGTTTAGTTTTAATATACAGTAGTGGCCAAAAGTTTAGACTTTTTTGAAAGTTTCATTTTTTTAACTTTGTGTGCTTGTAGAATATATTAATTTTCACTTAAATACAAGCGTTTATATATCAAATTGAAGGTAATTTAATGTAGAATTTAATAAAAACAGTATTACAATCTGTATTACAAAAAAGTTATGCTCATTTTAGTAGAACAAACACAAATCGTTTTGAATAAAGACGTGTTTTGTAATAAAAGCGTACTAACCAATCACAAACACTGTTCTGAGGACCAATCAAATGTCTATAACTATAGTTTAGGTTATTTGGATGGTAAAAGAGTTGTGGAAATATTTTGCGGAAGGATGCATACTAGTACAATTAGAGTATTGCTGTTTTTGAATATTTAAAGTCCTTTTTTTTTAAATTAAACTAATTTTAAACAATGTTATCAACAATAACTAATTGGACATTACTAAAAGCTGAATTGTCATGTTGAGAGAAAATGGCCTCTCTAATGCTGAAATTGCAAGACAATTTGGTGGTTCAGCGACTTGTTCTGGTGTACGAAAGTTCTGTTTACGTTATGAAAAATCGAAATCTGTGGAAAATAAGGCCAAATCAAGCCGAAAAAATGCACACGTGCTACTGCCGATAGAAAAATTTAAACGGCTATGCCTTAAACGACCGCGATAGAAAAATTTCATCAGATGCCAATAGATGTGACATGAATGCAGCGGGTATTGCAGCAAGTTAAAGAAAAATAAGGTTATCAGGATTTGGACTACAAGCTAGAATTCCAAGAAAAAACATATTTAAATCAAAAGCAGCACGAAAAACGAGTTAAGTGGGCAAAAGAACACATTAAATGGTCAGAAAATCAATGGAAGCAAGTGATCTGGAGCGATGAGAGTAAAATACCGCTCTTTGGTAGTGATGGTAGAAAATACGTGAGACGTAGAGTAGGAGAAGCACTTCATCCTGATTGCATTGAAGCAACTACAAAAATCCCAACAAATGACATGATTTGGGCATGTATGTCTGCAGATGGTGTGGGCCGAATTCAAGCGATTGATGGCATCCTGAATGCCAAAAAATACATCGAAACTGTTCTGGAACCAAAATTGATACCTTCCATCAGGGATCTCTTCCCCAACAACGCACCATTTATTTTTCAGCAGGATTCAGCTCTATGCCACACAGCAAAAGTATGCAAAGCATGGATTCAAAATAAAGGCAGATATATTACCATGGCCAGGAAACAGCCCTGATCTCAATCCATTTGAAAATTTGTGGCGACGTTTGAAAATTCTTGTACGAAAAAAAACCAATAAATGCCAACTTATTGAAGCTATAATTGATTCTTGGCACCATGTGATTACGAAAGATGAACTCCAAACACTCGTTCACTCGATGAAAAGATGTGAAGCTGTCTTAAAAAATAAGGGTTATCCTACTAAGTATTGATTGTGCAAGTATCACTTTAAAAAAATGCAAATCTAAGATGATCTTGCTATTAGTTGCATAACTTTTTGTAATACAGATATTGTAATACTGTTTTTATTATTAAATTTTACATTAAATTACCTTCAATTTGATATATAAACGTTTGTATTTAAGTGAAAATTAATATATATTCTACAAGCACAAAGTTGAAAACATGAAACTTTCAAAAATGTCCACACTTTTGGCCACCACTGTAATTTAAGATCTATCTTGACTGATCTGTTTAAAGGATTGTTTATGTGGTTTAAAATAAGTTTATTTAGCAAGTTTAATGCATTTCAAACATGAATTTTTTTTCTGTCAGTTGTGTAACTTTCATAATATACCTTACCCCAACAGCAAAATATGTCGGCTAAATTTCGGCCTATTATAAGAATTGTCGGTAAATGAACGGTAGTCGTAAAGAGAAGTTAACACAACAGTCTCGACAATAACTAAGCGATTTCTGTAGTTATAAATCAAAGCAAAACGTCACCAGGAAAACAATGCGGGGAAATAAATTAATCAGCACATACTTTAAGTGTGGATTTGGCCGATGTTTGGAAACGACAAAGTTCAATTTTACAGGGAGCCTGCTATTGTCTCCGCGGTAAGCCTCCCCCTGTAGTAGAATGTGTTACGTGACATGTGCCCACCAATATCCATCTTTTATCTCAACCCCTCAAAAATCACATTTCAAGGAGACCAAATCGCACTTTTAAAATGAAACTGACCGTGCAAGTAAAAAAAAAAAAAAAAAAAAAGGAATAAATTTCTTATGCGCAAAAATCTAAAACCTTAATCGCAAAAATGTATAGCACGATAAGTGGTAAAAAAAAAAAAAAAAAATCCAACATTTTAAAAAAGTTTTTTAAATTACGTATAGTCATTCATTAAAATATACTTTGATAAATGGAACTTAAAAAATTCAGATATTTGTAATAAATGGTTAAAGACTTTGTTTTATTAATTTAGATAAACTTAAAATGCACAAGTGAGAAAAAAAAATTCCGAAAATCATAAACCACAAATTTGCTTTAATGCATTTTCTAAATTATGAATTAGAAATTAGTTTAGAAATTTAGGTATAAATTTTGAAAAAGAAAAATACATCGCTAGAACTGTAAATGAAAGATGACATTTAAAAAAAAATGGGGAAGTTTTTTTTTTTAAATGTGATGTTAATTGTTTTATACAGATATTTTTCTCCAAATAGAGAAAAAAAGAATAAAATTAAATATTTAAGCAATTATTTGGATATTTAAAAATTAAGTTTTCTTACATGGTAAAAAAAAAGTGTTAAAAAGAAAGATTTTTTACAGCTGGGAAACAATGCTAAGTGAGAATATTTTCATTTAAGACAAAATTTTATAAATTTAAATGTATGAAAATTTAGATTCAAGTATATTTTTTGCTAAATGGGAATATTTCTCACTATAAAAATGGTACATATTTACCTATCTAGAAGGTAATTAAATCACAAGAAATTTAATTTATTTAAAGACTAAACATTACATTGCTGTTTAATGATTTTAAAATTAAAAACATTAATTTTTTTCCATATGCATATATCTCGATATAAGCAACTAATAAGTAATAACGTAATTTTTAATTTTGTTGTTTGCATCTTACAATGGAAAATACGAGGGCATTTCGAAAAGTAAAGATACACCGTACGCCGGAAGAAAAGAAAAGTTTTGGCAAGCTAGTTGGCAACACAGGTGTTAACCTTGAACAATTAGCTTTCTCCTCGCGGTCGTTCGGCATTTCAACGTTCATTCTGGTTGGAGTAGGTCGTGTTTAAAATGGTTCCGCCGAGTCAGAATTCCGCCAAATGCGAAGGAAGCAATTCGTGCCAATAGACGTCTCGAATTGAAAGAATTGCATCAGATCATACCGGAAGTGTCAATGACAACTCTTTATGATGTTGTGACTGTCAAGTTAGGGTACAGGAAATTGTGTGCACGCTGGGTTCCAAAAATGTTAACGGAAGAACACAAAAAGAAAAGGATGGGCTATGCATTTGACTTCCTCACACGCTATGCAGAAGCAGGTGATTAGTTCCTTGATCACATTGCGACAGGTGACGAGACGTGGGTCTATCACCATACACCTGAATCCAAGCAACAATCAATGCAATGGCGCCAACAACAGGCGGAAACCTATGACTGTGGGATACAAAAGCTTGTGCCCCGACTTAACAAATGTTTGGATAACGGGGGGGTGATTATGTCGAAAAATAAATAATCCAGTTAAGATGTAACTTACGTTTTCTAAATAAATGTTTTTAAGGAATGCGAGCCATTGTATCTACTTTTCGAAATGCCCTCGTAGATTTAAATTTATTGCAACTCATTTGACAATATTTAGACTTTAAGACTAAATTTAAGTGTTAGAATACAATTGATATGCAAATATTTTTGCATCCTATAGGGGAAGAAATCCAGATTAGAAATATTTCTTTAATTAAAACGAACTTTCTGACGTATTAAATATTTTTGCATCTTACACATTCCTATGATTTCACAAATCGGCAAAATATTAGATATCACAATGTACTCTGCATAAAGTGACCAAATGATCAAAAGCTAATAGTCGGCATGCGACGGTCGATACGAGCTTTGCCGGCCGGACAAGTATTTTCTACAGACCTCAAGAGTAGGGTCACCTGGACGAAATGAGATCGGGTTGGGACTTTCAGCCGAAGTTCGAGAAATTATTTGTTTGGGTAGTTTTCACAGGTTAATATGAAAATTAAGTAAAAAAATGTAAAACTAGGACTTATGAGCGCTTCACATCCAAGTTATATCAAAATTTATTCAAATGAAACTCATTAAAATTTCTCAAATAAAGCTTTTGTCTTAGATTTCCTATAACAAAATAAAATCCCCAGTAAATATAGTTCCTATTTTAGATAATCAACCATTTTGGGGAGGAAAATACAAAACCTATCGAGGAGGCAGCAAATATTTGTTTATCTTACGGAATTTCTTTTAACCTTTCCTTTATGTTTCAAGCAAGATTTAATCATCGTGTACCTCAAAAGTACTTATCCAACTGATCGACTGTCTTAAACCTTAAACTATTTGATTTTATTTAAACGCATTGTTGCCAATTTAGCACTTTATTCAACCTATGTACAAGAGTTTTCCAACAGACACTATGCAATTAAAGCAAAGATAAAATTTAGATTTTTGGAATGAAAAAAAAAATATATATATATATATACTTATCACTAGGTCAACAAAGTGCGAAGACCTTTCAAAAGAGTGAGAAAAAAGGCGCAGACATTTGATTTTCAGAGTGCACAAATATGTTAAGTCATTTTACCAATCAGTATCAGACATTGGAGAGTTTAACGCATGCGTACCCCTAAAGTATGAAGATGGCTTGTAGTCTGGATAAGAACTATCCAACATTCGACCTGCATATTCAACTATCAAATCCACTTCACTATTTTCCCGTACCCAGTCCTCTGGTATTCCAAATCGAGAGATTAGTTTAACACAGATTTTGTAGTAGATTGACAAATACCAATGCTAGGACTTATTTTTAAATAGTTGTTTTACCATTAAATAAAATGTTTTACTATTAAAAGTTATCATACCCAACTTACTATTTTCGTCATAACTATCATTCATGTTAGGTCGTACTCTGAACACGGCAAGTAATTTAGTATAGCAATTTCCACTTTACCCGCGATTAAATAAAGGCGAAAATACTGTACCAATATACTGGAGAAAGTTCACATGTTCAGGGTATAGCCCTGCATTCATGGTTGTGTATATTAACGCAGAAAATCTTTGCTTCGTTAGCGCCAAAAGAGACCAACCTCGATACTGCCACCCTTCTTGGCTGTCACTTGATAAAGATACTGGTTTTCTACCAGTTCTCAAACTTCTATGTGATCAAGGTAGGCTGAATGAAATGCAGCCGAGATCGGTAGAATAGCGCAGCCCGTCTCGTTCATTAGCTGCGCTAAAAATTAGGAACACTTGCCAATAATTGACCCTATACTATACACTTCAAATGGACTTCACAGTAAAAACTAAAATTAGATTTTTATAGCATCTATTAAAATTGCTTATAATTTTGTTTAGTTTAAAATATTTAATATATTCTTACAAATGTTTCTGAAACTATAGAAATAAATTTTACCTTTATGACTTAAGATGCAATACAATGAGTACTAACAAGGAAGGTCTCCTTAAAGCGCATACTCAGAATATTTTGAAAAAAATGCTAAAGAAGCTACTCATGTACGTAATAAAGGATAAGTCATGTTTAGCTGCGGAATTCTAGTAAAAAGTGTAAAAAAATAAAATACTTGAGTATTTGACGCAAAAAGACGCGATTTGGCGAGCAAAACTTTTTCTTCGCCAAATGCAAGAGACTTTAATGGATTTGAAAATGCCTGGTTAGATGAGTGTTTAAATGCATAGTACGTTATGAATTTAAATTTCAACGATGAAATAGTTTATAATTTTTCCCCATAAGCTTATATAATATAAATACAAATTAAGTATTGCTGAATTTATTTAATTTTTCACGGTGTCGCTGGATGGATAAGTTAAGTGTATTTTAACAGTAAATCTGTTGTACATTTAGATATTGAATAAGTCATTGTTTTCATGGCAACGAGACTTTCTTGTTGTCTCCGGCACTAACATTATCGAAGTCAAATTGACAGTGCTCAGAATCTGACAATTTTTAGTTTGAAGCATTTTTAATCAATTTAAATTTTGTTCTAAACCATAGAATACGATTGTTAATTTTTTTTAAATGTACATGGCAAAACTGTAGTAATTAAAGTTTATTTAAGTTAAACTTAAACTAGCTCGGTATAAAAGTAGAAAACGTTTTCCCTTAAAGCGTATTTATCGTAAATAAGAATTTTAAAAATTTCATTGTGCCGCCAACTCGCGATAAATCGCCAAAACACGAAATTTTCATAATTTTTTTTACGGACGTTATATCGAGGTTCCGCAGCAATTTTTTTTTTATAAATGTATATATCCTCATGAGAAGAATATTCTGCAATTTTCAAAAATTTGAGTATGCGCTTATGGAGACCTTCCTTGTAAGAGTTAACTAATTCTTAAGTTTGAGGTTGCAAGTTAAACATAAATTCAATTTCTGTTAAACCTCCGAAAACTAAATACTGCTTATTTAGTACAGTTTTCGATATTTTAAAGCAAAATATATGATCCATGTCTTACTACACGAAATATTAAATATGCGAAAAAATGGATATATTTTCTACATGAAAATTGCATTTTTAAAGCTCATGCCCGTTTTGCTTTTCAGCGAAGTACCAGATACCATAGGGGTAATTCAACAATGTTAAACATTAAGTGTTTGGGTATAAAAGCAGGCTGAGAAAGAATCTTAAAATTACTATGCAAGATTTTTCTTTAAACTTAAGTGCTGATGCTACCACAATTTACTCACTTTCTCTGCTTATAACTGCAAAACAATTTCGCGTAAACTTAGTTTTATAGAGAAATGTACCATAAATACGTTAAAGCAGTTTTTAAATATAAAAATTTAAATACAAATGTGAATTATCACTTTACTTAACGACGAACAACCAACAGAGTGAATAAATGTCCAGACCGGGGTTTGATCCCGGATCCCTTAGTATAGCTCACCAAGTGCTTTACCAATTAAGCCATCCGGTCTAGCATCCTCCCACTCTTATATGGCTAGGCTACAACCTTGCAGCACAAGACGGAACGTCAATCATGAGCACAACATTGGCATGCACGAGACAAATCAAACCCAGTATCTGAATATTTATATACCAATTAATTTTCAGCAGAGCTGAAATTACGCTGTAAATTACTGTAATACAAATGTGGATTATCACTTTACTTAACAGCGAACCACTAACAGAGTGAAAAAATGTCCAGACCGCGGTTCGATTCCTTGATATAGCGCACCAAGTGCTTTACCAATTAGGCCATCCGGTCTAGCATTCTCTCATTTTAGAGAGCATTTGGTTTGCAGTTACAAACTTCATTGTTGTAACTGCCATCCACTTTTCAGAATCTTATTGTTTACGCTAAATTTTAGCTGTGGACTAGTTTATAGAATATTACCCTCTGTTTTTGCGATGACCATCTTTCTATCGTGTAGAAACTCACCAAATTGATTAGTTTAATGATAAATTTATATATACATTAATTTTAAATGCTAATACCCAACAGGGGACGCCACTGTTCTGTTCTTTTAATTCACTGATCACCAACTGAGTTAAATGCGAAGAAATGAACTATATTCAAAATTGTCGATGCAATTTTAAATATCAGAATGGTGAAGAAAGTTGCGATGGCCACAGTATACTAGTTTCAAATCTTTACAATTCTCAGTTCAAAATTTGAAAGTGCTCACATTAAATAAACGTGCCAAGCTAATTTACATCTTTACCCCCAAAAAATACGTTTGAAATGTTTTAACGAACTATGGGGCTTCCCCCTCCCCCATGAGCTACGCTCACTGGGTCTCTAAATCACGTTAATTTGCTCAATTTCAAAAAGATTACTCCATTATGGAAGATTAGATGACATAACAAGCAGTGGCGATCTTCTGCAATTGGATTGCCATTCATTTCCCTTTGACAAGAGATTTTTCGGTTCCCAAAGCAGCATCCGCAGCTATCAGCTATCCGCGCAGCAGCGTATTACCTCTTATTTTACTGTTTATTACTGTTAATTTTACGGTATACTGGCAGCTGGGGTGCCAGTATTACTGTAAAATCACTTTTTTGCAGTGTAGAATAGAGATCAATGAATGAATCCAAGCAAAATCTAGTCTTCATTCAAACATTATCATTGGTTCTTAGTTGATCCCGATTCTAATTTTACGTAAAGCAGTTTGTCATTCGCGTTGTTATTTTTGAGCATTGCGAGGTGGTATATGCATATATACCTCACAAAACGCATATACGCACAGGCCCTGGGATTTAGCCTATTTCATTGTAATCAGATTATAAAGAAAATTAAACCACAGAAAAGTTGAGTGGCGACAAGAACTAGGAGAAATATTTAACGAAACATAGGTTCAGGATGATAAAGTTATGATAAAATTCATTTTAACTAAATATAAAATCTAAATATGCACACAGAAAGACACCGATATTACAATTTAGTGATAAGCAAGAAATTAACTAGGTAGAGAACAGATCCTCGCAGAAATCTGGCAAACTAATAAAATTTCAATTGGATGAATGACCAAAATAACTAGAAAATTTAGGTATTTCCTATAACGCATAGGAAATTTCCTTAATTGTCAGTGCTTCAGAAAAATATCTCCGTTTGTGCCAAACTTCCCTATTCGCTTACAAATGACTAAGACAGAAAGGACAGTTCACTATAAAACTGGAGAATAAGGCTACGATCGGGTATATAGTGTGGTGTGATGAGAGCTTAAGTAGTAAAATCGAACTGACATAATAGAATTCAATTTTAAAAGTCTCAGCGAAAAGATAGTCTAACATAGCTTATAACAGAAAACCCGTCTAACCCCTCCCCCCCCCTCCCAGATCATTGAGATTGTCTTTATGGGTAAAAACACTGACGCCCTAAAACTTAAGAGTATTTTTCAAGAATTTTAAGAATTGCGAAGTTTATGAAAATCCATTTAGACCAATTCATTATACATAATTATATTTAAAAAAGTAGAAAATTTAGAGTTTGTTAAAAAAAATGGCGGCTTGACAATTTATGAGCGGGAGAGCTGTGAATAAAATAAAAATCGGGAACGCACGATAAGGGAATCTCAGAAAAGATCAAGGATAAGTCCTCAGACTTGACCTAGAACATTAAAAAATTTAATGTCCAGAAGTGAAGTACGTAGCAATTAAAAAAAAAATATGAATTTAAAATAAGTGGTATATTCAAATTAAGTCTTTACTTTTAAGTTACACAGAAGAGCAAAATAGATTTTTAAAATCTTGCGTATTTTTACAAGAAAAATAAGCTATAAAAATTCATGTTGATAGATTTAAAAAATTGACGATGCAAAGTACCCCTGATTTTGAAAATTCTGTTCGGAGAAAAAGCGTTCGTTACTGTGGCACGCTGCTCTGCAGCTCCAAATTACCTTTTCACTTTTGATAACGATTTCCAACTAATAGAATATGCGTATAAAGAGTACCTAACGTGAAATTTTCGAAATTTTGAACAGGTCAAAGTGGTGTTGACCCTTTATAGGTTGTACTGTCCTCATTGCTTTGTTTGAAAAAAACTATACTATACAATTTACTTGCCGGTTTTGCAAATATTACCATTGCTTATACTTTATTTAATAAGTTACTCGCAAAGCATAACCTCCATTTCCTCAATATTTGGTTTTATTTTCGAAATCCTCCATTTCCTCAATATTTCGTTTTATTTTCGAAATGTAGTCGCAAAACATCACAAATGAAATCAACAGTTTTGTCAAAGACATCAAGATCAAGCATTTTTCCTGTGCAAACTAAATATTTTGCATTTCAATAAAAAGAAAAAACATTCAGTTTTGTCTTGACTTTGTATTATAGAGAGTTCACATAGGCTAGATGTGCCGTAATGGACAACCTCAAGGAATTTTTTTACCACACTTTTCAAATTAAATTACCACACTTTTTAAATGTTAAATTGTTGTTACAAATTAATGAATATTTAATCATGCTCCTAGTTTCATTTCCCAATCTGAATCTAAACTTAATTCAAAATAAATTAAAACTCCCTAAATTCCAGTAACGGACACCCCACAAAAGATTAATTATGATTGTATTTAATTCCAGAATTTAACGAAAATATAGTAATGAAATAAAAGTCCATTTTCGAGTAAATTTAACAATGAGGATATAAATTAAAATATTTATGAGAATAATTCACGGCTTTAATAGTCATTATCACATGTTCAATATTTTAATTTTAGATGGAGTTTAAAATACTAAATTTCAAAGAATTTCATTTATCAAATTAAAGATATTATGTTTAGAAGTGTTTGTTAAAAAGATCCAAATAAGTCAGAGTACCTACTAGTGCAGGGTCGGCGAACCTTTTCACAGCCGCGTGCCAATTTTCTCCCAAAAATTTTTCAAGAGAACACGGAGTGCCAACCCCCAAACCCCACCCATCTGCACCAAAAAAACTATAAAAATAATGAATAAACTTACTTTTATTATTAGATTAAGATATATATGGATAACATACTTGCAGGTAATAAAATTAATATAATATTAATATCAACATGCATATTAAATTATGTATAATATTGAAAACTCAAACCAAAATAATTTGTCATTTGAAAAGATTAATTTATTATAGTAATAATTATATCAATCGTAAAAAATATTAAAAACTCAAATCGAAACAACATGCCAAATCGCTGTAATAATTATGGTAATAGATGGTGTTGCCCCTTGGGACCTGTTTATTTTGACATTTTAAGCAACGTGATAATTTTATAATTGGGATAATTTTATTTTAAAATAGACAATGAGAAAAGAAATATCGAAAAAAAAAATCTTTTACGAATCATATCTGCAAAATATTTGTTCTACACCTGCTATTAAATGGAAAGTTATTTTAAAAATATATTACAATGCATAAGAAGAAATTAGCAAATATAAAAAAACATTACTTAAAAGTTTGCGAAAGAAATCTGTTTTCTCTTTGGTTTTTGTTGCTTCAATTTTATTTTCTAATTTCACAAGCATTGCAAAATCTTTTTTTCAGAAGAAAATTTAAAACTTTGTAAAGTATACGTAATGCAGCAACAGCATCTTGGAATTTCGATGTTAGTTTCTCTTCACAGAGTTCGTAATTACTCTCATTTAACTCCTTGTCATAAATGTTTGTTTCTTCTATCAATTTTCGACTATCGATTGTACAAAAAAGATAAATCTTAAGTCAAAGATAAAGTAAGTGTAAGTTTAACAGATCTCATATTTTCGAGTCAAGATTTATTAGGATTTTTTACCGCTATTTCCTTCTTTGCTTGGGATCTTAATAAACTGGCGTAATATGCAGAGTGGTGGTTTAACAATGTCTAACTGTAGTTACATTTTTTAAGTAATTAAAAAAAGAAAGTAAAGCAATTAAACTAATGTGATTTCTGATGTTGCATCTTGGATGCCATATGATGGGCTCATAATTGGATATTTAATAAAATACATGATGAACTGGAGTCATTTGATAAGTTGATTCGATTAGAATTTTTAATATTGTTCATCTCTGATAATGATTTACAAGCCTAAGTAGAGGGAGAAACTGTCAACATGAGGCAAATGCCAACTTCTTCTGGAATTGAATTCAAAGTGTACATAATTTTACTATCAACATTTTTGTTTGATGCCCAGACTTGCCAAGTCTTCGGCTTTTTGCATACCAGTATTATCTTGAAGAAAATGTTCTTTTAAATTGCAGAATGTTCCGATTACATAAAACATTTTCTGTACTAAAATACTGGTATCCAAAATCCGGAGACTTGGCAACTCTGGATGCATGGTAGTCTTTCTTTTTCGATCATCTCCAGATCCTCTCTCAATTTGACAAATTGCCGAGTCCATATTGAGCTGATCGATAAGCTACATAAGTCGATAAGCTACATTTTAATTTCTGAAATTTCTAACCAATCCAATACAATCAGTTTATCATTTGGAGTCACATCTGGGTAGATAATGAATTTAACCATAAATGCATGATTTTTTTCTTTTAGAATTGAATTATTTTATACTTAGATTTTTAAATTTGTTTAGTAGTATATTTTATGTGATTTTTACAGGATTAATATTTCTATATAAAAATAGTGGTGGCAAAAACTTTATTTATTAAAACTTAAATAAAAAGTGATGCTAATTTTCATCACTATACATTTAAGGGTTAAATGATTCCGAAATGGATATTCAAATTCATTGATATGACAAGTACACAAGTACTTATAACAATCAAAAGCTATTGCCAGTCAAGCTCGTATTAAAGGAAGAATAATGAGGTGTAGAATTTTGAAGAGTTTAACTGAATTTGATTTGATCAACGGCGTGCCAAAAATTTCCTCTCGCGTGCCAGCTACGGCACGCGTGCCATAGGTTCGCCGACCCTGTACTAATGCATAGAATCTTATTTCCTATTATTCTTAACAGATAAACTTCTTAAAACTACCCGATATATTACTTTTAGTAATTTGTATAAAAAATATCAAAGGAAAGTGGGTTGAATGTTTTAAGGGGTTCCAGGACACATTTAAAAAATATAGAGTTAAAACTGAATTTGTGATGGTTAACCATATCATTTGTAAACAAAATCTCATGATAAAACTTCACTTTAAAAAAAATAAATTTATTTAAAAAAGTAGGGCAATTTAAAATCGTTATAACTCTGAATATTTGCGAATTTCAATTGTTTTTCATTTAAATAAACAAATTTTAATTCAGCATTTAAAAAAATGCTAATTAAAAATATTAAAAATATTTAAAGTAAAAACAAAAAAAAAATGCAAATAAAAATCCCTATTTTCAAAAGTAAATATTTTTCAAATTTGCTGAATCAAAACAACAAAAAAAAAAAAAAAAAAAAAAAAAAAAAATGGTTCAAACTTGGAATATTTATATTTAACTGTTTTGACTTTTAACGATTTAAAGACGAGAATGGTGAAAGACCCCCCCCCCCCCTTCCATGCAGAAAAACGCAAACACGTTTCCATAACAAGCACTACTTGAAAGCTAGATTTTTAAAAACAATAATTAACCTTTTCTATTTAATATAGGAACAGGATTTAAACGTCATTTTTAGCGGATAAAAAGACTGATACAATAAAATATTTTTCAAAAATTTGAAGATTTGTCCCGGACCCACTTTAATACCAAGAATTATTTCAAAATAAAGTTGCAGAACAGACACCTGAACCCCTGATCTGCAGATTTACTTGTTTCATTACTACGATAAATTCAATATTTTAGTTTTTGTATATATAGAATTGTTTTGTCAGATGAATAACCAAACATTTAAGACAATAGATTAACAACTTGTTAGACTTAAGTTATCTATTTAAATGGGGAGAACACGAACCCCCTCGTTTTCCTATGCCCTTACACATTCTCCGCTTCCTAAATGGGTGTTTGTCACAAAAAATATGCAAGGTAGTTTAAAAGAAATTTGATTACAATCTTAAATTTTATTACGCGAAATTAATGAAAAAGTACTCTAGCAAGAGCAATTTAAAAATTAAATTTAATTTGATTACTTAGGTTCAGTTAAATCTAAAGACTATGCAGATTACTGAAATTGGCTTTTTTTAGCAAGGTCCGCATGGGGTGCCCATTACTGGAAATTGGGAAAGCATCCCAGTAATGATCATGGTGCTAAAACCTGAAAAAGAAATTAAATATTATTTAGTATATAACGTTTCAAGTTTTCTATTACGATCAAAACCAAAACATTCAATTTTTTTTTATAAAAATTGAAGTTCTCTTAGCATGTTAAGATTTTCACAAAAAAGGTGGAACTGTGGAACACCTTCGGCTTCCTAATTGGTTGATTAAGAGTCAATAAACCAGATTATAAAACATGCAAGAAGTTTATATATCTCGTTATAGTTCTCGATATCTGTCGGATTACAGAATTACAGAAGATAGTCGCCGTTCGTGATATCTTTTTAAAACAGGATACATTGCATTTACCAGGTTTTAAGAGGCTGTGAAATCAGAACGGGGGTTGGTGAGCGTAGCGAGCAGGGGGCAGAGCCCCTAGTAAGGAAAAAAAATGTTTTTTATAAACTTAAAAACTTTGAAAGTGGCCCATTACTAGAAGGGAGTCCATTGGTGGCACATCTACCGTAGAAAGTATGTTCTAGTCTGAACACAAGTGCAGCGATGCCGAGGATGGGAACCCGATTAAGGGCAAAACCATCTTTCGGAAAACTGAAAGTGTTTACGCCTGCACAGAATGAAATTCTACGAAAAAACTTAGTTTACGAACTGTTTTCTGAAAGGGATTTTTAAAGCGTGAAGGAAGAATGATGGAATAGTAGGGGTTTTTTCTTCATGTGTCATTCTAAAGATTTTTTAAAACTAGATGGCAGTGATAGCCCAATCTTCAATTGAATTAAGTAGCTATTTCAGCTGATCCACATAAGCTTTAGAAGTATAAAAGAAGCTTAAACTGCTGTTAGCGGTGTCACTGACCACTGCTCCCCAATTATAGTGTTAGACTTAACTTTCGGTTTTAACTACAGATGGAAGTTCAATTTTTCTTGGTTCGGAATCCTAGTACTATAGTTAGAGTCGCCATAGGTTAATTTAGATTATAAAAATATGGTATCTAATCGCGGATGGTAGTAATGCAAAAATTCCTTTGACAGTAAGGCTTAAAGCAACATGGCTTACTATTAATAGGGACGATTCCTCCTCACTTTAATAAAAAACTAATATAAATTGCTAAAAATTAGTTTTACATGCAACCACAGCAAAACATGGTTTCTGGCATTAAAGATACTGAAATTTCCCCCCCTTTAATAGTGAACAATTTACTTCATTACTATTATTTATTACTCTATTCACGATTATTTTAAACGGATTTACCAATCTACAATCTTGGTTAGACTATATACGAAGACATAGATTACTTTTATATATGCGCCATACATCCCCGTTACTTTCAAAATTGGTTTTGCTTCTCTATCAACAAATTCCTGCAATTTTCAGAACATTACAAGTTAATATTCTATAAATTTGTGTTACAGTACTATCCAGATTTTTGTAAAATATCTCTCCACCCTTCCCTGTTGGTTTTTTTTTTTAAGTTGCTTTAAAAGTTCACATAAATAGTTAACTACGTTCACTTACATATTCGACTTCATTAAGCGCATCATTTCCTATTATTCTCATCATTAGAACCGCAGAATGTTCTTTTTTAAGACAAACAATGATTGCTGCTCTGCTTTTATTAATCCACCAGCAAGTTTTATATTTTATAAGTCTTGATTCATCTAGCGTTTCGTCAGTTATTTCTAACGCAAGAGCAATATGCTTTTGGCATTCCCTTTCAGCATCTCGAACATGTTTCAGAGCGGCTTCTATTTTTATGGCTTTCCTTTCAAGCACTTCTATTCTAGATTCATATTTAGCGACCATATTATGACAAAAATCCGCTCTTCTGTAACCCCGTTCACTTCCACATTCAGTGGCTTCAAGAGCTTTGACAGAAAATCCATGAATAATAGATTGAAAGACTTCGATGGTCGAAGTTATAGTTTGCAGCAAGTCTTGAGCCATAGCCGCAACTAGACGACCATCTGCGGACGCATCTTCGGCAATATCGGCTGCTAACCGGCATTGGGTAAGAGAAGCTCGGCGATTTATAAAATCTGAAATTTCTCCACAGTTTGTTTCCATTTCCATAGTGTCATTTATTGCAGCCGCAATATCCAGATTACATGGCCTCACTCCTCCACAGCTAACGGCGTCATTTTCCATCAAATTTGCAACTGCTATTATTGCTTGTGCTTGGATATAAGCTATATCATTGTCTGCATTATACACAAGTGATATAGTACTACTAGGATTTCTCTCTTCAACAACTTTTACATTCACAGCCTCTTTCTCTGTAGTTTTAGAATTTGTTTCTTCCTGAAAAGTGTTTAAATCTTTTTGTTCACGTTCGGTTGACTCTGCCATTTTTATTTACAGGTACTTTCTGACGATCTTGAAAGAGTAATTAGCTATCTTGTCTTGACTTATTATATTTGTTTTCTACCACCAGTCTAATCAAATTTCAGTAATCTTTCAAATAGATGAAAAAAATAATTAAAAACGTCGAAGCGCGGATTGTTTAAACAGAATGTTAAAATAAAATCAGGACCCGACGCGAGTCAAAACGCAAAGAGCTACATTGATCGGGCTTTAGTAGCTTTCTATTGCTTAACATCCACGACAGTAACAGTTTCAATTATAATTTGCATGCTAGTGAATTGTAAAAGATTCCAAACTTTTAATCTTAACAATTGAAAGAAACATTCCGATTTACTTGGAATTCAGGCAGAGCTACCAGCTTTCGCAAATTAAGAAACGTATTGTTAATGTACGAAAATCTCGCAAAGTGACAAGCACAACAAAATAATGGATTGCTAGAACTGGGACACCCTTTGAAATAAAACAATATTTCCTTTCTGTTAAAAATTTTCAGAGGAAAACTTTACGAAGCAATTACTAAATATAGAATTCAGGCAAAATTATTGTATCTTTATAGAAAAATAGGATTATGTTGTTTGTTTGTTTTATTGAGAACATACATCCACTGAGCTCTATAATAATACGGATAGCTAACTCACTGATCCACTTTCTGCCGCAACCGCATCACACTTTCATTGCGTGCAAGTAATGAATCCTGCACTTTTCTTAATATTACAGGCATTTTTTAAAACTTTTCCGCATACTTTTTGTAGCTTTTAGTTATTTCTTCAGCTTTTTCCTATTTTTATGAGCAATACTTAAAATATTTTTCTTTATTTTTATTGAGCTTGTATAAAATTTGCTTTTTAACTAATGTCAAATTAAATATTGGTGATGAATTTAAATAAAACTTGTAGTTTTTACAACAAAAAATATATATCAGCGAAAATTGTAGCAACATCGTCATATTTTTAAAAGATAATCTATTTTGAAAATATCTACCCCATGCTATTCTATAGGAGGAAATGTATTCATGGGCGAACCGCTGGATGCAATGTATCAGAATAGGAAGTTAGCTCTTCGTTCTAATTGTAGAGCTCAGTGCATACATCTGACTTGTGTGCTTGACATCAAGTGCCTGCTTATAAGTCATCATCAATATGCAAGGACGAGATAGCCACAAGGAAATTTATAACACCAGAGAATTACAACCGAGAGCTCCACAAAGTGTGTGCAATGGAGCTCACAGGAGTCGAACCCGCCGACCTGACGCCTACGCTCTTAAGCGATTAGCAGAATGGTATCTTAACCACTTGGCCACGGAGGCCCCATAGGATAATATGTGTATATATTATGATTAGTATACTTAATCTTGAATAAAAGAGTAGCCATGTACGCTCAGACTTGAAGTTTGTCCAAACTCTGGCAATCAACATTACAGAGCTTTTTGATCAACGAGGTATAAAAAAATTCATATATCTGATGTTGGCTATGTTTAGGGTGCCTCTATACGACAATGGTGGCACACGACTACATAAAAATTTGATTGGATGAGACGATTTTGGACAAAAATGAATCACCAAGCATCTTAGCGAGCCTGCCATTTTCATCAAGCTAATGCTTATTAACTGGGCGGAAAATCATGACGATTCCAACTGCTCCAAACCACCCTGCTGCATAAACTGCCATAATCACAACAAGAAAGAAAGGACCCACTTCAACACACAGCATCAGGCATCTGACTCGACCTGCACAGTGTACAGAAGACTCTACAAATTTTTCAGACGCCAACTTGACGAGGAATTCACCCCAACATCATCTTACACTACATCAGCACCACAGTCACATCAGCAGCCACCAACACTCCACCGACAACAGTTTGCACACAACAACCAACAGAGACGTACCCAGTACATCGACACTTCAAACGATCGTGAGCCACCGTGGGGATACCATTCTCACATGTATGAACCATATTAGCTCACTACTCTACCACCTCCACATCAAACTATATCATCACCTGCTTTCACCGCCCGTACGTGGTCTCAGCGCATTTGGTGTGGCGCTCCTTGTCGCGTGGGGATCACATACGGGTCACTGCAATCACCTGGTGTAGTCGTACTCGAACTGTTGTTACAACTGGTACAGTCGTACCCCCGAACTGCACATCACCCCCTTCACCTTGTCTGTCGCTGCATGTCGCGTGGTGACGCTGGTCACAGCGACAGACTTTTGTTTTGTATTTTTTTTTTATTATTGTCTGTCTTTAGTTCCTGCCGCCTGTCGCGTGGGGCTTTGACCGGCAGGATTTTGTACTGCCACGTTTAATCCCTGCGTGCCGGGGAGCTAGCCGGGGAAGACATTAAACGCTCAACGGCTGGGTTTGCCTTCAGCCGAGTGGTCTTCCTCAGGCATTAAAATTAAAATTAAAATGCTTATTAACTTATAGAACTCGTCAAGTTCTGCTTTGTAGATTTGCAATAGTTTGGAAAAAAAACTTCTCTCTAAGCACGATATGAGCCTGCGACCTGTGCGTATGTCACCACTCTCATATAGAGGCACCCTAGCTATACTTGTTTAGCTTAGGCGGGTTCCAGGGGCGCCATTTCGGGGGGGCTGGCGGGGGGCAACCGCCCCCCCCCCCAAGAAATTTGAAATTTTAGAAAATTTATCAGTTATCACAGGTTAGACCAAAAATATATATATATATGATTAAAAGCTAAAATAACGTCTGATTTCGCAGATTTGATTACAATAAAATAAAAAAAACTAGTCTGATGTCCCAATTCCAAAACTTTTTTCTATCTCATACAGGTTTCATATACACCAAAAACAAATCAGTACCAATTTATATTAAGGTCTAACTGAATCAAAAGTTTTATTAAATTATGTGCGTTAGTTCTGGAGATATAGCTATCATGAAAATCGTGTAAAATGTAGCATAGCAGCGCCACCTGTTGGGTTATTTATACCAAATCGTAATCAACGTCTATTTTTGTCAAGGTCTAACCGAATCTGAAGTTTGGTGAAATTCTGTGCATTAGTTCTTGAGATATAGCTATCGTAAAAATCATGAAAAATGGAGCATAGCAGCGCCATCTGTTGGGCGATTTACACCAAAAACTAATCACCACCCATTTATATCAATGTCTAACTGAATATAAAGTTTTATCAAATTCCGTGCATTAGTTCTTAAGATACAGCGCCCAAAAAAATTTTGTCACATACAGACACTGAGACACACAGACACACTCGCAGACAGACATTTTCTAAAAATAGTCCAATTGTGTTCAGACCTTCTAAAACGAATAAATCCGTCGAAAACCCGGAAGTGGTAAATTTTCATAAATCCAATACCCTTTTCTTGTAAAGATAGAAGAAAGTAATAAAGATTTAATAAACACTTTAAACATTGAAATGTTTTCTAAAGCCTTGCTATTGCAACATTCTATAAGTGATACATTTATCATTAATGAGTATTTTAGCTAGTTTTAGAAATATATGTGAGAAAAAACTCTATGAATCGCTTCTGAACTGTGTACAGCATGATTAAAAAAAAATCCTTACCCCCGAGGCTAAAATTTTAGTGATAAATTCTCTCTTTAGCCAAAAATTTAAGGGGAATTTTTTTTTTTTTGTGGGGGGGGAGATGGGGGAGGTGTATTCAATTTCCTATTTTTATGATTTGTTAATTTTGTTTTATTAGTGTCACATTATATTTACTTTAATCGTTGTAATGCTATTAAATCATTTGCTTTATTAAATGATATTATATATACAGTATGCTCTTAAAAATCTCCACAGCCTGACACTAGAGTCCTGTTCAGATTTGGTTGTAACCGACCCGAATCCTGACTTTAACCCGACAGACTTCAAGCGGAATCCGAAATATTCATACCTGAACCCGAAGTGAAAGAAAATGAATGTATATTTTAATACATTTATGGAAAAGTAATCTACAAGTTTGCCGCTTATGTAAAAAAAAAAAAAAAAAAAAAAAAAAAAAAACGCATATATACACCCATTATTATTTAAATATACTATAGTTTTTTCATTTGAATATTATTCAGAACATCCTTTTGTATAACCGGTTCATCTCGAACCCGATTCGAATGAGTCAAAGCATAACCCGAAGCGTATAAAGTTTACTCGACCCGCAACAACAACAACAAAAAAATTGAATCAACCAAACCCAACGAAATGCATTTCGGGTAGCCGATGCAGGACTGTAATTTCCAGTAAATCCGGAAACGTCCAAAAAATTTTCATTGACCGCAACCCTGCCCGAAATGAAAGAAAATTAATCCATATTTCAATATGATTTGGAAAAGTAGACTACAATTATATCTCTAATAACAATTTTATCTTTTATGTAGAAAAATTATTTTTTTTCATCTGAAAACATTTAGGATTTCGTTGAAAACTCGGGCAACACGAACTCGACTCAAAATAGTGAAAACCCAACCTGAACCCAAAACAATTAACCCTTTGATAACGGTAGGTTTTTTTTAATTCCGAAACTGTGAAATCGAATAGCATTTCTCATTTCTCGATAAAGGCAAAGGATCTTTCAGAAAATACAGACAAAATAGGCATTTTGAAACAAAATTACGAAAGCGACACTTGAAAAAGGACGTCGTAAGACAACAATCGCTTATAACTCTAAATGTAATACATTAATCTATCTATATAGATAATAAAAATAAATAAAAGACGCTTTTTCGATTCCAAATCACTTCACGCCCCACCAGTGGCTGAGAGGTTCGGCTCTCGAAGCTGGTAGACGGGAGGTGCTGGGTTCGATCCCAATCGCGCCCGTCGGCCTAATCGTTCGGAGTTTTCGTGGTTTTCTTCGAGCCGTGGATTTATCCATGCGTAAATACGGGTTAGGTTCCCTTAGAAAGACCCCCACGAAGGGCACTCCCCCTGGCCCTATATCCCAAGTGTAGATAATTGGCCGTCAACAATCAACCCAACCCAACCTAACCCAAATCACTTCACTTGTCATATCTGATAATTTTATGCTTTTACGTTTAAATATAAGTCTGTAAATGTGCAGGGCCCGATCAAGCAAAAGAGAGGCCGAAGGCCAGACCCTCTTCCTATGCTGTCACAAAAAAAAAAATTAAATATGTTCTATGCCATAGAATACAAATATAAATATATAAGTATATATTTACACAAATAGATAATTTGTGTTTAATCTTTTCCGACTGTAATGGTACAAAATATGAATTATAATCAGCACAATCTCGAAATATATTTACAATATCAGCCTTAAAATATTGCAAATTAAGTTTGGGACCCCTAAAATCAAAGGGGCTCAGAACCACGGCCTAGTCGGCCCTTTTTTTTTTAATCAGGCCCTGTGTTTGTGTCAGAAAATATCGCGTTATTGAAGAGAAAATATTTTTTTAGATCTACTTTACAATTTTCTTTTAGTTTTTAATATTTGTTTTTACGTTTAATGATTTAATTGATTCAAATTATCCTGTTCACCAAGAACCACGATTTTCAATTAATTGATAAACATACAATAATAATTTTTATTAACATATTTAGTTATTTTTGAAAGTAATAAAACGAATTGATGATCTGATTAAGTATTTTAAATATCAATAAATAAAGAACATTTGAGCGACTTTCTTAAGAATCTTTCAACTGTTATGAAAATTATTAAATCTTGATGAATTTAAAAATGAGATTTAACAAGAGGGTGGGGGGGGGGACATAAGTTTAAAGCTAAATTAATAGACTTATCTTATTTTATTTTTTAAGTATATTGTGGATTTGAGATTAAGAACAACTAATAACCCGAGTCCTTAAGCAAAGCTAGATTTTTGTTCAGTAAAGATACAACTAAATTATATTTAAATATTCGGCCTAATTTACATTTTTTCAGAACTGGGGGGTGTCACAGTTATAATCAATTTAAAATAAACAAAATTATCGAAACTGGAAATATAAGTTAACAATTTTAATATCATTCGCATAATTAATTCTGGTTTAGTTTATAATAAATGGTCTAAAGATACAAATAAATAAAAAAGTTATGAACTATTTTATATTTATTTTTAAAAAAATTGGATTATATTCTTAAATATTCATATAGAGCTTGGTAGAATCTACAAAAGTCCTCCTCCCCCCCTATTTAAAAAATATTTTGCAGTGTAATACAAAAAAAAAAAAAAAAAAAAAATCTGACAATTTCACTGGAAATTTGCTAATATTTTTCTGAGATCAAAATAGAGCAAAGTTACTTTCCAAAAAATTTGGTTCAAGAATAATAATAATAAATAGTGTTTTATGCACAATTAAAAATGCAAATAGACATTTTTTTATTTTTCACTTCGGCCTGGAAATATTATTCAGATTGCAGGAACGGACACGCTAATATTAAACAATCGCATTCCCTCCTTTAACCAGGGCTACACTACATACCGGGCTTGCTCATTCATTATGATGACGTCACAAAAGGTGGCTGACTAGGAGGAAAGACATACAGCGATTGGCACAAAACGATGGGCGCGTTGGACCAATCGCTGGTCGCGGTCAGCCACCATTTGTGACGTTTTGAGAGTGAATGAGCAAGCCCGGTATCTAGTGTTGCCTTGCTTTAACCCTTTTGTAAATAACCCAAACATTTTTTCGCACTGGACAATAGCCCAAAGCAAAACAGCTGACATCCCTTCTCCCAAATAAACGAAAACACGTGCGTATTTGCATCTGATTGGCTACAAACATGTCCGACTGCAAGCAGGGGATTTTCTATTTTTCATCCTCTACTGTAGGCGAGGCTAGCGAAAAAGACAGGCTACCGCGGTGCATTCCACTTATCTTTTTTTACAGACCGCTAGAGTGACGTGATGCTCTTTTCGTACACGTTCATTGGTGCATTCGAGCATCACGTGACTCCGGCGGTCTGTAAAAAAAGATACGCGTAAAGCACCGCGGTAGCCTTTCTTTTTCGTTAGCCTCGTACTGTAGGATAACGACGTCAGACCAGAATAGCTCTTGTCCATCGCTGTCGTTATGAAATGGAGATTCCGGTTCCGACATGTAGTTATAATCCGATAAGACCAGAATCGATCCCCAGGATTGACTACTAATTTTGCATTCAATCGTTCTACAATTTCCAAAAAAATTCCTTGTGACAGATTTCTCTTGAAAATATCCTAATATAAGTGTATGACAGATTTCAAAATGTCGTATTAATAGAATAAAAAAATAGTCCATTGGGACATATATGTCCCAACCGTAGTCAAATGTTCCAAGTCTACTTGACCGCAACGAAAATAAGCCGCGTCAACCCGGCTCGATCCGTACTGCATATTGGGTCGTGTTGCCCCACCCAATGCAAGGGACCTGAGACCAAGGGTTTTGTAGATTTCAGAATTGTATGGAATCTAGATCATAGTCTGAAGAGGAAGGCAGAAAATGATTGCGGAAAATTTTTACTGACAGAAATTAAATAATGAAAATTTTCTTACACCTATGGATTACAACATTTGCAAATTTCGTAACTTCTTGATGGTGTTCGTATGCTGATTATCTCGTGACCTATTGAATATCATGACTTTTTTTTCGTGATTGTTCCTTTTTTTTTGTGATAATTCTCCAAAATTTGCTATTTTCTGTAAATCACTGACGGAATTAATTTTTTCGACCATTTGTCTAAATTCGCGACACTTTTTTCACCCGATCGACGAAATTCCCTATTTGTTTTTGCCATTTTTTGACGAAATTCGCGACTCTTTTCTACGCTCATTTGTGTAAATTCGGGAGTCTTTTTCCGCAACCGACTGACAAAAATTGCTATTTTTTTTGCACAATCTTTGACAAAATTCCGATCGTTGACGAATTTTTTTCCACCTTTTGTCAAAATTCACCACTTTTTCTTTGGGGGGGGGGGGGGGGGCAACTGATCGATGAAATTCGCTATTTGTTTTCAAAATCTTTTGACGCAATTCCCGACTCTTTTCTGTTGAAATTCCGAAGTCATTTTCCGCAACCGACTGACAAAAGTAGATATTTTTTTGCGCAATCTTTGACGAAATTCCCCTTTTTTGAGCGATTGTTTGACTAAATTCGTGAATTTTTTTTGTTCAATCTTTTGACGAATTTCGCGATATTTTCCCGCAATAGGTATACTAAATTCACGATTTTTTTCCGCGACTGATTGACGAAAATCTCTATTTGCTTCAGTGATCTTTGGCGAAATTCGCAATATTTTTCCACGGTCGTTTGAAAAAATTAACGATTTTTTCCGCAACCAATTTTGCCAAATTAACTATTTTTTCTAATTCCAATTCGTAAAATTCGCGATGTTTACAGCGACGAATTGCTTTTGCGTACAAAAAAGAAGAAAAATTCGCGGACTACTACTAGAATTAAAAATACATTCACTGAAGAATCACATGTTTGTGAAAGAAGATAAGATAAGAAGGGAAAATCTCACACTGCATTTTTTATTCTGGGGGCCTATTTCTATTTTGTGCATACGATTTGGGCAATCCCACACGATATTTCAACCCCTGTCTCTAAAAAAAAGACTTTGTCCCCCTCCCCTCTTCAAGAAATTCATGAAAGGGTGCCCCTGCAGTAAAACCTGCAAAGAAGGAGTTGAAAAGGACTGTAAAAAAGCTCCATTTTAGACAGGTTTCCATCTTAGCAAAGCGTGTTTTTTCGTCGAAACTTGATTTTTTTTTGCCCGTTTGAGAAAGAATTATGCTATAGATAGGTTTCGCTTAGACACGTTTCACTGTAATAGACCTATGCTCTTCAGAAGTGCTTTATAGAAAGTAGGTTTTAACAGCCTTAAAGAATACCTGATAAAAACGGTACCTGTCTATAACTGAAAACTTTCATAATATTTTAAAATTGTACTTGCTAAGACAAAAACCTGTCTAAAACGGAATTTTTTAGAGGTCACTTGAGATTCCGTATTAGAAGTATTGCTGTCTCTGTATATATGATTCAGTAAACGTTTCTCGTTCGGAAAGGTTGCGGGGGGGGGGCAGTACTCCACCCTTGGCTATGTCACTACCTTAAACAAAACTTTGCCCCCCCCCCCCCAAGAAAGTTTTGAAATGGCGCCCCTAGCGGGTTCATCTGTAAAAAAGAATTGGTTTTTTTTTCTGCTTTGTGTTTTATGCGGTAATAGCAGAAAAGAGATCCAGAAAGATTTTTCGCTATTTTGAAACGAGATTAAACTAGTCGGATGTGCCAATCCCAAAACTTTCTTCTATGTCAGTCATGTTAATACTTCAAAATTCGCTATCACATCGCCAATAAAATCAATATTTTTCCTCATTCTGTTGTACGTCAGCTGCTTGCGAATCGTCCGGTTACCGGGATGCGATCAACTGATGTATACTAAACTACGGAAAGTCCTTCTGGCCTGAACCGACAGGAACAGATAGCCTCCCTATTCCTTGGTTTTACGATTTTAGCTAATTTTACTGGATGCAAGGTAAAATGCGTGGAACCTAATTAAAGAAGATTCAATCCCAGTTCTCATAAACATAGAATTTGAATGAGAATATCGCCAAATTAGTCCACTACAGCCAAGTTGGTTTCATTTATGGCAACCTATTTTGGTCGCCAAATTTGGCGATATTTCACCAACTGTCGCCAAGTTTGGCAAGAATTTGACGTTGGCGAATATAAATATATAGTGATAAGCATATAGTAGGAACAATGGTTACAACAATGAACGAAAATTTGCCGAAACCATGTTAACTAAAACTCATAAATTAAACCCGTTTATGGATGAGTTCTGCTGTCTTGTTTGAAAATGTCAGCCACCCTAAAATTTCAAACCGCTATATCTCAGCCATTTTTTAAGATAAGGGCAAAACAGAAATTGTTACAGATTCTCCGGATCAAGGCCGAACATCTAACGAAAAAAATTTTAGTATTTCTAATTTTTTTTGTACATCTTTTTGAATTTGAAATCTTTAAATGGCTATCACAGCGCCCCCTTGAGTCGAAATATCCCTAAATTCTAATAGAACCTGCTTGCCATAGCCAAAAACATAGAAAAAAATGTGATTTAATTTGAAGCATAACTTCATACACTTTTCGATGATACAATAGTGAAAATGAAACAAAAATATCGATCACAGCGCTCCCTTTCGTCGAAATATTCCCAAATTCTAATGGAACCTGCTTGCCATAGCCAAAAACATAGGAAAAAAATGTGGTTCAATTTGAAGCATAATTTTGTTACACTTTTCGATGATACAATGAGAACGGACAGACGGATAGACAGACATTTTGTAAAAACATGTTTTTCGGAATCTCTGACCCCTTAAACGTGTAAATCCGTCGAAAACCGGAAGTCGAAAAAATTTCGATTACAATACTTTCTTCTATTATAGATAGAAGAAAATAAAAATCAAAAAGTGGTAAAATCACAATGCAATGCTAAAGGGACATTGCAATTTAAAACGTGGCTAACAAAAAAGATAGACTGCCCGCGACCTACGTTATACACGGCCGGTGCATGACGTTTAAAACGTCACATGGAGTGGATCATTTTTGCACGGCGATTGGTGCAAAACGGTGGATGCACCGCTTTCCACCAATCGCCGTGTAAACATGATCCACTCCATGTGACGTTTTAAACGTCATGCACCAGCCGTGTATAACGTAGATCGTTGGCGGCCGCACTGCGTTACACGTTCACCTCTTTTCGGACCGATTGAGTCACGTGATGCTCTTTTCCTAACGCAGGTGCAAGAAAAGCACGAATGCAGGTGCACGAAAAGAGCATCACGTGACTATAGTGGTCCAAAAGGAGACGAACGCGAAGAGAAGACTTTAAATAGTTGACGAAAGAAATGCTATCAACAAACATTCCTTTGCGATAATGGCAGATATCGCACTATCGCCTATTCTAAATGCAGTTTCGTCTAAAATCCTCTCCAACTATCACTTTTACTGTCCGTATGTCGCTACTCGCTTATAGAAATACCCTAGGCAGAATCACGCGTACAATCGCGGCCTACGTTATACCGCGACCTGCGCTATACACGGCTGGTGCATGACGTTTAAAACGTCACATGGAGTGGATCATTTTTACACAGTGATTGCTGAAAAACAGTGGGTGCGGCACTTTGCACCAATCACCATGTAAAAATGATCCACTTCATGTGACGTTTTAAACGTCATGCGCCGGCCGTGTATAACGCAGGTCATGGTTATACACGACCGGTTCATGACGTTTAAAACGAACGTCACACGGAGTGCATCGACGCAAACAAAAAAGACAGGCTATCGCGGTGCTTTACGCGTATATTTTTTTACAGACCGCGGGAGTCACGTGATGCTGGAATGCGCCAATGAAGGTGCACGAAAAGAGCAACACGTCACTCTAGCGGTCTGTAAAAAAAGATAAGTGGAATGCACCGCGGTAGCCTATCTTTTTCGTTAGCCTCGGATGCACTCCGAGCCTAACCGAAAAGACAGGCTACCGCGGTGCATTCCACCGCGACCTACGTTATACACGACCGGTGCATGACGTTTAAAACGTCACAAGAAGTGGATCATTTTTAACCAGTGATTGGTGCAAAGCGGCGCTCCCACCGTTTTGCACCAATCGCTGTGTAAAAATGATCCACTCCATGTGACGTTTTAAAAGTCATGCACCGGCCGTGTATAACGTAGGTCGCGATTCCACTTATCTTTTTTTACAGACCGCTAGAGTGACGTGATGCTCTTTTCGTACACCTGCATTGGTGCATTCGAGCATCACGTGACTCCGGCGGTCTGTAAAAAAAGATTCGTGTATAGCACCGCGGTAGCCTTTCTTTTTCGTTAGCCTCGGAGTGGATCATCGTTACACGATGATTGGTAGTTTGGTGATAGTTTTTTTGTTATGTAAAGTGGTCGCCGGGATAATGGAGAAGTACCCAAAATTCTACTATATACAAAGCGCTTTCACGTTTATAATATTAGGAATTTGCTTATTTTTAGGAGATGGCACGATCGGTTTGTTCAAGTCTACGCTATTCGGATTGACGAAAATTTTCATTATTTTTTATTAGGGTTTCGTTCATCCCACGAAACCCTATTACTCCCGCTTCGTTATCTGTCCGTCACAGAGCCGGTTCTCAGAAACTATTTAACTTACAGTCATGAAATTTTGTGAAGTTATAGCTAAATACCTATTATGAAGCTCAAAATTTGAAAAAATCGTATTATTTTAATATATAGCTATAAAAAACCAAAAATCTAACAGCCTATTCCTACAGCTTTTTTTTTCTATTAAATTTAAACATTTTTCGTTATAGCAGTTGCCAACAATTAAAAATTCACAATAAAATTATTTCTACAATAATTAATTTTCGATTGAAAGATTTCCACGTGAAAATGAAAATGAAATAAAAAGTTTCACCAATTGAAAAAAAATATTAATATTACGTCATATTGGTAATAAACGAGGCTAACGAAAAAGAAAGGCTACCGCGGTGCTTTACGCAAATGTTTTTTTACAGACCGCGGGAGTCACGTGATGCTCGAATGCACCAATACAGATGTATGAAAAGAGCAATACGTCACTCTAGCGGTCTGTGAAAAAAGATAAGTGGAATGCACCGCGGTAGCCTGTCTTTTTCGGTAACCTCGGGTAATAAAACGGAAATTTTCAAATATTTTTCAATAATACAAGGGGTATGAGTATGTGTAAATACAGAAAGCAGCTTAATATGACGTCATTAAAGAATTAAAAAGAAAATTAATCTGACGTCTAACATTTTGAAGGTTACAACATGCAACAATTACTACAACATGTTTAATTTTGAAATTGATTTTTTTTTTAAATATCGCATTTAATACACTTGACAGATATTATTATGACAGAGTATAATAGCGGGCTTAGCCCGCTATCGGACCGGTACAGATTTTCGAAAAAACGAAAAAAATAGACCGGTAAATTTTTACTTTACAAAAAACGACTTTTTTTTTTTTTTTTTTTTTTTTTTTTTACTCAGTCTACTTACTAATTTCGGAAGTAGTTCAACGATTTGACAAAACATTCAAATTAAATATTAACAAATAATCCATGTGCGAAAGTTTTTGTAAAAAAAGTGTTATCAATGAGTTTCTAAGCCGATTGTGACTCAACTCATTGTTTGATTACATAAGCAAAATTAAATGCAAATTACGTTGTACTATGTATTCCTTATATTTTAATTACGTTTGATAAGAAAGAATCATTTTACAGTATATGACCCCTTATCTGGAATTCCAAAATACGGAAAAACCCGAAGTCAGCCAAAAAAAAATCGAAAATTTTCTAAATTTGTATATTTTTACAAAAATTTTAGAATTTTTTAAATTTTTCGAAAATTTTACCGATTTTTAATTTTTTTTTCAGTCCATTGTGTTTCAGTGTGTAATCACTAAAATATTGTTACTTCGGTAGCGAGTGAACACGCCCCCCCCCCCCCCCCCCCCCCCCCCCGCTTCTTCCCGAAATTAGAAACAAATCATTTTTCTCTCAAATTTTAGTTTAAAATTAATTTATATTACGATTCGTTTGAAACAAAAAATAGTTATATATTTATTTCATCAAGGGTGATTATGTTCCGAATTTTCCTAAAAATTTAAGGCATTCGGTTTCGAAAATTTTAGTCTTCAGTCCAAAGATTCGAACATAACAAAATCTCGAATTTTGAGCGATCGTCGCCGAAAAAAACAATTATGTCTATCGTTCGAAGAAAAAGTGGACAATTTCTTCAAAGGATTGCGGAAACAACTTGAATTTTGTCAAAGGATTGAAAAAAAGCGCAAATTTCGTCACAGAATTGCGAAAAAACGTTAATTTTTGTTAACAAATCGCAGAAAATACGCGATTTCCGACAAAGGCTTGCGAAGAAAACGCAAATTTCTTCCAAGGACTCCGAAAAAATGTAAAATTTCTTCAAGGGATCACAAAAAAAAAACAAAAAAACAAATTTGGTTAAAAGATCGGAAAAAAACGCGAATTTCGTCAAATAATCGCGGAAAAACATGAATTTCTCCAAAGGATCGCGAAAAAAACGCAAATTTCTTCAAAGCACTGCAAAAAATATCTAATTTCGTTAAGGGATCGCGAAAAATGTGGAATTTCGTCAAAGGATCGAAGGGAAAAAACCCACAAATTTTGTCAAAATATCACAGAAAAAATGTGAATTACGTCAAAGGATCGCGAAAAAAAAAAACCGCTAATTTCGTCAAAGAATCTCAGAAAAAAACTCGGATTTTGTCAAAGGATCGTAAATAAAAGGTAAATTCCGTGAATTAATAGCAAAAAACACAAATTTCCTCAAAGAATCGCAAAAAAATGCAAATTTCTTCAAAGGATCGCAAAAAGAAAACGCAAAATTCTTCAAAGGACCACGAAAAAATTATATTTCGTTAAAGGATCGTAGAAGAAAAACGCAAATTTTGTCAAAAAATAGCAGAAAAAATGCAAATTTTGTCAAAGAATCATGAAAAAAAGCATGAATTTTTTCAAATAATCGTGAACTTCGGGAGGACCCAAAATCCGGAAAATTCCAAAACTCTGAAAGCCTTTGGTCCAGAGGATTTCGCATAATAGGTCCTGTACTGTATTTAAGATGGAAGCAAAATTTCAAAATACGCCAGTAGATGGCGCCAATGTACTGGATTGAGCACTCAAATTCTCCGTACGAAAGAATTCACCGCTATTTCTGAAAAGAAAAGTGCTGACAGAAAAAAATATATACAGAAATGTTGATATACGTGTTATATATGAAACAGTTTTTGAAGGTTTTAAACAAATTTAAAATATTTAAAAGCTCAAATATGCTTTTACAAATATTTTAACAGCAAAATCGGATGAAGCATAGCTTTTTCATTAAGCCTAACATGGCGTTTAACTATGGTCGATTCGCAGATCAGAGTGGTCGAGCCCGGAGCCGTTACAGACACTTTCTTGCCTTCGGATTTTATTATAAGTAAAATAATGTTATTTCACCTTTTTTTTTATTCTTAATTTGGAACAGATGTGTTACTATCACGCTAAAATGTAAACAAAAGATTGGCGACTGTTTGTTTGGCGCGATTTCCAAGACTGCGCCAAACGAATAACTTAATACAATGGCTAGGTTGCCATTAAAGAAAAAAATCCCCTAAATTTGGCGACTTTTTTCTTTTTTTTTAACCGATAATTTTTTTTTTTTTTTAGCGTGAGTGTAAAGCATCTAAGCCCTTAATTTTTTTTTTTTCATTTTCATTTTTCACGTGGAAAATTTCCTATTGAAAATAAATTGTATAAATTATTATTCCGGCTGCTGATTTAGTATTGGCAGGGATTGGAACATTTTCTATTGAATATAAATTGTAAAAATTATTATCCCGACTGTTGATTTAGTATTGACAACGATACAGTAAATTTAACCATTTAAAAATTTTATAAGAAAAAAAATGTACATGTATTTTCTATGAAAATAATGACATTTTGAATTATTAAAAAATGTTTGAAAATATACGTTTTATTTCTAATAATGTTATTTCATCTTCTTTTTAATTTTTAAATTTAATTTCACTTTCATTTTTCACGTGGAAATTTTTCAATTGAAAAAAAAAATTGTTGAGTATAAATTATTATTCCGGATTTTGATTTACTATTGGCAACGGTAAAGTAAATTTAACCATTTTAAAATTTTATACGAAAAAATGTCTATTTTATTCCCTATGAAAATAATGAAATTTTGAATTATTAAGAAAAATATTTGAATAAAATAAACAAAATATAGCCTATGTTCATTTCTGGGTCATAATTCATCTATGCAAAGGTACAGGGTCATTAAATCCTCCAATTTGACGCTGGTTTCAGCCAAACATTGACACACACAATCAGATTTATAATATTATTAGGATTAGGATTAGGATTAGGATAGGATAGAGATGTAAAATTTTCGGAAATTTTGAAGTGGCGGAAAATAACCAGTTTTTTCCGGGGGTTTTCTGGAAAAAATTGAAAATTTGAAAAAATTGATTTTTTACAAATGTTTCTCAAAAATAAGTTACATTTTCTTAAAAAATATAAAATAATAAACATTTTTTTAATTTCTGCATACTAAAGAATTTTTTTTTTTTTCAAATACATGAATATGTTACAAAAAAAGAAAAAAAAAGTCAGCTTTTAAAAGTTAGCCTTTCAGTCTCAGAATTTTCACAATAGCTTTTCTTGCTTAATTTAACACCATTGCTTGTAATATAAATATCATGTCTCTGTTGAAATGATTTTTCAGTTGCATTTGTTCAATTACCAGTAGAAATAATTAAAAAAATAGCAAAAAAAAAAAAAAAAAAAAATCTTACGAGTTTCAATCAATGTCACTGCAGTTTGAAAGCACATTTAAATCCCCTCTACACAGTATTGCTTTGTATATAAATGACACCATTTTAAAGAAACATTATAAATATTATCATTTTTATGTCTTCTATTGCTTAAAAATTGATAATAATTTACAATATTACAAATTTTTTTCATACAATTAGAATTTTTATTTCTTGTGTATTTAGTTTTGGTATAGCTTTCCAGTTTAAACCTAAACCAACATTATGTTTTGGTTTTAGTTTAAGTTTTAGATTCTTAATAAGAAAGTAATATGTATATGTATGTATATTTCTTTAATGAAATTTATAAAACAGGTTTATTCCTTAACACTCTGAAAAATTTAGTTAAAAACAATTTTTATCCAAAAATTTACATTTTCTTTGCAAAGTTTATTTTGTTAGGGTGGTTTTTTAATTTATTTTAAATTTTCTGTATTTTCTGTCCTTAAAACAGTTGTAGCCCCCCCCCCCCTCTTTTTAACACTTTTAATGCTTTTCATTTATTTAATATTTTAATTTATTCATAGCCCACCTCCTTTTCTCTGCTGTTTTTTTTTTAACATTTGTTATTTAATAAAGGAGTTAAAATACCTCTTTTTCTTTAATATCAAAGCTAAAACAAATTCATTGTCCTTTTTACTTAAATTCATAATTTTTATACATTCCCTGTAAGTCAAATTCACACACGTGTGGTCCTTTTTACCCTGAGAATATCTTTAACGCTCTAGCACTTTAGTAATAAAAAAGCAACTTTCCCGAGGGCGAAATTCTAAAAGATAGTCACGTTTTAGCATTATTGGCAAATCCAGCCACCTCATTGGTCATTTAGTCGTGTCCTTTTCAGAGAGCAATCCCTTGGCGGAAGGGAAAACGTCGCCAACTCGTTTGTCTATTTCTACGGTTAGAAAAACGAAGAGGAAAAAATAAACCATTGAAAATAAATTAATGTTTAATGACATTTTATAAAACGAGAGTGGAACCGTTTAGATTTTAAGCTATATAAAGATTTTAAAATGATATGACAGATACTTTTACAGAAAATGAAAATTAAAAAAGAAATTTTGCTTTTTAAATCCAAAAAAATATGAAAATTCCCACATTGCTCTAAAAAATTTAATAACCATCGTTAGAAAAACATTTTCCTATAGCTTAAGATAGTATAAAAAACATTAAAAAATATATATACAAGTTCTTATTAAATAAATATAAGCGTCAGTACTGAACATTTTCAAAAAATTCTGTCTAAAAGAAATTAACAAAAAAGCCGCTGTAAGTTTTTAAATAAACTTTAAACATAAAGAATAAACATTACAAAAAATATTATATAAAAACTTTTATATATCTAAGTTGATTTTTTTTTCTGATTTATGCTATGCTGTCCTTTTAAAATAAAAGTTTAATATTATGTTTACTTATCTACTTCAAGTAAATAATGCTCTAAGCCATCTCATAATATCGCAAATTTTCTTATTATTAATCTGATGGTTATTTCACATACGCGTACAGTTTTGAAAATCATTGGTGGGGCTCACTCTTTTTTACACAAGTAAGTGTATGTGAGTGTAAAAAGATGGATTGACAATTTAATGTTGCCTTTTGCTTTTTTAACTCCCTTTTAAAGAAATTAAACATAATCGTATATTAATAAATAATCACAAGTTAAATAAAACATTAAGACAATATAAAAAATCGAATGTACAGACCCGTTTATAAAATGATACTCGCTGATGTTAGCGAATCGTTTATAATAAAATGACAATAAAATGTGACTTTGTATAACTTTTTTTTTCTTTTTGCGGAATATGGATTTTTTTTCTATTTTCATCTTTATATAAAAAATTCAAACATTGAGCATTTTAAATTTAAAAAATAAAGTGAAAAATTTTTTCTAATGCCGTTTATCCTTATAACAAAGGAAAAATAGGAAAAATGGAACATTTAAAAATTCTATAAAATACTAGAAAGTTAAAAAAAAGAAAGAAAAACTAACAGCTAGACCTACAGGCACAGGTAGATTTCGAAGACGCAGACCATGGGGTGCCTGTTTATTGAGAATTGCAGAAAAAATTACCTTTTTGCCATGATGCGGCAGTTGGAACCGCCCACTTTGACATCTACATGTGTTTCTAGGCGGAGCCAGCGGGGATTTTTTATAGATTTGCTGTAAGGGTTGGTCCTATAAAAAACTTCTCAATATAAAAGCAGTAGATAATATTAAAAGTATTTTTAATAAATTTAATCGGATTTTATATCTTGTGAATTGATGAAGTTATGAATTTTTTTCTTCTAAAACTCCTATCCCCCCCCCCTTGGGGACATTTTTAATGAAATAAAAAAACTGACTTACATAAATTTTTAGCCCTTTTCCTAGAAGTAATAATAACTTTAAACGGATTCGATATGTATAAAAATTAAGCAGTTACGGATTTTTTCTGTTTTCACAAAAAGCCCTCTCATTTGCGCCCCCCCCCCCCCTGGTTCGATTTTGCCATTAACGAACTTGACCGAAATTTTATGTATCAGTTTGGAAGAGATTTGTGCAGAATTATTGAAGTTATCGTGTCCATAAAAAAGTTATATATGTATATATATATATATATATATATATAATGTTTTAAACTGGGGTTGGTTTTGGGTTCTAGGAGTCATGATCGGTGTAGTTTAATAGACTATAAATAATAGTTTAATAGATCAAATAATAGTTTAAAAATTAATTAAATTATTATATGTTCTGAAAACAATTTAGAAATCCTGAATACATAATTTAAGTAATCTTTTTTCTCTTTCCTGTTACCATATGTTAAAACAAGAAACAGAGCAAAAATTATAATTCTTAATAAATTCACTAGTTCGCGCTTTCTACCAAGCATAAATCAAAGCGGTGAATTTTCCATAATTGCGGCCCACATCAAATTAACACATTGTAATAGAAATTTTTTGGAACAACACGAGTTGCAGTCCTGAAATAAATCGTGATTTTTACAATAAACATTCTATGCTTATAAAAGAGTGTTTAAGAAAAAACTTTTTTTACTTTCATACTTATTTTATGGGGACATATTTCATGAATCTTATATAGGTTTTAGCTATAATGCCTTTCTTTAAAATAAAAGTACATGACAATTAATTCATTTCCGAATTAATTTGGGGAAGGGACGAGCTTCCCTTCCCAATTTTTATCCAAACTTGATAAAATTAGGTAATTTTAAAAACATTGTTGATGATTTTTTCTTACAGAATTCTTCTTTTACCGTTTTTCTGCTGTTGGGGATAGATAATTTTCATTCCTTCCCCCACCCCCCTCCAATAGTAATTTCTTTTCTTTTCTTTTGCTTTTTTTTTTTTTTTTTTTTTTTTTTTTAAGTATTATTTACACTGATGTTTAACGAGAATTTATAATATTTAATGTATTTTTATATTATCTCCAAAGTCCAGAAAAAGTCATTCCTGATGATAGCTATTAACTTTTTCTAGGTTAATTAGGTTAACTTCTATGTTGCCTTATATTAGGTTAATTTCTATGAAAAAACAGAAACATGATTTAATATTCAATTTATTAAAATAAAATAATGTATTTAAACTTCAATTCATTTTATAAAATTTCCTGTTTTATTTAAACGAAATGCACAGTATTAAAAAGAAAAAAAAATACAGCTTTTTAAATAATTTACAATTGTTTGCTGTATGAGTGATAATAATTAACAGTATGAAAAACGGCCATACTAATTAACATTTATTATTAGTCATGTTTTTTTTAAATTGCTTACATTTAAGAGAGGAAAATCGGACACCAGTTTGGATGTAGCATTCAAACATTTAAATTTTTTTAACAACATCTACACTACATCAAGTACTGCATTAAAACGAAACTGAAACTATATTTGTGAACGGTTCAATTTTCGAAAATTTCCAAGACATATCGAAGTGCGCCAAATCTAAAACGCCAAGCACCAACCGCGTCATTGACACGTGACTGATAACAGCGAATGAGAACGCAGTTCAAGCCAATAATGCTAAAACGTGACTATCTTTTAGAATCTCGCTTCCCGAGGCTAACGAAGAAGAAAGGCTACAGCGGTGCTTTACACGTATCTTTTTTTACAGACCGCCGGAGTCACGTGATGCTCGAATACACCAATGAAGGTGTACAAAAAGAGCATCACGTCACTCTAGCGGTCTGTAAAAAGAGATAAGTGGAATGCACCACTGTAGCTTATCTTTTTCGTTAGCCTCGCAACTTTTTTATGCGACGTAAAATAGCTCGTATTGTTAGAGAGTTTTATGACTGTTTTACGAGCCCAATCAGTCTGTGTGCGTAAACAAACTTTCACGTTGTACATAAGATCCTGTGGGTGGTCGCTCAATCAACAGTTTCTTTTTCTTCGGGGAAAACGGAGGCGTAACACCTGCACACATGCCTGCACCCCTTTGACCATAGTAGTTTGACCCGCGGGGAGGCAGCTGTGTAGTGGCTCGATTACTCAGGTTAGAACAACTGAATATCCATTTTATTAACTCCATGTTCCATTTATTTAATTTAATTTTTTATTTATTTGTTAAAGTTATCGGAACATTTTTGATTTGAAATCTGGCAACGGTCCAGGTTTTGTTGTCATTAGAATGGAAGAAAAAGAATAAAATGATATCGTTTGGCTGCTGTATTTTTGTGATATTTAATAAGTT
Source organism: Maratus michaelseni (assembly GCA_963931845.1). NCBI lineage: Eukaryota > Metazoa > Arthropoda > Arachnida > Araneae > Salticidae > Maratus > Maratus michaelseni. The sequence goes on from OZ007587.1 coordinate 203,351,700, forward strand.
TTATAAAGACAATTATCTACGAGAATAAATATATTATTCACGCTCCTTTCTAACATTCTACGAGCCACACCCCACACAAACTGGTGACCCGTTAAGTTTAAAAAATGTCTATGAGTGACAGTGAACCGGAGAAGAACGATTCGCCTTCCACGGTAAAGCAAGAAGTTAACAAGGTGAGTATTAAAATTCCACCTTTCTGGATTGATAGACCAGAGATCTGGTTTTATCAAGTTGAGGCTCAGTTTAAAATTAACGAAATCACTAAAGAGGAAACTAAATTCAATTATTTAGTTGCGCAACTTGAGCCGAAATTCATAGAGAATATTTGGGACATAATAAGTAGTGAAAGCTTAACCAAATATTCCGATTCGAAAACCAGATTGCTTAATTTATTTAAAGAAAGTGAAAATGTTCGAATTAATCGATTGAAACCGGAATTGAACTTGGCACTATGAAACCTAGTCAGCTACTTCAAAAGTTAAAAACTGTCGCTACTGCTGATGTTTCAGAAAAGTTGATTAAAACGCTTTGGCTTGAAAACTGCCCGATTGCATAAAAATTATATTGCTTGTTAGTGAAGAAGATTTAAATAAATTAGCTGTAATGGCAGACAAAATCAGCGATATGAATCCCAAAACCGAAATCTTTGCCACAGGTAATAAAACTGAAATTGTTAATGATAGCACGACGTCGTTTGCCAATAATGAACTTTTAAATCGAATTGCTTCTCTGGAACAGCAAATTTCACAACTGTGCGTTTCACGACAGTCCAGATCTAACTTTCGAAATAACGAAAACCGTTCTCGCTCCCGAAGAAGGTCTCGTCAGCGCTACAATCCTAACGGCAAACTCTGTTATTTTCATTTCCGTTTCCGTAATCGTTGTTTTCCTGACAAATGCACACAGCCATGTGCGTGGAACAAAAAACCCGATTCCAAACAGGAAAACTTAGATCTGAAGTAGATCTAGCAGCACATACTACTGCAGAAAATGTCGAAAGTTGTCGCAAATTTCGATTATATGTGAAAGATTTAAGAACAAATTTGCGATTTTTAGTTGACAGTGGTGCTGATATAAGTGTTCTTCCAGCCACTGGAAAAAACAAAGAATCTTCCGATTATAAGCTATATGCAGCAAACGGAACAGAAATAGAAACTTTTGGCATTAAAATTCTAAATCTAGACTTAGGATTTCGAAGGGATTTTCAATTCCCTTTCGTGATTGCTAAAGTTACAAAAGGAATTCTTGGAGCAGACTTTTTGAATAAATATAATCTTCTAATTGACCTGAAAAATAAACAGTTAATTGATGGAGAAACAAAACTTTGTGTAAAAGGTGAAGTTTCTTCAATTGCTTTTAACAATATTGGCACATTAAACAAAACTGTTAAATTTCAAAATTTATTTTCTAAGTATCCCGATATTGCGAAGCCAAATTTGCTAATTTCAACATCCAAGCATGATGTGAAGCACTTTATCTGTACGGAAGGTCCTCCAGTGTACAATAAAGCTCGTCAACTCGATTCAAAACGACTGGCAATAGCCAAAGAAGAATTTAAATACATGCTCGACAATGATATTATTCGTCCTTCTAAATCCCAATGGGCAAGTTCATTACATTTAGTGGTTAAAAAGGATGGATCTTATCGTCCTTGTGGTGATTACAGACAGCTTAATTTCCGTACCATTCCTGACAGATACCCAATTCCCAGAATTGACGATTTTCATCATATTTTGAAAGGTGCAAAAATTTTCTCAAAAATAGATCTTTTTAAAGCTTACTATCAAATACCGATTGCAGAAGAGGATAAATGTAAGACAGCTATCATTACTCCTTTTGGATTATATGAGTTTAATGTCATGAGTTTTGGTCTTAAAAATGCCCCCGCAACGTTCCAAAGATTTATTCACGAAGTGTTAAGATATCTTGAATTTGTTTTTCCATATTTAGATGACATACTAATTGCTTCTGCTGATGAAAACCAACATGAAAATCACCTTAATTTAGTTTTTGAAAGATTACACAAATACGGCCTCAGAATCAATATTTCCAAATCAGTATTTGCAGTTCCAGAAATAGAATTTCTAGGTTATCTTATTACACCCGAAGGTTCACGTCCCTTAACAGAAAAAGTTCAAGCTATTTTAAATTATAAATTACCAGAAACCATTCATGATTTAAGAACTTTTCTTGGCATGATTAATTTTTACCGTCGTTATTTAAAAGATGCTGCTAAACACCAAGCATTACTACATGAATACCTAAAAGGTTCCAAGAAAAAAGATAAAAGAAAAATTGACTGGACTGAAGAAGCACGAAAGCAATTTGAAATTTGCAAACAAGATCTAGCAAATACAGCTTTATTATCCGTCCCAAATTCTGATTTACCTCTAGGTTTGTTTACAGATGCATCAGATTTGGCCATAGGCTCTGTCCTGCACCAATACGAAAATAAATCTTGGAAACCTATCGGTTTTTATTCGAAGAAGTTAAGCGTCACTCAACAGAATTATAGCACATACGACCGTGAACTATTAGGCATTTACTTATCGGTAAAATATTTTAAATACTTACTTGAAGGAAGAACCTTTACGATTTATACGGATCATGAACCATTGGTGTATGCCTTTTTGCAAAAGCCTAACAAAGCATCACCAAGACAGTGCAGACAATTACAATATATTTCCGAATTTACTACTAACATCAGATACGTCAAAGGTAAAAATAATATTGTAGCAGATTCATTATCAAGACTTGAAGAAATTACAATAATCGATTATGATGAAATAGCAAAAGAACAATCTCAAGACGAAGAAATTAAAGATTTGCAAAAGTCTAAAATTTTACAGTTAAAACAATACCCTCTTCCTTCTGGTCAGAATCTGTGGTGTGATGTTTCTACTTCCAATATTCGTCCTTATATACCTCATACTTACCGAATGAAGATTTTCCAGAAATTTCACGGATTATCCCATCCGGGAGTAAAATCAACAGTTAAGCTAATAACATCGAAATTCATTTGGCCTAACATTAATAAAGATGTTACAAAATGGGCTAGATCATGCATTTCATGCCAAAAAGTAAAAATTACTCGTCATACAAAATCAACAATTGGTGAATTTCAAGAGCCCTCAGAGTAGTCCATATTGATCTCATTGGTCTACTACCACCATCAAATGGCAACATCTATTGCTTAACCTGCATCGACAGATACACCAACTGGATGGAAGCCATTCCACTGGATAACAGCACGGCAGAGACTGTAGCAAAAGCCTTTTATAATAATTGGATCTCTAGATTCGGAACACCTTCAAAGCTCATTTCTGATCGTGGAGGTCAATTCTATTCAGAAATAGTACAAGCCCTTTCAAGATTATGCGGTATTAGGCTACAACATACAACAGCCTATCATCCGCAATGCAATGGCAAAGTAGAACGGCTCCACAGATCACTAAAAGCTTCTCTGAAAGCGCATAATCAAATAAATTGGACTGAAACCTTACCTACAGTTCTCTTGGGTCTTCGCACAGCAATTCGAACAGATACTCCCTATACTATAGCAGAAATGGTTTATGGAGAGAAACTTCGGCTGCCCGGTGAATTTTTACAGCCGAGTACCATGCAAGTCTCACCAGGAAGTTTTATTCATAAATTACAAGAGCAGATTCAACTAATTGGACCAAGAAAAATTCAACATAAATATATTCCGAATATATTTGTTCATAAGGATTTGGAATCAAGTACACACGTTTTCCTAAGGATAGACAGAGTACGCAAACAACTAGAACCACCATATGAAGGTCCTTATGGAGTAATTAGTCGCTCTTCAAAATATTTCACTATAAAAATTAAAGGTAATAATGTGAATGTATCTATAGATAGACTGAAACCAGCATATATTCTCTCAGATGATCCCAAAATAGTTTCACACCCTGAACAAGCAACTCAGTTACAAGTTAAGACTTCATCTACACAAAATCTGAACAATAGAAACTTTATTCAACCTGGTAATACAGTGGAAAAGCCTGTATCTGTTTTGAAACAATCACGAACTGGTAGAACAATTAAACTTCCAGTAAGATTTAGAGACTAAAAATTTGCTGAAGTGTTTTATAACTATTTCTTTTGTAAATATTTTGAATAATTTTAAAATTGTATTTATTTTGTATATATATATATATATTGTTTTCTATATGTTTTGTACTTTCCTACCTTTTTTTAACGTAACGTTCGTTACTGGTAGGGGAGTAAATGTAGTGGCTCGATTACTCAGGTTAGAGCAACTGAATATCCATTTTATTAACTCCATGTTCCATTTATTTAATTTAATTTTTTATTTATTTGTTAAAGTTATCGGAACATTTTTGATTTGAAATCTGGCAACGGTCCAGGTTTTGTTGTCATTAGAATGGAAGAAAAAGAATAAAATGATATTGTTTGGCTGCTGTATTTTTGTGATATTTAATAAGTTTTATAAAGACAATTATCTACGAGAATAAATATATTATTCACGCTCCTTTCTAACATTCTACGAGCCACACCCCACAGCTGCATAGTTTTGCATGGAAATATTCGGAGGGAGTGGTTTTCCTGGCTGTTTGTTTGGCTTGTGGGAATGTAGAGGCACTTTTTTTCTCGGGGAGGGCTTGCGCCCTCTTCCCCCGATGCTTTTTTCTTTATGGAATATGCGTTTGTAGGGGGGATTCGAATGAAAGCCGTAGAGATGGAACGTTCGCTCAGAACGACTGGTGATCTCAAGTACAAGATGAATTTTTAGAATACGATGTGGAGAATATAGAAATGTCCTAACCGAAAAGCCAACGAGTCGATATTCTGAATTTATGCTTGAATCAAGATTTATCACCGGGAGTTATGGTGTTTGAGGACATGTTCTCAAAGTCAACGTTCACCCGCTAACATTTAAACCTAGAGTCGTCAAGTTGAAAGACTGTCGCTTGTTAGTGACATGATGTTGCAGTCCTTTAATAAAGTAGCAACGGGTTAAATTCTTGGAAATAAGAAAAAGGTGTTCCTAGCCCCTCTCATACAATATCTTTGGATTACAGCACCCAGCGCTGAGGCCCACCGGTAACGAAAGTGAAAGAAGAGGAAAAAGTATAGTCAGCTACTTACTCCCTATTGTTTATAGAGAAAAAGAGGCTACTTCACAAAATCAATGCTGTCAACAATATCATCGAATAGTGCCCACCTGTGTGTAACATAGACTGCCAATTGGTAAACAAAGTTACCACTATTTTCTGTCTGTCAAACAACACCCTCATGTATGCAGAAACTGTAAGTAATCTTTTAACAAATTATCGCCTTCCTTTTAATTCTGTATTTTTTATTGTTGCTATTTTACAGTGTAAAGAAAGTTTGAATACAAATGTATCTATGATTACAGTATCTGTTATCAAACAACATATCTTACATTTCAAATTTAGATAACTTGTTGTTTTAAATTAGTAAAGTTATTAATAAGTTAATAAACTCAAATTCCTGTTGTTAATCTGTCTCTTATCTGTTTGTTTATATTGTAGAAATTCATTCCCCTTTTTTTATCTACTTAAACTTAATTTTGCTTTTAAGAAAATGAGATTTTTTTATACTTAAATAATCAGGGCAGGAAATTACTAAATGATTTATTCTTGTTAAGATTAATTTACTATGATTATAATTCCAATTAATTTACTTTTATAAAAAAAAAATACAAGTAAATTAAAATTCTTGATGTATTTTTAAAAGTAATTATTAAGTTAATTTTTAAGGGTTTTGGTTTGCTTCTATAAAGTATTGAGAATTTCTCTATTTAAAAAAAAAAAAAAAAAAAAAAAAAAAAAAAAGATATAATAAATAAAGTAAATTTAATCTGTTCTTAGTAAAAGAAAATGAAAGAAAATAAGAATAAGGAATCTGATACCACTCATAAATAACGTTTAAATATTTTTAGCTAAATTTAAGATAATTAAATAATACCAATTTTTTATTAAAAGAAAAGTGTTTTGTTTATTTATTTTTTTTTTGTATGATATCAACCACTATACACTCACGTCCAAGGTTTTGGCGAGTTCGTGCATTGTTATGATCATGTTTTGGTAACTTTAGTTAATTATTAATTTCCTTATTTTAATTAACTTACTTCCTTTTTTTGTGCCTTTTGAATTTTGAAAGGATTGCAGGTCCCCCTTTAATGTTTTCTGTCCTCGAAATTTACCCTGTAAAGTTTTAATGGGTTCATTTGTGTTACCATAACAATGTCCCAATTCGTCAAACCACTTGTTGGGTATATGAGATACTGTGATGAATGAGAATTTTGTTGATACCTTTTTAACTACTTAATTCATATACTTAGTTAATTTTGGTTATTCAAAATTTATTTGGTTTGTTTTCTTAATGCATCTCTCTGTTTAATTTTTTTAATTGGTAATTGTGCAGATTGTTTTCATTTCAAAAATCAACAAAATTCATTCTTTTGGTTATTTGTCACTTTATCAAAATAACCCAACAATTTGTATGCATTTATATTAAAAAAAATATATATATACTGTTAGACAAGTCTTAAAATCTATATTTAAGGAAAAGGAAGAGAAGAGAAAAAAAAAGCTTGAAAAGACTAAATAATTTCAATTGCATGATATTAAAAAATAACTTGTTTCTAATAATAGTTAAATATTTCTGGCGATTATTATCTGATTACATGAAAAATTGCAGCTATGCCAATAAAAATAAATGCATGTTTCAAATTTTATACAGTCGAACCTCGTTAACACGAAATCGCTTAACGCGAAATTTCGCTTAACATGAAATAATACCGAGGTCCCATCAGATGAATCTGAAAATCAGTGTTAATTAATTCGTTTAACACGAAATAGAATTACGGAAAATCCCGCTTAAGGCGAAAAAATTTTTGGTCCAAAGATTTAAAAAAAAAAAAAAAAAAAAAAAATCCTTACAAAATGTTTTAGATATTTCAAACCTACATGTCACATCCTCTTATTAAAAAAGGAATTTTCTCATGGTTTGAAAAATATATAAAGTTTAAAAAGGGTTTCTGAAAATTGTGAAATTACTGAACTCCTGACTAATCCCTCTTTTCCTTTGATCTCTGATGTGCTCAAGTGTTCTCACATTAACCATATGAGCTACAGATCAGTCACAATGAAAGTTTGGGTGAAGGAATTTCTTTTTTTAAAGTGATTGTTCCATTATCCTGTTGACTGTATTGACAGTGACATAAACCATAAACCAGGATTCCGAATTCCCCTATCTATGAGTGAAAGAAGTGACAATCCTTACTTCACTACCTGAGTAACGTAATTGAAACTCTGCTCGCAGTTGCTCTGTAGAATTCTGTGAAAGATGAGTCGAAAACAGCAAGCAGTATCTTTAGAAACCAATCAAAAAATTTAAACGAAGTTAGCGATAAAGTGCTGAAATAAATCAGAAAATGCAGCGAAGTATGGGATAGCTACAATTCTTCTACAATTGGCCCTGTCTACAATTTTAAAGAATTTGGAAAAAAATTAAGCGGCTTATGCTGCGAGTCGATTCAAACCAGTAAGAAAACGGATGTGTAGAAGAAAGAATGAATAAATTGAAATTGCTCTCTTGTGGTGGATAAAAGAGACAAGAAGCCAGAATATTGTTTTAACTTTTGCAGTTCTAGCAAGTAAATAAATTTATTATTTCCTAAAAAATGATGATTAATTTGTTAATGAAATTTTCTATTTCTTATTAATTTATGATTTTATGAGCAGGTATATATTTGTAGGTAAATTTGTTTAGTTTTTATATCTAACATGGATGGCCCCACTATTATGACGGTTAACACGAAATTTCGGATAACACGAAAAAAATTCTCAGTCCCTTCAATTTTGTGTTAACGAGGTTCGACTGTATTAAATTTCTGGTATATTATTGAAATAATTTTGCACATGAATTTTCATTTTTAACAAGAGAAGTTGCATGGGTCTGCTTACATTATTTTTTCACGTGAAATGTTAATTTTATTATGCTTTACTTGCTCAAAAATTGAAAGATGGCAAGGAACTTTAGCAACTCGATAGCAAACATAAAAAATAGTGATAAACGTCCGCCTATAAGTACCAAAATATGACATATATTTTTAAATCCTAAGCTTTGATTGACACATTATCAAATAAAATGGAATCTGTCTGGACTCCAAACATTCATATGCGTTGGCTTCATTCAAGAAAAATAAAAATAATTTTCGTCAACCTAACCAGATTTTACTACCTTTTCCTGATTATTTGGCTGTAACGTTCCATAAAATAATTATAATTGATCAAACTGTATTGCATAATATTCTTGAGTAAATTATCGTTCCAGTGGTATATAGCTTTAATGGTATTACTAAGAAATATTGGGTGTAAGTACCCAATATTATAAGTACCCAATATGTATAAGTACCATCAACCTTAAAAAAAAATCGCAAAAGGTTTCCACAATTTTGGCCACTACGGTATATACAGCTAGATAAGAGATTCATTGGAGATTTCAGCTGTTATGTGACATGTTTTGTTATTCTAAAATCATCACATTGAGATTGAAAAAAAATTGCGATTTTTTTTTTTTTTTTTTTTTTTGAAGGGTCCTATGTTTTAAGGTGAAAAAATTGTAAAGGATCCTTTAAAGGACTGAAGTCTTTTCTAAACGGCTTACAGAATATATTTTCTATGTTAACATTTTCATGGGAGACACTGAACATGAAAAAATATAAAGAAAAAACATCAGAATGCAGCCATAATAACATTTTGAATAAATTTTTTTTATAAATTAAATTTCAATTTTTCCAATTTGGAAAAATTGAAAAATACCACTTCGGAAAAAAACGGAAAAAACCAGTTTTTTTTCCCAAAGTTTCCGGTTTTTTTTTTTTCCGAGCATTCCAATCTCTAGGATAGGATAAATCCTTACAGACTCTTCAATTGCCCTAAGATTCTTTAAAATTCATCAATTAGTTCACGAGTTTTTGAACATTGAAAGATTGGTTGATTGATTTATTCTTCCAGTTTTTCCCTTTTTTTTTCAAAAACCGTTTTAGTTATCGGAATTCGACAAGTTGCAGATTGTACTCAGAAACGTTCCCTATCTGCCCCTTATTATTTGATTAGTGTTAGTAATGTAACCGTTTCTAAGCATATTCCGGACAAACAGACCTCCTACATAATTATTTTTAAATGTTATTTTGTCTTTACGTTGTTTAAATAATTGAATGAACTTAGAAATAAGTGTTTTTCTGAGAATCACAAACAAACACCCCACAATTTTATATAGACTAAATAGTCTAAGTAGCCGAATGAATGAGTTAAAACAAATTCAATAAATTGGAAATAGGGGTTTTTCAGAAAATCAGACACACACTCCAATTTTATATATATTTATAGATTAAGTATGTAAATCATAATACATATGACTAAAATCCTTACTTTTAATAAATTTCCAATACAGTTGAAAAGTGTTCATGAATTCGGATTGTCTGTCTTTCTGTCTGTCTGTACTCGTGTAAATATAGTCGGATTCCCATGCAATTGATATATGTTATTGAGGTTTACTATGGCATGTTCGGTATTGAAAATGAAGTGTGTAACAATTTTAGTTCGTTTACAGTGACACTCAAAAGAATTCCGTTGCATTACTGTTTGTGGAGAAAAATCGTTTGCGATGTATTTTATAGATATTACACTATTTCAAACATATCGAAATTAATATGAATCACTGAGGTGCACTACAAGAGACTTACTAATAGAATATGGTGTGCATAGCAATCATCGTTCCTTTACAGCAGGCATGTCAAACTCATTTATAGCTGCGGGCCAAATTAAGCATTACATACTAAGCCGCGGGCCACATAAGAAAGTATATAATATTATTACCATAGCACATAATAAAATTTGTATGTACAAAACACAACCATATGAAAGAACTATTCACGGAAAGTTCCAAAGTTATTATTATACTTATTTTATCTTAGTTTTCGAAAGAATACTCAAAATTAATTTACATCAACCAAATCTATAACATTTAATGGAATTTTCTAAAATTTACTTATTTTAAAAAAATGATTGTACACGGTGGTCTGTTAATCTTGATTTAACAAAGGCCTGTGAAATCACCTGTCAATCTTCTCTAATTTCTTTAAGTGAAAAATAAAAATAAATATATTCGGAATCAGGAAATTTATTTAATAAAATGTGGGGTATTTATGCACTATTTATTTGATTTCCCTTATTAAATACATTTTATAGTCCAAATTATATTAATTTCACTTGAAAAATAACAAGAGGTTGGCTGCTACTCAAAGATGAAGTGTAAAAGTGTGCTACTCAAAGATGAATGTAAACCGAACATAGCTAAACTATGCCTAATTGCATATTGTACTTTAAAAAATCGATCGATTGATGAACAAATACCGAAATGTGGAAACCCTATATCCATATATTTGCGCTCTAATGTGGAATTGCACTGAATTTTGATTAACTGAAGTAATAAATTATGAAGAAGAATTTCAATATCAATCATTAGAGATGAAGTAAATAGATTAAACTGATTTCCATATTTCTTGAAATTCAAAAATTTGCTTTTGAATTCATTTTTAATATATTCTAAAAATTTGCACTCCGATGATTTTTGTAATATAATGCCTGGAAACATTGAAAATGAAATACATTTTCTTTTTGAAAATCGTTTTATCAAAGTAATAAATTATATTTGAAAAGGCTAATACTGTTAAATAACAATTAATATGTAATGCATAATAATTAATATATAATAAATAACAACTAATATATAATAAATAACAATATATAATAAATAACAATTAATATATAATAAGTAATTATTCCATAATTAACATTATGGAATTTGCCTTGAAGTTCAAATTCACTCAGGTGCTTTGTAATTTAAAATGAAAACTCCAAGTACTTTGTCTATTGCTGATCTTTTAACAATCCATATTCATAATTTGTCGATTTAAAATGGAAGATTGTATTCTTGTTTAATAGTTCGAAATTATCTGTTGAATCTTAATGCTGTAGAGCCCTGAAACATCTGTGTAAAAAGGTAGATCCGTTTATCTTCACTACACATAATTCCAAGATATTTTCTAGATTGTCAACGATTAAGCATGTGTGTACAAATAGTATAATATAAGTTTATAAGCACTATAAGTTTTAAAGCACATATCCGGCTTTTATAAATCTACTAGCAAGCTACGCCCGCTGCGCTGGTCGGTTTCTACAAATGATCCCTGAATCAAACGAAATATCGTTTTATTTGACCTTGTATTTGAAAGCAATCTGTATATTTACCTGAATATCCTTCCACATTACTGAAAAATGACGTCATTGCGCTATTATATTTTTTAATGTGCAGCCAAAATTTTAGCTGTTAAGGACCAACTCTTTTATTTGGTCATTTACAGTTAGGGTTTGCTAAAGAACGATAAAACTACATGCAATATACTAAAACCATCACTAAACATTATCGAACTAACAATGCAAACAAATTAACTAACAAAGTCCATTCAATAGAAGTTTTTATAAAGACTAATCTTTGATAATCGGGTTCATCTGATTATAGAACTTTTCCACATAATTCTAAAACTAACATAGAACGATATGAAATTTACTAAAACCATCCTTACAAATTATCTACTTAACAATTCAAGTCGCAAAAAATACGCCCAGTAAAAACTTTCAAAAAAGCTAATCTTTCCGAATCGGGTTCACCTGACTATATAACCTTCACACATAACTGTTTGACTAAGCAACGTAGAACAATATGTAGTACACTCCATTCCTGAAATAGCATCTAACTAACAATACAATTCTCATCAAAATCCGTCCAGTAGAACTTTTTCAGAAGGCTAATCTTTCATTATCGGAATCAAATATTGAAAAGGCTAATATTTGGTTAAAAAAATGGTCACCCGATTTTCGAATTTCCCCCTGTAATTATAGAACGAAGCAACGTAGAATTATATGTTATGTAATAAAACTTTCCCTAGAAAATTATCTAACAGTGTAGATTCCATCGAAATCCATTCGGCAAAATCTTTTAAAAAGGCTAATCTTTCATAATCGGATTGATCTGATTATAGAACTTCCCATAATAATTCTATAACTAAAAGCTACGTAAAACGATATGTTATACAATAAAACCTTCCCTGAAAAATTATCTATCCAACAGTTTAAATTCTACGAAAATCCATTCAGCAGAACTCGAGTTATAAGCAGCCGGAACGAAATTTCATATATGTAGAAGTAAATAGAAGTATATTGCCATTAATATAGTTTGCATTTGAATAAAAAAAAGGTGCGCCAGTGATATATGTACATATATAAATATATATGATATACATATAGATATGCATATATTCATAGATATAAGTGTATATATATGTATGTATGTGTAGATATATGTGTATATATATGTGTATGTATATATCTATCACTGGCACCCGGCTAGCCGAAAAGTACAAAAAAAAAAAATACTGCAAAAATGCTGTCGTACACTTGAAAAAACACCTTTTGGCTTAAAATCTCTCATTAAAACTGTTTTTCTTTTCTTTCTTTTTTTTTTAATAAAATTAGTAACAGTTTTTTTCTTTTATTTTTCCAGCTGTACAGCCATTTCAATTCTTTCTGCAACAACAACAACAAAAAAAAAACACCTTTTGGCTTAAAATCAAATTGTTTGGGGTCAAAAGTAAAATCAAAATCGCCAAAAATAAAAGATAAATCGCCAAATATTTTGTTTCAATAGCAATCTTGATATTCCCAATCATGTTTAAATTAAATATTTTCGTTTTATAATATTATCTCTCATCAAAACTCTTTTTTCTTTTTTATCTTTTCTTTCTCTTTCTTTTTTCTTTTTTTTTTAAATAAAATTAGCAACAGTTTTTGTTTTATTTTTCGAGATGTATAGCCTTTTCATTTCTTTCTGCAACAATAATAGTCGCCAAAAAATTAGCAATAGTAACCTTTTCGGCCAAAATAACAGAACTTTCTATCATAATTCTGTAACTAATGTACGTAGAACAATATGTTATATACTAAAACCTTCCCTGAAAAATTATCTATCGAACAATGCAAGATTCATCAAAATCCATTCAGTGGAACTCGAGTTATAAAGGAACGGAACGAAATTTCCGTTTGTGTTTTATATATATAGTAGATTTGCTATATGTAATTCTTTCTAGCAATGGTACTTTTACTTATAGTATTTTCAAATCTCTTTAACTGTTCTACATTTCATTTCTTCATTTTCGTATTGGATGATTTCGACTCACGGGACATTTAATGTAATAAAGACAGTAATTATTTTTACAGCAAATTTTATTTTCTTCAATAGTCTTGGTGAAATCACTTTGATTCTCTATTAAGAGATATCAGTTTCAATTCTGATAGTTTATCTTTCCAATGTGTAGCCAGATTTTTGTGAGTTTTATTTATATTTTGTGCTGTGGCACTTCTTAAGATTACATTCTTTCCAAACTCCAACAGTGTCAACATATCAAACATAAAATTTCAGTTTTCCTTTGAATATTATTGTATTGTAAATCACCTTAAAAAAATCTGCGGTGTTCATCTTCAGTTTATCATATTTATTCATAGTGGCAACAAGCATATTTTTTTATAATAAATCCTGGGATGTATGAGAGTGTGTCAATAAAATGTGTGTATATAAATAAAAAATGCATTGAAAGGAAAGAAAGATCACGCAGGATTATGAACCTAAACAATGAAAATAATTAAAGAGCTTAAATCCAATATCCTTATGTTCGACTAAAGCCCAAGTGAAGTACCTGGATGACATGGTATTCCGGGTATTTGTGTCAAGCACAAAAGTGATAATTTGTATCACTTTCATAGCGACTCATTAAAAGCTATTTAATTTTATATATATATTTTTTTAACTATTTTTAATTAGCGTCGAATTTTATTAATTTTACAATACATTTCTTAGTGTTTAATAAATTCATCATATAATTTTGTAAAGTGGTGTAAAATCGAAGAGAGGAAGGTAAGTATTAGGTCATAATGAACAAAGAAAAGTATTTTCAACTAGGTAAATTATATTCAATGGTTGGAGTCTCATATAATACTTGAGTTTTATTCCAACAGAGCGAAAAATGCCGGGACCAGGACTCTAAACTGGGTACTTTGGCTTGCCGTGCAAACGCTCTTCCTACTGAGGTATCCCAGCGATATCCTGGCTGGCATATTTCACTCTATTAGCGCTGCAGTCCACTCTATTAGCGCTTATTGTCCAACAAATAAGAATGAAATATGCCAGCCAGGATATCGTTGGGATAGTTCAGCAGGAAGAGCATTGGCACGGCAAGCCAAAGTACCCAGGTTAGAGTCCTGGACCCGGCATTTTTCGCTCTGTTGGACTAAAACTCAACTATGATACTCCAACATTGAATGTAAGTATTAGTTTTGACATAAAACGAATAAAATTATAAGCAAAATAATTTTAAAAATTTACGAATCTTTAACTTTTCAGACTGAAGATACCGCGATTTGCTACGTTCCGAGTGGTTATCCGCGTATCTCCATTTTATTTGTGCTAAAATATAAACTAAGTTATATCTGTCTATCCACATCACTGTTGCCAGATGAGCGAGATTTTTTTTTAATGCAGAATGCTACGACATTCTGAATAGAAATATTTCCCTTATTTAATGAAAGAATAAATAAGATAAATATTACTATTCAAAAGCAGTGATAACATTCTGAATAAAATAAAAAGCCCGCTAAACTGGTAACACTGATATACTTAACTTTCTTATGTTTGTAATCTTTAAGATCACGGCTGGTGCAAGCGTTCTCGTGCAAAGTGAATTTTCAGCATGCGTTTTCTTACAACGAAATTAAATACAGGTAAAATGCCAAAGGCTTCGCGGGCCACAGATATGTTGTCGGCGGGCCAGTTGTGGCCCACGGGCCACGTGTTTGACATGCCTGATTTACAGGGACACACAAAATAATTCGATTACACTACTGCCAATCAACAATAATTGCTGGAAGTGCGTTTTCAGTTGCGGTTTCAGTTTTCAGTACGCTTTTTAAAATTTAACTATTTTTTTATCTACTAGGGGGCTCTGGCCTTTACGAGCTACGCTCGCCAACCCCCGTTCTGACACCACAAACTTAAAAAAAACTCTGATTTGATCAACTCTTAAACGATTACAGAAGATTGTATTATTATTAAACGACCAGTGGCGATTTGCTGTAACCGGGTTTCCATTCATTTTCCTTTGACTGGGAGATTTTAAGGTCGAATCAACTGCTGTCGAAACAGCTAACAACTGTTTTCCAGATTGATTAAATAAGATCGATTAAATATTTAAAAATCAACTTGTGTAAACTGGTTAAATAAACAATGTCGCTGCATCGGAGAATTTTATAACGATGCTATCGAAAATTGGTAACTTCTCGATTATTCCGTCGACTACTTTCTATAAAAGAAAAGAACTGTCGCCAAAATATATGATTTAACGCCAAAAGTGCATGATCGTGGCGTCGCATCGCATTCAGTTGACATCAAATGCGTTACTCGTATTAGTTATTTCATCCAGGGGTTTTAATTCAACGTTTATTTGTCTATTTGGTACTTCTCCATTATCCCGTCGATCAATTTTCCTAAAAAAAAAAAAACCTATCGCCAAACTATAACGCAAAAGAACAAAAAAATTGTAGAATTTTGCTATTGGCATCTCGAAAAATAAATAAATAAACAAATAAATAAAATACAAAAAATTCGGAAAATTTACAATATATTAATGAAAACAAAAAGAAAACAGTCTTGGATATTTATTTACATTATTTTTCTTAATTATCCCTCTCGGCTGGTGAATAAATATTTGTGACGTCAGTTGAAACTGACCTATTGTATGTAACAGTTCATCGCAACATTTTTCAATGCCTTTTCTTTTTTAATATCATGGCACGTTTAAGGATGCAATTGTTATTTTAATTAATGAAATAATTAAGTATAAATAATTAAATAATTAAATCAGTAAAACATAATGAAAAAATATATATATATGTCGAATTAAATACCACTTGACGCCATAACAAACACACCTCTGACATCAAGTGAATGTGACGCCACGATCATGCATTTTTGGTGTTAAATTCTATAGTTTGGCGATAGTTTTTATTATTAAAAGTGGTCGACGGGATAATGGAGAAATACCATATTGTTAATGATATTTTAAAAATTTATTAGTTATTTCGGCATTTTAAAGGTAATTATTAAACGTAAAATTATAGTTTTTAATTGAGAGGAAATATTATTATTTACGCCGTCTTAAAATTTGCAGTAATAGGTAAAATATTTGTCAAAATAAATTAATCTAACGTGTAAATATATTTTTTAATTGAAACTGTTTTAAAATACTGTTACTTGAGCATTTTAAATATGACGTAAGTTTCCATACTTAATGCTTTGAAAACGCATAATAATTTAATTTCTTCTCTTTTTAATATTCACGCTCAAGTATATATTTTATTACGTAATTTTCTACATTTACTGCTTTTAACACGTGATCATTTAACTATTATTTTAAAGTTTTGTTTCTGATTTTAATAGTCACGTATAAATACATTTCTTAATTGAAAGAGAATATTATTATGTGCGCTATTTTACTAATTGGCTACAATTCAAATAATGGATTTTATGAAATAGGAAATAAATCTTCATCAAAATAATGAAAATTTTGAATAAAAAATTTAAATATAACCTCAAAAAATGACTCAAATTAAAAAATTAATTTCAGGCTGCATACCGCAAGCTTGTCAACCATATCCTTATAAATTATGGTTAAATTCCTGTGCATAATTTTCGTCCCTATAACACTTTTTTAAGAGAACTGTTTTGACCAACTTTAATATTAAATATCTCTTAAAATAGTTCTTCGATTTAAAAACTGTCTGCTTCAGCGTGTTTATGGAACATTTCTTTATAAAACTACCAATTTTCATATTTTTACTGGATGTTAGTCCAGAAAAACTTCAAGGCACAAAATCCTCATTGCGGTGGCTGCTGCTGTGGCGCGGTGGTTACTTTTTAACACTTTCCAACCTAGTTGAAAAGTGTTTATGACTTCGGTTTGTCTGGCCGTATGGCCGTCTGCCGTATGGCCGTTATTGTCGTTATCCATAGCATGTTCCCTATTTCAACGGAAGTATGTAGCACTTATAGTTTTTTTACAGGGACACTCAAAAGAATTCCGTTACATTGCGGTCTATGGGGAAAAATCATTTGCGGTTTATTTAAATAATGTTTCACTATTTTAAACGCATTGAAATTTATATATATCACTAAGGTGCATTAGAAGAAGCTTAATATGGAATAGGGCGTGCATAGCACTTATAGTTACTTTACAGGGACAGTCAAAAGAATTCCGTTACATTACGTCTATGGAGAAAAATCGTCTGCGGTTTATTTAAATAATGTTTCACTATTTTAAACGCATTGAAATTTTTATCTATCACTAAGGTGCATTACAAGCGGCTTACTACAGAATAGTGTGTGTATAGCAGTCATCGTTCATTTACAGGGACACACAAAAGAATTCTCTACTGTCTGTTAACCATAATTCCTGGAAATGCGTTTTAAGTTACTGAACGCAATTTTAATTTTAACTCGCTTTTTGTCTATTACGTGGTGTGTATAAATTCTGTAGATCCTATACAGGGAAGCACAAAAGATCCCGAACACAGAACACATTTCCGTTTATTGACAGAAACTCCAGACGGAGAATTTTAAACTGCGCTACGCGTTTCTTAACTGAACTAAAATTTAGCATCCTGTGTAGTATATATACAAATCTATAGATCATATACAGGGCTGAATAAAAGTATTCGGATGTTTTTCCGAATATTGTATATGTTGGAAATTCCTGAAATTATGTTTTTAAATATGTTGTGCGCTTTCCAAATTGTTTACTTAGATGTTATCTTTTAGCTTATTAAACGGTATGATTTGTAAAATTATTTTGGAAGCGTTGGAAAGTGTTACATAATCTATGCTTGACGCATGATTTTTCGTTCTTGTTTTTAATAGATAGAGATTACATAGTATGAATAAATTCTATAATTAATCATATACAGAGTAGAACAAAAAAAACTCGAGTACATTTCCGACTGTGATAGGAATTTTCAACTGTGTTATACGTTCGCTAACTGAACTGAATGTTAGCATACTACTACATTTAAAGCAAAAATAAAATACAACGTTAAAACACCAGTGTAATTGAATCTACAGCATACCGGTTTCGGTAGCATATAGCATACCCTTCTCAGTGCTGAAGAAAATGGAAATTTGCTCATATATATAAAAATGATAGAGGATTCAAGTGACAAGTTTATTAACCAATAGGAAAACGGAGGGTTCTAGGCAACATCCAATAGGAAATTCGATAGGAAATGGAAACGCTATGGTGAGAAATAGTTTAAAGAGTTAAGAAAAATTGGTTTTAATGTAATATTTCCAGCAGTCTGATAATGGTGGAATAGCAAATTCACAATTAACAAGATTTCCAAGATTTTTATGAATATGGAATGCTTCAAGGAAATTAAGTTCGTGTACAGAAGTAGGTTTAGATATTATTTTAACCGAACTGAAGTCGAAAACGTGATTCATCTCCCAGCAGTGTTTTGCAATAGAGGATTTTTTGATTTCTTGTTTTTCAATATATTGTTTATGTTCTTTAATACGAAATTTAAGACTACGTTTGGTTTGTCCAATGTAAGAAAGACCGCACTGAAATGATAGAGGATTCAAGTGACAAGTTTATTAACCAATAGGAAAACAGAGGGTTCCAGGCAAACAGCCAATAGGAAAATAGAGGATTCAAGTGACAGATTTATTAGCCAATAGGAAAACGGAGGGTTCTAGGCAACATCCAATAGGAAATTCGATAGGAAATGGAAACGCTATGGTGAGAAATAGTTTAAAGAGTTAAGAAAAATTGGTTTTAATGTAATATTTCCAGCAGTCTGATAATGGTGGAATAGCAAATTCACAATTAACAAGATTTCCAAGATTTTTATGAATATGGAATGCTTCAAGGAAATTAAGTTCGTGTACAGAAGTAGGTTTAGATATTATTTTAACCGAACTTACATTGGACAAACCAAACGTAGTCTTAAATTTCGTATTAAAGAACATAAACAATATATTGAAAAACAAGAAATCAAAAAATCTCTATTGCAAAACATTGCTGGGAAATGAATCACGTTTTCGACTTCAGTTAAGATATTCAATTAAGATATTTTTCCGACTATTGATGGGAATTCCTGAAATTGGGCTTTCAAATGTGTTATGCGTTTTCCAAATTGTTTTACTTAGACTTTCACCTTATTAAAATGTGAAGTTTGGTCTTGAAAAAATGTGTTATGCGTTTTCTAAGTTGTTTGATTAGGTATCTTCTTTACTTTATTAAACAACAAAGTTTTGTTAAAGTATTCTGGAAGTGTTAGAAAGGGTTTCATAATCTATGTTTGAAGCAAGATTTTTCGTTCTTTTTTTTATATATAGATAGTCCATTTATGATTGAATTCTAAATTTAATAATTGCTTCTTCAAATTTTCTCTGAAATTTTTGAAAAGATAAGAAATAAAAATCGTACGTTAAGAGTCTACACTAGTCACGGGAAAAAACGCAAAAGCTAATGTTATGTCTGTGGGGAGGTGGTTTTTAAATTACTCACTTGCATTTTACTATTTTTAAATGATGATTTTTTCTTTTGCATATAATAGCTGAGGTCAATCTCTAACGTTGTTAGTTTTTGTTTTTTCGATTTTGGGTTCAGTTTTTTTATAAGCGGACATTTTCAATTTTGGAACCGGTTGGAATCGGTTCTGAAAGTAAAAGTGCAATTTTAGAAAAATAAAACTGGAACCAAATTTGAAAAAGTAAAATTAGCAACGTCAGAGATTGACCTCAGCTATCCTATGGAAAAAAAAATCATTTAAAAATATTAAAATGCGAGCGAGAAATTTGAAAATAACCTTCCCATAGACTTACATTAGCTTGAACGTTTCTTTGCATGACTAGTGTCAGGGCAACACTAGATACCGACCTTCCTCATTCATTCCTATAACTTCACAAATAGCGGCTGGTGGTGACCAGCGATTAGTACAAAGCGACGCTCCCGTTGTTTTGTGCCAATCGCTGTATGTCTTTGGTCGCGGCCAGCTACCACGAGGCTAACGAAAAAGAAAGGCTACCGCGGTACTTTACACATATCTTTTTTTACAGGTCGCGGGAGTCACGTGATGCTCGAATGCACCAATGCAGGTGTACGAAAAGAGCATCACGTCACTCTAGCGGTCTGTAAAAAAAGATAAGTGGAATGCACACGGTAGCCTCTCTTTTTCGTTAGCCTCGAGCCACCATTTATGACGTCATGATAATGAATGAGCAAGCCAGGTTTCTAGTGTAGCCTTGCTAGTGTTTAAGAAGTTTCTTAGTTCCAGATTCCCAATTGGCAGCAAATCCAGTTAATTTTTTTGCCATTTTTGAAACGAAACTGATCAATCGGAAAGAAATTTAAATTTTTCAAGATTTTCAAAAGGAGCGAAAATTTTGCAAAAGGGAAGACTTCTAATTAAGGGACCTAGATATGAGAGTAACGACATACGATGCTCAAACTGTGCTGAGACGGACTCGTTTGTCTAAACAATAGAAACCCAGAGCGCGACAACGAAATACACGGCCGGTTCATGTCTTTTAAAACGTCACACGGAAGTGGATCGAGGCTAACGAAAAAGAAAGGCTACCGCGGTGCTTTACGCGTATCTTTTTTTACAGACCGCCGGAGTCACGTGATGCTCGAATGCACCAATGCAAGTGTACGAAAAGCGAGGCTAACGAAAAAGACAGGCTACCGTGGTGCTTTCCACTTATCTTTTTTTACAGACCGCTAGAGTGACGTGTGCTCTTTTCGTACCCCTTCATTGGTGCATTCGAGCATCACGTGACTCCGGCGGTCTGTAAAAAAAGATACGCGTAAAGCACCACGGTAGCCTTTCTTTTTCGTTAGCCTCGACGAAAAGAGCATCACGTCACTCTAGCGGTCTGTAAATAAAGATAAGTGGAATGCACCGCGGTAGCCTGTCTTTTTCGTTAGCCTCGGCGGTAGCCTGTCTTTTTCGTTAGCCTCGGAGTGGATCATCTTTACACGGCGATTGGCACAAAACGATGGGCGAGCCGCTTTGTACCAATCGCCGTGTAAAGATGATCCACTCCAGGGCTACACTAGATACCGGGCTGGCTCATTCATTATCATGACGTCACAAATGGTGGCTGGTCGCGACCAGCCTATTGGTACAAAGCGAAACGACAAAACGAAAGACATACAGCGATTGGCACAAAACGATGGGTGCGTCGCTTTGTACCAATCGATGGTCTCGGTCAGCCACCATCTGTGACGTCATAAGAACGAATGAGCATGCCCGGTATCTAGTGTTGTCCTGGTGGTAACCACTCGACCACGGAGGGCCCTTGAACATGAGATGTTCAGATTAAACGTTGTACGCCGACACGAAATAATTTAGAGAATAGTGTTAAAACTTCGTTTTTAATACTTTAAATCGTTTGCAATTTCTTATATGCTTAATGGGTGGATATTCAATATTTGTGTTGTGATTGAATAAATTATGTTGAATGAATTATGATTGAATGAATTATGTTGATTTTTGGGCTGCGAGTTTATTCAATCAGTCTATAATAATTTGAGATGTCTGAACCCATTTTAAGTTAAAATTTGCTTCTAAAAATGAATTTGTGAGTATATAATTGAAATAGCTAAATATTAGAATTTGCTAAATAAACCTGTATTTTTCACTTTGTATAACCCATTTTAACAATCTTCAAACAAAAATTCAGACAGACAGTAAATATATATCCTAAATTATATTAAATTATTAAACACGTGAATTTATTTTTCGAATTGCTAACAAAGCAAAAAATCGACAGAGTGAAAGGAACACTCCCTCCATTTTACGCTTTGTTAGCAATTTGAAAAATAAATTCACATGTTTCATATTCAATAATGGCGTAATTTCACTGCTAATTGAAAAATTAAATAAAATTTATATATATATTAAATTAATCAAAACATCTCATAAAAAATCAAGTAAAAAGTTAATCCGGTACTGACGATTTATCCGGGCCAGGAGATAGATCATCTAAAACGATTGACAATTGCCAATCTTGTTTATCGCAGCCACTCAAGCTCAAAACAGTAACTCGACATATGTTTAATACATAACATTGTAAAAAATAGTAAATAACGTTAATTTAGTAAAATTAATAAATGGTAAATAATATAATAAATGAGAAAGAACAATAAATGCTATAAAAAATGATAAATAATATAACATTAATTCTAAAACATTAATTTAATACACATTTACTAAATACATAGCCTCATGTTAACAGTTTATTGCAGTAAAGCAGTTTATTGCAATTATTTATAATCAGTAATTTAGTATGACATTTTAACATATAAATAATTACTAGGTGATAGTAATCGGTTTTAATGTGACATTTTGTTTTCTGGCGGGAATATTTCTGAAATAGCCTTTAATTAACATGGAATCAAAAGTATTGTTTCTTTCTGTTGCTTGACTCTGCCTCCAGATGAACTTAGCCAAATACGATGGTAAATGATGGCGATCTGTACCACGCTGCCACTTGTTTCGCCATTTGGCAGATCCCCATACCCAATATGCGCTTTATTGTTTGTGTGTGGACTCCAGTTTCAAGATCCACAAAATTATATGTGTGATTCACTTTAAAGTGGCGAAAATTAGCATTTTTTAATTCATCGGTACTGTACCCTTTCTAAAAATCCGAAAAGATTTTCGAATCTTCCTTAACATTTTCTACTATGCATTGAAACAATGTATTAGCAGATCGATTCGCCCCCCCGTTTTGCACCAATCGCCGTGAAAAAATGATCCACTACATGTGACGTTTTAAACGTCATACATCGGCCGTGTATAACGTAGGTCGCGCATACGGACAATGAAAGTTTTTTCAGTCTTTCTACAAATTTCTCTTAAGACCCATTGTGGTGGTAAAATTCGTCCTGTAATGTTTTTTCATTTAGTAAGCAGGCTTTCATCCAATTCTATACGACACAATCTGGTCCCCCAGCCTTCTTATTTTTTCTTGTGCATATATCCTTAACGCAAATTTTGCGAAGGTAATTGTTCCAGTTTATAACTGTTTTGTCGCACATTTAACTGAAGTCAGTTCTTAGCTCCAGAAATATATAAACCAAAATTCATCTATGAATGAGATTCTGCTTCCTTCAAATCAATTCCGTTTAGACCGGGAGGCGGCAGCACAGACAACCACCTCATCGAGTTCACGGCTGAAATTCCAGAATTAGTTAAAACTCGATTCGCATATTAAAACGCAATCGGTCTGCCAAGTCATATCTTGGTGAAAAACACGTGAAAACCCGATTTTACCGGTGACTCGTAGGTTTACCATTATGTTTTCCTACACTCAAAAGTCTGATAACATGGAGAACTGGGTGGAGGAAAACACAATGTTAAACCTACGAGCCAACCGCAAAAATCGGGTTTTCGGGTGTTTTCCACCAAGATCTGATTGGAAGACCGATTGCGTTTTAATATGCGAATCGAGTTTTAACTAATTTTGGAATTTCAGCCGTGAACTCGATGAGGTGATTGTCTGTGCTACCGCCTCCCGGTCTAGTTGTCTAACACGAATACGTTGTCTAGATTTATCAACATTGCATCGCTACAAAATTTAATTGTTATCGTACCGTTTCATTTCATGATAACAATTGGACCACTGGCGTGTTTTTGGTATAATCGTACATTCCTGTAAATAAACAACAGCTTCTGCTTCCGTTCGTGGTCAATCTTTTTAAACGCATAATTACAAATACAGGATGTAAAATATGTATAAATAAAATAAGTTAGAAGACAAGAACGACAAATTATGCCTCAAGCACAGATTATAAAACACTTTCCAACAATTTCAGAATACTGTAACAAAACTTCACAGTTTAATAACGTGAACAATGAAGTCAACAACTTGGTAAACGCATAACACATTTGAAAACTAAATTTCAGCAATTACCTTTCACAGTCAGAAAAATATCAGAATTTTTTGTGCGTCCATGTATATGATCTATAGATTTAAACATATACTGCATAGTATGCAAAAATTTAGTTCAGTTAGAAAACGCATAACACAGTTGAAAATTCCTATTCGTCAATAAACGGAAATGTAACCGATATACTTTATGTGACCCTGTATATTATCTATAGAATTTATGCACATCAAGTAATATGCGAAAATCAAGATAACTTTAAAAACGCATACCACAATTAAAAATCCACTTCCAGTAATTATTGCTCATTCACAGTACTGTTACCGAATATTTTTGTGTGTCCCTGTAAATGAATGATAAATACTATACACAACATATTGTACAGGAAGCATCTTGTAGTGTATCTCAGCGATGTATGTCAATTTCAATATGTTTTAAATAGTGTAACAACATTAAAACACGTTGCAAACGATTTTTCCCATCGACCGTAAGTGTAATGAAATTCTCTTGAGTGTCCCTGTAAATGAAATAATAATACTACACACTTTATTTTCAATACCGAACATTCCATGGTAAATTTCAATAACATATATCAATTGCATTGCAATTCGAGTATATTCACTTGAGTTACAGCACGAACAAACGGCAGACAGACAAACAAACGGACAAACTGAATTTATAAGTACTAATTATGTTGGAAAGTGTTTCAAAAATATGAAATAACATAAAAAGAAAATAATTTAAAACATACGTCACGAGTCTACAGTTACCATGTCAAAAGTTATATGCGTTTACCATGCAGAAAGATAAATAAATAAAGGTTACTGTAATTAGTATTATTGACGCCATACTTGGCGCAGTTGTATCTGACCTGGTCCGGAAAATACGTAAGTACCGTTAACCTTATCGGGCCAAAAAATAATACTTTTAGCAGGGCTACACTAGATACCGGGCTGGCTCATTCATTATCATGACGTCACAAATGGTGGCTGGCCACGACCAGCGATTGGTACAAAGCGACGCGCCCATCGTTTTGCGCCAATCGCTGTATGTCTTTCGTTTGTCGTTTCGTCTTGTACCAATCGCTGGTCGCGGCCAGCCACCATTTGTGACGTCATGATATGAATGAGCCAGCCCGGTATCTAGTGTAGCCCTGCTTTTAGTATCATCTCTTTTAGCATCGTTTACGTAAATATAAATAAAAGAAATTCAATAAGTCAATTTTTTTAACGAGAAAAACAATAAATTTTATTTTAACAATCTAAATGAATAAAGACGACAAATGATCGTTAATACAATGAATGATCGCTAAAAGAACACAAGCATACAATTCAATGAAGAAACAAGATGTAAACAAGCACTAACTTTGCGATTTTGGCATGCTTGTTATAATCGCTATTGACACAAGTCAACAAACTTTAGCTTATAGCAACAAAGGCAGACTTACCGATACACCTTGGCAATTCGGTTTTTCCAAAATTATCTCAACCAATAAAATTTTATATTCCGTAGGTTGCCACTCTCATATCGAGGCTCCTTACTTTTGATTGGTCATAGTCTTTTCGAAAAACACGAAAAATCTATCTGTATCCCTGTCATTATTTTGTTGTATAAATCTATTGTCATTCTGTGAGATTTTCGCACAGTAATAATAAATTTCTTAAGTTCTGAAAGTTGGTAGCTATGCCTGCGGATCCCAAGTAAGGCAGTAATCCAGATAGATTTCCCACTATTTTCGAAACGACATTGACTAATGAGAAGTCTGCATTTTTGAAAAAATTTCGCTCTTTTCGAAAATCTCTCAAAATACAGGCTTCTGATCAGTCAATCTCGTTTCGAAAATAGCGAAAAATCTATCTGGATCACTGCCTAAATCAGATTGTTTAACCATTGGAATAGTGAATATTTATTTTCCATATTGGAATATTTTTCAATTCATATATTTATACAAATTATAATCGAAACTATTACTGTCAAGTTGGAATTTTTAATAACAGGAAGCTACTAAAACTTGAAGAATGTAGTTTCTCTTTTTTTCGACATGCTGAATTAAACGTTATATTAACTGTTTTTTTTAAACAAAACGCGCTTCAAAATTTTTGGATATATTTTTCGTTCTTTTTTTAAAAAAGAAAGATTTACGCATTTGATTCAGATATCGACAGATTATAGAAAATAGAGGTCAATAGACAGCTAATATCTCTTAAAGGTCTGTGGAAGGTGGGAGTTGACAAAAATGGCAGGAACAACCAAACGTGAACCGAGTGATTTGAACGTGTTTCAAAAAGAAACTGACTCTAAAACTATACAAAAAGAGACTGTGAATGTAGAATCTGAAAATGATATAAATTCTGGTAGTTCGCCGATTGCTTGCGGTAAAGACGAGAGTGGATCTAATATTCAAGCAGAAGATATAATGGCAGCTGCAAATTCGATGGAAAGTGGCTCCGTTAGTACTGGAGAAGTGAAAACAAGTAATCCTGATTTTGGGGGCGCCTTAAACAGGACTTTAAAAATAAATTGCGGAGAAGGAACTTCAAGTGGTATACATCGCCGCACATCTCTTATCGAAAGTCTGTTCACAGCTTCTATTGTGGTAAAAATGTGCGAAGATGCTCGTAAATATCCCGCTAGGGCTTTAGAATTGATCGAAAAGGTCAATTCTACCTGCTCAAAACTTCAAGGTCATATGAAGGTTTTTGAAAAGAAAGTTATCCAAGCCTCTAAATTTAGTACTGAACATGGTCGCAGAGTAAAAATTTTATAGGACTACGTGGCTTCTGAATATAAATCTTTATTAACAAATCTTGAAGGGAGAGATACAGAGATGCTGCTGGGTGTCATGGTAGCTGCGAAGCACTGCCGCAATTGTGCTGAACTTGTTGCGAGAACACCTTACTATGACGAAGAATATACACTTACACGACTTGAAAAATTAATCCGTATTTATCTTGAAAAAGAACGTGATGTGTTATTGAACATGAAAAGAGTGTGGATTGCAGTACAGACCGACCTTCAAAATGTAAGTAAACATAAAGTAGGCAAGTGACGGGGAAATCTTTCGCATCGGCATGCCAAATTTTTCAAAAGCGATTTTACGTGACCATGACGTGCCAACAACTAAAATAATTTAGGATATCAATTATTGAATCAAAATTACTTTTTCTTGCACTTAGAATTAAAAAAAAAAAAAATGGGGTAACATACTTGTAACAATTATAGCAACATAATTTAAAAAGTAATAAAATAGTAAATGAGACTTCGTTTAAATGCGACTTCGTTTTTACATCTTTGATGCTAAATATTTAATATGGGGTTCATACCTAGTTATTTTTAACTGGGTGTAATCTGAAGATTTCTATATCATTCACTTACGAAAATGACACTGTTATAAAGGGGACAATTGTAAACTAGTCGTTGGCGGGGGGGGGGGGGGGGGGGGCACCGTAATACTTACCCACCATGGATATGCATAATGTAAAATAAAAAAATGTGTAAACTACTTATAAAATGCATTGCAATTCGAATAAAATCGTGGGTTGATGACGTCATACACTTTAAAGGCTCGATTACTGAATTGCTTAAAAGAAACATCCTTACAACTCCAAAAACTATCCCATTAACTAGCGGTTTATTGCATCTGATTAAGCATCTTATTTCCAATTAAAATATCTTTTGAATTGAAATTTGGATGAAATACAGGGTCATGAAATATCGAAGAGTGTGGAAAATAGGATTATAAATATCCCGGCAACTCATTATCCGATCGACTTCATGCTTTATGCAAAATTTGGTTTTTTGTCTCATTCACTCCTTAAAATAAACAATTTCGAAAATTTTTATATACCTTTTACCAGAACGAATATTTCGAGAGTCCGAAAAAAATAGTTCCGTATAATAGAGGTTACTGAAATTCAATAAGCTTCTTCCCATTATTGCATATTAAGTACATACCAAATTTCAAGTCTCTATCTCAATTTTTTTCGGGAGATGGAGCGTTTAAACTCGCATAGACACACAGACGGACGGCAAAAAAAAAAAAAAATTCTAAAAATGTTTTTCGGAATATCCAGTGTTTGAAACGCGTAAATCCGTCATTTTTTTTTTTTTTTTTTTTTAGATTTTCAAAAAGATTACAAGATTGGTAATGATTGGTGGTAAGTAAAATGATGGGTAAGTAAAATTGAAAGTTTCATACAGTGTCCCCATAATTTTATCATTAGCATATCTACTTGTGTTGCCCGATATTCTGCTTTTTGATATTTTCTAAGTCTTCTCTTAATTTTGTAATTGAGTCCGGATTGAAACAGACTGGAATTTTTTTTTTTTCAATTTCAGGAAAATTACAAACCATTAGTTTTTATAAATTAGGTATTTTTTTTAATTGAATCTCCATCAACGTCGTGCCTCAAATATTCTATCGCGAGCAAATTATGGCACGCATGTCATAGGTTCGCCGTCCCTAAAATAGGCAAAGTGATTATTTTCTAATTTTTATTTTTTTTAATTTTAAAGTAAGTTAAATTTAAGTGATAATCTTAATGTATTTTTATAACATGTATACTAATAAACAATTTTCTTAAAAATATATTTTAAGACAATTTAAAAAATAGAAAAGTATTTGTACGCTTTTTTAAGATGATTTATTTACGAAATTTAAGTTAATATTATGTTTGTATTTTGGCTATAACTGTTTAAAGATGTTGTGGCATATATTCCACTTTTTTGTGTGATTTAAATCTCCTATGCTTTCCAGAGTTTCTTTTTTAAACTATTTTTACTAGAGAATTTCTTTCCCTAACTTCATTGTACAAGAATATCCATAATTTTCTGGGTTCAGCTCATTAGATTATGTTACATGCCAGTTGCAAGTTGTCAGGGAGATTTGTAAAGCAGCCATGTCTGTGACCACAGCATTATGCTTAGGATAATTTCCCGTTTGAAGTGTAATTTCCTAACACGGCTCAATTTATGCTTTAACACATCATTATATCCGGAAACTGTGGTAGTATCAATAAATTTTAATTTCAAAATTGTTCTCTGAAAAAAATTTCCTTTTTTCAAAAGCTTTTTTTTAGCCAAAACTAACGCAAAGATTTTTTTTTTTCCAAAATTTTCTTTACCCATGAGTTGTTTTTTTTTTTCTATAATTTCTTTCTGTGCCTGCACTATGAAAGACATCTTGAGATGTGACCGTGGCACTAGATGTTTGATTTTCTTCTGTAAGCTTTTGAGTTGAACTTATTGTGTATTTTAAAGTTTAAAACATTTTTCTTTCATTTATAACCTGCCCAAACACCTAATGAGGGTTCATTTTAAACCTATTTTGTTTTGCAAAGTTTGACTGTAATCAACAGTTGTAAATGAGATGATTTTTTCTTTCTTAATTTACCGGTTCGATTTAAAAATTTTTTTTAATTTCGTTAACTTAAGGTGTAAAATGTACAAATCATTTTGTCAACTGTAATTTAAGAATATTATATGAAAGCTAGCAGAATCGTCCTTGCTTTCCCGTGTTAACTATGGAAACCTTCCGTGTAAAATGAAAGTACATTATCCTAAAGACACCGCAATTGACATAATTTTGTGATTTCCCACACATAATCCGTTAGACAATCTGAAATAAAATATAAAAGTGAAAATGGTGTTTAAAAATTCTTCCAGTATTCAATGTTTTATGCGGTTGAAAAAAAGTGGTAAAGGTTTGGAAAATTTTTGAAGTTGACAGTAATTTTACTAATGTTCTAAAATGTATCTATATAAAGATTCGTCCAAATCTGTTAAAAATTGTAGATTTGTACCAGCTGACCCGCCTGGCGTTGCCCGAGCCTCTGTAATAAACTTAAATCTCTTAAACGAAATTCTGGCCACGGTCTACGATGGTTTCGGCACCATATACCGGGCATGCTCTTTTACGCTTCGAAAAATCTTTTATTTCCCCCTACCACCGCAAGGAGAGCATTCTGTTAACAAACCTCTTTCCAAATGAACTTCTGAGACACGTTACTGTATATCACGCGTGCTACAAAATTGAGCTGGTTTCGAGAAGATGGGAACATTATTAGCCCAGTAATTGAAATAAGGGACAGTTAGAAAAAATAACCTTGAGTGAGGTGCCGAGGGGAGGGGATGATCGAGTGTCCTTCAGAAAATGACTAGTTAGGAGGCCCACTATGCATGTATAAAAATTAGTTTGCTTACGCTTTGAACTTAATTACAAATTTGGTTTAAACAATTCGGAAATAGTGGTAACCACTACTCATAAATTTAGTTTAATGTTATAAAGGGTGGCTATTAAGTTCACTAGCCGCCACTGGCGACCAGTTTGGTCGCCCTTAAATGTATGTTAAGCATTGTAACAAATTATTTTTATTCATAATTTATTTTTTTCCTTAATCCTTCGCCAAACCGGAAAAATCTAATAGACAAATCAAGAACTTTTGCGATCGTGGTAGCATTTCGCATGTTTTTTTTTTTTATGTATTTCATCTTTCTTGACAAAAACCACTTAACCCACTTTATAATAAATTATCATTGTGTGTATTTTATAATAAAATTGTGTGTTTTTTAATATAAAATAAACTATTTCATAATAAAATAAAAGTACATGCTGTTTTAGTAATCTCTAATAGGTATACCAGAAAATGGTATTTTCTCGTCAAAATGGCGCAAAACAAAAATCGCGCAAACCCCGGTGCGTCCGCGACAGCTGTTCCAATTTAAAATACATGACGTTTACATTTTTCTTTAAAGTAGAAAATAGATAAATAAGAAATAATATCAAAAATCAAAACATTTGATTTCAAAATTAAAGTAGAGTTTCTAATTTGCACGCGCGAAAAATAAAAGCTGACAATTCGTTTCGAAATTTGATCCATTAAATATTATTACACGAGTTCAACTTACGTCAAGACACGATCCGAAAAGAAGTTGAGTTGTATTAACAGATTTGTGGTAAACTTTGACTGTCTCACTGGTGCGGATTATTTTTTTTACACCAGGCAGCGGTCGAAAAATTCATGGTTTAATATTTTAAACGTTCACAACGAATGAATCTTTTTCTTTGTTTACTTTCATGGATACAGAATTTGAACTGCGAACCTAATTTAAACTGAAGTTATTTTAGAATGTATACATAATTGAACGTAAGTCATCTCTCAAATATTAATTTATTTTGAACTATCTTTCTAAAAATGTAACTTTTATGCAGTTTTATTCGAAGAAATAATTTTGAATAAAAATGGCCGCCTGGCAAATGAAAAAGTGAAGCTGACATCCCGGAACTGTTGATGAGTCACATGACTTACGGTTTTATTATAGAGATTATGTTTGGAATCACTTGCTTTGAAATCGAAAAGACAGTTGCTGAGATATGGAAACGGAGCATAGTTGGAGAAAAAAACCTTGCCCTTCAGCAAGGAGGATCACTATAAATCTTTAAAGATTGATTCATTTGATTAAGCTAGGAACTTAATTGGAAATTTGGCTTAATAATTCGGAAATTCTGGTATTTGCTTTCTAGAAATACACCTTGAATCTATGAATGCTGATTTTTACGATAATTTAGTAAAAATGGAACTGGTTTGGAACATTATTAGCTGAGATTTAAAATAGCGGTATTCTCTATACAAAACAGCAATTAAACGCTATGGATGCAGCTAAAAATGTTAAAATTGTTAAATGTAATTAGACCCATGCCCCTCTAAATTCCCGCAAATATAAAAAATCTGTTAAAGTTTTCTGTATTCTCTATCATAATGTCATGTGAGGAGGGGGGAGAAAAAAAAAAGGAAAAAAAAAGTTAAATCCGGCTAATTGTCATGAAGAAAAACGTGCATGGAAAATATTTCAAACAGCGGGACGTCTGTGTAATTTGTCATGTGCAGGTGACGCGACATTAGCATGGCTGTACGCTGATAACTTCAATCCATATTGACACTATTTAGTTAGAAATCCTTATCTATGCACCGCTACTCTGGTTTAATTACTCCTGTCTTCTGTGAAGAGTCGATGCAACCAACCAACACAAGAGGAAAAAAGCGTATTTTTTATGAGTTCTTTGTGGATATTATTTCGGTAAATAATTGAAACATTAAAATTCTGAGGTTCAGGTGCATCAGGAGAGAGTTTGGACTACCTAAATCTAAATTTTAATAAATCTAACACACGCACACAAAGCGAAACTTTATTTTATTAGTATAGATAAGGAATAAGTCAACGGCTAAGATACTTTACACTCGCGCACTCCCCCCCCCCCCCCCCCCTTTTTTTTTTTTTTTAAGTCTCCTAACTTTTGGGACTTTCTTTTAAACGGATTGCAGATTTAAAATGAACATATAGTTTGGTATTTTTAGCTTTTCCACATCTTGAAGAGATGCGCTGATTATAGATTTTTAAAGATTGCGGAAATCTCGAAATGATGTACGGAAATGAACGATTTTGGAAAAGTTAATATTAATTATTTTTTGAAACCAAAGGTTTCGTCTTAACTGGAAACGAAGTAGATGTAGTTAGATGTCTGTGATTTGCATCTTTTCATTTACGAAACCGTTGTTACAATTTTAAACATAGCGGAAGGTAAAATGAATTCGTAAAAGAGTTCTTCAAAGGAAATATTTGTATTTTTAAATCGGATTAGATTTTTAAAGATTTCGGAAATCGCGAAATGATGTACGGAAATGAACGATTTTGGAAAAGTTAATATTAATTATTTTTTGAAACCAAAGGTTTCGTCTTAACTGGAAACGAAGTAGATGTAGTTAGATGTCTGTGATTTGCATCTTTTCATTTACGAAACCGTTGTTACAATTTTAAACATAGCGGAAGGTAAAATGAATTCGTAAGAGTTCTTCAAAGGAAATATTTGTATTTTTAAATCTGATTCGATTTTGAAACATGGATAAACGTAAATATGTTCTAGTATTTTTTTTTTCGATCTTTATTGGAAGCGCGGATACGGATTTTTAAAAATCGCAGATATCGCAAAATGGCGTACGGAAAAATAAGTTTCTCAAAGGGTTATTTTTTTTAAACCAAAGGCGGCGTTTTGGTCAGAGAAGTAAAGTGTTTAATTTGGTGTAAGACCAGTTGCATATCGCTCTCATCCAGTACTGGACATGACAAGGCTTTTAAGATTCCGGACAGTTGCTATAGACCTAGACCCCACTCAACAGACCGAAAAGGGCCGGAGCTGGAAGCGGTGTTTAATTCGGACACTTTTCTCCGGGAGGGATTTCTGTGGCTCCGGGGGGGGGGGGATGCCCTCCCCCCGGACCATCCCCTGAATTCAACACTGTCTGAAAGCTACACCTGACGGTTCGCACTTTGCTTTTTGTATTTTTGGTCGCTTCGGAAAGCTCGGAACTGATCACGCGCGGCGTTTAACGATTTGCAAATAATCCTTTTTCGACGCGTTTAATTAATCTCCGCTAATTATCAAAAAATGAGAAATCCGAGCTTCAGGTGCACCAATATCTGCCTTCGACTATCCTTAACCAAATTTTCAGTGTTCTACGTGCGGTAGATTTTACTAGCCATCGCACACACGCGCAGACACAGGCAAGCGAACTCTTTTATTAGTATAGATAGACTTTAATAGAACTATTTTCTTTACAGGATTAATTATTGTAGTAAAAATTTAGCTTTTTTATTTCTGAAAAATACATAGTTAAAAGGTATATAATGTATTTCGTAAATGGGGAAAAAATTCAAAGGGTTATAATATAAAATATAATTTAGCCCTTTTATTGTCCCATTAAGTTATGTTATTTGCTGATAATTTACGGATTGATTTTATTTAAGGAATAGTCCCTGAAATTAAGAACAAATGTGATTAATTCGTCATACCACTAGTAAAAAAAAGAAATCTTTACTAATCTTGCCTTATGACTAAAATTTCCTCGTTTTGTGTGTAAATTATGGAAACTTGACAAGCAAAAAGCCCGAAATATAATTCAATCTCTTACCACACATAAAAATAAAAAAAACCCAAAATTACTGTTACTCTAGAGAGTTGTAATCCTAGTCTAAAATGAAATTTCTATTTTGAAGGAAAATATAAGATGCCAATGCATTTAGCAGTTTTCAGCTAAATTCTCGGTACGTGCTTGGCGACCTGCATTAAAGGTATGCGCAGTGTGAAACAATTAACTGTTGATGCTTTGTTTATATTCGATACTTATTTCATACAGTGATCACGATTCTACATCCAACCTTTTTAAATTTGATTAACTAAATAGATATGACAGGTCAATGCCACACATCCAAGCTTTTTTATTTTAATCTTCCGATATAACAAAGATGCAAGCAGCCTAAATTTAGGCCTTACCGGAAACACGTAGTTTGCTTACACGCCGCTTGTCATCCGCAAAAGAGACGTCGTTTACGCAGTTTTCCGCCACGTAAACGTAGCGGTTTTATATATCTAGCTTATTGTGCTCTCTCTAACTTTATTTAGAATCTTGCATGTATTACTTACCCATCATACGTAGTATAGGGTAAGTCTTGTAATCCTTTTGAAAATCGAAATTTTTTTTTTTGACGGATTTACACGTTTCAGACACTGGAGATTCCAAAAAACATAGTTTTAGAAAAAAAATTTGCCGTCCGTATGTGTGTGTGTGTCTGTAAACGCTCTATCTCCCGAACAAATTGAGATAGACTTGCAATTTGGTATGTACTTAGTATGTAATAATGGGAAGAAGCCCATTTCAATAACCTCGATTAACCGGAACATTTTTTTTCGGACTCTCGAAATATTCGTTCTGATGAAAGGTATATAAAAATTTTCGAAATTGTTTATTTTAAGTAGTAAATATAAAAAACAATAAAAAAACAAATTTTGCATAAAACATGAAGTCGATCGGATAATGAGTTGCCGAGATATTTGTAATCCTATTTTCCACACTCTTCGATTTTTCATGACCCTGTATTTCATCCAAATTTCACTTCAAAGATATATTTTAATTGGAAATTTGACGCTTAATCAGATGCAATAAACCGCTAGTTAATAGGAGTATTATTTTAGGAGTTATAAGGAAAAACCTCTTTCAAGCAATTCAGTAATCGAGCCTTTTTATAACGTCATCAAGCCACGATTTTATTTGAATTGCAATGCATTTTATAAGTAGTTTACACATTTTTATTTTAATATTTTACATTATGTATATCCATGATGGGTAAGTATTACGGTGGCCCCCAACGACTAGTTTTTTAATGTTTTTGTATGGTTAGAAGTAGTTTTTTTATACTTTCGAAAAGAAAAATTTAGTCAACAATAATTTTGATATATAGCGTTCCGGTTCGTGAATTTTTCCATTTCGAGCCCTGGGGTTGGTGGCAAATTTTATACAGAGTTTCTCTATAATTTCATCAATGTCAGTGAGGTAGCTACATGTTCAGCGCCCTGGAGCAAGTACAATCGGATCACCCCCTTCTCTACCAGAAAAGGTTGCCCAAAATTTGTTTTCAGGTTTAAAACATATTGTGCAGTAAAACATCCTGCCATAAATGAAAAATTTTCATGATGCTGATAGAAGGAATTTCTCCCAGTCCCTTGCAATTCAGTCTTAATAGACTTCATTGTACTTATTTCAAATTAATACAATTTTTTTTGCTATAAAACGCAACCTGTAAACCTATAATGCAAATGCCCTCATTTGTGCTTTTAAACGTTCTTTACAATTTTCATGAATTAAGAGGCATAAAACAATCGATTTGTAATGTATATTATCTTAAATAAAAATTTTGATAAGTCAAGTTCAAGGAATACTATAGTAGTTTCATTTATCTAATTTTTAGCCAAAACAAAATCGGAAAGCATTGAAAAATATTCAGTTTTAGACAGGTTTTCGTATTTGTAAGTATAATCGCGAAACATTTCTGTAAAAGACAGGATTCCGCTTTCACAAGTTTTACTGTATATTTTTTATATATTTAAAAAAATGGCAAATGTAAAAAAAATATTTATACAATTTCGTTTCTTTGTAATTTTGCGCCCTTATTCTCGCACCCGGAGCAATGTGCTCCAACTGCTCCACGCTAGCTACGCCCCTGATCAATGTCATTTTTTCTTAATGCCCAATAGCCCGATTGTTTTCGATATTCTCAGAATTTTCTCTTTTGTATACCTGCCCACCTTTTCGATATTTTAATCGTAAATATATTTTGAACCAGAGAAAAAAATATTTAATGAAATATTTCTTCTTTCTATGTGGTTATTTAACGATTACTTTTCTTAAATTTCTGGTTTTAATTAAATTTTTAAAAATGGAAGGTTGCAAGTAATAAATTTGATAAAATATTGAGCCCATACCATATTGAAATAGATCAAAATTCAAGAAGTTTGATTTCAATTTCTTAGATTTCAGAAAAATAATGGTATGCTGTGGCCATCACAACTTTCATCTATATAAATCAAATAGTCTGCAATCCAAATTGAATTGCAATATTCTTTCGTGAGATAAAGCTATCGCTGAAATCGTGAAAAACTAAGCATAGCAGCTACACCTGTGGTATACAGTCAAATCTGATAAGGATCTATTTATTTAAAGGTCTCATCGTTACCTCCGTAATATATAATTATATATTAGGGAGGTAGTGATCTAATATAATACGAAGTTAGATGAAATTCTGTGCATTAGTTCTTGAGATATAGCTATCGCGGAAATCTTGAAATAGGCAGCATAGCAGCGTCACTTGTTGGGCGATTTACACCAAAATCTAATCGGAACAAGTGTCAGTTTAACTGTATCTGATGTTTAAATTCCGTTCATTAATACTTGAGATAGTGCACGCAGTGTCTCGTACACACTTATTTTCTAAAGTCAAATCGTTTTAAGAGCCTCCTAAAACGTATAAATCTGTCAAAAACCGGTAGTCGAAAATTGTCACGAATCCAATACTTTTTGTAAAGACAGAAAAAAGGAAAAGCTCAGCTTATTTAACTTTGTGTAGTTTAATTTCATTGTTTTGTTTTAAACCATCGATTAACACCGTGCAGAAAATATTCAGTCAGTTCTTTATAAACAAATATTGGATATTTTGTTGAAATGATACAGTAAGTTTGATATATGATAGTCAGTCATTTTGTTAAATGCCAAATTTCAACAAAACCGAGGGTTAAAGGTTTGGACAGGACAGCTACAGGTATTTGTGGGAAATGATACTCCCGGAGATAATAACCTTACCACTATTCGCAAGATGGCGTCACTACACAGAATTTGACAGGATGCGAAAGAGAATTAAAAGCCTTTTGATTGGTTTAATGATGTTATGTGAGCATTTACGTGGACTGCAATGAGACAGTACAGATAGTGAAGAATTCTAATGGGAATGTCCTGGCAATAGGCTGTTTTGTTTTTGAAATGGAGGCAAAATGCTGCTCAATGACTTTTTATTACTTCTGTCTTTACAAGAATAAAGTGAGATTCGTGGAAAATCTCGACCTTCGGATTTGTTTTAAAAGAACCAGAACACTATTTGACGGTTTTTTTTAAATGTCTGTCACAAAATTTAAATTACAATCTCAAGAACTAATGTATTGAATTTAATAAAACTTTATTTGACCTTCACATACAGATCCTTATTAGGTTTGGATGTTTATTCTGCCCAACAAGTATCGCTTCTGTACGATTCTTCACGATTTCTGCAATAGCTATCTCAAGAACGAATGGATTATCATTTAATTTTGGTTGCAGACGATTCTATTTATATTGAAAGTTTTGTGATGGCCACAACATACTAGCTTAAGAAGTAACCTTCTGAAAAATCTACAATGTGATAATGTTTGTTTCCTATGTAAATAATCTCTGTAAAGTCTCTTATAACACTTATTCGTTAAACAATAATCAAATGTCTGTTTAATCTATTTTAACCCTTAACTGCTGTGGCAAATTGTTACATAGCTACTTGTGAGAGCGGTCTTCATTAAAAGATTAATAAAATGCTAGATTAATTCGTAGGATACTGTTTCTGTGCTAAACTTATATACAAGACTATTATGATTAAAATTCACCTATTCAGAAGTCTCTAGCGGTAGTACTTAGGGCTCCACATGAAACTATTTCACTAGTGTCTGTATTTGAACTGAAAATTACAAATTAAACTCTAAAGCTGAAAAAAGCAACTCTCTGGGAGACCGCTAACAGCAGTTGAGGGTTAACGTGCTATTTCATTGAATTCAGATTAAACTACTCCGAAATCTCTTGTACTGTGCAACATCGAGAAAGTCAGGCGCATTTTTTTATTAATTTATACAAACTTTGTTGTTTTGAAAGTTCAAAATATGTGTTCTATTACCTAGAACCATTTCTATTTCACTAGTAGATGCAAAAGAAAAATAAGATTTTTCAAACTCCCATGTATCCTTAAAAATCTTCTTTTTATTTCAGGAGGAGATCCAGAGACTAAATACTCGATATGGTTATATCTTTGCCACATTCTTCTTTGTTTTGTTCACTGTTACAAATATCCTTAATGGGATTGGATCCGTCTCATCTTATGTAAGTTTAGCTGCAGGATTGCTGACTACAGGATGGTGTATAGTGTATTGGTTCCATGAGCTTTACAGGTGTCCGAAAAATAAATGTAATCGAACGGAGGAAAATGGGTGGTTGGAAACGAATGTTCCATGGTTATACCTTAATGACTGCAACAAACGTTTGGAGATCGCGAAAGAAGAATTTAAAAACATACCGTACTTGAAAAGGGACGAGAATTTTTAAAATGTAGATTCCTGTCATGGAATCAAATGTATTTTAGATTTCAAATAATTGTAAAGTTTTATCTGTATTTTATCAGTTTGGCTTCAATTTAAAATATATTTCAAAGTTTTTAATAGTTTTGTATTGCTTAAATGTGAAATGGACTTAAGATAAAATGCCACAATACGCACCAAAGCTAAATTACACACCAAAGCTCTAGTAGCTAAATAGTACAGGTAAAATACTCAAAATATTGAGTTAAAGACAACTCGTGGCCATTCACGAAAATTTGGAAAGAACTTTGTTTTGGTACTAGAAATGAAGAAGAATCGATGAGTTCCCCCAAAAATTAAGTTGTTTACCTTTTTTTTTGGGGGGGGGGGTGCAAAAGGGGCCTTTCAACTGGGAGAGGGCACTTTTTTAAGCAAGTCATTTGGGGTGTCATATGTATTTTTTTTATATTCTGAATCTGTTCACCGTCCGCAAGTCGATATAATCATTTGTTACGAAGTTATGGCAGGTTTTATGAATGCAGTCGAAAATTATACAGAGTGGTCATAAAGTCTTTCCCCGATTAAAAAATATTATGAAATAACCATTGAATGTAATACTGCAAAATTTTTATTATGGAAAGTTATTTTCTTAAATGTTTAGTCCAGTCTCTACCGTCATTCGTGAGTTCCTTGATGACAAATTTCCTGGAAGATGGATCGGATGGGTTAGGCCCACTCCTAGATTTTTCTTTTGGGGGCAATATAAATATAAAGGATAATGTTTGCAACACCAGTAAAATATATTGAAACGCTTAAGGTCAGGATCGCAGATGCTGTTTAGTGCGACAGCCCAAATGTTGGACAATACGTGGCGAGAAATTTAATACCGCCTTGACATTCTTGGAGAGCTACCAAGGGTGCTCGCATCGAAATTTACTGGCGTAAGTACTTTTATTAAAAACTTCTTAAATGTCTTTACAATATATTGAAACAAGCCTATGCCTAATTATATTAGTTTTTCTGAAATAAATTGTTATCAGGGAAAGGCTTTAACCGCCGTATACTTTAGTGCTGGTTAAATAAGGTTTTACAGCAAGAACTAGTGACCATTCACAAAAATTTGAGAACTTCATTTTGGCATTTGAAATGAAGATCCGATAAACCACCCCAAAATAAAGTTTTACTATGATTTGGGGAGGGGGGGGGGGCAGAAGGGAGCATTTTAACTCGTGGGGGGGGGGGGCTCTTCTTTAAACGTGGAATATTTATCATGTATTTTTGAATTCTGAATCGAATGGCACCATTTGCAAGTCTATACAATCACTTGTTACGACAGTTTTTATGAATAGAAAGTGCAAAATTATACTTTACCTTATTTTACGTTCAAAACATGTTCTTTATCGTAATGAATAATCTTAAACTTATTAAATGTTCTCAAAATAGCAATAATCAAAATCAGGTTCATCTGGGTCTTTCAAAGTCATTGAAATTCTGGATGTAAAATAAGTAAAGTTTTGCTCTCTCATAAGTATACTTTAGGACTCTGATAAAGAGATTTCTATGAATGAATTAAAAAAACAATTATGAAGAGCTAGAAGGAATTAATAGTTCAGCTGAAAAATTTCTAAAGCTGGTGAAAATGTATTTGAAAAGCGTGCTTTTTTAAAAAAAGGTATGTAGCTCTAAATTTTAGAAGTTGATGATACAAATGAAAAAATAACTAAATTTGCAAGAAAGAACACAAATAGTAAGACCTTTTTGTTGGCCGTATGCAGATGTTGAATTATTACTGAGAATGAAGTAGTGATTCTCAATAAGTCAACTTTAAGTAGACGCTGCTAGCTGCTATTTAGGGTTTCCAATTTCTTTTTTTTTTCAACTTGGTGTTTGCTAATGTGCCAAAATTAATTTTAATCAACCTTATGTTTCTTCAGCACTGTTTTATACGTTAAAGTAAAACATATAGCTTTCAAAAAATTTCATAGATGTACTTGTTTTGTTTTTCATTCTAATAATTACCTGTCATGCTGATCTTAATGTGAGTATATCTCTCGTACATGGATACATTTGCAATAAAATATTTCATACTGAAAATTTCTATACTTTATAAAGTAACACCCACTTACCTCTTTATACTTTACCTTATTTTACGTTCAAAACATGTTCTTTATCATATTGAATAATCTCAAACTTATTAAATGTTCTCAAAATAGCAATAATCAAAATCAGGTTCATCTGGGCTTGCTTTACATTTAAATAAAGAGGGGTGTCCCACTTACCCCTTATTATTGGGTAAGTGAGACACCCACCTGATTTTTTTTTAAAAGAAAAGCAGTTAAAAATATTTAAAGCATTATTTTCGAAACTAATGATAAACTTTTTTGTTTATTAATGTAGTCTTAAATAAAATAAGTTGATAAGTTCAAATTTAAACTGTTTCAAAATTTTTGTATAGGGCTTCAAAAATGTATTCCAAAAAGGGTTCCACTTATCCTAACCAACCTTATTATAAAAACTTTCACTAGTAGTAAGTGAGCAACTCCTATAGTTCCAGTGGTTATGCCTAATGATAAAATTAATGTATGTGGTGATTTCAAAGTTGCAGTAAATACATTTTTGAAGGCTGAAAAATATCCTTTACCAAGGGTAAAGGATATGCTAGTTACATTAGGTGGTGGTTTGCATTTTAAAAGATTGATTTAAATCAAGCATACCTTTTAGATATCTGTAGACGAAAATTCATAAAAGATGTTAACTATAAACACTCCTAAGGGCTTATTCCAATTTGTAAAGTTATCATTGCGTCTTAGTTCAGTATTTGTTTCCAGTTGATATTTCGTAACCAAATGAAATCATCTATAAATAAAATATAAAACACAAATTTAACAAATATATGTAATCTAACTCTGTGCTTAAACACTGAAATAATCCGAATCAAAGACGTATGTAGTAAAAATCTTTGACGATTTCTTCAGTTATGAACTCCTGGCATGCGGCTAACACGAAAGTATCTCTTATAAAAAAAATTTTGAATGCATAATTGATATTTTTAACAAAGGTTTTTTAGTGTTAGTGAGCAATCCAAAAAATATATATTAAATGTGTAAAAAAAAAAAAAAAAACTTTTTAAAATTGAAATGATTTCATATTCTGTAATCCAGGAAGCCGGGTTGATCTCCTAGCGCTTATAACGAAGTTCTTAAAAGTTTATTGTTCATATTTACTCAAGCTAAATATTTACTTCCTCTCTTCAGAAAATTTGTTTTAAACTCTCCTTGGCTGCCCGCAGATCAGACTGGTCCGATAGACGCAGAACGAACCAAAGTAGAACAATTTGTTTGCCGTTATTGGCTGTTTATGGAAACCGCTGGAAAATGGTAGGTCGGTAGGTGCAGAGACAGGCTCGTAGCCAGAATTTCCCTTCGGGGGGGGGGGGGGGGGGGGCTCAATCTTGGAAAAAAAAAATTGATCAGACAGTAGTAATTTCATAACTTAAAGTGTAAATTACAAAAAATAAAAATAAACAAAGCAAGTTAAAGTATATTCCTACATAGGATACTTGATGTCCATGTCAAAAATTGTTATTTCGTATTTTTTCGATTTCGGTTCAATTTTTGCTTTCAAGAGCACTTCTAGTTTCCAAGCCGGTTCGGAAACCGGAAGCATTTTTAGGGGGGGGGGGGGGGAGACTGCAACGAAAAAAACAAAAGCCAAAAGCACAAACTAACAATGTTTGAGATGAGTCTCGTATCCTAAGAGAAAAAAAAACGTTAAAAAATATTGAAATGGAAACATGTAATTTGAAAATTTAAAACACAGGATTAATATTAGCTTACG
Organism: Maratus michaelseni; assembly: GCA_963931845.1. Lineage (NCBI taxonomy): Eukaryota > Metazoa > Arthropoda > Arachnida > Araneae > Salticidae > Maratus > Maratus michaelseni. The sequence goes on from OZ007587.1 coordinate 203,394,371, forward strand.
AGCCTCGCATTAGGAGCGCCGGGGCTTAAAATGATTAATTCATAGATGAAATTAATTACACATATTTTTTTCGAAAGAAAAAATTAAATACTACAGATATATGTAATCATAAAAATTATATTGATACTTCACATTCTCTAATTACAATAATTATAAATGTATACATTAAATATCCTTAGTACATTAAATTTACTAGTACTACAGCTATAGAAGCAATCTTCGTGATTTTTTCTCAGCCATGAGGGTGATTACCTTATCTGGATCTACTGTTATGTCCCAATGAATAGAAATCATTGAAAGACTACTCAGTCACTCATCGGTCATAACGCTTCGAGGTAAAGATTTAATTCTTTTCATTGTTGAAAAGGACCTTTCAGCACTGGCTGTTGTTACCGGGATCGTAAGCTAAGACTGTTAGCAAGTGTTTGATAGTATTGTAATACGTTGCATTACAGTATTCTAAAACTTTTAAGACTTCTGTATCTGTGTCAATATTAGCGATTTTCTCGCACCATAATTCGCATTCTGCTTTCACTTGCGACATTGACGCTTTATCGTCGAAATATTGACAGAGATTCTCTAAGTTTCTTGCTTTTTCCGGAGAAGCAAATCCTGGAAGAAGTACTTGGAAATTTGTTAGAATGTCTTCATTCGAAATGAATCTGTCATTCAAATTTTGAATAAGATTTTCAACACAGGGAATAAAGACTGTGACCCTGTAATACTCTTCGGGGGATGCAATTTGTGGATTTGCACGTGTTGTCTGTCTTAATGTTAGTCTTGGGATCTTTATTTCAGTTTGGAAGGCGTCTTCCCCAAGTTTTGATGCGGAATTAAATATCTCACGAAAGACTTCGATTGCATTTTCTCTGTTTCTGTAAAATATTTAGGACATCTTTAGCATGTGTTACAGCCGATATCATGTCACGAGATTTTTCTTGAACTGACAATGGCTTTGTAAGACTGAAAAGTTTGTCACAAACAAACAGGCTTATGAGAAAATCACTCTTCTCCATGACTGCCAAGAAAGCTTTAGCTGTTGAAGAAATCTTCCAAGTGTTTTCCGAAATATTTTCTAAGCTAATGCAAATACATTTAAACAGCTCAATAAAAGTTAATATGCTTTCATGTCTTTCGATAAATCTTGTGTCACAAAGGCGGATAAGTCGTTTTCTTCTGTTTTCTGGAGCATATGATGAAATTGCTTCTTGAAGGGCTAAATTTGCCTTGGGGTGATTTCTAAAAAAATTCGTCACTTCATTAACAGTTCCGAGACAGTTTCGGATGGCAGGAATCAGCATGCTGTTGGACAATGCGAGGTTTAAACGGTGGCTTGCACAATGAACGTATCGAATTTTTGGATACTTCTGACGAATTCTAGACTGAACCCCACTAATATGACCAGCCATATTGGACGCTCCGTCATACGCTTGTGCGACGCATTTAGACGTATCAAGCCGTAGTTCAGCACAACGTTGTAATATTACTTTTGTTAAATTTTCGGCGGACAAGTCATTTACTGGAATGAAACCTAAAAAATCTTCCCGAATTATTTGGGTTTGTGAATTTTTTAAATAGTCCACATATCTAACACAAAAGGAAAGTTGTTCTGTGCTTGAAATGTCCATAGTTTCATCAGCAATCAAGCTAAAACAGATTGCGTTATTTATTTTGGTAATTAGTTCTTCGGTAACTATATCCGAGCATATTTGAATGATTTCATTTTGAATGTCAGGGCTGAAGTAAGTAGCATTTTTACGGCTGTTTATAATATGCCGTTTCAATTCATCATCTCCAGACTTTGCTCTAAATCTTAAAAGAGCTCTTAGTTTACCGTCTTTTTTTATCGGCTTCTCTAACGTTAGAGGACCGCTATCGTGATCACCTCTAAGTGGCATTTCTTGCTCTGCACAAAATAAGATTGTTTCAATTATTGGTCTAAGAGCTGCCCTGTTTTCTTCTTTTTCTGAAGCTCTTTGGGAATCCAATAGCGATATAATATTTTTCTGTTTTCCTGAAGAAATCTCGAGAAATTTGTTTGCTAACGTAACACACTGTTTGTGATAATCTAATTGCATATGTTTTAAGAAAACATATTTAGCCTTTTTCCAATTTCTGAAACATGTAGAAACTAGTGCTCCTGGTTTTTCATGACATCCTTTACCTATTCCTTCGTGGAAAAACAAAAAGCAAGGTTTACAGTAAACACCATCTTGCTTTCTAGAATAAGCAAGAAAAGGAAATCCTATTTCAGGATCTTTTATCCATTTCTCTTGAAAGCTTCTGTTTTCTTTCTTCCCTTCAGTCATTGGGAAGTTGTATGGCTGTTTAGGAAGTAAAACTGAATCAAGAATGTTTCTCTTCGTGACATCATCTAAGTCATCTCTAGTTACATCACCAATATCGAATTGAGTTGATTGCCATACTAAAGACACACATGGAGTATTTAACGAATTACCCCCACTAGAGTCAATTTCTTCTGGAAAGCTAACATTTAAACAATCCTCAAGTTCATTTTCTAAACAAGACTTGCTTCCAGAAAAAGATGATGTTATTGGATCTGGTTCTACGGAAGTCATTTCAACATTTAGTACACCCGCGGTGCTGTCCTGTGATTCTGCAAATAAAAATGTGATATACGTCTGAAAATTTATTTTTGCTATATCATATCATATTTTCCAAATAAATTAAAAGCTTCCATTACCAATTATTTACATACACTTTTACTGTCATCTGATCCAGCCAATTGACAAAATACAATATCGCATTTTTCGGCATATAATTCGCCACTTAAAAAATCCATTTTAGACACATAAATTGGATTCGGAATACACTTGATTTCAATTACTAAATAAAATTTCTGGGTCTCAGCTGAATTATTAAGGCCGCGGAATACACAGTATTTTAAAAATTAGATCCGAAAGGAAAATGTTCATTTTCAAATCAGTAACTCATTTCTTTTTTAAATTAAGAATTGTTATTTTCAAAAATGTCACATAAGGTGTTTCAGTGCAAAATCTCATCAGGAATTTTCTTTCCTTACAAAATAAAATAAAATAAAAAGATAAATAAATAGTAATGACAAGTGAGCCTTGCAAAATTTAGTAGTAGTAGAAACAGTTTTATAATGAAATTTTGATAGGAAGAAATGAAACAACAAAATTAAAAATTATCCCCCTCCCAAAAGAAACTAGTCGTTGGGGGCCACCGTAATACTTACCCATCATGGATATACATAATAGCCTCTATCTCAATTTGTTCGGTATGCAGAGTGTTTAAAATCGTGGCTTGATGATGTCATTAAACGTTAAATGCTCTAATTACTGAATTGCGTAAATTAAACATCCTTATAACTCCAAAAATAATGATCATATCAACTAACAGTTTACTGCGTCTGATTAAGCATCTGATTTCCAATTAGAATAAATCTTTGAATTGAAATTTGAATGATATACAGGGTCATGAAAAATCGAAGAGTGTGGAAAGTATGATTACAAATATCTCGGCAATTAATTAAGCGATCGACTTCATTCTTTATGCAAAATTTCTGGTTTTTTGTCTTTTATATCAACTCCTTCAAATAAACAATTTCTAAAATTTTTATATACCTTTTATCAGAACGAATATTTCGAGAGTCCGAAAAGAATAGTTCCAGATAATCGAGGTGACTGATATGCAATAGGCTTCTTCCAATTATTACATACTAAGTACATACCAAATTTCAAGTCTCTATCTCAATTTGTTCGGGAGATAGAACGTTTACAGACACACAGACACACACACAGACAGACGGACGGCAATTTTTTTCTTTCTAAAAATATGTTTTTCGGAATCTCTAGTGTCTGAAACGTGTAAATCCGTCAAAATTTTTTTCGATTTTTAAAACGATTGCAAGACTTACCCTATACTACGTATGATGGGTAAGTAAAAATAAATAAATAGAAACCAAAGCAGAAAATTGTAATTTCAGAGCTAAAGTTCAGGGTGAGTTTCCCGCCTTAAATTGTCACACCCCTCCTTGGAAAATGTCGGTTTGGGGGGGGGGGGGGTTGCCGTCCGCCCAAGCCACGAAAATTCGAATTTTATCAAAGAATCGCAGAAAACACATACATTTTCTCAAAGAGCGTCTGGAATTGCATTGAAGGTTTGCGGGAAAACGAGAGTTTCGTCGTTGTATTGTGCGAAAAATTTTATTTTTGCAGTCAGTTCAAGTGAAAAATGTTATTTGAAGAGGCATATAAAATATGATAAACTATTTAATTTACCATCTTTACCTCTCTACCTATTGAATTTTGAAAAAAAAAAATCTTATCAACTTTAACCATATTGTAGGTACTTGAAGTGTCGAGAATATGTTTATTAAATTTAAAATAATCAAACTTTACCCAATTACCCTCCCTCTTTTTCGTCTTAGGGGCGAATATGGAAAATCTTGAAATACTTGTTACGTTACGTGATACTGTAGGCATGTGAGGTTTTAAGAATTTCATTTGCATTTGTTTATGAGATATGCGATATGCTTTTTTTTTTTCAACATAGTTGAAAAGTATTTATGAATTCGGTTTTGTCAATCTGTCTGTCTGCCCATGTTCTAACTCACGTAAATATATTCGGATTGTCATGCAATTGATATGTATTATTGAAGTTTACTATGGCATGTTCGGTACTGAAAATGAAGTATATAGCACTTATAGTTTTTTTACAGGGACACTCAAAAGAATTCCATTACATTACGGTCTATTGGGAAAAATCGTTTGCAGTTTGTGTAAATGATGTTACACAATTTCAAACATTTTGATATATCTCGCTGAGAAGCACTTCTATAGATTTAGTACTATGGAATATGGTGTGCACTTATAGTTCCTTTACAGGGACACTCAAAAGAATTCCCTTAAATAACGGTCTATGGAGAAAAATCGTTTGCGGTTTATTTTAACAATGTTTCACTATTTTAAACATATTGAAACTGATATATATCACTAAGGAGCAATACAAGAGTTTTACTATAGAATATTTTTTGTATAATATTCATCGTTCCTTTACAGGGACACACAAAAGAATTCGGTACAGTCTGTTAGCAATATTTGCTGGAAGTGTTTTTTTTTTAGTTGCTGAACATTTTTTAATTTAACTCATTATTTGTATAGTACGTTGTGTAATAAATTCTATAGATCACATACAGGGCAGCACAAAAGTTCTCGAGTACATTTACGTTTATTGATGGGAAATTCTTGAAGGGTAATTTTAAACTGTGCTACGCAATTTCCTAATCGAACTTTAATTTAGCATCCTATGTAGTATATACAAATCTATAGTTCATATACAGGGTTGCATAAAAGAGTTCGGATATTTTTTCCGAATATTGTTGGTAATTCTTGAAATGTTTAAATATTTTATGCGTTTTCCAAAATATCATCTTTCACTTTGTTAAAATTTAAGGATTTCTAAAATTATTTTGGAAGTTTTAGAAAGTGTTACATAATCTATATTTTACGCATGATTTTTCGTTCTTGTTTTTATTTGCCTCATGATATGGCGATTCTAATAATTTTTTATGTGCCCCTTTTGGCCCCTTAAGATTTAAAGTTTTAAAAATAAATATCCAATTCATGCATTTCCCTCCAAAATACATATATGTTCAGATTTTTAATTCTCTAAGTTAAAATAAAGTAGACGGAAATTGACTCTGAATATTTGAATACCACCAAATGCCACAATATAGAACATAATTGTAAGTTAATAGAAAGCAAAGTTCGTAATAAAAAGAATATTTCTTTTCAATAACAATAATAATAATAATAATAATAATAAAGCCTTACTTACCAATTTCATCATTTCTTTTAAGCTTCTTATTAAATAATGATTCAATGGTAGGCTGAACTTTTTTTAACCGTTTCATTTTTGTGATTGCTTTGTCACTCTTAAACAATGCTCTATCAAAAGACAGGCGTTTCCAATTAAATTTTTATTATGCTCCTACACACAGCTCAAAATGTCCCTATATCTACTCTAAAAGCAGCGGTGAAAAACTGCCAAAAAATCCCTACATAGATGTATCCATCCCTAAGGTTGATAATTCTACAAAAGACAAAGAAAATTTCCCAGACAAACAGACTACTCTTAGTACACTTTCTTTCTAATATTCATATGCAAACAAAAACAAAACAATTTAAAGCTAAGTTGTTCAATGAAGAGCCTGGGGGGACGCCGCCATGGCGCCTTTGACGATTTCTCGATGACCTATCAATTTTTTTTTCTTATCGAACAAATTCCTTTTCAATATTTCTTGCTACTATTTTTTTTAAGTAAAAAACTTTTCACAGTTATAACACAATTTTCAAAGATACTTTCTTTAAAATAATTTTCACACGAATTTACATTATAGATAGCTATTAAAGATTTTGACTCCTTTTTCTACAAAATATTTTAACATTGACCACTCTAAGTTTTCATTGTGATTCCTAAAGTTAACGTATATGCCATATGCATATTACACTTACTTTTTCTTAGTCAAATTAATAATACAGAATTACACATATCGAATTTTACTGTGCATAAAGATAGTCAAAATTGTGTTTTAAGAACTTATATTCTTAGTGGTATATACCAATAAAAAACACTATATCCGAATGAACAATATAACGAGGATTACTGTAAGTGTAAATGAATAATTTTATATTTTTTCAAACGAAATGTGCGTAGGTTTAATGTAACGGAAGATAAAAACAAAAACATTGTCAAATTTTATCATTAAAGATAATTTTGCAAAATCTTTTTTAATTTTCGGGGGGGGGGGGCTTCAGCCCCCTTAGCCCCCTCCCTGGCTACGTGCCTGTGCAGAGATCCCTCTATGTTGGAGAGTGGCTGAGCAGTGAACGATTGGACCACTGTAGGACTTTTTGTTAGCAAATGGCTCGTTGACTAATGGTACGGCGGATTTTTCTTACTGTGGGCCAACGAGGAACGACAATTTGGCCAACGTTGGATCAAAAATTTTGTTTTGCTTGGGAGGATCCTTCCATTTTTAGAAAATCTCCGAAGTGGTGGCCTACATTTTTCATGCGAAGAAACGCGCAAGCTAATGTTAAGTCTGTGGGAAGGTCATTTTCAAATTTCTTGCTCGCATTTTTGCCGAAACGTCAGTTGAGGCTCACTGTGGAGACCCGAAAAGTTTTTGGTTTCTGTCTGTGTCTGTCTGTTTGTCTGTCTGTCTGTCTGTTTGTCTGTCTGTCTGTTCCGCGATAACTGCCGTAAAAATGATCCGATTAGTTTGATTTTTGGTAGGTATATTGGTGAGATACCCGGAATTAGCTGTATAGTTTTTAGTTACATTTGGTTCATTCGTTCGGAAAATATAGAACATTTCTTTTTTGATCATAATGCTTTCCTATGGGATTTCAGACGATTTTGAAATTTTTCAGTCGTTGAAAATAAAATGTCGCATTTGATTAATGTATTTAAACGGTAAGTTATGAACGCTAAAATTTATCAAGTCAGGTGTTAAATTATTCAAATTAATTTGAAATTTTGTTTATACATTCGTCAGATTTTTTAAATTAGGTGTATAATTTTTGGTGCAATTTTATACATCTGTTCTAATAATATAATACTTTTATTTTATCATTTTTTGCAAATATTAAAATGCATTCATTTTTATTTTCCTTTTCAATTTAACCATAACCTAGCAACCATGTTTAAAGAATATCAAAATGATAAAATTCAAGTAACTCAGACGATTTTGCTACAATATTTTATTCGCAAAATAAAATATTATTGGGTGATTTTATATTTTATTGAAATAAATGAGAATTTATTTTGGTACAAGTTACCTTTTAACTACTATAGAATGATAGCCGAAACATTTTTATATGAGATATTATTAATTTTCTGGAAGAGATGCGGATTTTTCGTGGTTGAAAATTAGTATTTTAAAAACATAATGTAATATCTCATACAACGAGGTAGTTAATCTAAAGAAATTAGCGTAGTAAAACGAATCCATACAGCTTGAAATAGCACAATTATTGGTAACTGAGATCATAAAAAGTTATCACAAAAAATACTTTATAGCGCCAAATCAAGATTGCTATTTAGTGAATTGGCAGTGGGCACGATTATGAAGGATTACACAATAAAAGTTTTCAGGTTTAAAAGTTTCCAAATAAGCCTATTTTGGGGGAGATTTTAGTATGCTATTGCCATCGAATTAAATCAGGATGTACTAAGGTCAAATAAATATTGTAGAATGGCCATCAAAACTGTTTTTCCGAAACAAAAATTGTAATAATACTAGATTTCTGAAATAGATAAGTGAATATATAGTAGATTCAGTTTACATTTCCATAAGTTGATTTTGTACACGAGATATTATTCAACTTATCTATCAGATGCGAGTGATTCGTGGTTGGAAGGTAAGTAAATATTGCTATTTAGGTATTACATGAAATTATTTTCGAAATTTTTGCTTTTCATAATAAAACCAATCTGTAGAACGAAATCCAATATGTACTAGAATCATTCACACAAACAATAGGAAACCACGAATATAAATTTAATAAGATTACGGGGGGTTCGAGATGTCGCTGTGTGTCCTACACCGGGCCTGCTACAAGTATTAGTGACGTCGCAATAGTGATCCACTTTTGGTCAATGTATCGCAGCAGAAAGATGTAATCAAAAGAGCATTTTCGCTCTTATAATTTGTGATTACATAAATAATATTAAATTTCATAATCGTGAAATAAAAGGGAATTAATATACTTGTTTTATTAAAGGAAATTAAAAGTTTTAAATTAAAAAAATGCTAAGATTAATAAATCAGATTGAACCCATTGACTTACCTTTTCCTAAACACATTATTTTACAATAAATATACGTACAAAAAATATAATAAATCTACCAAAAACTTTACAAAATCAATCCCATTCCTCCCTTTTACAACTACATACCATAATTTAACCATCAAAACACAATAAATCTCAATTTAAATACAGAAATCGACATTTTTTAACTATAGAGACCTTGGCACTTTTTTTTAACGCTTTGGCGTAATCCGGGCTTCAGAAAGTTAGATATGTTTTAAAATTATATACACAATTATGAAAACAAATCTAATGTACTTTTATGTTTATTTATATATGTATAAAATTATTTATATATACAATTCTGTTCTACCTGCATATAAAAAGAGATAAATGGCTTCTTTATATTAAATAAATTATATAAATATTGAAAAAAAAATACTTATTTATATGGAACTACGAATAGGTTGCCAGAAAATATGTTGCAACTTTCCTTCTCTCGCCATAAGCCTTTTTTGGTACTTTTCGGTTAGTCGGGCGCCAGTGATACTTGTACATATATAAATATATAAATTAATTCATACATATATGTGTGTGTAGATATGTGTATATATATAGATGTGTCATGTGTGTGTAGATATATGTGTATATATATGTGTGTGTATATATGTATATATATCACTGGCGCCCGGCTAACCTAAAAGTACCCAATTTTCTATCTTGACTTTGTAACTGATTTGTAATATTTTAAAAATTGTCTATTTATTGTACTTGGGTCTAGGACCTAATAACCATTCAAATTAACTTATCAAAAGATTTATTTTCATAATATATTTGTACACTTAAGTTAGGTAAAATGTTAAATTGAACTACGTAGAATTACTAAGTTGTGTAAATCAGTTACTTTTAATTTTATAAACAAAGCACATCACTCACTTCTAACTAAATGTATCCAGATATTAGTCAATTTATTACAGTATTTCTTTCAAAATCATTTTTTAAACTGTTTATCGTCTGCTTCTTTTATTTATTTATTTATTTTTTCTAAAGATCATTTGACTCTTTTCGATTTGGAAGTACAAATTCAATCAAATATGCTAGAATATTTCCATTACAGTAGGCTAGACATTTGGTTGTTAGTGTTTTTTCTCTGCACAAGTTCAATACCATCATATTAATTCTAGCTTCACGAATTACGAAAAGTATATCGAAACATTTAATGCACACTGCAGACCATTTCTGTTGAAATGTAAAAATAATTATCACAAGGTAATTTTCGTAGCTAAAATTTCTTCTTTTCATTATCAGTAGCGAATTTGAAGACTTAGATTAAAAACTAGGAGCACAATATTTTCTTCTCTTTATTTTATAGATATAATCTACACTTTCTTTAATAATTATAATCAATAATTATTGATAGCATTATAATCTAAGTACACGGAAAAATATTATTAATTACTATATAAAACAATAAATAAAATCAAAATACTGTCGTAAACAATCCGTACAAACGAACAAAGTACATGAAAATTTTTAAGTTATTATGGATCACTGTTTTGACGTCAGCAGGTTGTGACGTCACCTGTAGCAGGCCCGGTGTAGGACACACAGCGACATCTCGGAGGCCCCGGGCAGAGCCCCCCTGAAGAAATGTATTTTTTTACCTAAGAAATAAAATAAGAAGTTCATAAGAATGTCAGAATATTATTGCATAAACCGTGTTTAATTTAATGTTCCTAATTTCTGAAACCTTCGAATTATTTTATATGCGTATAAATATACATGTAATAATTTAAAAAATTTAATTTGCGTATTATAAGATGTTAAATATTATGAGAAATGAGATTAAAAAACATTGACTTTCATATAGCTGACGTTGAGGCTCCTGATCTGTAGATTTACTAGTAATATTTTTAAATGCGTGTTTTTTGCTTGCTTGCATGGGATAGCTGAGGTCGATCTTTAACGTTGTGTGCTTTTATTTTTTCGATTTTGCTTCCTGTTATAAAAGGTACTTTCAGAACCAATTCCGACCGGTTCCAAAATTGAAAATGTCCGCTTATAATATAATTTTAACCAAAACCAAAGTAAAAACTAGCCCGGTTACAGATCGATTTCAGCTATCCTATGCGAAAGAATAATTTTAAAAATATTAATGCGAACGAAAAATTTGAAAATAACCTTCCCATAGACTTAACTTGTGAGTTTCTTCACATGACTATGTAGGCTTTTAAAAGGGAACGCTTCACCAATACAGGTTTTCCCCTCGCCGATCGCAAAATCCATTGTTAATCTATTCGAGAAATTTAATCGGATGATTACTCATTACCTAATGTAATTATCAAAGTGCGGTTTTCACCATCGGAAACTGGGTCTGATACCGACATATAGTGCATTTTTTTAAGTCTCCTTAATTTTTCAAAATTTTATCCTAAGGGAAGACAAGCAAGAAGAGCAACTGGAAAGACGAGGCTGCAAAACATGCTGATGGAATATTTTTCAGTAGGATGTAGACTTGTAATTAAGCATATCTAAATTTGCAATCTTGTAGAAATTTTTAATCTTTAAAGTCATTTTTCTTAAAATAGTATTTTTTTTTCTTTAATATATTCTAAGTTGCGTGCGACAAACCGGTTGGACGATGCTTTTGGCAATTCACATGCCTTTTACATATTAAGCTCAACTAAATTTTGCATTTGAAGGTTTGCAGCATTTCTGTTTTAAGACTTTGACCGATTTATTACGTTATTTTGTTGAACTCTTATTTTGTTAAAATTTAATATATATATATTAACCAGAATTCAAACCTCACAATATATTTTTCTTTTATCTCTTCTCTTTTATGTAGTATCAAAGCGTAAGTCCGAATCTTACTTTAACTCCGTGCTGACAGACAGTCCGAGAGAATGCTATAATCCATCCCTGTTTCGTTGCACCATTCTCTTGCTTTTAGTATCGACAGTAGTTCGGCTTGGAAGACGCTCTTATGTTTACGCAATGGTGTTGAACATAGTTTAATTTTTTTGTCTTTCTTAGGTGTGTTCGTAATAATATAAATACGTAGCACCTATAGTCGTCGTCTGATCCGTCTGCCCGCATATAGCAGCGCAAAAACAATCCAAGCGAATGACTTGAAATTTAATGTATATAATCGTTGCAGAATTTTGTCGAGTCATTTCAAATTTTATGAAAATCTAATAAAAACTTAAAGTTATTAATGAAAGTTTTCTTTATTCTGTTAAATTCTATCATACGTAATCTATATAATAAAAGCGCAAGTGATGTGACTAAGGAAAACAAATACGGACTAACCACATCTTTTTTCAATATGCCAAGCGGCCATTTTTATTCAATTATTTTTTTCGAATAAAATTGCATAAAAGTTACGTTTTTAGAAAGATCGTTGAAAAAAATTGTTTGCTTGAGAGATGAGTTACATTAAACAATGTACAGGGTCATTCATAATTCCCTCCGGGGTTTCGAAACGTTATAGTAAAAAAACGAAGACGAATATGAAAAAAAGAAACATATGAAATTATTCCGAAACTATTCAAGTTTTACTTACATGCATTACAGGTGTTCTATGTGTGAACCCTTGGTCACACGGCATACATCCATGCGATAGTCCAGTTCCTGCCATACTCCGTTTCTTTAAATCTGAATCCGTGGTGTCAGTTCAACGGGCCTTTCGTAATAAATATCGAAAACAGGGACCAACTGACAAAACAATTCATGTGTGGTACCGGAAATTTAAAGAAACGGAGTATGGCAGGAACTGGACTATCGCATGGATGTATGCCGTGTGACCAAGGTTTCACACATAGAACACCTGTAATGTATGTAAGTAAAACTTGAATAGTTTCGGAATAATTTCATATCTTTCTTTTATTCATATTCGTCTTCGTTTTTTTACTATAACGTTTCGAAACCCCGGAGTGAATTATGAATGACCCTGTATAGATTCTGAGAACTTCAGTGGAAATTAGTTTACAGCCGAATATCTCAATCCATTACAATAAATAAACAAGAGATTCATTCATTGCGAGTCACATAAATGTTAAACCACATAGAGGTAATCATTCGCAAAGCAAGATCTCCATGGTAAATTTTGCAAAGCTGCCTGGTGTCGAAAAAAAAATTCGCATCAGTAAACGTTGCATACGTTAAAAAAAAAGCATGCTTATAACAGACGATATAATTCATTTAACTGAAATAACTAGTTGCACCTATTATCTATACTATTATATAAAGAGGAAACGGTGACTGACTGACTGGGTGACTCATCAACGCCCAGCCGAAACTACTAAAGTCAGGGTCACGCAATTTGGACTGTAGATTGCTGTTATGGCCTAGGCAAGCAATAAGAAGGGATTTTTGAAAATTCCCCCCCGAAGGGGGTTAAAGGGGTTCGAATACTTTAGGTCATTTTGCCATATCTCAGCAGCAGTTACAGGTAGGAGCTTGAAATTCCAGAAAACAAATCTACTAAAAAAATGATTAAATACCTATTTCAGCGATTTTAGAAATTCCATCCAGAAGGGGATTAAAGGGGGGTGGTCGAATGTTTTAGATCATTTCGCCATATCTCAGCAGCAGTTATAGGTAGGAACGCAAAAATCAGGAAAACAAATCTACTAAAAAAATGATTAAACACCTATTTCAGCGATTTTAGAAATTCCACCCAGAAGGGTGTTAAAGGGGGGGGGTCGAATGTTTTAGGACATTTTGCCATATCTCAGCAGCTGTTTTATGTAGGTGCGCGAAATTCAGGAAAACACATCTACTAAACAAATGATTAAACACGTATTTCAGTGAATTTAGAAATCCCCCCCCCCCTAGAAGGTGGTTAAAGGGGGATTCGAAAGTTTTAGGTCATTTCGCCATATCTCAGCAACAGTTTTAGGTTGGAGCGCGAAATTCAGGAAAACGAATGTAATAAAAAAATTACATTGTCTACCCGGGCCGCTAGTATTTGTAATAATTACACAGAGCTCACAAACACAACATTTATTAAAGATCTAAAACTAATAGAATAATGTGAGCATGCTAGAACGCGATTTACAAGTCGAGTAGCTGAATACAAGTTATAGTTGGATATATATGACATCTCCTTTATTAAAAAGCAAAAACCTGAAAATAATAAAAATACTAACAAAATTAATAAAAGGATAGTCTGGTAAAATAGTCATTTTAGTAGAATGGTTTCTTAAGTCGCGCAGATTTAGAATCTGTCCCTGTTGGTGAGGAAGTGCCATCGGTGTGGGGTTCAGTTATTGTAGAAGGTAAAGAAATGTTCAAATCTGGTGTAGATTTCGGCTCATTCTCAAAATCTATAAGGTTGGATTTCTTAACTTCAAACTTCATATTACGAGGGCTTTTGTGGAGATATTTTCTATTTATTTCTAATATCTGTCCATCTTCCTTTAATATACGATAGGATCGTGGTCTGTCAGCATTTCCTAGAACCTTGGCTAGTTGATTTGTATCTTTCTGTGTACCATCTTTTAAAAATACCACATCTTCCTGTAAAAGTTTAAGCCATTTAGAACCTCTATCATAGTAAGATTTTTGAGTTTGTTGTCGAGTAATCATATTGGTTAGTAGAGAAAAAATCTTCTTTACGTGGCGTAATCCCATTAATTTTATGACCAAATAACAACTCTGATGGTGAGGAAATATTGTATATTGGCGTATTTCTGCACTCTAAAAGTGCTAAATATGGGTCTTTGTTGTCAAAGTCAGCTTTCTTAAACATATACTTAACAGTCTGTGTCTTTCAACCATTCTATTTGATTAAGGGAATCTGGGACTTGATGCTTCGATCTGGAAATTCCAAGATTTTGCTAAGTTTTTGAACCTTGAACTGTCATACTGTGGACCATTATCTGAATAAAGAAGTTTGGGAATGCCAAATCGTGCAAATATACCTTTTAGTGCTTTGATGGTGGCAAGACTTGAGACTTCTGTTAATAAAGCTGTTTCCACATATTTACTAAAATCTATAACAATCAAGTGTTCTCGACCTGGAAGTGAAACAAATCAGTTCCTAAGACCATATGGAACTTCTTTTGGCATCAAAGGTTCTTTTTGGTTTGATTTTCTAAATGACAAACATGTTTTATAATTTTAATAAAAGATCTTCTACCTCTTTTGACATACCAGGCCAAAACAAAATTTCGCGTGCTCAGTTCTTGCATTTTTAACACCCATGTGCTCATAATGTATTCGACTAAGCATATCATTTCTAAGATTTTTTGGAACACGTCATTTTTAAAAAATTAATCCATTTGTAACCGTCAATTCTTCACGAAAACTGAAATAAGGCATTGCAACTGCAAGAACTTTACGTTTATTATCCGGCCAACCTTCCAAAATTAAGTTAGACACAGCTTGTAAATCAGGATCATTCTGTGTTTCTTTTTGAAAAAATTTAAACTTTTCATTCGTCATAGGGATATTTTCAATAATCATGCCAACGTGTGCCTCGATTTCACCTTTAAAAAAGTCACACGTTTCTTCCAAAAATGATCTAGATTAAGAATCTGCCAAAAACAATTATTTTTCCGGTTTGTAAAAAAATTAAAAATCATATGGTTGTAAGCGAATTCTCATTCTCTGCAACCTTGCAAGGGCACTTATTAAAAGGTTAATTAAAAATTGCTTAC
Organism: Maratus michaelseni; assembly: GCA_963931845.1. Classification (NCBI taxonomy): domain Eukaryota; kingdom Metazoa; phylum Arthropoda; class Arachnida; order Araneae; family Salticidae; genus Maratus; species Maratus michaelseni. The sequence continues at coordinate 203,409,837 of OZ007587.1, forward strand.
AGAGGTTTATTTCTATCTGTGCATAATTTTTTAAGTGTCATTTAAGGCTTTAGATGCATATGCGACTGGTAAGTTCTGTAGAAGTACTGCACATAACCCATCTTTACTGGCATCAACTGATAAAGTTATTGGTTTCGACACATCAAAATATTGAAGAACCGGAACTTTTGCCAAAATATTTATTAATCCTAAAAAACATTTATCATGAATAGAATTACAGTTCCATATGTTACTTTTTTTAATTAAATCTCTCAAAACTGCAGTTTTTTGTGAAACATTTGGAATAAATTTTGAAACATAAGTAATCATAACCAAAAAAGTTTCTAGTTCTTCAGTGTGTGATTAGGAGGTTTCATAGCTATAATAGCTTTAATTTTATCTTCATCAGGCTTAAGATACATCTTTAGAAAATTTGTGTTCTAAATATTTTACTTCTGTTACAACAATTTTACATTTACTCAATATAAATTTAATATTTCTTTCACGAGCTTTCTCAAGAACTTTTTTAACCCTCTTATCATGTTCTTTATTTCTTCCGCAAATTAATAAATCATCTATATATATTTCAACTACTTCTACTCCAAAAACTTCACTAAAATTTCTACGAAACATTTCTGGAGCTGAGCAAATACCATATGGTAACCTTAAAAAAGAAACCTGCCAAATGATGGAGTGTTAAATGTTGTTAATTTTGAACTCTTCTGATAACTTAATTTGCCAAAAAGCCTTATTAGCATCCAAAGTGCTAAAAACTTGAGCTCCAGCCATTTTGGAAACAATGTATAAAAAATGTCGATCAATACTCATTTGACTTAGGAATACAAAAATCTTCAATTTTTTTCATTATTTTAACATCTTTCTTGTCATCTTCAGAAATATGAAATGTGTTATAAACTTCTAAAGTATCTGTTCCAATAACATGCAGTAGTATTGCAACTAGAACTTCCTGTGGTTTTTTATTACATTCGCTAGTCAACATCTATATATTTAAAACGCTAAGCGATTTCTTTCGACAATCCGTGAGAACAAACTACTGCATCAAATTACATCATTCTTTTTTTTAATGAAAGATATTTGGACACAGATTTGTTATCGTGCATTCGTTTATTCGAAAATTTAATTAATTAGCCGTAATTTTCAATTAAACTTTTTCTTCTGCTTATGACGTCATATAGTCGGCAATCGGATTAACGCCCACTGTTGCGAGGAATATAGTTCATTCTCTGAACTCTGTGGTTGCGAGATAATAGAGAAATAATATTAAAAGCACGTGGCTCTTAGACCGAATTTCTTAATTTGCAAGTTAAATTTCGGTAAAAAATATTTATCCGCGTGTTTTATAAGCGAATAAAAATTCATATTTATTGTGATGTCACGGGAATATTGTTCATTGGGTTTATTTTATAATTATGCATTATAACTTTGTTGATGCCATTTTTCATTACAATTAAATACAAATATATTTTGATTTGTATACATGGTATTTACGAATAAAAGTAACATATACAAAGTAAATGTGAAAAGTTTGCGCCGGGGAAGATGACGTTATGTTTAGATTGAAATGCATTTTAACATTGATAAAACTAAAGAGAAAAAATTATATGATTGTGTCAACATGACGTAATTTTAACTGATTTTTCCATCCTTAATTATAAAGATTAGAATTGGAGCCTTTATTTATTGCTTCATCTTGATTGCATGTTACCAATTACTTTTTTTTAAACTATAGGTTAGAAGATTTAATTTTTTAATATAAAAAATTCCCAAAAGTAAAGGATTTCAGGAAAATTAAAATTATTAAAAATAGTGTTATGGTAGAAAAGAAGAACTTGAAATAATGATTGTATTTTTAGCTAGAATAAACAATGTAAGGCCAATATTTTATAGGAATTATTTTGGTGGGTTTATTATGAGTTCATTTAACAGTTCCATATTAGCGGCAAACTCATATTTCTTTCACTGTGAATTTCTCTTTCAATGTCAAAAAATGGTAGTCTACTTTTGGACGCCAGCGAAAACACAGCGGCAATTTTTAGAAATGTATAACGGTTATGACAACAAACGGTGCTGTCGCTTTAGCTTTCACCGCGCTTACATCACTTCTAAATACTACAAATTTCAATTTTTTACTACATTTTACTACATTTTATAATTTTAATTCTTACATCATGAATTAGAAAAAAAATTAGCTTTCGATTGAAATTTATTTGAAAACTGCCGCTTAATTTTACGACTTTTTAAATAATTTTCAAGCATGAAATGTTTTTTATTTCTATCTTAACAATGTCCACCAGTTTGCTTCAATAATGTAAAATATCCCCTGGGAAAGTTTCCACAATTGAAAATAGATTTCTCTAACCATCATAAAAAGTTAATAATAATAATAAACCCTGATAAATCATAAGATCAGATTATCCATAAGATAGAGCATTTTGGCGCTAAACTAAAATCTGTCAAAATAGAAAAAAAAACTATTTTGAGTTTATGTTTAACATAACATTGATATGTTGAATCCGCTGATGTATATGTTGCATCAGAATATGCTACGAATTGTATTTTTTAAAAAGATCCAGTGGGTATTAAACTGTACAAGAGGTAAAAGATCCCCGACTGTGATGGAAAAGGGATAATCATCCTGATTATGTAAAGGGACGGAAGAAACTATACAAATAAATTACACTTGAAAACGTTAAAAATCTCCCTCATCTGAAGATTCATTTATTATTGTAAAAAATATTCTTCATCTGATTACCTTAAAACAATGGATGCGTTTTAGAAGCTATGGATTTGAAATGAACAATGATTAAAGAAGACATTTTAAAATTTTTAATTTAAACATTTTAAAACTTTTTTTTTAACGTCGAATCTCGACGGTGCTTTTGGGCAGATGCAATGCACATGCTCATAGGAGCTCATTCGGTTGCATTATCATAGGGGAGGAGGGGGGGGAGATGTGTTCTTTATTTACTATGTTCTTTTATTTAATGAATATGAGATGAACGTAGGAATATACTATTTGTATGATACTTCATAGGTCCATGAAATTTTCTTTCTTGCCGTGGGGAATATGGCGGTAATTTCAAACTGATTTGCATTACACAGTTGTTTACGGATTGTGTGTTTGGAGTTTGCATTGGAAATAGTACTGTATTTCACTGAGGAAAAAACTTTTACAATAAAATATTTGAAAGACTGTTTCATTTGCACTCTTCTTTAAAGAAGCTTATTTTACTGATATTGTTATAGTGTTTTTTCCGTCAAGTTTTGAAGGGTTCCATCTAGTATATAATTAAAATTGTTTATTTTTCTTGAAATTTTCTGCAAGATTACCATCCATAGAAAGTGGATTTGGAGGTATTAATCCCGATGTAGCCATTTTCTCGTTTCAAGAACAGGATAACATAGCTATCAACTTTTACGCTTTTCCCCTACCACTAAAATTTTATAATAAATTTTACCTTATTAAATCGACGAAATCATGCGATTCAATAAGGGAAAAAATTCTATTAATTTTTAGTGGTAACATAAAAGCGTAAAAGTTGGCAGCTATGGGATAACAGGAAACAAAAAAAAAGAAAAAGTTAGCAATTTAAATTAATTAAATAAATAAATACCGGCTGCGCCATATTATAATTGTAATAATTGCACAGAGCTCACAAACACAACATTTATTAAAGATCTAAAACTAATAGAATATGAGCATGCTAGAACGCGATTTACAAGTTGAGTAGTCGAGTGGCTGAATACAAGTTACAGTTAGATATATATGACATGTCCTTTAAAAAAAAAAAAAAAAAAAAAAAAAAACACACAAAGCAAAAATCTGAAAATAATAAAAATACCAACAAAATTAATAAAATGATAGTCAGGTAAAATAGTTATTTAAGTAGGGTGGTTTCTTAATAAGTCGTCCAGATTTAGAATATGCCTCTGTTGGTGAGGGAATGCCATCGGTGTGGGGTTCAGTTATTGTAGAAGATAAAGAAATGTTCAAATCTGGTGTAAATCGTATCTATTTCTCCTGTCAACATCCCTTTTTCTAACAAAATTCGAAACTCAGAACGACGAATGAGATGTCATATGAAAGGATTTTGAACAGGCTTCTGACATAGCACACTTAACATTTCGTTAAAACATGTTTTTGATTAAAAATTGCAGTTAATTAAAAATTAAATCAGCCTTGTTTTCATAAATGAAATGAAAGATTTTCATCAAATCAGTGTTGCCACAAAAATAAAATACCGCATTATCAAATGACGTCATCCTCTAATGCAATTAAAATACGATTGTTAATTTATATCTTGCGCGTACTTTTTGAAAAAATATCGAGCTTTTAATCGGGTTTTATTTATTTTACCTATTGTTATTGCCTATTGTTTTCTTTGTTTAATCATGGCTGTGTATATGCGTACTGTATTGGGGCACCAGTAGATTACGTAATTTAAGGGTTATCTTCCAATTGATATACAGTTCATTAGGATTTAGAAAAATTGTATTTATTTATTTTATAATATTTCATGAAGCTGTTAATACGCCAGCGAAGTCTGACGTCACTTAAATGGAGGACAAACCACAAAGTTTGGACATCTCATGTTTAAGTTCCCATAGGCTTGCAAAAAGTAGTGTACCAAATATTGATTTATGTATTTAAGACATTTCTGGAACATGTGTGTAAAATCTGAGGAAATGCTTTCATATGAATTCACTAAACATCTGAAGTATTTCCATTTATTTATAATTCTTTTTTTTTTCAGTATAGAGGTCTTGGCAACCTAGAGAAATGGCCTTGGCGAGAGAAGAAAATTTGGCAACAAATTTTCTGGCAATCTATTCCCATTTTCTTATACACAAGCAATAATCGGTACTTCTCTATTATCCCGTCGACCACTTTTCATAACAAAACACTATCGCCAAACAGTAACGCCAAATAAACGGGAGAACGTTGCCATTGGAATATCGAAATAAATAAATAAATAAAGGTACTTCTTTATTATCCCGTCAACCACCTTTCATAACAAAAAACTATCGCCAAACTGTAACGCCAAATAAACGAGAGAATGTTGCCATTGGAATATCAAAATAATTAAATAAAATATAAGAATTTAAGGACACAATTGTTATCATAGCAAACGCGGTAGCGTTTGCTATAATATGTTTAAGATATAGAAAATGCAAACGTTTTTCTGAAATTTCTGGCGAACCAGTTGACATACGACAATGATTTTTTTTTTTTTTTTTTTTTTTGAAAGATAGAACTCGACGAGACGAATAAAACGATAGCATTCAAAAAATTATTGTAGCTTGCTGTAGTTAATTATTTAATTTTAAACGAAAAAATGAAGACGAAAAGTTCAACAAACTGTAGCTAAACTTCCACTGGCTGTATTAACTTCGTTTTTGTTTTATTTTTTCCCCTTCGTAAAACTTAAAATAGGTTTTTTTTTTAATCTTTGTATGTTTCATGGTCGCTGAGAAAATCGAATTTATGTTGTAAAGCTTCGGTTGAACATTGGTTTTTCTTTTCTTTTTTTATCGTAGCAAACGCGCGCGTTTGCACGAAAGTTTAAATAAATATTATTATTATGTATGTAACAGAATTCATTCAAATTAATTAAATCACATGACAAACATGCTTATTTGTTTTTATTTTCATACTAGCGTAAATGCCCGTTATAGGACAGTAATCGTAGGTAGAAATCGTGGTTTTCACATTAAATTTGAAATAATACTCACATACTATTCAACGACAATGAGGAAATATATATATTAGAAAATTATATCGCCTAACAGGCTCCTGCTATTCACGTTCAAACTCACTAAGCATTTTATATGCTTATGTAAAAGAATTGTGTTTCATAATTTAATCTAATTCACGTAAAATATGCGGCAAACAATTTTCGGTACTATTATCCCGTCGACCACTTTTTATAACAAAAATTTATCGCTAAACTGTAACGCCAAATAAAAGGGAGAACGTTGCCATTAGAATATCAAAATAAATGAATAAATAAAATATAAGAATTTACGGACACAATTGTTATTTTAATTAATGAAATAACTAATAAGTCAATAAAACATAATGAATAATACACGCAAATGTCGAATTAAAAACCACTTGATGACATGACAAACACGTATAATGCTTCTGACATCCAGTAAATGGGACTGCATTTTTGGCGTTTAATCTTTGAGTTGGCGATAGTATTTTGTTATGAAAAGTGGTCGACGGGATGATAGAGAAGTACCCAATTTTCAATGTTCATTATTAAGTCATTCCTGTACAGCTTGTGCTGTATCTTTTATTTTAGTACTTTTCCGTTATACCAACACCATGCCAAAATGTTTGCTAATGCGCCAATTATTTCAACCCTGACCGAGCAGATGTTGTCTACAAATCGTGTTGTCATGCAAACCGTGCCAAACATTTGGATTTGTTATTTATTGAATGTAAAACATTTTTCGATACTTTTCCGTTATACAAAAACCATTGTCGCCAAGCGTAACAGTAAGCGAAAATGAAATTCCCGTGAATCAAAACACTTGAAAAAAAAAACAATGTTGAAACGAAAGTGAGCATTTGAAAAATATAACATTTGAAAATTACAGACTTTTAAGCACTATTTTATTAAAATTAAAACACAAATATATACTTAAAATAAGAAAACAATTAATTGTTATACAATAAAAGGAAAAATCCTGTGCCGGTAGATTTAGTGGGCTCTTATTGGCGATAAATGTTTGATGTGGTTGTTGTTATCTTGTGAAAAACCTTCAATCATATCCACATTTACACTGTATCCATATTATTGCAATAATATCTTTTGGTACTTTTCGGTTAACCAGCTGCCAGTGAAGTATATATACACATATATATATACATACATATATAAATATTTCACTGACTCCCGGCTAGCCGAAAAGTACCTAATTTTTTTGTTTCTCGCTAACATTGTCTGTAGACTCTATTACGGAATATTAGAAAATCTATCATTATTATCATCTAAACGATCATGGATAATGTGCCATAATCAGGTTGCATATTATTACACATAATTTTCATGTATGGTTTGGAGAAACATTGAACTTTAAATTCTGTTAAAGACTGCATTTTATCTCGAAAAGGTGGACACCATGTTACAAAGTTATGTGGTTTGAAACGATCAGAAAAACAAACTTGGATCAATGTAATTTATAATCCCGCGATTTTGTTCATGTGAGCCGCCAATATTGACATCCAGTTTGGTGTTAAATCGTTATATTACGCGTTATATAACCAAACCGAAAAAAAAATCGTAAGGAAGAGATTTGGAAGACCATTGACGAAAACTAAAGTCTCGGTGCCAGATTACGCGCTTTTGCCAGATAAAACTTGATTAGTCGAGAAACTGGAAGTTACGAAGCCGTAGACAAAATTCTTGGCTATAAATGTTTCTATTCATGGGATGCTGTGCAATACTTAAATACCAGCATGAAAAAAGACCGACGAAGAAAACTGAAAGTCACCATGATTTGGTTTTATTGGCAAAAGAGGGTGAACGATCTACTGAAATTGACTGTCGGAATTTTATTGATGATTATTACATGAATCGACACGACAAATTGGAAAACATGTGTTTATACGAATTGGCTACTAGGTACTAATACGAACGAAATAAACCAAAGTCTGTAGAATATTACGAATTAAAAAAGAACCACAGTTGGTTCAGAAAACGTTTGAAACCAGTTGTTTTGAAAACGCCCTATCATAACACGAAAACGGACGCTGGAATTGAGTTGTACTATTATCATTCTTTGCTGATGTTGTTCAAGCTTTGGAGAAACGAAGAAGACCTATTTGGGAGAATTTAAACTCTACCGTGAATCCTTTGAGCACAATGTGAAATTTTTTTCAGAGATGGAAGAATGTCGCGAAACAAAACAACGATTACAAGCTGCAATCGACTTGGCTGAAAAGTTGCAACAAGAAAGTGATTTGCACAACCAGCTTTAAAATATCGAAGAACCAAATGAAGACGTTGATATGATAGCCGCAAAGTCTGATAACACTGAAACTCATCAGGGAATTGATATAAATTGAACGAAAAAAAAATGAATGCTGACCAAAGGAAAATATTCTAATCAATTATAAAGCACATAGAAGAACAAAAGTAAGACCTGTCTATTCCACCCATCAATCTGATTGTACGCGTAGTTGCTGGTAGAGGAAAAAGCTTTCTAATTTAATTACTCAGTTAAAAAGTTCGTTTAATGAGTACTCACAATAATGATGCTGCTGCAGTACTAGCACAAACGAGAATTGCTGCCTTCAGCATTGGAAGAAGTACAATTCCCAAGTTTTTCAAATTGCCCGTCCAACATACGAATGAAGCAGAATAATTTAAGCTTGATTCTGACGATTTGAAATTATTTAAGCAACAATGGAAATCATTGGATTTAGAAATTATCGATGAGTGCAGTATGGTTTCGAATGTACTTTAGCGATGATCAGCTAACGATATGGCGAAAGTTGTAAAAACAAGCGAGATTACTGTTTTGGTGGCAAAAGCATTATTTTTTGGGGGGATTTATTGCATCTAGCACCCGTAAAGGCCCAATTTTGATTTCAGGAACTGCCTTTAAACAAAGTGAAACAATTGTTTGGTGGTGTTGATGCATTCAACTTTTGGTACGAATTTGAATACAGTGAGCTAACAATGAACATTGTGTTATATACATAAAAAATATATATATCGCGGCATAACTTTCTTAAATAACAGTCTCATGCACCAAATAACGATGTCAAATCAAAACTCAATTTTTATAGCATCATCACTGAACTGATCGTTAGTATAATTATCAGAACCTAATATTCGGTCCCATTCAGCGATTTTAAGAAAGACTAAGAAGAGTAGTAAGGAAAGATACCACTGAAAGAACAACTGAGCCTATAGCAGGCGACTTCAGTGCAGCAGAAACAGTACATGGATGCGACCGAGACAATTATAGAATCCAGTTTCTTTATGAGGTAATAGCTATGGAAAACCAACATTTAATTATTGATGTGACGGTCCTCTGACATTTGAGAGAGCAGGTAGACATGAAAAAATGCTACTTTGGCGATGAACAGTCAACGATTTGGCGAGTGTTTTAAAAACAATGTAACAATAAAATTTTGACAATAGCAATATTTTTTGCTTTTCAAGATATTGAAAAATCTTTAGTTTTTATCAAAAAATTTAAATGACTAGTATTAAAAATGCTCTGAAGAGCACCAAAAAAGGTTAATATGTTTAAGTATGAAAAAGGGTTGGACAAGTGCTTCTAATTGAGCATGAGAAAGGAAAGGGGTTCCTTCTTGGCTTCAGCTCACTGTCAATGCCAACTTTTGAAAAAATCATATTCGCGCTTTTCCATATAAATGAAATCACTCACAGTTACGATAAAAATGTATTGTTTAAAGACGTAGCCAGTAAAGACGCAGCTTGATTAGACATGAATGTAAGGCGACATAGTACCAAAAACCTTAGTTCCTGCAGCGTATCACACTCATGCAGTGCTACCAAGCATGCCTGCTGTGTAGAACTGCGCAGAAAATTGATTTGTATTGCAGTGCAGAGTGTTGCAGCATTCTGAACAGGAACAATTTCACATATGCACGCATTACAGTATAATGCATTCATTGATTAAAATTATATGCAAGTGGCTGTGGCTCCACAATGCAATATGCAGTACAGCAATGCATATGTAAGTTATAAACGAACATTAGGCGCATATACCTTTAATACGGAAGTACAAAGAAACAGTGCGGATGTGCACTGAGGCTCAAAAGTATAATAGGAGTGTACAGTGTAGTATAGTCTGTAGATCAATAATGGTACACAGTGCACTGTACAAAGTTGCATTGCAGACGCACGCACAGTACAACAGTAGAACAGTGCAGTTGTTAATATAAAGCACGTTGGAAAGTTTTACTACAGTACCGCAAATTTCTTTTATATGAAAAAGCGCGAATATGATTTTTTCAAAAGTTGGCATTGACAGTGAGCTGCAGCCAAGAAGGAACCCCTTTCCTTTCTCATGCTCAATTAGAAGCACTTGTCCAACCCTTTTTCATACTTAAACATATTAACCTTTTTTGGTGCTCTTCAGAGCATTTTTTAATACTAGTTTTAATTAATGAAATAACTAATAAATCAGTAAAACATAATGAAAAATACACGCAAATGTCGAATTAAAAACCACTTGGTGGCATCATACACGTATAATGCTTCTGATATTAAGTAAATGGGACTGAATTTTTGGCGCTTAATCTTAGTTTGGCTATAGTTTTTTGTTATGAAAAGTGGTCGGCGGGATAAGAGAGAAGTACCCAATAATCATATATATGATTTCTGTTGTCAACATCCCTTTTTTATGCACAAACAAACATATAATGATGAATGAGGTATCATTCTAAAAGTTTTTGAACAAGTTTCTGACATAATACTCACATTTCGTTAAAACGCGTTGTTTGATTTAAAAAAAAAATCAGTTAATTAAAAATGAGTGTTAAAATGTACCATGAAATAATCTCAAAAATTGCAGTGCGAAAGCTTCGCACGGGTCCTTCTGGTTTCGGCTTATTCTCAAAATCTAAAAGGTTGGATTTATTTTTAACTTCAAACTTCATATTACGAGAGCTTATGAAGAGATGTTTTCTATTTCTTTCTAATATCTGTCCATCTTCCTTTAATGTACGATAGGATTGTGGTCTGTCAGCAATTCATAGAACTTATGTTTATGCTAGAACTTAAGCTTATGAATAATGGAATAACGTAATGAAAAAGAAAGTTACTCTGCAAATTTAAAGCATGATAAACTTTGCACATGAACACCACATTCCATTGAAGTCCTGATTAAAAAATAATGATAATCAGCAGCAGCAAATCAGCAGCAGCAGATGTCAGAGAGAACGTTATTTTGAAGAAGAAACACAATAAATACACATTCTGGGAGAGGTGTGAGGATGATAGATTCATAATAATAGTCTTGATGTCTTTTCATATTTTATTTGACAACACATTAAACACAAAAGTAAATTAAAAATAATTATTAGACTGAAAAACTATTAAATTTCAGGAGAGCCGCCAAGAAGCTCCATTGTTCACGATACAAATTATTCCAACTGAAAAATACAAAACTGTTTTCTAATCGGTTCGAGGTTACGTCACATTACGTAACGCGCGCCGTGAGCATAACCCCGCCCACAGAACATGTGATCAAGGATTTCGTAACATCCTGCCCCACCATGAACACATGGGGGTTCATCAAAAATTTTCAAAAATATTACATCATACATATATAACATCATATATATATATAACATCAATACAAGTAACCTAGTTTTCAATTAACAAATACCTCAATTAACTAAATTGTACACAATTTTCAAATAAAAAATAATATTAAGGTATTCAAGTAAACAATTTAACATAATATTATTCAAGATCAATATCTATTCCAAGTACAAGATTTAAATTAAATTATAAAAGTAAAATAATAATAATATATCCAAGATAAGATTCAAGAATGAAACCAAGTAAGTAAAACAAAACATTTTTAAAGTTTTGCCCAGAATTTCAAGAAGACAGTCAAATATAAAATAAATTATTTAAATTTAAAATAATTCAAGTCAAGATACAACTGTCCCAGATACAACTATAGTCCTGGAAATCAAATTTTTATATAATATCTAGATTAAATCATGAACACAAGAAAATTTCAAATATTAAATTCAAGAAACAATGCAAATATATAATTCAGTGATACTTACATACCTTCTTCAATAAGCACAAAAACAAATTACAATATCTTCTACTAAAAATATAAAAAGAAACAGTTAAAAATATTATTCATGTACATTCTATTATCAGGCAAAGAATTATTTTAGAAAAATTCAAAAAGGATAAGTAAAAGAAATTAAAGTCCAATTCAAATATCATTAAGAAAAAATTTAGAGTCTTTTGAAAGTAAAAAAAAAAGTTTTTCAGTTTTTCAAGTTTCTGATTTCAAGATTATACAAGAGATTTATTGGTCTTTTAATAATGGAATTGTTTGTTTTCACTTCACAAGACCTTATTTTTCCATCTCTTCCAACAAATGTTTTTGTAATTTTTCCCAACTTCCAGAAAGCTCTAGGTAAATGTTCATCATGCACAAGCACAACATCATCTATCTTGAAATCAGAAGTTTTATTTTGATCCGTGCAGTGAGCAGATTTTAAGTTGAGGAGATATTCATTCTTCCAGCGCTTCCAAAAATGGTTTAAAATTGTCTCACGTAAACGAAAACGTTTCACTAAAGTTTCTTTGGTTGCTGGTAAGGTTAAATCGTTTACTTTTATAGTTGGTAAACACAAAACTCGTTTTCCTATAATAAAATGAGCAGGTGTTAGAGGAAATGGTTCATCTAGTTCAGAATAAATATAAGTCAATGGACGAGAGTTTATGATAGCTTCTACTTCAACTAGAAGAGTTTCCAGTTCACTTAGAGTCAACGACGATTTGCCGATGACTTTACGTAAAGTACACTTCACTGAGCGCACCATTCGCTCATAAAAGCCACCCCACCAGGCAGCACATTCGACAATGAATTTCCAAAAAATTCCCCGATCGGCATAAAACTTTTTTACGTCCGGATGGCGGATAGCTTTCCACATTTCTTTTAATTCAAGTTCGGCTCTTTTGAAAGTCTTCGCATTGTCCGAGTAGATTATAGCACACAGTCCTCTTCTTGAAATAAATCTGCGAAATCCTAATAAAAATTCTGCAGTTGACATGTCTTTCACAAGCTCCAAATGAATTGCTCTTGTGATAGCGCAAGTATACAATAAGATGTAATTTTTATTCTCACTCCCCTTCACGTATAGGGGCCCCGCAAAATCTAGGCCTGTAACGGAAAATGGGGGTGCTTGGTTAATGCGGTCACCTGGAAGAGGTGCTATTACTTGTTGACCAGGACGTATGTTAAATTTCTTGCAGATTGTGCAGTTGTTGAGGACTGATTTTATGCACTGTCTACCTCTCAAAATCCAAAACTTTTCACGAGTTTGTACCAGTGTGTCTGATACTCCTGCATGCAAAACCCTTTCATGGGAGTCTTTAATAATCAATTCAGTAAATTTATGTTTGGGAGGAAGCACGATAGGATGTTTATCATGAAATGGCAAGTTAGCCTTTTGTAACCGCCCTCGTACCAAGAGTAATCCTTCTTCTGACAACACAGGATTTAGTTGCAAAAGGTTGGATTCTTTAGGGATATTTTTGTTAAGCTTCAAACATTTTATAACCTCAGGAAAACTTTCTTCTTGAACAAGTTTTACCCAAAAATTTTCGGCATTTTTTATTTCATCAGCTGATAACTCTGCAAGATTTCGTTTTTCTGCTTTTAGTTTTATATTAAAAATAAATCTAAATACCCATGCAGTTACTTGATACAACTTCTTTAGTGAACTATACCTTGACAAATTTAAAATTTGAATTTTATCAGCGTTATTTGTGTTAACTACACAAGAAATAATTTCTGCTTTTCGAGACCGCTCTTCAGAAACATTAGACACTTGAGTTGCGGGCATTTTAACTCTGGGCCACTGATCTTCAGGCAAGGAAAGAAATTCGGGACCGTACCACCATTTTTGAGAATTGACCAATTGTTTTCCTGAACAACCTCTAGTGATTAGGTCGGCAGGATTAAGTTTGCCTTCGCAATGTCTCCATAAACTAGGATCAGACAAGTCATGAATTTCTGAAATTCTATTCGCGACAAATGGTTTCCATTTTTCTTTTGATCCTTTTATCCAATAAAGGACAATTTCAGAATCTGTCCAGAAAACAAACTGGAATACCTGGAGAATATTTTTAAGATAACTTGCAAGTCTTGCACCAATAACTGCTCCCATCAATTCAAGACGTGGGAGAGTTAATTTCTTCAAGGGGGCAACTCTAGATTTAGACATGACAAAACTAGTTTTAAATTTTTCTTTAGATGTTTGATATCGTAAGTATACTACTGCGCCATAGGCTCTGGGATTAGCATCTGTAAAAATATGTAACTGAAGACCTTCCTTTTTCATGATCAGGGTGCTAAAATAATATCTGGGAATTTTCAGTTGTGAGAGATCCTGTATTTCTGAAATCCAAGTTTTCCAATCATTTTCTAACACACCAGAAAATTTTTCATCACATGATATGCCCATTACCCATAATTGTTGCAATAAATATTTAATTCGAATAATAAAAGGAGTGATTAACCCAGCCGGGTCAAACAACATAGCTGCAATTTTCAAGACATTCCGTTTTGTACAAGAATCATTATTTAATTTTGATAACAATGGACGTAATTCTAGTCCCAAATTATCTTCATTATTGTTCCAAGTTAAGCCTAATACTTTTAGAGAGTTATTTGGTGGATCGGAATTAGAAATAGGTATGCTCTTATCAATCCATCTTTTTCTAAGCTCCTCGGAATTAGTTTCAAATTTTCTTAAATTCATTCCCCCTTCTTTCAAAATATTAACAGCTTCATTAGATAAATTAAAAGCCTGTACAACATCATTTTCTCCGGTAAATAAGTCATCTACGTAAAGGGACGAATTAAGGATTTCAAATGTTTTCTTGTGAGAGTCTTTATATTTTTTAATATGTTTTTTGATAGTACAGGCAAGGATAAACGGACTGCAGGTGACACCAAAAGTAGCCCTAGTCATTCTATAGGGGACAATTTCTTTATTTTTGTCAAAATCTTCATAGTATAAAAATCTTAAATAATCGCGATCTTCTTCCGCTATAGATATCTGGAGAAAGGCTTTTTCAATGTCAGCTGAAAGGGCAATTTTGTGTAATCGGAATTTTAAAATAATATCCAGAACATTTGGGTTCAAGTTAGGACCCGGATTCAGGCATTCGTTTAAAGATAAGGAATCCGCTTGTTTAGAGGAAGCATCGAAAACAATCCGAGTTTTTGTTGTAATTTTATCCTCTCGGATGACAGGTCTATGGGGCATGTAGTAACAGTTATTCTCGGAAATCTTTTTAGGGCACAATTCTACTATACCTTCATTAACTTGGTCAAGCAAAATAGAATTGTATTCTTTGAATAAAGACTCATCTTTCAGGAATTTATTTTCCAAACTAGAAAACCGCTTTTTTGCTACTTCAAGATTATTTCTAAGCAAATCACGAGAATTTTTCCATAAAAGACGTGTTTCATAGTGACCATTCATGAATTGTAAGTTTTCTTGAAACTTATTTATTACTTCATAATTAGAAATTTTCTTTTCATTACTTTCAATAATACCAATTGCTTCAAGTTCCCAAAATGCTTTTAATTGAGTATTTAAATTTTCACCCGAAACATTTAAAGATGTCAAATCTCTTTCTTTCGAATAGCAAATTACATTTAAACAAGAAATAGAATTCATCGAAGAATTATCTGGCATTTGTCCAACTAATGTTGTTCCAAAAATAGACGTTTGAAAGTATAATTGCTTGTTTATTTTGGTAAGCGATCCACATAATGTTTCATAAATGTAATTAGCTCCTAATAAAATTTGAACTGGTAAATTTACCTCGAATAAATCAGCTAATTGATATTCCTTTGAAATAAGGTTTTGAACCTGATTAATATTTTGACATAATTGGGTACCACAGATCTCATCCGTAATTAATGCCTCAACATTAACCGAATTATACGGATGATATCTGCTTCTCAAGGTTATTAATACACATTCAAATTCTTTTTCTGTAGGATTTCTGTTAGAAAATGTGTAAATGAAAAGTTTTTCTTTTCTTAAGATTTTGGCATTTAATGCCTTTGCCAAATCACTCCGAATGAAGGTTTTTGTGGAAGCAGAATCATATAGTATTCGGGCAAATAATTTTTTAGATCCACTTTCCACCTGAACACAAGCTGTTTGCAGTAGAGTGATATAATTATTCCTCAAATTTTTTGACTTATGAATAGATTGCATTACGGTTTCATTTTCAGGATTTTGGCTAACTTGTTTTAATTTTGAATCTTGATTTTCAACGAATTTTTTACATTATGTTGTGTGCTTTGACATGTTTGACATGGCTGAATTTTTACTTTACAAGCTGACTGTAAGTGTTTAAAAAAGCATTTATAACAACGTCCGTCTTTCTTTAATTTAAATCTTTTTTGTTCATTGGATAAGATTTTGCATCCTATTCCAGTATGTGTATTAGAATTGCAAAAAATGCAAACACCTTTAGTAACAGTATTTAATGCAACTGATGTCGGGAAATTATTTTTTACTTTAAATTTCTCTTTAGAATATTCAGCTTTCGAACGAAACGTTTCCTGACCTTTCAACGAAATTCCTGACACCAGATCTGCAGCCTCCCTAGATTCGATTTCAAACTTGATGAATTTCATTAATTCCCCTACATCACCAATTTTCTTAGGATCCCTTTTTCTGTGAAATTCTACCACTAAATTATGTGGCAATTGTTTTAACAAAATAGGTATTAATATATATCCAAATTTATCTGAAGCAATACCCATAGATTGCAAATTCCTAATACTGACTTCACTTTCATCATAAATATGTCTGAGACCCTTAATATTTGATGAAGATTTAACAGGTTCGATTTCTAATAATTTATTAACAAAACAACTAATTAACTGGTCTTGTTTTCCGTATCTTTCTTTTAATAAGGTTAAACAAAATTTATAATTATCTTCTTTTAAGGCAAAACCAGCTACTGATTTGTAAGCTTCACCGGTTAAGAAAGATTTCAAATATAAAAATTTATCAACAGTTGTTAATGATTCATTTGAATCTATAGCGCTTTCAAAACTGTTATAAAATTCCAAGAATTTACTTGAATCACCACTAAAGGTGGTTATGTTTAGTTTTGGCAAATTGACAGGATTCTGTGATGCATTATTTAAATTAGAAGTACTATTATTACTTTTCACGGATTCAGCTTGCTCGACCTTGAATTGCTTTAATTTACTTCTTATATTGGTTTTCGAATCAGATATAGCTTCCTCATACTCAAGTGACTTTTGAATTTCGTTCTCAAATTCCGTTGAATCATCTATTAATTCTTCAATTTTTTCATTTAAATTTTTAAGCTCATCTTGTTTTTCTTGCAAATTTATTAAATATTCAGACAGTTTAAATTTATCATTGTCACTTTGAGTATCAATACTTTCCATAAATCTATCGATAGAAGTAATTAATTTAGTGCATGAAGTTCGAGCAAGCTTACGTTTTGATTTTAACTTATCGACTTTTTCCATTTTAGAATAACAATAATAATAATAATAAAGCTTTTTACAGTACCTTTTATCCGAGCATAGTCCACGAGAAGAGAAAAAAGGAACTTCCAATTAATTATTTTTTCCTATATATTCACGTCGATTACGAATTCGGAGAACACTTTCTTGATTTCGCGGGTATTCGGCGCCATAAAAAATAATGATAATCAGCAGCAGCAGATGTCAGAGAGAACGTTATTTTGAAGAAGAAACACAATAAATACACATTCTGGGAGAGGTGTGAGGATGATAGATTCATAATAATAGTCTTGATGTCTTTTCATATTTTATTCGACAACACATTAAACACAAAAGTAAATTAAAAATAATTATTAGACTGAAAAACTATTAAATTTCAGGAGAGCCGCCAAGAAGCTCCATTGTTCACGATACAAATTATTCCAACTGAAAAATACAAAACTGTTTTCTAATCGGTTCGAGGTTACGTCACATTACGTAACGAGCGCCGTGAGCATAACCCCGCCCACAGAACATGTGATCAAGGATTTCGTAACACTGATCTCAGTAAAAATTTAGACAATTACGTCATTTAGCTTTGTAAAAATTGAAATTTTGTGTTTGAAGTTGCTCGTTTTAAAAATATCATTTTCATAAGCAGACGATTTAGCTTTTTAATTTCAGAGTATGTAGAATAGGGCAGTTGCAATTGACGTCGGGTTGGAGGCCACACACTACAAATAGACAGTTCTGATTGGTGGAAGTACCCTGATCTCCAAGTGAAGTGCAATGGTTGATCAGCTGATTGCAACTTCCTTATAAAAAATTTGGAAAATAAAATCAGTTTCACAAAAATACATAGTCAAATATTACCGAAAGAGTCATTTAACCAATTGTTTTAAAATTTTCATTAAATATTTATTAAAATTAAATGGAAATGATGTAATTTTCATAAATATTTTATTTTGTGCATACCAAGGAAGTAAATAGCAGAAGTTCTGTCTATTTAGATGCAGGTTTTTAAGGGTCAGTTAATATTACGTCATACTGACACAAGATTAGCAAAATACTTTATATTCATCTTTTGTTTTCCGAATGACATTTTCTTCATCGGAAACATTTCGTTTTTCATATTAATGATTGCGTTCAATTATGCAATAATCGCAGAAGAGCAGAATACAGATTATTTGTTGAGAAATAATATTAAGTATAATCTATGTAAATAAAATAACGGTAAATAATCTAGATTATTTACTGTTATTTTATTTACATAGATTACTTAATATTATATCGCAACAAATCTGTATTCTGCGATTACTGCATAATTGAACGCAATCATTTTACTATGCTTAAATTTTATGAAAAACCATCGATATTCTTTTTTTAAATATTGCGACATTTACATTGATGGAATCCCGCTTCTGATTGGTGGGATGTGATAAGGCAAATTAATCTTATGTTGTAGAGATAATCTTAATCCAATTGCCACCATTTTAAAGAAATTTCATAAACTTTTAAAACATAAAAATGGGAATGTTTAAAAAAAAATAACTAGTGCGGGCACATCTGCAAATCAACAGCTTTATATAAATGGGTTTTTTACATTGTAAAACTAGTTATAGTACGAACGCACCTCATTTGTAACGTTTAACGTAAAATTTCCAACTTGTTGTATGCTACGAAAGCCGATCCCGTAGCGCTGATTCCAATTTTGAGCAGTCTGTGTAAATGGTTATATCATTAGTTTTTCGTTATGGTCACTGTAGCCTATCTTTGGTTCTGTTTCTGTTGGATGAGTTTTCCATATGTTTATTTTGTTATTGTAGTATGTTGGTTGAAATGTATTACCGTATAATTTACATGTTTCTCTTAACATTGTTATTGTTCCATACGTTGCTTCATATTTGACCTGTAGGTGTATTGGAATTAGGCCCGTCAGTACCTGAAGGGCTGCTGTTGGGACAGTTTTGTATGCCTTAACTATGGTCAGCAGAAAATATATTTGGCAAGTGGTTAGGACTTTATTTAATTTGTCCCCAGATTGGGCTGCATATGTTAGCGCTTTTTCCACTACTGTTCGATGCAAAATTTTTATGATGTATGGTTTTATTCCCCAATCTCTTTTTGTCATTTGTCCCAGCATTATGAATGATTTGCGTACTTTGGTTGTTTGGTGTTGGCAATGTGGCAGCCAGTTTAGGTTACGCTGTATTATGACTCCTAAATATTTGATTTCGGCTTTACGTTCTAGTCCCTTGTCCTCTAATTTGATTCCCTCTATCTTTCCCGAGACTTGATCTGACAAGGAGAGTGCCAAGCTTGGTAATCACAGATTTTGATTATTTTTATATATGTTATAGGGTAGAATCCCCTTAGTCTCAGGTTTAATGGATTTTATACAACGCTCCTTAGTTCTCGAGAAATGGGGTGTCTAATATTATACCACAACTTAAATACTTACTTTGTAACAAATAACTGCGTCGGTCGTAGCTCAGTTGGTATGGCGTCTGCTCGTTGTTCGGAGGGCCCGGGTGCGATGCCGAAACGCGCTACGTTTGTTTCTCTCTTTTTTTTTTTATAAATATACTTTTAATTAAATTTAATAATCCCAATAAAAAAAAAATTAACATAATTAAATTTGAATTTAGCATTTTTTATTTTTTTAAAATCACTTTTAAAATGTATTCCATATAGGATTTATCAATGTAACGATATTGAACAATTGTGTAAATTCGTGATTGTAAACAGACATCATT
This sequence comes from Maratus michaelseni, assembly GCA_963931845.1. NCBI lineage: Eukaryota > Metazoa > Arthropoda > Arachnida > Araneae > Salticidae > Maratus > Maratus michaelseni. The sequence continues at coordinate 203,429,852 of OZ007587.1, forward strand.
TATAAATTGCCTTAACAAGGGAAGTCAATGCGATGATAATACTACTCTGTTTTTAAAGTAAGAAGCATAATTATATTAAACTTTAGCATAAGAATTAAATTGCAACATATTTATGTTTTATTTTATTGTAACTAGAGGGCGCCACAACAGACTTTGGTTATTTCTTTTTTTTTTAGTTTGATGCAGTTGTGGTTTTTGTTTTCAATCTTTATCGCACAAGTAGTATCATTCTACAACAGCTCATAATCGTATAAAAATGGAAGAAGCAAGCTGTAGTTCACAAGAAGATCAATCTGTAGTGTCGGAATTCGATGAAAATCAGAAAAGTGATGTCACAAATGCGTTGAAGTACTGTAAAAATGTATTGTAAAACAATGATTTTTTAACAAATAATACAGCATCTGAAATATCTATTGCGATGGGAGAAGAATTCTATAATTCGATAGTTAATATACTGACTTTGTAACAATTTTTGAATTTTTACTAGTCAATAATAGATCCATTTTTTAAAGCTCTTTAAATGATGAGAAATGTTTAATAATGGTTTAAAAATCAAAAATGCTAAATTAAAATTTAATTATATTAACAAAATTTTTTATTGAGATTATTAAATTACAATTACAAGTACATTTATAAAGAAAAAAGGAGAAAAACAAACGTAGCGCGTCCCGGCATCGAACCCGGGTCCTTTGAACAACGAGCAGACGCCATACCAACTGAGCTACGACGAACGCAGTTACGTTTTGACAAAGTAAATATTTAAGTTGTGTTATAATATTAGACCCCCCCCCCCATTTCTCGAGAACTAAGGAGCGTTGTATAAAATCCATTGAACCTGAGACTAAGGGGCTTCTACCCTACAACATATATAAAAATAATCAAAATCTGTGATTACCAAGCTTGGCACTCTCCTTGTGAGAGGTTGTGTAGGCGTGGTCTGTTTAGATACAGTAGTTCTGTTTCCCCGTATAGCGCAAGATTGTTGCTTTTTATCCAGTTGTTGAATTCTTCTATTTTATTTGCTAAGATTACCAGTTGTTCTTTAATTTTAGCTTTGAGTATTAGGCTGAGATCGTCGGCAAATGCTTGTATTCTAATATTTTTACCCCACTTCCTTTTAAAGGGTACGTCTGCTATTAGCAGCCAAAGTAGCAGGCCGAGACAACTTCCTTGCGGATAGCAGCCAAAGTTTTGTCTTGATTGTTTTATTCAGTTTTCCTCTAGTGTGACAAATCTGTTTTCTAGGTAACTAATTATCCAGTTTGTTAAATAAGTTGGGTTCGGGGAATCTTTTAGTAGTTTTGCTATTATTGGCCATCTGATAATGTCAAAAGCTCCTCTTAATATCCATTGCTACTAGTAGTGTTCGGAATTAATCTTCATCTTGTTTTATCATTTTTATTAGGTTTAGTACGTGTTCTGTTGAGATACCTTGTTTAAATCCATATTGTTTTTTGCTCCAATATTTGTTTAATGTCAGTTGGTGCATTATTTTACCCCGTATATTATTCTAAGATTCTACTGAAGGGCTTACCGGACGACAGGACCCTTGGCTTGTTAGGTAATACAGATGAAACGGGCTCAACCCGAAGCCGAAATGTGCTCGGGGTCTATTTTTATGCAAGTCTTCGAACTCTGACTCGAAGTGAACATTTTATTTATTCACAATTTAATAACATGGGGAAATTGTTGCCAGATGCTATCTGCGGAACAAGTTTCTTGGTGTTTTACAGACCTCTAAAAATTAGTTTGAAAGGGAATTTGTTTATTGATGGGATATAAAGAGAAATATTCTGAAGCCTTGGCATGGTCAATGTTTATAACATAATGAAGCTGTGGGATATCCTTCTAGATCGATTCTATTAGAAGTTTTTTTTTTGTGTGTATGTTTGTGAGATCTCGACTGAGTTCATTGACCAGCTTGGTCCGCCATTTTGTTTCAAAATGGTGGTTTAAGATTTCGTTCCAAAAAAAAAAAAAATAGAAATTCAATTTTTTTCCCCTTAAGTGTTAGGCCTTGATATAGAGGTCTGCACGGGCCCGGGCCGGCGGAGTGAAGGTGAATTTTCCAACGGGCCGGCAGAATTAGAACAATTTTTTCAACGGGCCAGGCCGGCAAAAAAATTGAACGGGCTATCCGGGCCGATAAAAAAATTTAGCGGCCCTACCGGCCTGATATAAATATTTAAACAGAACCGATAAAATATGAGCTATTTTCAAAGAATATGGTTTTCGCGAGAATAACTATAAATGAGCGTCACGAGCCCATGCTATAGTTTAACAACATAATACAGAAATGCAAGTTGTCCACCGTAGAAATCAACACCGGACGGTTACATGTGCTTAATATTTTTTTAGCAGACTCGTGCCGGGCCTAGATGAGGTTTGAATTTTTCTTTCTTCATAGTCGAGCCGTGCCGGAACTGGACTTAATTGTTTTCAGGATGTGTAGGGCAGGCAATATGTTTTGTAAAAGTATTAATAGCGATAATGAACTTCTGTTAATGTAATCTTTAACAATATACCTTAATGGTGGTTCTTAAATTCTTACTCGACAACGCGAAACCTTGACTCATTTTCTGACTAATTTTTAAGTGTAAAGTCATAAAATTGACAAGCCTGACTACTGAAGGGATATGGAATAGAATAGCGTTTTCCATTTTTGAAAAATAAATTACTTGTCGATATATAAGAGATCCTTGTCACGTGGCTTCAGATTTTTCCCCTTCCCCATTCTGTCGCTTCCGGAAATTCGATTCAAAACGCTAACTTTGGCAGTATTTTCTCAAAGATATATTGTTTTTATCAAAAAATGGATAACGCCGTTCGATTACATAGTTTCTGAATAAGAACACCTGCCAATCTTATGAGTTTCCGAAAAGGAATGAATTTAGAAATGTATCAGAAAGTAGCTCCTTTGGATTTGAGAAAAGCTTTAATAAATGACAGAAAAATATTTTCGTAAATCTACTTTTTATTATACAACTTCAAAAGTTATAATGTTTTAACCCTCTTTTTTTTCTGTTTATTCTAGATTAATTTTTTTCAATCCTTATTTAGATGTTGAAAGGTCTCAGAATCTAAGTAATTATTAATGTTGCTATTGTGTATTTTCTGTCTTGTGTTTTAAAAATTAATTTTATGTGAATTTTAAAATATACTGTAAACTTTTCCCATGAATATTACGTATGCAGTATTCTTTAAAGGAATCTTAATTATATGCTAAAAATCTCAATTTTTTCAAAATAGTAGAAATTGCAGAAATTGTGTCAGGCCAGGCCGGGCCTTTTTTCGCTGATTTCCGTACGGGCCGGGCCATGAATTGTGAAAGTATAAACGGGCCGGGCTCGGGTCGAACTTTTGATTTTTGCACCGGGCCGGGCCAGGCCAAGATAGGTTTTGTTCGGGCCCGGGCCTGGAAATTCCGGCCCGTACAGATCTCTACCTTGATACAAGGATTCCAGAGCATTTTTTATGCTTCTAGTTTAAAAATTGGCTGAGATCAGTGATGTAAAATACCCAGGTATTTATTTTAAAGGGTAAATACCCAGCGTAAACACCCTGGTTAATATACCCATTTTGGGTAGTTACCTGGTATTTATTCTTCAATTAAACATAGCTATGAAAAACTCTCATATTTCTATTAGTTATGATGGATTAGTGTAAAAGAAAGAAAATTTTGAAACTTTAGACTTCTTAGAAATAAGTTTTAAAGAAACTCAACGTTTTACATTTAAAAAATTAATATAAATCCCTTTTTTTAAAATTTTAATGAAGAATGTAAAAACTAATCTCATCAAAAAGTCACCTGTAAAAAATGCAGCCAAGTCTCGTAACTCATTTACCTGTAAAAAGTACTGAGATCGTATAAAGCCAAGTTTAACTATCTTATTAACTCTGAAATTTTCATTCACAAAACACTCCTAGTCTCTACATCTTTAGTTAATTATTATTTTGTGACTTGGCAATCACGTAGCACGAGAATGAGATGTATATAGTTAGTCTTAATCAAATAATACTATAACATATTAAAGTGTAATAACTTCCCTGTGTGTGTATATAATTTGCTTTAATTAAATTATCCCATCCTATCCCATAACAAAGTAAGGTGTAATAACTTCCCCGTGCTGCGTAATTGCCAAGTCACAAAATAATAATTAACTAAAGATGTAGAGACTAGGAGTGATTTGTGAATGAAAATTTCAGAGTTAATAAGATAGTTAAACTTGGCTTTATACGATCTCAGTACTTTTTACGGTAAATGAGTTACGAGACTTGGCTGCATTTTTTACAGGTGACTTTTTGATGAGATTTCACTTCTTTTTGTAAGTAATCCTCCTTTTCTTGATTTTGGGTTCTTTTTGGAGATCATCCACTGATTTTCGCTAAGCCCACACTCTGTCCCTGCTATTTACAGGTATAAAAAATTTGAAGCTTTAGTTTCGTTTGCAGAGTACTGTAGATAAAAAGAGATTTCAGATTCCTAGGCAAGCACTAAGTTATAGGAGGGGGAGTGTCAAAAGTACTCTCAATTGCTTCCAGGATAGGTGCTATCCATCTGAGATATTACTCGCAGACCTAGATATTTGATATTTAACATAAAAGAACTTTTTAGTATAAAAAGAAAGCCAAAATTAAAATTTCCGGAAATTTCCAATAAATCAAACTATATTCCTTTTTTCGATTTTTTTTAAAAATTATTTACGGATTTTTTAATTTTTTCTTACTTTGTGTACTAAACCCTGCCTTTCTACCAAATGTCAAGCTTCTAGGACTACAAAATCGAATTATTTTCAAATTTTCGACTTTTTATAAATTTATTGATTTTTCGATTTTAATTCTAAGTTACCTGATTGTCATGCCAATATAGTAATTATTTGATCCGTCTTCTTAGGATCATTTAGGTTCAATTTAGAGATAAATCAAGTGAATCTTAGAGTCACTATCAAGCCATAATCAGCCAGTAATGTCGGGAGGGTAGTGGGAATTTTTGTTGGGCTAACATCATTTAACAATACATATTTCATATGTAAAGTAAATAGAGTACAACCTGTGACAGAAAACAAACCTGTCTACAAAGAAATCGCCTATATCGCAGCAGTCTATAGCGGAACTTTTCTATAACGAAATTCGTAAACGAAAGAAAAGAAAACCATAATCCGGGGAAAATAACATAAAACAATTAGGGGCGTTGTACTAGCTAATAGGACAATTATCTTAAAACTAATGTTTCTAGAAGTACAAAATCAAATTGTTTTCGAATTTTCGATTTTTTAAAGATATTTAAATTTTTCGATTTTAACGAATTTTTTAATTGTTCCTTTTATTGAATAGTAAATACTACCTTTACACCAAGTTTTAAGTTTCTAAGACTACAAGATAAAATTATTTTCAATTGTTGATTTTTTCGATTTTTTTTTTATAATTTTCTGGATTTTTTAATTTTTTCTTATTTTGTATCCTTTATTACAAATTTCAAGTTTCTAGCGCTACAAAATCGAATTATTTTGAAATTTCCGATCTTTTTCGAGTTTTTTATTCTATTTTCGTATTTATTGTGTTTTAATTTTTCCTTTTTCTGTATCCTAAACAATAAGTTTTCGCCGAATTTTAAGTTCTAAAGCTACAAAATCGAATTTTTTTTCAATTTTTCGAATTTTGTTTTTTCGAATTTTACAGATTTTTTATTTATTTCTTTTTTTTTTTTTTTTTTTTTTTTTTTTGTATCCTAAATACTACCTTTATTCCAAATTTTAAGTTTCTAGCTTTACAAAGCCGAATTATTTTCAAATTTTCGTTGTTTTTTTTTTTCGATTTTTTTTATTTTATTTTCAATTTTTGTTGTGTTTTTATTTTTTTCTTTTTCTGAATCCTAAACACTACCTTTACACCAAATTTTCAGTTTCTAAGACTACGAGATCATATTATTTTCAATTTCTCTCTTTTTCTTTCTTTCTTTTCTCTCTTTTTTGAAATTTTTGATTTTTTTTTTTTTTTTTTGAATTATCCATATTTTTTAATGTTTCTTTATTTAGTATCTTAAATATTACCTTTATTCCAAATTTCAAGTTTCTAGCGCTATAAAATCGAATTATTTTCAAAATTTCCTTATTTTTCGATTTTTTTTATTTTATTTTCGAATTTTATTGCGTTTTTATTTTAACTTATTCTGAATCCTAAACACTATCTTTACCGCGAATTTTAAGTTTCTAAGGCCAAAAGATCAAATTATTTTCATTTTTTTCGAATTTTTGATTTTTTTTCGAATTTTCTGGATTTTTGAATTTTTTCTTATTTTGCATCCTAAATACTACCTTTATTCCGAATTCCAAGTTTCTAGCGCAACAAAATTGAATTATTTGAAAATTTTCGATTTTTTTCGATTCTTTTTTTTAAATTTTTTTTTGTGTTTTTGATGTTTTCTTTTTCTGAATTCTAAACACTACCTTCACACCAAATTTTAAGTTTTTAAGACTACAAGATCGTGTTATTTTCAATTTTCAATTTTGTTCGATTTTTTTGAATTTTCGAATGTTTTTTTTTTTTTTTTTAATTTTCCGGATTTTATAATTTTTCCTTTCTTTGTATCCAAAACACTAGCTTTATTCCAAATTTTAAGTTTCTGTGGCTGCGGGATCTACCCAATCTTTTTGATGACGCGAGAGTGAGTGAATGTGTGAACTTTGAGTTCATATATAGTCTGCACTAATTTATGAGTATTTTTTGAATTATCCATATTTTTTAATTTTTCCTAATTTAGTATCTTAAATATTACGTTTATTCCAAATTTCAAGTTTCTAGCGCTATGAAATCGAATTATTTTCAAATTTTCCTTATTTTTCGATTTTTTTATTTTATTTTCGATTTTTCTTGCGTTTTTTATTTTAACTTACTCTAAATCCTAAACACTATCTTTACTGCGAACTTTAAGTTTCTATGGCTAAAAAATCAAATTATTTTAATTTTTTCAATTTTTTTCGAATTTTCCGAATTTTTGAATTTTTTTTTCGAATTTTCCGGAATTTTTAATTTTTTCCTATTTTGCATCCTAAATACTACCTTTATTCCGAATTCCAAGTTTCTAGCGCAACAAAATCGGATTATTTGAAATTTTTCGATTTTTTCAATTTTGCTTTCGATTTTTTTGGTGTTTTTGAAGTTTTTTTTTTCTGTATACTAAACACTACCTACACACCGAATCTTAAGTTTCTAAGACTACAAGATCGTATTATTTTCAATTTTCAATTTTGATGGAATTTGTTGAATTTTCGAATGTTTTTTTTTCGAATTTTCCGGATTTTATAATTTTTCCTTTCTTTGTATCCTAAACACTACCTTTTTTCCAAATGTCAAGTTTCTAAGGCTACGGGATCTACCTAATCTTTTTGATGACGCGGAACGAGTGAGTGAGTGAGTGACAAAAAATCGAATGTTTGAGTTCATATATCGTCTGAACTAGAAAAGACAGAAAGTTGTAATTTTAAATTTTGGTCTTGTGTGCCAAATAGTCTAGAAAAACGAAGTTTCAATTTTTTGGGATACTCCAGCGCGGAGATATGGGGGGGTCAAAAGTGCCCTGAGTTGCTTCCAGAAAAGTATGCTTACGGCTGTCTTCTCTCGACTTGGCGGAGGCACTCCCGTGCCTCCAGATGTATCTCTTGAAAAGTATTTTATTAAAAAGATACTTTTTATTAAATTGTGTAATAGTTCCATTATTATTTGCAAAGCTACTTCAGCTAATGTATTAGTAATTAGTACCAAGTAATCTTCTCCAATAAAGCGGACATATTCTCTTAACTTCCTCTAACTAATCAATCTCGCAAGACCATTCTTTCTCGGAGACCCGACTTTTCTCTGATTAACTGCACATGTCTTAAGCTGAGTGCTATCTAATTTCATATGATGACCAGTCTTCATATATAAAGGTTAAACCATCAAGTAAATCTGAAGTTTTTTAGGTACAGTCGGCCAAAGAAAGAAAAAGTAAACCCCATACATTTTAATCGTCAATTGTCCAAAAAATGACCATTCGGCTGGAAATTATTTTCATTCAATTTAATGCTTAAGCAAATAAGCTTAGGGGTCGTCTTCATACTGTAATTGTACCAAACTCTGAAATTTTCAATACAAACACCTAAATTTGATATGTTTGGCTTTGTTGGTAAATTAATTATACCTTAGGGATTAGGATATCAAGCTGGAAGTCATTCCATCAAGTTGTTTAGGAAATTTTGAAGATTTAAAATTCAGAACTCCTAATGTTATATTCAGTGGCGCAACGAAGGGGCGGGGGGGGGGGGGGGGGGGTTGAAACCCCTCCCAGAGCTAAAAAGTGGTATAGATACTGCAGCTAATGTGAATCATTAGTTAATCAAATTATCCACTTTTATGAATCTAAAATTAATATTAGTATTTTTTAATCTGAATCCACCGTTTCATTGAATAAAATTTTATTTAACAAACCTAATTCATTAAAACTACGGTTAATGTATTTAAAAATGGAGAAACACATAAGGAAAAGAAAAATTGCACTATTCCAAATGCAGTTAAAATACAATAGTTTTTTTTTCACACGTGCCTTTTCCTGTTTTCCTTAAGTTTTTACTGTAATTTTGATGGGATAAAATGAGATGATCTAAAAAAGATTAGATATTGCAATAAAATATTAGACTGCAGTGCGAAATTCTCACACAGGTCTACTGGTTCAATATTATTTTTCTGCCATACAGTCCAAAAATAATAATAAATCTGTAAATAAAGCAATTCCAAAAGAAGAAAAACGGCATTAAAACAGGAAGATCTAATTCTAATGAGTAAGTAAAACAAGTGTTTTCAGCAAGAAAATTTTCTTTGATTTGAATTTTAGCACCAGCTAATGTCAATGGAAAAATCCATAACACCATAGGATGAATTGCTATAAGCTGCAGTTAAGTTGCTGACATTCGCCAATTGTTGCACAAAATAAATTTTTCACAAAAGAAGCAAGTTACTATAACTTCACTAGAAGAATGTCACATTCGCTCCACCCTGAAGTAGCGTTAAAAGTGTTGGGGCTGTTCTCTACAAGTTATTGATTTTTTTTTTCTTTGTACTTGCTACATTACATTTTTCAAAATGTAGTGTGCTACACTACAAACCATTAGAAAAGTTGCGACTACTACAGTTACACTACTTGTGTAGCGTCCAACCACTGATATTTTCATCCGAATAAAGATGAAAATAAGGAATTTTGCTTTTAAATTTAAACTATTATCTCTTTTCAATTTGCCGAAATTTGATTGTTAAATTGGCTATCTTTATCATTACATTTCGTTTGCGCCTCAATATGCAAAGTTCATTTTCACAAACATACAAATGCAAAATAGTAATTTTTATAAATAAAATCTTAAAGACCTACAAGAGCATCAAATTTTATGTTTATATGACTGCTGTTAATAATTTTTAGTATAGTATATTTATAATATTTGATTGGTATTTAATTTGAAATCTATAATAAGAATTATTATTGTAATTTTGACATATCTTTCATAAAAAAAAAAGTAAAATAAAATAAAATAATAATAAACACTCAGATTTCAACCTCACACACAGATACACAATATTGAGTTTTGAATGATTAGATTAGAAAGACAAATAAAATAGAAACTTTAATAAGTAAACAGCTGAATATTTAATATTTTTAAACTAAAATATTCATACGATATAATTATAAGATTTAGTGGAAATAAAATTTGAAATTCGGAGTAATATATTTTATAAACGCATTCCGAAAAGTTTATATTTAAAATACTATTTTAATACCATATTATAAACATAAATGCACATGCATAATTTAACAAAAATAATAAGGTAAAGTATTGCGTGAAAGAGAGTTTTATGTTAATTTTTTTTCAAATAATATTTAAAATTACATCTTTTTTGAGCGTTTGAAATTTAATTTTAAAATTTAATGTTGTTTCTTCAGATTCTATTCAGATAGTTCATGTGATTGAATATCAAATTGATATATATATATATATATATATATATATATATATATATATTAGAATAAAAAAGAGCAGTATTTATAAGGAAGATTTAAAATACAAATAAAAATAGAAACTTTAATTTTTAAATCGCATATTTGCTTAAAACTCACAGACTTATGCGATATAGAAAAATTATATTTGAAATTCAGAATAATATACTTTTATAAACAACTTCCAAAAGTGTTACTTCCATAATATTTTAATGCTGTATGATGATAAAATTATATAAAAATATTTTAGGTTTTTACCCTCAGAATATGCTTTCATTTCAAGCATTTTATTTCATCACAGGGTGCATTTTGAAGACGTATCTTATATGTGCGCTCCATTATTTGCTATTTTTCATTTTACCGTGCAATCAAAGTTGATTGGCTCCACATTTTTGATTTTCTGGCAGCGTATCTCTTTTTTATTTCTGATGAATATATTTGATTACTATGTCTCAATCGAATGAAAATTCTTGTTTTCACAAATGTTTTTATTATATTTTTGTGCATATTTGGAAAAACCAGTTAAAGAGCTAAAACCTAGAGATGTTGCACTAACAAAAGCTGGGAAATATCTGCTACTATCTAGCAAAACTGACCGGAAGTCCCTCTTTCTGAGAAGCAATTAAAGCTTCGTGTGAGGCAAAACTGCCCTGGCTGTCACAGAAAATGACAATAAATGTTTACTTCACACTCCCATCTCTTTCAAAGATCGATCAAAGATAACAAGCAATAATAACTCCCTATCTTAGCAAAAAAGATACAGGACTATTTCATTTGAAGGAAAAAATTCCCTCTAAATCGCTTTATTCCTAGAAAAAATTACTTTCGCTAATGAAAAATGTTTTATTTTGAAGAAATATGCTCTCATATGACCAAAGAAACGATTTTTTTAAAGCAGAAATACTATTTGAAATGAGAAAATGCGTACTTTCCCATTGAAAGAATCCTACTTAAGAATCCTCCGCAGTGACGTCAGAAAAACCGAAAACTTGATACCAGAACTAAAGGGAAATGGCACCCCCCTGGCCAGTAAGTACATTTATATCACTGGATATTTAATTTTAAAAATATATAATGAATTTACAGTAAACAAGTAATTTATTTACTACATAAAAATATTTTAATTTATATTGTTTTGAATAAACTTAAGATACTAATTTCCAATCCACTTTAAATTTTAAAATAAGTTAACAGCAAATTTATACACAATATGCTTATGTAGCTAACTACATAAGTCCCACTAAGATTAGGTATTTGTGTAGCCAACTACATAAATATCTTTAAAAAAAAAAATATATATTTGTCTAGAATTAAGATCTGACAACAATAAAATAGACATATTTATACACCAAATGACAACTCACAACATGAAATATACACATGCACAACCTGTGGCCCATGAGCCAAAAGTGGTCAACATCTCCAGAAATTCAGGAATTGTGTATTTCACCAATTAGTCTCGGCAAAAATCATGAATTTCATCGATTGGGAGCGTAAAAAACATGAATTTTCGTCATTAGGGAGCGTAAAAATCGGTAATTTTCGTTATTAGGGAGCATAAAAATCATGAATTTTCATCATTTGGGGGCGTAAAAATCACGAATTTCGTCGATCGCGTGCAGAAAAATCACGAAATTCGTCAAACAGCCGCGGGAAATCAGGAATTTCCTGGAACGGACACGGAAAAATTGCGAATTTAGGGAAAAAAGGAAATATGAAGATCCTGCATTTGACCGGTTCTTTCCATATTTTTAATCGCCGAGTGGCAACTGGCGAGTGCATAATTTCACCTTTACATCAGAAACAGGGATTTGAATAGTCAACTACTACTACCAGAGCCATGGAGCAACAAATGAAGAATTTTCTGGAAAATTTAAGATCTAAATTAGACAAAATGAAAACCAGAAAAGACTAATTGACAAAAGAGATGAAATCTGGTCAGTGATTATCTATCGGCAAATTTCTATGTATCATGCACAATTAAATAAGGTATTATGTAAAAATTGTGGCTGTAACTTTCTAAAAATAAGATTATTTTCCTGTCATGTAAATCTATCAACTAGCAATTTTTAACAGCAAATAAACTTCATTTTTTACCTTTGTATCTTTGTGGCAATTCTGTGTTGTTATCCACATTAGAGTCCTGCATGGATCGGATTATACCGACCCAAACCGAAAAATTATATTTGATGTCAACCTGAATCCAACACCATTCAACCTGACATTTTATTGTGCTTATGAAAAATTACTCTGAAATTACATTTCTAATATCAATTTTATCATTTATGTTGAAAAATAAACATATATACATATATATATTCAAATAGATAGTTTTTCATCAAACAATATTGTGGATATTCTATTGAAAAAATAGGTTACCAACCTGACCTGCAAGAAACAAAACCCAACCAATTACAATCAACCTTAACTACAGCAAAAAAAGTTATTGTCGACCCGATTCAATTCGTGGATTGGGTCAGGATTGTTCAAGTACAATCAAGTTACCTGACCTGGAATGTAGTTCATATTCATTTTAAATCTCACTGTTCTCAGTGTCACTTGTTTTGACACACAGTAGACAGTGATACATTAAAATTTTTAAGGTATCTCTGAAAAAAAATACTATACACGATACAGAGACTATTTTTAAAACATAAAATAATGCTTTGTACCTTAATACAATATTAAAAAATTTTGTTGATTAGTTAATTTTTATGAAAGTTAAAGGCTATAAAGTTTTTTAATAAAACATGAAAATAAACAGACATTTCTAGATCCTAATGATATTGCCACTTTATCATCTACAAACCAAAACCTTTCCACAAATGAACTATAAGACCTGCTTCTTTGAAAGTCAGTAAAAAATAAAGAGTATCTCTCTGATAAAGATTAGAAAATCTAAATATTCATTAATTAATGTCTAAGCTAAAAAGGCTTGCACAATTTTAGATAGTTTTAACTAAAGCAAGCAAGGAAAGTACAGGCAGTTCCAGAGAAATAAAGACATTAAAATTTTACGACAATTGGAACCAAATTGAAAAGTTTATTATATTTTCTCCATACCTGAAATTAAAAAAATCTGGGAGGGCTAGTTATCATCATTACCCTCTCCATAAAACCACCGGTGAAAAAATAAATACATATTTTATTTTCAGTAAAACATATTCTTTATTTAGCAAAATATTACATTAAGTACAGCAACCAACAATACTACAGTTTATTTGACTAATTAATGTAGCCCCGCATTATATTGCACCTCAATAGATCACTCATGAGGTTATATCACATTTTTTCTGAATCCTCCCTCCCCCGCCAAAAAAAGCATTATAAAGTGGGGTTAATATAAGTACTTTTTATATATGTTGATTATAATAAATTTAATTCGCTATCATTAATTTCACTAAAAATATTGCAACATGCTCATAAATTGACATTTTAGTGGCATATAAAACACACTTTTAAGTTATAATTTTTAGTTTTTTGAATTCCCTCAAATATATTGCACATTCTGAGATATCACACTTTTTCTTGGCTCGTGGAATATGTGATATAATGAGGGGCTACTGCTTTTTAAAATCATATATATATAATACAATATCCACAGCAAAACATCAATTTTTATACCAATGGCACATACTGCATAGAAAGAGATCTTTAAAGCATATAGCATTGATTGCTATTTTCAAATACTACACAGCTTTTAAGATATTCATTAAAAGTATTGAAGGCATCTAGTGATACATATATATTTTTAATTTATTGCTTATTATATTAAAACAACTTTAGTAAAATAAATAGTGTAACAGAGAAGAATTACCTTATTTTCTAGTGTATAGGTCGACTTTTTAACCTACTAAAGCACGATGATCGCAGTTGATAGCTATAGAAATAGTTATGTGATAAACATCGATTTGCTCCTTGATAATCTCACCTACAAAATTTATCCTTTCTGACATATTTTTCACAATACTTAAGAAGTATCATTGTTATTTTCTATAATTATTATTATAAAAAAACATTAATTCCTTTTTAGAAAAAACATAATACTTTACTTAGAGGAATGTTTGTATCTATGAAAACAAATTATTGTATTTTGAAATATTTAAAGCAAAAGCTATCAACCACTGATCTTGCAAATTATGCATATGGAAAATCTAAATGTTCTTCATCACTTTTAGATTCACAAAGCTCTGGAAAATCTCCTACATTTACAAAATTGCCCATCCGATTCCAATCTTCTATGGAAAAAAGACTGGAGAAGGAAATAATTACTGACTTCTGGGAAAATCATAGCATTATTTGCATTTCTTTTTACATTTTCCTTTATGAGTGAATTAAGAGATCGACTTATACACCGAATATATCCAACATATGCCATTTCAGTGTTAAAAAAATAGGGGTGACTTATACACCAGAAAATATGGTATGTAAAATTTCAAAACACAAGATTTCACTTAAACACGTGATAACAGCTAAAGAGAGAAAGAAAACAGCTGAAGTAAAATTTAAAGAAACTGACTTTTTTATTTTTTATATGTGCCTTAATGGAAAAGAGAAGGTGAAGGAGAGCAGAAAACACAGACTGTCATACATTCAGTAAGTAAAAATACACTATTAGGTTTTATCAAAACATTATTTCAAAAAAAAAAAAAAAAAATTCTTCTAAATTATGATATAGTTTTTGTCTGCATCTTTAAGATTAATAAATTGAAAAAATTATCTGTATATATCTTATAAATAAGTGAAAATATACTATTAAGCACTTGATACAACAAATGGTAGAACATTGATTATACAAATATCAATTAATTTAATGAGCACAGATTTCTAAACAATCTCAAGATAACACAAAAATGTAGGGAAACAACTATTCTAAATAATCGTTCTTTTTATTAAAAATAAATTTTAAATATTTTATTAAAGTTAATTAACAACTTAAAATGTTAAATTTTTGTATTGCATATGTTTGTTAATTCCAAGCTACCGATTATTCTGTGCAGTATATAAGTTTTCTTTTGTGTGAATATATATATTTTTTCAGCATAGAAGATCACTTTAAATTTAAATACTTTTTTCTTTCATTATAAAGAAATGTCACAATATTAATGTTTTCTAAAAGCATCAAAACAAAACTCTTGTTATAAATTAAAAAAATTCTGCATGTAAATTTTACTGTTTTTGACATTTTAATGTAAAAAAATCTCAAGTTATCTGGATTATAAATTTTTAGACATTAAGTATCTTCCATTAATCTAGATCAGTGTTTCCCAGCCTTTTTCGTTGGTTGCAGGGTCATGGGGCTACACACCTCCTCCCTCCCACCCACCCCACAAAAACGATTTAATACAATTTTAGCAGCATTCCACAGATTTTTAGAGTAAAATTATTACAATTCATATTTTTCATTGCTTATTAGAAGGAAAGACAATTCAATGATGCAATACAGTAAAACAATTAAATAATAAAATCATCAATTTAAAACATACATAAAAATATGCTTACATAATTTCTTTATTCTAGTAGCAAATATTTAGCCATATTTAATTTTTTTTAATTCTTTATTAGACTTTATATAGAGAAAATTTCAAAAAATGTTTTTTTTTTTTTTTTTTTTTAAGAGGAAAGCACAATATATATACTAGAGAACCATTTATTTAGGACCAGATGTATTCTGGATAACTAGTTGAGCATGAAAGCAACACCCATTGATCAGATTTGCTGAATATGTGTGACTGTGTCATTGTTTCTGATTTCAAATTAAGTTTTAGACTAATCAGATTAAGAATAAGGTACAATCAAGGTCAAAAATCACAATTTGAAAGAAGGTGGTTTAAGGAATCAGAAATTCTGCATGAAAATCAGACTGTTTTTTATCTAATTGCTTTCATTTCAAATATAGCATTAAATTATGCTATGCATGTGGTAATGTATCATGCAACACATACATGCAACTGACAGTTTTCTGAAAAGATTCTGAAGGAAGTCTAATGGAAACATGATTCTAGATAAGTGGTTTTCTGGTCAACTGGTTTCTAGATAAATAGTTCCATACTATATATATATGAATTTACTTTCAAAACATTATTATATATAGAAAGTAACTTGCTTTAATTGCTTTTTACAAGAAGACTGTTTTACTGTCTCCTTTCAAAGCTATGCTTCAGAAAAATCGCAACATAAGTTTCAATCATTATAAAGATAATAAAGGTTTGCAAGTATTTCTAAAAAATATTTACATAGATGCATATCACAAAATGAAACAAATAAAAGAATATGAAGGATATCACAGAAGATAAATAAAAAAGGAGCAAAAATTTGGCCAATATTCTTTAAATATTACTTTTACTGTTATCTTTTATATATATAAAAAAATATATCACCATAGTACATTTAATATATATATATTCATGCAAATAAAATACAAAAATTAAAACTAACAGGTATAAACTATAGAGGTAAAATCTAAACAAATCTTGGAACTTCAGATCTATAAAGATGTAACTGAATTGCAAATAAGTAAATGTAGAATATCTTTGAAAAATAATATTTAAAAATACTAAACAATAATACTTAAAAAAACATCAACATTTTCAATTCTGTTAAAAAATGAGATTATAGCTTATGGTAAATTTAGAGAGAGGGTGTTGTTCAACAACATAAAAATAAGAATTTAAATGTTTTTCATGCATATCAGAATGAATATCTAAAAAAAATTTCTAATGCTCCGAAAAATTAGCTTAAAAACAAATGCATGCTCGAATAGTGACAGAAAATCTTTTTACATGCTTATATCATAAATTATTTATCATTATTTTTATTTTCATTAAAATTATTTATCATTTATACACGCTTATGACATAAATTATTTATCATTATTTTTATTTTCATTAAAATTATTTATCATTTATGCATGCTTATGAAATAAATTATTTATCATTATTTTTATTTTCATTAAAATTATTTATCATCTATCTGAAATGCCAGACTGTCTTCAGAAATGAAAAAAAAAATGTAAAAATATAAATTATGAAGTATTATTCATGAAAAAGTACTCATTGAAATCATTTTAAAAATTCAATGCTATTAATTAATGCCCCCACCCCCTATGATAATTAAAATATGGCACCTCAATTATGGAAAAAAGAAGTACAATATCCTAGTACTTATAAATTATCCCAGTTTTGTGAAATGGGATGATCGATTACATACCAATATGCAATTAAGTACTCAAATTCCTTCAAAGTTAAACTTTTAAAAAATGTAAAATTATTTTTAAAAATATCTTTGGGATATTCTCGGTCACCCTTCCTTTGTGAATTATTGTCTGCTATTTAAAAAGATACGAATTTACTTCTTTTAAATGCTATAAGGCATATAAAATACCTATCCCAAGAATAAAAAAATAAAAACATTCTAAACAGCAAAATAAGTTTTATTAGACTGTTGACACATTTCGGCCCAATGAATTTGGCACATCAACTCTCCTTAAATTGATTAATTGATTGCATATTCATTTTTTTTTTTTTTTAAATAGGTCATCATCAAAGTTTATTTACAATGAATGCATATATTTTGAAATAGAACTTTACTCCCCCCCCCCTCCCCTATTGCTGTCAATTTTGAACTACAAATTTCATATTTTAAAAAGGAAAAGTAGATAGTAAAAAAGGATTTATAAATTAAAAAATTTCCAGCCTGTGTTTTCTTTCCAGAAGATCAAACTACTCAATTATGAAATTAACATTAGTTTTGAAATTGTACAATTACTATAGTATATTTTTAATTCATATTCATAAAATAATATGTGCTCATGAATCTTTAATAATAATAAATTCATGCAATGATCACCCTAAAAAAGATTACAAAAATAATTTATGTTTATATATATTTCAGCAATTTTTTACTAACAAATCAAAAATATTTATTTATAGAATTAATATCATTTTATGAATTACTGGCTACAGATGACCAATGGAGTTTCAAAAAGGTAATATATGTGTGCTGGTAATATAAGATCAAAAGAGATTTTGAGTTTGGTCATGGGTAATTGATAGAAAACTCAGCAATACTAAAAATATGTTTAACTAAATACGAAATACAGCAAGACACAACAATTATTTCAGGGGATAATTAGCTAGATCAGCGATTCCCAAACTATGGATCAGGACACATAAGTGGGTCGTGGTTGATGTTTTGGTGAGTTGAGGAATGACTGATCAGTTTTTCAAAAATATTTTATTGATTTTATCTGCTGTAAAAATGTGACAAACACAATATATTAAGCATTTAAACGAAAAAAATTGTAAACAACTTCTTGAAAATACTGTTAACTTATACTTATAATACTGAACTTTGTGTAGAGTGGGATATGAGGCTAAAATTAACAAATTTCGACCATGATATAGACTCTTTCATTTTGCAAAACAGTGTTATAAATTGTATTAATTTTTAAACTTTATTTTTTTAAACACATTTGTCAGGTTTCTGACTTTAGCAGAACCTATATTGTATATTTCTAATTAATTTAACTAATTATATTTAATCATTATTATATATTACTGCATTCTGATATATATTTTTCTTTTTCTGTAAAACTTCTGTATGTCATTGACAATGGAATTTCCCTGATCCAATTATATATTTGTGGGAGGTTCACAAGATCATTGTGAAAGTAAGTAACCCAGCTTTGGAAAGAGAATACATTGAGTGCTGGATTCCTAGTGAGCTGGGTTCAGAGGATAATAGAGGGGTGGAATATTCAGGAAGAAATGCTTCTACAGGTATGGAAACTCCGTGAAATAAGTACAGCCCCGTTGATTTGGAGAATGTGAGACGAGGCGGTCATTGATGTGCAACGAAGAGTATAGGACGCGAGACATGCTGATGTGTAACGGAGAGAGTAGGATACGAGAGTCGTCAGTGCGCAGCGTAGAGGATAGAGATGCAGAGCCAAGAGTGCAGAGGAGTGTGTAGAATTGCAGAGAGAACATGCATTGGACAGCTTGGTCCAGGGTGAATTAATAGCAGCGCAGACGGAACGGTGTGTACGAGTGGTACATAACGAAATAGAGTAAAACGTGCGATCAGGGAAATCGTCATTCGACAGTCGCATACGGCAAGTGATAATAATCTGTATTGTATCACTGTAACATTTTTTTCATGCTAATTTAATCAATAAATTATTAGTTGATTACATATGTGAGAACTTCTTTTCCAACATGTCCAGTATCAGTCTAATATCGGTGGTGGCAGCAAATACCATAAGACTAAGGTCTCAAGACTAAGGTGACTGCAAAAGGCGACAAGGCTATAACAACATTTTTTACTGTTTTTATTATGTGCTTTGAACGAAATTTTAAACAAACTTTTATTATGCTGTTACGTTTTTTGTATGAACTATCCTATATAAATCCTATACCTATCCCAAGTAAATATATATACAGGTTTTTGTATACAAACTTCTATATAACTACCTATTAGTTGGGCCAGAATTTTAAACTTTAAGATGAGTCGCATAATAATAAAGTTTGGGAACCATAGATCTAGTCATAAATATGTCTCTAATGGATACAAACAGAACAGATATGTACAAAACAAAGTATTATTTTATGCAAAACTATGAACATGGAAATTAAACTGAACTACACAATATCTATCATTGAATAAAATAATTTTAGAGATTTTGTTATTTTGCTCAAGATAAAAAATTCTCGTTGTTTGCATATTTGTACCATTTGTATTTTTACATATTTAATATGTACAATTGGGCCCAAAAAAAAAGAACACCTGATACATTTAACTCTGCTTATTGACCAAGAAAGAAAAAAAAAAAAGAGGAAATAGACATTCAATTGGAAATTATTTCCTTTCTTTAAATTTATGTTAAAAAATTAAGCCTAGGGTGTCATCTTCATACTAAAATTGTACCAAACTCTGAAATTTTCAATGCTAACACCTAATTTTGACATCATATTTGGCTTTTTTGGTAAATTTACCATAGGATACCAAATGGAAAGTCATTCATTTGATTATGTGTATAACATATTCAATTAGTTTAGGAATTATGAAGGTTTAAAGATTTGAACTCCAACTATTAAATTCATTTGTAATTGTTGCAAAACATATTGCAATATGGGTAATTTTTTAAGTATAACTCAAGAATTACTGAGCTCTAAGGGGCTGTGCATATATAACGTTATCACTTCAGGGGGCAGAGGGGGTGTCTGGCACTTGATATCATAATATATCTCTAGGGAGACAGGGGTTTTGTCTTTTGATATTGTTATCATTTTTTATCAAACTAAATTTTTAGTTTTTCATTCATCTCACAAAACCCTATTCATCTCGCTTCTCTGTCTGTCCATCACAGAGTCCGTTCTCGGAAACTGTATAAGTTAGAGACTGGAAATTTTTTGTACCTACAGCTGAATACCTACTGTCACACTGGAAATCATAAAATTTTGAAAATGTCTTCATTAATGCAAGATATTAATTAAAACTCTTAAAACCCACTCATTAATAGAAAAAAATATTCAACTAAAATGTAGAATTTAATCAAACCGCAAAGAAAGAATCTCCAGAAGGAGGGGAAGGGTTGCCATAATCACAGCATTGCAATGGCGATAACAGATTGGATGTTGTCAAAAACACTCCTATGTCATAAACTATTCCACCTAGAAACGTGAAATTTTGGACACACAAAAAAATTAGCTTTCAGAATGTCTAAAAATTTTTAAATTACTCCCACTAGAAGTGTAAGTATCAATTAAAAATTGATTTGAATAAATTCGTTTAGTTTCCTTTCATTGGAAAACCACAGACAAACAGTCTGCACCTGTTCCTAAGAACAAAGATGGTGAACTAGGCATTTTTCAGGCTCTATAGGATTTTTTTTTATTATTGCATTTATCGATTTGAAATGAACATATTTATGTGTATTTTTTTATGGCGAACACAGAAATCGAATCTTTATAAAGATGGCGCAATTAGAACAGAAATTATAAATTAATTTTGCGTTAATGAAAATAATTTTTATCCAAATCAAAAGAACATTTGCAGTTTGTTGCAAAATCGGAGACTTATGCCATTTATCAGCGAGATATCCCGACTTTTCACTTTTCATTTCAACTGTTCAAGGGAGGAAAATTTTGAAAAAAACTGCAGATTTTGAGAGTAGTAAGAGATTAAAAGCTGTATTATTATTATTTTTAAATATTGCATTTACCGATTTGAAAATTTTGCATCTATGCATATTTTTTTACGATGAATCCAGAAATTTGATTTTTATAAAGAGCACATTATTAGAACTGAATTTATATTTTATCACAAAATGCTAATTTTTGTATAGAAAAGAGAAATAAAATGATAATAGACAATGATGTAATTAATAATGCTAATGGGATTATTAACAAAGATGGGAAGAGAGGAGGGAGGGAGACTACTTTTTTTTTCTTTTAAATATCTGGAGGCACGGCAGTGCCTCCGCCAAGTCGAGAGAGGACAGCCGTAAGCATACTTTTCTGGAAGCAACTCAGGGCACTTTTGACCCCCCCCATATGTCCGCGCTGGAGTATCCCAAAAATTTTAAACTTCAATTATAGAGAGTATTTGGCCCACAGGACCAAAATTTAAAATTACAACTTTCTGTCTTTTCTAGTTCAGGCGATATATGAACTCAAACATTCGATTTTTTGTCACTTCTTACTCACTCGTTCACGCGTCATCAAAAAGATTGGGTAGATCCCGTAGCCCCAGAAGCTTGACATTTGGAAAAAAGGTAGTGTTTAGGATACAAAGAAAGGAAAAATTATAAAATCCAGAAAATTCGAAAAAAAAACATTCGAAAATTCAACAAATTCCATCAAAATTGAAAATTGAAAATAATACGATCTTTTAGTCTTGGAAACTTAAGATTTGGTGTGAAGGTAGTGTTTAACATCCAGAAAAAGAAAACATCAAAAACACCAAAAAAATCGAAAGCAAAATTGAAAAAATCGAAGAAATTGAAAAAAAACCGAAAATTTGAAGACAATCCGATTTTGTTGCGCTAGAAAATTCAAATTAGGAATAAAGGTAGTATTTAGGATACAGAAAAAGAAAAATTAAAAAAATCCAGAAAATTCGAAAAAAAAAATAAAAAAATTCGAAAAAAATTGAAAAAATGAAAATAATTTGATACGATAACGCTCGTATTTATAAATTAATTTGGATGAAACTAATTGTGTGTATTAAGCTCACCAATGCCTCGACCGAGTTCGTTGGCCAGCTTGGTCCGCCATCTTGTTTCAAGATGGCGGCCACGGAAAATTTTAAAACTAAAATAAATGTACAAAAAAGTTAAACAATCAAGTTTATTTTTTAATTAGGTGTTAGGACTTGATACAAGGATTCCAGAGCATTTTTTGTTTTACCTCTATCTTAAAAATTGGCTGAGATAGAGCAGTTTGAAATTCTAGGGTGGCTGACATTTTGAAACCATACAGCACATTACAAAAAACCAACGATAAATTTATGGTCAATAATGGTCAAGCAGGTGCAATCCCGAATGAATACTCCGTGTTATTATAACTGTAACTTTGACTTCGAAATTTTGATACGTTGCATTTTCTATTTGTTGATATTTTTGAACTATGATTTACGCTAAGTGAAATGTTGTTGTTGAAGAGGGATTTTCCATGTAAATCCGAAACGTCCAATTTTAATATGTTTTTAATGTATTATGAAAGTGTATTGTAATGTCTGTAATTTTAATGATTTTAATATAAATTTATAAGTTTTAGTGAACGCGATTTCTCGCAAATTATTTTCTTTCATTGTTGTAATCATTTTCCCAATCATACGCATAAAACTATATATTCATATCCATTAGCGCCAAATTCTCGCCAAACTTGGCGACAATTGGCGAAATCTCGCCAAATTTGGCGACAAAAATAAGTCTTCATAAATGAAGCCAACTTGGCTATAGCTCAATAATTTGGCGAATTTCTTATTCAAATTCAGTGTAAACGAATCTTTTGTAAACGGTTTCTTTGCATTTTAACTTGCTGTTTTCGAGTAACATTAGCTAAAATTTTAAAACGAAGATATAGGAAAGCTACCTTTTCCTGCCGGTACAGGCCGGAGGACTTTTTTTATGAGTTGTCAGATGCAATCTATGTTTTGCATTAAATAAAGTAAAACATTGAAAAACAAATCCCACAGGATGGGGATAGTTTGTTTTAGATAGATTTTAAGATAATTGTCCTATTAGCTAGTACACCTTCCGTTATTGTTTTGTGTTATTTTCCCCGGATTATGCTTTTCTTTTCTTTTGTTTACGAATTTTGTAATAGAAAAGTTCCGCTATAGACTGGCTACGTTATAGACCTTTTTTTTTATAGACAGGTTCATTTTCTTTCACAGGCTTTACTCTATTTAATTTATATATGAAATATTTGTTGTTAAAAGATGTTGGTCGCACAATAATTTTCACATCTCTCCCTCCCTCCCGACATTACTGGTTGGTTATGGCTTGATAGTCCTTTCTAAATTAAATCATGGTGATTCTAAGATTCTCTTCATTTATCTCTAAATTGAACATAAGCGATCCTAAGAAAACGGATCAATGAATTACTATATTGGCATGAGGAAATTTAGTTGCAGAAAAATGGAGCATATAGCTAACATTAAGTCTAATAGGAAAACCACAGCCTTGGCAAGATCTGGAGGCACGGCAGTGCCTCCGCCAAGTCAAGAGAGGACAGCCGTAAGCATACTTTTCTGGAAGCAACTCAGGGCACTTTTGATCCCCCCCCCCCATGTCTCCGCGCTGGAGTATCCCAAAAATTTGAAACTTCGTTTTTCTAGAGTATTTGGCACACAGGTCCAAAATTTTAAATTACAACTTTCTGTCTTTTCTAGTTCAGACGATATATGAACTCAAACATTCGATTTTTTGTCACTCACTCACTCACTCGTTCACGCGTCATCAAAAAGATTAGGTAGATCCCGTAGCCCTAGAAACTTGACATTTGGAAAAAAGGTAGTGTTTAGGATACAAAGAATGGAAAAATTATAAAATCCGGAAAATTCGAAAAAAAAAAAATTCGAAAATTCAACAAATTCCATCAAAATTGAAAATTGAAAATAATACGATCTTGTAGTCTTAGAAACTTAAGATTCGGTGTGAAGGTAGTGTTTAGTATCCAGAAAAAGAAAACATCAAAAACACCAAAAAAAATCGAAAGCAAAATTGAAAAAATCGAAAAATCGAAAAAAACGAAAAAATTTTAAATAATTCGATTTTGTTGCGCTAGAAACTTGGAATTCGGAATAAAGGTAATATTTAGGATGCAAAATAAGAAAAAATTAAAAATTGCGGAAAATTCGAAAAAAAAATTCAAAAATTCGAAAAAAATTGAAAAAAATAAAATAATTTGATTTTTTAGCCTTAGAAACTTAAAATTCGCAGTAAAGATAGTGTTTAGGATTCAGAATACGTTAAAATAAAAAACGCAATAAAATTCGAAAATAAAATCAGAAAATCGAAAAAATTGAAAAAATCGAAAAATAAGGAAAATTTGAAAATAATTCGATTTCATAGCGCTAGAAACTTGAAATTTGGAATAAAGGTAATATTTAAGATACTAAATAAGGAAAATTTTAAAAATATGGATAATTCAAAAAATGCCCATAAATTAGTGCAGACGATATATGAACTCAAAGTTTCGATTTTCTGTCACTCACACACTCACTCACTCTCGCGTCATCAAAAAGATTGGGTAGATCCCGCAGCCACAGAAACTTAAAATTTGGAATAAAGCTAGTGTTTCGTATACAAAGAAAGGAAAAATTATAAAATCCGGAAAATTAAAAAAAACATTCGAAAATTAAAAAAAAATCGAACAAAATTGAAAATTGAAAATAACACTATCTTGTAGTCTTAAAAACTTAAAATTTGGTGTGAAAGTAGTGTTTAGAATTCAGAAAAAGAAAACATCAAAAACACAAAAAAAAAAAAAAAAATTGAAAATAAAATCGAAAAATCGAAACAAATCGAAAAATTTCAAATAATCCAATTTTGTTACGCTAGAAACTTGGAATTCGGAATAAAGGTAGTATTTAGGAAGCAAAATAAGGAAAAATTATAAAATCCAGAAAATTAAAAAAAAAATCAAAAATTCGAAAAAATCGAAAAAAATTGCAAAAAATTAAAATAATTTGATCTTTTGGCCTTAGAAACTTAAAATTCGCGGTAAAGATAGTGTTCAGGATTCAGAATAAGTTAAACTAAAAACGCAATAAAATTCGAAAATAAAGTAAAAAAACCGAAAGAAATCGAAAAATAAGGAAATTTTGAAAATAATTCGATTTCATAGCGCTAGAAACTTCAAATTTAGAATAAAGGTAATATTTAAGATACTAAATAAGGAAACATTAAAAAATATGGATAATTTTTAAAAAATCGAAAATTAAAAAAAAAAAAATAGAAAGAAAGAAAGAAAAAGAGAGAAATTGAACATAATATGATCTCGTAGTCTTAGAAACTGAAAATTTGGTGTAAAGGTAGTGTTTAGAATTCAGAAAAATAAAAAAATAAAAACACAACAAAAATTGAAAATAAAATGAAAAAAATCGAAAAAAAAAACAAAAATTTGAAAATAATTTGATTTTGTAAAGCTAGAAACATAAAATTTGGAATAAAGGTAGTATTTAGCATACAAAATAAATAAATAAATAAATAAATAAAAAATCTGTAAAATTCGAAAAAAAAATTCGAAAATTCGAAAAATTGAAAAAAATTCGATTTTGTAGCTTTAAAACTTAAAATTCGGCGTAAACATATTGTTTAGGATACAGAAAAAGGAAAAAATAAAAAATTCGAAAAAATCAAAAATTGAAAATAATTTTATCTTGTAGTCTTAGAAGCTTAAAACTTGGTGTAAAGGTAGTATTTACTATTCAATAAAAGGCACAATTAAAAAATTCGTTAAATTCGAAAATAAAATGGAAATATCTTTAAAAAATCGAAAATTCGAAAACAATTTGATTTTGTACTGCTACAAACATTAGTTTTAAGATAATTGTCTTATTAGCTAGTACAACGCCCCTAATTGTTTTATGTTATTTCCCCCGGATTATGGTTTTCTTTTCTTTCGTTTACGAATTTCGTTATAGGAAAGTTCCACTATAGACAGGCTACGTTATAGGCGATTTCTTTATAGACAGGTTTGTTTTCTTTCACAGGTTCTCTATTTACTTCGCATATGAAATATGGATTGTTAAATGATGTTAGCCCCACAAAAATTTTCACAACTCCCCCTACCCTCCCGACATTACTGGCTGGTTATGATTTGATAGTTCTTTCTAAATAAAATCATGGTGACTCTAAGATTAACTTGATTTATCTCTAAATTGAACCTAAATGATCCTAAGAAGACGGATCAAATAATTACTATATTGGCATGACAAAAGGTGAAAAATTCGAAAACAATGTGATTTTGTACTGCTAGAAACATTAGTTTACTTAGGTCAGGTTTACTTACATCAGGTAACTTAGAATTAAAATCGAAAAATCAATAAATTTATAAAAAGTCGAAAATTTGAAAATAATTCGATTTTGTAGTCCTAGAAGCTTGACATTTGGCAGAAAGGCAGGGTTTAGTACACAAAGTAAGGGAAAATTAAAAAATCCGTAAATAATAATAAAAAAAAAGACTAAAAAAACGCAAAAAAAAACCCATCGAAAAAAGTAATATAGTTTGATTTATTGGAAATTTTAATTTTGGCTTTCTTTTTATACTAAAAAGTTCTTTTATGTTAAATATCAAGTATCTAGTGCTGCGAGTAATATCTCAGATGAATAGCACCTATCCTGGAAACAATTGAGAGTACTTTTGACACTCCCCCTCCCATAACTTAGTGCTTGCCTAGGAACCTGAAATCTTTTTTATCTACTGTACTTTGCAAACGAAACTAAAGCTTCAAATTTTTGATACCTGTAAATAATAGGGACAGAGTGTGGGCTTAGCGAAAATCAGTGGATGATCTCCAAAAAGAACCCAAAATGAAGAAAAAGAGGATTACTTACAAAAAGAAGTGAAATCTCATCAAAAAGTCACCTGTAAAAAATGCAGCCAAGTCTCGTAACTCATTTACCGTAAAAAGTACTGAGATCGTATAAAGCCAAGTTTAACTATCTTATTAACTCTGAAATTTTCATTCACAAATCACTCCTAGTCTCTACATCTTTAGTTAATTATTATTTTGTGACTTGGCAATTATGCAGCACAGGGAAGTTATTACACCTTACTATGTTATGGGATGGGATGAGATAATATGATTAAGGCTAATTATATACGCACAGGGAAGTTATTACACCTTAATATGTTATGGGATGGCATGGTGTTATTTGATTAAGACAAATTATATACATCACATTCTCGTGCTACGTAATTGCCAAGTCACAAAATAATATTTACCTAAAGATGTAGAGACTAGGAGTGATTTGTGAATGAAAATTTCAGAGTTAATAAGATAGTTAAACTTGGCTTTATACGATCTCAGTACTTTTTACGGTAAATGAGTTACGAGACTTGGCTGCATTTTTTACAGGTGACTTTTTGATGAGATCGCATTTAGTCCACATGACAGATTATTATGACAGAGCAGAAAAGCAGGCTGGTTCAGATATTCGAAAAAACGGAAAAATAGACCAATAAATTTTTACTTTATAAAAAACGACTTTTTTTTTTGGAAAATGAAATTTATTTGGATTTATTAATTAAAGGATAAAGTGTTTTGAAAGGAATATTAAACAAAACCTTTTGTGGAATCTTCGAATGTTGTCCACTAATTTTGTTGATAAGTTCTGCTTTCCCCCTCCCTATGAAGAAGCCATATGCAAAAAGACAACAATACTCTTGAATGCATTAATTATGTGACAATAAGCTATTATTAAATACTTTTAAATAGTAACTATCTCTTTTAGATGTTATTTGATATAAAGTTATTTCATATGTAAAATAGTGGTATTTTATTGACTTCTTTTCTTCATTTGAATCTGCAAAGAATGTGAATAATAAATGTATAACAATATCTGTATATCACAGAAAATGCAAAAAAAAAAAAAAAGGAAAAATAAATTAAAAATAAAAAGAATTTTTAGAAATTGATAACGATATCATTAAGGGGGGAGAAGAGGGCTTGGGGAATGATAGCATATGATATCGCAAGGGGAGAGGGGGTCCAAAATTACCAAAATGTTGATAATGTTATATATGTAGTACAGCCCGTAATCGCATAATATAAAGCTGTTAAAAATCAATTTCTGTTTTTTTTTTTATATCTATGTTTGTTTTAAATAAATTTTCAAAAAATTTATGAATTGTATACTATGAATTTCTTAACAGAAATTGATTTATAAAAGCTTCAAATGTGAAAATCCAAAATTACACCTCATTCTGCCATATATTCTTGAGTTATGCTTAAAAAACTACCTACATTGCAATTTATTTTGCAAAAATTACAAAGGAATTTAACATTAGGAGTTCCAAACTTTAAACTTTCACATTTCTTAAAGTATTTGACCCATTTAGCATCCTAAATGATATTTTAAAATGATTTTTTTTGCATTGGATAGCTGAGATCAATTTCTATTTCCGTCATTGATTACTTTTTCAATTTTCCTTGCAGAATTTTTTTTTACGAAGATACTTTCACATTTGAAATGAAAGTGAAGGTATCTTCATAAAGAAAAGAAAAAAAAAACTGCAAAGAAAAAGTAATCAATTTTCCCAGTTGGTATCGTGTAAAAATTGCAGAAAAAGCCAAATATTCAGTAAGATAGTCATCTTACTTAGCTTATTTTTTAAACATATATTGTAAAAAACACCATAATGTCTAGCCAAATAGGCTGTTTCTGTTTTTTTTAAAGGGGGGGGGGGGGATAATTTGGTAATAAAAATGTATGACGGGTTTTTATTTTTTGGCTGATTGTACTTTTAAGTTGGTAACATAAAAACAACTCAATCTTAGAATTACTAAAAAAAACTATGCTAAAAATAAACTCCAGTATTTCATTAACAAGAGAAAATGTATACATATGTACATTTTGTTTTACTATCATACTAAACATTAAATAACTAATTATACAAATACTAAAATTAATGCATGAATGTAACTATAAATGCAATAAAATCATCAAATATTGAATAGGTTAAAATTAGAAGTAACACCATCATAGTCTATATTTTCTTTATCACAAAAAACATAATCATAAATGACTAGATACTCACAAAAACATCTCTTTTCTTTGACATGACAGAGATATCTTCGAATAATTACAATATTGTAAGTTGACATATACTTGCCAACTTCATTCAATAAAAATTAAGAACAACATTCTAAAAACTTTCAGCATTTATTGCACGGAAATAAACACAAATGATAGGATACTTAAATGTTTAAAAACAGAAGTAAATAATATGAACGAACAATAATAAACATATACTGATGACTCTTTTTTTAAACTATTACTAAACACACATGAAAGGTCCAGAGGAAGATCCATAAGAGTGTTTTGAATTACAATTTTTATGGGTAAGGGGATAAGGGAAGGAGACAAATTTAAATTTGAAATGTATCTAGTTGCTAAGGAATTCCTAAAATTTTCCAGTTTCTTCCTCCTTTTTTTTTCTCCCAGATGGATCTTTTTTACTCTATAAATAGTTACAGCATAAAAAAAAAATCCTTTTTAGACATAACCAAACAGTATCTGTATCTCTTTTTTTATGCAGGGTTAAAAAATGACTCACAAGGCTTTTTCTTATGGATTGAAAGCATAACATAACATGGACAAAAAAATCATGCATCAGGCATAGATTATGAAAACACTTTCCAACAATAATAGAATATTATTAAGAAATTCAATTTATTCATACAATGAAATCGATCATACTCCGTCCTGTAACAGAATTTTTTTGTGCGCCTCTATAAATGAACGATTGAACATGTTTTTTCCATAAGCTATAGAAAACATGTTGTAGTGCACCTGACTGATCTTTTTTAATTATATTATGTCACATCATTAAAATGCATCGCAAAAGATTTTTGCCCCATAGATCATAATGTAATGCAATTATTTTGCGTGTCCCTGTAAATGAACCATAAATGCTAATTATTCTATATTTCTGAGAAAGCATGTTTTAGCCCACCTCAGTGATGCTTAATGCTTTTTTCCCCATAGAACATAATGGAATGGAATTCATTTATGTGTCCCTGTAAATGAACTATAAATGCTTCCGTTTTCAATACCAAACATTCTATAGTAAACCTCAATAGCATATAAGAGTTGCCTGACAAACTGAATTCATAAACACTTTTCAACTATGTTGGAAAGTGTTAAAAAATGTATAAATTCAAAATAAACAAACATATATACAGAAGATATTTTTTTTTATGCTACTATTGCACACATATTTAAACCATAAAGCAAAAAACTTGACAGAAATAGGTGGGATATTTTTCTTTGCTATTGATATCACATATTTAAAAAAAGAATAATAATAAACTACACTTATCAAACGATAAATAAATATATAGAAAGCTTATTCTGTTACAATTTATCACATATTTAAATCCTAAAACAGCAAATAATAAACTCAACTAACATAAAAAATATATAACTTTTTTTTTTATACTAATAATGATCACATATTTAAAACATAAAACAATAAATAAATAAGCTCAACAAGTTAAAGATCCTCTCCCTTCAAACAAAAACACCCACTTGCAAATGTTAATCCTACAAGGCATTATTTTTCTAATATACCGTTTGCATTTCAATTTTTTTAAACACTTTTTTTTTTTTTTTTTTTTTCATTGGATAGCTAAGATCAATCTCTATTTCGGCTGCTGATTACTTTTTCGATTTTTCTTGCAGATTTTTTTATGAAGATACTTTCAGTTTCGAAATGAAAGTAAAGGTATCTTCATAAAAAAAAAATCCGCAAAGAAAATCGAAAAAGTAATCAACGGTGGAAATAGAGATTGATCTCAGCTATCCAATGCAAAAAAAAATTGTTTAAAAATATTGAAATGCAAACGAAAAATAATACAAAAATAATAGAAAAATAATGCCCCCTAGGATTAACATTAGCAAGCGGGTGTTTTCGTGTGAGGGAAGATGGCCTTTAAATAAAACATACAGACAGACTTATTATTTTTTTGATAATTTTTATCATACATTTAAAAGCATAAAAGAAGATATAAATGCACTTGAATCAACCAACATTAATAAACCCATATCATGCTCTTTTCTTCCTAATCAAGACTGCATTCTGAATCTGTGCAAGTTTTCACTAGTAAAAAAATAATAGAAATTTTCATCTTATTTAATCACAGATAAGTAAGGCTAAAATTACTATTCTTTTTTACTGGTGGAAATTTGCACATGCTACAGATGTTCAATATAAGCCCTGTCCATAATTCTTCAATTTCTTATCATTTATCACCCTTCTTAAAAAGATTTAAATATTAATTTATGAAATTGTTTCCATGAGATATTTAGATATAACAAACATGATTTTAATTTTAAATCAGTACAAAAATTACAATAGATTAATTGAATTATTAATTAATTTTTTTAAATATTTTTTTTTAGTATTAAAAGAAAATAAATTCAAATAAAAAAATTGACTTATACTCACATTTGCTACACATAATTAATTTCAGTTAAAACCATTAAGTATTAAAATGAAATGCATGAGAAATATCATAAAACCCAGCAGAAAATATAAATTTAGGAATAAATGGCATCTCAACTATATTAACAGCAGCAAAAGATGCATAACATACAATAATTTGGAACTAAAAAGTCTATAAAAATTTTAATATCTGTAATCTTAAAACAAATATTTTTTAAAGATTAGTGACTATTTTATCAATTATTACTTATGCATGTAGCATAGCAGCATATACTGAAAATATTAATTGATAATTTCAATATTCTTCAAATTATTGTTATTTGATCATTTTGAATAACATTAAATTTTACATCAGCTTCCACGGAGAGGATAGTTACTCAACAATCAACAGTTTTTAATTCCTTGGCCAATCAAACTGAAATGCAGAATACATAATAAACATTTCAAGGAATAGGAACTTTACAAATACAGAGCACCCACAGAAATATTATTTTCAAATTTCTTGATTTTTTTTTTCAGATCTTTTGTATTTTGCAAGAAAAGTTACATATATAAAAGAAACTTGTAAGTGTTTATATTGTGTGAAGCACGAAAAAAAAAAAAAAAAAAAGAACTATGTTAAGGGAACTTCATGATTTCAGATATTAATAACATTAAGTATGCAAATACTTACAAGTTGACTGATAAATGATATAATTAATAAATAAACCAATAACTTTCTTTTTTAATTTTAAGCATTATTGCACTGTAAAAAATTCTATAATGTATGAGTTTAAACAAGCTTAGAATACATATAAATGTTTCAAAATGCATTTGTATAAGCAGTTGTAAAACTGAAATGTTGAATATATTATGGAATGGCTACATTATAGATCAGCAATCAAAGTAGTAGGTTAGACAAAAGAAAAATTAAAGTTTAAACAGTTTGTCAAAAATAACTTCTAATCAGAAAATGGTTAAAAAATATAACTGTTATATAAATTTAAATGACAAAGCACTCTTTTTGAAGCTCACACAGTCTCAAGTAGCTTGAAATGAAATTTATATAATGAGATACTTTGTTTGTAAAATAATGGCTTTGTGAAAATCACAAAACAATCTATGAAAACTCTAATTCCTTAACTAGGCATGTAGTTACCCTTGGGCCTATAGAAGATCTGACCTTTTAAAATACGTCGTGTTAATTCCCTTTTTAATAATTTCAATTCTTTATCCATTTTTTTCAAAAGACCATGATTTTCCAAAGCACGACGAGACAGATAAGGCAAAACTTTATCAATAGGACC
This sequence comes from Maratus michaelseni, assembly GCA_963931845.1. Classification (NCBI taxonomy): domain Eukaryota; kingdom Metazoa; phylum Arthropoda; class Arachnida; order Araneae; family Salticidae; genus Maratus; species Maratus michaelseni. The sequence goes on from OZ007587.1 coordinate 203,462,839, forward strand.
ATATGGGACGTATTTATACACTGAATAACCAGCTTGACCTACAAAAATTAAAAACAAAGTTACATATATTTATTTCTTTTATATTACACAATCGCATAAATGCTTTATAATTAATCATGACAAATAGAAAATTTCCTTTATTAAATGTTGCATACTATTTTGAAACACATCTTGAAAATGTACTTTACCATACAATAATAAAGGAAGAAAAAAAAGAAACATATCAGCAAGTTTTCTGATGACAAAAGCCATTTGAATGTTTCAAAATAATCTGTAAACATATATATAAGATATGAGGGAGAAAGAGGAAAGAGTAATATCAGATAGAAACAGTGACTACAAAATGTTAATTTAAAAGCAATAATAATACAATAGTATACCATATTTTTTCTTTAAACGAAAATGCATAATTATGGTTTATAAATTATTTTAAATCTATAGTAAGGAACAAAAAAAAAAAAAAAAATTGTCAAAATTGCTTTTCATATAAAAATTAAAATTTTTAAAGGAATATTAAAATAACCACTTTGTTTTTAATATTGAACCATACTGCATAAGTGATCTTAATGACAGAATACAGTAATTTTATTTTTGTAAAGATGGGATCTTTATTAGTTAAAGATGTTTCTACATGATTTGAAGCTAAATAAACAAGAACCAGAAAATTAGGTGACATCAAACCTTTTATTAACTTCTCATTGATTCACGAAAGTCCGATTCTGTTTCACAGTTAAAAAGAGCTGGTGATGCACCAGTCAGACCTAAACATTAATGTGATAACTAAACTTATTTTTCATTGGAAAAACTTTTCTGTTATTGAAATGTAGACACATGCAAATACATTATTTTTTAGTGATAATAGATAATTTTTTTATTTAATTTTACAAACAAGATTTTTTTTTTGCATTAGTAATGTAAAATTTTGATAAAAAGTGAGATGAACTAGAAGGCTGAAATATTATTCTTTATGTTGGGATATTTTAGGAGCTCACCATTAACACTTATAAAGTAAAGAAACAATAATTAACCCAAATATTTGAAAACTTTAAGAAATCTAATTTAATAATGAAATATCTTCTATACTAAATGTATCAAATTTATATTAATAAAAATAATTAGTTAAATGTTTGAAAAGACGGAAAAGAAGTGGGTTGGCATATGTTTTTAACTAATTTGTTAAATGCATAATATATAAAATACATTAATAAATATTTATCTTAAAATAATCCACAGATTTAATCCCTAGACTGCCATTGGTGAGATGTCTATTATGGGATTATCCGGTGCGTGCGTAGCATGACCAGAGTACGGTGCCGAAGGCAGCGGGGACCCGGGTCGGAGGTTCGTTCGGTTCGAGGGGGATGCGAGCCGGAGAATACAAAAGTTTCGAGGCACCGATGTAAATTAGGGGCCCGCTGGCGGGCGAAGCCAGCTAGTACATTAATAAATATTTATCTTAAAATAATCCACAGATTTAATCCCTAGACTGCCATTGGTGAGATGTCTTGCCTGCTTTCAGCTGTACAAAATTTCTAAGGATGAGATATCTCATTGTCTTGTTTTAAAAAAATCTCCAATGTAAAAATGAAATATTTCATCAATGCTACTAAAGATGTTAAAACAAAATCTGCAACATTTGCCTCTCATCTCCTACATTCTGTTATCAGACTAGGAATATATCATTATATATTTTTTCTCCTGTCAACATCCCTTTTTATAAGAAAATATGAAACGCAGAACGACGAATGAGATAGCATATGAAAGGATTTTGAACAGGCTTCTGACATAGCACACTTAACATTTTGTTAAAACATGTTTTTGATTAAAATTTGCTGATAATTAAAAATTAAATCGGCATTGATTTCATGAAAGAAATGAAAGGTTTTCTTCAAATTACTGTTGCCACAAAAATAAAATACCACATTATATGATGCTCAGCAATGATTATAAAAAACGCCGCATGGGTTTATTTTATATTTATGATTAAAAAGCAAAGTTGAAATTGAAACGTTTAGATTTACATTTCTATGTCTCATGTCTTTCCCGAAGCGGATGACGTCATCCTCTAATGCAGTTAAAATATGATTGTTATTATTATTTTTTTTTCTCGCACGTGCCTTTTACAATTTTAGATCTGTTTTTACTCTAACTTTAATGGAATAAATTAGATGATATTCTGGCTTGACTAAAAACTAAATGTTGTTTGCAGGTATTTTTATCCTCACTTTTTATTTAGAAGTTTAAACCTGAATCTAATAAATATTACATATTGATTAAAAATATTGGATTGCAGTGCGAAATCCTCGCACGGGCCCACTGGTAGTTACTTATAGTTACTACTAGGAATATTACACTTATAAGAATTTTGAACTTTTAAGATGAGGATATTTGAAGATGAAGTTATATGAAAGACACATTTAAAAAAACATAATCTGACATTTTGAATAAGATACTTATTTTAGATATTAGAAAATGTAAGAATTTAACATTAATCACTGTGGCTAAAATAAACTATTTTACCTAATAAAAAGCTAACTTGATCGCACATTCCAAGCAACTGGCCAAAGCATACAACTCTGTGTTCAGGTCTAATACCAAATTCTTCCATTCTGAAATTAATATTAAGCTAGATAAATAATAAATTATAAGTGATATAAATGATTAAATTAGAAAAATATACAATGCAGTAAAATACATTAAAATATTTTAATTCTAATTATTGTAACACATTCAATTGAGTTAACTTGTGTCTGAGACACTAAATATTTCACATAACAGATGATATACACTAGATAACTTTGCACATATTTTCTTTCAGCCAAGAAATGTTGCCATATGAGGCTAAAAAAGTATTTTTTTTTCTTTCTGTGTACAGGAAGTGAAGAAAGAAAACTCATTTTGTTATTTTTAACTGGTAAAGTTAAGGAGCTAACAAATAATAGAATCAAAGGTTTAACATGACTACATCTAAAAAAAGTACAAGACACTATCAGCAGATTTTGCTAAATTTATTTTCAGCATAGTTTGATCAAAATTAAAATTTTTAACATACCAATTAAATGTAATCCATTGTGAAAGGGGCAATTGACTATCTTTGTAGATTTTTACGTCCCCAGAGCTATGGTACAGCAAGTGTGGGTCGGGGAAACACGGCACCCGGTTCCCTTCTGGGAGTCCTGTTCCCGAAGCTGTCAGGGGACTACATCTCGTCCCCAAGTGTAAAAGTGGTGGTATCCCAAAAGAGTTGGATCCAACACAAATCGCAACAACCTATATCATCAATTCTTGGGAAAGTGGGGGTGGTTAGCAGGTGGTGGCACCCCAATGGTCATAGCACTTACAGGAACTCCACTGGTCAAGCGTGTTAAAAGGTCCTGTCACTTTGGGCACAGCAGTTGAAATGCCTGACAGGCGCAGCTCAGCTTTATACCAATTAAATGTAACAAAGCAGTCATTTTTAACCAATTTTTTCATTCTTTTTTTCATACACAAAGAAATGCAAAACTTGTCAATGACTTTAAAAAGAAAAAAAAAAGAAAGAAAGAAAAGATGCAAAATTACCTAATGTATATGTTTAGTTGCATTATATAGGAAATCAAAATTCAATCTATATAATAATAATGTAAATCAATCTACGTCTAACTGAAGACGTAAAGGAACAATGAACAAATGTTCTGTCACAATGTTATGCTGCAATTGATTTCAGAAAAATGTGGAAATTAGTCCATTTTAGCATACATTTGCAAATATTTTGTTTACTCATTTCTAATTTTAAATTTATTGCCATTAAAAATGAAAAAAAATGTAAATAAAGTAATGATTTATAGTCTACAAAACTTTTAACCTATACATATTTTCACAGAATTGACAGCACAATAGACGCCCAACAAATTGGCCTAATGTGGCAGAAAGGTAGGCTGGATAACGAAAAAAAAAAAAAAAAAAAGATAAGCTGGAGTTCCATAAATATGCATATCCTATCTCCCCCCCTCCCCCCATACCACTAAAACCACACCTATTATACCATAACTTGCTCTTATTCATAGTTCTTTACCTTTTAGTACAGACCGATACTTTATAAAAGTTTGTTATGTCGGGCATGCTTTAAAAAATTATTACAGAAAAAAGAAGTCCAAAAATAAAAATATTTTATATGTTTTAAGATAAATTTTATAATGTCTATCTTAATTGCAAGAAACATAAAATCACATATTCTGCACAGTATCAATATACTAAATATAGAGTTTTGAAATAAACAAAACTTTAAAATAAATTTAAGCCAAATTAAAATTTTTTACTGTTCACTGATAAATGATTGCACAAATGTTAAAAGTTAGGCATGAAATAAAAAAGCAAAACTTACAGTTTTTAGTTTTTAAAAAGTCTTTGATGAATGACTGCTTCGCCTTTTTAGCCCTCTTTAGCAAAAGTGCATAGCATGCAGGAGGATCATAGATCTTAGAATTCACCCACATCCAACGCTTTGGCAAAATAATTCTTAATTTTATTATGGAGAATATTTTTAAATAGACCAGAGAGTTGTAAGCTGGATAGTTGGGGGTTTGCTGCATATTTAGTTTTATATTATTTGTCCAAAAAGAAAAAAGAAGAATGGAATGCAACCTAGATCTTATGAATTCTTTTTGTTGTTACAAGTGAACCTGTCTAAGGAAGACTGTGTGTAAGACGGAAATCTGTCTAACGTAGAAAGAATTTAAAGTGCAATAGATCAATTTTCAATACAATAAACATTGTCTAAGGCGGAATACTCTCTACGATGGAAAAATTTCTCGGTCCTAACCGGTTCCTTTTCAGACAGAGTTTCCTGTAATAATTTTTTATAAATCATAGTTAAAGTAAGATTTAAAATACCAAAAGTTATACAATATCTTCTAATTTTGTTTTTTGGTTACAGTTCAATAACCAGAACTAAAAATTAAAATGAATAATCAAGTTTTAATTTCCAAGAAGAAACATGTATCCTTACTTTTTTACAGCGAATCTGATTGTATCTTCATTATGAGTGGCTACCATCACACAAGTTTTCTTTTCTCTATCAGCTTTGACATCTTCCTGAATTGTCTCCATTACTTTAGTCAAGGTTTTGTGATACATTTCAGTAGTAGCTTCGTAAGATTCATTGATAGGGTCTTCATAACCAACTTCAGCTGCTCGTATTCTTTCCTAAAAATTTTATTAAATAAATAATAAAAATCAATGCATTAGATAAATTTTCATACTCAACAGTCAGTAATATTAACAACAATTTCTTTAAAAACATTAAAAATTCAAAATAATTTTTTTTTCAGACAAAAAGAGGGGGGGGGGGGGGATGCCAAAATGATAAAAATCGCACTACCAGAAAAGGATCAATTTCAATAATTCATACAAAATTTTATGTAACATTACTTAAAAAGAGGAAATTATTGATTTAAAAACATTAAAATAATATATGCTATGATAATTTTGTTTGCCTTAAACTCTCTTAACTCTTTAACAAAAATTACTTTTGCAACTAGAAAAAATTCTTTAGGGGAATTCTTTATAAAGATGAAGAAATAGTAAATGCAAAAGGACCTCTTCAAATCAATAAGTAATGTCATTAATGTGATGATGGAAAAAAAAACTGAAAAAGGATATGAATTAAAATGTAAATCATATGAAGTTTATATAGCTAAGTGTTTTTTTGCTGGCTGGCTTTTATTTTTTTCGAAGTCAACCATAATAACATTTTCTCTAATGATGTTACACAAAATCCCAAAATAATTAAAGTCAACCTTGATTCTTCAGTACTTATGCCATTTTTCACCCATTTAAAATAATTATGCAGAAAATACTACTTAGCCTCAATCAATGCAACAAATTAACTACAAATACATTTTCAAGCCAATATTATTGCACATTTTTTAATATGTTAATTTAAAATTAGGAAAATCAATATAAACATGCAAATGAAATTTTCCAAGATTGAAATTTAAAAGAATTAAAAAATTATGCAAAGAATGTCAAAAAACCTTTGTAAAATTGTCATTTATAAAGCACCAATTCCAGGTTTCTTTTATCTTAACTCAATACATTCAAAAGAAATTATTTTAATTATTATCATATAATATGCTTTTATATGAATACCTATCGAAATTTTAAAATTATCAGTTTTCAAAAATATAAGAGAAAAGAAAAATAAAGAGAAAACAGTCACTTACTAAAGGATGACAGACAATTTTGTTTTTCAAAATGAAAATTTATTCCTAATTTACCATACATATAAAATGAGCAAGCAATTTTCTTGATTATGGATGATATTAAAAATGGATGAAAGAAACAATTTTCATGAAACTTGCCTCCTATACTAAATTGAGAACGAGAAAATATCCCTAATTCAAGAAAATTTGTTTTGACAGGTTAAAACAAACTCAGTGCTGAAAATGCTGCTTGCTATAAATCAAAAAATGCTCAAACGATTTATATAAAATGTGTCTTCTATACTAATTTGAACATGAGAAAATTATCTACCTAGGTCTGGAATTCGGGAAATTTCATTCTGACAGGTAAAAACAAACTCAGCACTGAAAATGCTTCTATATATCGAAAATGCTTGAATGACTTTCACAAAATTGAGCTCTTATACTAATTCGAGCAGATGAAAACTATCTAGCTATGTCTCTAATTCGGAAAAAATTCATTTTATATGGTTAAAACAAACTCAGTACTGAAAATGATTATATAAATTGAAAATAGTTCCAGCGATTTTCCTAAAATAAGCTTCATTCGAATACAATAATACAGTTGAAGTAGGTCTCGACTTCAGAAAAATTTGTTTTCATATGTTTAAACAATTTTTGAAATCTATCTTCAGTAATTAGAATTCTAGCCAATACTATTGGTCATTGATAAGCAACACGATTACAGACAATATCAAAGACGGCACGTAACCATATTCAGGAAATTTTTCCTTCTATACTAAATTGGGAAAAAGATAACGGCCTAGCTAGCTCCCTAATTCGGGAAAATTTGTTTTGACAAGTAAGAACAAACCCATCATTAAAAATACTGATGTAAATTTTTTAAATCAAAAACAATTGGGATGATTTTCATGACATAAGCGTTATAGTAATTCAAGTACAGAAAAACCATCTAACTAGGGCTCAACTTTGAAAACATATGCTTTGATAGGTTTAAACATTTTTTTCTGTTGTTAATCTTCTGTATCCAAAGTTCTCGCCAATACCATTTGCCAGCAATCAGCACCATGATTACAGAAGATTTCTACTCTATGGGAGATGTAATGCAACTCAAACTTACGGGTCAGTCTAACATAGTCTTAGGACAGATTGCATTCATGCAAATCGTCTGTTTAATATTTCCATAGACAGCATTGTCTCTTGAATGATGCATGAATTGTGATAATCTGGGGTGAACCAGCAGTATCCGGTGCCTGTGTGCAGAACTTCAGTTGGCACCCTATATCTCTAACCCCCCCCCCCCCTCCCTAAATATATATATAAAAAGTTTTTCAATGAGTATAAATACATAGCTGCAAACCTTCCTTTTTTTTTTTTTTTCAAGTCAAATAAACGTATTTTAAACAAGAAAATTTATCTAATAAAACGGATCTTGTTTCTATAAGATTCTTACCTGATTTCATTTATTAAATAAAATTTCAGATTCAAAATATTGGTATTTGATTTAAAAAATAAGAAAGGTTGACACATATGTAAATAAAATTTGAAATACTGTAAAACTTGTGAAAATGGAACCTGTTTGTATCAGAATCCTCCATAAAACGGAAAAATTTCAGTGTCCTGGAGAAAATAATACAATACGATTACAATAGATTACATATTTGAATAAAGCACGAAAATCTGTTTAAAACGGATTGTATGTACGTACTAAAACATATTACTACTAAACATAATAGATGTCAAGGAGTTGTAATTAATTAAATTAAGGATTTTTTTTTTTTTTTGAAGTATTTTCTCCTCAAGTGAAATCTTTGTCACCTTTACTACTTCGGCACCTGTATGCGCTGCACACTGGGTTGGCACCCCCCTGGTGATAATGCTCAAAGACGTAGATTTCTCTGCATTCGACTTCCAGTCTATTACAATTTACATAAAAGAAGATTTAAGTACAGATTCGAACACGAGAAAATAATTAGATAAGTATTGACTTCAGCAAAGTTCGTTTTGAAAGCTAAAATAGCTTATTACTAATATGCTGCTGACATACTATCATTCAAAATTGAATTAAAAACTGTTGAACTTAAATTTTGCAGATAAAGTGTTTGTAGATGACAAAAAACTGTCATGGAATAATATCCTGTTTAATGCAAAAAATATATAACCAAACATTATTTTGATTTTAAAAACTTAAACTGTTTTTAAATTGTCTGTTGAATGCAAAAACTTGTTGTTAAATGTAACAACTCTGTTTTCTATGCAATTTTTAAAAAATGTTATTGTTATTCTTTCATAATTGGCGTCCTTGACAACTGGAGTAATATAGCGTGTATTGCTTGGTACAAAATTACCAGCAGCTTTTTAATCAAGAAAAGTTTTCTGCCAAGCTTATTTTTAATATAAATTTAAATAAAACATAATTCCACTTGATTGGTTATTTCCATATTTCCAGAAAAAATTAATGATTAAAATGTATGGGTGTGGGGTATTTTCCCTTTTTTTTTTTACCACCAAAACTCTCCGTGTAAAACAGTGGTTACGTAAAAGGTTCTACAAGTTTATCAGTATTACACAAATTGACAATGTTTTTTTCTTTTAAAAATACATCTGACTACCATGCAGCTATTTCAATCCATCTTCATTATTTACTGTAAACTGCCGTATATACGAGGGTCAATCTAAAATTTTTGAGACAGGGGCAGATGATATGCACAAAAAAAAATATATTATTGGTCAGATATGTAAATTTGAACACTTTTATGTCCACAGACAAAAATTTGTGACAACAATTGCAATTTAACTATCGTAGAATACATTTAGAAAGAAGAGAAAATGGAGTTGAAAACTTAATTCTTCAAATGCAGAGATAGTAAACATTCTGTTTTTTATGCATTTTAAAATCGAAATCGACAGGATCCCTATGAAGTAAAAAGAAGTGAAAAATGTGTACATAATCATGATACCTTTATGGTATTTATGGTATATTTTGTTTTAAAAAATATGCATAGTTATTATTTTTTTAAGTGTATTTTTTGGAGGTTGTTTTCATATTTTCTGTTTTTTCATCAGTTTGAAATTGCCATCTGTGTGGAGATACAAAAAAATAAATAAATAAATAAGCATTTATATAATTCTTTTTTTCTTTTCAATGGTACATTTCATTTAAAAATATATAAATATTTACTATTTCCAAAAAAAAAAAATCTAAAGGCCGTTTTCCATTGTCAAACACTGGTGTATGCTGCCAAAAGCAGTGGGACCCTGAACAACAGGTTCATTTGATTTAAGGTTCATTAAAAAGCCACAAGAATTCAAGATTTGTTTTAAAAAAATAACCAACATTGTGGGCAATGTGCTAAAATTAGTTCCCATGATGCATGTGACCTCCTCGCAGTCGTTGTCTCTTTGTTGTTTTTTATTTGGCAAATGGAGTTTGTTTAGGAAAACAAACTAATATAATGAGATCGAGATATTTTTTTTAAGTAAACCTGGTAAACAGTAAGTATATTTTAGGCAGTGCTGAGCTCAGAGGATGGCTCAGGAGAACTTCACCCCTGAGCATTGAAATGTCCACCAACCTCAGAAGATGTGGGATTTTATGTTTATTAATAGACTAAAAGTGCATTTTTTCCCCAGAACTTACTCATTTTAAAATATAAATAACACACTAGAAATTTAATGTAACAATTAAAAATTACCTGTTCCATATATGCACCACGCACTAACTTAGCTCCAAAGAAAAATCCTTGTCTTTTAGCTAATTCCAAATCTAAAGCAACATTGTCATATGCTTCCTGAAATCAAATCAAGGTATATAAATCTTGGATAAAATAACATAAAAAGTAATAGCAATTCAAACATAGCATAAACGCCCCGTGGCAGAATGTACGCGACACTGCCATGGGCGTTGCAGACTAAAAACATACAGCGATGCAGCGAACATAGCAAACTTCGTCGAAGAATCGCGGAAAAAATGCAAAATTCATTTAAAGTTTGTGAAAAATGGCTAATTTCGTTGACAGATCGCAAAAAACGCAAATTTAGACAAAAGGCCGTGAAAAAAACGTGAATTTCGTCAAAAGGCCATAAAAAAAACATGAGTTTCTTTGAAGGATCGCGGAAAAATGTGAATTTTGCCGAAGGGCTATGGAGAAAACACCAACTTCGTCGAAAAATCGTAAAAAACTGTTAATTTCGTCAAAGGATCACAAAAAAACAGTCAATTTCGTCGAAGAAACGGCAAATTTCATCGTCGGATCGCGCAAAAACGGAGAATTCTGTCGACAGATCATGAAAAAACGGCAAATTTCATCGGAGGATCTCGAAAAAACGGAAAATTTCGTCAAAGAATCTCGAAAAAACGGTAAATCTTGTCGAATGATCTAACAAAACGGCAAATTTCGTTGAAGTATCTCGAAAAAAAAAAAGGCAAATTTCGTCAAAGGATCACAGACAAAACGCGAATTTTGTCCAAAGGCCAAAGAAAAATCATGAAATTCATCAAAGGATCTGGGAAAATGGCTAATTTTGTCAACAGATTGCGATAAAAATACAAATTTCGTCAAAAGGCGGCGGAAAAACTTGATTTTCGTCGAAAGACTATTAAAAAAAAAAAAAAAAATGAGTTTCGTTGAAGGATCGTGCAAAAAATGCGAATTTCGTCAAAGGGCCACAGAGAAAACGTAAATTTCGCAGAAAAAATGCTAATTTCGTTAAAGGATCACGGAAAAAGTGCGAATTTCGTCGAAGGGCCACGAAAAAAAAACGTGAATTTCGCCAAAGGATAGCGGGGGAAAAAAAGAAACGCTAATTTCGTCAAAGGTTCACGAAAAAAAAACGTGAATTTTGTGAAATAGTCCCGGAAAAGATGCAGCATTCCTTTAGAAAACAGCAGACACACAAAGTTCTATGCTTATTAATATAGGCATAGTTTTTAATCTGAAACAATATACTGAACTAACTTTTGAAAAATCGGGTTAATTTGCAAGAATCTACACTCAGCCTGAAATCAACTCGAATCAAAAGCAGAGTTAATCCTACCTGCAACAAGAAAAATTGTTGCCGAGAGAGGATTTTCTCCCCTCCCCCCTTTGCTGTAACCTTTCAGAATATTTGCTGTGAATTTCAGAATTTTTTTTTATGCAGAAAGGCAGATAAATGCTGATGCCTTAATTAATTAGCACTACAACAGCAGCAAGAATAGATTATATGATATATTGTGTATTGCAGACTATTTTTGAAAACATTATTAGCGTTGCAGACACTTGAAGATAGTTCTGCCACTGGGCATAAACGATTAATTTGAAAATAGCAGTCTCTACATAAGAGTACATATGTGTATCTGTCAAATGGATTCTGAACAGGTGGAATTACCAAATCTGGCCAACAAAATTTTTTTTATATCTATTTGTAGATATAAGCAATTTTCTAATGTTTGGGATTTTTTTATAGGAAGCCAGTCTTTCCGTAAATTTCGAATTTCTAGTTTTAAAATATCAGTGTCATCATATCTGCATAACTGCTGATTGAAATAATTAATTTGCTTTCTTTCAAAACCTGAAAATAGAAATAATAAATAAAAATAAATAGGTTAATTTTTATGAATATTTTATTTAAGGCAATTTTTTTATCCAAAATACATTTATCCTCCCAACATCCCTCCTTCACACACTGAAAGATTATCTGCTTAACCCACTGACTGCTCAATTTTTAAATAAAAATCACTTAAAAAATTTTGCCCTTTTTTTCCTCTAGCAAACACAGTTAGCGAACATTATCCAAATAACAAAATATAAAAAAATATATGCTGACCAAAACTTAATTCAAAGACTAAATGTAACAGAAAATGGAATCCCGCAGAAATATGTGATGAGCAAGTTGGGCTACTATTATGTTGCCCATAAAAATTGCAGATAAGCAGCAAGAGGGTTAATTCATATTATCATAGTGATGCAAAAAAGTATTTCATCTTTCAGGAGATTCAAAGTGCTCTAAGTACAGGTTTTTCATGTGACACTACACTCACTGCCACTTTTTCAAAGGTTCTTTATTTGGGTTAAAAGATTTCCAAGGTGCTAAAATAATATTTAAAATAAAGACTTTAGTCTCAATGTATACAGGATGAAATTTATGTTATTTTCACGCAATTTTGCAAGAGTTTTTACAAGAACATTTCTTAAACAAACAAAAGCAAATAAACAAACAAAAACTGGAATGGGTAGAAATAATTAAATAAATAAAGAAGAATGATTTTATTTAAATTTTTATCATTATAATTATTGGAAAACAGAGAACTAAATCATTAGAAATAGCAAAATATTTTTATTCTAGCAGGGTTGCCTCTAAAATATATCTATTTTTTAATTTTAACAAGTATTTTAACAGGTCCCATTTTTTGTGTAAAATTTTAATTCTTCAAATTATTTGACTGGTAAATAATCATCTTGATTTTTCTTATTTTCCAAATGTACACTTCCTCTACTTTTAGAATATGAATGACTGAAAACATTAATTAGGAAAGGTGTTTGAGGTTTTTTTTTCTTTCTTTCTTTTTATGAAGTTAATATTATTAAAGGACAAACATCATAAACCTGTGGGAAGAGACTTCGTTTTTTCTTCTGGGAATTGTCTCAAACCCAAAATATATTTTTTTGTGCATATATATATATATCAGGGCTCGAAAATTCTGAAAATTTTAAGGTTCCCAGCTGGGAACCTAAATGAAAAGTGTAGGTTCCCAGAAAAATTTATGTGCTCCCAGTTTTTTAATAAATTCAGAGCTTAATGAATGAAGATATTGTGTGACATAGACACAGTTTTGAATAATAAGCAAAAATTTTAGTTTTATGGTTTATCAATTAATGTTTTGTCTGTTTTCTATCCAAAAGCACCTCCTCCCTTCATATTCTTATAGATGTGTAACTTAAAAGGAAATGTTGCATTACATTTGCCCACTAAGATTAAGCATTATATATTGCATTTACTAATTTATTCAAACGTATACAGAACAAATAATTCATATATATATACAGTAGAACTTCCCTTTAACGAACTCCCTATTTAACAAAGTTTTCTACTTAACGAAATTTTCAGCAGAACTTTGACTTTGAACACCATTAGCATGTAAATTAATCTCCATATTACGAAAAATATATTCTATATAACGAAGTTAATTCCACTTTTGTACATGTAAGTCAAACTAAGAGGTTGCTTGTGCGATGGATATATGATAATTTATTTCAGCGGATTGTACGAAAATGAACATATTTACATAATTTTCAATCTGCTTGGTGCTAAATAAAACATTTTTTTTTTTCACACTAAGAAAAACACTTGTTTTCATTACTCTCTCAAGCAAAGACTCTAGCGCTAACAGCTGGGAGAAGTGAAAATCCCTTTTTTAGATTCAATAATATAGAAGATGCACTGTCGTAATGGCGTCAGATGCATTGAAGCAAAAAAAATATCAATTAGAATCAGACAGTTACCATTCTGAGCTTCCATTGCTCATAGACAATTGCTTTGTGCATCCACAAGAATGTGCTTCAAAATGCAAATCTAACATCAAAGTTATTTTTGTTCCTGCTAATACAACTTCAAAGAATAATAAAAAATCTTGAAACACATTATATAAAAAAAAAAAAAAAAAAAAAAAATAGTGAAAACATTAGTTTTAGAACCTGTGTATCAGAACTGATGAAAGCTTGAGCCAAAGCTTTGGAATGTGACGTGATTTCCTCGACCGTACACAACTGTTTTGTAAAAAAGACTGTTTCATAATTGAAACTGAATCAAATGCTTCTGAATCCAATACCTGTTTATCATATTTGAAGAAAAAATTAATGAATTTAAGTTGATTTCTATGTAACGAATTTTCTTCATAACGAAGTTTTTAGGTGTAACGATGAGACTTCGTTAAATGGAAGTTTCACTGTATATATATATATATATATATATATATATATATATATATATATATATATATAGATATACAATATTTAATTTTTAGGTTCCCGGCCGGGAACCTGAGTTGAAAAAATACGTTCCCAGAAATGATTTCTGGGTTCCCCAGGATCCCGGGAACGCTATTTTTTGAGCCCTGTATATATATATTTCGTTCAAAATTTGTTTAAAATTCAAGATGTGCATCAGACATTTGACTCGCCCTTGCATATATATGATCATTGGTTACTGCATAAAATCAATGGCGATTTTGTATTTAATTTTACATAAAGCAATACATTGTGAACACTGTGCAATTTTAGTATTAATTATCAGATTTTAATAGAATAAAATCTGCTGGAAATGTTTTCTATTATTTATTATCAGAATTCTTTTTACCCAAATGAGGTATAAAAAATCAGTGTGTGCATGTTACACAAGGGTGTGGCATACGCAAAAAATATGGTATGTGTGTATGGCAATCAGGCTGGCCACTAAGGCAGCTAGCATTTAATTGAATGGGCATTAGGCCCTTTTTTTAACATCATGTAGTTTACGAATTAAAATGCTGGTGCCATAAAATTGTGAAATTTGCGTTGCTTTTAAGTACTGCATAATATAAAAATATATGTAAGGTATTCAAATATCAATCTACATATTTATACTTTGCTTGCACAGTTATTATTTTATAAAGCATTAAACAGATATGTCAGAATATTACCTGTTCTTCAAAGAGTTAAAATAATTCTTTGAAGTAAGTTAATAGATTCGTTTATAGTTAATCTCTTACACAACTGAGTTGTCACGATGCTCTTGTAAAAACTCCGGGGGATTAATGTTTGTGATCTGGTAGCCGTGGTTAGCCGGAGTAATTACTCAAGTTGATTTGTAAAAAGAAATGTTTCTTTATTCGAAGCTCGAAGTACAGAGTATTCCTCCTACAGGTTTCATTATTTAAATAAAATAAAACAAAATAAAATGAGATGAAATGCGTAGGTGCAGGTGATTATAAACAAGTTCCATAAAGTCCTCTAACTTCTCCTTAGGTCTCTACACCAGACAGTCTTGTTCTAAACTTAGTTTCCATTCTCTGTATTTGGCGATACTATTTAAACAGGCCAGAGTGTCCTTGGGGGATCGAGACGGATAGCTCCTCCGAATTTTCCTCTCACAGACCGGGTGTCTCTCTTTCGGCTTCCTCTTCGCTCTTAGCTTCTCTGCCAAAACCCGCTTCTCAGGGTCACCTTCCTTTTATCTCGCCTCCAACAACCCATCTCCCTCTCGTCTTCTCTTCTTCCTCCAGCCTAAGAAAAAAGGGGGGGCGGGGGGGAAGGTTCATCCCGGCCTCCTAAACTTACGGCAGCCTATCGTTGCGGATATCTCGTTCTCATTCGCAGATTTAAAAGTCTCTGGGAAAACCTTTCCATCTGCGACCTCACAAGTAGAATAAATAATTCGTTAACGTCGGATAGTCGCCATGCAGTCTCAGGTATTGTTCATAAAATGTCCACACCATTCAGCATAGGAGATTGATCGTTCCTTTAGGTTAGGCCCGACAACTTGGGGGACCTGTGGTAACGGCTAAAAGAGGTACCTTCGCTGGGATATTTGGGAAAATGTCACACTCTTAATTAAACTGCCAACATTGTACAGGCCAAATGTTAAAGGAAGTTTTATTGTTCGATTTCATGACAGACATGTAAAACTCATATCATTCCTTTTACAGAAGGATGTCAACACTTAAATATTAACATTTTCAGCACTGATAGTGAAAAAGTTTATATCGTTTTACCCATTTTTATATTTATTAACTGGTAGAGTAAAATTAAATACTTTTGATGCAATAAAAAGTTGTAGTTACTACTAACATTAATTTTATTGAAAAGTTAATAAATTTGTGAAAATAGACCAGTTATGTTTATTCTGCAATAAATAAAATATTGAATGTTTTTTTTTTTTTTTTACATTTTAATGTTGCATTTTAGAGCTCTAATATTATATAACATAAAATATCAAAATTTTATTTATTGATGACATATTTGATACAGAGTTTTCATCTGGCATTTCCTTTAGGGTTGTGCTTATTTCCAATATTATATGACATAAAATATCAAAATTTTATTTATTGATAATGACATATTTGATATAGAGTTTTCATCTGACATTTCATTTAGGGTTGTGCTTATTTCCAATATTATATGACATAAAATATTAAAATTTTATTTATTGATAATGACATATTTGATATAGAGTTTTCATCTGGCATTTCATTTAGGGTTGTGCTTATTTCCAATATAATTATCCTTTTTACAATAAGATGACTTTCTGTAAAATTTATAGTAAAACAACAAAAAGTTCATTATATATATTAACCAAGTTCAGGTTCTTATTTTAAAAAATTAATTTTAATAATTTAAATATTAACATTTTCAGCACTGATAGTGAAACTGTTTATATCGTTTTACCTATTTTTATATTTATTAACTGGTAGAATAAAATTAAATACTTTTGATGCAATAAAAAGTTGTAGTTACTACTAACATTAATTTTATTGAAAAGTTAATAAATTTGTGAAAATAGACCAGTTATGTCTATTCTGCAATAAATAAAATATGATTAACATTTTAATGTTGCATTTTAGAGCTCTAATATTAAATGACATAAAATATCAAAATTTTATTTATTGATGACATATGAGATACAGAGTTTTCATCTGGCATTTCATTTAGGGTTGTGCTTATTTCCAATATTATATGACATAAAATATCAAAATTTTATTTATTGATAATGACATATTTAATATAGAGTTTTCATCTGGCATTTCATTTAGGGTTGTGCTTATTTCCAATATAATTAGCCTTTTTACAATAAGATGACTTTCTGTAAAATTTATAGAAAAACAACAAAAAGTTCATTATATATACTAACCAAGTTCAGGTTCTTATTTTAAAAAGTTAATTTTCATTCATGTGAAATTAATTGATTTTATTAAAGTTCATTACATTAAAAATTACAACTTCAGAAATATTTTTCAGAAAACACAAACGAAAAGGCAATTAAATACATGTGATTTACTCTTTAAAATTTAAAAGCAATATAATTTAATTATACTTAATTAAATATGAATAATTTATGTTGCTTTGCAAGAACAAGATACACATCATCATACTTAATAATTTGAATAGATAGAAATTAAAATAATTAGAAATGATGTGATTTATTATTATATAAATGCCATAAATAAGGAAAAATAGTATTTAAAACTGATTAAACAAGAACTAATTATTTTGTAATTTTGAAAAGCTAGAAACAAATGAAAAAAAAGGGGGGGGGGGTAAATTATTTACCTTTAAATAGCACTGATAAGTGTTGAAAACAATGGCCTTCTTTTTATTATATTTCCGCATCATTTCCATAGTGATCCGATTGATGGCTGGCTGAAAGTAAGATTGCTCCGCATCAATCATAACACGGACATCTTTCTCCCTAGCAATCTAAAATTACATTAATAAAAAATAAACCATTTTTTTTATCAACAACAACAACAAAGAAAAAAAAAACAGATATTGAATGTGCAAGCAATTAAACAAAAATTCCAAAGACATTTAGATTCAGTAATTATATACTCTGGTATTTTTCCACTATAGGGGCCTTGGCCATTTTTTTTTTTTTTTTTAACATTGGTGCAATTCAGGCTTCAGAAAGTGACATTTGTTGCCAAATGATGTAAATAGCCATGAAAACAAACCTAATGAATGAACACCTCCTTTTTTTATACCTGTACGCATTGCCCTGATTTACAAAATTGTCTATTACGGTTTTAGATCGTTTGAATAGCTTAGATATTTGTCTACGAGAAAAACCTTGTTCCTTAAAAGCTGTCATCTGGCCTTTCTCGAACCCTCATAGCTGGGTTCCCTTTCCCATTGCAATACTGCAGGAGAAATAGAAAATACATCTTTCGTTAGTCTGCACAAAGTTCGACTGGCATAGAACAGGTATTTGACAACTTCCTGACGTCATAAATTTAATAATATTCAATTAAAAAAACGACGCGATTTTTACCAAAAACTGATCAGCACCAATTTATATCAGGGACTAACTGAATCTAAAGTTTTATTAAATTCCGAGCATTATTTCTTGAGATAGAGCTATTGCGGAAATCGCGAAAAATGCTGCATAGCAGCGCCACCTGCCGGGCGATTTTAACCAAAAACTAATAAGCACCAATTTATATCAGGGACTAACTGAATCTAAAGTTTTATTAAATTCCGAGCATTAGTTCTTGAGATAACGCTATTGCGGAAATCGCGAAAAATGCTGCATAGCAGCGCCACCTGCTGGGCGATTTTTACCAAAAACTTATCAGCACCAATTTATATCAGGGACTAACTGAATCTAAAGTTTTATTAAATTCCGAGCATTAGTTCTTGAGATAGAGCGCCCACAAAATTTGTGTCACATACAGACAGACAGAGACAGACAGACTCACAGACAGACATTTTCTAAAAACAGTCAAATCGTGTTCAGGACCTTCTAAAACGTATAAATCCGTCGAAAACCGGAAGTCGAAAATTTTCATGAATCCAATACTTTCTTCTTGTAAAGATAGAAGAAAGAGAAAAATCCTGAAAAATGCAGCATAGCAGTGCCACCTGTTGGGAGATTTAGACCAAAACCTAATCAACAACAACTAATGTCAACGTCGAACTGAATCTGAAGTTTGAGGAAAATCCGTGCATTAGTTTTTGAGATATAGTTATTATGATAGTAATGAAAAAAGTACAATAGCAGTGCCACCTGTTGGTCTATTTGCACCCAAATATAAGCAGCATCTATTTATGTCAAGGTCTAACGAAATCTGAAGTTTGATGAAATTCTGTGCATTAGTTCTTGAGATATAACTATCGTAAAAAATCGAGAAAAAAGTGGTATAGCAGTGCCATCGGTTGGGATATCTACACCATAACGTAATCAGCATCTATTTATGTTAAGGTCTAACTGAACATGAAGTTTGATGAAAATAATTGCAGTAGTTCTTGAGATAAAACTATTGTGGAAATCGCGAAAAATGCAGCATAGTAGCCCCACCTGTCGTGCGATTTTCACCAAAAACTAAACAGCACCAATTTATATCAGGGACTAACTTAATATAAAATGTTATTAAATTTCGTGCATTAGTTCTTGAGATAGAGCACCCACAAAATTTTTGTCACAAACTCACAGACAGACATTTTCTAACTAGTCGGATGTACCAATCCCAAAACTTATTTCGCATACACTAAAAAGAATCAGCACCAATTTATATCAAGGTCTAACTGAATCTAAAGTTTTATTAAATTCTGTGCATTAGTTCTTGAGATATGATTATTGCTATAATCGCGTAAATCCTGCAAAATGCAGCATAGCAGAGCCACCTGTTGGGAGATTTAGACCAAAACCTAACCAACAACAACTTATGTCAACGTCTAACTGAATCTGAAGTTTGGTGAAAATCCATGCATTAGTTCTTGAGATATAATTATCGTGAAAATAATGAAAAAAGTAGCATAGCAGTGCCACCTGTTGGGCAATTTTCACCAAAATGCAAGCAGCATCTATTTATGTCAAGGTCTAACAGAATCTGAACTTTGATGAAATTCCGTGCATTAGTTCTTGAGATATAGCTATCGTAAAAATCGAGAAAAAAGTGGTATAGCAGCGCCACTGGGATATCTACACAAAAATGTAATCAGCGTCTAGTTATGTCAAGGTATAACTGAACAAGAAGTTTAATGAAAATAAGTGCATTAGTTCTTGAGATACAGCTATTGCAGAAATCACGAAAAATGCAGCATAGCAGTGCCACCTGTCGGGCGATTTTCACCAAAAACTAATCAGCACCAATTTATATCAGGGACTAACGGAATATAAAGTTTTATTAAATTTCGTGGATTAGTTTTTGAGATAGATAGAGCGGCCACAAAATTTTTGTCACATACAGACAGACAGAGTCACAGACAGACATTTTCTAAAAATGGTCAAATCGTGTTCAGGACTTTCGAAAACGTATAAATCCATCGAAAACCAGAAGTAAAAAATTTTCATGAATCCAATACTTTCTTCTTGTAAAGATAGAAGGAAGTAAAAATGGTCAAATCGTGTTCAGGACCTTCTAAAACATATAAATCCGTCGTAAACCGGAAGTCGAAAATTTTCATAAATCCAATACTTTCTTCTTGTAAAGATGGAAAAAAGTAAAAATTGGGGAAAAAAAACAAAAAAATAATAATAAAATTTCCCAAAAGAATTTTAAAATCAAAAATGTCATTACAGAGGGGTGAGGTGGGACTTCTAAAAATAAATTAAATTCATTGAAAAAAAGAAGTGGGTTTTATACATTTATTACAATCATTTAATATTCTATATTATACATAGTGATTCTTCATACATGGCTATACCACCTTAAATTATTACTTATTTAATATTAATTTTAATTGCATAATCATCTCTTATTTTATGTGTAATTTTTCTTTAATATATATTATTTAATATTATCATTTTCAACTATTCCATTTTTAGTAATTACCTGTATTTTTCTTTCACTATTATTTATTAATATTAATTATATTGCTTACTACATTATTATCCCCTCTAATCTTATATCTTAAAGCGGGAGGCAGGAAATGGGAAGCTTTTTATGAAAACAGAAAAACCCCATAACTTCTTAATTATGATATGTATCGAATTTGTTTAAAAATATTATTATTTCTAAGAAAAGGGTCGAAAATTTATGTATGACAGATTTTTGATATCTTTAAAAATGGCCTCAAGGGAGGGAAAAATAGAGGTTTAAAAAGATACAAGTTCATAACTTTGTCAATTCACAAGATATCAAATCCGCTTAAATTTATTATAAATATTCTTAATATTATCTACAACTTTTATATGCAAGTTTTTTATAGGACCAACCCTTACAGCAACAAAAAAAAAAGAAAAAACAAAAAAATCCCTGCCGGCTCCGCATACAGACACAGTTAGATTTCGAAGTGGGCCATCCCAACTGCCGTATCATGGCAAAAAGGTCATTTCTTCTATAATTTTCAATAAACAGGAGCCCATGGTCTGTGTCTTCGAAATCTACCTGTAGGCCGAGCCGCCAGGGATTATTTTTATTATTACTGCACGTTAGAACACCACTAAGTTAAAAAAAAAAACCATCCAACTGCAGTGAAGTACTTCTGATATAATGTCATCAGTTTTTTTTAGAAGGCATAAAAACTAGGGGGATCAAAATAGGTGGGGTTTTTTAATTCCTCCCCACTGGTACTGTTTGATTTGCTGTTTTCTTATCCTGGTACAGCCCTGCCATAAAAAATGCCAACCGCACTGGTCCGGATTGGAGCAGAGACTGTCACCAGCAATTTGCTACCATTACTTTTGAAATTGGTTTGGTAGTTTTAGAGATTACCCCTCCCATCCCCCTTACAAACAAACGTTATTAAATAACATATATTAAATAATTGTGTAATTGTTGACTGCTTGTGCGCAACAGTAATAGAGTGCCAGAAAATGCTTGTAAAAAATTTTCTTTTTCTCATCAAAGCTGTTTATCTATACCTCCAAGAATACTATAAAAAAGGAAATACTCTTAAATTTTATGTATAGAAAATAAACTTATGAAATTTTTCAGTAAAATAAAATAGAAATTATACATATACAAAAAAAAAAAAAAAAAAAAAAAAAGTTTTTTTTTTTTTTTTTTTGCGAAATTACTCCAAATTAAATGATATTATTACAGAATAAAAATTATGGCTATTTTTTTTTCTTTACTCTAAATGTTTGAAAAAAAAAATTGTATTACTCTTATAACTAAACACCATTTTTAACATAATTGTAAACAAATTTAATTATGTATTAACAAATTACATGTAATTATGTGCAAATTTAATTATGTCTGTTTAGAACCAAAATTTCATAAGTGTGGCAATGAAGTACTCACTCTAGCAATGTAATGTAATCTCCTCATCATATTTCGAAACATTTCCTCTTCTTCTGGATCCAAAGCAGCAATAATTCTTTCCATTCTTCCACTCTGTTTAAAAGAAAGAAAACTTTCTTCAGAATTGACTATTAAAAAATAAAATGCCATAATAAGCAATATTACAAGAACCTGTAATACTGGATGACTATAAATTTACATGATAAACATTAAAGGTAAAATTAAATCTCTTAGAAACATGAGTGTTCTGCTTAGTGCTTATTCCCAAACAGTTTAGAAATGTTGTGATGTTTGCGTAAATGCAGATTAATCATTTCATTATTTAAAAAAAAAATAAAAAATCAATCAGATTATTATTTTACTCAAATAATAAAAGATTAATTCAAACAACTTGCCTTTAAACAAAAACTTATCACTTATAATAACAAGAGAAAAAACAAATATTCTCATTTCATAGAAAATTAAAAATCTTAGATCCAAAATTTACATTGATGGACGAGAAAAAATAAAAATAAAACAATGTATCTAACACTTGGGTTGACAACAAGAGCACAGATTTTAAAAGAAACAATCCAGGATTATACTAGCGAGTAATATTATTTCTGATGTGTTCAAAATCAGAATTGTTGCTCTAGGTACCAACGATCTTAGCTACAATGCAATTTCAAACACATTCTTCTTAATGAACAGAACAACATTTCTTCTTCACACTGTAATATTCATTTATTTTATTCTCTTAAAAATAAAAGAAATTTCCGTGGAAAAATAAATTCTATTTAGCTAATGGATTTGAGATTTCTGATCATACACTACTACACAGGCAATATTTTAATAAGTTACGCTCATATTCAATTCTTGCCGATATATTTAAAACGAGTGTGTGTGTGTATATATATATAGAATATATAAAATTAAAATATTTGGCTTTTTACAGCATAGCAGAAGAAATAATCATGCAAACTAATTCCATTTAGAGGAATACATTTAACTGGTGTAAAAGTTTAGACTGAATCAAAGGAAAAGTATTTTAGTTACAGTGGAAAGATATAAAGAAATAATGTTACCTGTAAATTTGGAACTTTAAATAAATCAGACATAACAAAATTCAAGTCAACCAGTCCACTCCAAGAAAACATATTCATCAGGCTGTGTAATGTATTTAAAAAAAAGGGGGAAAAAAAGAAAAATCATTATCAATGTAAAGTTTCCCAAAACAATTAATCTTCTTATTGTGAAAAGAAAAGTCGATGAAATACATTCTTTAACACATAGTTACATATTAATTTTGTTTCTTAGGTAAAAGAGACAAAACTGTCTTTCAACAAGTAAACAATATATATATATGCAAGTTTGATGACTTGAAATCAAGTTTCAAGACTTCAAAATTGAATTTCAACAGGAAGGAATCTTTTAATCAAACAGAATATATACATGCATAGACTTGCCAACAGACAAAAATCAGGAGATTCTTTATGCAAAATCAAGATATTATTTCTTAAACAGGAAAATAACACTTTAAATAAATAAATAAAATTTAAGGGTTCTCTGCAATCAATCTGTTTAAAACAGCATTTCAAAAAAATTTAAAAATCATTTTTAAATTAAAAATTTAATAAATGATTTTTTTTACCATGTTGACTTTTAAAAATAAACCTTGAATTCAGTTTTATTTGGATGATGCTATAAAACATTTAAGAATTATTTCTCTAACAGTTTAACATCTGAAAAATACTCCTGTTAATTATAAACAGCTAATTTTGATGAAAAATGGCACTGTGTTTTCAAAATAAAGTCACAGGCATAAATATATACTACCAGTTTTAAGAAAAACTTAACACACTAAAATTATGAGAAATAAATTGGTTCAAATATTCTCATCCATCACACCTTAAATTAAAAAAAAAAAACAAGAACGAAATATCATGCGTCAAGCATAGATTATGTAACACTTTCCAACGCTTCCAAAATAATTTTACAAATCATTCTGTTTAATAAGCTAAAAGATAACATCTAAGTAAACAATTTGGAAAATGCATAACATATTTAAAAACATAATTTCAGGAATTTCCAACATATACAATATTCAGAAAAATATCCTAATACTTTTATTCAGCCCTGTATAGGATCTATAGATTTGTATATATACTACATAGGATGCTAAATTTTAGTTCAGTTAGGAAATGCGTAGCACAGTTTAAAATTCTCCGTCTGGAGTTTCTCTCAATAAACAGAAATGTGTCCGCGAACTTTTGTGCTTCCCTGTATAGGATCTACAGAATTTATACACACCGCGTAATAGACAAAAAGCGAGTTAAAATTAAAATCGCGTTCAGTAACTTAAAACGCACTTCCAGGAATTATTGTTAACAGACAGTAGAGAATTATTTTGTGTGTCCCTGTAAATGAACGATGACTGCTATACACACAATATTCTGTTGTAAGCCTCTTGTAATGCACCTTAGTAATATATATAAATTTCAATGCGTTTAAAATAGTGAAACATTATTTAAATAAACCGCAGATGATTTTTCTCCTTAGACATAATGTAACGGAATTCTTTTGACTGTCCCTGTAAAGTAACTATAAGTGCTATGCACACCCTATTCCATATTAAGCTTCTTCTAATGCACCTTAGTGATATATATAAATTTCAATGCGTTTAAAATAGTGAAACATTATTTAAACAAACCGCAAATGATTTCCCCCCATAGACCATAATGTAACGGAATTCTTTTGAGTGTCCCTGTGAAAAAACTATAAGTGCTACACACTTCCGTTGAAATAGGGAACATGCTATAGATAACGACAATAACATATAAAAAATGCAGAGCAATCCGAGCATATTTACGGGAGTTAGAGCACGGACAGACGGCCAGACAAACCGAAGTCATACACACTTTTCAACTAAGTTGGAAAGTGTTAAAAAGGTTGTGCCAACTGCACCCTGATTGTAGTAGTTGGTAGCGGCATGGAAACATTCCTGTTCACAATATCCAAGATAAGATAAATATTGAATATCGATTATTAAAATGGGAGTCAATGAAACAAATGATGCACTATAGCACACTATCGTAAGCCCTGGGCAGAGACGGATCTAGATTAAATTTTAGCCGTGGCAAAGCTTGTACATTTGCGCCCCCCTCCCCCCCTGCTCCCAAGAGTAATAGAATAAACTCTGTGTAAACAATTGCTTAAGGAAGTAATATTAATACTCAATACTCAAAATCTGTATTTTTACTATGCATTTTTTCGATATAAAAAGTACATTATTACACAATACAAAAATTACAGAAAATATACCTGTTTTAACATCTAGAATATCTATTAAAGATTTACTTTGCGAGCTTTCTTAATGCAAAAGTTTTTATTATGTCGTCATAAGGTAATTTTCAAGCTATCTCATTTTCTAAATTTATTATACACAAATTGGATAATCGTCGTTATTTTGTTAAATTTCTTAGATATCTTTTAATCAATTTTAATTTACTAAAACTTCTTCCATTAGAAGCGACGGATACAGGTAGTGTTAGGAATATTTTTAGACAAGTACTTAGATTTGGATAAGCAGCCTGAAGTCCATATAAATTTATCACTCTTAGCAGTTCAATAGCCGAACTTTACTTCATTTTTTGGTCTAACTCCAGTTCATGATATTTGAAGCTTTCGACTTCCAGAAGAAGTTCCTCTTTATCTATATCGTTCTACACATATTTGCCAACTGCTCAGTTTCCGCTTATACTAATTCTTCTTTTGACATTTTTAGGAAATGCCTTCCATGAAGAAAACCAAACATGCCATTGAGATTTTGAATAGCTTCAAATCTGTTTTTTAATTCAGTTAGGATTCTGTCCACTACTTCAACGATCTTTAGTTAGAATTTATCCTCATCAAAAATAGCACTACTTTCATCTTCACAAAGCTCATCAAAAACCCTCTTCTTTTATGTCTTCCTCGTTTCCCTAAATTTTGCCTCAATACCAATATCAGTAGCAATACCATTTGCATCCTGTATTGCATTTGTTGCAATACTTGCCCTTTCTGAATCTAACATTTTAATGAGACTATTTAAGTGTTTTCAGACCTGTCAATCGTCATGTTTTCCCTGTGAAAAACTTTGTTCACTATATCGAGTTGAGTCAGAACTTTATGCCAGAAGCATGTCATCTGTATGAAATTAAATTTGGTAATATTAAAGAGTAGTAAAGAAGCTTCAGTTTTTGTTTCAGGAGTTGCTAATGGGTCAGTTTGTAATTCCTTTAGAACATTTATGATATTTCCAATATGTTTATAAATTGCTGCTACAGCTTCACATTTTGATGACCAACGAGTAGTACTTTTTAATTTTAGTGAAAGAGGAGCATGTTTTCGTAGAATGTCCCATCTACTAGTTGAGACACTAAAATATTTGTAAAGGCAATTTAAGATACCAAAAAAAGTCTCAGCTTCTGGTAAAATTTTGGCAGCACTTACACCAACAAGATTGAAATTTTGAGCAGAACAAGGAACAAAAAATGTTGCTCGCAATATTCGGATTTGGACTCCTCTATATTTTCCGGACATATTGGACCCATTGTCGTAGGATTGGCCTCTACAGTTATTTTTATCTAGACCATCATTTCCTAATTTCTGTAAAATTGGTTCAGTAAGGACTTTTCCAGTTTTCTGGCTGACATTGAAGAAGTCAATAAAAATGTCGATTATTTCAGGACCATTTTCACTCATCTTTACATATCTAATAAACTGCGACATTTGATGGCTTACAACCAATGGCGACACTAAATGGCTTACATCAGGAGTAGAATCGAACATGATGGAGAAGTATTTTGCTTCTTTGATATCACTAAAAATATGTTCTCTTATTTTCGCAGCAATAATCTCTAGAAATTCATTTTGAATGCTATGTGAAAAGTAACTAACTTCACCTCTCTTATGACGGCCAATATGATCGCGAAGATCTGCATGATAATGTGATACTAGCTCAGTTATATTTAAGAAATTCCTGCATTTAGGATTAGAGAAATTAAGATTTTCACGTGATCCTCTTAGAGAGCTACCTGGTTGCTTAACTTCAGGAATATCGCCATGATTAAGCCATGAGGACATACTAGATGATAGCTGTGAAACCTCCCATCTCTTATTTAGCCTTCTTTCTGTAATAATCCCCCGAATGTCTTTTAGATATAACCGAAATAAAATACTCCACACGCTGTAAAACAACATATAATGGTATCGGAAAAGAGATGACGCAAAATCTTTGAATTTTAAATAAATAAAAATTTCTTAAAAATACTGGTGGCAATGTGATATTTTACATAATGTAATATAAATTAATTGATTTTTTATTTCTGATCCTTAGTCAAAGAAAATGTAACGAAAGTAAACCGCCGTTGAACAAAATAAAATTAAAAATATTTTCATGTGAATTTTTAATTTTCTTTTATTCTTAATCTTTTATGATTCCTCCTTTTTGCGCCCTTCCAAGTCTTGCACCCGGGGCAGCTGCCCCGGCTAACCCCCCCTTAGATCCGTCACTGGCCCTGGGTATGTGAAAGATTTCAAATGATAAAATAAAAATCAGGAAAAAACAATCAAAAATCTATTTTTGATAAAAGAACGAAAATGCCACCTAAATCAGTAAACTTGGCACCTCTGTATGCAAAGATGCCAACAACTGTGGATTCTCCATAATCGGAATTTTTTTCTTCATAAAATCAGAAAGATGCAGTCATTTATAGCTGAAAAATCTAATCATTTTGCATCACTGACGGAATTACTGAAAAGTCTGAAATCAATTATTAAAAATCATGATTATTATTTTTAAAAATTTTAGAAGTTTCTGTGAATGTTTCAGCTTGGAGTCTGTGGTTAATTTGTACAACGAACTTAAGCAAGATTTATTGAGAAACTAAAGAATTTTAAATAAGAACTATAGAGAAATTCTAACATGCAAGACTTTACAATTTATAATACACATAAATATATCTCTCTGTTATTGTTTGTTGCTCCATTTTATATTATCCATTTGATAACAGGGCTGCCATTCTAAAAATTATTCAAAATAGTTGCTTTAGTAGCCCTTGAAACCAAAAATAGTAGCAAAAATAGTCGCATATCATGGCTGATTTAGTAGCAAAAAAGTTGCATATAAAGTATTACCTAAAATAGTCACAGTGTTGAGATCAGGATAGATAATGATTTCCTTTTTACAAATTTTTTTACTATTCCCTTTAAAATGATTAAGTTTTTCTGATTACAACAATAGAACATTTTATATACAATCTGCACAAATTCAGTACTGCTTTTACATATTATCTAATTATTATGTAACAAAATTGTTTAAAAAAAAATCCATTCTAGTTTTCATGACATTTGAGTTTAGTTTGCTGCAACTTTTGGATCAACACTTGATATAGCTCTTGTTAGTTGCAGATGTAATAGTGATATTTCCAGCATTTCATTTTTGCTTTCGTAATGAACTTTCAAGAAATCTTTCTTGGAACTTTTCCTAAATATTTAAAATCCTTTAACTGCAGATTTAAGGGATTTTAAATATTTTAAAAGAGCTTGAAACTGCAGTATAAGGGAAGTTTTTATTTTACGTGTATATTTGCTTACTTTGAAATGACATTTTTTGTAGTATACTACAACATAGTTGGTGTCCTGATTTAGGGTGATGCACTACACATTGCGAAAATCTATTTGAAAAATTATTTACAAATGAAAATTTTCAGGGGGGGGGGGGGGATTTAGGTCATTGATATTTATCATTACTACAAAGTATCAAATACAGCATTTTTTTTTTTTTTTGGACATGGGGGAAGGGGTATTTTAGATGATTGATTAATTATTTATTATTACTAAAAAGCGATGAATATGATAACTTTTTTTAAAATAAAGAGTTTCAAATATTTTAAACCTCTTTCTACACTGGAGGGGAGAAAGGAGAGAAATGTAAATTTGAGAGGGAGAGGTGGATGATTATTTTTTTTAATTTTATGTTATTAGTTAACAACAAATAGGGCAGAATTATTTTTCTTAAAATAAAGTTTTGAAAGATTTGAAAATCTGCATGCTGGAAGGGTTGAGCAAAGGGGAGTACCAAAAATTTTGGAATGAAGTTTATAAGCCTGATTATTTATTTATTGCACTACGGAGCAACAAGTAGGACAGGAGAATTTTTTAAATATAAAAATACAGATTTTAAATTCCTTGGTATGCTGTAGGGGGAAAGGGAATTTAGATGATCGTTATTTATTTATTGTTATTAGAAACAGTTATCAGTAAGTAGGGCAGATATCTTTTCTTTAAAAAAAAAAAAATAATAATAATAAAGAGATTAAAACGACTTGAAACACAGCATGAGGGTGAAAGGGGGGATGACGGTAAAGGAGGAAGCAGAAATTTTTTAATGGAGGAGGTTATTTAGATGATTTATTTATTGTTATTAGTAAACAACTAAAAGGACAATTTTTTTTTTTTTTCATTGGAGAAATAGAACTTTAATGATTTAAAACTATGTATGCTGGGGGATCAAAGGATATAATTGCTTATTTGCTTACTGTTACTATGCAGCAGTAATTAGAAGAATTAAGAGAAAAATGAGTGAAATTGACTGTTGGTCAAAAAAAGTGCTGTTTGGTGGTAGTATCGAACATCTGAAAAAATTGTACTGGAATGGTAAAAAAAAAATTTATTGTTGTTTCATATCTCCTGCAACATGTGTTTGAAAAAGCTAGAATAAAAATTTTAAAAAGTCTCCTTTTTCATAAAATAGTTGCCTATTTGTCAGAAATAGTTGCTTTTTAAGCCTTTTTTGCTTAAAAAAGTTGCTTTAGTCTCCTAAAGTTGAAAATAGTAGCAAAAAGTTTAGTAGCAAATGACAGTCCTGTGATAATGACATATGAACATTGGAATCATATATTCAGTTAAATTTATTATTTTAGTAATTCTAGTCAAAAGCAAATAAAAAGAATTGAGTAAACAAATATAAAATAAATTAATTACAACTACAACTTAGTAATAAGGATCATTTAAAAATCAGCTTATTGATTTTAACAAGGCTTAATTTTACTTTATTTATCAATTAATTTTGAATAGAAACCCTTTGAAATGAAAATATAGATTAATTAGATTAGATTGCAGTGTTGATGTAATTATTAATTTCCACTCACAACAAAGTTTAAAGACATTATATATATATACTATAAAATGATGCAAACTGAATACAATAATTGTTTTTAATACATTGGAGATAACTTCAACAATTGTCCTCCCTTAAAAAACAATTTTATACAAAAAAAAAATCATAACTAACAGTTTCTTAACTAAACAGTACATAAAAATCAAAATCTGGGCCCAGAGTTCCCAACTTTTAGACTAATGTACTACTGAATCAAAATACATAATTTCACTGTACCCAGTGGCAGAACTATCTTCAAGTGTCTGCAACGCTAATAATGTTTTCAAAAATAGTCTGCAATATGCAATATATCATATAAATCTATTCTTGCTGCTGTTGTAGTTGTAGTGATAATTAATTAAGGCATCAGCATTTATCTGCCTTTCTGAGTAAAAAAAAATTCTGAAATTCACAGCAAATATTCTGAAAGATAACAGCAGAGGGGGGAAGGAGAAAATCTTCTTTCGGCAATAATTTTTCTTGTTGCAGGTCGGATTAACTTTGCTTTTGATTTGAGTCGATTTCAGGCTGAGTGTAGATTCTTGCAAATTGGGTTCAGGTTAACCAGATTTTTCAAAAGTTCGTTCAGTATATTGTTTCAGATCAAAAACTATGCCTATATTAATAAGCATAGAACTTTGTGTGTCTGCTATTTTCTAAAAGAATGCTGCTTTTTTTCTGGGACTATTTCACAAAATTCACGTTTTTTTCGCAAACCTTTGACGAAATTAGAGTTTCTTTTTTCCCCCGCAATCCTTTGGCGAAATTCACGTTTTTTTTTTTTTTTTTTTCCCGTGGCCCTTCGACGAAATTCACACTTTTTCCATGATCCTTTGACGAAATTAGCATTTTTTCTGAGGCCATTTGACGAAATTTACGTTTTCTCTGTGGCCCTTTGATGAAATTCGTATTTCTTCCACGATCCTTCAACGAAACTCATGGTTTTTTTTGTTTTTTTTACAGTCTTTTGACGAAAATCAAGTTTTTCTGCAGCCCTTTGACGATTTGCATTTTTATCGCAATCTGTTGACAAAATTAGCCATTTTCACAGATCATTTGATGAATTTCACGATTTTTCTTTGGCCTTTGGACAAAATTCGCGTTTTTTCCTTGATCCTTCGACGAAATTTGCCTTTTTTCGAGATACTTCGACGAAATTTACTGTTTTTTCGAGTTCCTTCGACGAAATTTGCCATTTTTTTCGCGATCTGTCGACAGAGTTCTCCTTTTTTTGCAATCCGACGATGAAATTTGCCGTTTATTCGACGAAATTGACCGTTTTTCCGTAATCCTTCAACGTAATTAAGAGTTTTTTCTACGATCTTTCAACGAAGTTGGCGTTTTCTCTGTAGCCCTTTGGCAAAATTCGCATTTTTCTGCGATCCTTCAAAGAAACTCATGTTTTTTTGACAGCCTTTTGACGAAATTCATGTTTTTACACGGCCTTTTGACTAAATTTGTGTTTTTTTCGCTATCTGTCAATGAAATTAGCCATTTTTTGTGAACTTCAAATGAATTTCGCGTTTTTTCCCGCGATTCTTCAACGAAATTCGCCGTTTTATTCGCGATTCTTCGACGAAATTCGCCGTTTTATTCGCAATCCTTCGACGAAGTTTGCCGTTTTACTTGCGTATTTTAGTCTGCGAAGCCCATCGCAGCGTCGCGTACATTCTGCCACGGGGCACTGAACTAACATTAATTAAGGTAATGTTAAAACTTAAAGTTAACCAGTTAACGCTCAGCATCCTCATTTGAGAACAGATATAAAATCCTGTTTCCAGCACAGTTTTTTCTCTTTAGAATCCACTAATTATGGTTGAGTTGTAAAAGTAAAGGATGGATTTTTTAAATTTCTTTCTGAACTTAATCAGGATCATTCATATACTAAAATATATGATAAGTAATAATGTACTTCTATTATTACTAATTTGGATGTTAATCGGTTAATACTCTGACTAGCTGGCTTCGCCCGCCAGCGGGCCCCTAATTGTAAAATCTCGAACAGCTATCGATGTCGAGTCGAATGTGCCATACCCCGTCGTGATCCGGCCCATAGAAACAGAGTTCGAAAAGCGCCCCCTAGTGGTGAAATGCGGAACTAAAATTGATAATCTCTAGTAAGCTCTATCGGTGTTGAGTCGAATGAGCTATACCCCGTCGTGATCCGTCCCATAGAAACAGAGACAGGAAAGCGCACCCTGGTGGTGAAGCTCGGAAATAAATTCGGTAAGCTCTATCTATGTCGAGTCGAATGAGCCAAACCAGGTCGCGATGGGACCCATACGAAGGGAGATATTTTGAAAAGAAATAGCAAATTCCTTAGCTTTTTCTTTTTTTTTTCTATACAAAAATGACCATTATTTAAAAAATTCTAAAACTTTTAAAAATAAATGTTTCTGCCTTGAATCATAAGCCGGGAGTTCAACAAACTATATAGAATCCGATATATAAAAAATAGAAAAAAAAATTAATTTGATATCTTTTGGAGCTTCCGAAAAAAGTACACACAGCAAGTATATTTGCAGTGTAATCGGCTGCTTCAAAACACAAATATCCTAGTAGAATGGAATTTTAACCATGAAAATATAATTATTTCTCAAAATAAATCATATTTTCGGAAAGCCCATTCAATTCTGTACGCAAAATGAACAACGATTTTTGATTTAAGATCGTTAATAAATAAGATAATTACGGCGAAAGCAAAGTCACTTATTACACTTTGATTAAACTGTGCTTGTGCCGAAAAACGCTCATTTCTAGAAACGGGTTTCACAAAAGATTTTTTTTTAAATTGATAATAATCGAATTTTTTAAAGTCGAAGGCATCTTTCTATAGCTGAATGTATGTACTTTTAGCCTCTTCTCTCGGAATTTGTGTAATTCGATAAAAAAGTCCTGCGGCGGGAGGGGGGGTTACATTGGCAAATTAGCGGAAATCGTGAAAGTGAGGTACGGGAACGACTGGTTTCTAAAGGGTTAATGTACATATTTTTTTAAACTGAAATATATGTTTCGAAGAATAAGAACGTGGCTATGATCTGGTGTATTTTATTTGTCTCTATTAACATTTTCCGAGTCGATGCGGATTTTTAAACATGGGCCGAAAAACGAAAATTCACGCGAGTGAGTTTCGGAAACCATTTTTTTAGAAGGGTTAAAAAACGAATTTTTCGAAACTGATACCTGATTTTAAAAGGAAAAAGAACGTAGATTAGGCTCGGTATTTTTATTTTTTCGTATCTTGTTTAGAAGCCCAGAATTGAATTTTTAAAGATTGCAGAAATCGCTGAAAAACCGAAAGAGACTTACGGAAAAAAATGTTTTCGAAAGGGTTAACTGAAATATTTTTTAAAACTAAACGTTTTACAGTGATCTCGAAAGGAGGGAAATGTACTTGGGTGTGTTTGTTTGATTTTTTGTTCTTTCAGAGAGCCGATGCGCGATTTTAAAAATCGCAGAGAATCGGAATTTGCAAAAGTGAGTCTGCGCGCGAATTTTTTTCGAAGGGTTAATATTTGTATTTTTCAAAAACGATCGCAGATTTCGAAAGGATAAAGAATGTAGATCTCGTCTGGTATTTTTAGTTTTCCCTGACTCGTTTGGAATTGCCGCAGCGAATTTTTCGAAATAGTCGAAATTGCCGAAATCGCGAAACGGTGTACGGAAAATATACGTTTTCGAAGGGTTAACTGACGTATTTTTTTTTTATGGAAGGTGTTATTGGAGAGGACAGAGACCGATCTTTTATTTGGTGAAATCCGTTTATCCGAATCTTTCTTAGTCCAGCGGATGCGAGGTTCGGACGAAGGGAGAAAATCAAAAACACGAATTCTACCCTTTTTGATTATTTTTTTTGAAAGGGTTAATATCGAAATTTTTTCGAACCGACCGGATCGTTAGAGATGTAAAAGTACGTTCTTTGAGAATATGTTGACGGTTTTTTCGTATTTCTGTCGGTTCGCCGTCGGCGAGTTTAGACAGTCGTGAAACGAAACCGGCCGAAGCGATCTTTCCTTCTTCTTTTTGCGGAAGATGAGGATTGAGCTCTTCTGGGCATGCGCGGAATAATTTCCAGATAGGTTTCTTTTTAGTAATTAAAACACATTTGATCGTTAATAACTCCCTTAATTATGGGCCGATTTTTTCGAAACTGCAATTCCTGGAGGACCGGATTTTTCTGAATTTTTTTACACAAAAAGCGCTTCGCTACTCGCTACGCTCGCAGAGTTTATCCGGGTACAGATACACAGACAGACAGACACACAGGCGTATACGAACATTAATAATAAGGATTATCTTCTTTTATTGATATTCAAATAAGAAGAAACATCATGATCACACATTCTGCATAAGTATTGACTGTTATCATTAATTAAAAAATATATTTTAAAATTATTTTTCTAATGCATGTGATATAATCTATGTTAATTTTTTTTTTCAAAGAAAAATAAACAAAGAGACAAATGAGGCAATGAATTTTTTATTTACCAAAACAAATAATTTATACTTCTATTCTTTAGATATTAAACATTAATTTAAATATATATTTATCAACTTCATTCAAAGGAAATAGAATGGACTTTATTAAATTTGAAAAGACTACAAGAGAAGATAAAAAATAAATAAAATTATGTTTAATCATCATTAATAAATGCAATTACATAATTATTCAAAGCAGACTAAAGATAAATTAAGATTAAAACACATAAAAAATGTTTTTGAAAGACAGAAAGAGATAATGCATTAATGTAAACTAACCCTTTTCTGTCATAATCCATATTTTCAAGCCACTTTTTCACTTCCTCACTGTCAGTCTTTATATTTAAGTATTCTAATTTATGGGCAATGGCTGTAGGAGTAACATTTTCTGCAACTATATGTTCACTTGATCCAGTTACTTCTTTAAAATATCTTCTTGTGCGAGCAATAACTTCAGATAATTGCATCTGTAAAACAAATGATTTCCTAATGAAGAAATAATAAAACAGGTTTATATATAATTTTATGAACAAATAATGAGGAAAATAACCTCCCAATGGGTCATTCCATGTCAAATCAACCAGTGACTCAACTGACTATTTTAGATTTTGATGAAACTTACAGGAATTGTTCTCCCTGATGATATAAATGAGAATATACTTTTATTATTTTTTTACCTCAGTAAATTTTCATACAATTAATTTTTTTAATTTCGAAAAATCATCATTTTTTGGCTTGTATAAATGTTTTCAATTTTGAATTTCTCAAGTTCTATCAGGCGTAAAGAGTTGTTTGACCCCTCAGTTTAAAGAGAATTTCATAAGGTTAAATTTGATATGCAAGTTGACTATGTTTGGTTTAAAAAAAGTTAATTTAATTTAAAATTTTTAAAACAGTTTTTTTTAAAAATTAAAAAAAAATGTAAGTTTTTTTGTAATATTATAATCTTTAAATTCTGAAAGTTTTAGAATGGGATCTCAATTGGATCAGCAGTTATGTTAAAAAAAACTAATGTTAAACACCAGTTGGAGCTGGTATTTAAAGTTGGCACCTCACCAACTTTATGATTGTGCTAAGATGGTTTTATTTTATTCATTTTAAACATTATTTTTTTTATAACTGCTGATCCAATTGAGATCCCATTCTAAAACTTTCAGAATTTAAAGATTATAATATTACAAAAAACATACATTTTTTTAAAAAACACTATTTTAAAATTTTTAAATTAAATTAACTTTTTTAAAACCAAACATAGTCAACTTACATATCAAATTAAACCTTATGAAATTCTCTTTAAAATGAGTGGTCAAAGAACTGTCTACGCCAGACAGAAGTTGAGAAATTCAAAATTGAAAACATTTATACAAGCCAAAAAATGATGATTTTTCGAAATTTAAAAAATTAATTGTATGAAAATTTACTGAGATAAAAAAATTATAAAAGTATATTCTCATTCGTATCATCAGGGAGAATGATTCCTACAGGTTTCATTAAAATCTGAAATGGTCAGGTTGAATATTGAAAATTTTTGGTTGATTTGACGTGGAATGACCCCAATCTGTCAGTGGATGCCTCAATTTTCAAATTTACAAGTAAATAGACCCTTCTGCAGGTGTAGAAACAGGGAATCCTTTTGGGAGGGGCAATGCATAGTTACATAGTATTGTACAGTAAAACCTATGAAAATGTAGTCTATCTATAATGGAATCCTGGCTTAAATGAAAAATTTTCATGGTCCCAATGGAAAGAATGCCATACAATTATACTTGTTAAGACAGAAATCCATCTAAAACAGAACCTAAAGATTATATTTTCACAGGTTTTACTAGTTTAAGATTATATATGTCATAATTTATGTTGGTTAATGCATACAATAAAATTTGTGTAAACAGAACTTGTCTATAACAAAATGCTGTACTTAATGGAAATTTTGATAGCCCTGATAAAAGAGCACCTTACAAATCTACCTGCTAGAATGGAAACCTGTCTAAAACAGAATTTTTTCTGGTCTTTAGTGATTGCACTTTCACAGGTTTACTTTGCTTTGTAGTTCATTATTAATTGTTAAATTAATAGAAAAATAATATGCTACAACCTACTAAGACCGAATCACCAGGGTCAAACAGAAAGTGTCTTTTTAGCAGGTTTCTGTCTTAATAGGTATAATTGTATGGTATTTCTTTCACCAGGACTATGAAATTTTCTTCTGTAACGAAAAACCATCTATATCAAAATCCTGCATTAATGAATGAATTTCATGGTCCCTACAAAAAGAATATCATACAATTATACCTGTTAAAACAAAAACCAGTCTAAAACAGAACTTTTCTTAAGTCACAAGAAATGCTTTTTGACCAGGTTTTACTGTATTTTATTACTATTAGAATAGCTCGTTATGAAAAAACTTCAGTTCTTTAAAGTAGACAAATTATGCTGTGAACTTACACAGTATCAAAATATTTAAAAGAAAACCTTAGGCTAACATGAATTTCCAAAAGAATTTCAGTAATGCATATATCATAAATAAGAAAATACGGCAAAACTTGTGAAAATGAAATCCTGCCTTAAACGGAAATATTTCATAGTTCCAACAAATGGGATACCATACAAATATATCTGTTCAGACAGAAACCTGTCTAAAATGAAACTTTTCTTTGGTCTTTAGTGATTCTGTCTTAGTAGGATTGGTGTGGTTCACTGGCATAGCAAAGAGGAGGAAAGGAGTTAAATTTAAGAGTTAAAGAACACTTAAAAACTAATAAAGTAAGTCCTTGGAAAAGAAGTCCTTGTCTGGAAAAAAGAACATCTCCTTTCTTTTATGATTATCTTTCCTTCCACATAACTTTCATGGAAGAAAAGAAATTAAGAACGAAAAAACAAATTCTGTTAACTTCCCATTATAATGGTGAGATATTATAAAAACCTAAAAGTTCCCAAGAAAACATGTCTGCTGAAAACTATGTTTGGGAGGGGCGATTATCACTCCCATGGATCCACACCTGTCCTTCTGAAAAAAAAAAAAAAAACTACACAGAAGAGAAAATGGCTTTGGTCTTAATGTCAACCTTAAATGAGGAATGGCTTCAGTCTTGATTTCAATCTTAAATGAGGAACGGCTTTGGCAAATAATACACAGACCGGAGGTATATCTTATATGACAAAATGATTGTTCATGTTACTTAATGTTTGTAATTATTGTCTTTTAGTGTCCAGTGTTAAATGTTCTACTTGTGTAATATTTTGAGAGACAGCAACATTTTTTAGTTAACCATTTCATACAAGCTGATCTTCTAATATGTAACTAATCTTACTTAATCAATCATGAAAACAGCTGTCAGCTGTCGTTCTAACAGCAGTGGATGTGGCCTTGAAATCTGCAACATCGAACAGCCAAAGAGAAATGAACAGGAGCATGATTATGGATGTTCTGATAGCAATCATGACAAGAGGCAATCATCTGTAATCAAGATGTAATTCATTTCCTTTTGACTATAAAATGTTGTGATCCCAAAGGCCACATCCATGACAGTCGTGACAGCTGATAGTTATTTTTGTGATTGATTTAGTAAGATAAATTACATATTTGAAGATCAGCTTGTATGAAATGGTTAGCTAAAAAATGTATGATGTTCCTCATAAAATTTGAAGATAATCTGAATGGCCCTTTAGATAGAATATACAGTTTTTCCTAATTTTCAACAGAATAAAATTCAAATTTTCCCCAATCTAACTCTTCTTTTTATGAACAAATTACACGTAGATAGACAATAAAAGAAATTAACACTTGTGTACATAATTCAGAACATAATTAATGATTACATAATGGTTATAACATTAATCCTACTCATCTTAAAATACATCTACACTGTAGTTTACTTTCACCAAATATTTTGAACTGTTTAGAGTTATTATAGCAACAGGAAAGGTGACCTGGAATTTGTTGTGCTATAACAGAAACTCCTAATAAATTGAACCTTTGAGAAAATATAAACTACACTGTAAACATAATTTTATCCAATTAATATGTTACATGTATCAACAATTGTATGATTGCTTATCAAAAGAACAAATAAAAAATAGTTACTGTAACACAATTCAATGAAAGATATATCATCAAGTTAAATTTTTTCTTAGTATAGCTAGTTTTCAGACAAGAACTTTCCTTTCTATGTTTTATTATGTGATTTACAAATAAAACTTTCTAGTGTTTTGCAATAAATACAGAAGAAAAATTAAATCCAATAGGATTTAATTATTATTATTTTGATAGAATGTTTAAAACAATTTTATCTCATTTTTTTAAGTATTATATTACATATTGATATATAATTCATATTTCTTAAATAAAAAAATTTACATGCAAGAATTGTTCATATATAACAATTTATTAGCAAAAATATAAAAAGTTTGAAATTCAAGGGGTAAAACAAAATTCCTGATGCACCCAGGATTAAAATCTGTGATGAATCTTTAAGCAAGAAAATCTTATACAATATTTTAAAAATTGCAAAAAATACAATTTTTTGGATGTTTTCAAAACAAGTCTTCATGATTCTAGAGTAAATTTTTATACAAAGTTTTCTAAACATGGAACAAAATAAAAATGGTAGCAATAGTAATATTTAAAAAATATATTAAATTATGATACTCATCCTTTCTTAACTTCTACATTATCCCTTAAGCCTGTACTATGATTTTTTTTTTTTTTTTTTTTTTTTTACGGATAGCTAGAATACTATTTGAAAGAAAAAAATCAAAATTTTTGTCTATGCTTACTGGGAGGATTTATGAATAAAAAATTTTATAGGTTATTATTTCTTTTTTATGAATATTAATTTCATATCATGTAATTACAGGGATAAGAAATTTGGGGATAAGATATTTATGTTTGATTGTAACAGGACTTTCTTTAAAAAAAAAAAAAAAAAAACATTAAAAATGAAGGGTTTTTTCTTAGTTTGACTTAATAAAATCACTATTTTGGCATTTTGTTTTTGAGTGATTTCTGACCAGAATAAATGTACATGTTTTCGTTACCAGCAAATTATACATAAAACTTAACAAATCACATCAATATCTACAATAACTTTCAAAGTTTGTTTTCTAGGAATTAATTTTTTTTTCCTTCATTACATTCACAAAATGTTTAGGGTATGTATCTCCCTCCCCCTCATATAAATAAATAAATTGGGATTTGAAGTAGTATGTTCATACAAAATATCAGCATAGTTAGATTATTACTGAAATATAAATAAAAATTGGTACTTTTTTGTTATAGAGACTTTAGTGAGATAGAGAAAAGGATCTTGGCAAGAGAAGGAAAATGTTCACATATTTTTTGGTAATCTATTTACTGTTTCATATACACAAGCAATTTTTGTTACAATTCATTTAATATAAAGAAGCCATTTACCTATTTTTATACACAAATAGAAGTAATTTATTGAATGCATGTAATTAGAAGCAATTTTATTAATGCATACATAAACAAGCATAATAGTTCATCATGTTTATTTTCATAACTTTTTATATAATTTGGCAATAAATCTCATTTTCTGAAATCCAAATTTTGCGAAGCTTTTTTAAAAAATGACAAGACAAAGTACCAAAAAATATCCAAAAGTAATTTAGATACTTCTCCATTATCCCATCGACCACTTTTCATAGCAAAAAACTATCACCAAACTGTAGGATTTAATGCCAAAAATGCAGTCCCATTCAATTGACTGCAGAAGCATTACACGTGTTTGTTATGTCATCAAGTGGTTTTTAATTCGACATTTACCTGCATTTTTTATCATATTTTATTGATTTATTAATTATTTTGTTAATTAAAATAACAGTTGCATCTTTAAACGGCAGTGCCATGATATTAAAAGAGAAAAAGCATTGAAAAAATGTTGTGATGCATAGTTATGTGCAACAGATCAGTTTCAATTGACTTCACAAACATTTATTCACCAGCCGAGAGAAATAATTAAGAAAAATAATGAAAATAAATAAATATTTAAGATTTTTTTTTCTTTTTTCATTATAATATTGTAATTTTTTTGTTTAAACTTACTGATAGTTCACACTTGGTAAGTGGGGCTTTTCCGAATTTCTTGTATTTCATTTATTTATTTATTTTGATATTCCAATGGCAACTTCTTCCATTTGTTTATTTGGTGTTACAGTTTGGCGATAGTTCTCTTTTTGTGAAAATTGGTCGACAGGATAGTGGAGAAGTATCTTATTTTATTGTCACAGTGTTAAAAAACTTTGATCCATCTTAATTCTTCCAGATCTGAAATTTGGTATCTAGGCACAAATTCAAATGCAGAATAAAAATATTTTGCCAAAATTGGATTGAAAATTTAAAAGTTAGTTACTTCAAATTTAATAAGCAGATGACACCAAAAGTTTGATTCATGCATCATGCATAGGATTTAATAGCAAACTTTATTCTCAATCAACCGGTATTGGTGTCATTTTAATACAGTTATTTATGGCAGAGTTAGTGGAAGGTGTTCATTTATTATTTTTTTTTTCCAGGACTGTGCATACTAAGTTCAAATATAAATAGTCAGAATTATAAAAAAATACAAAAGTAATGACTGCTTTGAAAATAAATAAATAAAATAAAATGCATATAGTCATTATAGTTCATCAAAATATAACATAACTTTCCATACTTATATTTTGAAAGTATTGCATTGAAATGACATATTTAAATTCAACATACCAACACCTGAGGTCGACCTAGAGCAGTTAATTTTATGGCAGCAAAACCAGTTGACTGAGTAGAACCTGAAACATGAGTCAACTGTAAAAAGATGTTTTAAATTAGATGCATAAAAATCTCAATCAAAGAAACTTACCAGCAACTGCATCAATGCATTTTAAAAATATTTCCATATTTTTCTCACACTGGGCTTCACTTAAGTAAAAATATGTCCTGGCTTTTACATAATATTTTCTACGATCAGCAAATTCCTCATATGGTTTATATTTCTTCAAATCACCTATAAAATATACACCTGTTTAATTAATATACAGAAATAATAAAATACAAATATATGTTTACAATGAACTAAGAAATTTAAATACATACTAAGAGACCAATATAATTATAATAATATAATATTCATATAATTTCAATGTTATTTGCCCCAAATTATACCTCAGAAATTTTTTGAACATAAGTATATTTTCAATACAGCTTCCATAAATTACAATATTTGTTAATGACTTTTAATAAAGAATATTTAAAATCAGTGGTGAGTTATAAAAATTATAACAGTTAAGTAGTAAACTAATGTACAGTTAAGTTTAGTATTAATAACCAACAGTATTATGTTTTTCAGAAGTACGAGCTAATAGAATCATTTAATTTTCCATATTTTTATCCGATTTAATAAAAATGAAAAAGATCACTTTAAATAATCGTTAATAATAAAACCCACATTAGTTATCTATTACATTGTACAATAATGAAATTGCCTCTGAAATGGAAGTGTGCAATTATGTATGAAATTAACCCACTGAACACAGATATCGCCCTGAAAAACATTCATTGGCTTTTGTTTTGGAAATACAGATGAGTAAAGTGAAGTTGTTTTTTACAAAATATATATTATTCAAAATATTAAAAAAAATATGAATAGTAGCCTATATTTTTTTAAACAGAAATCAATTTCTAGAAGCTTTAAATGTGTGAATTCAAAATTAACTCCAACAAGTAATTTTCTAGTTATGCTTAAACAAGAATGAACAAGAATGAAAAATCATGCATCAAGCATAGATTATGTAACACTTTCCAACGCTTCCAAAATAATTTTACAAATCATTACCTTTTAATAAGCTGAAAGATAACATCTAAGTAAACCATTTGGAAAACGCATAACATATTTTAAAACGTAATTTCAGGAATTTCCAACGTATACAATATTCGGAAAATTATCCTAATACTTTTATTCAGCCCTGTATAGGATCTATAGATTTGTATATATACTACATAGGATACTAAATATTAGTTTAGTTTGGAAACGCGTAGCACAGTTTAAAATTCTACTTCTGTAGTTTCTATCAATAAACAGAAATGTGTTCGCAAACTTTTGTGCTGCCCTGTATATGAAATACAGAATTTATACACACCAAGTAATAGACAAAAAGTGAGTTAAATTTAAAATCGCGTTCTGAAACTTAAAACAAAACGCACTTCTAGGAATTATTTTTAACAGACAGTAGAAAATTCTTTTGTGTGTCCCTGTAAATGAACGATGACTGCTATACACACACTATTCTGTAGTAAGCCTCTTGTAATGCACCTTAGTGATATATATAAATTTCAATGCGTTTAAAATAGTGAAACATTATTTAATTAAACCGCAAACGATTTTTCTCCATAGACGTAATGTAACGGAATTCTTTTGACTGTCCCTGTAAAGTAACTATAAGTGCTATGAACACCCTATTCCATATTAAGCTTCTTGTAATGCACCTTACTGATATATATCAATTACAATGTCTTTGAATTTGCGTAACATCATTAAAATAACCCGCAAAAGATTTTTCCCCATAGACCATAATGTAACGGAATTCTTTTGAATGACCCTGTAAAAAAACTATAAGGGCTATACACTTCAGTTGAAACAGGGA
Source organism: Maratus michaelseni (assembly GCA_963931845.1). Classification (NCBI taxonomy): domain Eukaryota; kingdom Metazoa; phylum Arthropoda; class Arachnida; order Araneae; family Salticidae; genus Maratus; species Maratus michaelseni. Next base: position 203,506,238 of record OZ007587.1, read on the forward strand.
ACATGCTATAGATAACGACAATAACATATAAAAATTGCAGGGCAATCCGAGCATATTTACGGGAGTTAAAGCACAGACGGCCATACGGCAGATAAACCGAAGTCATAAACACTTTTCAACTAGGTTGGAAAGTGTTAAAAATGATGCATCAGGCATAGATTATGAAACAATTTCGAGCACTAACAGAATACTACTAAGAAATTTTATCTTTCAATAAAATGAAATTAGATATTTAAACAAGCAATTTAAAAACACATTACTACATGACTCCATCTTGTGGAAAGCACACTATCAGTTCTGGCGACACCCAGTTTTACCACATGAATTAATGCCCACGAAATAAAGCTAGTACAATTTTCATTGTAGCGAAAGCTCCAATCCAAAGCTAACTATTTTCTTCTGTAAAGAGGTGGGATTTACATAAGAAGAGCTAGTTAAGAAGTATGTAGTGAAAAGAGTCTAATATGAAAAGTCCTTCCGGCCTGTACCGGGAGGAAAAGGTAGCTTTCCTATAACTTCGTGTTAAAATTTTAGCTAATGTTACACGAAAACAGCAAGTTATGCAAAGAAACGTTTACAAAAGATTCGTTAATACTGAATTTGAATAAGAAATTCGCCAAATTATTGAGCAATAGCCAAATTGGCTTCATTTATGAAGACTTATTTTGGTCACCAAAATGGCAATATTTTGCCAAATATCGCCAATTTTGGCGAGAATTTGGCGCTAACGGATATGAATATATAGTTTTATGTGTATGATTGGGAAAATTATTACAACAATGAAAGAAAATAATTTGCGAGTAATCACGTTAATGTGCTGTTTTGTTTCAAAATGTCAGCCACCCTAGAATTTCAAACTGCTCTATCTCAGCCATTTTTAAAAATAGAGGTAAACCAAAAAATGCTCTGGAATCCTTGTATCAAGGCCTAATACGTAATTAAAAAATAAATTTGAATTTTTAACCTTTTTGTATATTTATTTTAGTTTTAAATTTTTAAATGGCTGCCATCTTGAAACAAAATGGCGGACCAAGCTGGCCAACGAACTCGGTCGAGACATTGGTGAGCTTAATACACACAATTGGTTTCATCTTAATTGATTTATAAATACGAGCGTTATCGTATGACATAGGTCAGATATATATATATATATATATATATCTATATATATATATATATATATATATATATACTGAAATCTAAAATATATTTAGTAGTAGTAAAAATAAAACATTAATTATTTAATAATAAGTCTATAATATATATCAGTGGATTAATACAGCTGGTAGCAAATAGCACTTTGTTTTAAAATAATATCTCTTTTACATAATATACTCTCGTTAAGATTATCTAAAATGCTGTGCAGGATACATTAATACTGTGTAGATTTATTCATATCGAAGGATTTTATTCGAATTTAATCTAAAACTACAAGATAGTATGTTTTTTTAAAGTTTATTTATATAATTAAATCTAATGAAGTGAATATGTAACTAATAAAGTGGATTTGTAACTACATATTAATTATGAATAATTATAATACCAACAGATGGCAACACTTTAGATGAGGATTATATTGTTAATATTATGTTTAATTTAACTATAGAGGGAGCTATTGCTTGTATATTAATTTTACTTTCAGGGTTTAAAATTGAATGTAGTAATTATATATTCACGGATATAATTTTGTTATAAGTGTATTATTACCAGAATAATTTTGTGTGATTTTGAATCATTTTGTGTTGGGGTGTCATCGATGGGGTTGTGTTTAAAAAAGTGTGCTCTCAACTTGTCTTTCAAATCATTTCTCTCAACTCGACTAAATCAACATGTATGATGCGTGCCATGTGGACATGGATATTATGCAGAAGTTATGATATTTTAAGGATTCTAGATTATTATTGTGAGTTAAGCATTTTATCTACACTTTACGTGTTCTTATTTCCAATTTTATTATTTCAAAACTGTTATCTGGTGGTAATTTCGTGAAATGATATATAAAGTTTTGAGATAATCGATGTGAGTAAAATATTTTATATATTCTTAATGGTTTTTTATTTCCAATTTAAATATTTCCAATTGTTGTCTGGTAATAGTTCAGTATACCTGGATGATTCTACTGTTCTTAGCATTATGCCATGCCAGTAGAATTATGAAATACTGAACTATTTTTTAAAACACATGTGGGTGCATCCAGGCTGATGAGTACATCTACATGTGTTTTTTCATATCCAATTCATATTTAATTCTCTTGTGGTCCAATTTTAAATTGTATAAGGTTCATATTTAATTTATTAATCCATTTGTATTTACTTAATAGCAACTCCAATTTATAATTTTTTTTTCCCCTTTCTCTCTTTTTCTTTTTAAATATTATTCAGGTATGAGTAAATTTGGCCTATTACCATTGAAGCACGAGCTATGGTAATATTATGATTGCACATGTTAAATATTAGATATGTGGTATTCTGTCTACACAATATCATTAATTATCTCTTTGGAGATTTAAGTAGAATGATAATAGAACTTGATATGTTTTTGAAATTCATAGATATTATAATTATATATATATATATATCAACATTTGAACGGAGGGTGGTTTTGGGGTCTGGGGGTCATGATCGGTGAAAATATATCGAAATTTTCCGGAACTGCTTTCCTCCGAACGGCTGCAATAGGTAGCTTTATACTTTTTTGTATTGAAAGCTACCTAAAAGAAGAGTCTAACCAATGAAAAGAGTCTAATATGAAACTTACTCAATATAGACGAAATAAAATTTTCATCCAGAGTAGTCTAGAACAATGTTTCTTTTATAAATAATTTGAGTAAAATCTTCATTTAATGAAGTTCTCAAAAATCTTCAAGTCCTATTCATGATGTGTAAAAATAATTAAGATAATATATGTGTATAATAATGGTTATAATTTTGCAATTTATTTAAAAACAATGAAAGGTATAAAATCCAGGACTTGCAATTTATTGTTTCAAAATCATGGCTAATCCTTTGTGACAGCCTATGGCAGTAATTTTATATCACAAGATCCTGCCATCTACCAATGTCAGCGACGATGTGAATTCCAGGTATTGGTCAATTTATGTATGTATATCTGATATTTTTAATAATTATGCAATTATCAGGGCCCCATCCGATATCAGGAGGTGGTGTACTTCTTTTCATATATATATTCAAAATGTAATAATGAAATTAATGTAAAATTTATTTTAAAAGTATAAAAATAATGAATAACTTCCTTTTTAAGAATAATTATAAAATTAAAGGATCTTTTTGTAATTTAAATAACTGCTTTACAATAATTAAGCTGACACCTGTTTCTGTCAGCAATGAATTTCTTACAGCGCTACATCTGTGTAGCAATGTGTTATTTTCATTTTTTTATTGATAATTTTCTTTATATCTGTTAATATGTTTCATTAATGTAAATAAACTTCTATGTTATTTTAATTTATGTATACAGCTGATTTAGCATTCAGTGTATTAGTTTTTTTCTTAAGAACAGGCTGAGATAATAATTTTATTCTAACATTATTTATAATAGATTTATGCAGGCTATTATGCTGAATCCACTCATATGGAAAGTTACTTCAAAAATTAATCCACAACGCCTGTTCTATTTTTACAGAACAATCTTATTTAGGGAACCTAGATCTAAATCATTATTATTTAAATTCAATCTAGTTCTAATTAACTTTTCCCAGAGTATCTAATTTTAATTTAATCTACTAATGATCGTCCTCAACTGACTCTGAGTCATTTATTATCTTACCTATAATGCTCATGGTGTTCTATATGTTGATTGAAATTGTAAACCGTAATCTAACTTTACTCTTAAACAATTTCAGCCCAAAACTGAGACTCTGAAATTTCTTTTTATGGCAGGATTCTGCTATAGACAAGTTCTATTTTTACAGGTTTTACTGTATTTATGAAAGGAAAGTTTTCTTACCAGTCTTTACATTACTAGATTCTTTTGAATTGGACAACAAAGACCTAAAAATAAAATACATAAATAATAAGTACTAAGAAAACAAATGAAAAAGCAATAATAGATATGAATACCTACACCGAAGTCTAATCAACAAAGGTTTATAGGCATGCTAAAGCTGCTACTCCTTTTCCTAAATGTTCAGGAGAAAACATTTAAAGACATGGAAAAAATCAACAAGATTTGTTTAATGAATGCTAGCTAATAAATAAGTAAAACTGAAAAATAATTTATCACACATGACCATTGTGACATGTGTTTACATTTTAGGACAAACATTATACAATTTTTTATAAATTATAACTGATATTTTGTTAATTTTTAAATATTGTCAAGCTTCTAATAAAAACAGCAATAATGACTTTAATAATAGTAAAAGACAAGTCATCATATAAAGAATTTGAAAGTTATCGCAGTCTAAATCCTATCTAAATGTTTAAAATTTACAGAAGTAATTCATTAATAAAGAGGCAAATAATCTCAAAATAAACTTTAATTATGAATTTAGTTATCTAGTAACTGATTTTTGAAAAATATAGTAAAATAATTACAACTTTAGAAATGCCTTCAGTATTGACAGCAGTAAAATCAACTTATTAGACTCTCCACAGTCATCAAGTTTATTTCCCATTTGAACTCTAAAATCTGATTACCTTCCATTACTGATAAAATAACTGAAAAGTCTGGGATCAACTACTGAAAATCGCAGTTATTATTAAGAGAACTTTCAGACATAAAAATAAAGGCTCATTATTTAAAAAAATTATACAATATGAAGTTGACCAAAAGTAGTATTACAATCCAGATATTTTAATGAAGATCACATAAAAATGATATTTTTAAGATAAAACTTAAAAATCTACTTCATCTCTTCCTTGGAATATATTCACACATGTTAGATGTAAATGTAAGAAGAAATTTTCCATTTTTCTTTTGGAATTCAGCTTTCTGGTGTAAAGAATTAATGTTTTTAACTAATTAAATTATTTTTTTTTTTTTTTTTTACATTTCTTTCTACTTTGCCAATTAATAAATAAATGCAGGAAAAATTAAGAAATGAACTTTTCATCTTTCATTGTTCTGATGTTAACAAATTCTTAACCCCTTCTCTTTGAATGATTTAAAAAATTTTGTTGGTAAAATATATTTAGAGAGGGGTAGAGATCCATGAAGATGAAGTGAAAACTGTTTAATTTGGTTTGAAGTGTACATCACTGACATTAATTTAAACACTAACCTAGTGGTACCTTAGTTGTCTCTAAAGCATCTAGTAATCATATCACCTGATAACAGAAGAAAGAAGAGAAAAAATATATAAAATTTTCAGAAAAGGTAGAAAAACAAAAACAAATATTAAGAAAAATCAATATCCTACTAAGTTTAGCATAAGCACTCTGTCTCGTTCAAACCTAAGGTGAATATGGTGTCTTTATGATGAACTTATTTAAGGCATTCTCAAATCCAAACAGGTTACTTTATGACACATTCCTGAATTCATTTTGTTCATAAACAAATGATATTGGTAGGAAATTTCATTCAGAAGCTATTAAATTGAATAGTTTTTTTCCATTTTTTGATAAAGGCAGAGTATTTTTCAGAAAATGTTGTCAATTTTGCTGTTTTAAACAGAATTTTCAGATGCAACAGCTCAAAAAGGGTTGTTATGAGACAGGGGCGGATCCAGAAAATTTTCACAGGGGGGTCAAGTTTCAGTGGTCAACGTTATACCTTCTACTTATAAAATTATCAGTAAAGTGGAAGAAAAACGAAGTATCATTTAAACCTGCTTCAAAATATAATATATTAAACAGTAATTAATAAATTTTCATGAAATAATATAAAATTAATCATTAAAAATTATATTAATATTAAATTAATGTATAAATTACAAATTATAATAATATCATTAAATTAACTTTTAGTAAGCAATTTGTTATCATTTTGTATCTATAAATATACAATTTATTAATTCTATAATATGTAGTTAATACAGAAATATTAAAATTCTTCAATTAAATAAAATTAAACATTTTCATATTTAAGATAATATAAAATAACGAACACTTTTTATTGCAATGAAAAAAATAATGGCAAAACATTGCTTTATTATCTCCCTTAAAAATACTTCAGTTGCAATTTCCTGTGGTGCGTCATTGCGAATTTATTTAATACTTCTTCAAGGTGAATTTCCTTATTGCGATGAATGTTAAGCATTTCTAAACCGTTTAGTCCTTCATATTTGATCTCAAGTAAGTTTTTACCCGTCTTAATGTTGAGAAAGACCGTTCACTGGTACAGGTTGTAACAGGAAGGACACATAAAGTATGGAGAAGAGTCTTGATAGTCGGGTAAAATTCTGAAGCGTGTAATATGCTTTCACTTGCATTGCGTGGAAGTTCGCTCTCCGGTTTGTTTTTCCATTGCCGCTGCCATAAGTCTATTTCTTTTTGTAATTCAGAAAATGTCCCTGGAATATCCTATTCCTTCTTGTAAGATTCAGCTGCATTAATTAAAGTTCCAGTATCCTCATTAGCAAATGCCGGGATCAATCCATGTAATGCAACGATATTTGAATGTTCAGCAGTGGAAAATCTTGTTACCAACACTAATATGATAAAATCCATAAACGGCAAAAATACATTAAATTTGTAATATTCTTCAGGACTTGATGCTACAGTATTGGATCTGAGGTGCTGTGTTTTTACAATTCTCGGCATAGTAATTTCAATGGAATGTTTAGTTGCTACTTTCGATGCTTCGTCGTACATTTTCAAGTAACTTGAAGAGGAATTTCGATAATCATTTAAAGTATCGACAACATGCTTTACCATATCATAGCATTTCTTCAAATCTAACGAAGGGCTATTCAAATTACGAGATAAAGAAATAGTTAAACTCAAGATGGATGAAATGATTTGCACTGCAATAAGGAAAGTAAATCGCAGAACAGATGCTATTAAATAGGCGGATTTGGAGGACGATTTTTCTGCATCTAATAATTCTAGAAAGCACACAATGGCATCAAAAACTTGTAAAAATTGTAAAATTGCGTCGTGTCGTTCAATCTACCGAGTTTCACACAGTTTTGAAAGCTTCAATCACATTTCTTGAGGATGATGCTCTTGTATTTCCTCTCGCATAAAATTCATTCTTTTAGTGGATTCCCTAATTGCATTGATGACTTCTTTCATGACACCAACAGCGTTTCTAATTCTGCGTAATGAACAGGATTTATATATGGCAGTATTTAGTTTGTGAGATGCGCAATGCATGTAAATATCAAGTGTCTGCTTTTATTTTATGCGTGCTTGCACCCCTTTGAATTTTCCAGCCATATTTGAACTACCGTCGTAACCCTGTCCTTGCATATTTTCAATTTTTAATCCTAATTTCTTTAGATATTCTTCAATTAGGTCTGGTAGAAACTCACCACTTAAGCCTCTAGCTTTTACAAAGCCTGCAAATTCTTCCCTGATTTTCTTCTTAGTATCCCAATATCGAATGCTAAGACTCATCTGCTTGATAGTACCAGTATCGGTGGTTTCGTCAGCTAAGATACTAAAGAACTGACTTTCTTTCATAGAGTTCTGTATTTTCTGTAATATGAGCTCCCCACAAATGTCAATTAATTCATTTTGAGTTGTTTTACTGATAAAAGTAGCGTTACGAGGAGCATTATTTATGTGATTTTCCAAAACAGTGTCACCTACGTCAATACGAAACCTCAATAATAAACGAAAGTTTCCTTCATTTGCTATTGAACCTGAGCCATCCTCTTCCGTCAGGTTCCCATCATCTTGGTGACCTTGTAATGGAGTATTTTGATTTCCACATAATAATATAATCGCTTTCATTATGGGTAGTAAACGTAAAAGATTTTCTTCAATTCTTCGTTTCATTTCAATATTGATTTTCATGTTAATCGATTCCGATGGGTTTTCAAACGTCCTAAGGAAGTCGGTAAAGTTAATTGTTGTTTTTTTGTGGTACTCCTTAAAAGCGTGTCCTCGCAGACTTTCCTTGCCTTTTTTGTAGTTATGAAATGGACTCAATACAAAACTGCTAAGCGATATCTTGCCTCCTCCCCCCTTCTTTTGCTCCAAATAGTACACATATTTAGCAATAAGCTCCAGCATGCTTAGCACTGTAACTCAACCAGGAAAAGTCTGTAAGCCACGACTGTTGAAACTGCCTTTTACTTCCTGATTGCATAGCAATCGGAAATTTCTGGAACAAATCAGAAATTTCTGGATGCTCCACTAATAAGGGTGTTTCTCATCACAGGGGGGGTCAGCTGACCCTTTGACCCCCCTCTGGATCCGCCACTGTTATGAGACAACAATTGCTTATGTCCCAAGTAATTCATTCATCAAAAAATGAAAAAATAATTCAATTCTAAATCACTTCAATAGCCATGCCTACAACTGTCATGTTTTTAGGTTTAAAAATAAATCAATGAATGTACCAGGAAGTTTTGTAGGAAAATATATTTTATTTTTTAGAATACTTTAAAGAATATCCAGTTTATTTTACACAGCTTCAATGGTTTTGCAACAACACCGTGTGCTTAAAGATCAGTGTTGTTGGGGACAGGGGTGGAGTGGCATAATTTGGACCACCCTGCTAGACTTATGCATTGGCCCACCAATTGACAACCCCATTGTTAAAATGTTTGAATACTGACTATCAACACGACCCTTTGCTCTAACTCTATGAAGATTACTTAACTCCAATTCGAGACATATTACCAGCTTTGTAATTGTTTATTCTCAATTGGTAGTAATCAGGGGTCGGAAAAACTACTTTTTGATTGTAGCGAACTACAACTACTTTATGAAAAATGTAGTTAACTACAACTACAACTACTTGTTATAAAAAGTAGCGACTACAAACTACTTTTCAAAAGTAGTCGCTACTTTAGCTATCTTTGCTAATTAAATGCACCGCACACGATTTTTCCCCATAGACCATAATGTAACAGAATTCTTTTGAGTGTCCCTGTAAGCGAGATATAAATGCTACACACTTCATTTTCAATACTGGACATTCTATGGTAAACTTCAATAACATATAAAACTTTCATGGTAATCCGAGTATATTTATGAGAGTTAGAGCACAGACAGTCAGACATAGCGAATTCATAGACACTTTTTAATTATGTTGGAAAGTGTTGAAAAGAGAAAATTTGAAAACAAAAATTGTAATAATCTTACAAATTTATGAGAGTGATATAGCACAGTAGCGCTTAAGGTGGTTCTCAAATTCCTTGCCCAACAACGCGAAACTTTCTGACACATTATCTGACTCATTTTTAAACAGACAGGCACAAAATTGGCAGGCGATGGAAGCGATTTGGAATCGAAATGAGTTTTCCATTTTTTGATAAATAAATTACTTATCAGGTTATAAGCGATTCGTGTCACGTTTATTCCTTTCCCCTGCTGCTGCGTCGGAAATTCGGTTGAAAACGCCGACTTTAACAGCATTTTCTGACAAACTTTCTGTCTTTACCAAAAAATAAAATAAAATAAAATAAAGAATAATGGAAAATGTCTGTCGGTTACAAAGTTTCTGAATTAGAACACCTGCATTTTCATGCGTTTCCAAACAAAATGAATTAAAGAATACGTTATAAAGTAGCCAGTTTAGATTTGAGAACAACCTTAAGAGCGGATAGCCCTTGGTAAATTTGAATATACATTATTTTTTAAAAATAGAGCTAAATAGTTCTGTTTTTTTCCAATTTAAATGTAGTTCTTGAAAGCAATTTAAAAATTGAACAAGATCATATAGACTTGCATAAGTTAAATCCTCGCTTTTCTTTTCCTTTTTATCTCTTTTTGTGTTTGTTTCCCTTTGAAAACCCGAATTTCAACATACTGGGTTTTAGATTCATTCTGGACACAAAGATAAAGATATTTCATTAAAACACCAAGCTAACCAATATCAAATCAAATATAACACATTACAAATCAATTATTTTAGCGATAAAAAATCTGTGCAGCTAAAATAAAAATAAATAGCCATAAAAATAAAATTAAGCATTCTTAGGCCTTTTTAAAAATAACATTTTTCTTTCCAACCACCTTTCTTTTATCTATTGAAGGAAATATGCAGTAAATTTGTATGCAGACATTGGATAAATATTTCACAACTATCAAAAGACGTATTAATAAAATAATTTTTTTGCGATAATAAACAGTTCGATAAGAATATTTTCTGAACGAGGGATCTTAATTCGAAAATACTCTTTTTAATGATTTATGAATTTTAAGGAATAATGGTTTAGATATCGGTGCGAAATGCGATCCGGTAATTATTATTAATAAAGAAAAGGCTAACTCACCTCCATGTGCAACTTCAGGTTGTAAGCAGATGATTTTGATACTAATAACTTTTTATTAATTGGACAAAGTTTACATGTTACAGAATAATTACCACTTTCTTGTTGTTCTATAACTTCAAAATATTCCTTATTTGCCGACCAGGGCAGTTCTATGCTATTTTTGTCTGTCATTCTACTACATCTATTTCAAAACAAGAATTCCCACATTAAAACCCAAGATCTAATAATGAGTAAGAAGACAAAGGGTTGCCAGGAAGAAAATTTAATTTTTTTTTTATGAGTGAGTACTTTGTGGTTTTATCAGCAAATCCAGCAATTATAATAGATCACGGACGTGCTGACGCTTTAAGTTTCAGCTGCTAGTTTGTTTGAAGGCAGAAATCATTCCTTCCTAGTGCACTTTTCTCTAATAATACAATGGTGCACTTGTTCTTTTTCTGTGCTTTTTAGGTAGATTTCGTAAGAAATACTACCTATTACATTCTCCCTTAAGCTGGAATTTTTGCAGATCTACGCCGATCATGACTCCCAGAACCCAAACCCCCCCCCCCCCCAGTTCAAAACTTTATCTATCTTTCTATCTATCTATGTCACTTTTTTATGGACACGATAACTTCCATAATTCTGCACATATCTCTTCCAAACTGATACATAAAATCAAGGGGCATAAAATCTCGGTCAAGTTCGTTAATGGGCAAAATCGAACAAAGGGAGGGGGGGGGATCTTTTTGTGAAAACAGAAAAAAAACCCCATAACTTCTTAATTATGATACGTATCGAATCCGTTTAAAGTTATTATTACTTCTAGGAAAAGGGCCGAACATTTATGTATGACAGATTTTTGATATCATTAAAATTGGCCCCAAGGGGGGTAGAAGAAAATAATTCATAACTTCGTCCATTCACAAGATATCAAATCCACTTAAATTTATTATAAATCCTCTTACTATTATCTAAAACTTTTACATTGACAAGTTTTTTATAAGACCAACCATTATAGCAAAAAAAATTTAAAAAAAAATCCCTGCCGGCTCCGCCTGCAAACAAGTTAGATTTTTAAGTGGGCAGTCCCAACTGCGGCATCAGGGCAAAAAAGTCATTTCTTCCCCATTTCTCAAGAAACAAGCGCACCACAGTCTGCGTCTTCGAAATCTACCTGTGCCTGTGGGCCGAGCCGTCAGGATTTTTTCGAATATATAATATATTTTTAATTAGACTTATAACGATTTTAATCTGGCAGGAATCGAGCAGAAATTTTGTTCGAAGGGAATATTTTAGATGACTGATTATTTATTTAATGTTAACAGCAAAGAATACGGAACTAAAAAAAAAAAAAAAAAAAAAAAAATTGTATATGGAGAGGTGGGGTGATTTTGGGGGAATGGGAATAATTTATATTACTGATTATTTATCGTCACTACAGAGCCCTATTTAGAGCAGAAGATTTTTTTTTTAATATAAAAATAAAAATAACTTAAATATTTTAGATTTATTTGTATGTTGGGTGTGGAGGAGAAGAGTAAATTATGGAATGAATTATGGATTTAAATGACAATACACGAAGTTTCTGAAACCCAAACTGTGAAAATGACAGTTAATTTGTGACCGCACCCGTCGTCTATGGAAAAATATATGACACTGCAACTAAGATTTGTCACTGACATTTGCAAATTGTTGCAGAGAATATATTTCACACAAAAGAAACGAGTTATGATCACGTGATTTGAAGATTGGCACTTTTTTTCCTCCCTCCTGAAGTAGTGTCAAAATTAGCGTTGATGCTCGCTACAAACTACTGATATTTTGTATCGTGCTACTCGCTACACTACACTTTTTTTAATGTAGCGCACTACACTACAAACTACTAAAAACAGTAGCGGCTACTCTAGTTTCGCTACTTGTAGCGCGCTACTTCCGAGCCCTGGTAGTAATTTTATCATGAAAAAAAAAAATCTTGTGGGGGAGGAGGTTAACTTGCTTAATATTTATTTATTTTTTGAATTTGTAAACTTTATACAATTAAAAGGTATACACGTAATAAATAAAACCGTTTGAAATTTCTTATGGAAATTCTGTTCAGATATTTTTATTATTTGTATAAATTTTTTTTTTAAATGTTTGGTCCAATAGCGGATAAATGCGCTGTCAGCATCAGCTAACGATATCATTAGAATAGATGATGGCTACTTGTGAAGGGGCTCCCAATGGGAATAGGGTATCGCTGACCCTAACATGCAGACATTGACAATACCTAGAAACATCCGTGCCTCACCCGGAATTTGGACCCAGGCTTCTTTGGCATGGAAGGCTAACATGCCATAAAAAAACTTTACACTTGTCGGTACACTACGCTGAAAAATATTCAGACTAGAAAGTGTTAGTATTGACCGGAAAGAGATAGTACTATTAAAATTGACACATATGCATTGATTAGTTTGTTATTTGAAACATCATTATATTCATGTGTACATTTTATTTTGTTATTTGAAATTATCAACATAGTATATACACTTTGTACATTGATTAACTTTTGTTTAAAATATCAGTATAGTAGCTGAAAATTAAATAGTTTGTTTTATACCTCACTATTTAATAATTAGAATGTCAGATATCTGGAAAATTATTTTGAACTTGAAGCAACTCTATCTATTATCTTATCATAATCAAAAGATTGTTCAACATTGAATAGCATAAAATCCTCTAACAATTCTTGTCCTAGAGATGATCGCAAGCGATTCTTTATAATTTTAAGTTTTGAGAACACTTCTTCGCAAGACACTTTAGTGCATGATAAAGTCAATATGTACTTATAAGCTCTATGTACAAGGTTGGATAAATACGACCATAGGCATTAAACCCGCACAATAACTCTAATGCACAACCTAGGTATTTTTTACATTTCTTATTAACTTTACAATGATTCTCATCATCTTTAAGGTGTTCTTTTGAATCGCTCATTTTTTTTGCTGTAAGGGACTGAGGGCAATAACGGTTGATTATAATCAGCATAGTGCCGGGAAAATTGCAGCAACTCTTTTATGACATCTTCTTTCTTGACTTTTGCCAAGCCAGACAGAGTACTAAGAGCTTCTTGAAGTTAATTTAACAATTTAACCTCACTGAAGCGCCAAGTATCGAGCTATACAATGTCTTTCATGAGCAAGTCATTTCCAGTAAATTGTATATTCTGCTGATGAAATCTGTGTCTAAGATGACATTATAAACGTTTACCTTAAATACTTCTGATGGTGACCTGACAATACTTCTTGCCTCATCATGAGAACATTCACCATATCAACATTTTGCTATAGACATTCTCTTTTCTGGTAGAAAACTCCCAATTTCAACGGAGTACTCTGAATCTATTAGTTGCTTCTGAAGATGTTCCACAAATTCAGAAGCATTTTTCAGAACCATATCAAAATTATTTTTTTTGTGTAGTAGATTGGATTTCAGGGTTTGAATTTTGTTAGCAGCAGTTAAGTAATCCAGGCCGCTTATCTGCAGATACTTCAATGTGGGCGTAGATATATTGAATAGGTTACTGAAAATAGTTGCTATCAATATATACTGTAACTTGCACCAATTATCAAACAGTGATCTTGCCGAAAAAGATACATGTGATGTGAAATCGTTCATTTTGGTGATAGCTTGTAGCCACTTAAGCAATGTTAAAAATTTATCTCAATCTTTAAAAGGTTCTAAAGACTCATCAAACATGCTATTAAAGTGATTCACCTAGTAGTGTTTACTTTTTGTAATCAGTGAAGAAGTTTATTTCCACCTACATCTTCCTTATTCACTGAAGTCCATACTTGCATTCGTTTATATGACTCGGATATAAACACAATTATAGCTTGCATTAAGCTCAAGAAGTCCTTGCGTATTTGCAACGTTCTGTTGCATCTGCAAGGACCAAATTTAGCAGATGTGCATAACAATGCACATGCTGTATATTTGGATTGTCCTTTTTCAGTTGTGCCTGCAGACCTTTATACTTGCTGCACCACCAAAAGAAGTGCCAACTATTTATGAGGAAGGGAGTTTAAACTTTTTAAGTTCTTCTTTCAGTTGGAGATAGAGGACCTCTCCTGTTGTTTTGGAGGCACCAACCAATTTTAAAAGCCTAACCGTCACTTTATCCTGCAACGCATAAGTAGCACAAAGTGCCAACTGCTCTGTTACCGATATATCTTGTGTGGAATCTAATACTGAATGAACCTGACTGTTTTACTTCATTGGCAATGTTAATTTTGATCTGATTGACGAGGTGAGCAATTAGCTTACTTATAAATGACTTGGACAAGAATGTAATCAACAAACCTCTTCCATGCCATTTAGGGTTTTCATTTTGTTCTTCTTTCTGCTCTATTCTAGACTTCTTTCTGAAGATCTTCTTGATGGTCTGTGCTACATGACCATGCAAAATTTGATCATATTTACGTAGCAGTATTACTAATTCTAAAAAATTGCTGTGGTTAATGTCTTTATTATTCAAGTCTGCAGCTGCCTGCTCTCATTTTTCTCTGCAAGCTAATCCTTGAATCGCAAGAAATAGGATAATGTTAACTATGCATATTAGAACTTTTCTACGTGTATAAACTTCAGTCTTTTGTTTATCCATGATGCCCTTATTTAGGAGTTACAACATCTGCATTGTTCTTGGACATCAGATAACTTATGGATGTGTTTTTGTGCACTTTCAAGGTTTCGTGAACAGCTAGATCTTTATAAATATTTAAAATTAAATTTTTAAACTTATTTCTTCAGTTTATAATTTTTCATAATTTCTTGTATTTAAATGTTAATACACAAAATGCTTGAAATTTGTATCCAAATGCAAATTTTTCCAGTATTTATGCTTTTGGCAGTAGGGACATCTGAAAATTGAAGGGGCCAGGGTCAGTGGTGAATAATGGTAGGAGTGTATAAACAAAATGGTTTAATAAACAGATTGGCTCTGAACCAGTAAAGAATATATAAAATGTGTGTTAGACGAAGAAAGGTTCAAAATTTTACAAAGTGGGGCACTTGGCCCCCATATTCCTATTCACAAGCCACCACTGGCAGGTTGTGTTGCCTAAAATAAAAATCCTGCACGTACATATAATAATCAAACATTTAAAAAAATATGAAGTAAATAAACTACATAGCTCAGGTTTGTAGCCAGGGGCTCAATCTTGGATTTTTTTTTTCTGATCTGACAGCAGTAATTTGCACAATTTAAAGTGTAAATAAAAAATAAACAAGGCTTAACCAAAGGTATATTCCAGTATAGGGTACTTGATGTCCATGTCAATAATTGTTATTTCACATTTTTTCAATTTCTGTTACAATTTTTGGTTTTCAAGAGCACTTCCAGTTTCCAAACCAGTTTGGAAACCAGTAGTGTTTTTAAAGGGGAAAAATGCAATGAAAATAAAAAAATTGGAAATTGTACATTAAACATGGCAAAGAGGAGCGTTTATACTATAATTAGTCTTACAATGTAAAAAAAATCTTCATTATTATTTCAGTAAAATGAACTATATCGTCTGTTATGAGCAAAATGAGCATGCCTTTTCTCTTATTATATATGCCACATTTACAGATGAGATTGTTTTTTCGACACCAGACAGCGCTGCAAAATTCACCATGGAGATCTTGTTTTGCGAATGATTACCTCCATGGTTTAATATTTTTATGACTCATGATGAATGAATCTCTTGTGTTTATTTACTTTAATGGATTGCGATATTGAGCTGTCAACCTAATTTCAACTTAAGTTATCTTAGAATCTATACATATTTAAATGTAACTCATCTCTCAAACAAACAAATTTTTTTGAATGATCTTTCTAAAAATGTAACTTTCATGCAATTTTATTTGAAAATTTTTTTTAATAAAAATGGCCGCCTGGCATATGAAAAAAAATGGTCAGCCTGTATTTGTTTTCCTCAGTCACATGACTTGCATTTTTATTATTTAGATTACTTATGATAGGATTTAATAGAATGAAGAAAACTTTTATTAATATCTTTTTAAGTTTTGATTCGATTTTCATAAAATTTTGAATGACTTGACAAAATTCTGCAACGGTTATATATATTAAATTTCAAACCATTCGGTTGGGTAGTTTTTGCACTGTTATATGCAGATAGACGGACGGACCAGACAACAACTATAGATGCTAATTTTATATCCATGGAATTACGTATCGTATTTATGTAATGGAAATCATTGCAAGGCTACTTAGTCTCTCATCGGCCATAATGTTTTAATGCAAAGATTTAATTATTTTAATTGTCAAAATAGACCTTTCAGCACTGGTTGTTGTTACTGGGATTATAGCCAAGACTGTCAGCAAGTGTTCAATCATATTGTAATATCCAGTGGTTGAAATATCATAGTTGAGATTTTTTCCAAGGGAGCAAAAATATGCCGGGACCAGGACTCGAACATGGGTATTTTGGCTTGCCGTGCCAATGCTCTTCTTACTGAGCTATCCCAACAATATACTGGCTGGCATATTTTTCCCTCTTATTTGTTAGACAAGGCTGCGAACGGCAGCGCTAATTTCATTCTTCCAAGCTATAACTATATATATATCGACCTATATACCAGATACGAGATCTAATCCGGCATATTTTCACTCTGTTGGAAAAAATCTCAACTATCATACTCCAACCATTAGATATAATTTGCCTAGTTGAATATACATTCCTCTATTCATTATGACCTAATTACATGGTATACAGGAGTTTCCGTGTTATTTCAGATTCATCATGTAAAATGCTATAGTTATAGCTCGGATGAATGAAATTAGCGCTGCAGTTCGCAGCCTTATCCAACAAATAAGAGTGAAAAATATGCCAGCCTGGATATGGTTGGGATAGCTCAGTAGGAAAAGCATTGGCACGTCAAGCCAAAGTACCCAAGTTAGAGACCTGGTCCCGGCATATTTTCACTCTGTTAGAAAAAAATCTCAACTATGATACTCCAACCATTGGATATAGTTTACCTAGTTGAATATACATTCCTCTGTTTATTATGACGTATTGTAATACATATACATTGCACAACATTAGCAATTCTCTCGTACCATAATTCATATTCAGCTTTCTCTTGCGACATTGACATTTTATTGTCAAAATATTGGGAGAGATTCTTTAATTTGCTTGCTTTTTCCAGAGAAGTAAATCATCGAAGAAGTACTTGGAAATCTGTTAGAATGTCTTCATTTGAAATGAATCTGTCACTCAAATTTTGAATAAGACTTTTTGCACAGGGACCATGACCCTGTAATACTCTGCAGTGGATGTAATTTGAGGGTTTGCATGTGTTGTCTGTCTAAATGTTAGTCTTGGGATCTTTATTTCAGTATGGAAGACATCTTCCCCAAATTTTGATGCAGAATTACATATCTTACAAAAAATGTCCATTCTATTTTCTCTGTTTCTGTAAAATAATTCAGACATCTTTAGCATGAGTTACAGCCCATATCATGTCACGAGGTTTTTCTTGACGAAGAACTAACAATGGCTTTGTCAGACTGAAAAGCTTTGTGACAAACAAACAATTTAATTCATGTAAAGTATAAACTATTTTGGGGCTTCATTCAGAAGTGCAAGAACTTATTTATTTATCAGGGTGTCTATTCCAGGTCAGCAACGAATTTCCCTGACTTTTTCAGGTTTTCCATACCAATAAAAAAAAAAATTTGAGGTATTGAGATTTTGTGATGTTTTACACAAAAAAATCTTAAAAGTTGTGAATTTGAGAGTGGAACTTTCACAACTGATTCTGAGGCACAAATTACTGATTTGTTACATAATTTTTTGCAAAATTTACATATTGTTGAACATTTTGCAGATACACACTTTTAGCATCTGGTTCTATCCATTTTGTCTAATCAGGATGAAATTCTTTATCACATCAGTCACAGTTAAATACAGATTACTTTGACATATTTTAATACAAATAATAAATATTCAATAAATTAAGCTAACAGATGTTCAGTTCCCCAATCCTACAACATTCAGTAGAAAGTTTTGGTGAAGTTGGAACTTACTGAAAATCTCTGAGTTACAAAGAACTGAAAGGGGGTAGACAAAATGATTTGCACGAGAGGTGAAATACTCTTTACAGTACTTATGAAGAGCAAAATTTGATTTTAATGGTGCTGCAATTTCAAATCCTTAGTTTTATAAGAAACACTTTCCTTTTTTTTTTGACGTTTCAAAAATTTCTAACTTTTTCTCAGATTTTTCTGGCTTTTCCTCAGAAATGGTAAATTTCCCTAACTTTTCTAGTCCATATAAATTTCCCTGACTTTCCCAGGTTATCCAGGTTTTCCAGGGGGCTAGACACCCTGATTTATATATATATTTTTTTAATGATTTGCCTCTCTCATAAGTGCAATTTAAAAATTTAATTTGATTACTTAGATGTTCAATTAAATCAAATGATTTTATTGATTATAAATTAGGAAAAAAATAGGAAAAAACTCATTTAAATAATAAATTTAATATTCTCAAAGAAAAAAGTTTTAAGTATATATTTTTTTTTTAATAAATGACTATCCAGCTGTTTTTGGTCAGAATGAACTCTTATTTTAAAAAGTTTTAAGAAGCAATTCAAATGCCGAATACCTTTAAAATATATATACATGGTGTGAAGAAAACTGTATTTAATGAAATTTCTACTTGTTTGACTTTTTTAAAGTCCAAATTTTCCATAAAAAACATTTAAAAAATTAATGCTTTTCGCATTGAAAAGCATTGCAGAAGTAGACTAGGGTAGCCACAGCTGTACTGAGGCACCATCTATTGGGAGAAAAACTGTATTGTAAAATTTAACGCTACTTTCCCCTCCAGGTATCTTCCTCCATAGTCGATAATATATTGGGGCATGGCCACACATATATTTCCATATTCAATTTGCTAAAGTTAAACATAAATTTTCATTAAAATATTGGCTACTTAAAAAAGTTTGGACTCCAACCCATAGAGCAAGATTAAAGATAAAAATAATCTCTCTGTCTTCTATCCTTCCCCTTCCACAGGGTTGTGTTTCAGAAGTCATAAATTACCCTTAAAGAGAACTGTCTACTCACTCCTCTTGTCATAACTAAAGGCTGTGCCCCTATCTTACACATGCAGCTGTATGGTAATTTGCACAACTGCACATCTTGGATAGCTTAATTGGTAAAGCACTTGGTGCGCTATACCAAGCGATCCGGGATCGAACCCCAGTCTGGACATTTTTCACTCTAATGGTTGTACGCTGTTTAGTAAAGTGATAATTCACATTCTTTGTATTTCATTAATTTACAGCGTATCTTCAGCTCTGCTGAAAAATTAATTAGTGTATAAATATTCACCGATACTGAGTTTAATTTGTCTCATGCATGCCAACGGTGTTGTGCTCATGATTGACTTTCCATCTTGTGATGCATGTTTGTAGCCTTGCCATATATAAGAGTGAGAGAATGCTAGACTGGATGTCGTTTGGATAGCTTAACTGGTAAAGCACTTGGTGCACTATACCAAGGGATCCGGGATTGAACCCCGGTCTGGACATTTTTTCATCCTAATGGTTGTACGCTGTTTAGTAAAGTGATAATTCACATTCTTTGTATTTCATTTAAAAAATTTAAACATAAAAAAATATCCTCTCGCCACACAGACTAAACAAACAAAAAAAAAAATATGGCAACTAAATAAAATAAACAATTAGCAAATTTTTAGAGCAATTAATAGTAGTAATTAGCTTAATTATGTATGTGTGTTTAAGATTTTTATTATCTTCACAACTAATATGAATAATGCTTAATATGGGGATTTTTATAATTCCCTTGCTTTTCATATTAACTGGCTGTAATTTAGTTCAACAAGAATTAATATTGCAAAAATATTGTTATTAAGCCAAAAGAGTCTACTGGCATTGGGCTATTAACTAAAAAAAAATATATATCTTGACTCTCCCCTACCCACTAGATTTTTTCTGTCAGCACCAGTGTGTTTAGCAATGCCTCTTCCATCTTGAATATGTAACTTTAGGATACTTATACCAGTAATTTAGAAATAATATTATGGTGATATAAATAAAATGAATTTATAAATTTAAAAAAAATTACTTACTTTTTCATATGTTTTTTTGCTTCTTCTTCACTCATATCTTCTTCGGCACTATAATCGAGAATACTTTTTACTCCAAAAGATCTCAGTCTTTCTAAGACAGGCTTGATTGTTTTAGCATCTTCTCCAGCAACAAAATGGCCATAAAATGTATATCGCATCAAAAGATTGAAAAGATAAGGGCCAAGAATTTTCTTCCCTTGGGCTACTAGCTGAAAATTAAGCCACGTTAATTTAAAATGTATATACAATGCAATTTGTCTTAGAAAACATCTTGCATAAAAGATAAATCTGGCATAATTTAATTGATATACATTAACTCTTTGTTATATTTTGCATGCCTGGAGACAAAAAAAAATAATACATGATAACAAGGAGATATTAAAAAAGATGATAACCTACAAGTTAATGTTTTATTATTTCCTCCTACAATGTTAGCTTATATCCATATTGCAATTTTTAAAAGAAAATTGATGATAGGGACACATCATAATTTATCTAGTAGATGAATAAAAAAATCAGTTAAATTTGCAACATTAGCAGAAATGGAAAGGGATTAACTTACTAGTTTGGAAGGTAAAGGCCTTGCACAAGTACTAGCACATGAACTCGCTTTCGCTACAGATGGTTCTGACTACAAATGGATACATAGTGGCCTGAGATTTGTTACAATGATATGACTGTGCTTCATCTTATAAAATAAAACTAAAATTTTCCGAAAAGTCACAAACTGCTGCAAGTAATTTTCTGTGATAATTTACAATTCCAAATAATCTGTAATCTAACAATTTACAGAAAATATTTTCTAGAAATCTAACATGGTATTGAAATGTAATTTAAAAGTTTAATGCTTGTCTATTATTCCATCAACCACTTTCTATAAAATAAAAAAAATTAACTACCAGGAAACAATAAAATTTAACACCAAAAATGCATAATCATGATGCACATACATACATTCATTACACTTTCAAAATTTTCGGCCAATAAGCATGGTCAAATGCCTCCTAAGAGTATGCTGAATGCAGATAACATTGTCAAGAAGGTATACTGCATGAAAGTTTTTTAAATGCTAGATTGATTTTTTTCACTCTGTAAAAAATTTTTTGTCAATTTCTACAATATTTTTAGGATTTTTGATTTTTCTGGAATAGCTTTCTAGGAGGTTACACATACAAACTTCTTGCAGATAACTATTCCAACCAATCACTGCACTTTTGCTTAAATCCAACTGTTTTTTTTACACATTTGGTTGATTCAATCCATCTGACCAGCCATAAAAAAAAAAAAAGTAATGCAATTACAAATGATTTTGGAGCCATCGAACCACATTCCTTATTTAACAGATATTCGCTTATCACAGTTTTTAACATTACATTGCCATTGTTTATTCATTTGTAGATAAAATCTCATA